>CM018084.1:873582-3658582 GCA_008658365.1 Alca torda
GTGGGCTGGCACCTCCAGCACACGCTCCCGCCAGCGTACGGGCATGCCAAAACCAGGGGGGCTGCTCAAATCGGGGAGCAGGGACTAAAACCTTGAGGCTGAACACACCTACAAACCTGGAAGCCCCTCTCTCCTCCAGCGCGGAGAAACACGGCTCAGCGAGCAGCAGCGATCCCTCCCCACCGAAGGTGGCTTTCTCTCCCCAGCAGATGCAATCAGTTCATATCTGACACGGGAAACACCCAGCTCAGGCATCAATGCTGAAATATTAATGTTGCTATGATATTCCCTATCATATTTCTAAAACAGGCTGCAGAGCGCAAGTGAACACAAGTCGCAATAAATCTGAAATTTTGACCATTCGGCGGAGAAACGGTGCAAAGCTGGGGAGCCCAGCCCCAAAACACCGCTCCCCCAAAACTCCTCTGCATTGCCGTTGTGCCTCCAGCAGCACATCCAGGACCACGACCCCAAGGCGACTTTAGTGCTGCAGAACATTTGGGACAAAGATGACTGTAGCAAACGTTTTCTGACATATTACTTACCCACCACAGATTAGATACAGTTCATATTTTTTGTAATTATACTCCAGAGGTATCGGCCCTGTTTATTTTGGGGGGGACACACACACACACACACACACACACACACACACACACACACACACAGAGGGGAGCTATCCTGGCCGCACGTACACAACCCCTGGACTCAGCACAGCTACGCTGCAGTTGTGGAATATCCCCATTACCAGTGTAAATTAAAACCTATAAAACGATATGGAGATTATAAAAATTGTGTTAAAACTGATAACAGCTTTACTGATTTACTGACAATGAAAATATATAGCATTTTTTCCGTCAGAACATTTATCAACACATGGCAACCCTGGACTAACTTGACATGTAAAATGATCAAAATGGATTATGAAATCTCTGCCGTTCATTCCTATTGATTTTAGTTAGGATAGAATTCATCAGTGTGCAAAGGAACGCTTGCGCCTGGCATTTCCCCCCCAGCCCAGGCCAATGGCTGTAATTCCAGCACGCCTTACCCTGCCTGGCAGCTCCGGCTCCGACCGCCCGAGAATGCCAAGTGCGGCATTAACTCCTCAGCTTCACTTCTGAGCTACCAAGGGCTAAATCCTGAGCTGAAATGGGAAAGCATGCACAAAATTATGTCACGTTTACTAAGAAGCATCTATTCGCACATTTTTCCTTTAAAAATAAACTTTTTCGAGGCTAACCAAAGTTATTTTTGTAACTGCCGTAACAAACTGCCAGCAAAGGGACCGTTTTTAATCAGTTTTATTGATTCATGCTTTCAGTCCTTACTCAGTTAAAAACAAGGCACATTAAATACATCCTCTTATTGCTCTATAAATGCATGCGGCTCATTCTGTATATCAAAAGTAATAAATAACGGCAGTAAAACACCAAGACAGTTATAAAAATGACAACCCAGCCTCAAACACAGTATTTAGCAGTTCTAGCGCAGTAACCGAACCAAACGCCGGAGCGCCCCGTGTGACACGCACCGCGGGTCTGTGTGCGAACACACACCCACACCTATTTTATACACACCTCTGCACAAACACACGGCACGTACAGGCACACCCCCCCTCCCGGGCGTGCAGTTTATTTAAAACACAAAATAATCCCCCTCCCCATCCAGAAATCCAACTCCCACCTCAAAAAAAAAAAAAAAAAAAAAGAAAAAAGAAAAAGAAAAAGAAAAGAAAAAAAAAAATCACTTTAATTTTTCTCCACCTAGATGAGAACAATGCGAGACAGTGACATTTCACAACTCTTTCTACAGAACATTCACATGAAAAAAAACAAAGCACAAAGCCACCACTCCTGGAAACAAATGCGAGGTGATAAATAAATACTTGCAGGTTTTCTCCTGTAGAGATGCAGCAGTTTCCAGCCACACATGCAACCTTCTCCCGTCCCCCAGGGCAGCTGCGGGAGCCCCGGCTGTGCCGTACAAAGGAGCAGAGAAGCACGACAGGGAAGTGCCGAAGATGCAAAGCAAATTCCTACCGGAGACACACATACAGCCAAGACAATCCCAAAGTCACATTCTGTACGCACTGTTACTGAAACACGAGAACACAGAGTGCACTTTGGGCACAAAGCAGGAAATCCTGGCTTTACAGGTAACTCATATTATTAATTCTTAACAGTGCCATTTAGCGAGGAGTGGAGAAGAATTTTTCTTTAAACCATACAAAAGATGTTAAACATTGTAAATATTTTTCTTTATGTGGCCTGGAAAAGGTCTCATTATTCTTATTTTCTTTTTTTTTTTCTTTAAATTACTGTTATCAGTAGAATCCTAACCCCCTTCCCTCCTTCCCTTGCTCACTGAACCAAAACAACCTGTGTATTGTACATTCATTTCCCCCAGTTCTGCATTACATGTAAAATCTGTCACTGCTCTTATTTGGAAAGGGTTTTGGAAATACAAAGTTGTGCCAAACATTCACATAATTTACTGGAACATACCTGAACATATTTCAAAAGGAAAACTTTACAGGACCAGAGAAACAAAGCCCTTTGTTCATACATGAATTCTTACACTGTCACAGGTGCCAGCTCCTCGCGCGCACGGGCTGCGCCTCACCGGCTCCAAGCAAAAAGCCGTGACCCCCCCAGTCTCTGCATTTGGGTACAAGGCAGCGTCGAAACAAAACCTGAACATGCAAAAACCATCTGAAAGGCATTTTACCCGAGACCGCCTCCTTCCCTCCAGATTTCACCCATTGTTTGCACTGATGGAAATACAACCATGTACTGAACTTTAAACGCGGCTTGCCCCCTCCCCCCCTTCTTTTTTGTATCTGCTATTTGTAAACACCTGAATTTTTAATTATTTTTTTTTAAAGGACTCTGCCTCTCCAGCCAAACACAACGTCTGTACTTCCTATGCTACATAACGCTCCTCAGCATCTCCGCTCTGTGTATGTAATCATTTTCCCTTTTAAAATACCAAAGTAATCTTTCCTGTTCATTACCATTCCGGTATTTTCCATTAGTGAAAGTGGCGACAGCAGTTAAAATCTATCAGATTTTACACAAGTAGAAATTCTGACACCTTGGACTGAAGCTTGTTTTGAGTTGTAAATCGGGATTTATGCTCAAAGACTATAACAGAATGACAAATTCATCAATAAACCATTCTTATGCTTTTCCCTTCCTTGTTCTACATTAGGCAGAAATCTTCCCTCTGACCCAGAACCCAGTCAATCCGACAGCAGAAAGGCAAATGGCCAGATCCATGAAAACAGCTCAAGTGGTCCTTTTTTTTAAAAAAAAAACATTTTTTTTCATTAATCTGCTGAAAAATAGCCCTTTCACTTTTCTAGAAAAGTTAGTTGAATGCAAACCAAATTTTATTGTTTCACTTTGTGTTTGAGAATTTTTAAATAAACAATTAAGACTTATGCTATCAAAACCTGCCATATTCTACATGTCATCAGTGGTTTTGTCCAAAACTGGGAACAGTATGAAGCACTGTACAGCATAAAACACCACCTGCCAGACAACGCTATTTATTAAAGGAAGCTTACTTTTATTAATAGGGGAGAAAGGAAAGCTGTCCCCTAGCTTTTAACCAAATTAGCAGCTCGGGTGATTAATCAAGATGTCTCGTAGTTCTCCCGCCTCTTGCTGCTGCTATTTTTGCCTGGCCAAGTCCGGGTAGCACTGCAATGACAGGGCGCTCCGGAGAGCGAGCCCAGCCAGCTCTTCCCGTTGTCACCACCTCGGGAAGCGGCAGCCCGTGCGACACTGTCCCCAACCCAGGACGTCGGCCTCCCCGTGCGACACTGTCCCCAGCCCAGGACGTCGGCCTCCCCTCTCTTGCTCTTTGTCGCAGGGGACAGATCAGCAGCTTTGAAACACTAAATGCATATTTGCAAAACTCGCTGCAATGCATTTAAAGGCGGGATTCACTGTCTGAGCAGTTTTCTCTGAAGGTAAGGGTGACAGAAAAGGTAACGAAGGCGGCAGGACGTGCACACGTGCTTGTGTGTGCACCCACATCTTTCTAGACCGTATTCCTGAACTCCTGTTAACAAACCCCTGTGCCTAAAGAACACCCAATCCAAAAGGCCACGACTGGAGTATTGAGAGCTGTACACAAAACCGTTAATAGTGAAAACAAATGCACCAATGGATTTTTGTGAGAGCTACACCACTGGACAGACACTGGTCACCTTGACCAAGCGAGGGCACTCAGAAGCACTGGAATGTTTTGCAGCAGGGAGGCAGCCGGGTGTCTGCCAGCAGAGCTTGTGCTTGAGCTCACAGCCCCCCGCCGCTGCGGTCCACCGAGATCACCCCCCTCTGGCGCAGGTTCTCCTCCGCAGTCTTCATCAGCACCGCCAGCCGGCTCCCCGACACGTGCCCCTTCTGAATGGCGCTCATCAGCTGAGGACACAAGAGGGAGAGCATGCCGTCAGCTCCTTCGCAAGACAAAGAACGCAGGTAGAGGGTACAGCCCTCGGAAAGGGCTCAGCAAGCGCCCGAGGGACAGCAGGGGAACCACAACCCACGCTGTCCCCGAGCGGACGCCACACAGCCCCGCACCAGTACGGCTGACGGAACAGGACACCAGCACCGTGCTACTAACTCCTCTGCAGGAGGTGGATGGACACGGCCACTGTCCTGCCCCTGGGCCGCCGCCGGTGACACTGACACAGTTCCAGTCTAAAGGGCCGAGTTAACACTCGCTGCTGGCTCCTGGCCGCAGTAATCAGTACGGTTTCAAAGACTCATCTCAAAGCTCATTCACATTTTCCAGAAATACCACCGAAGGCTTTGGCAAGGAATGGGCGGCAGGAGGAGCAGAAATACCAAACACCATCCATTTGCAGTAACAGTGCAGGCAACCATCAATACCCGGGGGTTTTCAGTGACATTTAAGAATGTAGGAGAACCCACCTATTTCACCAGTGCTTTTTTTTTTTTCCTTTTAATATCTGAAAGATGTAGCTAACAGAAGAACTCCGTTCCTGATCTACCACCGACCCCAGAACATACCCTTTTTCATTCACGTGCCCTTCTCTGTAGAGATAGCGTACTTGACTTCCACAACTCTTTCAAATCCAAATTCCTTTATAGACTTTTAAAACTAATTTGCCTTTAAGTCCTTGAAAGTGGACTCAGCTCTATCTTAACGAACACACACTAGTGCCAAGATTTTAGTTAATTCTTTTTTATCCCATGGATAAAGTGAGTATTAGACTTGAAATTACATGCAGTCAGCTTGTCAAAGACTACTATGGAAAGCAATCGGCACTTACACAATGCCATTTCTTACTGCCACTGAGTGCTAAGAAGCCTTCAGATTTCTTCCCCTCTATAGGAAAGTCTATTAATTGTATCTGCGGCTGGACCTATGCAAATGTTTCTGGTCTGTGGGTCTGTCAGGATCCCAAAGGAAGTCTGCTGTTGGGAAAAAAGCTTCCTTCTGATTTAACACGGGGGGTTTTCTGCCTTTACACACCAAAACTAGCTCCCAAGGTCCCCCTCCTTTCTTGAGCATCAATGACAGCAGCACTGGGCTTCTGTAGGCAAGTCTGCAGAGAAACAGTCGCTGGCATAAGACAGCTCCATGTGCTCCTGAACAGCGTCCCAGGAGGGACCTGGGACCTAGGACCAACACAGGGGGAACGAGCTGGCAGTGGGAAAGGCTGGCCAAGGCAGCCCGCGTTCTCCCTGGGAAACACCCGCAGCAGCGGGGGCTGCCGGGACTGTTACTTGAGTTACACTGGGAAGCTACTGTTGGCCAAAGGAAAGCACCTGGCACTGCTCTGCTCCCACTCGAGAGCCTCACGGCCACCCCAGCACAACCTCCTCCTATGTTCTAATATAAACGCCCACAAATATTTGCACATGGCTTTCCACAAGCATTCTGCAGTAAAATGCAATTACTTGAAAGTTTTCAGAAAGCACACTCAAAAATATTGGGAACTGGCTTAACAGATCCATTAAAAAAAAATTAAACAAACATTTGATGTATTTTGTTCCTTCTGTGGCAACCTGCTGTTGATTTTCTTACCGCATTTCCCACCTGGCGCGTGGCCCCGCAGCAGCTCCCGTGTGCTGCTCTCCGCCTCTGCGGGAGGGAGGGGCACGGGCACGAGCCATCATTACCGCGCTGCCCATCGCTGGCGTGGAACACCCAGACTGCGCTGTGAAACGCACGGGAGAAGCCAGCAGCCCCAGAGCTACACAGTTCTACAAAAGTAACTGTGAGACTACACCGAAACAGTGACTTGCCTCTTATATTTTACAGATATTATGACTTAGGGTGGGCAACCCCCAGTGAGACTCCTCAGCACAGGAAAGCAAAAACCCCAGAAAGCCACCAAAAGATCCACAGAAGATGTAATTACTAGTTGTGTCAACTTCTTAACCACAACGTATCCAAACTAACTAAATTATAGTTTAACACAGCCCTTACAGTAAATGGCAGGTTCCCCCCCACCAATTACAAGCTTTCACATGCAGAGGGGTGTAAGAGGGAGACCCTTTTCAATAGTCAGAAAAACAGCTGTGATTTTCTCTTATATTTGAATACTTAAGCACAAGCTCCCAAAGCCATTGTTTCTTCTTTCCCTCCCCCGTGGTTTGTTTGGGTTTTTTTTTTATCCCCTTCCCCCAAGCGCATTTCAGTTACCCAGCTAAATTGCTGCATTTTAGGCAAATAAATAGTCCTTTTTTGAATGCTGGACACAACCTGTGAAATTTTTCTGCATTTAGATTCAACAACGTTGCTCTTATCTACAGCTCATCTCGAGAGAGACAATTACCATTTCCTTTGCCTTGATCTTGTTTGTTTAACTTGACACAGTGAAGAAAGGGCTGACATTGACCAAAATCCCCAGCATTAATTTATCTCATGTTCGGCATTCATCATTGCCACCATGCAGGAAAGACATGGCAGTCACTTCAAATACCACACCAAGAAAGACTCCACAAAAACAACGCTGCCCGGCAAGCTGCGTATGCAGGAGGCGCTGGGCAAACGGACGCCGCAGTAGCACCCTGAGGTCTATTTTAAAGCCCTGCAAAAGGCAGATGTGTGGGTTGTCAATGTAACGTCTTTCATACCAACTGAGATAACGTTAGCCGGCCCGGGAGCTACAGGGGGATTATATGGACTGGATGTGCTTTAACCACAAGCTCATTCTTTAAAATATTCAAAATCCTTTAGAAACTACTAATCACTCAACAGACCCAGATAAATGTCCGTGTGCGTAACTCTGCCATATACCTTCCAACCTTCCAATTCTGAATATATTTAAACAGCATTTCCGTATTAAAAAAGCCAAATTCAGGTCTGTAGTGTGGTATACTTTGTAAACTGGATTTGTTCTTTGGACCTCATTGTTTCTGCACATGAAAAAATATCTGTGAATTTCAAAGTTGCTCGAGGATGGCTCTGTGTGTCACGTATCTTCTGATGGGGCAAACAGCAGCACCACCACAGTGTTCACCCAGGTAACGCTCACCCAGCCTCCGACCCAGCCCTTCAGCAAAGAGGGAAGAAATTAAATACCCACAGCTTTGTTCATTACAGTTACAGCTTCTCTTGTAACGAGGAAACACCTACCTGCAAAAACTCATTGAGCTCAACCTGTCCATTTTTGTTCAGATCCACTTCGTTTAGAATATCATGAAGTGTATTTTCGGCAATTTGCACACTGATGCTCTAGACAAAAAAAAGCACAGAAGTATGTCAGCTGGCTTGTTCCGCACTAGTTATGCCACGCTCTGAAATTCAGATAAGAGGCTTAAAAAGGAAACTAAACGAACACAAGGAAACGTTACCTCCAAGACACGCTGCACATCCAGTATAGTAATAAACCCTTTCTTGTCCTTGTCAAACATGTGGAATCGCTTCTTGTACCTGCAAGATAAGGATTATCAGTGGGAAAAACTGCACGCAGAAGAATGACAGGTATTAATTCCTAGCAGCATAGGGAACTCTCTTACTTCACTTACCTTTCAATATCTGAAGGCCCTAGACTGATTTCAGAGCTGTCTGCTAATTGATCCGATTTGACTTTGTAGCCCATTTCATAATAGAGAAATTTTTTAGCAGCTTCAAATTCTTCCTACAACAAAAAAGAAAAACTGTATTTCTGAGGAATAGCAAGTTCTTACACAATTATTTTTAATGTAGTATTTATTAGCTTCTTCCACTTCAGTAGAATTTATCTAAGGTCCAAAAATTAGGAAGACTGAAGTCAGGTAGCTGAAAAGTATTTAAAAAATAAGTTAAGCTTAGGCACTTTTTAGTCTTGAAAAGAGATACCAAGTCTAGTAAAACCTTTTAATTACTGTGTAAATGCTTTTAGGACCATTCCGCGCCTTCAGTCACACGTGGTAGATCTGCCTACTTCATGAAGGTCCGCAGTTGCAGGTCAGGCCTACAAAGTGCAGTCTTTCACCTAACTGTCTAAAAATCAACAAAAGAATCATGAGGCTCAACACCAGGCAGGTTCTTTATGTTTTCTTAATTTATTACCTGAAAGCTCAGTGCAAGGTCTTCCGTAGCCAGTTTTTTAAGGAGTGATAAACACCTGACACACAGAGCACTGCAGACGGAGCTCTTTCTCCAGCCATGGGTACTGGACACGGTTCTAGGAGCGATACGAGCATCTGCCACGTGGGCAGCAATACTAAAGAGCCTGCACTGCAGGTACCAAAGCAGGGTGCGCACGCCAAGGAACAGCCGCAGCAGCAGTAAAAGATTCCTAGGCACGTACATATAAGCCACTTCATCTCACAAAGACTTGCTCGCGAAGGCATATTAGAAGACCAACTAAACTACACCAGGCTACTCTTACGTACTTCAATATAAGCACACACATTAGCCTTAAAGTCCCAAACTGACAAAGACTTATTTAATGGTCTTACTATAAGATCTAAATTAAAGAATGCTCTTCTGGATAGGCATTGAATTGCCTCGTCCGTCAAGTTGAAATATAGCACATGCAAGATTGCTGTGAAGACACAGCACTTCAAAATGGCTCAGGACTGGTTACAGAAGAGATGCTCTGTAACTCAGGGGGTTTAGCCACTTTGAAAGAAAGGGCGACTTTTCCAAAGGAAGCCCCGGCGGGCATTCAGGGAATGCAGAGCCTGCCTTGCTGGCATCAGGGAGCTCACACAAGCCACAGGCGGCTGGGCAAGTCCTCCAGGCACAGGCAGTACCTGCTGATTTTCCCTCCTGCAGGCTGGGGTGAGAACGGGTGTCCAGCTCCCCAGCCCCGGGCTGCTGGAGTGAAGGCTGTCCGCACGACCCTGACCTCACGCTGGTTTCTTTGCAAGCTTCCCATTTTCTAATCTCTTGTCACGGAAGGACTGATATCGTTTGTTTAACACGGTAAACTATTACATGAGCAAACCTCATTGGGTAAGGGTGAGACACCTCTACCTTCGGTCAAACACCTCTAACTACGAGGTTGCTCCACATAAAAGCAACACAGCTCACAATTCTCTATGCAGTTCCTGGGGGGGGGTGGGTCTAGAGTCACAGCAGCTCCTCTGGCTGGCAGGATTCAAGCGAGCTCCTTCCAGAACGTTAATCAAACTTCTAACTGGTTAAAAGGTTTCACGAACAGCCCAAGGGGAACTTCCCATCTCCTTTGGAGTGGAAGAGCCAGGTGAGCATCACAGGCTCTGTTTGCTTCAGAGTGAAGGAAGTCCCAGACCAGGGCTCCCACTGGGGTAGGGCACTCCCTGCTCTGCCTTTTCCTCCCGGGCAGCACCACAAGCGCAGCCTCCACAGCCCCGGGCATTTGTCTTTGTGTGACAGCAGCAAGAAGTGATAATCGGTAACTTACACGATGTGATAGTTCAGAAGGGGCAGGATTCATGTCAGTAAGTGGGATGCCTACACCTGAACTAGTTATCCAAGGTGCTTCTGACAGGTTGTGGAGATCAAAACAGGGCTGCAGGGTGCAATTAACTGCACGCACAGCAGATGCCCTCATTAAGGTAAGTCGTCTGACGGAAGTTTGTTTACTGCAGAGCCGGCACAGGGAGGCTAGCTGGGGTAGAGACAGCCCCTTACCAACGCCACAAGGCAAGTGAGAGGAGTCCCAGGCTGGGTGTCTGGGCACAGACCCACCGGGGCAAAGGAAGGTAACAGCGTCCTTAAACATGAGTTCAGGCCAGAGAACGGCGCAAACTCAGTATCGTCACTTTTCAAAAGACGCAGCAGACAAAAAGGAGTGACACAGATTACAAGATCCTCCTTTTTTGAGGCAGATCTGTTGAAAAGTGTCAGTAAACAAAATATTTGAACAGGAATAGGATAGCAACGCCAAGTCTGCTTTCATTTTTAAAGTTGGGAAAAACAGGCTACAGATCTTCACTCTCCCCTCCACCCCCCAGCCAATACCAACTCATCTCACAGCTATTTCGATAGTCTTTATAATGAAATGCACCAAGTGATTCATTCTCTCCAGGCAAAAGCATCACTTGAAGTTTTCTATTCAACTAATTTAGATCGTTAACATGGAAACTACTTAAGAAAAACAGAACAGTTGCAGATGAAAAAGGCCCTTTGTACCTTCTTTTTCTGCTCACTCCAGTTAAGTTCTTTCGCCATTATATCTACGATTCTTGGCAGGGCTTCCTCCGCAGCCTGCACATTCAGAAAGGCCAAGCGAGTACGTCGGGAAATCATATCCACTGCTGTGCGGGCGTACTCTTTAACACCATAGACAACCTACAACAATAAGGCAAGGGGAAAAATGCAGATGAGAAGGTAGAGAGGCATTGTCAGGGATTATGTTTAGCATCACAAACGGCACTGCTGGGCTGGCTACGCAAAACCAGCTTTCTGTTACTAGTTCCCACCCCACCAAGAGAAGGGTTTGAAAAGCTCCCTTTTCCTTGGAACACTGTATGAAATGCACCTGGGATCAAACGTGTATATAGGAAATAAAAAATAGACATTAGATGTAAATATTTCATTATATATATAAATATATTAATATGTGTATATATAAACATAAAGACAAAGCATGTTTGTTTCCCCTCTGGGGAAGGGGAAAAACAAGAAAAAAAATAATATCTGGACCTCACCAAAGGAAAGGGCTTATGGAAATGTTTTACAGAGCAGACAGACCTGCTCTAGAACCTGCTTATCCCAAGAAGAGAATCAAAGAACATTATGTAGTTTTTCCACATACCTCAGCTTCAATATAAGGAAACTCAGACACAAGACGCTTTCCAACAATGGGCCATCTCTTTCCTGTAACTTGGGCTATTTTGGCCACCTCAAAAGCCTTGTCACCATATGTGGAAGCCAGATGCTGAGCCACCTGTGGAGTTGAAAACAAAATTCAATATGGTTTTGAAAGCGCATCAAATATACATACATTTTTCTTGTCAATTCTCTTCCTAACAATAGCAAAGAAGCCGAAGAAGGTATTAGATTTTGATTGTGTGGGAGGAAACTACTTGCGTTGGGAATGGGTTAGAGCAGCACTGGCACCACCATGTGTGTACCAATGTAACTGTGGCCACTGATGCTCCAACTCTTCCGCCACGCTCTGCTCACATCTGAAGGAGAGATTTTCTTGGGAAGACAGATCCCAGCACGTCGTAACGCTTTAAAGCAGGAAACAGCCAAGATTAGGAGGGGGAAAAGGGAAGAGAAGAAGAACAACTACTTGAATTTATTTTTGTTAAAACTATCTTTGCCCCAGCCAGATAATATGCTCTTATCAGGCTCAACAGATCTTTGTACAAGTTATGCTGGTATTAGATTTAGTGGAAAAAACACAACCCTCTAACACAGAAACATCAGAGCATCCACACAAACCATGACTCACCTCACTTTCAAGTCCATAGTCTTGGACCAACCTAATGTAGAGCGTGGGACTCCAGTCCTCAGCCCCCTGGAGCTGCAGCCCAACCGTTTTACTGGAACCTGCCTTCAGATCATGCGCCTGAATAGCTGCATCGATGGTGTCCTGCGCCATGGCACGGTAGGTTGTCCACTTCCCACCTGTAACCACACATTTACTTCTTTATTTGGGGAAAGCAAGGGGAGTATGAAGCTGGTACATACTATATGTATTTTATATATCACATTATTCTTACTAGACTTGCTCCAACAAGCCAGTCATGCTGCCACTGCCAGATCATCATCTAGTTACAGGAACAGGAAGGATTATCCTGTAACAGGAAAAGTTTTGAAGAAAATAACTGGGGAAGCCCAACAAAGCTATACTTTAAGAGAACTTCCAGTACCTGCTATCGTGACAAGGCCACTGTCGCTAATGGTAACGACATGATTCCGGGATATCGACTGCGTGTCTTTGGAGTTGGGGTCTGTGACCAGAGGACGAATGCCACTCCACGCTGCCAACACGTCTCCTCTTCTCACTGTCGGGAACCACAGATCAGCCAAAGTCAGCCAGGAACCGATGGATATTTATCTCATACCCCTCCCACGGTCTTTGCGGTGCTGCCTCTGAGTAGATACTCGCTGTGGAACGAGTGTCATGCAACACACCAGACATAATTTTGATCTGCTCAAAAATCCCAAACCCCAAACCCAAACCCTACCAAACCCAAACCACACACCCCCCCCAGCACCAAGCCTTCTCCTTGTTTGCTTGTGCTGACAGGACAGACCTTATATTACATTTTAGAAAGCAAAATGAAGTTTGTTCCACACGAGTATAACATGTGCTTTTAGGACTTCAAAGCTTTTTCTCTAGCTTGTAGGTTATTTATCCAAGTTTTCCTCTTGACAAGTGATCTTTATCCAGAGCCTCTATCGGAAGAGCAGTTGCATGTATAGCCAAGGAGAAAATCTCTCGGCAAGGCTGTGCTCGGCTGTAGCACGTCCCCAGCGCCTGCATCCCAGGCCACTGTTACTGCACAGCAGCGCAAAAGGGCCCGGCTGACTTGGCAAAACCCCCCAACGGAGTCCACATCTGCGGCACAACCGCCTCCTCCAGCCCTGCCTCCTCTTCCTCCTCCCTGCTTCAGAAACCGTGTCCCGCTCCACAAGAAGCCTGACTAAATGCCCATTTACTTCTGTTTTCCCCCTGTGCTGCCCCTCTGCTTCCTGGCCACTTACAAGTGTGTCCCCAAAGCCAGCCCCGACTTCTCAGTGAACGCAGAGGAAGAAAACCTGAAGGCGTCAAGTAGTCACAAAGCCCCTGCCAGCCACAGGGAAACACCCCGCCTCCCACAGTCACCTCTTTTAATATATAAAACGTGGGAACGCTAGAGAATTTAACGTAATGAATTTTGTTGCTTATTAAATTTGCAATAGAAAAACTGACCGATTTGCTTTATACTGAAGTCTTTGGAATATATTTTTTTTCTATACAACTTTCAAATAAATGATAATTGAAAAATCAGTAAAAGGGTGTAAAAATATCCCCCAAAGAACACAAAATAGATTTCAGAAATCAATGGTGCTCTGCCAGCATGTTTAACCTGCCAAAATGAAGTGTTAATCACAGAAATAAGATACCATATTACGTTTATAAACTAATGAAACTAGAAAAAGCAGCATGCGTGACACTATAATTAAACAGTTGGAACACATCCAAGCCTGTGTAAGTTGATAACCCTGGCACTGTCTCTGGCAGCAAAAAGGCAGGTCTGCAGTGAGTTGATATGGCCAGCACAGTTGTTCATTCAATAACAAGCAATCTATAAACACTGCTAATTGCATATGTGAAAAACAGCGTGCACCTAGGTAGGTTTCATTCAAAAGAATTAAAACACTTCCCAACATACTTCTGGAAAATATCCTGCAAAATCTCAGTCTTATTCACAGTCTTAACTCTGCCTATCTGGCCTACTTATTTATATCAACTTCTGCTCAAAAAACTTAAAGGTACATTTTCCAAAGACTTTTTCTGAACTAGCCATCAGCTACCCACTTCAGGGAACACGTAATCCAGCATTCCCAATGTCTGAACAGCAAGTTTTCCTAAATCTAAGGATGGTGCAACGTTTCTGACCAAGTGGTTTTCAGATTTCTTCTAATGCTGCTACCACAACAGAAATACACAAGTGCAAATGCTTTCACAGAATAACTTTAAGACCTCCCTATGAAGGACAGAAGCCTCTCTTTTAAACCAGCACTGGCGCAAAGCAGGCCAGCATCTCACAACAAAGGGAGCCACTGAAGGGAACAACTGTCACCAAGTATTTTTTATAAGTTCTCCTTTTTGCCCGTTATACTTTCCTCTCCCACTGAAAAATGACACTATCGGATATTTACCATATCAAGAAAAGTAAATTCTAGGAATAAAGTGTCTAGAAAAATGGAAATAAAAACAAAGACATGGTAAAAGTCAGAACACCTTTTCCTTCAAAAAAGCAGGTGAGTTATTTGATGTACTGGCGTTGCTGTATGACCGAACTGTCCCAGTTCCGCAAAACCTTGCCTCTGCCTCCCAGAGAGCGCAGGGACTGGGCTGCACAGCCAGTGCAGTTAGGTGAAAGGTATGTGAAATCTGAACTGATTTCCGTTTCAATAACCCAAGCAGTGCAGGTGTGTCTGGAAAAGCATCATTTTTGAGCTGCGATGCATGGATCGTGATGGCACTTCTGTCCCACTCGTTTTAGAAACACCCAGACACACAAGAACCACAGTTATCAGAGTCACAGCAGAACCTCAGCCAGCCTTCACTCAGGCTGAAATGCCACCCGCTCATCAGCGCCTTCCAGGGAAAACCAGAGCCGACGGGGCCTTACCTTCAACATCAACACTAAGGTAGTTGCGCACTTCATTCAAAATGAAGTTTATATCTTCTTCTGTTGGTATGGGATGGGAAGTAACATCAGTCGGGCTGTCTGTGGTCCCTGCGATAGTCATCTTCTCCCACGGCAGGAAGAAAATCACTCTACCGTCGCTGGTGGCCGGGTCAAGCAGACCCATGTTATCAGGGCTGAAATGAAGAAGGGACATGGTTCAAAACGGGTCAGGCATCACCAGGGACCCTGTTCTTGCACACCTTGTACCCCAGATAAAGTATTAGAACGGTACCTTTGTTGTCAGGACAAATGATTTTTAAAAAATAAAATAAAATCTGATATTCCACATGTGGCCACGCCCTGGCTTTAAATGGTAGTCCCAGAAGTTTTGAGAAATAAGGCCCTTGAATGTGATGTTCAGGTTATCACTAGAATTTGATTTGCTAAGCAAGTCAGCAGACCACAACCTTATATCGAGCAACGGCATCTCACATCTCCATTCACTCTGGAAAATCTTAATCATTGGAATTTCAAATGCAAACATTTGAAAATTTTAAAACAGCAATTACTTGAAACTCATCGTGGAATGAACAACTGCTTTTAATAAAAAAAAAAAAAATAGACAATCATTTATATTACGCCACAAAGGAAAGGGACGGCTAAAACAGAATGCACGTGAAAATGCAAGAAATAAGAACAGAACTGTAGTTGTGTTTGGATGTGACTAAGTATATAACAAGAAAAATTAAAGATGAAATATTATTAACCCAAGTGACCAATTGCCTGCACCCTGAACAGAGGGCAAAAGTAAAAACAGACAAAATCTCAAGGACTCCTACAACCTGCATTCCCAATAAAGGTGGGGTGGGGTGCGGGGGGCAAAGTTTAGCATCGGAAAGAAAAAGTAAAGAAAACAAGAGAAGAGCAGGATTGAGACAATAAATGTTAGGAGTGCACTGAAACAGCAATCTTCAGTGCCGCTACAGCTCGCCAGCCTCCTGCCACAACGGGAACGCACAGGCTCCCGAGGGACTCGCACCGAGAAGCGCACTCCCAGCTCCCGCGCTCCTCAATGGGGAACAGGGATTTCAGGAAAAAAAGGCAAAAGAGACGCTAACTGGATGCTGCTATTCAGAGATTTTTCATTTACTTATGCCAGTGCTAAACCAGAACGATTTAGTTCTTTGTACAGGAAATTTTAATTTATGTATCAACATTTTCTGGTATAATGTAAAAAAAATAAAAATCCACAGGTACAAACCCAGTTATCCTCAGAACTTATGGAATAGCTCCGTGTATATTTCAGAAAACAAAAGGCTTCTGTAAACACTTCAAAGTAAGCAGCTTTTATATAGGAAAACATTTGAGCTGCCTTTTTTTTTTTTTTGCGTTCATTTTTATTTAAAGGAAAGATGCTGACTTTCATTTCAGGAGCTGGAAGTCCTTGTCCAAACACCTGCAGCCAGTTTAGCCGTCTTCAGGTCCTGCACCTAGTCCCCATGGCAGAAGGAGAATACAGAAGTATAGGGAAGGGGGCAGGAGGGACGTATTCAGGTGCTAATAAGGACCGTCAGAGGGGAGTAATTCAATGGACTCAGATAACTACTAACGCAATAAGCTGAAGGTAGACAAAGACCTGCTTGGATATAAATTACCCATTCAAGAGAGCCGCAAGCTGAATCACGGAATATTTCATTTTTAGGAAGTCTAAACTGATTACTGAAGGTAAGTTTTCAATATCTGAAAAGGCTAGAAGAGAAGCTGAAAATTTCATATATGGCATGTATATTAGAACATTTTTTAGATGATATTTATAGACCGCTTAAGCATACATTTGGAGAAGTACAATTTAATAGGGGAAGTCAACACAGATTTGTGAAAGGTAAATCACGTCAGACAAATGATTACTTTTTAAAATGAAAAAGCTATTGATTTAGAGACAGGAAACTAGAGATTTAATATACAGTATCAGAATATTCAGAAAACTTTAGACATTTTCTCAAAAGTATGAATTTTTTTAATGTGATTTCTGAAAAACTGTTCAAAATAAGGAAGAGAAACAAGGAAAGATTTAAAACTCAGTTTCACCACAACACCTACAGAGCTAAGTGTTTTCAATGAGATTTCACAGCAATTGAGGGCTTCACGAAGGGCAAATCGGGCCTGACAGATCTGGTGGCCTTCTACGATGGTGTTACAGCATTGGTGGATAAGGGAAGAGCAACTGGCATCATCTACCTGGACTTGTGCAAGGCACTGACATTGTCCCGCATGACATCCTGGTCTCTGAATCGGAGAGACGTGGATTTGACACATGGACCACTCGGTGGATAAGGAATTGGCTGGATGGCCGCACTCAAAGAGTTGAGATCAACGGCTCCATGTCCAAGTGGAGACCAGTGACAAATGGCGTTCTTCAGGGGTCGGTACTGGGACCAGGGCTGTTAACATCTTTGTTGGTGACATGGACAGTGGGACCGAGGGCACTCTCAGCAAGTTTGCCGATGACACCAAGCTGTGTGGTGTGGTCGACACGCTGGAGGGACGGGATGCTATCCAGAGGGACCTGGACAGGCTGGAGAGGTAGGCCCATGCCAACCTCATGAAGTTCAACCAGTCCCAGTGCAAGGTCCTGCACACGCACTGGGGCAATGCCAAGCACAAATACAGGCTGGATGGAGAATGGATGGAGAGCATGAATTCTTCAGGGTACGGAATGGATGCGAGAATGTGGTATGAGCTCCAGCAATATCAGCCATTGCAAGATTTCCCTAGTAATCTTTAAAGACTACTAAAATGAGTAAATTCAGGGTAGTAAACTCTAATATGAAGTATAAAGCAATGCCTGTAGATAGAAACAGTGGTAAATGGTCTTGGAGCACAATACAGATGGATCTAAAGTGACTCTTTGTCAGCAAAACAAATATCAAGATGTGCGGCCTAACGGTAAAGCAACAGTACGATATTTAAGAGTTGACTTAAAACAACTGAATGAGTTTGGAGCACGTCTATCTTTTAAAAAGCTTCCTTTTCCAAATTTCAGTGCAGTTAAATTGGACAATGTATGTCAAATACATGACAAATCAGGAAAGAATCTTGAAAACAGATGCACAAGGAACGTAAGAACCTATAGACTACTGAACTAGCGAAGATGATTTAACCGCAGGACAGATCAGAACTCTTGAGCTTGAAGTCAGTAAGTGGTTCATTCCTGGACATTAAATATGGCATTTTACAGAGCCGATGCATGGAAGATCTCTAGATGAAGAAGCATTTGACCAAAGCACCACAAATGCAGCTGAAGAACAAATAGGGTAGAACAAAGGTGTAACAGCCAAGTTTACCTGGAATCTGGAAGGCAGAGCAGACAGGAAAATTCAAGAAAGATGGAAAACATCTGAAATTTGTCAGAAAGGGAGGGGGAAAACGTACTGCGTTCATAGACACATTTCAGGCAGGAAGGCTACCTGAACAAAGGCAGCCAAAACCCTCCCTCATTTTAGCAGATAATATACTTAAACAATAGGGAGTGAGAGAGACTTAACTGCAGCTGCAAGAATAGAAATGCGTACACTAAAAATAGAATTAATGAGAGGAGGAATACTGGGACTATTAATGAAGAGCCCATGGGAAATGCATGTATTAGGTTAACATTAGTTTTACAAAATCTTAATTATGTTGATCTCTAAAAACCTCTGCCTGTTAAAAAATTTTCATTTGTGTGAGTATGGGCCAAATGCTATAAAACATTTACCACAAGGCAAGTGGACGCAGTGAAATGACGATCTTTGTTTGTTGAGGAGTGTTCCCTGGCACCGGGAGAAGACCTGAGAGAGCTAAGATTAAATCCCACAAGTGGGTTCCATTTAGCAGACGGCTCCTTGGTTGAAGCTATCCTGCTTCAAGGAAACTCGGTGCAGTTTTATCTAACCAGCTGTTCTGCGGAGGCAGCACGTGGGCAGATGCTGTTTTACAAGAAAAGTAATGCCCACATGCTGACTTACACAGGGGAACAAGGAGAACAAGAATTCTCTACATTTCCAATTAAAATTATTAGGTTATTACAGAATAAATAAATTAGAGCCTTCACGCGTATCAAGCCATCTCCTACTTTGAATTTACAAAGTGAGTCCAAGTTTTAAAACTTTACATGCTTTTGCAGCAGGGCCATAAAGTCAATCACACACGTCCTTCTCGTAGTATGAGGAAAGTAGGATGACAACCCATTTCTCCACATTGCTTTAAAGCAGCTCTCAGGTCATTTTCCCATTTTTCATACGGAAAGACACCAAAAAAAGAACAGAATGCGAGAGTGATTTTACACTAGGCCACAGATGCCTCATTTTTACTGTCTGTGGTCGTGTCCTGTTGGGACAGCCATGGCAAAAACCCCATGCTGTGCACTGCAAGTCTGAATTTCTGTTCACAGAGGAGTGCAACGATGAGATGGGAGGCATTATTGCGAGTGAACTGTATCAACAGAATCGGGCTAAGTCTAAGAATGTGAATTTCCATTAGGATGCTAACGACTTCAGGAACCAAAGGTAGTATTTGAGTTTCAACTGCCAAGGCTCACTCGGTAGAAGGGGATTTGGTTTTGCAGCAGCACAGAAGAAGCAGGAGCGCGCAGGGCGGCTCGCAGAGTGCCGCGGGAGCCCCGTCTGCGACAAGCTCAGCAGAGGGAGGCCAGTCCTTCCCACCGCAACCACCACGGGCGGGTGCGCTTGTGTCCACAGCAGTGTCACAATTTAATCGCGTTATTTTGAACTACTTGTTATACTGCCTACACACTGCGTTCGTATTTACTGTGGCAGAGTGTCATTGCACAGAGTTTCACATTTAATAGGACAAGAGTTTTTGTATGAAGGTGGCCACCTCTCTGGAAGGTTTTATATGCTGCTTGTTTTCTTAGGGGGTGAACAAGCGGTCAGTACACGCAACTCAAACTCATTATTAAAAAAGGGGCCTTTCACAAGTCTGTTGTAGATGTTCTGCCTAAATGCCCTTCTGCTTCAGCAGGAGTTCTGCCTCGGTGAGTTTTACCTAAGAACTACAAGACTTCAGTCTTTTCTGAATATATGAAATTGTTCTTCTAATCGGCACACTGCCAGAATCCTCTTGAAGAAAAAAAAAAAAAAAAGAAAATGAAAATGTGCATTCAAAACTACCGTAAAGCCCACAAAGGTGTCTCTGCAAGCTTATATATTAAAGACACCAGCAGAGATCGTTACAAATGGTTTAGGCTTAGACTACCGTTACCTGTAATAACCAGGCATCACGATATGCACGCCTGCGCTTGGCTGACAGATGTTTGGTACTTCCTGATCATCCATTTTGCGCACAGAGTCTGTGAAAGGTCCCGTAGCATTGATAACGCACTTGGCTTTGACATCAAATTCCTGCCCTGTGAAAGAAAACAGTATCAATCACATCCACCATTTGTTTCCCTGCTCACTGACACTCCCTGTTATTAATCTATCTATGAACTTAACCTACTGTAAAGTGGATTGTGCTTGTCTGAACAGAACAGCTGTTCGGTTTTTGAAAATTAACAAAGTTTTCACGTAACACTAGATTTGAAAGAAAATGTTTTACAGTGAAATTCCATCTTATCTGTAAAAGCAGAAGAGGGCAGACCAGGTGGAAGAAGTTGAGCTGAAATGTGCCTCTCAAACGAGAGATTTCAGTCTCAACCCGCAGACTTGGTAAATGGGATTATTACTGTACAGCACGTAGCATTTTACAATATCATCTTTGCTTGACAGAAGGGTTTGGATGTAAAGCTTAGTCTGCCCTGCCAAAACACTGGGATTTGAGTGAAAAACCTGACAGAAGTTAAAGATGATTGACATTAATGGTATGCCACCGCACTCCGGGAAGATGGCTCCTTTGCCGGTTCATTGATGTTTACAAACAGCAGTGTTCCCCGCTCCTCCCTCCTGTCATTATTTCTGTGTTTCTTTAACGAAGAGAGAACGCTCCCCCGAAGTGCTGTGCTGCCTGTCCCACCGCGGCACGCTCCAGCCCGCTGCAGAAAGCCGTCGCTCGCGCCCAGCGAGCTGGGGGCTGCCGACAGCCGGCCGCTGGGTGGGCGAAGGCTGGCAGGGGGCTGCCACGGTGTCCCCACGCCGCGGGGAAGGCACACACACACACACAGACCCCCACCTGTTAGGACGTCCCTGCAGCGCACCCCGCACACGCGCTGCTTCCCGCTGGCCGGGTCTGTCGTCTTGAGCAGGCGCAGCACTTCAGCGTAATTGGCGGTGGCAGCGCCGTACCTGGCAGCAGTGAGGGCGATGGCGAGGTTCATCCGGGCGTCGTTGTGCTGTCCTGCAGCGGGGACGGGACCGGGGGAAGGACACCAGTCACCTCCAGCCACGGACTTGTGGTATGGAAGTGTGTCAGAACCGATCTGTCACATCTGTCCCTGTCACATTGAATAGGCGTGATGGCTGCTCACGCAGAAGGAGAATTATTTAAAGATACATCCCCTCTGCTGCGCCGGCAGCAGCACGCCCCGTCGCCTGCCCCACGCCGGCACCCCCCGCACCGTGCGACACCCCCTGCCCTCCCACACCACAGAACCGAGAATTACTGCTCCGTCGCCTCCCGCCTAGGAGAGGCCGCGTCGCTTTATTCTCCAGCCTTCCCTCTGCGACTGTGCCGCAGTCCTGTAACTGCACCCGAGCGCTGGCGCGGGGGCAACCCGCACCGACCGACGACTCCCATCAGCAGAGCTACACACAACGCTCAACACCCGAGAAACAACCTCTCAGAGACTGTGCCGAATTATCAGCTTTCCGTAACTGCTTTTTCTTGTATATGCATTTTAACTTCCCAACATACCACATAAAAGCATCAAAAAGAGAGAAATAAGTAGACAAGAATTAATGAAGGATTCTTAACATATATCATTAAAGATTTATTACTGAAATTCCCTCGTTAAAGAAAACCAAGAGAGAGGCGGAGGGACCACGAGGGGAAGATGATTAATTACTTTGAAATACTGGCTTCACCTGAGACTTTTCCTATTTATTATTGCCACCGGAGTTAAAGTCCTGGATGCTGGCTGGGAAGAATTACTATACATTGAAGGGGCCAGGCTCTGTGTGTCCTGAATAATTAATTCACGAGAGGGCTAAACTTCCCGAGGTACGGTTCACTTCCCCGAGTGTTTGAACCACTTCTATCAAAGCTAATACTGATAAAGTGATAAATTTGTAATAGATATTGTAGTTGATTTATGTTGCCAGCATTCCCAACATTTAGTATAAATGGTTTATGTAAAGTTTGGTCCTTCTGATTCTGCCTGTGCAATCTCAAACTGCTGCGCAAATAATCTGTTTCTAGCTAAAAGGGCAAAGTTATAAAGATGGGATCAATGGCCTCGAAGGTGCCACCTCCCCTCCCCAGACTTCTCATTCTCAGACACGAGACGATACAGTGCAATCAGTCTTCAACTACAAGAAAAAAAAAAGTTATGCGAAGCGTACAGAAACAGTAACATGATAAAGCACCGATGAAGAAACAAACAGTAACTCCAGTTCAACTAAGCAAACAATGCCCAGAATAAACTGCAAAAAAGAACAGCAAAACAACTGAGCAAGATGTCAGGAAAAGTTGGGGATGCTCCATCACACAAGATGCATAAGACTAAACAACCATCTGTCAGAAGCGGCAGGCAAATCATTAAATAAATGCATCAACATTTATGCTGCAGTAGTGTCAGGGAATGGATAAAATGACCTTATGAGGTTTACCTCAAACCTTAACATTTTAACGCAGGGCTGAGAGAACGCACGTCTCGGATGTAGAGGCAGCACGAGGCAGGAGAAAGACAAAGAACAGCCAGAAGCTGCGTTACAGGAGCTGCTGCTGCGTGCAGGGAACACAGCACGCTCCGCAGCCAGGCAGGGGGTGCTCCTCCAGCCCACAGCCGAAGGCTTTCGGAAGAGCGCCGTCCTGGAGACATCCCTCTATTGGGGTGCTCCATCTGGGGGCTGCCTGACCCACAGGGCACCACTGGGCTCGGCTCTGCGGGACAAGGAACCCGGCACAAATCACAAACGCTACCCTCAAACAACCCCCAGGTACCCGCTTCCGTGCGGTAGAATTTATTCTTTTATTGTAAAGGACCCTGGTGCCAAGAGGGTTCCCTTAGTTACTTGTTGATCCTCCACCAATTTGCTCTTGCCATGAGCACGTAAGGTGGTACCCGACACAAACCGGCCCTCGCTCACCACACAAGCACTGCACAATTTTCGGTGTTAGCCAATATTAGCTTTGGTCTATGGGAAGCCTTTACTGTTTAAATTTTGCAAGCTTGCCTCTTCCCAGTTTTGTGACTTATTTGTCCAGACCAAAAGCAGTCCAGAGAAGCCAATCAGCAGAATAAATAATGTGGAAACAGGTGTAATTCCTAAAAAGAACAAACATCTAAGTAACAATTGTTTATTAAGCCCCAAATCCGAGAGCTGCTCAGCATTTTGTTGAAACTCCCAATGCTCGTAACGTCAGAGCGAGCTACGGACATGCTCAGTGCGTTTCAGGATTTGCACCACTGTGTCCAAGACAACATTTTCACGCTTTCTCTGAAACTCTCATCCATTTTCCCCTCATCATTATTCCGACGCCAGAACCCCCTTGCTATTACTCAACTCTCAGCTGTCCAAAAGGAACTCGAGTGCCTGCGTAATGTATTTGCAGGAAGAGGCCTGGGAAATAACCAGGTCCTGATTAACTACACATCTAGAAAAACCCACTGGCTGCAGCCTGATGTGATCTACAGCGTGGAGTCCTGGAGTATTTCATAGCACAAGCAGCAGAGATCTGCAGAGGTCTAGATTTGAAAGAAATGAAGAGTGACTTACCGGCTCAGAAATTTATCATCTGTGGAGAATAATACCGCAACAGTTTGGTGGAGACGGGGTCACAGTACAATAGTTTTTATACTCAGGAACAGCTTTTTTTTTTTTTTTTTTTAAAAGCCCTCCAACTCACATGTGCACATTTTCCCCCAGACAATTACATTAAAATCCTGTGCTTTACATGCAATTCCCTTTCTTTCTTGATGTCTGAAGAAGCGGTTGCTGTTCCTCCATGCACACCCCCCGTTATAAAGGTGCCACAGCAAGATCAGTTCTCACTACAGCACCATGTACAGTCGTCACAGCGTATTTTCTGCTGATTAAAGAAAAACTAGCTATTTACACGTGTGCTAGTTTGGAATCAGGAATGATCAGTATTTCAAAGGGATTGGTATGTGTCCCGGTACTTAGCTGCCCTTAGCGCTCCAGAGAGGGATGGAAGGATAGCAAAGCAAAGATTCTGCGTCGCAACCTTTCTAACTTCTCAGCTGAATGCCGTTCTCCCCAGGTACGATTCAGAGATCCTCCAGACCCCAGATAAAAGCGCCCCCAAGTTTAACTTCCCGCAGAACAGATGCGTAAAGCTTTCTTGGCACGAGCACTATCACCGTGTTCCGGAGATGCCCAGGAACCCCAAGGCACAGCTGTGTGCAAAAGGCTTCTGTGGGGTCCTGGGGTACCTACTCGAGGCAGCTCTGCACCCACCGCCCCCCGCAGCAGCCACTGGTGCTCCACAGCAGAGCAAAGAAAGCAATCAGCCCCCCTCGCCACCAGAGGTAACCCCTCTATCATACCATCGTCTTTTTTTCCCAAATGTTGTAAGCCAAGAAGTTATTTTATAACAACAGAACGGCTAAACCGCTTAATCTGGCATCCTTTTGGATAAATGAGTAAGCTCCTGAAGATCTCACAACTAACCTGTAGGCAACCGAGTGAACTTCTAATTCTGACACTCAGCAACACCAGATGCTCACAAACACCCTGCCCTGGAGAGGTCACTGCTGCCTCCCTCCTGCCGCCCGAGGGCTGGTTTGAGAGCGCTCGTTTGTGTGCGCGTGGCCGTCGCCAGCGGGATGCGTCTCGGATGCGTCTCCGTGGCCCTGCGAGAGGCAGCCACACCTCGGCATCTCCAGGAGAAGCGTCCAAGAGCCAGCTCACGGAACACGCTGAGTCTTCTTTGCAACTCCTCCTGCGATAGCTCTCCAAAACAAGAGGATGTTTAAATCCTTTCAGTTATTTCTAGCAAGAAAACCTGAAAGAATCATCCATCTCATTATTCACTACTGTCATCTGCTTGTGATATAGTCAGAATGGAATGATACTTTAATTTTTATTAAGGGTAGTCGAGCTGGCTTTTAACAAAACACTGGCCTAAGTGCTTTCATTAAATTAACACCGAATACTCTTAAAAAACCTCTTTATTCTTAGAAGGCAAAACTGCTAAAGACATTTAGTGCATGAAGTGTGTCCTACATCATGTTAAGACCAACAGTGATGCCATTTGGTTTATAATTTCTTTTTTTGTGTAATTTAGGAAAATTCTATTTTCATTCCTTAGTAGCAAATGTTGTATTTCTTCAAAGACGAACAGACAATGCTTCCGTTGGCACTAAAAGAATCCTCCCACAGAGCGCACATAGTGTACATTCAATTTTATTTTTATCGATGCTGAACCTCAGCCAATAGTGGTACCAAAGCCCACAGACTGTAGGAATTTGTTTGTGACTGATTCAGAAGAGTTGTGTGAAAACCACGGTGTTAACAAGGCACTCTGGTCCTTCTGGTATATTCTGTCCTGTGTCACGCTCTGACACCCGTCACTTTTATTCCAGTTCCCGCTTTCTCCTCTGCAAATCTATTCAGTTGAAGATGAACAGCACACAGTAGCCAGTGACTACAGTTTTGTTGTTTGTTTGGTTTTTTTTTTGTTTTTGTTTTGTTTTTTTTTTTGTTTTTTTTTTTTAAGAAGCTGGAAGCTCTTTTAATCCTAAGATTTTTGTTCTTTTTGTAACTTTTGTTCACGTTAACCTTTTTATGCCAAGCACTAACACTTGGTTAGTGGGTATACTTGCTGCACGACAACAAGTCCTGTAACAACGCATGCAAGCGTTGCGGCAATTGCCCTAAATCCACCTGTCCTGGTCCTGCAGCAGCGCAGCTGTAACACCGGGCTTTGCTCACTTCTTGCTTTAAAGAACAGGTCGGTCCCTGCAACACAAAAGCCTTCTCCCCTTTCCTGATTAGGCATATCTGGTTATTGCTGGGGAGGCCAAGTCCAGTGGAGAGCTGGAAAGTAGCCATGCAAGAAGCTACATGACAGTCTTAATGAACTTTCTCAAGACGCCAGATCTTTCCAAAGACCCACCTACCAGGCCTCTCTCGAAAGGAAAAATACATTGAAAGGAATATTTGAATGAGACAGCTACACCACAATTTTAGATCCCCACATAATGCAGCCCTACAAATAAGCAGGGAGGGGGGTATTTTCTTTTTAAAAGCTGAGGGGATAAAGGCAAAGTAAATACTTGCAAATGAATCTCTTGCTTGTATGTTACTCGTCCAGATACCAGTGAGCTCCACTTATTTAACGAGAAAGCTTAACTGCAAGTCAGGAGCTACCCCTCGGATGTGGAACAGCCCCCACACCTACCACCCAGCATCAAGACGGGGATATTGCTGCATCACCACAATAATGGCATCCAAAAGCACTGAGATTCTAAAAGTTATTTTAAAAATATATTACTGAACCTGTGTTACATTCTTACAACAGCCTTGCGCTAGCTAATTGCACGCACATAGAAAAGAAAAGCAATGCAAGAAATCAAATAATTTCCCGTGCATGAAAGTCTTCTTGCTCTGTATATACAAACCGCACCAAAACCTTACCCAATTTAAGGCTGACGAGGGACAATTATACATCCCTATACATAACTAAGTTACCAGGACTACCCGCATCCTCTAATTTTTAAATAAGTGCTTAATTGCATGAACAGTTCTATTACAAGCATTAAAACAGGAACTCAACATCTGTTGCACATACGGAAATCAGTTATATCCAAGTTTAGGCATTATGAATCAGCTGGAGTGACTCAAAATTGTTCCAGACTTCGTGGAGAAAGAGCTCAGCAACTTCTTTTCCCCAAACATCAGTAGAATAAGTTCAGAGGTAAACAACAAATTTGACTCCTGAGTCACAAGTCATTACAAATGCCCTCAGACCTGAACTATTTCTTGCTCTCTGAATCACATAAAACTTAAGTCAAGTCAGAAATTTGCTGAAAACAAACAGACTTTCTAGGATGCGTAGCATGCACGCATTTGTTCTTGGACTGCTGCAGAGGGAAGAGCGCTCTGACTCAGTTAAATCGGTTCCATCACACCCACCTCTAACAACACAGCAATATCACACCCAGCTGTTAATGCTCCTCATACAAACCATCTATCACTCGAATTCTGCTTTCCACTGCGGTACCCGTGCTGCTGAAATACGGCCCAACCAGGTGGCAAGAATGATACACATCTAAATATGCACTTTGCACTGGAAAAAAACGTACCCCCATGTATTTTAGTCCTCTAAGATCTGCCCCGAGATGTAGATATTTTCAGCCCTCACTCTGTAGGAGCTTTAATGGAAAGGAAAGCCTTGAGTGTGGCCAGGTAAATTTATTCTAACAGATCCAAACTCAGATTTGAGATATCAAGTTTAAATAATCCAGCAGCAGTCATTTTAAAGAATTTCTTGCTTCCTCCATTAAGCACCAGCTCAGACCCCAAGAAACAAACTTCTCTGTTCCTGCGAGTGATGGAGGTGAAGAGGAAACCATCAGCGTCCGACTTTCAGGTTCTGCTGCTCAAGGGTCTGGGAGGTCTAATGCCCCTTTACCTGTAAGAGCTGCATTTACCAGAGCCGAGCACACCCAGGAGAGTGCGCTGCAGGGACCACCCGAGGTGCGACGGAACCATCCTTTCACAAGACCAGCTTAGGGACCTTCAGAAGTTCGAGACTGTTTTCATAAGGGAAGATTAAAGGAATGGAGGAACCTGTGACCAAACAAACTGCATGTACGGATGAAAACGAACAAGATCACAATGAAGATTAGGAAATTAAAGAAGTACAATATGTTCCAACTTATGTACAGAATTATAAACAAATGAATACCATACGCAAGAGACAGGAAGCCCATAAAAGCTTTTTAATAAAAATAAATATCACAATACCCCAAGAATGTCTTGTCTAATCAAGTCTACTGCCAAGTTACAATACAGAAGCTAAAATTCCTACTGAAAATAAGGAATCAGCATACAAAAATTAGCCACAATATCCCAACACAACAAGTGAGAGACAAAATTTAGAATTATTGTTCTGTGCTACTGCTTTATAATTATGTTGTTTCCCACTTCTTTTGTATCAGCCTTCAACTTGTCACTACAATCATATCGCAATGTCAGTGTAAGTAAAAGCACAGTGTTAAAATGAAACTAAACATTGTCACTGTCAGTTTATGGAAACCGTGCTAAAATGTCACCGGGAACAACTGTCACAGCAGGTCTGCTGCAGCCATGCCAGCAAGGAACGTGCTGGTGTCAATACGGCTTATTGCGGACCCGCCTGGCACGAGAGCTGACCAGTCACGGAGTCATCGGATCCTAGAATGGGTTGGGTGACCCTAGAAAGGGAAGGGACCTTCAAGACCACCCAGTCCCACCCCCTGCCCCGGGCAGGGACACCTCCCACCAGCCCAGGTTGCTCCAAGCCCTGTCCAACCTGGCCTTGAACCCCTCCAGGGATGGGGCAGCCACAGCTTCTCTGGGCAACCTGGGCCAGGGGCTCACCACCCTCACAGCAAACAATTTCTTCCCCAGATCTCATCTCAATCTCCCCTCTTCCAGTGTAAAACCCTTCCCCCTCGTCCCATGGCTCCCATCCCTGACCCAGAGTCCCTCCCCAGCTTTCCTGGAGCCCCTTTAGGGACTGGCAGGGGCTGGAAGGTCTCCCCGGAGCCTTCTCTTCTCCAGGCTGAACCCCCCCAGCTCTCCCAGCCTGTCCTCACAGGAGTCCTCCCAGCGCTCACACCAATGGCTTAAATCTGGGGCAAACCTTGCTTTGCCCACTGCAGTAGCTATTTTTGAAGCCTGGATGAAGCGGTGATGGGTTTGGCAGCTACTGGACGGCGTGTGTGGGATCCATCCCATCCCATGGAGAAGATAAGCAGCAGCATTTTAACTGATAATTCTCCCCAAACGCAAAGAAACGGCCACACGAACGGCCACAGGAACCGGGCAGGAGGTGCTGGGTGAGGTGAACTCTGCTGCTGGAAGAGGAGGAGTGCGGTGAGGAAGATGAGCAAGGTGCACCTCCCCAGCCCTCCCTGGGATCAGGGCCCCTCCGGCCCCATATGCCCCTGGACATGGGGACAGCCAGCGGAGCAGGGGAAGGAGCAGTAAGATATACAGGCATCCCCTAATCCGTTTTCCCTCAACATACCTACAAGACGGAACAGTGTACATATTAACTAATGACCCACTATTAAGTTCACATAAAACGCACACATATAAATTACAGCGGAGTTACATGCTTCGATGGAGTCTTTCCCCTAAAAGCCACGACGCACTGGGGAACGCTCAGATGTTTGTGGCACAACGTGCAAATAATGTTGTTTTGCTCAGGAATAATCTTAAATCTTTTAGGTAACATGATCTGAAGAATTATTCCCCGTTCACTTCTTAAGGGACAGAAAAACCATCCGTTGCTTATACGAGCATTAAAAAAGGAAAAGCGAGAGCACAGAATTCACTAGAATATTCATCATTTCCAACCTTAAACCCACAGCGTACAAACAGACGAATCCAGCAAGTCAGAGAGCAAAGCCAATTTAATCTGCGGCTCCCCTGAGGTAAATGTAGTTCACAGTCCTGCCCCCACCCCAACCTCAGCCATAATCCCCGCTTCCTGGAGGTAAGAAAGCACTGGAGTGAGGAAAATTCTGCAGCAGGATATAATGATCCAAAATGACAGGGACAATAATGACAATGAATTTCATGTCTCCCAGTCATGAGCTGGGGATGCTTGACTGGGCTGACTTACACAATTAAATTGTTACAGGTACAGCAGGAGCCGCAGTTATCATCCGCATGCTTTTGGGAAGGACGCCTCCAGCAAAGGGAAGAGCAGCGCTGGGATGCTCGGTGCCTTTTGTCGGGGGCAAGCGGCCGCTCCTGCAGGGACGCTCGTGCGGCTGCACCCTTTGACAGAGGCAAAACTGGGTTAAAGATGCAAGCCATTTTAGGCGATTGATTTTATCCCTTTTGAAAACCATAAAAGAGCTCTGAGGGATAGAGCTCGGCGTGGCGCCGGCCACCGTGCGTGGAGCAGCACTCCGAGCAAGCACAGACCCCATGGATCTCATCCGAGGACGGGAAGCACCGTTTAGAACCGATCCCCACCAGTGTTTGTGCTAACGCCGGCGCGGAAAAACACTGTCGCTTCTGTAGGTTCAGGCGGAGACTCGCGTTTCATTTTACCGGCATTCCACTAGAGGCAGCCGGCGACGCTTTTCCAAGCCCTCTCCTAGCAGGCTGCCCATTTTCTGCAGGTTTTCACACACAACTCTATTACACAGAACATGGGACAAAACGCATTTGAAAGCGCCGGGATACGGAGACCACGCACAGTATGTTCCAGGTTATACCCACAGTTAGTGTGCCTGCAAGGCTTCCCTCTTCATCCACCTTCCGTTTTGAAATAGCAAGAAATACGGTTAGCCGTGTATTTCACCTACAGAAAGTCTCTTTAGTGACAAACTGTCAAAGAGTTTTTATATCCAGGGAAGGAAAAGAAAAAAGTCATACAGTTGTCTGCATCTGTAATAGGGTAATACCCCTATTACAGCTCAACATTCTCCAAATACTAATTTGTCAAATATGAATTATAAAGCTATAACATCTCATAATTCAGGACACACTCAAATACTAGGAAAAATAGCTACAAGAGCCTAAATAAAAAAAAAGCATTTATTCCATTTTTGACAGCTTAATGAATGCCCTACTCTTTTGCATTGATTTTCGTGTGTGTGTGCATGTGCGCCTGGGAAGGATTTCTCATGGGGTTTGCTGTAAACACGGAAAGCTAAATCCTCTGCCAAGGCTTCTCCTTCTACCTTTAAATAACCTCCATATTAAATATTCCAGGAGAGAATATATACAAAAATACTGAGAATGCAAAAATAAAGAACAACACTGACACCGCAGCAAGGATGCTGGAAATTTGTAGAACAAGACATTAAACAATCAAACACCTTGGTGTGGCAAAACAGTCACAGAAGTAGTGTATGTTAACTCCTGCTTTCAGAAAATAGCAGTAAATTCAAAGAGCAGGGTCAACAAAGTCCTAAAATCTTAAATTAATGACTGATTCCAGAACACAAATTTTCCCTACGCACCTAAAGGCTCATCTGGCAAGGCAAAATATGTTAACAAAAAAGTCTGCGAGCACCTAGAGATAGAAAAAGAATTCATCTTAAAAAGAATTGTGCCACTTCAAATTTCTAAACACTTTAAATTGAAATATTCTGGCCAGTTGGGTCTCTGCTTTAATGTTTTTTCCTAGTTCTTAACATAACGAACTATGTATAATTTAAATGGAGATTAATTCTTCCATTTAAAGTGCTGTAAAATATTTCTGCCTACGATGTTGAGCTCTCAGCCCAGCGTCTCCACAGTGCCTCCCCTCCACTCTTCCTTGAGCTACGTAAGTGGAACTGACAGATCACTGCTCAGATAGCAGCCACGTTCTTCCCCCAAAATGTTGCCTTTTTGCTATTCAGGAGTATCCTAATACCAAGGAATGCTAAATGAAGTCTGACATGTACCCCTAAGAAACAAACTTGTAAGTTGTGGCTTCAAAGAAAACCTTGAATAAATAGGACACATTGTGTACACCCAGGCTAACATCCAACATATGCTTTAGCTTCCTGATGCTGAGACAGAGCAAGAATAGCCTCTGGGAAAGTCTGTGATTTGCTGCTGCTGGTACTTCCAACGTTTATAATGTACCGTTTGGTTTTTTTTGCCTGTATAAACAATTTAAAAAATGTAATTAAGACGACCACAGCAACATTTCGGAACACAACACATTCATGAATAATGGATCATTTGACATGCCACTGGTTTGATCAACAATTACAAAACAAAACAAAGAGCATTCCTGATCTTTCCTTTGCACAAGAACATTGCCACCAGTAAGTCCTAACTGGACAGGTGGCTTTATCAAATAAAGAAGTAACCTACATAATGAATGTTTTTACTTCTTGCCCGTGGTGGTGGTGATACACATGCCAAGGAGCGAGATGCGGCCGGCAGGTGCTATTAACAACTACAGCTACACAGAGGGTGATAGAGACGGGGACAGAGACAAGCAGGAAAACCAGATAAAACTACCTTTAATTGTACACATGCAATCAGTTCAGTAAGGCCATTCTCAAAAGGCCAATTTATTTATTCGTTACTTAGGGAAGACAGAGAAGGGATGGACAGAGAAGACAAAGATAGAACCTACTTTAAGACATCTATACATATTTTCCGCCATTATTTAATGCTCTATTTTATGACTAATCCTTCAGAAAGAACTAAAAGGAGTTTAATTCAACCTTATCATCCCCTTGTCTACTTTAAGTTCAATTCCCTTTCCCTTTTGTCCTCCATTCCTCTGGATTTAGGGCATGAAAGTATATCATTAAAATACAAGTATAATAATTTACAAGATCTAAAGTGTGCTTGCTGAAACATTAGGACTTAAAAAAAATTTACTGTGGACAGAACAGAGGTTAATTGATCACGATAAAATAATTAATGTGTTACAACACAGCATGAGCCCATCTACACCATGGGCCACAGGCTGACCTCCAGGAGCCACTACAGACAGTATTTCAATTCTGGAACCTGGCACAGTAAGAATTGATTTAACATTGTAGTTGGCAAGTTTTTATTCTGGATTAGGTGCAGCCTCAAAGCACCCAAATGTACGTCATGAACTCACACATCTGATACTTCAGTCCTTCAGAACCACTTTATTCTTCTAGGAAATTGAGGTTTGGTGGAGCCTTGCGAGTTTGTTTCATTTTTTCACTGCAAAACACCATTTCTTTAAATTCTGCATAAAAACGTGGATAACTAAGCTGTAGTCTTATAAGAAAAGCAAAATAAGGCCAGATATACTACCATGAACAAGTAGTTTCACTGGCAGCAAAACTTAAGTCTATTTTTGATGTCACCAAATGAGTCTGTGCCCTGCTCGCACTCAGCTGCTCCTCTGACGGAGAGCTGTCGTCTCTGCCTGACCGTGTCAAACTCACAGGGATAAACCCGGGGATTACACAGTCCTCCTCCTCCAGTAAACCGCTCTTCAATATTCCGTACATTTCCTTTTCTTCTCTTTTCCGTTTTACACTTCTTTGTTTCCAATACGCAGAGTGTGTGATTGTCTCCCGCTGCCTGGGATGGCGACAAAACCAGCAGAGCCAGCCCTCCGCCACCCCGAGCTGGGCACGCCATTGCTGCACAGGCGTTTGCCACTAGAACACCACACGGTATCTTGGAGCTGTACTTTTATTTATTGCAACACTGTTTAAAACAATTATTTGTCCAAGAAACTTGAAGACTAAATTTTAAGGCTGCCTTGTAAATGTGTATCTTTAGAATGCTGGAGTACTAAATAGCTATGATACAGCCAAACTCCCTATTTAATCAGAAAAAACGTCAATAGATTATAAATAGATTTCAAGTTATAGTGCTCTTATGAGAAGTGTAATTACAGTTAAGAGAACCACTTCGTTCTTCTTGCATGCTCCTGGGATCCCTTAGACTGTTTTAAGGGATAGCTGATGATAATGAAAAAATAAGTCTGAATTACTTCTATGTATGCTATTTACAGCAGCTCTTGTTACAGTATACAAAAAATTCCACATAATGACATAAAAAAATTTGCTTCCAAACAACCTCTTACCCCCTCTAGACCTTAAAAGTAAGATAGAAAAGATGCAGCCTCCATCAGAGATAAAGGAGGGACTTAATTTTTACTTAAATCTCACCCTTCTCCCAAATAAGAACCTACATGTATATATTCTTGCACAAATATATAAATTTGGGGGTTTTAATTCTGCTGGGGTCTGTATGAGACAACTTGCAATTATCAACATGTGCTTTTGCCAGAAGCCTCATAAATACTATCCGAGTCCAGTGTGTTTCGGGAGTCCCTCCTACTTCTTCCCCGTACAAAAGCCCCTATTGATAAGCTGATGAATAGTCTAAATGCAGTTCTAAAAAGGGAAAAGAACTACCTTTATAATCAATTTTGTGTGAAGACCTTTCTGGCTGCCAAAAGGTCAGAAACTACATCTTCAGGTAAAAACTAACTAGAACTGTACCACTACTGAGGTAAATCAGTATTTAAGCTACTTATTCTTTGGAGGCTCCTCCAAGCCTGCAATGAATCTATGGCTTTTTGCCCTACCCTGAACACATTTGACATTTTGGTGTTACCTAGTAGGCCCCATTACCAAGAAAGTTTTGCCAAGACAGAAACTTTCCGTCTTGGAAGTGAAGTGGAAGAGGACTGGAGAAAGGGGAATACCAGTCTCACTGAAAACGCATCGTAAAACAGTGCAGAAGACTGACGTAAAATAAATATTCCATCTTCTAGATATGCCAAGATAACCAAGTGCATCAAGAGAGCAATTCTGGTATAGCCCGCTACTCAAACTTCAGCAGTGAGCTTGCCAGCATTTAGAATTTGCACAAGTTCAGTATTTTTTAAATACTGACAGTTTGGGCATGTGTCCTGCATGACGTTGAAAAGTACCGAGACGCAGCAGCTTGGACAAAGCTCAAGACACCTGCACATCACCACAAACGCTAATACTCCAGACAAACACAGTTTCTAGGTGGTCACTTGGCAAATAAGCCAGCTAAACCTCCACCAGTTTTGTGTCAGGTTGCCTTGCGTATCTCTAGAGGCTGAAGGGACAGAGACAGCCGTAAGAAATTCACTGCTTAGAAGACCCTTGGCAGCACCTCCAGCTACCCAGCAGTGCGAGGGACTCGGCGTGATTCACCGAACAAGGCAAAAAGGCTGACCCACTCTTACATTCCAAACAAGAGTGATGCTCCTTCCAAACGGGAATAGACAGGAATGCTTCCGACGGCAATGAGTTCTATTAAATCATCACTCTATTTTGAATGAATGTCAAAAGACTTGCAGAAAGCATCTTTGCTTTCTGCCCCTCAGACACTGATTTCGTGCGTTATACACAAACAGAACCAGCTGATACAACAGATTCAGTAACTTGAGCTGGAGGCATTTTTCCTCTCATGAATTTATAACCCTTTGTTTAAAGGGGTTTTAACAGAAACCATGTCTTATAGCAATCTCTGGTACTTGACTATAATGACAGTGAACGCTGTCTTTGCAGAGCAACCAATTCTATTGGTGATACAAAAAGTAACTGATCCAGGCCTCATCCAACCCAGTGCAAGAACCACAACCAGAAGCCGGATCATCTAGACAGGTCTGAAGTTATTTGCACACTGACAGTGCAACAGCAAACCATTTAACATTACCGGAACGATCCCACTTTCTTGACTCATGCTACCTCAGAGGAAACACTCAGCCTGAGAAGCACGCAGCAAAACCACGCACAGGTGGGAAGCTGTAGGGAATCCCCAGAACACCAGAATGCTTCCACCTATCCCTACACCCACGAGCCAAGAAAGCTGATATATTCTCTCCTGCATCCAGTAAGCTACTGTTGTGAAAAACATAATTAATCTACCAAATTAATGCTTAAGATGCATGTTGACTCCTTCAAGTTGTTGTTCTTCCCTTTAGAAAGTTAAGGTACATGATCTACAGTTGCATACTCATGTTCCCCCCCCGCTCAAAACGCAGCCCAAAGCACAGAAAGGCAACGTACCGTCGTAATAGACAATCGCTCCAACCAGCTCGTCTTTGCGTAGCATTGGAAAGAGCTCCAAGGCTCTTGACTTGCTAAGGACATAACTACTTTTCAGGCATTGACTTCCAGCCACGATGTCATACAGTTTTATTCCAAACCAGTAGTATGGCAACTGCCACCATCTGCAGTAAAAAAAAGTAATTCCCCATGAAGTGAAATAAAAACAATTTAAAAGCACATGCACACACTGTTATTGAAATACAGAACACGTTAAGTAACACAGCATCTTGTATTACACCAGTTTTGCTTTGTGCCATCACACCAATTCATGGTATCACAATATAATGTAAACATGCCAGAACTTACGTATTGTTCATTACTGTTTTCAACTGATCTACTCACTGCAGTTACTCAAGAAGATTCAAGGCTTTATTTATATAGAATGAAGATCATAAACTGGCTTTTTGTACTTCAGTGTGAGGTGAGATATTAAAGCTATGTGTTGAGGAAGAACCAGGCTGCATGTGCAGGTTGGAAAGGTTCCTCAAAGCACACCTTGGCTGATGGCTCCTGCACAAACACCACCAAATAAACGCAGCCGACCGCTGGCGTACAGGAGCTCCAGCTATTACATGTCCCTTCTACTACGACAGGAACAAAGATCATTCAGCAAAAACTCACTGCTCCAAGTAGCCTGTTGCAGTGAGGGACTGTTCTTACAGACCTAAAAACCTAACCCAAATCACCCAAAGCCTCTTTGTCCCAGGAGGAGCAAACTGTTCTCTCAGCACCACACTGTCCCGTCCTGGGGAAGGCAAGTGCATGAACTCCCGCGCTCAACTCTGCTGGCTGGAAGGACCGAGCAGCACACTGCTAAGAACACCGATGGCATGTGTTGAAGACAAGGATGGCCTGGAAGCAACAGCAAATAACATCCTGGGAATGGGAGCTCACTCCAGCTGCAGGCCCCCCCCCTCCTCCCCACTGTTGGGGTGGTAGAAATGCAGCGAGCAGCGGAGGCCCAAGCTGTGCTCCCCGACAGCAGTGATGCCGCTTGGTGCCGTGAGAGAATTCCATGCTTCTACAGTACGGCAACATCTCACCTCCTGGAGGACAACGTTTGCGATGGGTTTAAAGACATGCTGGGGAAGAGGCGCCTGGAAACTCCTCCAGGGAAACAGCTTGCTCGTCAAAAGCAGTGGTAAAGGAGAGATTATAGCAGAGCTTACTTGTAAACAGGCAGCATTATCGGCAAAGGAGCTGAGAGGTGAGGAGCAATTTCAAGCAGATTTGCACGCTCCTCAAGTGCTTCTTTCACCATCTTGTACTGAAAAACAGAAGTGTACATGTGAATCCCAAGTTACTCACTTTTGTCTCCATGTGCAAAATTTAATAAGAAACTCTTTATCAAAGCAAATACCTTGCATAATTTTTACTGTTCTTTCAAAAACACACTGAGATTTGCTGAAAAATTCAAATGTTAAGAAAAACATTTCCCAAGAAAATAAGTTTCACTAGTTTCATTTTGGTGTCTCAGCAGGTCAGTTGAATAATTTTTCATTTGAATTTAAAACGCAACAAGCTGTGTTACTCCTACGGGCAGGAGGCACTTACAGAGGGTTACAACTCATCCCACAGCACAGCTTCCGTGCCCATTCCCACAATTAAATCCCATACTCACTCCGACTTGCAAATGCAGAAGCGTTCTTCTCCAAATCAATCAATATGAATCAATATGAAGTTGTTCTTTGGCAAAAAAAGGAAGGCTGACTTCTATAGCTAGTTAACTGCATGTTTCATATATTTTTCCCTGAGAAGTCACCATTCCGTAGCAGTATTATAACCATTAAAACATACTTTAACTTAGAGAGGTTTCAATGAGAAGACAAATCAATTTCTCAAATCAAGAATATCACGCTTCCACCAACAAAAGAATACATAAAAGTGTTTATATACAGTCACTCATTTACCATATTTTTTTTTCCCATTCCTAAATAAACAGGACAACCGCTCACTCCCCCAAATTCTGACCATGACAGCTAAGGTCTTTTTATTCTGAAGTCAACCCCGTCTCTGCCTTCCTTCCCCAAAATACAGCAGCAGCGATTCCCCTAGTCTGGAAAGCTCAGCTGGAGAAGACGCTTTCTGTGTACAGCGGCTGTGGAATGCAACAGTCAAATACTGAAAAAATAAAAAGGAGGCTTGGAAATAACTGGGATAGGGGAAGTATCTACTAGCAATTTTTGCTTAACAACCAGCATAAACAATTACCTGCTCAAAATCCAACTTCATGATGGCCTTCTGAAGATATCTCACTCCACCATGGATCAATTTAGTACTCCTGCTGCTGGTCCCTGATGAGAAATCATCTCTTTCTAGAAGGGCTGTTTTTAGTCCTGTGTTACCAGAAAACCAAATTAACTTCTTAAATTACACAATTTGTATGTAATTCATTAAAGACACTTCTCTAGGGTAGAGACAATCACAAGAAAAATTACTCCGTACATGGATAAATTTGTATTCAAAGTGTAGTGCACTGTCTATATTGTAATGAAAAATTTTAGCCTCCTTCCTAAGGGAAAAGTCGAAACAGAACTTAAACAGAAGCACATTAAAACCTGGATATTTCACAATAGAAAGGCATTACAGTACATTATAGGGGCCATGCTCCCCCAAGCAAATTATAGTTCATATTCATGGCAGGAACAAAGTATTTCCATGAATACTTTTAACTCTTTGCAGCGGAGCGCTCTAGCAACACTAACAATTCGGAGCGCAGCGGAGCGGCAGACACGTGCATCCTTGTCTGCTCACTTACACTTTGTTTAAGAGGGGCCCAAAGCCAGAGGAGAGCCCGCCGTGGGCAGGCTCGCGCGCAGGGGAGCTCCCCAGAGAACACGACACACACACACAGCATTAGTTACGAGATATTGCTCATGTTTTCAGAAAATCGCTTACGCACGCACGTTCCCTGACAGTTTGACCAGCACAAGGAAGGGATAACCACATGGCTCACTGATGGTCACCCAAATCCAGAACACAAAGTGCTTTCTAACAAACACTTGCAGTGAGGCTGGCAGGTTTGTTGCACAAGTTGTGTTCCCAGTGCCCCCGAAGGCCAGGAAAAAGCCTGCCATGGCCAAAGGCACGCAGGGTCACACTGAGGTGGCTACGAAACCATATTCCCCAACGCTGTCTGCACTACGTCCCTTCTTCCTGAAGGAGACTAACATCGGGTTATGTGATGAAAGAGAGGTGACAGGAAGAGTTGCAGGAAACAGATGATTAACAGATGCCTTTTAATGATGAGATGCAGGCAACAGCCTGGCCACATCCTTTGGCACGTACCTACAGGACAACCACCAGAATCCAACACCCAGCAGCAGTAAAGCCAACCAAGGCAGGCACCACAGGCCGAGTACATGGCAATCCTTCACTTACAAAAGGCATTTGCAAGGACAGTCTGTTACAGAAGTTCGCATGGCAGACCTCCTCCAACACCGGCAGAATTTTACAGTTAGGCAGGCAAGGCACAAGGTGCATTACATTCAGCGACATTGCTACCAAACCCGACAGCAACAACACGACGACACGTACCCAAGAAGAGCATCATCTGCGTTAGAAGTTGTCCCTTGGGTCTCTCCTTCGCCCTCTTTGAGGGGTGCTTTATGTTACTGGTTGGTGAAAATACATTTTAACATCTACTGGTCTCCCAAAACTTTTACGTCCTTATCTAATTATTACTGGTAACTTTCAAAGAACAGAGTAATTTATTTTTGTCAAATGTGACTGAAGATTAATGGATACAATCAGAAATAATTTGGCGAAGATATATCAAATACATGAAAAGCAAAATTTGTTGTTAAGCGAAGCAAACATAATAAAAGAGCAAGCTCCATGAATGAACAGCAACGATACGCAATTCATTAACCAAATGCCTAGGAATATTTCACACTTCAGAAATCTACTGATATAATCAGAATATCTAGTAGAAGGATAAACATAGACTACCTACAATAATTTCTGTATGCTTTACAACTGCATTTTCTACCACAATACAGCACAGGCAGAAGTGCAAAGGCCCCACGTTATCCTTAATAATACATGAAAAAATAAATAACCAGATTTGAGCTTGTGTGTATCTACCAGTGGTACAGACCTTGCTGCTTTATCCATTTCACAATTATCACACCTTCTGGACAAGTACTTTCTGAGTCAAGCTACAAAACTCCTGGAGTCTGGTTTTGCCTCTTATTTCTGAGGTATATCTAGAGATTAAAGAGCCTGAAGAACTTTATGGCTATCTACTATGTTTTACACTATTGTTTTGTTCCCTTTTAGTTCCAAAGCCAGACACGAGGTCTACAAACACAAGTAAGGAAAGTCGGTTCTTTCTCTCATGGGCTGATTGTACTGAAAGTAACAACTGAGAGAACACATTCCAAGACAAGCTTTTCTCACAAATCTTTTACATAGCTTTTTGGTTAAAAGTATGGTATTTTAATAGAACAGGAGTTGATGCTACAGCCTCTCCCACAGGAACAGTACCCCTGCACTCTTATCTCTGTATCTGAAGGTCTATTTTCATTAAACCTGTAACATGATTTATTCTCTTTGAGCACTGTCAAATTTGATTAGAACCTGCTGGCCAATTTCAAAGTTACCGCGTGAGGTGGATGACACAGGGCGGGCATTAGTGTCCTGCTTTTCCACCCCCTGAACAGTTTTTCATATGTCTGACCAACTGCTCCAGCTATTGGGCAACATCTGCACATCTACTGGGCAACAGCTCTGTCACTGCACACACTCTCCTCCTCCTGCAGAAGTCAGGTAAAAAGGATTAGCTTAAACTCATTTTACCTTGAGCTTTCCGGAAGTCAAGGCTACACACAAAGTTAACATCAATTCTGCTGCTTCTGGGAGCTTCTTAAACCAGTTACGGAGCTAATGCCCCAAAAGAGGGGAAACGGGAGCACAGATCTACCGCGTGTACCTTCAGACTGAACGGTGCTCGTACCTTTCACTGAAAATCCAGACAGACTTCTCCAACCCTGCACTACACTAGGCAGCTACAATGCTCTAGCAGAAGCCGCAGACATCTCGGGCTCTAACAAACAGGAGCTGGAGAGCCACTGCGCCTCATCTAGAATTCAGGCTTGGCCCCTTCAAAACAGCTGCTGGAAGTGCTGCACAAGCCTTGTCTTCTCTTTGCTGCAGATATTCTGCACAAACAAGCGAAATGGGACTACAGAAACGCGCTAAGGAAGGAGCAACAGAGAATGAGAAGTCGATCCAAGAGCACCCGGCAAAAGGCTTTATGGCAGAAAACTGCATACAAGCGCCTAGACAGGAAAGACTGCTGAAACAACAAAATGCAATGACATTTTTCCTTCAAGTTCATTTTAGCATCTGAGAACACTTTTATAACCGGGCATTCAGAGTACACCTTCTCTACCTTCAAGTACTTTTGAAAAGCCAGTTGGATACATTCATTATAAACCACGTAATCTAAGAATGCAATTAAACTTCCAAGCCTTACCTCTAGTGACTGCATCTAAAGCACAGCCACATCCTGTTGCTCCGCCGCCTATAACAAGGACATCAAATTCACTTGTGGTTTTCAGAGCCAAAATTTGTTGTTCTCTTGTGGGGAAATCGTTCTTTATTGGAACGGTCACAGCTTCTGCAGCTTGAGCATGCACAAAGGTACCCTACAAAGATTAAAAGCAACACATGACAATCTGTATTTGTTGCGTATACACACACACCAAAATCACAGCGTTTTCTATAACCATAAAGGTAAACTCAAATATTTCCAGTCACTTTACCTACATTTAATAAGTGTTGTATTAAAACATGATGGAGCAACAAACAGTACTAAACCAATAAAGGGTTAGCACACACGTCATCTTGCCTACTTCAATATAATGCTGTACTCAAGTGCTGCTACCTATATTAAATATTTCTAGGAACAGTTTTCGGCTGTGTCAAATGTTACAGGATGCGCGGGAGGTATTTTAATAAACAGACACATGGTTCAGCTCTCAACTCTCTACCAAAAAAATCCATCAAAGCAAAGGACTTAAAGATGAATGTATATTTAATATTTTAAAATTGATTACTTTTACAGTGGCATTAATCTAAGCTCAAATTTGATCAGGTTCATGAGAAGATGTGGTTTACTGTCAAATAGAGTATACTAAACCACCAAAGAAACACCATTTCCATATCTTTTTTAAAAATCTTATAAGCAGAGCAATTAATATCCTACAGCATGCTAAAATACAACTTTTCTTCAAAGTGAAAAAACTCTTTGATGTGGCCGTTTCCAGACAAGTTCAGATTTTACTGGAAAGGCTTTGAGAATCTCTGTAGTACTCTGATATTCCGTGAGCCGCTGCTGCTCTCCATGTTGTGCCTGTGGTGAGACAGGCTGACCGGCTTGCCTGGCCAGCTCATATGGACCATGGTGTAAATTCTAAGGTTCTAACCAGTTTCTGAAGGCTTTCTTCAGCCAACATTAATTTAAACTGAATTCTGAAAACCTTGGGAATCCCCAACCCCATTACTGGTCAGATACTTCATAATAATGATACTATGAGAGCCATCCCTGTGGGTTCATCACACTATTTTTATATACTATTTTATAGTGTATATTCATCACACGGATTTTCTATACAATGGGCTGTCGGCAGACATCACAGGCATTCAGACAGCTAAACAGGGTGCAAGAGCACAGAAGTCAGGCTTGCTTTCTCTTTGCTTTCAGCTCCAGCTTCACTTTTTGTTCCAGCTCCTTTCCTCCCAAATTTTCCTCATTCACCATTGTCCCTCGTTCTGTACAAAACTAGACAGTGACCACAGACTCTCACCACTATTTTTTAAGACCCAAAGGAACCATGTTTCCCACAGTGCCAAATGCTTTGCACAAGTCCAGGTGGAAGACGTCAGTTGTTTTAACCACTGCTGATTTGAAACACATACGTGAAAACAAATAAACATCTACACTGCCCAGACCAGGACAGAAGAACTAATTGACCAATTCAGAATGGGTCAAAATAAACAAACAGGAAATTAGAAGTAACATTGTCAGTTTCCTGAAAATTATAAACATTTTAACATAAGAAAAACCTGTTTAAACCCTACAGTCTCAGGTCTGAGCATGATCCAGCATTTAGTCCAAATGGCAGACCTAACTGATGTAAACCGGCTTGAATCCAGATCTAAACAGAAAAGAGTAAACTAATACAAATTCAAGTGACAAAGCACAAAATACTACTTTCTTACTATCATCTAAAACAATCTATTTGTCTAATCTCTTTCCATCCACTGCTTTCAATGTGCAAGGAAGCTCTCTCATTTAAGTTTTTATTTCCAAACATTTCTTGAATAAACTGAACTAGGCAAGTTGTTCGGTTCTAGAAATAACTTTATTGCTTCTTGCACTGTTAACCATGAATTACAATTGCCACAGAAATAGCTCCTGAGCCCAGTCCCAGGCTGCAAACACCCCTTCCCAAGCACCGGTCACCCTGCCTGGGTGCTTTACCGTTGCTCAGCCCACGCGTTAGCTCCCCAGGCAGACGCTCCGACAGCCGTTAGGAAAAGCTCTCCGCTAATATAAGCCACCTCCAGGTTTTAGGAACTCCAGCCACTTTTCTTGGCATTTGCAACAGGGAGAGAATATACACCTGCCATAATAAAGTAGCTCGACTGAGAAAAGGTAGCTCAGTTGCTTGCCACCATCTGTTCACATGTGCAGGGCTGTAGCTCCTCTTTAGCAAGCAGTTTGCTGCCTGTCACAGAGCCCTGTAAGCAGACTGTGCGAGTTAAAGGAAAAAGTGACTCTTGCAATACATCCACTGTAAATTAACAGCCACGCACAAGAAGGCTGAACTCAGTTATATGGTGCATACATCCTAAATATCTTTGTTTGAAATTATTTGCCATTCTTCAGCAGTATTACCATTGAAATGCATTATTTCTCAATGTTCCTAACACTACCATACAACTGAAAGTAAAATCTAATCACTGGTAGCCACATCTAGACGACGTGCATATTCAAAAATAATTAAAGATCAAGTTCATTCTGTAGTCATGGATTATATTGACTATAATGCAAGCGGCTCATGCAAATTACTTGGGATAGCAGCAACCACATTTGTTGCACGTGTGTTACAATTCAATCAATAAGGAAAGTTGGACTAGAGAAAGACTGCTTCACTTTATAGTAAGGATTTCTATCTTCCCAGAAATGAAGTGAAAATTACCATTTTAAATAACCAAAGTTTGGCAAATTATGACTCAAGCTATAGTATTAGCACTGATTTTTCCCAAGCACAGTGCCTGTGGGTGCCGCTGGGGTCACCTCCAGCCCAGCAAGCGCCTGGGCACGGGCTCTCTCCAGGCACACGAGCAGCCGCATCAAGCACTCAACCAACTCAGTCACCGACTACAAATGTACAATAACGAATGGTCTCCTAATTAAAAGCTTGTTTAAACCCACCGCAGCCCTCAGACACGTAGGCGCTGCCAGTCCAGGAGCCCGAGGAAACACTCTCAAACAGTGGAGAGGCGAGTCAAAGTGAAGCTGGCAGGTGAATGGCGATGAGCTCCCGATTACAGTCCCCCCTCGCCCTCACCAGCGCACATGCCCACACGAGGTACAAAGTGTTGGCTTTTCCATGTCATTCTTCTGAGCAATGAATTCCGTACATTCCCAGATACTTTTCACAGAATGTCCCAGAGTGTCCGTGGTCGGCAGGGACCCCTGGAGATCATCTGGTCCCAGCCCCTGGCAGAGCAGGGTCCCCCGGAGCAGTGGGGCAGGAACGCGTCCAGGCGGGTTTGGGATCTCTGCAGAGCAGGAGACTCCACACCTCTCTGCGCAGCCTGGGCCAAACTTTACCTCTCGCCCCGCTCTCTCCCCTGCCTACTCATCTCTAGCAGTGCTGGAAATTTTTATATCCCCCAAAGTATGGTTAGAAAGTTTTATATCCCTACAGTATGGTACACTGACGCAGTTCCAGGTGTTTTTCCAGGGAGCAACGTACACAAGGAGGGAGAGGATCCACCCATTCCTGCCATTCCTCCTGCTCGGCGGCTGTGGAGATGCCGCTCCGGCCCCTGTGGTGCTGCAGGGCTTTGCTGTGACCCGTCTGACGGCCACCAGCTCTGCAGAGCCCCAGTGGCCAGACCGGCCCAAACCACAACACTCCCCTATGCGTTCTGGGTGGCACAGACAGCGTTACGGTCTCTGGCTTCCCTCGGCACGCCGGCACATCCAGCATGTACTGCTGTGCCGGTACAGCCAGCGCAGCCACACAGCGGGCGCCCACGTCCCTGCTTCCCTCAATACCACCCTGCGCCTTGGGGACAGCAGTGACAAGGAGGAAATTGCAAAGACCAAAACCACTCATGGCTTAGTCCTTGCATGTGTTTCGGCCGATTGTGTTCAGCTACATATGCTCAGCTTGCTTAAACTTTAAAAAAAGTGAAAATCCTGATCTCAAGATTAGTTTTGCGCTATGTTTCCAGACGTGCCTTCTTCAGCAAAACAAGGGGCTATTTTGAAAGCATACGACTTCACTTCAGGAAAATAAGAGGATACAAGAAAACCAAAACGCAGAGTTCAAGAAGCACTAGCATCATTTGGTTTTGACTATATTTTTTGTTTTGTTTTTAAACACATTACATACAACAAATGTCTTACAGTAACACACAGACCAGAGTCCCGAGCAGATAGCCACTGCTATAGCAAGAGCGTAGAGATTAGCACTGAAATATAAGCAAAGTGATTAGCGCACTAGGAATTGATATAGATATGATTCATCTTGCTGTCAATTAAATGCGAGAGTGGAGAAAAGCTGCATACAGGGATTCCATCTGCAATAACGTGATTAGTTTGGCAGTGAACAAGTGTGTTTACTGAAATAAGCAATTGCTGTTTATATCTACAATTTCTCAGGCAAGAGTTCCTTGAATGGTTTTGATTACACTCTCAGCGAGAGGAAATTTAGTTTGGCAGTTTGAATTCAATCATCAAGTTATAAAGTGATCTAGTAATCCATAAGCAAGCATTCTTGTTAATTTGCTAATGTAAATCTCCAGGTAGGTTTGCAAAATCAAATTCATCACCCTTATTCATTAAAAAAAAAAAAAAATAACAAAAAACCAGGAAGTCATTAAGAAAACCCAAAAGCAGGCCCCAATGCATTATCATACTCAATTGGATTCACCTTGATGAGCAATTCCTACTGACCAACACTGTACTTACACACCAGAAAGAGAGAAGGATCGCCTGGGGGGCTTAGGAAACGACAGCAATCTCCTGCAACTCCAAAACAAGGCAGTGCTTTTTCCCTTAATGATTACAGCGAAAGGGGAAAAAGAAATCATCAGTGGTCTCCGATTCCAACTTGGCACATCAAAGAACACCCACATCATATCTAGTACTAGCCCACTTGGCTCAATGTGTTAAAATAAAGGCACAAAACCCAAGAATGCAGCAATTCAGCATCTACAGGAAGCAAAGGCTGGCTCTATCACCTTTGCCATTCAAGTATCTGAATATTTGAGGCCAAATCAATCCATTATGTACATAGCCTGCGTATTTTCTGTCTCAGAGGGGTCCAACTTCATCTCAGATGCAATTCTTTTCAGGAGCTTGTAACTGGTAGTCTATGCAGCATATATGGATTTGAGAGTTCCTGTATTTAAGATGAAATTCATTTACAGTGATAGCACTGAAAAAAAACCTGTAAGAGTCTATACATACTTGCTTTATCCCAAAACAGTTTAGGAGGGACTAGTTTCTTCGGATCTCTGCACTATCTGCTGTGCAGAGTTCCCTGACTGCCTCCTTTTCTGTAGAAAAGGGTTTTTTCTTTTTAATCTACCCAAAAGCCTCCTGGTCAGACTCCTGCGTTTGCCCTCAGCAGCCTAGGCCAGCCAGGCTGCACAGGAAGCTTGACCAGCCTCCGTAAGGGTAACGGTTATTCAGTACGAAAGAACCACTCCTGTGTGTTTACTGAAAGAGCTTTTGCCTGAATTAGTGTCATTCCTACTTATTCCCTTACACATAGCATTAAGCTAACCCATCTTATTAATTCAGTAAATATCCCAGTGATCAGGTTACTATACAACACAGAGAAGCACAATATTCATCTATCAGTTTATGAGTTGAATTCAACAACAGCTCTGTCACGTCAACTCGCGTCCCCATCCTCGCTTTTCTCAGCAGGACCCGCGTGCTGTCAGAAAGCCCAACACATAATAAGGGCAATTTGCGGAGCCTCTCCTGTGCCTGCACGTGCCATCCATAGTCAGGCATTCCCAGGTTATACTGCCTCAATTGCTGTTGCAGAAACGTACTCCAAAACGCCAGCACACGTGTATGTGTACAGAAAAATAAGTTGGGATGAAAATCTTAAAACCCAGGACAGATCTGAATCAATGGAGTGTTTTATTTCCAAGGTGTAAACACTTTACAGCTGTTTACGTACAGAGAAAGTTAACCATGCCAACAGTGCCGTCCTCCTCACTGTCAGGCTTTGGCTCTCAAACCCCGCAAGGACAATTTAAGTTTCAACACCAGAAATTGCCAATACTAATCCCTTTTAATAGACAAACCACTCGACTAACAAAATGACCTCCCACCCATTCTCAAGGGCCAGAACTTCACCACGCTTCAGCATCTCCCTTGGAATTACTTGGCACAGCCAAATTTCACAGAAACATCAAATATCAGTGGAGTGAACGTGGAAAACAAAGACAGACAGATCAACTAGACTGTGCGTTCAGGATTCTGAGCCATCCGAGGTCTTTATTCTCTACCTGGGTGCCCCTAATTCCAGGATGCTAGCCACAGCGCAGACATCCAGGCACCGAGTGAGGCAAGATGACCATGGGTAAAAAAACCCGAGCATTTTATTTCTGTCTTATTATGTGATGGATTCTGTTCTTGAAATAACAACAGATTTCCTACAATGTGTAGCCAATTAGTGCACATCTTGGGGCAATATCCTTCTCTGGCAAAGGAAGACAAGATCTCTGCCCTAGCATATATTTGATTGGCAGGCATTATTAAAAAGAGGACACTTGGGCTGGGGGACATGCCCACAGCTTAGATATGTCAACACGACAAATGGACTGTCCTCCTTTGTGTCAATCCCTTCAGTTATGTTCCACCTGCTGCCCTATATTAGGTGTTTAAGGCAGCAGCTTTAAGGGACGTCACGTGGGAAATGTGCAAGTTAGTACAACATGAAAACAACATGCTGCTCACTTGACAGATCCATTTGCTTACACATATGCTGGAAATCTGCAGATCCTTTGTAGACTGATCCTACACAATAGGTTTAGAAACTGGGGGACAAGTGGTTATTTCATTTCGACACCATGATCACCTTCTGTAAAACTTTGGGTTTTAATCTGTCTCTGGAAATTCATAATGGCCATCCAATGGCCGTCCATTCACAGAAAAATGGGAATTCCCTGAATTCAGGAATACTGTATATACAACAAGTGAGCTATCCACATCACTTTTCCCTTCCAACTCCTTCTCTTATTTAACAGTCCTAAAGTTTGAAGTTGCCATTTCTGACAGTAATGAAGGCAGGCTGTAAAATCCTGTGATAAAGACTCCAGAGAGAGTCAGAAGCAGCATTATCAGCCAGGTGCAAGACAGGCAGCCCAATGGGGAGCTCACTTTAAATGCTAGGTTTTATTTTCTGCAACAGTATCTGAAGCCATAAGGATCCTGGCTTATCCATTCCCAGCTAGGTTCCCCAGAAATGACTCATCTCATTTGCTTTACCAATACCTCAGCTGCTACTCCTCCTCCCCATAGAAACAGCCAGAAGATTCGGATTATCATTTATTCAGATGTAATACACACCTCCATGGAGCTCAGGGAAGACTGTCTCCCATCACCCACTGTTTTACCTTCAACTAGACCATTAAGATTCACTTCTTCCGTTCCTATTTTCAGTTTGCCCAATCTGAATGGCAACTTAGAGTAAATGTGTGGTAACTAAAGCAGTTCACGGAGTAACAGCTTGTCTAGATAAAGAGCTGACTGATTACATTTCTAAGGTGAGAAGCAGAAAACACCATGCAAAATGAGCACCTCACCTAGCTGCTCAGGCTGCTACCACCTAAAAGGAAGGAGGAGGTCATTCCTTGAGCTTAAGCTTTTTCCAGACCAGACTGAAGCAAATCAGGCCAGAGCTCTGCCTACTTTAACCATTTTACAGAACACTGATTGCAAATAGTTTTGGCCAAATGTGAGGTGCCAGCCTCACAGCCCACATTTAACACAACATCAGAAGACATGTTCCCTTATATGCATCTAGTAAGTCCAGACATGGTTATTTTATAAAACTCTAAAGCGCAGCAGAACTGCATTGAAACAATGGGCATTTATTTGCTTTAAGACAAACAGTAGTTGTTGATCCCCACCATCTCTGCCTAAAACCAGCCCACAACTCTTGCTCCTTTCACCGATTTCTCCTTGGCTTCTGCATCGAGAAGCCGGTTAAAGAGCATGGTGACTCCAACTCTACTGTGAGGAGCAGACGTGCCGATGAATTCTACTTTCTACAACAGCAAGAATCAATACACAAACTGAACACCGGAACCTACTGCATCTCTTTCTCCTACCACTGCTTTACTTTAACAGTAAGTGTCCAACGTCACCCTTCGCTGCTCGGGGCATGCATTCTGTCTGTGTGCCTCAGTTACCTGGAGGACAGCACTGAGCCGTGCCTCCAGCTTGCCAGTGGCTCGGTCGTGCCCAGTCAGAGAGAGCCCAATGCCCACCAGAAACAACGGGAGCCTTGTCACTGACTGCTTTGGCACAGATCCTACCCTCCAACAGTTTTCAGCCTTTTGAACTGAACGAGAGCTGTCACTATGACTGTTTCGAAGCTGAGATTTTCAGAGGTGGTCCTAGTGGTTTCACTTCAAGCTTCTAAGTTTGAAAATACCATTCAAGCTCTACTTGCTGCTTATACTTCAATCGCTACTTTCCAATCCTCCTCCAACTAAGTAAAATCCCCAGTAGTACCCAAAGGTCATTTTTTAAACATGAAAAACGAATTACAGGAATCACACTTCCCCACTGGTTAAAGACCTACAATAGTGAAACATCGTTGAATGCCATCCTCCAGATTAGCACCTACCAAATCAAGCTGGGAGGCTCTTGGCATCCCTTCCCAAACAAAACTATTCGTATAAACCTAACATACGCTCAAACAGATTTTAAGTTTCATATTTTATCAGAAATCATAATTAATACTTACGTGTTTGTTTCTATACTGAGAAAATTGAGAGAGGCCAAAAACTGTTGCTATGGCACCTCCTCCAATGAGAGCAGTTCCTTTCACTGCCTTCTGAAATGCCATTTTTTACTGTAAGAAAAGAAGATAAAAATTAATAGGCAGTTTTACCATGTTAGAATCTAGGCTACACAGAATAGACCATTTGTAGAAACTAATGACAGTGTTGTGACAAGTTGAAACTTAGGGTAGCAATATATTAATTAGCGATTTTCATTACAATATTAATGATTTCTAAACACAGTCTAGACAGAGGCAAGCCAGAGTGCTCGCTGAATGACAAAAGAGTATTTAGATGTACAAGTAGACGTACACACACCCACCCATTTAAACCTTAAGTACTTGTATGTGTAACAAGTGCTTACAATACTGTGGCAAAAGCTGAACAAGAACACCCTGTCATCAGCCAGATGGCCACCAGATCCTTGCCACAACAGAACAGCTCATGCCGTGTGACAAGATCACCTTTAGCCACCCTCCTGTCCCATCAAACTATGCCTACAATCACATTCGCCTAAAGCTCCATCCTGCTTTCCAGCCAGGAATTAGGATCCCCGTACTCGCTGCACACCAGCAAAGCTGGTCCTACCCAGGACTGGTGGAGAAGCGAAGCACCGCTAGTCGGGGAGCAGGTCCTTCAGCGAGAAGCAGCAGCAGAGACAGTGGACAAGATTAAGTGGCTTGAAATAAGCGCAGAACTTTGTCATCCAGCTACAGAGGGTTTAAAACTAGCCCTATATGGGTCAGGCAAATTCTTAAAAGACCCAGTGTTCGGATACTGAATGAAAAATTTGCATGGAACTGACCTGAATCTTAATCAGGCACAACGTAATCCATCTTCCCAGGACCGCGGCAGCTCGCATCGCGTTAGGAACAACATACATCAAGTTTGAAGGACTCCCGTCAGCGCTCCAAGCCCTCCGGCTATGAAGACACCTTTGTCCAAGCCCCAGACTCACCCAGCAGTCTCCACACCAGAGATTTAGCACTGTTAAGGCTTAAAGCAGAAGCAGGCAATGTGTACAGCGCTGTGCCAACACCGGGACACCAGCGGACTTACAACACGGCAGAAGCGGTCCCAGGCCAGGAGCAGGGAGCGGCGGTGGGTCCCATCCCGGGGCTGGGCAGGGGCTCAGCCCTCACCTTGGTCCCCAGGCCAGGTCCCACGGGCCATCCCCGCTGTCCCGGTCCGGCACAGCTCCGGCACAGCACTGCCAAGTGAGAGGCTTTGTAGCCCTCCCTCCGCGGCCGCCGCCCGTCTTACACCAAACACACCAGACTGGGCTATAAACTGTTACTTTTGGCAGCGTCCAGCTTTCTTGTCAAGATTTGGAGCAAACTACTTACAACCAGAGTTATTTCTTTGGCCTTATAAATACAATTAAACATGAAATACTGTATGTTACTATACATTTATACACACTTCCTTTTTTCTCCTATTAGTTCTTCCAGCTAGCAGCATTGATCTTTGTTCTTAAAAGTACACCAAACATGTTTAAGAGACGAGCCAAACAAGCAAATGTCATTTTTCAGTTGGGGTAGATCTTAACTTCATTCCCTGTGCGCTTCGCTTGCAGCACACTCAGTGTGGGGGGAAATTCCACACACCATTATCGTACGCAAACACTTGATGTGCAGATGTTGTACGTACGTACTGTGTGCAAGCGATTATTGTACAGGAGGCCAAGACTTGCAGCTTCCCACAAGCTTTTCCGCAGAGCGGTATGTATGCTCTTGGAGATTCCCCCCATAACAACCTTTCTTGGTATGTACGTAGAGCATCACATTTTCCATCTACTTCATGCTTTGTTCTCAAAAAAGACCAACTTCATCTTTCCTTTATCCCAGGACAGGGAGGAGTAAAAGGGAAAGGCAACAGCTGAAAAACCCCAGAGCAAGGGGAGTTTCTCAAAGGGAAGTTACTGTGGAGGCTTGGCACCGCGCTGCGGCTGCCGCCCCCGGCTCCAGCTCAGGGGGGACAAGGCTCCCGATGAGGTTTGTGGTCCCCTGCCCAGCGGCACTGCATGTGGGCTACCAGGGCAAGAGAACGTGAGCACCCAAGGAGGAGGGCTGCCTGCAGGGGACCCACTGGAGCACTCCCACAGCAGCCCAGCACAGCCAGCTCCTGGGACAGCCACACACGCCAGGACATGTCCCTGTCACCCGCCTGTCACCCCTCTCCCATCCATCTGGCACAAGTCTCACACAACAGGATTTGAGCAATCCAAGAAATGGCCTGAGCAGAGTGCTTCAGAATCAGACCCCACCCTGTAGGCTTATCAGCCCTCCCCCAAATTAAAAAGCAAAAACTAACCATCAGCTAAACCCTGCCACCGCAAATCTGTGAGGACAGCCTTTTGTAATATCACTTCTACATACCTCAAAGTGCCTATGGATACTCATGAAGTCGTAACACAATATGAAATTCAGTACTGCACAAGAGTTAAAATGTGCAGCTGGAAAACTTGCACTGCCATCACCACACTCATAATATCCTGTAAAATAAAAGAACTAAGACAATCAACATCAGGTCACGTACCGTCTATAGCCACATGAAGCATATGGCGATGGCGAACACGTACACATCATCCAAGCACTCTGTGTACTACACACTTCCACCATAAGGTTTCTTCAAGTCACTAGAATAACAACTCATCTTCCAGACTGCAAACTGGTGCAGTCTTGAAGTAGTTTCACACACCTTACGCATCAGCAAAGGAGTCACTTCAAATAAGAGTATAAAACCCTTGTGGGTGCCTGTTCTGGGAACACAATATGCTCTAGAATCCAAGGGAGTTTAAAAAGAACAAATTAGCATCTTCCAACAAGCTGGTTTACACGTCTGCAGAGATACTGGCTTTCAGGAAAACAAAGGGAAGTCTTTCCTTTCACTGTTTCACCAAGTTCAGTAAGAAAGGGTGACGGCTGAAGCACCAACCCCTACTTATTTCTGTTCAACTAAACTCTTCAAGAGTTCATTAACTATGAACAAATTACCTGAGAGCCACAGCTCAGCAGCTGGTGTTGGATGGCAACCGCTGCCCAAGAGGCTCCTAGCCAAGAGCTGAGCACCTTCCGCCATGCAAGAAGGCAGCACCCTGCAGCCACAGGCAGCCCTGCCTGCGAGGGGCAGCACCCGGGCAGCTACTGCACGGCCCACACCACCCTGTGCTTCTGGTCCCCTGGCCGCCTTAAGCCTTCTCCAAAATCTCATTTTGGAGACCAGGTACGCACCTACCCGGGTTAAACACACCTACCATGACATTTCCATTGAGTGCGGCTGAATTAGAGCAGCACTAGGCAGACAAACCACTGGCTAAACGTCTCAGTGGTCATCACCTACGCCAACTTACTTTAAAAATGGACTTTCACAGACAGCTTTGGAAGTCAATTATTTTTGTTTTTAAAACAAGGAAATCATGATCTTAGGACTGCATGTTCTACTGCGTCTTTTTAACAAGAATTTTATCAATACTTCTTTAAAAAAAGAAAAAAAAACAAACTACTCCGAGTTTTTAAAATGGAACAAATAAAGTAGCTACGTCTTTTATTCAGCTGGCCTTTTGTCGTTTGTTTCGGTGGCCAGTCCAGCCCAAACCACGACAGTTTTTACTTCTTTAGTTAAAAAAAGGTTAAAAAACCCTTACTGCATCAACCAAAATCTGAAGTTTCCTTGTGAATCACACTAGAAATATCACTGCATGTATGAAGAAAAAAAAAGCACAAATTCCCCCAAAGCTGTGTAGTGGATTTCTAAGTTGTTTGTACAACAATGCTGCACAAACATACGAAAGGGATCAGGAGGAACAAACCCAACACTCGCCACAATTCTGAGTGTTACACTATTTTTCAGTAGTTTGAAATATCTACTCTTTTGGTAACTTTTTTGTTAAAAAAAAAGCCTCAAACAGAATATGCTCACGTACTGAATAAAAGCTGTACCGGGCGAGTGCTGGGAAATAAGATAATGACTAATATTATACCTGCTCGTCATGTGCTGAGAGCTACATCTCCTCCGTTTCCATCTCCCAACAGGCCTCTGCAAACAGCAGGCACAGACCCAAGGGCTCTGCTTTCAGCTGCTTCAGCTAAAGCAGCCCCCTGTGCCACCCCCTCCCCGCTTCCCGTCGGTACCCCAGCCCCTGTGCCACCCCCTCCCCGCTTCCCGTCGGTACCCCAGCCCCTGTGCCACCCCCTCCCCGCTTCCTGTCGGTACCCCAGCCCCTGTGCCACCCCCTCCCCGCTTCCCGTCGGTACCCCAGTCCCTGTGCCACCCCCTCCCCGCTTCCCGTCGGTACCCCAGCCCCTGTGCCACCCCCTCCCCGCTTCCCGTCGGTACCCCAGCCCCTGTGCCACCCCCTCCCCGCTTCCTGTCGGTACCCCAGCCTGCCACGCTACCATACCTTCATAACCCCCCACCCTACTGCCCAACTCACATGTGCTGACAGGCAGCACTTTGTCATGGATGCCATAGGTTCTCATTCATTAACTACAACAACCACTAGTCCTCCCAGATAAGAGAATTAATTTAAACAAGCAAAAACCAAAAACAACACAAGCCCCCATGCCCCCACAATGTTTACTTTGACCCAGAAAGCTTTGAAGCATCTGTCACCAGCTCTAACACAATACAATAGGGGCAAGTAAACAGCTTTTCTTTAACAGTTTCCTATACAGAATCTCTATTAGGAATGCAACAAACTCCACCGCCAATTGCATGCAATAAAAATTCCTCCATATGTATAAATAAGGGACAGCTAGTCTTCAGAAGTTAAATTATTACCAAAATCAAATGAAAGTTCAACTCAAAATGGGTTTCTTGAAAATTCTGGATGAGATACAAAATCTTTAGAGTGGCGTCTGTTATACCACAGTCTTTTGGTACACTAATGTTTTCCACCTTCAAATTTCTACCAGCGAAACTTTTTACCCTACAGAACCCAGTGCAAGTAACGCAACACGGGCAGAAGTCTGCAGAGCTGCAGCGGCACCTGCAAGCGCTGACAATTGAATGCAGGCAGTCAGATGCGGGGAGCCCAAACAGTGGCTGCCCGCTCCCACCACCTCCAGAGGGGGCATCCGCATGGAGCCAGGCATGAACGCGGACTGCTAGCCAAGGGAAAGGAGACCTGCATGGACCTATGTACCAGGCTGGAAACCGCAACAGTACAGAAGCTGCTTCAAGAGCAGCAAAGGCAGTAATCTCAAAGGAGGATCATATAATAGAATCATGGAATGGTTTCTGTTGGAATGGACCCTAAAGACCACATAGTTCCACCCTGTGCAGGGACACCTCCCACCAGCCCAGGTTGCTCTAAGCCCCGTCCAACCTGGCCTTGAACCCCTCCAGGGATGGGGCAGCCACAGCTTCTCTGGGCAACCTGGGCCAGGGGCTCACCACCCTCACAGCAAACAATTTCTTCCCCAGATCTCATCTCAATCTCCCCTCTTCCAGTGTAAAACCCTTCCCCCTCGTCCCATGGCTTCCCTCCCTGACCCAGAGTCCCTCCCCAGCTTTCCTGGAGCCCCTTTAGGGCCTGGAAGGGGCTGGAAGGTCTCCCCGGAGCCTTCTCTTCTCCAGGCTGAACCCCCCCAGCTCTCTCAGCCTGTCCCCACAGCAGAGGGGCTCCAGCCCTCCCAGCATCTTTGTGGCCCTCCTTTTGACCCCTTCCAACAGGTCCATGTCCTTCCTGTGCTGAGGGTTCCAGAGCTGGACACAGTACTCCAGGTGGGGGGTCTCCCCAGAGCAGAGCAGAGGGGCAGAATCCCCCCCTCGCCCTGCTGCCCACGCTGCTGGGGATGCAGCCCAGGGCAGGGGCTTTCTGGGCTGCCAGCGCATGTTGCCAGCTCATGTGGAGCTTCTCATCAACCAGCGCTCCCAAGCCCTTCTCCTCAGGGCTTATCCTTAGAATAAGGATAACAAATGTGGTTGCCCACATACTGTTACAACTTGCCCCATAGCTTCCTCCCACAAAAAAGCACAGTTTTTTCAGCGCACATACAACAAAATACAGACCTGGGACAAGCCTTTTGACTAACACAACCCATTTGTGCCACCTCAGCTGCCACCGAGGGCATGGTCTGTGCACTACCACAGTGGGCATGAAGGTACAGGCACACAGGGAATGAGGTTCAGGATCACCCCTGCACTGGGACCCTACACCAGTCTCACTGTGGACACAGCTGCACTAATGTGAATTTATGCCACAGAGAGCAATTTTGCCCCTTTCATTATGCGAGATAACATATAACACAAAGACAGTGCAGGCTCAGTGCCCTCTGTACAGGAGGGATATCTAGCCTCAACCGTCAGCTGTGGGTAAGGGGCTACCCTCTGCTTGCCCGACAGCCAGGTACGTGTGCCATTAGCCCTACTCAGAGCTGATAGCCAGATTATATGCAATTCTCCGGAGAAAGGAACATTCCCAGGAGACCAGCTGCTCAAATTGCCACATAAATCTTGCTCACCATTGGTAAAAGGAGCTTATTCAGGGAAAGAAAGGAAAATACGGCTTAACATAAGCCACTCCAACACAAAGCTAGACAGGCATTCAAACCTACAGACGGTGCTTTTACACCTAGAACATCTCAATTTCATCCTAGGACCCCGTGAGCCTGTACTTGCGAGGTCTGAGCAGATGTATTTGGATGAGCCTGAATGGAGCTCGGGGCATTAGCAGGTACTGCAGGCAGGCAGAGCCCCAGACAAACAGCCGGCGGGGACACGATAGATACGTGCCAGGCTGCTGTGTGCCGTGACACGGCGCTGCCCCAGACTCTTCAGTGCGGCCCTGCTACAGCGCATCACAACTTCTCCCTGCCCAAATGCTCCAGCATCTTTCCAAAAGGAACGGCATTGCGTGTGGGAAACAGCACACAGCAAGGTCTCCTCTGGGCAGGAGGACAGCTTAGACACTGCCCAGTGCACACACAACCCAAGAGAAATTACGGGCTCTCTAAACATACTCTTGTTGAGTTTTCTCCTCAAGTTCCATCCCAGAAGGGCTGCTAAAGGCTACTGTCAGCACACCAAGCAGGACAAATCAGAGTGCAGAAGATGAAAGGGGAAAGAATGCAGTTCACATAGTTACGGCAAAGGTTGTACACAGAGTGCTATGTACACGGAGAAGAGCCTATGCTTAAAACCCTCTCATCTTTTGCAAGCAGGTAATAAAACTTGACTCTCTTCCAAGCTGAGATCAATAGCTTGTGATGGAAACTGAATTTTATTTTAATGAAAATTATAATAGCAAATAGCATGAGAAGTGATGCAGTCAGAAACAAGTCATCTTTCCATAACACAAATATTTTGAGTCACCTTTAAAAATGGCTCAGTGTATAGTGCTTTAAAGCTGTTAGTGCCATCTGACACTGCAAATCTGCATGTTAAGCATTATCCTTAGTTTCGATATAGGTCATAAATGGCACCCTTTGGACCCATGCCCTCGGTTCCAGGGTGGGCTGAGGTCCCTGGCAGGCTCTGGAACAAGCTCCGGCAGGAGCAAGGAGCCCTTGACTGGCATGGGAGCAGCCAGCGGCATGCCATGAGGAGTAGGTATTGCATACAGTGTGATCCGCCCAAAGACCTGAATAACCCATGGGGAACATTTCTCAGCGAACAAGCTGATTATCGGTAAAGATTCACAGGGACATTAGTTCAAACTTCTAGCTATTAAAGAACTCCTGGTAAGAAGAAATTGGCTTTAAACCACGAAAGGAAACACAAAGGGCAGTGGAAAAAAAAAGAAAAAAGACAGACCTAGTTACATGAAATGGAAACTACACCAAAGATTTAGCAGGAGGAGTTCATGCTTTCAGTTTCCAAAATTTAAAAAAGTTAATACAAACTGTCGTCACAGTAGGAACGGCTCCCTCCTGCAGTCCATTTCTTAACCAGCAATCCAGTGCCACGCTCACTTGGACGTAAAGCAGCATGCGGCAGCCACTTCCATAGGAAGCTCCCACTCCAGAGTCCAGGCTGGGGAGCAGTGACCCTGCCTGTGTGAGGTCCCCAGGTGAACCCCACGAGCTAACAGAGCCTGGGCCTCCTGCACCTTGGGCAAGGGCTCCGCTTCCTCAATTAATACACTGCTTAAAGGCAGGATTCTTCTGCTTCACTTTCAGCCCCACATTCAAAAACCAAAAAGCATACAAAGTGCAACTTACATCCTGTTTTTTAAAGAAGGGATTTCAACACCTGTCTTCAGTAGATGCTTCTGAATAGCATGGCCCACGCGATAGACATCTGCCACCCCACAGTTCTCATTAGCCTGATAAAACTCCTAGGAGTGACTCGCCTTCCTTATTTCCCGTAATGCCCAGCCCAGGTAGCTGAAAGACTGTTGCCTGGATCTCATTGAGTTGTGTAACTTGGTACAGCCCACAGTGCACGCAGGCACCTACCAGGGCTCCTGCTCCTGCCCGAGAAGGCGCCCAAGTGCAGCAAGTGCTGCAATCGCCAGCATTCCTGTACCCAAGCACTTTCTTATTATTAAGGTATCGGGCTGGATCCAAGCAGCACATGGCCAAAGTTGGGGGAAAGAATGAGAGGAATGAGGGAAAAGGGAGGGCAGAGGAACGGTGGAAAATTCAGATGCAGAACTGCGAGTTAGAGATCAAAGAAAGATGACTACTTTAGCAAAAGTGAAGAGACAGATGGATACAAACTGTAGAGCTTAGCAATAGGAGTGTGTGACGCCCTGTACGCTGCCATCAGACATGGTGTATGAGACGCAAAACCTGTTAAATTAAGAGAAGAAATCCAATCTGTTATGTTGTATATCTGAGTGCTTTATGAGGCCATTACCATGGAATCTGGGTGCTTCACATTCCATTTTAAACGAACACATCTAATAAAGTGAGTCACTCAATGGAAGACTTAAAAATAGAAAACTTATAATCACCACCACTACAGTTTGCATAACTTGCCATTGGCACTGTAGCATTGTCTAATTCATTCCTTCCAAAAGCTTCTCAGGTAAGTTCTGGATGATGAGAGCCTCAGACCGACATCCCTCTGGGCTGAGCTGAGAGTCTTGCGCCGCCCCTGCTCCTCCAAACAGCAGAAGTTACTATCCTCCGCTCCCTGTAATTCAGCTTCTGATCCTTCTTGCAGGACTACTTAAAAGGTGGCCACCGCGACAGCGTGCAGAACAGCAGTAACACAGGCCACAATTAGGATTCTTACTGTGGGTAACTTACGTGTTTAGAGCTGGACTGCTCTGAGTGCGTGTTACTGGCAGTTTCTGGGTGTGCCAATGCAGGAAGTGGCCAAATAACAAGGAAAAGGTGACGTCATCAGAAAATAATCCTGTTAGTACCCCCTTTAACAATATCATCTACCAGCTCTCCTACAGCTGTTCTTGTCTGCTTTTTAAAAGACTGAAGCGGCTAGTACTATATTACATGGGATGTCAGACCATACTAACTGAAATAAGCATCTTAGAAGCAAGCAATTAAAGTTTAAGCCAACCCAAACCGAAGATGCTTCCCCCGCAGCACTCCTAACAGCCATCAGGCATCTCTCCCCGCAGCTGATATGGGGCTGATCTCCTGGGCTGCCCTGGGCTACTTATTACCTAACCAGCAGCGAAATCGAACAAGAGAAGAAAGCAGCACGCTTTGAAGGGCAAACAAAGCTTGTGATCTACTTCACCAGAAGCCTGGGTCACCGACTCATGCACTTGTGACCTGTACATGTAATTACTGTAAGCCATATCTATAACGGAGCTACAAACCAAGAACGAGTTCCAGTGGGTACGAAACATGGCTGATAGCACAGCAGAGTCCATCCTCCAGATCCTCTCCCAAAGCCTCTGATGGTTGCTTCGGGTTCTTAAACACAAGTTACAGCACTTTTTAATTAAAGTAATTATCCAAGAACTACCTCACCAACCAAGCACAGAACATGATCCACAATATCCAGACAGCTTACAGGGTTACAAGTCCCCTTAAGCCACAGACCACACCACAAATTTGTAAGTTCCCATACACAGAACTTAAAACCCGAAAACCCCGCAGGCCACCCTGCACTAATAAGTGGAAGCAAAGCAGCAGTTTACCATATGGGGAAAATCCTTCCCACGCTCCAGTACAGGCAACTAGCTCGGCTATCATGCCCAAAAGTAGTTGCAGCACTTGTCATGCACAAAAATAAAGGAAAAACAAAGCAAAAAATAGGCGTACTATCCTCATTCCTTCTCCTGGTCCCCACTGCTTCAAACTACTGAATTTGCTTTCTGTACTCAAGTGACCAGGATCTTCCCACCCAGCGTTAGATGATATCAACTGCTTTAAGCTCTATCCTATAAGGAACAAACTTTTTTGGCTTCTCTTTTCACTATTTGTATTTTTAACCTAACCACTTCTTTTTCTTCTGTTTCATTACCCTCCTACAAAAAAAAAAGTCTTACAGATAATGAGGGGAAAAGTCTGATTTGTAAATCTTTCTTGGGATTTCAGACAGTAACAATCTTGCCAGAGAAAGCCATATGTTTGTGAGAATGAGGCAATACTCTCAGACAATGGTGGCTGTAGTGCCAAGCACTGCACCTAAGAACTAACAGGAATACAAAGAAACACTGAGGTCACGAGTATTTTGAGCTTTCCCATCATACAAACATCATAATATATTTATCAAGTTTTATCAGAAAAGTAAATTCCCTCCTGTCCTATTGAAGGATTACTTCAAAATCTGCCATCCAAGGAGTGGGAAACCTAGTCTCCGGCCTGATAACTGACTGAACGTATACAGGATAATTTCCATACTTTTTTGTTCTTGTGCCAGCGTTGTCTTTTGCCTAAATAGTTCAAATAGTCATTCTTGCTTTCTATGTTAGTGGGGGTTAGTATCAGCCATAAAACCCACCACACATAAAACACAAACTTGAAAATACTATAAACCAATTGCTCTGTAATTAGAAAGAGATGTTCTTGTTAGAAACAGTTTATAGCTGTTCACCCTTTTTTCTGATATTCTTCATTCCGCTCATAGTTAATACAGATATTTGATCAGACAGTCTACCAATCCAGCTTGACCCTAACACTGAGCTATATCCACAGTTTTCTCCCCACCCTTCCTTCCCCCAGTTCAAACACTAAAGGAGAAAGGATTAAAAAAACAAGGTGTTTTGTTTATTACAAGACTGGACATAGACCTGCACATACAAACAGGCACTCACTCAAAAAATAACTACAAACTAGGCGATTACTTAGGTGTGTCAAGGAAGTAGGCTAGTTACATATACTGGAATAAAGATTGAGACCTGATAGTACATGCAAATCTAATGCCAGAGGAGCGGTGTGCATTCAATGTAATTTTGAAATCAGAATCAAGACTTGGTTTGAGAAACACTTTGCTAAGCAAAAAGGCACAGTCCAAGACATTGCACGCGGCCAGCAGAGAAAGGACAATCTGGGCTCCACCAGCATTATCAGGACATAACCCAGAGCAAGTTCATCTGGCATTTGGAAACCCCTCTTGAGACAGAGCTACACGTTTGCTTGGAAACCTGGCTCAAAGAAAGTCATTTGGGGATACAAAATGTTTCTAAAAGCAATACTGTGATCCTGTAGAAAGAGTTTTGATTACAAATTGTTTGTTCATTGTGTAATAAAAATTGCTTTCTAAAGTAATGCTTTTTAGAAAAAACGGGCTACATCTACATGAGCAAGAGCCGTGCCACAGCGGACCCCTAAAGCAGAACAACAACTAATTTTTATTTCACGTTCATTTCTCTTTTTACCCAGCACTCAGCTTTTCAGTGGTTCCCCACTCTCCCGAGAGCGCCCAACACGACAGGGGCCAGGCAGGCGCCCAGGTCAGTGACGAGGACAGCTATCCACGCTCTTCGGGAGGCAGGACGTCGCGGTCACGCTCACATCAGCTGCAGGGGCACACCCTTGGCGATAAAGCTAATCCCTGGAAAAATGCAGGCGCAAACTACAACTGGAAGGGCAAGCAATATATTTTAGACTTTAAGTCCTGTTTGCCCGCATGTAAACAAGCGCTATCATAAAAGTAAGCTGTTGCTTAACAGAGCTACTTGTAAATGCAAACCCTTGTTTGGAAACTATCGAGATATTTACATGGGAAAGTAGAAAGTAACAACTGCAAACTGACTGTGGAAAAAGCACCTTTCTTTTAAATATTTGCTAAAGCTTGCAGAGGCTTGTGTGAACACAAAATAGGCAGCAGAAAGGAACCTATATGAGTTTTCATTTGGGAAACTGGTTTGCATTAGCGGCCTTTGAACCTACCACATCTATCCAGCTTTCCAAATTTCTACTAGTGACAGATTACCAGGTAGAAATGGATCTCCAGACAAAATATTACACTATGTAATGAGGGCCAAGCTCACAAAGTTGTTATTACTATGCTCCTGTGCAGGCATACATGTGTACACACATAATTAAGCAAAACAAAGTATATATCCATATGCATACAACCAAAGTAAGGCTATAAATTAGATATAAGGTGTGTGTATCATTTTTTGTGCACATACATGCCTACTCAAAACTTTCATTCCAAGTTAGACTAAACAAAATTGGTAAATGGCTAACATTAAATTTAATCATGTTCTGCTTATTGCTATTATAAAGAGCCAATACTGGGTTTTGCCTTAGCAAACCTTACCAACCCTTGCCTTACCAACCCTTAAAGATCTTGAAATATCAGATTGAGTCTTTACTAGGTAATCATCTGTCACTGCTCATCACTAAGCATTTCTGAGGAACCGTATCTATGAATGAGCGAGAAAAAGAAAAGGCCTGATTAGCTTCAATTAAAAGTACACCACACTCTTAACAGCTGTGCCTCCAAGCTTGCTTCTTATCCACGGTCAGATTATCTTACAAAGGGACTTCAGAGCCTTTAGGCCAACGTCAGTGTAATTACACTTGAGCAACCCTCTCATGCTGGGAAACTTTCTGGGTGGAAACCCCATCGCAGGGCAGCAGCCATGGTTCACAGAGAGCTCGGTACAGAGGCAGACTGCAAACACAGAGAATGAAAATAAGACACAGAGAGGTCTAGCCACCACCAGAGAGCCACCAGAGGACAGAAGCAAGAGTCTGTAGTGGTAGCAGACTCACGTCTCTGCAGTGCTCCAAGTCTTGACGAGGAAGCTGTCCTTGCCTCCTTGGCTGCCCTGCTCGTAGCTTGGGCGCGCAGTGTGCCCGGCCAGCCTGGTGAGGTGTCCCTGCCGTCCAGCCGTGCCTCGGCCCCCGCGGAGCTCGGCACAGCTGTGGGGGCCCGGCAGCAGCAAAGGGACACCCGGATGGGTGGCAAGGGAAGAAAAGCACAACTCCTTCAGAGCGGGGAAGGGAGCGGCGGTGGAAAGGAGCTCGCTTGCAGTGCACCTCTACTACCAGCTTACAGTAAATAGTAGAGCAACCTCAGCAGGTGGTAAATCTGGCTGGTTTGAACTCAAGGTCTATACACACACACACACACACATTTATACCCTTTCCTGGAGTAATGGGTTTACAAATGTTTACTGAAGTGATTGGTTAGAAGAGATAATGTCCTGGTTTGAGGTGAGAACTCAGATAAGAACTCAGAAAAGTTTAGGACTTACTTGTTACACCAACACATTCTCACCCAGAAATGGTCCCACCAAAACGTTCAAGGCAAGCGAGAAGTTAACTGTTTTAATTTCCCACAGCTCAGTGTAACTACAGCTACCCTGTTCTTTGCCCAGCATTTTTAATAATAGGAGATGCTGTATTCTACCAGCTCTACCTGAGAAAGAAAATCCAGTGAGAGAGTCCTGCAAACCCCCCCTATTCGTTATATATGTGCAGACAGCTACCCACGAACAGACAGCAGGGCTCAGCCCCTCAGCAGCGTGACAACACACAGACAAACGGGACAGCTGCCGAGGGCTTTATACCCCTGCCATTAAAACAGCCACACACTCCATTTTTCGGTCGCTCTTTCCTGTAAGCTCCCGCTCCGCTATCAACCCGCCCCCCCCAACACACACACCCCACCATTACCACAACCGAAAGCCACTTACTCCAGCAGCCCGGCCGAGCCCGCGTCCCTCACGGCGGGTGGAGATGGAGGGAGGGCAAGCGGCCGGCCGGCTCCCTCCGGCACCTCCCTCTCCCCGCTCCGCCTCAGCCTCCCCGCCCTGCCCGTCGCCTCAGCCAGCCGGCAGGGCCGCTGAGGGCGGGACGGTTCTCTTCAGGAAGGGGAAGCCGCGCTAGGCCCCGCTGCTGCGGCCTGTTCCCGCCCTCCGAGCCGCGGGCTGTAGTGAGGGGCGTCGCGGCCCTTCACGGCCCCTCCTCCGGCTCGGGCTGGGCGGGCGGCGGGGGCCAGCCCAGCCCGAGCCGGCCGGCGGGGACAGCTGCGGCTCTTTTTTTTTTTTTTTTTTTTTTTTTTTTTCCTGAGGAATTCTGAGGAATTGGTACTGGCCCAGGTTGCCCAGAGAAGCTGTGGCTGCCCCATCCCTGGAGGGGTTCAAGGCCAGGTTGGACGGGGCTTATGAGCAATCTGGTCTGGTGGGAGATGTCCCTGCCCAGGGCAGTGGGGTTGGAACTAGATCATCTTTAAAGTCCCTTCCGACCCAAACCATTCTGTGATTCTGAGGAGTTCTGGTGGTCGTTTGCTTTTGGGTGACAGAGGGGTTTCTTCCTTAAGATATCTAAGTACACATTATATTTATAGCCATTTATCAACTGCAGGGCCTTCCGTGCTTGCCTAGTGGGTTAAAGTGCAGTGCAGGAGAGAGAAGACCTTTCCAACACGTCTCTTGATCAGCATTAGAGCCATAATACTCATAACCTGGATGATTCCTAGACCAGAAAATGATAAATCTCTGAGGATCCACCTTTGAAAAAAACTTTGCAGTACAAAACGGATGTTTTGATTCACATCTTCTCTTTAGATTAGGTATTAGGAAGAAATTGTTTGCTGTGAGGGGGGTGAGCCCCTGGCCCAGGGTGCCCAGAGAAGCTGTGGCTGCCCCATCCCTGGAGGGGTTCAAGGCCAGGTTGGACGGGGCTTGGAGCAACCTGGGCTGGTGGGAGGTGTCCCTGCCCAGGGCAGGGGGTGGCACTGGGGGGGCTTTAAGGTCCCTTCCAACTCTAACCATTCTATAGTTCTATGATGCTATGATTTTTCAGTTGTCCTCTCCAATGGCTCCAGTATGGCATGAAGCTGGTTGAGAAATGACATCTCAGTGGCTTGAACATCTGCCAGCTCTCTTACTTCAACTGAAACTTTTCATGAAACCCCGCTGAGCTCCTGATTTCTACCAAACTTGACAGAAGCACAATGTAGCAGTTAATCCAGGTCTTCCTAGAAGCCAGGCTTTCCACCAGCGGGCAGGCTGCACAGGTGCCCTTCTGGGACACACCTAATGGAGCCCACCACAGGGTGACACTCGCAGTCATGGAGAGGACACTGGCAGCGCAAGTGCTGGGGCAGGGTGAATCTCATGTTAGTTTTGCAGCACAGGGTATGCAGGCTTGTTTTCCTTTATTGAGGGCTTCCAGAATTGAAAGCTTTCCAATTCTTTACCTCTCCAAAACAGCAGATCTCCAGTCTTGAACTTCCTTGGGCACTTGCTGTGTAAGCTTTATAAGTGAGTTGCTGACTGGGTGATACCTTGAGGCATTTGGTATATCCTCATTCTTCTTGTTGCTTTCTTTTCTGCAATACTAAGTGACAAGACTTGGAAGAGCTGCTGCTACGAGTTATGGTCTCTAATGTTCTTCTTTGTTTCTCATCCTGGTTCCCATGCTCCAGGCTCCTAGGGACACAGATGACAAACATAGCTGTGGTTTTTTTGGGAATCATCTGGAGATTCCTGCCTATTGCGTCTTCTGCAGTGAGAAAGCCAGACACACATTAGTAATAAGCCAGGATCTTCCTCCCCCTCCAAAACTAATTGCTGAACTTTTGGCTGCGCTTTTCCCTGCAAATTTACATTTTTAGTGCACTGCAGTCGTGGTTCCACAAGTGTTTGGGATCTCCTTTTGCATGCTGGACCAAAACATGAGCTGATCTTGTGACTATACCCGTAGGCCCGTCAAGAGGCTCTTTGCCCATCCGCTGCCTCTGTCAGTTGCCTGAGTCGGTGCCACACAGGCAGGACCCCTGCACTCCCCGTGCTCTGTCCCTGGCTCCCTGCTTTCCAGGCATAGAGGGATTGGCTGTGTCTAACCATGCTTCTTGGCTGTCTCCCAGAAACTGCTTTTATTGCCGCTCTTCTGTGCTGACTGCTTAGTCAACACGCTTTACAGGCAGCATGAGACGTGTTTTCTATCAGGCACCGAAAACCAACCTGCTGCTGCCATGAAGGATGGGGCACATCTCCCTCCCTTCAGGCACGCTCCCGGCCCCCCCAGCCAGCTAAATGTCAGCAGCAGGTCCCATCTGAGGAGGCCGTAGGAACCTAATCCCTCCCTCTTGGGTCACATATAACCAGATGAGCTAAATTGGAAGCTGCAATAATAATGTACGGCTATTAGCTCCCAAGGTGGCATTTAAAGTCAGTAAACAACTCCAAGGGTTGGATTTCAGAAGTTTTGCAAAGTAAGTGATACTCGGGCCACCGCTGCTGGGAGCAGTTTTTATCCCAGCCACGTTAGGAGACATGGTAGTGCTCTTAAAAGGAAGTAAGATCTCCCGTGGCAGCTGGAATTAGTACACTCCATAGATATTCAGGCTTAGGATCCATGGGAATACCTCGGCTGAACTGAAGGAATGGAAAATGAAAGGAAAAACCCCAGAAGTGGATTCATTGGGTTTGGGTGTTGGGTTTTTTTTTTTTTTTTTTTTGAGAGAGTGTGAGAAAGGAAGAAGAATAATTGGGCTAGGAATAAAAGGAGTTAAATGCAATTTGTGGTGTATAATCTCAGCATGATCCAACACACACAAGTTCTAGGTGTGAATACCCGCCCCCTATATGTGTACTAAGATGGCACTAAATGGTGCTGTTTCGTCTGTCTCTAACAAACATTCAAAACATCATCATAAATTTGTTAGAACTGGGAAAATATCCGTTCCTCCCACCCCTCGAGGTTGTTGTCTACCCCATCGTGGCTGCATTGTCAGTGTCAGTTTATGGTAATTTTTGATTGATTCAAAACAAGGCAGTGTAGGAGTGTGAAATGTGTCTATGTGCAGTTTCCAGGTGAACGTGTTCCGCAGTCCCGCACTTCTGTGGCTCATGAACTCTTCCAAAGCAGCAAAGTCTTAAAGGGGGTGGAAAACCAGAGCTCTGTACTACTCTGCTCATAAAAGAGAAACCCAAGAATGGGTGAAAACTTTTACAAGGATCACATTTACGTAGCCATCTCCCTTTCCAGGAGAGATTCTCCGCATGTTCATGGCGCAGCTACCAGCTAACGAGGGAAGGACTGTTCTTTCCCCCCTTGATTGGGCTGCTTTCCAACTACAGCTGTCTTTTCATCTTAGTTACTTTTCATCTCTGTTTTTATCTTAGTGTCTGGTTGGTAAAGATTGGCCTTCATGAGTTTGAATAGTCAAAGATTTTTAAGAGGTTAAGCAAAAAAATGAGACGCCTTAAGGTATCACAAAATTCATCCCTCTTGCGTCTGTTTTTTATTTAATGTCTGGATGAAAATATTACCTCCCAAGAATCCGTGCGTATGGCTTGGTCCCTGGGACACCTGCCAAGACAAGAATTTTAGATGCCCGAATCATGTGCTCAGCAGGTGTAAATTGCGTACGGGGAGAGTTCACCTTTTGTCCTTAACCCCAGAGGCAGTTTCTCTTCATTAGCAAGGGAAGATGGAGAAAAAGATTATCATCGTTTCCTGACTGCATGCCAAAGTTATGTATCATAAGAAGAAAATCTGTTCGTACATTCACAAATATGTTTTCTCCTAATCTGTCTTCAGGAAAACGTCTTTGTGAGGAGCAAGGGGTAATAATAATCGCAGAAGAGTTGGAATGAAGCGACAGAAACAGACGCCGAAATTCTCTACCAAGATTTTTTTCAAGCAGGATACATGGTTGGTCCTGGAAAATAAAAGTGCTTAGTCATGGCTATGATTAAACATTTAAAAGTGTTCCCGTCTCCGGCTGCTGCTATCAGGTATCATTCGGAAATACAACTGTATTGCTTCACATCAGATACTCAGTTTACCAACGCAACCGGGCTGTATCGCTAGCGTTTAAACATTTTCCCTTTACACTGCAACAGACAGAAACATCCACTGCGTTTGTGTGTGTGTCTGCAAAGAGAAAATGGCTCATTTTTCTATTGAAACTGAAGTAATGGGTTATCATCATAATTACGTCTTGTTTGCTGTTACATAAAGAGAACACATTAGGGCTGAGTCACAGAAACAAATGCAAAAATTGCAGTTTAAAAGAAGAAGGTTACGGGTCACGTTATTTGTTGTAGAACAAACACAGTAATTAATTGGCCGCTCCCTGCAACGGCAGCAGCGGCAGCGTCAACGCCGGGAGAGGCGGGCAATGGGAGAAGCGATGTGGAGCATCCGTATTTTTCTGGGGCAAACAGCTGAGCTAGGTCTAACGGAGAATGGGAATGTCATTGGTAGAGAGGGAGAAAAGAAGGATGGTATCTTTTAGAAAGCAAGAGTGCTTGCACTGTTCAAGAGTATTTATTTTCTGTTGTTTAAAAACCTTTGTTGTGGCAGGAAATACGAAAAATTCTTTTAAATTTATTTTCTTTTTATGTGTGCCAGAGAGAGGAGATTATATTCAGAAATGAAATGAAAAATGCTTGTTGGAATTTATGCTATATTATTTTTTTCTCTCAGACGACAGACCAAAATCAGCACCAGTGAATACACACATCTGCTTTCTATCCAAGTATTTTCTTCATGCGATTGATCAGGGAAAAATCTTAGAAAACCTGTTCAAAGGCACATACAACCACCTTGCAAGCCTAATATTCCAGTACCTGATGAAGAAATACAGGATTTGAGTCTCTTGTTCTCTTGCAGCGTCCATTTCACTAGCATTGCTTGCCTGATGGCTTTCACTTGTGACCATTTGAATAGTGTCTGGGACAAACATTTTTGGGGTGGCCACAGGTTTATAGGGAACTTATGCAGATCACTGCAACATAATCAATAGCTGTGTTGGGAAAAATTGTTTTAAATAACCACATATATGATTGTCAGTTTGGGTTTGGTGACCTTTTGTAATCCAGAACTGTTCAGTAGAAAACAGAGGGATATAGGAAAATCCGTAAGTTTCCTCTTTGCTGATATGGGAAGCAAATTGACATTCCTGGATGTAAGAGACTCCTCCCAGTGTCGGAAGCCCCTGGATGGGGTGCTGCGCCTCAGCTTCTTCTCGCCGCGGGTTTTGGCCATCCTGCAGCTTCCCCAGAATTTAAGATTGTACCTTTTCATCTACAGAAATATTTTTCCCTGCAGATTTAAATAATTAATTGGGACGTGCCTGGTGGGTCTTGAGATAAACTTAAAGGAGGCAGCAGATACGTGTGACCAAGTGACCTTTTGCTGTCCTGCTCGTCCCTGCGCGCTCACTGTGCTCAAAGGGACGCTGTCAAAATTGCTAGCCCTTAAAACTTTAACCTGCACTGACAAGTTGTTCTACATTATAAGTCCTACCTAAAAGATTACCACGATTGTTTTGTTTGTTTTGTTTCAACAGTCTTTGCTGAAGGCTCCACAATACGTATTCATTTGTCCTTTTGGGCAGGTGGATATTTTTAAATGCCCAGCTTATTCCGTGACCTGTTAAAATCGAGTTGATGCGTGTGTACTCCACTCAGCGCAGAGCTCGCCGGGGCGGGTACCATTTTTCTGCACTCCGGAGACAGAGACAAGAGCGCGCGTTGGAAGCCTTTACTGGAGAGGCTTTCCGAAGCCATTTTGAAAGGCCTGCAGTTATCCTTCATTATTTTGGGGGCCAGTAAGAAGTCTTGACTGGACATCCCTGGTCATATTCAGTAGTAGGTATGTGTTAGTTAAACACGAGAAACTGATGACCAGGCAGTTGGCTCTTACAAAGAGGTATGTGATATTTCAGGTCAATCTGAATTACTCCTTGGGCATTATTTCTAACAAGATCTCCATTTACTACAGCTCCACACGAAGAGGTGAATGAGCGCAAACGGTACAGGCACATCACACTTTCTCTTTTTTATATACCAATACAGGGACTGATGCAACGCCGGTTTTAAAGCGGGTGGCTGCCCAGCTGCTAGCACATCGCGTGACACGGGGACACGTGTCCATACCAGCCTGGGAGGAGGGAAGGAATTATATCCACTTACCCCACCCCAGGTAATCCACCCCTGCAGCTTGAGCTGTTTTACCGCTGCCTGTCTATCACCCCTACCTTGTTCCTCTTGCAGCTGCACTGGCTGAACCGGGAGGTTTGAGGCTATGTCTCCTTAGCTGCCGGAAAGGTTTTTTAACTGAGCCAAAGGGGATGATGTCCCGCGTCCCTGACAAGGTAATCCCTCTCACCCATTCATCAGATATTAGATAGAAATGTACAAAAGTACATTTTAAGCAATCTCACTAAAAGTAGTTCCCTAGATGCTATAACCTTGTTATATGAAGTTGGATTCTTGATGCCATTCAAGCCATCTACTGAACTTCTAAAATTAGATATGTTTTACGGATGACAGCCAGAGTCACATTTATTTTTATGAAGTGTTTGAACTTAAGTTTTGGTTAGGGCAGTAATTTCACAGAACGTTCCCGTACTGTTCTGCTAGCCCTACACATCCTTCTGCACTGAGGTTTTGCAGGGAGCATTCTCCCAACCCTTGTGACGATTAAGGCAATGAACTCCTCAGGACTCCTTGTCTTACTGGAGTAGGATGCGGATTCTTCATCAGCTGAACCAGTCCTGTGAAATTTGTACCAGTTCTGAGACTCTGGACCACCATTTCCTGATGTTATAGGTCTTGATTCTCTCCTTCATTCAGCACTCTCCTACGTACAGTCATTTTTAAAGGGAAGCCAAGTATGAGCCTGTCTCATGCAGCTTGAAAAGGGGTTTCTGGAGCGTGTTCTGGAGCAGCACTGGAGCTCCAGCGAGGCATGTCAGTTGCCAAACTCCTCCTGATTTGCAGAGTTCCCTGTCCTACGTCAGCCGACACCCACAGATGTTCTGAGCAGATGCAAAACGTGGTCTAACGGCCATGGGAAACTGCTCTCTGAATTATTAACTGTGGGTGCAAGAACAGGTTTCGTTTCTGCTCTGGGAACCAGACGGGTTTGCTAATAGTGCAGAGTTGTTAGTGTGGCGAGCCCTGGAAAAGGATCCTCTAAGGAGCAGCAAAAGGCAACCTGTTGTGTTAATCTCCCTGAACCCCCCAGGAGAACCCGCCTGGGGACTCTTCTCCCTCCGGGAATGCTGCTGGTGCCCTGGCTGTGTGCAAGCACTCCCAGAGCATCCCCATCTCCTGGGTCTCCCCTCGACAGAAGTGACAGGGGGGAGAGAATGAAAGTCTGGGGGGGAAACTAGTTGGTCAGATACTGCTATTTACCTCAGCGGGCCTAACTTTCAGATCTATTAAAATAGTGAATTAGGGTCTTCTCAGTATGAATATTTTTTGCCTGACTGCTTTGGGATTTCTGGTCTAGGCTTGTCTGAGAAAATAGTTTTCAAGGCTGACTGATGCAACTGTAAGCATGAGTTCAATATAATTTAATTAAATAACTCTAAATAACGGTTATTATTTGAAGTCTTTACTATGTTACTGTCTGCCGGTGGAAATGAAGGAGTTGCAGTGAAGCTGAGGGAAAGGGAGCCGCACTGGCACTGTTCCTGGCCTGCGTCGTTCCTCTGGGCTGGGGTGACTGGGAAGTGCTGTTTCCTGGTGTCGACTGGCCAGGAGCAAATCGTGGCCTTCCAGACCCACTGCGAATGAAAGTTTTGCTCAGCTTCTGCTTTGCGCACGCAGAAGAAATTCGCCCTCTGGATGAACTGCACATGGAGATGGGAACCGTTGGGCAATGGCTGCGGGGTGAGCCGAGGACTCTCCACAGGGAAGTTTACATTTCCACGTTAACATATGTTCAGGCAGGAGATTGGAACATTTCCTGTAGTGTCAAATTACTGTTCATTGAGGAAGAAAACACCGGTTTACCACCTTTTGCGAGGTGGCTGGTAGTAGGTGCTCGTCCTGTCTGGAGGGTGTTCTTAAGCACAGCGATTCCTCTCGTCCCCACACCTCAGTGCTCTCCCGACGCCAACACCTGATGCTGCTTTGCCTTGAACACTTTGGCTTGTGCATGACCGTCTGTGGGAATGTGTCCAAGGCAAACGAAATGTCAAGCCGGTACATAATTTGTGTTGGAACATGGCATCATTACATCACAGTGCTGGCAATGGCGTTCTATTGGTATCTCATTACTACACAATGTTTCATTGTACTGAAATGTCAGGACCCGCAGCACTACAGCAACCGACAAAGGAGAGACGTAAGTTCAGACGTTGTACCGTGATCCTTCCTGCATTAGTAGATCCTGTGAGCCTCTGAGCCCTTAACTGCTGGCCACCTCTGGCACAGTCCTTCCCGTATGGAAAAGGATCAAAACCACACGTTTTGTGACTTGGTCTGAAAGCTTATAAATGTAAAGGATGATGGGTATATTGTACAATTTTCTAGGTTTTTTTATTCTTTAGAGGGAAAAATGTATACAGGGATTGCTAACTTTCTAAAAACCTTTCTTTTCCCTGGAAATAATGGCTCGAAAGTACTAATTATGGACACAGAATTAAAAAAAAGTAGGAAAAAAAAAAGAAAATAATCCCAATTGTCTAGGGTCAGCTGTTGGAGCAGGGAACCGGGGAAATCACATTTCGAGCGCGCATTGGTGGTTCAGTGGTAGAATTCTCGCCTGCCACGCGGGAGGCCCGGGTTCGATTCCCGGCCAATGCAGTTCCTTTTTACCTGGCTTCTGAAGCCGCCACGTTTTAATGCCGGAGCGTTTCCAGCACCTTCTTTTTTTCCCCGCGGGGCTACCGAGCGGGAAGAAGCGGCGCCGCAGGGCCGAAGACACGTCTTGCCGGCGGCTGCGCGTCCCCTTCGCGAAAAGGGATGGGGGGGGCGGAAAAAGAGAACACGAGGAAAAAGAACAGCCACTTGGAGATGCCGGGGATTGAACCCGGGACCTCACACATGCGAAGCGCGCGCTCTACCACTGAGCTACATCCCCGGCTGCAAAACCTCCCCGCCACGCGCTATCCGAGGGCGGGACCGGGACCGGCCCCGCCGCCCCCCCGGCCCCTGAGGGCGGCGGGACAACTGCGGCGGCCGCGGGGCCTGTGCGCAGCAGGAGCTCCGCATCCGGGGGAGCGGGGTACCCCAGGAGGAAGCCCCCACGGTCCCCCGTCCGCTGCTCGATGGGCGGTGTCCCCTCTCCTCTGAGCCAGCAATGTGCCCTTGTGGCCGAGGAGGCCAATGGTCTCCTGGGCATTGACAAGAGCGTGGCCAGCAGGTGGAGGGAGGTCATCCTCCCCCTCGGCTCTGCTCTGCTCTGCTCTGCTCTGCCCTGGGGGGGCCACAGCTGCAGCACTGGGACCAGTTCTGGGCTCCCCGGTTCCAGAAGGACGCGGAACTGCTGGAGAGAGTCCAGCGGAGGCTGCGGAGATGCTGAGGGACCGGAGCATCTCTGTGCCGAGGAAAGGCGGAGAGCCCTGGGGCTGTTCCGCTGGAGAGGAGCCGGCTGAGGGGGGAGCTCAGCAATGCTCAGCCAGAGCTACAGGGCGGGGGGCGAGAGCGTGGGGCCAGACTCTGCTCAGTGGTGCCCGGGGACAGGGCAAGGGGCAACGGGCACAAGCCGGGACACGGGAAATTCCATCTCCACAGGAGGGAAAACTCCTGTCCTGGGAGGGGGCCCGAGCCCTGGCCCAGGCTGCCCAGAGAGGTGTGGAGTCTCCTGCTCTGCAGAGATCCCAAACCCGCCTGGACGCGTTCCTGCCCCACTGCTCCGGGGGACCCTGCTCTGCCAGGGGCTGGGACCAGATGATCTCCAGGGGTCCCTGCCGACCACGGACACTCTGGGATTCTCCCTCCACACTGCAGTGCCCAGCGGTGCCCCGTGGTGCCCCCCAGGACCCCCAGATGGTTCCCCAGGAGCCCACAGTGGGGAAGGGAGCACTAAGGACCCACCTAAACACTGTTGTCTTCAGTACGTCTTCCCAAACCTCAGATTCTCCCAGCAAATCTACAACTTCCAAGTTGTCAGGTAAGAGCTGGTGCATCATGACATCAAATTCCCCTCTCCCAGGATATTTTCCTATCTAAACAAGGACTTGGCAGGGCTTACAACTAAAAGCCAGGTTCTTTTGGTGGCACATGCCCAGCAAAACCAGCAACTTCCATTAGTTTTAGTGGGAACTGCCTGGTCCCACTCTCTGTTCAGGTTTATTTTCAGAATCCAGGTGCTATTTACCCCTCAATATGTATCTATACGACAGCATGTAATACTGGAGTGCGTTTAATTCACACTCTTACAAGAAGCTGCCAGAAGCAGCCGTGCCTGTTTTACAGAGCCTGGGACCAGGAGACCCCTTCGCCGCCCAGCATGGTTCCTCCAGTGTGCCCTATCTTATGGAATCACAGAATTGCCGGCGTTGGAAGGGACCTTTCAGATCATGGAGTCCAACCACCAACCCAGCACTGCCCAGACCCCACTACCCCACGTCCCTCAGCACCGCGTCTGCCCGGCTTTTAAACACCTCCAGGGATGGAGACTCCACCACTGCCCTGGGCAGCCTCTTCCAGCGCTCAACACCCCTCTCAGTGATGAAATTTTTCCTAATATCGATCCTAACCCTCCCTGGCGCAACTTGAGGCCGTTTCCTCTTGTCTGGACATTCGTAACCTCGGTGACTTCCGTTTTTCTATCCTGTCAGAAAACAGCATTTAACAGCTTGACTTTCTTCAAAACAGATTTTAAGAAGCGGCTTTCTAGGAGTTACTGAATTTGATTTTCATAATTAACGTGACATAGAAACTATCGGATGTGTCTGTTAACAGGAAGCCCGGAAGCTCTGAGCCGAGGGTGCAGAGCAGGTTAATACCAACCACTGCAATAAAAACACAAAGCAATTTAAAACCTTCTCTTCGGGTTTTTCTTCTTGTGTTTACCTTTCCATGGACTTCAGAATAGCAGAAAATGAATAATACAGATATTACTATGCCTTTATGGGTTTCTCAGCGGTGATGGACAGTCACTCCAAGGGTGAAACGTCCCGCTCGGGAGGGGGATGCAGCGGAGCACATTCCCGCTGCTGAGGAGCAGCTCCAGGTCCAAAGCATATCTGCAAGTATTTAATTACTTTCCTTCTGGAACCAATACAAGAGCTTATGCGCTGCCTATATTAAAGTGAAACAACGCTTCTACTGCAGCTCCATATAAATATCCTCCAGACCGTCACCCACCAAGTACAGAATGAATTGTATTATTCAGGCAAGAGGCAACAGCAGGGTGCTACGGGAGAAAATAAGATGCCTTACACTGAGCTGTAAAGTAAAACAAAATGACCCACCGATGGCTACAGAGCGACTCAGTGGCACTGTGTGTCCTTCGAAGTCCAGGGGGCAGAAACGGCGCTGCCACAGGCACATCTCCCGCTCCCTCCCGCAGGCCCAGGGCTCCGAGGCAGCCCCTGCTGCCAGGAAACACCTTGTCATCCTGTGCCGGGCAGTTTTTAACGCTGCTGGATGCGCCGGCACAGGCTGGACATTCAGCAGCTCCCTCTGAGGGCTACATTCACCTCTTTGTGTTTGGGTTCCCCAGCTGACAGCAGGGAAAAACAGTCCCTCTGGCATCTGGCAGCACCTCTGCGTTCCTTGTGGGGATTAACTCATTCCTGGTGCCTCCCGAACGTCAGGCGCTTTTGGGGGGCCCTTCCTTGGCCCTGGGGATGGGCTTTTCACTGGGTCTGCTCGAGGTTCTGCCTTTTGCATCCATTCTCATTAGGTACCCACTTAAATTGAGTCTGGATTTTCCACAGCAATTTCTCTCCAAGCTGATGGCGCCCGTGGCAATGGCATTGGCCGTTTATTAATAAATAGCTACAGTTATTTTTCTTCTGTCATATGATCATATTGTCCATTTGTTTGCAAGTATCCAAATGAGTCAGCTTAGAATATTCACGAATCTGTTACATGATTTATACTTTATTTAGCGTTCCTCTCATCCTTCAAAAAACACTCTTGCCGCAGAGCAGGAAAAAACATAAAGTGACAAATTTCAGGGGCTACGAACAACAAACTAACGACTGACTGACGCCAGTTACCAAAGCATTTGAAAAGGTAAGTGTATTAGGAAAAACTGAGGACGGAGTTGTGATTTGCAAAGTCGAACAACTAAAAAAATTGCTGATGTTATTTACCAGACAGCCACTAATCGGGGAGCACAGCGCTCGGAACTACCCTTAGGAGGTTCTGCACGTACGTTAGACTGAGTTTGAGTTAAGTTACAATCTTCAGTCCTCCAGATACAAATTGCTTTTCCTCCTGTATTTTTACCTCTTTGATTTTTATCGCATTGACTGCCCTGTTCGTGGTGGTGAACCGGAGGACCGAAGCACAGCCGACCGCCGTGCCTCCCGGCCGCGCCAGGCCTGCTGCCAGCCCCAGTGTTCAGCTGGGCTTTGCTGCTCCCGCTGAGAACAACGTAAGAACATCCCAAAAACACAGGTGACATCAGCCCACAGTAAAGGATTATGAAAGTTAGAGTTAAAAAAGGAGATAAAAAGGCAAAAAAAAACAGGATTAAAGAAGAGAACTGGGAGATTCATTAGGGTTGCAGGCAGATAAGTAAAATATAGCCCTGCAGAAATTATTGGACTGGCAAATCAATTACACAATATTACAACGGTTTTTGCAGGGAAATTTAGCCCTTGGGAAGCAGGTAGGAGTCTGCAGGACTTCATAAAAGAGCCTCGACTGGTCTTCAGTTTAATCAGAGATGAAAATTAACATTTCAGGATTTAAGGCAAATAGGAGGGTTTTTGTAAAGCTCAGAAAGACAGAGTCTAGCACAGTTATACAGGTTTCCACAGTTCAAAGTGTCCGGACAGAGGAATGCTCCCGCTTTCTTTACAGGCCTTTAATTTACAGCCCTGGGAGTGATGCCAAGGCAGAGCTGGTTTGGACACCGCCATGGCGGCCTCACTGGGACAGTCCGTGCCACAGGACACTTTATGTTTGCTCAGAGAATGCCTGGTCAAAACGCGCTGCAAAATATTTGACCCCAACCTTGCAAAAGTACGCTATTATTATTATTTCCTAAAGTGTTGCGTTATTCTCTGAACCTCGTTCCACATTTGCCATTCGCACTCTGTCCCCAGCACACAGAAACATAATACATAACATTTTATTTTTTTCCAGTTTGCTTCCTGAGTGCCATATTTTTAAGGAGGAGATTTTATGAGCTCTCTCTTGGAACAGTCTTTGTTGTTCCTAGAAAAGCTTTGGAAGTACCTATATCCCGACTGAAACACATCACCTTCTAGTGACAAGCATCACACGACACGCTCGTTAGCCCAGTCTGAACCACAGTCTCATTACAAATATTAGGTGAGATCTTTCCTGACTGCCTGAAATTACACAAGACGGCAAGGCTCGTACTCGTTGCCTTAAATCCAGCATAACTCTTACCCCAAATTACTGCCTTGCCTTTCAGCTGCCAGCGCTCCCGTTTCTGCAGGGGAATCTCTTGCTTCTCCGTTCTTCGCGCTCCTCAGGTTACATCTGGAATCCCAAATGTAAGTGTCTTTTTCAGACAACAGGAAGATGCAAATCTTTTTGGAAATACATAGTTTTGAGCCCTTACAGGATGAGGTGCGTAGCCCTTTAAGCTCGTGATAGAACTGTGTACAACCAAACGGACCTGAGACGTGGCCTCACACCCACCAGTGCTGTTGTGCACGAGGTGAGGACCGTTCGTCGCTGGTTACAACAGCCCACAGCCCCGGCCACTGCGGAGAGGGCTGCTGCTGAGAGCTCCTGCCCAGAATACAGCTGGACTTCCTTTGTCTTACTGGGCTGCTTTGGAGCTGATAGGAAACCGGGAGCTGTACTTATTATCTCATTTCAGTAACAGTATAATTACTGAATTATAAGAATAATTAATTCAGTAATTATTACATATATTTTCATTATATAAAAATATCAGAATAACCGCTTTATTCCTCTGCACTAGTGCAAGTAGATTGACACAAATACTGTCTTAGAAGAGCGTCTAGAAGACACCTATTGCATCCTGTTGTGGTTCTGCTGCCAGGCAGCCATATTACAGCAAACGAACCTAAAAATAACTGTGAAAACACATCCTGCGCCGAAGAACAAGAAGAATTTGTTACTAATAAAAAACTGAGCAAAGTGAAAGTCTCAGTGGCAGTGGACGTCAGGAACACGGATAACTGAGAAACCCTCGGGGCGGGAGTTTAGTGCCGTTGCTCAAGTTCCTGTAAGGGATGTTCTACGTGGAGCCTCAAGTCCATCTCGAGGAAGACAGAGCCGTGCGTGTCACGGAAACGCCTTCCGTGGGCTCTGAGCTTCCTACCCTGTTACGGTGCTAAGGCTGAGAAAGGAGAGATTACTCAGAACCAGAAAGTGGCAACAGAAAAAAACCACAGGAAAACAGAAGAAGAAAAAAAAAAAAGGCTGAATAAGGAGTATTTTTCACTTTGGAGCTTAAATGAGATAAAGTAGCAATAACGTGTAGTGTTTGGAAAAAGCAAGATCCTGAGGAGCCATCGGGGCTCACCCTGCCCCCTTGCAATTCGGGCGCTGGTTCGGGGGGTTAAAAGGGAGTTGGGGATGTAGTTCGGAGCTGCAGGGAAAGATCTGCCCTTTGCAGGGCTCAGGGACCACTCAGGGACCTCCTTTGAAATGCAACTCGTAATGTTTAGCACTTTGCCTGTTCTTTGAGAACAGCTAATTGTATTTTGCTCATTACTCTTATGGCAAAATTTCCCCCTCGTTTTACCTTCCCAGACTTACCCGATTCGGATGCCACCCGGAATTAAACACATTATTAATAACAGCATTTACCTCGTACCTCAAACTGAAGGTATTCCCCAAGTTTTCCTCGGATCCCTCCGTCAAAGTAAGTCTCCGTACGGGATGGTGTGTGGGTAGGGAGAGGCGGTGGACATGCCCGTTCCACCTTGCTAAAATATTGACAAGATTCAAACAAGGAACATTGTCTCTCCCATCCCCGCCGTGGTTCCTCCTGCCTTTTCGCTGCCTGCCCTGCTGTGACTCCCCCCAGAACCAGCCCCTCTGCTCCCGCCGGCCCCCGCCACCCACCATCCCGGGACACGTCTTTTAAGGTAGGGTCACAAGCTTTGGGGTATTTGCGTTTTTCACTCTCCCAGCCCATCCAGCTAATTCCTGCTCTGATTCCCACTAAATACATTTCCAGACTCCTTGTCCAGATGCTAACCCGCTGCAAGGTTTGGTATATTTGAGAGGGAAACAAAAATGCACTTTTACTACTTTGGTAGCTACTCTATTGGCTGCATTTATCAAAGGAGTTTTCACTGGTCTAGGTTTTCTTAAATGCTGGTCTGGTTTGCTGTGAGCTTGCAGTGCCAAAGCATCTTGATATAAGACTGAACAATAATTAGACACACAACACCTTAAACAGGATCTTCATACAGCAGAGAGAATAAATTCTTACAAAGCCATTATATGGCCTTTTTTTTTAATGAGGTAAATGAGGAAAATTAAAACTTTATATTTCTTTAACAGTTAGACTAAACTTTTTATTTCATTAGAAACTTCAATAAAAAAAGGTCAGATTCCCATGGAACTGGGAATCAGCCAGGTTGATTCTCATCCCTTCATGTAGAAGTTGCCGCTGACTCCAAAGCAAACTGTCCCAGCCTCGCAGCCCAGAGGCTACGGATCAAACCCCTGTCCCCATCCTTGCTCTGTCATTAATTTGGGCTCATTCCACCTGCAGCAGCGGGATGTTCTCCTGCAGTGCCCCCTCGCAGGGCACCCGACCCCGCAGGGACCGCAGGCTGCCACCAGCGCGACGGGGTCCACCAGCGCGACGGGGTCCACCAGCGCTGGTGGGATGCTGAAACGCTGCGAACCAGAAAGAGATACATTTACATCTCATTATCAATACGTCAACAGGGACCAGTTCTGTAGATTTGCTCGCTGCAAAGTATGGGCTAATTTAATAGGGATTTGACTGATACAAAGATGAACTCGGTTTTCCAATGATATCTTGTACTGGAATGTTGTGATCTGGAAACTAATATATTTCTTTTTGCTTATCACATCAATATGGCCTAATTTTGTTGGCTTTTGTATTGAACAATCTGGTGAACGTACGATCTGGTTTTGATTTCTCTCTTTATGATACCTCTTATTATTAAAGCTCCCTCATCCAAGAAATAATATATTTTTATTTACTAGTAATATTAATGGAATTCAATTTTTAGATCAGTTTTAATCTAGTTTTTCATATTGAAGAACCAGATCCCATTTAGTTAAAACTGAAAAACAGCTCAGTTTTTCCTCCCTTCCATGTGCACGTTGAACTACAGTTTGGATATTTTGATTTAACACTACTCTTTCTAATCAGTGTTTATTAGTTACTGTGTTTCAAATGCTGCAGAGAAGACTGTATTATTTATTGTGTATTATTACTTGCCTGTTTCTCCGTAATTATTTCATTGAGTGGATATAGTCAGCATGTACTTTGTGTGCCGTTGGGTGGATGTAAGCGCTCCATTTACACCAAATTCCAGCCGAGCCCTGCTGAAAGCCGAGGAGCGCGGCAGGGAGGGCGAGAGCTGTCGACGCTCTAACACCCTCCTCAGGAAGTCATTGGGAGATGGAAAGCACAGGTCGTCCCAACACGGTTCTTGAAGTTCTGCATCCCGCTGAGGACTTGTCTTAACACCTTGATGTTGCCCCTTGCCCTGTCCCCGGGCACCACTGAGCAGAGTCTGGCCCCACGCTCTCGCCCCCCGCCCTGTAGCTCTGGCTGAGCATTGCTGAGCTCCCCCCTCAGCCGGCTCCTCTCCAGCGGAACAGCCCCAGGGCTCTCCGCCTTTCCTCGGCACAGAGATGCTCCGGTCCCTCAGCATCTTTGTTCCCCCGACTCTTGCATGATGCCGGCATCTCTCTGGGAGCAGCAAGCAGCTGCCGTGGTGGGAATCCTCCACTGCACGCTTCCCAAGGGTGCAGGAGGCTGGGAAGCGCCCGGAGCCCAGAGGAGTGGGTGGATGCCCTCTTCTTGCCATCCACACCCAGGCCCAGTTCCCGTCACCCCGGGGCTTCAAAAAGCATCAAAGGCAGAAGTCCCCCAGGTGCAGAGCTGGGGGCCTGGCCAGAGCCCAGCCGGGAGCGGAGGCAGCAAAGGGAGCAGCATCGTGCCCCAGAAACCACCCCGGGACTGGGAGACCGTGAAGAAAACCATCAGCATCAACGCTGCCGTGGGCACGACCAAAAAGAGCCCCAAAAGCCCCCGTGTGATCCACCACCATGGGCAGACCCAGGCACAGCTCCAGAACGCCCCAGAAAGGAAGAGACTCTACACAGGAGTAGAGCACGTTTCTTAGTGAAAGTAAAAATAGGGTTCAGCTGATATTCTATGACAGCGTTTTGAAACTGATAATTAAAAATCTGTCTTAACAATTTTGGTAAATCATTTTCAGCTTAGACTTCCCTTTTTGATGCATTGGAAATAATTAGTTTCTTTAAACATAAGTCCTTCATACTCTGTATTAAATTCAGGCATTTTAAAAAGCAAAATGGTATTTTAATAACTATTCTTGTAATTACTAACGCCATTCTCTACACAAGTCCTGTTTTCAATTAACAGCCTGCATTAATGGGCTTATTCTCCCTGCCATTTACCTCTAATGACAGCACCCGCCACATACATGAAGAGTTTTGCAAATTTGTAACTATCATGAGTTGTTTTTTAATTCATTTTACCACTATTTTCTGAAGCCTGCAGTCGGTATGAGCCTTTCACCCAGGAGATAACCAGAATTCTCATGAGATTTTGTTTCTGAACGCGTGTTCTGGCACTTGCTAAGTGCTGGCCACCCGACGCGGAGCCAGCTGCAGGGGGAGGTGACTGTCACACGAGTGGTGGGACAAACAGAGGATGCTGATAACGCCGCTGTGGGTGACTGTCACGCAGCGCACCCAGGTCTCTGTCTGTGACCACCAGCACCTTCAGCCGCGAGATAAGCTTTAACAGCTCTCTTGCAGAAACAGACTGTATTTTACAACTCAGACTTAGTTCAGGGCGCTGATTGCAAAACAGAACCTGGTCAACTCTAGAAATTAAATGTGTGTTTTGCCAACTAGGACTTCACTGGGGGATGAAACCTGGGCATCCCTGGGGAAAGGCCCTCGCCTGGGGACATGTCCCGGCTCGGGGGGACCTGGTGTCTGACAGGCGCCGTGGCACGGGGGCTGCCCCGGGCAGAGCTGAATGCCAGCCCAGGGACAGCCCCGGTGGCCGGTGACCGGGGGGTTCTGCTTCTGCCCCAACTTCATCCCCGGCCATGCTGGATGGAGGAATTGGCTGGCACCTGCCGGGGCTGGCATGCTCCAGCGCAGCTCTGCAAGCTTGGCACGCACCTGTCTCCCACTTGCTAGTCATGACCATAACAGTTTTCAAAGATACTGGGTAAAATACCCAAAATATATCTATTTCAGGAGGCCTCAAGGCTTACAGCCTCAATGGAAAATTATTTTCTTAAGACTCACAGCCCAGAAACCGGCTGCATCCCCAGCAGCGTGGGCAGCAGGGCAAGAGGGGGGGGGATTCTGCCCCTCTGCTCCGCTCTGTGAGACCCCCCTGCAGCGCTGCCTCCAGCGCTGGGGCACCAACAGCAGAAGGACACGGAGCTGTTGGAGCGGGGCCAGAGGAGGCCCTGGAGGTGCTGGGAGGGCTGGAGCCCCTCTGCTGTGGGGACAGGCTGAGAGAGCTGGGGGGGTTCAGCCTGGAGAAGAGAAGGCTCCGGGGAGACCTTCCAGCCCCTTCCAGTCCCTCAAGGGGCTCCAGGAAAGCTGGGGAGGGACTCTGGGTCAGGGAGGGGAGCCATGGGACGAGGGGGAAGGGTTTTCCACTGAAAGAGGGGAGATTTAGATGAGATCTGGGGAAGAAATTGTTTGCTGTGAGGGTGGTGAGCCCCTGGCCCAGGGTGCCCAGAGAAGCTGTGGCTGCCCCATCCCTGGAGGGGTTCAAGGCCAGGTTGGACGGGGCTTGGAGCAACCTGGGCTGGTGGGAGGTGTCCCTGCACAGGGCAGGGGGTGGCACTGGGGGGGCTTGAAGGTCCCTTCCCACCCAAACCATTTTGTGATTCTACAGTTCCATGACCTGAGTGAAGGGGAAGGATTTGGCCCCAAAGCAGTGCCCGTCAGTTCTCAAGCGCTGTAGCAGGACTCGTGAGGCCTACCTAGGCCGCTGCCTGCCGCGCCTGCACAGGCAGGCCACACGTCTGCTGCTTTATACCACGACATCTTTGTATGCGACTACTTTCGTGAGCGAGGGGTCACGGCCGTCCTCGGCGGCGATGAATTCACCGGGCCAAACACTCCGTGCCTTTGGCAGCAAGTCCACCCTACGGCAAATTGTTTGATGGGACTTCAACAAACTGTCTCTGGTTGGGGATGACAGAAATAGACTCCTGGTAACTCGGTCAGACCAGACATTCCTCCAGCATTATGTTTCACATCTGCAAGGCTTTACGCAAGCCACCGCAAGGCAGGACGAGGATAAGGATGCTGTGATGTCCCCAGAAACACCCTCTCTCGCACAGGCGGTTTTGGCGTTTGGCCTCCTGACCCCATGAGCAACCTCATCCTCTTGTTATGAGGCTTCACTAATGAAAAACACCATATCTTGGAGGAAAAATGCTTGGATTTGTGTCTCTGAGCCTTTCCTGGCTGCAGCTGGGAGCAGTGCCGGCCCCAGGCAGACCCAGAGGTGCTTTCGGAGCTCACCATCGACCCCCCTGTGCCCCAGGGCCCCCGGAAGGCGTTGTCCATCTGGAGACGGAGCCAGCGACACCTCCCGGCCCGGCCGGCTGCCCGGGGCCTGTGATGGAAACCCGCCCCTTTTCCCAGCTTCAGGGAATTTTTGTTTTCCCGCAGTCAAATATGGCAGTGTCTTCCAGGGAGTGTGTTTCTGGGGACTGTGTAAGGGGGAATGATCCCAGTTGTGTTGAGAAAATCCCTGCCAAAACAGGACAGGATTTCACTTAAAACAACAAAAAGGATTTCACTTAAAGAGAGTAGTTAATTAAACCAGATTTCTCTGTGTTTTGTCAGTTAATTCCCAAACTATGGGGAAAACAAAGTGTAATTATGCTATTTTAGAGTGTTTGCGACATAAAGACATCACTCAAGTGACATTTTCGGGGGGTTCCCGGAGCTGGCAGAACAGTCCCTGAGCCAGTTCCCAAATGAGCCAGGCGACGGCCAGCGCGGGCCCCGGCCACCTCCATCGTCACCGCAGCCAGACGCCGGCCACTGGGACACTGCACATCCCCGTCACCATCCTGATTCCCCATGTGTCGCTAATGGGGACTTCTCCACTGAGGAAACGCGTGGGGCAGAGGGGACAGGTCCCCTCCGGATGCACAGACCTTCTCTTGCCACCCTGCCACGGCCACGGGAGGCAGATCTCTGTGCGCCAGGTCCCATCACCAGCGAGGGCTCCTGGTGATGGCATGGCTGGAAAACGCGAAACAAGAGTGAGGGGACTTGAAAAATCATGGCTCGGGGTTCTTGTGCTTTTAAATATGGATGGCTTGCTTTTACTCCGGGCATCCCTGTCAGCACACACACAAAGATCCAGCCCTTCCCGCTGCCACCACTGTCGTCTTCTGGGGCTGGTGGCCAAACACGCCGCTCCAGGTAGGGACCTGCGTCCCCTGGTGAGGCATCTGATCAGGAGCATCTGATCCACGTGCACCTCCACAGCCCACATACGTAAATTCCAGGGTGGAAAAAAAGTGTAATTACATTCATATATTCTACTGGAAGCAAAATGACTGGAAGAGCTGGAATGGTGCGCCCTTCCCCAATCTGCTCATGAGGCAGCTGCCTCTTCCCGGTTGCCATCCCAGCGCCATTCCTGGGAGAATCTTGGGCTTGTTTTGCGATTATTCCAACCGGGCTGGCATCCTCGTCAGACTACAGAAATTCAGAAATGAATCGCAAATGAGAAGCTATAATCGTCTCTGCAGCGTAGTTACTACTTTTGGCATTTCCAAACCTTTTAGGAAAACGCTGCCAAGTTAAACACCCAATCTACGTACGCGTTATACCCTCTCTGCGTGGGGGTGTGTGTTTAAGTATATAGATTGTGTGTTTTATGTAAGAAAACGTTGCGCGGCACTTAAAAATAGCCCGTTTCGGGGAGCTGGTTGCATCCAGAGGACGCTGGGCTGACATCAAACCGCCACTTTGCACCTCCTCATCGCCGACCTGTCGGATCCGAAAATCCAAAAGCGACAAAACCCAAGCAAATTACCCCAAATGGCGGTGGCTCCCGGACCCCCCTCCCCGGAGCGGGAGCTGGGTTTAAATTGATTTAAATTGGTGGCATGGTTCCACCAAGCTGTTCCCACACAGCTGGATCGCCGGGGAGGGCAGATGTTGCTACCGGCAGCTTAAGCACGGATGGGCAGGGAGCATATGGAAAGCAAACACGTGCCATATGGGCCGGTTTAGCCTTTCACCTCGAAGGATATCAATCAAATATATCCCGGGAAAAAATAAAAAAAAAAATAAAAAAAAATAAAAAAAATGGAATAAATGTAACGGCTCAGCGCGGGGGAGATGAATTTCTGTGCCTTGACCGGCGGAACGGCGAGGCGGCGGAGGGGTCTCGTCGCTGCGGTACGAGGGATGTGGCCGAAGCCTGCCAGACTTCACAGGCGATAAACATCTATTTGCATTCGGGGGCCTTGACAGCTGTCAAAGCCGGCAGATGTTGACGGGCCACCCGTCGCGCTGCCTTGCCGCTGATAATAAAGGGAAAATACAGCTTTATAGTCTTCCATAGAATAATCACATGTTAGTAAGGATATAAGTGGAAAGAAACATTACTGTAATAAATACCTTTTTTATATATATACACCTTATACCTAATATAAATACCACATATCCCTTATATATGTAATAAATACCTTATACACTGTAATAAATAGCTTATATACTGTAACATATACCCTATATACCTCATGGCTGAGTTTCAGGAGTGGACTAAGAGCAGGAAAGAAAGAAGAATGATGCTCCTTTGGAAGTTTTAGGAAGATATAACGGAGCTGCTCCATTCGCGTCCCGAGTCTGGCCGTGAGCCCCCCCCAGGCTCCGATGGCTCTGACTTCCCATTGGGGCTTTACCTTTCCATCGGGGCTTTACCTTTCCATCGGGCTCTGCCTTCACATCTCAGGTAAAGAAGTGCTAAAGTGAAAATGGACAAAAAGACGCTCTGGTCCTCTGTCCCTCTGGAAGGTATTCACTGAAGTGATGCTACTTATTTTGGATCCCTCAGCGACACCACCAGTATCTGTCGGTGGAAGCATCCCCTGCAGCGTGTGGTCACAGAGTGGGGATGGATCGCGGGAGCTCCAGGGCCCGGTACTGCCTCTTTTGCAGCCTTGTCCCCAGGGAACGGGGTCTTGGCCCGTGGCGGAGGTTCCTGACACCAGTGGCAGCAGCCGCTTGCACACATCGTGTCTTCTGAGAGCCCGTACCTCTCTGTCTTAAACTTTTCCCCCATTGAAGAGGAAACAAAGCTTCCCTCTCCCAAACCATCATGAGTCCAGCGGAGGCTGCGGAGATGCTGAGGGACCGGAGCATCTCTGTGCCGAGGAAAGGCGGAGAGCCCTGGGGCTGTTCCGCTGGAGAGGAGCCGGCTGAGGGGGGAGCTCAGCAATGCTCAGCCAGAGCTACAGGGCGGGGGGTGAGAGCGTGGGGCCAGACTCTGCTCAGTGGTGCCCGGGGACAGGGCAAGGGGCAACGGGCACAAGCCGGGACACGGGAAATTCCATCTCCACAGGAGGGAAAACTCCTGTCCTGGGAGGGGGCCCGAGCCCTGGCCCAGGCTGCCCAGAGAGGTGCGGAGTCTCCTGCTCTGCAGAGATCCCAAACCCGCCTGGACGCGTTCCTGTCCCACTGCTCCGGGGGACCCTGCTCTGCCAGGGGCTGGGACCAGATGATCTCCAGGGGTCCCTGCTGACCACGGACACTCTGGGATTCTGGGATCATCCTGAAACACTTGCCTGAGTGTCCTGGTTTCAGCTGGGATAATTTTCTTTCTTCTAGCTGCTGCGTTTTGGGTTGAGTATGAGAATAATGCTGATGACGCGTATTGGTTTAGTTGTTGCTAAGTAATGTTTATGTTAGTCAAGGACTTTTTCAGCTTCCCATAGAGGCTGAGAGGGAGCACAGACAGGACAGCTTGGCCACGGGAATAGTCCATGCCATAGATGTCATGCTTGGTGTATAAATGGGGGTTGGCCGGGGGGACAGGAATCCGTGATTGCTGTTGGGACGGGCTGGGCAAGCGATCACGGGGTGCTGAGAGCAGCTTGTGTTGTATCACTTGATTTTGCATATTCTTTTACTATTATTATTATTATTGTTGTTGTTGCTGCTGCTGTTCTTGTTATTTTCCTCTTCCATTACTGTTCTATTAAACTGCCTTATCTCAACCCATGAGTTTTTCCCTTTATCCCTCTTCTCCCTACCGACTGCCGGGGGGGAGCGATGGAGCGGCTGCATGGCCCTCGCCGCCGGCTGGGCTAAACTGGGGGGTGTTTGGCAGAGCTCCTGATGTGTGGCGGTCACCGCGGGCACTAGCCACAGCGATAGCCGTGTCTGGCTGCGGTGGCCACTGCCACCACTGCACCGCAGACGCCGGGTGCAGAATTGATGCCAGGCTGCCATGGGGCCGCCCTCCCGGCTGGAACGACAGAACTCCATCACGGGGATCCAGTTACGGTCTTTCTCCTCATGCAGGTACAGCTACGGCTGCCCCAGGGCAGCGCCTGCGCTGCTCAGCCTTAAACACCGACTTTCCCTGGGAATTTGCGACGCTCACAGATAGGAGTGACACGAATTTTTGTGCTTTTATTGAAAATAACGGTACCTGAAGCAGCGCTTCACACAGGCCATCTCCAAATCCGGCCCGTGGGGCCAGCTGCAGTGCATCCTCCAGGGGCAGCTGCTCTAACGACCTGGGAAACCTCGTTAGCGGCGGGTGCAGCCTTTCAGGAAGATGGATTTTTACTTTTTGGAGTACGCTTGGGGACGGCTCTCCTGTACGGGCCATTCGGGGCCAAAAATGCTCCTGGTTCACCTTTGGGTCTCTCAGCCACCGGTGGCAGGGAGCGGACACACCATCCTCAGCGCTTTGGGGGCAAAGCAACGGTTCTCTGTAATTAAATGTGTTCTTTGTGCTCGTGCCTTCAGGTACCAAAATACAGCATTTCGCCACATGTATAAAATTGTGTTTGCATTTATTTAATTTAGAGCTCTTTTTTAAAAAAGCATGTAGTCTTGAATGTTTGTTCTCCCTTTTTTTTCACATCATTACTCTGATACTGCTTGATTAGCTCCCTCCCCAGTCATGATTGGTAATTAAAATAGGCATTAAAATTAGTCACTTAGCAATTTTGCTGTTCAATTGGCAATTAAATTACTTAATTGCAATTAAAGTCCTAATTTTAATTGGCAAAATGATAGATGTAGATTTAAGATAATATGTATAAATACTTTAATAAGTGTCTATATAAGGATTACTTAATTACTCAACTTCAAGTTTATGCTGTTAACTTTAGAACTTTTAAGTGAGTAATGAAATTTATATTACATCTATTCTAAGGATATGGTAATTAGATGTGTTACTTATCCCTGTAAGGGCCTGTGCAGTAAGTTTCTTCTGCGGTGGTGACACTATAGCCCGGGTGAAGCACTGTGGTGCGATGGGTGCTGCCGGCCGGGTGGCAGCGAGGGGACGCGTGGGGCGAGCACCCCACAGGCGAGGCCAGAGCAGCGCCCCGGGACACGGGAAGGCGGCGTTAAACAGCCCGTGGGGACCAGAGGCACCTCACGGCGATATATGGCTTCCTCCCTCATCCTTACCGCCCCGTCTCCCGCCGGATAAACCCGGGCAGCAGCTCTGCAGAGAATGGGACCCCGGGGCGCTGGGAGCCGAGGGCGGGCAGCAGTTTGGTTTGGGCGCTGGAGCTCTCACAGCGTAAGCTGAAAGGGAGAAGCACGTGCAAAGAGAGAGCGATGGCTTAACCCACCGCGAGGAACGCGGTAGGAAGGAATGAGCACAGTGTGAGAGAAACCGCTCGTACTTAAGTGCTTCGCAGGGTTTTTACGTTAAGGATTTCGTGTTGGAAATGTTGGCTTTTTAGGTGAAGGTTGCACCGCGTTGGGTGTGTTATCCCGTGGTTCTGCACAGAGCAGCACTTACAGGATTTAATGTATAGCAGCTGTTCCCCAGCAGCCCTCCGTCTCCAGCCCCTGGAACTTCGCAGCAGGAACAGGACACCCAATTCTGGGACTTCTGCCTTTTTTTTTTTTTTTTTTTTTTTGCAGGCTTTCTTTTTGGGGGTCTGGCGGACAGGCCTGGGCTCGGTGTCAGATCCCACCGTGGAGGGGGCCGAGTGTCCCCCTCCCTCCGCCGCGGACCCGCCGAAGCCCATGGCAGCAGTGCCAAATTAAGATTCCCCATCTCTTTTTTAATAAGCGAGGCACCCTTAATTACACCGAACCATTATTCCGACGCCTCCTCCAGCCCACACGGACCCAAACTTCATTAGCGATGCAAATCAGAGGGGCCGTGCGTGTGCAACGCTGCGGAGGGGGGGGAATAAATAAAATATTTTTTTTTAATTTTTTTTTTTTTGCGTGGGAAACGGCAACGTTTTGCGCTCGGCTGGTTTGAAACGGAGGCGACAAAACCCAAGGCGGCGCGGATGTGCGGCGGAACACCAAAATAAGGGTTTTTCACCCCAAAAAGCGGGCATGGGGCGGCGGGGAGCTCCCGGCCCCGCGCCCCCGAGGGCCCAGGAGCTGCCCGCCGCCCCGGGAGCCTCCCGTCGGGGCGCGCGCTATTTTTGGCGCGCCGGCTGGTTGCGTCAATGATGACGCAAGAGGTGGGGAGGGCGGGGAGGGGGGAAGACACGCGCCGCCACGCCCCGTTCTCCCTCCGCCCCCCCCCCCCGCCTTCGCCGGGGCGGGTGACGCCACCGCCCTCTATGCAAATGAGGCCACGCCCCCGCCCCGCGAGCCCGGGAGGGGGCGTGTCAGTCGGGCGTGATGTCACCGTCGGAAATTGACTAAAAGGGAGGGGGGGCGTGGCCGGGCCGGCCCCCCGGCGGCGCTGATTGGTGGAAGGGGGCGGGTGACGCGGCGTGACGCGCGGGGGGCTCGCGGCGCACGTTGGCTGTGGCAGAGGGAGCCCACATAAACAAAGGCACATTGCGGGGACGGGGGACACTCCGGCCGCCGCGCTCCCCGGCACAGACACGTCCCGCCACGCCGCCGCCGCCGCGCCCCGCCACGCCGCCCGGCACTTGGATGCATGCACAGGTCTCCGCTCTCCGGTGAGTGCCCACGCGTGTGTCCCCACGCCCCCCCCACCCCCCCAAAAAAAAACCCCACCCCAAATCAGGGTTCCACGCGCGAGGCTGGGGGAGCATCTCCAGCTCCCGGGGGCGGGGGGGAGCCCCGGAGGGTCCGTGGGCGCCTGTCACGCGTGGGGGTGGCAGGAATCGGCGCGGTCCCCGCCGGGGTGGAGGTGGCGGGGTGCCGGTGGCGGGGTGCCCACGGGAGAGCGGGCAAACCTCCCCCGTCCGCAGACGCGCCTCTCGCCTGGAGCCGGGGAAACGCACCGGCTTCTCCCGGCCGAAAAAAACGGGGAAAGGGGGGGAAGCCAACCCGGGTGGGTGCGTGCGAGCCGGCGGACAAGTTTTCTGTCGCGATTTAAAACAAACGAACCCCACACGCAGCTCCTCGGGTGCGGGGATCTCGGAGTCCTCGACGGGGCAGAGTCGCCCCGCTCCTAAAGAGCATCTCCCGCGTCTCTGTGCCCGGGGCGGGGGGGATGTCGTTGTGCCCGGCTGGGGTGTTGCTGCTCCCGGGGACATCCCGAAGAGCATTTCCCGCGTGTCTGCGGCCGGGGTGGGGATGTCGCTGATCCCGGGGACATCCCGAAGAGCGTCTCCTGCATCTCTGTGCCCGGGGTGGGGATGTCATTGCTCTCAAAGAGCATCTCCCGCGTGTCTGTGACCAGGGTGGGGATGTCACTGATCCGGGGGACATCCCGAAGAGCATCTCCCGTGTATCTGTGCCTGGGACGGGAATGTCATTGCTCCCGAAGAGCATCTCCTGTGTGTCTGTGACCGGAGCTGGGGATGTCATTGCTCCTGAAGAGCATCTCCCCTGTGTCTGTGCTCGGGGTGGGGATGTCATTCCTCCCGGGGACGTCCTGAAGAGCATCTTCCCTCCTGTCTGTGTTGCAGCCAGCGCACCGGGCGGGCTGCAGCCCTTCTCCTCCTCCGTGCTTTAAAACTTCGCCGCTGATCTCCGACGCTGTCCGCCCTCGGCTCCCCCGACAACACCTCCAGCTCGGCTGAAGGTTTGTGTCCCCCCCTTCCCATGGCTCCCTCCGTAACCAGGCTGGGTCCGCCACCCCGGGGCTCCCACGGTTCGTCCCCGCATCCCCCTGTTTGCCGGTCGGGACACCGCGCTGCCCCGACCGGTGAATGGGGGGGATGCTGCGAGGGGGTGGATGGAGCGCGGTTGTACGGTCCGAGTCTATATGACCCTGTTTCGTTTCCAGCCATGCCCTGTGTTCAGGCTCAGTATGGGTCCTCGCCTCAAGGAGCCAGCCCGGCCTCCCAGAGCTACGGTTACCACTCTTCGGGAGAATACAGCTCCGATTTCTTAACTCCAGAGTTTGTCAAGTTTAGCATGGACCTCACCAACACTGAAATCACTGCCACCACTTCTCTCCCCAGCTTCAGTACCTTTATGGACAACTACAACACAAGCTACGACGTGAAGCCACCTTGCTTGTACCAAATGCCCCTCTCCGGACAGCAGTCCTCCATTAAGGTGGAAGACATTCAGATGCACGGCTACCAGCAGCACGGCCACCTCCCCCCCCAGTCCGAGGAGATGATGTCCCACTCGGGCTCCGTGTACTACAAGCCCTCGTCACCCCCGACCCCCTCCACGCCCGGCTTCCAGGTGCAGCACGGCCCCATGTGGGACGACCCCGGCTCCCTGCACAACTTCCACCCCAACTACGTGGCCACCACGCACATGATCGAGCAGCGCAAAACGCCCGTCTCCCGCCTCTCCCTCTTCTCCTTCAAGCAGTCGCCCCCCGGCACCCCCGTCTCCAGCTGCCAGATGCGCTTCGACGGGCCCCTCCACGTCCCCATGAACCCCGAGCCGGCCGGGGGCCACCACGCCGTGGATGGGCAGGCCTTCGCCGTCCCCAACCCCATCCGCAAGCAGCCCTCCATGGCCTTCCCCGGGCTGCAGCTGGGCCACGCTCCCCAGCTGCTGGACAGCCAGGTGCCATCGCCGCCCTCCCGGGGGTCCCCCTCCAACGAGGGGCTCTGCGCCGTCTGCGGGGACAACGCCGCCTGCCAGCACTACGGCGTCCGCACCTGCGAGGGATGCAAGGGCTTCTTCAAGGTGAGCGGGCGGCAGGCAGGGGCGGCGGGGGGGACCCGCCGGGGCGCGGAGCCGCTCTCCCCTTCAGATGGAAATTGGTTAGGACAGAGAACCGTGTCTGAGCTAACCAAGTGGAACAGAATTCCCTGTGGTAAAATTAAGTGATCTCTTTATTTCACCATCCTGATTGAATAATCTTATCATTTTAAATAGAGAAGGTCTCCAAGGAATGTAAATAATATGAATGCCCACGGATTTGTATTTACCGAGCGTCTCCTTCCCTCCTCTTGGCATATAAAACGCAGCTAGGAGCTGTGAGGTTAGCTCAAATGTTAACGCTATCAATTTTCTCCTGTTAAATGCCCTGGAAAAAAAGAAGAAAAAAAATAGAAAGGGGGGAAAAATAAGGGGGGGAAGAAAAAAAAAAGAGAAAAAAGAAAGGAGGGAAAAAAAGAAAGGGAAAAAAGAGAAAGAAAAAAGAAAAGGGGGTGGAAGAAAGGGAAAAAGAGAAAAAAGGGAAAAAGAAAAGGGAAAAAAGAAAGGAAAAAGAAATTAAAAAAAGAGAAAAAAGAAAGGGGAAAAAAGAAAGAGGAAAAAGAGAAAAAGGAAAACAAAGAAAGGGAAAAACAAAAAAGAAAGGGGGGGAAGAAAAAGGGAAAAAAAGAAAGAGGGGGAAAAAGAAAGAAAATAATAAAAAAAAAAAGGGGTGGGAAAAAAGAAAGGAGTGATGGGGAAGGGAAAAGAAATAAAGAGAAGAGTCGGGAGGCAGCGGTGGCCGGGGAGCGGGGTGTGCAGGCCCCTCCGCTGACCCGTCCCGTCCCCCCCCCGGCAGCGCACGGTGCAGAAGAACGCCAAGTACGTCTGCCTGGCCAACAAGAACTGCCCGGTGGACAAGCGCCGCCGCAACCGGTGCCAGTACTGCCGCTTCCAGAAGTGCCTGGCCGTCGGCATGGTCAAGGAGGGTGAGTCCGTGGGGCCGGCGCACCCCGAGCCCGGGGCCAGCCGCGGCGGGGAGCCCGGCCGAGCCCCGTCCCCCTGTCTCTCTTCGCAGTGGTGCGCACAGACAGCCTCAAAGGCCGGAGGGGTCGCTTGCCATCCAAACCGAAGAGCCCCCAGGAGCCCTCTCCCCCCTCTCCCCCGGTGAGTCTGATCAGTGCGCTGGTGAGAGCCCATGTCGACTCCAACCCGGCTATGACCAGCCTGGACTATTCCAGGGTAAGCTGGACCGAGCTCGCGTAGGGACCTGGCTGCGCCCACCCACCGCTCCGGTGGCCGGGGGGAGCGGCCAGCCGGTGGCACGCCGTCCTTGCCGCTCGGCCTCGGTGCTGGCCCGTGTCGGCCCCGGAGGGGCCGCCGCGGGCCAGCACCGAGACCGAGCGGCCAGGGGCTCTGCTAACGGGTTTTAGCAATTTCACGGGTTATATACTTTAGAGAACCTCATTAAGTGCCTTTTTTTTTTTTTTTTTTTTTTTTTTTATTTAAAATTAATTTCCAGTTCCAGGCTAACCCCGACTACCAGCTGAGCGGGGACGACACTCAGCACATCCAGCAGTTCTACGATCTCCTGACCGGCTCCATGGAGATCATCCGGGGGTGGGCGGAAAAAATTCCCGGCTTCACCGATCTGCCCAAAACGGACCAGGATCTGCTCTTTGAATCCGCCTTCCTGGAGCTGTTTGTGCTGCGGCTGGCGTACAGGTGAGCGGGGCAGGGGCCGAGGGGGGCACTTCTGGGCCGTTATGAAATCAGATCCTTTCAAGGTCCACTGATCTGCGTTTTATTAACTCCTCGGTAATTAGGTGCCTCTTAAATCCTTCATTTATTGCTCCTCAAGTAATTAGTTGTTTAGCTTTTCTCCCCCCATCTTCTCTTTTTTTTTTAACCTTTCTTTCCCTTTTTCTTTTTTTCTTCTTTCTATTTCTCTTTCCCTTTCTCTCTTTCTCCTCTTTCCCTTTATCTTTTTTCTTTTTCTTTCTTTCCCCTTCCTCTTTCCCCTTCCTCTTTCCCCTTCCTCTTTCCCCTTCCTCTTTCCCCTTCCTCTTTCCCCTTCCTCTTTCCCCTTCCTCTTTCCCCTTCCTCTTTCCCCTTCCTCTTTCCCCTTCCTCTTTCCCCTTCCTCTTTCCCCTTCCTCTCGTTTTCCTCTTTCCCCTTCCTCTTTCCCCTTCCTCTCGTTTTCCTCTTTCCCCTTCCTCTCGTTTTCCTCTTTCCCCTTTCCCTTTCTCTTCTCTATTTTATTTTTCTCCCTCTCCTTCGCCATCTTTATTTCCCTTTTTCTCCTTTCTCTCCTTTTTCTCTTTTTAACATTTGCCTTTCCTTTTCTCCTTCTCTTTCTTTTCTTTCTTTTTCTCTCCCTCTCTGATTTTTTCCCTTCTCCCCCCTTCACTCCGGGGTTCATTTTGGGGGCTGTCACCTTCCCCGCAGGTCGAACCCGGTGGAGGGCAAGCTCATCTTCTGCAACGGGGTGGTCCTGCACCGGCTGCAGTGCGTCCGCGGCTTCGGGGAGTGGATCGATTCCATCGTGGAATTTTCCTCCAACTTGCAGAACATGAACATCGATATCTCTGCCTTCTCTTGCATCGCGGCCCTGGCCATGGTCACAGGTCAGTGTCCCCCCCCTCGCCGGGCAGCTCCCGGCCCCCCCGCCAGCCTCTAACCCCGTCCTTCTCTTTGCAGAGAGGCACGGGCTGAAGGAACCCAAGAGGGTGGAAGAACTTCAGAACAAGATTGTAAATTGCCTCAAAGACCACGTAACTTTTAATAACGGGGGGCTGAATCGCCCCAACTATTTGTCCAAACTCTTGGGGAAGCTCCCCGAACTCCGCACGCTTTGCACGCAGGGGCTGCAGCGCATTTTCTACCTGAAACTGGAAGACTTGGTGCCACCGCCAGCAATAATCGACAAACTTTTTCTGGACACTTTACCTTTCTAAGACTCTTCCCTGCCCTTCCAGCGAACTGGAGAGAAACGTCACCTGTCTGAAGGGGCACTGGCCTGGGCCCAAAGCGGCACCCCTGGGTGCCAGCCCCCCCGTCCCCACCAGTGTTGCTGACCCCCTGCAGGCAGAGCGCGAAGGGGCGTTTTTGGCTCTGGGGCATCATGGATGCAGATCATGGACTACACAAACACCATGGTATAAACTTTTTATTATCAGCTTATAAATGAATTTATTATTGAGGACTTCTGATTAAAAAGGTGAACACATCTGGCAACGCCGGATGCGCAGCTAAGACTCACGCGGTGACACAGAAAGCGTTAAGGTGACCCACAAGTCTCACCCTTCTAAAGACTAAAGTTTTCTGCTGTAAAAGAAAGCTGTAATATATACAAAACCTAAATGTTGCGTGGGTGGCATGTCATTAAAGAAGGCGAAGGCTTGTAAATTTATCAGATGCAGTTTGGCTTTTTAAAAATTATTCTGTGCCTATTTATGAAGAAATATGGGAAACAATTCTAAAAAAGATAAATTAAAAATAAAAGCTAAACGTGTTTGCAAAAAAAAAAAAAAAACCCACAAAAAAAGAGGAAAAAAAAAAAAGGAGAATAAAGAGAAAGAAAAATAAATCCCTCCGTACCAGGAAAGCATGACGATTCTAGGGTGACGATGTTATAGGCACTTGCTATTTCAGTAATGTCTATATTCTATAAATAGTATTTCAGACACTATGTAGTCTGTTAGCTTTTATAAAGACTGGTAGTTATCTAAGCTTCAAACGTTTTCTCAATTGTAAAATAGGTGGGCACAAGTATTACAGAACCCGAAATCCTCCCCAAAGGGACACATAGTGTTTGTAAACACCGTCCGACATTCCTTGTTTGTAAGTGTTGTATGTACTGTTGATGTTGATTAAAAAAGAAGTTTATATCTTGATTATTTTGTTGTCTAAAGCTAAACAAATCTTGCATGCAGCAGCTTTTGACTGTTTCCAGAGTGCTTATAATATACATAACTCCCTGGAAATTACTGAGCACTTTGAATTTTTGGTTTGTTTTGTTCCGTTTTTTTTTTATGTCTAAAATTGTCGGTTAATATATTATTTTATGTTCGAGTAATATTTTTAATATTGCCATATTCTGTAGTATTTTTCTTTGTATATTTCCCGTATGGCACATGATACAGGTCACTGCCTTTTCTTTTCCATGGTGTACGGCAGTTAGAAACGCTGATTTATTTTATTTTAATTTTATTTTTTTTTTCCTCTCCCGATAACTCTTTCTTTGAGAAAGACGATTTTAATGTTTACAACAATAAAACGCGTAAACGAATAGAATCTCGTCTTCTTTCTGTCCAAGCGAGAAGCAGCACCGCCAGCATCCCTTGCCCGCAGAGGACAATAGCCTCTGACAATGTAGTAATAAACTGCAGAGGAGGATGGATGGGGCAGGTTCCTCCTGCGGCGGGACGCGCCGGCTTCTGCGGGAGGAAGAGGAGGAAAACCTGAGGCTGCCAGGTTGGTCCTTTCCCACATCTTTGCCGGGGCAGCATCCAGCTCCGGCGGCGGAGCATCCCTCCGTCCTCCCGCCAGCCTTTCCTTCGGCAAATCCCTCTGATTTACGGGGGCGGGGAGGGGGGTCTCATTCCTAACCGGAGGAGTGGGTGGGTGGGTGGGGGGCAGCCCCGCAGAGCTGCTTGCTCCGGGGCTTAGGGAACGCGCCCGCTTCCCAAAAAAAAAAACTCCGGGATGCTGGAAAGCTTCCCGGCGAGACAAGGCGGCTTTGCCGGCATCACCGCCCGCGCTTAGAAACTTTTCGGGCGAAGGATGCCAGCAGCACCCCGGGCTTCCAGAAGGCGGTGGGACGTGGGTGTCGTCCCCCCCGCCGCATCCCGGGGGTGCTCGCCCGGTGGCGACGGGCTGCGGTCGGCGGCTCTGCCGACCGGCAGAGCCGCCGACCGCAGCCCGTCGCCACCGGGCGAGCACCCCCCGGGCGAGCCCCGAGGTGTCCTTCGAGGGCTAAACCGGCCCCTGCGGGTTATGGGGGTCGGGGCCGCGTGGCGCGGTTTGGCGAGGAATTAATTACAAAAAAAAAAAAAAAAAAAAACCCAAAAAAAACAAACCCCAAAAGAGTTGGGAGAAGGAAAGGAATAAAAGTCGGTGCCGCGGCGGGCAATTAGCGGGAGTTGTTGGGAGGCTGAGCCGGGTCCGGGCACTGGAGTCGCGGCGACTTTAACCCTGAAATGATTGAAATCGCCACCTGCGCTCGGTTCTTTCTTTTTTTTTTTTTTTTTTCCCCCTTTTTTTTTTTTTTTTTTTTTTCCCCTTCCCCCCCCCCTTCTCCCTCTCGAGCCGCTTTCTCCCAGCGCTTTCCTCCCGGCCTTTTGTAAGCACTTTGCTACCGCCCTTAATTAATCCCCTGCACCTGGTTGGGGGGGAGCGGAACTTCCCCTGCCCGCCTGCCTCGGCTTTTCCCCGCACCCGCCTCAGCGATCCCATCCTCCCGCGGCTTTTCCAGGCTCTTCCCGCAGCTTTTCCCGGTTCTTCCCACAGCTTTTCCCGGCTCTTCCCTCCCCTCCGCATCCCTCCGGTCGGGCGCCTGCTGCGGTACCCGGGCAGCGGGGGGGGTGCGAAGGGGCCGGGGGGGGTGGGTGCCTGTCCGGGCAGGAGCATCCGGGACGGAGCCGGGTGGGACTGACGGGAGGGAAGGTGTCCAGGAGCCGGGGGGGGGGGACGGGACACGACTCTCCCCGCAAGGGAATTGACCCCCCGCAGCCGGGGCGAGCGGGAGAGGGAAGAGCTGCTGAAGTCCCGGCGCTCCCGGGAGAGGAGCCCGCTGCTTCCCCGGCTCTGCAGCCCCTTAGGAGGGAAGGGAGGAAGGGAAGAAGCAAGCACTGTATGGAAAAATGTTTGGAGCGGAAGCTCAGTGCAGAATACTGGGCTGAAGGGATAATTTTTAAATGGTAACACCGATGGGAGGATTTGCTTAAAGATTTTACTCCTGTAGGCAGGCAGCGTTTCAGATTAGTAACTGCCTAAATGATTTTAGCTCCGTGCTGATTGCGAGTTTTGTTTCTGCCTTTTCTGCTCGGCTTGTGTGAGGAGGCAGACAGAAAACATTCCCGTTTGTTCCCTCAGGAGTTCCTTTTTTTGTAGTTCGTTATCAGGCCGCTGGGCTGGTTTGACCCTAACTTTTTTTGCTGGTACAATTGCACCGTCTTCTGCGGAGTTGCTCCTGGCGGGCACCGGTGCATGAGAACGGAGCCCGTTTGCTCCGTTTATCTGAAAGTCACGTTTCTATTCCCAGCGAAGCCCCGGCAGTTGCGCTGGGGACTGTCTCACGGCTCCTCTCCGGAGCCGGACACCTTTCCCTGTGCTGCGCAAGGATGAGGAGATTGCGCTAAGGCATAATTTTCCAAACCACGCTGGGGTCGACAAACTTGACAAATAAACTGGCGGGGGGGGGGGGGGGGGGATTCAGGTCAGGTGTTTGCTTATATAGGACATCGCATTCCACTCGTGACATTTAATTTAAGCTTCATTTATCGGAGGGCCCGGATACCGTAGCGGTGCCTTGCATGTGTTGTGCTTCGAGTCCCATAAAACTGGGCTTGTCTGCGGTACCTCTGATATAACTCACAGCTGGTGACCGAGGGACAAGGAAGTGTCGCGACGTGTTCTGAAACTGCCTTTCCCGAGCGTGGCGCCGGGAAGATGAATTACTGCAGGCACGAGACCCATGTAGGAGCTTTATTAGTTTGGGAATGCAATCAGCAACACTTGCTTTCTTAGTCCTTTACCTAATTATCCTCATTGCATGTGTCACATACACAGAGAGCAGCCAGGAGGAATTTATGTCTGGGGTAGTCAAAGCCAGAAAATCCGGGTTTTACGCGGTTTTACCCTTCTGACTTCTCTTCAGCGGCAGCATTCCCTGTACCGCCGCATGCATAAAAGCACTTCGGATGCACCTGTGGCTGATTTTTTATGTATAAGTAAACCCGCTGCTGCATAATCCGCACTTGCGGAAGCGTTAGCCCTAAGTAACCTTTACAGCTGGTTACGGTGCAGAGGGAGATGTTGGTATTCATGAATGTTTTGACATATTTGACATTTTCTATATGGTGTGCTCTTTCTCTGTTTTTTTCTGATTTCCCCCTGCCTTTGCGCCCCTGTTTTAGCGGTAAATAGTGGCCTTCCCCCGGCTGCGGGGCTGCGGGCGGGCTTGGAGCCAGGAGGGTGGGTCTGCGGAGGAACTTCGGCTTTGTTCTTTGGGTTGGGTTTTTGTGCTTTGTTGTTTCGTTTGTGGTGTTTTTTGGTTTGGTTTGTTTGTTTGTTTTTTTTTTAATTTATTTTATTTCAAAGTATGTGTCTAGGTAAATAATGGAATTATTGCGTTTAAACGTGGTGGGACTGTGACCAGAAGAGCTCGGTTTGACGAAGCAGGTGATCTGTGCTCTCTCTCAAAGGCAGCGCGCCTGGCGTGCGGGTTTGGCACACGCTGAAGGCGAGGGATTTCTGCGTAACTAGAGCTTAACGTGGCTGCGATACGAACGTATGGGGTTTGTTACAGTGCCGGCGAGGCAGCCCGCCTCCGTCCTGCAGGTGATTTGTGCTCGCTCGAGTTTGCGACGCGGTGTCTTCTGCAAGGTGGAGAACGTGCCAGGCTACGAATGGCTGATGATGAAACTGGTTTTTGGGTAAAGGTAAACAGGACGCTTAGCTGAAGAGGCCTCACGCCTATTCAGACAATTTCTGATTTCTATCCGCATCTTTACACAGTATTCTGTACGGAACCAAATCCCGTTAGTAAATGTGGGGCCCTGACTGAGACGGGAGACCTTCTCCGGCGCTGGCTGGGCGTTCTGCTCACGTAGCGTTTTCCTCCTCGGCTCCCTCTTTTACGACCGAGCGCCGTTCGGAACGTGGCAAGAGTTTAATGCGGATTAATGTTTCCATTTGGGAGAAATGACACTTGAACGACTCCTGCACGCGGACGGGCAGCGTTTCCGCGTGGGCTCCGCGGCGGGGCCGGGCTCCTCTCCTTCCCCGCAGCCGGGGGCGTTACAGCCGATTTTCGGCCGGCAGCGGCCGGTGCTGGGTGTGCTGGGGTGATGTGCAGAATCGCAGTTTGGTGATTGAAGCAATGGCTTTAATAGGACAACTCTGCTCCCCAGCGCTGGCGAAAGCAGCTTCTAATGCTTGTTGCATACCTGATTAAAGGCGTGGGGGCTCGCACGTGTTAATAAATACTAAATAACATTACTTAGCTAATTTTTCTTGACTAACTTGGTTTTCTACAAAGAGAAATTTTAATTATTCTATGATTTTAGCATTCCATGCAAATTACACGGTGTACAACAGCCCAGTCAGAATTGCAGACAGTAAAAGGTGGCTGCAATCCGGTGGTAAAATAAATGGCAAAACACCTTTTCCGTGTGTCCCCATTCTCCAGCAAAACTTGTAAAAACCTTTGAATCCTGAGAAAGTGCCCACGTTTAGCCAGTGGAAGGGCTGTTCCGCTGGCAGTGAGGTGACGGGGTGCGATAGCCGGGATGCGCTGCGGGGGGAGGCCAGGCCGGCGCTGCCCGCACGTCTCTCTCGGAGTCAAGGGATGCACCTGAAAACGAGGGACCCTCCAGCCCACGCGCAAAGAAATAAAGCGAAGCGACAAGCTCCGGAGCGGAACTTAAAAGGGCAGCGACGAGGGGCTGTGCTGCGGGAGGAGCGAGGGGATGGAGGGATGCCGTCAGCCCCTCTGGAAATGTTCCGGCTGCGGGGAGGGAGCGTCGGCGGGGGCCGGGGCCGGGCTGGGGTCACTGGGGGAGGCTGAGGGAGGGTGGGTTCTGCCGTCAGGGCAAAGCAGCACCTCGCCCTCCCCCCGGCTGGGCTCCCCGTGGGCTGGCGGGCGGAGATGCTGCGTCCCAGCGCATCCCTGCCCGCGGCCAGGGGGGACCAGTGCCCGCAGCCGGCCGGGGCTGGCAGAGGGACGATGGCTCCCCAGCTGTGTGCCTGCCCCTGCCCGGCTGCTGGAACGCGCTCCTGGGAGGCTGCAGGCACCAGCATCTCGGGAGAGGCCCTGGCTGGGCGGGAGCAGGGTGCGGGGGGCAGCGGGACGCGGGCTCTGCAGGGCTGCCAGAACCTTCTGCCGGGGGCTCGGTGCCTCCGACGTACAGCGATTGCTCCTTGTAGCGCCGAGGGGGCTAATTCTGTAGGATTGCTTCTAAACGGTGTTCTCTTTAAGGCTGTCCCCGAGTTCGTAGTGGTTGACGTTTTTTTTTTTTTTGTCCCGCGTATTTCTCCTGTTTTTCTCTCCACGTCGGCCGCTGCGACAGCTCCTTCCCCGGGCGGGAGGCAGGTGGGCAGCCCTCGGGGCAGCGATGCCGAGGTCGCTCTGGGGGCTCCTGCCCTCTCCCCGGGGGGGATGGAGCCCGCCGTGAGGTGCTGAGCCTGGGGGGCCGGGATGGGGCACCCCCCGCAGCGAGCTGTGCCGCCGCCGTGCTCCCAGCCTGGGGAAGGCTCTGCCCTGGCACCGGGGCATCGCTTCGGAAAGCACGGCTCAGCCAGCAGCCTCGCAAACCCTGATCTTTGATTTTTTTTTTTTTTTTTTTCATTTTTCTTATATATCTTTCTCCAGTTCTAAAAGTCCTTCACGTAAGCAGCCACACCATCGCTAAGTCGTTGGGTAGTCTTGTTTCGGAGCCATTTCAGTAGTTTAGGGTCCTTGGTTTTGACAATCTTACTCTCCTGGAATAAGAAATTGCAAACGCAGAAGCGGGAATTGCCGAGTGCAGGGAAAGAGGATGCGCTGCTCCCGCAGACGCTGCTTTCTGTGTGCCTTCGTGACTGAAGTTGTTTAGCGAAGGTTTGGGACTATCATATTTTCAAAACACAACATTTCCCTCCAGCTGCAGCTGAGCACTTTGAGAAGCAAAGTGACTAGATGCTGTAGTACGCTTTTTTTCTGTTTTACTGTGAAATTGGGCATTTCCCCGGGTGATGTGTCCAAATAACATGGATCTGGTTCTTGAGTGGTGACTTCCAGTACCTGGCTCTGAATTTTGCTTTACAGCAGCGGTCGGATTTTACAAACCATAGGCATGTGGGCATGCCGGCACTGATGAATGCTGAAACTAAGGACTGGTTAGCATAGCATCATGCCATTTTATATGGCATATAATATATTATATTTTATATATATATATATAATGTAAATGGTAGAGGGTTCCAAAGAATAGAACCCCCAAATCATGTATTTATGGTATTTACAGTGAGAATAATCTACTGTGTAACTGAGAGCACAAGCAAGGACAATAAAACAGTTGCATCTATTACAGATTAATTTCAAGTCGTATAGCGATGTCTTTTCTCCTAAAATACCTCTATAAAATGAATCTTTGTGCTAATTCCTGAAGACGGAGCTTATAGAATTTAACTGTAAAATTTTTTACTTCATTTCATTTCCTAGCAAAACCAAATAAATTTCACGTGTTGACATTACTTCCGTAACCGTTTGTGAGTGAACAACGTGGCTCTGACTGTGAAACGCGTATTTCCCGCAATGCGTTCCTTTTGGAGTTGTATTTTTAGCAGATTTGCAAAACAAATATGAAATAATGGCATAAAGTTATTTGGAAAAAGTTACTGATATGGGGGAAAACAGAGCAAGACCGTTAGCTAAAATTAACTGCAAACATCTGCTGTCTGTGCCCTTGTTAAAATCTTGGGAAAGAAAGTTGCAGGTTCAGTAAACGAGAGGCTGGACAGAAACCGTCATTTTTGTAATCCCAGAAATACCTGTGCCGTGGAAACTCTGACTAGGTTTATTTTCGGAGTGATCCGGGGATGAACAAGCCCTGAGAACCTTTACAGCTGTTTCTGCCCTGGAGTGCAATTTCAGGACGAAATCCTGTGGTGTTTTCATTCGTGCATCCACGATTCCTTTACAAGTTAAGCAAATATTCCATTGGGATTAGTCCCGCGCTGTTCCGTATTCAGACAAACGCAAAAACGAAGCAGGAGCGGTGAGTTCCGTCGGCGCAGAAGGAACCAGGCCGTCAAATCCAGCGTTTCAGACCGAATTACAAATCGGAGCGTGGGGGTGCCGGAGAGAGCAACCCATTTGAAATTTTAATGCAGTGCCCCCCAAAATCTTGATCGCGAGGTGAACTCAAAGGGGGGAGCGAGGGCTTTGGCGGGACGGGGGGCAGCGGGGGGCTGGAGCGGAGCAGCGAGGGCCGGGTGAGGCTCCGGGGGGGCTGCGGCAGCCGCCGGGGGTGGCCCAGGGTGTTTGGGCGTCTGCACTGCGGCCTGGAGGGCAAACAGCCAGCGTGTCGTACTTTTAGATGACATTCGTGTGGTTTGGGGTTTGGGTTTTTTTTTTTTGTTTGTTTGTTTGTGTTTCCCCAAACAATCAGGACAGTCGGAGATCAACATACACAGGGCCCTGGAGACATGGACAGGCGAATGCAGCCCGCTCCGGCTCCCTGAGACCAGCCGGGTCTGGGAATTAGGGCCGGGCTCAGGATGACTTTATTTCCCGCGTTAACCCTCGCTCTGTTGTCTGGCGCAGAAATAACGCAGACCACGGAGAGTCGGTCCCTTCCTTAGTGAGGGGGAAGTAACTGTAAAGAAAAGATGTTAAGTCGGAGCTGGAAGGAAATGTAACGGGGTTTAATGAGCTTATCATGGGCCGTACGGGCAAAATTAAAACTGGAAGTGTGATTCAAGGTGAAAAGGGGAGATGGAGCACCTTTGGGTGAAATGCTGAGCAGTTTAAAGGCGGTTGTTGTGTTTGTGATAGAGCCGATATTAACGTTCCTGTTGAACTCGTACCGCGGCTCCTGCTGGCGCAGGGCTGTCTCCCGCGCTGCTCCTGGCTGTTTGCTGACGCCAGCGGCCGGAGCCTACAGCGGGGGATGAAAGCGAGCGTGTCGGGACCCTGAGCTGGTAAAACTTTCCTGTTTAACCCAAGCGGGTTTTGCCCACGTGCTTTCTCACAGATTCTGTTCGGTCGACAGGCCCTTTGCATGGGTGTTTCTCAGGATCCGACTTTAATGAGAAAAATAATTCAGGTGTGGCCGCTATTAGCGGATGGAGAATGCCTGCTGCCAACTCATAAACCCTCAAATAACCGATCTTTAAATGAAAGTGTTAATATAGCTCTAAGCGCGTTGTAGAAATGTGTAATTTTAGTCCCCGCCATTTGAAAAGACCTGTTTTCAAATCCTGCCCGAGTCGCGAACAGAAGTGATCTCGAGAGTCCTCCTAATCCCTACTGGATATCCCTCCCTTTCATAAACACTAATAAAGCCCCTGGGCCGGGGGTTTGGCAGAGGGAGGCAGGGTTGGCAGCGTCCCCGCCGCCGCGGGCTGGGGCCGTTGGAGCAGATGTGCCGGAGTCTGGTCCGCGGTGCGGGGACACAGCCGTGCGCGGGGCTGGGACCGCGCTCGCACGCCTGGCCTTGGCTCCCGCCTGCAGTTCCTGCAGCTTGGCATCCTGGAAGCAGGAGCATCCGTAAGGTAAGGCATCAGCCAGTGCTTTTCCTTTGCGGTATTTGCGAAGAGCGGTGTGGAGGGATGATACTGTAGAGCTGCCTTTAATGAACGTGTTTTGCATAGACTGTTGTATTAGAAGGTAATGGGAAGAAAAGAGAACAGTTGCTCTAAAAAGAAGTTATTAATTAAGCTGGAGAAATTTCACAGAAAACTGAAAGCTGTGATTTTTGTCAGAAGCGATGGTTCGCTTCCAGTGCCGGCGGTGCTCCGCTGGTACCAAGCCCCGACGTGCCGCTCTGACCCTCCCTCTGACGGGAGGGCGCCGTCCCCGCAGGGGTGGGCTGTGAAAGGCAGGAGAAGGGAGAGGTGACTTCGTGGTGTGTCCGTCCCCTCACCCGCGAGGTCAGGTCTCTGCGCTCCCGGCGATCCGTGCCGGCCTGAGGCAGGGCACCGCTGCAGCCGGAGCATCCAGGCCCTGGCACCGCAGCTCAGCCGGGGGCTGCCTTCCTACGCAGGGAACAGCTCTGGAATGAATGCGGCCCTTCACACACCCGGCATGAGCCGTTGGTCGATGTCACCTGGACATGATGGCCCTGCCATCCGATGCCATCCCGCCATCCCCGGGTGGGAGAACCGTGCCGGCCGCGGTGCCGCACGTGCTGGAGGGGAGGGTGGATGCTGGGGAGAAATAACGCATCCCCGTCGCGGCCCTTCTGCTCGCCTTGGGTTTGGCAGCTCCTGCGACACCAGGGCAGAGCAGTACCCGGCCCCTGCTCACGCAGGCAGCAGGAGAAACCCAGAAATCCAGAGGAACCGTGGCAGAAGGGAGCTGAAATCTGGATTTTTTTTTTTTTGCTGATCCTCTTTGCAGGTGTCTCCACTGCTGGGCTCCTGTGAAGTTTACATTCCCTGTAGATGTATTAAAATGTGTGACTTTGTTTGTTAACTCGTCTTTTTCTCGGAGGTGTTTGCAAAGCTGATGACCTTCTTTGCAGGGACGTGTGACAGACCGAGCTGCTGGAGGATGGCTGCGTTTCCCAGCTCTCTCACAGGGAGTGAACCTTGGCTATCTGCTTGGTGCCTTTTTTGTTTTTTTTTTTTTCCTTTGCCTTTTTTTTTTTTTTCCCTTCCCCAGGTAAAGCTGATGGAAAGCCAGGACGCGTGACTGTCCCCAGCAGAGCCCAGGCAGGGTCCAGCATCGGTCCGGCCAAGGGACCAAGCTCGGTTGGGCAGATGCAGCAGTGACAGAAAATACCCCCCGTAACCCTCCAGTCCCAGCCCCTCCTTCAGGGACAAAACAGCATTTGCTGTCAAAACAAGGCGTTTTTTCCTAACAAGATGGGGAGAAAAAGTGCCTCCTCTGCGACTTACTGAGGTTTTTTTCATGATTTTAATCAAGCGAGTTAACACTTGGATAAAGGGAAAGCTTTACTTCCAATTGTCTGTCCATGTTTTAATTTTAGGGTTTTTTCTGTACCATGGCAGTAGTTAGTCTCATGTGTCAAAGGCTGTTTCCACAATTATGGTTTGCCTAATGGTCCTTTTGTTATAATTCATAGGCTAATAGAAGTCAGAGATGGAAAAGACCTATTAGATTATTGAGTCAATGCCCTGCAAATGCAGGATATAATCTCCTAGATAGAGGATGTATCGGATATTATTAAACAGATTTTACACTTGATCTTAGCTAAATTATGGTTAGTAGTCATTCGATTCCTTGAACGGTGTAATAACAATAGCTTAATTTCAGGTTTTGGGAGAGTATATCTGTATTTAAGTTTACCATTTGGCATTTCCCTGTATTGCCTGTAGATGTGCACACTTTCTGAAGGAAAGATTACACGTTCCTACCGGACAGCAGGGTGGGGAAAAAGTAATAAAAGCAACCAAATATCCCTAAAAAACCCTTTGCATTTTCCTGGGTTAAAGCAGTGCAAAATACCAACTTCGTAGGGAAAAGAAAACTGAAGGAGGAAAAACTCCTCATCAGCATGAGCATCAGCAGATCTTTATGAAACCTGACTGGTTTTGCTTTGCTTTTGAGCTGAGAGTACGTGGAATCTAGGGAACGGGGATGTTTTAGCGCTGAGCGCCTCTGCAAGGCATTGCTGGAGATGGGAAGATCACCGGGCGCTTGTCCTGTTTCCGCTAAGCCCGAGGTGAGCAATGGAAGAACCACTAAGGCCTGGGCTTGGGCAGAAACCTTATTTGCTGAGTGGTAATACCGCATTTGCCATCTTGGGTACAGGTATTCCTGTGTAGTTGTGTATTCCTATTTCTCTTTCCTATTTTTAATTTTTTAATTTTCCCGTGACTGTTTAGAAGAATCGGCGCCATTACCAGGCGGGATGGAACCGGGCTGCCTTCAGCTCCTCCTTCATCCAACAACCTTTTTTCTCTGTTTCTTTTTGGTACGTGGTGGGTGAGGTACTTGGGTAACGCCAGGTGGGTGCTGGGTGCGTGATGAGCACCCCACAGCCATGTCTCTCGGCCCCCCAGCTCCGCGCAACTGCCGGCGAGGTCTGGGCTCCTCCTCGCTGTTTGAGAAGGTCTTGGGACTTGTTTGAGAGGGGGAAATTAAACGTCTTTCCTCCTGTCACTTATATGAACTGATGCAATACACAGCGTGCGAGGCTGGGCTGCTTCCCTCAGAACTCCAGACCGGGAGTAGAGCAGTTGTAAGCAATGTCTCCCTGTTCTGGGATAAAGGAGCTATAACGAGGGAGTCATCCCACAGCCTGGGAAGCATTTGGAAAAATAAGAGCTGGAGTGCGAAGGGCATGTTGACTTAAAAGGCTGCAATTACAAGATGGATAGGCTTTGTTGACTCAGAAAGCTGTAATTAAAAGATGGATCGGTTTCCTCCAGGACAAAGATAAGGTGGAATTCTTCAGGTTTGAAAAACTGCCTGTTCTGCTTGAGTTTTCATTGGTGGGCTCTTGATCAAAACCCATTATATAGCTAAAGATAGACACCTTGCCTTGCTCCTCTTCGCGTATTAGATTATGCCCAGTCTTAGCTCCTTTTTCCAGCCAGTCTTTTGAAGGCCTCTAGTACTAAATCTGTGGGGATTTGCAGTAAATCTGCTGGCAGTTGTTCTCAGAGCTTCCTTGCAACAGCCTCCCCGATGGCGGAGCCGGAGGGCGTGCAAGGAGAGCGCGGTAGCTGTGACACCGTGTGGGAAGGTGGCGGTGTCCTCGCCCGGCGTCAGAGCCACGGCGGAGGTGACGGGGGCTCGGCTGAGCCCTGCCCGTGAGGCTGAAGTCGCGTGGATGGCTGTGGGTGGCTGCCTCTTGTTAGGTTTTATTTGGGACATGCTTCAACTGAGCTGAGTTTGGTTACATAAAGTTAATATATGACATCAATTTGACCTCCAAGTTATTTTCAGTTCTGTTTTCATCTGCTTTTCCTATAATAAATTTCTTGTGTAATATCTCAGTAAGAGAGTCTGGCCGTTCTGCTGTTAAAAAACAGTTGTCATCAAATATGTGGGAAAAACTGGAACATAAACATGCGCGTTGCAAAGAGGGAGCAGAAAGTTTTGAGATTTTTAGATGGAACTGTAGAAATAGAAATTATTTGCTGGGAGGGGGGTGAGCCCCTGGCCCAGGGTGCCCAGAGAAGCTGTGGCTGCCCCATCCCTGGAGGGGTTCAAGGCCAGGTTGGACGGGGCTTGGAGCAACCTGGGCTGGGGGAGGTGTCCCTGCCCAGGGCAGGGGGTGGCACTGGGTGGGCTTTAAGGTCCCTTCCAACCCAAACCATTCTGTGATTACAGCAATAGATTTATGGACTTCATAATCTCACGTATCTGAAGAGAGAAGTCCATCACATACTATTTTACAGCATTTTTCTTCCTGTGACTGTTACTGCAGGAACCCTTCTGAGCCGAACAGGTATCGTCTTGAAGAGAATAATATAGTATTGTTTCCTGAGAGTTATGCTGACTGCAAAAACCATTATATATAACAAAATGCAGCTTTTAAAACAAGTTGACCTAGAACAATTTTTAGACTTTGTGTACCTGCATCCAGACATGTTAGAGATACGGCTGGATTCCAGGAGGAGGTGTATGGGAAGTCCTCTACCATTAAGATATTCTGAAGTTACATGTGTGAAGTGCTCACTGTTCCTGAAAATGTAAACTTTTCCTCTCGGCTGGATTGATGAACAAGCAGAAGGACTTTTTAAAATGTCCACGTGTTTCTAGGCTTTCCTGTAGTTGCTATGATGTACGCTGATTTTTATACAAAAGGTTTTGGTTCAAGTGCGTTATTTCAAACATGAAGAGGACACCTGTGATGGATGCTGGGTTCTCCCTCGTCCTTGGCTTGCAGTTCCTGCAGCTGATCCGCCCAGGGCCGAGGTGACGCTGAGGACGAAAGCACAGCCAGGGTAAGGTAGTGCTTATGCTTCACCCAAGTAAAATGGTGGTTTTCCTGATGAGTAGTAAGGAGTGCTTGGAAAAATGTGCACGGGGGACATCTTTGTGCACGGCATGGAAAGGGTTTTCTGCGTGGTGAGCGCATTCCCCCTGCAGCAGGTACGCTTACGGAGTCTTCGCCATGCCCTTTACCTGTCACACTGTATTTGATCTAAGCTTTCCTCCTCAGGGGCTATAATAAGCTTTAACAACAATATATGAAATACGCCTTGAGGACCCCAAAACATTGGAAGCCAGGGTTCCTGAAGCATTAATAGGGGAAAAAGTGATGCATCTCCCGGAGCTGTTTGTGCTTACCTGCTGTTGTAGTGCGCGTCTGAGAAGCGCACAGTACGGCGTGCCTGTGAGCGACGGGGCCTGCTCTCTTCTGGGGCAGAAAGGGGGCTTTTCTCGTCTTTTACCGATTGCCCTACCTGGACAGTAACGAGGTAAACATTTACAACTCAAATGATGTAACGCAATTAAGCCTCTCTCGTAACAATCCGATTTGCCCGTCTCATTATAGAGACTGACACCACGAGGAGACGTGTGTTGAAGCTTTCAAAACGATTATGGTCTGTGAAGATACAAAGGACATGGATGATAAAATTCGTTAGATCTCAGATGGCTGCTGGAGAGGTGTTGTGTGCAGATTCTCACGGGCAGCTTAGTCCTGTAGCTGTCTTTGGAGAAAAATAACAGATTATGAAGGAGTAAGAGCTAGAATTAACACTCTATCTTGAAGTTTAATTGCATTTATTAACAGGAATAGGGGGTCCTTTTTCTTTTTTTTTTTTTTTTGTAAATTTGAGGTAAAAAATCTGAGCAAAAGCTTCTAATGAAAGTTTGCTTCTCTTTTCCTCATACATGTACGTGTGCCAGGAGTAAAAGGTAGGGTGGGTGCACGGTGTAGGCTATTTCAAACCTTTGTATTCCCTGCACTTGGAGAGCAGGCAGGGCCCATCGGCTCTTAGGGTAAGCTCCGACACTTGTGCAGTTGCTTTAACACACCTTTTGCTGCCTGTACTCCTGGGGAAGCTGCGATCAGCAGCCTTTCGCTGTGAGGGGGTGAGCCCCTGGCCCAGGGTGCCCAGAGAAGCTGTGGCTGCCCCATCCCTGGAGGGGTTCAAGGCCAGGTTGGACAGGGCTTGGAGCAACCTGGTGTGGTGGGAGGTGTCCCTGCCCGGGGCAGGGGGTGGCACTGGGGGGGCTTGAAGATCTCTTCCAACTCTAACCATTCAATGACTCTGCAGCTGAGGAGTGCTGGGAATCACTGGAGGTAAGCACAGGTCGTGTTGCTATTACCCGTCCCCTGGTTCAGTTTTGCACCCGTTTTGAGACCCTTCGTCCCAAGGCACCTGCAGTGAAGGTCCCCGGGACATGCATCTGGCTGATGAAACCCCATTTCACACCGCTCCATTCCCATGGATGCTCCTGTGGGAATCAAACCCACCCTCCTGCTCCTGACGCGTGGTAGCCCTGTGCTGTTCTCCGGCCCAGCGCCTGTTTGCAGTACTCATTCTAACCATCTTTCTTTGATGCTATAAGTGAAATCATCTTTTTTTCACTGCTCATAAATAATATTACAGTAACAATTGCAGTTCCATGCAGAAGGAGAAAAATCTGACTAATGAGAGATTTCAAATTCCAGGTTTCTAAAGGGCAGTTGCTGCAAAAGTCTGTGAGTCAAAAATAATTAAGGACAAATTACAAAAAGTACTTCCGAGTGCTTTAATTTTTGGGCTGAGAAGCCAGGAAACACTCCGCACAGCCATGGCTCTGGCATAGGACTTTATAGACAAGAATCTTGTACGATATTTTCAGTGTTAGAACTATTGAAGCAGTAAGTTGAAGTACTCTTGCACTTCTTGGACTGGCAGATTTATGGCTTGCCCACCTCCTTTATCTCGGTAGGAAAACATATAAATTACAAAATGAGGCTATCTGTTATTTTCATGTTGTTTTTTAATTTAAGGCCCACGCCCGATCTGTTCAAAACACTTCAGCGGAAGTTGGGGTGTAGAAATGATGTGCGGGCTGTAATTTTTCTCACTGTATGGAGTCTGACCGTGTTTTGGTAGGCCGGATTTTAATTCAGCGGTAGCACTTGCCTTGTGACAAAACCGGTGCTTTACCCTGACGGCGGGGGCCGGCTCCGCAGGGGGAGCCGCGCTGCTGGCCCCATGGCAGCCCCTGCTCGAGGTGCCGCGGGGGTGCCGAGGTGGGTGGGTGTGCGCAGGCCGCTCGCTCCCCACCCGCGGAACAGGAGCCGTCAGTCTTAAGGGGAAATTTTAGGTTTGCGTTAATAAAGCCCGAGGCAAGAGTGGGCAGAGCTCCGCGAGGGTCTGTGGGAGGCGGGAGAGGACGGTCCCCCTGCCCCCAGCCCGCGGGAGCGGTGGGATTCCTCGGGACGTGGGGAATAGCCAGAAATCCCCCCCAGACCCCTCGGGTGCGATCGCTTACCGACGGCCAGCGTTCCTGCCGTACCTACCGCGCCGGCACGCGGCGCCGGCTGCGTTCCGGGTGCCGTGAGGGAGAACAGCAGCCGGCACGCGCCTGCTGGATGTATGGCTGCTCTGGGCCCAGCCACCAGGCACGCGGCCCTGCCGGCTTTGGAAATGTTCAGTGGAAATGTCGGTTTCAGCGAGGGGAACGCCAAAAGTTTTTGGTCACTTAATGAATGGCGGGGGTTACTGTGTCTCCAGCTTACTTGCAAATATTTTTCTTAGGCAAGGTGAACTCTTGTTTTTTTTTTCTGAAATGTATTAGGTTCAAAGCTATGGGCCAGCTTTATATATATGATTATTATATGCATATTTATATATGTATTTCCCCCAAATCAATGAAAGCAAAGCTGGGTTGCAAGCAGTGATATGAAAGTTATGGTTTATTCATGAATGAAATGGGTTATAATACGAAAGAAGTGGTTTTTTTTTCTCTGTGAGGTTATTGCACCGTGCTTGGTTGTATTTGGAGGTAAGCGGTGACACTCGGAGGCGTACGCGTCGCCCTGACGCAGACAGTCTTTAGTTTCAGTAGGAACTTGCACCAGTAGCGAATACATTAAAATGGAAGTTTTGGAGTCTGATTTTTCTCTGTTCAAAGGGATTAATAATTTATTAAGTAATTTTAATTAATTTATTAATCCTCAAGATTAATAAATAGAGTTTAAGCATACACATTATAAATACAGTTTAAACATACGGACACTACGATTAAGCTGCAAACGCCAGTTCTCTGTTGCAGACCTTAAAATTTGAGAATTTCAGAGCAGTTAACCGTCAGCCTGGTTGTACCGCAGCGGTCCCGGGCCCGTTCCCACCGCTCAGCTCCCCTCTAAGGACTCGCCGAGGCTGGTGTTCCAGCCCCACACCTGGGCCCTCAGCAGGTCCCTTTGGGATGAGCCCCGATCACGGGGTGGGGAGATGGTCCTCACTGTGGATTCTCCTTTTTTCCTCCATCAACAGCAGATGGATTTATTTTTAACCACCCGTTCACATGGTAGTCTCTCTCCTGGTTAATCCTGTTTGGAAATAGAAATGTGCTCACTGAAATTTCGTGTATTTAGAAATAGCATCCCCCAAGCAAGATGTATGTAATGTGGAAGAGTAGCCTTTAAAGTACATAGCCATACATTAGGAAAGCAAAAAGATTGACTCATCCGTAGTCTTGCGTCCTGTTGTCACGTCTTGATACAAGCTCTCGAGCAGGTGTTTGTAGCGTTGTAGTTTCCCAGCCTGCCTCAGAGCCCGGCTGCGGGCACGCTGGAAGGGCGGGCTGTTTGCCCTGGGCTCCCGCTCCCAACTTCTCCTTCTTGGAAATCAAACCCGCTCCTGCCTGCAAACGTCTAACAGACACTCGGGGAATAAATGCAGACGCGTTATTGAATTTGAGTGAGGTTGTGGCTGTGCCGCCGGGTGCCGCCACCCTGCCTGGCGGCGGGGAAGGGGCAGCGTTGTTACTCCCGGCGGGGCGCTGGCCGTGCTCTAGAAGAATTTGACGATTTCTTTCCACTGATTAGTTAGACTAGAACTATAACTGCTCTCCCTCTTTGGCCGCTCAGGTTATCTGCAGCGACTAGAAGAACCAAATATTAACCCATGTACAGCTTTCGAATGCAAATTTGATTTTTAGTTTTATATGGTGCTTTGACACAGTTTAAAGAAAAAAAAAAAAAACAAAACAAAACAACCAACAGCCCAACCTAGAGTAGATCTACTCACCCCCTTGATATTTAAATAATTCATGATGTCAGTAATAATAATAATACAGAGGCTTTCTTGCTTTATAGTAATTAGTGTTGGGATGAAGTCTAATGTAAACTAACTCTGCTACAATGCAGATGGCATCTGTGGCTCTTTCGCCAGCACCGTCCCAGCCAACACGCAGGTGATTCTCCGGTTTGCTGGTGAATATGGAATTAGTGTTCCCAGAACCTTCGGCGGTTTCGCCTCCGGTAATACTGCTCTGAAGCACAACCGGGAGCCTTTCAAAACCCGTGGAGAGAGGGCTCGCGTTGTGGCAGAGCACCTCAATAAACCAGCAATTCCTGGTCGCCAGAACACATTTAATACTTCTGCTCCATAAAAGATCATTTCTTTCGAGGGAGAATTAAAGCAAACGGAATGAGAACGGTCCATATGTATAAGCCATGTACGGTTATTCTTACAATTACAAGTAAGATAGTGATAATTACCATGGCAATTTGTTTCTTTATGGATGAGAGTTCTTCAAATAGATGCAGCAATATCTCCTCCCTGTCTCTGGATCCTTATGTTTAGCTTTTCTCTGAGATAAAGGTTTCACAGCAAACATTTTAAGGAAATTGATGGTGCTTACAGGAAAGCCTCGTTTTTAAAAATGTTATAACACTTTCCACTAGTCACAGCTATCTAAATAAAAATTTGTCCTTAAGAGTTCCCATATCATATTTAATATCCAAGGGGGATCGTGGTAGCCAACCACACTAGGGGAAAACGGGGAAAACGTACGCGTGCGTCACCTCGGTGCTTCCCTCGGTTTACCTGCTGCCCCCGCCGCCTGTTGGGCTGGCTCTCAAGAGCACCATTAGTGCCAAAAGACGCAGCCGTTTTTGCCCACAGAGAAGTCAATGGGATGTAGACGTGGTTAGTTACCAGAAGCATTGATTCATCAAGTAAATTATTCAGTAAAGACGGGAAAATTAATTGAACAACATGTTTTAACAAATGGAATCTGACTGGCATTACTGTGCGTGTTCGTGAGACTTGCGGTGCCTCTGCCTTTTGATTTAGGTTTCCCCCGCTAAGTTGCCTGGTGATATAAATTTGAATTTCTGCATCCGCTTCTGGAATTTTGCTCTTTGCTCTTGACTTCTTAGATATCAGCATTATGTTCTTTAGTTAACAGCAATTCTGAAATTCAGATTATTAGCAACAAGTAAACTTGACTTAGGTTATGATTAAAACATTTTTTGGGGAATAATTGTTTACATGTTTTGATATTGGGGGATTTAATAAAATCAGTTTATTATTATACAAATTCAGACACACGTCTTTTTGCATAGACCTGGAAAAGTGTCTCTTGAAATATATTTATAATACAAGCTGGAAGTCTTTGGAAGCTTTTGTTCCTCTAGATGAGAAAGGAGTTCTTTTCCCAAGCCTAATAAATACATTGGTGGTTGTTCTTTTAATTGGGTGCCCTCATTCAGCGTGCCCTACGATGTGCAGGTGAGCGCTGCAGGGTCTCCAGGCGCGGTGACGGAAGCTTTGCTGCCGGCGGCCTTTGGGTGTCCCGTCCCAAATGCTCACGAGAAGCTCCTGGCCAATACCAGAGTGAAAAGAAACGGGCGTCTTCCCTCATTGCTTCGGGTGCTCTGAGTTTGGAGATGCCCTTTTGCTGCTGCTGTTTGGGGAACCAGGAAGCAGATACTGAAGGGTAAGTCACGCGAATTACACATGCGCTGTCTTGGGATTTGTACTCGATTCTGGATCTGCGCAGTTCTAGTGGTCTTGGGTCTCAGGTCCGTGGAGGGCAGCTCTGAGGGCGCAACCTCCGGCAGGCGGTGGCGGCATCTCCCCTCCCTTGGGTCTGCCGGCTCCAGCTGCAGCAGAGTCCTGTGGAGCACAAGGTTCTCGTGGAGCACAAGGTTCTCGTGGAGCACGCCCCCCTCCGAAGTCGCGAAGAGGAGACCTACTAGTTTCCTGGTGGCGTTTTTCATTGCAGTGTTTATAATTGGCAGGAATTGCTGTCTCTAGGCCTGTTAGATATTTAAAAACCGTTTTTTTTTTTCTCTTGGTCGTTAGAATCTGGTTCTGATTTCCTTACAGTAAAGATTTTTGGTAGATTGTATCGCCAGAAAGACAAATCTGTTAGGTCAAGTTTGATTACACTGGGGAGACGTATTCCGTTATGTAATTCACGGGTCTGTACCACTCTTAAAGCAAAACATAAAGCTACCTCAAACGTCAGACTGATAGATTCAAAATGCGTCCCCTCCAAACTCCATTAGGCCTTCTACTCTTTAAAGCTCTTCTTCTTCCTCCCACCCGTGCCTTCCAGAGTCTTATCCCATGACAGAGGCACTTCTCCCAGGAAATGCTCTGGACAGTTCAGACTCACTTCCATGATCTGGCTGGGATGAATGTCGTGTTCTGTGTAAGACAGTGAAACTTATGGCAAATATTTAAGCGGCTTCTTTCTTTCACTTAAACGTGATCAAATGTTTTGAGTGTGTAATGCAAAGCACAAAAAAAATGCAAAGTTTTGCATACGGAGCAATACAAAACGGGAGCAAATGTGACTGGTGAGGGAGGTGCTGGCTGACATGGTGTCTGCGTAAAGATGGATCCTAGCAGGAGAGGCTTGGCAAAATAGATCAAGTGGAACTGTGGGAACACTGGGAATGATTACAAAATTGTAAGATATTTGTATGGGGACTTCAGCAGTCTGAATAGTAAAACAAGTGGAAAACATGCACAAAAAGAGCATTTAAAGTCAAGAGGAGGGAAATTCTACAAAATTGTTTCGTTTGCAGTTTTAACAAAATTTAACTGGATCCTATTTCATAAAATCCCCCAAAGCCTATATGCTATTTGCATGCAGAAATTAGAGCTCATAATGGTACTTACATATGGTTTTCTGTGCTGTCATTGGCTTAACTCTTGTACAGATTTCAGGCTGACGTTGTAGGCACAAACAGGTGGTTTGCCCAGCTCTGGGGGTGAGGGTGTGCAGCCTCCCAACAGCCGAGTCAGACGTCTTCTAAATATTTAGAAAAAACTGTGTAGCCAGTATCAAAAGGCATATTGAGATGAAGCTGTGATGAAGTTTTTTTTCAAAATGGAGGAAAAAAATTAGTCTTTGATACCTTTGCTCTTGTTCTGATCTGGTAGGAGACTAATGGAAGACAAGTCGAGCTCCGATTGCATTGTGGTCTGGGGTAATAGATCCAGGTATTATAGAAGTGTGTTACGGGATAAATGCCCCTTGCATTGTAAGCAAATATCTTGATGTTTGGAGGTGTTTTTTTGTAGTGGAAGTGTGTTGTGAAATAGCAGTGTTCTACTGTATTAACAGTATCTCCACTGCTTTCTTACGCTGGGCTCTAGATCATTGCAGCAATTGCACAACATATAGCATTTTAAATATTGGCAATATTAAGAGATGCAGTGCTTTACGTAGTTTGGTAATCTTTTTAGTGTTTAATATAATCTTAGAATTATACATTTGCATGTATTAACCATGTTTGTTACCGAGACTCCTGCATTTTTGACATGAAACTCAAAACTTGGTCAATGGGAGCTTCTTGCTGTGGCTGCAGAATGTCTGTTGAGGTCTGTGTGAACAGTGTGTTGAAAATTGCCCTTTGTCTCTGCAGTTTTTATCTTTCTGATATTTTATTAGAGGCCCTTTCTTTTATGTGCTAAACATGTGACAGTGCATTCCTGGGGACGTTTTGGACTTTTCGGTTTGAACTACAGGTGAGTCTCTCTTTATACTTGTAAGATTCTTTATGCCTGAATATTCCAACCATGAAGGGATGTGGTAACCCTTCGATGTGAGACCAGTGGTTCTTCTTTGACATTAATACTTGCTTCTGTCATGAAAGTGCTTAGTGCTTGGTCACTGGTTAAAAGGCAGTTCTCGTCAATTCTGACAGCGCCCTCGCGTACCAGGCGCCACCCTCATTCTCCTGTGGGCTGAAAATCAGCAGGACTTGGTAAATACCGTGATGTTTTGTTTAATGGTGACTGCTGCAAAATGTTGTTAAATAAGAAACATACGTTCACGTGTATTGGAGGTTTGGGAACTCGCTTGTGCTCTTCAAATGTTAATAATGACTTTCTCAAGCTCTCTGGTAGTCATCTATGAGAGGTGTTCATTGTAAATCCAGCTTTCTGCCTCAGATCTTCTCTGATTTAAAAGATACGGGAGCATTAGTTTCAGTATTAGCTTCAGGAATTCCAAAACAACAGTGTGCTGGTAGAGAACAGCCTTCGCTTACTCCTTTTGGTTGTCAGCTTGAGAGACAGCTGCCCCTTGCTACTTGGTTTACCTCTTTCTACTGCCCCCTCCCCATCCCACAACCTCCCCCCGTAACCAGAAAGGAAATAAACGGAAGGAGTGGTTTCATGATGTAAGTGTTGGAAAGCCTTTTTTCCCCAGCTGTGAAATTTGTCATAATACAAAGAGGTTGTGCAAAGGTGCCAGACTATGTAAACTCCGTGTCGAAGGCTTCAGGTGGACCAGAGAACCTTGTTTGTGCTCTGTGCCTGAGTGAATTTCATCCTAGATGTTATTAAAAGCTCCTGTGCTTAACCGTGACACGACTAACAGCAAATGATCACTTAAATCTCCAAAGTAATAAAGATAGATAAATTACAGTAATGTGAAAATCTGTGCTTCTGCAAAAAACCCGCCCTAGTATTATTTGGATTGCATCTGACCGGCAAACACCTGGATATCCATCTTTCAGAACGGAACTGAAACTTAGCGTGAGTTTAGCCATTCCAGGGAATTCAAGTAGTGAATTATGGTGCTTGAATAAAACCAAACAAAAACATAATAAACAGTAAAAGCATGTGACGTTTGTTCTGTCTGAAATAGCTTCAGTTTCTGAGCTGGAAGTTGGAAATGCTTGTTATCACCCTTCTCAGGAGTTATGTACCACTAGGGTACATGACTGAGAGGCATCCACTTATAAGCAGGGTATAAAAGGTTGATAAATCACAAAAAAGACATACTTTTATGTGGAAAAAATGCATTCAGCATTTTTTTCCTGAGTAAAGTATGCAGAAAACCTGCTTAAATGGGGCATATAATTTTTAATGAATCAGACCCTTTCTCTTAGGAAATGAAGCAAGTATGATAAATATGATGGAAACTGGTGAATACCCAGGGTCTAGTAATCATACCGTATTTGAAATCCACCTGAGGGTTTATATGAAGGGTAGTAGCTCAAAAGGATTAGTCTTTAGACTAGCAGACTTTGAGGAATGGGAGATAAATTGAAGAGGTTTGATTGTAATCAATTAACAAAAAAAATGTGCTACTGAAAATAGGGAGGTACTAGAAGAACAATTAGAAAGACACAAGGCACGTTCATTTCAGTAAATCAAGAGCCCAGTTGCTTAAAAAATGATTTTTAAGGAATCCAGGCCTTACTTTCTTGGGAATGCCCGCCCTGCAGTAAAACATCCCTTGTCTGATTTCCTTTACTTGACCAAAATTTTTGTGTTTGCTGAATACGAGCAACTCAAGTTTTAAAAATCCTCGTAAGAGGAAATTCTCCCATTTCAGCCCTAGAACCCACCCTCTGCGGGGAGTCCTTGCTCAGAGCCACTGGGCAGAGCTGGGGACATCGTTCCCGGGGGTGATGGAAGAGGAAGGCCAGGTGCTCCAGGGAGATGACTGAAAAAATTTAAGACGTAGCTGTGGGAAGAAAAAAACGAGTGCATTGTTTTCACTGCAGCACTGTTAAAACCATAAGGAAAAAAAAACCAACCTACCCCTTTTTTTCCCCGACAGTAAATACATTATGCCAAAAAACTTTGCAGCCAGGTGGGTAGATCTCGGGGTGATATAACGACAGAGCACATCAAACCCTGTGGAGTGCCTTGCACGTGCGAACAGGCAGCAGAGAGCTAATAGGAAAAGTGGGCCAAGAAGGTTGTAATTCTGATATTGCTGATAACAGAAAATAACACTGGAAGAAGCACTGCTCTCCTTTTTATGAACTTGTGTGGAAAATGAAACGGAAGAGAAGGTAACGGTGGGTGGGACTCGGAGGCAGAGCTAAAATTAATGGGGAGTAAATTTAGAGACGGGCTCTGAGCTCCTGAACTTGGAGGTTGGGTTTGAACTTCCCACATTTGTAGAATGCGTTGGCCAGGAGCTGTACATGTGATAGGAAATATGTAAATGTAAAAACTTAGCTTATCTTGACCCGTGCAAGCAACCGCAAACTGAACAGCATATTTGCTTTGATTCCAGCAATCAAACGCACCAAAACGCCTAAACACGTGCATTCCTGTTGCTGTCCATTGAGTACGAATAAGCTGCTTTTCTTCAGTTGGTCCTAGTCACACACGTAGAGTTTCGTCAAGAGCAATAGATAAAAAAATCGTGTTTCCTTGAGAGAACTTCTGACAGAGACTGGAAGTTTATAGGCATATTAATACATAGAAACATTTTTATCCAACTAGCTTACGTTCTTTCTTTTCTTTTTGGTATACAACAGAATTGTGAGATTGGTTTGTTAAAGGGTTTTCTCTTTGGAGACGGCATCAGCTGTATGGGAGGTGTGGTAGCTCAAAGTATCAGCAGACAAAGAAATTTGGATCGTCACAACTTTCAAACATTAAATCTGTTCATGAATTTCTGTATTTCTGGAAATTTAGATAAAGTTGTTGGTACTCCGTTCCTTGCATGGAGCTCATGTTCCAGACTGCACATGCATTTTCTGCAAAACACGCTGACCGGCAAAGATGAAGCCAAAGCAGCGCACAGCATTTGCATGCCTCTTATGGGCATAATGAGGCCAATAAAAAAATTCATTACTTTTAATAATACAAAATAAACAGCAATACAAAGAAATACAGGATTTCTGGCAGAACAAAATACTCAGTTTAGAGAAACCAGAAGGGAAATTAAATAATGGCCATCAGTATCGATTAATCAGGATTGCGTTTTTGTTTGATCAGGCTGACAACTAGCCATAGGCATTAGGAAGTGTTTGTCTGGGCTACTGGAATCCCTCTACCTGTTTAAGTAATTGAGGAAAAAACTACCAACTAAGCAACCCCCCCAAGAAAAATCAACCTCATGGCAATCCGGCACCGTAACTCCTTCTTAGTGTACTTATTTGTTTTAGAATACACCAGAGTTAAAAAGTAATTTGAAAAATTGCACCTGGGAAGCGAAACCTCAGGCCCAAAGAGTGTACATAAAATTTCTAGTGGCTGGAGGCTTGTACTGTATCACTCATATTCTCTCCACTTTTTTGATTCATGGGGATGGGAGTCATCAACATGGACTGGGCAACGGTATCTCAAAGTAGATTACCGTTATGGCAACGTTAAAATTATCTGTTTCCCCATTTTAATATGGGCATGTTGTCAGCTGCAATTCAAGGAGTTAATGGCAATTAAGGGAAATCTGATTTTTGTTGGTCCTGCCTTTATTTTATAAAGAAGCACAGAAAGCCAAGCAAAAGACGTTTCCTTCAGAGTTGTTGGTCTTCAGTGGGAAAACTTAAATTGAAAGCTCTGGGGGAAAATACACTCACAAAGTTTCTGCACGTTCCCAGCAAGGAGATAGCTGTGTACGGCACTGTCTGCTTTACCTTCCCGCCTCTGCCAAAGGAATCCAAACACACCACAGCTGACCCCAACAGGCTTTACTGCTCGTTGTGCCATAATTGACAGGACGACAGTGCTTGAAGGATTTGTGGTAGGAGGATATTCTTTCTGAGTGAATTAAACCAGTTGCTTGGGAAGAAAGGTAGCAAAAGAAATTCAATGGACACCTTAAGGTTGTTTAACGTATTGCTTGTAAAGGCTGAAGGTGTTGAGATTCCCAATGCAGATATCAAGCTTGAGGGCTAAGGAAGCTGAGTTCTTCCTTATCACAATCTCTTCAGCAGGTTGGGAAAACTGTATAATGTCGCACTTTGGATTTTGGGGGCATTTTAACTGCTGTGTAGAAGTTCTCTTGATGACTAAAATTGTCATTATCATTAGAATTGTCAAGTAGAAGGATTTAACGGGTTGGTTTGGGAAGAGGCTACTGCCGGACATTCATATGGGATAGATCTGCCTTTCTCTAATCAAGCAAACGGGGCTACCTGAATTTAACCCATAGAAAACCCCGTTCTTGGCTTAGGTTGCCAGTTCTTTTCCCAAAGATAGCCTGCAGCTTCCAGAACTAGGGCATGAATTGTGAATCAGTACAAGGTTTTGTCCTTGTAAAAATGCCCTGTTATGCCTCTTCCAGGTAAAATCAAATCCAAAGCACAACGCTACTTTGAAATGTGTCGTTGCTACTTTCTACAAGGTCTGAAGTGGGAAAAATATTGGCAAATGTAAGTGCTCAGAAACATTGGGCAAAGTACATCTATTACTATCTTTTCAGTTTCTTGATAGGGTCTGAGGAATGCCCTCACATTTAAGCATATAACGGACAAGAGTTAATTGATGTAATTCTTGGTGTCTGTTCAGTCAAACTTTTGAATTGGGAATTGTGCCTCTTGAAGTACCGTTTTAAGCTATGACCTGGCTAAGCAGACCTTACGGCTGCTCTCTCATTATATGGAGGTAAACGAACAAGGACTTTTTCTGGGCCACAAAAACCACCATGCTAACGATTTACAAACAATTGTTTTTTTTTTTTCTTTCCTTACATTAACTGAGGCACCTGAGGTCACTGGTTCAGTTTATGCAACTCCAACCAAGAAAACTGCCTGTAATAAATTAAAAGTCCAAAGCTATCACTGACAAAGTAGCAACTGGAAATAGGATGGGCAAAAGGAATTAATTTCTGGCATCTATTATGTAGGTTTTTTACACCGAGATGCTGGGATCAACTTTAATACTTGAAAAAGCAAATGTCCTGTGAGTACTTAGGATAGAAAACGTATCTGATAATGTATCTGCAGGACGGTCGGCGACGCTCTGGTCTCTGTGCTCCCTACAGCACAAGTCCTTGTGATTTTTTTATTGCCTTGCCTGGTGATTTGGATGCAGGGGATCACTGTTGATCGTGGCAACTCCAAAATAAAAATAACTTGCTTTTCAAAAGAATATTTTATGTCTCATTTGTAATTCTCCCATGCAAATTATAACAATTCGACAGTTCTCCTTTGGTATGTGTATTGCCTCGAAAGCATATGAGATGCATTCACACACTATTGTAATTAACTGCTTTTCATTGGCAGGATGGTTGCATTTTCTCTACTTACTTATAAGGAGTATTTTCTAACATTGGCCTCACACTTTAATCATTTGCCACTTACAATTTTATCTTAGCATACATTTATTGGGCTTCTCTTTGACATTTTTAAAAATCCTGCACTCTACAGAAACTTTTTGGATTTTATAGCTTCTCACTTTATGATTATTTCTTTTTCCAAGATTAAATACTTTACTGGGAGTTTTAAAATGCTAAGATATTTGTGCCTGTTTTACTGAGATTCTGGCATCCTTGGGGGCAGGGCAGCAGGGAAAGGAGAATATGTAATTTTGAATTTTAACTCATCTCCCATGGTTCCTCAATAAAGGGCTTCACTGTGAAAAGGATATAAACCCCCTAAGTTTTACAGTGGTGTTCATGAGGCCTGGCCATACCTGAGCCAGATGTGGCTCAAGGGTTAAGGGAATTTATGTTGGATTTAGGCCGCATGTGTGTGACAGATCTTTTAATTATGCTCATCTCTTTTTCTCACAGTCTGCCTCTATTTCAAACTCTACTTTCAAATCCCTGTGATGTTATTAATCGAGTGCTCTTGAAGAGGCACACAATGTGCTCACATCTTACGAGACGGTTAGACTACCTTGAGGCTCGCTCCCTGCGTTCGTACTGAAGGTGCTTCGGGCATAAAGCTTAAGCCTGGACTGTTCCGAATTTCATGGGTTCACATGAACTTGAACCTGATTTACTAATTTAATAGACAACGGTTTGCATCGAGTGCTGGCTGGAAAAGGGGTGGCGTTAGAATGCAATGAAGTTATGCAGGCAAGCTGTTTCAGGTGAATGCACAGGACAGCAGTCAGTGTCAAGGGCTTTAACGTTTTAAGATTAAGCAGTGGTGAAAGTGCTGAAAGGTGGAAAAAGTTAACGCAGATCTGATATTTTGTGATGAAGATTTAATGAGGATTTTGCCTCGGCCACTGCATTAAATCAGATTCTGCCTGGTGGAGTCTTCGTCCTTTTGGAGAATTCTGAAATTCTTTTGATTATAGGGGAAAAGCGGAAAGTTCGGTTTGGCGGCTTAATTTCATGTTTTGAAGAATGAATACGAAAGAGAAGGTAGAATACTAAGTTAAACCTGGAGTGTTCTTTTCTCTCATGCAAGTTTAGGATAATCAACACTTGAACACCATTCTCTCTTACCGGGAACAGCCTCTCTACCTTTCTTTTAGTCGTGCCTTGTCTTGCTTTGGTACCTGTAACTTCAAGACTGTGGTGGGAGCACTCTCCTTTTCTTGTGGGCAGTTCTACCAAGATCTGTTCATTCCAGTGACTGTTGCTGCAATTCTTCGAGCATCCCCAGCTTCCTCCCAAGGCTTCCCACTGGACTGTCCCCTCTCCACGTCCCAGGCAAAGTGAGGGTATTTGCAGAAGAGCAGATGCCTCTGTGGCACCCTCCGTGTTAAGTTGTGTTGGTCACCTTGGTGCTCCGTGTCAGAAGATATTTTCACCATGACTCTGCAACGTGCCTCGTGCGGCCGTGTGCGTGTGCTTCGAATGGCACATTCCACGCTGTCCGGGATGACCCATTGACTGTGAAGGTATGTGGGTATTGGGTAAGAAATGCTGGACAATGATAGCATTAATGAATTCTGAGAGCTTTCTTGGGAAAAAACAATGCTTGTCTGATGCATAGGAATGAGACACACCCATACTATGTGTACTCCAGGAAAAAATCCTTACATTTTTTAGCAAAAGGCTATTTTTCTGTTTACAGATGGATTCTTCTTTAAGACACGCCTAGTTCTCCCCAGGTTATTCAAGTGAAATATTTTTGCATTTATGCCCACACCCAAAACCACATTGTCTTCCAAATGTGAAGGACGGGCAGGGGTACCCGGAGGAAGGAAGATGCTGGCTGTGGTTGTTGCTCCCATCCAGGTGGTCTGTAGGTCCCAGCCCATAGAGGATCTCCCCAATTTATTCCCTACAGGACCACCCGGTGTGTGGGAAGTGTTGGTGAGGCTCCAGCTCGTTCAAAGTCTCTGATGGCATGGGTGTGGTGGAGCAGATCTGGCAACTGCTGTGTTTGCTTTGGGAGAAACTTTTTTTTTTTTTTTTGAAACGTAATAGCAATGAAAATTAAAAAAAAAAATCATGGTTATTAACCACAGTTTTTGAACAGAACTCCAGCGTGCTCCAGGTTTCATGCTTCTAGTTGCCGATGGGCAGTTTGTAGGTACATGAGGTTTTCGGGTCTACCCCCACGGGTGCCTGCTGGCTCCACGGGTGCCGTGCCGGCCGTGAGCCACTGCCCGGGATGGGCTGGGCCACCAGGTCCTGTTGGGAAGGACGGGGCTCCCCACGGGGAGCTGGGGTGCAGAGTGATGGTGGGAACCAGGGAGGAACCTGCCACCTCATCCCTGCCATTCCAGCGCCCCTCCTGCCTCTGCTCTTCACGCATGTCCGTGTGTGACCGCTCGTGGATCCGGCGTGGGGAACACGGCTGGCCGAGGCTTACGAAATGACGTGGTGCGGGCACACGGGCACAAGCTTCTGTGACGCTCATTTCATTTGTAAAATTTGAAACTAAGGGTACGTCTAAAAACACAGAAAAACCTTGATGTGTTTTTTTATTCAGAAATATTATATGTCATGGTGATTACGCTCTATCACAGTATATATGCTGTGTCTCCCTTGGCTTTGTACTCTGATCCGGGGTCACACGTGATGCCCAGCCGCCTGATTTTTATGTACCAGTAATATACAGGCCATTTTTACAAACAACTGTGATGCAGCCAAGCGAGTCCTATTAGATTGTTTGTTTTGATCTCACTAGTTTCAGGAATACAGCAGTGGGGCTGCAGAACAATTCTATGTTGCCCACGCTCAACAGAGATACATATCCATGTGTACAGGCTCGGTTATCTATTAGAATGCTTTAAAAATACATTTAACCAGAAGAGATAATTGCGTTATATATGATACTTTGGGCTATTAAAGGTACATATATTTTTAAAGTGTAATGTAAAAAAATCCTGACAATAACAACAAACAAACAAACTTAACGAATTTAGTATTAGGGTGAGAAATGAAGTCAAATTTACCTTCGGTTTTCTAGAGCTGATTTGCCCAAAGACTGAGCAAACAGTTTTTCTGTGTCTGGGTGGGTTGTGGTCTTGCCTGGTATCTGTTATTTCCATATGCAGGCCAAATCCTTTGTTGCTCACCCCTGGTGTATATACACCATGTGAACCTGAAAACTGGGGTTGTTCGTTGTATGTCACTTGTCTTCCCGGGTCACATAAGACAGAGCACCATCGTGACTCAGCTACAGAAACTTCTGTGTACTAACAGTCCTTCACCAGTTCTTCTGAAGCCATTATTTCAAGGGTTTGGGGCTCAGAATCATTCCAATTAATAACTTGTTTAATTCAGATATTTTAGTTCATAGGCTCATGATCCTCTCAGTTAACGCTGCTGCAGTTTGGGTCACTGTGCACCACCGAGGTCCAGTAAACTGGGATTTTCCCTGGTAAAGGTCTTCCAGAGGGGAACTGAGAAAACCTGACCCTTAGCAACCATACAGAAATGGAACCTTTGTTTTGAAGGTTTTGTCCAAAAGTTTCCCGACATATTAAACTGTGTGGAAATTAATTTCCTTTCAAAACAAGAAATGAGGGAGATGTTTCTGAAATTTAATTTTCCATTATGGGAAACATGCATTGTTTAAACCCAATAGCCTGAGCTCCTTTTGGTGCTTAGGGTGGATGCAGTAAAAATACACTAAATAGATTTTCAGTGTCGACTGCCAGCGGTGGCAGAATGGTGAGAAGTTTGGGACATTGGTCAAAAGACTGGATAACTGTTCACTTTTGTAACCCTGAATCCAATAGCCAGGAATGGTTAGAAGTAGATGAACAAAGCAGATGTTTATAAACACTTCTCAGTCTTCCCTTCTTTTGAAGGTATTTACCATTTTTAATCCTTTTCCAAGAACGTTCATGACTAACCTGCTCACAAGAGGAGCATGTTGAAAGCCTGTGTATCTCCCCGCGTGTTATAGTAGTGATGTTACACGTCCCTCTGAAACCAATTTGGGCTGGGGACCGTTTCACACTGGTGCAGATGCTGCCGTGGGTCTACCTGGGACGAGCTGGTGGTCTTGGTTGTGCACTGGTGAGAGGGTGGAGGTTGCTTCTGGGCGACGTCCCAGTCTCGTGGAGCAATTGCCGAAGAGGTCTCTGGTGCTTTGTCCTCTATGTTTCTTCTGAAGTCCCTTCACAGCTGATTTCTCACTGCAAACATCTTCTTCGTTACAAAGCTCGTGCTTCAGAGCTGATGCTAAATTGTTCATAACAGAGAAAAGGATGTGTGTAATTTTTTATGTGTGTAGCTAATTCATCCAGATTCATATTTTGCTGTAATTAAATACGTTTTATGTATCAGGTATAATTAATATTCTAGGACATCCAAAAGACAGTGCTTAAATACCTAAATTTTGTTAATGGATTCAGTGTATGAGCCTGTTTTGTGAGCACAGGACTACATAATTGTTCAGGGATTACCCTAGATCTTTCATTAGTGATCTAACGTACCTCCCAGGCTAAACCACCTATTTATCTGGAGGGCAATTGATTATAAACACAGATTTAACTAACCGATCAATCATAATAGCTGAGATTATACTGCCAATCCGCTTTTAGTGGATTTTTATCAATTAGTACCTAAAATGTCACTTATTAATGTCTTCTATACCTTTGTTGACTCTTTATAAAATTCAGGTAGGAGACTCATGTTTTAAAAATGCCATATTTTTATAGTGGAAATGCCATATTTTAGGGTTATCCTGTAATTCTAGAAACTATTTATTAATCTAATTTGTCAACATTCCTTTGTTTCAAAAAAAAAAAAAGTAAAGTAAATTAAGATTAGGAGCCTGTTCTGTAACCACAGAAAAATTGTCTGTAATGGGCTTGTGGTTTAGGTCTTGACTCAACACTTTGTGCTCCTGTAGGACATAATCCAAACTCCATTCAAAGGAGAGAAAAAAGTCTCCGTTGACTTCCGCAGGCTCGGGATCGCCACAGTCAGCGTTACTGGCCATGCAAGGAAAAAGGCAGAAGTCAGGGTCAGACCTTTTCAGGCGCTTCTAGTTCTCTCTGAATGTCTAGGAAATGTTTGTGTTCAAGAGTGAAACTCCATGTTTCTTGTGTTATTTTCCCAGAGATATGTGCTAAAGGAATTGAGTGAGTCTTGTGTATAAGAACTCAGTAAAATAAGTAAAGGTAAGATTTGCACGACCAGGTTCTCATGCTTTCACTTGCTCTTGGCATCATCGTCATTTCCTCCCTGTTTAGGGATCCCCTATAAAATCAGTGGAAGCTCCTGTGGTGCGAGGGGAACGCAATGCTGAATATAAGGGACCAGAGTCTGGCTCGGGGCGCATCCCGTTGGATGCACGCAGTGTCACCTGTCACCGGGTGCTGAGGGTGTTTGCTTGAGAAATACCCTACAAATGATCAAAATCTTAGTGTTTATGGCCTCTGTATCATGCCAGAGAAACCTTTTGGTTTTCCCCTTGGGCTGCAGCCTTGTAACGATGAGCACCGGGGCACATCCACCCGTATGAAATCTTCGATGAGAGTCCTGGCTGCTGATGTCCCTGCTGCTCCCTGAGCGCAATGCGGGGACCAGGAGGAAGATCCGTGTGGGCCGGTGGTGGCCCGGGGGGTGGCGAGCAGCAGCCAGTGTGCGCGAGTGCGCTGAGGAGCGGGAAGAGCGACTTCGATTCGCAGGCACCGATAGATCTTTTGAGTCCTGTTTTCATACAATGGCGCCGCATTGTGTAACAGTTAAATCTCATACTAACCCTGGAGCGTGTTTATAATGCTCCTTCCCTATATGTGACTTAATCTATACTGTTTTTTAAAGAAAGCAATTTCATACGTGTTAGCTGAAGCACGCCTCTGTCAGTGCCCTCCACGTGACGTTATCAAACCTCTGTCCGTGTTCTGCGTTGCGCTGGGTAAGCGAGTGCCCCATGACTAGTTCATACTATTCTTAAAGGGTTACAGTTTTGTTCCAACGGCTTCCGTGTGGCTTTGTAGATCGCCCTGCCCCACAGCGTTAGTGACTGAGTGGGAAATAGGACCGGAATTACATTGGATTAAAAATACGGGGCTACCATTGGGAAGCAAAATAGCAAAAAAGTGTACCTCCTCTTGGTGTCAAAAAGCCATCTGATGCTTTTAGGGATAAAAGAATTGCTCTAGACTTGTAAGCATACCTTTAAAATATATTACCTTGTTCAGGGGCTTCCTGACTCGTTGGGTGAACGTGCCTGGCTTGCAGTGGGGTTTTACTGACGCGGAGCTGAGATGTACCTCCTGCCGGTGAGCAGGTGGCACTGAAGAACCCAGACAGGTCTCGTCTTCAATTCTCTTCTCTGTCCAGCCCAAAATTTGAAGTATTCTTCTCTTTGGGACCAGAGGTGTCTTTCATCGTACCAGGTTCAGAGGTCAGACCAGCCTTTGCATGTGATGGCTCTTTGTGATATTAACGCTCTGGAAGCAACTGACAAGCAACAGAATTTTAAAAATTCTTTAAAAATGCCAAATAATCTTTAATCTTTCAAATACACACCCTTTACTGACGGGTTGGGTGGTTTTTCTATTGAATCTACTCAGTCCACTTGGTGGACTTGGCAGTGCTGGGTTAGCGTTTGTACTTGATGGTCTGAAAGGTCTTTTCCAACCGAAACGACTCTTTGATTCCATGATTTGTCTGAGTGAGAGCAATGGAGTGTGTCGTTTGGGTGGATGTGGGGAAAGAGCACAGAAATGGAAAACAAGATTTTGGTTGAAAACAGAAACTAGATTCTTAACGGACTGTGTTTTTTTTCTCTTACTTTTGTCCTTCTTTCCATTCGCTTACCTAGTGCACACCCAGTGTACATTTTGTGTAAACCTCTTTTTTAATATGTGCATTTGGCAGCTGTCTGAAGGGTTGGTGAGAAATCTAGACTGCATCAGGTTAGGGGTTTGCTGGGTAACGGAAAAAGAATTTCTGTCCACTCTTCTTGTTCTGTGTTGTATCCAAGAATCTGATGTCTGTCACTTCCCGCTTTCCCAAAAAAAGCAGATACTGGTGTAGTATTTGTGAGATGCATTTAATAAATAGTGATGTTCTTTGTACTATTATTGTTCTCTACTTTCTGCCTGGGCAGCTGTACCCTCTGTCATCAATGTTTCAGGAACAAAATATGTTCCTATAAAGGTGAAATTAAGAGTTTTGAATCTTTTTTTTTTTTTCCTATTTCTTTTTTCTTGTTTACCCATCGGTGTCACAGGTGGGTGAGTATTAAAGGCTTTCCCTGAGATTTTTGTTTTATGGAAGCTAAATGAGCACGGGAAGATGATATTTTGTGAAAATACGGTCTCTAAATATTTCGGAGGCAAGTTGCTTTTCCATAAATGCTTGTCTGTAACTTTTGGTGGTAAATTCATAACACAGGATGGATGATTCATGACTTGGGGATATGTGCACACCTTGAGATAATGTTAGTTAGATAGTTTTTATGGATATGTTGAGATTATTATGATCATCCTAGTAGCACATTTGATAAATGAACGTAATTACAAATACAATAGCAATTGATGTGATCACAGTGTTTACAAAGTGTGGTTCATTTTTTGTATTGATTGGAACTTTCAGAGAAGATGTGGAAGTATTCGCTGAGCTCTCGTAAAACAAAAAGCCATGGCTGCGAAGAAAGAGCCTGGCCAGAGGCACCGGCCCCTTCACAGTGAAGACCCTGCACTTGGTCTCTGCTCAGTGACTTTCGGAGTAGAGTGAAAGTGCACGTTACGGTATCTTTCCTGTGCATTCTCCTTGTTAGAGAATTTTGCATACGCTTAGTTTGCCTTTTTCTTCCTGGAAGGCAAATAACAAAAGGGGTAGAGTCTGACTTGCTGAAAATACCAACTTAAGAGTGAGAAAAGTAATTTTTTTTAATTACATCAAAGATTTATTTTAAAATAAAAATTAAAAAACAAACCACAGAACAACCAAAACCCAGCTGTTATGCAGTGGTTTAGTTGATGGCTGTTAATTATTACATATAGTGGTGTTCTTGGAAAGCCCATATTTTTTAGCTCAGACTACTAACATAATTTAGGAGATCTGCAATTATGGGATACATTCGGATATATACCAGTGAAGACTGGTAAGCATTTTCCTGTTGGGGTACATGCTCCTCATATAAACTGGCACATGAAAAGAAAAGCTGTAGAGAAAAGAGATCAAAGTTAGAATTGCTCAAAAGGAAGGAGATGATACCGCATCAGTCACAAAGGAAATATTGAACCAGATCAGAGATCAGCTGTGAAATTGCACCCGGTGAGACTTACCCAGAGGAATCGACGGGGACATTGAGTAGTCCTAAATGAAGGAGACAAACGGGGTTTAAGAGTATTTCAACTACCGGTAAGTCTATCCTTCTAGCTCTGTGCATCCTTTTGGGATTAGAAGGGATTCTTCATGATGAAATACCAACTTTTATGACTTTTAAAAAAAAACTTATGCTTGCATATATTCGGTGGTGTCCAGTTTGTGATTTATTTGGTCTCCTTTCCCATGTTCCTGTAGCTGCTGCTGTATCTTTAACTTCCAGTTTTTGCAGTCGCCTGATGACTTCTTTCCTTTACTCTACCTTCCTTAGTGTCCAGTGATCTATAAGCCAACAGACATGGCCTCGCGTCATGGTGGTGTTTCTTTGGCATACGTCTTGGTCTCATTGCTTCTGCTGCCTCTCCTCCCTGCCATCCTTTTTTCGGTGCAACCTCCTTTGTTCTTGCCCGCGAGCATCAGTCTGTCGTGCAGTCAAGTTCAATGGAGGATAGTGGGGAAGAGGATCTTCTCATACAGCCAGGTCCTTCCGTTTGGAGTGAGCTGATAAACAAAACCATAGGTTTCTACTAGGTCCGTGCTGTTTAGAGCAGCCACTAATGACTGGGACCAGTATTTCAGAACGGTCATTCAGTCTAACATACGGACACAGTATATTAGTGGCTATGTATATTTCTTGCTATAATTCATGAAAGATACCACTTGTTTTTCCACAGAAAGCTAATGGTACAACATTTTTTTTGCTGTCATTCTTTTTAATATCTTCCAGTGGTGGAATTCCAATTTTTTTTTCATGCTATTAAGTGCTTTGGTCATACTACTCAGGAAAGAGGAGGCATGGTATGGAGAGGTGTTATCTTAAAATTAAAAATTTAGAACTGTTGAATAGCTAAATCGTTTTAAGTATTTGTTGTCCCTTTCCTTCCAAATCACTGAAAACCACACACCGATATATACATTGTACACATAAAATCATTTTACTTGTTCATTGTGTAGCCACGAGCAAGATGGGAATAGGACGTGTGGTTAGTAGCACATTCAACTTCACAGTGCTCCAAACCTTCTTATGGTAAGACACAACAGAGGAAGAGGAGGACTGTATGTACAGTTGAAATCGAGGGGAGATCAGCCCACAACTGACATAACCAGAGCACTGGGTTTTTTTTCCCTGTCTTCTGGGGTAGCAGTGGCTGCACCGCCACATTCTGCAGGTGCTGTTGATAGAGGAAGCCTTCGGTTCTTCTGCTTCTCTCTGACTTCCCATCCTGAAGAAGGACCTTTGGAACAACTCTTCAAGATCGCAGCTGAGAATTCCCGTCCTGTGTCAAATCAGAGAAGGTTCACCTTGTGAACGGTTGATCATCCTTAGCTCGTCTTGGCTGAAATGTGATTTAAGAGTACTTAGTACCTTGAATTAATTGGCTCTAAATGTGCAAAAGGTATTAAAATGAAATTCTTTTAATGAAGTGACATTAAACATTCAGTATCGCAGACTCAGCTGGAAATTGTTTTGGAAGCCGTTGCCCGAGAGGCTGGTCGGTGCCGGTGTCCTGGCCGTGGCGAGGGCTGCGGTGGGGCCGGAGCTGCCATCCTGGATGGGCTGGCAGTGGCATGGGAAACGTATCTCGGGCAGCCCCAGGCAGACACACGGGGTGAGGAGGTTCTTCGTTTGCTTGTTTTTTCCCTTCCTCTGTTTGCAGAATCCTTGGCTTTGGCAGCTTCATGAGCTGGACAAACAGGGAAGTGTCCATGCTAAATTCAGCTTTTCTTAGTGTTTCTCTTGATTTTTTGGTTGTCCTGGATATTTTTTCCCTTTAGAGAGGGAATAACAGTTGGAAGACTTCAGCGGGTGATGAAGGAAGCATGTTTTAGTGCACTGTTTTGCTGTTGCGTGTTCAGTGCGGCAGCGGTCACTGCCGGCAGCGGCAGGCGATGCTGCGGAGCAGGCTGGAAGCAGCGATCTTAAAATATTTCAACCAGCCCATGGCTGTCAGGTAGCTGTTTGCAGCAAGTGGCTCTCCCCAGCAGAAAGGCGTGCGTCTGGCTTTCAGACCGTCATTTGTCGGTGTGATACCCGAGTTTCTGCTGGTTTACCTGCTGCACCATTGTGTTTCTCCTGCCGGGCTCCCCCTGCTCTGTTTAAGTCAGATTTATCACCAATAAAGTAGTCGTACAAGTGCTATCGCAGGAAGGAGAAAATCTTACTTCGTGTAGGCTTGACTTTCCCTTTTCATCCCGTTTTGCTGCCATCAGCTCCTCGTACACCGCTCCCCTCAGTGAATGTAAATTTCATTAAAGCCCTCTTGGTTCCCTGCCCGCTGCTCCACCGTGAATCCGATCGCTGTTATTATTTCTGCCTCTGTCACTTTTATTTTCTCTTACCTTTTCCCCCTCGGTTTTATGTAAATAATGTTTGGATAATGGAGTGAAATGGTTTCCATGGAGCTGAACAAATACAGGTCACGGTGTGCGGGACTCCTCTGCACCTGAACATGAAGGTGAACATGTATATAATTTTTAATTATTTGGTTTCTTACAACTAAGAAATAAGTTTTGCGTGTCTTGTAGCACCGTTTTTCTGATGACAGAAATTAGTTCATTGTGAATTCTGCAAAAATAGTTTTGCCTTTCAAATGGTAATTTTTTCACTGTATTCATACTTTTTTTTTTTTTTAAATGACACTATCATGCATTACACCATCTGATTAAAAAATCTGCTGGAATAATATTTGCACTGAACATCTGTCATTGGCAGCTGTAAATATGTTCTGTATTTATCTACTAGAAATCAAGTTAAGAGCCCCTTGCAGTCAGCAGAACTTTCACCGACGGGGAAGAGTGTCGAATGCCCGGTTCCCACGCGTTTTCTTTAGATGTAAATGCCCTGAAATAGGTTAAACATACAGTTCATTAATTTTGAAACCAAACTGAGGTTATAAGGACTGTTTTTAAAATGCGCTGGAACAGTTGCTGTCATGGGGAAGAGTTGCAGTTGCAACTTTTGGGGGAAAATGAAGGTTTGAGAGCTGGGGTTTAGCCCTCCCCGCCGCTGCCTGGGGAAAGCCAGCACCGGCGCTTCCTTGGGGTTACCGTCACGCCGGCGTTTTTTTTGTGTTTGATGCAATAATAGCCAGGAGCAAGTTGACAAGATAGGAGTTGTGACAAGATGAATACGTTTTAAAGTCCTTCTGCCCCATTTTGCGGGCACCTCTGCGTGTAGGTTTCCCATGGCTTTCTTACCCTCCGCAAACAAGGAAAGAGGATTTCATTCGTCCTCAGAGGAGGAGGTTGATAAAATGGATTTTATGATCCTTATCTTATTGTCTGAGTTGCCATCTAAATAGAATTGACATTGTCTAACTTATGTAGACCCCGTTTTTCCCGGCGCACGCTACAGAGGAGCTGACCTGGATGGGTTGAGAGCTGATTTCTCGGCAGCCCGAGTCGCGATAGTCCTGACAAAGTGCTGGGAGCCGGGCGCGCGGGCAGCGGCACGACACCTTTCTGGGCATCAGTCGGTGTGTTTGCTACACAACACGGTAATGCCGCATCACATTGAACAAGTGGTGATGATGAATCCCAGAAGGAAAGTTTAAGAACTAGCCTTTAAGATCCAGTAGCAGTTGTTTTGCTGTTCGTGGACCTCGAATTTTCTTATGAAAATTTAGGCTGAATCTTGGAGCAAAGGAAGGAGTGACCTTAAATAATGAAATCTGCAGCGAATGAATACCTGGACGGGCAGATGCAAGTACATTCTCAACTCCACACACGTGAAAGTTTGGAGAAATGAGGTTGGGCCTCACTCTCTGAAACTCGAACTGGGCTGTATTGTCAGGGGAAAAAAATCCAGACTGAAGGTTCTTTAATTGAAAATTCCCTGCCAAAAGTTTTAAGGCATTTACATCTGGAGTGAGTTCCCTCAGCTGGGGATGCAAGCCTTTTTGAATTTGCAGGGTAGCTATCAACGACTAGAAACTACATCGTGTGGCTTACAGGACTAATCAGTCAGAAAAATAAATGCCGAAGCCAACAGGCTGGAGAATAGTCCGTGGGCGATCTTTTGTTATCCTTGATACTGTGAATGAGTTGTTGAATAAATCAGAGTAACTTATAAATGAATGCAATAAATTAGTATCAGCAGAAGTTTGTATAGGGATAATTCATAAGCAGAAAAGGGTGGTACGTTTGTCAAAAAAAATTTTCACCTCAAATAATTCATTTGTTGCTGTGATCATCGTCTTGCCTTGGTCCTGGTGGTGAATGAGGAATTAGTACATCCTCTACCACAGTGATATAAAGATTTATTGTGTTCAGCTGACGGCATTAAATGATCCCGCTGCCACTTTCTGCACCAGATGGAGCTTTGGTGACCTTCTGGCAGAACCCCGTGCTGCAGCCCATCGCAGCACCCCGGCCTGCAGGTGACAACCGGACGAGTGACTGCTGCAGGAACCTGATCTGAAAGAGTTTTGTGCAGGGACCGACGGTGCCCAGAGCAATGTGAAGCCCCGTGTGTCCTTCCTCCGGCCGTTCTCTGCCTGGATGCCGGTTGTTTCCAGCGGAGCAGTAGGCGTTGGGGATGCTCCAACCCTGGTGGCAGCTGGTCCCTCGGCAAGTCCCTTTCTTGCCCCAAAAAGGCAGCAGAACATGGTTTGAGAGGGGACCTGGAGCAAAAGGCATCAAGTAGAGATGGAAGAGAAAGATTTGCTTCCAACTCTGGCTTACTCGTGGTACTCCCAAAGCTGTTTAGGCTGTGAGGTTATTTGTAACCTAAATGAAGTTTTCCCCTGGCCGTCCTGAAGGACGGTGCTTGTGGTTGCTCCGGTGCTGTCGCAGTGTCCACTCCGGAGTGTGGTCAGCAAACAGGCAGAGGCAGACCAACCCCTTTCCCCAGGTGCTGCTTTGCAGAGCAGAGAGGTCTCCAAAGCTCGCTCTCCTGCTTCGCTTCATGGACCATCCAAGTTTCCACCCTTCCAGATGCCCCAGCCTCTGCCCGCATCTTCTCTTCTTCAGGGTTTATTACGCAGCAGCCCAAATTCTTGACAGTAGAGGTTTGCCTGAGAGCTGTGCAGAGCAAAAGATGCATTACTAATCCTGCTGTGCCCCAGGACCAGATGAAAACAGCCTCATTGCTGCGATGCTCAAAGAGGAGGATGGTCCATGGTGCCCTCTCGGCACGAACACGGTCTGTTTGGATGAGTGGTGGCAGGGATGTGCCGGTCCCACTGTGTCCAGTTTGGGTCAGAATACAGGTATTGAACTGTTCCAAGCGCGGGGACGAGTTCTGGGCCAGGGCACCAAAGCAAGCCCCTGGCTTCCGTGGCCTCACAGGTGGACAATTCTTCTCTTTTACAGTATTCTGTTTCAAAAGTGCTCTGTGTGGCGCTCTGAAAAAGAAAGCAGAGGGAACTGGTGGGTTCGGTGAAAACAATCCCGTCGTATCCATCGTCAGATGACACAAGCGAGAGCTGCCGTCCATTTACTGCAGCGTGGGACGGGCTTCTTCATCGTCATGCCCTGGCCATGGGACAGAGGCCAAGAAGAAGAAAGTGTTTCCTGGAGGGGATGTATAACACAAAGTTGCCCCCAGGTTGACTATAATTTAGGTCCTACAGACTCTATCTGTCCCTACAGCTCGTTCTTCAACAACAAAGCAGGTTGTGTGCAATTACAAGTCCTTCAGGCTACAAGACTGAGGGTATCACTGTAAGGAAAATATTCTGCCTTTATACATACCCTCCGATATCTCTTTGGGGTCTTTTAAAGGGACAAGGTACTGTATCTTTTTTCTGTTTTAATGCTATGCTTAGAACAGCACCGTAGTTCCTCAGTTTCAAAAAATCTCAAACAAACATGGAATTCGTATAGGTTGGTGAGTCAAAACTGCCATCGCCATCTTTACTATTTAAGGGAACAACTGTGTACAGCCTTCTTCCTTTGCAGCACGCAAACGTTTTTTAGAGATCATATTCAAATTATAAAATTAAGATAGCTGTCTTTTTTCCTGCTGCGTCATGTTACAGATTAAGGATACCAGACTGATAACAACAGTCTTTAATAGGTATTAATAAATACAATTCTCCCTGAAGTTTTGACCTCGAAAAGTTTGTGAGGAGAATTATGACACTTATTATCAGCAATATGTTATGGTCTAAATTTAGTTACTGCTGTTGTAGGAAAGTATGGAAGTAGTTTTGGTTGAGGTTGAGGCTGAATCAAGGAAACCCACCCTTCTCAGGAATTAATGGATGCTTTCATTCTTCCTGGCAGAGCTACTTTATCATTCATATGACTAAACAGACAATCAATTTAACAGCAACGTATGGGAATGGAGGGAATGAACAAATAAGCTATGAATGATGAGAACAGAAAAATCAAGCCCCCCTCCCTTATTCCCTTTTAATGGCTAATACCAACAGGGACAAGACCAGTAAAAAGAGGTTAATGAATTGCAAAGATCCTTTAGAAAGTGATTGACTGGTATTGAAGCTCAGTCAAATCAGTCATAAATATTTACTTTTATTAGCAACAGTGGGTTGCCTGTTATTTTCAATTGATTTTTAAAGCTGTCAAAAATCTACCACTGTGACTATTATCAAGTGTTTTATTTCATCAATATTTTCAAGCTACAAAGAGCTGGACGAAGCACTGTCCCTGAAAACTCTTTCCTTGCCCGTTTGGTAAGTGTTGCTCACAAATGATTAAAAGAAGGAAGTTGAAGCAAGATTCACTGCGCCGTGCAGGCTCATCACCCCATCGCCTCCCTGCGGCTCCGAGCCCCTGGGATTTAATGTCGCCTCCACTCGGGGTTTGTCGTGCCGCGATAATGCCCATGGGAAACCGGGGAGGATCGGCCGGGATTCCTAAACCTGGGGTCCTGCCGTTTATTTTCCCGATTTGGAGGGGTCTGTGGTGGGTGCCGGTGAGACACGGTGCCTCTCGCCAGCCCCAGGGGCGATGTGGTGCCGAGAGAACGGGGGAGAGGAGCCTTCCCAAAGGTGCCAAACGGAAAGGTTTTCAAGGCGGTGGGGGCTACGTTAAAGCCCAATAATATAATTCAAAGGAAAATAACAAAAAGGAATTTCCTAGAGATAACAACAAAGAGTTAACATTTCCCAGGGCAGACAAGTTTCCAATTCAATTAGTTTTAATGAACCTTCTGCTCACTGGTTACTGAACTAGAAAGAACAGCAATAAATGCCCAGAGGAAAGAGAGAGAGGATATTAAAGGAGGGTTAGTGTATAGTATATAAATTTCCAAGTTGACTAAAAGAGTAGCCTTGATATAGTTTTAGGAACCAAAACTGCAGTCTCGTATCTGCTCTCCCTTTCCAGCAAGCTGCTGTCGCACACGCTGGGTGAACCTCGGGCTCTCTGGATTCTGCCCAACTATTGACCCTCTATTGTCTCTGGAAACGCTGCAAAAAAATTACAAACTGTATTTTCAGTTATTTTTTTGATCAACTGATTTCTTTTTAAAACGGGTTGCAGCATTAGTATTTCATGAGTCAAGCACAGAGAAAACACGAGTTAATAAGAAAATGAAAAAGCAAATATAAATTCTGTAGTGAGAACTCTATATTGAATGTCTTTTTCATATAAAATGCACAGTAATTTAAAAAAAAAGCTCTGAGGGTATTATTCAGCCTGTTATTAACAGCATTTATATGCATGTTTGATTTAAGTTTAAATATTAATTTTATGTGAATTTTGGTCACTGAAATTATGCGATAGAATCTTCCTCTTGTATTTCCAGGGTCCAACAGTATGTGTCAGATTTTGGTTAACATAAAACCACACAGTTGCATATGTTTACACATCCATGCTGACTAAATATTTGACAGAAATAATAGATTTTAATACGTGCTGCATAGTGTTTTATTGTTTCAAATAGCATTTTCTGATGTCAGGCTTTTTTTGTCCCATTCACTGAATTTCCATGGATTTAGCTGCATATATTTAAAATATTTCATAGCCTGCTTTCTTCTATTAGCAATGAGAAGTACTTGAAAAAATTTAGGGCATTCTAAGCATACAGTTTGTCATTCATTTGTAATCTAATATGAATTTATAAAGAAAAAGATCTTTTTTTTTTCCCTTTTGCATATTGCTATAAATTATTAGCAAAAGTCTGCTTGCTGTATTTTAATAATGATAGTTATTTATTTAGTCACAATGCTGTTCAAGCAAGCAGATTTTCAAATAAATATATATGTCCTACTTATCTGTACATTTCTATGCAGTGTTCCTCATTGGAGCTCAGCTTGGATCCTTTAAACTCCTACATCTTCAGGACAGCCCCTGTTACAGTATCGGAACACGATGTGCGCGAAAACCATTTTTACAGCTACCTTTAAATACTGAAAACACTTATTCTAAAATGAAGCATTGCCATTATCTAGGTTTAAGAAAAGACATCTCACCTCCTTTTCTTACTGTTTAGTTTGCAATATTGGTATCAAAAGAACAAGAGCTTTTAGGCTATATTTTTATTTTAATTTGCTTATGTATGAAGTAGCTTGACCAAGTTTTGGTGGGTTTTTTTGTTTGGTTTTTTTTTTTTTTTGTTTTTGCTTTTTTTTTTTTTTTTTTAAATTAAAATGCAGTAACTAACTGCAAATAGAGAAGTTCTTTCTTTGTCGAAGTACTAAAATAGTCAAAATTGTATTTTCTATACCGTCATTGCAGCGCTGCGTAACCCGATGTTGGGTCCCTGCACGGTGAAGCGCGGCAGGCGACAGCATTTTCCCCTGCCTGCAAACACGAGATTTTTGGTGTACAAGGCACTAACCTCCTCCTTTAATTTCTTTGTTCTCCGTGTTTTGTAACTACATAGAAAATTATTGCAATAATTTTACAGGCTGTTTACAAAGGAACAGGCAAAGCAATAAGGGTATAATTCGGGATATAAGCATTCCCACGTCCGGGAGCTGGCTGGGCGCTGAGGAGCGGAGCCTGGGCCAAGCCCCTGGGGCTGGGCCAAGCCAACCCCTCGGCGGGGACTCGCAGAAAGGGGGCGTGCAATAATACCTGAAATTAGCCAGTGGGTCTTTAATTGATGCCCTATAGATTTTTCTCGTGAATCACCCAATTTCATCCCTGTTTGCACGGGGAATATTTGTTCTTCGAAGTTACATATTCAGCGGTGAGTCACAGAGTCATTTTTAATAGCAGGAGCCAGACCACCGGTGTGCCATGGCTTCCAGAGCTAATATTTAGCATGGAGCAGGCTGACAACTTCCTCTTCGGTTTGCTAAATCCCAATAAATCACGGTAGAGAATTATGGGAAAGCGAACGAGAACAATGGAGAAGACAAAATAACTCTGCCTTCCAGTTTCTTAAATAGCAACTAAAACTCTAGAACTTGCCTCTAAGATATTACAAGAACTTTGTCAAGTAGCACATGAGAAAATAGAGCCCACAGCCATATAGTAAGCAAAAAAATTCTGTTTGAGTATTGACATGACAGTTTTTGAAAGTTCAAGCAGAAAACCAATTATAATGAGCACCGAAAAGCCCGAAGCCCTGCTGTTCAATAAATAAAAAAGTACAACAAACTATTTTCCAAAAAGGTTCTAGAGAGTTTCTTCTTGTCCCACTACTTACAATATGATTACATAAATAGTCTCTATTTGCTGTTGAATTGCCAGGCAGCTGTATTAAAGTACAAATCAAATCAAGTCAGGATTAGAAAGTAAAAGAGCATGGTTTAAAGTAATCTATCCCCCAGGAACTGTGCTCAGATTCATCAAACAGAGCTTAAAGTACAGTATATCTTATACCCTTGTGTTTCCATGCTGCACTGCTGCAAAACCAGTTATTATTTTTGATATCCAGAGAATGTTGCTCGTAGCTTTAGGAGGCTCACTTGCTTATTTAAAGTACTATAAACCGTCCCTGTCACTTATTATTATTTCTCTTGGTTAAGATTCATGAGAAGGACATAAGCGTGGAAGACACGAAGCTCCTTTATTGATCAGACCATTTTTGCCTCCCCTGAATTACTCCAAATATGCGCGGCGGATAAAGGAATGATATGTTTTCTTCCAGGTTTCTGCTGATCTGCAGGTGCAATATTTTTAAAAGCTTAAGCCCCGTGCGTTGTTCTGCCTCATCAGCAGCAAGGCGTGCTCCCCCTCGGGCGGCGCGTGGAGGACCTCTGCTCCAGGGCCCAGGTCAACCCTCTTTGTGTGAGCAAAACCGCTGACTCCCCTTCCCCTGATAAAAAGTATTGCTGTTGGTTTAGAAGCACAACGGGCCCCCCAAATGAGTGTAAATTATATGATAAGCACGCCTTTATAAAGCTTTTTTGTATTCCCGTTTTGAGCCCATAGAAGTGTAAAACACCCTTTGTACAGAAGGGGTTCACGCTCTGGCTGGTTTGCCAGAGGAAGGGCAGAGACTTGGCCTGGTTTTGTGCCATTATTCGTTAATACCAGGGCTTGTACAGACCAGACCCAAGTCCTCATCGCCCCTGATTGCAAAAAGGCGATGAACAAAAATAAAAATTGATAAGCATGAATTTGAATAAAAAAATAGCGTGGAGGTGGATAGTAATGGAAACGTCCTTTTCTAAGGATGTGACAGGCACCCAGGAGCAGGGGTTGTCTTTTCAGCAGCAGGTATCTGAGCTGCTGGGTGGGTGGCCAACGGGGCTGGCTCTTTGTGGTGGGCTGCGGTGGTCGGTGTGCTCCCAGGGCTTGTCTTGGTGACCAACACGGGCTGAGCAAAGAGGAGGATTTGGAAACCGGAGATCTGATGCTCCCTGCCAATGATTTCCTGCATGACCTGCCTTATCAAAACGACCATCTTCGTGCGGATCGGGGACGCTCCCCGCTGCCGCCGCCCAGGGGATGCTCTTTGGGAAGCGCCGGGCGTTCGGTAGGTGCAAGGGGCTCGTGGCACGGGGAGCGCGTGGGCTTTTCTTTGTGAACACGCTGAAATCGAAGTAAAATCAAACAACCGAGCAACGATGATAAACCCCAAAGCGTTTGCACCCTTTAAGAAGTACTAGCATTGCCCACACAACCCAGGGGAGGTGGGATGTCCCTGCGGTGTCCCAGGGGACGCTCAGGGTTCCCCGTGGCTCTCCCCAGTGTCCATCTCCTCCCGGGTGGCTGCTCTGGTGGTTCATCATTGGGGACCTCCAGCTCCGGGGGGGTGGTGTAAACCGACTGCTGTCACTGCTGAGGACGGTCATCCTCAATTAAAGACAGGGTAGTGCCTTAATAGTAATGGCCTCATCAACAAGGTTAAAATAGAGCAACTGAAAATTAAATTTATTGGTAATTTTTCGGCTGTTGTGCCCTGGGCTGGAGGCGCAGGTGAGCGTGGTTGAAGCAAACCACTTGTTGCGGCGCTTCCCCAGAAGTTTCCTCCAGGGAGTCGCCCCCTGCCATAGTTCCCTGCTGTTCGTTTGGCTTCCCGGCGAGCGCAGGGAGAACGGGGCCTTTCTCCTCCCTTCGCCTTCCTCGCCATTTCCGCGGATCGCACGTCTTTATCCCTGTTATTTTAGAAGCTGGCGGTGGATAGCACAGCGTGCACACGATTATCCAAACGTTGGCGGTTTAGATATAAGCACCTTCCGTCTTCCCCACTCCCTCTCCTGTGCTCAAATCGCTCTGAACAATTTTGGGGGAATCTTTTAATGAAGTATTGATTTTTATCAAGCGCATCAAACTAAAGGTAAATGTACCATTGTGTCATGTTTAAAAAAAAAAGAAAAAACAATACAAAAAACCCCAAGCCCCAGTATATTACAGATAAACTAAGATAAATGACTTAAGTGCTCAGTTTGTGGAGTAAATTGAAACCATACATCACGGGCTTTCATTATTTTATATTATAAATACTGTGAAGAGTAGGAAAGATGATTGAACAGTAATACAAAATTAGTACTAATTGTCGTGACTCCGTTGATGAGGAAATGTGCTTTTAATATAAATAATGCGGAGTAATCATTATAACAAAAGTTAATTTTTTATAGCTAGTGATTGCAGGGTGATAATCAGAAGCCTATGACATCCATTAAATTGCCCTTCCCCGATCCCGCATGAAGAAATGAAGGGATCTGTGTTAATTTTAAAGCTCCCTTTGATTGGGTGAACCTGTCTCCGTTTTGCGTGACACTCTTGCCACAGGTCATTGCCTGGTGCAGTGTACCATGAAACAAACAAATAGAAAAAGGCACCTTCTGGCACTTTAAGTTTCCCTGCCATCTGACTGCAGCCCCGGTGGGTTGAAATGATGAAAAGCACAGCCTTGGAAAAATCTTCCTATGGTTAGATTGGGAAAAATGAGTATGATTATCACATGTGCTGGGAAGGGCAGGATAGACAGCTGAAGTCATCTCAAAACTCCAGAGAGAAGAAGAAGACAAGAGGTCACAATTATATTCTGGTATCACACTCCCTTTCACGGAGATCTGATATATTCGGTTTGTTCTCGTATGGTGCTTAGGGAAGTTCTAATTAAGGGAAGAAAGAATTTTGACACATGTGAAGCAGAGATCAATATTTAGCACTATAATCAGCAATTCCTGATGGCTTGACAATGTCACTATACACACTGTAACTATCCATTATTCGCTGAGAAGGGAGCCAGGCGGAGGCTAACAGGCTTACTGCAAGCTATCATGAATCACATAAAGCAGTGCCTCATTCACTTCTATTTGTCTTCCTTTTCATCTTCATTCATCCTTATAAAGCAGGCTGCGCTGCCACCAGCCTTGAGAGCCACCGTGCTCCTGCGCCGCGCCGGGAAGGGGCTCGGCTGCTGGAAAGGTGGGCTCCCATGAAAACAGCAGCCGTTCCCGCGGGACGGGCGGGGGTTTGTGCCACCTGAATATACGTAGTGCCCCGGAACGTTGACGGTTGGCGAACAACGGAGGGTTTCAACAACTGATAGTACAAGGGAAAACGGTAACAAGCACGTTGTAGAGTAGACAAAGCCCCCGACTCCGTCTTCTCTAACAAGAGATGGAGAGATTAGGCGAGTTATTTTTAGGGTATGATCCTGTACCTGCTTAAATTGATGGTATCCAACTCTAATGGTGTAGCAGTAAAAGAAAAATGGAGCCAGAGAACAAGCTGAATCTCCAGTTTTTGCTACTTGGGCATGGAAGCCAATCAATCATCCTGCTTACTGCCTGAACTCGGCGCGTAGCTGGTGGAGATTAGAGAGAAGGAAGACACACAAACGAACCCCCCATTTGTTTTTGTTTGGTTCTCTCCTGATTGGGGCTTTAATTGTTTGAATGTGGGGATCTGCCGGGTGTTCGCGAAGTGCTCGCGGATCTCAGCACTTTACACGGTATCGCTCTGGGCTGCTCCAGGCATCAATAGCTGTTTTGCTTTAAAAATGGGATTCCCCCGCTTTGGGAGCAGAAATAATGCAGGTGACTGGTGGTGTCTGAAAACACCATGAATATCGACCCTTCAAAGCAAATAATTTGGGAGAAGTTGTGAGCCGAAAATAATCTGAACTGTTCAAGTTTACTCACAGATTATGAAGACATTAGCAGATGCCCAACTCAGTTTATGAATCTTTCATAAACAATGATGAATTTGCAATAGAAAATGCCATCAGCTCCAGTTTGGGTGTAATGTTGATCATAATAAAGTGAAAGCACAATTTGTCTGGGTAGGAATATGTGAGTGATATAGTATTTTGGATGACAGTGCCTGATACAACTTGATTCAGGCAACAAGCTGACATTTCCACCTAATTTAAACTGAAAGTGAAATTGTTAAAACAACAAAAATTAAAATGTGAAATTCGGGATGCATTCACATAATTCCTTGAAAACATCGGCTGGCGAACTTCCAGTTGCACATCAATGTAACAGGGGGACAATTTTGCTGCTTTTTCAGATAATTGGTTATTTACTGTGGAATACTGCAGGACATTCTTAATAAGTATCAGCAATCCGATGCTTTAACGTGGTTTCTCTGTCTTTTTGAATAAGAAATAAGGATTTCATGTTCAAATAGCTGAAGAATAGTATTTTGATTTCCATCTGAGCTTTTAACGGTGTGAGAAGTGATTTTGATACTTCTCTCTTTATTCCTACACCTCTAGTTCTATTTTGGTAGAGCTGATAACCTGCGCGGTTCTAGCCTAAAGAAATAAATACTTTGTAAAATGTAATAGAACAATTTCAGACCATTTTACATAAAGAACATTATTTCCTACATTTCTCCTAACACTACCAGTCATGCAGCGTGCACTGTATTACTGTAGGGGGGAGCGAAAAAGACCCCGCATCCTGCGTTTCAAATTGTCATCTGGTTCTCGGCGCTGCCGAGGGGCCGGATCGGGGCCGGTGCTGAGCGCGGTCCGGCGGCATCCCGGGATGCTGAGAACCCCGCCGGATGGGGATCTAAGTGAGATGCTGACACAGGCTCTCATCCTGATTCCCCCAAGTAGCACTAATTAAGGGCTGTCCAACTGTGCTTGCTGTTGAGGCGTTTGCTCCGGTGGGTGACAGGGAACAGCCTGGGATCTGTCTGCAGAGTGACATAACAAAGAAGGGGGGAAAAAAACCCACCCGCCCTCCGAGAGGCTGGGCTGGGATGGAAAGACCTGGACTAGGCTTGAATTGCATGTTTTGTTGTTATAAATATGTAATCTGAGATTAAGCGCTGCAGCGTGCTACGTTTTTGCTTTCATTATACATTTATTAGAGCTCCGGTGGTTACCGTAAGTGATAATTACAGAGGAGCATAAATTAATAAGGAACTTGGGGAATGATCTTCCCTTTGTTAGAAAGGTTATCGATAAATCTTCCTCTTTTTTTATATAATGACGGTCAGTGTTGCTGCTCTTCAAGCTGTAAACTGGGAGATCCAGCGCACCTGGGTGGGTGGGAGAAGGGCTGGGGGGGTGCCGGTGGGCTGCTCCACGCGGGGCTTCTTAAAAAGCAGTTTGGCTTGGAGACTAATTCTGCCCGAAGTTTCCTTTCCTATTTCTAGGCCCCTCCCCAAAATGACCCCCAATCTCAGCATTGCTTGGGGTGCCCCAGCGCAGGCTGGAAAAGGACTCTCGGAAAGGCAAGAAAAGCACCCAAAGTGTTGCCTGGTGCCCGGCCGGGGTCACTCCGCTCTTCGTTACCCTCCTCCGAGATGACATGACATCAGTAACGCACAACAAGACCCCGAGCGGCTTTAGGGGAGCCCTAAGCAATAACACCTCCCGCTTGCAGTTGTGCCTCATAAATACTGTCTGGCCCACTCCGCTACTGTCCTTTTACAGTGGTATCATTTAATTGTAAACCAAAGATCAAAGGTCTTTAACTCTTTAACCAAATTCCAATGTCTGCCAAATTCAATAGCTGTCATTCCCTTAGAAAAAGACAGTGTAATATGTGTGTTCTGATCTAATTTTATAGAAAAAGACAGAATTTACATACTGTTTATTTAGTTAAGTCTCTAAAATCAATACCTTTGTCTGTAGCTCTTTTATTTAAAATACATCATGACATTGCAAACTGCTATATAAATGAATTTTTCTAAACCACACATGTTGTTAATGTTTTTCTATTGCACATTTTTTTAAAAGTTTGAATCATAGCATTTAATAGATCAACTTAAATGTATTTTAATATTGGATTACTAAAGAATGTTAAGTTTTACATTTCTAAAATTATAAATATTATTTCAAAAGGTCAGTCATTTGCCCAAGACTTATCTGTCCAATGGAGAACATATTTCAAACCATCCAGACACAGAAACTGATCATGTTAAATACTAAGATAAAATGAAATCTCTTAATATATTTTTTTTTTTCCTTTTCAGTAGTAGGGAGAGAGGAAAGAGCAGCCTTGGACAAAAAGCTTAACGGGAGAACTTCTGTAGGCTGCCAGCAGTATTTCAGAAAAAGAGAACCCCCTTTTTGTGGGAAAGAATTGTAATTTGTGGTGTTCATTTGCATGGAGGTTAAAGCGTATTTTGGAGTCTGTCAGCAGATTTAGAAAGACTTTTATCACTGTTGCTTTGGCCTGAGCCGAGTACCATGGCTACACTGCCTTCGGTGCCCAGGTTAGCATTAGCTTAGACGTGCTACATTTCGTATTGCACGTTATTTAGGAGGCTCGTATATGATTAAAGTATCCTCACTGTGATGAAGAGTCACCAAAGTCAGAGCCAGAGTCAGCGGCATCAACAGCTTTCGTGGAGGACAGGTGAGAACCAGTGCTTGCTCTTGCAGCCTTAGGTGGGAATGGTCTTTCTCTTTAGCTTTTGATCAGTTGTGTATGCTTTTTGTTCATGAAGGTACGGTATTAGCTGTGCCATGGGAGAGGTCTGCTCAAGCAGTGAAAAAGCCCTGAAGCTCTGTGTGAGTTGGTCTGACCTCGCTGGGGCTCGAGCTCACTTAGTTTGGATTTGTGGTGGAAACCGCCCTCCTCAAGAGTAGAGGAGTCATGCATGAGCTGAGGGTCCAAATCTAGGAACAATATATTTGGGACTACTGAATTGTGTGTCTCATCAAAACTGAAAACTAATTTTTTTTCTCTTCTTGATCTCGAGCAGTGCCACAAAGTCTGGTTGGAGGCCAACGACTAGTATTGTCCTCCAGGGTTAACGCCAGGGCCAATTCTCTAGCGTCTTCATGGGTGACCTGGATGATGGAGCAGACGCACTCTCAGCAGGTTTGCAGAAACAGAAAACTGGGAGAAAAACTCTTTGTAGCACCTCACTTGGGGAGTTCAAGATTAGCATGAGCTTCAGAACTAGGTCTTCTGCACAGTGGCACGTAGGCATGTAACGTAACCTTGCTGAACTGGTCACGACGTTGTTTTCAAAACTGAGTAGCTAGTTATTTATCTCATTATAGCTGTATAAACTTTGGATGTGGGAGGGTTTTTGCATCTTACTTGACTGATATCATACCCTTGTGCCCTGAAAATGTGAACATTGAGCCAACCAACTGTACTGAAATGCCCGGTTGGGGCAGAGCTGATTGCCCCAGCGACTTTTTTCTGCCGCTGATCTCAGTGGACAAGCTGTTTGTACAACTCCAACAGAGGCACCTGCCCCCAAAGAGCTCCAGCTGGTGGCCCTTCCCTCTCCCCCACGCAAAATGTCCACACACATAAAGCCCAAAGTCGTTATCTTTTGTGTCTGTATGCGCAGGGTCCTGCAAACACCTTGCCTGTGTTCTGTGGTGGTGAACCGAGCACCCGCAGCATCCATGGCTGAGACCTGACCCTTGGGTACATGTGTGTAGACTCCATGGCTTTTTATAAAAAACCCCAAATTATGTGTGCCTTTATACCAGCCTATCGTAAGTTTGTCTGATCTACAGGGGCCCGCCATTTTCTTTTGCTTTGTCTTTTTTTTGGTTCATTTTCCCTGGATGCTTCCATTTATTTCCCTAGAGCTGTCGGTATCTTAATTGATGAAGTAGCTCCTGTGCTTGGGCAGATCGAGTGGTCTATGACTGACCAACCTCAATCATTTCCAAACCCTGTTAGAGGTGGCAACTCAACAGTAGCTTCATATTTGAATCCCTCCTCTCTGCTTTTAACAGATGTGTTCAAATTTTACTGGCTTTCCAGTTTGTTTTTTTTTTTTTTTAAAAGTATGATTCTTTGTACTGAATGCAAGTTTTAAAGCATAGTAAACATTATTGCGACTGTGTGCTGTAAGCTCATGGTTTGTGCAGCAGCCTGTTATTAATCAAAGGGTGATTATTTAGTTGTAGGAGGTAGCAAGACTCCACTCCAGAAAATATCTGTTCTTTGTCTGTAACCTCTAACTCTGTGAAAAATGGCTTCCACAAAATTTCTGCTTTTTTTACATGATAAATTATAGTCCTGGTTTGTATGTATAGCTTAACAATGGGAGAACTTAATTTTCCTGCATAAACAAAACCAAAGCAACTTGATATATAAAATTATTCTATGTCCACTTTGCATATAATATTTAGTTTATGTGCCACCAAAGACAAACTTATTTTGAGAAAGGAATTATGGTATAACCCAGTTATGGTATTCTGGAGTTGTTCATTTTAGGGCTAAATCTAAGTTCTTTGCTTCCAGTTAGAAGCAATTTACTTATATTTATCTTCCTCCTTCCCCTCTTCCCCCCCTGCCTCCCCCCCCCAATCATATGAGCTTTTTGGAAGAACTTTATCGCAAAATAAATGAGCCGCAAAGTCGATCATTTACTATGCAACAGCCACCGTAGAAGTCCTTCCAGCATCTCCGAGAAAACTGATTAGACTCTCCGGTTACCCAGCCAGCACCCTCTGTGTCCCTGCTGCGTTTTGAACATACTTTTCCCCTGCTTACGAAGCAGATAGGGAAGATAAGGTGTGTGAACAGGCGTGTGTGGCTGCCTTGCAAATAAAATTCTGCACCTGCTGCCCAGGTGTGAGAGTCCAGGCTCTCCCAGGGCTCCAGAGAAAGCCTGTGGCTGTAGGAGATGGGGTGTGAATTTTGTGAGCCCGGTTTGCTTGAGCTTGGCTATTTTTAAGCGGATTCAAGAGAGAAAACGGATCTTTCTGCATCGGTCCCACTCAGAGGCAGAGGGTGGGAGATGAAGTAAGAGCGACCGTTTGGATATTGCCACGTTTGCATGGTGGCAGGCATCACTTACAGGAGGTTAGTTTTGAGCATGCTGAGTAGTGCCACTGAAGGCGAGACGTGTCATTTCGGTTGTTAGAATCCATGGTGTGCTGAGGTGTCATTCCGAGTTGCGTGGAAGCACGATGGTGATCTCAGGAGCCTGCAGGAACTGATCCTCTGAAGCTGTTCTCCCCAGCAGCCTGCAGGGCACGGGAGACCTACAGCGCTGTGGGCTCCTCGGTTCCCTTCCTGTCCTCGTTGGCAGCCCCCGTGTGGGTGGTAGGTGCGACTGGTGAAGCTGGGAATGAACCTGGCTCCAGAAAGCTTATTTTGGAAGGAATCAAAAAGACGCATGCCGCGATGCTCGGTTCTGTGTATGACGCAATATTAGGCATCGGGTGAGCGGTGTGTTGTGATCTGGAAAAGGCGTGACATTTTCCCCTGTGAAACAGGAATTGCTGGTGGAGTTTGAAGAAAAGATCCATGAATTTAAAAATCAAATGTGGAATTCTCCACTTTAATACTTCTGTTGATGAGCTGGAAAGAAGCGTAAAAATCGTTACTGGCAAAGTCTGCAGGGGATACCAAGACAAAAGGATTAGTGAATATTGAATGGGGAAGATGTTTGAAGTAGAGAAACTTGGTAACTTTTTGTTTACCAGTTTGTATTTAGGCTACACACTTAGGAATAAAAACAATGCTTGAGGACTGAGACCATGGAGGGAGGATCATCCTAGGAATCGCTCCCTCTGGAAAAGGCTTGATCATCCCAGTCAGAGCCACGTCCAGTGGCACCGTGATGAGATGGATGCTAATGAATTCCAGAGTGCTCTGTGAGACTAAAGGAGTGAAAAAGCCCCCATTATTTTTAGCTCCCATGACTGATACGGAAAGACTATAGAAGTTCACCTGCCTACCTGAGCGAAGGCGTGGCTAAGGAATTATTTGATCAAAACCCAGACGTCCTTACGGAGGTCAAACTTTCTTAGGCTGAAGAGCCAATTAACAGAGGTCATTTTGTAGGTGGACGTGTAAGTGTCAGTAACACTCGCTCTTCCAGCGCGCTCCTGTTCGAGTGACGTGGGTGAGCAGTTGCACAGCATCCTTCTGCAGGTGGGAAGCTCCCAGGAGCTCTCCAGAAGGATGGAGAAGTCCTTCCAGCACATCGCCATTTTGCCTAGGAAGTTTCCTGGAAACCTCTTATTCCAAATGCGGGAACGTGTTGTCCTCTGGGTGTGGAAGTTATTGCCTCTTCATAGCAGTGGGAGAAAGAATCAGGCCTCAGATGTCACTTTTTTAGTTCCAGTATTTAAGTACTTGCCCTGCTTTTCTTAGAAAGTGGAGTTATTCTTTTGTGATTGCTCATTTAAAAATGCAAACAAAACCTTTTTATTGATTTGTGTGTATTGGCAGAATTACTGTAATTGCATCAAATGACATAATTGGTGTAAATAGGTATAATGATGTCATTAGCATGTGTGATTGTGACATTTAACAGTGTAATTAAAATGTATAATGACATGGTAAAGGTCCTTATTAAAGTATGCGAGAAAAGCTCTGCAGGTGGACAGAGCATGTATTTAAAAATTCAATATTGCTGTCATTCTTTTCATATTCTTTTCAAAACAGCAAAAGCCATTAGGTCACATCAAAACTGATTTCTGAAACCAAAGGTCTAATCCTGCAAAGCCTTTGTCCACTGGGCAGGTCCTAGCGGCACCCTCGGTGACTTCGGGGGAGCTGTTCTCGGCAGGCAAGTCTGTGCGTACAACTTGTGCGTGTTTCTGTTTAAGCCGCTTTGTGGGATATTTCTCCAATAGCACCAGGTTGCTTTTCTTTGTGAGCAAAGAGGGTCCATAGGGTCGTAGGGTAACTCAGGTTGGAAGGGACCTTGGGAGGTCTTCGACACCAACCTCCCGCTCAGAGTAGCATCAGCTGCGAAGTTTGATTTCTGAGGGTATTTAACATAGTTTTGAAATCTCCAAGTGATGAACTGATATGCCAGGTACTATGAGACTTTCACTGTATTTACCTAAAATAATCTACAGATAGATAGTAGCTCTGTTTTCCGGTAGGGATGCCAGATGTATTGTGCAAACCCTTCATCTGCAGCCTTGCGATGACCCTTGTAGGCTGGTTCACAAAACGGGTGCTTACGTGACAAAATTTCCGTCTCGGCATCCCAGTGTGTTCCTATGGATGCAGTCCTTCCCTGGAGAGCAAAATTATTAATTCTTTAATTCTTAACGAGCCGTTTTGTGAGGGTAACCCATGACTGATGTCGGCCCGAGTACTTTGGGTGATGGTGTCCAAGCGAGACGCCCCGTGGTGGGAGAGACCAGCGAAGCGCTGACCTGGGGGAGGTCACACAGTGGCTTCCGCATCAGGTGCAGGTGGGGTGATGGTTACTGTTGTCACCACCAGATTTCTGTGAAATTTTACTGCTAGTGTGTAGAATCAGTTTCTTAAGGCTCTCCGATATGGACGGCCACTTCAGCATAGCTCTACTTGATCGAACAGTGCGTGCCCATTTAGTTTGGTGGCAACAATATGAGCCCATTTATTTTAGTGGCCTTGACTTGGCTCCAGTTATGTAAATTAAAATAGTAGTTACTTTGCTGTATTTAAGCAACATGGTTCTGACAGTTCTGTGAGAGGAAATGAGACCTGAGGTACAGCTGAGATCTTTATTTTTTTCCAGACCAAATAGGTAGGTGGCTGAAAATACAGTTGTGACACATCCGAAATAATTTCTGAGGTCAGGCAGAGTCTGTACAGTTGGTTTGACTGAAAAAGTAGACACTTTGAAAATAGAAGACAAGGCAAAACTTCTAAATTTGACATTTTCTTTCCGATTTTTCCAAATGGAACTTTTCACTTTTCATTTCAAAACTACCTCTTCCTCATTTAACACTGACCAAAAATAAATTGAGAAAAAGTTAATAAAGGAATCAAAGTACATGAATATAATATGAAATATTTTACATTAGTGAAAATATTTTAGCTTGATCTAAAAGGAAAGGACTTTTTTCTATTTTCTGAAAAAAACCCCAAAACTTACATTTTAGTTCTTCATCCTCCTCCCTTTTTACATTGATCCAGCTCCTAAAATCCAGGTTCCCTCTGGTCTAACGGAAGGTGCGAGATGAACTTTTCCAGGCTGTAGGAGTGGTAACAGAGTGAGAGATTCAGAGGGGTCGTTGCTCACAGACGTGGTACCCGTTCGCCCGCGTGGGAGGCAGGAGGAGCGCGCGCGGGGGGTGCACGCCGACTGGTCTCGAGCAGAGAAATCCATTTCTGCCCTGCGAAAAAGGTCTCTCTGTTTTGGTTTCAGCTCAGCCCCGCACTAAGCCAATAGACTCTGCGGACGCTCTGTGCTGATCTGTTTGATTAGCAAAAACAGTCTGTTCCATAACGCCACCGAGTTAAACCACTGCCGGCCAAACTCCCTTGTCCCTGTGCCTCATCCCACAAGCAGTCCCGTGCGCTGCATCCGTAGTCAGGCTGTGAGCCCTGACTGCAAAAAAGCGGTACGATCGGTAATGATAATTGTGATTAATGGGGCCCAGAATGTTTTCTTCATGGAGAGATAAATCTGACAGTCTGCAAGAGTAGCAGAGATTTTTAACCTGTTGGATCCACTTCGTGGTTATCTTCTCATCAGCTCTGGTGCCCGTCGGTCTCCGCATTTCCTTTCCTGAAAGTCTTCTTCAAACTGGCTGCCCGCTGGAACTACGCAAAATTTCGGTTTTCGTGTTAAAGGAAGGCCATAACCAAATGAAACTGCTGTACGGAGCCTGCACCTCTAATAGCGTCACGCTATTGTGACAAACTGTCCCAGTAAATACACTGAAAATGGTTCAATCTGAAAGGGAGTTTTCCTATTCCTTTGACAGGTGAGTGCACTTTCCTCTTATTCGATTTTGTGATTTTTTTTCACTATTTCAGATGTTCATCTGAAGTTTAATTTCTAAGACTGTTGTTGATATTAGAGTTGAACAAATACATCAAACTGGATAACTTGCTGAACAAACCTCCCCCTCCCACATGGTTTGTAAATAGAAGATGCTTACCTCTTCTTTTGCTTAATTATTCTGAGTTTCATTGGTGGATAATTTCTGGACTTGTGTGATTTGGTTTGTGAATGTTAGTGTTGTACATAAACTGTAAACTGTGGGAAGCATAAAAGAAATGCCCTTTTACAGAATTTCCTTAGTTAACTTGTGTTGAGGGATGTGAATCCCTGATTTATTCCCTCCTGCTGCTGTGCGTGCCTCCATGCTCTGGGCTGGGAAGAGAATCGGAGCCAGCAGCCTCCTGGGTGGGGGATCGGGATTTTACTCCCTTCCCTCCTACTAATTCGCCAGTGACCTTTCCCCAGTGACAGAACTGAAACCGCCTTCTGAAAAGCTCTCAGATGCGTTTACGAGTTCCAAATGCATTATTATTTGCAAGACAAATTGCAAATTTTAGATGAGGTATTTCACTAAATTGTAATTTCCAGTGAATAGGCACCCTAAAGATTAACTTCTTAAGACAGTTCGAGCCAGTAAAGTTCAAAGGCTGAAATCCCCCAGGAAGTGAATTTGAAGAGGCTGTGGACAATATTGAGTGAAAAGTTGTTTTAAGTTTCAACCTAACACCTATGGACTGATTTTCACAGTGATCGCTTGTAGGTGTTGTCATGTTTGTGGGTAGCTTTATTTATTAATGTATTTATTTTAGTTTTTGTCCTGTTCAGTGCTTTCTATGACTTTTAACTAGAGCCCTGAGGGGCACACGCATGTTCCCATGCTTTGCAGACGTTCCCCCATGGATACTTTTTGATCCATGCAAAGACAGCTCGGAAATGATCTGCAAAGTTTGGAGTTTGGGAAACTGTGACTCTTCAGCATCAAGTGCAGCTCGGAGGGTCGGGGCTCCACTGCCTTTCCGCTCACCGCTTCTCACCTTTGCTTTTTCAACACTGGCTTCGCCATTAGCTTGGGTGAAGTTAACTCATCAAAAAAGGAAAATTGAAGTAATGGTATTGGTCGAATGATTCTCTCTGCCCATAAGTCTCACTAATTATACCTTCGTTTTTAGCATTTTATTCCCAAAGGAATTCTTCTAGCTGGACCATTTCTTACAACTTCACCTTTTGCATTCACTTTCTAGAGGACTTTTGACAGCATCTGATAGAGCATCTCATACTTGTTCTTTTCCCAGATAGATTCCCGATGAGCTTCCCCTGCTTTAAAAATAGTCCTTTGTGATTCCAGTACCTTGAACATTTAATTGCAGCGTATCGAAGCAAGAACTCTTAGGTTTCAGTCACTTCATGTTTAAAATATCAGGTTACTCCATGTCGGATCTGCTGGGATCAGTCAAGATCCTGGCCCAGCTCTGTGACCGCGGGGCTCGGTGACCGCAGTGGCATCAGGACCTGGCCCTTGTTTAACGTAGACGTGTGTTTGGTGGCCTCGTGCCAGGGCACAGCCTCTTTGACAGGGCCGTGTTTGACAGAGCCACCGACCAGCGCGGGATCCTTGGGATCTCGTAGCACACCATGGCATTTGTTGTGAGTCTAAATGTCACTTTGAAGTCTGTTCCTTGTCCAAAATCTGGTCGCGCTGGCTGCATCAAGGATGAGGGGCTGAAACCGTTCCTTTTCTCTTGTGCTCCCTCGTGCTGATGAATGCAGTTAATTCAGCCATGGGAATATTTGAGTATTTACAATTCATAAATTATGAGGCAAAGTCCAACCACAATGTGAATTATATTCTCGCTAATTTAATAATGCAAAACGTTTTTTCTCACCTAATGTGTTAATAATAGCCTGTGTTGACACCACATGGATAATTTCATTCAGAGTGCGTGTTCTGTAAGGAGCTCGTGTGAAACTGTCTTGCTGTTCTCTGAGAACAGATACTGTCATCCCACTTTATTGCATGCAAGAGGACACAAATTCTGTTCAGAAATATGTATTTTTCAGTTAAAAACTACTGTTTTTCTCAGAATGTTTTACTTGGTCTATGTCAGCACTAGTAAGAATAACAGAAGGAGTAAATATTACTATCCCAGTAGTGGAAGTTTGAATATGTATTGAATTATTCTTACAGTATTAAAGAGCAGACCCAAGACGCTGCATTCAAACCTATTCTTTCCTTCCTCTAGAGTTCACTTTATTTCATTATACTTCTGAACTGGAGCAGCAACGTGGAGAACTGCAAGATGTTTCTTTGTATTGGACCTATTTTATATCTAGAGGCTACAGGTTAAGCTTCTTTAAGTTTGAACCTGATGTGGTACATTAAATTAATGTTCTCTGAGATGAGCGAGTATGTAAGTTTTCCAGATTTGTAACTTGCTGGACTTTTTTGGCATTAGAAATGCACAAGATTTTAATTTTTTTTTTTATTAAATTCAATATAGTTCTGTTTCTGTAATGGTCAAGTATGTTCATATATTCCTTAAGTTTGTTGGCTTTGAGCCTAGGAGGTAATTAAATGTTGATACTGTGTTGTGTCTGAATCCACTGACTGTGAAGTATGCAGCATCAAATAACTTTATTTTTAAGCAAATAAAATGTTTATGAAAGGATCTGCATTGTCAGACCGTTGGTGGTAAGACATAAAGTGAAGTTGCCCAAGAGCAGTTGTGTAGACCATGGAGTGGATACTCTCTGGTGGCTCGTCAGGGTCACCCCGTGCAGGTGATTTCCTAGAGAAGGCGTTGGAGCTCTCCCCGCAATGCTTCCTTCTTCATCTCTACGGACTTGAGGTTGGCCCCCTCAGCCCTGTGATGGCGATTATGGGGTCTGTCTTGTCCATGTCACCATGCACACTTTGCGTGCCAAGTTGGCCCACGCTTCCTCACGGGATTGTGTGTCATCTCCCTCTCCCTTGTCCCTTCTAGTTTAAATCTCTCCTTGCTGGGTTGCCCAGCCTGTTGGCGAAGATGCTTTTTCCCCTCTGGCTCAGGTGGATCCCCTCTCTTCCTAGCAGCCCTCAGTCCTCAGTGAGGGTCCCATGGCCATAACAACCAAAACCCTGTTGCCAAAACCAGCTGTGCAGCCAATTGTTGACCCACAAGACCCATCCATTGGGATACGGAGGGGCTCCCAACTGCCTGAACTCTGGGTTTGTAGTGGTGTACAATCTTCTGTTTTAAAATAATCAACTATGCTTAGAAATTCTTGCCTCCTTTCTTTCCTTTAATTCTTGTGAAAGCTTTTTGTGCACACTTGAAGGAAAGGATCTCTTGTGCATCTTCATGGAGACGTTTCCGCAGCGCGGATCTCCAGCCATCGCTGTTAGTGGGTGATACTTCTGGGGATCGTTTCTGTGATGAGGCCAGGTCATGCAAATGGATTGTCCATATCTGTGGATTCCCTGCTGATCTGAGAGGTACAGGCACAGTTGAGTGGGAAGCTGGTGTTCCGGCCATGGCTGCTTTACCACCTCCAGAGAACCAGGAGGCATCAGCTGCTGGATGGTGAGGCTGCCTCTTGCTTGCGAACACCACTTGTGAAACGGTTCCCAGTGAACTGTGTTTACTATTTCAACGTTGTTCCTAAAGAAAATCCTTGTATCCATCTGCAGCCAACTGCAAACACCGCGGGGTTGGAGTGGGCAGCGGGAACGCGGTGCCTGCCCAGCTCCAGCGTGAGAAGCAGCGTTGCTATTCTGCTGCCTCGCGCGGGGCTTCAGACACACCGTATTAATTCACTGCCAAACAAAATAAATCTGACAGCAGAGAAGGCTCTCTCCAGACTCGCTCCTCTGACACCGGGAAGACTAAACGGTTTGTAAAGACACCTATCACCCACCGACGTCTTTCCCGTGACACCCGCCCGTTCTGTCGAGATGCTTTTTTAATGCTGCCCCTTCAGTCAACACCTGACATAACTTTGGAGACCCAGTCACTCACACGGTGGTCAGTCATACTTTGACGATGTGCCTGTCATCGTGTTAAAACAGTCGTACGGTGACATACTGCATGGGCACGAACACGTTTTAGAGATGAACAAAAAGGATTGGCCTTTAAAAAGAAGCAAGGGTAGCATTTCCTCGCCGTGAAAAGACATATAATTTGAAATAATAGTGTGTCAATAGTGCTTACAGGAAATTGTTGTAAAAAGGGGATTTCAGAACCCGCCTTTAGCTGGGCAGGGGGAGCGCGGTGCTGTCTCAAACAGGCCCCTTCTCTGGAAATATTTGCTGCGCGGGGCCGGGCGGCCGCTGACGAGGCGCTGCCATTAGCCCGGCCGCGGCGCTGGCGGGAGCAGATGGTAACGCCGCGCGGTGCCGGGCCGCGTCCTAATTGCATACCTTTTGAGTGGTAATATCACATAATTTCAAAATGATTGAGTGAATGGCTATTTCAGATTAGGTGTAAAAGCTTACGGTTGTGATTATATATACGTATCCAGTACTTAACTTACGCCGTGCTTTTATCAGGATGTATGTCTGAATATGTATTACAGATGTAATTTTAAGTGACTCCATTTGTTAAATCGCAGATTATCCACTTCTATCCCAAACTATTAAACTATCCAAACTATAGGAGGTCACTGTTAATATAGGGAATAATTAACAGCGCAGAATGCTTTAAAGGGGCTTGCTGCCCGAGTGTGATCACTGGACGTCATGCTGTAATTGCTCATTCAAGCAATTTAACAAATCCCAAAGCAGCTAGAGAGTTTTATTTATTTAGATGCGGATTCTATATTATTTAAAGATGTTTCATTTGTGTTATTTTAAACTGATTCATTTAAATCTCTAGAAAGAGAACCTACAGTTCTCATTGCAATTTACTCTTTTTTTTTTTTCCCCTGGTATCATTCGTTATTTGTGGGAAGTCAATATTTCAATTTAAAGAGAGAAATTTTATTACTCTAGTTATTGTTTGCTAAATTACAGAGTTGCTCATAGTTGTTTGAATGGCAACTAGATAGTTCTTGTACCATGTCAAAGTTAAAATAGTTCATAATACCGGATGTGAAAGGTATAATTTAAGATGGTTGTAAGGGTGTATCAAGCAAGGCAGTTAATTTAAGAGTTTGCTTTATTTTCCAACTGCTCCTATTTTCTTCATACATTTATGCTGTAATGTCCTCTAAACATATTAAAATGCGTTATCAGTCGGTTAGCAAACCTCCCTGAAGATGTTTGTATTCATGAGGCAGGCGTAAGCAGGAGAAACAGAGCTTTCTTTCACTTACTCTGCTGCTTTGTTCATTAAGCTAATTACTGTATTCTACATTCCTCTTTTTCATCTGGTTTGTTTCTGGAGCTTGATCCTTTCCCAACCCTGAATCGACTGTTACTGAACAGTTGAAGCCGAACAGGAAGGAATTGCAGGTGTCAACTCACAGTTTACAAATATGACATCTCCTCTGGCATAGCTGGAAATATGAAATATTGATTTATGTGCAGTAAAAGGTCTTATAAAAATGATCACATACACATGAGAGATTAATGCGCTGGAGATCAATAGAAATTTCATTCTTGACGCTAGACTGTCACCTATGGTGAAATGCTAAAATACAGAAATCAATATTATCTATGAAATGTCAAATTTATTATAATTATGAGGATGAAAGCTGGCCAAGTGGCTCCCAAGAGAGAAGGAAGGATAGGTTACTGTGCTGAAGCATCCTTCATGTCCCTTGTTCACTTGCTGCCAATTTGAGAGCAATATTGGTGCAGGGGGTTTTCAGGCATTATGTATCGCTGTGCAGTAACAAATTCCTCCCGGAATATTTAACTCTTGAAACTGACAATAACACAAGCGTCTCCGGAGTCAAACGGTTCGCGGGTTTTAGGGGAACGCGGTGCCCGTGCGCGAGGAGCGGAGATGTCTCGGCAGGGAGCGTGGCGGGCCTGAGCCCGGGGAGCGGCGCGATGCCGGGATCCTCTTCCCCAGGGGGAAGGGAGCACACTTCTCTTCCTTGCGGTCCTGTGCTGGGGGGAATTCGGCTCTTACCAGCCTTTGCGTTCTCCATCGTCTCCACGGTTAGCTCGAATCCTAAAATATCGCTCTTTGGTCCCGATGTCCATGCGGGGACTCGCTGGAGGGAGTTTCATGTTCGTGGCAGCCGACCCACCTCATGGACCAAGTTCACAGTGTCTCCCAAAAACCAGCTCAAAGCTCAAATGTTATGAACTCGTAAGAAAACAATACAAGATTACACGTTCTTCACATATCTTTTTCTTTGTTTCAGAGAGCTGGTGTCAGTGGGAATGTGCTCAGAGAACATTAGTGCAAAACACTTGTAGAGGAGGGGGCTGTGTCAGCCTGGGACCGGCTGCGGTGTTTTGGGGATGCAGTTAGATGTACCGTGCCACAGCGAAGCTTCGGAGTCTGACACTCCTGGCAGCTGAACCATGCCTTCTTCAACAGCTCTTACGTTTGCTTTTATTTCTGTGGCCTGAGGTATTTGATTTCCCTTATCCAACGTCAGCCATGTAAAAAATTTCCCTTTATTGTCCCTTTTCTGCCCTGTACCCCTTTGGTGCCTTTGTTCTGCTTTTCCACCTAACCAGCCAAAACATCCGCGTAAGTGTCTTTATTTCCCACTAGGGTTTTGTGCTCCGTGGGAAGAACTTCTGCCTCCGAAATGCCGCAGGTAACATCCTCCAACCCTTTTTGAATAGCTGTTGTGTATAATGAGTTTCTCTTCTTTTTTTATGGCCTTTGCTCAACTTTTCTTATCTCAGTATTATCCTCTGCACGGGAAGGTGGGGCTGCTGCTCCCCCACCATAATGTGACCTTGGCTACTGGTGCCTTTATATTGGAAAGAAAAAATTTGTTTTGACTTATCAATATTTCCATTTCCTGCTCGCAGTCCTGACCTTGTCTACCTCGCTTGTGGCTTGCTTTATGGAGCAGCAAACTGATATTCTCATATATCAGTAAAGGAATATACCTGCTGCTGCAGAAGTAGTAATGGACTTGGGTTAGAGCAAGATCTGAAGTTGCTTATATTCTTATAGGCAAATAGCCTTAGAAGTTTTGATATTATTATTATTATTTTTTAATATTCAGAGGAACAAAACTGGTACGTATGCCAATGCAAAAGAACGTTGCATATTGCCACACCGCTGGCCCGCGAGTGACACCTAAAGTCATGAAGGCTGAGCGCCTTCTGATTAATGGACTCCTGGGAAGGACGAGTGCTGCGTTTCTACTACTTTTATGTGCCGCAAATTAATTGGCAGAAAAAATATTGCTCGGTCCTTCTGAGAAATGGGGTTTGAACTAGAAAAATTAGTTAATGCTGTGTTTTGTTTTGTTTCGTTTTCAAAAAAAAAGCAATCATTCTGAAGAATAAGGTAGTGGATCCCGGTTGCTTGCCTGGGCAGCACGGTTTGGTCCCAGTGGTTGCCCAGAGATTTTAAGTTGGCATTGGCATATTTTTACCCCATTTTACAGAGGATAAAATTGAGTCAGAAGGAGAGTCAGGGCAATTTTCCCCCAAAATATTCTGAATTTAGATGTCCAAATTCAGACAGTTTGAGTCCAACTTTCAGGGATGTCATTTCTGAGGAAAGTTGTGAAAAACGTGAGCCCGGGTGAAGTTCTGGGCTTACCGTATGATTGCACACCCGGGGAGGCTGCGGGCCCTCTGCTCGCCGGGCGTCTGCCGAATGCAAAGCACGTCCGCGTGGAAGGAGCCGGTGTGTGCCGGAGCAGCCAGGCAGAACCCGCCTCTCCCACGCTGTGTCCTCACACCCCCGGAACCCCCGCTCTTCCCGGGAATCCTCTGGAAAAGGACGGTGCAAAAACGAGAGAGACTTTGCCCAGGGCTCTGTGGGGCAATCACATCCCCACGAGGGGATTCAGCTGCTGCTGTTTACAACTAATGGACGAGAGAGATCATCACAGTGAGAAAAAAAGAATAATCCCTTATCACCTTTAATGGCTAAATAATTCCTTATTCACACATCATTCATTTCCTAATGCTTTCCTTTTCCAGAACCGTTGCATTTTAATGCATTATGAGTTAAGGAAAGGTGCAGATGAAGTTTACTTCTCTTTGTAATACACACTTTTATTTATTTATTTATTTATTTACTCGTGGGGAGAGGCAGAGGAAGCAGAAAAAGAATTTATTTTTTTTTTCTTACATTGTAGCATTTACACAGTTTTTCTAAATAGAGATTTGGGGAGATTTTTCACCTTTTCCCCAGCTTCTTAAGGTTTTCTGTACCTCAAGTAGCCAAAGCAGTTCGAGTTAATACTTAATGCAACACACTTTAAGAGATAGGCATTTCTTGCAGTCAGGTCTCAATTAAGAGATAAAAGACAAAAAGTGCAAAGCACTTGATAAAGCTGAGAATACAAGGACCGGCATGGAAGTGCTTGAAGCTGTCCATAGCGATAACTGGATAGTCAGCTGGAATCTTCTTGAAATGAAGTGGGTGCTCTAACTTATCAAATTCCACATATGGGGAAATTATTGGTGCCCACAGGGGTGATTAACACCAACTCAGTGGGTCAGAAACAAGCTGGGATAAAGGTGAAAACTGTATCTGACTATCACCACCAAATACATCCATTTAGAGAAAGATAGCGGTATTTTTTTCGCCTCTCTATATATCTTCAGTTGTGCAGGTTGTCAGGGTAGTCACACAGTAGAAGCCGCATATATGGAGTGTGCTGTATAATGTGCAAATTGCAGTGCACATTAAAATGTAATCTATTTTAATAAGTCATATTAAGATTACATTTTAGATAATTGTATGTTTATCTTATACAACAAATATTTGCCCTGCTGTATATATTCTCTGTCACTCTCTCTCTCTTTAAATTACAAGTACTAGCACCAAAAGAGAAAACAACATAACATTTAACCGATATAATGAAACGATCAGCTGAAGCTCGGGTAATCAAACCTTGGAGGTGACACGGGGCTTGAGCGTCGCAGCATTGCCACCAAGGTCCCCGCGGTGGCAAGGAGCGGTGGTCCCCGTCCTCCCGGTGGCACATCCGTGGGTGGCAAACGGACCTTGGGGCTGGATTGGGGTCACTGAGGTCGGTCGAGAGCGCGGGGTCCAAAATTACCCCTGGGCAGAGGTCACTGAGTGGGTCCCTCGCCCTGGGTTTCGGGGCCAGTGATAGCCCATTCAGGTGTCTCCGGTTGTCCCCACGGTGAGGATGCTCCGTATTCCCATCCCACCGGCAGTGCTGGGTGGCACGGCTCCATCACCACCCCCCGGGCACCCTCCCGCTCCTCCCCGTGCTGCCCCGCAAAATCCACAGAGTGACCGTCCTGCTGCCTTCACATCCCTCCTCCAGATCCCCCCTCCCCTGCCCCACTGCCGGGGCTCGGCTGCCGGTTCTTGGGGGGTCGGAGCTCTTTGCTGTATAAATTACACGTTACCCAGCACAGGAGAGCTCAGCCCTCTCGCTGCTGCTGCTGAAATAAAAATGCATCAGAGAGAGGTCCCGTTAACAGGATTCAGGTGCCTGGATTCAGACAGTGTTGGATGCTTAATTGTGAAATTATTTGAGTGTGGGTTCAGGAATAGGATTATTTGCGTGTCCGTTTCAGGCTTCTGTGGTTTACTCATCATCTCACTCCCAGTTTTTTTGCGGTTACTGTTGCTCACTGCCTGTTTGTTTCCTGAAAGCTGCAAAACTGTTTGAGGTTTTTATTAGCTGTATTAGCAAGAGAGGAGTTGATACGGGGTTGGTACCTGCAGTACGTTCCAGAGGTGATTTGGACAATGACTGTGCTGCAGCAGAGCCAAGGTCCAGATAGTCTTTCAAAATGGTATTACTCCCAAAGGTTTAAATCATTAATGTATAACAAACTGCCAGTGTTTGGTTTTTCTCTTTGGTCAGCAGAAGATGAGAATTCAGATGAAAAGATTCCCGGTTATTGGTTGCTGGAATACTCAACTGCCAATTTCTTCTCACTCGAGCATCTCAAACCCTGGACGCCCATTGCAGCTGGGGCTGGGGGAAGTAGCTTTGTTCTCTGCATATACTACGCAAGTTGTTTATTCAGCCTCGTAGCCCGTCACACTTAGTTGCTTATTCCATGAGGAATTTTTTTTGCTTCTGATAGGCTTTTTTTTTTTTCCCCCTACTTTCTCAAGTACACAGTAATTTCAAAACTGGTATTTGCTCAGTTGACAGAAGTTTAATCAATGACTGAAAATAAGACTAAATATAAGCATTTCTTTTATAAGAAAGTGTTGAGGAACAATCAGATGAACAATGGTGTCAGCAATAAAACTTTGAGTGAAATTGGACTGGCACTGGCTGACCCTGGCTGTAATCTTTGTTCTTGCGTATTGGACTTAATGTCAATAGGTTAGTCACAGTGATATCCTTCAGCCTTGAGAACTGAGGGCACCAAGCATCTTCTTCCCTGGCCACAAACAAACTAACAACTTCAAATGCCTCGTAACCTTCATCTCCATGAGCTTCAAAGGATCAGCATGAGATGCATCTTCATCCCTCACAGCAGCAGAAATCCAAGGACAATGCGATCAGTGGGCTCAGGGGCTGTGCCTCCTCTTCTGCAAAAGTCTTCTTTTATTCCCCTTCCCTTCAAAAGTAAGGAGATGGGACAGCAGTCAGTATTTTGGTGTAGACCCTTATTTCCTGCAGGTACTTATACCTGTGATAGAGTAGATCCAAATTACCAATAAGAAAAATATTCAGAGAGACTAAAATCTCACCTGGAGTACTATTTTTGCATTTATTTTCTATTTATTGCATATAGTCAATAAGGGAAAGTTTTGATACTCAGTAACCTTTTCCTCTTTTTGTCTTTTTATTTATTTTCCTTTGATGCTTTCTCTTTTTGCTGTGAAAACTGCACGTGAAGAACAACATTAAAGCAGTGCCAGGTTTGAGTAAATTAGTGTTTCTGAGCCAGGACGTTCAGAGTGTAAGATGACCGCCTAACACTTGTGCGCTTTATTTCTTTTCATTAACACTGTGTCATTAACTCTGTTCCCCTATTAAAAAGAGATGTTGTAATTCGCCAGAGGTGGTGAGAAAGCAGTGGACCAGCCACAGCCTGTCCGACCATGGTGTTAGTGTGAGGCAATAAAGGGGTCTGGTACCAACCGCTGCCTGGGATGGGGGAGGCTGTTGGGAAACGCAGTTACACGAAGGGCGCTTTCCAGTAGTTGCTTAATATTCCGTGGAGGTGTTTCGTGTTGCTTGGGCTGGTGCCTGGGGAAATACCATCCGCTGCCTTGAAAAAAGAGGAAATGTCTGCAGCAGCATGTTACGCTCTAAGTAAAGTAAGCTCTGAGTAAAGTAAAGGTTAATCAAAGTTGTGTCTTGCTAAAAGGAACTTGAAAGCTTAATTGCGCTCCTTGCATAGGTGGCCAGAGGCTGCATAAATCCAAGAACGATCAGCAATATTGCAAGTACTATGGTGGCCATATTTGTTGCTCTTGCTCATTGTCAGTTGTTTCTACCCAGCGGATTCAGTTTCCAGATGTTCTGTGATACTTCCAGTTATTCTTCAGACAGCCCTCTAAGCCAGCTCTGACTCAGGTATACCTGCAGCTTCTTACTTGCCCGTAACGATGGGTCTGTTGGGATTGACCGTGTCTTGCTCCTGGCCTCAGGACACAAGTGTTCCTTGGAAGACCTGGTCCAGAACACAGCATCTGATAAACCTGCACATCCTCTGACCACATCTCTTGCAAAAAACCTTGAGCTAACTCACTTGTGCAACACTTGATTTGCAAGTCCAGGTGTGTCTTGGTCCAAGTTCTGATGGTCAAGAATGTGAGAAACGTGGTGGGAATTTACTTCTGGGGTAATAATATGGCATGGAAGACCATGAGGGTGAAAATTCAAGCACTGCTGAAGATGACCTTCATTGAACAGAACTGCTACAAAATTTAACTTTCATCTAATCCCTTTCCGGTTGAAGGGAACACACACATCTCTAAATGAGCCATTAAGATTTAGTTCTGTGTCTGTACAGGAGATACAGACTTCGAGGGTCAAGCTCTTGTACACTCACATCTGTCAAGGAATGACGAAGTCCTTCAGCTTCTCCCTGCCGTCACTAATTGCCACCGTGCAGTCCCTCTTGTGAGTCTGTGGCATTCCTTTCAGCAGTAAACTGTTTGGATCAGGTGGGTCATCAGGGTCTTCTCTTGCCTTGGTGGCACACTCAGTGTGACATCTCGTGCTGGACCTTCTCGCCAGAGCACCGTTTGTCAGGTGGCCATTTCTCTGGATAACGCACCAAGAGCTCTTTCTTCATCACTTCTGTGAAGTATTAGAGACGTTTGAATCTATTTAGGACGAACACCGTGCTGCGTCTGACCTGTGTTGGTGAAACGAAGGAAGGAGAAAAGAGGCAGCAAGTGCCTCCTGGACCACGGTGGCTCTGTGGTCTGTTGCCCTGAGAGGGGTTGCCACTTGCGATGGAGATTTGAGAGCTGCCTGCTCTCTCCTGAGCCTCGGTCCAGGCTGTGTGCAGAGACACAGCCTCACCCTTGGCTAGGCATGTCTCTGGCTTGTGTTTCTCAGGTTGGCAAGTATCGCTGAAATCGCTGAAAATAAGCATAAAGAATATCCCTGGAAGGAGGGAGAAATGGTCGTTTGTTAAACACTGGCCCTTCCCTGTCAAAGGAAAGCTATGCTCACGCTATCTTAATTATGTTTATTATTTCAAGCAGTATGGACTGGCGCTTCTCACACCACAGCTGATACAGCAGTCTGCACAGGCTTTTCTTTTTCTTTTTAAGGCACAGGGCAGAAAGACAACTCGCATTCCGGGGCCTGTTTGATAGCATGCCACAACTTGAGTTAAGCAGGTGGCAGGGTGAAATATAAAAGGCTTGATAAACAAAGAATTTTTATTTCCTGGTTTGTGCCTGCAGGGGAGGAATTATGAAAGCAAAGCAGAAACCTGACAGCCAAAGAGCATCCAGAATTTTTAAATGAACGGTTTTATTGTTCTTTTATAAAGCTATGCAGATTAATTACAATTTACAAATAAAAGAGGTTTTTGCGACGATGGACCGTTAAAAAAAATGAACAAATGACATAACGGTTCATTATACCTTAAGAAACTGGTTTCTAAAGCTGCCTGAATAAACAGTCTTCGTCCACTTGACTCCAGTCAGCAGCCTCTGCGAGCGGCAAAGCTGGGTGAGAGCACGGGCTTTTTGACCCGTGGCAGCGTGAAATGGGATACGAATGGTGGCAGCTTTATTTTTCCGGGGGGTAAAATGGTTTTACTGGGACTGCTGGCAACGGCCTTAGCGGCGCGCATGGGTTTGGGGTGAATTCTGTGATTTTGTGGCCCCACGCTGAAGGCTCCGGTGCCCCTGTCCCAAGCCTTTGCTTGGTCTCCTTTGATCGCCACCAAATCCACGACCCACTGGTGGCGCCGCGGCCCCGAGTGGTGGAACCACAGCGCTTAAGCAATAAGCACCCCTCGTATCTCGGCAATTATTAAAGTTAGTTTGAACCTCAAATGCCACTTATTTGCTTTCCTATTTTCATAGGTGATTTCACTAAGCAGAAGCACTCGCTAATCCTACATTCACATAGAGAGAAGGTCAAAGTTGGTCAGTGAGCCAAGAAATACCATATCAGGGTTTCTTTCCTCTCCAATTGAAAGAGGTATAAATTGTGGAATTAGTGTATTGATTGAAGGCTACAACTTCAAGCAATCAGTTTTTCTGGCTTGACAAGATTATTTTATCCTACTTTTCTTTTATTATTATGTGTTGTATTTGAGTCATCCTTCAGGCAGATGAAGTGACAGCTTGATTTAACTCAATAAAATCCACCAGTTAGGAAACCTACTGAGCCGAACAAAAGATGAAAACGACTGCAAGGGGAAGGTGCACAGTTAGTGTAAGCAAGCATAGCATGCTGAAAGGAGACAATATTAACTGAAATTATGCTCTAATCAATGCATTTCTATGGAAACTTGGGAGAAATTTGTAAGACCGTTGTGCTGGGCCAATGAGCAGATAATGCTGGCTTTCTTATAAAAAAGTAAAAATAAAATTTCTGCAACTGCGCACTGAAAGCAACACTTCCACCGTAGCTGTGCTTTTGTGCGATTGCGAAAAGTTGGATAATGTTGCTTCTCTGACAAATTTGAAAGGAAATGCTTAACCAGGGGCTTGTAATTGTGTGGCACCTAAAACAACACCAGGTCTTCAGACGCCAGGTCTTTGCTTTGTGGTCTGTGGATACGCAAAGTTTGTCCTGGGTGCGCAGACACGGGGCTGCGGGCTGAGCTCTGCCCCGCGGCCGGCTTTGCAGGAGGTGCCAGAGCCATCTGCAAGGACCACAGGGGCTCCGGAGCACGTGCATCGCCCGGCCACGGACTGACGCCGGCCACAACTCATCCTTGTTGACTCTTCTACCAGGGAGACACGAGGTACAGAGTAAAATGCATATTTTTTATCTGCACACAAGCTTTTTTTCTCTTGACCCTTTCTGAGTTGATCCCTGGAGTAAACAGCGTAGGAAAAGGGCAATGTAAGGTAGAGACCTCTTCCTCCGGCTGTTTGCCAGAGGTCCCGGTGCTCCTTCAACCCCGTTCTGAAAATGTGCTTAAATGGAGGCCCAAATAAACGACCCCTTTTTCACTTTATCTGCGTGGGAAATAGGTGAGGTAGTGTACGATGGAGATCGTAATACATTCCAGGGAAGTGGAAACTTGCTGAAGTGAGTCTCCGAAGTGACCTGTGTTGGCTGTTGAAGGTGGAGGTGGCCAAGCTGTAGCAGACAACATCAGCAGGACAATATGGTACAGATGTTGACTCTGGATTTTGGTGATGTGGCCATAGCTACTCACTCGTACTGGTTTCTCAGCAGATGTGAATGGGAAAAACGCCATGTTGATGTGTAAAAACATCTCAGTCTGTTATTTCGGAAGACAAAGTAGGGAAGGGTAACTTGACACAGGTTATTTTTGTAATTGTTTAGTCCTACTTCTAATCACGCTGCTTTCTCCTCCTTCCATCGAAATCCCCCAGGTCTCCTCTGACTACTATTCTGAGAGCTGTATGGAAAAATACTTGGTACTTTTCTCCTCCCCCGCTGGAGACCTGCCCCTGGTCTGTTCTCGGCGAGGTAAGTGAGTCCTCGCAAATGGGACAGCGAGAACCGTGTCATTCCGGTTTCCGTTGTTTCTGGGGAAATAAAGATTTAGTTATCATGTTCATCACCTGTGTGCTGGTACCAAACGGCGCCTGGCGAGATACTGAGTGTAAATATAGCAACTTTATGGTCCTCTACGCTGGCGATTAAGTGAGTGTATATGGCACAATAAATCTGAATTGTAGTAGCTTGTCCTGTTCTGGGAGGTTTCCCGGGCTGTTGCTGCTGCCCTTAGCAATCAGCCTTGATTTCCTTTGGGACTGTGCTACCATGTGACTTTTTTTCTTTAAAGAACTTCACCCAGGAGCAAGAAAACACAGCTCTGACCATGAAGAGGTCGCCGGGAAGGTGTGACGGCTCGGGGTGGGGGGCTTCACCCGGCAGGACGAGGCAAAGGAGGGGTGGGGGAGGCAGCCGGGGGCTGTGCTGGGAGGGTGGGCGTCTGCCGCAGCGGGGCCACGCTGGCCGGCCTCTGCCGGCACAAAGCAAAGCCAGCACCTTGTCCGCTGCTCACGCAGGGGTGTTGCACCCGGGTGACAGGGGTGTTGCACCCGGGTGACGTCTCCGCCACGCTGCCCTGCCAGCGTCTGCCTAAGGGACGGTGGCACCCGCGGCACTCCTGGGTACGGCCAGGGAGGGGGAGACCTTCAGAGTCCGCCCTTCCCTTCCTGAAAGCCTCAAATACCACGTTTTGATGGTTATTTTATTTGGATGATGAGCTCAAGATCAAAATTATCAGTGCTAATTCATAAATAATCTCTTGCCAAGTTGCCTTACAGAGCCATTTGATTTACTGGTAGGTTTTGGGTTTTTTTTTTCTATTTAGAAGAATATTTTGTGTGTGCAGCCTGCATCCTTCATGTGTGTTAGAATTGCTTTTAAAGTTGCATCTCGTAGTAAATAAGTATATATAAAATCGTCTGCTTTAAACAGTATTCCCATGCCTAATAACAACAATTGCAGACCAATTGTACAACATCAACGTGGTTCGCCTGACTGTTGCAGACGATGTCTGGACTCACACTTTTCCTGCCTGTCCCACTTAAGTTCCTGTCATTAAGGTGATGTAAAAGCAGGAAAAGGACAACTCCCATTTAAGGTTTCGTGTGAGAGCCCAGGCTGCTGCGTGATTGTTTGAAAAAACACGGTTTGCGATGTCCAGGGGAGTTAAGACCATGCATTAACATTCATTAACTTGTGTGTAATTTCTCCCACCCAACATTTCTTTACCATTTAAAATTGTTTTCATCTTTCTGAGGAAGATCATATATTGTCATGATCTCCTTAAACTGCAGTTTGGTAAATGACTTGTTTAAATTTAAGGAAAAGAGGTTGTTGATAAGTATAGTTTTCTAATACTCTTCCTCAGCTGTCATTTACTTTGACTAAATTTATTTAAACCACCTTAACCTTTCAGAGAAAGGCCAGGAGATGTTTAAAAGAATAATATGTGTCTGACATTTTGGTTTACCAAAAGGACACCATCATAATTCTGTAGTGCCTCTGTTAAAAATAAGCTAAGAAAAGGAAACTAAAATCTCTTTTTCTTTCTGCTTAATTTTGAAAGAATGGAAGGAAATTTGATTGATAGTTGCATTAGAAAGTGACCTGCAAAGGTAATCACCAGAGGCATTGATTTGTCGCTGCGCCGAGATGCGCTGAGCACCCTCCACGCACAGGTAAGTCTTTCCCTCTCCCAGAATCACCTGAGGGTTTTATTATCGAGAACACACTTTTTAAATATATTTTCTGGTGCCGACCACCGGCTCCACCTGCGGGTTAGTTCTGGGGGACACCCGGCTGGCAGCCGGTTCCTCTTCTCTTAGGTTAGAAACGTCTTCGACTTTGTCAGGGAGACACGAATGTAGGCCGGACTCCCTGCCTGATTTTAACAAAATACTGTCATTCTTGCAGGGTGTTGCCTCTTCGTAGCCGCTTCTGTTTAAACATTTCAAGGTCCCGGGAGTTTATCGTCAAAAAAAATGTATAAGTTAAGGAAGTAATTTCCTAACTGTTAGTAATTTCAGAGTGATAGAGCTTCTTTCACTCGTGAGGCTGTTCTCAGGCCGTGAAGTACAGCTGCGTATCAACAGGCAACACGGGTACAGGAGTTTTACGCTTTGTGGTTGTGTTATCCTGTGAGCTCACACACAAAGATATCTGGTAAATTCAATTAAATCCACTATTTTTTACTGTTTTTCAGATCTGGCGGTCATGTCTGGATTTTAGCACTAGAAGAAGTGGCCAAATATGAAGCAAGACGCTGCCACGTATGCGACTTTATTTTTCCGTTTCACTGTTGCTCTCCGCTGGCCTCGTGGGAGCCCCGCGGGCAGCGAGGTGCCCCTGAGTGCCTGCCGGAGGAGGTGCTGCGGGGCAGAGGGGTTTAGTGCACAATTCCAGCCCGTTCCCTCTCGTCGTGCTGGGTCTGCTTTTGTGATGGGTTACAAGAGAGACCCAAACTTATCTTTAATATTTATTGCTGTGGAAAACCACCGGATTTATCTTTGATGACATCACGATCAGCTACTGAGAGCCGTATTTGATAAGCACAGAGGAACCGGAGCACGCTGCAGTGTGAGAGGTGGGCTTTTCCAAGGGTTTTCAAACCCCGGTCAGTCAGAACGAGGTATTTTAATAACAAGACAATCCATGTTCTTTTTATCACCCTCAGTGCATAGTGGCAAAAGCAACCTTCCTTCTAATTATACACCATTCCTGCGGAAATAGTGGCAGCGAATACTTGCGTGTGGAAAGGCTGGCTGTGATTGCAGCTTCTCGGTGCAAGTCAGGAGGGGTGGGAACAAGCAGGGGTGTGCAGGAATAAGGGTTTTCAGTGTTTTGGATATATACATGACTGTATAGAATTGATGAAGGATCAAAAGTATCGCTCGTTTCATTTTTAAGAAGTGATTAGGTGGTAGTGGGCGCTCACGTGCACACGATCAGGGAAAGTTGCCTTTTCCTTGAACCGACGGTTTGTTGTTGTCTTCTTGGCGCGATGAACTTTTAAAGCCCCGCTGCTCCCAGGGCTCAGCTTGCACGTCGGATTTTGACTGTGTTGTGTTTCTTGGTGAGAGATTTTATTTTTCATTTGTTTATAACATTCAAAAGGCACAATCATACATCCCGTCCCACACCAGCATCCACATTATTAGTCTTACATAATTTCTACAATAAAAGTGGGATAATGAATTCCTTCACAGGGTGAACACCTCATGACGTTCAAGTTTTCTCCCTGGATGGAGCAGTAATCCTGCTCTGCTGCAGATCCCTGGCCAGCAGCGGTTCGTTTAATGGACGCACCATTTTGCACTGAACGAAGACTTCACCAGGTGTTCCAACCTTTTCACTAATCACATGCAAAAGACAACAAATTCATAACTGCATGACGAGAACTGCCGGCAGGGACGGAGCCAGGCTTTGGGCATGGTGGCAGGACGAGGGGCAGCGGGTGTAAGCTGAAATAGGAGAGGTTCAGACGGAAAATAAAGAAAAGGTACTGCAATTGGAGCACAGCGAAGGGGTAGAAGAGGTTGCCCAGAGAGTCTCTGTCGTTGGACGTTGTCGAGCCCAGGCTGGCTGAAGCCCTGGTCTGACCCTGTCTCTGACCTGGCTTTCGGCAGGAGTTGGACCAGGTGACCTGCTGAGGTCCCTTCCAGCCTGGGTTATCCCATGATGCTCGTTTATTGTTCAGAGTGTATAAATGACTACCTTGATAGTATTTGAAATCAGACATGGAAAATTAATATTTTTTGACCGATGCTTTTGGAAAGAGGTTTGGATGCATCAGATACGTCCACACTTTACAGCTGTGTCTGTTGTGCATAACGCGGACGTACTGAAGCAGCTGGAGCCCTGAGCTGTGAAGAAGCAATGCTGCAGCTCAGCTCCGCACAAACACGTTAGTTCTGGGTGTGCGTGGTTTCAGTACATTAGAAATAAAATTTTCCATCGTTTCTAGAAAAAAGCGGAGAAAGTTTGCAGAGCTTGTGTTAAGCGCCTCTTTCCTGCGGCTTGCAAATAGGACTGGACTTTCCAAGTTTAGCTTTGTTGTCATTTTGATTGCCCCTTGTCGTTTGCGGGTGTAAAAGGAGCTGGTCTAAGGTTCTGGATTTATTGAGAGAGATAATTTACATGGTGATGTGCCATGCCCTTGTCCATCCACTTGTTTTGTGCGATGTGGCCAGGGTGCATAAATAACGTTATCTTGAATGTGCTCCAACCCTGTGTTTGTAGAATTCGAGGTGTCTGTTTTCGAGTGATTAAAATCCTCTTTTTCTTAGCCCCCTCCCTTCCCCACCAAGATGAAAAGCAAACCCAAAGCTTTTGAAATACTCACGGCTGACAGGGAAGTCTAGAAAGTCGATTTCTTACCCGTGGCGGCACTCTGTCGTTCTTCTTACGAAGCCAAGGCTGCTCTCCTCAGCCGCGGCGCCCTTGCTGGGCTGCTTGGGGCGGGGGTGGCTGGGCAGAGCCGTCCCTGTCCCTTTGCTGGTGACACCGTGCCACACGGGGCTGGGGCATTCGCCAGGTGCCGGCCGTGCCAGCGCGGGTGCACGGACCCAGGTACAGCGGCTACTCCTACACACACGAAACCAGACCCTGCTGGTATAGGCCTTTTCTGCCATTTCTCCATAGTTATTCTACGCCAAGAGAGATATGGTCTTTGGTTCTTGTAGACGAAATCTGGGGTAGGTCCTCTGTCTGATCCGTTCACCTTCAGACAACGCCATCAGCTCCTCTGCTCTGCCAGCGCGACGAAGCTCTACAACACCCCGCGCAGCGCACATAGAAAGTGCATTAAGCGCAATTGATTGTTTCTGCAAAAAATGTTTTCTTCTATTAAATAAGGGGATTAAAAAATTCTTTAAAATGTATTAAGGTATGGATACAAAATTACGGAAATCAAAGTCTTCAAACTTGCGACCACGACTGGAGTTACACTCTTGCCCTCCCGCCCTTCCCAAAAGTCGTGTGAATTAAGGACAGTGTCGGCTGTGACTCTGCGTTTCCCCGCTTTTGTCAGTTTGTGTCACAACCTTAGCATTATTTAAATGAACTTTTTTTTTTTTGTATTTAATATTCATATTCAGGTATTCAAGCCGTAATTTCTTTTAGTAAAAGTGACATTTTATAAAGTTCATTATTTTTTTACAGTGAAAATCTCAGGCACTTAAAAAAATAGACATTAAATAACGGAACGGTGGTGTCTCCAGGCTAGCAGTCATCCCTACAGTTTGTCATTTTAATACCTGAATACCTGTGAAAAAGCAGTTTGATAATACCTGGGTTATATGGCCTGACCCGGCCGCCTGCCCGCCTGGGAAACGCATCCATCAGCGCGAGCTGCATCCCGGCACCCCGCGTGGTCCCCGGCACCCCACAGGCACCATAAGGCTGTGATTCTCTTGGCACTTTTGCGTGGCATTTTCAAGACACGCCATGAAAACCTTTGTCTGGTTTGTCTCCAACTTCGGTGTCACGAAGACGCAGCGCGGCGTGGGCACGGCGAGCTGTCTCGTCGGCAGAGCCCCCCCGGCCGGCAGCGCCTCTCCACCCTGGTTTGTAGGTGATGTGCGTGTGAGTGAGGACCCTGGGACTCCAGCTATTGTAAAATTAAGTTTATTATTAATAATTTTTTGCCACGGAGAGGAAAGGTGAAGAATCAAATAACTCAAGATACATGGGAGAAGTGGGCTAGAGGGGCATGTTGTCTACAAGCAAATATGGATTTCTGACAAACACAACAAACCTATATGTTGTGCTTTCTTTCTCTTCTCCAGCACTACATTAAGAACTTAATATTTTTTTTCATCTTGAGGAGATAATTTAATCTATTTTTGTCCATTCTTTTTGATGGGCTGTAATGACTCCCAGAAACTATTGTAATTTCTTCTGATAAAACTATTCTTATGCAAGAACATCGTATTCATGTATCACTTGGCCTTCAAAAATGTTGGCCAAAATCAAGTAAACTCTTGCTTGAAGCCATATTTCTAGGAGTAATAGCTTCGGTTCTTTCTTTCTGTTGCTGTTGGTAATTCCTAAAGAAGCCTCAAGTTAATGAATATACATTCTCCAACTTGTTCCAGTATCAAGGAGCACCAAAGGCATCATTTCATGCGCTGGTAGTACTTTCTGTTCAAGTCCCCAAGCACCAATTCTAAAAGTGCCACATGTTAACTAATGCCCTGTAACATTCTTGTGACAATAAATATCCAGCTTTTGAGAGGGGGAAAAAACGCCCCCACGTGATGAATGAATATGAATTAATTTTCAAATCTACATACTACGAAAAAAGGTCAAATGCTACAGAGGTCAAATGCTTGGTACAGCAGTGTGTTCTGTGAAAGCCAAATGAAATGTCTTAAATTTAGATGAAACCTTGGATTATTTTTCTTTCACCTTAAGAAAATTTCTATGGAATGGCAGTGTAAATGACACAGGGATTTTTCAGCTAAAATGGTAGCATCTCTAGTTATGCAATAATTATAAAATGGCATATGTGTACAGCATCTTCTGATTATTATAACTCTCGTAATGCCCTGTCCAGACCTGCGGAAAAGCACAACTCGTCTGTCCAGGGATCTTCTGGCGCGTGGGGCTTTCTGCAGACTAATAGCAGGTCTGAGAGCACGTGAGAACGTTGAGCACGGCCAAAACCAGCCCCACGCTCAGAAACTGGCTTTTAGCACACTTGAGGCATCTCCAATATTGTTCTTGGGATTTCGACCTGGGTCCGAATACGGACAGGGATTACACGAACCTGCCTGCAAAGGCCGGCATGATCTGAGAGGATTAACAGCGAACTCAACAAACCAGCGGGCACGAGGTAAATACCTGTCTGAAGGTGACTTTGCGTGAATGCGAGGCGCGTTATTTGTTAGGAACAACTTCTAGGAATAGATAAGTAAGCAGAATAGCTAAATGCTGGCTGAGATATTTAAGGTTTAACTTTGTCGGATAAGTTTCCGAGAACACCTCGCAGTTTCGTGGTGTGTTCGTAGTGGCGCGCAGACCACTGGGCGCCTCGCTGTCCCCAGAGCAGGGAGTGAGGGTGGTGGTGGTGGCTCTCCAGACTTGCTTCAGCCACCCAAGGGCTCACAGGCTCACACACCACAAACTGGGTTTTGGGAGCCATCCGCACCTGGAAACATTCATTCTCCATCTCCACGGAGCTCTGTCCTCGTGCTCAGGTTGCCATAGGGTGGCATTTTGCCATCTTTGGTGGCATTTGAGAAGAACTCTGGGTCGGTGCTTGTAATAACATGCAACTTTAATAAAAGTACTTGGTAACTGAGAATAAAGGATCCTATAAGTAAGGAAGAGAGGGGGATCTGATTGTCACCCTCTTGCCCGGCATTATCACCAGCTGATTTCTTTATTATCTGAGCTGAATATTATAAGCCTTTTAACGGGGCAGTTCCCCCTTCAGGTGCAGTGATGCTCCATCAGGTGACTAGTGTCACATACCTTGTATGACAAACATTTGATGTGACACTTATGCACGCAGGTTGCTCCAGAGATATTTTTATAGGTCAGACTAAATATCACACATCCAGCCCTTCAGTCAGGTAGTGGAGCCGTCAGTGATTGCAGCTAATGGTCTTGGAAGTTGCTATGGTTCCTGGTAAACAGCATCCCGTGGCTTCTGCTCCCGGCTTTGTCGAGGCGAAGGGGCAGATAGCAGCAGGGACATCGAATTGGTGCCAGCATTAGCTCTAGGTTTCTCCGGACAAACGAATAATCCAATTCTACTTCCTCCTCCTTGTTGGAAACTCTTACTGGTATCCAGCTATCCCAACGGTTCATCTGTGCCCAGCTTCGCCGGCCATGCAGCGATCCTACAAACCTCCTCGTCCTCCATAAACCACCCCACGGGTCTGTGCGCCCTGCACCGCGTGTCCCAGGTGTTTTGGTGAATGACTGAAAAAGGAGCACACGGCAGCGAAGTCAAGGAGAACACGAACAGGAGGGGCCTTGGAAATGTCTACGTGTTGTTTAAGGATTAGATAATTAGGAAGGGTGTAGCAACACTAATTATTATCTGAACCTCTTGAGTTTGCAGGTGTGTCCCGGAGATCTGGGGAGACCTAGCGATGCTTCTGGTGTGTTCAGTGTGCGGTGGGGCCATGAATGCAATGGAAACGGGGTGTCTCGCAGAGGTTAGCCACTTCTCTTAGCCAGTCCTCATCCTGAAGCTGCATCCTGAAACAAAGAAATGTAAAATAATTTGAAAGCTAGGACAAAGACAATTTTAACTACACAAAAGTTGGGGACAGTTTTTAGTATCCTATCCTCTTAGGAAAAACAGCTAAGGACAGTGATAGTTGGTATTTGGAAATGTAGTTGTATAAAACAAATATGTGACAGTTTTTAATTTCATTTTAATCACCTCAAAGATCCATTTTGGTTTATAATTTTCAGTATATGCTTTCGTGATATCTCTCTGTTGTCTTTTGGGACACCCTCAGAGAAGGGGAAGGGAACACTGCAGCGTGGAGAGAAGCAAGCAATCCCCTTTGCTTTGTCTCCCCTCTTCCTCCCGCCCTTGCAGCTTGCCACCGAGGTAATTCAGCACAGAAATCTCTGATTAGCTCAATTTTCAATTATACTTTCCCGTCACCTTTAAACAACCGCTGCTTAACCCACGTAGCAGAGAATGAGTTGCAGATTCAGAAACAGATATCTAGCCAATTATATTCTTTTATGTATTCCAGATAATGCCAGACAGGTTTTGTGTTTACTTACGTAGGTTGTTCTCATGCTATGTGTGCTGTGGGTGTTTTTTATCTACAGTTGACACCACGGGGACTCTATCGCAATGTGCATCTGTGAACAACTCCGTCTCAACACCTTAAATGTTTCTAATGTAAATACAGAAAAAACCTCTATGTAACAATTATTAAACTACCACAAACGTTTCACTGATTTTAACGGCATCCAAGTGGTAGTTTTTTTTGCTCATTAAGATAAACAATGGAACTAATTGGAATGCCACAAAAAGATCTGTTAAGTAACAGGAGTATCGGGGAACTCCTCCCTGCTGGACGTGACCGGAGGAAGCTGTCTGGAGAGGGGGCAGGGGCAACACACTCCTGCGTCTGGGTAAGTTGTGCTGTGCATTTGAATCCGGGAAACAAGTGTAATATACCCAATTTTGGAAGCATGAAACTTGCAAGAAGATGAGAATCCACAGAAGGAGAATCCAAAGAAAGGAGGCCGAAGAGATACTGAGGGAGCACCCTTTTAAAATGAAACAATGAAGTAAAGAGAGAGTATTAATTAATTATCTGTATTACAATATAATTATTTATTGTGCTAGGCACTCACTAACACGTTAGAAAGTTTTCCTGTCCAAAGCTACCCTCAGCTAAAGAGGCAAGGAAGCGGCTGGATAGGAGGGGGAGTGGAAAGTTTTCCCAGGGGTGTTTGATGGAGGCAGGAACAGACTGAAGCTCTTGCTGATGCACGGAGAAAATCATTCTAGACGGTAATGATTTCTGATGTCTTGCGGGTGGTGTGGATGCTCTTCTCTTTCAGGATGTGCTCTAGAACTGTATCCGTTAATTTGTATTTCGTAGGTTTTTCTGTGGGTGATGTGGATTATAGGAGTCTGTAGTGTTTATGCGTGATGCAGTGGTTTTCGAACTGAACCCGAGTCAACAGTGTTGTGTTATTCTGAAAGAGAACAACTTCACACAAGACTGTATAAACACGAAAATAACCTTAAAGACATGGAGCATCCTTTGGTCATGAAGGGTAAGACCTCAGCTGCGGTAGAGTACCCAATTTTGGGCAGCTTGTTTCAAGAGTTAGGAACTGCTGGAGAAAAGAGCAAAACATGGGTGTGTTGAGCAGCGCAGCGAACACGGCCAACGGAGAGGTGTTGAGAGAGGAGGCATTGCTTATTCTACAGGATACTAGAGAAAAGCGTACCAACAGCCTTCAAATACATAGCAAGCCTGCTGCCAGAAGGTGTAGGATGACCTGCTCTCCTCATTCACTTGGGTAGGGTGTAAACATCTGTTTGATTACCTGCTGCCAACAAGGCTTAGCTATTCCAGAGGTTTCCCTCCCTAAATCTGCAGGAAAGAATTTTACTTTTCTATGTAAATTATCACTACATCATGGTCCCTTTCCTAGAAGTTGTTTTATGATGTCATAAATAATGTGTACTTGTTAAGCCACCACTCGGTGCGGCCTCCTCCTCCCCGTAGGTTTCCTCCTGGCGTGTTCCACTGTACCAGGTTTCGGTACACGTTGGCTGGGCTTTAATTCAGGGACTGGGTCAGTGCGAAGTTCTTTGAGTTCCAGTCCTGGGGTTGCCTGAGATCTTTTGGGCAGGGCTGACACCAGGTTGGTTGTTTTTTTTTTTTCCGGATGAATATCCATACAAATGTTTGAAAGATTGTGGTTAACGTGTTGTCCCCGTCCACAGGGTCCGGAGCAACCCGGTGAGCTGCCGTGGTACATTGAGTCTACCAAGCTGCCCTTATTGACGTTTTTAAGGTTAGGTGATTGACAGATTTTTTCCTTAATTTCTTTAATTTCCTAATAATCCTTTGCTTTTGTATTTTAATGGCCTTCAAGGGATGTACTCCAATGTATTAATTGGTACACATAATCGACGCTGATTTACATTTTGTGCTTAATTTCTGTTTTGACGCACGCTGTCTTTTCATCAGGTACTACCATGAAAATGAAGAACCCATCTCCCCTCAGGCTGAAGACTGTTCCTGGGGCAGGAGGAAGGGACGGTGACTCGGGACCCGTCCTCCTGCTGCTCCTCCTCCTCGGGAGCTGGTCGCTCGCATCAGGGTTCCCAAACGAACTGTCCAGACTCACCGTCATCTGGAACTGATGTTAGATTTACCCCAAATTGTTTGAACAAAGCTCAGGAGAGGAGGCGGCTGTCTCCAGACTCGCTGTCTATGCTTTTTATCCGGTTCTGACATAATTTATTGGAAATGAGAGGAATTGTTTCAGAACAAGCATCTCTGACAGCTTGGCAGATTGATAGAGAGGTTTTCTGATTTCATCTCTCTTTCTTTTTTAAATGATGCCTTCCTACCGCTTGCCAGTCTCTCAAGTATCATCGATGTCATGATATCAGATGCCGAGATAGCAAGTTCCTGAATTAGCATTGCAGGGAGGAGGCTCTTTAATTTACTGTGATCTGTCTCTTGGCTATTTATCCTCTCACAGAATTCCTATGCTTTTCTGGTGACATATGGAACACGTGCAATGTGAATTTTATTCAGCCTCGGGAGGACCCCGCCAGGTCCCCTGACATGCCATGGGTGCTGCACCGAGACCTGGGCACGCCGTGCCATTTGGGATCCCGCCCTGCAGCAGGGAACGAGCCAAAATTCTCACCGTCTTTCTCGGGTGAGTACCGTGTGCCTACCCCCGAGCTGCAAACGTGCCCTTTACTAGTCCTGTGTTTTGAGAAAACCCACACTTGGCCCTGGGAAGTTCCCAGAGTGGAAATGCAAAATGGAAACTAGCAATTTTTCTGCTTTACTTACTGGTGACATCACTTAAATAGCGCTTGGGACAATGAGGGACGTTACCCAGAAAGAGCAGTGTGCCGTATGGCTTCCTTACCAGTCATAACCTGGCACTTTAAACAACATCACACGACCAAATATGTTGATAAAGACACCTTAAAGAATTTTACCAAATCTAGTAATTTTTAAATATTTTTTTTTCTTAATTCAGAGGAAAGAAAAAAAATATTTCTCGAAGAACCCCCTTAAAATACTAGTATATCTGTTTAGAAAACCATCAGTTGGCCAGAAAGAGCCTTCCTCTCGCCCCTGCCTTCCTGTCCTCACCCCTGGCCCTGTGAAACCTGAGCTCGGCTCCCTGCCGGTCACCGAGGATAAGCGTTAGGCACACGGGTGAAACTTCGTAGATTTAGTCCCTTGCTTTTCTTATGGCTTAAGTGACCAATGTTAAAATGAATTACAGTCACAAATTGGTTTTACTCAGAAAAAGAGGCACTAAAATGGGTTATTTACGTTACTCTGGCAGCCATTCCTCTTCCCCATATGCGCCATTTTTATGTAATATCTTGATTTTTTGCAAAATGTCTGAATTCCGTTCCACAGCGTCTTTACAGGAGCGGAGCAAACCAGAAGAAGACGCTGCGGTGAGAAGTGTGGTTACCTTTAAGTATATTTTCCAAAAGAGAGGTGGCCAGAAATAATTTAAAAATATTGATGTGCGATTGTGATGCTGTTTCTCCATCTGAGCTTATATAACTTTGGGGAATATTTTACCTGTCGGTTTCCAAGTGAAAAACAGTAAAAATGGAAGGTGTAGAACCCGAATTACTGCCCTGATGGCTGCGGGTCCAGCCGCAGTGCAGGTACCGACCGACACCATCTCTACGGCGTACACTACATTCCTCTCTCCAGGGCTGTCGGAGGTTTAAATCCGTGCTTCCCGCACCCACGCGCATCCAAACCCCCTTTTTTCTGTAAAGTCGCTTTCAGGTGTCTGCCTCGTAGAATTTTTAGAAGTATTTATTATTCTCTTTCCTGGGTTTCTCCAGATGTTTAGCTACAGGGTAGTATTACTGAATAGATTAGTGCAGCTGGTTAGGAGACGCTGTGCTCGATAAGTAGAGCATCTGCGGTTTGTCTAGGGAGGCTGAATTTCAATTAATTAGATGTGCACCTAACTTGCAAGGATCTTTTGCATTTCAGTTAAACTGACTTCAGAGCAGACCTAAGATTTATTCTTGCCTTTTAAATTAACTGCCAGATCCGTAGCTGATATAAACTGTTGAGCCTCTCTTGACATCAGCAGAGCTCAGTTTACACCAAACAGGGATGTGGCTCATGACAGAAACAGGCTTTGTAGGAGCCCAAGTGCTACTTGGCTGATATGACAGTTCACTGGAAGTAAAAGCATTTATTTACTTGAAAAGCAGAAAAGAATATTATTTATTATTTATATTTTGTGGTAGTTCCTTCCCTAGGTTTATCATAAAATAGATCTTTGTGAATTTAAGAGATTATAATGTTTTTATTATTTAAATTAAAAAATGTTATTTAGAATTTTACTTTTTTTTCCCCAATATGTTAATTTTTTGTTTAGTAGAGTGAAAGAGGAGGTCAGTAATTTTCCCCTGGTAAAATGATGCTGGCACAATTATTTATCAGAATCATAGCTGCAGTCTGCACCACTCGTGTTTGTACCTGTGATGTTTAGATGGATTTCTGCCTTAGTACTCTCTCAGAAGGTCTTCTATCATTATTCAAATATTTGGAAAATGTATTTTTATGAAAAGGCATTGCAATACTGAATGCTATCAAAACCTTTCCCAGGACATCTCCAATAAATTAAAGAACCTGATATAGAAATGCTAGGTATTAGAAAAGATAATTTGGAAAGTACGGAATTGGGCTGGTGTTACTTTTCTCATACACTTTAAGTGCTTTGAATACACGTCACCTTGCGATACCAGATTGCTCGCCCCGGCCTCCAAACACGCGTGGCCCTTCTTCCCCGGGTCGTGACGTCCCACAAGCTGTCGGTCCTGGACGGAGCAGGGGCCGAGTATGTGAAATCACTGAAAATGTCTCTTCCTCCACCCATCGCCATGCCCATGCGCGGGGCGATGCTCTCCTCCGCAGGGCGCGCTGGGCACTTGGCGCTCCAGGGGCTCACCTCGCTTCCCTTGGCATCCCAAAGTCACCGGGACAATAACTTGCCCTTGAAGTCATGGGAGAAACTCACTCATCGGTTTATAAAAACGTGCACTGTTTCTCAAAATCTTTGCAGAGTTGTCGTCTTTCCTTCGGTCCGTGCTCTCGCGTGGCCCATCACCAGCCCCTGCGTTGATCCGTTCTAGGAACGCAAGCGTCTTCTTCCTCCCCCTGCCCTTCCGAAGCCGCAGCAGGAATGTGAAAACGCTTCTCCCCTCAAAAGGCTAACCAGCCCTTTTCAGATTCTTTTAAATAGGTATCAATACCTGGCTTTTACAAACAGGAGAAATTAAACTTTGTAGCATTTTGCTATTTGAATGACCTACTCAGTGGAATTACAGCGGCAAACTAATCCTTTAGGAGAGATGGCTCTATCAATCTTGGGATTTTTCTAATGTGGAAGCTACTCAATTGCATCTCAGAAATCAGGGAGGTAATTACTCATGCAGACAGCACAAAATGAAAAAAAAAAATGCAAGTTCTGCTGAGTATCCCTTTTAGAACAAGCAGTGGAACAAGGAAAACAGCCTCTATAATCAGTCAAATTCTTCCACTAATTTTTCAGGTGTTGAAGGCTATAGTGGGGATACATGCTATGAAAGTTAACAAAGCAAAGTGGCTTTAATAGAGGGTTTTACGAGAGAAAAATGCCTCTTGTTAGGCAAACATACTATTTTAGACGTAGTTCCCTATGTTACAACTTCATTGTTTAAAATAAACGTGCTCTGAGATAAATACATTTACAGATCTCTTCGGAGGCATTTTGCTACAGTGAGAACATCCAGCTGTGGGGTGACGAGCGCGGCGGGGGGACGCTGATTCCGTCTGACGCGTGTCACCGGCCTGCGGACGAAGTCAGGGCGGTACAGCCTCCGAGGAGCGCTCACGCCACGCTATCGCTGATCAATGACGGCGTATTTAATTTTAAATTCAAGTGCTACTAGATTAATACAAAGAAAGCATATACAGAAATATAAACCCGTAAATAATAGCAGTTGAAACAACTGAAAAGAACTAGTGTTTTTGTACATCTTGGATTGCTTTGAATCCTACCTAGATTATGCATCTAAAAGATTATTACCAGGGCCGGATAGACCCTCCTGTGGGAGAGGTTGTCATAAGGAAGTGGGTAACTCGGTTTATTGAGTAAGAAGCTCCTAATCCAGGGGAAACCTTCCAGTGCAACATCTAATATGAACCCCAGTAAACTTGGCATTCAGGTAGGTACGGACCAAAGTCCCGTGCGGAACTTCCCACTGGTCTTGGGGACTTTGGGTTGCTGAAGGCAAGTCTCACCGAGTCGTACAAGGCGGAGGTGCAGAGGGCAGCCACCGCCTCAGCCTTTTCCGTGTCCTTTGTCACCAGACACCCTGCCCCGCTCGGCAGCAGCGTTTCCCCTGGTCTTCCTTTCGGAGTTGATATAAATGCACAGCGACGACAGCCGTGGAACTGTTCAAAACCACTCGGCTCCGAGTCTTGCCCGCAAAGTGTAAAATATGTTTTTAATGTAAGCCATGTGCATTTAAACATCAGTAAAAGATTAAGTGAATACTTTAGAGAACATTACTGTATTAAACCAGCAGTGACTGCCGTGTACCTTTGTTGATGTCAGTGCGGGCCTGTTGACATATGCAAGGGTCTTTTTCAAAAATTCACGAACTGAGAAGTCTTGCTTTTTGTTTAAATTTTGAGACTCCTGAGGAAACAGGCAGGTAGCAGGGCTGCTGCCAAACGTGCCGCGAGTTAGATTAAGAATCAAAGGGATGTTTTGGAATGAATGTGAGGGCCCAGAGGGTCTCTCAGACACTGTGTGCCAGATGCCAGAGCAGGGGTGAAAGTACGCGCCGTGCCCAACCGGAGAATTCCTGCTGCGCTGCGCCCGTGTCTCAGGCATTCCCGCTTGTTCGCTCACAGGAGGCTCCTAATTTGAAGCAATGATATTTGGAGAGGACTGATTGAGCATAAATAAAGAACGTTAAGTCCCTTAGTTCTTAGAGCTTTCTTGATTTCAGTAAAGTTATGCTAATTTACGCCCCTCCAAATGCGTCTGTGAAAGACAGCAGAAGTACACACAAATTCCTGCAATTGCTTTATGTCTAAGTCACTCCATCTTACATGTCGGGGCACTGAAACACAACTCTACATCATCAGGTGTTTTGGAAGTTGCCCTGTCACATAACAATTCACCCGTCCTTTTTCTTTTCGAAGCAAAACCAGAAACAATACGATGTTTTTTACTCTGCGTGCTGCCTGGGACGCGTGTGTTGATCTGCCGTTTCACCCGACCTCCAAACTGTCCGGTACGGGTTTCAAACGATTAAACCCAGCAGCAACAATGCGGTGACGTGTGTTGCGGTGTCCCACCCGCCGTGCTCAGCGGGTGCTCTCCCTGAAGGACTCTGCTTTACCCTTTGCTCGCTCCGAATTTGAGCTTGGGCAGTACGGAGACCACCCCAGCTGGGGAAATAAAAGCACCGAGTGCTCCAGCCACGGAGCTCTCAGTTCCCAAAAACTGCGAACCGCCGGGTGGGTGCCGCAGGCCGTACAGCTCTTCACGCACTGGAGACCTTAATTTTCCTAACTACTGCCGCTCTTGTTGGCTTCTCACCACGTTTAGCTGTGCTCTTGTCTGGGCATCCTCAGACACAACTGGGTTTTTGGTTGGTTTTGTTGGTTATTTGCGATAACGGTGCTTGATGCCACCCAAGCTGCCCCACACATACCAGGGTGCGGCTGGAAATACAGAGGGAAAAGGATGCCCGAGACTAACACCATCTCTCCAGGCTTTCTGAAAAAATGGGGTAATACTCCTAGTCTGTCCAAACCTCCCCAGATTTCATCTGAGGATGAAATAACTCTTGGCTTCTGTCCGAAACGGGTGAGGCTGCTCTGCGTGGTGCCGTTATCCATCGCCGTCACCCAACTCAGGCAACGGTTCGAGGCTTAATTATTCAGTATCTGTAAAGCACCTTGAGATCTGCAGATGAAAGGCTCCACAGAAGGGCAAAGTATTATTTTTATTACAGGTTCCACGGGCAGAAGTGGGGGCATGCTTGACCTGATAACGTTAAAATCCTGGTGGGCTTGCCAAGCTTTAATGTGATCTGTTAAACGCGGTATTCGTGGGGTGTCTGGGCCTCAGCAGCTCCAGTTCTGACAACACGTAACTCACGTTCCCGCTCTGCTATAGGCAAAACTCCTCGTGCAATTACTACTGGGATTTGCGAAAGGAGAAGGTATTTTTCACTGATGGTTCTCTTTCTCCTTATTTCGATCCATTCGTAGCATCCTTCTAAATATTCAGACTGAACGGATGTTTGCTGACACTTGATGTAAGCTAAGGGGTTTTATTTTTAAAAGGCGTTAAGGAAATAATCCTTTTTTTCAGGCTTTGTCAGACATTTGCCAAATTATACAGGAATATTTCTCCTTTGCCGTTTGCAGATGATATATTTGTGCATAATTGATACAACTCATGTCTGTGTGTTAGCAAAATAGTTGTACTGTTTTATCTAATTATGTATTTATCTAACGATTTTAAAGATTTAAAAGAAGATCACCTCTCTCAACACGTGTACATTTATATTTACACAGACACAACCGTTTATATGTATATGTAAGTGTGTGTGTGTGTGTGCTGTAATGTGTTTGGGATTAATAAAAGCTTATAATTTGTACTAGCTTAATTTGCATAAAAACGTGGACCGTCCTCCAAAGCTAATTCAGTAATTGTTAGAACAAGAACAGGAAAACACAAATAATCTTTGAAGGGAACAGTTTTCTAAAAGTCAGAACCTGCAAAGTAGTTATTTCTGATATCACGAGTATAATGGAAATATTCAAAAAGGTAAAAAACTCCCCTGCTTCGGGAGCGGAGTCTTCGTTGCTCTTTCTGCAGCGGTGGGAGATTCGTGGCTTCATTATAACGAGCTACAGCATGTTTAAGGGACTGGTCATGTTTAAAAGTGTTGCTTACTCTAAAAAACCCTGTACATATCTGACACTTCAGAATTATTTTAGATTGCAAAAATAAAGCAAATGCATTTAATGCAGCTCCCCCTGCAGAAGCCCCTCTTGGGGGAAGAAACCCCTGGAACCACGTTGCACGCACATGATCCACGGCATAGATCGTGCTGTTCTTGTGCAAGCATTTAAAAATCCTAATCAGATTTAATATGCTGGGTAGAGTTAAATTGATCTGTAAGCACATGTTCAGTTACAATTTCAGCATGATACCCCAGAAAATGGTGTAGAATAAATAAAGCGCTTCCAGAGAAGTCCAAACTTGTGCATTACTTCCATACGTGAGTTTTTACATTCACAGCAGGTTACTACATCGTGCCCATCTTCATACCAGAATAAACTTTATTCTGTATTTTTTAAGCTCACAAAACTTAAAATATTTATTTATTTTTAACCTTATTGGGGGGAGGGGAATAAATTGGCTAGCATCACTTCCGTTATCCCTCGTTCACCAATTAGGTCATCGGCACCCAGGTGTTCGGTGTTGGCCAGGAACCTTCAGCCTTTAACGGGACATCGCACCAGCCCATCAGAGGCACGTGTTTTGAAAATCAGCCAGAAGGCCCAGAAATACAAATACCTATTTCAGTTTTCTGAGCTCAAAGGAAACAGCGCACGTAGAAAGGGTGCCAGCAACACCAAGGGTCTGAAATGCATCCGTAAGGGACGAGGGGCTTCCAGGAAGGCCGGGCTGTTGTTCCTCTGCTTTCCTGCCAAGCCAGGTGTTTTCCTGGGGGAAAGCATCATTATCACAGGGGCCTGTCACATGTGAGTGCAGAACAGCGTCACCCACCTGTTTGAGGTAAGCAATCGATGAGATTCATGTCATCTGACCTCAGATACCCCTAACAGGAGCTTCTTGGTCTAAGCTAGTCATTAAGTCATCTTCCACTGATGATGGAGACCATGCTATGCCCCTAAAATATCTTGAGATAAGCACAAGGCAGTCTTTCTTTCTCTGTAGGAGGACTGCCGGCTGTTTCCACCTGCTAGCTGGATAAAGCTTGGTGGGATGAAGCAGCGTATCTGTGGGGCTGAGCCAGTAGAGGCCAGACCCACCGGGCTTCCAGGGACCTCTGCTGGGTCCTGCCCTGCGCTACCTTCTCCTGTGGCTTGGAAGTTTGGTGAGGCTCGTGTCTTCCAAGGCTTACAAACCTGACTAGACTTACAAGCTGATGTTCTTCTGGACCAGGTATGTTTCACCTCTTGTTGTGTGTAAAGGTACCAACCAGCCTGACAAATACCCTTCTATGAGCAGCTGCATTGTTTTCTGTGGGGCGCTGTGTTGGTGAATATTTCCTGCTTAGTTAATTTGCGGAACAGAAGATCCAGAAGACCTTCTGTCAGTCTTGCAGTGATTTAACTGTGTATTTCAATAGTTACTATCAATTTGTATTTACTTTTCGTATCCTTTTCTGCTTGGGTGACACGGTGGGACTCTTCATGCCGATCCAATAACATCTTTCTAGTTACTTCTCCCCTAAAGAAAAGTTTTTATTTATGACTACGCCTCCCTCCCCCATCTGCCCTTTAGCCGATGTCAATCCATTTTATGTTACATTTATGTCTATTCCGCTTCCTTTCTTTCTTTAGACCTCAATCTCTGTACAAAGACCTTAATCTCTGATGTGGAACTTTGTCAAATGCTGTCTGGGAGCCTGAGCGCGGCTGCCCGCCGCAGGAAGGCAGGAGCCCTCCTCCAGCAGCAGGGGCACGGCAGGGCTGGGGAAATGTCGTGGCTTTACTCCTGCAAAAGCTTCAAGGCAAACCCGGACCGGTGAGCCTTCTCCATCCCCCTGCACCCACCCACCAACACACGCCTCCTCTGTGGGTTATTTCCCGTTAATGCAAATCGCCCATCACTTGATGCAGTCTCTTCTGTACTGGGAATATGACATTTACTGACAAAATAGCTCAGCTAAAATTGATTTTGCAAGGAACGCTTTGCTCCTTCTGTTTGACCACGTAGAGAAGAGGTGGTTGTGATCTTACTTTAAATATGCAACGGAATAACAACAACAACAACAGAGGCTTGTTCTTGTGCCATTTCACAGGATCAGATATTATCAAACGTGTTGTCTGTCATTAGATACCCAAATCTATTAAAAATGTAAGTTGCTTTTAGCATTACCAGACCCACATTGTTTTGTGTAACTATTTTGTGTCATATTTACTATTATTTCCCTTGGTCCAGCTTTTTCTTCTTTTTCTATGTTTTTCTAAGAAAACCCTAATATGTGAGTTTTATGCCAAGCAGAGCTGTTGAATGGGAGGCCTTCAGATGCACCAGCTGACGAAAACTTGCAGGTGGATTTGGTTCATGCTTTGCAGTGCGGTTAAGTACATACCGAGTGTTATTTTCCTTGAAGTGTGTTTGTAGGGAGGAGTTAAATTGAGGGCAGGAAATGCTGTGGGTTTGTTGTATTTGGTGGTTTGTTTTTTTTTTTTAACAATATCAGATTTAATTTGTTTAGCAAGTAAATGTTATCACACTTGCGTAGAGAAGCACTCGATGTCTACGGCATACTGCTAGTTTTGCCACTGCCAAGCGCTTGGGAACTTTCTTAATCTTTATGTGCATCAGTATTTGTAAAATAGGAGATGTTTATCAGTTCGTGGGAGGTTTTACAGCCTTTGCATGGGAGACATCCTGGAAGTACCGAGAATTTTGGTGCCTGTGGTTTCTCGCTAACAATTCCTCCTTTCTGACTCATCTATGACTTTAAAAAAAAAAAAAAATTCTCCTAAACAATAAGCAAAACAATATCACAAGAACTGCAATAAACAAACCCTTTTACTGGCCTCCGCTCCATCACACCCTGCTCCTTCCCACATGTCCGGCCAAAGAGGAAAAAACTGCGAAGCCGTTTTTCCCAGAGCGGGACAACGAAAACGAAGAACCAGGGGAGAGCGGGGCAATGTGGTGCGTTTCTCATTACTCATCGGCTAATTGTTCCTTACATTTCCAGCTAGTTTCTCTTCCACACCTACAAGAGCTGGCTTATTCTGCGGTCAGATGCCCCCCTCCCCAGCTGGAGTCTTGCTGATCCTCGGGGGATTGATTCAGCCCACGAAAATATGTTGCATGTTGCAAGTGGAATTTCCCCTCTGACCCCCGGCTCCCCCTCTCCCGTCACCAACAACTATTGTTTTCTCCTCTTTTTCCCTTTCGCTGGCGAAAGCCGCTCTTGGCCGGCTGCGGGCGCCTGGGGCCGTGCCAGCCGCGCGTTTCCTTCACGACGCCTCTTACAAAACCCAAGAAAATGCAAACCGCGCCGTTTCCCTCCATAGATGGGAAAACACCCCACTTCTTCCCAAATCCACTCCAGATGCTGTTTTCGGGTGGTGTGAGCAGTGGAGGGGCCGTGGGGCCGGCACCGGCGGGTAGATCCGGCGAGGTGCCTGAGCTGGGGCTTGGACGTGCAGCCTTCTGTCGTAAGAAGCTGATGCTTCTTTCTCCGGTGTTGAAAGACATGGCCAAGGCAGCCACACAGAGCCTGGTTTTACCTGGCTCCGTAACACTTTCATCTCAAGTACAGTCAATTTATAAAAAAACTAAAGGCGATGCCCCTTCCCGTGCCTGCCACAGAGTGTTATCAACTCGGATGCTGTGGCGGGATTTAGGAGAGAGCTGGCATAATTACCTTTATTATTACTTTACTTTGTGTAGCTACAAAATTTATTAGAGGCAGTAAAATTAAGTCTCGTGCATCAAAATATAAAGTGATTGACAGTGAAAAGGGAGGGAGGCACAATATGCCGTATATACAGCAGAGCACGAGAGGCGGCTGTGTTTGCATTGCGTTAATTCACCAGTCCACGTAGGAAGCGGCATTCTGGGCTAATGGGATGCGCGTGGAGCTTCCCTCGCTGGAGGAGCTGCTGATCTAATTGAATTGCTGATTGCTCCCAGAAAGGGATGGGCAGGAGGTGCAGGATCTCCTGGCTCGGGTCCTGGTTCTGCTCTTTTGCCTTCCTCGCTTTCTGCGTCCCTCTTCTCCCGGTCCTTTGCGAGCACTCGAACGCTGCCACGGCTGATTTCCACTTTGCGGTTCCACACAGGAACGTGTGCTGCCAGTAGCGTGGCACAATTCTTTGGTAAAATCAGGCTGCAATTCCTGAAAAATTTCCCATACCCCTTGGAAAGAAAAACACCTTGAAAGATCCCTCTCTTGCCATAAGAAAAGTTCTTTCCGTGTGATGCTGTTTTATCGGTATCGTGCAGGCTTCTAAAGAGGAGGCTTCGGAGGAAGAGCAGATAAACGTAGAAAAGGGCTCCGGACAATCATAAAAACCACACCGCGCTGCTGAATATTAGGAAGAGCCCTCTCGATGGGGAAGCTGGTGCTGGGAGAAGGGACCCTTCCCCTCCCACCCCGTCGCTGGCTTCCCGCGGGCGTCCCTTCCAGCGCCGCCGCCGGTGGCTGCTCCTTCGCCAGGAATCCCCCAACACCGGTGGAGATGCCGGGGCTTGAGGGGGGCCCATTGCTCACCGTCCGGCTGCTGCTCAGGGAGCAGGTGGAATTAAACACCTGTATTATTCACCTGTGCTTTTTGCCTTTTTTTTTTTTTTGTGTGGAATTAGATACTGAAAGTGTAAAATTTGGTTTCAGAGCGAGATGAAAACACAATATTTCATCAAGACAGCTCGTTGGTCTTTTCCTTATTAGCCAGTGATCAGTCTTTTGTTGATGATCTTTTTTTCCCCTACTTTATTAATATAACCAAGTTAACCCCAATTTTTGCATTACCATAAGTAAGCTGCTAATTTTTTCCGTTATTGTATTTCAACTGTAATTTTGTTAGTGTCATCCCTAATAATATAAAAACTTAGCAAATAATAGTACATTAATATTCTGCAGATTAATAAGAATTCTTTTCCTTGTTCTTTGAAGCTGTTGCTGCCGTTGCTAATTCATGCCGCACAATGCTTCTGTTTTAAACATACTTGCAGAACCCCTTCACTTATAGACACCTATTTTTCTGTTTTACCTATATACATACATACAGAGAGAGAGAGAGAGAGAGACTCTGGCTACAGTGAAATTAAAATTAGCTGGATTTCAGAAAACTTTAAAAATCATTCCTGACTACTTGTGTGAATAGTGCATTCAAATGAAATATAATTTTAGAAAGCAGCAACAGGTGAAAAAAAAAAAAAATAATTTGCCCATGCTATATTTTTGTGTGCCGCTATTGCTCAGTTCATATTTAATTCAAATAGAGCCTAAGCCTGTTTCTTCCTTCTGTTATATTGTTTTATTAGAGGGGATGCTAGCCTGTATCAGCCACTTATTAGATAAATACAGGAAAACTGCTTGTCATTTATGGGTTTATCCATTATCATCTCGAATATCGGATAGAGTAGCCTGATTTCAAAGTGACAGCTGGTGGAACCTCTTCTTGATACATGCTAATCCAGTTTTTATTATGGAAAAATTGCCTGTGCTTTCGGAGAGTGAAAGGCAGTTACGAGACATAGCTGCTGAGGGTGGAACCTTATGATCTCTGCTGTAACAGCCGAAAAATGAACCATTATCTTCCAGGGTAATAGCAGCCTGGTAAAATATGGACATAGGGTAATTTATGGCATGAACATGTCAAAATGTACAGTTACTCTTACTGTCTCTTTCATGTGGTAAATAAAACATAGCTAGTTCTCCAGCGACGCTAATTCCTGTGATTAATGGTTTTGTGGGAGTGGACAGAGGAGCACCTTTGGCTGCATCTGAAGATGATGTGCTGGTGGAAAGATGCCTCTCAGCTGTGCCCTGGGTGGGAGAGAGCATCCGAGGGCGGTGTCGTGTGGACCCTGATGCCGTGGGGAGGAGGAGGGTCCCGGCTGGCGCTCGGGGGTCCTACAGGCGGAGAGCAGGGGCTCGGTCCTCAGCCATCATCAGGGCTGGTGGGATCCAGACAGCGCCTGAAGGTAGACAGGGTGGAGATGGACCATGTAAAATTCCCAGTAAACCCAGTAGAAACCTCAGAACCTGTTTGGGAAGGATGAGGTGGGGGGTGGTGGTGGTGTCTGAACTTCAAATCAGAGATAACTACAACTCCCTGAAAGGAGGGTGTGGAGAGGTGGGGGTTGGTCTCTTCTCCCAGGGAACAGGCCATGGGACAAGAGGAAACAGCCTCAAGTTGCGCCAGGGGAGGGTTAGATTAGATATTAGGAAAAATTTTTACATGGAGAGGGCTGTCAAGCGCTGGAAGAGGCTGCCCAGGGCAGTGGTGGAGTCGCCATCCCTGGAGGTGTTTAAAAGCCGGGCAGACGCGGTGCTGAGGGACGTGGGGTAGGGGGGGTCTGGGCAGTGTTGGGTTGGTGGTTGGCCTCGATGACCTTAAAGGTCCCTTCCGACCCAGGCGATTCTGTGATTCTATAATGCGTGGTTCCGAGCTGCCAAAAATATTGTGCCTCTTCTTCTTTTCATGATCCAAACCAAGATAATGCAACTGCTGCTGGGGCAGTGCAGAGGAGCAGCTCGCTGGGCTTCCAGCTCCTGCACGACAGATGGAAAGATCAGCTGGCTATTTTGTTACTCCCTGATTATTAATTTATCACTAAATATATTAATAGAGCCACTAGACAACAATTTATCATTTATTTGAGAGAATAATAGATGCTCTAAACCTTGGTTTTTTCTGTTCTCTTTGACTTTATCAGATCTTGTTACTCCAACGTGCCTGTCCAACCTCTGATTTCAGTCAAACATGCCAGTTTAAAACTCGAATTAGAGAAGAATTAGCATTGTGTCATCCATACTTGAGTCGCCTTCTGAAGGTTAACTAAAAATTTTTATCAAAGCTGAGAGTCTACGATGGTTAAGTGCCCCGGAATGCACAGATCCTTAAAGACACTTTCCTTATAGACACTGAAATGAAAGAAAAAAAAAAAAAAGGGGGAAAAAAATGGCTCTTTTCTCTGTCTCTGCTTTTCACTTTGTACAAATTATTTGTTTTACCTGTGGACACGTGCTGTGTGGGTGATGTGATTTTGACTATCTCAGGTAGGTGTGAGGCAAAGCAGCATGAGTTTGTGTGCGTGACTGTCTAACTGCATACAGAGTCTCCAGACTTTTAGGAGAAAAGTTTACCATGAGTTATGAAAATCGAACAGTGGCTTGGGAGGAGCCTTAGTTTTGTCAGAGCTGGATTGGGCAGTCCCCAGAAAAAATCAGGTATTTTTCTCCAATTTGAAGTTGTGTTGATTAAACTGTAAGTGATGTTGACAATCACAGTTTAGATCAACTTCCTTCAAAATGCAATTCAAGGCTGCGCCGAAGCAGAGGAAGCCGTCGCTGCTGAAGTTCGATCTTTGCAACCTGGTGCAATGTCTGATGCTGTGAACAGATTAAAAGAATAAATGAGAACATATAACGAGTCAATCCGCTCTCTGGCTCCATGCTCCTATTCTGGGTTTTTTTGGGGCTTTCTGAATTTAACTAGGACCCCTATGTGTATTTGTTGCTATGGGGAGCTTATGCTGTGGTTTAAAAAATTATATTGGCTACGATTCATGGATTTCCCACAATACTTAGAACCTGCCTTTTCCAGAACTCTGTATTACACTGTTGTATTACCAAGCGAATTAATGTTAGAGCATGCCCAGTGGGAAGGGAAGATATAAATGAATAAGCACCACATACGAAGAATGAAATAAGCATGCAAAAATCGGTGCCTATAAAACTGATTTTTCTCAGTATCCCATAAAACGGTTGTCCTGCTCTGGAGGGGTAAAATGTGTATTTCTTCCCCATCGTCCCCTTTTCTCTTCCCATTAGAAATATTTCCTGTCCATCTCAAAATTGTCGGTCTTTGCAATCGTCATTTAAGAGAAGCATTCAGTTATCTTGCCTTGATTCAGTTTTTTTTCTTTTTATAAAGTATAGCAGAATTCTACAAGAATTTAGCCTGTCACTTAAAAAAATAAATAAATTAAGGTGCTAATTACCGCTGACCTTCGGTGAAACTGCAATTGGTACGCTTAAAACCTTACAAAAATTCCCAGGCGCTGGAGGTGAGCTGGGAGGTGTCGCATTGATCGACCACGTGTTGTCTTGTACGGGGCCAAAATCGGAGCCAGATTTTGGCTGGGGTTTTCTGCTGGGGCTTGGTCGGGGCGCGGGGAGGAGCTGGGGCTGGCGAGGTGACCCGCTGGCCACGGGTCTCTGTGTCGGGGGCCGGAGGGCTCCCAGCCTTTGCCCGCGCTCCCCTCCGCTCCTGGGGCGTGGTAATTAACCCAGTAATTAACACGTTAAAGTCCCATCCTGCTCCCCTTGCATTTAATTGCAATGAGAGGAGGATCATGCCCACTCACTGCTATTGCTGGGGAATAAACAGAGGTTCTTAACAAATTCAGTAAAAAACAGGAAGCAATTCTTTGTAAGAATGCTGGAAAAAAAAATTAGAAAAAAAAGAAGAAAAAAAAGAAGTTTCTTGTGTGGGGCTTTTTTGAGTTTTTTTTGTTGTGTGTGGGTTTGTTTGTTTTTTTTAATAGTAATTTTGGCCTCTAAAGGAACTGTTTGCCTCTTCCTGCACTAGTGAAAAGAGGGTCTGATAACACTTTTCCCCAGTGTTATTTTTTTGCTGGCTCCCAGCTTCTCCGTGTTCTGACTGATGCCGGAGACTCTCCCGCCTCTCGTTCTCTGACGCCCTTTGATCTCATCGATTCGTGAACATTTGCAGTTTTCTCAGGGACCGCTGTTGTTACACCGGGCTCTGCTGCAGACCAGAAGACTCGCAGCCGGTACGAGACGGGTTTCTCTCGGGTACCCGGCCGGCCCGGCGAGCACTGAGCATCCCCCCGTTCCTGCCCAGTTTGCACCCCGGCGCGGCTGGGAGCCGCACATGGGACTGCTGGAAGCCCTCTCCAGGGGGGTAGTTGTGCTGTCTAAATTGGATTAGGCGGTTGGCTTTGATCTAGAACATCTCAACTTCGCAAACTCTCTTTATACAAAGGAGCAAAGTCCACCTCTCGCAGGTGTCATTCGCAGAGCGTGAGTTAGACGTGAGAGGGGAGGGGAGCCCCAGGTGAGTATTGAGGAAAGACCAGTGAGTTGGGCCAGTGTGAAAAGTTCCCAATACGAGCGGGAGGCGTGATTATATATGACTTCGAAAACATGGCGAGCAGTTGGTTTTTGGTGAGGTCATCTTAATTATTTTGAAAAGAATTCAAGCGCGCAGCCACTGAAACAGCTTTAGATGCTTGGAAAGGAGCTGGCTTAAGCTCCCAAAGAAGAATGGGGACCGTATACGGACCATATATAGGACCAAAATTTGCTGCCGTGCGTGGGGTAAGAGGGTGGCTTTCCCAGGGCAGAACAGCCCCTGCACGGTAATTTGGGCTGGAAACCTCCCGCCTGCTCCTCTTCCACCCTGGTGCAGCTGACTGTCTGGCCATCAACTTTTTGGTGAAAAACATGCCACGAACTCACGCGAAACAGGTTTTTGGGAGCACTGGGGATTTACTGTGTTGGGAACTGCCTACAAATCGGTGTGATGATGCCTATTAATATTCCCTGTTCATACAAATAATCTCATTTACTGCGGTGAACGGGGGCTGCGCACGTGTCTGAGAGGCTTTGTTCTGGGTTTTGAAGTCAAAATGTTTTGTTTTGTAAGAATGTTTCTTGTACGTATGGCGTGTGTTATTTTCTGCCTTTACTGTAAAACACAGGAATAAACCTTTATAAACCTTTAGGAAAATGCACGGAAAGGATGCTGCGGGTCCCACCGCGACCCGTCGCAGCAAGGAGATGGGGACGGTGCTCAGCCCGCGCCATTGTTCCCAGGGCTCCCAATTGCCCCTGGTTCGTGTATCGCAGGCTCCTATATATATATATATATTTATATATAGGCACACGGGTGAGCTAAGGATGGCGTTTCATCCACGATTCTGAATTTCCTGGGTTTTGTGGATTTAACTTATTTGAACACAGTTTTCTGCGATTTAATATAGAATTATTTTAGATCAAAAACTGGTAGGAAAATAGCTGACACTCTTTTTGCTGCTGCTTCCCCCCTCCTTTTTAAAGGAAAGAGCTTTATCTTAATTAAAGTTTAATTAAGGATCACGTTTGGCAGTACTTTTCACACCGATCTACACCAGCAGATTTTCTAAGGCTTAACTTTATCGTGCAGAAAATCCTCTTTTATTACTCCCAACCTGTTGTAAAAGCTGTTGGCACAGAGCGGTGGCTGCTTCATTCAGTGGCCTTGTTTGCCGCTGGAAAATTCCCAAGTCTCTAGAGATAGCACCACTGTGGTTCAATTTAATATCTGTCCTATCACTACAAGACTCTAGCTCATTATTAATGATACTATTCATTAATTTCTTGTTGGGCTGATGTTGTTATTTATTAAAATATTAAAGAAAGCTCCTGAGACACATACATAATGAGGGACACCTCCATTTCATGAGCGATACCGGCTGAGGGAATGAATATAGTGGAGATTTACCCACACCGCCATACCATATCCCTCCCTCATTAGTCCCGCTCCATCTCTGAGTGACACTGTAAATTCATTTTGTGCACTGCCCAATCGGAGCCTAATACAAATGTGGGGCTCTTTTTTTTTAATGAGCCATTCCTATGCAAAATGAATTGACTACTGTCTAACTCATCTAATCTGCCTGTATTTGGGGGAAGGACTAAATTGCCTATATTTATATAGGGAATAAATAAAAGTCGACATATTTTTCCCTTTTCAGTCTTACATTTGGAAAATTTCAACATAATAAATTCTGCGCTTTAAGAACCTGCCACCTTAGTTAACTAAAGCCCAGCATGACATTTAAACGCGTGATAGTTGTATTTAAAAAAGCCTCGACAAGCAGTTTGTACACGGCGTTGGTCATTTGATGTCTCTCCTCGGGCGCTCAGGTACAGCCTACAGAAATTCCAGCCGCGCTTGATGTATTGCTCACCCTTTTAATCAGAGGGATTTCAGACCGCATCTGCTTGGAGCATACGAGGCCGGCCAGAGTCGCACGAAGAAACCGCGTATGGCAAAATAAATCAAATAAACTTGTAATTAATTTAGCGATGATGTCACAGTCTTATTTTGGTTATTGGAAGAGGGGCCAGTATTAAGGGTCTCTCTTGGCTGAATGAAAATGATGAAATCTGCATAACAATTGAGGTAGCATCTGAAGGTAAAGTTTTAATTTGTTCTATATGGTTGTTATTTTCACCCCGTGCAAATAATTACTGTGGTGAAGAAATACCTCACTGTTTTAAGAGGATTAACTGGGCATAATTGCAGCCCGTTTTGATCCCTCTGTTAATAATGGACCCTCTCAATCCACATCCCGTACGGCACCTTTGTGCGGATCGAAGGCTGCCTCCAAAGCTTTTATACCACCTCAAAGGTCTTTGTACTGTAAATTTATAGTCATTTGCTTCTGAGGGGGGGAAAAAACGTGTTACCTTGGTACCTCGAAGCAGAAGATATATGGCACAGCACCCTCCGTCCCAGCGAAGGACCAAATAACCGCGGATGCCTGGCACAAGGGATCGCAATGACATAGTAACGGGCTGCGGAATGGCAGCGAAAACTTCTTTAGAAAATGGACTTCTGGAAGTTCTTCTTCCTTTTCTCATAACAAAATATGATCTTGCTGAAGCGACCGCTGTATTGCTGTGTAGTAACATGTCTGTAAATTCAGAAACTCCCCTTGTTTAAGCAGAATAAGTCCTTTATTATGTGTTTCTTGCTGATAGTCTGGTCTGGCCACTTGAATTAGTTCTTTGACTTTAATTTCTTTTCTCAAAGTTGACACCGATTTAACATACGTACAGGTCCTGTTTTTGTGCATTATTTAATGTTTTTGGTTGGCAGTGGAACTGTCATTTCTGGGTGATGTTTCGGAGACCCTGGCGTCAGGGTGCCATGGCGGGCAGGGTGAGGTGCTCCTTTAGAAGGTCTCTAGTGGAAGCGTTGTCTTTAATGCGATGGTGTAACGCCGTGCAATGGATCACCTGCGTTGTGTCACGCGCCACGTGATGATGTGGTTAAGTGGGAGCATCCGCTGGGAGCCAGGCTGTGCATTTATGGCCCACAGACCCTGACCCGCTCCCCCCGTGCCACCGTGCTGCTGCTGTGCGCCAGCCAGATGTGCAACAGCTGTTGCTGCTGCGGCTGGGGATGCTCCTGCGCAGGACGCGGCTGGTGAACCCCCTGCAAGGAAGCCTTGCCCCCGCTGCCCTGCCACTGGGTAATTAACCATCATTTGTGTGCGCAGACTTTGGCTAAAACAGTTGAAAGTGAGCGTTTTTTACACTTTTTACTGGTGCGGTGGCAAACATGTCGAAGATGTGCCAGCCAGAAGTGGAAAGGTCAACAAATGTGTGTTTTCCCCCACAATTTCAGCATGCCAAACACAAAGTATTTTTACTGGTGGTTTAGAATTTGATTTTTGGATAACCATCGTGAGATGATGTTTCCTGAAGATAGCCCTGCTGAATGTTTTCAGGACCGGCATTTAGGCTTTGAGGTGGGCACGGCTCCCTTGCGGGAGGATTTTCCACATCCCTTTGAGAGCTCGATCAAGTAGAATTGTATTTTTGACAACTTGCTTAATACTCTGTTCACACCCTCAGAACCTCTCTCATGTGCATACAGAGACTGTGTGTGACTTGAGGTCACCGAATGAGGTAGTTGCGGACCAGGAGGGTCTGTGGGTGAAATTTTAATTTTGCCTGGACTGAGATAAAGTCTATTTTGAACCTAAAAATGAAGGCATGCCACTTGGCTTCACAGGAGGTATTCTGCCAAAAAGTCAAAGCTCAATATTATTAATGATAATCAAAAAGATTGGAAAGGCTGGAATTTCCCAATAGCAGAGGACAGAGCAGGTACTGAATAAAACTACTGGAAAGAAACAGGTTCAGAATGTCGTGTCCCTGAGATCTGAGAAAACGGGGGGCAAAAAAGAAATCTCTGCCCCACAGGCTCCGAGCGTTGACATCTGTGACCGGGTGGTGGGTTTAGACAAGCTCCCTCATGTATGTTAAAGATACTCGGGCTCTGAGCATCTACAGTAATAAGGGTTTTTTGCACTAATGCTCAAAACTCAATTGCACAAGCGGAGTTTTTGGTCCGTTTTCTGGTGTTACCCTGTCAATGCCGTTCCCTCGTAGGGTTTTTGCTTGTTTGCTTTTTGGCCCACCGTTTGCATGGGTAGAGAGCCGCAGCACTGCCAAGTCAGTTGTTAAAAAAAACCCAAAACATTATGGGATCACACCCACAAATTTGCTAAATAATAATAATAATAATAAAAAAATCTTTGCACACTTTTTTTTGAATAATGTATTTTATTCTTTATGTTTACTTTTTCCAGGCATTGTAGGTTGCTTCAAACTTCTCTTGCAAAAATGAGCCCCAGAATATACTTGTAATTTGTCATATTCCCGTGTCTCTAGAAGCATCCACGGTCACGCGCCGTCCCTGGCTCCTGGCTGGGATTCGGGAGCGCCGGAGCTGTTAAGCACCAGTAAATCCCCGCTGGCCCCAGCGCTGTCTGTGCTGCGGAGCTGCCAGCGCGGCACCCGCGGTCGCAAATCCCTGTCAGCAAACGCATCTGGAGGGCACTCCTCGCCGAGAAATTAAATAAGGACTGCTGCCACTTTTGGGGACCGGGGTGTTTAGTACAGTGCTGTAATTAAATGGTCCCGTCCATTTTGATCATGAAAAATCATTTGTGAATTGTTCGGTGAGAACCCGTCGCGGCAATGTTAACGTTTTTATTTCAAAGGCTGGGAGTTTTTTTTTCTTTGACTTCTTTCAATTAACTGTTAAAGGTTTTAATCTGACTCTGTGACGTAAGCTTTTACTGAAAATATGTTGCCAAAGCCAATGGAGCCCTCGGCACTGCTATTGCCTGTGATTTGTGGGAAGGGACAATTTGCTGGAGGTCTCTGCGGCTCTGTGGGGAGGGTTAATAACTCCTGGAGAGGTGGGAGAAAAGAAAGAATTTTATGTCTCCTGCAACCTGCGAGACTATGAAATGTTTCCAAGTGTAATTTTCTTGAAGTTAAAGTTGAGGTTATTAAGGTTCACTTAGCAGATAAAGTTTGCCACAATTTTCTTGGTCTCTATGATAAGATGACAAGGTTTCTAATTTATAAAACCAGAACAGTATGTTGGGGGCTATGAACCATGCTCAAGGGATGCGCTGAGGTACTCCCAGCTCTTCTCTTTCACATGTATTTTTATTTACAAGGAAATTTGAAAGCAACGTGCTTGAACTTCCCTCAGTAACCCCTCGGAGTTGGTTTCCGCTTGTCTGTCTCTGTCAACAGCCTGTGGTATCCGTGTAACCGCCGTGCGGGACGGGGAGCCGGGCGTCTTGCTGACAATAGGCCTGGTCTGAGGCTGGTGGCACCCCGGAGCTGGAGTCTCTGTGTTCCCGACCACCCTATAAACGGGCGCTCTGCTGGGAAAACAGGTTACCTTTGACAGAAGAACAGGTTAAAACCAATGTGGAGAAAGAAAAGTGGTTTTATATGAAATTTGGAACATTATTACATTTCTGACTTCATGCCTTTCATTGCCATCGTTGTTTTGGTGCTTTACAGAAGATGAAGGAGTGCCCTCTATGAACATGCATTTATTTCATTACAAACGTGTAGGAAAGGCACATCCAGGATTTCTGGGGTGTGCTGCAGATGACGGAGATCTCTCAAGTTTGTAATGGCATCGTTATAAAAAGCAACTCAAACAGGAGTGCAAAGCTCAGCCAAAATCTACCTCCTTTTTTGCTCTCCTCGTGGAGACCTTGCTGCTGCCTTAGGGCAGGTGTGGAGCTGGGGCAGGGGTGGGAGAGCTGAGCTTGTCCCAGCGACTCCTGCTGTGGGGTTAAAACACTGCAAAACGTTCGGGTTTATAATATTATAAAACAGATCCATAAACATGTAATATTTCCATCGTTTCAAATTGGAGACTGGGTAACAGGAATTATACTGGAGTTTTAGGAAGGTGCACGCGTCCTGCTGTCGCCCCTCGCCCTCTGTACGTGCCCCGCTCGCGGGTGGGATGCTGCAGGGTCAGGGCGAGCCCTAACAAAATCTGTCTGTCGGCGAGTCCTGCGGACAAGACGTGTCGCTGGAGTCCCTGCTCCGGCGTGTTACCGGATTCCCAAGGCACAGGTTGGTTATATCAGCGCACAGGTTTAATATCGAGATTTTCGGAGGCTCCAGCTCTGGTCTCCCCCTGCCCCCAGCCCGGGGAAGTCCTTTCCCAACCTCCTGCCCCAAAGCGGCCGCATCAAACCTGCCGTTTCCCTTTGGTCTGAAGGACCTTCCTCCTGCTCTAGAGACTCATGAGCTGGGAGTCAGCTCTGCCACCTGGAAACTTTCCCTAATAACATAATACCTCTATTATGTTATTTTATATTATTATTATTTATATTATATATATATAATTTATATTATATTATATATAATATATATTATATTATATATAATATACATTATAATACCCCCTAATACCCCTAGTTACCGGTACTTAAAAAGGTGCACTTGCTTCTTGTCCAAATAAATCTACCTTAAAGCTGCCGGCTGCTGTTGGATCTTTTCAGTCTTTTCCTAGCAAATTAAGGAATGCTTTGCTCTCAGGAATTTGTAACTCGCACAAGTAATTTAAGTTATGATCAAGTCAGTTCTTAACCTTCTATCGTATTTGGGTTGAACTCCGTACGTCTCTCCCCGTGTAGCTGTTCTGCAGACCCCAGCCGTTCCTGTAGCGCTTCTCAGGACCTTTTTAAATTTTTCAACATCTTTTTTTTTTTTTTTTTTTTTAAATGTGGACACGGGCAGAGGATAGATTGTCCCATTAATGGTCTCGCTAATACCATATACGTTGATAAAACCACATTCCTATTTCTACTTGATATTCAGTTTCCTGTCACTGACATATTAGATTAAGAACTATAGGGAGCATGAAAAGTTATTTTTGTCATCTTGCAGTTTTATTAGTGCAAGAGAACAGCTACCTTTCATATCAACTATGTTTGTTGTATTAATAAGGGAAAAATAGCCATTAACTGGCCTTAAGCATGTACTTGAATTTCAATAAGTGGTTTCTTTGCATAACCAAGAACAGATTACAGATCAGGCTTAGCAGCTACTAGATATGGCCAATTTTTAAAACACAGACACTTCATTTGTGAGGTTTTTGGATGTGAGGATGGATATCTTAAATTAAATACCTGATCATCTAAACTCATCCACCGTTTGACTTTTAGGTCTTGCTGCTTCATCCAAGGTAAAGATGAAAAGACAGGCGTTAAAAATGTATAAATATGCTCCGTTCCTCAGCCATCTCTAATTGCCTGACGCCCCTCCACACGTTACTTAAAAGTGGATCATGACTTAAGAAGACTTATGTATATTCCACAGATAAAATGCATTGATTTCTTGAAGAGGTCTCATGGTAGAAGAAAGCACAAAGACGGTAGTATGTCTAATATAGCTATTTAAATTCCCAAACACCTTAGTTTTAGATATAATGCAGCCTTCTTGATCACGGCAATACACTTAAATATTGAAAAAACACACATCCCCTCTCCTCCTCGGCAGAAATCAGTTCTGAGAGCTTCAGGATGGGAAAACAGCGGCTGAGGCTCCCTGGGGCAGGCCGTGCCTACCACGTTTTGAATGGCGCGCGTTAGAAGCTGTACTCGCTGCTGCAAATAGTTTCTGAGTGCGGCTCTGCCTTCCACCCCTGCCTCCCGCTCGGCCGCCGCCGCCACGCGCTCACGAGGCGGCCAAGTGCAGCCCAACGCGCCCCCGACCCCTCTCTCGGCGCCGTATCCCCCGCGGCACCGCGTTTCTGGCTTTCTTTTTTTCTGTTTGCAAGCTGGAGCGTTTTCTGTATTTCACTGCTAAAGCCTTTCTGCTAAGCTTTAAAGTAGCCCTGAGAGTGCCAATAAAATAATCAATAAAGCCAACCTCATCCTGGGGCCGCATCAGAAGAAGCGTGGGCAGCAGGGCGAGGGGGGGATTCTGCCCCTCTGCTCTGCTCTGTGACACCCCACCTGGAGCACTGTGTCCAGCTTTGGATTCCCCAACATAAGGAGGACACGGAGCTGTTGGAGCGGGGCCAGAGGAGGCCCCGGAGATGCTGGGAGGGCTGGAGCCCCTCTGCTGTGGGGACAGGCTGAGAGAGCTGGGGGGGTTCAGCCTGGAGAAGAGAAGGCTCCGGGGAGACCTTCCAGCCCCTGCCAGTCCCTAAAGGGGCTCCAGGAAAGCTGGGGAGGGACTCTGGATCAGGGAGGGGAGCCATGGGACGAGGGGGAAGGGTTTTACACTGGAAGAGGGGAGATTGAGATGAGATCTGGGGAAGAAATTGTTTGCTGTGAGGGGGGTGAGCCCCTGGCCCAGGTTGCCCAGAGAAGCTGTGGCTGCCCCATCCCTGGAGGGGTTCAAGGCCAGGTTGGACGGGGCTTGGAGCAACGTGGGCTGGTGGGAGGTGTCCCTGCCCAGGGCAGGGGGTGGCACTGGGGGGGCTTTAAGGTCCCTTCCCACCCAACCCATTCTGTGATTTGATAAGCGTATGGCCTTAGTTTCTAACGGGAACTGAGTTGCAATCAGCACAGAGAACCTGTTCAGCAGAGAGAGACAGAGCGACGTGGCTGCGTTAATATGTCCTGGTTATTTTTTTTTCCTTCCATAACTGTAAAATATTATCCATACTTAAATTGGTAGGTGGAAATAAATGGAGCTTCTTACTGAACTCCAATCTTCCTCTGTTGCATGTGCCCTAGAGAACGCGGCGCTGCTTTTCAGGAGATAATAATTACAGCCAAAATGATGTTCTGTGAGCTCCCCTTATCTTAAATTAGGATAAGATTAAGGTCTAAGGAGTCAGTTTGTGCTAGAGTTTTGGAAATAATGGATGTCTAGTTCAGTTTTCTTCAGCATTCCAGAATATTTATTTATTCCTGAGTCTTTACTTCGTGCCGTGCACTCAACCTCTTATCTTTCATAGCTGAAAAAAAGTAAAAATATAAATCTGTGTTTCTCAAGTTTAAAATTAGATTTTTCAAAGTGTGGATTACATATATATATATATTTACCTCTATCTATCTCTCTATCTATCTATGTGAGTCCTTCGTGCAGGCATATTTTGCTTTGAAAGATATTATTTTCAAGAAAATACATACAGATATTAGCTTCTCTGTTTAAAGTCACTTTATTAATTCTAGAGTTATGCAAAAATATGTAAGTTCATATTCAGGTTGCATATCTTTTACGTGTAGACTCTTTATGCCATCAAACTCTAGTGCTCTCCTACATTTCGAGTTAAACAGAAAAATGGGTAAAACTTTCAGAAAGTTGGAGGAAGAAAACCCACGTGGCTTTGCCTATTTACCAAAGCCATCTGTATGAAAATCATTTTTATTCCCTTCTTTTCAAAGTCAATGTACATATGTTATGTGACTGTAATTACGCTCCTCAGGGTGTGCAAGGCAAAAGGTGGTAGTCAGGTGAAAAACAACACCGGGAGATTGATGATACTGTGTTTTGCTAATACAATGCAAAAGATGCTAAAAGATTATGACGCTCACATTTGCCTGTTCTATTACTGTGGTCTAAATGTTGTTTCCTCGGTGACTTCTGAACTGATATTTCACTTATCTCAACTGTCTTTATTAAAAAAATGATTAAACCCCCCCAAGAAAATGAAACAGAAGAACAAAATAATCTCACCCTCATTTTCTATGAAACCATTTTAAAGGCTCTCAGGACATTGTTCTTCATCTTCAGATTAGAGATGTGTGCTTATTCAGATAATCTCTTCTGCATACGTGATGGGCTAACGCTACCTAGCAAGATGCAGAAGGGAGATTGAAGAGATGAAGACAACTAATGCAAGCAAGGTTCTGATGTACTTTTAATTGGACAACAACGCATTATTGTCCATTAACTTCCTGAGGACAAGGTCAGGTAAAAACCATCGAAAAATAGATTTTAAATGTAAGCAAGTGGTTTTGCTTGCAGTATAGGCAAACGTGAGAAGCTGTTTTGGATTAGCAATAGTGGATCATAACAAGGTTCACGTGTCATTTATATCCTGATGACGGACTGCATTCTTGGTTCTGTTGAAGGCTTGGAAGATCCATAAGTGTTAATCTGGGTTGGTATTTTATAAGCATTATATGTTGCTGAAGTGTCAGGAGTTCTTCAGCTACCTGATCCTGGGGTGGATTGAATTTAGTGGTCGCTCAGAGAAGAGCCGTTGCTCAGTGTGGTTGGACAGTCTCCACTGCTGAGCCTCCAGCTCAGGAACAGCCAACGTTCCCATCCCACATGCAGTTCCCTGTGTTATTTCCCTCTGCTCCAGGTTTCCATGGATCCGCTGCTCTCCAGGGACCTCCCTCCCCAGCTGCCTCCACGCATGGCTGAGGTGCACCCCTCCTCCCCACCAGCAAACCTCCCAGTCCTCAGAGACCGGAAAGAAAACTCATTTGGTAGGGAACGGGACACTTGGAATACGTCACCTTGTGCATCCTTGCTTCTCAGCATCCCATCACTGACAGTGGCGTGCATTCTCCTTCCCTGCCCCCTTCCTGCCTCCCCACGCAAAGGTTCTCCTAGACACCGGGCTTGGGAGCACTCAAACAGCCATTCCAGGCCATTAGGTACCTCTCTTACACCTTTTCCATCATTGTTTCTTTTCTTTGAACGAAGGGAACTTGTGCTTCCACGAATGTAACAGTCACTTCATTCAAGATTTATTTAAATCACCTTTTTGTTGCTGAGAACATTCAGCCAGTCCAGGGTGGGAAGGATTTTGTTTGCCTGTATCTTGGAAAATGAATCTGTTTCTCCTGTGACATTACAAGTGGTCGGGGATACTTAGGTGAGGAGCAGCTCTGTAACCATCTGGCTGCTAAAGGGGGAAGGTGGCGTGCCGAGAGGGAGGATGGGAGAATGCCTTTTGCATCTGCTGTTTCGTTTGGTTTTTTGTATTGCGAGTTCTTTGGGGTCAGTAGCCGTCTTTGTTGTGGATTTAGTGCAGTACGTGGTGGATTTCAGTCCCCTTGGACAGTTTTGCATGGAAATGTTGAGTAACAATGATGGCAATGGGTTGGACGGAAGAACAATGATAGTTCTTAGCGCCATTTCTGAGCCTGGAGAGACGTCGAGCAGAGGACAGTGGTGTTACGTCTTGACAAAATGCTGGAAAATGGTTGTAGCTGCCTTTGTTTTCTGTATAGCTTGAGAATACAAATATGGAAAACTGTGATTTTCTGTGTCACAAATATTCTTACGTGAATACTGATGCTTGGGTATATTTGGAATATCTTGTTGAGTCAAACATTTGGGAAATTGTTTTCCCCCAACAAGCAAGAGTCATTGATGTTAAAAAGTGGGGGAACATTCCTTCTTCATAGAGCTGCCCAGATACAAAGCTGTGCTGGAGAAGAAGTAATAGCTCACTGATATAGGATACAGCAAACAGTACACAACCCCAAACTTTTAAAATAAAATTCATTAAATGGCTTTCTTTCACCTTGTTGTTTACCATAAAAAACCTTTCACTTCTGGAATTTGTTGATAAGAGTGTTTTCTGGCGTTATACCGCCTAGCCATGCCACGTGAGCAACCTGATGGTTATTAGGCCAGGTTCGTCCTCACAGCGTTTGTGTTTTCCCCTGTGCGAGTCTACAGATTTACACCGGGAAAGGGAGTAACCGCAGGATTCGATGAGATCTTTCGCATCTTTAAAGCTATCACCTAGCTGGGAGTCTATGAGGTGACGAACTGGATGTTAAATTCACGGTGTGGGGGGAAAAGTCGGTAATTCTGTAAGGAGTGTGATGCCCAGCTCCTTTGGTGTTGTTTCAAATAGACTGCAATATCCCCTTTTACCCTTGAAGCCTCTGGTCTGCTGCGGGAGCAGGGCACTGAGACTCCCACCCGAGCAGCGCGGGCAGGTCTCACCACCACGCCGTGGGTCATTATTTAAGCGATCTCCTGCAGTACCGGTCCCCACGTTGGGGTGATGCTCAGCTGGGTCATGGGCGATGGGTCTTCTGGGGACCAGAGCCGGAGGTGAAGGCACCTCTGGGAGCAGGAGCTAAGCTACTCCATTTGCACCATCTAGTTTGTGTCATCACTAGGAAGCCTCAGCTTTCTCGATGGTCCTTGCATTGCTGCTGTTGGCAAATTGTTCGGTGCTACTCTGTGCTAAACCTTTCATCAGGGGTCGTGATTTTCCTAATGGAATTGCCAAGGTGTTTCATTTGACGAGGCTATGAAATGCTCCATTACTAATTTTTTTTAACTTTTTCTTTCTAACTACTCCACGTGAACGTCCTGCCCTGTCTTTTGTGACAAATATTACCCAGGGCACAGCTTAACACACGAGTAACATTCATTTGGATTCCTGCTCCTTATTTACGGTGAAGGGCAGTCACCGAGCGCATTGCTATAGATCCATGTGACGAACAGCCCAATCTCAATAGCGTGTTTATAATAGATGTCCCTAAAAATCAAAAAGACGTAGCCCACACAGTGTAAGCAGCAAAATTATTCAGTCAGGATGCACTTACACCAGGAACCTCATGGTTTCTTATGGGTAACGGTACAATGTGACTTTTAGATTACACAAAAATAATTTGGAATTTCTTGACAGGTTGCAGTTGTGAATTTGACTGATTTTTGTCTTTGGAAAAAAGGGGTATTTCTGCGCACTTGGTCACAAGTATTACATGTATTTTGGCTGGGTTTCTTTGCTTTTGTTTTTTAAGGAGACATCCTTTTAATCTGCTTTATACCAAATAGATTATCCTTTCAAAATATTTGGTGACCCACAGTTTCTCATTTTGCAACATGCACCATCTTTTTCTCATGCTTTAGTTGTAGGGAAATTCCTAGCACTGAAAAGTGGGCAATCTCTTCTGTTTTCTCAAAATCCGAAGAGCTAATATGCTTTTAAAAAAAAAAATATAAAATCTCCTAATAGGTATTCCGTTCCTGCTGCAGGCAGGCATTTTTTTTCTCTGTTTCTGATGTTGGAGTAACAGAGACACTTTCAAAATTTCTCAGTAGCTGTGCACCCAAAATATCAGTGCCCTTATTTTGACTGGGGTTTGAGTAGAACTGCTGTCACTTATTACAGATTAAAATTGCATTCAAAGTCTCTGCGTTTTGAGCTTTACAGTAATCCAGGCGAAATCGCCATCACTCATCTGATTGTGCACCCCCTTTTTTTTCTAAAGCTTTTTGCCACCTGCGTGGAACTCCTGCTATCTGATTTTTTTTTTTATGTGCTACTGCCATTAGACTGAAATGATTTTTCTTCAGTTTGCTCAAAGACAGATTTAAAGTCAGGTCCCAGAGGTAGCAGGGAAGTCGATCCCCTAAGCTACTCAGTCATTGTTTGCTTTTTTACATGTAATATCCTATTTCTAAGCCAGGGTGTAATTTAAAATACAACACACACTACATAAATACGTCCTTTGGAAATTTTGTAATATGGCATTTAATGGAAATTAACTGCTTTTATTGTCATGTTTTGTGGTACCCCCAACCTGAAAAATGGATAAATCTACTTTATGTTATTCAGAAATATTTCTCCGTCTTTTCTTTTCGTCAGAGTTCCTTGACTTTAAATCAATGTAGCTGTAATAATGCTGTTGAGCTCCTTTAAGATACATCCAGAGATATATAATTTTAAGTACAGTACAGAATTAAATGCGCATCTCCTGCCCATTAGTTACGTTTCAATGCCACTTGAAAACACGCAGATCTGCAGGGAAATACCAGCTAAACCTTGGTATTTACTGCAGAGCTGAGAACAGCAAAGGGTTACTTTAGCCCCGGCATTGTAAGTACAAGCAACAGGACTCCATTGGCTTTAATTTGTCCATGTCTTTCATTTGATACTACCAGTATTAATAGCTTTGCAAGGAAATTCTGCAGTCATTAATCATAATAATTAATCAGATCCAATTATATTGCATATAAATGCGAACAAATTGCTGAAAAAATAATGATCTATCACCAACGTGTCACAAGGAAAAAGAGACTAAAATAGTAATTAGAAGCAGGGATTTAGTTGTGTACAAGTACTCTGCAACTGATTTTAGCAGTATGATGATCTGATGATGTAATTAGTGGAAAGAAAGTCTAGCAGGCTTTTGCAGCGGACCCCTTAATGACTGTGCAACTCGGGGAAAAAAATCCTTGTATCGATGACTGTTTTTACATTCACCACTAATTCCTTGTTTTTTACAAAGATGATGAGAAAAATATAGCTGTGGGCATTTTAGACCAAGTTTGCCGTGAAACACCTCGAAAATTTTCCAAAGCCCCTCTAGAATCGACGTGGGGCAGCAGCGTTTTCCTGCTGTAAAAAAGGGTGTAATCTAGTACAGATTTGTAGAGTTCAGTGGAAATATTCACGTGGAAATATTCTGTACAAGGGACCCATATTTTCACTGCGCTGCCAGGCACGGTACAACCAATTTCTGTTCAAAGCAGCAAGTTGGTTTTCTTTTTTTCTTTTTTTTTTTTTTTTCTCTTTTTTCTTTTTCTTCTTTAAATCGTACTCGCGCGTGGCACAAGATGCTCCGCTGAGGTTTGTCAGCTCCGACCCCCCTCTGCCCCAAACCAGCCGTCCCTCTCCCTCTGAGGCAGATTTTCCGGGGGGCTTTCAGTACGGCACAGCTTTCCAACGTGCTCTGCCTTTGCTACACACGCTGCTGATTAGCACACGTTTAACGAGTGTTAAAGCGTTCTTTTTAGGAAAAGCACCCCCAAATCCTTAAAACGTTCTGCATCAGTCCAGTGGATTACACTTGAAACAGTTAACTGAAGACTGATGAGCAGTTTTATGACAGATTTTCTACTTGAAAATAAATGTTAAGTTCATCATAGTTTTCAATACTAAGCACTGCACTTTACTGCCTTTGATCTCAGTGTTGTGACTACTACAAAGAAATAAAACCTTATCTTACCTTTTCCAGCATCTACTGCAGAAGACCTCAATAATGCATAAGAACATCTGGAAGTACGGTAATTTCAGCTATCAGAGATAAGAATTGACACAAAACAGGTAAACCCTACAAAGTCATCATGTTGAAATGAGCTGATTAAGGTCTGGTAACATAAAACATCATGTATAGTGTTTTCATGCTTCCTACATCTTCCCATTTTATATATATATAAAAAAAAAAAGGAATGCCAATTATTTAATCTTTTTCGGTATGTTTAATAGGTTGATTAGCTGGAAGCTATATTATATTTTTACATAAAGAGACAGAAGTGACTGCAAATCTATTGCCACATACATCTATTTAGAGTTAACTGTGAGTTCATAGAAAATACATGGGCATAGTAAACAGGGTTTTGAAATGACAATTTTTTACTGGTTGCAAGTGCTAATTGCTAGTTTCTCAAGGGTATAGAATTAATCACCTGCTAGATTTACAGTCTCTAGGTTGAGACCTGAGGATGGAGGCAATAAGAAAAGCTCTTGAGGGACATATCATATGGTGAGTCTAAATATCAGTCTCTATGCATATGTAAATTGGCAACAAAGTTTTTTCAAAGCTCAAGTATGCTAATTTCAAACAGGCAAGACTAAAGCTAGCTTTTAGCAGCTGTTTAACGTCTGCCTGTGGGTGGTAGAGAGAGCTTAAAATACAAGCAAACAGTGGTGCATAAGTAATTAAGCAACATTTTGCTGGGCATAAATAATTCTGTTTATATTGCTCTTTGAAGAGTATAGAATACAAAATATCAGATCAAGTGCACCTTTGGTCACCAGAGGTTAACTGCTCTTCCTCTTTACCTTTCCTTCGGTCGCCCATTTTTTAGGGAAGAATTAAATGAGGGTCAATGTGACTCTGTCGTTTGTGTATTAAAGAACTTCATTTAACATTGCAGCAAAACAAGTCCTTAAAAGTTTTTAACTGTATCATACTAACAGTTCAACAGCTATTCTCAAATAATTGAGCTTCCTGGAATAAACTTCCCTTGCGCTACGATGTGGGTCTGGAATGGACATTCATCTATTTTTAGAGCACTGCGCTTTCACCAGATTAGACAAAGTTGATAAAATTATGCTATATGTGCTATTTGTTAAATTGTAAAAATCAGTGAGTCAACTCAACTATTTTCAAGGTCATAAGGCTGTTGATAATCCATAAAACAAAATAGCCTGACTTCTGCAGTTGTTATAATTTAAATTATTGCGTGCATTAAAATAATAAGATAGTTGCCATTATGGTGTCCTCCTAAAACCCAGAGTTACTGAAGTGGCTGAACACAAAATGCTCGTGTAATTTTGATAGTCCCTCTGAAGTGGCGGATTTGACTAGAAGCTTGAAAAACTAAAACGGAGAGATTTAAAAAATATCTCATTTGATTCAGTAAAGACCTTGAAATTAATCACAAGGAAGATGAAAGATGTAACATGATTTGGAAACATCTAGTCTGGAAAAAAGGATTATAAGTACTAGCTGTGATAAGAGTCGGGGGTTTAAAACTTGGTTTTGATTAAATGTTGATGGTTTGAAGAATCAGTAGTTAAAAGAAGCAGTGGTTAGTAGAGGAAATCCTCTGTACCGGTGTGCTGTGTTGCTATAGCAAAAGCTGATGCGAATATTGGCATATTGGCACCGTTTTGGCAGAACTGCCCCCGCCGCCACCCCCACCTCTCCTCCCTCCCCAGCACCTGCCAGACAACTCGCCCCCCAGCTCCTTCTCATTCCGCCTTTTTTTTTTCCTTTTTTTCCCCCTTTCCTTCCCTCAGAATGTCCTCACCTATTTCTTTTAGTTTAATTATTCATTTCCTAATTCACTTGCCTCTCTCCCGGCAGAGCTCCTCTGGCAATTTATCATTGCGGCTGGGCCGCGCCGGGTGGGTGGGAGCCCCGGTGTTTGTGTTGGTGGGAAAAGGTTCTTCCAGCCCAACCAGCACCAGATGGGCCGCGCTCCGGTTTGGGGTTATAGAAATACCTGCACAGCTCGTTAAAGACCCCAGGCTGGCCACGCTTGTATTTAGCACTAGAGAAATACCACTTTACGGGCTGCAAATCACAAGCCAGAAGTGGCATGCAGAACCTGGAGATTCTGCATCCATAGCCGTTCCTGGCTGGTTCAGAACGGGGGCTCCTGGCTGCCGTGGTGGGGGCATCCCACAAAATGAGCATAAGGAGGAGGATTTTGTCTAACCACGAGGACCAGTGGTGCTGAAAGAGTAGATGAACCAGAAATACAGATGCATAAATTATTCTTGGTCACTTACTGGTGACCATATGGGGAGGCGGTGGCTGTGACGTTCCAGGCACGACAGAAGAAAGCCTCAAGGATGGGCAATATACTCTGTATAAACACAGTGAAATAGCCCAAGAAAATACAGATGTCAGTGGTCCTCAAGACGGTGAAGAAAGCAAACCAAGCAGATCTTGGTTATGCCAGTTTCAAGGTATTATATATTAAAACCCCGAGAGAGTTGAAAATTTAGCTTTTTGCTAAATTGCTGTCGCTACGTTTGCTGTGTCAGAACAAAGATATTTCAAGTTGCTCACACTCTAGAAGAATATTACGTTCCTCAGTGTGTACTTGGCAGTTGGACTAGGTGATCATTGCAGGTCCCTTCCAACAGAAATAATCTATTCTATTCTACTTTTTAAATGCCTAGATGTTTAATTCCTGAATGAACAACCTGTATTTGCTGTTTTGATTATAGTTGTCATTTTCTACCCCTTTTGCAAAAGTTTCTTCTTTCTTGCCTATAAATATTGCTCATTCAGACTCGTTTTCTTCTCTGAACCTCTTCTCTTTCACCTGCTTTGGGTGGCAGTGGTTGTTCGCCTCTCCAGTTGGAGGAAGCCAATTTTTCAAGTGTACTTGCCTTTTGGTAGTCAGCATCAAGAAAGCAGTAGATAGCACTCAGGACAGTCTAGCAATTGAGATATTTTTAGTTTTCTAATTATTTGGTCGGAGGAAGAGCTGATAAATGTGTTCACATTTATTTTTTGTCTTAAAAAAAGTGTTGGTTATGACCTTCAGTCTCCCCTCCGATAACTGAGCAGATATTATTTTTTTTTTCCAGAGTGTTTTCATTCTTCTGAAGAAACAAAAAGGACCCTTCTGTCTGAAAGACAGTCTCTTCCCTTCATGGCTTTTTGATTTTACAGGGTGCCTCTCTCAGTCCGTAGACCCCAAGTGGGGTCGGCTGCGGTTCCTCAAGCCCCGTCATTCTCCACTCCGGACGGCCAAACCTGCCCCTCCGTGCGTGGAGGAGGCGGCTTCTCCCCTGGCTCTGGGAAAAACCAGGCTGTGTTCCCCTGGGAAAGGAGTTTATTGATCTCCTTAAAGATTTTCCTTGTTAATCCATGGAATTTATACTGAATATAGTTCCCGCTTTCAGATAGCAATAAGAACTGAACTAAGAAAAAAATATGGAGGAAGAGAAAAATATAATTTCTAGGCAAACTGCTGGTTACTGGAATAAGAGAATCCTTGCAGAAACATCTACTATAATCAGGTTTCTTGCCAGATTTATCTTCTGGGCTTTCATTGTTGGAGTAGTTAGGGGACCTCAGAAAAATTTGGGGTGTTTTTCATTGACACTGTAAAATCCAGTGAAACAGGGAAGCTTTCCTTGTGAAATTCCAGCTTTGATTCCTGCTCGTTTAGGCACCTTTCTTTGCAAAGCACATCATCGTATTCCGGCTGTGCTCTCCTGTGTGCGCGCGCGCGGCTTCCTCCAGGCTCAATAGGATTTTTATACATATGAGAGGGGAGAATTTGTCCCTCAGCTTATCTTAGAGTAAAAGGATCATCCGTTACTGAGGACAATAGTGCAGCTCTGGAATACTACGTTTTAATAGTATATCTGGAGAACAACGTCCTGTATTGATTTTTCATTTTATTTTGTTTTTCCTCAGGGCTCTTTTATTGGTATGATTATGTGAGTTTGCTTCCACCTGCTACCAAGCACTTTCTTTCATCTTATAGGCACTAATTTACATAAAACCTAAAAGCGAGAGATCATAACAAATATTTGGCTATTTCATGAATTTTAAAATTGTTTTCATTATCAGGGAGAAATATTTTTGCATAGCCTTTATCTCCTGGTGAATTTTTGACTACTATCCTTAAAGTAAAAAAAAAAAAGGAATATCTTATTTCTCTACTTTTGACTAGTATTTTACATTTGCTTGAACACCAAATGGTTTACAGTGAAAATAGTCCTATTAAAAGTAACCTACTGTCAGTGCTGATAACTTCCCAATACTATTATTAAAGATTAATAATAATATTAAAATAGTAATAAATAGCATTAAAATAATAATAATAGTATAAACCAAAAAATATCCGGTAAGCTAACAGTCCAGTTAGTTTCCGCCAGTCCTGGAAAGATTTCTTTCAGCTCCGAGAAACTTGCACATTATATTAAAAAACAGAAAAAAAAAGCCCTCTTCAGCTGTCACGCTGCCGTGGCAGAATTTAGTTCTGTTCTCAAGAGCTTCCTTGTCCCATGAGTGCAAAGACAATAGTACACTACATAGAGAGCCAATAAATCAATTAGCTTTAACAGCCAGCGTTCAGGAAATGCATTTATTCTCTTCAATGAAAACACAGTTTTTACTTGTAGCCATACTTCATACTGTTAAGGTCAATTTTTCATGTGGAAATTAAATCCAGAGGATGAAAAACTGCTTGTATATTCCATAAAGCGGGAAAGAACCGTTCTTACTGATGTGGGATCACAAGTTTGTTTTATTTGTAATTATCCTTCTTTAGAGTAATTGAGATTCTAAACAGTGGCTAATAGCTTGGCTGTCTCAAATTACTACTGCCTGTAACTTTACCTTTCCAAAAATAAGTGAGCTTTTCAACTGCAACACAACTACTAAAGCCTGGGTCATTTTAGAACAATTAATTGAGAAGGGTGATTAATAGCTTAATAATGGGTTGCTCTGTAAGTGCAGGGAGCGCACAGAAAAGGAATATGCAATTTCGTATCCCTAAAACATAGCCTAATTGGAAACCCAGTGGTTAGCCTTCCCTGCCTGCCCGAGACGTTTCTTTTGAGACCCTGGTTTGATGTCATCTGAGGCAAACGCAAATCTCCGCTTCCACTTAACCTCTTGGGTGCTGGGCTGAGCGACTCCAGAGGAGAGCATGGCTCTGGAGTGACCAGTGCTGGAGAGCCTTACAGGCACAACGGCTTGGGAGGGGGATCTGTGCTGGAGAGCCTTAAAGACGCAACGGCTTGGGAAGGTGACCAGTGCTGGAGAGCCTTAAAGACGCGATGGCTTGGGAGGGTGACCAGTGCTGGAGAGCCTTAAAGACTCAACAGCTTGGGAGGGTGACCAGTGCTGGAGAGCCTTAAAGACTCAACAGCTTGGGAGGGTGACCAGTGCTGGAGAGCCTTAAAGACTCAACAGCTTGGGAGGGTGACCAGTGCTGGAGAGCCTTAAAGATGCAACGGCTTGGGAGGGTGATCAGTGGTGGAAAGCTTTAAAGACGCGACGGCTTGGGAGGGTGACCAGTGCTGGAGAGCCTTAAACATGCAACATGCCGGCTACACAATGGTGCTTGGAAAGGGGCAAATGCTGTCAGACCCATTTCACAGATGGAGGCGTGAGGAAGAGAGACTTGGAGAAGGAGAATCAGGATTCCCACTTGTGTGCTCCTTCCTCTGCTTCAGAGGTCTTCAGCCGGTGTACTCATGGGTCTGAGGGAAGTCTATGAGCTGCTCCTGAGGCAGGGGGAAAGGAAGCTGGAGAAGTGCAAATGTAAAGGAAAAAGAGCAAGTTTATTATTAATGGTCTTAAATTCTTTACATGGAAACCATCATCTCCAAGTTGCAAATTAAAAAACAAAACAAAAACAAAACAAGAAAAACCCCACAAAAAAACCCCAAACCCTAGGGGAAAAAAAAAAGAAATTTTGAAGGAGAACCACTACTCGAGGTCATGCTGCCCAGGAAAGCTCAGTGACACAGAAAAAAGCATGGTACGTTGCCTTGCTGAACGTGCAGATGGTCCATGAGCAGATGCTCCTGCCAAGCTGTGGCTGGGAAGGGGGGCTGGATTTGTGAACCGTTACCGGTCTACCTGTATAAACTGGGAGTCACCAAGGAAGGCAGAGCCTGGTTGAGCAGAATGGGTCGGGACTCTCCCTACAAAATGGTGTAGGTCCTGAGCTGGTAGAGATGCGAGTCCTGGCTTCCACTTCTGCCCACAGCCAGGAAAAGCAAATTCTGTGCCTGAAAAGCAGCTTCTGGTTCACTTTGCTGTTTCTGCCACTTCCCTGGTACAGGTCACGGAGGTACCAGGTAAAAGGTGTCTTCTCCATGGCCATAGTGCGTCATGAAGAACATGTTCACGCTTTTTGCATCCACGTAGGTAGTGGCATTACGCAGACATGCTTGTGTGCAAAATCAGACCTGTCTTTGCTTTCTGGGGCGATTTTTTGAAAATGTAGCTTCCAAACCCCGGCTGAGTGAGAGCAGAGGTTAGAGGGACGGTGCAAAGACCTGGAGCTACTGCAGTGTGCACCACACGCCGTTTTGTACTGGTTCATGTGATCTGGGCTGGGACAGCGTGGGGAGTGATGGGTCTTTATTTCTGCCCCCCTCCTTTTCTTTTCTTTTTTTTTTTTTTTTCTTCTCTGTGGGCATAAATGATGTTTACAGCCCTGGTTTTGCTAGAGGGCTATGTAGCAGGGGGGACGCGTGTCTCATACAATATCCAACTTGAGCTTCACCATTCTAGGTCACGCTGCCAGTGCAACTCAACTACCTGTCTCCCTGTTAAAATGTGTTAAAGGAGATGCTGTAGCTTTCCTTATGTACAACAATTGGACCGGTGAAGATGTTTTGCCCTGTGTACCTAACCCTTCCCTCTTCCAGAAGCCATGGGCTTAGCTTTTCTGGTTCAAAAGTCCAGAGAGGAGCTCACGCGGGCACTGGACGGGGCTAGCAGGCTTCGGCTCTACAGGTGGTGGGAATTCCCAAGCTCCTGATGAAGAGAAGGAAGTAATTGAGGAAGCTGCTGTCACTGATCACTTGCCTTGAGATTTTGTACAGGTGGTGAGTGTGATGGGTTGGGTTTTTCCTTATCCTAGATGTACGAGGTGAGCAGAACTGCGGTTTCAAGCTGCATCGGTTTATCATGTATAAACGGTGGTTTCGGGGTCTTGCAGTGGCCGGTCACAGAGGTTGCCCCTGGGGTGTCTGTGGCATCAGGCAACCTCCCCAGCCTGTGGCCAATTTCAGGGGAAGTGCTGGGGCACTTCTGAGATCATAAATCCTGTGCATTTTTTAAATAGTTCCGCCCAGGTTATCATCTGCTGCTGTGCTCAGTCTTTCTGGAACAGAGGGCTCAGGGCAGTTGCAAGTTTGGAACAATTTAAAAAAAAATCTTTTTTAAAGGAACATAGTCATGCAGTGTTTATAGGACAAAAAAAATCTTTACAATCTTTGTCCTTGAATTTTTGCAGATCCTTTGTGTCTCGCATGTTTATAGATCTCAGTTTCTCACACAAATTTTATCCGTGCTTGCGGCTACCCGTGCTGTTCACAGGCAGAACAACACACACCTTTCCGGGGGTCGCTTCCAGCGCCTGTTCCTTGGGTCGTTATTGTAACGCGGAAGCCAACGCAAGTGAGAAGAGCGGGCGGCTGAAACGGCAGCGGGTCCCTCTGTGCGCAGGGGGAAGGGGAGGAGGGTCCGGACCTGCCTCACCCCCAGAGAAGCAGGACGCGAGTCCCTGCTGCATGCTTCAAAACGATGAGCTATAGGGAAAATGTTCTTTGTGCTCGGTAGAAGTTTAAATAAACTTCATTTTAGAACCAGCTGACGCATTCGTTTACATTAATTAATGCATCCTAAGCTATAGTAATTAGTTGTAATTATCATTTGGCCGGAGCACAGGTAGAACTTGGAGTCTGACTGTTCGGTCTGATATTTTTGCGTTTTCCATAGGCAAAGCAACATCTGCAGCATGTGAAGGCGTTCTTGAATAGCAGATATTTCTGTACAGATTTGCGTATTAGATATCAATGAAAAGATTCTCAAAAGTTTTGCGCGAAAAAATTCAAACTGTCCGGCAGCGTCACGGGGGCAATATTCTTCAAATGGTGAACTGGTCTTGGGCGGTAGCTCCAGTATGCAAACCAGAAAGCCTGTGTTTTGCACCAGTTTTATTTGTGCAAGGTGTAGGGGAGCTCGTGTGGCAAAGGACTGTAAGAAACAACAATTTGGGAGTCCCAAGGAGAACGGTGGAACTTGCTAAGGAATACGCGTGTGCCCTAAGTACTGGAGCATTAGGAGTTATACTGGCACCGCAATGGGGAAATTGGGTGGGAAGGGATTTTGTAAATCCCTGTTGCAGCGGTTGACCTCATGCTGAGTTTCCTCAGCCTCGGGTCAATAATGAACACATTTATTCTCTCCTTTTTGTCTGAGAAGTCCATCAGAGAAAGGGGATGGAGGTAAATAGAACAGGGCTCTGAAAAGGAAGCAGAAAATAAGATTTTTATTGTAGCATTTGCATAATAGTCATCTTGCAAAATTGCTTGGAAATAATAGGAGGAGGAGATGGGGATGAATAGGTTAAGTAGAAGGACAGTCAATTTTTAGTCATGTAAGAAGTGGTGATGTTTTCTCCTCTCTGATACAGGGAGTAGTAGTCCTTGTGTAAAGAGCAGAAGTTTAGGCAAGGCGGCGTGAGACAGGTTAACTGAACAAAGTGTGAAGAGCTAGAGGAACCGTGCACCGTGATTCCAGCCCAGGAGAGAAGGCTGCGAGGTCATTATTAACTCTTAAAAAAAAAAAAAAAAAAATTTAAAAAAAAATCTTTAGAACTCTTCAGAGAAGAGTTTAGAAACTCGTACAAAACCCTGGTGCTTGGGGCTTTCCTTTCAGATGTCGGAAATGCTCCCAGCTTACAGAAGGAAAGAAGTTTAACATTGTCTGCACGTTGGTGTGTGTGTGTCCTTCATTTTTCTGCTGACGAAAGGCGTGACCCCCTCGTTTTTGGGCTGGACTCGCAGTGGGGCAGCGTCGCTGCGGGATGGAGGCGGTGGTGGGTCTCGCCCCGAGCGACGCCTGTCCCGGGGCGGCAGCTCCCTACAACCCCAGCACCCAGCAGCTGGAGACAGGCAGATTTCCCCTCACCGTCGGAATACGGCCCAAATCGATGTGTGTGCGCCCACCAGCCGCGTGTTGGTGTGCGCTGTGGTTTGCACGGGCGGTGTGAGCGGGCAGTCTGGCGCGGGGAGGGTCCCTATGGACCAAGCAAGAATAACCCACCTCAGGAAGAGTTTATGTTGCTTGTGTGCAGGAATCCAACCTTTTTGTGGGTGCAAAAGGTGAAAAAACAGGTAAAATGAACATTCTATACTCAATACGGTTTAGTAACTACATTGACTGTTTTACTGATTAATTGCCAACTCACCTCCAGGTAGAACTTGCTGTTTTATTCAAAATAACATCTGTTTGGTTTTTTTTTTCCCGCGTTTGATCTGTGGTTAGAAATGGTGCGTGGCTTAGCGAGCCGTGCCCTCCCCACCTGGGGGGGCGTCGGGGTTGGGGACCACGGCGCCCTTCCCACCCCCCCGCCCGCCGACCCTCCGCTGCGCTGCAGACCAAGGCAGCAAGAGACCTTCTGCTCTCCCCTCGCCGGCAAAGTTCCCCACGTGTACGGAGTCCCTCTGAGGCTGCCATTTACAAATTTTTTTTCTTTTCTTTGTGTGTTTTTATTTTCCCTTATTATTGTAATGTCAGCGGAGTATTATTTAAAGAGAATTAGCTCATTTTTAAATCGCTTCATTGTTAGAAAATTCGTGAAGCACCTGAAGCTTCTTTATTTTTTTCCCATTATTCCATCAGAAGTATTTACTTTATGTAAAATTTTTAAGATTAAATATAACGATAACAAGCAACCACAGGTAACTGATAGAAACATGCTTGTCTATTTTATGCTAATTTTTGGAGGACATTGTAAGATTTGGAAAGAATTTAAATTCATGCTTGAAATGTATTGATTAGTGAGATTTAATTTTTCTTTAGCTCTCTCTGATAGTGTTGTAAATATTTTCATTTCTTACGCATAACAAAATATACATTAATCTGTCAGAATATAAATGGTTTTCTTCTGGCCACTATGGCTTGAGGGATTTATTCCAAGTCAGTGGTGTTACGGTTTGCCCTCAGGATGTATAATATATATTTTAGGGGAATGCGGATTACTGTAAGACACTTATATTATTTGTGTGATTAATATTAGTGTTACAACGAATGAGGTCCTGTGGTCTTACTTTGCTCTTATAGTGACTTAATCATTTCTCACAACAGTGAAGTCATCTTAATAAAACATTCCATACAGTAGTTTGTTTTTTCTCAGATATGACAAATGCAGCTGCGGTAAGATGTGAATTTTCTGTTATTAAATATACAGTATCATGAATTTAATTTACTGTAAGACATGTACATGACATCATTATGTAGCAGAGTGAAATTTGAATTCAAGCCCATTTCTCCTTGCCCGGGTGGGACTGGAAGGAAGGCTATGGTAAAACAGTATATTTTTAAAGTTCGTTTCTCAGCACAGCCAACTTATTCCTGAAGTTTTGGACGTGGAGTTTCACACGCTGGAAAAGGTCAGCCCTGTAGAGGCGTATTTAAAGTTTCATGTGTGCAATTTGCCACGATACGAGCACAAACGTGGTCCTCTGCATCCCCCGGGTTACCGTACCACATTCCCCTGCTCTGCGTCTTCCCTTTCTTCACTCTGACGGCGTGGTCCATCCCTGAGGTGGTGCCCGTCCTCCTGCTGCCGCGGCAGAGGCCAGTTTAAGCAGTGAAACCCGTGGTGGGAAGGAGGTGGCTGACACTTGCCCTCTGTGCTGTGCTCCTTCCTACACCGCGTCGAGAGCCCTGCCGTGCTGACCTCAGCTCATGGGGGATGCTCTTGGGGGTCGAAACATCCCAAGTGAGATGGGGGTCCTCAGCGTGGGCTGAGAGGTGGCCAACGGGCAGGCTTTGCCCATCGCCTTTCCCCAGCCAGGTGGGGGAAAGCTGCCGCGGTGCCGGCGTAAAGTCCAGCCGCTGCCGCACGCCTCCTGGGGCGTAAGCTCTTCTCTGATTAAATTATTTAATCATATTACTTCTTAATGGCCGTCAAAGCCTTAATGGCTAAAACTTAAATGAGATCGTTCTGGGATTACACTTCTGCATGGGGCTTGCAGAGATGCCCCAAAACTGGTGGTGGAACGTCGAAAGCGCTGGGCAGGGGAAGCGCACGGGAGTTACCCTTTCTTGGGAAGTAGTAAGCCTTTGTCTATTGTTTTAATCAGCCTTTGGATGCGTTTACTACGACTGCAGCAGCACAGCGAAAGGTTGGCCTGGTACTCTTATACTTCTTTAAAATCATTGCGTTAATGAGACGTATCACACACGACAGCGCACCGTGCGGTTCAGTGTGTTATAACTGTTGTGATGGACGTCAGCGCGCACAAAGAAACCAGTGTGTTGTGAACACTCAGGCAAATAAACGCCCACCTGAATCTGTGCCTTTTCCGTATGCCTGATCACTTCGGAAAAAATCTGAATAGATAAATTGCCTTGGCACCGCCTCCAGGATCCAACCCGGCGGCAGGAGCCCCGTCCTCTCCGGAGCACCGTGTCCCCAGCGAGGGACGTGCTGCAGCCCCGGCAGGGCTCGGAGCTGAGAACGAGCCCGCTTGTGGCAGGGGTGGGCAGGCCTCGTGTCTGAGGGGCACCGACATCGTCCCTAAATCCGAGCCCCCGTGCCGCGGGGCTGACTGGCCCCCGCGCGGCTTCACGCTACCGCAGGCCTCCAGAAAGCAGAGTCCCTTCTCCAAAGCTTTGAAAACAGCTGAGGTGGCGTAAACGGGGCGCTTCGTGAAGGAACCGCAATAATACACTGGCCTTCTTACATAGCAAATATGTAGCACGCATTTTACGGTTTAAAAAGTACTTAAAATTATCATGCTTCCAGTGAAAGTTGTCTACAGTGCAAAAGAATGATGTTGGTAATTACAATAAATTCAGCCAGGATACGGTGGACAAGAGCTTTAAAAACTTCAGAAACATCAATTAAAGCCCAAGTTCTGTGCAATAAGCATCAAAAATTGATAAAAACTCAAATTTAGGTTTTTAGATTTAGTGTTTAAATCAATCAACTGCAAACAAGATTTAATTAAAGAATATTATTTCAAAGTGTAATTACCTACTGGGATTAGAATGAACCTCTATTGCCCATAATGTTCTCCTACTGTGATCCCACACTGAAAAATGTTGAGTTTTAGATTAATATGCATCTTGTAAGTACAAGTCCTAATCTCAATCTTAAAGGACATTTAAAACACACTTGGAACCTTCTATGCAATCAAGCACAGTGTGACTACAATGTCCACCATGCTAAATTTGTGATTACATTTTTTATGTGCATGATTTAAATCGCTTTAGCAGCCGTCCAGGGAGCATTTTACCCTGCATATTAATTACACAAAGGCTTTGTCATGTGAGGGTCTCAGTGGTCATGGTCTGTAATCCAGCTCATTTGAACGGTGAGTGGAGTTTTCGCGCATGCTGTGCACATCAAGCTCAGCTCTAGAGCTAGAATGCGCTGGGATGGTTAACAGGTATGGTTCCCGCCTAAGGAATGAATGCCATTTATTTAGTGACATCTGCAAACTAATTGCTTAAAAATCTGAAACTGAAAAAAGCACGCTCAGGAAGCTTTTGCAAATACACAGAAAGGCAGGGCCCGGCGTTCCAGCGTCCTGCTATCTCCAAAAAGCAGAATCCCGGCAAAAAATACTGGAAACCAACCACAATTCTTACTCAAATGGGTACCTACGTTATTCTTTTGATTCAAACCACTAGTAGGTAAAACTACTTAGCACTTGGTATTTTTCAGCAACTTCTTTATTCCTTTTCATCTGAATGCGCCTTCCTCTTTAAACAAATTATTTCTTCTAGTCTAGGTTTTTTTTATTTATTTTATTTGTCCGTCTTGTTTGGATCATAAACTCTTAGTCTGCCAGGGATTTACTGTTGGGCACAGTGCTGCGAATCGACCAAGTGTGACTGTAATAGAGCTGTAGAAAGTGTTCTGATACACGTATTTTTCTCTGCGTGTATATATTTTTTCAGAATCTGCTCGAGTCATTTTACAGTCTGTCATCACAGCACCTATGAAAAAAACCTGTCTTATGGTTAAATTTAGGAATAGAAGACATGCAGGAGCCGATGGGAGCCCGAGTGCCCTGTTCCAGCGCGGGAGGCCAGGCCGGACCCCGTCTGCCAGCTGCACTTGCGCGCTCCTCTTCGCACCAATAGACGTCTTGTGTCAACAAAGAAACCAGGATTTGCTTTTTTGGTTTAGTCAGAGGCCAGATTCTACAATCTTTAATTATTTCTCACTTAGGAAACATTTAATTGAAGCCATAAGTAGGCCATATTTTTATTATTCTAATGAGATTCCTGGGACTAATCACATAGCAGGCAGACTTGGAACCTCTGTTCCCTTTCCTCTTTGCACAAGAACAAAATGAGAATAACGAGACGTAAAAATGGTGCTCAAACCTCCAGAAAAGGCGCTTTTTGACAAATCTGTGCGAGTGGTTTGTGGAAGGCGCTGCTATGCAAAGTCAGCCTGCCGAAAGTCTTGAGAGGGTTTAAGGGAGGGGCAGGTTTCTCATGAAATGTTTCTTCAAAGTTGTTAGGATCAACACCAAACTTTTTGGGGAGAGTTACTGAACCTGGTCACTGGTGGCCAGCTGCCAGGAACGTCTCTCACAGCGCCCAGCGCTCACTCATGGAGCCAGAGGGCCCCAGTGCATCGCTGTGATGAGCTCTGCCCGTTCTCAGGAGCAGATGCTGTGGCTCTGGAGGTGGAAGGGTCTCCCCGCTTGCACCAGGCACAGGGATGTGTGAGAGGGCAGCGTGGCTGATTTGGTTTTGCCCCTCTGCTCCGCTCTGTGAGACCCCCCGCAGCGCTGCATCCAGCTCTGGGGCACCAACAGCAGAAGGACACGGAGCTGCTGGAGCGGGGCCGGAGGAGGCCCCGGAGATGCTGGGAGGGCTGGAGCCCCTCTGCTGTGGGGACAGGCTGAGAGAGCTGGGGGGGTTCAGCCTGGAGAAGAGAAGGCTCCGGGGAGACCTTCCAGCCCCTGCCAGTCCCTAAAGGGGCTCCAGGAAAGCTGGGGAGGGACTCTGGAGCAGGGAGGGGAGCCATGGGATGAGGGGGAACGGTTTTACACTGGAAGAGGGGAGATTTAGATGAGATTTGGGGAAGAAATTGTTTGCTGTGAGGGGGGTGAGCCCCTGGCCCAGGTTGCCCAGAGAAGCTGTGGCTGCCCCATCCCTGGAGGGGTTCAAGGCCAGGTTGGACGGGGCTTGGAGCAACCTGGGCTGGTGGGAGGTGTCCCTGCACAGGGCAGGGGGTGGCACTGGGGGGGCTTTAAGGTCCCTTCCCACCCAAACCATTCCACGTTTCTGTGACTCCCTCTGCTCCTCCTGCAGCCAAGGCTCGCCCCGTGGGATCTCCGGGAGGGGAGAAGGCCATGGCCGGGTCTCCCTCTGCACATCATTGCTGGGAAAGACAAGGAGCCACGGGCGTCGTAGGGCACATAGAACAAAAAAGGTCACTGGAGTGACTCATACAGAATTCCAGAGCCCAACTGCTGCGTTAGGAGCTCGCCGCCCGCGGGAGCCGTGCCGGGGCAGGAGAGCGTGGGCTGCCCAGTCACCAGCGGGAGTCGGAAAGGAGAATTTATGGCTTGACTGCAGATGGACTTTTCACTCTTCCTCTGGTTTTCTTGGAAAGCACAGATTGCATTTACCACCATGGAGGGTTGTACAACTTCGGATTTGCTGAAATTGTTTTCAGAAAAATCAGCCGCGTTTCAAGTGGTAGGAGCTTTCAGTTACTAAAAGGCAGCTCTTTTTCCTCTCAATTTCATCTGGTTTTAGGCTTGTTTTTATTAATTTTCCAAAACTGCTTTACCAGTAAGAAGAAAAAAAGTGAAAGCAAACCAGTTTAGAAAATGTATTTGTGTTGTTCTAATCCCTGTCCACAGTTGTGCGTATTTTGTTGTTCTAAACCAGCAGTAACAAAACCCCCAGACCCGATTCTAAACAATCTGGAGCAGGATTCGTTACAGCTCTTCCAGGTGAGAGCTGGAGAGCCGTTTGCCTGGCGAGTGCGGTGGGGATGCTGGTGTGACTGCAGCTGGTGGAAGAAGTCGGAGAGCGATGTCCGTGACCGATTTCTCAATTCACTGACCAAACCTAAAAGAGAAACAAAGTCTTTTCAGTCACGTCGTTTGAATGGAAACGCTGCTGCTTCCATTTTCGCAGCATTTTAGAGACTAAACTAGTAAGCAAGTTGGAAAGGAAAACACTGTTTCAAGACAAAACCCCTGCATTGTCTAGCTTTGAGATACCCGTATAAAAAAATGGTGTTTTTTTTCCACAGTAGAAGCGGGGAAAAAAAAGTGGGAAAAAAGCTGCCGCTCTCCCAGCCTTCCTATGGAACTTCCCTTTCTTGAAACTTATGCTAAATAAGACCCATGCAGATTTTTGAAGAGAAAATGCTATTTCAGTGCTCAGGCCGTGCCTCTAATGTGTTTTATAGTGCCTTCTAACAGAGGTGCACATTAATGGAATCTATACGCTCAAGTTGGGAAGCTATTTTTCTTGAAAACCCACCCCAAATCTGTGGCCTTTTACATTAAATTTTAATCAGTCTCGAATTTTGAAATCTCAGCATAAAGCTGTTGATATCGGTCTCCTTTGATAAATCATAAAGGTAAACTTTAATGAACAGTGAATAGAATCACCTTTGCTACTTGGGGGTAATAGAATAAAAAAGCAAACAAACACATTTTTCTTACTGCCACATGCCTCTCCTTAATAATAAGTTCTGTGTCTTCTGCAGAAATAGATGCTGTATAAAGTCTCATTAAATTAGCTGACTGATGGAATAAACACACAGCCCATGGCTCTCCAGTCCATAGTAAACTAAGCAAGGGTCTTGATATCTTAGAGTTCTGCTTATTTACACATGCCTCGGACTCTTCTCACAGATATGTAAATTATTCTGGTTAAAACTAAATGCTAAAGTCTACACCATTAGTCTTCCACTTCATGATCTCCACATGGGGCTGTTAGAGGGATAATGTACCATACAATACACGGTTTACTTTTAATTAATAGAAAAAAAATGTGAAATGAATATTAAATGTAGCTTAATGTGAAAGAAACCTCAAAGCAGTATGGTTGTTATTTTTTTTTTAAATATTCAGCTCCGCTTCGGCATTAGAAAATAAGAAATGTCGTGGCGGCCTGGAAGCATCATTAAAACATGGGAAAAGGAGGAGAAGCAGGTAAAGGCAGTGGGCAAAGGAGGTCAGTGCCAGGCTGCCTGCCCTGGAGGGGGGGACCCGGCCGGGGAGGGACGGGGGGATCTGCTCGGAGCCCCCCAGGTGCCGGGAGCGGTTCTGCTCACAGCTCCCCGGCGCCCTGCGGGGGCCGTACCCACCACCTAACGCCTGAACTGCAGAACCCGGTATTAAATCTTAATATATATAAAAAAAACCCCTCATCAAATAGAAGCGTTTAATTAAAACACAAGATCTGTTGGTCCGCGTTATAATTCAATGTGTCAAAATTAATGCCCCTGTTTTTAATAAATAGAATTACCAATTCACAAACAGTTTATCACACTGTTCTCAACAACAGAATGGAATTTTAATTATATACCATTATTTATTGCGACGAAATGAGCGCATTCCGTAATATTTGCCGGCAGCACCAGTTAGGATTTAGGAAGAAAAGCTCCATTAAGTCATGATTTTCTCGGGTGGCATCCCCTTTGTCTCGTCTGGCCCACCTAGGATAAGGTGTGGATCTTGGGATGAGACAAAGGCTGTGAGCAGCCCTGCGGAGGCTTTAGGAGATAACAAGGTACTCACTGAAGGCACTTATTTGTTAGATTAAAGGGTTTGAACTAAAGCCTGAAATTAGTAACATTTCATCCCTTTTACCAAGACAAGCCAGTGTTTTGCAATAAAATAAAGACCCTGCATTTTAAAGCCTCTTCAGCAGGCGGAGTGTGAAACTAAATGCTACTTGCTCATTTCTAAATTATTCATACATTCTTAATTGTGATGTTATCCTTATAAATGATAGTAATGGTACCATTTAAAGCCTAAAAACTGGCAAGCACCTGCCAGTGAAAAGGGTTCATTTAATGCACGGCAGCTGAATCTTTGATACGGGGGATAAATGAGAAGGTTCTGCTGGTAAAAACACGGTGGGACACTTGGTTGTGATGATGCGGCGTGAGGTAACCTGAGCCCGTTGCTGGGTGGGGTGGGAAATCCAGGGGCCGCTTCCCGAGGAAGACTCACAGCCAGGATGGATTAACTGTCCTGGGCTCCTGACACCAGCTCAACTTCCAGGGAATATTTCTGCCTTGACTGGCAAAACGAGGCAGTTTGTCCACCTGCAGGGAACAAGGTAAAAGCATGAAGCTTTTCCGCCCGAGGGGCTCAGGCTGTTTTCTCAGACTGTTGTCTCCAGGAAATTTCCTTGCCGTGACGCTTGTTGTGTCCCGTTGTAGGTAAAACCATGGGACATACCATCCAGTAATCAACTGTGTGGTATTTCTCCTGGGAAACAAGAATTACGGAAGAAGGATGGCCCCAAAAGAAGAAGCAGGATCTGGAGCGGGTGGTGCCAAGTCCTCTTTGGAGGTAACCCAGCAGTCAGTGGTCCTATGTCAGAGAGGGCTCAAGGGATGTTTAACAAGTAGCATCCCTCCTTTTTGACTGGAATAACAAAATTGTCCTTAAACTTCCACTTTTCAGGGACTGGCCATTGAAAACAAAAAATGAAGATCAGAATTTCAAACGTTTATTTAAGCTATTTAGAGTGTGCAAAATCGCGGGGGTTCAAAAACTTTAAGGAGGTGCAGGACTGGAATGTTTTTTTTAAATCCCCCGATCAACAACTGAGCGTTGAGCTTTCGTGCGCAAAGCCGTATTGATTTCTTTGTGACTCCTGAAGTGGGTCACAGTTTGGAAGGCTTTTAAGGGCTTTTACATCCTCTTATTTTTCCAGAGACTCATTCCTACCAGGCTGGTTTGCAGGCAACCCCATCACATTCCTCTGGGAGGCACCTGCTGGGGCTTTAGCTGAACCCCACCAAAGCTGACCACGTGCTTCCACAGCTGGTGGTAATGGCAATCACCCTCCTCCTTGTCTTGCTGTGGCCACCTGGGTGGGGGGAGAAGGGGAAGAAGAAGGAGGAGGGTCCCTGGGGGGAGGAAGCTCCTGGACGTTTTCCTCCGTGAGCTGGTGGGGCTGGAGCAAAATGACTTTCAGGAATGCAAAGCAGCGTGCTCCAGCGGAGTCCTGGGGACAAGAGCATTTAGGTAAGCTCTTGGAGAGTGGAAGTAAAAAAAAAAGCTGTTATTTTGCCATGGAATGCTTGTAAATTATTTGTAGTTTCTTTAAAAGCAACAATCAAGAAACACGTTTAAGAGATAAATTTTGCGTTGATGTATTTTTGCTAATCGCTGAGGCTGCTGATAGCTGCTGTTTTGCTCAGTGTTGATGGGAAGTAATTCAGTGCTGCCTTTGGTTCTCTTTGGGTTGACTTTCTGCTTCTCGTACAACAGCCAAAGGCCACCGTGGCTCGGACGGAGCTGACGGGGCGTGAGCTGGGCTGAGGGACTGTGCTGTCCCGGGGAAATGCAGTGACGTGCCTGTTTCTTGAGCTTTTCGGAATTGTTACTAAAACATTAAACTGGGGACAAGGGTGAAGATCTCTGGAACTGTTTTGTAGAGCCTGAGATTCCCCGAAACTCTTTTTAGTGGCAAAATGGGCTTTAGGAAACTTTATGTGTTCTGCTTTCCAGAACGTATGTAAGGCCCAAACTGAGCCGATACCTCCTTTTAACGTAGCAATATTCCGAATGCTTTTTCTAGTTATGTTTATTGGATCTTCCTTTGGGACCTCTCAGGCTGTCTCAGGGTAACGTCCCCAAGTCTGGTGGTGGCTGGGACTGTCTGAGTCTGTCGAGTGGCGCTGAAGCTAAGGGGGAGGCTGGACTGTCCAGGGAAATGCTTTTTGCCTTCCAAGATTTGGCTGTTAATCTCAGAAAGGATGCTTCTTTATTAGGGCAATGTGACATACTTGCTCCTAGAGCGCGTCACTGACTCTCTCTGCATTCTCCTTTTTCCATGTGGGCCAGACCACAGGGGGGGAAGCTTCTCTGTAACTAGATTCTGTATTTTTAGTTAAAAATCTAGAAAGAACAGGTCTCCAGAACCGGTATTCGGAACCTCACCTGTACCACAAACCCGGTAACGCTGGGAGCCTCGATACCTGTTTTTTACCATTAAGGAATATTGTGAACGGCACAGTCTAAGGGGAGAGGGGCCAGGAAAAAACCTACTGACTTCTGCTTTGGTGTGTGTATTAATACATCGGGATTATGTCTGAAACTTTAAATTCTGAGAGTCTGCGCTGAGTAAGCCGGTGTTTTGCCCATCCTCTGCTCATGCGTATCTTGGTGTTGTCCCGAGTTTGCCATCGCAGCATCCCCATGGTCGAGGGTGCCCTGCGCCGGGCGCTGTGGGATAGGGCTGGCACGTGTTGCAGCCGCCCTACGGAAATCCGCTGTGCTAGAGGAGATCTGCAGTGGAATTACCACTGAGCATCGTGAGTTTTCCTCAGAATTAAAAGCAAAAAAACCACACAAATTCCTAGTGTGCTCACTAATATATCATTGGGCCATAAACTATAAACTGAAGATAATGAATGCATTCTCATATTCTACAAAAACTTGCGGGAAAGTATTACCAGCGTTTCCAGGTTCCGTGTTCCAGGAATACACTTAGCCCAGGCTCATTGCAAACATCACATTTAAGATCATTCGAGATCCCAAAAGCCAAAATAAATACATTTACAGATGAGTGTGTCCCAGCGCTGTAACAAATGCAGCAAATTCCCAGTGGGATTCCTTTTCCGTGCTTGCTTCAAAGCGTGAGGCACAGACAATTTTCTGTACGGGTTATGCCTCAGGGCACTGTTATTGGGGGGGGGGGGAAGAAAAGTAGATTAATTTAGTTAACCAGTCTTTTATACCTCTTCTTCATAGTCTGCTCTAGGTAGAGTTTTTAGTTCCTAAATAACAGGGCCCAAAGCTCTGATTTGGGAGTCTCCTTGATGCTACAGGGTTTAACTTTTGCGCAGAATAAAAGAACTCTTCCTGTTCTTTGAGGTTTTTTTTGGGGTGGTTTTTTTCTTTTGTTTGTTTGTTTTAATCTCGGCAGAAAAGATACAGTCCTAGCAAAGCACGGAACAGTAGGTAAATGTGAAAGGAAAGCTGTGCAGAAGCTGTGTTTTGAGAATAACTGGGAACAGCTCGCTTAGGATCTTAGCGGGATGAGGGGATGGAGGCAGCTCTGGCTCCTCAGCTGATGCTGAGGTCCGAGGGGCACTCACCCCTGGGACCGCCGTGGGATGCTGAGCCACCTCCGTGTTCTCCGTCCGGGGTGTTGTATGGTGGGAGCCAGTCTTATATAGGATGCTTACGTTCCCCTGTCTTTTAGTGAGGAATATCTTTATTTAAACACACCTTTAGTGAAATCCGAGCACAGTAGAGTTATAGACAGCGGGGGCAGTCTTAATTCTGTAGATGTGAGCGTTATTTGCGAATAAATGCCCTTCGTAGTCTGTAAAAATTATTATTCAGGAAGTCTTCCCATCTCACAGATGAACTATGAACTAATGGTTCCTTTTTTGCATAGTTCACTTGACAAAGAATTGGTAGATTTTCTGTGTAATTTGCTATTATCCTAAAACTCTCAGCAAACCAAAATGCCAACCTGGGTTTTAAAATGTGATGTGTTTGAAAATGGAAATTTGACCACTCCAAATAGCAAAATCTTCATTTCCATTAGGATTTTTATGAACTGTCTGATTATAGATCAGAAAAACTCACACTGTTCTACTGCCTCCTGCGATGCGCTAGACAAAACGATGACAACAAAGGCAATTATTTGTACTGGGAATGGCGTGTTTCATTTAATGCTTTATCAGGGAATATAGTCACATTGGAGGCTATTACTTTTTCAAGGATTTGTTTACTTTAAAAGGCCATAAGTGTCTCTTCAGACCCTGTATTCTTCTTTTCTTTCCATGGAGAACAAGTGGGAGCCCCCAGAGCAGAAAGCGCGGTGGCGGGGCACCACCTCTGTTGGCATTGGGTCGTGTCCGCATCTCCCTGGCATGTCCACCATGTGAGGGACATCGGGGATGTCCTTCCCAGCAGGGGCAGGGACCGTGGGCACTGCCGTGTCCTCATCTTGAGCTGCGTTACTGCATCAAGGCCAACATCTTGGGGGGGCACCAGGAGGGGATGTGAGGGGTGGGCAGGGACAGCACCCCGGCTGTCCCAGCTTTCCGGGGAAACCTGCAATGGAATTTTGAAAAGGATGGAATTTTTTTCCCTATTCTGTGGGGTTTTCTTCAGTATATTGGCTACAGGTGGAATGTATTGTCAGTACACGACCAATAAGTCTTTCCCCTTTGTACCCCTTTGCGCTCGCCCTTCAGGATGCTCGTGGGATTTGACGGAGAAGGTGCAAGGGTGCGGTTTCGGGTCCGAGCAGCGGCGTGGCTGATGCCGTCTCTTCCCATCGGTAAATGGCCGTCCTGAGCCAGGCCACCGGCAGCTTTATGTTAATGTTCTCCACATCCCTCCCTCCTCGCCAAGCGAGGCCCTGCCATCCCCGGGGCCCCCCCGCCGGCTGGATGCGAGATTGCCTAAAGCAACCCGGGCACAAAGGAAGCCGCAATTCACAGTAAGACGTGATTCCGTCCCCGCAAATGTGCCGCACAGCTGGAGGAGGTCTCCAGCGGCTCATTTGTAGCTCTCCTCTCCCCCGGGGGCTCGCTCTTTGGTGCAGAAGCAGCGTCTCGGCAGCGGTGCCAACACTCCCTGTTCCCGCGTGCGCTCGCTGCCGCGCAAATCCCCAGGGCTGATTTCGGATCCCCGTCCGCTCCCCGACCGGATTCCAACATCCCGAGCAGACTGCAAAATTGTGATGCATGTCAAAACTGCCAATGGGCAGAGACAGGAGCAGCAGGAGGAGGGAAAAAAAAAAAAAAAAAAAATACAGCTCCACACTCCTCTGAAAGCCCACTTTGCATCAAGCGCCGGTGCCAGGCTGCGCTGCGCCATGTGTGTCCGTTTGTAAGCAGGTCCCTTCACGTGGTTGCTAATCCGTACAGCCCGACTGGTGTGAACTTGCACGTGTACTGGGAAGGGTTGTTAATTTGTTGGAGGCAGGTTTTGTCTACTGCTTCTTCTTAGCGCCGCTCTTGGCGCTTGGACCGGTTCCAGGGAGAAAGTTACATTCGGCTGATAAATGAATGATATCGCGGCTCGCATGACATGGGCTTGGCGGAGCGCTTGGGGTTCGGGATGAAGCGCTGGATGGAGCCCAGCCTGGGCAAAACGAGGGGGATGCGGCTCACAACAAACAGCTGTGCAAACAAGTTCTTCTCAAACAGCCGTACAGATCTGATGCCACAGTCCGTAATATTGTGACAAATCCGCGTCTACGAGCAGCCTCATGCTTGTCACCACCCTGCAAACCGTGCAGACGCGGTGTCTCTTGGCTGCTGGGACTCCGGGCTAGCGCTGGTGCGCAGGAACTGGCCATCGCAGCAGGGGAGGGGGAACTGTGAAATAAATACACGTGTAAATATACACGTATGTATGGAGGAAGCTCAGAAAGCAACGTCTGGGATTTAAGTGGGTTTTTTTTTGCTATTAATGGTTTCCCTTTTTCAACAACGGGACAGATTAACCATGCTGGAGGGGATTTCAACTCTCATGAGCTCTGAGGGTCTGGTCTTTAGAGGAGAATTTCCACCTGTGTCTTCATGTGGGATGGAGAGTTATGGGTCCTAGACCAAGTTTAGGGATAACTAAACTGAAGAGTTTGGAAGGTTTGGGTATTTGATTTAGGTGGCAGGGGTGGGAATAAGTTGTGAAAGTCCTGACTCGTAGCCCTTAATCTTCTCCCGGGGCTGCCCTGCCGGGACTGGTGGTGGTGAACCCCTAAGGCAGCTCCGTGCTCTGAATGCCCCTCTCCAACACAGCTTTTGAAAACAGCAAAACGATGCATTGACACATTGAGTCACTCTTGGTTATACATACAGAACCTCTTTGACGTATCGCTGGCTCTGTAAACTAAAGCCTTGCCTAAGTGTGGGGTGTTTGCCGTAATCCTGCCCTTGCCAGCAAGAATGACTTTAAGTAGGTATTTCCTCTGACACTCTCTTCTTTTCGCAGCAACTTGGCTGTCCTCGTGGTTCCTGTAGTATCCATCTCTTACGACCCTCGTCAAAGACCCAAAAGTGTCAGAATCTAAACCCTGGTCAGTTTTTACAAATATATATATGTATTATCTCAGACTGCAATTTATCTCCTCTGCCCTTCTCTCCCCCCGCCTTTATTCCTGGCCACGGTTCTGGTTTTCCTCCTCTCCCGCGTTCCCCGGCTCTGGCTCAACACAAATGTCAGCGATCAGCGGAGGTGTGGGAATGCAGACGGGACGCGGCACGGCGGCCCTGGCCCTTGCAGGCGGGCGAAGTGCTGATTCCAAACACAGGAATTATACAGGCTGAAGTAGGGATTTACCTCCTGTGGGAATGGATGTGTTTTCGTACTGTTGCATGTGAGTGGAGCTGGTCTAGGATACAGAGACATTTTGGATACAGTTGGGGTTTTTGTGTTGGGTTTGGTTTTGGGTTTGGTTTTTTTTTTTTTTTTTAATAGGTGCAATAGTTTGCATGGGAAAATATGAAGTCTTAAGCCCTTAATTAATTCTGTCAAATTTTTCTAATAATCTGATAAAGGAAAAAAAAGAATCTCAAAATATTTCGGTTTGGGTCCTGTACTACTTTAGCTCTTTAATGACTTATACAATGACTCTCTGTTTAAGCATGCAGCAGGAAAGCTAAGTGCCACAGCTCAATCTCAGAGAATAAAAGTTCACTTTTTAGTGACATTCTAGAAATGAAAAAATCTGGGTGTTTCTCCTTTTGTAATTATTCTCATGCATTTTCATTTTGTTGCCAGAGTAGTTTTATTTAAACACAATCCTAATAATCTAAAATCTAAAAAAGCATAGTGGTGTTCTTCCTAAGCTAAGAGATGTGTTGCAAAATATTAGAAGTTACAGGATATGGTAATAATCAGTTTTACAGTATTTTAATGGTGTCAGGAAGAATCTTCCACAGTGTATACAAAGACTTGTATCTCATTTCTGTTGACTTTCACAAACGTTGGCCAAGGACTAGAGCGCCTTTTCTTCTAACGCTGCCGGGATACAAAACCTGCAATTTGGAAAGCTTATACTGTATCGAAATTCAGAAATGTGATAGGCATAGGCTTGGATCTACTCCAAGAAAGTAAAAAGATCTGAAAAGGTAATTACCATGGAAGACCAAATTGTATTCTTTGTTTGTATCTAATGCCTGTTTAGCATATTTTTTGCCAGTCCTGAGAAGCAGCTCTGCCGGGTAAAGATTCAGATCTAGCACTTTCTGTATTAGGATGGGTTTTTTAATTTAAAAAAAAAAAAAAAAAGGGATTTGGAGCGGAACTTTTCAAAATGCACCTCTTCCTCTGAAGGGCTGCCGCAGGAGGACGGCTCCAGCCGCCGCTCTTTGCCCTTTCCCGACGAGTGCGGCGTTTTGCAGGTCGAGCCCCTTCCTCCGGCGGCAGCAAACACTGACCCTTTGTCACCACCGAGCGAAGCGTTGGCGTCGCCGCCGGAGCGATCGTGGCGCCCGCCGCTGCCGACAATGTGCCGCTTGTGCCCGGCCGGGGCGGCGGGGGCTGCCGTGACTCACCGTCACGCGCGGGTGCCACGTCCACTCCTGAGCGACCCCTCGGCCCGTGCTCCCGGCCTGGGAACAAACCCATCCAAGTGAATTTTTCAACTGACCCAAACTTCCATCTGAAGCTCTGCTCGACAATGAGTGGTTTGGAGGTCTGAGAATGCAGTTATTTTCTTCCATATTATAGGTTGTTTCGGTAATTTTCGGCAGCGTAAGTGTGAGATTCCTGATCTCTTGTGGTTTTCCTTTTCCCGATTAAACAGTGGGAGGTGTCGCTGCTCAGGGGATGGAACTAGATGATCCTTAAGGTCCCTTCCAACCCAAACCATTCTATGATTCGATGAAATAAAATTGGAAAATATAGCTGGAGATGCGCTTCTCCCAGCCAGCTCCGGGGGAGAGGAGGACGAGGTGTGACGGTGTTGGTGGGGGCTGGCCAGGACCCCTTGGCCCTTAGTGTTGGCCACTGTGCCCCGTGGACCAAGCTGCATCCCCATCCCACTGCCCGTGGAAGCGCTCACTCGCAGGCAACGGCGCTCGCCGTTGCGGTGGAGCGATTCCCCTTCCACCGAAGGGATTGCAAGATAGAAATCCCAAAGGTTAATCTATCCATTATTATAAATATTTATAAATGGGTTGGATAAATCATACTGTGTAATTATCTACCTAACTAGTCAAGCCATTAGGACATTAAATAGCACAAATCAGAACTCATTTGGTTCATCATGAGCCTGATACTGTTATGAAACAGCTGAGCAGTGCTGTGAACCTTTAAGGGGTTTCAGGGCAGGGAGTCGGGTGGGAACTTTGTCTGCGAGGTGTGGTGGGACTTGAAAAAAAGAGAAAACTTGAGGTACTTGGTTAAAAATGAATGTCTGCCATGGGAAGGTGCCCAAGAACTGAAATGTTTTATCAGTGTTGGTAAGTCAAATACTAACACACGCTTACTAACAGTGTTAGTAAGTCAAATACCAACACACCCAAAAAAACCACAATAAAGCTAATATATGGTGTTGAAACATCAAAATCCTCTTCTCTGTTTTGGGGCGTTTTAATGAGAGTGTTTACGCAGAGCACTTTCTAACTCTTTCAGTTGCGTTGGTTGTGGTTGGGTACCTAATGGGAGGGACGTTGCGTTATTTTTTTGCCTCAAAGGCTTTCAAGAATATTAATATTGCAACCAATTGCAGAGAAACTGTCTATAAGGCACGTTTTCCCCACGTGCTTTCCATGTAGTTAATTACTAAACTTTTACAGAACCCTCCAGTGATATTTTTAAAGTTCCTAGCACAGAGAGATAAAAACGAGGTGTCTGGCTCGTGCTTCTGAGTTTAGTGTTCAGTCCATAATTATGGTATTCCTGTCACTGTAATGAGCAGACCCTTCTTTCCTGCGTCTTCTCCGTTCCAAGGGGAGATTGCAGGGAAGGGGGAATGGGGTGACTGGATCCAGCCCCCGGCTCCTGTTGTGTGGTCAAATGGGCTCTTTGGGCAGCTGAAAGAGAGGAGCAGGTTCCTGAGCTTCTCTCAACACGTTTTCCAAGTGCAGCTTTCAGCAGCGATATAAAGGTCCAATTGTCTTGTTGGGCTTTTACGTTTCAAATAACTCCCAGCAAAAAAAAAAAAAAAAGAGAGAGAGAGGATGATTGTGGCTTTTGGAAGTATCCAGAACAGCACAGCTCAAGCCTCGGGGATATGGAAGTGGGGCATGAGATGGAAGTTGGGTTGCTGTGGGTCCCAGCCCAGCACCGGCTTCCTGGATGTGGCAGAGGAGAACCTACGGCAGGAATCATCTGGAAATAATATTGGAGTAGATTAGCGGGATTCCTCAGTAATAATCAACAAATAAAATTTATCTTGTCTATTAAAAAAAAAAAAACCTTTGTGGTATTCCCACTTGAAACTGATTTTTTTTGTAAACAAACAAGCAAAAACAAAATTCGTCTTTCATACCAAGCCTAAATTTCACTAACTTCTGACTCATTTAAATGACAAGAGGCACTAAGTAATTAGTGCTTGCTCTCAAGCCCCTGAATGCAGCGTGTCGCTGGAAGGACGCGTGGCAGTTCCTGGGTTCTCGTGCACCTTTTCCCTCCACAGAGGAGAGCTGTAGCCCGGTCTCCCATGGGTGCCCACCGTGGGGGTCCTGGGCATGAGCCTCCTTTGGGTGGGCATCGCACCCCTAACGTAACACGTGTGGATCTTAAAATACATGAGTGAAGAAGTGTGGATGCGATCATCTGGCCGCTGTTGCTGTGCTCCCGGAGTTCCCTTCCCTCACCTGACGGTGTCCTTTAAACTTCATCTTCCCGTTGGTTTGCGGGAGAAGGAGGGAGATTGACAGCGGAGGCACCCAGCGCTCGGCAGCGGGGCCAGCAGCCTGGGGGTACCGGCAGCTGACGCCCCCCAGGCAATCTGCAGCGATACCACTGTGATCTGAAGCAGCGACTCTGGATGTGTAGCACCGAGCAGATTTACTGGGGTTTTATTTGCTTTTTTTTTGGTATACAAATTGGGGAAATTATTTTGCTATGACATTTAAATAACAATGATAAAAAGTAGGATGTAACTCCTCGGGAGTATGTTCTTCTCTTGGTGTCGGCATGTAGCTCCCACTGGTATTGATGGGAATTTTGCAGATGTATCTCAGGAAGAAAAAACAAAAAAAACCTTTAGCGTTGCATAACCAACCTGAATTTCTCTTGAGACCGTCGGATACTGAAGCAGTTGGTTGAGATTGCTGCATTTGAGAAGTTATTTATTTTACCTGCGTATCAAACTCCAACTTACACTTTTATTTCAACAGCATATTGCGCATCCTGCTTCTGGGAAAATACTGCACGCACATTCCAGTTAAATTATATTTCACACTGTGCCTAAATACATTTACTGAAATGAGATTCAAACAATTAAGTATGTCTTCTATGATTTTCTCTCTGTTAGTCCAGTAGCCTAATAATTATCTCAACAGTTTTAATATGACTTGCACTGTGTTGTCAATTTATTTAGTTGGAATTAGTTTTCTATTTCTTTTTGTAAGTGTTGCCTGTTTACTTAACAATATTTGGCTTTGCCTAATGATATGTACAGAAGACAGGGCTAAGTGGAACATCAGCTGTTTACATCAGCTCCAACAATTAATGCATGTTAATTTTTAATTACAGTGATTGTACTAGAGGCAGAATGTATGTTTTTTCACAGAACAGATGTACTAGTCAGCTTTGCTGGTGAACATGCATATCGATTAGATGTTGATGCTGCCAGCGTTTTAGAGGGTGTCAGCTCCTAATGTACTTGCAGATGTATGGATTGCAGTCCCGAGACAGACAGTTCCATGCGCGGGCTCACCATATACATCGTTTTCCGCAGGGAAGATTGCGTTAGGGCAGGAGCCAGGTTGCGGCCGTGGGCCCTGGGAAGTTCAAGAAGTCCAGGTCTGATTGCCTGTGGGGTCTTAATCCAGCTTCCAGCTCCTTTAGTGGTCGGGGGGGTGTTTTCTAAGTAGACTGAAAGCTGTACCAATCCCAGCATTTTTTGTCAATGGTGTTGGCTGTGAGATCCGTGCCAGGGGAGGCGGTTAAATGGTCTGCAGAGCCGTTCCCTCTGCCCCGACAAGCAGAAAACATGTATTTTGCTGGTAGTTTATTGGAAACCTTCAGTGAGTGGCAGTGGAGTGTTGGGAGTTAGTGCTGTTCCTGGCTGTGAAGAATCTGCCCATAAAAACAACAAACCCTGTTTGTCTTTGACACAAATGTGTCAAAAGTATTTGAGATCTCTGCGCTGAAGGGTGGTGTGGCCAAAGCTCTGGGCTGTGGGTAACGTTAGCTCCTGCCGTGGAGGTGGCGCGTGGCAGCCCGTGGGTGGCTGTTGGGGCGGCTTGTAGCCCAAGCCCGTGGGTGGCTGTTGGGGCGGCTTGTAGCCCAAGCCCGTGGGTGGCTGTTGGGGCGGCTTGTAGCCCAAGCCCGTGGGTGGCTGTTGGGGCGGCTTGTAGCCCAAGCCCGTGGGTGGCTGTTGGGGCGGCTTGTAGCCCAAGCCCGTGGGTGGCTGTTGGGGCGGCTTGTAGCCCAAGCCCGTGGGTGGCTGTTGGGGCGGCTTGTAGCCCAAGCCCGTGGGTGGCTGTTGGGGCGGCTTGTAGCCCAAGCCCGTGGGTGGCCTTGGAGAGCGGCTGGGGAGGCTCAGCCCCGGCGCGGTGGTGGAAGCACTTGCCTGTCTTCTCGGTTTGCAAAACCAGAAACGTTCAAGTGTTGTCTGCAGGTCTCCGAGCTCAGGTACCTGGTGAGCAGAGCCTGGGAGGGATTTTTCCAGCAACAGCAGACACCTCTGCCCTTGGGGTGATCTCCTTCTCCCATACCAAAGTACAGCTCTGAATGTCAGAGTTGGACCCTTTAATTTAAAATATGGGGACTCTTGAGGTTTTATTTTTTTTTTATATGGTAAATATACTTTAGACTGTTTTCACCTTGTCTCTGTTGATGGGTGAGATTTTTGCTCTGTCTTCCCAAGACTTTGTTCTAAAATGGGGAAGAAAACTGAGAAGTCTGCCAGACTGATGAGTGAAGGTTTGGCGATGCAGGCTACGCCTAAGAAGGAGACATGGAAAAAGGGCTTATGCGCAATTTCAGCAGCACTAGTAGTTCCTTGTTTAGTGTCGTACCCAATGACCTCCCTGTCTGGGACTGAAACGTCCCACGGCTGGTGATGGAGTCTGCGTTCAGCTTTCGCCCTGGGTCACCACTGGCTGAGGTGCACGGCTCTGCCTGGCCCAGCTTCTGCATCTCAACCTGCAGGAAGTTGCTGGGCAGGTGGGAGGTGGCTGCTGTGCTGGCCACGTGCCCTCGGACCTGCAGGGCACAGTCAGCCCGTTTTACCGGTGCTCGGGCAAGGCTGAGGCTTGCACGTTACCTTGTTGGCTGAGATAAGGCGTTGGTATTGCTGTTAGGTCAAAGGAAGCGTTGGAGGTGCTTGTGAAGAAAGTCACCATCCAGGAGTCTTAAATAACTTGTGGGTGGTGGGGCAGCAGCATCCCAGAACAAGGATGCTTTTCCCACCTGGTAAGAACATGGAAGCTGTCTGAGATGTGGACCACGGTCATGCCTTCCATGGCATCTTTGCAGTCCTTCTGTGTTTGATGAAAGAGGCACCTTTTTATCCTCACCTGTAAAAGGTCACAACCTAGACTCCAGAGTTGCAAAGTGCTCCAGAACAACCCTTCAGGACTGAGCTGAAGTTATTTCAACGGTGGAGTTGGTGTAAGCGCAGCAGTGAAATGGTTGCGCTAGAGAGCAAACTTCATCTTCAAGACCTACAACCTGCAAATCGAGCCGTAGAAAATTATAAATTCTTTATTACCTTGGAATGTTTTGTGAACGGCCAGTTGTCGTTAAAACCCAAGATACAAAGGCTTAGAACCAAGGCAAATTTGCCTTAAGAAAAAATTAATTTTTTTGAAAATTGCCTTTACCTTGTATGTGTACTTGCTATGCAAATGTCACGCTAAGGGCGCTGGGGTGGCTGGGACCCCGTTGGGCTGTTAGCTTTGCCTCCTCGGTAGCGCTAACAGGCAGCAGTACTCTTTCTCGTATCGGGTTGTTTTTCTGTTCAGCACTTCTGAAGTTCTCATCAAGCGAACACTTATAGAAAATAAATACAAAAGTACCGAAAGCAAACTTTTAAACAGAAAATGGTGTAATTGCAGGGGGCTGTAGAGGAATAAGTAACCATGTTAAAACGTGCCTCTCTAATAGGTATCAAACTCATTTACATCAGAAGTATGAGTCCAGAGTTGCCAGGTTGGATGTAATAATGATCCTGTTTCATAACATATTCACCCTGGTGTGCGCTCTTGCATCTGTGGGGTATCTAAGTAGTTATTAATGAATTTAAGAATTACAAATATTGCAGGTAGCAGACTTTTCATGCATAAACTACAATATTCATAGAATACCAGCAAGGCCACCTAATGAGTAGTAAAAATGAATCATAGTCCTCTCAGAAGACGTATTATGCGCGAGTGTTATAACGGCTGTTGAAGAGAGCCTTGCTAGTTCTGTTATATCTCATGGGCCTCGCATACAAGCGACAGTGATAACAGTTATTGGAAAAAAGGAGAAAAACAGAAATACGTTGGTGTAATATTTCTTCTTTTCTGTCATTGGAAATTACTGTAACAGTGAAGCCTTGGTCCTGTGGAAACCAACGGGAGTTCTACTGTTTGCTTCAATGGGACTAAAATTTCTAGACATGGTGAAGATCATAAATGTTTTAATGCTGCATGAAATGAAATAGTGAAATACAAAATGTGAACTTAAAGCCTCCTGTAGGTAGTTTGGTGGCCTCAGTGCATGGGCGAGTTAAGAAATACAGATGCAGAAAATGGAGAACGTTACCAGGAATGTGCTAATGCTACTCAACTGGTCATAACCATTAGGTTACAAAAAATTCAAAATTAAGCATTATACCAATGAACAACTAGTGAATATGAAATGTGATCTGGAATGCTGTTTTTGAGCAGCTGAATAAACAGTGGTTCCAGAGCAGTACTGAGCTTCTATGTGGCAAACTCGATAAATTTTAATAAGTCCTTGGAATACTTTTCCATAGTAAATCAACCTAGTCTGCAGACAGAAAATGGAGGTGAGGATTTAAGCCCAATTTTCACCTGTAGCATCAAGTTTTGCACCCTTGTGTTTTGAGCACTCAACTTCAAAGTTCAGTCATTGCCATTCATACACTGTTAAAATTTCTTTTCAAAATGAAGCAGACAGGCATCCAAGTTGGAATCTAACGTGAAGGCTTGTATTTGCATGGTTAGTATGAGTTCGGACTGAAATCCCCCTTGAACCCATAGTACCTGCCCCTGATATGGTATGATATGGTATGATGGTAGGCCTGTGGGGCATGTTCCAGTATTGTGTAGGTATAGCTGTAGGTAAGTTAGCCAAGGTGTGAGGGGCAAGGTAAATTTCCCCCCCAACCAAGCTTCATGGCCATGGAGAACGGGTAGTTGGTGGTGTCCGGGCCAGATCTGGTTTCTTGCAGGTTGAGGCTGTGGACACGTCTGTCGGGAGGGTGTGTTCTCCAGGAGCTGGACCATCTGGCTTTGGTGGCGTGAAGGTCTTCATCTGCTTGGTGTGTGCTGCTGGTAGCTCCTGCTCCAGTTTCCCTCATCTATGGGTACTCCCCTATGGGTAGGACAACTACAGAAATACCACAGAGGAGAGTTTTTATCTGTTTTGGGGTTTTCAGTCCAATATTGGAGAATCTGAGCTCTGTGTGGGCGTGGGTAGATCATTCTATCTGAGCTAGTCCATAGGAGATGCCCAGGTCAGGCGAGCACGGCCAGTTTTCGTTGGGTGCAATTCGTGCCATAAGCTCGGGTCCTGCGTTACGTGGCGCTCTTACAGCGTTCAAACATGCTCTGTAAACGCAGTTGTGTAACCTCTGTAGAAGGAACCTACAACAAGAGTTTGCTTCACCTTGAGCAGAACTACAACCACCTCTGGAGGGAAACATGACAGCTCAGCAGCGTGCAGCACAACAGCCGGGGAGACGGGGACGGAACGCGCGTGTGGGTTTGTGTATATGTACATGTGTGAGCAATGTAAGAGCCTGCGCGAGCTGATAGCTGCGAGGCCGTTGGACGGCGGCGGAATGCAATTACCCAGGAGAAATTTCCCTTTCCTGGTAACACCCTGGTGGTGCCTTTCGCTCCCTGGCGCGGGCGCAGCAGGGCTCAGCCAGTGCCAGCACCGAGGGGTGAACGAGAACGACTCGCTCTGATCGTTATCTCTGCCAGGAGAGCGGTGATGAGAAATAGACAACTGGCTGCTTTTGTTGGGTTTTTTTTTGGTTTGGTTTTTTTTTTTTTTTAAATTTACCTTTGATTGCCTGGTAAATACAGCTGGTGTTAAATGTGGTTTAATGCTTTATGTTCCCGGTGGGTCCTGCCCCTCTCCCCTGCTCGGGGGCTCGGAGGTGGTGCTGGGCTCCTGTATGTACCGGACACGGCTCGGAAAAAAGATGCTGAAGCACGCAGAGGCAGTGGCCGGCCGTGCTAAACAGCATTATTCACGGGAGACAATTCCCTCCCCTCCGCTCCATCTCCCCGAGTGCCCGCAGAGACGCGGCCGTGCCGGGGAAGGGTGCTGCGGGCACTAATTCCACTAATTGTCTGGGACTGGGGTGCAGCTGAGCTGGGACACGGAGGAATGGTGGCACCAGTACCTCCAACTGGGCTACTGTGGAACTCCGCAGAGGAAAATTTAAGGAAACACAAATGGAAATACTTGCTAATTAGTGGTTTTGAAGTCCTGAATTTTTTAAGGACCGAAAATAATTCGTGACTTTCTGTCCCCTTGAAGGACACTTTACTGCTCCAACAAGGGCTGCCCCGTACCAGGCTGGCCGCGGTGCCCCTAAGCAGGAATGGCCCCTTTTCCTGATTGGACATGCCTTCCAGATGAAAAATAACCATGAAAATAAAAAAAAATAGCTGAAAAAGAAAAAGAAAGAAAAAAAAAAAGAAACCTGTGCCTTCTGTTCTTTTCTGTGGCGCAGAAGTTTCATGCAGAGCTGTGAGTTAATAGTTATTAAAAATACTTTTTTTTTCTGTTAAGCATTCTTTCTTCAATTTCTATCTCAACCTTACTACAAATTTCACTTCAAGCCTGTTTCAAATGGTTGTCACCCTCCCAGTAGAGGGAGGCACACAGGGAACCCCGAAGTGAACAGCTCTTCCCTTCCACGCTGGCCACTGGGGCTTGGGCACGTGTCCTGCGTGAGCCGGGCTAACGGCATCCTGAGTCCCCATGGGGTTGCCGGATGCTCTGTGTGCAGCACGTCGGTCACCCAGCCCAGTCACACCAGCCGCTTTGTGTCATTCCCCCCTTTTTCCCCTCATGCCCAGTGTGAGGAATCCGATGCTCTGCGTGTGCACCGTGTTGGAATAACGCCTCAAGTGAATTATTTTGGCCTCAAGTTGCACCAGGGGAGGTTTAGGGTGGATATTAGGAAAAATTTCTTCAGCCAAAGGGCTGTCAAGCGCTGGAAGAGGCTGCCCAGGGCAGTGGTGGAGTCTCCATCCCTGGAGGTGTTTAAAAGCCGGGCAGACGCGGTGCTGAGGGACGTGGGGACGTGGGGGTCTGGGCAGTGCTGGGTTGGTGGTTGGACTCCATAATCTGAAAGGTCCCTTCCAACCCCGACAATGATATGATTTCCAGCAGAAGCTAGGGATCACTTCTCCTTCTTGGAAAATTCTCCTTGTGGAGGATGCCCCACACGTGTCCCCAGGGTGTGGGTGGCCACCAGCCATGGGGGCGTAAAAGCCCTGGAGGTGCCTGCGGAGCGCGGCCAGGGGAGTGGGAGGCTGGTGGCCGTTGAGTTCCGGGCAACAGTGGGGCCTTTTGGGCTTCCTTGTCCCAAGAGAGGCATTATTAATCCTGCTCTTTAAATATAAGAGAAGTCGTGTGCATATTGACAAGGGAAGCAATGGCTTCTTGCTCTTTATGGAAAAACGTAATGCTCTAAACCCATTTTTTTGGTGGACTTCTTTAAAAGTTATAATTTCTAAGAGCCTTCTTTCTTGACCTACGTGAGCACATGTACGTATATGAGAGACTGAAATTATTAAGGTTTTCTCTGTAGTGTGAGAAAAGATTGTATGTATATATATGTGTATATATATAAAATGTGGGGATTTAAATGGTTGTGCTGGACCATATACGTGTAAAACCACTTTGGTTTTTTTTTTAACGCGTGCAAGCAACAGTATCTAAAACTAGTGTATTGCAATCTATATTTCAGAAAGACAGCAGATATATTAGTCCAGAGGGAATGCATCATTTTAAGTGAAAAATCTATAAATAACAGCATTTGGTGGTTTTTTAATGTTAAAATATGTTCCTTTTTAATTAGTCATTATATGTATTGATTGATGCTTACTGTACTTCTGATGCCTTTCCTTCAGGGCTTTGTGTATTTCATAGATTGTAAGATGTAAAAATACTTTAAATCAAAGCAGTAAAATAAGCATAGTTAGAGGGAGAACACGAGGGTTTTTTCTTCATTTACATTCATTACATATTATGAGTTTAATTACCTCCCTCAAATAATACCGGTATGAAGGAATGATGCTAAAGAAGGCGTACTTCTATGATGATTTTATTGATTGTGACTGATGGATGGCATCAACATTTCATAGTGAAGAATCATGGTTTTGTTACATCAGGAAAATTAAATTGGGAGAGTTATTTTCTTTCCCAGTGATAGTGGCAGTTAGAATATTTCACCTGTAATGAGATGTGTGCGTTATGTGCCATAGTGAACCACTGCTGAGCCATTAAATATATGTAAATGAAGAGAAACACAAGAGAGCCTGGGCATAATAACGTGCAGAACAGAGAAATGGATCCTGGAAAGTGATTAATTTATTTGATGATGCCTCAAGTGAGGAATTTTAGGTCACAAATGAAGTGACAGAATGACAAATTACCATTTTAAAGAATTTACTGGGCATCATTACTGAACAATTGTCAGGTAGTTTATGGTGGCTGAGAAGATGGTATAAATATAGATCTTTTCCTTATCTGAGATGAATTATTAATCACCTTTTTAAAAATCTTTGTGAGTGATGGTTGGCTGTCTGATTGGAAATAATGTGTTCTACAATTTTAACTAAATTCTAATATGATATGTAACAGGAATCTTTACAATTAAAGTCTCAGTGGAGAGTGGTAGGAGGTTTACAGTCAATTGCGGTTTTAATGTGATAAAAGAGGATGAATTCACTAGCATATTTCAATAGGTTTCCTTAGGTATATTATCCCTGCTGTGATGTTATTCAAATGTTTACAGTTTATTTTCATTTGAAAAATGACATTCAGATACTTAAATTGTTTTCCTTGGTTTATTAGTTAATGAAAATGAAATTCTTGTAATTACTATATTTTTGCCGCCTGCCACATTATTTAAAGTGAAGTGACTGGCTTTGTCAGCTGGGTTGTAAACGCCGTCGTCTTGTGTTTTGTTCAGCTTCTGTTTGCTTTATGTATGTCATGTCCCTTCCCCGTCTGTGTGTCACCGCCTGTGGTACCGCGAGCAGCCGGGGTTTATACGGGGGGAAAGAAAGTAGATCTGGGAAATGAAACAAGAAGTAGCAGTGCTTTTTTCTGAGTCCGTTTCCTCTGTTTGGTGAGGAAACCCACCCCGGTCTGCCTTTGAGCAGAAGTTGTGCTTCAGTCCCCACCGGAAAATTTGTTGAAGCTTCTGGCTTGAAATACTATTGAGGATTTCTGAATATACGTGTGCGCGTTTTATTGTTTATTTGGGGGTTTTTACTAGCTGTGTACGTATATAAATACACGTACGCTCACACGCAGCCCCACAGAAAGAGGGGTGTGGGTGTACAGTAGGTGTTCAAAACAGTGCGTTAAAAATAGGTATTGACTCTATATTTCTCAACAGAGATTTTCTACTCAATCTGCGTCTCATATTGTTAAAATTCTGTGGGGTTTTTTTTTTGTAATCACCCTTCTCGTTCAAAAGTATTGAAAGAATCAGGACAAATAAAACTGCACCATAATTAAGAATATTTAAGATTTTTTTTTTCTCCTTGAAATACAACTGCACCGTAATTAAGAATATTTAAGATATTTTTTTCCCCCTGTAATTTTGTTCATTTCCTGGCTGGTTTGCAAGAACCCAGCGCTCTGGTGGGGCTCCACGTCGTGTTGCTGCAGGGCTTTGGCCGTTACCTTCTGTCTGGGGACTCCGCTCCGGCCCAGGAGAGGGGCAGGCATGGAGAAGGACGCTGTGGGGTGGGAGCACTCCCGGGACATGTCCGGAATGGCTCCGGATGGGCTCTGCCTCCCTGGAGGAGGGGGCTGGAGCCGGGATGAGCCCTCTCGCCATCACCCACCCACCACACGTACACTCTGAAACCTCTCAGGTCCTGGCGGTAACTTCTTATTTTCACTCTATAATTTAACACTTGATTTACCTTTTTAATTTTAAACATAACACTAGCTGGTTTCATTCTCTGTGCCCATTGAAAAAGTAACTCTAGAATAAAAAAAAAAAAAGTTCACCATCATTGTTGACTCTTGCTATCACCATTTTGCATTATTAGAGGTGAAGTAAATCTAAGTGAATCTTTTTTATTTTTTTTTTTTTTTAATCCACTTCTGAAAATTTTCTCCATTTTGTCCCCCAACGGAGTATCGGAAATCAGCCGCTTTGCTTATTGCACTTGCCTTTTGTAGCTGATTACCTGCTCAGCATCTCCCGCTGCCACAGCGCTCCTACCGCTGGTTCTCTGGCAGCGAGTGTTTTGGATGAAAAGGACTACCAAGATTAAAAATAAAAAGTAGGTGATGAGGTTGCTTGATTTTCTTTGGTTTGTTGGAAAAATAAGCCTTGAATGCGTAATTCCACTCTTGCTGATGTTTTGTTGGTATTTAGTCGTAACTCGCCTGTCTCAAGTTCTACAGAAAACACGCAGAAATAAGTTCCAGTGACCGAATCCGTCCTGTATTTAACATTGAGGAGAAGTGTTGGGTGTTGCGTCGGTGCTTGTCATTGCCTGTACCCGCGGATTTGTGCTCTGCTGCAGCAGGGTCTATTCCGGTGACAAATGTGAGCGGTTTTGATGCCGTTGTATACGGCACCTCTCAGAGACATCACGGAACGTCTGAGCACTGAAACTGCTAATTACCTGTTTCGCTTGTGAGATGAGGTACCCGGGATCCTCAAAGGACGCACACTTAGAGTCACATTGAGGAATTCTTTCCCTCTCGTGGATTTTGGATTGCTCCCTCTGGTTGCTCAGGTTCATGAGGAAGAGAAAGACCTTTTCGTATGCACACCTCATAACCGCAGTAAATAAAGTAGTAACTCGGCTGCTTTGGGTTCCGGGCCGGCTGGGGCATAAAATGGATGTAAATGATCTTGATTTTCTCTTTTGCAACAATAATTCCTAAAAGAATTGACATTTTGCAGGTAAGCTAGCAAGGCATTAAGTAAGAGGTTTCCTTTCTAAGGGCATGAAAAGCTTTTTTTTTTTTTCTTTTTTTTTCCTTTCTAAGCTTGCAAATCGCTGCTTAAGGGTAAGGCCACGTTGAAGGGGAGTGCGGGACTGGAAGCGGAGAGTTTTGGGCATGGTGGGGAGTCTCCTTTGAGGGGACATTCCTTCTTCGGTGGGTCAGCGGAGGGCCGGCTTTGCCCCGCTCTCTCTTCGGCAGCTCCGGCGGGGCTGGTGGCGTCTCCAGGATTCACCCCGACGGCAGCAAAGGCAACTACTAAATTCTGTCGAATCTCACCGAGGGCACTTTGCCACCGCGGGCTCCCGGCCGGCCCCGGGGACGCCGCACGCTCGTGGCGGTGGGGTGGTTTGTGGTACAGTAAGCGTTTGTAAACTCTCCGATATATCTGTTATAAGGGTTGTTGTCATAAATTCACCCTAATTGTTACTTACTGGCAGACGTAAAAGAAAGTACATGATGGATGCTGCCCAGTGGAGATCCAATAAAATATATAATCTATTCTAGTCTACAAATTTTGAGCTTGTAACTTACTGAGACTCAGATCTGACAAACTCCAAATTACATACACCATAGAAAATTTAATATTTAATAAAATCCATTCTCTGCTCTATAATGCTTAATAGACACTGTATTTTAAGCGGAGGAAAGAAAATAAGGAAGTAGTATAAAAAAAAAAAACACTAAATAAAAATATGCAGAGTGTTGTGTGTGACAGACTCGGTGGTCGCATACCAGGGGTAGGGTTTGCTGACACTTTATTTATTTCAAAGCATACGGACACCTGAGGTGTTTCAGCACTGCCCAGTGCGACGGCTCCTGGGATTTGGGAAGTTGTAGTAGTAATTCTGTTGAGAATTTAGGGGTTTATGTAGCAGACGGAGAACGGGCTGGAAGTAAACGCGGTGCCGAGGTGCCGTAGGTAGCTGGGTCTGTCGAACCTGCCCTCGCGGAGCCCGGGTTGGCGCCAGGGGTTGTTTGCGGACGGCCGCGAGCAGCGCGAGAGGGACGCTGTGCCGTGGGCTGGGACCCACGGCCGCGCAGGAAGGGAGCTCTGTGACAAAAGGGGAGGAGAAATTCTGCGCCGAATGCTAAAATGTATTTCTAAATAAAATCCGGATTCGTGGCGAAGACGCAGCATCAGCAGAAATACCAAAGGGTGCGAGTGTGGATCAATGATTCCTGGAGGCTTTTAATTAAGCTGAGGTCCGCGCAGCCTGCCCATGCAGCAGAGCCATCCTTTTGTGTCAGGGTTACAGGAGAGTGATGGGTTGCATCACAGCCAATTTAATTTCGGTTTGTGAATTTTTACTTGCTGGATGTGGAAAAAGAGACTCTCTTGTGCAGTGATTGAGCTAATGGCTACGGTGCCCCAGGGATCATTTATAAGCAGCAGAGAGGCGTTCGGGGAGCTGGAGCTGTAGGGAAAATGCAGCGCTGGTGGGAAGAAATGCTGCAGGAAACAAGTAGCACTGGGTCCTGATGGACACCAAGGTGGCCATGGGCCAGCAACGCGTCCTTGCTGCAGAGAAAGTGAATGGTGTCCTGGGCCGCATCAGGAGAAGCGTTGCCAGCGGGTTGAGGGAGGTGATGCTTCCCTTCTCCTCTGCCCTGGTGGAGCCACGCTGGAGCGCTGGGTCCAGTTCTGGGCTCCCCAGTACAAGAGAGACATGGACATACTGGAGAGAGCCCATCAACGGGCCGTGAAGATGCTTATGGGACTGGAGCACCGCTCCTGTGAGGACAGACTGGGAGAGTTGGGGCTGCCCAGCCTGGAGAGGAGAAGGCTCCAGGGGATCTCGCCAATGTGGATAAACAGCTGGAGGGAGGGTGCCAAGAGGATGGAGCCAGGCTCTTTGCAGAGGTGCCCAGGGACAGGACAAGAGACGGTGGGCTCACACTGAAACACAGGAGGTTCCCTCTGAACATCAGGAGACACTTAGTCACTGTGAGGGCGACTGAGCGCTGCCACGGGTTGCCCAGGGAGGTTGTGGAGGGTCCCACCTTGGAGACATTCAAAAGCTGGTTGGACATGGTCCTGGGCAATGGACTCTGGGTGGCCCTGCTCGCACCGGGGGTCTGGACAAGGGGATCTCCAGAGGTCCCTTCCAACCTCAGCCGTTCCGTGAGTTAAAACTTTGCCTTACTTCTAATGTAAGAGAAAAGAGACAGGACTCCAGTGTCGTCTTCTCCATTGCAGAAAGCGGAGAGTTCTCCCTCGAGGTCAGAAAAAGGGCAAGTTTGGAGCACCTTGCTCAGGAGTGGTTTTTCCCAGCTGTTTTGTCGGTGAGAAGACTGCAGTTTGTGGATGGCGAAGGTTATTCTGCTCAAGCAGACGCCCCAGAAGCACGTGGAGCTGTTGCAGAGATGCAGCTCCATTTCACTCTCCTGTTTCTGTGAGATGTTCTGCTTTTGTTTTCTGCAATTCCTTTTATTCCCAGAAATGTTCAATACCAGCCTTTGGCTTTTGATACGTGACATTGTGTTAATTTATTTTTTTTTTTTCTCTGTGGGAAAGCCTTGATGAGAAATTATTGCAATTTGTGAAAGCTTTATTTGTGCTGCTGATGACTCAAAAGTTAGAAATGCTGCTTTGCTGTGATTACTAGGTTTAAAAAAATGACACAAATGAAAGTGGGACTTTTTGATTTCAGCAAAAGTACTTTGTTTGAGGCAGAGAATAAAAGTACTTCTTATCATTAGTTTTCACTCATTTCAGAAGAGCTGTGCTTGTTAATAATTTTAAGAGACATAAAGAATCTAAAACTTATTAATCCATTTAGTTCACTTCTAACAAAATGAATAAGCAAATGCCAAATGGGAAACGTTGGGAGCTTTGGGGAAAGAGTGAGTTAAAAGCAAACTTAAGGACAGGGAAAATACGTTAAGTAAAGAAAGATGCTGTATTTTACTGAATGGCCCGAGAAGGTATAACCGAAGGCAATCCAGAATCCAGGCACTGCCTGTCCTCAGCTGAACGAGGTCCTTAAGGTTCCATTAATATTCACCTTCAAAGGCAAGAGCAGAGCTTTGAGGCTGCGGGGAATGCTGATGTGCGGAGTGAAGGTGCTGTTTTTTCAGGCTTTTCTCGCCCTTCGGGTGAGGGCGGCTCCGCAGCAGGGTCCCCGTCCCGGCTCCCGAGCGGGGCATTCCGGGGTGCCCGGGGGTGCCACGCCGGGGGGTGCAACAGAAAAGTAGAGTCCGAGGGGGAAGTGTTGCCAGTTCCTCTTTGCAGTTTTTTTAAAAAAAGAAAAAGAAAAAAAAAAAAAAAAGAAAAGGAGTTTCAAAATGAATCAGGGAAAATTAGAAAGGGAATTTACATGGTATTTGAGGGATTTCCTTTGTTTTACAAATATTTTATCTTTTCTATTAAAAAAACCATTAGGAGGCCTGGAAGGAAGGAGAGAAAAGGTCAGGCTGTGTGCTCGCCTGCTCGGGCGTAAGTCTGGGCCAATACCTTTAATATCCGTGGAGCCGCTCCGGATTTGTCAAAGTGCGGAGGAGCGAGCTCCGAGCGCGGCCGGCGTCTGCGTGGCTCGGGGCGGCCGCTTCTGTGCGGAGAAAGCGGAAAAGAGGGATGAACTTGGATTTTCCGCAGCACGGTGTGCAGCCCGTGTGAAGGAAGGGGTGTAAAGCACCCCCAGGTTTGGAAGGACTCGTTTCCAAAAGCACCACGCAGGCAGGGCGAACGGCCAGGGATCTGGTGTGGCACGGCTGGCGCTTGACGGAGTTTGACGGAGCCGGGGATAAACTTGGTCGAGGCTGTCCACGGCAATGCCCTCACAAATGCAGTTTTGGGGGGGCTGCTAAACTAAAAATAACAATTTGTGGGAGATCAGAATCAGGAAAAAAACTGCTTCTTAGGTGCTGTTTTTAATATTGCATTTTTTTAAAAATGTAAATTGCCCTTGAATAGATACCTTTATGTTTTATCAAGTATCCACGCTAAGTATCCACCTTTCATAAAACTCCCCAGCATGTCAGTATGGATGCTGGGCGGGCACGTGGGGCCGTTTTGGGTATGGCGGACCAGCGCATCCCAGAGGCTGGGCTGAGTGCCGCCAGCCGCGGGCTCAGCAGGTCACCCGCTGGCGGCAGAAAAACACAGCCAACAGTGTCCCAAAGTGTCCCATTGCGGGGGAGAGAAAAAGGGAAAAAAAAAAAAGTATCAGGAAGTGGTGTGAGTCGATGAGGCTGAGGGTGCGAGGAGCCCGGCGGCCGCCGGCAGGAGCCTGCTCTGGGCCGGACACACAGGCTCTTGTTTTCCGCTTTTCCCTTCCCCCGGCCTGTATTTCTCATCCCTGCGCCTACATTTTTAAGGAGTGAGTATTATTTCTGTGGAGCAGCAGTGCACTGAGACAATCCAGTTTATGCATCAGTAGTTTCTTTAAAAGCGTGTTGTGTTTCTGTAATTGTTGGTATTATCTTTGTTCATATCTGAGAGAGTAATTGATAGACCTCCTTTTCTTTTTTTTTTTTGTTTTTTTTTTTTTTTTTGTTTGTTTTTTTGTTTTAACTGTTCTGTACAGAGCCATGCCTGCTCCAAGGCCCAGGAGTAGAAAGCCTACAAGTGACCACATTTGGTACCACACTCGGAGCCAATATTTGATACGGTTTTGGTAAGTCGTTTGGTGCAAATGCAGTCGTCCTTTTTCTTTGTAAGTTGCTCCGGGGTGTGTGAGTGACACTGGTGACATTCCCGGTCCCTGCCAGGCCCTAGCGATAACTGAGGATAACTGTCCTAACTGAGGATGTCTCTCTGGGTGGTTCTCCGTTCTTCAGTTTCCTCCACTCATCTCCATAGCCTTGCAATGGTCACCTGCGCCTTCCAACCAACCAAACGAACGCTGGGGTCTTCAGTAATACACAATGACATTATTACACCGTTGTACAATATTTTTCCAGTGTAAACACTTTTTAAGTTGTGATGGAAGCGTGAGGGAGAGCGTGGCAGGAGCCCCATAAAGTACTGGATGACTTTTCTTGGCAATGTTGAGACTTGTGCCATCGAGCACGGTAAGCGCAGGCATGAGAAAAAGAGTGAGCTGCATTTAATAGACTACTTATGCAAATGACAGCGAAAAACATGACAATAAATAAAGGCATTTATTTTTTTTTTTATCTCGCGTAGGCCATGCTGTGGAAAGGTGTGCAACCAGAGCTCTGGAAATATAATTTGCAAAGGTCAAAGATTGATAGCAGCATTCATAAATGCCCCCACTTAACAGAACTGGCCAATTATCCTTTGTAACTTACCAAGCACTTTTGCATCTTGTGTCAGACAAATGATTAGCTATTGGAAACGCCTTATTCTTAGATTCTCAGTCCACCCTCTTTCTCAGACTTCTCTGTTTTCGGGAAAGCAAGTTTGTCATCTTGGAAGTCTTTTGTTTACAAGATGCTCTAAAAATGCTAACCCAGGAGAGGAACCAGGAGTGAATGGGGGGGAGGTACTTTGGAACAGAGGTAGTTTTCGATCCTTCTTGCAGCAGATGAAGCCGGGCAGAAGAACTTTGCTCCAGGCGCTGTGTTGTGTGTGCTCCTGCCTGAGATGCACTGGTTTACAGGTGCAGAGGCCACTTGCCTACCAAAGCGTTGCTGGTCCAGTCCAGCGTCCCAGACAGGCAGAGCTTGTTGCCCACTGCCTGGTACCCACAGCCCCTCTGAGGACCAGCGCTTTAGCCATCACACTCCTCTTCTGGAAGCGGTTTGGGAGAAACGAAAGCTTTCCCGTAGGATTTTCCCCTCTCTCTCTCTTATTTCAACAGAAACGTGAAGGACACATCCAAGTGTCTATGCTTCTTCTGCACGTGCTCTCTTCAATGCCAGTGCATCTCTTGCAGCTGGAAATACTGAAGTGATCGGTGGCCCTGGAGGGTGAGGGGCACATGGGGCTGCGCTGAAGGACCAGCCTCTGCAGGTGGAGGTGGTCAACTCAACTTGAGCCTCTGCAGCAAGGCTGCAGGCACTTCTGTGCTGTGGGTGTTTCTTTGGGTGGTCTGGGGAGAAATTTAGATCTAAAAAAGAGGAGCCAGGACATACGAAGCTTAGTGCGCTCGCTCAGAGAAGCGTTTAAGCATATCTCGGGGTTACTATAGTAGGCAGTGCCTGAAGACACCAGCCAAAAGCAAGCAGAATTAGGGACTGCTGGGAAAGGGATGGAGAACACAACCATGCTGGCAGACCCCATGCATGCTCCCATCCCGACTTGTGTGTGCTGCTGTCGTCCTCTCGCCTCCTAAGGACCAGCAGCGCTGGAGGAGGGACACTGGAAGGTGATCAAAGCTGCTTGGCAGCTTCCCTGTGGGAAATGACCTGGTGGGTCCATCCCTCCAGGCTGGCAGGGTGACACCTGGGGGACTGTGAATGGAGGTTGTCTGGGGGAGGTCAGCTCTGGCCGTCAGCTGTTGGTGGTCTTTTCCCACACAAGCACCGGGAGACGCAAGGCTTGCAGAGGTAGGGCTCAAAGTAAGCTCCAAGAGGTGGTGAAGCTGTGTACCCCCTCAAGGCCGAAGTCTGGGGGGTTCAAGTGGCAGCTGAGCAAGATCACTGATGAGATGAAGGCTGTCAAATATGAAGGTCTGACCTCTGGGTCGGGAAACCCCTGAGCTGCAAATTGTCAAATTGTGGGGCAAGTGTTCTGGGGAAACAGCCCTGGGCGTTCGCTCTATGCTTAAGCTCTTCCCCCGGGTAGATGGCATCTAGGCCAGGATGGCCACCTGCGTGCGTTTTTCAAGGCTTGTGTATCTGTTCCTGGCAACTGACTTCAGTGGGAATTAAGCCTAGCTGAAGTGGGCTCCGCATGAGTTTCCCCATTTTCCTAAATGAGGACGAGCAGTTTGAAATCAAGTTCCTCTTCTTTTTTGCTTTGGAGTCTTCCCCTGGTCATGTCAAACTTCAGTGAACTCACTTTCAAAGCGTGAGCCATGCTGCCGTGGACTAAGGGTAATATTGAATTGTGTCTGTGTCGAAGATGATGAGAAAGGAAAGAATGCAAAAAGTACTGAAAAACTTACATTTATTGAATTTTTTTTTTTGTGTTTATGCATATAGCGTGTGTGGCTAAGTAAAAGTGAACGTGAGAGTACTGTCAAATGAAGAGATATTAAGATTTTAGTGTTAAATACTGCAGATATCATCGTGCTGGCTGGACCATGAACTTGAGCACGTCTGGAAGGCAAACCTGTTCAACTGCGTTAAGAATGCTTTGCACATAGCGGGCCGGTAGCATTTGTGGGGAGGGTGGGAGGGAAATCAGCTTTAGGTTACAAGTAGCTATGATCATGGGAATACCTTGAAAATCGCTGATTAGTTTTGTCTAATACGCATATTCTGAAAATACTGTTTCTGCGTATATTTTGAAAATTCACTCTAAAGTCTCAACGTTTTCCGTGTCTTGCCTCAAGAAAAATAGCTGCGGCTGAAAATCAGGAATTGTCAGCGTGCGTTGTCAAAACAACTTTATTTTATCAAGTCAAGATAATGCTGAGAGAAGTCTATACCCACTTTAATTGCTTTGACATTCAATTAGCAAGACATTCTACTCCTCTCCAATAGAGTGAGCTTTTGTGTGGCTCACAGGAGAACATGGCTGGAAAAGCACCAGGGGATGTCAGCGGGGCCGTGTTCCCGGCACGGTTCACCTTACCCGTCTCACTGCTGACAAGGTATACACGCTCCCTACTCTCCAGTGTCAGAAATTCCCCAGGAAACCTATTCCAGTGCTTTACTCTCCCATGTTGTTAAATTTATTTTTTTTTCCCTGCCACGAGACCTGAGTCTCCTTTGGTGCAATTTAAATCCCTCCCCCCCCACCCCCTGATCCACCATAAATGTGAAAAACTGATTTTCCTTCCATCTTGGCTATGGCTGTCGACATAGTTGAAAATTGTTATCATGTCCTCCGCTAAGTGTTCTTTTTTTAGAATAAACAACCCCAATTCTTTTAATCTTTCCTCAGATGTCAGGTTTTCCAGACCTCTGATTAATTTCATTGCTTTCCTTGAGATGCATTATGCTCGGTGAATAATGGCTCTTGTCCCCTAGGATAGGTCATTTATACATATAGCCGAATATTTATTCATTTAATCATTTTACAATATGTCGATTGACGTAGCAGCTGAGCACTTGCATAGTTCTTACAAACATGGACGCAAAACTCTACGACGACTCGATAAGCGGTAACAATTAAAGCCAATAAAGATATTTGTCGTGGCCTGAAACTTGTTAGGCTCTGGAATTAGGAGACTGTCCCACTGAACCTAAATTCTGATGAGCTGGACTTGTTGCACGTGGACATTCGGACAAATGCCTCTGGCACTAGTGGGGTCCTGGTGTTGGAAAGACATTGAGCGTTCCCAAGGTGCGGCAAAAGTCCTCACTGCTAAGGGGAAAGAAATGGAAAAACTTTGGGCAATGTTGTGGTTTCGGTATTTAGGCTTGCTTAAATACAGGAGACTTGGCTCGCCCTGTGAAATCGTGAAGGACTTTCAACGTATTTCTACGTAAAACCTCTGTTAGAGGCTGAGGTGTGTTTAAGTGAGAGCTGACATAGACATGGACTTAATGGGCTTCGCAGACGACTAGAGAGTCTTGAAATGTGCTGTGGTTAATGAAAATGTTTTAGACCACTGCTATTATCTGCTGTTCCTGGTACGCTTTCAGTAAGGATGGAAACCGCAGGCTTCCAAGTTGCAGATATTGTGTGTTCAAAGCCCAGCACCGACACACCGAAAATGGGCTGTGATTTTTGCTCTGCTTCCCGTGTGAGCAGACCTTGTTTCTCTTTGCACTGACACACTGAAAGCAGCTCCTGGCAATGGGTTCTTGGGTTGCACAGGTTTCCCTCTCTTAAAAGAAAAAAAATGGGGGTAGCTGTATTTTCCTGCGGCGATGTGGTGGGGATTAACTCGGCCATTATCGATTAAAGCGTTTGAGCTTTCCAATGGGAAGCGGGACAGAAAGGAGAGGGAGGGCTGGAGGCAGTTTCTTCATTCCATTATGTACTATTCTGACAAATCTTTAAATGTGGAAGATTTAATAATTTTATTAGCTTCATGAGAAATTTGCTATTCAGGAAAAAAAAAAAATATCACAAGGAGAAGGGTGAGTGGATGAATGTTCTTTTTCCCAAATCGGTGACAACCTGAAAACCAGAGGGAAGGGAGACAGAGTAGGAACTGAAATGAAACGACCGGATGTGTTTCCCACTCTCCATAGCTTTCATCTTTCCTTGAAATAAAATATTTACTGGACCTAAAGTAAAATGCTTACAATTTTTTGCTATATAACTTATTTTAAAACTTCTTCTGTCCTCTTTAGAGATGCTTTAGGATAATTTTCACCAAAATGGTACTAAGTGAAACTTTGAAACAGATTTTGTTGCTTTGAGTTGACCAAACTACTTTTCAACAATAATAAAATAACTATCAACTCCTCTTCTCTTCTTTATTTTAATAATTTAAAATATTTATTTTTCTTCAAAAATACTTGCTGATTTGTAGACAAATGTACCTAACTTTATTTTTTTCCCTTTTTCCCCTTCTCTCATGTGGGAGATGTTAAAAGAATGGCGCAGGGCAGTGTTACAGGAATGGGCAGACTCACCACAAAGCAGTGGCAGTGCAGGGAGCGCCTCGGGGCTGGCCTGGCACCACCGACACGTGGTGGGACACCAGTCTTGGGTCACACCTTCTTCTGCCTGATCACCCCGGCTGCGGACAAACAGCAAACGGCTTCGTGGCCCAGTGCTTTCCCGTACTTATTTGCTGAGGTTCGTTTAAGGAGGTAGGGAAACCACCAGAAATCAGTCCCCGGGCAAAAAATAAATGATCAAGGGCTCTTTTAACAGTGGGTTTTATGATACGTTTGACCCTATGAAAACATAAGGGAAACTATAAGGGCTTTCATAAGGGCAACCAGTTTCTGACTTTATTTTTTTCTCTTCAGAAGTTCTAAAACCACTAAACAAATCATCTTGCATTAAAATAATCTTAGTAGAAGCCAACAGGCCACAGAGGAGATAATTCCAGCTGTACCATCACTGATAGGGCAGAGACCTGCCCCTTACAGCATTTAGTCAAACGTTCTTATTCTTTCTCCCTCATTTCTTAGAAATATGCAGGTGTCTGGCTTTCAGAGCAGCTTTTAGAAAAAACAGCTCTTTGTTCTCGTGTGCTAATAGCTGTCTTTAACTTCTACACATCTGAGTTATATTTCTAGATATTATGCAATGCAAAAAAAAAAAACCTTAGACTTTATTTATTTATTTACCTCCATTGTGCAAAATTTTCCTCTGTTGTTTGTAGAGTTAGAGGAAAAAGGATCCGAAGTTGGAAACTTCAGACTTCCTTGAGAGTTTGTTTCTTTAGTTGGCTGATTGTGTGGCCAGTCGCGTCCCCCCCACAAGCAAATAAAGGAGCAAAACCAGCACTGAAAACTCTTGACCTATGTTACTTGATCAAGACAGCAATAAATTTTAAACTTTTTGCATGAGAGGAGTAGAGAAGCGAGAGTTTTTGAAGGAGTTGGGTGGGAATGGTTTGCCTGAGCCTGCCAGCGAAGGCGTGCTGGGCAAGTCCCTCACTTCTCTGTGTTGTGTTCATGTCCCTTCTAACGTATCGGCAATATACGTCACTGCTGCTGGTGTTGGTAGTCGGTATGGCTAGCGCTGCGTTCTGCCCCTGATGCCTCAGGTAAGAGAGCCAGTCTGCCTCCCAGACAGCTTTCGGGAGGTGCTGGCGTGGTGTGGGCATGTATGAAGAACCTAGACCTGGATGGTGTGCTCCTTCCAAGCACCAGGGCAAGGCTTTTGGGCGTATATCTGATCTGTTTTACGCTGGAACTCGAGTTAAGAGTGTCCGATAGCCTAATCTTCATCACCTTGCAGGCAACAGCTGCACTGCTCGCCTCTGCCTGCGTTCACGCGTCCCTCCCTGCACGCAGTTTGTCCGGTCCTGCCTATCTACGGTCTAATCTGCATCCAATCTCAAAAAGAAAACACATGTTCCGCATTTCATGTCTGCTCTGAATGATTAGGTAATTTACACTAAATCTTAGCTTGATGTTAATTTACTTAGCTCTTTCGTTACTAGATTGAGAACTCTCTATCAAATTTACATGTAATGAATTTTTGATAAACAGGTTAAGTATAATTATGTTTAGAACGGGGGGGATGCTCAGAAGGTGTGGTGGGAAGAGCTGCGTCACCAGTACGTGAGCAACACAGAAGACCTCGCCACACGTGTCAGGATGGGTCTCCTTGGTGTGTCTGGGGCTGAGCTGAGGAGCACAAATGTGTCCTACAAATGGCTGTGATTTCATCAAATCACAGAATGGTTTGAGTGGGAAGGGACCTTAAAGCCCCCCCGGTGCCACCCCCTGCCCTGGGCAGGGACACCTCCCACCAGCCCAGGTTGCTCCAAGCCCCGTCCAACTTGGCCTTGAACCCCTCCAGGGATGGGGCAGCCACAGCTTCTCTGGGCAACCTGGGCCAGGGGCTCACCACACTTCCATTTCTTCCACCATTTCTTCTATCTGATTATAGGAGGAATAATTGTTATGCTGAGTTAGGATTACGTGGTCAGAAAAGTGTCAGCCAAGGCTGCCAGGTGATAGCTCCCTTTGAGTACCTCTGCTTTAATTTTCCCAACTCAAGTATTTTGGCCCTGATTTTGAAAGATGCTGAGTTATCTCCATCGTGCAAATAGCAGAAAGAAAGGGAACGGGATGCAAGACCCGAACCAAACAAAGAGCAAAATTCTTTCTGGAAAACCATATTTTCTGTTCTAGGCCTACATCTGTTGAATATTTGATATTTTGAGCTGGAAAAGCAGAATTTGCAAGTGACAGTTTACATGTACATATAAAGCATTTGACTGCCTCCGAAGCAAACCGACAGAAAAGTGGTTCTGCAAAGTATAGAATAAGGCAGTGTGGGAACTGTTATAGAGCTCTGTAAATTACAAAGTCTCTTCTTTTAAGTCATAAATATTTACACTCCACATTTCTTGAAACATCTGTTCTAAACGCGCAGACAAGTAGCCCCATAACCATACATATGACACTAATATTTAAACTGATAAAGAGTTATAATTAATGTGAAACTTGCAAGAAATTAACTAGCTAATTTGCATTTTCAGACTGTGCCATTTCAGAAAGTGATAAAGTACGGCTTTTGTTTGTGCACCTCCGGCCTCCCGGGGCGGGTGGGAGGGTGGTCTTGGAGAGCGTTTCCCTGCAGGCTTCACATACAGGCTGAGGGCACCCTCAAGACATTTCCCAGTGTTTAAACAGTTCGCGCCTTGCGACCTGTCATTTTGCAAAGCCGTGTGGCGAGTGAATATTTTTTTATTTTTCTTTTTCTCCTTTGAAATGTATAAAGCCAAGAAATCTCTATGACGTAAAGGAAATCGCACGTTGACGGGAAGACCATCTTTGCGTCTGGGGCACCAGGCGGCGGCTGTCGTAGGGGCTGCAGGGGTTTGTTGTACTGAAGAGACGTTGTCCTTAATGAATACCAAATTTAATGGGCACGTGACAAGTCGCTTACTGTTGCCCTGAGGTGATCCAAACTTACAGATCCTTTTTTTTTTTTTTTTTTATTTGAGACTATTTTAATTTCTATGCATACTTGAAACGTTAGGACATGCAATATCCTTTCCTGGCTGGTATTCTCGTTTAGTGCCGAGGTGCAATGAAAAGACCGAGACGTGTGTCGAAGTCTAAATGGCCACAGCGTTTTTAATACCACCATCCAGAGAAGACCCGAGCGAACAGCATTGTTGCTTTGCTTGCTCGGAGTGTTCCTGGTGCCCTACGCGTGCCGTGCTCCCGCTTGCAAACAGGTAAAGGTAGAACCAGTAGAAAAGGACGTTGAAATGTGCAGTAGCCGATGTCTGATATTCAACTTGCACCACTTGTCTTCTCCATAATCCACATGACTGGACAAATGATGCCCAGTGAAACAGATTTTCCAGCTACAGTTGCGTATGATATTCTCCAGGTAAAGTTATATCTGGGCTGGAATGTAGATTACCGGACCTTATCCTATTTATCTTTAATATTTCACGCAGCAGCTCAGCTATACTGTTTTTTTTTTAATGATAAATTGTGGCTGTTGTAAACAGAAGTACTCAAATCATGGTCTCACTGCACATGTCTATCATGACTATGCTGCCACAATAATGAGGAATGGGAGATAATGACTTAAGGAAAAAGTGCTGGATTAAGTGGGACAGTAAATTAGGCATTTATCTCTCTCCATCAGAGGCCTGTTTCCAGTTCCTTTCTTGGTCTCAGCTGAGCTCTATTTAAAAGTAAACCACGTCATATTTCACAAAGCCAACCCACTCCATAGAAATCAGCATATAAGGGCTCACATTAAATTACCATATTACCCAGGAGGTCCTGGTTTCCAGGAAGGTCAGAGTTGAGGTGTATTAGCAAGAAAAAATAAGGTTATACCGTTCTGTCTTTTTACTATGCATCTAGAGTATGGAAAATTCCCACTTTCTGTCTCTCTCTTTCGCTCTGTTTTGTGTTTTCCTCCTGTGTGTTTTAAATTCTGGTAATTTTTAGACCATGAGAAAACTACTGTGTACAGAAATCCCATGCCTGCAGTTTCCTCTCAAGGGGAAAGGATTGTATAGCATTAGAGTCAATGAAGTGTGTTTGACTATGCATACGATAGAGCGTTTTACTCGGAAAACTATGGCAAAGATTATTATTGCGGTTGCAAAGTCATAGGACCCTTGCTTTATTTAATTCGGAAGGTTGAGCTACTTAGAGCATGACTCGAGATTGCATAATGGAGAAGACGAGACTGTCGCCTCTTGCCTTATTTGCTGCAAACGTGGAAGGGGTTTCCGAGGAGACAGGTCTGGGCAGCTGAAGCTGGTTTTGATGAATTTAATGCTCTCCGTGTGTCTGGGTGTGGGGTTTTGGCTGGGATAGAGTTAATTCTCTTCCTAGTAGCCGGTACAATGCTGTGTTTTAGACTTAGGATGAGAATAACGTTGATAACACACCGATGCTGTAGTCGCTCCTAAGCAGTGCTTACACTAAGTCAACGACTTCTCAGGTTCTCGTACTGCCCTGCCAGCGCGGAGGCTGGGTTGTACAAGGAGTTGGGAGGGGACACAGCCAGGAGAGCCGACCCCAACTGGCCAAAGGGGTATTCCATACCGTATGGCGTCATACTCAACCTACGGAGTAGGGGGGAAAGCTGGTTGGGGGTGGGCTGCTGCTCGGGAACAAGCTGGGTTTCAGTCGCTTGGTGGTGAGCAGTTGTTCTCCGTTTGCATGGCTTGTCTTTTCTTGGGGTTTCTTTATTTTTATTTTGTTGTTTTCCTTTTCATTGCTATTTATTATTATTATTGTTTTATTTTATTTCAATTATTAAACTGTTCTTATCTCAGCCTATGAGTTTTCTCACTTTTACTCTCACTTTCACTCAGCGAGCGGCTGCGAGTTGCTGAGCTGCCGGCTGGGGTTAAACCACGACACTGGGAGGTATTTGCAGTGTGACGTTACTCAAAGACTTCTTGTTCAGGCTTGTGGTCTTTTTAAAGCAGCTACATCATACAATTGTATTGAAATTTACTAGTTTTTCCCCTTCAATTAGGCCTTACGAAATGCTGTTTCAGAACCTTATTCTGACTGTAGGAAACCGCCATTCATCTTTAAATTAAAATATTTTAATGGGCAGGTTACACCAACTGGTTACACCAACTGTTCTTCTGACGGCAATATTTTTTAAATTGAGTAAGTGTTCTTGCTTCCTAGCTGTTTACTACCACTTAATTTATTTCATCCACAGAAAAAAGTAAAACCATATCCCTTTTGAGTCTTGGTTTTGTTCATTGAGCTGGCCAAGCTCTTTTCCTCCTCTTTTTCACAAATAGACTTTTTATTTTCTTTCCTGATCATCTTTATAGTTCTTTCATTTTTGAATTCACCTTTCTTGAGCACCGTGCTCCAGAACTAGGCACGCTGTCCCACAAGCGCTACGTTCTTAATGATGGATAATGATGGTAATTATGTCCTTACAGGCATTACCTGATACACCAAGTCACGTTAAGTAAGCCTTTGACTGGTGATCGCTTTTATGAACGTGTGACTTCGATCTCATTTGGAGAAGTGCTGAGCTCTCTTTACCACAACTTACATTTATGGGATCTGAGTTTTGAATAGGAAATCGTAAAAGCACGGGCAGATATCTGGTTTCCCCACCTGTTTCCCATGTTGACTTTCTGATGGCTATTAGGTCAGCTTGCCAGCCTTTTTGGGGGGGAAAAATACCCACCCCTATCTAGATAACTAGATTCATAAAATATGGAAGAACTGGAACGCTTTCAGTTGTCTACCATTCTTCTGAGTTTGACTGAAATTAGGCAATGTCTACAAAGTTATTAGGAGGGGACGCAGGAAAGAATTTGCTTCCTTGCATGTGCACACACAACAGTAATGTGGTGTCTTTGCAGGCTAAAAGTGACGTACTATCGTGTAATTAAAGACTAAAGCATCTCTATAACCAGAGCCAATGAACGTATTATAGGAAACGTATTATAGGCATTTCGGCTGGGCCCAACGCGAACAGAGTACCAAACTCCCATGTTTCTGAGTCAATTATAAACCCCTGAGATGTGTTTTCAGTTCTAATGGCTGCGCCGCCTCCGATCTCTTGATTGGGAAAGACTATTGAAGAGTCACTGAAGTGATGCTCTGACAGTTCCCGTTTCCCCTGTTTCACTGGGTTTCCAGTAGTTCTCATATTGAAACGCCTGTGGATTTGTAGAGGGATCGCGTATTCGTCAGTACTGATGAAGGGTATATTTGTTTGTGGGGTTTTTGTGCCAGTGGAAGTGTTGATGGGTATCTTTAATCAAGGATCTCTTGGGTCTGACTCCGATGACCATCATGGCTTTCTTTTTGAAGGGATCTCAGGGAATGGCATTTCTTTTCTTTTCAGGCCTCCCGCTACCAGATCAGCCTCCTGTCCTCGCTTCCAATAAATAGCTGAACGCTGGCAAGCTTATTCCCAGCAGTTTGTGCTGGAAGTTGATCTCCTAGTTAGTTACCTTGTGGGTCAGATCACAATTAATAAATTGCATTAAGTGTTGAGGCAAAGGTTGGAGAAGACAGAATCCAGATCAGTATTTTACTCGGCTATAATATTTAATTAAAATATGCAAAATTATATATTTCTGCATACATATTTTCTCTTCATGATGTTTTCTAAAACAAATTTGCTTTGACTTACAAAAAGTAATGCAGAAACATATTCTCGATATTACAGTATCTACATCGGAACTCAAGCAGGGTCAGAGGGGCAAACTTTTTAGGTGTTAGCACCCTGGAAGTTGATAATCAGGAAAAGGAGGCTGATACCATGAAAATATCAATGATTCTAATTGCTGCGAATTCAAGTCCTGACCTTCATTTCTAACAAACTTTGCAGATTAATTCAGACCTGAGATATTTATATCGCATGATCTGAAACAGTTTATAACTTCCAATTTTTCAAGGCAAGAATAATATCCTGAATGAAAGTTAGCAGGCAGTTCCTGAACACGGCGGTGGTAGCAGGTACCAGGAGTTAAGGCTCTCCTCCATGAGAGCGAGACAGAAAGGTAGAATAATGTATAGCTGAAAAAATATGCAAGTCACCCGCGTGAATGACTGTAAACGGAGCTTGTTTTCTGTTGCAATACGAATGGAAGGAAACTCAGAAACTGTTGGGTGGGAACAAGAAAGATGTCACGTATGGCGCACATCATATAACTTACCATAATGTAAGTTCACCCAAAGTGCTGTGTGATTCCCTACATCAATCTGGACTGCTCAGTCCCGTGTTCGGTTCACTCGAGGTGCTGTTGGGTAGAGCTGGTGCGTGTGTTAATGCCCTGCCCGCGCCGGGGGCACCACATCCTTCTGGTCACTGCTGGGACACGGCTCCTCGTGCAAAATGGGTCCTTGGGAAAGTGAGGGACAACCCAAAGAGCTCTCTCTCTTAACTACTGTGTGTGCTGTTAGAATCCATACATTAATTATAGCTAATAAATGTAATAAAATATTGTTAAAATATGTTACAAAGCCAAGAGAGGAAGGTGAGGATAAACCAGGAGGAAGGAATGACAGCTCTCCAATTTCTGCTTCCACCTCCTTGCTTTCCTTTCACTCTCCAGGTTTCTACTTTCCTTCTCAAGACATCTTTATCATAGCAGTGGTATTTGTTTTCTTGTAAGCAGAATAACGCGTGTGCCTTCCTGCCCATAGCCGTGTCTCGGCTTTTCCACGCTGCTGGTATCACCGGTGTCTATGAGAGCCCAGCCCAGGGAAGGGTCCTCTGCTACCTGCCCCAGCATCTTTGCTTTTACTTAAGAGAGGAGTCCTCCTCCTCTTCTTTTCTAGATTTTTCCGTGGTCTCACGACTTGACTAAGTTGCCCATGTGCGCTGAAATTCATAAACTGCCTATTTGCCAAGATTTAAATACCTAACCTTTCTGATGGCACTTGGGATTGAACTATGGTTCTTGAGAGAGGTTATTAAGCCACGGTGCCCGTTATGCTTAATTTTTGAGAATAGGAAGTAACGTCTGCGCTGTAGCCAGAATTCCTCTCTTTGCTCAGCTCAGCATATTTTTTAATGTCAACAATTAAGAATTGCCATTAAACTGTATCACAATCAAAGAATGTCTGCAATACAGGACAAATTAATGAGGTACGCTGAAACCTCTACCACATTTTCATGTTCCTTGAGATGCTTTTTCTCCTCTCCCTTAGTAAAGCCACCTGTAACCATTCTAGTTCTTCTTAATGACTTTAAATGGAGTTATTCAGGTATCACTTATAGAAGGCAGGCAGAGGCAGTACGCTGGCAATAAGGGTATGGATGCACACATCTAGAACATACCCGTCCGAGGCTGCTGATGTGGTGGCCACGTTATGGGCTTCCCGTGTGCGAGCTGCCAGGCATGGACAGGGCGAGGAACGCTGCACGGAGCACGGTGAGGCTGATGCTGATGGAGAAGCACAACCCACAGAGGCAACAGCCCTGAATGCCGAAGCCCTGTTAGCCTGATAGGTACTCAGGAAATTAACATCAAAGGTGGCGTCTAAGGTAAGACGTTGAGTTCAGTGCTACGGCTCTATTGATTTTTAGAGTCGAGGTTTTGTGTCCGTGGACATCCTAATTTCTGTACAGGCTGGGGGCTCTTTGGTCTTGTCTGTAGAACTGAATGTGTGATGCTTCAGTCATAGGTGATGCTTCAGTAACTCAGATGTAAAGCTTAATTCCTATTTTTATTAAAAACAAACAAACAAACAAACAAACAAAAAAAAAAAAAACAGAAGAAAATTCCAGAGATTTTTTTATCATTATATAAGACACTCCACCACCTCTAGCTCTGAGCAGCCTTTTCCTGGTGATGAGCAGGATTCAGATCCCTCTCTTCCCGGGAGGCTGCTAAAGCAACAGTTTCTACCTTGAAATATTTTTGTTTCAGAGTAAAACTGTGTCAGCAGGAAAAAAAAAAAAAAAAAAGACCGAAAAACAAACAACAACAAAAAGCACTGACTGCTTTGCTTGGGAGGTGTGAATAGCATTTTCAAACAGATTTGAAGTGATTTGCTTTTTAGATTCTTGCGTGCACATTTTGCCATGCTTTCTGATTATCGCCTTGCGGAATTTCTCGTTTCCTTCCCGTTTGCCTCTGAGATGTGTGCTTCTCGGATCGGTGTTTATCCTGTGGGTGAGCATTACTCTGGGGAGTAAGCGATCTCAGGGAGGGAAATTTTATTTTCAAAAAGGAAAAAAAAACTCCTTCAGTGAATTTCTGTGAAGCTTTGTGGTTCATGCTGCTGAGTTTCTGGTCAAGGGATGGCGATGGTCTGGTCAAGGTCCTGGTCACGGCGGCGATGGTGGTGGTGGGACCCAGGGGAAGGCTGGGCTCAGATTTGGTGCTCGGCTCCTCAGGCATTTTCACTCCGAGACAGCAGTGGGTTAAATTGCAAGAGTGGACAGTTTTAGCGACGGAATAACATACATCTCCAACAGCCCCTGAAACCCTCCAGGGGATGTGCTTCGTGACCGCGAAGAGAGGGAGAAGCGAGCTGCTGTAGGATGAGACGTTTGAGTGAACCTCCCTCCGTTTCCCTGTGAAACCAGTGGAACAACCCGGCTGGGGGCTTGGACCCAAACCCCTCGTGAAGCGATGCTTGGATTCGAACACCTGGGCACAGTTTTGATTTAGAAGCAGTGACCACACTGTCATTGTCACAACTTTGTTTCTGGAGAGCTCTAAACTCAATAAAATAGAATTGAGGATATCTTTTTTTTTTTTTTAAATGAAACATTGGTGGCCAAAACCCCCTGAGTCATTTGGACACAGAGCGGTGGGAAATGGGTCGTGGTCTCGTCCCACAGCCGCGGCCCTGAGGGTTTTGTTGTGACGTGAGGAGAGATGTGGCTTTGCCATTAAAGGATTTTGGAGAAGGAAGGAAAAAAAATAAATTAAAAAATTGTACTTCAGGCTTAAAAATTGTGTTTTCTTTCATCTTCCCTTTTCAGAAGGGAAGATGTATTCAGGCTCTTTAAAAAAAAAAAAAATTATTTATTTTTTTACACTTCAGAAAGCACTGGCAGCTGGATTGCTCTGATCAATAAAATTATAGCATGGTAGCAAGTCGTAGTTTGTCTGCAGGTTGAAATCCAGCTCTAGTGAGGTAATCAATAACTTTGTTTATAATGACATCTAGCTGGCAATGTGCGGTTGTTGCCGAAAAGCCTTATGAAAAGAAAAAAGTTGTCGGAGTAACAATGATATTTGAATTACCATATGAGACTGGGCATGGTCTCTTCCCATGCAGGTTAAGATAAAATACCAAAACAGAACGGGAAGAAACACAGGTATGATGGCTCCCTTACATGCTTGAAAAAGAAGGGCTTAATTTTGTAATTCCTTCTGATACTTTTGAAGAATCGCGCACCTGTCCTGTGGCGGTGATGCAGTTCCCGCTTCCCCGGCAGCCCAGGACCATCATTCATCAAGCTCTTTGGTTGCTTCCAGGGAGCTCTTCTGCTATTGCCTCTATTTTTATTATTGTTTTTTTTGGGGGGGTCAAAATGCTTTAAAGCATCCACGTGCTCCCGGTTCCTCTCTGTTTTGCTGTTCTCAGCCTGTTCCTTGGATGCAGGTTAAAATCCCGGTTCCTATTTAGTCCGGAATATATGAGGATGCTGGATCAGTCAATGTTGGACTGCTGTATGGAGAAAGCCGTGGCATGATAAGGTTCTTAAAATTAATTTTGCTTTGTAACTATTAGAGATCATATAGAAACTTTTTAATAACATGACAAAAATATTTGTTAGTTTTTAATTACAGTGTGGTGTAAAATAATGGACACATGAAAGACGAGCGATGCCCTTTTGCCTGATGTGCTATGGGTGTTGGTGGCTTGCTTCTGTGCCTTGTGTTTCCCGACGTTTTTTAACGTTAAATGGAGTGCTCCGGCTCCGTAACCTGGTGCTGAGCTGTGGGATGGGAGGAGGAGGAGGATGAGGAGGAAGATGAGGAGAAGGTGGTCTCTGGCCATGTAGCTTGCGTTGGTTGTGATGGTGTGGTGTCGAGGCGGCGCGTGGGAACATCCAAGGGCTAATTGTCTGTTTTCGGGGCGTTAGCGTTATTGGCAGCTGCCATTACCCCGTCCGGCGGCTGTCACCGGCCCAGCCGACCCGCCTGCGCTAATTGCGGTGGCCTTTTCATGGCGCGGGATCACCCGGCTAACCGCAAAGAGCTGTCTCTCCATTAGCGCCGGCTCGGCCGGGCTCGGCGGGCATCATTGGGCTGTCAGCGCGCGGTGACGTGCCGGCCCCGCTCCCCCGGCCCCCTCTGCCCCTCTCTCTGCCCCTGAACCCCCCAAACCCGGCCGCCCCGCTGGTTTCCGAGGGTGCCGCGGCTCGGCGGGGCTCAGCCCGGCACAATGGCAGGCGGGCTGTGACAAGAGATCAATAGTGTCCTCCCCGGCGCGGGCGCGGGCTGCCGGCCCTGTCAGAGGGATGTGTGCCGTAATTGGATCAGGGATGCGGGAGCCATCCCAGCCTCCCGTCAGCACTGTCACAGCTGTCAGATGTCATCCCTCCCTACAGCTGTCACCGCGGGAGGGCCGGGGCTCCTTCTCCCTGCTAACCCAATGCAAATGTCCACTTAGCGGATGAATATTGAAGATATTAGACACTTCTCTATGCCTTTATGCAAAATAAAGATCTGTGTCATCTGTGAATTTCATGGAAATAAGTTGCAATTTATTCACTGTGAGAAAAGTGAAGTGAAGCCTGTAAAAATGAGAAATTATTTGGTTCAGGCTATTAAAAAAAAAAAAAAGAATATTTTCAAGAATAAACAAAATATGCAGATTTTTCTCCTGAAGAGTAAAAACTACCAGATAAAATATATTTTTATGAGAACAGATTATCAGTTTTGTATTAGAGTATTATTCTATGCAAATAAAAATTTTTCATTTCTGGGTTACCCTTACTGAGAGAGAGCGATGGGAGTCAACTTTGATTTCTGCGGGGCAGGGGAGGGGGAATAAAAAAAATCATTATTACGAAGTAGTGAGAAATATAATCTTAATATTTGTTTTAAAATAGCTAGATGCCGGAGAAAGCTGAGAGGCATGCTGGTGGGTAGAAGGGGAGGCTGCTGGATGAGCTGCCAGCCGGGAAGGCAGATCCGCATCCATCAGCCCGTACAGAGCCCACTGCTCCGGCAGCAGCTGCGGGGACGGGAGAGGGGACAGGGATGGGAGAGGGGACAGGAGCTCTCAGCTCCGCTCCGCCGTCCCCTCCGCACCGAGAAAGTTTCCGGGGAACGTGGCGAAACAAATGCAGACTGGAACAAACGTGTGTGTGGCTTTGCTGAGGTGTTCGGTTTGGTTTGGTTTCTTCTTTCCCTCTTTTTTTTTTTTTTTTTTTCCTTTGCCTGGAGCTGGCATCAACCAGCGCGTTGTGGTTAACTTCAAAAAGGTGATTCAGGGCAACAAGAGAACCCGCGAGTGCGCTGGGGCGGCGGCAGCAGCGATGCCGCGGGTCCCTGCTCTTATTGTTCCCTGTCGTTGGGAGCAGTTTGTACGCAGCAGAGCAGGATACACAGCTCTCCTGCTGCCATTAGGGAGGAATAAACCACTATGTTATTTGTTAGGGAATTAAAATCCTATAGACTACTGGTTTTCGGACACCCCCCACCTCCCCAGTGATGTCGTCATCGTCCCTGGCTCTCGGTCACGGCCGTTCCCGATGTGGCTGACTGCTTGCTTGGTTATTTATTCATTGCATTTCTGCGCCGGAGCCCTGGGCTGCCCCGCTGGGGGGGGAAGGAGTGTGAACCCCATTTCCCCCATGGAACCCCCCTGAGCTGGGCGAAGCTCCGCAGAAGCTGCCGGACCCTTCCGCCACCTCCCCGGCCACTTGTCCCTACGCCGGGTGTGATTTGCAACCCAGGAATAATAATAATAATAATAATAATAATAACAAAAGGGGCAAACTGGAGAGAGCAGCACTGGTGCTCCATCCAGGCCAACGCCAGCCTCAAGGGGATCTTGAAGAAGGTGGCCCAAATAATGAGTTGAAATGCAAAAATTTCCATCAGTCTGGATGGCAGCAGGATCGGGCGTTCAATGTTGTGTTACTTGTGCTCTTTGGAAAGTTAAGAACTCTCCAGGCTTTGCGTCTCCTTCGCTTTCTTCCAGTGAAACGTTCCTAAAGCCAGAGAGATAATCCATGTACGATAAAGCCCAGAGGGGCCGAGGGCCCTGCCCTGGTGGCCGGAGCCCTCCCGGAACATCTCCACCTCCACGTGCGAGTCTGTGCGCAACTGGAGTGACAAAGGAAGTACTTTTTTTTTTTTTTCCCCTTTTTTTCCTTTTAAACGTGGTTTATGGCTAATTACATCAGAGATCCAAAACAGTCCTCCTTACATTTGCATTAATAAGGTGTGTCACATGATCCATACTGAAGTAGGAGTATACATCAAAGGTAGATTAAAGGTTGGTTAGGCATCAAACTATGTTCTATATGTAAATTTATAGCGATGATGTGCTGTGGAAAGATAGCTTACCCTCTATTTCTGTGCTACTAAATAAAATTAAAAATTCACAACTCTGGTTTATGGGATTTTAAATGAATTTGATCTCTCTTTTGGGCAGGGCAAATAAGTGTTTTGTGATGTATTATTTTAAAAAAAAAAAAAAAAAAAAAAAAGACCATCGTTCTGGCTCATTTAATTTTGCGAGTGAATGATCTAAGATTAACTACAGACTAGTCAGTGCAGTTTAAAAGCTGAAAGCAATTTTCAGCCATAGATGGTAATGCCACATTTAGTCCACAACCGAATGACTCTAAATGACTGAGCTGCAAGGTCTTTGTATATGACCACAGGGCCTGATAAAGCCATAGGAACACAGTAAAAGCACAAAAATAGTTCCAATTTATTTGGTGCCATCACCTTAATGAGATTAATACAGACGTGTTCATGTGCCTAATTGGTGATTTTGTTTTAACTGGTAATGAAGGATTAAATCTTCAGGCAACAGGCTACTTGCAGGAAAGGGGATTGGAGGGGGAAAAAAAAAAGTTTTTAATTATAAAAGGCAGCTAGTGAAATATACCACGACAAAGTTAATAATGCGTCTTTAATAAAATATATATATGTGTGTTGCATGTGTGTCCGCTTCTCTGTTTGCTGGAGCGGTTTTAGGGAGTGTTCGTTTGGGAGAGAGGGATAAGGGTGAACTCGGTCGTGCATCGTTGGCATCTTTTGGTACCGAGGGAGACAAAAGCTGGGCACGAGGCGCTTCCAGAAAACCCACCGAGTCCATAGACTCAAAATATTTCTAGGGCTGCAGCTCTGTTCCTTAGACCTTACGTTTATGGGGCAGAATTTGGGGGAAACGGGGCTGCCGGGAGGGCTGGGCTCCCGCGAGCAGCCGCGCCGGGAGGGTGAACTTCACCCCGCGCGGCAGCGAGCTCTGCCCTCCCGAGCCCAGTTTGTGACCATTTAAATGCTAACACTATTAAATACGCTGCCAAAACACAAACACCCAGCCTCAGTCATTAAAATGTAATTACGAGGGGGCAGCTGAGCCTGGCTGGAGTTGTGACTCAGAGGAATCTCGCGAAAGGCGCCGCTGAATAAACCCAAACCCAGCCCGGCTTCAGCCCCAGCCCCTGGGCACAGGGACTCATCCCGCCTCTCGCTTGAAACGGCTCTTTGCTGCCATTTGATCAAATTTAGCTGTTTATTTGTTCCCCCCCCCGCCCATTTCGTACCTTTCACAAGTGGATGTACAGCGTGGCCTCTCGGCCCTACTCTTTTAAGTTGAACTTTCAATAGAGACAATGGCAAAAAGGTCTTTAAAAACTTTGGTGCAAGATACCCTCGCATGTTTTAAGTGTTTATTATTTTAAATTGCACGTGAGTGAGGTGGCTTTTATCAAGAAAATGGCTTTTTTATAAAATAAGCAGCTTTTGGATTTGTCTTGGAGAAAAGAGCAGCTTTGTCACCTTCTTTTATCACTTCTCCTCTGTTATATGTGAAACCAAGAGGCGTCATCTAAAATGTCTTCTTTTTTCCACAATTTTGTTTTTTTGCGGGGAGGGGAACCCCAAAACATCAACAAACACCAAACCCCCCCCCCCCCCACCAACCAAGGGCAACCTGTCAGTGCGGCAAAACAACCCCTACCCCAGTGCTCCGGGTGCTGGGAACACCTTTGGAGTTTGATGATATATGAGGAAGCGCTTTAGAAGGACGCGGGGCAGGGATACGGCACGCTGCAGGATGTACCTTCCCAGCCAACGCAGGCGGAAATATATTTTACATCTTTTGTCAGATTGAACTTTAAGACATCTTGACTGCTCGCTCTGTAATTTAAACCTCGCCGGCCCAAATGGCACCGGTTCCAGCCCCCTGGAGCCCGGGCGCCGGGCGGGATGGGGGCTCGGTGGCCGTCCCCTCCGCCGCCCTCCCGCTCTCCCACCGCGTGTCCAGCCATGGCGGCGGGGCCCGGAATGTCACCCTGGTCTCAACGGTTCGCCAGCTGAAGGATATGGTTAACAAACGTAAAACCAAACTTCAGAGGAGCTGCTTTTCTGTGCTAAGTGATCTGTATTCCCTCTGAATTTACTTTCCCCTAACCCCGTGAAATTAACAGTACTTTCTGACATTCGACCCCCTGACCTCACATATAATAAGAATTTAAAAAGCACCATGCATGAGTGTGTCTGTGTAATGCAAAACTGGGGAAAAATGACCATGTCACCGTTTTATTATACAAAACCTTCTCCATCTCCATTGCATGCTTCATATATGAGTGCTCGGTTTAAAGTTATTATAAAGAAAAACACAGTTTTAACAGTAATAATTCACCGCTCGTGACTTTTATAGACAATAAATTGTAGCAAATACAGATTGCCGCGCGAGAGCCCCGTCCTCCATTAATGCAGATATTTACCGGGATAAAGTGTTAAAAATAGTCGGCGGGCAGAGGCCGGGGGTTCGGCGGCGGCTGGGGGGCGGCTGCCGGGGGTGCGGGCGCCCGCGCCGCGCCGAGGTCTCCGGGTTTAAGAGGCAGAAGCAGGAAAGTGTTATGCGGAAATGATTTTGCAGTTATCAGGCTCCGGGGATGACAGCGTACAAGAGTAAGAACAAGGTGCTGTGTGGCTTTTTCTCCACTGTGAAGCCGAGATTGGCAGCTGGAAGTAAGGCTTACAGGCAGACCTGCACACAGGACCTCTTCACCCAGGACTCATAATCACTACTCAAAGGAAAACGCATTTACCAGTAAAAAGCGGCTGTAGCCATCAGAAGTGTGCTTAAAACACCACTTAAATATCACTTTATACGCTATTACTTGCAAACTGTGGCTTGGTATTAAATTATACTTGCATAGGCTTTTGCTTAGGTGCTGATAATGCTTTTGAGGTTGCATTGGTGAAGAAGAATTTAGGCTGCTTTACAAGAGACGTGACTGGAATATCCCCCGGTGCTGACAGTGACAGGGTGAAAAATTGCAGAACTGTACTTTCTTTCCCCATATAGATTGTAATTTTAATTGTCATTGTGGCCCTTCTGTTTTAATTATGGGACTTCTTTGATATATACCAGGACATCGTATTGAATGAAAATATGGTGCTATAATAGTCTCTTTATAATTAATGACCACATGTAGATCTTGGTGCATAAAAGGAAAGGAATAAATGAACAATTTATTTAACTAGGTTTTGGATTTCTTTCTGTCTTCCAGTGAATATAAAATGATCCTGGGGCTTCTGAGGCTGTTTGATGTAAGAACTGCACTGAATATCTAATAAAATTACATTGGTGTAGATTACAAAACATATTAGGTGGTTTTATTTAAAAACGTTCCCATTACAGATGGTAAATTTCCCCTATTTACTGCGTTAGCCTCCCTTGGCTTTGGATTTTGAAACAAACGATCGTTTTCTTTGGTTTATTTGCAAAAGCGTTTGGAAAAAAAAAAAAAATTAAAGCAGCTTTTGCCAGTGAAGGCGGCAGTTTTGCAGGTGGGCTCTTAGGTGAGCTGCGGCCGCGGTCGGCTCGGGGGGGTCGGTTGTGTACAAACAGGGGGAGGAACGGCCAACTTTTTGCTTTGGGAATACGATGGATTTACCTCCTGTTAATTTCCAGCTGAGGAACTCATTCCGGGTGTCCAACCTTAAGCGGGAGCGGTTGTAGGAAAGCACAATAACGATATAAATAACCGGTGTTTTAGTGGTTTTTTTTTTTTTGTTTGTTTGTTTGTTTGTTCTTTTGTTTTTTTTTCTACGTGGTCTGGGGAGGAGAGATGAAGCCCCGAGGGCGAGTCCGGGGGGTCGCCCGCCCGCGGGGTTTGGCCACACGCGGGCTCGCGAACCCCGCCGGTTCGCCGCTGTACGTTTCGGGAGAGCAGAAACCCATTTCTGAAAAGCAGACATGTTTGCCCAGTGTCTGTCAGCGTAAAAACTCGAAAATAGAGCCTGACAAGCTTCTGCTAATTTTATTGCGGCGCGCGAGCATCCCGGGCGGGCTGAGTGCGGCTCAGTTGCCGCGCGGGCTGAAACGGGATCGGCAGAGACAGGGACTACCCTGGGGTCAGCCGCGACCACGCCACTTCCATCTGATGTCGAGTTGGGGCGATGGCGTGTAAATAAACGTGGGGAAATTGCAAATCTTGTCATGGCCAGGCAGAGCAGCTCAAGCATTTAAAGATGGTTGCCCGCAAACCTGGCTGGGAGGTGGTTGCTCCGTGTGGTGGCTGGGGAAAAAACCGCCCGTCTTCGCCCCGGCCTTCTCCTGCCTGACATCTCCGAGAGCACTGACCCAGCACCGCGTCGCTGAAGGGATTAATCACCAAATTGTTTCTCATTTTAGCGGAAAGTAAAGAAACTAACTAACCGCGTTCTAATATTGTTCTTTTAAAGCCGGGCTGCGCCGAGGCTGGCGAGCGCTTTTGTGTATTTGTGTTATCTGACTTGATTTATTTGTTTTTTAAAATGAGGTGAGGAATCTTAATGTCCTACTGTTTAATGAATTTGGGCGCATTAAAGTTCCATGAGGTCTTTTCATTATTATGAACTTTACTAATGTTAGAAAATAAAATATTATAGAATTCACATTTTCGGCTTATGAATCTAATTTTATTTAAATACTACTTACAGCGGTCATTAAAACACACTTAAATTTTGCTACCTTCGACCAATAAGATGTATTTTTTACCAGTTTTACATTTACACATATCTGTTTTTCTGTTACTTTTCCCACATGACAATTACCTTTCATTACGAATTTATAAAATCATTTACATTTTAGCAGTTTAAATGTTTCTGCTGACATTTTGTAACTATTACCCTCTTCTAGAATGGCATATGTTCAGGCAGTTAATAAAAAATTAAATGGAATAGCACTAGACAAGGTGAAGCTTTGTATCAGAGTGTTCTGCACATTTCTGAAAATACCATCTTTGTGTTGCAAACTGAGAAGTGAGGTTAGGGCTGTGCCAATATGTGTATTTGTCATAACTGTCACAGAGTCCGTGAACTAGCCAATCATTCCGCTCTTAATTAGACAGTTACATTTTGCTTTTTAGAAAGCATCCTCGTGTAAAATGGTGTCTGAGATCCCAGAGAGGTGCTGGGAGCAAAGGGGGCAGAGAATACCGGCATCAAAACACTCTTTATCTGGAGGAGGCAGAGTTTTTAGCCGCTGCCTGGCTCCCGGAGGAGGGACGCGGGTTGCGTCCCCCTCAGTCCTCCCTCCGTCGGAGCGGGGGAAATGTCGCCTTGGACTCCTTGAAGAAGGAGGCGAGGAAACCGCTTCGGTGTGGGATGCTTAGGGACGTGCTGCGTGTGCAGCGTACGTAAATCAGATTGTCCATTTAAAAAAAAAAAAAAAAAAAAAGGTGTACCGTTATCTTTCCGGGAGATTGCGAGGCACCCGGAGACGGCGCCCGGGTCGCGTGTGCTGGTGTGAGGCCAGCAGGAGCCCACGGCTCTCGGCGAGCGCGGCTTCCCAGTCTCCTAAATCCGATCTGACTTCACAAAGATATTTACAGTACGTTCCGCTGACTACAGATTCTGCGGCCTGACTTTAGGGTAAAGAAAGCAAAAAGATAATAGGAAAAATAATCCTGCCTGCCTGCTGAATTTCAGTTTCCCTTTTTCTTTTTTTTTTTTCTTTTCCCTCATTACTCTATATCAATAGGCATTTAGGATTTCTATTCTTTTTTTAAAAAAAACAAAACAAACCCCCAAATTACCTTCCTTAATTTATGGCTGAATATGTTGTTTACAGCTATCTCACAATGCTGTGTTTAAGCATGATGTTCGCAAAGACCCTTTTTAAAAATAAACACGGATTTGCACTGCTAGGAGGCAGGGTTTGCCTAGTAAGTGCTAGGTGTCCGGGAGGGATTATTAGTGTTTGCCACTAAATTCACCTCGGGATATGACTGTGATAAATTCCTTGGCTCTTTATTTGAGCGAAGCGGCGCTATGTCGAGTTCGGAATAAAAGAGAAATTCCGGTTCCTCTCCATTAATGGCAACTCCGCTTTGTTTTCCGGCACAGTGTATGAAACGTTTCTGATGGTGCAGGGTTCCCCCTTCGCCTTCCGCGTGGGGCAGGTTATTTGCTGTGGGGCAGCTTGAAATAAGCTGTTGGTAATCATCAAAATCCGGACGGCCGGGCGGCGAACGCAGAACAAAGAGTTCTTTGTGGGGTCCCACAAGTGGGGGATTTTCGTCTCCCCTTCTGCCAGCGGAGTGCTGGGATTCGGGGCAAAACTTTAAGGAAAGGGAGAAATAGAAACCAGTTTGGGGTGACTGGGATGGTTCGTCCTATTTTAAATCTTTATTCAATAGACGTATCGCAGAAGTTTTAACAGTCATAGCAGATTAACCTCGCCTGTGCGTTTGGAGGCTAGTCATCTGATGAATTTACATGCAGCCGGATGAAAATGCTATTTGGAGAGAGATTGAGAGTTTATTTGATTAAATCCCTTTCTCCAATACCTTGACCTCTTTCTTGTGAAATAATCAGAACTGTTTAGCAAGAATATTCTGGCATTAATAATGAATTGCTTTGGAGCGGGTTTCTCCTGCTCTGCCACAAACCCACCGGTGCTGCGGCTTTTGGGGGACGAGCGGGGCCGCTTGGAAAACGCTGGGGTGGGGGGGGGGAAAGGCATTTTAGTTTTTCTTTTGAAATTTACAGCCTGACGGACAATTTACAAGCCGGTGTATTATTTCAGGAGCGCATTCTCCTGGCACGTCTACCAGTAACTATTGTTTCTTGTGGCTCACTGATGAAAATGAAGACGGAAAAGCAGGAGCTCTGTGCCTGCCGGGGTGGGTTACAGGTCCGCGGGCACAAAAGGGGGTTTTATCCGCAGTGGCCGCCGTCGGCGCGTAGCAAGCGGCACCGCCGGGCGCCGGGTTTTGTTGTGTTTAACTCTTGTGCTGACTCCAGCTCGGCACTTGATCCCGCGCCCTGTTCCGCGCGGCGGAAACGCGCCTTCTGCCCAAACTTCCCGCCCGGCACGCAGTTATTGGAATGCTAATCAGCTTTGTATTTGTTATTTTGAAAAGAGCATTTGTCAGTCACGATCACGGGGTGTGTTTGAAGCCAAATTGATGACTTTATAGTATTACTTGACTTTAAGGTAATGAGATCACATGCGAGTCTTAAAAGGCAGGGTGCTGTCGCCTGTGTACGGCTGTGCTGGAGGCACTTGAGCTGCACACAAGTTGGTGTAATAGCTCCATGCGACACCTTACTACATTGTCAACCCTGATAAGGCTACACTATCTTATCTCCCAACTAAATTAAGCTTCATTATAATTTGTTTCTTAATAACACGCACTTCACTGTAATATGTAAAATGCTTGGCTTTCATGAGCAACTCTGTGGAAAAGCTGTACAGTATCTCATTTGCATTTAGCAATTATATCACGTTACAATATATTAAGCTGCAGAAAACCTAATCTAACATCATAATTTAAAATCATAAGTTACGGTACTTTACAAGGAGCATACAGGGTGGGTTACAATAACACGTTGCCTTTCCGTATCAGCCAGTAAAATTATTTGCTCATCTATTATTTAGCTTTCCAAAATGTTCTGGGTAGATTGTATTCATAAAATTCAAGGAGTCCTTGGGACAGAGCTCCATCGGGATGCCCGAACTGTCCAAAGGGTACCGGAATATTATTTACTGAAATTTAGTGGCCGGTGCTGTTTCTAATAACTCTTTGGGCTGAGCGCTTGCGCTGACGGGGGTGTGGTTTCCGAAAAGGGCCGTTGCTCGGGGAAGGCTACATTCACCCAGATATTCTCCGCCGCTAAAATCAAACGAAAGGAGGGAAGGCTCCATTTTTAAAAGACTTTATGCAGGTTGTGACACAGCATTTGATGAATCATTTAATATGCGACACGTGGTGCCGAGTGTCAACAACTGGCTCCTGTTGCCGCCTTTGTTCGGAGCTCAGTCCCACTCGCCCTCAGACAAACTTCAGAAAGCAGCAGGTCGGAGCCAGCTCCCGATATTTCGAGTCAGTCGAATATTTTGAATAAGCTTTTGTCAAATATGTATTACTGTTTAAACCTAGTATTAAGAATCTCGTAGTAGAAGGAATATGGGCTACTTAGCAGCTGATTTACCAGTTAATGGTTTAATTCTACTACAGCGTCTGGCTTAAATTTATTACTCCGGCTAGCAATATTTTATCTGAGCACGTATTTAACTAGTGCCACTGAGTTTGCAGCACAGAAGCAAGCAAGGTGCCTGTCTCAAGTTTATATGATCTGAATTTGGGAGGAGACTGGGGCCTGTCCGGCCTGCAGTCGCCGTGCCGGGAGGTTTGCAGAGGCTGCCGGCCCACCAGGTTGCGCTCCGGTTTTGCCCTGACGCCGAGCTTTGGTGAAAATGTCAAATGACGACGGAGTGACAAAAGGGAAGAGGGAGGGTCTTTTTACCTTCAATACAGTAAAATGAACAAAAGCTCCTTCCTGCTCTCATCCCTCCCTACCCAGCCCCTGCAAAATCAGTGTTTTGGTGCTGATGCATCACGTCAACGTATCACGTGCAGAGCCCAGAAAATGCCTAAAAATAAGAGAAACTTAGATCTAAGTGTTATTTTTAGTTTAAAGACTCATTAGCGCAGTGATGGCGTGCACTGGTGTGGGACCCACCTCTCTCGGGGGGATGTTCTCTGGGAATAAGCCAGACGTTAGGAAAACAGGGAGAGCTCAGTTCTTGGGTGCAAGGTCCCCTGTGCGGCAGGAGCGGCTCCGCACTGGGAAGCGTGGGGCCTGCAGCTGAAGCAGGGTGCTGCACCAGTGAATGATGCCTGTGGCCTCTGGCGTGCTTCACATAAACAAAAATACTTTGCATACTTTAATTAAACTGTATGCTGAATCATTTTGCACAGTGATATTAATGCTCCGGTCTGTGACATTCCTGTGCTTTCCTTGTTGAGAATATTAATGATGTCATCGTGCACTTGCAAGTATGCCGGCAGTTTATGTGATAGTTGTATAATTGTCAAAACTAGAAATTGCCCCCGATAGCTCGGGATGCAAAGGGTACAAGATTTATTTCGTGCCTCTGTGAGGAGCATTTTATCTGGCATGACTATCTCCATAATCATGGCCGCACCGAGGCATGCATCTTGAAGTTTGGGTGACTAGAAGAGGTTGCTGCTCTTCCCAGTGGAACCGGTGGGCTCTTTCTTCCTAGGAGCTGGATTCTGGAGGATCCGTCTCAGTGCTAGAGAGCTAATACGGATTAGATCTTGACTGAAAAGGCCACAATGAAGCTTTCCAAATTCACATTCATGTATTTCATTTCCACACTTCGGCTGTGTAAGTGATGAAGGCCCACCATGAATTGTGGTTAGCCTTTTCTTTGACCCCATCCTCTGACCCAGCTGCTCCAGTATATTCTGGCCCTTCTCATCTTTCAAAGTGCCTGTGACAGACAATCCGAGAGAAGGTCCAGTGTTGCTCTCTCCTCATCAGCCTCTGATCTTCGCTTGTGTCTCTGTCTTGTCTACTCTCTGTCTCTTCAGACCCTTTAACCTTTTTCCCTTTTCTTTCAAATATGATAATCTTTCTTTTTCTAGCTTTCCTACAGACTTTCCTTTCACAGAGAGCAGGTTGTTTGTACCCTGCTTTCCTTTACCCAAACATAGCCCTTCCAAAGCATCGCACAGCACATTCCCATTGAGTTCTTTGGCCTTGCTCTTACGCTCATCCTCCGTGCCTCCCCAAAACCTGCCTTTCTATTCCTATGAACTCTTGGAGCTAGACAAAAGTTCAGTTTTCTCTTCCAAAGGCTGAAATGGGGACAAAGTCTGAGACTTTGCTAAATCCCAAGCCAGATTCTTGCCACCTGGCAAAAAGAAATGAGATGCATTTTTTCCACCTCACGCTTCCAAGCTTCATCTTGCACTGAATCCCAATTGCAATCTGCGGTTTGCTCTACATTCTTAGCGAAGGCAGCAAACAACATCATTTCCATAGAAAGCCTATGCTCTGCGATGTCCCAGTGAAGTCTTCAGAATAAATGCTGTGAGTGTGCAAATTGCCACCTACTTTTAAGATGGTTGATGGATTCCACAGTTACAGGTTGTAAATCAACTCCACTGTTGAACTTTTTCTTATATACTAGTAATTTTCTTATATTATGTTGAAGAATAAACAACAGTTGGGGAAATAAATGTGTATAAAAAGAATCAAACTAGGAATTACATGCACAGCTAATATAGCGTATTAACCTTCCAGTCCTAGTGAAAGCACACAGCAAACTCCACGTGGTTACTCTGTCCAGCCTGTGATGTTGTTCTGTGATAAAGTTAACCGATGAAGCCAAGACATGAAAAGGCGAATTATGGTATCATCTGTCAAAAATATATGGTGAAAATTTGCCCTTGCCTTCAAAAATGTTCCAATTCAGGTCACTTTTCTGGGGCTTACGCCTGTATTTTGGAGCATTGTTCCCTGAAATGGAAGGTGTCCTTCCTATCTGTATGTGATTCTGATCCCTGGGGCTGATTTCCAGAGTACATAGACTTGTATGGACTTCAGCAGGTTGACTCCCAGCCATAGCAAAGCCCTAGGTGAAAAGTCCTTGAACTTTCTATTCATTGTCTGTCGTCTTCTTTATTACATTTAAATTGATTGACTCTGCAATGCCATTATAAGTATAATATTTCCCAAGTTATGTAGCTGCGCTCTATTTTTGCTGGGGACTTGTGATAGAGTGAATACTCAGCCCTGACCGACCTCCTTCCGTATCAAAGTTTCTTATGTCTGAGCAATTTCAGGTCATGGGTGCGAAGTTTTCCCTGGTAAATACCTTTGTTTTGGGAAATCCACTTCATGTGTGTACTTATGACATGTTAAAAGTCAGCAAAAAAAAAAGAGAAGCGGAATCTGAATAATTTGTTCTCTTGAGCAAAAGGACAACTATCATGTCTAATTTTTTAAATTATTATAGAGACAACATGAGTGCAACCAACAGATCTCTCCAGCCGGAGTGGAAATGCCATTGCAAAATAAAGACCTCAGAATACTTTTGTTTACTCCTAGGGTTCAGGCACCTCTACTCTGGAAATTATTCTCAGCTGTGGGCTGGAGTTATACAAACTACAGCAAGATGTTCCCCGGTGCCCCGGGCTCCACGCAGGCAGGGTCCGGAGTCCCAACCCATCCCAGGGTGTCCCGGCTCTTCCTTCCTACCGGCAGTGGGCTTCCCTTCCTGCCGCTACAGAACGGCACGTAACATGCCAAATGTAATGCCTGGATAATGTCATCTCTGAGTCAAAATAGGAGATTTATGGTTAAGTGCATTCAAGTGCACACAGGGATAGAATCATAGAATTGCCTGGGATGGAAGGGACCTTTAAGTTCATCAAGCCCAACCATCAACCCAACTCTGCCAGGTCCACCACTACCTCATGTCCCTCACCACCATGCCTGCCTGGCTTTTAAATCCCTCCAGGGATGGCGACTCCACCACTTCCCTGGGCAGCCTGGGCAGTTCCAACCCCCCTGCCCTGGACAGGGACACCTCCCACCAGCCCACGTTGCTCCAAGTCCCGTCCAACCTGGCCTTGAACCCCTCCAGGGATGGGGCAGCCACAGCTTCTCTGGGCAACCTGGGCCAGGGGCTCACCCCCCTCACAGCAAACAATTTCTGCCTCAGATCTCACCTAAATCTCCCCTCTTTCAGTGTAAAACCCTTCCCCCTCGTCCCATGGCTCCCCTCCCTGCTCCAGAGTCCCTCCCCAGCTTTCCTGGAGCCCCTTTAGGGCCTGGCAGGGGCTGGAAGGTCTCCCCGGAGCCTTCTCTTCTCCAGGCTGAACCCCCCCAGCTCTCTCAGCCTGTCCCCACAGCAGAGGGGCTCCAGCCCTCCCAGCATCTCCGGGGCCTCCTCTGGCCCCGCTCCAACAGCTCCGTGTCTTTCTGATGTTGGTGGCTCCAGAACTGGATGTATTTGAAACAGTATGGTCAGCTTCAACAGTGGAGTGAATGACTGCTGCATCAGGTTTGACTTGGTCTAAGTCACAGGGGGACAATAATCTCCTGTGGAGAAGGCCCAGAGGATTAAGGAACGCCGTGACCATCTTGGCAGTGCTGCTGAGAAGCGAAGCTGGTACCTGTCATCGCAGCAGCGAGCGCATCAGACCATCTTATCACCAGGCAGAGCGGGCGAGATAATGCCGATAATCTCGAGTTTCTTGGTTATGTGCGATGTGTTTTTAACACTTCACAGAGTTTTGAGACCACGAGGGAAGAAAAAGATATGTACATATATATGTGCAGAGTATCTTTTACCCTTTATTATGCAGGTATTTTAGGGAGTTTTAAATGCCATCTTTGGAGCAGAAGATTCAGATGGCACATGGAGGGAAGGGAGAGGAGCTGGGAGGACCTTCTTTTTCAAGCTCACTTGAAAGAGCACAATAGAGGCAAATTAATTGCCACAACATTGCTGTCTGCCATGGATGAGACGATGTCTCACTCTGGTTGAGGGCCTGTAAGCCTCGATGGATGGCGTACGCCAGGCGTGTATGGTTAAGGGTATCCGTAACAGCTTCTTCTGCTTCTGAAGACTGTGGATTCAGGAGTGCCATCTTCACACCTGCTCACTTTCGCTCTCATAGCACCGTGCTAATTGCAATACAATTCAGAAAATTCAAAAGTACCATTTGAGCAAAGTCCTTTTCCCTACTCAAGGTTACCTCCCGTGTGAGAGTACACTTGACTGCTGGGGTTTTTGTAATAAATTAGGACTCATTTTAATGGGGTTTAAGCAATGAAAGCGCCTGGTTCTGGGCATCACCTTGGCTGGGAGCAGCAGACACGCCGAGCAGAGGCCGCGCTGGCTCTGAAGTTAAACAGCCTTTCACCGCAGAGTTTAAATTGAGATGTTTTTACCCTATGTTTTCTTTCCCATATTTTATTTTATTCTTCTCTCATAGTTTCCTCATCCACGCAGTGATCAGCCCTGATATACGATAGGGATTTTCACTTGAAGGACTGTGCATCTTTAAAATGTCTTCCCTTTATTCTTCCTAGTTCTTACATATGTAATTTCGCCTTTAATTTGACATCATTTAACGGCACATTACACGTCAATGATGTGATCTGTGAATATTTACAATGTTCGTGTCATTTTTATTTTCTAATCCAATTTAAGTAGCTCTGCTTTTTATGACATCATGAATTCTTCAGTCTTTTTAGTCTTTTTGGAACTAATTATTCCATTAGTTCCTTTGAACTAGCTCCGTGTTGTCAGTCATTTCCCTCCCGTTTGATCATAAGACCTTTGCTGCCCTCCTTTGCATCCGCCGCCGGAGCTGGAGGAGGATGTGACCACTGCTAATAACCGCGCCGGGCGCCTCGCCCCCACCCCCAACGCATTTTCACTACCGAAACAAAAATCCTTTAGAAAGTCTTTTAAATATATTCAACCAAGCAACTTCCTTACAACTCGAACTTTTACGTCTTTGCAGTAAACGTCTTCATGTTGTACTTTACGACGGACGCTCTCCAGGCTGTAGGGGACACAATTCCCAGTTGCTTGGCGTTCTCCTTCTTCATTCACCAAGAGATGTAACAGAAAACAAAGCGACTGGGTTTGTGTGTAAAGGGGGAAAAAAGTCACGAAACGAACTTAACTCGCTACCCTATGGTCCAGCTCATACATTATGACCCATGGTTTATGCTTATTTCTAATACCCGGGTCTGGTAAATGGACAGAAGATAGACTTAGCTGGGTAAGCAGGCCAGGCTTCCCGAAGACTTCCCAAACCCTCCCACCTGTTCGCATCCAAAGGAGGCTGAAACGTGTAATAAAAGGTCTCGGACCGTGCCCCAGCCCAGACCCCTGGTCTGCCCACGGGAAGAGCCTCTCCCAGCTCCCTTGTTTACTGGGAATGTTTAACATTTCCTCGTAATGCTGAAGAGCTCTGTTGTCTGTTGCTGCCCTCTGTAGTGATAGAGTAGAGACCACAAGATTTCTCTTGTGCGGCAATAATTCTGTTTATTAGCAATTGTAAATGCGTTATGAGATTAACTTTTCACTGCAAATCGAGGGTTTTCCCACTTTTTGCTTCTGTTGCTTTCTCTCTTTTAGGATTATCTGATCTTCACAAAATTATCAGATTGACGGGTCTTCATGGGTTTCTTATTTTTATTTCTTTCCCATGAATGTTTAGAATATGTCAGGATAACATTTTTAGCATGCTGACCTGCTTTAATACAGCATCTGAAAAAAACATTAAAACTCAAATCATTTTACACCGACCATAGAAAAGAAAGAGGCCGTTGTAGATTTCACAACATAACAACTGCTTTTCTAAAAGAAAAGGGCAAATTCACAGAAAATCCCATGTGATGCTCATTGTCTCATTTCTTTGAAACTTTAGCTAGATAAAGCAACTTTTTTTTGTACAGTCAGATGTAAAATGCACACTACTTGGGGAATAAAAAGCAAATATTGACATATGTCTGTTGTCTGGCCTCTTACATCCTTAAAGAGATTTCTCCTCAGGACAATGCTCGCTGATAAACATCAGTATTTTATGGTAGCACTAAAGGCAGTATGGGCTGTGATTGCTGAAAAAATAATGCTATCAGGTAGTGTAATTAACCCATTTCCCCGTGTTGTCCTAATTTGTTTTTTTTCTTGGTATACGAATTAAAATAATTAATCTTTGAAAAAGAGGAGCTTATAAAACTTTGAGTAAAATTAGACCGTGTACGGTCAACAGCAATCCTCACATTTCAGCTGATGGAAGTAGATGTTTTAGAGAGATTTTCAAATTGTGGTGGTTGTGAACTCCATTTTAATTTTTGTACAATGGCAAATAACTTAATTTGCAAAAGGTAGTCTCTAAAGTTGTCCCTGGCCATCTTCCTGGTGAGGGAATGATTAATTTTTGAAGTCCGAGGTGCGTGGGTGCTGGTGTTTGGAACGCAGGCGCTTTGTTTTGGGTTGTTATTCAATGAAACAGGGCATTTTCATCTGGAGATCACAATGACTACTCCGTTCAAAGAAGATCATGTGTTTGCGCTGGCCATACGTTAAAGGTGTTTAAGTGTCCGTGGTGCCCGTGTACCTGTAACATTTGAGACAGTTCAGCTGTGGCTGCAGCTGGTGCAGTTGAAGTGGGGGGCGTTCATCCATGGTGGTTCCCCATCCATTGCAGCAGGTCACCTGGACTAACATCACTAAATGAAGGTAAGAAATGGCTTTAAAAGTAAAACCAGAATAGAGTAAAATTAACCTGGGAACTCTAGAACAACTGTTTCTTCTGCGTCTTTATTTCCCCAGCCCCCAGTTTTCTGCAAGGTTAATTTTATGCCCAGATCGTCTTTTATATTTCCTCTCCATTTCCATTCTCGTCCTCTGGTTCCCTCTTATTTCCTCTCTTCTGATGTCACTCCTTCCATCTCAATCTTTTATCTTTTGTTCCCTCATTGCTCACACATGTGCTTTTCCTTTTATCTTCCTAAATAAATTCTCAGGGCCAACAATAGTCATTTTGTTTGGGTTTTTTCCCCTCAAACTTCAGCTTCCAGAGAAAAGGAACAACTTTTCCCGGTCCTTAGTGTTTGATCTAATGTTTTTTTCTAGTTTTAACTTTAAAAGATTTCTTTTTCCCCCAGACTTTCGTAGAGGCTTATAAAGTGACAACATAGTAGTACTACTACTGGTTCTAATAGTTAGGAAGAAAAGCCACCTGCATCGTTTACGGTGCATCAACATGTATTTAGATGTAGATGGTGTTCATATGGCTTTCTTGCCCTCATAGGTAGAGTGCCTAGAAGAAGAAAAAAAGAAAAAAAAAAAAAAAAACCACAAAAAACCCCAAAAACAACAAAAGAAAAAATGGGGGAAGTTCATATTCTTTCTCTTTCCATTTCTTTCTGCCCCTGTGAAGGTACCAGCCAGGAAACTCTGCTTCTCTGTGGAAAATGGCGATTCTCATGAGCTGCAGACCTTTGCCTGCAGGCAAGGGAGGACCGGTGGGTCTCCTGCTAGTGCTGGGCACCGCTGTGTCCCATCTGCATCTTGCCTGCACCGGGAATCTACTCCTCCTCTTTCCTTCCATGCCTTCTTGCCGGTGGCAGGCACGGAGGAGGTGAAGAAAGAGGGAAGGTTTTATCCAATTCCCCCACAGAGGCGATGTCTCCGGGCAGACGCGGCCCGTTCTTGTATAACCCACGTGCAGAAAGAAGGGAGATGGTGGAGCAGACCCCTTCGCACAGGGCTGAGGTGGGTGGTGTTTATGGCAGGGGGTGTAAGCGTCTTTTGGAGGCTGTCATGATTTCAACCCGCAGGGAAAGCCTGTCTGGGTTGTGTCAGCGCAGGATAGGAGCAGCTTTCAAACCCCCGGCCCAAGTGCATCTTGACGTGCTTGTAGACCAACCTGAAGCCTCTTAGGAGTGTGTCCTCAAGGGTGGGCACAGACAGCGGTGCCCAGCTCTGCCCTGGCTCACCAGTGGCTGGCTCTGCATCATCCCATGACGATCTGAAACGGGTGGGGGGCAGTAGCCAGGCACCCCAAAGCAGGAGGTGCCCGCTCCAGCACAGCGCTTCCACTCACAGTTTCTTAGAAGACTCATTAACTTAAACTTTATTATCTTGGATTTAAAGCTATAAACATGTAACACCTACACAGAGAGTTCTCCTCGGCAGGGAAGTATGGACATTGAGTAACTGCCAGAAGTTCTCCTTCCAATTCCCAATTGAGCTTCCTCTTGTTTTTTGTTCGTGCTCCACCAGCAGCTACCGTATGTGAGTGTGGCCAGGGCGTCCCTGTGGTCGACAAACAGAATTTGTGTCCCCAAACGTTAACAGTGACGCAAGATACAAAATTTTCACCAAAGCAATGTTGACTCTAGACTGAAATCCCATTCTTGGTTAGAGAGTGTCCAGTGGTGAGACACTGGAATAGGCTGCCCAGGGAGGTGGTGGACTTACCATCCCTGAATGTGTTTAAGGCTCGTTTAGATGTGGTGTTGGGGGATATGGTGTAGGGGAGAACTCTGTAGAGTGGAGTTGATGGTTGGACTCAATGATCCCAAGGGTCTTTTCCACCCTAATGATTTTATGATTCTTCTCCCTCTGAGACCGGTGCTCAGCCAGGAGAGCACACGGTCTCACAAGGGACCGCGGTACATCCAGCACTGCTCTTCCCTGGAAGCTGGGAAAAAAAGAAGGAAGGTGGGTCTAAGTACTCAGGAGCAAGGTATCAAAAAAATTGATTTGGATAATTATCCTCAATCTTACAACATTACTTTAAAGATATCAGAAACGAAAATCTACGGGTATGTGAAAGCTGATGATATTTTGAGGAATAAATAACATTCAACAATAAGAAACAATAAAAACCGGAGAGCAGCAATGCCAGAGGCAAATAACTTTCCATGTTAAGTAAAGGAAATAAAGAAAGAAGTAGTTGTCATCATAGCTTAGCTAGGTGTTAAATATATATACTAATAATTACATATTTGTTAGGAAAATAGTTCAAATCAGTCTGATCACGTAGAATGAAAAGCAGTAAAATGCATCATGGAAAGGGTTTTCTTTAATCCTACTTGCCCGGCCCGTGTGTGTGTGTGGTTTTGCTCTCCTGGGAAGATCTCTAGGGAAAGAGTGATGCCCCCCGCCAAGCGCAGTCGCTTCCCTTTCCTTTCAGGAGGCATCTTTTGAAATGTTTCCTGCGCTCAGAAGTTTAAAAGAGAGCCACCAGATCCTACTGAATTTGTTAATAAATATGGAGAACAGGGTGGATTTTTTTTTTTTTCTCCACCAAATTATCTGCAGTGCGAGGAGGTAAAGGAAAAAAAAAAAAAACAAAACAAAACACCCAACAAAATAAATTTTTTTAACCGCATTACAATGTCAAAATCTTTATTGATGACATATTGCAAAAATAACCCTGTGTGTTACTCTTTCATGTGCAAATGGGAAAAAAACCCACCACATATTCTTCTTCTAAACTGAGGATGTTCAGTTTGTAATCATTTAGGAGCGATGAAGTGGAACTCCATTAGGTCCCCGGCTGTTCCGACGCAGCCGTGCTGATGCTCAGTGTAGACAGTTCTCAGCACAGAGACAGGCTAAATGGAAAAAGAAATGACTGCAACTATCTTATAAAAAAATATATTTTGTGTCATTAACTCGGCTGCCACACCCAAATAATCACTGTAATGGCCAGAGGTAAAGCAAGCTGCTTGGTTAAGTCTCTCCGTAAAATTCCCGTGTGTTTACATTGGGCTTTTTATGTTGAAAAAGTATCAAGCAACCTGGTGAACCCAAGTGTTTCAAATGGGACGAAGGGAACCATCAAAAGTTAGTTTGGAACGAGACATTTAAAATTCAGGAGGTTATTTAATTAATTTCCTGTGTTATTTTGATGAAAACAGAATACCAGGAGATCTAGAGACCATAAAACCCACGTGATTTCACTCAACTTACGGGAAAGCTTATAAGAATAAAATGACACATTCATAAGGGAAAGCTTATAAGGATAAAATTACACATTCATAAAATCTAGAGAAAGCGTTCAAGTTTTTAAGTTGAAAAATATTACAAATTATCTCTGATATTATAAATCCAGTCCTCGGCGCGTACTGAGCTGCGCTTATATTACCTGAATATCGATTGTTTTCCTAGGAGATTTGCAATCCAGGTTTTTCCTTTCGTACGTATAGCCGTGTCTATATTTTGCTATTTAGTGGTTGCACCCACTGGTAAATTAACTGTATTTTCGTTTCCGTGGGTCCCGGCGCCGGGCACCCCCGTGTCCACCAGACCTCCCGGCTGCACAAACCCACGTGGGAGGGTGAGCCACCTGCGCGGGGCTTCAAAGTGCGGTTTTTTTGGACCCGGGTGTGCTCTTTAGCAGTTCAATCGTTTGGGGTAGAGGGGATTTAGTATTTTCCTCCTCAATGAAACAAATCCCTTTGCGGCCAGTCTGCCTGAAGGGCCCGGGCTGACAAAACGGCACTGCAAGTTTTAAGGAAGTTTCATTGCAGTTTTCATTCCCCGGCTGCAAAAACGCGTCAAATAAACAGTTTTCAACGCTCCCAGCTCCAGGAAATGCTTGAATCTCAGAAAAAGCGCATAATTGAGTGTACCTGTGGCACAGGCCTGTGTCTAATCAGTCGGCTGTGTAGGTGGGTAGTGTCAAGTGCCATTCATCTGCTTCCCCTGAGATCTGTGGAAACAAGGAGGAGGGGTGGTGATAAGACAAAGATATATAACCGTGTTGACCACTGAAGTACACGGTTAACAACTTAATTATCTGAGTTCAGCTATCAGTCAGAAACAAAACTGTACAATTCAGACATACTTTATAATTTGCTATAAAAATGGCATAACGATAAGGACAGTGTTGCTAGAATTAGAATCTGCATTAAGTGTGTTTAATTTAATTTTTCTAATTATATTTCTAATAGCTTAAATATGTGCGCTGATAAAATGGTTAGCCACCTGCATTTAAATGCCACCTGATGCGTTTATTTTGGAACAGTAGAAGATTGATATAATTTGAGCTCGAGTTCCTCTGAAAATTCCTTTATTAATGGGTGTTAAATTATTCTTCGTGGCTATGCTGCGCGTGAAGCGATGGAGCTGTTATCATGGTGGGAATCGCTGCGAAATACTTTAAATCTGAAAACATTTATTATATTTTTCTGAACCATGGATGGGGGGGGGGTCTCTTTAATTAAAAACTAAAAGTTGCATTGGCATTTCACAGTTCTTCAGTGTTTATTAATTGTGAGATTTTTTTTTTTTTTTTAAATAGGTGAGTTGAAATTTTTGCATAGTAGCACCTGGATTGAGTGTGTTTCCATAGAGAACATTCCCATATGGTACTGATTTATTAAATTAGTTTAATAGCCAAAAATACAACTAACTATGTTTCAGTGGTAGCTGCTTGTTTTCATATGTTTGAGGTATACTAAATAATTCTTTTAAGATGAAATTGGGCACTTTTGTCTAGATCTCTGTGTCAGATCAAAGTGAGCATTAAAAAAGTTGTTAGAAAAAATATGAAAAAAACAACCCTCTTCATGTGAGTAAATTAAAATTGACTTTAAAAAAAGTTTTGTGTAGCTGATCCCAAGAGAGAATGTCTCCAGGCCAATTTGAAATGTATAATAAATTACAAATAAAATAATGATTTAGAAAACACTATTTAAAAAATCAAAATAGCTTAATTTCATGAATCGCACACTGCAGATATTGTTTACAGGGCTAGGAGAGAAACAGAAATCCATAAAATCAATGTTTATTAATTGTTTATTTGTACTCAGAGCTCCATTTATTTTCCGTGATTGCAACCTGGAGAAACCCGGCGGAGCGGGCGCCTTTCTCCCGAGACAAATAAAACACAGGGTCTGTGGGAATGGGGAATTTAATTTGGATAAAGCAAGGTTGGGTAAGAAAAACTCTTTAACGAGCACCCTAAGGGAGAGCGACAAAATGATGCTCAGAGCATCCCAGCAGCCCCTGCGGCTGCCCCGCGCACCTGGGATTCCTACAAAAACTGGGAATCTGAGAAACTGGGAATGGCGATTATTAGCTGCAGGCGGATGGATGAAGCGAGTGGCGTCTGCTGCCGGGATGCTGCTGGAGTTGCTGCACTCGCGCAACGAGAGGCTGGACCACACGCCCCTGGTCTTTCCTTAAAGGTAAATATTTATGTGCTACTTTCCCCAAAATGCGTCGCCGTCTGACGTGGCCCCAGGACCGATGTCCCCTCTGCTGTGTCTCTTAGGGGACCGGCCGACGTGGCGCGAGAGCTGCCCGCTCCTTTGGTTCTGCCGTGCCTCCACCTTCCTCACGTTTATATGCCCCTCGCTGTGCAAGATTTTTTTTTTTTTTTAAAAAAAAAAAAGCAAAACACCACCCAGAAACCAACTTATTGTGATTCAAGAGCCAGCGCTGGAAAAAGCCAAAGTGTGCAAATCTCATCTTAAGCACTTTAAACAAGAGGAACACTGATTTTTCAAAACAAAACATGACGAAACTGCGGGCTCCCTCTAAGCCCCTTGAAGTCCATGGGATTCCTTTTATTGACTCGGCTGAGCGCCGGATAAGGCGGCGGCGGCGAATGCCACACGCGCAGAAGGACCCCGACTACTTGGCATATGATTGTTTTCAATTTCATGGCCCTTTGATCTCGTATGGATTCCCTTAACATTTACCTTGATAGAAGAAATACTTTCAGTTGCTCGCACCGGAGGCGCATTAATCTTTAAATATTTATATTTTGAGTGCGGGTACACGCACAAGCTGCCGGGGATGTTGGGGCCTGGACCTTGGGGCAGGCGGGATTGGGGATGCCATGGAGGCGGCTCCGGCACCCCAAAGCCAGCCCCGCGGCGGGCGGGATGCTGCCGGAGAGTGCACGATTACCTCGGCCAGCCCCAAACCCTGCTTACTTTGCAGTAATTTCTGCCTTTGCCCACAGCCACGTTAAGGTTTTTCTGGTTTTCTGGTCTATCGATGTATTTTCTTTTCAAATCAATCCCGTAGTTGGTTAAAATTGATAAACGCACCAGCAGAAACTAACACTTTTTTTTCCCCCGAGCCCTTAGCCAATCTTACCTATCATTGAAGCTCTGCCGTAGAAGATGGTTTAGAAGACGATCTTTTGAGTGTGATGCCAGCACGTAATTGGACATTGCTGTGCTCACAGCTGGGTTTTCTGGGCCGCACGCAGCACCCGCCCGTGGCTCGGCAATGGAAGAAATACATGGTTTAGATCATCTGGCAGAGAAGGATGATAAACCATAACTAAGCTTTACTGTCTTTTTCTGATGAAATGAATTAATCTCCATAGAAAAGTAGAAGTTTTTATATCTGAAACAAACTACAGATCCGCTGAGCCTGGTTTAGGGCAGGAGCTTTCTCGCGCTGAGGATTTCGCCTCCAGCCCTGTTATTGTTCGGTTGCGTTCTCTGCTTTTCTTGGCAGCAACATGCTTTATTTGAAAGACTTTATTATATGGTGCTTTGTGCCTACGTAGCATGGCCTACAGGCTAGGTCCTAAATGCTTTCTACCGGAGCAGCTTTGAACTATCGCCAAAAAAAAAGGGGTTTCATCTCTAGGTGCTGTTATCCAGGTATTTAAAGGAGTTTAACTATTGGAGAGGGCTGTGATGAGGTGGATGCTGCCGGGGACAGCTTGGTCCCCAGCACCCCGAGGGACGGTCTCCCGGGATCACACCCCCAAATTCCCCAAGGCAGACACGGGGGGAAAGCCCGGGGTGTGCGTGGGGTGCTCCCGTGGCTCAAACGGGGCTTAAATCCTTAACGATGCTGTCTCTGCCCGCTTGCTAAACCAGCCCCGTCCTGCGTTCCCGTGACAAACACTTTTATAATGCTTCATTATAACAGACAGCTGAGGGACAAGTGAGATGTGCAAGTACAAGAAAATGAAATCAGTATTTAATTACTAAATATTCTACATCTAAAATAAAAAAAAAAAGCTTAAATAATTCAGTTTGATTTGGTCTAATTAGCCTGATTTCCTAGTATTTAGCCCTAATTATGTGATACATAAGCCCTAATTATGTGGTACGTATACAGTGTGCTCTCTAAAGTTAAAGATCAGAACGGATACTGACTTAAATGATAAAATATGTTAAATTATTAATTATAATTAATCTTACAAAATAGGCATAATTAGTTTAAGTACTTTAGATATTCTACTTAATAGCATTACGCATTATATGCAAGGTTTGAACGTTTTACAAATACCGCATCAAATGAAAAATACCGGCGAGCACTCGGATTTAACGAAGGTCTTTTCCCCGGGCTGCCGCGCCGCGCCGGGCTCTCCCCGCTCGACGGGTACGTGTGGTTGAACACCTTCGGTGCCCTGCCCTCTCACCTGGTGATGAAAGCGTGGAAATTGGGGTGTTTTTTTTTTTTTTTTTGTCTCTCTCTGTTTATCCTGACAGTGCGGAACAGCCGCGGAGGGCAGCGACGGTGGTCTTTAGGTGCTCGGTGACCGACCATTTATTTTTCTGGGGTTGTGCCGGGTTTGGCGGCAGCGGGGTGATGGGGGGAGGAAAGCAGCGTGGAGCACCCCTAAATTCCTGCGCACTGGAGGGGGTTGTCGCTGCCCGCCAGGCAGGTGGGGGGAGAGCTCGGGCCGGTGCAGGCTTTGCCTTTCCGTCGTCTGTCCCTGCTGGGGACCCCCAGCCCGCAGAATTGGGAACCGTCCCTCAAACTGGGCCGGACGGGGCACAGGCTCTGCTTTCTGCTGGGGGAACTGAGCCGACTCTTCAAAACAGCTGCAGGAGCCGCTCTCACCCGAAATCAGTCCCCGCAGTAAAAAAAAAAATGGGGAGATACTTATAGTTCTTCTACTCAAAATGTGCTTTACAACTCATTACTCTAATATAATATGGGCAAAATTGGGCTGGAATTACTGTGAAAACTGTCTCGCGCCAGATTTTTTTGTGGGTTTTTTTTTTTTTTTTTTATAGTTCTGCCTTTTGATTAGGTCAGAGGTTTGGGGGTCGGCTTTGCTGGCAGTGCTGCAGCGTGGCCCATGCGGGGAAAACGCAGCAATGAGCATTAGTAACAAAGAAAAGGTTCAAAAATCACCTGAAGAAAAGGGAGGGGGTAAAAAAAAAAAAAAGAGAAAGGTTATTCTGTTTTCCGTTTCAAGATTCGCGGAAACAGGGGGGCAGGAAGACATTTGAGGGTATTTTTATAAACTGTTTCACCTTGTATTAAAACCAGTGTCAATGATTTACAACACTTTCACCGCATTCGGGCAGTGACTCTTCATGTACATAATGAAAGATAGTAATGAGTTCACCTTGAAAACAGTCACATTATCAACATTACAAAGGTTCTCTTTTCTTTTTTTCCATTTTCAGATTGCCTACTGTAAAAAGTAGACCCGATATATGCTTGAAAACATCACTTGAAGATTTTATTTCATTAGGTTTTGACTGCGTTTATAGAAAAACAAAACAAACACCTTAATCCATTGCAACTTACGTTCTTTAATGGTAGATCTTATGAATCGCTTTTTCCTCTTTATCTTTTCATGAATGTTTGTGTATGTATCATAGGTCAATGAGAAATGTGTATAGTTTGTATGGATATGTATTGTAAAAGCTAAATAATCATCTATACCATCATACCGTCACCTCGGGTGGGCAGGGAAAGCGGGACACGCACACACAAGCCAGGCTCGGAAGTCTGAAGCTGTACTGTAAAACAGAGGGGATTTTATTTGCCGTGCGCTTCTGTTTCCTACGCAACAGCAAACCAAGTTAAATTACAGCGAAGACTTGAAGATAGACTTGGAAAAGATTTGGAGGAAAGGAGGCTGAGGGGAGACCTTCTCGCTCCCTACAGCTCCCTGAAAGGAGGGGGTAGCCAGGGGGGGTCGGGCTCTGCTCCCAAGGAACAGGCCACGGGACAAGAGGGAATGGCCTCAAGTTGCACCAGGGGAGGTTTAGGATGGATATTAGGGAAAATTTCTTCACCCAAAGGGTTGTCAAGCGCTGGAAGAGGCTGCCCAGGGCAGTGGTGGAGTCGCCATCCCTGGAGGTGTTTAAAAGCCGGGCAGACGCGGTGCTGAGGGACGTGGGGTAGGGGGGGTTTGGGCAGTGCTGGGCTGATGGTTGACTCGATGGTCTGAAGGGTCCCTTCCAACCCAGGCGATTCTATTGGAAACTAAGTTCCGTAACGTTGTACGCCTGTGTGTTAGAAATCCCTCTAAACAGCTCAAACTGTTCACGCCACCGCAAGGCTGGAGGGGTGGGCAGTGCGGGGAGCATGGAAGGGGGTGGGGGGGCCCTCAGGGTCCTCGGGAGGGGTTTGGGGGCAGCACCCAGCCTCGGTGCTGGGCCCCCCCTGAGCAGGGGGAGCTGCTCGCAGATACAACTTGTTGCACCTCTGGGGATTTTAAACCTCAAATCTCCTGGACGTTAGATAAAATGTGAGTAGCTTTTTTTTTTTCTTATTTATTCAAATTCAGCAACAGTGTTGGGAGTAGATGTGGAAATCACAGAATACCAGAGAGGGTGGTTTTGCAGAACTTGGTCGTAAAATATTATAAATGAGAACTCCTGTTATGTATCCAGCTGATTTTTGCAGATTGAGGGTTTCATAGATTAAATAAACTTGAATAAACATAGGAAATACAGATTAGCTAAATGATGTGTTGAAACCGTTCCAACAGACAACAAACTGAGTCCATGAGAAAAAAAAAAAAATTCAAATCTTCAGAAGCACTTTCAGAGCTCTATTGAAAAACACAACACATGAGCTGAATTTCCACGGAGTCGGTGCCAGGTGCGCGCTGCTCTCATGCCTGTCTCTTCAACTGGGTTTCGGCACCTGATTTGCTGAGGCACTTTCACCTGCATTATTTCCTGTGCGAGCTAAATTTAATTTTTCTGAAGATTAAATTATTTTTTTCTAAGTGGGCGTCCATACGGAGCAAAGTTCTACCTGACATCCATCATGGTCCTGCAGGAGACCCCCGTCCCCGCTGTGATACCCGCTGGGAGATGCCCCGTGGGACTGGTCTACGGCCAGCGGTGCCAGATGCCGTGATTCCTTCTTGTTCCTGTATCTAACAAAGAAGCAATTTGTAGACAAGGAATTGAAGGTACTAAAACTCCAGTAAAAATGCTTCAAGTGTGTGGCTAGATGATAAGCATTACTTTGAAATTTTTGAAGATGAATTCTGGAGAGTTAAATGGCTCCGGGTCTCTTCTGCCATGAAAAAGCTCTTCAGGACGAGGGGGCCAACCTGCAGTTTAAGTGCAGTGGGCTTTTTAAAAACTGCTATTTAATGACTGTCTTTGTTCCAAATCCCTTCCAATATTTGCAGTGGAGGGAGCTGAGTGTGTTTGGACTTGTGGGCTGGCCATCCTCCCGTGGCTGAGACGAGCAAAATGTTTTCCTTTAATTTTCTCTGGATATCTTTTAGTGCTAAATAAGTCTCTGCTTCTTTGCAGTCATTACAATTTATTTGTCTGAACCGCGGTGATACCGGGGGCTGTGACCCCATTGCGGGAGATCCTGCCCGAGCAGGAGGAGGACACCCGGGGAGGCTCATGTGGAGACTTTTTCTTGTGCTCATTGGAAAATATTTGAGAAGCCAGTCAAACAGGGCATGAATTTCAGTGAAATGGCTCATCTCTCCATAAAATATGGGTGATGGTAGATAGGGCAAGTGGGAGATGCATTGACCGATGTCTTGTCCTGTCCAGAATGGAGTGGAAGGAGGAAGAGTGAGGTGTTACAAAGAGCGTGAGGCAATGAGAGGTGGGTTTGGGATGCTTTGGGCCAAAGAAAATAGACTTGTTTAGTGAAATTAGACTAGGACCTTGCATACTGTTGCTTTGGGATTTGGGAGAACTGGATTTAGTTTCCTCAGCTAACCTTGCCTGTATATGTTTTCTGTCTCTCCTCAATTTTTGTCCACTCTTTCACAAAACGGTTTGGTTTTTTTTCCCATATCCCCAGGTCCTGAACAGCCCAGCAAATACAACACCATTTCGTACACGTTATCTTTCTGGGGGGGGCTGCCTTCTCAGACCCAGCCCAACTGCTACAACTGCTAGCACCTTCTCTTTTTCTTTCGCCGGTGCCCTCCCGTTTCTGCTCCACACCGTATTCCCTCTCTTCTCACCCTGTAGCAATTTATGCATTTGAATAATGGAAGGGACACCTTAAACTACGTTGTCTTCAAACATTACATGGAAGGAAAGGATTTGCCATTGTGGATCAGAGCGCGGGTCGATCTCGCCGGGGCTTCTGCCCTGCAGCGGCCAGCGGTGACCAAGGGACGGGGCCTCCTCCCCGCGTCCATCACCGCAGCATCCCACCTGCCTCTGCCCAGCGACGGCATCGGGCAGGGGTCTGCTTCCCAGCACACGCCACAGGCACCACAGGCCCTTAAGCAGGGTATGTGCCTGTTCTTTCCCGTGGGGTATGTATATGTGCTTTCCCACCTGTTTCTACGCTTTGACACAAAATATCTTTTCCTTCTTAATTAAGCTCTCCTTGGGATTTTCTCAGATGTTCACTATGTAGAAAGTATTTCTCATGATCTTTTTCCCCACATATACGTTGATTTAGTATTTTAACTGGGTCTGATTTTCTGGCTCGTCCTTTTGCAATATGTGCCATGTTTTCAAGTAGATGTAAATGTAATGTGACAAAGCGATACGGTCCTTTAAATCTAGCTTAATTTTACCAGGAATGCTGGTGAGTGAGCCCCCGATGGCTGACGTGTCTGGCTGTTTCTGCGCACATGGGAGCACAAAAGGGCTCATCACCACGTTACGTGTAACACTAGATCTTGTCTGAATGTTCTCATTGCTATTGGGTCTCTTTCCATCATCCCTTGCGTAGCGAAGTCTTCCTCTCCTCTGCCAAAACCACCCTTCCTAGCGCTCCACCCCCTCCCACCGCTGTTGGTGGACCACCAAGGAGAAGGCTTATTGGCCGTGTGTTGAGGTGATGCTTCGTTCCCATTTCTGTTCTCTCCCTGGATCGCAGAAGACGGGCAGCGTGCGTGTCGCTGAGCAGCGTGTGGGAAACGCGGCTACTTGGAAATGCACTTTTTTGCATGCGAAAGAGAGAGAATTTCCTTAAAGTAACTCTGATGAAGGCTGATGAGTGATGGAAGGCATTTCCTCACTGGGGTTTAAGCTGGGCAGGGACCGTGAGGGGCAGAAGTCCCCGGCGTTAGGTCTCTCTTTGTTTTTCCCCCCGTGGAAGCAGATGGCCACACGCCGAGGGACTCGGTGCGGCACGGAGCGTGGACTCCGGCTAAGACCATGTGTAAACACTGTCATAAGCTGTGCTTTCCCGGGGCGCTAATCCATGAAGATATTAAATCCGTTACCTGCGTCACCTTGCAGAGGTCTAATTGCAGAGCGGGGCGAGTCCCACGTTCTCCATCCCACGACTGCCTGGAGCAGGGGCTGCGCTTGCAGAGTGCCCTGGGCGAGGAGCGTGTCCAGGGTTGGGCTGGGCTTGTGCTGCCATTCCCGACGGGAATGAAGACCCCCTCACCACCATGCTTTCCCTACTGGTGGTGGGAGAAGGAGCCCCGGCCATCTCCTCTGCTCCTGTGGGTCTGCCGGGGGCTGCCCGCTGAGGATGTGTTGGGGGAGCAGGCAACAGTGGTAGAAGATGCAGCTTTTTCTTTATCTAGAAGGAATATCATCTGTCTCTTTCTGATGTAGCGTGGCACACCGACACAAAGCTGCAGAGGTACAAATACACGGGACTATGAGATGAAAAGGCCATCAGGAGGGGACGCGAAGTTCCTTCCCATCCCTTCCTGCCCACCCTCCTTGCCACCTACGTAGATTTCTCATTTCCTTCTTCATACAACAAACGTGACACAATTCAAGATGAGCAGAAATAGGAGTTTAAGTATGTAAAGGGTTGCATACGGTCAACGTGGCTTTCAGGCTCCTTTGGCTGCAATTTGAGGTAGGAATTGTGTTAAATTGGGGGTGCTTGTGCTGAGGTTCATGGCTCTCTGTCAGTGCCCGAGCTAGAAACCCATACGTGGCACAAACCCCAGGTGAGGCCAGCTCGGCGTGTGAGCTGTGTTTCATGTCCTGAGGTATTCTTCAACGGCAGAGCAATGATAACAAATTAGAGAGTTGCCACGTACTTTTAACAATTTTGAGCTTTCCAATCTCTGTTCCTTATTTATTTAAAGGAAAATTATCATTCTTCTTGACAACCGTATACAATTATTCAAAATCCGTCTGAAACTTGGGCAGATAAATATTAGTTGGGTGGGTTATTCCACAAACCAGACGTGAAACCAGGCATCTGATCCAGTGCCACGTTTGCAAATACCTGGGGCTGAAGCAGGAAGACCGACGACCAGAAGTTTACCTCTATTTTAAGAAACAGAAGTAAATCTACTAACCAGCATTCACCTTACTGGATGGTATTTTTCTGCCGATTTTGAACAGGATGGATTTATTTCCATAACTATTTTTCACATCACTTGGATAGCAGTAGGTAGTAGCACGTGATGGGCTCTTTGTTCTCACCCACTCTGTGTCAGGTTACCATCTTCCGTGTGTTTATGTACTCTTTAATCTATTGTTTGTTTTATAAAATGGGTGAATATAACAAAGAATTTTTTGTTTTATTGAAACTGCATAAGAAAAATTATTTAAACTAATACACAAAGGAATTTCTAAATCTTGGTTTAATTTTTTTTTATATTCTGCATTACAATACAGAAAAAATCTGTCCTTCTGTCTGACTAATGTTAGTTTGATGATTATACTAATATTAACTGCTTTACTTGAGTAAGCAAAGAAAAAGTAAAATACCAGTCAGACCAGCTGCTAATTCACAGAGTGTTGTACTATGGTTATTAAAAATACCCAAAAGATGTACCTTTGTGGTTCAGTCTTTTGAATTAGAAGCAGAATATTAATTTAGGCCTGAAGCATGATTAAACATTGTAAGGCCCCTTAAGAATTTTCACCAAATTTTCTTGGATTTCTCTTTATTGGGTCTTCCTCGACTGTGTTTAGCTCTGTAATTGCTTTGCTCCTTTGTTGATAGGTTAAAGCACAATGTGATTTTCTCCATGTCATAATATTTAAGAGGATGGTTCAATGTTCCGCATGTATGATGTGCAGCTGAGGCACACGGAGACACGGCGGGGGGAGTGGGCTCTGGGGGGTTTCTGGTTTTTTTTTCCCCTTCCCTTTTTTTTTTTCCCCCTTCTATTTATGAAACTAAGCAGAAGGAAGTTGCAAGGTTTGTCTGTTTGGGTCACAATGCAGAAAATGCAATAACATCCCGGGGGGCGGGGTGGGGGGGAAGGAAGGAGAATCTGCACCGGTGGTTGGTGCTGAGGGGTCAGTCCCCTCCTGGAGGCATTTTGGTGCCCCAGCCATTGCCCAGCCACCGCCTGCTCCGGGGGATCGCTGCTGGGCTGCAAATTTACTTGGGCTTATCCTGCAGGCATGGGTTTACTGGAAATTTAGGAGGAGTTTTCTGGAGCAGAGAAACTTCCAATCACAGCCAAAACGGGGTAAAAAACATCCAGCTCCTTCCCTACTCTCCTGTTTTGAAGAATAAATTCAAAGCACTGCATTTGTCAAGTTTCTCGCGGAGAATCAAGAGTTAAAATGTAATGGCTAAAATCCATTACGCACGCACAAAAAAAAATGTTATTTGGCAGAAAGAAGTTAAAAAGATTCCAGAGCATGAGCTGGGTGTCACAGGTAGAATAAAACAAAATAATTTCAGTCTAACACCGGGGTAGGGAAGGCGCCGTGACGGGAGCTCCAGCAGGGCTGCAGCGTCACTGCCCAGGCTTGGGACTGGGGGGTGGTGGTGGTGCCCTGTGCTCCCAGAGCAAACATCTCACTGGGGTCCTGCCCCACCAGGAAAGAGGGGAGAGAGGTGGGACTGCCCTCCTGGCACAGGCCATGGCCTGGGGACAGAGAGGCTTCACTGGAGCTGCCTGGCCAGTCCCCGTGCAAGGCAGAAGGTTGACAAGACCAAAATTAGCTACTCTGGAGCTGCATCTGCAAAACAGGCATGAATTGTCCATTTGAGTGTTTAAGACACCAGCTTTGAGCAGGAGCTGCTGGGTCCATGGTTCAGGGAGAGGTGAGACCTTGCTGTAGATGCTTGGGTTTGGTCAACGGAGCACGAGTGCTCCCAGAGCAAGGGATGGGAAAGGAGCAAGCAGTGGTTGGCAGACATTTCCATCTCTTCAGGAAGGTGCCTGAGGAACACGGTCTTCAGCAAGAGCCTCAGTAACACCGTGGAGATCTGAGTGGTGCAGGACAACTCGTTACAGCTTCTGGCACTGTCTGCCTGGGTGTAAAAGGAGCCGTATTTGGGGCTTCCTGAAGCCCTGAAGTGGTCCTCCCCTGGGAGGAGGTTTCCAGCCCATGGTGCAGCTGCTGCTGTTCATCACCAGTGCTTCTGCCAGCTTCTGCAGGGCAGCAGCTCTGGAGGTTGCTTGTGAGGTGGCAAGGAAAGTGAGGATGAGATACGTGCGGCTGCAGGCTGAGGAGAGCGTTGGAAGAGAAATAAAGCATCAAGAGCTGAACCCGAGGCTGGTGGTGCTGGTAACAAAGCACGCGAGGAGGGGCAGGAGAAGTAGAGCGTATTCTGCGCTTGTCGGGATTTCAGGTGAAAGCTTAGCTAGGAACTGCCTCACCGAGTAATGCGTATGTCCCATGTATTTTTCATCAGAGAAAAAGTGTAATCTTAAAGAGTTGAGGTATGGTAGTTTAAAATTTTAATGATTTTAAACATCCATATTGTTAGTGTTATGGAGGAGGCCTCATTAACAATAATGAGGGATATGTGTGTATATCACTCTCTGATCCAGAATGGGTTTGAAAGGCCTAATATTTGGCTGTGGTTAGATAATTTATATATAGCACTGCTAAAACTCTAATATGTCAGAAAAAATGTCAACATGGTTTTGGAGTAGCATTAGATAGAGATATTCAGACATATTGATATCATTACTCAAGAAGGTAATAATCATCTTTTACATGCATCGATAAAGACCTCCCTCTCCTCAGTTTTTAAAGAGCAACACTGCTAAAAATACTGGAATTTCCATTTTACACAATGCAAAAAAAGAGAAATCTAATAAAAAGGACCGCGCTACATCTGGGACCTGCCCCAAGGCCACATTCAAGAATGGAGTGGCTACAATAGTTGGTAAAAATCTAAAATGTGTTTTATTTGAGCATCTCCCGTGCAAGCTGATAAGAACAGTGAAGCCAAGCTGAAAGGAAAGTAATGCTGAATATTGAAATATATGATCAGTATAGAGAATGAGCTAGCAATTCATTAATAAATAATGATTTATGAAGATAGCAATGACCAAAAAGACTGTATCTTGAGGCATGGCATAAGAAAAACCCGTTACTTAAAACCTCTACAGGGGAGGGAGGAAGGAAGGAGAGAGGAGGATATTGACTATGCATAGGAGAAATTTAGAGTCAAAAAGAAATTTGACTCGAGTCGGGATACTGAAGTTTCTAACCAAGTAGCAGGTTCTGCAAGCAGGAGTGGGTGATGGTGGTAAGTGTTACGGTGGCATCTCAGAGCATCAGAGCAAAAACTCATTGAAGCTCAAAGCGTAAATCATTGAAAGCACTAGTGAGAGTTGCCATGACTTCCCACGGAGGAGCAGGGTGGACGGACGTGACCTATAGCCCTTGAGCACGGACAGAAGAAAGAACCAGGGGTCGCTCGTGATTGTGACGCTGTAATGAAGTTAACTTGGTTCTCTACTAAGTTGGCAGCAGCAATTAAGATTTCAAGAGGCAAAGGCGCTGGGCTCAAATAATTATAAAAGATCAGTGATGATAATTTCTGAGATAGAAACAACCCAGGCAACCCAAAAAATATGTTGTCCTGGTCTAGCTGGAGCGGATCAAGTAGTGCATTAATTAGCAGTGAGACTAGTGCAGACGTTTCCTTCTCTGATTCAACAGTGAAATTAAAACCCTTCAGCTACCAGAACGTACCAGCTGCTTGTTGGAGTTCGAGATCAGGATCCTCTCAAACTCCGTGATTCGTGCGTGTTTTCAGCCGAGTTAAGTCATACAATACAAGAAATTAATTTTTAAGGGCTAATATCATCTCAGTATGTTCAAATCAAACAACAAATTTAATTTTTCAACTTTCCTAAGACATAACAGGTTGTTTGTTTAAAATGTAATTAATCGTATTCTTACATTTAATGCGATATATCTAACTGTGTAATTCCTACGTAACACTTGCTTAGCTCATTGACCTGCGCTGGCCTGCTCTCCCGAGGGCTGGAAGCGTGGTTCCTGCAAGTGTAGATCTTCACGTTCACGGAATGACGAACCTCAGGAGCACAGTCGTGTGCATGAAGAATCCACAGTCAGGAAATAAAATCTTTAAAACTTCCAAAAGTTTGGTTTCTTTTTTCCTTTTAGTAAAAGTGCACCGTAAGCTATAAGTTACCGAGGTTGTATCCATGTATTTGAGCATTTTTAAAAATCAACGTAAGAAGTTGCACATTGGGTTAGATAATCCCTCCCCATAACACACAGGCCTCGCCTTCATGAGGAGTTTTTGCAATTTGAAGAATTCTCTTTACAGATTTGTCACTACCAGAAGGAAAGGTTTTGCTCCCGGTGATGCCTTACATACAAATTCATTTCAGAGTAAGTATGTTTTAAATAAACCAAGTCAAATGCAGTGAATGAAATACAGAAATTGATGCTTTGAAGTTCTTGGTATCGTTTTAATCCAGCATTTTTAGTAGGAAAGAACTTAAAAAGAAAATTCTTGCACTGTTTATATTGCTTCTACATATTGCTACCAGTTGTGCCAGCATTACTTCTTTTACTGCCTTTGCTGACTTCTCCTTTCTTCGGGTAATTTCTGCGCTGTCGCGTGTTGAATTCTGGCAGGTGCTGTTTAATCAGGCCTGTGTTAACCAGAGAATCTTTCCAGCAACTCCTGCCAGGCTGTGGGCAGGATTCCTGCCTTCCTTCCACGGGGGCACAGGCAGGGCCACCACCTTCGGGGGGGCGGCACTTGATTTGCTTCCCCGCTACTCGAGATGCTAACGTTAATGACGAGTGTTATGAATAACAACGCTGCTCGTACACAACCACTCCGGAAACTCGCTGCCGTCGCCTTTAAACTTTATCGCTTTTCCATATGGGAACTGGAAAATCGCTCTGAATGTGTAGAAGCAGATAAGTATTCTGGTCCTAGGTGTTTTCCTGAGGTTGTTTACCAGCCGCTTGGGCTGGAATCGCCAGATCTAATTGACTGGTAACAGTATGCAGCATCAGTGTGATTATTTTCGGAGTTATCTGTGCTCGGGCTGCCGCGGCGAGGAGAGGATGCTATAGATGGACGGTGACGTCTCTGCCACTTCAATTATGGCGGGTACCCGGCTCAGCGTGCATCTCGCCCCGCTCCGCGCCAGCACCGGGGGAGCCGCGGCTGAGGATGCTCGGCAGGGGCACGGCCGCAGGGACGGGTCCCGCCGTGCGCGGTGGCAGGGAGAGGTCCAGGATGGGCCACCGCTGCCGCCCCCCAGCCCGCGGGGCGTTGGCGGGGCGTGCACCCCCCTTTGAGAGAGGTGGAGGGATGGATCCCAGCTGGGTGGTTGAAAATCTGTGGAAATTCAGGATTTCCGATTATGAAATGTAGGTGGGGCTTAAAGAAAGAAAAAGTCTTTAAAAAAGCACATTTAATTGATTGTTTTCTGTATTTTCTGGCTCTCCCCACCATGGTGGCAGCAACTATAGGATGCTTTGGGACAATCCAAGTCCATAAAAATGAACAAATATATAAAATCTTGCAAAGTTCTAGGAACCACTGTGTTGGTGTCTTTTAAAACGGTTTTATTTTTAAGTGCGGAAAAAGTGGAGAACTGTGACCTATTGTACTACCTATAAATGAAAAGTAGGTACTAAATATTTTATTTTGCCCCACTGGTCTATTTATTCTCCTGCCTTGCTTTTCAATCTTCATGTAAAGTTTGTGCATGAGTGTGTGTGTACTTTCTCTCTGTGAGCACATACAGTATCTGTAACCGTGGGTTGGATTTAATAATTCAAAGTAATATGAAACCTTGCCAGTATGGAAATAGGCTTGTCATTGGCTGTATCTGCTCGCTAGATAGGGTGAAAAAAAAATCTCATTTTTGGAAAAATAATCAAAGATTATCAGCTGCATCCAGGAATTTTTGGAGTCTCGCGGAGAAGAGTCGCCTCCTCCGCCCTTATGCATTTAAACTTCCCTATTGACACACAAATATAATGCTTATATTAAAAATATATCCGAATATTTTTGAGCTGTACTCCCGTCGCTTGTTTTTTTGCCCGTCATGCTCTGTTTTTTTGCCAAGATTCTAGCAAAAGGATGAGGCAAGGCCAACGCTGTAGGGGTTAGTGGACAGAGTCAGAGCACTGGGAGAAACACGGAGAGCACAACGAAGTGTAGGAAAAACCCCCAAACCCACCAAAACACAGAGAGCAGAAACCCAGGCTTGACTTCCATCCCCTGCCCGTCCTCCCCCGGCTTCAGCAATCCCTTGGGCGCTCGCCTCTGTTTTTGTCGGCTAGAAATGTGTTTAAGCATATGCTCGGTGTTAGAGCTATTTAAGCGCTTTGGGAAGTGGCGAGCCGCTGGCCGGGCTCAGGGAAAGAGACGGTCGGAAACGTTGGCTGTAGTCCTTTAGCTCTCGTCGTGAGGTACAGGAATGCGCTTGTAACCTCTTACGGAGCATTAAGAGCATTTTGCTACCAAAAAGAAATAGCATTTGAGGAATATCACCTAAATTACAGCACGGATGCACAACATATATATATTTTATATATACATATACACACACATACGCATTAATAGGCATTAGATGCAGATCCCTGCATATCACAGAGAAAAAAAAGGTACCTTTGAGCTCCGAGTAATACATTTTGTTTTGAAATACTGTGGCCATCATACTTTGAAGGAAAAATTAAACCAGTTAAAAAGTTCTTGATCCAATTAAGATCCTCAAAATTTAATCCCTTTGCCCTTTGTATTCCCTTCTTTAAAAAAAAAAAAAAAATTCTTATATAAATACAGATATAGAGCATCATGATTGGAACTCCCAGGGGGGATTTTTGTGGAACTTCAGAGCAAATGTGGTTGACACTTGTTCTTTGTTACCCTTGGGCTACTGTTTTGATCATTGACTGAATGGATTTATCCTTGTCAGCACAATGAATTTTTCACTCTTGTCGTAAGTAAATTTTACAATTCTTTCTCATGTGTAAATGAAGTACAAGTAAATTCAGGTGCTTTGTGTTTCTACCAACTTTGGGAATCTAAAAAAGGAATATCGTCAGGTAGAAGAGAGGGAACCTGAAATCCGAATCCCGCTTTCATTAAGCCAGGCTGGGAAATGCATTGCAATTCAGAGGCCTGATTTATTTCTTTTTTTCTTTTTTTTTCTCTCCATGTGGATGGTAGGCACATGAAACTCTAAACAGCAATGGTGAAATAATTGGTATGAAGATGGAGAAGCTTAATTTTGATGAAGCAATTAGTAGTTGTTTCCTGATTGCTCTTACTCCTGTGAAGAGGAGGTGAAGAAGATCGTGTCACCTCTTTCAATTCCGAGCCGTTTCACAGCTCCCGAGACCTTTTGCCCTGCTATTGGACACCAACGAAAGTTGCTTTGAATTTTTTTAGAAAGTGTATTGCGACCATGGATTCTCAAGAAGGTTAAACATAAATTAGTCATAAAGCCAACAAAGGAGAGAGGAAAAGATGAGGCTGTACGATTCTCGTCCAAATTTCTATGTTTTCGAACTGCTAGTGTTTAATTAGGAGAAAAAAAAAAAAGAGCTAGATTCTTTTGCTCTTTAGAATAATGATAATAATAGTAATAATAAATGCTTTGGAAAACACTGCCATTTATAACCTCAAACATTAATGTGCAACGAGCTATGTAATGCTGCAGATCTGAGCAGTGTTTAAGACAACAAAGTGCTATTTGATAGTCTAGCCTTTCTGTGGAGCAGCTCTTCTTCCTGCCTTTGATGTGTGGATGGTTTATTTAATCAATTATTAATCAAAGTTATGGCATTCTTCTTATATATTTAGGTAAAAACTAAAAGATGCCTTTTCTTGCTTTCTTGTTTAAATAAAAGTTTAAATAGAATGCGGAAATACTTGCTTTTGAACCAAAAAAAAAACCAAACGTATGGAGAGCTTCCAGTTTCAGGCGTTTGAGCAGTATATTGGATGCTTAGGAAAAAAGAGGAGGAAAAAAAAAAAATAGATGTTTCTAAGTTCTGTAGCTCAGCCAAAGGCGCCAGAAGGTTTCTGCTAACCTGCCTTGATATAACAAAGAGCAGGACAAATAATTTGATTAGTGTTTTCTCGGGCGGGCGCTGAACCCGCCCCGGCGCGCGGCGGTGCCGGGGAGCGGGGCGGGCAGCCGGACACTCGGCGCGTGGAGCATCTTGAGCAGTTGGTAACATTTGGCAGCTTAACATAGAAAAAAAAATGACTGCTAGGGAGATCTCAACTGCTGCTAATTAGCAGCAATGAACTGTGGGTAAGGACAGTACATTTTAATGGGAGAAGAATTTTACAATAACCACCACACTGAAAGAAATAGAAGGAAATGCTCCCGAGCTGACCCTTGTGGCAATCTAAGCTGCATATTGCAATAATCCTGTAAATTACTATGCTTTTTTATACAGTAACTTGGAGTTAATTAGTAATTTAACATTCCTCTACACTATTAAATGTCTTTCTTGCATTATATTATGTTGTTTCATGGTCTTACCTTAACACTAATGGGGTTTAGTTATATTTTCTCAAAACAGTAACAGTAAAATAAAACTGAGCGGGAAAATTAATTAGTTCTCTTTTACCTTTGATTTACCTGTTGGTAACAATTAAGTGGCAATGTACAGTTTTGGAGCGGTGCGAGGTTACGCAGAGATGAATAGGCTCCCGGGATGCGCTGCTGGTGCCGGGGGGGATGAAGATGAGGAGTGGGAGAAGCGCTGGGGACCGTGCTGCAGGCAGGGGCTGGGGGAGGTGGGGCAGCATCCCTGCAATTCCCCATCCCTGCAATTCCGCATCCCCCCAATCCCACGTTCCTCCATCCCCCCATTCCCACAATCTCACATCCCTGCAATCCCGCAACCCTACGATCCTGCAGTCTCACATCCCTGTAACCCCACAATCCTGCATCTCTGCATCCCCAGTCCCCTGCATCCCTGTATTCCCACGATCCCGCATCCCTCTGTCCCCACGATCCCGCATCCCTCTGTCCCCACAATCCCACGCCATGGGTGCCGATGCTTAGTGATGGAGGCAGGTGGAATTGGGCAAAGCGTGGCCGGGGACTCGCGGGCCGGGGGAAGCATCCCTGTGATGCCGGGGGAAGCGTTTGTTGTAAAAGCTGGAGCTGTGCACAATTTATTCCTTCTTCTGTGTCATCTTCGCAGCTGCAGGAATCCGTGGGCTAATTAGGGTAAACCAACAATGATGAAACATGTGATCTGAGTGAAAGTTTAGGATATAATTATGTGGGGCACCAGGTGAAAGAGTCTCTCCTAAATTAATCCAGCACAAATTAAAAGTTGGAGCGCTTTTTTCTCTCCCTCCTTACTCAACAGTCATCTCTCCAGACGCAATATTTGCTTCTTTTTAAAGCCTCGGGAGCATCCAGGTTGGCTAAGACAGGTTTCTCGCTGGCTGTTCGTGAAACTCAAGAGTTGGGAAGTGACGGGAGGCGAGGGGGGTGTTTTCTCCGTGGCACCACCGCGGAGCCGTTTGGTGGAAGAGGGGCTGAATGCAACACAAAACCCTGCCCGAAGACTTTGTCTCTGGGGGCTCCTGCTAAAAGCAGCGCTGCTACCATTTAAAACCCCATTCTTTGCAGCTGGATTTGAGCATCCATAAAAAATTCATCCCTGCTTTAAGAGATTTCTGCTTTTCTGTCCTCCCCATTGTTAGACAAATTGAAGTGTGCACTCTGAAGGAGTGTGGCGGTGAACTGAGAATTTATTTACTCATTCGATTCTAATATTGAGAGAATCTGCTCTCCCCGTTCAAAGGGTAGAGCAACAATGCGAGTGACATCGGGTCAGCGGCACTTCACAGCTACCTGCGAGATAGAATTGTTCTCCTGGCAGATAGGAAGTGACTGAAACCTCTTTTTCTCATCAATGTCTATTATGATTGATGGCTCTATGGTCACACTGAATATGCCCTTTTTAAATAATTCACAATGTCATCATCATAGTACTAGTTTATAACTAGCCTGTTATTTTTACCTTTGTTCATTCACTAACAGGAGATTCGATAAATTAAGTACTATGGATTTTGGTAGCATTAGAACTGATTGAAACATTCTTTTTTCTTCCTATTTTCTTTTCTTTTTTTTAATTTTTTTTTCTTTCAAGGCAATGCCTTCCCACACACAGTGGCAAAGATTTTTTTTAAAAAAGCCCCAAGCTTCAGCTGTGATAATTCATTAAATAACAGCTTACCAAATCGATATATTCTTGTTGATGACATTAATTAGAATATTAAAAAAAAATCACCAAAATGAAGCAGCTGCCTTCACCCACCTTGGATTCGAGTTCATCTATCATTCAGAGTGCAGCGAGAACGTGTTTTAGACAATCACAAAATGCCTATTATAAGTTCAGGATGAGAACTGGTCATTAATTGATGCCGAGTATTATCCTTCGAGTGCGCTGGATATAGTCCAAATACCGGGTGCTCAGATTGGATAGTTGAATCATATTAGCAGCGATTCACGGATAAAATATTTCATAGTGTACTTTTCAAATCAGATTTTATTTGTTTAACTTTGAAATTGGGGCTTAGTAAGTCATACTGGGCCGTAGTTGAGTATTTATCGCCTCTCACTTAACTGTAGAAATGCTGCTAATAATTAACGGCTGTTAGGAATAATCATATGGGTTTCCTTGCCAAGGCTTTGTAATTAGAAGGCTTTAAGTAATTTTTACATTGCTTGAATTAGGTTGTGGTTTTTTGTTTGGTGGTTTTTTTTTGTTTTTTTTTTTTTTTGTTAAACAGCTGTAAGTAAATGTCTAATTCAGCCTGAATTTCTTTGGGTCCCTGCTCCCCGTAGGACCTCTCCCGGAGCCTCCTGCCTGTTCCACCTCTGGAAGGCTTCAGAGCGGGTCGGGGCGTCTGCAGCAGGTCGCTGAGCGGGAGGAAAAGGTCACGAGAAGCTTTTCTTGTGGGTGCGGGAGCGTCGCCTTCCCCGCGAACACAAAGGATGGAAGTGCCCCGGGAAGAGGGTGGACTCTGTCGCTTCAACAGGGCCAACGTTGTACCCGAAATCAGATCTGCTCCTCCCCGAACCTCGTTGGGCAGCGCTCCTCTGGCTGGTAGGAATGGGAAAACTTCGGATGCCGTGAGTACAGGAATATCTAAGGTCTGTGGAGCTGCTTCCCTGTATAAGTTTCCCCACCTGACCCTTGCTCGTGGGATTGGTACCTCTCCAGGCTGGCTTTGGAGTGAGCCTTAGGAGCACCGCTCTTATTCCTGATGATGGTTTCCAGGATCAATATATTCGCTGTTTTCTGGGTGTGTTGTGAGTGAGGCAGGGTGCTTTCAAACAGGAGTGGGATTTTTTAAGACTCTGCAGTTACAGCATAGCAAAATTTTATATATTGAAGCACAATCTACACTTTTGGAAAGTCAGCATAACTTCATCGTTAAATATGCGATTGAGATACCCTTTTCACCACCTTTTAGGCACAGTCACAGGCAGACAAACTGCTGTTGAAAACTATTCAAGATACGTGCCCAAAATACTTTGGTTTTTCTTAACTTTGGGATTTTTTTTTGTTTGGGTTTTGTTTTGATTTTTTGGGATTTGTTTTTCTTTTCCCATTTTTGTTTGGTTGGACGGGTTTTGCTTTTTGTTTTCCCCCAATAAGAAGCCAGCTGCCTCTGCAGAGCTTTAGATTCCGTAGATCTTCCCAGATGATACCTCACGGGAGCGGAGATGATGCTGTGGCTCCGCAACTCCCTCTAGGACCCCATGGTAGTAATTAATAAGAAGTCAAGTTCTCGACTAACTGTGACGAATTGGAAAGCTGTGAATTTGGAGATAAGAGCGGAGGGTCACAGTTTATTTGTAACTGGGTTATCGAACCATAATAAGCACTTATAGCAAAAGCATCATAAAAGAAAATAGTGAGGTACAAGAACCCGAGAGTAATTGGGTTTTCCCACACAAATAAGATCCACGTAGCAAAAGAATTTCCCTTTGAAGAAGCTGTCATAAATTTGGGGTCTACAGTTTCCATTAGCCCCTCGTCGTTACTAGTTCACTGCAAAACAGATAAAATGCATAAATCTCCCCCAACATTTGATATCGTAATCCTATTTGGTTATATTTCCTAATGTTCCCCAATGTGACTATAAAAAATGACAAAATTGCAAGAGGGATAATACAACATTTAGTCTCTTTCATGGAAATATAGAAATGACATTCTTTGTTCTTTTTAATATTTTTTTTTATTTTTCAATATTTGGTGATTGATTTAAAAAATATTAAAACTCCAGTTTTGTGCACCATAAGCTTAGGGAGTTGAAAAAAACACATTAATTCACAGGTTTTAGTCTTCAGAGTTTTGGAATTCCTTCTATTCAGAGGTGAAGGTGGGAATTAAGGAATGAAAGTGTAATAAGGAAACGGTAGTTTATTTTCTGGGGGCATAAAAATGAAACGCGAAGTGTCAGCTCTGTAGCAGGTAACTGCAAAATTGCTAGCAGCTTTAAAATATTGCTGGGTTCTTGGACAGAAGGTTTGGACTTTGTTTAATTTGCCTTTTCACCAGGAGTTAGAAGCTTAAACGTTACTAATACATTTTAGTTTGTGTGCATTTATTGAGAGCTATTTACAAGGTCGCTTCTAGGAAACTAGCTTGGTTCCTGGAGAATTTGATATAATATTGGGGGTACCCATGAACAGGACAGGTCTCCTTGTCAGGTGGTGGGAAAGGAAAGTGGCGGAGGAGAAGGCGCGGGTTGGGACATCGTCTCTCCGGGCTCTTGGTGAAGCATCGTCCCATCACAGCGTGGTGCTGGGTTTCATCTCGCAGAAGCCTTTCCGCGTCCGTCTCCCCTGTCTGGTGCGTTGCCGAGGCGATCGTTGGTCTGCTTAATCTCTGTTTTCCGACCGCAGGTGCCACTGGATGCCACCACAGGGCTCAGCCCCACCTCGGCCTGACCCAGGGAGTCCTCACCCACCTTTCCCGTGGCTGCCCCAACTCCAGCATCTTCTGGTATTCTGGTCTCTCGGTGGTTTCCTTTATTCAAGCGGCCTGGGGTTGGGTTTTGTCTGGTTTGCTCTGCAGTGGTCCCCTCTCACGTCCTGCCCGGCGTTACGCGGGCAGCAGCGTGGTTACGAGGATCCTGTAGCCATGGGGCAACCTCAGGTCCTGGCTGGTACAGGGTGAAACCCGGTATCTTCTGTTCCTGGCTTCCCCAGTTGAAGCCCAGGTAACCCTGGATCTAAGAGGGAACGCCCCAATTCCCGAGCAAATACCAGCCTCTCCAAGTACCTGTTTGATTTCATTTGGTTTCATTCACATCCCACCTCGCCTGCCTTGTCAAACGGCTCCTGGTGCAGGCACAGCTGCCGGTGATCGTCGGTGCCGTATTTGGGAAAGGAGAACCGGCTAATGGGGGGTGTTTCCTGCGGCGGGGGCCTGAGCTCCTCCATGGAGACCAAGCAGATCGGTGTCGGGGAACTGCGAACTGCGCGGGGTGGATCACTCCTGCTTCCCCAGCTCCGTGGAAAATTAGGCTGAGTTTTCAGAAGCATCAAGAATTTTTGGTGTTGCGTTGTTTTATTTTGTTTCTTCGGGGGTTTTTTGTTTGTTTGTTTGTCTGTTTTTTTGTTGTTTGTTTTATTTTATTTTGTTTGTTTTGTTTTATTTTATTTTGTTTTATTTTGTTTGTTTTATTTGTTTTATTTTGTTTTGTTTTATTTTATTTTGCCTTATTTTATTTTATTTTATTTATTTTATTTTATTTTATTTATTTATGTTTTTATTTTATTTTATGTTTCTATTTTATTTTATTTTATTTTATTTTATTTTTTTTTACGTTTTTATTTTATTTTATTTATTTTACATTTTTATTTTATTTTATTTTAAAATTCCATCAGGCAGGGGGCTGCCCAGGGCTGCCGAGGGCTGTGCAGGGACTCCGACACCGTGAAACAGCTGGACCAGGGCAAGGGATGCTTCTTCTCAGCAGGAACCAGCCCTTCCTCCAGCTCCCGCCTGGCCCATCCTGAACAAACCCACCTGCAAGAAGGGAAAAAACTTCAGACGTTAGTGCAAGTGGAGGAATTGTTCCTTGAATGACGTTTTTTGGGCCAGGTGGGTGAGCAAGAAGGAAAAGCCGGTGTCTGGCTGTCGGGGGCAGGCAGAGGGGTGGTCTCACACCGCCTGGCATGACAGGTTGGAGAAACAGGTTGTTCAAAGTTTAGGACTGGGGGAAGAGAGAAGGGATGGTTTTGCTGGGAAACCAGCAGAAATACTAAGCAATCAGTTAAAATACGTGGCAGAGTTTGGGTTTTTTTAAAGCCATCTCTGCTGGAGCCACTTTGATTCACCGTTGCTCAGCACCGCGTGCAAGCACCTACTTTTCCAAGTCAGCCTTGCGCCAACAGTGTTTGCAATGTTATTTAAACCATTTTCCACTCTTTTTTTTTCATCCACGGATTAGCAAGGCCCAGACAGCAGACGAATTCCCGGTTTAGGTTGAGATTTCCCCCGTTGGAAGCAGGGATGAAGAGCTCACACCTCGCCCCAAACCTGGACAAGCACCGGAGCTCCTGGGGGACACGTCGGGCATTAATCGGGGCTCACCTTCCACTTTCGTAAGACGCTGTTCAGCGTCTGCCTGAGGACTGCGCTAATGCTGCAGATCCACCACTCGTTTGGCTGCGTACGGTTTGGGATGGAAGTTCACTGTGCTTACGGGGAGATATACCTACTCGATACAAAATCAGCCGGCGTGTCCTAAGGAGGGATTTATCAGTAATAAAGAGCTCTGGGTAATGACATCTAACAAACACCATCTTTCTAATAGATTTTTTTGGTTTGCCCAGTGTGGCAGAACATCTTTATACCCACCTAAGCGTGTGGTGGGGATGTCTTTTGAACACGTGCCCAAGGGGGAACGGTTCTAAACTGGAAGAGGGGAGATTTAGATGAGATCTGGGGAGAAATTCTTTGCTGTGAGGGGGGTGAGCCCCTGGCCCAGGGTGCCCAGAGAAGCTGTGGCTGCCCCATCCCTGGAGGGGTTCAAGGCCAGGTTGGACGGGGCTTGGAGCAACCTGGCTGGTGGGAGGTGTCCCTGCCCAGGGCAGGGGGTGGCACTGGGGGGGCTTTAAGGTCCCTTGTGACCCAAACCATTCTATGATTCTTCTTTCTATGTATTATTTGTATTATCTTATTATTGCCCCATCCCTGGAGGGGTTCAAGGCCAGGCTGGACGGGGCTTGGAGCAACCTGGGCTGGTGGGAGGTGTCCCTGCCCAGGGCAGGGTGGAAGTAGATGGGCTTTAAGGTGCCTTCCCACCCAAACCATTCTGCGATTCCATGATTCTATGATATGGACAGGTATGGGCAGGTATGGCCATATCCCATTGTCACTGTCTCTAGGAGCGGTTTAGCTGCTGAAAAGGCCATTTTCTTCTTTGTGACTGTCCCACCAGTGGTAGCATCGAGTGGAGCTTCTCCTGGCCCGAGGGCCATCAGAGCATCCCGGGGACAGAGCTGGGCTGGTGGCAGGGAGCAGGGTGGTAGGGTGCGATGGTGCCTGGTGGCCACAGACCTTCTGGCTGCCCACCGTCCATCGCGTGGCAGAAAGAACAAAACATGCATGAGAAACGCTCCCGTTGCAGAGACTGGTTGTGAAAAAAATCGGTGTGAGGTGGGGCTGCAGCGTCTGAATCGCCGTCTTTAGTTTATGAAAATTATAATTATTTTGATTTCTGTCCACAGACAGCTTGAAATGTTGCAAAACTCTGCAGGTGCTCTCTGTTATAACAAAACCCCAGAACAGATGGTGCAAGGTACCAGGCCAGCTCAAGGGATTAAACGCAAGGCTTTTGAAATTTAAAATTAAAGCTGGGTGATCTTGGGAAAATGTGCCTGCCAAACAAGCTTGCTTAAAAAAAAAAGTTCTCCAAGTTCTCCATACAAGCTGATTTAATTCAAATGAGACAAAATTGGCACTTAAAAAGTGCTTAAGAGAGGATTAAAAATCGCGTTCAAGAAAAAAATGGGATGTATATGAATTATTTGTTGTTGCAGGAGGATTTTTTTTTTTGTGTCCGAAAGCAAATTTCTCTTCATTTTCTTGGTAGCGCTTGAGCGGGTGGTAGGGGAAAGGCTTCACTGACCTTTCCTTTCCTCGTCTGCTGCTCAAAGGATGGATGAGTCGGGGAACACACCGAGGGGGTGTGAGCCCCCCATGTCCCGTAGCAGGGTGCCGGCGGTGGGACCACCACCCCGGCAGCGATGGGGAGGGGACGGTGTCCTCGTGGCGGCTGGGGAGGCTGGGGCTTTGCTCCCTTTGGGTGGGTATGAAATTCATTCATGAATTTTTGCAATTCAGAGGGAAAAGGGCCCTCCTTTTGAGCGCGCTCCCCTTCCTCCCGCGGCAGCGAGGAGCGGGAGGGAAGGCGGTGCCCGCTGCGAGCCGAGCGCGGTGCCACGCTCCAGATGTCCCCTTTGTTTCAGCAGCATTGTGTCCCCTGCACAGAGCAATTCCCATTTCTCATTGGCACGGGACATTGTTTTCCGCATATTGTTTCGGTGTGGTTTTTGGGTTTTTTTTGTTTGTTTTTTTTTGGTTTTTTTTTTTTAAATCGCTCTTTATCGTGAGCCTAGTGGGGGCATTTAGGCTCACAATGAAGAAAAAGCCTACTGGGTGAAAAAGCAGCAATCTCCCCGGCTTTGATGGCCTTGTTGGCCAGAATTTGAGACTCCAGCAAACAGTTTGCTACAGCTCTATTTAAAACAGAAAGGGCTGGCAAATACTGTGACGCTGGACGGTGTTTGCTAAAGCCTTTGTTAATGTGTTAGATAACCTATTAATCACAACTTTTATATTCATATGCAAAATGTGCCTGGAGGACAATTTAATCATTATTACAAGCGCTTATATATTTACTTTCCCTTTCCCTTCCCCTCACAAGAGCCGTGCTCATTAACCCAGCGCCGGGGAGGCGGCTGCAGTGGGACGGGGCTGCGCGGGAAAGGGAAACACTGCCGAAAGTTTCAGCCCACGCTGCGTTTCGATACGAGTTCGAAAGCCGGCGTGATTAAAGCAATTGAAAGATCCTCTCTTATTTTTCTTTCCTATTCCTGTCTCGTCTTGTCCATATTAAAGGTTTTTAAGGACTTTAATTAGGTATACTGGTTACGGAGACGACAGAGAGCAACCCTTTCCACGCCCAGACACTTGATGGAAGATGATCACTTTGGCAGGTACAGGCTGGCCAAGCTGAACCGATATAAATTAACTAGGAAAGGTTAAATTAGAGTAAAATGAGGATTGCAGACCGATCTATGCAGCAAAGTTAATTCTGAGCCGGTGCTTGTTCTGTCCGCTGTGCTTAGTCCTAGCTGCGCAGAGGGCTCGGGATTAGGAGGGCCTTTCCGCACGAATCGTCATTAACTCTTTCTTTCAAATAAATTGTGATGTGGCGGGATGAGTTAAGGCTGTTGGTGCAGGACAGCGCGCCTCTTGTAAAGAACTTTAGTTTTAAAGCTGCGTCTTTATGCAGAAAGCAAGGCAAAACTAACAAGAGCTTGTGAAGGCTGCCGTCGGGTGAAGAGCGGAGGAGCAAGAAGACCCCGGAGTGTGCTGTTGTGCAGCCATCTGGCCCTTCAGCCCGTGCCCATGGTCCCGTGCGTCACTGTCCTCCTCCACCAAGGACTCAAAATAAGGCCAAAATGTATCTCGTGTTCATATACCCAGCTCTGCTCTTTGGACACCCTGGGGAGAACAGGCTGCGGGGGACTGGGGTCAGGGCGGTGGGGTCCGTCGGGGTGCTGGGGTTGGCTGGAGCTGGGGGGCTCTGGCCAACCCCCCTGCTCAAAGCTCAGCCAACCTGGGGAGCTCGGGGCTGGTTGCCTGGGCCCTGGTTCTGCTGAATTTTGGGTATCCCCAGGGATGCTCTCCATGACTCGTCACGTCTTCCTCACATGGCCCCTCCTGTCCCACTCCTTTCTGCCCATCGCCCCAGCACCCCCATGCAGGACTCTGCCCCCCACCATTGCTCAACCTCGGGAGGTCCTCTGCGCACGTTTCCCACCCTGACACCATTCCCCAGCCGCCGCGGGCAGCAGGGTGCCACGTGGGATGTTGTCCGCAGCATCCCACCACCGAGGGACAACCTCGGCCCCTCAGTCACCTCAAACGTCCTGTTGAGTCAGCACCAAGACTTTGGATGGACCCAGTTGGTGTGTGTTTTTAGTGGCCAAGACTGAAAAAAATGGCAGTGTGACAGCAGTGCATAAATGTTAACACATTTAAATCACTATACAGTATCCAGAAAGACAGTATTACCTATGGATTGTTCTAGATCGCTGTTTCAACTCTCATGTAGTCTATTTGAACAGCGCAAACAAACAGGGATCGATCCTATCCGTTTATCCGAATTAACAAAAAATGGCGATTTTTGTGTTTTATCAGGATGTCTATTCATTTTGGTATTCAATTACAGGGTTCATTAAATAAGATCCTATAGCTATATTTCATCTTTTCGTTGCGATATGGTATTGCCGTGTATATATTACGTGCACGGTGCATGAGGCAAAAGCTAAGAGGCTGTCTCGCTGCCTGCTGTTGAGAAGAACATCCGCCACCTCAAATTGATGGAAAGTTGCAGTATTTCCAGAACGAGAGCCTCACACGTTGCCGGGATGCCTGCAGCCAGCGTTGCACCGACGAGGTGGGCTGCTTCCACAGCACCATTTTACGGAGCTATAACAGCCAGTAAAAATGATTTAATTTGTTTGACGGTCTTTAATCTACCCTTTGTTAGAGTGTTTGGTGCTGAAGTATTTTTTTCAAGGACTTGTGGTTGCTATAGATATTTTATTCCATAATAAGGATTACATTGCATGTAATCCTATGAAAAGATAGAGTAATTAATTTGAAAATTGCTAAGGAGTCGATAAGTATTTAAAACCTTAATTACGTGTAACCTTGTTTTCTCTTGCGGCTCATCAGATACAGTGTCTTTGAAGAGGGGGAACGGCCTTTTGCCGTGGGTCCACCCTGCCCAGCTCTTTGTGCATCTCCCAGGACTGGCCGGGGCGCAAAGAGCCCGAATCCGCCGCGGAGAGCTCGCAGGCACGGGGAAGTTGTTCTTTAAAGCTCTGGAGAAATGCAGTGCATTTATCAAGCTTTGAGTGGATATCATTGTGTTTATAACAGAGTGGAGGCACCATGCAATTTTGCTCTTGAAATTGGTTTATATAGATGACTGGTTGCTGTGAAGTGTGTGTCAGAGTTGCATGCAGCCGTTATGAAGTAGTACAATTGTCATCGCTTCTTACATGGTTGTTGAGAAGAGCTTGAGAGCCCAGCTCAGTCAGCTGTTGAATAGATAACCCAACACAGTTAACGTGGCATACATTGTAAAGAATTACATGCCTGCTACAATGAGCTCTGGGCCTTTGGTCTAGATAATAATCCTGGTGGGTGTACCACGTGTAGTGGCTGTCTGATCGCTCAGATATGACTGACGAAACATAAAGAAAAATGTCAGTCGGCTAAAAGAAAAATGCTGCTGTAAGTTTGTTTAAGGTTCATGTAAACGGCTGTGCTTTTTATTTAACCCCGAGTCTCCCAAAGACTTGGCTGTCAAGCTAAATGCGGATCTATATGTAAGCTGCGGGTGAAACTCCATTTTAGATCGCGTTGAGATTTGTCAGCTGCGATAAAGGCTTTGGCCATCTCTTCCCATCGCGGTGGCCTTGTCTTCTCATTTCACAGCGAGCAAAGTCCTTGTGTCAGTTTACATTTGCGATGCGGGAGCCTAACACCACTAAAAAGGATGAGTGTTCGCGACTTTTAAGTGCCGTGGCATGATTCATTTCAGTGAATTGAAGTAAGCCAGAATAATCAAGCTGGCAATATGGACTGGACTGGAGGAGCAGTAATTAATACTGCTAGCAAATTAAAAAAAAAAAAAAAAAAGAAGAACTGCCATGTAAGAGCTCCACGGCTGTTTGCCACTCAAACAAGGTTTGGACATTGGAAAGATGAACGCGTGTGAGAAACATTCCGTGGCCTTGAGGCACGGCCGAGGCCATGGAGTCGGAGGAGGTCAAGGCCAAGGCTGGTGTTGCTCTGGGTTGCTGTAATGGCACCTGTATTCAGCACACCTTCCGTGAGCTTGCTTTGCGCTGGTCTCTGGCAGCTTTAAACCCCTCGTGCTGCTCCTCCTGCTGTTTGCAGTAGAGCATCTACAGATCTGGATGTGGACCGTACGAATGAGAGGGCTGACGGGGCTGGCTTGGCCACCCATTGCCCTACACAGTACTTTAGGGGAAGGGAGGGATTAAAGTCCTGTCAATCCTTTCATAAATTGAATTTTTTTTTTTTTTTTTTTTTGGTACTCGAAATTGGTATTTTTTAGGTTGCTTGAATTCTGTGCGACATCCACCCACAGGGCGACATCTCTCCATCAGACACTGGTGGCCGCTCTGCCCATGAGACGCTAGTTTCAGAGGCTTCTCCTTATAAGAGGACTGAAATCCTACTGGATCATCTCGGCAATTGAAAATTCCTCTCCAGATATTATAGTATTACGTAAGTAATTGTTTGAGAATTGCTTTTATTTGCCCAAGTGACTGTAGCATGGGGTTTGCCGTGAAGATGGCACCCCTTCGAAAAGCCCAAGCCCAAAAGCTGATTGATGATGGAATAGGCTGCAGACCCTCCATTTAGGTAGGTTTTAAAGAGCAGCGTCGCAACGGGCAGTGCTTGTGTCGTGGCAGACTTGGGACTATTCTCGGGTTATTTTAGTAAGGGCTGGTTCTGCACCACATAAACCCCCGTAGACTGCTTTGCTTCGGTTTGGGGTTTTTTTGATTTTTCTGCACAGCCGTCAAATACTGGTGCTTTATTTATGACACCAATAATACTTCTGTGCCACAACAGGACACTTTTATTGCTGGTTTTGTGGTATTTGCATTTTTATTTAAAAGTCTGAGCCAAGCAGCAATCTGGGGGAAAAAAAAATCAAAGCGAATAAATAAGAATTTGACAAAAATATGCAGTCTGTGTCCCTAAAGGGATGAGCAGAAGAGGAGAGTGTGCTGAAGGGACCCCCAACCCTTCGATCCGGGTGGCTGGGTGCCGGGCTCGAGGAGGAGGAGGAGGGCGGGCAGCGATGGCCCTGGGGGTGGGCTGGGCTGGCTGCGGGACCCACGCAGCCTCCACCTCTCTCATCCCTGGCAGATGTTGTCCATCCACAGCTTTGTCACGTGAGATGTGAAAATATCCAGCGCACCCTTTCCCTGCACACGGAGGGAAATGCCAGGTACGGCTCTTCCCTGCTTTATTATTTTCTCTCGGTTTACGTGGCAGTCTTTTACCTTCTATTTTTTGCTCCTCCATTTATTGCCCCCAGAGCTTGCGGTAGCTCACAGCAGCTAATGAAGCATCAGCTACGTTGAGCAGAACAGGACCCTGCTCAGTCTGGGGCTGAACCCGCGTCCTGCTGACACCAGGCTGAGCTTGGAGCAAAATAATTGGAAATCTTTTCATATTTCCAACTCCCAGCGCATACTGGGGGAGGAGAGAAGGGTTGGAAATATCCCTTGGTAAACTCAGAGAACCGTATGGCTCAGAGAATGGGTTTGGACTGTTGGGTCCAAAGTCAGCAGCATCACCACAGGGGTGGCAAGATGAGGCGACAAGGGACAGGAGTTAGAGACGATGGATTGATTTCTTTCACCCCAAATTCCTCCATAAATATTAGCCCTAAAAGCTCTCTACTCACAGCTGTTGTGTGTAGTGTTCCTCTCCCCAGCCCGCCAGAGCCACCACCAGCTTGGAGGTATTTTCTTTTCAGTGCAGCAAAATTTGACTTTTTCTGATGAGTGAAGCCCTTCCTGCATAACGACGGCCTCCGCTTGCGGGCACGTACGGTCCTCCTTTTACCTTACCTGTCCTGGGTTAACTCTGATTTTGGCGCTGTCGTTGCTAGAGGATGCACAAAAATGGGTGCCCGTTCTTCCTTACATTCCCATTAATCGCAGCACGGTTGTAAAGCGTTTTGCCTCAATTTTCCAGAAGACCCTTGTTGCATGGAAGTTCCTTAGGGCTCTACTATAATCCCGAGTCTTTTAGATCTTTATTGTTGGGATGTGGCCAGTCATAATTTGGCCAATTTTCTTGTTATTCTCTTCCCTCCACGTCTAACTCCCCCTCCTGCCCCACTTTTTATTTTCTCTATCTGAAAAAGTCTCTTTAAAGAAATCACCTTTCAGGAGCTATGTTTGAAAATACCTAGTAATGAAGCTGCCAATCCGCCTTTCCTTGATAAAAATATTACAATTGAAGTAGTCTGATACCGTGTGCTTTTTTTGGACAGGAAAGGGTTCAAAGCTCATCCCAGGAGGTCAAAAAAATTCTCAGGGAAGAAAAATTCCAAACAGCTGCTATATTAAATTTTAGTTTTACAGAAAAAGAAAGACTGAGGAAAATTATTAGTGCTAAATAATAGAAAGATAGCAGCAGAATGTATCATTTTGCAGCTAAGGAATATATTCACACAGATGCAGGAGCTTTTCCCTCGCATGCGATAGCTGCCCATTCTTTAAACAGCCAAACGGGGGCTTTCTAGTTTAGATTCTTGGAATTGCCCTCTGGAGGCACCTGTCTGTTCCTCTGAATACTTTAACTGAAATCGATAGCAATAGGATGCCGTTCAGTATTAGACCAAAAAAAGCATGCCCTTCATATTTTTTCTTAGTAATCTTATGATATCCTAATTCGTAAAATTATGCTAGAGGATTCCGTTTATATACACATGACATATGTTTATGCATTTTAATACGAAATCCTTTATAATGGCTCATATTGAAATTTCAGACTCTAATGGCGCAATGTGTGCGGCATGAAATGCAGCAATTTTTCACAGTTTCTACCGCTGCATTTTACTTACGGTACTAAAATCTCGACTCCCATTCAGAAACTTGGCACAACCCCATTAAAACAGTCCAGAAAACAGAGTTTTAGACAAATTCTTTAAACTGTTTGCTTGATTTTCTTAATATAGAAGGAGGGGTTGGTTTGGGTTGAGGTGGTTTTGGGTTTGGGTTGGTTTTTTTTTTATTTTCTTCCACCAACAACTTAATAAAAATGTTCAGGCGGCTGACTTTGGAAGGGGTCCCTTGAGCAGGGTGGCAGCTGGAGACCTGGTCATAGAACCATAGAATGAATTAGGTTGGAAGGGACCGTAAAGCCCCCCCAGTGCCACCCCCTGCCCTGGGCAGGGACACCTCCCACCAGCCCAGGTTGCTCCAAGCCCCGTCCAACCTGGCCTTGAACCCCTCCAGGGATGGGGCAGCCACAGCTTCTCTGGGCACCCTGGGCCAGGGGCTCACCCCCTCACAGCAAAGAATCTCTTCCTAATATTTAATCTAAGTCTCCCCTCTTCCCATTTAAAACCGTTACCCTGCCGTGTGCCCCCGATTCAGCAGGGAGCCGGCTCCGGGGTGAACGTGAGATTTGCTCTGCAGGGCACACGGCCTTGTTTTGCGTTCGGGGCTCCTCCATCGCCCTCCCGTTTGGAGCCAGGCTCCAGGTCGGGTGTTGAAGATGAGGCTATGAAAAAATAATCAGACGAGGAATACTTTGCAGAAATGTGTAGAATATGTATATGTATCTATATAGACATATGTATTTGAGAGAGCTGCCTACTCTGTTCTCTCCCGAGGGGAAACAGGAGGCTGTGGGTTCAGAAGGGAAGAAGAGCCACATGCAATGATGCCTTGTACACGTTTTTCCACCCTTGCCTTTTCTTCTCCCACTAGCAGCCTCTTGAGGCGTTTATCCTCTCTGAAAGTTGAACTATATTTGTAAGCGTGGAAAGACAGAGTTTCAGGGTCTCCATTCCCCCTTCCCCTGTGTGTGTGGGAAAGCTCCGGGAGCAGAAGGTGGGTTCCTGTGGCTCCTCTGGGAGATGCTTCGTGTCTCACCTCTCCCCCTCGATGGAAAATCCAGTTTCGTGCTTGGCTAAACTGCCCGAGCCTGGTGTCCCTGCCAGGCACAAAGCGCGACGAGCCCCAGGAGTGGGCGTTTGGAGCAGGAACCCGCACTTGCCTGTGCCCAGCACGCAATGGCCACGCTCTTCTCTGTTTGAGCCTCAGAAGTCAGGGCACACCAAATTGCCTTACATGAAATATTTGCACTACTCGGGCAAATCTATTCCCAAAAGGAGGATGGCCGCAGTTTCACCACCTCCTGCCCTTCCAGTGGGCTCCTCAGGCAGAGGGGCTGTAGCCCAAAGATGTGTCTCCGTCCCCCAGGCTCCAGGTTCCCGGCAGCCCCCGGCTCTGCACGGGGAGACCGGGACGCTGCCTTTAAAGCATGGATAGAAAACTTGGCTGTGAGCAGGGCGAAGGGAGCCGTTTCATGGGCTGTCGGTGGCTGAACAGGGGCACGCTACAAGGAAAATTAATTTCATCTGGCACAACAGTGCAGGATGCACACCGTGTAAAAACTTAAAAACCTATTGTGGCTCTGAAATCTGGGAAAATACTGAGGTTTTGTTCTATTACCTTTTTTTTTCCAGCTTAAATGTTTTGGGGGGTTGTTTTTTTCAGGTAAAATAGTTTTATTTTAATAACTGTAACCAGCTCTGTTTGCGTCCTTTAGACATAAATCCCCACAGCGATTACGGTTCTTTGCTAATGGAAATAAAAGGTGAAAGAACTAAAAATAATAAAAATACTTCAGGTCTCTACACTTGAATTCAATTAATGCCTCCATCTTAGTCTATCAAACACTTGAGAGAGCCACAATAAGAGGAAATATAGATATAAGTGCCTAAACAAAGTGGTCAACAGTTGCACAGCCATATAAATCACCCCCTCTTCATGAATGTGCTCAAAAAATCAAATTATCACTTTTATTTTCTCCAATTACTTTAACTACTTTCACCTCAAAACCACGCAAATAATGTTGAAACCTTCTAAAGGACGTTGCCTTTGCTGCTGCAGAGGCAGAAGATGGGGGTCTGTCCCGGCAGTGGAGCGGGGACGGGGGCTCTCTTCCCTGGCCATGCGTTTTGCAAACAGGCGTGATTTGCTCTTAGCGTTTGAAGGAAGCCTTTGCAAATTGACGTTATTTTTTTTAAGTGTAAATCCCTGGGGATGAGTTAGAAAATGCTTCAGTGCTTTTAAAAAATAGCATTTTGCTTGAGCGGTGGCTCGGCTGGCCCTGCAGACCGTATACATTCATTTATTTGGAGGCTCCAAGGGTGGCGTCCTGCCCTTGCATCGCTTCCTCCCAGTCCTTCCGTTGCACCACGCGCTCCCCGTTGCTCCTTGTTAAAAGTAGTTTTAGTCTCTCTGTTTTCCTTTCAGTGGCCATTATCCGCCAGACAAACTAAACCCCAAAGAAGACCATCCTGCCTTAAAGGCTAATTATATTGGTTATAATTATTCTATCTCCAATTTTCATGTAGCACCAGGGAAAACATGGTGTGAATTGAGGGAAAATGGTTGCTGTGATTTTGTGCTACCTAAAGCTGGTGGTGATGGTGGCTCTGCCCGGGAAGGACCCTCGCCGTATCCATGGTTCCGCTCCCGGAGGATGCTGGATGTGCAGAGGGATGCTGGGGAGGGACAGCCCAGGGGGCAGGATGCCGCATGGGTCTCCTTCAGCATCACCTAACCGAGAAACATACGTGCTTGGGGGAAAACCCAAACCTGCAACACTCCGTGCTAAGGCTTTAGCAAGGAGGGATGGAGAGCGCAGGATTACCGGCATGTTTCCTGTTAAAACGGGCAGATTAGCAGTTCCTGCAGTGTTTCATGGGGAAGTCAGAAAGCCCAGCAATGCGGACACCCTTCGTACATCTCAAACCAGGGCTGAAGCCACAGTCTAAGCACACATAGAGGTGTGCTTATGTCTTCTGTACCGTAATGCCCGGGACCTTTGCTCGTGGATTTGCTCCCACAATGTCCGTCACTGTGCAAAGCCAGCACAGCACTTCCCCCCTTCTCTGGAGGAGTGAAAATGCTGGTGGCCCAGTGGTGCCTCTCTTGATGCTGGTGTGGTGGCATCCAGCCCTGCCCCTCGCTACGGCCACGGCATCCTGAGCCCAGAACCTGCCTCATCTCCATCGATCCACGCTGCTTCTCCCAGCAGATGTCTTTGGGGATGCGTTGATTCTTTGCAAGATCAACACAATACTTGAAGAAAATCGGTCTTCTGTGGACTGGGAAACTTGATGCAGAGGAAGGAGATGCCTGGCACCTACCATCGGCAAAACAAAAAAAAGGAAGAGAAGAAGGAGCGATTGAAGGAGCTGGGACTGTTTAGTTTGAGGAAGAGGACGCTGAGGGGAGACCTCATCACTTTCTACAACTACTTGAAAGGACATTGTAGAGAGGTTAGTGCTGGTCTCTTCTCACAGGTAATTAGCGATAGAACAAGAGGGAATGGGTTCAAGCTGCAGCAGGGGAGGTTTAGGCTGGACATTAGGAAAAAATTCTTCCCAGAAAGAGTGGTCAGACCCTGGAATAGGCTGCCCAGGGAGGTGGTGGACTCACCATCCCTGAATGTGCTTAAGACTCGTTTAGATGTGGTGTTGGGGGATATGGTGTAAGGGAGAACTTTGTAGAGTAGAGTTGATGGTTGGACTCGATGATCCCAAGGGTCTCTTCCAACCTAAATGATTCTATGATTCTATTCTATGAAAACACCAGTAGCCTTTCGTGTCAAAGTAGAGGTTCGGGGGAAGATGCTCTCATCTAGACGTGGCCAGTTGGGCGCAGAAGGACATCAGGACCAGCTCGGTGTGATGAGCCTGGGTTCACTTCAGCAGAAGGAAGAGATTTATTCAAACACCGCGTACCCAAACAAACCGAGCCTTTCCCACCCCAAGGTACTTTAAAATGAGCAGAGTCTGTTACTGGCGGTGCGTCACCATTGCCTCCAGACAGCTTGGGCGTTCGTCTTTAGAAAACATGCTTTACTCAAAATATCCAGAAAATACATGTGAACACAAATACTTAGACTTTTGTTTACAGCTGAAAAACACGCACTGCTCTGTCTCGGCTCACACCGGCCAAAGTCACTCGTTCTGCCCAGCATGAGCCTGGCACAAAGGCCGGATCTTCAGACCGACCTCTTCCCCGAGCACAAGTTTAAATTTTACCTATGCTGGGGTGCTCAGAAATGCTTATTTTAATTTTTCAATTTCAAGATTCCAATTAAATACTTTACCAAAAATGCTACCATTTTATTACTGGAATAATTCCCAAAATAGTTCTGTTAAAAAAATTTCATTTTTGGTCTTGGAATGTACATCTATTCCAGAAGAAAGCATCACAGGGGCTGATAAAAATATCTTTGAAAATATCGTATAGAATAAAAAAAAGGCATAATTTTTTTCTTTCTTTTCAGGCCAGGCTTGAGCACAAAGGGGGACGATCCCTGGCCAGCTCTGCCTGGTGGGGTCAGCGCGGCTGGGACCGCAGCTCTGTCCAGGGGAGGTGGATGCGCCCGGAGAGATCACATCCCACCTTCCGTGCACCCTCCTGGGGCGCCTGCGGGGTCACTGCATTCATATACCCCATGTTTGGAAGGAGACATCTATGTGTATGCAAGCGTACGATATCTGTACATATGTATCAATCGCCATCTGAATTTTCATGAGACAAATGCATGTTTGCAGTTGGCAGGAAAAATGCCTAAATGTCACTGAAATATTTCTTACCTGCTACTAACAATTATTATTTCTAGTATGATCATTATGCAGTAGGGTACTTTCTCCTGGAAAGACTGGTTAAACTGAAATATTTCTCTCCTGTAGAAAAAAACACAAGTCAATACCTTTTAAGGTTGGGGTTTTTTTTTTTCCATCTTATTCTTAACTCCTGCGTCGTTGATTTAAGTATCCTCTGTAATGTGTAATTGTAAAAACATTTTGAAGAATTAAAACGCTTACGCACTTGTAGCCATTCGTTACTACTGAGGTGTTAAAATAATTTATTCCATTATATTAACGATTGCTTGATGCATCAAAAGATAATTTGCCATGTAATTTTGTTAAACCTGAAACTGTAGCATATTTTCTTGATAATACCATTAATAATCAAGAGTAAATAAAATGTTTAGTGGTAGGCACATTAATTATCGCCTTCATCTACTGGTGTTTAAAACTAAGAAATAATTAAATGCGCTTTAATAATATATGGTTCTGGGAAAGCGGGATCATTTATGAATTGCTAGAGGTGCGTACAGCTGCCTTTCCCTTGAGAGGAGGAATTTATGCCGAACACCCCGCTGATTGTTCAGGAGTAAAGAACCAATAGCTGCATGTACAGAGGTTTAATTTAAAGTGTGTTTCTCACTAGGCTGCTCACAACACTTAATTAAACTCTGCTGTTTTGGCAATGACAAATGCTGTAGTGCAAAAGGAACCAGAGTAGCAGTGACTGAGAAGCTCTCGTAATTTCTTTCATGTGCACTGGCAGCCGGATCCAGGTCAGGAGAGAAGGAAAGAATAAAAGAAGATTTATTTAAGGTGTTTGAAGGAAGTTGCCACTTTCCAGCGTCTGTGTTAATTCCCAAAGACAGTTTCCTTCCATGCGGGATTCATCAACTGGGGGGTTGCAGACACTAAGACTCTATGACTCTCTATTACGGTGTGTGGCCACGGACAACAATTTGCCACCGTTTCTCAGCCTTTTCACCCGAGATGCTCCTATTCATCCTGTTGGGCTGGTGGATAAACCAGTCAAAAGCAGAGGATGCTGGCGGGGGCCTGGCCGTCCGCTCCTTACCCACCGCCACCGCTCCTCCCGGCTTCAGACGGGCCCGTGAATACCGCGTTGAGCGTGCGGCGCTTGGATACTGAAAAAAAAGGTGATTCCAAGCAATATAGTAATCAAGGTTTTAGTCAGATTGCGTCATTCCCTCTTCAGATAGATTTCTAAATAGGCACGTTTCTTTCAAGCCATTAAAAAAAAAAAAAAAATCTATTTTTTTCACATTTCTGCTACAAAATACCAACCTGAAATGTGAGGAAACACTCTTTCGGAGATATTTTTAGCTTCAAGTCCTTTATTTTAGGCATACATGGACATAAATGGTATTGCATGTTAAACCACAGTCTCTTCTGCTTTTAATTCACTGTTCCCCTGTACATCTGTCCACACAGTTTAAGAAGGCTAATGTAAATTGTCAGTAATATATAGTCTCTTTTAGCACTTGCATTAATAAAAAAAAAGCAGTGAAACAGCTACCACTGATAATAACAGGGGTTTTTTTCCTCTGTCCCTCCGTCTTTCCAATCAGAATCCAGGGGGCTGTAAGGATGCCTATTTTGGGGAGCTCTCCCTCAATTTAAGTCTGCGTTGAAGCTGACAATTTCTGAGGCAAAAAGCGCTAAGATCTTTTGCAGTGAAAACAATAATAGATTATCGGTTTAGAGAATGCCAGATAAGGCTTAAATTTCCTCTGTGGAGAAAAAAAAAAAAAAAAAAGGCAGAAAATAATTTGGACCAGCTTCCTTAAGCATGTGGATGGAGGAAGGAGCCAGGAGGGAGGCGAGCGGCGTTTAGCCTGTGATTGTGCCATGAAAGAGAGCTGCAGACATCTGAAAAGTTGGGGCCGAGGAGAAGCCCTCGCAGGCTGCTAGCCTGTAAAATATTCCCTTTCATTTCCTGGGGGTCTCCGGATGAATCGGAGGCAGCGTTTCCCGCTGGCCGGGGGCGAGGAGCTCCTGCGAAGTGCTTGCCAGGCGCTGCTCGAGCAGAGCAAAGAAAATGGTTTCTCGTCAGCATCGCGAGGACGTGTCAGATGCGGCGGTGATATTTATAAAAATATCACACCCGGTAAAGCTGCTGCTTTTTTTTTTTTTTTTTCTTTGAAGGGTATTTTGATGATTCTAATGTAAACCATTTGTTAATTTAATTGATTTTTTTTTTTCCTCTTTTTAGTATGGACTTAGATAAAACCTCAGACGAGTCCCCGAGGGCTGGCGGCTCTCTTTGATCTGGGCGAGCTCTTCCACTGCTCTCTCCCGTGCTTTTTGATGCCTTTCTCCCCTCTCCCCGCCACCTTCTCTCTGCCAGAAACTCTCCCGTCACCCTTTGCACCCATTGTATTGCTTCCCACCGCCCTTCACCCTCTCTGCCTTCTCCTCTTTGCAGCTGTGGGGGTCCCCCATCGTTTCTCCATCGCAGCTGGGGAAAGCGTGGGCAGTGTCTCTGGTTCCCCACCCTAACTGGGACCATCTGCTCTTCACTTCCCTCTGATTAACCCTGATTTTCCCCCCTGTCCCCATCCCTTCCCCCCTTTTGGGTGTTTGGCTGGGATGCCTGTGCTCCCCATCCCAGGACGCCTCCACCAGCAGAAGCTGCTCCATCTCTGGAACCTCCTGTCTGGCCAGGTTCAATAACGCAAGCGCAGCTCCGTGCTGATGTGCCCTCTGCCTATCTGCTGTGGTCCCGACTGTGTTTGAAGTATTAAGGTAAAACTTTATATAATACCTTTTACTGGAGATAGAGTAATTCAGCCGGGGCCTATTTACCCTACCCATTTATTTAAAAGTCCAACAATAAAACCAGTCCATTCTGAATGGTAGATAAAATGCGGTGTAATTGATGAATGCCTTTTGGCAAGTGCAGTTGAGTTTCCATGGGGTTTTATACATTATTGACACTGTCAGTGATTTCAGTGATTGTGGCTACAGCTGGGATATTATTATACCGTGTTGCAGTACTTCTGTCGGGAGGCTATTGCAGAGGCACAGCTGGAAGTGCCAGTGGCATTTGATGTTCATGACCTGCAGTAATTGTACCATTTCATAATGGGAGTTTAGGAAATGCGTGGTGAAGAATTAAAGGGTGGCCAGCGCAGTGGCTTGAGGGCAAGGGAAGGGGCTCTGATCCGGCCGGCTCTGGCACCGCGGGGCAAGCTGGGCTCGGGGGGACCCACAGGGCTTTCTGTAGCCCCAGGCGCTTCCATTGCTTCCAGATGGAAGGAATGGCGCTAGGGTGGTGGCAAATCTCACCAGGAGCCCTTCACCTGCCCTTCCTCTCCCACGGTGCTGGGTGCTGTTGGCCCCTGGGCCGTACAAATGGCCTGCTCACCTGTGGGAGCCCCAGCTGGGTCTACGCAGAACAAAGATTAAAACGCTTTTCTCCCTGATTGCTGATGTACTGACAAATGAGCCGTTTAAACAACCTGTCGCGACCCCCGCTCCGCTCTCGCCGTGCGGGCGGTGGCGGCGCAGGCCCCACGCGTGCCATGGCGCGGTGCCGCCGGCTGCAACGGGGCCAACCTGCCCCGCGACACGCACGTGGTGCTTCTGGTAGGGAAGCTCTCCCATTTCTTTCCTCTGGCGGGTGGCGTGGTGAAGGTTTTAAACCTTTTCACAGCAGCAGAGAAACCTTATATGAGACATTCCCACGGCACACCAGAGGACAGACACAAGCGCAGCCTCCCCAGGCACAGTACAGGCACGGGGTACGCTTTGTCCATCACCATTTGAGTAGTTGCGTGGCTCTTTCATCTGCACTCCGCTCCTAACAGCAAAACATCTTAAACCTGTCTTGATGATTTTGCAAAAGCGGTCATTTTCAGAGCCTTTGAGAGGGCTATCTGTGTGCTCTGATGGGTTGCCCCTCTGTTTGGAAGGGGGTTGTAAGTCGGGCCAGTTTGCAGTCTTACCGTGTTTCACAGCTGTGGTCAGATGCCTGACAAAAACATGGTATTTACCTGCAAACAGCATCTCCAGTAATGCCGAGGAGCTACAGGGCTTCTTGTACAGAAGCAACGCTGACAGAAAATCCATGCTGGATCCATCCGTTCCGTCCCTGGAGGGGTTCAAGGCCAGGGTGGACGGGGCTTGGAGCAACCTGGGCTGGTGGGAGGTGTCCCTGCCCAGGGCAGGGGGGCGGAACGAGATGTTTAAGGTCCCTTCCAACCCAAACCATTTTATAATTCCTTATGAAACAGCTTAAAAGTAAATGATAACATGGGGCTGATGGCTCTGGATAACCTAAAGGTTGGTGGGTTTGAGCTTTTTTTCCTTATGGTTGGGGTTTTTTTTTTTTGGGGGGGGGGGGGGGTGGTGGTTTGGGGGGTTTATTTTGCTTTTTAATCATACAAACTTTAAGAGGAATTTCGTGGCGCTCGGTATAGAACTGAATGACCCCATAGAAAGTATTGCACTTCCCAGTAACTAACCTGTTTGTTAAATCTTTATTTCCTGTTAAATTTATACGACGTTTCACAGCATTGAGGATCTCTGACACACAGTTCTGTATTTATTTACTCTGGCTTCATCTTTGGCACAAAGCAGAGGGTTGCAGGTCGTGTTTGGCGTGACTCTGGTGTTGGTGTCTCGGTGCTGGGGTCCGACTGCCTGGGACATCTCGTGGGCACGGACCGTGGTGAAACAGCCATGGTGACTGATGGTCTGGCATCTGGGAAGTGATGCCGCCATGGTTAAACCTGTGGGTTTAACATACGTACTGGCTTTGTATACGTATATACTCTGCTTTCAAATCTAAATGTTTGCTCTGAATCTTTGGCCACTTTTCTCCCCTTCTTTCATTTTATCTCCTGCCTTTGACTGGTTACAGTCTCAAGGTGTTTGCCATATATTCCACAGTACAGCAAGAAATCCATGTTGAGAGATACCAAATTCCTGTTAGCTGTTAAGGTTGGAAGAGGTGCGTTAGGTAGCCCATCACATAAAGCTTGATAAAAATCCCTGAGTAAATGCCACAGGAACCCTCCAGGAATAGAGCCTTTAATCTTTAGATCGTCTAAAAGGAGCCTGGTGACATGACTTGGCTTATTGCAGAAAGCTAATTTCAGTGACTCTTGTGATATTGTGAAGATCCCCAAGTCCTTCTCCCCATCCTGTTCTAGGAGGCAGAAACGGGTTCTTGCTCATGACATTATTTTTTATTTTTTTTTCAATGGAAAAAAATAAAATTACAAGAAATTAAAAGTACTTGGGTATGCCTAAGCACTTCTAACCTTTTCAAAGTGCTGGATGTGGCTGTTGTGTCCCCTTACCCAGGGCAAGGGCTGGTTCAGAGCATCCCTGGCACCGCTTGGCCCAGGGTACTGGTATTTCGGGTGCTGAGGAAGGGATGTCCCTTGTATTGTCCACTGGAAAACGATGTCCTTCTGCTGCTTTAGCATCCCTCAGCTGGGCAGACAGGAGAGGCTGGCTCCCTGCGATAACGGGTGTGCTGCTTGCTGGGAAAACACTGTCCTCGGGAAGAAACTGCAGCAGGCGAGAGTGGAGGCTTTAACTTGGTTTTTTATTATCTTAGTATTGGTATCTGAATATGTTAAGTGACATTCTGAAGGAAAAAAACAGCAAAGGAAAGACTCTGGAAAGTAACTTAGATCTTATTAAAAGCTGATGGGATCTGTGTACGTAACTCACAATAACTTGGGACATTTTTTTTTTTCAGTATTTTTCTCAATAAGTAATAAACTTGGCAAACCATTTATTATTGCTGTTTCATGAGATGATGTTTCATCGGTGGGGAATATGTAGGAAAACTGTTTTATGGTGTGGTGCGGGTCCTTGTGGACCTGCATCCCAGGTACCCGTGTCGCCGCGCGCTGCTGCCCGACCCTCTCTGATCTTGCCCTCCCGCCTGCCTGGACTCGCGTCCTGAAGTCGCCTTGGATGGGTGGGAATTGGAAATTTTGGGAGTTAGCATGCATGCTACTGACTTGGTGTAAAAATAGACCTTTTTCTTTTTTTTCTTCTACCTGGTCAGGGCAATGTGTATGTGTTTTGATCTGATCCTACCACTACTTCATCCCTGTCTGTAATTTTTATGGACTAATTTATTTTGCAGAAGAATGTGTGAGGGTTTTTCTTTTTTTTTTTTTTTTTTCTTTTTTTTGGGGGGGGGACAGGTAAATGAAATGAAAGATTAAAGCTTCAGGAGGTGTAAACACTTTAGTAGCTGAACCTGAAATACCTACTGCGTTATGAGCCAACTTAAAATCCGTCAGCGCTGCCACAGCTTGTGTGACCCACTGGTGTCGCTGAGCATCCTACGAACGCCCAGGGCCAGTGCTCTGGGTTTGGTGTCATACCGTGGGGTTTTGGGGCTGAGAGAGGAACCGAGAGATGCTCGGTACTAACAGCACTGCAGACCACAGGTGTGGCGTATCATCTCTTGAATCCCATGCTGAACTCAGAACGTATGGTTTACTTTTTGTCCCACACTATTAATAAAGTTGTATTAATGGCTAACTTATAGTTGAGAATTAAATCAGTCAAGAGAAAAAAAGCGGGGGGGAGGGAAGATTTTTCAGTGACATGTCACATGAAGACAGAACACGATGATGGCCATGAAGGTGCGCTGTAGGTACAATGCTGAAGATTGTACCCCCACCCAGACACTGCCACCCGTAACTGAGATGGCAAAGAATGCACTGTTGATCTTGGATTTTCAGGAGTTCAAGCTTTTATGGAATAAATCAGACCTTTTGGTAGTTTCTTGGTTCGACCCACTACTGGCATGTGGTTAAGAAAACAGATTAATTTTTTAATATGTACAAGCTACTATTTGCTTTTACACATACAGGCTAGGAAATGAAAAGCTAGAAAATCATATGAAAATCACACCTGCAGTGTTCTTTATTGGTGATCATCGTCTTGTCACTTAAAACAGATGACGTGAATGCCCACCCCTCCGGAGCGGCCGTGCCCCGCTGCCGGGGAGGACCTGGTCCAGCTCCCCGTAAACACAGTGGAGATGCTTTTTGGCATCGTGAGTTTGACACTGACCCTGCGCAGGTCCTTCACCCGCAGCTAGGCTCTGTAGCGTGGTGTCTTCCCGTCCAAACTTCTGGGAGTGCTCTACTGCTGGTTGACTTCAAGACAGGCTTTAAGAACCTGTCATTATCACATACCACTGACACATCATTTTATTTCCACACAGAAATTTTAATCACAGCCAAGAGCAGTAGGATTAGGAGAGTGGGTGAGACTTGAGCGTAGGAACCTCCGGTTCCGGCGCACGCTGTGAACGAATGGCCGGCGATGGAAGGAAGCCCAGGAAGTGGATGCTCTACCCAACCGCCTCCTGGGCTGCGTCCTCCCACCACCACCCCAGGGAGCAGCCTCGGTTCTTCATCCACTTTATTGATTTTACTTTATTTTATCCCTTTCAAATTGTACATGTTACAGCTGCCTGAGACCAGCTAGCAGTGTATTAAGGCTCTTGCTGTCACTTCTGTGATAACCAAGAGAAATCATACCCGGAGAAGGGGGACAAGGGAAAACGTTGGAGGCAGGCCACTGGAAAGGTGAGATTTAAGAAGGTGGGTGCTGAGTGAAGTGGGTGAAGAGGAGGCTGCCTGGTAAAGAAAGTTAGGAGGCAGGGGCAAAAGAAAAAAAAAAGTGAGTTTGGGGCAAAAAAAGGTGGAGTACTGGAGGAGGATCCAGGGCTGCAGGAAGGATGCTTGGGAAAACGTGGGGTTGGAGAGACATCTCTGCCCAGAAATGCAGCTGGGTGGTCCAGAAGGGACGTCTGAAGTGTGGGGAGAAGTCTGGGTGCAGAGGCTGGGGTGGCCGGTCCTCCTGGGGAGAGCAGGCTGCTCCAGAAGATGGGGCAGACGGAGGAAGCCGCCACACGAGCTGGTGGGGAACATACAGCGAATTTGAGCGTGCGCGTGTTCGCTCCCAGGACCCAATAAATGCAGATGCTGTAGCCCTTTTTGCTGCAGCCGGGCAATTCTCAGCCCAGTGGTGCCACCAGTGACCTGTGCCACCCCAAGAGATGCCCGGCCCTGTCCCACCTCAGCCTTTTAGGGGCAGAATTCCACCTACATAGCCGCCTGCTCTCATCTTCTACTTCTTGGACATTGAAAATAGCATAGTTGTATCAAGACAATGCTCATCTTGGGTTAATTAGTTTCTTTTCAGGGCTAATTAGCTCAAGCTGAGCGCTGTGCTAACACACCTGTATTGCTTCTACAACAGAGGCAGTGTGTCTGGGAGGAGGTCAGCTGTAATTTCTTTTTATACTCCAGATTCAATCGAAGTTCGCGTCTGGGTTCGTTCTGAGCTTGGGAATAAAATTCAGGACGGTTCTTATTTTATGTCAATTGGTTCTTATCTTCTTAATCTCAAACTTCAATGTTTGCCCGGCAGAAGCAGTTAGCTGTTATGAAAGGACTTGTGCTTCTGTGGGAGATGATGGGAATTTTACTTTCAATTTTGGTGGAAGTAGAAGAAAGCTGTGTAACATTAATCTCATATCAAGACATAATCTAGGCACATCTGGGTGCTGAATGGATGTTTTGTGCAAAAATTGATAAACAGTTGATCGACAGAAACAGCTGAATCTTACTTCTGCTGCTCTGACCTGCAGCAGGGGCTCTGTAATTTGCTTCTTACCATCCTTCCTCCTCAAATGCCTCCCCTGTAAGATGGTGATGAAGTGAATGTCTAAGTGTTGCAATCTGTTAATTTTATTTTTTTTACTGTGATTTGGAAGTTCAAATGCGAATGACAGGAATAGCTGATATAAACACATGGAGGGTAAATGTGACTGTACATTAAAAATGCACCAGGATCCCCATGGAGCTGTGTGGGGTCTGGCTGGGGGTCAGGGACCCCCACTCTGCCAGATTCCCCCCGTACAATTTTCCAAGCCGTAGCATCTAACTGACCACTTCTTCTTTTGACAGAGCATGTAGATTAGTGTCACTTTTTCAGAATAAAAAAAAATATATTCTTATGCAATTACACTTCTAAAAGATCAATTTAACTATTTCACAGCAAAATTACTTATGTGTGAAGTTTTTAAGGGATATCGTCCATTTTAAGAGCAAAGCATACTTTATAAATATTTCCTGTAATACAGACAGTGACGATGGACTCTGGTTCCTCAGCTGGTATCATGTTCAAAATAAAAGTAAATATAGAAATATTTCCATTTTACAGAACTAAAACCATTTGATCCATAGTAATATAGCACTGCTCTGAAAAATTTAAATAATAATAAATATTGCATGCCGAACAACACTTTTGAAGGTGCTGCCAGTGTTCTCATAGCAGTTAATAAAGTAGTCACAAATGATTCTGCCCACTTTTGTCCCAAAGAGGATCATATTTAATGCTCCATTTAATTTGCTCAAATGTCAGGGAACATCAAAAGGGGAAATTTATTGTATTAGTCACTGAAAGAGATATAGTAGGAGCATCATGCTATCTAAAGATGATTAATAAAAATAGCTATTGATTTTGCAAAGTCAATAAATCCAGCTGTTCAAATGATAGTATTAGTCCGTTGAAGGGACTAGTTTAGTTTGTTTGGGTCTCGGCAGATGTATCTGCAGCCAATGCTGCTCTCCCAACCGGGTAAGGACAAGAAGGAGCCGCGCCGGGGCGTCCGCTGCCTGGGACAAGAAGTAGATCTGCATCACCCACTAACGGGAATCCCTGCACCACGGCACAAACACTGCGTCTCGCTTTTTTTATTTAAAGATAAGTCCAAAAACCCTGCTCCATTGCACTCGCCAGCCTGCGGATGAGGTTTCGGGTGAGACAGGCTGGATAAATACACCACTGAAGTGTCTTCGAGCCATGGAGAAGGGAGATACAAGTAAACAGATGTAAGAGAAAGCCTAGATAACCAGATTTTACAATTGAAACTTCCATTTTTTGTGTGTGTGTCACGGTCCTTGTCACTCACGGGTTTTCATCAGCGTGTAGACCCGTTGGCACCAATCTAACACACTTCCCGAGTGGCGGCTGCAGGCTTCTCCCAGCCCTTCTCCTCCATGGGCTGTGCTGCCCATGTGGCACAGGGCTCTCCCTGGACACTGGCTTTAACAACACCTTTTTTTTTTTTTTATTTTTTTTTTTATATTGTTTTCCCCTCTGCAGTTTTATGCATGGAAATGCTCCTTAGCCGCTCGCTCTGCCTGGCCTCGTGGCTACAATTCTCGTTCCTGGGGCATTCCTCGCTGGTATTTAGAGAGACAACAATCTCGTCCCCTCCCTCCTCTGCGTAACAGGGCTTCAGGAAAATGATTTCAGCGAGGAGTTTTTTTTTGTGAATTGCAGCTTGTCCCTCTCTGAATAACTTTTACAGGAACAAATTCCAAGAAAAATACCCTGGCCATGTTTGCATGGTAATTCTCACAAAGCCAAGTCAGGCTCGCCGCCTTCATCTCCCAGTGGCGTAAGCCTTGAACTCTGCTTAATGCTTTTTAAGAAACCTAAAAAAAGTCAGTGTTTGGCATCAGAAAGTGGAAAGCGCTGGCTGATTTCAACACTTCTTTTTCTGTTTATTTTCTCAGCGAGGCCAGACGTCATCATGCTAATTTTTCTTGGGTTGACGATGGGGGAAAAAATTAAGGATGCTAACTTTAGTTTAAAAATATTTCTTCAGCTGTATCATTTCTACATTTCCTTTCCAACCTCTCAAGCAGCTGAGTTTCATTTGCAAAAAAATGTTCATTACGAATTTGCAGACAGCGCGGAGATTGTGGCCGACAGATAACGATGAGCACAGAGTTACCTGGACCTTTTGGTGTGGGGAGGGGGGGAACCTCTGTAGCTCAAATACTAAAATCACTTACTAATGAAATACAGAATAAATTATAGGACGGGGTAGATCATCACAGCTTCGAAGATTTCAGGATGATACTGCTTAATTTCTGAGACTCCACCACGGTGTTGTGCTCAGTTTTAATTAACAATAGGAAGCATAAGCCATTGGTACCTCTTACAAACAGACGGGCTGGATTATCTGTCACCTGCAGTATTTAACCAGAGATGGGACGTGCTCCTTAAAAACTCCTTAGGCCACCGGTTACTGTGCTCGGTGCAAGCACAGAGGAGATGTGTTGAGTATCCCGTGTGCTACAAGGGGAAAGCCAAATGATCACTGCCTGATTGTTTGATTTCTGATGGGAACTTTCCTCGTGTCCTTATGGGAATCTCCCAGCACTGAGATTCCTGATGGCTGTTACCAAGCCCTCGCTGTGCTCTGTAGGAAGCAGGATCCTGTGTGCGCTTGTAAGTCATGAGCTGCTACAAACCTTCTCGCTTACTCTCTGGTTAGCCAGATCTGCACTGCTGCTCTCTACTTAATGTGACCCAGACCTTCCCAGGTTGGGTTGGACTTGTCTGCTGATATCTCTTCAGATTTCTAAGGTTTTCCTCTTCGAGAATATAAATTATAATCATAGAATGGTTTGGGTGGGAAGGGACCCTAAAGCCCCCCCAGTGCCACCCCCTGCCCTGGGCAGGGACACCTCCCACCAGCCCAGGTTGCTCTAAGCCCCTCCAACCTGGCCTTGAACCCCTCCAGGGATGGGGCAGCCACAGCTTCTCTGGGCAACCTGGGCCAGGGGCTCACCCCCCACAGCAAACAATTTCTTCCCCAGATCTCATCTCAATCTCCCCTCTTCCAGTGTAAAACCCTTCCCCCTTGTCCCATGGCTCCCCTCCCTGATCCAGAGTCCCTCCCCAGCTTTCCTGGAGCCCCTTGAGGGACTGGAAGGGGCTGGAAGGTCTCCCCGGAGCCTTCTCTTCTCCAGGCTGAACCCCCCACCTCTCAGCCTGTCCCCACAGCAGAGGGGCTCCAGCCCTCCCAGCAGCTTCGAGATAACAGCTTTGTGATTATGAGACACACATGTTAAAATACTCAGGTATCCTCCAGGTCACAAGGTGATGTCTTCCCCAAGCACTGGGACCTCAACCAAGGCCCGCAGCCCGCCTTTGCAGGGGTTCTTGGGGGGCTGTGTTCTGCCTACCTGGGCAGTTGGCAAACTCGGTGTCTCACCTAGGAACAAGTTCTGGACAAGGCTGGATCCGCCTTTTAAACCAGCCCAGTGTTTGGATGGAAAATATCCCCCCCCAGCTGATCAAGTTGGACCCAGCGTGATGTGAAGCCTTCTATTCCTAAACCAGTTTGGTACGTTTATCTTGGGTGTTAATCTGCATGGTGAAACCTTGTCGAATGCCTCTTGAAAATTCAAGTATACATCTACTGAATTTCCCTTATCTACCGTGGCAGTAATATCTTCAAAGAACACTGGGGATTAGTTAAGCAGGATCCAGCGTGCTGAGAGCCACGCTGCTGTCCTTAATCACACCCTCCTCCTCCTCCTCACCATGCCTCCCTCGGGAGGGTTTCCCATACTTTCCTTCCCTGGATGTGAAAGTCCCTGGCCTACGGTTGCCAGTTTGTCTTTTTAAAATAACTGAGCCGTGTTTGACAGGTTCAGAGTCTCTGTCATCTCACCCAAAAGTTTGAGCTCTTTAAAACGTCCATTAAAGATTCACAAGTTGCCCTGCTCATTATTTGACATTATAATTTAAACACATCCATTCTCCTATCATTTTAGGTGTGTTCTTTTGCTTTTTTTTTTTCTTTATTTTATTTTATTTTAAGCTTTTCTTCTTCGTGGAATTGTGCTTATAAAAACTCATCGTGGTAACTGGTTTCTGGCTGGTGGTACCAATGCAGGTGGAGGGGCAGGGAGGGGATGCTGTGATGGGCAGGCCGTGGTCCTCCATGACACTGATGATTGCCAGGAGGAATGAAGGACCCATCTCAGGTGAGCCTGAGGTGCTCCTCACCCTGGCCAGTCCCACATCCCTGTTCTGAAGCTCTGCTGGAGCTCCCGGTGTCCCCACAGCTTGGCCACGCACCGAGCTCTGCCGTGGGGAAGAGGATGGAGCCGAAGGATCTCGTTGTGTGCTGGGGGAGGAGGAGAGTGGAAGGAGAGAGTGCGGAGCAGGGGGTCCTCCCCGCCAAGGGGAGGATGGTGGCAGGGCAGAAATGTTGGTCCATTATGGCAGAGAGCAGATAATGTCTCCTGCATGGGTATTAGTCTCGGTGGGTGCTGATCCGTGGCAGCTTCTGAAGCAGGCACCCAAGGAGACCTAATCTGGTGGTGAATGGAGACATTAGTGAACATACTTCTTTGTAAAAGTGTTCTTATCTCAGACCTTGCATATGTACCGCGGGCTTCTGCAGTGCCCGTGATAAGTAGTGCTCCTTGTTTCATTGAATGGCGGAGTAAATAGTCACATAAAACCCATATAATTTGCTGGCTTGTAAGTTAAAGCCCCAGGCAGTCTTATCACTTCTTTTGTCATGTCCCTTACACTTCTAGGGCAATTCCGTGTCAAATTGCTCTACATTTTGCACCCTGACCCAGCAAAAGTGGAAGCCTGCAAAAACTTACCATCCCTTCATCTTTTTCTTTTTTTTCTTTTACATTTTCTACCTTGTGAACCGAACTATTTCTTTCCTTCCAGAGAGCTAAATGTATCTCTGTAGCTGCACCGAGAGCACATCATTTCACCAGGCCTTGTCCGTGTTATCAAAGTACAAAAGAAAACCACCAGTATTTGACTAACTTTAAAAGTGAAGATATTAATTATTGAGGAGCGGAGGAGATCTTACCTTAATACCAATGTTCAGGCAGATACCATATTTATCTTAAAGTACCCCAGAGCAAAGAACCCGAGAGGAAGACGGTTACCTTTGCAACCATATTTATCATGTAAATAGCTCAGAAAAGGATACTGCCAGTTACATCTTTAAAATACAAAAATGCATGCATTTCACTATTTTGTAAATGCCAGAGAGAGCATCCGTTAGAGTTAACGGTGCGGCACTTTGTGTTCAGTAGCATGAATCATTAATCATGAGGCAGGCCATATTCTTGTACTGCTTCTGCTTTCATTACTTGGCCTAATTAAACAGTTCTCTGAACTGGAATCTCAGATTCCTCTGTTACAGATTATCATTAATTATGGTGAAAGTGCTCAGAGATGTTGGACTCAATTATATTCTGCTCAACTCTGGCACCGCGTGATTCATTGCACAGCCTGCTCTGCAGATGTACTCTTTTCTTATCTTGCACTCCCACTTTTGTAAATTGGGCTCTGCCAGCCAACAAACTAAGAGTTATGTGCCGCGTTTTCATTAAAAACATGTTGGAGAAGCGCACACCAATTAAGGATTCTGTATTTTATGCCGAGCGAGGAGCCGGGCGCTGGGTTTGAGAGGAAGAGCTGAGCGAAGCAGCCGCGCCGGGGCTGGGTTTGTGTGCGCTGCTGGGGGCTACCGAGTCTCCGGTTTGGCTACGGACTCTTCCTCTCCTCCACCTTCCCGTGGCACCAGCCCCGCAGCCAGGGGATGTTTGCCCACACCCGGCCTCTTCCTCCCTGGCATTAGCCATTTAAACGCCGTTAATAGTCCCAGCAGCCAGGGTTTTGCCTTGTGATTAATGCAAAAAGTAGCAGTAGCTTATACCAGTGGTGTGGCACCGTTAAGGTTAATATAACTGGCCTTAACACCGCTTACTTCTACCAGACACAGTTTAATAAATTAACATATGAAGTAAGTGCATGGTTTTGGCAATTGGCGGTGTTAAGTGTTTTATATTCTAAATTGGGCTGAAATTTACAGAGATAAGCATCAAGAATTTAAAAAAAAAAAAAAGTAGTATCTGAAATGCATTGATGCTGCAAAAAAAATAAAAGGGTTTTTTTTTTTTTTTTTTTCCCTTTTATACTCTTGTTAGATTCAGACTTTTAAAAATCAGTGGTGACCTGCTAGCTGTACTTCATGAATATCTGTAGGTGACATCGTGGTCAATTAAGCCCGCTCGCATTGGGTAAAAAATATACTGTGGTAAAAGTGATGCGATGTGACTCGCGGATGAGAAATGTAAACAGCCGCCTGCCATTCCTCAGGGAAAGCACCCACCGCGGGATGCCCGGCATGGCTCCCGGGGGACGATGTCGCCGTCCCCCCAGTGACCAAGTCTGCAAACACGCTGGGGAGCGGGAGCCGGAGCCGTCCCTCCTGCCCCCCCCACCAACCCCGAGCTGGCGCCCAAGTCATCTGCTTCAGAGCTCAGCTGTTCATAAAGTAAAATAGATTGCCGACAAAATTGCTTATACCGCTTATACATTGTCAACATACAAGTATTTACAGATTGCGGGTTAACATGGCTTACATGAGAGAGCCTAGGCTAGAAAAATTTTAAAATTCAGCATGTGGAGAATTTATATTCATCATCATCTTTACGCCGAGCACGAGATGTGTTTTTACTGATATATGATTAGCTAATTCACCTGCGGTAAGTGGATTTGTTTCTCCGTGTCAAAATATACACTGGATTTTATCTACAGGTAGATTGAAGCAGAGAGTTCTTGATTAAGTTATCAGGAGAGCGGCGCAGTTTGTGCTTGGTGTTTGATTGCGATGACAAAAGCCGCCTAATACACAAATAATTGGCGGTGGGACTGAAAGGGACCTGGTGCTCCCGCTGTTTTGCCCAAGAAATGTGGGCTCAAAACCTTGCCACGAGGGAAAATGAGTCTGGCCGCCGCCTCCCTGTGTGCTCAGACCGTGAAATGGCATCACGGCCGGGCTGGGGGCGATGGGGAGGAGGAGATGGGTCCCACCACGGAGCATCCTCGTCCCCGTTCTCCTCCTGCCGCCTGCGTGGAGCGTGTGTGGTTCAAGTGCAAGGTTATTCGGGCGCTCCGGTGCGGATGGCTGTCCAGGGACACGGTGGTGGCCAGCGATGTATTTACAGACCCTGGCGGAACGTCCCCCTTGGTCCCCGCGGGCCAGAGCGGCCGAATGACAGCGAAGCCCCCCAGGTTCGTTTTTGGACACCGCCGCCGCGCGCGTCTCATTTTCCGCAGGACTTGTGGGTTTTTAATATATATGAAAATCAGTAGTCTTGTATCTTTGCATATGTGCCTTTTGTAATATAATTTTGACAGATGGTGAGCTAGATAAATCTAGCTCCTCGCTATAGAAAACCTTGGCTTGACTTGCGCTCTCCGAAAACTTGCTTTAAACTGCTTTTGCATTTTATTTTTAATATATAGTTTGTTGTTTTGTTTTTTTTTTTTTCCTGGTCTGCTTTTGTTTTATTTTCAATGTATCTGCCAAGTATTTCCACCCCTGATTTCCACATACAAATTGCAACTGAGCTCTGATTTCCTTTTTTTTTTTTTTAGCCCCATTCAGCGCATAATGCCTGTGACTTTGCTATTCCGCGTGTCTCCTTATTAAAAATAAATACGCTACCCTCTCCCTGTTTGCGCCGTCTACCATTATGACAACAATCCCGACAAATTCTTACTATTTAAGGGTGGTGAAAAAAAAAAAACCAACAACCCAACAACCTCAACCAGGAAGCAGTTTCCTCTCCTGCCAGCTCCAGACAGACTGCTCATTGAAAATGTAATACACTGCTGCCATGTCACAGGTCAGCTGGCAAATGGCAATCTGAATTTTAAAAGGAATATGAATAAAATTCTGTTTTATTTTGAAAATGAACTTTGTGCCCTCCATCATGAATCCAATATATGTCTTAATCTTCTATGCTCTTGAAGCCTGCGGCTCCTGGCTGCGTCCTTTGACTCCTGAACCTAATAAGGAAATAGGTTGTTTTCTCATCCTCGCCTCATTTTTAGAGGGGCTGAAACAAACAGTCCCTATTTCAAATGTAATTGGTAAAGCATAAAAACATGTGTGTGTTATAATTTTTTTTTTTTTTTTTTAAGGTTTATGACGGAGCTCGGCGCTGGGATGTTTTATTTTAAAATCTGATTAAGATGTTGTACCTTTTGGAAATGCGCTGTCAAGATTCCAAATGGGAATTCACCGGGGGCGGCGTTTCATGTTTACCTGGCGGCCGCCCCCGTGCAGCTGATGAGGGATGAGAGGGCCGGCAGCCCCTGCAGCCGGGACGCTCCCCGTTTAACCGGGGCTCTCTTCGCGGCCGGGGACCGAGCACTCCGCGTTCCCGGCGTAAATCGGCCTTTAAAAATTGCAGAGGGCTGGCGGGAGGGACGCTGTCGCCGATGGGTTAATGACTGATGGGCTTTTTAAGGTTTTTTTTTTTGCCTACGATGCTGTATGGCTTTGTCCTGGCAGGGTGTGTATATATTTACATTTAGGGTGGGTTCTCCCCTTCCCAGTGACCTGGCACCACCCGGCTGGAGCTGGTCCCTTCCCGGGGATGCTGAGCATCCCTCGCTCCCCGCACACGGACGTGCCATCGCGGAACGGGTGCTCTCCTCGTACCTCGGCTCCTCATCGCACCCCTCTGGCGTCGCGGTCCCACTGATCAGCTGCGAGAAATTAATGCTGGCATTTTTGTTTGTTAGGAAATACCGTGGTGGTTTTTCTCCTGAAGCCGCCACGTGGGTTTGCGTGCTGGCTGGTGGTGCAGGGTCCGACGGGGAAGCAGAACGGGGACTTCTGCAAAATAGGGGCATTTTCTCTCTTATTAAACTGGGGTACGTGTTTGAAAGTTCATACTGAGTTTTGGGAATTTCTCAAACCGAGGAGAAAAAAATGCCCCAGCCTGAGAGGAGATAGATAGATAGATGATGGACAGACACATATCTCTCTCTGTGTGTATATATGTTTATAGAATAACAGAATCATTATATATCCATATACATGTATGCAACCAGTCGATGCTTTCTAGCACTCCCAAGAAGTCAAATGCGCGAGGTTTTCTGATTTTCTCTCTGACAACATGGCTCATATGGCAGGTGGCCAAAGGCGGAGGCTTGTTGGTGGAGCACGAAGGGTTGGTGGCAGGGTCCCCGCTCGGCAGGACACCTCAGCAAGTGTCTGGCGTGAAGGAGGAGCCGCGTCCCCCCCCGGAGCACTCGCACGCGTGAAGTGAAGCCTTCACTCGAGTGCTTTGTTGATCAGAGCCCAAACGCGTTTCCCGCAGCCAAGGCCAGGGTGGGTCCCCGCCTGGCACCAGCCTCCCGAGCATCCCCTTCCCTGCGATGGGCTCGGAGGTGGCCGAGCCCTCCCCTGAGCATCCCCCTGCCCCGCAGCCTCACCTCTCCATTCCGCATCCCAAACCCCTCCTCTGCTGTCTCAGGCTTTGCTCTCGGGTGGCTTCTACCCAACGCGCTGCCCTCCGAAGGAAACTTCTCCGGGGCTGTGGGATGGGGACGCAGTGACCCTGGTGGGTGCAAACGCCCGCGGTCGCTGCCCTGTGCCCAGCTCACACCATCGTGGTTGCCCCAGCGTGCTGCTGCCCAATGGGTCCCCTCTCCCGTTTGCTTTGGTCTGAGGAACCCACAGCAATTTATGTTGTTTAGACAATTATTCTCTCAAGCTATGACCCCTCCCCACCGGGGAAGAGGAATCGGGAGAAAAACAAGGAAACCCGAGGGTTGAAGTAAAAAAAGATTTAATAGAATAAGACTAAATAGTTAACATTAAAGAACCAATACTGATAATGATACCAATATAAAATATACAAGGATTATACTCAGCCGATTATCCATACGGGAAATTACTTCACCTGATCTGTCAAGAAAATAAACCCATGCCAAGTGGAAAATCCCCTGTCAGCCTTTCCCTGCTCCTGCCCCCGGGATCCTGTTAAAAACAAAACAAAAACCCATAAAAAACCAAAAAGCACCCAGAGCTACCCCGCACCCATAAAACTTGTCCTAGGAACCTCAAGGGACTTGTGTGCTGCCTGAGTTAGGGAAGCGGATGGGAATGTTGGGGTAAGCCACAGCACACAGTGCTATGGGGATGTTGTGGCATCACAGCCTGTAACATCAGCCCCCAGAGACCCCAGCGGATCCCAGTTTGGCCAAAGACATCTAATTTATAGGTGTCCATGGGGCACTGGAACATGCCAGAAGATCAGAACACACGACACTCTTTGGGGAGGAACAGGGAATGAAGACACACAGGGAATGAAGACACACAGGGATCATGGAAATGTATTGAATTAGCTTTATAAAGTAGCTATAATTTCTAAATACCATATTGTTTAAAAGTCTTCAGGAATATTAACAATTGTTTTCTGAAAGGATCACAATTCCGGGATGTCTGGGTGCTTAGCATGCCTAATTTCAACAGGTAGCGGTACTTTCCCCTTGGGGAGGGTATTTTGTTCTAGTCAGGCCGTTCTGTTGACCGATGAAGGTTTGACCGTTGCTGTGTTAATCAGATAAATCTCTGTACTGAAGTGGGCACATAATGATTTACTTTTTTTTTTTTTTTTTTTTTTTTTTTTTCCGTGATAAAATGTTTTGCTTATCAGCATTGCGATCGTGAGCACATCTGAGAGCACCGCCAGGACCGGGCCATGAGCCCTTGTGGTCTGCAGCGAAGGGAAGCCACTGCTCGGGTGATGCATCGAGCATGCAGGAACAATAATAGTAATAATAATAATAGATACAGATTTTTGCATAGCGTGTATTTTCAAATTGAAAAATACAAAGAAATTTCACCGAGTTAGAGATTAGCTGGAATTTCCACAGTGCCTTGGGGGCAACGCAAGAGAATTATGGCTGTAATATATCCAGGAGTGATGTAAAACATGGAACCCCACTGTACCTGACCGCTGTAAGAAGGTCAGGTATTTGGGGGCTGGGATTGTCCCTGGGCCTGCGAAGCAAAGCAATTATTTCATACCCATCCGTCTCTCATTTAGAACCAGCTCCTGTTTGTGTTTGATTGCTGTACTGATAATGATGATGTTGAGAATTGCTGTGATGAGAAATTGCAATCAGCTAAATAGCAGCAGAGGTTCCCCGGGGAAAGGGACTTAGGTAATCCCGCGCCGGATTGTTTTGGGCTTCTACCTCTTTGTCTGGCTGAATCGAGCCGGGGGGAGGCAAGGTACCGGCCGGTAGGTTGGGGTTTAGGTGCTAAAGGAGGGAACTACAGGCAGGGCCGGCGGCTTCACCGGTTTTCTGCATTTTCTCTTGTTCCCGGGCATGCCAGCGTTCCGGTGCGTGCGCGTGTATAGTGAAAATGCATCTGTACATATAAACATTTCGACACTGGGGAAAGCCAGTGTGGGATGTGTGGTTGTCTTGTCTCCTCGCAGCGTATGGGATGGTACCCGCCTCTGGAAAGGTGCGGAAAAGGATATTTTCTCAGCACCAGCTCTAGGACGTGTCCGTACTTTGCGTGACATGGAAGCAATAACTAAACAGATCAACCTGCCAGCTGCATCCCTCTTACGGCTGCTCCCGCAAACCACCGGACTGTTGCTATGCAATGCTGGCGTTGGAGGACACCCTTTACAAAAACTCTCCCTTCAGACGCACTGAGTCACTTCTCAGCCTTCCCCCGGTGCTGGCCCTGCCCTGCTCTGCCCCCGCCTGCGCCGCCCCTCGCCGGAGGAGCGGGACGAGAACATCGCCAAAACTGCACTGAAAACTGAACGGAGCTAAAACCTCTTGGGAATCTTGAAGAAAGCATCGTTGACTTCTTGGGCGGTGATTAAAAGCACATTTCGCCAGTGAAGGAAATGAAGGTCTAAAATATAATTGGATTATATATATATATATAAAAAATATATAAATTCCATATATATTTTTATATATATATATAAACTCCATATATTATATATAGAATTCTATATATTATATATTATTCTATATATTATAATATATATATTCTGCATATTCATATACAGAATTCTATATATATATATTATTCTATATATTATAATATATATTTTGCATATCTAGTATACAGAATTCTATATTATATATTATTCTATATATATATAATATTATATATATTATATATTATTCTATATATATAAATTATATAGAAATATAATTGCTTGCTGGTATTATTTACTAGTTTCATCCCATTAATTGCTGTCCTTGCCTCGTAACTTGAGAACTCCTGGGTATAAACAGGGGGACGGCCCTGCAGACGCGACGTGCTCGTCACTGGCAGCAGCGGATCCCCAACGCCTCTCCAGCCTGTGGCAGGGCTGAAGCCCCTTGGCACGAGGCGAAAACCTGGAACTTCCTTCAAACAGGGCAAATTTCCCCCATCCTCGGGCTGGGGAAACGCCCTGGTTTGTTGCCGGGTTCCTCGCGCCCTCTCCGCTGGACGGGTGGTGGGGTCGTTCTCACGCTGCCGTCGCCGCCACCACTCCTGCCCGCCCCAGGCCCCGCGGGGAAGGGAGCGGGGAGCGAAGGCTGCCTTGTCCTGGGCACGCAGCCCCGCGCTGCGGCAGGGCTCCCGGCAGCGTTTCTGGGAAGCACGCTGGCAGCTGCACGCATCCCCTGCCTACCTCAGCACCATCCATCTGCTGCGCGCGGCTCGCTGCCAGCCTCCCGGGGGAATAAATCCCAAGGGAGATAAGGAGCTTGGTAGCGAAATAGGTGGTTGTGACCCGCGGCCGCGTGTGCCCTGTGTCCGCGGCTGTTTTACGTGGGGAGGTTGCCCACGCGGTGGGGGAGCTCACCACCTACACGTGAGAAGACATCCCCCGAGCATCCCTCCTGCCCTTCCCAGGTGCGGGAGCCGCTGGGTGGCTCTTCCCCCCCACCAAACCGCAGCGTTTCGTTTCTTGCTGCCTTCTACCTCCCACGTTCACAACCCGCCATGGGGAATGGTAATCGCCTCTGCCACCAAGCGTGAAATAAGTAAAAGTCTTCTCCTGGTCGCCAGGGAGGACCGCGGGCAAGGCCAGAAGAGATCAAAGTCCTAAGGAAGGCAAAGCTCACATATAAATATAAACTTCTGCAGTTTGGTCCTTCTGCCATGGGACGGACCAGCTTCTGGGCTTGCCTGAGACACAGCGATGTGTTATTTACGGTGGGGCTGTTATTCAGCCAAATAGAGATTAAAGGGCCTCAGGATGAGGTTTGGAAAGGGGGAAAAAAGAAAAAAAAAAAAAAAAAAAATCCCCAATTTTGAGGCTGCGGGTACCAGCCAGGGGGATGGCAGTGGGTCGTGAACCGTGGGCTGGGGACAATTAAGGAGTCCAAGCAGTTTGCTGCTATTAACGAAGCAACGTGTTCTCATCTCTTGCGTATATTCTCTTGTGCTTTCCATCCCCATTTACTCACACACATGCACGTACGTACGATTGTTTTTTTTCCTGAGGAGGTGAGTGACAACAATAAGATTCTGAGGTTTATTAGAAGTTCCCCAAAAGAGCAGGTTTATGTTCCAGCAGAACGTTTACATGGGCTCCAGCATCCACTGTGGGTTTAGTTCTCGCTTTTCCCCGGTGGTTTTTACTTTTGCTGTGGTTTTAATTCCTGTTCCATATGAAATACATCTAACAGTCAAACGTGATGTGAGAAATCTACCTGGTGGTAAGTGGAAGCTGGTTTAAAAGAGAAATCCTGCGAAAGCAGAGGTGGAAGGGAGCGTTGTATCTCTTGCTCGTTTTGCACGTTTTGTGGCATCTTTTCACCTAGACAGCAGAGGAAACTCAAAGCAGGGAAACGGTCGGAAAAGGACCACGTACAGCCTGAGTTAAACACTCACAGGAACTTCAGCCAAGTGAGACACATTCATTATAACAGAAGTATCTGAAATTACATGGGAAACAGCTGCCACAATTGGCAGATTATGGTTCAAGTACTTGTAAATTTTTATGATTCTGAAATGTATATTTTTTGAAAGTGTAAGAAAAGCTTCTCGGTAGGTTTGGAGAACAGTGGCAGCTTTAAAAAAACCAAAAAACTTCTCAGCTGTGTGTAAGACAAACCAGGCGGAAGCATCCCCGCATCCCCAGTGCGGCATCGCTGGGATGCGGCCGGGCCAGGGGGCTGCCTGGCTACTGGTCCCTGGCCCCGCGGGGGCGGCCCAGAGGGAAGGGATGGGCTGCAGGGATCCTCCCCCACCTTCAACAGCAGGATTAGCAAATTGGAGATTAATCCAAAGCCCCTCTAACCTACTGGGATTCATTAGCCGAAGGTTTAGAATTATCTTCCAGGTTAAACAAAAGAATTAGGGGTTTTTGCATATCTCTGTAAAGTAGTAATCCTCCAGAGATTGTAGATTATCTCGGTAATATTTTTTCCTCCCATACGTTCCTGTAGCTAAAAATCTCTGAAAATAATTTCTGGAACGCTTACCAGGGTTACTGAGAATGCCTGTCTTAAATAAGGATATTACACTTAATTAAGCATTATGCCTGTGGGGCCGAGCGTGTAAGGTTCAGCTGAGCAGTCTCAGGTTATATGAATTTATAGTTGAATGCAATGGCTTGAGCAACTTTTAGGATTGAGGCTGTTGGCTGATGAGGAAATTTAAGATGTTTTTGGACTAAAAAAATACGGATATAACCTAAAAAAACCCCATTCTATTGCATTGCTGTGTTAAAAGTGCAGTAAGCACACAATGCTGTTTAGTCGTGCCCGGGTGAAATCAGAAGTGTCTCCTTTATCCTCACCACAATAAGAGGATTATTATTTTAAAATGGTTATTTCTTTTTTTTTTTCGTTTCACAATTTCAAATTAGGCTTTGATTGTGTGGCAATATAAATAGAGAGCCACTTTTCTAGAGCCTGCTATTTATCTTTTTTTTAAAAAAAAAAAAAAAGGAAAGGAAAAGAAAAAAATCTCCCAAAGTTTGACTGACACTAATTTCCCGAACAAGATACCCTAGAAACTCCAGTTTATCTCATAAAATCATAACAGACAGGGTTTGTGATGTCCCCTCCGCGAGATTCTTTATTCTGTCAGTTGATAGCATTTGAGATGACGGAGGGAGATGCGCCGCGCTCATATGCCAGCGAGGAGAACAGAAGCTGTCACCAGCAGTGTAATGTGCTGTGTATTATCACTCAGACTGATCCGGGGGCCCGGAGACTGTCATCTTTTTAGACTGTACAAGTCAACACAAATAAAACTGAGGAGGCAAATGATAATGTCTGAGATAGATCCAGGCTCATTCTAGCCATTACTTTTTATTCAAACCTTAGAGATGACATGATGTGAAAAATGAGCCTGTGTCTAGTTCAGTGCCCATTAGTGTGTGAGCACATTATCTTCCACTTTTCACATTGAATCTCCCCGTACATACCGTGGCAGCTGGAGCTATGCAGCCCGTCAGGTGCAGGGGGCTGCGAGCACCTTCTCTGCCTTCATGTATAGCAAATATTGCCCTGAAATGATGTATTGCGAGCACCTGGGGATGCGCTTTTAGGAAGGATGTTTTAAGCACCCCTCGCATAATATTCTCCCTCCCAAGCTAGAGCAGGTGGAAATGGGTCTATGGGGCTCCTCCAGCATCCCAGGCAGGATCGCCGGGAGGGTTTGCTCCTTGTGCCGGATCCAGCGCTCAGGAGACACTTCCCCTGCTCGGGAGGGAAACTGGGAGGTGCCTTCCTCCCCTCGAGCTCATCCGTCATCATCCCCAAAACCGCCGTCCCTTCCTCCGCTCCTGCCGGGCGACAGGGCCCTCGCGCAGCTGCCGAAGAAACATCTCTCTTACCTGCTGATGGGGCGGAATCAATTAATTTCTCTTATCGCTCTCAGAGCATCACGTTGTTTTGGCCGGGGACAGGCGGTCGCGCCGGGAAAACGTGCCCCTCAACGGCTCGATTGGATACAGGAGCTGACAGAGCTCAGCCCCAGCCTTCGCCGCCTTTAAAAATAACAGGAGGAAAAACTCAGCCGGGAACATGAATCACTTTCCTGAGGAGGTTTTAGCACAGTTGCTAACACTATCAGTACCCAAGTAAAATTCCTATTACTCTCCTGTATAACCTTTAATTACCCCCACCACCCCAAAAATATCCCTCAATTACCTTCCGGGCAGAATTATGCATATTTTTAAAGTTCTCCTAGGGATATAACACTAAACGTTGGGTTGTTATGGTTCAGTGGTTTAAATTACAGTGTACTTAATTAAAACAGCGTAAAAAGCTGTCAGTATTCCATATAATTTGAAAGACTTTGATTAGTGAATTTTTTTTTTTTTACTGTTAGAGCATAGTTAGCTTTGGCATTACATTGTCATTTACTAGCACCTTGGTGTTGAATGATGCATCATTTCATGGCAGTAGGGGAAAAAAAAAAAGTAAACAAATGACAGTTCCCAACAAAAGGAGCGAGAAGCGAAGAGCACCCACCCTGCGAGAGAAGGGGAACAAATCGATTGGAAGGTTAGACTTCTGCTAGGAAGCGTGAAATCTTGAAGTTAGCCACGTGTTCCTGTTGGGGCTGTTTCACCAGGAGAAAAGAGTTGGCCAAAGGCAACCTGAGGGCGGCAGAAGGAATGATGGCAAGGAAAAGCCAGAACGTCTTGTTGAGTGCCATGGTAGGGATGGTGGTGCCGAGATGTACTCCATAGGCTATGGAAATACAGCAAACGAAACACCTTGCATGTGTAAGGTGGGGAAAAAAGATGCTCCTGCGTATATTCACGTGAACTGTTGAAAGGAGCATCCTCTTCCATGTTCGTAACCCACCAGTGGTGCCGTGGGTTTGCTCGGCCAGGGGTCCCTGAGAGGGGAACGCCGGTGTGCTCGCGCCTGCTCAAAGCACACCCGCGGCAGTGTCGTGCAGGACGGGTTCTCTGTTATTTCCAGAACTTCTTCCTGAGCTGTGGGAAGAAACCTTGTTCTCCCGCGCAGCAGGAGTAGCTGCACCGTTGCTTCAGAGAACACCCCGGGCGGCCGGGTTATTGTGAGACCTTGCTTTGGGACGTTCGTAGTATGCTTAAAGACTTTTTTTTTTAATGTAACCCCTGTTTATTTATAAACTAATGATAAGACAGTACTTGCACTCTGAACGTCTATATTTTTATCAAGGCTTTTTATTATGGCAAAACATGAAATCATAACTGTGAACAGGAAAATCTTGTTTAGCCACGGGCTAAACATCTAAGCGTTGATATACGGTTAAACTCAAAATCGTGTTTCACTTTTTAGATTATAGGACTAAGCAAATATTTCTTAAAATACAGTTAGAGAAAAGCATATGGTCAGGATTCGCAATGTTTTTTTCCAGTTCAGAGGATTTTCAAACCTATTTGCTTGCTGGAAATGTGCAGATGCATTCATGCTTGCTTGAAAAATTATCCCGTTTTTAAGTAATGACTTGCTGGTAATTGTTATCTCCTTCGAACTCAGGCTCAAACACTTCAACGTGTGCTCATCCACAGGGCCTGATCCTTCCAGCAAAAGTGGGTTTATTTATTTCCTCTTTAGGCTACTGCAAAATATGGTATGTTGGAAAAATATTGCTCAATTGTCCTTAGCTGCTAGTATCAGAGATGCTTACGAGAGGCAGAATTAGTGATGTTGGGTTTGTATGACTTGCCCCAATTTTGGAACAGGAGTTGTCACATGCAGTGGACACTTACGCTGGGGGCTCCAGAGCTGTGGTGCTGGCGCCAGCGCTGGGGCACCAACAGCAGAAGGACACGGAGCTGTTGGAGCGGGGCCAGAGGAGGCCCCGGAGATGCTGGGAGGGCTGGAGCCCCTCTGCTGTGGGGACAGGCTGAGAGAGCTGGGGGGGTTCAGCCTGGAGAAGAGAAGGCTCCGGGGAGACCTTCCAGCCCCTTCCAGTCCCTAAAGGGGCTCCAGGAAAGCTGGGGAGGGACTCTGGATCAGGGAGGGGAGGGACTCTGGATCAGGGAGGGGAGCGACTCTGGATCAGGGAGGGGAGCGACTCTGGGTCAGGGAGGGGAGCCATGGGATGAGGAGGAAGGGTTTTAACCTGAAAGAGGGGAGACTTAGGTGAGATCTGGGGAAGAAATTGTTTGCTGTGAGGGGGGTGAGCCCCTGGCCCAGGTTGCCCAGAGAAGCTGTGGCTGCCCCATCCCTGGAGGGGTTCAAGGCCAGGTTGGACGGGGCTTGGAGCAACCTGGGCTGGTGGGAGGTGTCCCTGCCCAGGGCAGGGGGTGGCACTGGGTGGTCTTTAAGGTCCCTTCCCACCCAAACCATTCTATGACATGAGTAGTTTGGGATCTTCTCCTCATGGCCCAAGGTCCAAGCTCAAGGTGGGGTGGCCAACCTGTGACGCTCTTCCCGTGGCACTGCCGTGCCCCGACCGTGGTGTGGAGCCAAGATGTGTGGTTGGGTGCCCCCCACCAACCTTTCCCCATGGGCACTGGGTGTGTGAGAGCCATGAGTGCCACAGGTCGGTATGCAATGCCCAGGGTTCCCACTGCCGTGCTCTTCCCACCCTTTGCTAGTTAATTTTGCCAACGTATTTCCCAAAATTCACTTCTTTCCTATTTATTTCACCCTTGCAATTTTTTTTTTTTTTTTCCTGGTGTGTGTTCCCAAATCAGGGACGAAGCAGGAAATCAGGGCTGAAAAACTTTGAGATACCATTTCCTAACTTAAAATCTGGTGCCCTAGTAAAACGACGCAGTGGGCAGGTATACCGAACCGCTCCGTAACCACCCCCATCGCCGTGGGGTTGACCAGGAAGATGGTTTTCAGGTAAAAGGGAGGTCTGAGAACTACGGTGGAGGTGCTGCGATGGTGGCACTGCTGGACCCACGCACCGTGCAGGGTTTGTCATTACCACGTCGACAAAATCTTTAGGAACAAATTACCTTTGTGAGGTTAAATCTTGCTTAAAAATGTGTTAACAAAAGAGGAAAGCATGCAGTCCGACGATCCAAAATCAATGCGCAGATGATGAATCTTGAAAAGATTCTAGTGAAATGAGGCAGCTCATGTAATTATGGTTGTATGTTTACTGACACTTCGAGCACCCTGCATGGCTGGGGATGGGAGAGGCAGTTTTGCCTTCGAAGATTTAATACGTAGGAGGGTGGTCACCTGTTCTAAAAGGTCTAATTGCCTGGGCTGATTCCCCCTTTAAAGTAATTTATATTGCTGAAAGGATGACTCCCTTAGGGGTATATTCTTTGAAATTGTTGCTAACACAGAAAAGATTTTTTTTTTCTTTTTCCTGTCGTTGAGGTAGAACAATTCTGCAAATTCTCAAATTGGAGCTGAACTGCTCTTTTTGGGGCACCTTGCTCCCGCAGAGGGGAACCTGCTGTCCTGGGAGCGGCCGTGGGGGATGGCGAGCGGGGCCCCCCCGGCACATGCCGCGCCGGGGAGCCGCCGTGGCACCGACAGCAGACGCTCTGCAGTGAATCTTAATTAGGCATATGCAGATAGCTCAAAATCTGCTCAAGATGGATTATCTGAATGAATACTAGTAAATTATCCTTTTATTATCCTTTTAGTGTCCGCTGGGGAGATTGGATTGGATAGCAGGCATCTGATACTCTTACTCCCTTGGACTGAGATGGAGGAGCAGCGTGCTGGGATGGGATGTGGACGTGGGAGATGTGGATGTGGAGATGGCTCGGGAATGAGGAGTGGGCTGCACCCTGGGGTCTGTGCAGACGGAGGAACTTCAGGCACAGCCGTGGCTCACAACAGGTTGGGGGGAGGGGGGGCGCTGATATATCACATGGAAAAATACCAAGAGCACACCCAACAGCCCTGGAAATCTTGCTTTGAAAATGATATTCTGGGGGTATCACACTACGGCGGGGATTTGAGAGGTATCACACTGCGATGGTAATAATGCCAGCGCCCAGAGAATGTTTTGGTCTGTTAAGTGGGCAGTAAATACCTTGAACACAGCCCGAATTAATATGCCCCCCGTGGAGGCATTTAACATTGCTCCAGGAGTCCTGGAGGTGCAACTTGTGTAGGGTGGCGCTGGGAGCTCTTCCGTGCCAGCCTGTGCTGCGTGGGAGATCCCTCCCATCTTAAATCCGGGGAATAATCCCCAGGGCATGCCCGCAGGATTTTGCTCAGAAACGTTTAGAATATGCGACATACTAAAACTAGAGTAAGATGCCGCCGCTGCCGCTCTTCTGAAAGCGAGCTCCATATGGTCCTCACGGGAGCCTGCGGAGTCTCGCGCACTGGATGGGAATGTCTCGCTGGGAAAGTGGCAGGAGCTGAAGTGTAACTGAAGACTCGTGTTATAGCCTCAACAACCAGGATGGAGAGATTTTTCCCAACTAAGCATCAGAAAGGGGGGGGGTGGGAAGATCTGAAATACTGACCCTCTTATTCATCTTACTCATGTCGTGACCATGAAGCCAGCATCCAGCACGTTTCCTGCTGGCAATTTTTGGTGCTCTACTCAAAGGCTTGCAAAATAGGCTGCGAGCATCATTTAAATTTGTTTTGGTTATAGTCTTTGTTTTTTCACTGATGTTTCGCAACCAGACTGTACACGTGCTAGAGCAGGAGCCTCCATCCCCACCCGCCGGGCTCGCTTGGCAGCGGTTACGATACTGGGGATGTTGGAAACAAGATGCAATTGCAAGGCAGTGCCCAATAGCGAGGTATTCTTAGGGTCTCTGTGATCTTTTCCCTATTTAATTTTTAATTAGCAAGGTGTTAATTTCTTCCTAAATTCCTTCCATCGTAAGCAAACAAAGAACTGTAGACCAGAAGCTTTCACATCCACACCAAAATGGCTATAAAATGGCCTGGCTTCTGCTCCTCGGCGCTCCCCGTGTTTTTGCTCTCTGCTCTTCCTTCAGGTTGCAGCATCTAACAGGCCTTTTCAAGTGCGGCTTGAACGCCGAGCACATCTCTCAGCCCTTTATTTCATCTGAATTTATTTTCTCGGCCCCTGGGTGGGCTCGGCGGTCAGCACAACTGCTGGAACTCGGCTCCCCAGCGCCCAGCCGCGCGAGGCAGGGCGAATTCCTTCACAGACTATTTATCCAGATTGCTAATTCCCTGCACAGATGGTTCTGCATAAGACTGTGTGGGAGAAGAGTGGCTTTTTAAGCCAATTAAATAGAAACCTTGTCCAAGAAGGATTTTCGAAATGCTTATGCATGTGAATTCATGACGTATTGTACTGTGTATTCTGGCAGTGCTGCCTCTCGCAATAGGAAGAGAGGGAGTGATGCGCAGAATTTCCTTGGTTTGTTAAGGTCATTTCTGATTATTGGGTTTTTTTAATTTTTTTTTTTTTTTAAAAGAAAAACTCCTAAAAGAACTTCCAGTTTGACAATATTGCAGAATATTTTAGATATAGGAAGAAAAGTCTTTTGTCGGTTCTGTCAATTAATTCTCGCCGCCAAGCTCTTCAGCCTGCTCCTCAGTATGTAAAGCGAGCTATGATTTGTGGTGAGACAGATGAGAGGAGGGGAGGGAGAGAAAAGGGTATTAAGTGACATCCAAAGGGTAAAATACTAGCTAATAACATTAATACTTCTTTATTATTACTGCAGCATTTGGGCTCAGTAACCCAAAAAGCTGCAGTAAAAATCCATCCAGTTCAAGGAGAGAAGCCACCACACTGGCACAGTCACCGTTTCGGGCTTATAAGGGTAGAAATGTTTACGGTGAGTGTGGGCAGTCGCGGGCGTGGGAAGGGCAGGGGGGGTCCCGGCATTATATGCCGTAAGAGCTCAATTCTCTCCCCGTCAAGTCAACACCAACAGCAGCAAAACTGACCATACCAGGTGGAATTAAGCTTTGAGAAAATGCTCTTTAAGATTTAGGGCTCAGGCAGAAACTTCTGCAAGAACACCGGCAATCCTGGCAAAATGTAAAGAAGCAAAACCACGGAGCGTTTGCTGTTTGGTGCTGGGCTGCTCCTGCCGAAAATGGTCTTCGCCCGGATGACTGTCCCCGGAGGCGTCGCAGGAGTGATGGGTTCTGGAGCATGGCTATGGACCATCCGGGACAGTCACAGGTCATACGAGACCACAAACACCCCAACATCCCTAGAGACCCCTAAAAACCACTGAGCAGGAGCAAGTAATACCAGGCCATGGCTAAGCTAGGGATTAAACTCCCTATTTGTGGATATGTATCTTTTACTGAAGCAGCACAATTTATTGCAAGTGCTTCACTCCACCTTGTAATTCCCCTCTCTGTGTGCTTTCGCTGCAGGCGGGTGCTTTCTGTCAGATCTTGTTCAGGCACTGAACAAGGCCCTCTCCCTCTCCACATGCACCCCCTCTGCAGCTTCTGTGCCTCAGAAGGGTTGCCGTGCCTGTTGTGTGTGTCTCAAAGCCGGGGGTCTTGAGGAGTTTTGTGTCTTTTTGTGATGCAGTCACTGGCTAATGCTCACGCCTCCTACTGTTCACATCTCCCTTTCCCTTTTTCTCCATTCTCTCATCCTCGCTTTCTTTTCTTTCTGCAAGTGAAGGGAACGTCCTTTCTCTTGAAGACATTACAGCACCCTGAAATAATAATTGCAATAATAAAATAATAATGCAACCAATAACTGAGATGGAACCACTTGGGCGTATAGACTGGTTTACCAAGAAGACGTATCACACAAGAGGTAGCAAAAATCCTTTTGTTTGGGTTGCAAGTCTATACTATACAACACCACTGCAGTAGCCGACACAGACCTAACAGAGTAGGAGACTTAGAATTAATAGCCTTTTGGCACAAAATTCGTAATCTCAGTTCCTTTTAGCGTGGTGTCATCAGAATCTTGCGTGGAGGAATCCAGCAGATTCCTCTGCAGGTGACCTGAAGCAGATTTAGATCTGCGGGAAGCAACTCCCACAGGAGCCAATTCCCAGAAGAAATGTGTGAACATGAGTCAAGTCAGTGATGCACGCAAGTGTTTTGTAAAATAAACGTCTCAGACATTGCGTACCTTTTATATTTCAAGCCTTGTGAAAAATTCATCTTTTTCACTAGGTGGGTTTAAGTGAGGAATCAGTGAGATGAGACGTTTCGCTTTGTGTCTGGGTTAATGGACTTTGGGCATCAGAGTGAAGGTAAGGGTTGGGTGGGAGGGAAGCTCCTCTACCCCGTTTTGCTCTGTGATGAGTTCCCAGAGTGACACATGTCCGTGTGGCAGCTCATCGCTGTGGGACACAACCAAGTGACAGGACAGGTCTGGCCCATACCCCGGTGCTGCATCTAATCCCACTCCAGCCCCGCGCGGGGCAGGTGCGCTAATTCTGCTGTACGATAGCCATTGCGCTTGAGTCTTCTTCTGACCACCCCTGCCTGCTTTAACATGTTCAGACCTACATAAATGGCACCTTACTGTTACGTCTCCAGCCAAGTGATCAGCTTCCTTCCACAGGGCTGTCTAACCAGCCCAGGCATCCCCAAAGCCACCTTCTCGCTGCTGCCACCCAAGGACAGAGGCGTTGGCTTTGTTCCTGGTTTTCCTCTGCTGGGGAACTTGCAGCTTCCTGAGTTACCAGTTTCTGTATGGTCGTTAGCCTGTTAATCTGGAGAGTTCCTTTTGCAGGTGGATTGAGTGCATCTGTCTCCTTCTCCTTTTTTATTTCTGTCTTCCCCGTTTCCCTTTTTTTCCCCCTAGATGTTTGCTGTGGGGGTGGTGAGCCCCTGGCCCAGGTTGCCCAGAGAAGCTGTGGCTGCCCCATCCCTGGAGGGGTTCAAGGCCAGGTTGGACGGGGCTTGGAGCAACCTGGGCTGGTGGGAGGTGTCCCTGCCCAGGGCAGGGGGTGGCACTGAGTGGGCTTTACGGTCCCTTCCGACCCAAACCATTCTGTGATTCTATGTTTTGAGTCCTACATTTGTCATGCCCTAAGAATAAAGACTTCCTTCTCTCTTTATCCCTCCTTTCTCCCTTCACCTCTTTCCCTTCTTCTCCCTGCCTCTTTCTTTCTCTTTTTATCTCTCTCTTTATCTCTTTTCCCTCCTTCCTCTCTTTCTTTCTCTTTTTCTTCCCGCTTCTCCCCTTCCTGGCTGCTGTGCTGGATTTGGGTGATATATGTCATTTCCTCAGTGGAATGATCGAGACGTAGGATGGAGAAGACAAGGCAGGGGCTTGTTGAAGTGGTGTTGCTTGACCACCATGATTAAGAAATGGTGGCCTCATCATAAATTTATTAACAAAGTCATCCAGCCGCTCTCTCTTCCTGCCTTTGGGGCTCTGTCTGTGCCCAGTGGGCACTTCTGGGTCTCCCACGCTCGTTGGGAGAGGGGGCCCATTGCCTTTGGCCTCTCTCATTAGGGATTGGGTAATGAATTGTCCGTGCGCATACCATCTGCATGTGGAAAACACGACACGTGGGAGAGGAGAGCAAGAAGGGGGCAGCAACGGCTGCTGGTGGAAGCGGGAGCTGTACCCCGCACCTCAGTATTCGCCGGCCGAGCCTTCCCAGCCGTCATCCTCCCTTCCGCGGCGTCCTGCATTACACATGCATGCGCTGCACCATCATTTACAGATGCAATGAGAAGAAACCAGATCAGATGAGTCTTTGGGAACAGGGAAGACATAGGACAAACACAAAAATTAAAACACTCGGGAATAAGGCAAATACTGAGAGTAAGAAGTGGGAATGAGACAAATATTGGATTAAGACAAATACTGCTGCAGATTCCAATGTCAATTCTGACAGCGATAGTGAAGTTTGGAGTGTGTTGACAATTGAAGATGAAGGGCTAAGACAGGAGGCAAAAAACCTTCTAGACTTCAGTCCGGTGTCATTGTATTATTTGACTCGGTTGACCTAAATTACTAGGATATAACCAAATAAACTTAAACATGAGCAGTGCGCTTAAATACATGACACTCCACCAAATTAACTTGCATTTTTATAACCAGAACCTCACAGATGTGGTAATCTTTGCCTGTCATCTGGGTGCTTCAGGATTTTTAGTTATATTTCATTATATTGGAGCGTATTCAAAATAGGCTACAAAAGCTGTCCTTTTTATGCTAACAAGATTAATACTCTATTTACTGGAATGGAAAGTACAGGCACAGTATGTGGAAAACGTATGATGAGAAAAATAGTGGAATCCATTTGTTGAAAGTGTCAAATGCTTAAAAAATTATTTAGAAGATTGCTGGGCCCCTTCATATGTGACAGACGAGAATGACAAAATCTGGCCTTATCCAATGGTGAACTGGAACTTTTCAAAGGCAATCTCATCCAACTAGAGTATTTTAACTTTTTGAGTACCGTCATTGCAGAAGCGTGTTGAATTTGGCCCAAGTTACGGTCTATGAATTTTGTTTAGCTGTAGATCTTATTATAGGTAAGAACTGCAGTTATTGAAGAAAAATAGGGTCCCAAAATTAGAGTCGGAGTTTTCTATGATGTGGATAGAAAATTATCTGAAAGACTGTATCGTGCAATTTATGCTTTAGGACAGATGCCTGGCGGTTACTGTACGACGGGATTGTACAAGCACTCTGCAGTTTAATGACTCAAAGGCGTGCCTGATAATTGGGTTGCTTTGCATCCAGCTGCAACTGGGCTTTGGAAACCCATCCCGCTTATCCAAGAACAGGTCCGTGCTCCGATCGACTTGAGTTCACACCAAAATAGTGATGATCTTGCCAATGAAGGAAACCTTTTCTGTGCGTGCTACCAGTACGGCAGGTTTGTAAGGGAGAGCACTGGGTTGGAAGAGACGGATTTTTGTGCTCAGCCTGTGACGAGGCTCTCCATGTGGCCGGCTGACCCCCTGCTCCCCCAGCGTCTTTAGTGTTGGTTCCCGCACCTCTGCAAAGCTCCAGAGGAACGTGGTGGGGCCCTGTGGGACGAGGATGAGCTACTCCAAAGCGGCCTGATGTTCGCTGTGCTGTGAACCTGCTCTCTGGCACAAAGAAAGGTGAAAATGCGGTTCGTTACAGATCCAGACCATGCATTACCTTGTGAAGGTTGAGGACAGAAAAATTTATTATCCTGGTGGTTGCCATTCACAGCTTGTGATGCAATTTGAGAAGGTTTTCCAGTTGTTCTGTACTCATTGCCTGTTTTCGTTGTGAAGTTTTTTTCATTTCTCTGGGTTTTTTTGGGTTTGGGTTGTGGGGTTGGGTTTTTTTGTTTGTCAGGTTTTCTGGTTTATTTTTTTACACTGACATTGAAGACGCTCTATGTTTTCCAGCAGTGTACAGTAGCTTTACGTGATCGGTTCCTATACTACCCTTTACTTTAAGGAGTACTTTAGAAGGGGGCGGGGCTTTCTGTTGGTCCTGGCTCAGAGCTCACACAACACCAGCACATCCCAATCCTGGGGATGCGGCCGGCTTGGGAATTTCCTTTCCCCTTACACCCCGTGTCTTGCACCTCCCTTCCCTTCTTCCACGCTGCCTTACCCCGCTGCTACAGACACTACTTGCCAGAGCAATATCACTAATTACTGCAGTGCATAGTAATTGTTTTATCCTATCCCTACTCCATAATTGCTCATAATTTGTTACTGTAGTAGGGTAGGCATAGATTTTGGCCTTTTTCCTAAAGCGGACGCGGGCACAGCGTGTGTCGGCATCATTGCCCTGCCCGGCGCTGGGGACTCGCCGCCCCACGCCAAAGCCCGCGACGATTCTCCGCAGCTGAACGGGTGGATGGGATTAAATTAAATGGGCTTTATGGGCGGATGGGATTACATTTGGGAAATGGGCGAATCCAGAGAGTGCCATCAGGCTTACGAAGGAGTCCCCTGGGGAGAAGCAATCATTTTTATAAGTCTGATATTTGTACCGGTAGATTAGAAAAAGAAAGGGAGACTAATGTGTTTTTATCTGGAGATGGGGAGACGAGGCTGAAAAATATTTCCAAACAACAGGATAATAGAAAATAAATGCGGTATTCTAGACGAGCTTAATTATTTTAATCAGAGATACAACCTTTTCCCTTTTTCTTAGGAGTCATTTTCTTCTAATCATTTTCAAATAAAGAATGAGTATAGTAGGAATATTCCTGTTCAGGAGTAATACATGAATAAAAAATGTAAATATTTAGTCTCCCTTATTCCCAGTACAGAAACAGACATATTTTCAATATACAAACTCTTCTAACTTCTTCCTTTGGTGCACATTTATTCTTTCTTACGGTCTTCCAGTGGATTTGAAGGTGTAGGGTCTGTGGGCTGTGTTTCTTTTAGAAGAGGGAAGAAGCATCTCTTCGTGTTGGACTTCGGGCAGGGGAAATGTCGAGCTCCTGTGGTCCCTCTGGTGTGAACACCACAAGGAATAAACAGCTTTTCAGCATTGCGGTGCCTCTGGTTGCCTTTGCCGTGCTCCCGGGATTCAGCAGGTCATGAGATTTTGGGTGTCAGCCCCAGAAATTACTAATCTGTCAGAGGAAAGAATTCTAAATAATGGCCGAGGTACTCTAGAAAAAAGTTAAAGTATAATAGTTCTGCATGAATGCATATATTTTAGCATAGCTTTTCATAAAGCAAGAGATATCATGGGGTTTTACAGGGCACATGGAAGAGTTAGCTAATTATCCTGCACTAGACTGCATTCAGCAAATATGTCTGTACTAAATAAAAATGTACCCTGTAACACAGGAAAATCCAATGGAAAAAAGCAGATAGCGGGTATGTGAGTTTTGAAGGATTCTGCCAGTTTCTGAAAGATTCAGGTACAGTCGCTAGCACTCAATATAATTTTTCACATGAGGGAAATCTTCAGTGCTCTTTGTGCAGATGAGAGTGTCGTATAAGTAAAATATATGGTTGTATGGATATTCTCTGACCTTCTTTAGGATTGTCGCACAAATAAACTGTACAATCAATATAAATAATATTAAGAAGCAGTCAAAGAAAATACCAATTCATAAACAGTTACATTAACTACAGGGATTTAAACGAGGACTTGTGAGCCCAACAAGCTGTCTGCTTTTCAGCTATCTAAATTAGTCTAATAAACTGTATCTCCCCATAAATCTTGTTTCTCTTTAATTAGGACATCGCTGAAAAACTAAAGACACAAAAACTTCCGGTGCTCGAGGGTGTTGGGTTCTATGAAAAGCCGAGATGGGCATAAATAGGCATAAAAATCTTCCCAGGAACGGTGAAGAATACATTTTTAATAGCTTTGATAAAGGCTTGAGCAACTAAAAATGCAGCAACAATAGCGGGAAACATCTACATGAGGTACTGAAAGTGAATGAGAAATTGATGCTATATTTATTAGACTGCAATCATCTTCCTAATATGCTTGAAGATAAATGGTGAGGCATTCTTTCAGCCAAAAAAGCGTAGCAGAGTGTTGCATTTGACATAGCGATTATTGATAGTGATGATAAAGTTCAAAACATCGAACAGTGAAAAACCCAAAAGCAATACTAAAAATGGTGGAGTGGAAGTGGAAAATTATGTGAAATGTTAGGGATGTTTCATTTCAGTACCTCTGCCTCATTATACTATCAGCAAAATGTAAAATACATAGACTAGATAAATGTCTCATTAAGTATTTCACTGCTCATTCTGGGTGCTTGGGAGTGTGCTTGAATAATGAAAAATGTAGAAGTACCTTTATCACGCGGCGATGGTGGCAGGAGATAGCACTTTGTCAAAAAGGTGGTGTTAATTCACTGTATAGACCAATATTGCATAGAAGTGTATAGTGTGACAAAGCGTTACAGCTACATAAAAACAGGATGATTTAGGAATATCGGGGGTGTTTCATGTGTGGATTTTACAACGGGAGGCTAAGATCTGTTCCGTGTCCTTGTGAAGATTGGGCTCGTTTGGTCTTTGTGGGCTCCGAGTGCCGAGGGCAGGATGTGGGAGCCGGGATGGGGCACAGTTTGTCCCCACCTTGGGATGCTGCCGAGGCCGGCGCGGATGCAGCCCTAGCACCCCATGCCCAGCCTTAAGATGCTCCGTAAGAAGGGAAAAAAACCCTTGGTTGCACAAAAGCAACTCTGATTTAGGAAAATCCCATGGCTCCATAGAACCTAAAGTTCAGGGAATTGAGTTTAGAGCAGCGAGAGTAGTCAGGTTTCCACCTTGCACGGTAAGCCTGGGCCGGGAGAGTCATCAAATGTGTTCTCAACTGTCTGCACTGATTTCATCAGGGCTATTCATGCACCTAAAATTATACAGAGAATTGGTAGATGCATAATTGGTAAATGCATAATTTGCACCTTTAGAAAGGATATATAAAATACAGATAAAATAATATAAACTCGCTATATATGTGTTTTATACTTTTGCGCTTAAATATATAACATGGAAACCTTTTGTAGATCAGAGTAGAGTGTGCACAGTTCCCGGCAATATCTTCTGATATCTCATGGTCAAAAGTCCCTTTTTTTAGCACTGGGGGAAATTCCCAAATATGTTCCTTATAGCTGCCTGCGATGGGACGAACTGGCAGGGGCAGGGGGTGAAGCAGCGCTCGGGCAGCCTGGGTGCGTGCGTGGCTGGGAGGCTGAGATACTCGTGTTTTACCCTTAGCTGGGGAAAAAAAAAAAGAAAAACACATAAAATCTGTCTTGCAGTGTCTGTGGTGTGGATGCTATTATGCTCAAAGATATCGTGGGGAAAAAAAAACCCAACCAACCAAAAACCCCACCAAACCCCCCTTCCACACCAGGCTGTGGGAATGCGCGTAAACACCAATAAATCCAGCGGCGGCCCCGGGGCTGGAAGTCAGGCGGCAGAAAGCTGGTGTTGGCTGAGAGAGCTGCCTGGGAGGAGAGGAGCTAGAAACGGGGAGTGAAAGCAAATACCACGCGCTAGAATTACGCAGAGCACGGAAATAGGTACCCGCTATGTACTTTATGAAGATGCAACATGGTTTATTCTTCAGGGAATGGCATAATAATTAGAATTAATAAGATTTTAATGGTGATAGCCTAAGTGCCAAATCTTCACAGTAGGAGGTTTTAGTGCTGTATGCCACAGGAACATTTTCTACTGCGAACAAGCACTATAGTTAAAATTACCCTATTACTACAAAAATGGAAACAGACACAAGGTTTGACTGCTCTCAACTAGTCAAGACCGAGCGCATCAGACTGAGCCATCCAGTGAAAATCCTGCAAGAATTTCTAGAGTTTATGGCAAAGAGAATTGTTTCCTAGAAGCAGGCTGCTAATAAATACCTTGTAGGTACCCAGCTTTCACAGAATATTTTTTTTTTTCCTGAGATGTGCTTTAATAGAAACTGCATTCAATTTGTGGCACTGCAAGGGACTGAAATAATTCAGGATTTTCAATTTATTTCACCATAAACACTCTTAGCACAGCTAAGCCCTTACATAATGCTTTTATTAAAAAGTACTTCGCAAAAGAGAGCAAGTATCATTATTCCCATTTTCTTTTCTATGTCCGCATTCATTGTAGGTGGCTTACACCGCGTGGGCTTTTGAGAAGTCAAATTTACGTAGCGTAAGCTTTCCTTGCCTGTTATGTATTTTTTCTGGACGCATCCAAACAAAAATTTTCCTTGAAGCAGCCAGTATTTTTGGCTTTCAAAATAGCTATATGATTTTGAAATATTTTGATGCTTGAATTGGACACCCCAAGAATAGCAAAATCTGATTTAATTTTTTTTTTTTTTTTTTTCTTTCGGGAGTGAGTTCTGCTGATGATTGTCCAGATCAGGAAGTGTGTATAGTTTCTATACACCCACTGAGAAAATGAACCTAAACTTAAACACGTAGAAAATTCCTGGAGCACTAGGAATCCTCTCTGGAACTCTTCTGCTCTGGGTCCGGGTATACTGGATTCAAAACCCTCTGAGGCTATAGAAAATATTATTTACTGGAAAGAGCGCTGAAATTACTAATGTATATACACACGTAACCCCTACCCCTGTGCCCAGGTGTGTGGGGAGCGGAGGATGCTCGTGTACCACCTCCCTCCTCTGAGGCCAGCAGTCGGCAAACCCCACGGGCAGCACGTTTGGGATGAACTTTTTCAGTCGTGGGAAGGCTGGCCGATACAAACATACCTGCCTGCGGTAGTGTTAGATTCAACCAGTACAAAAAAACTTTGCCTTTTCACTAATTTAGAGCAAAACTACTCTGCAACACCACCTAGTGCTGCCGGGACGCACGGCCGGCGCCAGGCAGCGGGGCCGGGGCTGGAGAACCACCGCACATGAGCGTGGGTGGGTTGTCACCCGCTCCAACAGGCAGCGTGCCTGGGGTTGGAATTCTGGAGACAATAAAGCCGTTAGAAATCCCTTCCAAAATGGATATTCTTCCCTGGGAGCTCATGGGCTGGCAAAATGCAGAAGAGCAGTGGAAAGGTGTAAGAGTCTCCCAAGCTTGTTCATGCGTCACCTGGTTTAGGAGAAAGTCGTCTTTTCTGTACCTGAGACAGCTGAAGGAGTAATTCACATTCCCTGAGGCGTTATGTCCGTATCAAGTCTGTACGGTGTCTATAGAGCCCTTTAAGCATCAGTTGTGTACCTAGCATTGCTCCTGCTCTGGGAACATGGGTAGGGTGATGGATCGATTTTTCTTACAGCATTTCCATTTGAACGTCTTCAAAAACTGGAGGCATTTAGATGTTAGGTGCTTCACTGAAAGGTAATAGCGTAGGATGTGATTTCTGTAGGTGGCCATTTCTGTAGTTGCCACTGCCAGCCCCACTGCCCAGAGGCAGAGAGCCCCGACACAGGCCTGTGCGGACCCCACTGCGCATCGTGTGCGTAGGAAAGCAACCAAGACCCTGGACAAAGCCAGTTGTGTTTGGTCTTCCCAACGCAGGCAATCACAGAGAGGTGAGTGGAGTCATCATTTTCCAGAGAGCAAAACTTAAGTGTATACGTTTTTTAAAAAAACTACAAAAATACCTCTCTTTTTAGTCCCGTGGCCACAGCTGTGGTTTTGCACTTTGTCAGGGTCTCGGGAGCGGTGGGATCAGCCCGTCCCCATCCCATGCTGCTGTGCCAGATGTTGCTGCAGGACATGGCAGCTGTTTGCAGCATCCCTGCCTCCCGCTGGCCTGCTCCCAGGTCTTCAATGTGGTCCTCAACTGAGTCCTCAAAGCAGCCCAACCGCAGCGATGGTGGCCCTGGCCCCCGCAGCCCCCTCCGCCCCCCTGTGCTTGGGTCACAACACGGCTTCTTGCTACAGAAGGGCAGAGCTTAGCGTGCAAAATGAGCTTGAGGAAAAACGCAGCTCATTCCCGTGCATTGCTGCTGCTGCTGCTCCTCAGGGAATTAAACCACAGCGCTGGGTGTAAAGTGGCTGCTCTTCCTGGTAGCCCTGGTCGGAGGTCAGGATGGGATGGGATGTTGTCCCAGTGCTGGTCTGCGGCATTCCCAAACCACAGTGAAGGGGAGAAAGGGCTGGGCTTCCGTCAGCTTGGACGTCAGTGCACAGGCACTTACCTTGGTACGACACGGTTCTTTTAAAGAACTAACGGGAAAAAGGAAACTCACGGTGAAACAAAAGAAAGCTTAAAATTCAAAGATTTGGCCTTTCAGGCCAAAGAAGGAGTCAAATCTATTATTGCAAAAAATGCTTATGTTTTTAACAAAATCGCTCCAACAGTGAAAAAATCCCACCACCCTTCATGATTTTGTAACCAGCTCACCTCTTAAGTTGTCAGTTGCCTTTGTGTAATGTTATAGAATCACAGAATCGCCTGGGTTGGAAGGGACCTTTCAGACCATGGAGTCCAACCATCAACCCGGCACTGCCCAAACCCCCCCTACCCCACGTCCCTCAGCACCGCGTCTGCCCGGCTTTTAAACACCTCCAGGGATGGCGACTCCACCACTGCCCTGGGCAGCCTGGTCCAAGGCCTGACAACCCCTTCGGTGAAGAAATTTTTCCTAATATCCACCCTAAACCTCCCTTTCTCCCTTAAAGCTTTTATTTTCATTAGGGTAATTCAGAGAAAATGCATTTCCCATGGGAAGAAAAGGTATTTATGTGGCTTGGTCCCCTGCAAAGAAGCTGTCCAGATCTGACCAGTCCGTTTAGTTCCTTACGCTGATCGCACACTCCGCTGGTGATTGATGGTAGAGAGGTTTGACAGGGGTAGCGATATAAACTGCTTGCAAGGATTAGGAGGTTGCCGAGAACATAGTATTATGGAGTTAGACATTCCTTTCGGAGCGCTCTGGGACACGAGCAGCCCTTCGCAGGTCTCTGTCACCCGGCTTTTGAGGTCTGTCTTCCCGGGGGTCCAACCTGGGCAGAATGGCAGCAGGAGAGCAGCCACGGGGCTCCTTCCTGGGCGCCTTCTGCCACGAAGCTTTCGCACAATTAGCGCTATTATATTTTTGGTGCAATGATGATTAAGTATTTCTCACCACTGAGATATGTGAAGTTGACGCTAATATCAATGCTGATAATACCAATATCATTAGAACAATCCTGGAGGAACAGTATCTAAGTAGTTTCCCAATGGAGCAATAGAAATTAGATTGTAAAGCAATAATATTGAGTGTTGCACCGAGGTACTAGAAGGATGCGTCATCTTGCTTTTACAAAAAATACGGCGCGCTCTGTACTATTTTCCTTTGTACTAATTCTTCATACTTGAAAAGGTGCCATGAAAAAGCAAGTCCCAGAGAGGAGTGGGGAACCACAGGAGCAGAAGAAAAGCCTCACGCTGAAAGAGCAACGTGATGGGTACAGCACTGGTAACCTGTGGAAGTCCTTGTTGAAAAGGGGAATAAGCCCCTTTCTGGACCACAGGCACAAAGAAAATGGAAAGTTACGTATCAAAGGTGCTCGAAATTCGTGTTTTAAGGAAAGGCAGAAAACCTTTGTGAAATGCACATCTTCAGTCCTTAGGGTGGCTGTTGTGCTGGACACCACAGCTTAGGCTAAAACGTGAAGCAATTCAGAGCTGACATAATTAAACTGATGAGTATAATTAATCCCCCCCTGTGATTATCCTGAAGGAGAAGCATTAATAGATGTAAATATGATGAATTCAAAATGCAAGTGGATAAAGCGAGCGGCTCGTCCCGTCGCGGAAGTATTCTTCTGGTGCGACGAAGAGGCGAGGGCGCCCACGCCGGGCTCCCAGGCTGGTGGGGCGGCGGTGGCCCTGCAGAGCGCCAGGGCGAGAGCTGAGCCTTGCACGGGTGTGCGAGCTTTAGGGTAAGTCTGGTTTTGCAGGTTTATAAACAGCTTAAATTTCCAGCATCTTGCTGGAATATTTACCCAGGGAAAGCTCTTCCTTGGCTCTATTAAGCGTGGTGCCAGGTAGCGATGTTCCGCTTCCAGCTGTACTGTAAGAAGAGATGCGCGACATCGGCACCTCCTGCTTCAAATTCCAGTCCACAAAGAGAAAAGCAAAAAGAAAGTGTCTTAAGTTCTTCCATACGAGTGTTGTTACAGGGAAAACATCCAGTGTACTCAGCAGATTTTCCTTCAGCTTGAGTAGCTGTTTAAATTAATATTACTTTGTAAGTGTTCACAATACTCTTCTCTGCACTCTCTCATCCGTGTGACATTTGTTTGCATTTTCTGAAGTCGGCGTATTCTCTCCTGTGGGTACATCCATCCCCCCAGCCCCCGCCGGAGCAGCGGGCACCCAGCCGCCCACCAGGGCTGAGCCGGGGACCTGCACCCATGGGTGGCGGGGGTGCTCTCATTTGGGGGCGAGGAGCCACCCAAACCCTGCCCTGCTCTACTTGGACTTGGCGATTGCAGCGGTAAGAATTTACTTACTTCCATACTGCATAATTCCAGGTGAAAAAGGAAAAAAAAAAGAGAATTAAAAGACTGGCCCAGAAGCAGCTCACCGACCCCAAGTGTTGGGGCACGGCATGTCCTGAGGAGCCAACGCTGGGTGATGCCAGAGCAGACAGGGGAACATCCCCCCGGCGAGCCAGCCCCTTCCAGAGACGTTTCTGGGTACCGTCACCGTGGGCAGCCTGATGGGAGAGGGAGGAAGAAAAGCATCTACCATTCGTAATGAAGACGTGTCAATTAATAAGGCGTGCACGTGTCTCTGCGTGGTTTTAACACGCGACGTATGGAGGAATGCCAGCTGCTTAAGCATCAAGTGATGTGGCATGCACAGACCATGCCTCCTTGTCCTCAAATGTAAGATTTGCGAATATCAGACGGCAAAAACCATAAACAAAGGAGCACAAAATATACTGATAGCTAATTCGGCTAGTTATATTCTTTATTATGCTGTCCTTCTTAATGTAATGTGTCTCAGCTGCCATCGGGCAGGAATCCATTGTGAATAAGCTGTCAAGTTTAATTGGGCTATACTGTGAAAATACATAAATAAATCCTTTAATAAATAAATAAACCCACTTCTCTCTGAGGCAAAAGGCAGTGGAATGTGCACACTCGGAATCCTCGTCTGTTAAAAATAAAAAAGTTTAAAAAGGTTAAAGGAAAAAAATCTGCCAGGAACTATTTTAGAGGAAAACCAAAGAAACGGAGTGATTTATGTGGATTTATGAAATCCTCTTTGGGATGCAGCTCTGTTTCTGGATCTCCCGTTGCAGACACAGTGATTGCGAGTGCTCAGGGACCCGTCTCTCATCTAAGAGTTGGGTGTTTCTGTAGCGTGTGTCCGCACCCGAAGCATCGCCCCGTGCAGAGAGCTACAGCCTGATTTCATTCCTGCTACTACGAAATCACGAGAAGATCTAGATTTTAAGAATGGAGTTTTCTTTTGAAGGCTGTTACTATTATTTCATTAAGTAGAAATTTCATGATTTCAATGGTAATGCAAAACATTACCATTTTGCCACTTTTCCTTTCCTGTGCAAGAGCGAGGCAATGATGGGCCACGTCCCCTGCTCGGTGCTCAGAGTGGTGGCAGTAAGAGCAGTGGTGGCCCCGTACAGCCGCTCCCTGCACCGACACTTGCCACCGTCATCTGTTCTGCTTCTTTCAATGCGCTGCCAGGAGGAATTTTTCCGTAGGGAAAAAAATCTATAGGCTACAAATTTTGCAGGAAACGTAAAGATGATCTGGGAGGGGACCGGAAGTTTTCTGTGGTCTCGGAGGTGATGTTCTCTTCCTCCTCTTCCCCCTCTCTTCCCAGCCCCCCGGGGCCCACTTCTTGCCCCAGGGTTTGGCCACCGCGTCCCCTCCATACACTGTCCTGCTCCGGGGGGTGGCGCTGCCGAAGCCTGCTGCACCCTGGGCCACTGAATGTACGCATGAAACCCCAAATTTTGTTAGATTAAGTGCTTTTTACTGGCAATACGCTCCAAGACGGCAGCTACCAGCCAGCGGGCAGCCACAGGTGTGTGCCACGAGCTGCATCTGCACCGAGGTCCCCGGTTTCGGTGGGGCTCTGCATGGACCAGCCCAGGAAAAAAGCCCCAAGGGTGCTGTGAAACCACAGACAACCTATTGCTCTCTTCTGCGTTCTACCTACAGAGTCAATGAGAAGTTGCACCTACCATGGGGCAGCCATTGTGTGCCACAATGTGTTTATCATCATGGAAAACCTCTGTCCTCAAACCACGTAATTTGCAGAAGGCAGAAGCCCTGCAGCGAAACTTTCAATGAATTATTGAAAAGCGCTGAGAAGTACTTTGTGCAGGTAAAAAGCGAAATAAGGACCATACTCGTCTTTAAGTCTACCGATGTACACGTGCGAAATAAACAAAGTTTGTGTGGAGGTATTTTGTACAAAATAATTGTTTCCTCACTTTAACAAGGTCAAATAAAATAGAAAGATATAAACTTTCTGATGCGCTTCAGTTCCCATTGTTATGCATTCATCAATAGGCCCGTAAACATGATGCATTCATCAATAGGCCTGTAAATAAACTTTTAATAGCGCACTGAGGGTATCAGGAAGGAAACAGCAGTGACCGTAATCAGCATAAACAAGATTTGATGAAGACAGAAGGAGAGATCAAAAGGAAAAATTATAGGCTGATTGGGGCGAAATGGGACTGGAGTCATGTGTTTAAACTAAGGGAAGAAGAAAGGCAGGGAAGGTGGGGCTGTGGGTAAGTTTGGAAGAAGGAAAGAGAAGTAAAGCCTCATTTTCCTGGGAAATATTGAAATCTGCTGGTGAAACCAGCTCCAGGAATGGTGGCTACCACCAGATCATGGTAGCTGACAGCAATAATGTCTGTACAAACTAGGAGATTTAGAAGATGAACTCTTTAACTGCGTATTTGCGGCCTTTAACAAGTTAGAGCAATGGCAAAGTTTTAAGTGAGCAACTTCTGAGATGTGGTGAGAAGAGGAACGGGGAAAGCTGTTTCTGGGTGCAAGGATTTGGGCATAGGGATTGCTGAGAAGCGAGGGATGGCAGCAGGCGAGGTATTCTCTGACATCCGTCTGTTTTCTTCCTTGACCTACTGCATTATCCCTTGGCCCGTGCTGTACCTACAGTTTGAAGCCCCAAGACACACTTTTTATGACGTTATTGTGTAGAGGACTTCTTGTTTACTTCATTTCTTGCTTTGGTGTGTGCACATTTTTCTGTATGGAAATCTAACTTTTTGCCTCTACTTATTTGTGGTTTTGTTTATTTTTCTAATGATCAGCACCACCGACCCCGCATTCACGGACTGCCTCAGTGCACTTGCGCAATGTGGTCTGGCTTGGATTGAAAATCAGTGGGCTTTGCATCTCTGCCTCCTCAATGTTGTCCATTTGATCATTAACCTAAGCTGGATTTTTTTTTAACTGTGGAAATCACATGCACATGTGCACCTTTATCTAACGTGTCATTGAAACGTGATTCATTCAAGGTTTGACTCTGTTCACCGACATTGTCATGGTTTTGGCTGGGATGGGGTTGACTTTCTTGCTGCTGGCTGGTGTAGTGCTGTGGTTTGGATTCGGGATGGGAATAGTGTTGGTAGAACACTGATGGTTTTGGGTGTTGCCGAGCTCTCAAGGCCTTTTCTGCTCCTCACCCCACCAGCGAGCAGGCTGGGGGGGCACAAGGGGCTGGGAGGGGACACAGCTGGGACAGCTGACCCCAACTGGCCAAAGGGATGTCCCATCCCACATGGCATCATGCTCAGCATAGAAACCTGGGGGAAGAAGGGGGAAGAGGGGGATGTTTGGAGCGATGGTGTTTGTCTTCCCAAGTCACCGTTACGTGTGATGGAGCCCGGCTTTCCTGGGGATGGCTGAGCACCTGCCTGCCCGTGGGGAGCAGGGAATGAATTCCTTGGTTTGTTTTGCTTGCGCGCACGGCTTTTGCTTTACCTATTAAATTGTTTTATCTCAACCCATGAGTTTTTTCTGACTTTTCCCCAGGCGTGGGGAGTGCGCAAGCGGCTGCCTGGTCCTAGTTGCTGGCTGGGGTTAAACCATGACACATATTAACCTCCTTTTGCAAAACTGAAGCAACTGTCATGGTTTCTATCAAGTAGACTGAATTTGTGCTTTGTCACCGCTTTCTTTTTCTAAGCAAACATGACTTTGGGTACCAGAGAGCGAATTGCTGCCTAGACCATTGCAACCAGCGTCCTTGGTGGTGGGAGGTGGTGGAGGAGTCAGAACGCGCCTCTGCCTCGTGCAGGGCTGGATTAATCACCGGTTACCCAACTCACAGACATGGGAAGACAAACACACACAGAGCGTCTGAAATGCTCCCTCTCTTTTTCCCTCTCAAATAGCCCTGTACTCTTTGAATTCTCTGTGTGGGGGAAATCAAAGTGCAGAACAAACACCGTTTTGATACGCCTTTGAAGATGATAACAGCATCTAACAGAGGAAAAGAAGGCTTTGGGTCTGCAAAAAAGCGATGATTGACATGACACACAGTCCAAGAAAAGTTTACCCCTTAATGAGCAGCAGGAACCTCTCTGAGACCGTTTTCCAGGAGAGAAACTTTCCCATCCTCTCATGCAGTTAATGCTCTTCCAAGCAAAACTCTCTTTTGAGGCAAATGAGCACCTGTTTGGATCAAGATCCTGACAGGAGGAATCTCTGTCTGCTGAAGGTTTGGAACTTGTTCGCCCTTGTATGAAGCTTTCTAGGAAGGTGCTGTGGTGCTCAGCTCAGGTGGCAAAGCCTGTCTGGGTGCTCCGGGAGGTCCTCCATGAGGGAGGGGCATCAGGAGCAGCCCTGAGGTTCAGCAGGGGCTTCCTCAGGGACTGCCACCCAGATAAAAGCTCAGAAAGAACTTCTGGATAGACAGAAAATGTCGCTTCGATGGGGTAATTGTCTGGCTTTACACCTAAATGTAGGACCAGGCAGGGAGATGAGATCTCCTTCATATCTCAACTAAGCGTGCACCGTCTCTGGTACTCAGCCTTGCCTCCCTCCTCACTGCTCACATGAGCATTAACCGCTGTTTGTAAAGTAAGTATGAACAACGGCACATCTCGGTATTCGAATTGTCAGTGGTAGAGACAACACATTGGAGAAAAAGATCCCTGGCTGAAACAGGTTTTCCATCTTGCTGCTATTGGGCTGCCCTTTTCAGAAATGTTGGATTGAAAATGTTGGATTGAAAATGTCTCATCCTTACGTGGGATGCTGCAGCGTGGTTTGTCCATGCGTAAGGGCACCCCGGCTCTTCGTAGACCATTTGACCACCCATGCAATCACAGCATTTCTTGGTGGGACAGGCGGAGGCGTGGGGGCTGCATCTCATGGGGCCGTCCCACCTCCAGCTCCCACCAGCGCCGGGTATAAGCAAGTCCATTTGCTGTTGTAACAAAACACGCAGGAAGGTTTATAATGATGTTTTGAAACGGAAGCCTTCGTTAAACATCTATACTGCTGTCTACAGCAGCTTCTTGTGTCTCTGATGAGGTGTCAGAGATGCTGCAAATTTCCTCTCCATGCTAACAACAGCTGAGGATGATCAAATTGCTTTAAGTACCAGCTCAGCTGTATCTTTTTTTTCCTCCATTTAAATCCTGACAATGAAAGTGGCGGCACTGGGGCTTTGCTGCCGAGTGCTGCTCCCGGTATGCAAGTCAATTTTGTACTCGCAGTATTTCCTTTTATTTCACCCGTCCCCTCAGCTTGTGGACCGAGAGGGATCATACGCTCTTTGAAATGTGCATTGACATTTGGCACCGAGCGCCGCACTTGCTGTTGGAGGGGGGAGCGGGGACTACAACTGGAACAGGCAGAACTGAATAATTTTTCGGTTGCCCGCCGCAGATTTCCATCTTTCCTCAGCCGCCTTCTTCACTACAAATTCACCCGCTTATGCAATGGGAAAATCTAACCTTACATTTACAGTCCCATTAATGCTGGACAAATTTCAGGGAAAATAAATCCAAGTTCGGTTTTCTGAATACACAGCAGTTTTGCCAAACATCTCCTGTTGCACAGTATAAATTTTATCCTCTAAAGTTATCAAAATAGCCAGTTTTGAGACTTACAAAGAAATAATTCTGGCTTTTAAACTGCATTTTAAACTACAGTTCGCTACAGGGTTGGTTGGTTGGTTTGTAATATACAACAGCAATAAGCAGAGCCTGAGACAAGAAACTTATTTTTAAGTTCTTTAGAAAGAAGACAACCCCAACAGTATTTAAAATCCTCTTGGCTATTCTAAAACTTAATGAAAATAATTTCCTTACTTTTTTTTTTCTTTCATTTATACACTGAACTATCCATCACTAGTCATTGGTCAGATTTAGCTCTTTTTGTCTGTTCACAAACTATCAATAAAATCCATCATTCGTCGTAATTGTTTGAATGTTTCACATGGCCACACCTGAAGGCTGTGCAATCCTTTTTAATGAACGTGGCATTGCGTGTTTGATGTTTCAGACGAGGTAGTTTTGATTGGTGCCGACAGGGACCCAAGTGACTATGTGCCAACTGTCTTTAATTCTAAAATTGAGACTGGCCCAAGGAGGTCGGGGAGACTTGTACGTCCTGGGGAGGGAGGAAGGACGGACCACGTGTATGGCACAAACTGGAATTTTGGCCACGAAATGAGCACTGGAAATCACCGCAGGAAAGGTACGGTATTCCTTCAATGAGAAATCATTGGAGTAATAAAAGTCAAAGATTCTTAAAGTACCGGTGTCATTCCTACCTGCATTTTACTTACTGATTTTAATGATAACCAATCCCTTCAGGAAAGACATGTTTTCATGCACTATGAAAAAAAAAAAGAATGATATGATATGACGAGAAAGGGCAGGGAGCTTGGGAAAATGAAGGAAGTAAAAAGTAGAAATGGAAAGAGGAACAAACCTTGAGTGAAATGAAAAGTTATGGGTATCTTACCAAAACGAAAAAGAAAAGGAGATAAAACTGAAGGACCTGGGAAAAAAAAACGAAGCCCCAGAGAACACCAGAAATAGCTCCAGCTCCAGATCTGCCTATTCACCATGTTCTCGGTTGGAGGCAGCAGTCTGTGGATCAGAAAAAGAGCGTTTATAGATATTAATATTTGACATTTCTTTTGCCGTGGTACACAAACTCCAGTGAGACAAAATAAATCAGAAAAATTCAGGTTCTCTCTACAAATTTTCATCTCTTCAGTTCTCCACGTGTAGGACTGGACGCTGTCACCTCTGCCCCCAGACGTCTGCTCTCTCGTCTGCAGCAGAATTGCGCCTCCATAACTGACGTTTCCAAATCCTTGCAGGTGTGAAGACATCGGTGAGAGAGGCATCAAGAAATGTGGCAAAGCCATTAATACCAAAAAGAGACACGCTGACATATAACATTCCCTAAGCCTGGAGAAGTTGTCCAAAGGCATCCAAAAGTGTCCAGACAAGAAATGGATGGCTACTGGCGTGGCTGGACATTTTTCTGGACATCTCACCGTAGTTAAGTTTCCGTCCTCCTCTGGAGGTGAAGAGAAGCTCCCACATATTGATGTTCTTGCAGGAAATTTTCTTCCCGGATAGGTTTTCCCAGGGCAGTGCTCTGAAACCACAGTTTCTGAGGGCTTCAGCTCTTTTCCCTGCTGTTTTGGACACTCCAGCACACACTGAGTTTTATTTTGCTTTCTCTCTTTTGCTTTTTACAATCCTCCTCCTCACAGTCTGGGCATGACAGCTATGTCAGGAGGTAAAAGACAGATGCCATAATTTAAACTGATGTCTTCTGTTTGATAGTGTAAGCCACTAAAGCAGATGCTGATCATCAAGATAATCCAATCAAGACACTGAGAGCTGAGGGTTTCAGACGTGCAGACACGTTGAACTAGATGAGCAGCCTTGGCATTTATTTTGCTAACTTCAGGCTGGCTAGATTTTACAGCCTTTTCCAGACACATTATTTTGGGGCTAGGGAAAAAATTGCTGTGAATAGTAAGGCTGATCCTTAACAGGGGTCTGAGCCACCCCTGAGCTGGTTAATCTTCTTTGACGTGGCTCAGTGGAGGCAGAGATTCGTTTCAGCTTTTTTCCCACAAGTGCTGGGAAAGAAAGATGCTCTTCACGGCGGCTAAAAGCACAAGGTATCACGGGTCCTATGGAGCACCCTGCCCGGGACACTGCCCACCTAAGAGACTTCGTGTTGTGAACTGGCAACCTTTGGGAACAGCTTTCTTTTTCCCAGAAACTCGGCAGTGCCTGTCACACCCGTAGCAGTGGAGCTGCTGAGCAAGAGCTGTAGAGCCTGCTCTCCGGAGGCGAATGGAAAATCCCCCGAGTCCCCCGTCACCCACCAGCCAGGAGCTGAGCAGGTCTTGGGGCTGCTCATGACCATCACTCCCTGCCCCAAGATTTCTATTTTCAGTTTTTATCCAGAGCCTTAAATGTTCCTTGCTTAAATTCCTAGCATGATATTAAGGAGCTGCTAACCTTGCAAGCACCACAAAGCACAAAGCCCTTCCACTTTTCCACGGGACCCTTCCTCCAGCCAGGCATGGCTTCTCCCAACCCACTGTGCAGCAGCCAGAAGAAACAAAACACTGGAAGTGTTTTCTGCACCGTCAGAAATTACAGGTATTTTGGGCCTGTCAGTGAATCACAGCCAGTTCACCAGCCTGATGAGTCTAGCACTTTGCCCGTGTATCCATCAAAAGTGTTTCTTTTCACTGATGAATTTTATTGACATGGACCTACTGAAGTATGGGGTGGTACATCTCAGCATCTGAAGTAATACTGCACAGTACACTTTGAGATCAAGATTTTGGCCCCAAAAAATTAATATCCTGAGTCCAGCAAGCTTCATCCCCTGGGTCCTTTCTCACAGGGACACACACACCTTGCACTCACAGCGAGATATGGGTGGAAATGAAATCTTGAGTCCAGCAAAAGTCTTGAGTCACGTCTTCATTCAGGTGCATCTCCAGGACTTGTTTTTCATCAGTTGTGTAATGTCATTATTTCATGCTTTGGAAGTTATATGTTGAAAACAATGAGGAAGTGAACAAATAGCCTGCCTTGTTCAGCACACAGGTATCCAGGGCAGTCTGTACGAGCAGGGGAAGAATGTGTGGCATGTGCGAAATGCACATCCATGAACACAGCAAATAAGTAAGGGTCCTCTTTGTTCACCGATTCGCCATGAATACCCTGGAATAATTATTTATAGCAGTTCAGCATCTACCAGAAAATGTTCTTTTGTATGTTTCAATTAAATAATGAAGTTTTCCTAGTATAAGAACTCGCTAGAGGAGTCTGTGGTTATCTCCTTGCTGAGAAAGGGCTCAGGCAACTGCGGACTGTGCATAAGCCAGGAAAAGCAGGGGACTCACCCTGGCAGACCTCCCTCTCGGTGATACCAGGGCAGAGAGGCAGAAAGCCCAGGTGCTCTACTGACGTGGACTAGAGCCATTCCACGGCCTTCAGCAATTCAGCTTAAACCAGCCAAGGAACTGGCTACAGGTCTGGTTTACATTTTACCTCTCACATTTTATGTGCGAATTCAAAGACCTTTTGTGCTCTACCTGGTGGAGCCCCGTCTCCCAGCAAGGATTGACAGAGGTAGTGTTGTCATCTTAGTTGCACGACGTATCAAATATAGAGGAAGTCATTAATTTGGGATCCTAAAGCTTGAAATAAACTCCAACCAAAAGTGTTCCATATGTCCTTCTTACACCTGCTTTTATTTATTTAAAAAAAAAAAACCCAACAAACAAACATTATAAGATGGGTTTAAGAGAGTTTGTGCTAGATGAACTTTGTAGCTGGACCTGTAAAACAAAACTTTCTGTATCTATAAAGATCACCACTAATGAGAAACAAAAATAAAAGCGATCAACAGTCTTCAGCTGCTGTTTTTCCCCCCAGGTTTCCCAGTAGGGTGGGCAGATCGGCAATGAGGTGCACCTGCCTCTTGCTGATCTGCGGATAGATCAGTGCAGGGCAACCAACCAGGTCTCTGCTTTGCCATCTGATGGGCCGCCAGGTGCACTGTAAATGTTATAGACCCAACAGCTTGGGTAGTCAAAGCAAGATTTGCTCTTCTGGCATTTGTCTTAGCCCTGGATGAAAGGTACTGCATTGGTTTTGTTCCCATGGTGGCTGTGGGTGGCCAGGAATGACCTGACCTTTGCCATATGAGCTTTTTAATACCTCCAGATAGGAGATTTTACGTGAGTTCTGCCCTTACTGTGTAATAGCACGTTTCTGTGCTGGTTTAACAGCAGAAAACAGAATTGTGATGGCTTGAAAGCAGTTGTTTCTGAACCTGGATCTTACCGTGGAAATAGGTTGGGTTTCAGTGGCAGCTGTGTCTTGAGACTTTCCACTCAAGTGTGGGTCAAAATGGACTAAAGGGTGTTACTGCTGAAGCCTTCAGAGGGTCAGGAGTTGTTTCTCCTAAGTGGTACCGTAATTTTGGTGCAGTTTGTGGGCTTTCTTCCCACAGACCTGATCCCAGATGACGAGCAATGAAAGGCTGGCATAGGAGTAATCACAAGCACCCCGTTACTCTTCTCTTGAATGTAGACAAGTGGTACATAAAAGATATTTAACAATTTCCCAGTCTTGGCAAAAACACAAGATAAACATATGTAACGGTTTTCAAGGGGAATATCTGACATTCTAGGCCCAATCAAAGCATGGTATTTCATGTCTTGTAAGCAACATGCTGCTTTCTTCATATCTCTGATCTTATGTGCTGTCTGAAGGTAACCAGAACGTTTAACTCTCTTGAGTGAACTTTATGATAGTTTGTCTCCAAAGCACAAAATAAGTGCACCTGTAAGGCTGTACCCTGAAGAGGGACGTTGTGGTGTGTCAGTGTCTGCCTGGAGCCCTGCTTCGGTGGTCTAGGCTTGGTGCTTCGAGAGGTTGGATGGGATTTTGCAATATTTGTTTATTACTGCCTAAAGTAAATCAACAGAGTCAAGGTAACCAAGCAGTGAAGACTTCCACATTTTTAACTAAAGAAAATAAGTAGGAGTTTCATCCGGTTGTTGTTTTTTGTTTTGTTTTGGTTTTTTTTAATTATTATAATCTTTCCTTGAATTGTGGTTGCACTTGAAATGATGAATGTAAACCTGCAGTAGGCTTCACCGGGCTGCAGGTCCGGTCCAGCTCTTCAGCTGAGGTACTGAAGTCAAGCTGTGGTTGCTCCTTTTCTTTTTGGTAATCCTAAAATAAGGCCCACAAACCTGGAATAAGTTGGTAAGAGTGGCTTATTTAAAATAAATAAATAAACCATTCTCTTACCTGTGGAAAGAGGGAACTTTGGCCTGAGTTTACTGGGTTATAACAGGTGTGGGAAATGCCACATGGGAGACGACGGGTTTTTGCTTTGCAGGAGTGTTCTGTAGGCGAAAGACTGGAATTTAACAAGAACAAATCTTATGCGGTGGCTTGGAAATTCTATAAATGCCTCTAAATTAGTATTCATTGGTCACAGTTAGCACTGAAGTGCATTATCTGGACGTTGACCTTCTGTCCGTGCAGCCGGTGTGGTGTCGGCACTGATGAGAAAAGGGAGCTTCAAGGACTCTTTAGCTGATGAAATCTGCCTGGGAGAGAGGTGGGGTTTGGTCGGGACAGTGGGGTCCCACGGCATTTATCACCACGTCCCTTCCACCCTCTTCTGACAACGAGTTCAATGTGTTGTGTCGAGGCTGGCGTGACTTACCAGGCTTGGAATTGGGAAATTCTCGTGCTCAGAAGCGAATCTGTAAGCCAAGGAGATCTATAACCATGAAGACTGACAGCCATAAAGGTTGTATATTCAAAACTCACGAGTTCATAAATATTTACACGTTTGCATGATCACTACTGGCAGCAGTTTGCCTTCGCGAGCTCGGAAGAGGCTAAAGCAGCTCAGCTGCTGGGATGTGAGTAGATTAGCACGGCGGTGAGCGAGGAAAATTGCTCTGGCTCTTCACCTAGTCCTTTTCTTGTCAGCTTGGGGCTGCTCGTGCTGAGGTTTACGGAGAGTTACGTTGACTGAGCAGCCTGAGGCAGGTGGACACGTTCAGGGGTGATGCCTGTGGCTACGCTGAGCCCCTGGCAGGGAGGTGGTTAATCTAGTAATTAGGTTAAAACATTTTAGTTCTTGATTTTATTTTTTTTTTGAGGGTAAAAAATTAGCTTTCTAATAATTACAACTTTTTGAGCATCTAGGATCATCCTCCTGTCTACCTACACATCAGCAGGTTCTGAAAATGGGTATTCCGCCTGCAGCACAGGTTTCCAGATGTATGGATCTGCTGATCTGTGCCGGCACGGCTCATGGTCTTATCCTGGCCAGGTGTCTGGAGCCGGATAAAGACAAGACAGGCTGGATGATATAACTAAAAGCGAGGAAGAGGCTAATATTTTAATAAAAGCGTATTTCCAGTGATCCACCTGAGCGAGGGGGAGGCCTTGCTGCGCGCGGTGCTCCCCCAAGGTACCGCCGCTCCTCAGTCGTCATCCCGAGAGCGCGCAGGTTCTGGGAAGCGTTTCAGTATGTAGGAGGAAACCCACATCTTGTTGGAATTTGCATTATGTCATTTTACATGTGGTTATGTCTTGTGCCTAGTGATGCAATGTAACCCGGCGTAACCCCACTTGACATTACGCAACGGGGGTGTCTCTTGTGTCATTCACCGCCGAGACGGAGGATGGGGAAGGAGGCGGTTGGGGCTTGGAAATGGATCTTTAATGGGGGATTTTGGAGTAGATACATGCTATGCTTTAGTTGCTTTATTTTTTTAAAAAAGTATTTTGACTTATGGCATGCTTTTTTATTTATATGCAGGATCCTTGAAGTCTTTTTTTTTTGTTGTTGTTGTTTAATTGAGATAGTCCCAGTGCAGAATAAAGTCAGTATGGTTTTACTGATTTATCTCCATATCTAATAGGTGTCTGGCGACAGAAAATGGGGTCAAATTACCTAACATAAGTGTGCTGATACCATCAACAAACATTACAGAGAAAAATATCTAATAGTAACAAGATGGTCCTTTCATTAATATTTTTTTTATTTTCTAAATTTTGGGTGTCTGATTCCTTTAAAGCGTCTGATGCCGTTGTACTGTCTGATGCCATTGTACTGTCTGATGCCAACAGGAAATTTAGGTGGTCGGGAAGGGAAGCGCACTCTAACCTTACATTTCTGCCCCACCATGTGCACGCTTCAAATGAAAGGGAAGACGCCGTCACGGCCTCTCGTGTGTTCCCCCGCCGCAGCCCCTACGATGCTGCTGTTGATAGCGTGCATTTTTTTTTTTTTTTTTTTTTTAAAAAAAAAATGGTGTATTGGCTTCAGAGCAGGGAATTTTTGCAAACTGCCTTGTTTGGGCTGCGGCCGAGCAGCGCGGGCTCGGCAGGCTGCTTAACCACCCCACTCCGCTGGCTGCCAATCTGCCGGGGACGCGCCGAGTGACAGCTCTGCCGGCTGTCCTGCCACCGGGGCCAGCTCCTGCCACTGCTCCTGCCACTGCTCCTGCCACTGCTCCTGCCACTGCTCCTGCCACTGCTCCTGCCGCGACAGGAGACTGGGACATCCCCCAGCATCGCCCGCTGCCCCCAGCATCACCACTGCCCGCATCAGGGGGTCCTCTGTACCCTCCCGGCAACAACACCCTGCCCTTGGGGTGCCTTCAGCCCCGGGGGTGGCCGTGGTACCCCTTCCCCTCCTCGCCCCGGGCTTCCACCCCCCCCCCCGACCTTTAAATGCGAAAGGTCGCGGCGCCTCGGTGGGAAGCTCGCCGGAGCATCACCGGGGCTCGGTGGCGGCTGCGAGCACCAGAGACACCTATAAATAAATAAATTAAAAATTAGAATAGCTTCTGATTATAAGGGACAACTCCATGTGAATCTTAATTACTGTAATTGGTTCCCAGTTACTATGGTGATTGGTGGGAGCTCCAGAGATGCCTTTGATGGGTGATAGATGTTTACTCGCACGCGAGTCGTCACCGGGAGAGTGCCGCAGCCCCATCAGAAAATCAACATTTACCCGTAACTTGTACCTAGTGCTGGAAGATACGCTGCATGTTGACAACCGCCGTAAATACCCAAATATCCCCGCTGCTGGCTATTGTTGTAGGCAGAGACCCTGCGATGGCTGCGTCGGTGCAGCCGATGTTCCCAGGAAACCGCCGCTGGAGCGCCAGGGCGACGGTGGCACTCATGAACTGGTGCCGGCAGGAACAATTAACCAGCTGATCAAGACGAGATATTTTATTTTATTTTGCCTTGGGAGCTACTCCCATTCCCTGCTCCTGAAATAAGGAATTACGGGCGGGGGAAGGCTCGCTCGCTGCAGGCCCCAGGGTTTATTTTCAGAGGAACCCAGCTCAAGTTCTGGGGGCTGGCGGAGAATGAGGGGGGGGGGGGTGTCTGTAAGCTTTCTATGTTAAATCAACTATTTTGGGCTATATGAAGCAGCAGGACTTAAAACTTTAGTTTTCACAAGTGAGGATTTCTGCGCGTGCTCCCTCATTCCCCGACTCTGTTCCTCTAAGGCAGCGGGTGAACCCACGATATTATTTTTAAGCAGAAATGAAGTTTCTAATGAAAAGCAAGCAGAATGCCAGAGCGGTACTTTTACAGTCACGGTTAAAAGAATTCCCTATTCCACAGCTCAAGAGCAGATAAGTCCGTATGCGGCTTTTTTTTCTCTGCAGCCCATGACAAACCTGACCGAAACTTGTGTTACCCCGAGCTCAGCTGCAATCGATAAAGTGACACAAACCGATGCCGCCCCTTTGAACACAGCAACGAAATCTTTCCTTCGCAGCGTTTGACGCCGCCAGCCCACGGGAGCTGCGGCTGGCTTCACCCGTGGTGTCAGAGCGGGTTAATTTGTGCCATGGCCATGAGAAGCCATAAATAAATAATGTGTGGGATCTTTCGGCCCCCCCCCCCCCCCGCCCCCGTCGCGGAGTTGAAGGTGCTGTTTTGGGGGCTGTTTGCTGGGATCAAACCCTTCCCGCATCCTGGGGGTGCCCGGCCCTGCGGCACCGCTCCCTTTGCTCCCCATCACGTTCCTGGCCCGTGGGGAAAGCGAGAGGCGCCTGCCCAGGCCAACGACAGCCGCAGACGCTCTCACTTCTTTAAAAATAAGGCCTGGAGTTTGGCGGAGGCGGTGGAAGGGTTTATTAGAGCAGCGTCCCGGCGGTGGGTTGGGGTTGCACCACCTGCGGGACTGGGACCGAAAACCCCAGCATGAGCAATCCCTCTCCAAAACAGGTTTTTTTATTTTTTTCCCTTGAGCTTTTAAGACTGAAATTAGAGAGTGAAACGTGGGAGCAGAAGAGCAGGATGATTTCAAAGGCGAGCGGTCGGTTTATTTGTTCTGCAGGGAGAACGACAGCGGCGTTAGAGGGAAGGAAAAAAGTTCCGAGCGGGGCTTGTGGTACACCCAGGGCTGGCTTTAAATCCCAGGTAACCCTGTGAAACAGAAAGCAAAAATCACCACTGTACACGTTCATTGCTGGATTGCAAGATTTTTACATAAATAAAAACAAAATCAGGTATAGATAGCGGTGAGTTACGGCTGGCAATGCATGTTTTCCTTCTTCATGGATAAAGGGAGCTGCCGCCAGCCGTGCCCGTCGCCGGGGTCAGCCAACCACCGCGTTTCTGTTCCTGCTCACAAAGCGCCCGGAGGAAGCCTGGCCCTTCAAAACCATGTGCTTTCCCGGGATTCTTGCACTGCGTATTAAAAATACAGATTAAAAGGAGGAATTGAGTAACGCGTTGCGTTTCGAAAGCTGCTTAACCTTGCTGAGCTCCGCGGGGATCTCCCGAGCCGAGCTCGGGCTGCGACAAACTGCCCGCTAAAAATCCACCGGAATAAGGACCTCTATTTCTTCTGGCAACTGCAGTGATTAGGAAAGTGGTGGCCTCCTTTTTCTTTCTTTTTACTTTCAAAGAGTGACAATAAATCTCAGCTTTTAGGGGGTTTTTTTGGTTGTTTTTTTTTTTCCTTCCCAGACCCTGACAGGGCTGCGGGAATCCCCCCTGGGGCTGGGTGGAGGGAGCCAGGTCCCCCCCTCTGCCTTCACGGGAGGAGCCTTAGCAAGAAATACCCCTCTCCCCAGCACACCTTTCATCGTTTAAAAGTTTATTCCAAAGGCTGAACTCTGCAATCGACCCCCGCTCCTGTTGTGCTTCTGTTTTGAGGGATGGAGGGGGACGGGAGCGAATGTCACGGATGGCAAACGGCAACACAAAAGATACTAAGCGGGGAGGGGGGTGGGGGGGGAACCACCAAGCAAACCCAATAAATCAGCAGCCTGAGGAAAGCCCCAGGGTGGGTGCCAAAGTAACTTGCTTTTAAAAACCCCTGGAAAAGCAGAGGGGGCTGCGGCACGGGCGCCTGTGCGTGGCTGGGGCAGGAGGCATTCCCGGGAATGCTGCTCAAATCCCGCTTTGTCACCAGCCCTCGAATCACAGCGGCGCTCACCTCCCAATGGGAGCCGGATTGGGAAGCCGCTCGAATTTAATTGTGACTTTTGTTTTGTTTTCTTGGAGGAAGTAATTGAATTTCGCCCCTGATTGTTATTATAGGGCAGGGAAAGGGATGATTATAGAGGCAGCACCACAAGACAAAGCTGCCGTTACGTGTTTAATCCACCCGAGGAAAAGGGTTCTCGGACTTACTGAACTGGGCTTGTTGCTCCTTTAAAAGGACTCAATCTTATTATTTTTTTTTAATAGAAATGCCAGTTAATTTGATTTATAATACGGAGCGTTAATGGAATGGAATCATAAAACCGCCCTGCTCCGAGTGCACGCGGTGCGCGCTGTTGCACTGCCTCGTCTTCTCTTTAATTAGCGTGGAACCGCCGGACAATCGTAAGCACTAACAACCTCCACTAAAAATCAAACGCACTTTGTCCTGCACAGCATTAGCATCTAAATAAAAGTTTTTCCTCAAGGTGGTCACCGATACGCGGAAAGAAAAGAACCCTCTGCTTTTTTTTTTTTTTTTTGCTTTTTTTTTTTCCCCCTCTTTAATCTTATTTTTATTTCCAGAACGACGACTGCCAGAATATAGCAAGCAATGTTTTAAGGGGAAAAAAATCCTGGCTGTAAATGTGCACAATATTCCACATTATATACATGTCATTTCTGAGCACTGTTGGAACGATGCAGTGTCAAATCTGTGTGACAGATTGAGGTGAAAGCTGGGAAGAGAGAGCCTGTGAAGAAACAGCCCCGACTGAGTCGGGCACCCTATAGAATTTATCCTGCAGGCTATAAGTAGCCGGTTTCATCACATAAAAGGAGGAGTGGAAGAAGGATAATTGTCTACTAATTTGGGTCTGGGCGCGCGCCGGTCTAACAATGCCATCTAGTGCTGCCAGACCCCGGGACCCCCCCTCCTGGATAGGACCCCGTGGGGGCGGCTCAGCTGAGATGCTCCCCAAAGAGGGCAACATCCCTGCCCGGCCCCGCTCCTCTGAGCTGGCAAAAAATAAAATAAATTAAAAAAAAAAAAAAACACAACCATACAACAAAACACCAAAAAACTTTTCAAAGAACAGCTTTTTGGGCTGAGGCTCCCGCTGCGCAGCGGCATATATTAGCAGTTCACATTGAAATTCTCTGCCTTTCTGGGTCAGTAGGTACCCTGAGCGATTCTCGCCGATTCGGAGTCTCGAAAGAAGGCAAAACAATGGTTTAAGTGTAGTTTGGGGGGATGCTCTCGCTTCTCCCTGTCGCTGCAGTGCTTGCCTCTGAGCACCACCGATGTTTGGCAGAAGATTTATTTGGGAGCGAAAGGGAGGAATTACCATTGGGAATAAGGAAAAGGCGGCCAGGAAACCTAACTGCCGAGGAGCCTAGGACTTGCACAGTGCTGTGCCACTTTCTTTTGTTTTTATTTTTAATTATTAAAAGAAAAATAATGTTTAAATCTTGTGATTTCCCCCCGTTTATTTTTTTCTTTGCTCCCCCTCAGTAGTAAAAATATTTACGGTAAAACACCCAGGTTTCACAGAGCGGGAGAGCAGCTCCTGAACTCTGGGAATGACCTCCCTTGGGCGATGGAGAAGGTCCTGGCCCCTCCGGCGAGGAGGAGCGTGGGCACCCAGCCCTTCGCATCCCTGTGGGATCAGCTCATCCCGGAGGAGGAGCAGCATGAGGAGGGTGCCCGAAATGAGCCGGGGTGCAGAGGGACAGCCAGGGACCTCGGGCACCCAGAGCTGCCAGGGACACACTGGAGGCATCAGTGCATCACACGTGTTATTCAGGAGGATAAAAAAAAAAAAAAAAAAAAATCTTTGGTAAGGCATGACAGTATCCTCATCCCAAATTCTGGCCAATTTGGGCAAAAAGCAGGCAGCCATTAGTTTCATTTTTGGATTCTGGGTTTCACCCGGGGTTGGTGCGGTGGATGGAGGGCAGGGAGGAGCAGGAGCCAGCGGTGCTCATCCGCAACCCGGAAACTCTTCCCTTTGTCTTTTTTTAATGAGTTTTTAATAATAACAACCTATAACTAAGGCTGTTGAACTGCGGTGATGTAGTGTCCCCTCTCACCTAACGCAGCGGTACCCACGGCCAGGAACGGGTCTCTCCGGGTGCCACGGGCGGCACAAGCATCTCCTGACTCTGGGTCACATTTTGGGAACTGAGCTGTGGCTGGGCTGGGCTCCCAGTGCACGGGCTTGGTTGAAAACCCCAGCTTTCGTTCTTTTTTTTTTTTAATTTTTATTTTTTGAAAGAAGTTATGATATTGGTATGCCTTGAAAATTGGAACAAATAGCATCAGGTTTGGGTTTTGGGGGTTTTTTTTGAATTTCTTTTTGTTTTGTGGTGTGGTTTTTTTTTTGTGTTTTGTTTTTGCCTAAATCCGTAGTGTCTGAAACAATCATTCTGGCAAGGCTGAAATATGTCATTCATCTCAGCAACTGGCTTTTTGCATCCAGACACTTTTCCACACAGGAAAAACAAAGGAAGTTATTTGGGATTCCTTGGTGTAAGGCCCGGTGCTGCCCAGCTCCGGGCATTGCGGGCCCTGGGAAAGGCGGCTGCAGCCAGGGATGCGCTGGTGATGCCGGGGCAGCTCCGGGGGTTCCTGGGGAATGTGCCTGGGTCTTGTTGGAAAGAGGCAACAAAAGCCAGCAGGTCCCTACAGGATGTTTTGATTTCATCCAGATGGCATTTTTCCATTGGAAAAATGTTCCCTTTGAACAAAAAAAAAAAAAACAAAATTAAAAAATCCTGATTAGCCCTATAAATAATAACAGTTCACAAGGTTTGTCCAAATTCCTGCCACTTGCATGTGTCCGCGTGCCGCCGATGAGCTCTTCCAGGGAATGTTGTGCAAATCACGGTTACAGAAGTGATGCGAATGCATCAAAACCTTCTCCGGCGCGCTCTTCGGCAAAGCGGCACCAGCTGAGTGCGTGGATGTGCTATTTAAAAGAATATTCTTGGAAGGAATAAATCATAGGCTCTATTAATCCATCCCGAGGTCAGGGCGAGGACGCAGCCGGAGCGGGGCTTGTGGAGGCTACGGCCACTTCTTTTAGCTGTCGTAGGAGCTGGAAACAGCCGAGAGTTTACATTGCTATTATTTATTATTTTATTAAGAACTCCAGAGGTACTGCTTCCTCAGAGAGGTGGATGGATAAAACGATGCTTAGAAGTGCCCTTAGATTAATTAATGTAGCTATAACAACTTTATTACAGAAACAGCAAGTGAAAGGCTGATATGTACCATTGCTTATCACGGAACACTTAAGCTACAGCTGTAATTGTTTATGTGAGCATCAATCTTCCCTACAGGTTTGGACTTGGTTCAATTCTGCAGCTGTTTCGCAAACCAGAACCTTTACTTCCCTGTGATTTTTTTTTTTTTTTAATTATTCCCGGTATTAACTAGCCCGGCAAAGGCTGACAAAGGCTACCAGGTCTTCCCTCTCGCCAAATGCAATTCGGCAGCCTGTGGATCACAAATGTGTAGGCAGGTAGGCGCGAGTGTCCCCTAACGAGCCCCGGACGAGCGATGTTTATTCATCCGCCGTGTTTAGCACAAACCATTCGCCGTCCTTCAAGCCAACTGTCAGGAGGGTGGCTCCAGGATGCGATTTCCTAGGAAATATTTAATCATTTGCAAGAAAAATAACTTTGATTATTTTTGACGTTCAGGCAGATGAACTTTGAATAGAAGAAGAAAGCGAAGACACATCAAACACAGCGCTAGGATCGTAGGCACCAGGCCAATAAAAATAAGCATTGATACGGTGGCTATAACCGCTGGGAGGTAACAGAGCCCTTCCCGTGCCTGATCTAAACTGTGGCTGAGACGGGCCGAACGCCCGCCAGCGACTTGGCAGAAAACGAGAAGTGGATAGACATGGTAATATGTAATACGTTTCATCTAAACCCATTTTATTAATAAATTAATATTTATGATCAATGAGCGGCACTTGCATTTCTTCTTTGCCAGTTCGCACCCCGCCGCAGCCACGTGTCGTTACTAATTTACCGATATCTGCATACTTTTAGAGCCTTAGTTTTTCTCCCCCTTGCAGACTATTTGTTTTGGAGATGAAGCCATCGATCCGCTGTCGGGTGTCACAGGTTAGAAAGGTGCCACCGCGCCATCGTCACGGGCTGCAGCCCAGGGCTCTGGGGAATTGCGCGTGCGCAACGCTCAGAGAGTCCGATCTTTAATTACTTCGTTTGCGAGCTGAGCGATTACCAGCACTGGGTTCACATGCACAATATCCCTCGCAGTTCGGGTGTGCGCCGGCGAGCATTGCTGTGGGAATGGGCACCGGAGCGGGCAGCATCTCCCAGGTAGTGCTGCCGTTATCCCAGGGTACCTGCTGGTCTCCTCGTCTCCTTGAACATGCTTCCCAACGTTCCTTTGCTTCCTGCTCTCCTGGGTCCTCAACCAAAGCCTTCATGTTTGGCATCACCTCCGTGACCTCTCTGCCCCACCTCAGAGAGTCTTTCTGGCCAAACCTCTTCCCCCAGCGGTGTCCGGGGTCTTCATGGACCAGCTCCAGCTGGGTTTCCATCAGGTGCTGGCTGCTTTGTTAGAATCATAGAGTAGTGTGGGTTGGAAGGGACCTTTAAAGGTCATCTAGCCCAGCCCCCATGTTCTTCCCACCACATTTTCTTGTCTTCTGGAACCACTTCTCAGGACACTTCAGTGACCTTCTTTGTGGTCTTATGTCCAACCATGCGCCCAATGGTCCCAGAGGCTCATCCTCAGCTTCATTCCCTCCTTCCCGCTGCGGGATCCTGTGGGTCCGGTGGGGCCTGGGCTTGGGGCTGGTGGGATCTGACTGCGCGTTGGGTGGGACAGGGACTGTCTCTTGCCAAGTGGTGCGCAGGCATCGAAGAAGTGTTATTTAAGTTTTCATAGCATCCAGTGCTTTTGCCCTATAATGATATTTCTTCATTGCCTCCATTTATTTTCATAAAAACAATCCTGAAGGACAGCGTTGGGGGGGTGATGTGCCCTGCAGCGCCCGCATTCCTGATGCTGCAGCTCCATCTAGCAACCGGCCACGGCCACGGCCACCGGTGGGAGGGAAGGGCCACCCCAGGGGCCCGGCCCTGGCCCCGCCGCGGGGATGCGGGATGCTGGTTGCAGCCGTGGGGTCCCAGCGCATCCCCTGCCACCCCTTCCCCTCCCTGCAGTCGCAGCGAGCTCGTCACCCGCTTCTGGTTGCCTGTAAATTGCTTTAATTAGTCCGTATCTCCTTTTTTTTTAATTATTTTTTCTTTTCCAAGTTTATGGAAGTTCTCTGAAATACCAAGCTGTGAGAAAGCTGCACGGTATCGCAGACTCGGGTAGGCACAGGAACAAGCTGCTGGACTTTTTTATCCCCGCTAATGTTACAGATTTTTAGAAAGAGTTTCTTCCAGACTGTGAAGAGAGAAATTAAAAAGCCCTTCTCATCTACGTCAGAAACGCGCAGGCACCAAGTGTTGGCAGGGGCTGCACAAGTCGTTACCACCGATCGCTTTCTTGTAGCAGTGTAATTAGTGTGTTTAGCAGATCGCTGCAACTTTTAAATTCAGATATGTCTTACGCCAGACTGTACCGGGGGCTGCTACTGTGCAGCAGGAGAAGGACAGTTTAACCCCCGCCGGGGGATCGATGCTGGCATTTTCCTCTGCCAGCTCCGGCTCCCTGCATCTTGCTCTGAAGTTCTTTCACTCATTGGAATAAACACGTAAACAATCTGCTCTGTCAGACACTGTGAAACTTTCTATACATTAAATAATGTAATTCAGTTTAAATATCAGTTCATTATCTGTTGCTTGGTAGTATCTTTATCACTGGCAACTGATGGGAGCTGATTACGATGAGTTGCAGCTCACTCTTATTAATTGCAGTTGATTAACGTGGTTTAATATTACCGATACCCTTTCTCCGCTGCTAGATTTTGCTGTTTTTCAGCGGCTCTGAATCCGAGCTACGTGGGGAAATACCTCCCTCTAGTGCCGATGCCCGTATTTCTTTGTGGAGTCAAACGCCGTCTCTGACAGCGCACAGACTTTTTATTAAGTCGGATCTGGAAAATGCTGAGATTGTTTTTGATGCTATCTTCTCCGGCTTGGATCTTACGGCCCTTTCTGAAAGGGCCAGCGCTACTTTGAAGTAAAATACCACGTACTTAAAGGCCAAGGGCAATGAAGGGAATAGAGATGCATAAAGGGAGACTTATCTCAGATTACCATTGCATGTCAAGGTATGAGAAATATAGGATGCCAAAGCAGATCTGGAGGGAGAAAATTGGTGTTCCGCTTCAGGTGATCTGAGTTACAATTTAAAGTTTTCTTAAACCAGTGGCTTCTCGAAGAAACTTGAGGAACCAGTAGGGAGGAAATGCAGGTCTTGCCCCAGGGCTTACCCAGGCTCCGCGGGCAACTGGTGGGACTGGGGGCTGCTGGCACCTCCACCCCTGGGAACCGCCCAGGTACGGACGGGGCAGGTCTGTGGCTTTTTGGTCCCACCAGAGAAGAAGCCGCCTTTCCCCAGCGGGATGTGCATGCCCTGGGCTTGCTCCAATTTATGCCCAATTCTTGATTGAACAACCCCCTCAGACAATAACTAGCCCAGATCCTCCTACACTAGCCAACCGCTTTTGGGTTTACAACCCTCCTGCGATGAGAACTGGATGCATGGGCATCTTAAACTTGAAATTGCTTACGAACTTTTGGTACATTCATTAAAACTGTTCTAATATATGTGGGAGTTAAAAAAACGGGAAGGGGATGATCGTAGATGACTGTGGAGTGACTGTTTCCTGCCATTAATTTCCAAAGTTATTTCTAATACAGAATGAAAACGCCTGGTATGTTAGCACTCTAAGTTAAGTGTCTCAAATGTGCATTTAATTTGGATTTAATAACACCATTTTTCCTTATGAAAACTCAGTCAATTATTGAAAGCATTTCTTGAGGTTTAGCAATTATTTAAGAGGTGCATTTACAGTAAAGTAATTAACTCAAATGGCATGTTCATGGAAATAGTATATTTAAAACAAATTTAAATATTTGTTAGCAGAAGAAAATATTTTATACTACTATAATTTGATAATCTTCACATTCATTGTCTCTAAAACTTCTTAGTATCATTTAGCAACTTGATGGAGAATTTTCAAGAGCCTTGGGGAAAAGGCTCTTGGGGATATAATAACAATAAGTGCTTTTAAATGTGATACATGTAACACAGAATTAGGGAAAAAAATGTGGTTGGTTCCAACTATAACCAGCTTTCCCTGGCTTCTTTCTAAATTGTTGTTTTTCTTATAGAAAAAAAAAATCAATTAAATGAGAAAAGATGAAGAAAAGATGGGGGGGGAACCAAACAGAAAAATCTCAATAATTTTTTTCCAACTGTTTTGACACTTATGAATAAATGATGACCTTTTTCCTGAATTTCTGAATTTCTTTTTTATCTTCTTTCTGCTATTGGCTCAGTGCAGAAGATAAGGCCCGGATCAGGCAGAAAACTTAGTATATTTTCCTCAAATCTCCGTGTCGCGCCGGTTCCTTTGGAGCCCCGTGGCTGAGAGCCCCCATCGGCATCACCCCCTCCCACAGTATCACCTGGCCAGGGTGGGAACCCCCGGGTTATTTCTCCGCTTTTGGGGTTCGACCTCCTTTGTGTTTGCTTTGCACCATAGCGAGTCCTCCGGCATGGCTGGCGGGGTCCAGTGGGGACAGCACGGGCAGAAGCGGGGCAGAAGGGTGTCATTTTCATAGAATCATAGAATTGCTATGGTTGGAAGGGACTTTTAAGCTCATTGAGTCCAACTGTCAACCCAGCACTGCCCAAACCCCCCCTACCCCACGTCCCTCAGCACCGCGTCTGCCCGGCTTTTAAACACCTCCAGGGATGGCGACTCCACCACGGCCCTGGGCAGCCTCTTCCAGCGCTTCACAGCCCTTTGGGGGAAGAAATTGTTCCTAATATCCATCCTAAACCTCCCCTGGTGCAACCTGAGGCCATCTCCTCTTGTCCTATCACCTATTCCTTGGGAGCAGAGCCCGACCCCCCCTGGCTACCCCTCCTTTCAGGTAGCTGTAGAGAGCGAGAAGGTCTCCCCTCAGCCTCCTTTTCTCCAGGCTGAGCACCCCCAGCTCCCTCAGCTGCTCCTCATCAGTCTCGTTCTCCAAACCCCTCACCAGCTGTTGGCGCAGCTGCATTTGGCTCAATCCTTACTGCCATGGACAACTCTTTGTAGCCAGGAGACTCATCCCGCTGGTGGCCGAGCTGGAGGCGGCTCCAGCCGTGGTTTGCTGACCTCTGCTCGGGAACTGGGGTGTTGCCAGATCCCTTCTTTCAGCCTTTGGGCCCTTCTGCGCAGGTGGTTTCTGGTCCTGCCTCAGTTCTTTTCATCTTCAGCTTCCTCATCATTCCATCGTTGCCTTTCTCCCCCCTGCACACTGCCGGGCTCTGCTCCTTGTTCCCTTCCTGCGGGTTTTCCTAGAATCCCAGAATCATAGAATTGTCTAGGTTGGAAGAGACCTTTAAGATCATCGAGTCCAACCATGAATCATTGAGTCCAACCTGCTCTCGCCTGGCACGGGGCCGGGCGCTGGCTTGCCTGGTGGGCAATCTGAAGGGCTATGCTCACTGCAGACTCCTGCCCGGAAGGCAAACAAAGTATTAACTTTTTTTAGTAACAATAATAACAATAATAATAAATACATAGAGTTGAGGCACAGGAAGAGCCATTTTCAAGAGGACAAACCTGAAGGAGCAGGAGGCAGGGGGAGAGGCTGGCTGCGGTAAAGCAGGCATGAAATGACCTATTAGGGAGATTAAAATAAACCCACTTCAGCACAATGGGTGTAGTTACATCATTACATTTATTGGGCTTTACATTTATTATTAACATAGATATTTCTCATTACTGCCTGCAGACCTAAATTAATTCCTCTCCTTTATCCTTTTAATTCTGGCACGCTCTTTCTTACGGCGCCTTCTGCTGTTTTAAAACATAGAAACTCTTGCTGACAGAATTAAAAAAGGTGTCTCGGAAATTGCCCCCAGAACTACTTCCACGGGCATAGGGAGGGAGGCTGAATTTCCAGTTTAACTCCTAAGGCGAGTCCCGAATGGCAGCTGAGCCCACCACGCTCCAGCGGTGGGACTGGCGGCAGAAATCGGATGCGTGCATGGGATGAGCAGACAAGGAAACTCAACGTTGCCTTAAGAACGAGGGCTGGGATGTCACAGATGGCAGAAGTTGACTTTAAAGCATGAGGCGTCTGTGGAAACTGATTCCCAGGAGCCGCAGGATAAAGCAAGCCCGGGAAGGAGGGCCCGCAGGAGGCTGCCGATTAGAAAGTACAAAGGGTTTTAAATCAATAGTGTCTCGTGTTGAATGCAGATAAGCTGCAGCACAGCCCGGGGTGGACCTTGTGGGGACCCGGCACCGGGGGAGCAGATGGGGCACGGGGAGCGCCAAGCGTGGCCAGCAGCCCCCACCACCCCCGGCCTCTCGGGAACCAGCTTCTCAACGCTAAAAACGCAGCCGAGCCTCTTGTGCCGGCTCCGGCGTGCTGTCAGCAACCCCCAGCAAGGGCTTTTGGTGATTTTGAGGAGGAGGGACATAGCTGTGACACGGTGCTACGTGATACCCCGGGGAAAACACAAACTCCAGCTGCTCCTGTGCTACCCCATGCGCTGACGGCTGATGCTGAGTCAGCATCTTGTTTCTGCCGCCTCTATGTCGTGTCTCTATAACATGCTGTTAATGTCAGAGTTCAGTTAGTTAGAAGAAGCGTGGCTAAAAAGTAAAATTACTGAACAGAAAATTGATTGTTTTACCTCAAACCAGGACGTTGTACTTTTTTTTTTTTTCCCCCCGCACCTCTTTTATAGAAACAATCACTTTGGGGGGGTTATTACTGGTGGAAAGCTTATTAATTTGTTCAGATGAGCAGAAGAAGCACAAGCAGAGTTGGAATGAGTTCCTTACCCCGTTTGAGGGCTCATTGGAAGATGCTGCACTATTCATCCAGGGTTGGGCAATTGCACTTGTAATGTCCAACAACTTGATCCCCAGAGGTGTTTTCCTTATGTCACATTTTTGGATGATGGTTTGTGTGGATGGCAGCTTTTTCCTGCATGTTTGCAAAGCCGCGTGTGCTGGTGCGCACCTCCTGGCCTCCCTGCTGCCACCCAAGGAGATATTTTTCAATGCTTGTTTGCAATATGGACTTCAAGGTGGGGGTTTTTTTCTGAATCTTGTGTCTCACAGCAGAAACGTGTATGGTATGGGTTTGCTTGGGATGAGTTGCACAGGGAATTCCCGCCTGCAGCCAGCCAGTGGTTAGCTTTCTGGGAATGGGGTAGGTGCCATGAAACATCCCATGTGGTGGCTCCAGAGCCCTCTGGGGCTGGCGATAACCCCAAACCTCTGCTGCAGCACCTGAGAGATGGGCTTTCTGAAATGCTCGCTGCCTGTGTCGTGGTCCCAGGGTGCTGCCACAGCCCCGCCAGCCCGGCTGAGCACTGCCACACCGGCTGGTGTTCACAGCTGGGAGGAAAACGTGTTCAAGAGAGTTGTGGATGGTGCCCAGAGAAGCTGTGGCTGCCCCATCCCTGGAGGGGTTCAAGGCCAGGTTGGACGGGGCTTGGAGCAACCTGGGCTGGTGGGAGGTGTCCCTGCCCAGGGCAGGGGGTGGCACTGGGTGGGCTTTAAGGTCCCTTCCCACCCAAACCGTTCTGTGATTCAGCCAGGATGAGGAGCCCTGAGCCCCCTCGGGGATGTCAGAGCAGCTCCAGCCACTGCTGGGGCAGCTTCAGGTCCACCCCGCTCTCCTCGGCCCGAGGGTCAGGAGACCTTCCCAGGTCTCCTTCTTCTCTCTTCCTTCTCCTGCTGATGGGGCAGAGCCGTGCCAGGGTGTCCCCCCCGTTGCAACCCACTAAGGGGAGCTCTAATCACAAGGATAAACCCTAAGCTCGGGAAGGGTTTTTTTTTTTTTTTTTTTTTTTTTTTGGTGGGAATTTTCCATATGTTTGAATTTACGTTTTAGTCTTTAGAGGACTGTCCAAACTATGTATGTATTTGTAGGGCTAATTTTTAGAGAAATTTTAGGTTGTGGTTTTTTTCCGTTTGTTTTGTTTTCCCTTCTCTCTTTTGGTGTAGGATTTAAAGGCTATGATCTTCTGGGCTTTTAAATTTTATCTGGACAATAAAGTGGCAAATTATGTGGATGATCCTGTTTGGGGCCCCCCAGAGCGTACAGGTCAAACAGCTTTGCTTAGGGATATTCAGGCCATAACCCGGTATAAAGCTCAAAACAAGAGTGTCTCCTCCGCTCTGGGTCAGAAAGGGCTTTCCTTCTTGTTTTGAGGTTTGGTTGAAGTGGTGTTTCTTTACTTCTCTCACACGGGGTATGTGGAACAAGACACAACCCGGTGTCTGGTATTAGAAAAGTTAATGAATTAATGCGTAGTTTTAATGTGACGGTGAAAACTTTCCCAACATATTAAAAGTATGCATAGGAAGAATGGGACCCACATCTGACTGTTCAGAAGACCTGCGGGGTGTTCACAAAACACTCTTCTTCCCCCAGTGAGTGGTGAGAGCCCTTGGTATGCACGGAAATATTTTTAAATAGGCTCACATTTGGAAACCAGTAAAGTGTAGCCAATCCAGCATGAGTTGCTTAGAGACGGAAATGCTGAGCTTTAGGCCTTGCATTTTTACTCCGCATGTGTATTCCCGGAGAGCAATTTGGAAAAAGTGTTGGTTTTATACTGGTTTCACGCCGGCAATTTTTCCGAGGCGGCTTCCCCGCATTTCTGCTCTGTGCGCCCACAGCAGCACTGGGACCCAGCCCCTGCGACCGAGCCCGGATCGTGGCATCTCCTGCATCCCCCAGCCCCTGCGACCGAGCCCGGATCGTGGCATCTCCTGCATCCCCCCAGCCCCTGCGACCGAGCCCAGCTCGTGGCATCTCCTGCATCCCCCAGCCCCTGCGACCGAGCCCGGCTCGTGGCATCTCCTGCATCCCCCAGCCCCTGCGACCGAGCCCGGATCGTGGCATCTCCTGCATCCCCCAGCCCCTGCGACCGAGCCTGGATCGTGGCATCTCCTGCATCCCCCCAGCCCCTGCGACCGAGCCCGGCTCGTGGCATCTCCTGCATCCCCCAGCCCCTGCGACCGAGCCCAGCTCGTGGCATCTCCTGCATCCCCCAGCCCCTGCGACCAAGCCCAGATCGTGGCATCTCCTGCATCCCCCAGCCCCTGCGACCAAGCCCGGATCGTGGCATCTCCTGCATCCCCCAGCCCCTGCGACCAAGCCCGGATCGTGGCATCTCCTGCATCCCCCAGCCCCTGCGACCGAGCCCGGATCGTGGCATCTCCTGCATCCCCCAGCCCCTGCGACCGAGCCCGGATCGTGGCATCTCCTGCATCCCCCAGCCCCTGCGACCGAGCCCGGATCGTGGCATCTCCTGCATCCCCCAGCCCCTGCGACCGAGCCCGGATCGTGGCGTCTCCTGCATCCCCCCAGCCCCTGCGACCGAGCCCGGATCGTGGCATCTCCTGCATCCCCCAGCCCCTGCGACCAAGCCCGGATCGTGGCATCTCCTGCATCCCCCAGCCCCTGCGACCGAGCCCGGCTCGTGGCATCTCCTGCATCCCCCAGCCCCTGCGACCAAGCACAGCTCCTGGCATCTCCTACAACCCCCCAGGAGATGCTGGGGAGTGCAGGACCAGCCCCGAGCAGCACTCAGGTATTGCTTTATGTTCTCTGCTCCCGCCAGCACCTGGATGCTTTGCCCCGAGAGCCAGGGGTGATGCAGTGTGGGCTCATAAGGACTGGAAATGGCTTAGTCTGACCTCTCGGAATAGGAAATCCAATTAAAATCTCCAATAAATGGAGAGCACAAACCTGACCCAAATTTCCTCAAACGTCACTTTCTGTCATGTTTTAATTATTGGGAATGGAGGGAACCGAAATCTCATGTTCCCCAGAAACCTCAAAATTTCCTTTGATGCACCTGCTTGTCCCAAAGCACAGGTACGAGCTCATCCCAGGGATTTGCAAATGCAAGGAGCGAGGTCATCCCTTCAGAGCAGCCAGGAGAGGGGCACAACTGGGACCAGTGCTGGGGGTGCTGCGGGCTCAGCCTCTTCGCTCACCCGGCACCAGACACTGAACTGCATCCCCGGTTCTCTCCATACAGTGTTTAAATAATTAGCATAAATCTGTGGGTTGCTGGTGGGGAGAGGGATGAAGGGGAGGATACTGCTGCGAGCGCAGAGCCCGGGGGGTGCTCACCAGTGTCTTTGCTGGTGACCAAGCAGAGAATTAACCTGAGACAACACAGCTGGGCTCACGGGATGATAATTTATGGCTTTGCTCCGAATGTCAGCAATTTGAGCAGCCTGTAGAGTCACAGAACCTAACGTGTTTAGCAAAGGTTTCGGAAAATGCTTGGAAAAGAGAACCAGGTGAAGTACATAAATCAGAACTAACAAGGCATGTCAAGAGCGCGCCGTGTCAGCTCTCCCCAGGCTGGCCTTCAGCAGCACGTCCCTGCGGGGTGACTTCTGGCCGCTCACAAGGCCGGCGCGGCCGCGAGCGCCCCTGTGCCTAGCTGGATGTGAAAATGAATTGGGAATACATGCAATAAATAGCAAATACTGAGCTGCCCCGTGCTACGCTGCAGTCAGTGGTAGGGCCCGGCCTGAAGCCCGGCCGCCCAGTCTGGGGCTCCGTGGCAGCCCAGGGCTGCCTGCACACGCTTTTGTGTGTAGACACATGGATAAATATAAAGGAGAGGATATTAAGGGTCCGGAATAAACCAGAGAAGATTAAGAAATGCCATGCTAAAGTTATCTGTGCGAGCCCTTGTAGGTACAGGGCTTGGCACCGTCTGTGGTTCCAGCTCTCATATTATCTTTCCGGCTGCCGCGTCTGCGGGTCGGCACACGGTGGCACAGAGAGAAGCGTCCAGGCCCTTCACACAGGGGACATCTCTCTGCTGGCGCTTGGCCAGCCTCGGGTCACCTCTCATGGCCGTGGAGTTGCTGGGTAAAGGGGACAGGGTGTCAGAAAACGGCCCGTTTCTTGGGGGCACCCCATGGTTCGTGCAACCCTTCCGGAGGGTCCGGTGCAGGCAGGAGCGGGCTTCTCCTGCCAGCAGGTCAGGCAGCCGGAGCCCCAGAGCTACACGGGGGAAAACAGAGCTGGAATTTACTGTGCCAGCTCCCTGGGTTGGAAACCTGGTCGAGACTTCCTTGGCCAAATAAGTGCTATTAATGGGCACAGCTGAAAATTAAATTTGTTCTGGTGGAACAACTTGAAAATGGCCTGTTCTTTCCTCTAGTCCATAGGCTTCTCACATACTGTAAAGATGTGTTATTATTTGTTTTACAGGGTCATGTTTTATAAAAAGCAATAAAAGTTTTTGTTCTCTGAGGACCGAATTTTGTTTTCGGTTTTCCTTGGCTCCAGCTAGGTTTGGCCAAAACAAGGACCTCTGTCCTCCCCGCGCCTAAGGGGTGGAAGTCGCATTCAAACCCTTACCTTGCCCAAGGTAACGCCTTTGTTTTACGGCTAATTTTTTACTTTAAATTTTAAATTTCCATTTTAAATTTGGAAGCTGCTGTTCTCTGCAGCCTGGAGTGCTTCGTCATCAGTCAGCAAAAATGAAACTCGGTACAGCAGGGACAGCTGGGTCTGCCTCCCCGTCCCCAGAGCACCACATTGCCAGGTCAGAGGGAAAGCAGTGCGTGCAAAAAACATCATCCTGAACCACACGTTTTCCACTTGAAGTGCCTTTGTCTCTGGAGTACTTGCATTACCCCGTGCTAAAGATGGATTTTTGTCATTAATTCTGGTGGGAATTGCACCGGGCTCTGCAGAAGCCGGAGTTTCCCTCTTGCACCTTCTGCATTTTCTGGTAACTCACTTGTAATTAAGCCTTATCTGAACCGCTCAAAAGCAGTTCTCAAAATTATTTGCAGGGCATCACATGCTTCCTCACGGGTTATTTTTGTCGTTGTTATCCGTGTACAAGCAGTTTTGTCCTCCGTGCGTGGTCTGTAGCCCGGGTGGCAGCAGATGTGTGGCAGGCGGCCCTGAGGCCACCGCAGACCCAGCTGGGGACGGGGACACGGCAGTGGTGACAAGGGGACAGGGGCTGGGGACTTGACATGAAGTCCAGGACACTCCCAACGGCCCGGCAGGAGCGGTGCCAGCTGGGCTGTGACCAGGCAGTGCTCACAGCAGGGCTAAGAAAGGAGACTTTATGTCTTTGAGGCCATTTCTTCCACGCAGGAGCTGTGTCCAAGTCCCAGTATGGGAATAACCATGTGAGAGCGGTGAACCCCAGCCACGGCTTCACTTTCCCTAATCCTTCACGATCTTCCAAGTGACTTTTGCAAAGCGATTTTGGGTGGTGAGCCCCTGGCCCAGGTTGCCCGGAGAAGCTGTGGCTGCCCCATCCCTGGAGGGGTTCAAGGCCAGGTTGGACGGGGCTTGGAGCAACCTGGGCTGGTGGGAGGTGTCCCTGCGCAGGGCAGGGGGTGGCACTGGGGGGCTTTGAGGTCCCTTCAATACCATTTTATGGTTCTATGAATTTTTCGGTGAATCGGGTCTTTACCTCTTCTGTCTTGAAGCCGTCCCCCTGCAGACGGCTCTCAGCCCAACAGAGGACCTGCTCCAGCTCCCAAAGGCATGAAGACATTTGCAGTGCTTTGGGACATGGAAGCTGGGACAAGCCAGGGCAGTGGTGGAGTCGCCATCCCTGGAGGTGTTTAAAAGCCGGGCAGACGCGGTGCTGAGGGACGTGGGGTAGTGGGGGTCTGGGCAGTGTTGGGTTGGTGGTTGGACCTGATGATCTAAAAGGTCCCTTCCAACCCCGGCAATTCTGTGATTCTAAGATGATGGACTATGGCTTGTCAGCGTCCTCTCCTGTTTGGCACAAGGACTTACAGCCATCCCTCTGCCCAGGGACGAGGAGGGAAGGCAGAGCCAGCAGCTCAGCCCAAACCTGCCGACCAGTGCTTTTTCACCAAAATGTTGGGATTCAAGTCTATTTTGCTGTGTTATAGTTTGCCAAATATAGTTTATCTATAGTGAGCAATATTGCTGATTTTCATCTGACTGCGATTAAAATAACATTTTAAATGTGCTATATAGAGACTTTTTTTTTTCCCCCCCCGTTACTAACTAGAGCGGTGGTTTCACGGGAGGCTGGTGAAAGGATGCTGGAGCTTTCAGACCCAAACCATGACCTCGGTGCCTGTGTCTCTGCAGTCGCCAAAGGTGCCTGCTGGCCAAGCTCTCCTGGTCTGCTGCCTTGTCCCCATAGCCGTGCCATGGCCAAGGTGTTGGGAAAGGCTCTGAGTGGGCTTTTGCTGAGATTATAAAAGGTAGGGGCACCCAGCTGCTCTGGCGGGATGGGCAGAGGGGTCCAGGAGCTGAGCTTCCCTCGCTACGGAAAGGCCCTTTTAATAATAAGTTTTCTGGGCAGGACAAAAGGGGCGGCAGCGCTTCATCTGTATTTATGGTGCCACAAATGCATGGCAGATGGCACTGCTTTTGTGTCTTCACACTTTCAGTGATGTTTAATTACAGGCCTATAAATAGCTGGGTTTATGACTTGGGGTCAGCTGCTCTTTCATCATGGTGGGAAAATAAGTAACAACAAAAACATCAAGAGAGTGGCTTTTTTTTCCCCCCCCATCCCTTCAGGCAAGCGCCCCTGTAATGGTGACAGAGGATTTTTGGAGATGGGGGTTTCTGCCAGATTTCTGTCGCACTCTGCTCTTCTCCAGCCACCCAAAGAGTTTAATTACAGCCAACCGGAGCGTTTATTACACCGAAGAACTCCAGGTTTGAAGAGATAATAGTTGGGTCCATGCACCCTTGGATCTTACCTGAAAATAATCCACGTGGCAAAACGAGAACAGGCTGGAAATAAACCTAGTGCTTAATTTGTAAAATGCCATTGGAGACTCTACTGGTCTGCCTTCACCCTGGAAAAGAGCAGATTTATTCCTTGTTGCCTGGCCCTGCGAAGTCTCATTCAAATGAAACCAACGGCAACAGCTTGGCTTTTGTCAGCGAAAATTGCAGCCTCCTCACTATAATATGATTTTGAAGGAAAGTCATAACTGATAGCTTCCACATGCTCACAGCCATGTGGAAAACATGTTTTTTTTCTCCGAGAAAAAAACCTTGGGACAGGGAAGAGCAAGAGGGTGGGAGCAGATTTCCAGGCTCAGGAGCAGGCAGAGGGCAATCAGCCCCAGAATATCTTGCGCTTGGCTTTTACTCCTTCTACCTTAAACGCTCTGCCGCGTGAGGCTCAAATAACTGTAATTAGGGGAAATAACAGTCAAAGCAGTGTCTTCTTCGGAGACGCCTCAGCTTTGTCAAAAATAATACTCGTGCTTCACGGGGAGGTTCATTTCAGCAGCGAACGCGATGCTGCCGGGGGATGCGGGGAGGTGATGCTGGAGCCGGAGCAGCGCCCGGGCTGCCGGGGTCAGGGGCTGCGGTCCCACTGCTGCAGGTAAAGTGAGCGCTTCTTGTGTGAGGTGCTGCGGGGAGAAAATCAGCTGTCAGAATAATAAAAGCCATGTGATACTTGTTTTTTGAGAAAGTGGGGAGAAAGAAACTGAAATTCAAGTTAAATGGGAAACCAAATATAAGACTAATTTAAACCCAACATCTAAGCTTTTTCAAGCCGCTTATTTCTCATCGATGTGTAGATTTTGAACGTTGGGTAAAGCAGTTGTAAAATCAGCTGTTCGGCTTCAGTACCTACAGGTGGTACCAAGGAGATAAAGCACAGCACAGCGAACGTCTGGTTAAAAGCAGGGGTTGGGGATCGTCCCAGAGGCGACGCTTTGGCATCGCAGGTCCCTTTGGCAACGCAGGTCCCTTTGGCATCGCAGGTCCCCTTGGCATCGCAGGTCCCTGCAGCAACGCAGGTCCCCTTGGCATCGCAGGTCCCTTTGGCATCGCAGGTCCCTTCGGCATTGCAGGTCCCTTTGGCAACGCAGGTCCCTTTGGCATCACAGGTCCCTTTGGCCTCACAGGTCCCCTTGGCATCACAGGTCCCTTCGGCAATGCAGGTCCCTTTGGCAACGCAGGTCCCTTTGGCATCACAGGTCCCTTTGGCATCACAGGTCCCCTTGACATCGCAGGTCCCTTTGGCATCACAGGTCCCCTTGGCATCACAGGTCCCTTTGGCATCACAGGTCCCCTTGGCATCACAGGTCCCTTCGGCAACGCAGGTCCCTTTGGCAACGCAGGTCCCTTTGGCATCACAGGTCCCCTTGGCATCGCAGGTCCCTTCGGCAGCGCAGGTCCCTTTGGCATCGCAGGTCCCTTCGGCAGCGCAGGTCCCTTTGGCATCACAGGTCCCCTTGACATCGCAGGTCCCTTTGGCATCGCAGGTCCCTTTGGTATCGCAGGACCCTTCGGCAACGCAGGTCCCTTTGGCATCGCAGGTCCCTCCTCGCCCAGCCGGGCGCCCAGCCCCTGGTGCCTCAGTGCAGGGTAACGCGTTCTGAGAGCAGGAACAGGCAACCGCGGAGAGGGAGATCTGCCGTTTAATGAAAACCTCCTCTGAACCGTGAACTGCAACACACAGTTTTTGAGATTATATGTGAGTTTGCCCGCATTTATTACGGTAACAAAACCCGAAATAAAAATAATGGAATTACAGTTTCTAGGCAAGTTTAATTTTACTTTCGGTGGTTCGCCGCAGGTAGCCACAATACGTTTCCCAACGTGAAAGGAGCACGAGGCAGGGCACGACCAATAGAAGTGCAGAACTTTCTGCTGTGCTGCACAAAACGCAAAGTTTCCCGTTGAGTTGTAACCTGAAGCTCTGCTTGTCCGGGGGCAAATATTGCCCCTTGCAAGCTCCTCTGTTTCGCTATCAGTACGATTGATGATAACTCAGCTCACAGCGGAGACAAATCCATTAATGCTCGGGAGCATTCACGTCCTCAGTGATGAATTAACAGGGAAGACCACAGGAAAATAAAGAATCCTCTCACCAGCTTGTGGTGGCAGAGGGTAAACACGGCACGGAGCACGAGGAAGACGATGTGCCTACAACACGCAATGCCTTGTGCCGCCGTAGAAGGTGGGTGAGATGTCACGGGGTCTGTAACCACGTTGCCAGGACGGCTGCCACTGCAAGCTGGCGGGGTCTCCGTAGGATAAAGTGTGGGATCATGCACTCTGCTAACAGCTTAGCAAAGCACAATTCTTTGGCTTAATTTGCTGGTCAGGCCTAGCCAGTACTTAACTTGTAGATATTGACTGCAGAATAATTACGCTAAATCTTCGTCAGGAGCAGGAGGCTGTAACAGGAGGCTGTAATTACAGATGGTTGGTAGCTGGGTCCTCCTTAGGGACCCACTGACGTGGGAAGGACGATCTTCTCTTGCCCTACGTGTCTGGTCTCCTTCCTGCAGTGGCCAGTGCTGAAGATCCATCTAACGGAGTGTCTTTATGGTATTGGCTCATTTATATTACCTTGAATTTGTTTTTTCATAAATCTCTCAGATTTATTTTGTTTTCTTCTTTTGTTTTCTTTCTTCTTTTTTTTTTTTTGCCATATAGCTTTTTTTTTTTTTTTTTTTTTTACTGTCAATAATCTCCTAGAGCTGCTGCTTGGCTAACTGTGACCATAATTTTCTGGGCTTAGGTAATTACGTCACTCCTGTTCCAGAAGGGAATCCACTTCACTACTGGGCTAGTGCAGAGACCATGTGTTTATTAGAATACTGTGAGAAATCCTGTGCATTACTCTACAGGGAGGAACAGGTAAATATTCAAGTATTGTGTGCTCTGGTGAAGGGAAGTGTCTGGTTTGCATAGCATCCTGCTGTATAAAACTCCTAACTCTGTGTTTGTGAGTGTTGTGTCTTTGTGTGACAGACCTAAGCCACCCCTGTCACAGCGTTGCCTTTGTTTCCATACCCATTGCTTCACTAGTGCCCATGAGGACAGGGAGGCTCTACAGAGAGACTTGGATAGATTGGACCGATGGGCCAATGCTAATGGAATGAGCTTCAACAAGGCCAAGTGCCGGGTCCTGCACTTGGGCCACAACAACCCCATGGACGCTGCAGCCCTGGGGCAGTGTGGCTGGAGAGCTGCCGGGCAGAAAAGGACCTGGGGGTTCTCATTGACAAGCGGCTGAACATGAGCCAGCAGCGTGCCCAGGTGGCCGAGAAAGCCAATGGCATCCTGGCTTGTGTTAGAAATAGTGTGACCAGCAGAAGGAGGGAGGTGATTGTCCCCCTGTGCTCAGCACTGGGGAGGCCACACCTTGAGTATTGTGTCCAGTTTTGGGCACCTCAATAGGAGAGAGACATCGAGGTGCTGGAGCGAGGGCAGAGGAGGGCAATGGAGCTGGGGAAGGGCCTGGAGAATAAATCTGGTGAGGAGCCATTGAAGGAGCTGGGACTTCTTTAATTTTGTTTGAGGAAGAGGAGGCTGAGGGGAGACCTCATCACTCTCTACAACTACTTGAAAGGACACTGTAGAGAGGTTGGTGCTGGTCTCTTCTCACCGGTAATTAGCGATAGAACAAGAGGGAATGGCTTCAAGCTGCAGCAGGGGAGGTTTAGGCTGGACATTAGGAAAAAATTCTTCCCAGAAAGAGTGGTCAGACACTGGAATAGGCTGCCCAGGGAGGTGGTGGACTCACCATCCCTGAAGGTGTTTAAGACTCGTTTAGATGTGGTGTTGGGGGATGTGGTGTAGGGGAGAACCTTGTAGAGTGGAGTTGATGGTTGGATTCGATGATCCCAAGGGTCTCTTCCAACCTAAATGATTCTATGATTCTATGATTTAACCGGTACCTAGCATCCTTCTACCGTGTCTTTGGTTTTTAGTGAACATGCACTAAAAAGTGGCTGCTACTGTGCTAAAATAGAACCCCTTTAAAGGCCAGTGTTGTGCTCCGTGCCCCATTCGGGTACCCAGCCTCTACATACCATAGACACAACGAGGAAGGATAGTTTTTGACTGCTGCCAACACCCATCGCAAAGCAGATTTCTTCCATGTAATTTATAGCGGAGCAGCGTGACCCATCGGAAAGGTCATGTTTGAAGATGAGCTTCGGCAGAAAACCACAGCTCATGAATAATGTTCTCTCTAAGAAGAAATACAAATTGCTGAAAATGCTGGAAAGGTAGGAGAGTGAGCATCAATATTTGATTTGTACCTGGATGAAATAGATTTTTGATTTTTTTTTTTTTACAGGAGATTGGTACACACAAAAACTAACCAGAAGTTCAACTGTTTCCCCAATATTTTTTTTTTAATAGGGAAAAAAAAAGATTACAGTGTCTTTTATATAGTTATATTGCCCACCTTTTAATACTTGTCTTACTCCGTGACAGATCTGGCGCTGTTTGTGACCTCCGCTTTGCAGCCTGCCCTGTCGGCACCTGCGCTGCTATTTTAGGTGGCTGGGAGTGAATATTCATCTTGTGCCAGCGTAGAACAGATGGAAACCAGAGCAACCTGAGCGAACAAGTACCTTGATGCTGCTTGATACTCGACAAAGTGGGTGTTTGAATTGGCTGCGTAGAACCGCCAAGAGCCGGGAACAAAGCAAAAAACTTTAAAAATCTCTGTAGTGATTAAAGCGACTTTGAAATCTTTAAGTAGTCTCCTATTAATTACAGGAGGCCACTAATTGCATTGGCCTCCAAACCTGTAATTCAGAGAGAGAAAGTGCAGCAGGATGTGTCCAAGGCAGTATGAACTAGAATATAGCGTTTATAACAAGGGAAGCTGAAATAGAGCGGTAATAAATATCAATATATAATATATACAAATACGCAATAACCCCACAAAGAAAGATATATGCGACATAAGGAAAGAAGGACTCCGACGGCCTCGCGTGGTGGCAGGGACATGGGTTGGATGGATCCCTCTGCAGCCCGGACCCTCTGGGGGGGGGGAACACAGGCTGAAACCCCCTAACACACGTCCCAAAACAATAATACCCCAAAATAGCAATTCCTAACAAAGAAAACTGCAAGCTATCTAAAAAAGATAAAAGCTTTGTGAGTGAGATACAATTGAGTTACTCAAGAGTAAGGATATAAAAAAAGATTTTACAATATTTTTTTGCATGTAATTTCCCCGTGCCAAGGTACGAGCGTGCCATTCCCTGGGACTCTCACTGCTCTTACGGACTGTTCTATCCGGCAATTTTTAGACACAGCCTTGATGAAGTGCAACACTTTGCAAGGCAGAGAGGAGAACAGTGAGGACATATGAGACTGAAATTCAGAGGTCAGGAGAACCTCAAGTTCAATGTGATAGAGAGGTGGTTTTTAAAACTTAGAGAGACTGAATGAAAAAAAAACAAAATAGCATTAATAGAATAAATCAGTGTTAAAAATCAATTAAAAATCAATTTTAAAAAGAGAGGTGGGGTCTTTTTAACTTGGCATTTTAGGAAGCATTCTCTGTGCTTCTCTCCAGGTTTAGTTGCAGCTCAGTATTGCCTTGCAGAGTTGAGCACAAAGCAAGTTAGACACGACACTGCTGGCTGCTTGACAATAGAAGTGACTGCCCCGGCCGTGAATCAACTTGGGGAAAAAAAATTTGCTACCAGATTGCACAATGAATTGACATACTAAATAAGTATTTAACAAATAATTACAACAGATAGTTGTTGCTGGTTAGCTCATCAGTATAAATTATTATAGAATTGTCTAGGTTGGAAGGGACCTTGAAGGTCATCGAGGCCAACCACCAACGCAACGCTGCCCAAACCCCCCCTACCCCACGTCCCTCAGCACCGTGTCTGCCTGGCTTTTAAACACCTCCAGGGATGGCGACTCCACCACTGCCCTGGGCAGCCTCTTCCAGCGCTTGACAGCCCTTTCGGTGAAGAAGTTTTTCCTAATATCCATCCTAAACCTCCCCTGGCACAACTTGAGACTGTTTCCTCTTGTCCCATGGCCTGTTCCTTGGGAGAAGAGCCTGACCCTCCTTGGCTACACCCTCCTTTCAGGGAGTTGTAGAGGGAATTGTTAATATTGTAGAGAATTTGTCAATTTGTCAGGTAATTGTAGAGAAACTGTAAACAGCTGTATTATCTGGTAGATAATTGACTGTGAAAACCATGAGGGGTGCGAGGAGAGCCCCGAGGCTGGGGTGGCCGAGGGCCGGTAGCGCAGCACACTGTGCGCAGTGTCATTCTCCAGGAAAATGAAGGTTCCTGAAGCCGAAGGGTTTCTCGTCGGCAATGGAGGTCACTGGATGAAGGGGGTGGGAGAGGAGCGCTGTCTGCACCCAACCCACGCTCCGCTGGGCACCACTCTCCATAACGTTGTTGGCCAGCACTCGTGGGGCAGGAGCCGGGGGCAGAAAGGGTGGCTCGTGTGTGGTGACATTCGATAAACCACCGCTGTTTTACCGTACAACGGCTGGAGGACGGGCTGACAGCATTTTGTAGAGCCCTCTTGCTGTCGCTCTGTGCGCTAAGCCACCCCCTGTCACCATGGGCTCTGCTCATCCCCTGCTTCTTGATCTCTCTCCTATGAAAAAGCACTTTAGTCCAATATTATATTTAGTACAAAGATATTCAATCTAAATATATATATAAAAAAATCTGTTATGCAGCAGAGCAATCTCTCTTTGATTGGAATTTGATTGATTATTGCTTTCCCTAAGAGAAATTCTATTAATCGCCTTGTTAAAATAATTTGGAATGCTAATTGGTAATGTTTCCATATTTTGAAGGCACAGCCCAAACCCGTGTGTCTTGCTGTCGCTGCCTAGAAACTGATCTTTCTGGCTTGGCAGCGTTTCAGGGCCGGGGTGTTTTGGTTAAAGGAAAACAGCCTGTATCTTTGTTTCCTAGAAAAATCAGACTTTTAATTGCTCTCAAAGCTAATTACTATGCTGGGTTTATCAGTGTGGCCAGTTGACATTTTAGCTACAGCGCTGGCTCTTTGGCTTTGACATTAATGACATCTCATGAAAATGTTAATGCGTTCGTAAGAGATGATCCTGCTTATTAAATATATTACACTGATTTGCAGAGTATGTTGTTGAAAACATGCATTCCCCCAATCAAAGATAAATGTATTGGATGTGCTTTAGATGACTCCACTGCTAATCAAAATTAATCAAGGTCACAACTTTTGATTAGATTTTTTTATTGTTGTGGCTAAAATTAGGCTAAAGAAGACACTCCAATCTTTAAGGTGTGTATATTCATTTTATATAGGCTTTGGGAGAGCTGCTTTTAAATGTATATGTCTGGATTTTCCACTACTTATTTTAGCAATGGATTTGATAGATGCAGCGCATAAAAAGTGCTAAATGACAACTGGAAACACGCGATGGACCCACTCGCCGATGACGTGCAGCCGCTTCTCAGGTGCCGGTGCCTCAGAGGTAAGTTCAGTTGCGTGAATTGCGAGCGTGTCACTGAAGGATTTGGGTCGGGTCTGAGAACAGGACGCTATTTTTATGGGTATTAGCTTAAAGGAAAACTTGTAACACATTCAAAAAGGCAAGTGTTGCCACCAAACTGAGAAGGACGCAAATCCCAGATGATGGCACCTGCCGCGTTATAGGTTAACGTGCCGCGTTGTACGTACCATCGCGTCAAATGCAATTATAGAATGGGACGTGTTTGCTCATGAAACAAATAATACATTTTCTTTTCCTCCTGCAAACTTGCAAGTTCTTTGCAGGAATGAACCATGGAGCAGGTTATCCGGCGGCAGCTGGTCCAGGTTAACCTCGCCACCCATCCCTGACGGGGCTGATGGGGATGCGGGGGGCTCCGGGTGGGCAGCAAAGCATTGCCCGGCGCAGGGTGGGCACACACCCCGCCTTCGGATGTCCTGGGCTTCCTTAGCCGAGGGGAACCAGTTTTCCCTCGGTCATGCAGCAGGTGAAGGAAGCGGTAATGGTTTCCTACGGCTTAGGTGTTTCTCTCCTACTGCTCCGTGCTATGGAGGAATTACCGTGCTGCACGCTGGGGGCAGCAAACCTCACAGCAGAACCATCAAAAGTGGAGTTGCTCCAAAAGAATTTGTGCCACCCGATCTAATGAAGCGATCAGGGACCATCTGAAAACTAAATACCTAAATTTTCCAGCGAAACAAAACATAAATCGCTACAAGGTTTGGGGGGGGGGGGGGGGGGGGGGGGGAGTTTGGAGTATATTTTGTCCTAAAAATTAAATCTATATTAAGACTATTAAGATTTTCACTAAGTATCTGATCTTATTGCTCCTAAAACATTTTTTTTATTTTACTAAAACGTGTTCTGAATTTTAAAATAATCAGGGTTTGAGATATTTGTTTTCTTTCTTCAGTAATTTCTGCTGTGGCAGGGGGGCTGGACTAGATGATCTCCAGAGGTCCCTTCCAACCCTATGATTCTATGATTCTATGAATTTACCTTGGTGGCCATTCTGTTTTCTACTAAACATTAACTCTGCTAGCATCATGCATAGAAAATGCAAGCAAAAAATGTAAATAGTCCTTCTACATGCATATAATTTATTATATTTATATTTTATATACGCACATATCCCTTAATATACTCGTGTAGAGGGATATCTACATAGCAGAAGATGATGAAGCCATTTGACGTAGTTGAAGATGTCCCCACTCATTGCAGTGGGGTTGGACTAGGTGACCTTCAAAGGTCCCTCCAACCCAAACTATTCTACGATTCTGTGATTCTATGATTATCATGACAGCGTTGCATTATGTGGGATGTGGGAATTACCACCTTCTGGTATCTGGAAGCTCCTGGTGTGCGGTATGGCTGTCTCTGGCAGCCGTCATCCAGAGATGTTGGTGGGACTGACCACTAAATCCTGCTTGGGAGTGAGAACAATACCTGGAACAGTTTCTCCTCAATTTTTAATTACCTTCTTTCCTCAATTTCTGGAAATTTAAAGAAACTTTTTAAGAGATGGAGTAGAAAAAATGTAAAAGGTCCACAGGAACTGTCTTCCTTCCTCTTGAAAAGGATCTTTGAGGTCTGGAGAAAATGGGGTGAAGGAAAACTCAAGGACCTGGGGGTTCATTCTCTTTGCAGACCCAGTGTGCCCCTCGGCCTCTGAAATTCGGGGGGTGGTTTCACTGGTGTGGCAGCACATGGACTCCATGCTGAGGGCTGCGGGCATCGCCTTACGCAGCCTCCCTGGTGAAGCAGTACGCTGGAATTCCCATTTACGGGAAAAAAAAACAGTGAAGAATCAGGAGGCTGCGATGTACCCAGCGCCTCCCGGCAGGGTGACGTCCCCCCTCTACAGCCAACGAGCTGCGACCCACCGGAGTCACGGGTCCCACACTAACAAGCCTTGGAAATGTTCAAGGGTAATGCAGAAGTGAAATATGGCATCTATCAAGAGTTTAATTAAAGAGGGAATGATGCAAAGTCCCTCAGATCATTTAAACAGTAACTCAAGGGGGTCTTCTCTTATAATAGGTAATTACCAAAACATTTCCTTTATATATTCCAAAGGAAAAAAAATGAGTGTACTCATCTATCACCTGGTTAATACCAAGGTTTGTAATAAATATGAACAAGGCATTATCAGGGGGAAATATGCTTGCTATCTGCTCGACTCTTTAATCGTAAAGCGGAGTCTTTCAAAAATCAATCTAGCTAGGTGTTTCAAAGCAGAAATATTTTAAAATGTTAATTACCTCACACCGGTGTAAAAACGTCTTGTGTAGTAAAACGGCAAATCAGAAGATGAAAGAAGAGCAGAGCACTGGTTAGCCAGCCTTGTTTGTGCCAGCTCAGATCAGAGGCAGCGAACACGCTGGATTCGAAGGGGATAAGACACATTTCCAAACACGGGCTTAAACTGCAGTGTGTGTATCGCACCGTGCGCTTGGAGCTCGATGACAGGAGCGTGCGCGGCCTCGGAGCTCGGTGCGCGTCGCACAGCGCGCTGGCACAGACCTCCAACTCCCCACGGGACTCCGCAAAGTCCAACTAAGAAGACTTTCAAAAGGTCGATGGCCATCTTTGGGTTTGGCTACGTCATCGGTAAAGGCATCCTTTGGGAAGGATGTCATCGGTAAAGGCAATGCCATCACTATTCGTGTTGTTTAATATTTATCCCTGCTCCCAGTAGATGGTTCCTCAGGAAAACAGCTGCAGATATAGCTTAAACACATTGAGTTTATCACTTTATCTAACTTCCAGACACATTTGCAAACTATACCCCTTAATTAGTTACCTGAAACCTTGCCTGTGCTCGGTTGTGTTTGCTAACAGCGTGTTTACACTGCTGCTTTTTAAGGTCTTGTAACAGGGGCTGGCACAGCCCAGGGTGAATTTTGCAAATACCGGGGAAATCGAGCATTGATCTCTTCTGGGGCTGCTCGCCGCTTTCCTTCTTTATTACCATTATGATTAAATGCTTTAAGAGGTCTATTTTTCCTACTACTCTGTCAACAGAAACCATAAAAAATCTGTTTTAAATTATACTATTATCTACTTATTTTCCTGTTGTCTGGAGAACAAATACTTTCATGTCGCAGATGATGTAAATTAAAAATCTCACCGAGGCTTCCCAAACTCTGGCTGGTTTCTGTTTCCAGCCTCTTTAGCGTTCCGTGCTGGAGCCTCGCACGTGTTTAATACACCTCCTCCATGTCGTTATTGCCCGGGGAGATTCATCTCCGGCATCTGTGCCACGAATCCTCAGAGAAGCTGCTGGAAAAGGAGAATTGGACTGTGCACCGCCACTGCGGGGGCCCCCTTGGCAAAGCCCCCCTCAAAGCTGTGCCAGCATCCTTCGGGTTCACTGCTCAGCCACAGCAACGCCCGGATTTCTCTGTATTATCAGAATTCCCTATATTAGTAGCTTTAATCAGCCGAATCTTTCCTTTATGTTCCTTTCCTCTCCGTTTTGGCGCAAAAGCCTAACAAGGGTTGGCTTCAGCCGTGGAGACCAGGGCAGGTGCTGCCCAGGGATGCTGGCGGAGCCATGGGTCCCCAGCCCTCCTCCCTCCCTGCTCCCCAGCGGTTCCCCCCTCTCAGCGCTGCCATGGGACTGATTGTCCCCTGCCCCAATGGTCCTGTGGTGACACCAGCCTCCATGAGAGCTGCTGCAATGCCAAGTGGCACAACGGTGTCCTCGCTGGGCACGTAAGAGCTTAAAAATATTCCTTCTAGCATCTGTAAATAGGGAATCCATGCATCACGGGTTTAATCATAGAATCGCCTGGGTTGGAAGGGACCTTTCAGACCATCAAGTCCAACCACCAACCCAGCACTGCCCAAACCCCCCCTACCCCACGTCCCTCAGCACCGCGTCTGCCCGGCTTTTAAACACCTCCAGGGATGGCGACTCCACCACTGCCCTGGGCAGCCTCTTCCAGCGCTTGATAACCTTTTTGGTGAAGAAGTTTTTCCTAATATCCATCCTAAACCTCCCCTGGTGCAACTTGAGGCTGTTTCCTCTTGTCCCATGGCCTGTTCCTTGGGAGAAGAGCCCGACGCCCCCTGGCTACACCCTCCTTTCAGGGAGTTGTAGAGGGAATTGTTAATATTGTAGAGAATTTGTCAATTTGTCAGGTAATTGTAGAGAAACTGTAAACAGCTGTATTATTTGGTAGATAATTGACTGTGAAAACCATGAGGGGTGCGAGGAGAGCCCCGAGGCTGGGGTGGCCAAGGGCCGGTAGCGCAGCACACTGTGCGCAGTGTCATTCTCCAGGAAAATGAAGGTTCCTGAAGCTGAATGGTTTCTCGTCGGCAATGGAGGTCACTGGATGAAGGGGGTGGGAGAGGAGCGTTGTCTGCACCCAACCCACGCTCCGCTGGGCACCACTCTCCATAACGTTGTTGGCCAGCACTCGTGGGGCGTACTGCAGCCAGGGCTGGTGGAAGGGGCTGGGATCAGTGACTTCTGCTTCACCTCCATCCTACCTGATGCTTCGGAGCAAAGGGTGTCCAGTGCCGTTCTCCACAGCACACCAAATGACTGTCACCAGGGACCAGCCCAGGGCAGGAGGGAGCCCAGTGGCCACCAGGCTGGGCTGATGGACCTGAGGGGTCCCCGCTCCCAGAGGAGGTGACAGATGTGGTGGGTCCCGTTCAGAAACCGCTCAGCTTCAGGGGTTTTGAGTTGGCAGCTCAAGCATAAGGAATGAAACAAGGTTATATTTAGAGCTATGAATAATTCTGCATTATGAATGAAAGACCCACGCAGAAAGGCACTTCTACGTGTACTTTTCTCCACTCGGGTGTTGGATTTCCTTTGGGAAATGGGACTGTTATTCCTTTTTGCATGATTCATCCATATGCAAAAAAAACTCTATAAAGGTAAAACCCTCTTATTTGCATACATACATAATGACCAAAAAAGTTATAAATGCCTAGTGATATTTAGATATTTCATACATTCATGGCTTAGCACTTCTTAGGTCTTGCATTTTCTCCTTCCAGTCCTGTCCCAGTCTGTTTTCCCTGGAGTACAGGGATTGCATTTGGAAAGCATAAATGTACTTAATTAATAAGATGTCAGCTAAAAAATATTGCTCAGGATTGCTAGTGAGGGTTGTTTAATTTGTGTATCAAAAGTAAAGAATTGAAAAGGGAGGTATGATGACTCAACAGTTAATTCACTCAAAAATATTTTCTGTAACAAAATTAAGTTATGGCCCGTCAGGAGAAAGATGTCAGGAAAGATTAAAAAACAGTCGGCTATCTAAATTCAAAGTTGTCTGCAATTCATAAATTGGCTTCCCATGACAGAAGATGTATTTCAGGATTTCTCCTAGCTATAAAAATGTAGGAATGGCATCATAAATCAGGCCACAGGTTCCCAGAGCCTGACTTGCAGTGATGGGTTCGCAGAGGCATAATTTGTCCTAGAAAGCACCAAATGCAAATGATGTTCCCATGTTGCCCGTGCAGACCTTGTTCCCAGCCCCTCCTGAGTCACCACGCGTGGGAGCAGGGGCTGCTCTCACCTTTCAGCTTCGAAAGATGGTGTCTGATTTCCCTTAGTAAAAACATAAAGCTTTGAGGGATCTCTCCCCAAACTCCATTTTTCTGTTTTTCATTTTTCATGCTCATGGTGTGCACACGCGTAGCACAGACAGGATGGCACCATCCCTGTCCATGCATCAGGGACCACCACAGCTACAGCCATTGGCATCTCCAGCTGGAGCCGTGGGGTTCTGCTCCTCTGCTGCAGGACACCCACATTCACCATCCCAGGGTCTGGCCCTGCCACCGCAGCTCACCAGGGTCAGCTGGGAACACCTCGGAACATCTCTCTTTTACCTTCTGTTTCAGATCAGAGGGTGGTGAGACACTGGCTGACGCCCCATCCCTGGAGGGGTTCAAGGCTGGGTTGGACGGGGCTTGGAGCAACCTGGGCTGGTGGGAGGTGTCCCTGCCCAGGGCAGGGGGTGGCACTGGATGGGCTTTAAGGTCCCTTCCAACTCAAACCATTCTATGATTCTATGATCAGTTCAATCCATTTTCCACCTATTTGGATGGAGCTTCCACATGCCAGGCTCCCCGCACACCCACCCTCTGGGTTAAAATAGCGCATCCCAGGGAGTTTGGGTACAGAAGGGAAAGAGTGCAAAGAAAAAGCATGGCTGGGTAGCGTGAAAACTGCCCGGGGAGGTCACGTCAGAGCTGCAGCATCAACTCCCAGCATTACAGGCACCGGACAAAGCCTGCAGCAAGAGCAGGCACCCAGCCTCCTGCAGGGCCAGGAAAGGGTTGCTGCTCATTGGCTAATTAGCTGAAATGCTAATTAGGAGCACATGCCCCTGCTCAAAATCAGGCTCAGGGGTGGGAGCTGCCCTGGAAGGAGTGGTCTGGGACAGCTGGGCTTCATTTGGTCATGGTCCTCACTGCTGGACTGGGGAAAAGGTAGGTGTGTGGTGCCTGTGGGATGTGGGGAGGTGGCAATGGGGCTTTGGGAAGGGGCCTGGGTGGCTGGAGGTGGGGTCGGTTCTGGTTGTTGTGGCCTTGGAGCTGGGGTGGTGGCTGGTGGTGGTTGCCATATGGCTAGTCCAGTCCTGTGGGACTTGCCTGCCCTGGGCAGGGGCTGTCTCTTCCGTGATGGGATGGCATTCCACAAGGCTGAACAGAAGCGCGCCCGGGTCAGGGTTTGTACTCTCAAAGGTCTCTGCCTGAGTGATAACGAAGGTGCTGCAAGGCTTGGATCCATGCAAGGAGGCCATCCCCATGGCGGCAGAGTGCCTTGCATGTGCGGTTCCCTTCTTGATGTAAAGCTCTACGTTTGTGGCTTTTCTAGCTTGTCCAGTGTTTGAGTTGAAAGCTTTTTAATGCCACTCTGTTCCTAGGAAAAGTGCTGTGTGCCTCACTGGTTCTTGGAAGTGCTCAGGAAACTGAACGCCACGTGTGAAGTTGTTTAGAGCTAAGAGAGACTTGCAGTGTAGCTGGACGTGTAACAGCGTTAGGGCTGAGTTTGCAGACCCGCTTCACGACCTCATCAAATGTGTTTTCTTTTTTTTTTTTTGTAGTGATTTGTGTTGTCTTGGGCTTAATTGGAGCTGTGCTGCAGACTGAGTTAGCTGAGCTATGGATGCTCTGCCATGGCGGAGGGGCTGGCAGGTTGGACGGGAGACAAGCTGGGAGACGGGGTCTGGGCAATGTGGGTGGCTGTTTTCTGAGGGTGCAAGAAGAGAACAAATAACTTCTTGAGCTATAGCGACATCCCTTAGCTCTAGTCCCCTGGAGATGAGTGTCCAGCCTGGTCCTGCCTTTGCCACACGCTGGAGCAATCCTGCTGCCTTTAGGCCAGTGTTTGCTGCGCGTCCGAGCAAAGCGGTGGTGGGAGGAAACCCCCAGAGAGCGGAAGGTGCTGCCCATGTAGTTGGTTTGCTTGTGTCGGGGAAACATAAAATGGAACATCTCAGCTTTGTGAGCGTGTGGGTTTTGGGGTGTTTGTCTCTGTTTTTTATTCAAAAATAAGAGGAAAGATTGCAAATGTTTTTTTCTTAATATGTGTCGGGGTATGAAATACCTCTATACCTCAAGTTACACCAGTTTTGCAAGAGCTTAAATGTACTCAGCCCCCTTTTCTTCCAAGCCATCATCAATGCTCTGCTCTGCTCTCCCTAGAAAATCTTAATTTTAAGCCAAGCAGGCTGAAAAGCAGGGGCAGCGTGGCTATGGGTGCAGCTCTGCTGCTGCAGCTGGAGGAACCACCCGTGGTGCGCCAGGTCCCTCGTCACAAACGACTGAATCACCACCGAGATAGTTGAGCAGGCTTATAAGAAGCGCTGCCTTCTTAAAAAGGCTTTGTGACATTAAAGAAATCTGTAGGAGCTGCGTAACTGCCGGTTTAGTTTCATCAGCTCCTGACTGGAGTGAAAACGTTCATGTAGATGTGTTCGTAGGAACCCCATGGCAGCTTGGCTGGGCTCCCTCCTCTTTTCTGGACCAGGAACGTGCATGTGAAGGGTGTGTTTCCAAAACCTTGGGTGGTTCCAACCCTTGGTACTAGATAAATGATAAATGTGTCTGTTCATATAACTTCCCCAACCTTCATAGAGGAATTGCTTAATCTTCACATATAGAGCTCCAAAAAAAAAAAAATTGCAAAAACTCTCATTATTTTGTAGCATATGGAATCATTCCAGTCAAAAATAGCTTGTCTAGAATATTTGCTGAATTTTCCAGGTATAAGTGGAAAACATAATTACCAGCTTCATGTGAAAAATGAAAACACTGTTTAGGCTAGAGGAGGTTCAATCTGTTGAAGTACATTTCAATCTCCATCTGATGCTAAATAGCTATCTGCATTGCAGATAGAGCTGTATTTGCATGCAGACCTGGATGTTGTCATCTTTCTTTCTGCAATTGTTTTGATTTGAAGTCCCTTGTACAGACTCATTAGCTGCCTAGAATATCTTAGTCTGTAAGTATCTCTCTGGAGGCAATATTCAAGATCTCTTGAGGGCCCCTGATTACTTTATACAAGTGTTTTTCCTGCTTTGATGGAGCTCACTGTCTTGGTCACCTTGATTTAATCTAAAATGAATGCAGTCAGTGTAACTCAACTGGGAGGGGGAGAAGGGGCTTGATTATAGGCTTAATTTCTAGGCGATGCAAATACAGTTGAATATACCCTGGGAGTCTGAATAAAAGTGCTTTGGACAGTTTACAGGCTTTAAAAACAAATAGAAGAACCCTCCTCTTTCATCTCCATGGAAAATCATAAGCTTTCCGTCCTGTGTGCTTCATCATTTATTATTTCTAGAAGAGTCCAGAATCTACTTGGATTGTTATTACTTTCGCCCAGAAAGACTTTAACCCTTTACTGTAAAGGCAAGCTACCTATGAAATATCAATATAGGCATATAAGGATTTTTCTGAATGCTAAAATGGGGATTACGGAGCGATTTTTCTATTTCTGTAGCAGTGTTTGATCTTTGGTCCCTTGATCTTAAGGTGCATCTGCAAGAGCAGAGACTTTGTTTTGGATAAACCCCCACTTCTACAGCACATGGCTACAAGTGTATTCCCCATAATTCGTGGCCAAAGTTTATTCCGCTTTTCCCACTATTTGGACATACATCCTAACAGGACTTTAAGAAAAGACAGCCATGCACGTATACCAGAGGCCTAGCTATTGTAGGAGTCTTCTGGGTTTGTGGGTTTGATTAACATGACTTAATCACACACTTATTGAAATAGGTAAGTATTTAAAATAGTTAACCAGCAGTTAAAACAATTAACCATCCCAGTGTTAAGTGATCCGTATCCTTTCACGCTTATCAATACAGCTTATTTCTGTGGTCTGGGCTACTCAGGGTAACAAAATGGGCAGATCGTTAATTTAGCCAGAGCTGAGGTTTGTTAGCAACTGGGTAAATTCTACTTGGACATCTCTTGGGTCTTAAAATGATCTGCAAACCACTTTAAAATGTCTATTTTTAAATACGAGCCTACGTATGTTCTCCCCTCTTCTCAAGTCCTGTGCCCTTCACACCAGTTACTGAAAGAAATATATACAGTGTGTTTTTGCGGTGAGGTTATTTTCCTGTGCTTCTTGTACCAGTTCGGTGTGAGGGTGCTGGGGTCCCACCTTGGAGCCTCTCTCGCTCCTGAGCTGCTGCTCGGTGCCCCGGGAGGGTGGGCTTCTCGGGTGGTGGCCAAGAGGACCCGTCTTGCCTCTCCCTTGGTACGTTCTCCAGGGGTCAGCGGTGTAAGGAGACACGAGGAATAGGGATATGCTGTTCCTGTTCAAATCCCCTGTAAGCAGCTTCTGTAATGGGAATTTTCCCCTCGTCTTAGAATTAGAATTATTGAACTGTCCGGGTTGGAAAGGACCTTTCAGATCATGGAGTCCAACCACCAACACAACTCTGACAAAACCCATCACTAAACCATGTCTCTAGGCACCGCGTCTGCCTGGCTTTTAAATCCCTCCAGGGATGGTGACTCCACCACTGCCCTGGGCAGCCTCTTCCAGCGCTTGACAACCCTTTTGGTGTAAAATTTTTTCCTAATGTCCATCCTAAACCTCCCCTGGGATAACTCGAGGCCATTTCCTCTTGTCCCATGGCCTGTTCCTTGGGAGCAGAGCCCGACCCCCCCTGGCTACCCCCTCCTTTCAGGGAGCTGCAGAGAGCGAGAAGGTCTCCCCTCAGCCTCCTTTTCTCCAGGCTGAACACCCCCAGCTCCCTCAGCTGTTCCTCACAGGACTTGTCTTCCCCAGGGATTAACCCTGAACAATGAGTGTTGCCTACAATCCCTCGGAGCCCCAGCTTGGCTCCTGGATTTTGTACTGAACTCCGGCACATCCCAAGCTGTTAACGAAGGCAGGCAGCACACGTACACAACTGTTGCTGCAGAACATTAGTAATCAGATTAGCCTGGAAAATGCAGGAAGGGCCCGTGTTCGTTAGCATGTATCCCTTCAGCTGCGTAATTAGAGGCTGTTTGTGAGAACAGCCCTTTGATTCGGAGGGTGACGATTCCCGGTGAACATCCCCTGTAAAAATGGGAGCAGTGCTGGAGCAAACAGGATAGCTCATTAGTACCAGAAGGGATTAAAGGAAGTGTTGGGGTTAATTGCAGTGAAACCCTTCTGTGGTGAGCTCCACCGCTAGTGAGAGCGCCCGGGCACCGAGCATTCCCAGGGAGCTCTGGGATGGATTTCAAGGGAGCTGCCTCTAACCCAAACCTGGAATTAGCCATGCCCATAAGTCCGCCTTTTCAGTACTCGGGATGTTACATGGATTGGTGTCTAGTCACTTAGACAAGGATGAAATGCCTTTTATACTGATGGATTTTCCTGTTTATTATGTATGTATTCATCTGAAAAATATTGTTTTGTGATGTTTTGACATGCACAGGCCTGAGCGGGAGCTGCAGATCTCGGGAGCCCCTCTCAGTCCTGTGCAGGTGGCTCATTTTTCTTGTAAAAATCAGCTCGTCAACTGCTTGAATAAAAACAACCCAACAAAACCCCTTAGAATGGCTTGTTTGGGGCAGGACGCCCGGGGAGGTTGATCTGACCTCTCTCTCTCTCTCTGGAGGCCAGGCTGCTCAGCACCTTCTCCCCTCTCCAAGGACGGAGATGGAACGAGATGATCTTTAAGGTCTCTTCCAACCCAAGCCATGCCATGACCCATGCTGTGAGGTGTTTTTCTTTGTTAACATTCCATAATTTGGATTTAGTTTCACTTACAGCTGAACAGTTCTGTGCTTTTGAGAGTGGTTTGCTGAAAGCCGGCAGCAGTGTCTCTTCCCCGTGGTAGATTTCTGTGCTTCTGCTGACGCCCATCCTTACCCAGACGGTGAAACGGGAGGATGCCCAGTGTCGTCTTGTATGGGCATCCCTGGGTCCCGGCAGCAATCGGTGTGCAGCACTGGGCTCCTTCCTCCCTTTCTGCCCCCGTTTTGACGCTTGATTTTCCACGCGTGGGCACAGGCGGCATCCGAGCTCCGCGCTGCTTTTGTGTTGGACTGAGCGTGAAGAGTTGGGTAGAGAAGCAGCGAGCACGGGAAGCTCCGAACGCTTCGTATGCCTCTTCAGGAGGACTTGGTTAAAATTCTGAGAAACTTGATGTAATCTGCTGCTATTTACTCTCTTTGTAGTCGGTTTGCCATTACAGAATGAAGGTAATAGGCCAGTAGTTATTGGCTGAAGCTAATAGACCTTATAAAGGAGACTAATTTTTGCTGGATGTAAGGGGCTATTATCCTTTAGATTAAGACCAGCTAGTTGCAACTAATGAACTATATCCCACATAATGTGCAAGATGAACTCTTACTACCGCTATATAGAGCGCTTTGGTTAATCTTCTAATTATTAAATGAATAAAACTATTCCTAATTGCGTGTAATTTTGTGGTCAAGCAGATAATTACCTTTCTTGCATAATACAGTAAAAATCTTCTGTGGTGTAAATCAGCATGTGCAGTTATTGACTTCAAGTCTGGATTGCAACTCGTTTGTCTCTGTCCTTGCTTAACCCTGAACCAAAGCTCAGCAGCTCAACGAATGGGGCTTCCGCGCGGCGGCTGGTGCTTGTGGCTGAGCTGGTCTGGTCAGCCTCAGTCCCGACTTCTCTTTATGCTATTCCTGATGGTCCCACCCCTCCTTCTTCCTCTGTTTATTCTTCTCTAAGCAGCCATCTTCTCCTAGACAGAAATTCTTAAATATATATGTAAAATAATTAATGTCTTTAATATGAACTGTTGTAATAGCTCTTTCCTTACAAACCCTATCTGCTGAAGTTGCTCATCATAAGATCTCTGACACTTAGATACCACTGAATCATGTTTAGATGCCTAAAGCTTCCAAGTGTTATGGAAAAGCCTTGAAATACATGAATGTGCTTCTGAAATAGAGAATAAACTTTAACTCTTTCTGAGTGAGGGGCTGGGAAGTGACGGAGCAAAGAAATGAAAACCAGCAGCAAGTTTTGAGACCAAGAACCAAACAAGTCCCAAGTAGGAGGATGTCTGTGGTGAGACAGATGTGGTGCATCAACAGGACACGTAGGACATGGACATCTGGAAAAATGCTGTAGCTTCACAATAACTTTGTACGGGCTAGACGCTTGCTTTAGTGAACTGGTGATGGGAGAGTTTTTGGTAAAATGAACCCAGGGTTGAGCCTGAAACAGCTGAAATTCAGGACCTGGGGTACTTTGCTTCTCGCTGCATCCACTTGTGGAGGTGGTTGATGATCCCTGGAGGGGTTCAAGGCCAGGTTGGACGGGGCTTGGAGCAACCTGGGCTGGTGGGAGGTGTCCCTGCAGGGGGTGGCACTGGGTGGGCTTTAAGGTCCCTTCCCACCCAAACTATTCTGTGATTCTATGACAGCTCTGTATGTGCCTTACATGGGATGTGTATGTGCTTCCCACCTGCGTATGGGGCAGGGGAGGAGGGTGGAGGCACCAATGTTGGCCTTGGTTTAGGGCGTGTAGTAGAAGGCTGCTGGTTTGGGAGCTCAGTCTGGGGGGCAGGCATGGAGCAGGAGCTGCTGGATGAGTTCACCCTCGTTCACCAAGCAAGAGGTCACACCTGTTGTCCCAGCCGTGGGAGGTGCTCCCAGAGCTGCCTTTCACTTTGTCACCTGTGACTGAGGTTGGGACTCTCTTCTCCAGGACTTTGGCTTCAGTGCACCTCAGAGTGCCAGACCAGGACCTGGAAAGCCGGGCTGCCCATCACAAACACAGCCCCCACGCAGAGCCAGGTTCTCTTTCTACAGTCTGTGCTAATTCGATATACAGGAGAAAAGGGCAAATGGCTGGTTTGGGGTGCTCTTTCCAGCTGAGAGAAGCCCTCCCTGGCTGCAGACGTGGTGCTTGTTGAGGACCTGTGAGCAGCCTCCAGCCAATGCCCCGTCCCCGCTGCGGAGCCGGGGGAAGCAAGGGGAGCCCTCCCTTGGCAGGAGCTGGCTGGAGGAGAAGGGGACGTGGGAGGGAAACACCGTTTGGCTCAAAACTGAGCCATGCCCTGAATAAACAGCGGTTTCAAAGCTGGACTGGCTGAAATCAGCAGGAGGGCTCCAGCCTGGCGCTCACAGCGGTTGGACCCCGTCCCTTACCAAGATGGGCATGCCACCACCTCTGAGGCTCTCTGCAGCTTTGCCACCTCCTGATTCCACGCTGAATTTAAGAGCTTTTGGTGTTCAGGAGATGCTGAAGATGTGCTTCTCCTCGCGCTGTGCCATTTGGTCTCGTTTGACCTCATCTGTTTAGTTTTAGTTAGGTAACCAATGACTTTATCCTTATCAAAATTTTATATTGCTTATAAATAAGAAATGAGTTTCTAATAACAGCCGCTTTCTTTGCTTAATTAAGGTATTTTCATTTAGTGACTGCTGAGTGTTTTTCTGCTTCCTGGTTTGTTTTTTAACACCTTGCCTTAATGATGATACAGTTTGAGGAATTACACTCAGGAGGAGGAGGAACTTCCTTGTACCAATTAGGGAGTCTCCAGAGACGATGCCGCGAGTGGTGACACATTAAGTGTTACCCAGGGCTCTTCCTATTAATGAGTTGCGGATGCATCCAATGAGTTATTCAGGGACGGTGCTGGAAAAGGTAGGCGAGAAAATAAAGGCAGATGATTACAGTAACTAGGACTTCCTAGGGCAGCCCCCCTTTCCTCGGCAAACAGAACAGCAAGGGACAGAGCTGCGGCTTTTAGGAACAAATCAAAGGGAGGGAGCACCACAGAAGGCAACCCGGCACCTCAAACTGAGGAACTTTATCAATGGGACACCGTAGAGTATTGCCTGGCGTCTTCTAACAGCCCTTCTCACGGGCAACAGGCTCACCATTGCCTGGGTCAGCCACGTTGGTTTTTTTTATTTCATTCCCTTTAAAAAATCGTTTTAAAAATATAGCTGCTTTAGTAATAGAGATAACTTTAAGGTGACGCTTCTGTAAATATGTGAGTAAGAACTCTAAGAAAAAAAGAAAAAGGCGTGATTTAAAAGAAAAATAAATAATATTTGCAATAAAACCTACAAGTGCAGCGGTTATTTTCCCGTGGCTAGAAGAGGTGCGGCTACTTCCCGTGGCCCCTGCCGTGGCGGTGGCTCGTTTGAGGAGCATCAGCTCAGGTCTCCACGTGCTGGGGGGTGTAAGGACCTCCCTGCAAGAGGCAGGAGCCGAGCAGGGTTGGGCTGGAGGGGTGAGGAGGCGCCTGGGCACCGCGGCTTCTGCTGCCGGAGCAGAGGGAAAGGGAAACTGGGAGTAGTGCTGACGGCAGCAATGGTGACACCTCTCCCTTCGTTAGCACAAGTGCCGACGAGCGCTCTCGCAGGGTGAGGGTGGCCAGGGGCTGTACGTGTGAATGGAAAGCACCCGGCCCCTGCTTCACTTTGTGCAAGAATTCAGCATCTTAAGAGGTGATGTTTGGACAGTAGAATCCAGAGCTGGAAAGCGTTCTCCCAGCTGGAAAGAAGAAAACTCGCATTTTTCTAGAAAAACCTGAACAATAGACCTCCAAAATAGACTATTCTAAACTATTTAAATGCAGGTTCAACCTCCTAGTAGAGTATTTTACCACCTTTGTTAATTACGCTACTATTTCCACGGTCTGTGCTCCCACTGGAGGAACACTGTGAATACTTTGAGTGATGCTGTCTAGCCTTCGTATTTCCAAAAATCTTACTATGGTTTTACCTTGACCTCAAATAATCTCTGGTTAGTTTACGCTAGGTGCATACTGGGAAAACTGTTATAAAGTGTATAACAAGAAAGATTATTTACTTAATTCTCTCTCCCCAAATTAATAAAATCATAAGCTGATTGTTTAACTGCTCTGGTGCCCAGGCAGGTCACCGCGCATGCGCTGTGGATGGAGTCTCTGCTGTCCAAAATCGCTCATTTTGAAGTGAATTTAATGCTCGTAAAGCGCGCGGTGCAAAATAAAACCCAAGAAAAGCTACTTCAAAAGCCTCAGTTAATCTTCGGCTTTAAAGCGGGAGTTGTTAAAGCCATTACTGCTGCGCTCAGGATGGTTTTTTTTTTCAGAAAATCTATTGCACCATTTATTCCCTCCATACCACTGTGGTAGTCATTTGGCAAATTCTTGAGCTAAGATCTAAGGGTGACTTTTATAACTTTTTACTAACTACAGTGTTTCCTGGGGGTGTTGGCAGCCAAGTCCATATAGTGACAACCTCTGGAGCCCTTCGTTAAAGGGTGGCAGAGATGAACTTTTTTCTCTGCCTACAGGATTAAAGGAAAAAGTCTTTCTTCTAAAAATAATAATAATAAAAAAACCCACATCGCAACAACAAATAAATAAAATTCTGGATCAATATTTTCAACGGAGAAATAGCCACGGGAGGTTACCAGCTTGCAAATTCCACAGCGGTTTTCCCTTAGCAGAATAACTCGGGCACTTTGAAGCGGCAGAGCTTCAGCAGGGCTTGCCGCTAGGTTGCATTTTGAATAATTGGTCAGGTTGAATAATATTGGTCGTATTAGAGAAATACAGTGTATACTGTGGAATTACACCCAGCATTGTAGGCTGGGGGGGGGGGAACATTTCCTAAAGAAAAAGGTGATTCTACCGTTTTCAAGAGTTCAACACCTCAGACGATTTGAAGGAAATATAAACATATCCGGTGTCTTGCTTTTCTGCCTTTCAAATGCAAAATTCCCGGTTAAACTGAAATGCCACCTACAGCGATGCTCGGAAGGCTTTGACCCATGGGCAGCTCATGAATTCTGCCCCCCCTTAATCTCTGCACATCCCTAATACTGACGGTGTTTCTAAGGGTTTTTTTCATAAATGTGAATTATTTTTTCTTATCTGTTACTGAGTGTCATCTGTCCAAAGCCAGTCTAGGTGGGGCATCTGCCTCTTCTCCTGCCTTCAGCCTGGAGAAGAGAAGGCTCCGGGGAGACCTTCCAGTCCCTAAAGGGGCTCCAGGAAAGCTGAGGAGGGACTCTGGAGCAGGGAGGGGAGCCATAGGAGGAGGGGGAAGGGTTTTACACTGGAAGAGGGGAGATTTAGGTGAGATCTGGGGAAGAAATTGTTTGCTGTGAGGGGGGTGAGCCCCTGGCCCAGGGTGCCCAGAGAAGCTGTGGCTGCCCCATCCCTGGAGGGGTTCAAGGCCAGGTTGGACGGGGCTTGGAGCAACCTGGTCTAGTGGGAGGTGTCCCTGCCCAGGGCAGGGGGTGGCACTGGGTGGTCTTTAAGGTCCCTTCCCACCCAAACCACTCTGTGATTCTGTGATTTGCCACTTCTCCCCCACGGATTTCAGCTGGAACAAAATGCAAACTGATGTTGCTTTGTGCTGGGAAATGACCGTTTCTAGGGCAGGTGAGTCTGAAAGCAAGAAATAATTCGGGGCCTGGGGGTGCCCAGCAGGTCCGTTGCCACGGAGGGGCTGCAGCCTCCCTCCCCTGAGCTGCCGGTTAACGCGGAGGTTTCACCTTGGGTGTTTCTCCTGTGATGGAAAGAGCTATTCCCGTCTCCCAACAATAGTCCTAATGCCAAACTTGACATTTTGCCTGACAAAGCCTGGTGATTAGGGGACTTGTTTGGGAGAGCTGGCCCCTTTCGGATCTCTAATTGCACCAGGGAAGCAATTGTAATGACCAAAATATCTTCCCCAGCCTGAGAATACCGCTGGGCGGTCACTCTCTGAGGGAGAAGTGACTCATCTCTGCACTGTAAGAATAGCTTTTTGATTTTTTTCCGTTTTCAGCTGCCAACACTGATGTAACTTTTATAGAAACGTCTTATTAAGAATTATCAAATGTAAGGATTTTTTTTTTTTCTTTCCCTGGAAAATACAAACCCCTGGTTCCTTCCTGTAGGGAAGAAGATCATCTACTAAAAGTCTTCCCTTGCTCTTTGAGCTGACTGCAGAGGGTGCTGAAGCTTGTGCGCGTTCCCCTCTTAAATTTATTTTCTGAATCTTAGAGGTTTACTGAATTATTTAAGTTATACCGCTATTTTCTATACCAAAAGAACACCGCAAATAGCGAAGGTGGGTGTGAGTGGAACCCTACCCAGTATAACATGCGATGCTCTGCTCTGGGGGGGGCATTTTCCCCATCAGGAGCCAGGGCGCTGCTGGGGGCAAACGCTTTGTGCCACCGGCTGGGAAATACCGGCATGAGCAGGCTGATCCTGGCAGCCAGACCCCTGCAGGTGAACAGCCCTTTTCTTCCCTGCTTTTTTCCTTTTCATCCCACCTTCTTCACGGTGTGCAACTTGGCTAACAAGAGACTGTTAATTAAACGCCGCTGTGTGTGTCAGAGCCCAGCGGAGCCGGCAGCAGGTGCCGGTGGCCGGGCAGGGGGTGAGGAGCAACCCCCTTCACCACCACCTCAACAACCGGCTTAATTCTGAAGGGCAACCATGTTTTGAGACTTTAGACCTTATTTAAAGGTATGTTCCTCAACTGCTTTGGGTGCATCGGCTTTGTTTTGGTCGCTGCTCGCGAGGATTTGCATCCGACTCTGGCTGCGGAAAGTCCCACGGGACCAAAGAGTCCCCAAAACCACATCCATGAGCTTGTCGAGGCACTGCCGGTGGTACTCCTTCAGCTGCGGAAAGCTGAGCCCAACCACATCGCAATTTCTGCTCCTTTGGGATGGTACTTAGTGTGTGAGAATTATCCCACAGATTTGAGTGAGTTATTTGCTGTTGAGTGTAAGAATAGGGCTTTGGGGGCCTTTTTTTAATTTATTTATTATTTTTTTTTAGAGAACATATCATCAGCAACTGTATTTCCCTATTGCAAAAATTTAACCAAATGATTGTGCGGAAGGAATGACATTGGGAATCCTGGAACTTTGTATAGAGATAAGGAATCTTTCCATAGAAAAAGGAGGTAAGATTTAGCTGTAGTATTCTGCTAGCAAAATATGTAAAGCCGCAGCGGTCGTGTGGCTGCTCGCAGTGAGACTTGGAGCAATTTCTCAGAGTTTGAAGGTTTTTCTCAAGTATTTCTCACTGCATCGACCCCTTTCCCACAGGCCGTGCGCTGCCAGGGACTGACTGTCCTCTAAATTACTGTTTAGGTCCTGATGCATCCGTGGTTTTCACCTTCTGAGCATTTATTCCTTCAGGATTATGAAGTGTTTATATTCTCACAGGAAGGATTTTGAGCACCCGCTGCTGATCCTGAATCTGGTGCAAAAATACCCTCGTGCAAAACAAAGCCCCCAGGAAAATAAAGTAGCAATTCTCGGGCTTCTTCAAAGTGGTGTAATTTAGCGTGTAGTTCAGGAGCAGTACTTCTAAAGGGAAACAAATATTATAATTAAAGAGTAAGGATTACTTTATTTTTTTGAAAAATATAATAATCACAATAACTATGTAAATAATAAAATGAATTAAGAAATTGCTCCCAGTCCCGAGGTCCTCAGAAATCCAGCTGTAAAATGCGGCCCTGCGGCAGGTGCAGTTTGATGGTGACAGGTAACCCCCTTCCAGCCTAGCAAATCTTGCTTTCCGCCTACCTTGAGTTATTTTTTCGAGGCAAAGCCAGTGGCCATCTCGCCGGTGCCCGTGGCTCCCTGGGACCTGCAAAGCGACACCCCGAGCGTCGCAGGCAGGGGGAGAAACATCTGGAAACTCCTCTGTGTGACGAGGGCAGCAGGTCTCCCTTCCCCGAGCGGAAGGGAATGGGCAGGAGGGAAGCGACAGGGTGTCACTGCAGCCCTTTAATTTCTTAAGGTAATCAAGTTTTTTATAAAGAAAAAAAAAAAACCACCACGGTTCTGCCTGTCCCATTGTCAATTTTTTTTTTCTTCTTTCTACGGACCATATGCAGAAGCATTTTAATAAAAATCTCAGCAGGGAGATGTGGGGGTTTGGTGGCTGCATTCAGCCCTTGGGGCATTCTGCGCTTGCTGTGGCTGCTCCCAGGCTCCAGACCGGTAGGAAAGAGGGTGATATTCCCAGTACCCTTGGAAGCTGCACTGGTTTGGCACAGGCAGAGCCCCCAGGAGCTCCACGCTGGAGGTGGGCAGGACAGTAATTCAAAAGAGCAATAGAGTATTTCTTTGTTCTTTCCCTTCCTAATAGGTAAATTGAAGGTGTATCTGTATCTTAAGTGTTATTCTGACACCCCTTTCCCTCATCCAGGGTGATAGGAGTGATAATGGCTATCATTTTTCTCTCATTTCTTAAGAGTATGGAGAGATTTCTACAGGGAAAAGTAAGTAGATTGTGCCGCTTCAGTCGAGAAAATGACAGAAAAGGCACCTGAAATGAGGGAGCAGGATACATAAAATAGCCCGTGTCACAGAGGAGGCGATCATACGAGAAACAGGAGACACAAAATTCATATGAAGCCCAAGGGAAGATGTGGAGGAAGAATAGGTTCTTCCATCCTCTGTGATGAGGTTGTGAAACTCATTGCCCCAGCAAATTTGTTTGAAAGCCATATTTTATAAATTATTAATAAATAAATAAATAAAGCAGGCAAACAGGTTGCTCAGCCTCAGAATTCGAGCTCCTGACGAAGCTCTTGGGACAGTGGTAGAAAATCAAGAGGGTGAACATTTGGGAAGGACCAACGGAAAGTAAACCTTTAGTTGGCTTCATGTACAGATGGGAACAAAGCCTGTGGTGGTTGACTCGATTCTACCTTTTCATTTGCTTTCTCGAAGGCCAAACCTGGGTGGAAGCGTGTGCCACCGTGTTGGAAGAGCTTTTGGCAAAGGCAAATAACCTGTAAATAGAGGGTGGATCAACCCCCTGGGACGACACGATGGGGTTGGTGCCACTTGAACCGGTGCTGGAGCCCTTAGGGAGCCCTCGGGGAGCCCAATGCAATGGTGGGGGGCGGCGCGGGAGGGCAGAAACGGGCAGGTGTTGAGGTGTCCTTGCAGGACCTGGGCAAGGAGCTCACTTCACGGTTTAGCCATGTGCCGGGTATTCCTTCCAGGCTTGGCACCTTCCTCTTGGGAAGGCCCTGCTGATGTTACACGGTAGTCTTAATTAAAACGAATGAAGCTAATCACATTTTTGGGGAAAGCATGTACAGTTGAAGCTGTAATTGAGAGCAGTATTGACTACGACTTTAACTCTTACTTTCACTGGTGCTAATAGACTTAATAAATAATTTTCATTTCCTGGGCTTATGATTATGCATTAAACAAACTTTAACTGTTGACCAAAAAAAAAAAAATCAGAATATTGCATTGATACACACACAGCCCAGCAGAATACGCAAAACATGAACATTGAAGGAGATATAGTGAGCTATCTGTGCAAGATCTCTGCCACACAGAATTATACACGGAACTCTTACATTTTAATTTATTAGCAAGCCTGAGTAACTTCAGTACATGGCCTGCATCTTGAATAAGAGGTATTATTGCTGAGAACTCTAGTATTTTTAACGTTTTTCTTTCTTTCTCTTGCCCCAGCGCTGTGTGTTTTTATGCCCGTGGGGTCTCCCTGCCTGTCGCCCTGATGGTGGTGGTGATGGTGGTGGTGATGGTGGTCCCCAGCCCCTCTCTCTGCCCACTGTGATGACCTGTGAGCTGCTGCGTGGCTGCAGAAGGCTGAGGAGCACTTTGCTTATGCTAAAATATTCTATGGAAACTTGACCATTGATATTTATAACGCTGTCCCAGCCCTCCTTGTTCGAATCCACAGTCTGCTGCAGCGATGGGCCAGAGGGAGCAGAAATCCCTGCCATATAAACGTCACTGCGGGCAGGGTCCCCATCTGGCCTTTGGGCTAGGTGCTAGGAAAAACAGCTTTCCAAACAATAACCTGGAATCTAGTGAAGGGCACGAATGCAGGAACTGCATCAGGTGCAAAACACGCCCCTGTATAAACGAGCACAATTCACTGCGGTACTCCACGTTAATGGAACCTTGAACACTGTCCTTTTTATGCAAGGTTGTTTCTATGGCAACTGGACAGGATTGCTGGGACCCGGCGCGTCTCTGCTCCGCGCACCGATGGTGGGAATTCTGTTCTTTTCCTCTCCCCATCTAAACGGGCAGCGTGATGCAGTCGGTGCAAGGATGGGGATGATCTTGGAGCTCCAGACCTTTTCTCCTACAGGCAATCTTACGCAGATGCCCACGTTCTGCCCATGTGCTCCGAGAGAAGTGTGCGATTTTTGGAAGGGAGTGAGATGTAAAAACTTACAGTCTCATCATGGGATGTTTAGTCGTGTGTTGCACCTTGCCATGATCCACCCACTCCTCCAAGTGCCAGAAAGGCCCTCCAGCTGCAGACCTCAGCCCCTCTGGCCATCGCTGCCCCTGTCAGCCTTCAGCATGCCCTGAGCTCATTTAAACAAAGCAAAGCCTAAACAGCCCTCTGTGTTCCCCTGTTTGCTGCTGTGGTTTTGCTTCTGGTTTCAAGACTGGTTCCAAATAGCTTGGAAATGTCTGTAGGCTGCAGGTGACGGCGCCGGACTTGGAGCTGGTGGCCCCCATTCAAAAGGGAAAAGCAGAAATGCTTATTAAACAGCATAAAAGGTCCTGATGATTAGACTCCACTAATTAATGAGTGCAGTATCCATGATGCGCAGTAACTGCAAAACAGTATCATTTTATTGTCTGTTACAGAAAGGGTATTTAATGAGGTTTTGGGGGTGTAACCCTGCCACAATGACACCGGCTGCTGTTCCAAGTGCATTGTGCCTCTTCATCACTTTTCTAACGATAACAATATGGAACACTTATACAACAACTCTTCCCCTTAAAAACTTGGCAACAGGAAAAAAAAATCCTTCCCTGCTTTCTGTAGCTTTTGAAATATACTTTAATCAGGATTACTGAAGTACTGCGTATAAAATACAGCACATCCGTAACAAGAAATTATAGCTGTGGAGCGATGCTTTGATAAATCACTGCTCCCCTTTCTCAAAGGGCTTGAAGAATACACATGGTATGTAACTATAAGAGGTTTTCCCTACGGTGGATACTTTATGGTCTTGAAATGGAATGTGAATTACCTGCAAATATCTAATGAGCCTCAGCCCACGACCTGAATAAAACAGGGCAAATAAATCTTTCCCAAATAGCAGGATTTAAGTGCCTGCTGGAGTAGGGAGCTTTCACGCAGCTGGCAAAGTTCAAAGCGTGTTCGTATATACCTCAGCTTCTGTGCCCGTTTTTTAACTTAAATTACTCGTGCAAACTGCGGCGTGGCTTGAGTGCCAACGGTGGAGCTTGTCTTTGGGCGGTTTTTTCTCTTTAATGCCAGACGTAAAGGTTTTTTTGGCTGGTTTGATTTTTTTGGGTAAGTCCAAGGGCAACGCCATGCAGCCTCTTGGCAAGCAGTGATTCACTAATTAGACTCATCCGTAAGCCCAAAATCTCAGCTGATTACCATTATCGAGCATATTTAATGCTGCCCGTTGTCCTGACGTCCTTTTTTTCTCTTTTTAAACCTTCCACTGAATCAAAACAGACCTGTCTCTATAGAAACAGATTCTGCGGTTTTCTACAGTCATTTCTTAAGTGTTTCATTTAATAAATGTTCTGAAATGTAAAGGTAGGGGGAGGATATAATGAGGAATAGGAAATGAGCGGTTATGAAGATCTCCAGTCTACGAATTAAGGGAATGTTTTATCCTAATGGTGGGAGGGAAAGAGGAAGAAAAATTACCGTGGATTATATATATTTCATCAACGTTTTAATACACGTGAAAGAATGGAAGTATTTAAATGACTTTTCGACCAACAGTGGCCATCCCATAAAACCGAAGTTTAATGGAAAATAAATACAAATTTAAAAGGGTATCAGTCACTGATGGATTAATCTCCCTGCTGACGCTGTTTTCTCCTCTCTGAGGACAATAGTTCAGTGTTTCTTTGGTTAAATCCTCTACTCTGTTTATCACACCTCGTGTTTGGAGCCCTACCAGTTATAGGTTTCCTGCCCCATTCCCAGCGGGTGCTGTAGTTCATTTCCATACAGACCTCACTGCCGCCCCGGGGGGAGCCTGTACCCACCGCTTATCTCCCTTGGAAAACTGAGTTAAAGCATCCTGGCTGTTGGGTGAGCCCTGGAGCATCCCCCATCCCTGCAGGAGGGGACGGTCCGGGGCGGGTGGGGACCAGGGGGTCTCCATCCTCTGCAGGGCTGTCCCTGTGTTCCCACCGCCCCCAGCGCGGCAGCAGCCGGGATCACACCCTGCCGCCGTACCTCCTTGGAAAACACTTGACTAATACCTCATTTATTCTTCCTCTGCGAGCAGCCGCCACATGAATATACATGTCTTTGGTTTAAGTTCCTAGGAAATTATTCAAAAGGGTGAGTCGGCTACATTTTGGTTTAGATTAATCTCTTTTTTTTTTTTTAGTGCATACTTTTAGCAAGTGAGAGAAATTCTAATAAATGCTTGTACAGTCTCTACTTTCAAAATACCCTGGAAAAATAAATTAAGGCACTATTCTAGCTATGACATTAGCAGGTGCTGTGTGGGCAGATGTTTTACAGAAACAGGAGCGATCTCTTTAATGGCATGATGAAAAGTGAAATAAAAAATACGACGTTTTTACTGCTGCACATGACTAATTTTAAAAAAGTCTTTATACGCTGCATTGTCATCTGCAGCAAGCAAGGTCTTCTCGTCAGAAGACTTTACGTTATTGACAACAGTGTCTAAAATAAACCAGGTGGTAAATATCTAAAGCATTCATATAAAGTTGACTCTGGAAAGTAATTTCACCTTGAAGTTCTGCCGTGTGGTCTCTTTATTTGGAGCAAGTGCCTTGTTCTCGTTGGGTTCTTCAGTAAGAAGCAGGTCCCATCCAAAATACCTCATGGGAACAGAAACATCTCGTGTTTTGTGGGGTAAGAATTAAATCAGCCATTTCTCTTTAGTTTTGGCTCTTCCAGACTCGGTGAGGAGCTGGGGCCGCCCTTCACCCTCGAGTGACCGCACCAGCCTGTCCTCATGCCCCGCTTTCTCAAAAAGCTTCTGGGGAAGGTGAAATGAAAATCCCTGGATTGATTGAGAAGAGAGTAAACTGGGAAAAATAAATATTCCTGTTAGAAATAAGAAAAAAAAAACAAAACCAAACAAAACCCAACCTACTCCTTCTGAGTGCTTCTTTTAGAAACTTCTAGAGAACTGTAAAGACAATTTAGAAAATAGCAAACCAAGGAACTCCGGAGCCTTCCCGACCTGGCACGTATGCAGAGAGCACTTGATGTGAGCTATTTCTCAGATGACTGTTGTTATTCCGGGGCTGGGAGCTGACGAGGTGACCCTCGGAGCCCCTTCTGGGAGGCTGCAGGCCCCCCTCGTGCCGAGCCCCCCCTCGGCTCTGCCTGCCCAGCCACCCCGGCCCAGGGTCCAGCATCGCGCTGGCTTCAGCCCCCTTGCTCGTTCCCTCCTGAAAGCCATCATTCCTCGCTGCACAAATGAGACCATAGAGAACATACTTCAAGTTTTAACACGAAATTTCTTCTCTTAGAAAAACTTCCCCCCTGCCAGGATAATTTACCAAGAAAAAAATTACCTTTGCTATCAAACTTGCATTTGCATTTCAGTCCTGAAATTACCTAGCTCGTAGCCATTGCATCGCCTTGTTCTTGTCTGCAGAGCTGAAGAGCCTTTCTCCTCCCATGAGCTCTTTGCCTGCCTTTGGATGAAATCTGGGAGGTTTTCACAACAAAGCTGGTTTTTCTAAGCTTAGAAATCATTCTCGTAGCTTCCTTCTGACACCCATTTAGATGTATCATCTCTTGCTGTAAGCCAAAACAACCTGCAAAGTATTTCAGACCAAAAATCCGATCTTGTTCTCTATTAACGAGTGCTAAAATCCTGTTTTCCTTTGTAACCTCTTTGAGACTTGCTTAGGCTTTGTGGCGCAAACCTGCTGAGGCATAGCCTGGAATTGCTTCTGTCTGGTTTTGAACACTCCAGAGGTTTTTATCTTCATATACTTTTTTTTTTAATATATATTTTAATGTAAAAGTAGTTGCTAATGGTTAGTACTCCCAGTTTTTCTCTTATTTGCTGGCAAACTCCAGGTAATTAGAGCCACCAGCAGGACCACAGTGGGGTTTCTGCGGTGCCACAGTTGAGCTGCTCTGATTTCCATGGTGGCTCTAGATCAGCAGCTCAGCAACGCGTCCTCGGTATAAAAACCTCTTCCTTCTCGAATGGCTGAACGTTTGTGTAACAGGAGGAGGTTTTACGGATAGATAACGGTGTCATCAGTGTGCCAGCTCGTCACTGCACATGATGGGACTGCATCAACGAAACATCTTGCACTGGCCAAGCGCCCCTTCCCGAGAGCACCCTGGGTGTCCAGAGGCTCTTGCACCCCCTTTGGACACCCCCAGGCTGGGAAGCCTCCGCCTCTGAAATGGGTGTTGAAAGCTGCCCAGGTGCCCTCTCCTTCCCCGTCTGGTACTTGTGGAAATCTCCAGAACTGGCTCCTACGCTCATCAGCTAATGGATAGCCAGCAATCCATGTCCAAGTGAATGCAGTACTAACCATCTTGGTTGTTAGGGAACTTTAATTTATTTTACTACATGGTACCGAATAGGGGTTTTTTTCATTTAAAAAAAATTATTTCCATAATAAACTGATTTCCTACTCACCAATTGTTTTCTTAGCTGTCACAGAAAACTTTAATACCTCTTTAGATTATTTTTTTTTCTGGTTCTCTGGAGCATACCTTGTTCCTCACATTTTCATAATGGGCTTCATGCACTTTATTACATATGCTGAGATTTTGTTCACAGGTCCTATAAAATTTCTCCAGGGATGACGGTGATGATAATATAATTCAAGGACAACATAATGTAGTTTGTTAAACTGTCTTCAGTTTGCTATGAAATGAAGAGACAGAGTTTTTCAAAGTAACTTCTGAAAGACCAGTCTTTGGACTAAAGTCCTGCTCTGGACTTTCACAATGTGGCATCTCCTTCAAATATGGGGAGTTCCAGCCTGAAATGGCTCTGGGCAGGTGCTTCTGGCTTCATAAGCCGAGACAGCAGGACTTAGGCATTTTGCTTCCTCTTAAATACTTCAGTGCGTTGCCATCTTCAGGGAATTAAAGATTTGCCGCTTCCAATATCCCAGTCTATTTTGGGGAAGATGCTGCTCTTCAGTTGCCACCTCCCTCATGCGCTCAGATTTTTTTAAAAAAACACTTAGAGTTACCCACATAAAGACCGTACAGATGGGAGGGCTCCTCCTTGTATTCAAAGTGCATCCAAATGCAGGTTATCCTACACAAAACGGCATACGCTCTCCCTTGGGTCAGATTCCTGAATAGCCTTGACTTCAGGCTGGGACAGTAATCGGGAGAGGGTGATTCTGGTGCCGCGGGGGCCGTTTGCCAGAGGGTGCTCTCTGGCTGCAGAGGTGATCAAGGGAAACACTGGCGGAGTGGCAGGCGATTAGTTTTATACTCTAATTGCTGTCCTCTCTGCTGGTTTTCCCCATAATCCTTATGACGGTGGTTGTTTCTGTTGACTCTGCATCCTGCAGATTTTTTCTGTATCCTCTATTTCAAGCAGAACTTCCACAGAAACTCCCGAGACTGCCGTAGGCAGAGCTGCGCTGGTCTCTCCTCTCCCGGCAGGATAGCCTAGCAATAAAAATGCGGCCAACTCGTCGTAGTAAAAGGGGGAATTTTTCTTTTGAAAAGTAAAGCTTTTTGTAAGTGTGCAGTCTGTACAGAAAACGAGGATGTTCATGGGATTTCTTTCGCATCCATCTCAATGGTGGAGAGATTCTCTTCTATCCAAGTAGTTGCACCTGTTTCTCACATCTAAAATTTAGAGGCAACGTGAGACATGAACGAAATTCTCTCTACGTCTCTCATGGAAGTCAGAGCTTTCCTTTCTAAATTAAATTTTCAAATGTGCATTTTAAAAGGAAGCACTCAATTTTCATTTTGCACTTGCAGGCTCTGTTAGAATTTGCAAAGTGAGGTTGCCTTCCCTGAAGGAAACAAATTTTGTTTGAATGCTTCTAATAGAGCTTGAAATGACAAGGAAATAGGCTTTGGCCTCATATACATTAGCACCTTTTAATATTCCAGACATTACCATATAATAGCTTCATAAAATCCTTTCAATTAGACATAATTTGTGCAACCGGAGCAGGCAGAGCAGATGCAAATGACCGATAAACAAGAAGATTTAAGATCATTCTTCGAAACGATGGATCTCATGGAGATGAATTCTTCAACAATCCATTACTTGTAGAAGGAGAAAGATGAGTGGTTAACGTCAGCTTTACTCCTCGTGGCTCCGTAGAGAAAAGGAAATAAGTAAAGGAACAAAATAAAGTTAAACAAGTCTTCTAATAGGCTGGGTTAGTAATTAGTATTTCTACCAAAACGTATAGACCCTCCCAGAAAATTTGGATTCTGTTGTATCCCATAAATAAAAATAGGGGGTAATATATATTAACGTGGCCTGTAAATGAGGGGAAATTAAATTCACAACAGAGATCTTCACAGCTGGCAGTGGGAAGTCCAAAGTGTAGATGGCGGTTTAAATACCGATGGGAGGTGTGAGGCAGGGCAGCGGCAGATCCCACCAAGCTCCCCGGCGTTCCCAAAGGAGGCTGCGACAGGTGCCCTGGGGAAACTCTGGCTCATAAAGTATCTGTGACAAAATCTTAAGTCTTGAATTTTCTAAGTAACAGGCAATAAAAATCCTTTAAATTTGTTTTTACAGAGGAACTGTGCTCAAGTTCCCTTGTGAAACTCAGACATGCCGGGGTCAGCAAAGACCCCAACGCCTCTTCTGCCTGGGGAGCTGAAGTCATTCCGGTGTCCTGGGGAAAGGGTAGAGGAAAAGCTTTTAACTAGGAAAAGTAGATCCATTTTTAACAAATATGTTCTATTCCAGCCAACAGGATGAATTCCCAGTTACACCTCCACACTCCAAATACGACTCACATAAATTAACCCCTTACTCTGCTCGGATCTTGTGTTCCTGCCCGGGGTGAAAAGTTGTTGAATAGTGAAGGAAAACTGTAACAGGAATGCCCGAGGGATGCGCGCAGGAAAGCGGCGCAGGTTTGTGACGGCTCCCTGGAGGCCAAGCCGGGGCTTCTGGCAGGTGGGAAACAAACCCGTGAGAAGCTTCATTAAACTAAAATTTCAGACGATAAGCTCTCTGGATCTCCATTCCCCATGGGTCAGTTCTGCTGGATGCTCTGAGCCTGGCTGCTGAAGTGGGGAGGGAGGGAGGGAGGGAAGGGGCTCCGGAGGTAGAGCAGAAATGAGGGGCACCCCCGAGGAGCCTTCCTCCACGTCTGCCATCAGGATTAACCCAGGAGTTACGGTGGGAGCTCTGGGACTGTCCCATCACCCAAACCATCGGCTGTGGCTGATCTTGCTCTGGAGGTTGCTGGTAATACCAAAATATTTGCTTTCCCTGAGAAATTCCAGTGCTGTGTTTGCAGCCTTGTTGAAAGCTGAGCGCACCAGTGGGTAGGTGCGGTTCTGCACCTGGATGGATCCTTCTTCTGCAAAGCCCGGTGCCGGTGTGACAAGCTGGAGTGACAACAGGTAAAAGAGCAGTTTAGGCTTATTTCAGGCGTGGGTTTGTCGTACTTCTATCAGCCATAAACAGTTTGGGTGGGTTTGCAGGGGGCTGGTGTTGGAGGTCTGTCAAGGACTAAGTGCAGCTTTGGTCGTATTTCGGAAGACCGGTCAGTGTTGCGTGGTTGTGGTTTGATATTGGGGAGTGGAATTTTGTCTTTAAATACAGCACCACTGCTTAACACACTATGGTTTTTATTCAGTTATAGTTTTTAAAGGGCACATTGTTTTCACTGAAGTAACTCATACTCTTTGGAGTAGCTCATACTCTAAGCACAGTGAAAGCTTTTGTGACGCAAATTGTGAAATCCTTTCATTACTTGCAAGTGCCTGCGTTACATTGGAAGTGTATTAAAACATGTAACAAAAGGGGAAAAGCGGAATGTCCCAGAGTGGTCTCCTGCTGAGAGCACCTAATCCCTTTGCATTTGCCACTAGAGTGAAACCAATGGCCCGTGCAACGTTAGGATTTCCATCCACGTGTGACTTTCCTCTTCCCCAGGTTGGCAGCTTGTGTGGATGTGGGATTTGGGGCTCTGCCCGGGTATCTCTGGCCGCCCCCGAACTGCTCCTGGGGGGATGTGGAGGGGTCCAGCGGCCAAGGGAGCCCTTCAGCTGGCTCTGGAGGGTGGGCGGTGGTACGGGCACCCCCCTCCTTCCTTACACTGAATGGATTAGCAAAATCAGACAGCCGAATTGCATACCTAACGATTATGGGAAGAAAAAGTCTCTTCAGCAGCAATCTGGCTCTTTCCTTCCTGTGCTCATCATTGGGTGCAGTTAGCGCCTATTCTGATCAATACTGGATATGCCTTGGTATGTTCAAAGATTTAGGTTAAATTGCTTCTGTTACCGCTGGACCACATATTCCGTTTCATTAGGTTACGCTGCGGAACCTTTACTAGGAAATACTTTGTCTCGATGTGTTTGTACACGCAGCAATATGCGTGTTTCCTCGTCACGCAGGATCGCACCCCAGCCCGACTGCTGAGGAGCGGAATTCATGCCTTTCAGAGCCCCATAAATACCCAGCAAACCCAAGCTTTCGCTACTTAACCGATGTACAAAATGAAGTCACGGTCTCATTATAGCCAATGGCCAGCACGTTCCCTGGAAACCAGCCTTAACTTCTTCCCTCATGGTAGTCCTCGCAGTTGATTTTGAGGAGCAGAGTGAGTGCTGGTGTGTGATGGGTGGTCGGGGACAGTGCCCCGTGCCGCAGCCACCTCTGCTGCCACCTCCTCCTCACGTCCCACAGCTTCAGACCCGTCTGCACGTGTTTAGCACAAGCTAGAATCCAACTAAGCAATACGAGGCATTTATCACTCACGGAATCACGGAATGAGAGGGGTTGGAAGGGACCTCTGGAGATCATCTAGTCAACCCCCTGCCAGAGCAGGGTCACCCAGAGCAGGTGAAACTCTGCTCAATTAAGACGTGAATCTGCAAAGAATCCAATCAAAATCTGGATGTATTAAGAAGACCTGGGGTGTTACCTGGTCCGGTGTCTGCCTCTCCATGCAGAAGCAGCACCCATCGGCTCGTGATGTCCAGCTGTGCCACCCCACCGGGTGCTCTCCCTGGCGATGCCGTCTTCCCAGCAGGATCAAAGGACTGGCCACCATTCAGGATGGTCACCAGTGTTAGGGGGGAAAAAGGGATGGAGAATGATGAAAAAGCAGTTCAAAGCCAAGAACAACCCCAGCTGCTGCCCTCCGTGCTCTCAGCTCTTCCCTCAGCTGCGTCTGTGCCCCTCGAGGACGTGTGCCCGCGTGGTTTCTGCACCCCAGCCATGGTCTCCATGTCAGACCGATGTTCTTGCTCCTCTGAACCATCCATCCTCACCACACAACTCCTCCGGAGAAGCCTGAGATAACCTCTCCGCTTTTTCCACTGCTTTCATCCCTAATTGACCGGCATGAATTTTTAAAGGGTTTTCTTTCTTTTTTTCCTGTCTCCTGCTGCCTGAGCTGGCACAGACGGTCCCACCTGGCTCCTCGGCCCCATTCGGGTCCTGCAAAAGTTGTGGCAAAATTTCTAAGGAGTTTTTAGGAGGTGACAGACTTTGTTATGAATTTTGGGAGGTCAGAGGGAGGAGGGGAAAGGCATTTTGGGGAACAGAAGAGAAAATTTCGAACTTCAGCATTTTGCTTGCATGCCTCCAGAATTCGGGTCCTCATTGAAACAGAGCTTACGTACTCAGAGGGAAAGAAGTCATCAAAATTTCCTTTAATATTGTAAGAATTATTATAAATTAATAACAGTAACTTGGCTGTTTTGGGGGGACTTGGGGATCATGTTTGATCCTTATCGTAAAGTCTTTTAAAAAAAAAAGAAGTGTCGTTACAATAACAAATGAAAGGTTTTCTATGCAGAACAGAGTAATTCCTACCTTTCCTTAAAATAGCCTGGATGTTGGTTGCCTTCGATGCCGCCGGCGACAGGGGGAATGGATGCATCGCGGCAGCAGCCTTGGCCCCACTGGTTGGGAACTGGCTGAGGTTGGGGCTGCCCCACCTCTGTGAGAGCTCTCGTGTGCGACACCCTCGTGTTTCCCAGTGGCAAATTTCCCAGGAATTAATTAATTTAAAAAAGAAAAAGAAAAGAAAAAGAAAAGAAAAAGAAAAGGGAGTGTCCACGTACTCCTTAACTGTCAGCATGAAGAATAATGCTTTACATGGAGAAATCCATCCGGGAACTGGTGCAAAGCCTGGCTGTGGGGCTGGCAGGGGCTTCTGTGTCCCCCGATGCTTGGTGGGGTCGAGCCTGGGGACAGGGGGAGCGTCTGCGGCAGCGGTCAGGCTCTGCACCTGAGGACCCGGGGGACAACTCGGCACGACGGGCATGGCAGGGCTTCGGGATTGCTGGAATATCTGTTGTTTGGATCATCATTGGGACAGTCTTACCGCCCCGGGGAGGGGGGCATTTGCAGGTCTGCAGGTCCCTGCAGCCCCTGCTCCAGCCCTCCTGGGAAGGGCACTCAGTGACCCCATCCCGGACCTGTGCCTGAGGTGTGGTTGGAAATAAGTGTAAATTAGGCCAGTGCAACGTTATCCCTGAGCTGTGCTTGTAAAACGGTTTTAGTCTCCTTTTTTTTTTATGAACCCCTGTGCAATAACGCTGATAGAAAAGTGTTCTGTAAAACGTGCCCCAGCCTGCTCAAAAAAACAAATCTGGCCACTGCAGTAAATGGGCTGCAATTTTACGTGTGTGTTTGTTCTCCAGTTTGTTCTCTCCTCGTTGCCCTGGTTGCTGCGGCTCCCGCTGTCCTGCTTTGCGGACGAGCTCTGCTGAGAGGAGACCCCCGCGGGCTGCCCAGGCCGTTCCCCCGCAGGCTGTGCAGGCCATTCCCTGCGGGCTGCCCATTCCCTGCGGGCTGCCCAGGCCATTCCCTGTGGGCTGCCCATTCCCTGCGGGCTGCCCAGGCCATTCCCTGCAGGCTGCCCATGTCGTCCCCCGCGGGCTGCCCAGGCCGTCCCCCGCTGCCCCACCGCTCCCGCTGCAGTCTTCCAAACCCGCTTTAACTGGGAGCTTTTTGTGCAAGAGGGAGAGATTGCGGCAAAAAGGTAAAAAAATCCCATGGAAATTTTATACTTCAGGAGTGGCTTTATTATTTTTGACCTTCGTATCAGTAAATTTGGGAGGAGGAAAAGGAAAAAATAGAATTCTATGCGTTTTTGAATCACAGAATCTTCATGGTTGGAAGGGACCTTTGAGATCATCGAGTCCAACCATACACACACACACAAAAAAACCCAAACCAAACCAAACCAAAAAAAAACCAACCCAAAACCCCGGAAACAAACCACCCCCTACAATCTCTGCCCCTAGAGCATGCCCCAAAGTGCCAAATCCAGACGCCTCTTAAATACCTCTAGCGATGGTGACTCCACCACCTCCCTGGGCAGGCTGCTCCAGGGCCTGACCACTCTTTCAGTAAAGTAATTCTTCCTAATATCCAATCTAAACCTCCCCTGCCGCAGCTTCAGGCCATTTCCTCTGGTCCTGTCATTATTCCCCTGGGAGAAGAGGCCAACCCCCACCTCTCTGCACCCTCCTTTCAGGGAGTTGTAGAGGGCCATGAGGTCTCCCCTCAGCCCCCTCTTCTCCAAACTAACCATGCCCAGCTCCCTCAGCCTCTCCTCACACGACTTGGTCTCCAGACCCCTCCCCAGCTCGGTCGCTCTCCTCTGGACCCGCTCCAGCACCTCAATGTCCCTCTTGTACAGAGGGGCCCAGAACTGAACACAGCGCTCGAGGTGAGGCCTCACCAGGGCCGAGTACAGAGGCACCATCACTTCCCTGCTCCTGCTGGCCACGCTATTCCTGAAGAATTCCTGATTCCTGAATTCTTGATTATGCCATTTCAGGAGGAAGGGCTCTCTGTAGGAGCAGGCTGTTGGAAACGGCCCGATCAAAAAAAGAAAATAAAGTCTGCGAGAGGAAGCTGCTGCCACTAACTTACGGTAAGAGGCGGGATACAGGGGCTGCCGTGTGCTCTGGGGAAATTGGAAGGCACGCATTGAATGGAAATCAGAAGATACATCGACAATTAGGGTACAGTGGGGTTTCCTCATCCCTCAAAAGTCCCAAAGTCATTTTTTGGGATGGTGTTTCAGAGTAAGCAGCTGGGACCTGGTGTCCCGCTCGGGTGCTGGGTCCCAGGTGGTGTCTGGGGTGCAGCCAGCACCCCGTTTATTCATCGTCCTAATTTTGTTCTTGAAGTGGAAGAGGTGCTTGGCACGGCCCAGCCCTGATGCCATCACACAACCGTCCCCGTCTCCCCTTCAGCTCGTCAGCTGCACCCTTTCCCCGTTTGTTTTGCTGCCCGGCTCCTGCAGCTCGTTACCCCAAGCGCTGCAATAACGAGTTCAACGTCCTGGGATTTAACGGGAGATCACACGGGGGCCAGTCTCTGCTTTCATCTTAAACGCTTTGATCCGGGATAGATACACTGCTACAATCTAATGAGTTTCAGTAGATGCCATGTGCCTATTTGTTTCGGTAAATAATACATTTTGGAGTGTATATAGCCGGAATTCTTACCCACAGATGTAGGACTCAGTCCCTGGCCTTCACTCACACAAATTTCTTTAAGCTCATGTGAATTTTTCTCCAAGTGAGGACTTCACATTCCATCTACGAAACTTTGGTTCATTTTCTAAATAATGACATCCTTTGGCAAGGACGGAGCCATCTGCGCCGCGTGAAGACTGCGTTGCAGTAAGCTAACAAAGCCATGTGTATTTTTAAAAATATTAGTAACTTTTCTTCTCACGGGGTGGCATCGCCCGTGCTGTGCGTTGCGGCCCTCAGCAGCTGCCAGCTGCAGCGAGGAACCGTCAGAGGCGCCTTTGTGCCAGATAAACCTCCGAGGAAGTGGATTATATATATTTTTTTATGTGCAAATGCAGTTCAGGATGCTGAGGGTCAGGGCAACAATACTGCTTGGGAGAAAAAAGGGAAGAAAAGAAAGAAAACCCGACCCCAGAGCTGATCTGCTCCGGGCAGCACAGGGGAGGGCTCCCCCAGTGCTGTGGGAATATAATTTTTAAAGGAAATATTGTCCGTGTTCCTGCGATTTTACATGACTAGGTGCTTGCAGATGCTGGATGGTAGGGCTGCCTTCAACGCCGCGTTTACATGTCGAACAAATGCAATAAAGGTTTATTTAAAATACCGCAATGCCTCTCCTGTCCAAACAGATCAATTTAATGGTTGTTTAGTAGGAATAAATTGAGTCTGGCACAACGGAAACAGCAGCAGGAGAAGCTAAATATAGCGGTGGCGGCAGGCCCTGGTGTATCATTTTTTCCCAACTGCCATTTTGGTTTTTAACAGGGCAAAAGACACTGTCAGTGCTTGAGGAGGCGGATTCATCCCCCCGCCGCCCCCAGCACAGCGCCCGAGCGGCACAGGGCCAGCTCACAGAGCTGAAGGGGAACAGAACTGGTAAGAAAAGGGTAAAAAATGGCTGTGGTACGGACCCGAGGTGTCCCGGAGGAACCCACCAACCTAAACGGACGTAGGGGATGTCGGAACAGCCTAGGTGTGTGTAGGGGATGAAGGAAACCTGCATCAAATGGGATGATCAAATAGTTGAATAGAAGATAGAAAGGTGTTCTTCAATGCTAGATTATTTATTTTTTTTCAGTATTTACAGTTTACTTGCTGTAAATGCGCTAATAACTTAGGGGTTCTTTAGGTAAGCAAAGCCAATTACCAAGTTAACCAAGAGGGCTGTGTGAGGACCACGTCCCTGTGTCTGGTGGGTGCTGGTGCCCGGTGGGGATGGAGCTGCGCATCCCTGGACTTTCCCAGCTCTGCGCCTGCCGCCGTGGGGCTGGGTGGCTTTTTGTGTAGGACACATCAGCAGCCGTGGAACAGATGTTTGATCAGAGAATCATGGAATGGTTTGGGTTGGAACAGACCTTAAATATCACCCAGTGCCACCCCCTGCCCTGGGCAGGGACACCTCCCACCAGCCCAGGTTGCTCCAAGCCCCGTCCAACCTGGCCTTGAACCCCTCCAGGGATGGGGCAGCCACAGCTTCTCTGGGCAACCTGGGCCGGGGGCTCACCCCCCTCACAGCAAACAATTTCTTCCCCAGATCTCATCTAAATCTCCCCTCTTTCAGTGTAAAACCGTTCCCCCTCGTCCCATGGCTCCCCTCCCTGATCCAGAGTCCCTCCCCAGCTTTCCTGGAGCCCCTTTAGGGCCTGGAAGGGACTGGAAGGTCTCCCCGGAGCCTTCTCTTCTCCAGGCTGAACCCCCCCAGCTCTCTCAGCCTGTTTTTTCCTGCTTTTCTCCTGCACAAGGGATGTTCTGCAAGGCAGAACCAGGCAGGAGGATGGTGCTGGGGTGTTGGTGCCATCTCCTCGGGTTCTGCAGGCAAATGTGTTTCCGAGAAATGCTTGAACCGCCTCTAAAGCTCCAACTGGCTGCAGCATGCAGCCAGGAGCAAACTGCTGCTGTGTCCCGAGGGATGAGAAATTCCAGTGATTTCCTCAGCAGTTGGGGAATCGTGTTGATCAGATTTGTCCCACGGGAGAGCTCAACCCCTCCTCGCTCCTGCTGCTGCCCCGGGCCCGCTGGGAGCCCAAGTCGGTGAGGGGAAGAGCTGCAAGAGTAAAAATCACAATTTTTTTCCTCCTGGGACCCCCAGCCTGCCCAGACGGACCCATCCTGCGCCAGGAGCACTGGGGCTGCAGGTCCAGCACGGCCCCTAAAAGGCGGCAGTTCCAGACCATTAAGCTAAATTAATTCTGTATTATCATTACTAAGTTACCTATTGGAAGAAGAATTTTCCATTCTTTGTGAAGGACAGATTTTATTTCTGCCAAAACATTTGCAGCTCAATGAGCAGAATTAATCTATAATTTGGCAGTTAATGTGTCCGCAAGCTCTCGTGAAAGAAAAAAAAAACAAAACCCCAACTTATTAAACTTAATCGGGTTTTAGGTTTTCATTATTTCTGCTCTAATAAACACAGGAATGCACACTGCAGGAATGCAGGGGCTGAGGCTGCTTTCCGGGGCGGGGGGGGCAGCTGCGGCCCCCGGCATGGAGGTGATCCCTGTGCGCTGGGAGGGCTCCCCTCGGGATGCTGCGTCACTGGGGTCAGCACGGCCCCTTCCCCTTTCTGCTATGCACGTACACACACAAAAAAACATATATGTGTTTTTATATATATAAAAAAAAATATGCTTGACATCATTATGCTAGTAAACAGAATATATTTTTTATATATTATATAGTTAGAATGATACTTTTATATATATATATTTTATATATATATATATATATATATATACACGCACATATAAAAACGCTGATGCTGTTTACCCGCACTGCTCCTTTCCCAAGTAGCTGTTGGTATTCACAACCTTGTTAATTACTTTCACAGTCAGAGGCGAAATTAATGACGCAGAGGCAGATATTTTAAATTCTCTCTCTTTCTCCACTGTTTTTTTTTTTTTCCCCCCTCCCCAGGCATCTGACGTGTTGCTCTTTGGGGTGATATCTGGGACCGTGCCGGGGCTCTGCCGCGCAGCACAGCGGCACCTCTTGGTGGGGTGATGTTTTTTTTTCCTTCTCTATTTCTTGTAGCATAAAATCTTATTGTGCCAATACATTCATTTAGAGGCACGTCTCAAACTCCTGGAGCAGAGACGGAACATTGTTATCCCAGTGACAGCCGTGATTTATAGGTCTCGGGCACCCGTGTGGCATCGCGGGGTAGGGATGCTCGGGGTCTCGAGCTCCGCAGACCATTTTTCCCCCTCCTGCGCTGATTTGCTTTCACACCTGGGGTCTTTGTTTGCTCGGTAAATTGTTAGCGAACATCTTGTACCAGATCGTTCCTCTTTTTTGCGCAGCTCGTGTCCTTTTGAAAGAAAGATGAAACAACAACAACAAACAACAAAGGGCCACTTTTGTCTCATGCGTGAGATCACTATTTAAATGCCAAGAAAGGATTCTTAAAGAATTTGGCTCATACATGTGAATTACTGTTGGAAAATGCATGTAGTTAAACGGTTTTAGAAATTCATAGGGGAATTTGAAATGAGTATCTGCAGACAATAAATAAAAGCTACCTGGATGCTGAGGAAAACCAAAGAGGACGGGAACATGTGAACATATTTAATGATAGTGAAGAGTTACAATTACATTTAAATATTAGTTTTCATACTTGAATGCTTTTGGAAGAGCTTTGCTTTCTTTAAATCCAGACCATCAGGCTGGGTGCCTGAATCCTCGCGGTCAGTCTGCTCTTAACCAGTGCCCAATTTCCAAGCATCTTGCACAGCATCAGCCCGAGGTGTTGTGGACGTCTGCTCCATGGATGGGCCGGGATGGTCTCCAGTTCTCATTAGCACGGAGGCGAGGTGGGCTGCGCCGCATCACCGATTTGAGGCGGTTTGGGAAGGAGGGTAATTCACTGGCTGTGAGATTTAGATGAGACCTCAAGAAGAAACTCTTTGCTGTGAGGGTGGTGAGATAATAATGTGTATATATATATATATGTGTGTGTGTGTGTGTGTGTGTATATATATAAGTGTATATATATATAAAAATAAAAATAAAAAAATATTTTATATGTATATATAAAAATAACGTAGCTTTGTTGCATATTACTTGGGAATTTTATCTAATGATTCCCTTCGGATATACTATGGGGTTTGGTTTTTTTTCCTTCTTCTGGGACCAGAATGCTAATTGAAGTCAGCCGGCAGCTAATTGCAGCCGGCAGCCCAGCACTGCCACCAGCCCGCCCGTGCTGCCCGGTGGGGGGTGTCCGGCGGCTTTGAACATAATGGAATATTAGATAAATAATTATATTAATGGCTGTTTGCGCAGGCTAAACGCCGCGCTGAGAGACGAGTCTGCCTTGGTTCACTACTCCAGAGACAGAAAAGCAAATTCTGTGCCCTGGGTCTGTCTGTCGCCCTCTGCCCTCCCCATCTCCCACCGCCACAGAAGGAGCCTGGGAAATTCAACACTTTTCCTTTTTTTTTTTTTTCTTCCCTTTTCTTCTTTTTTAAATCTCCCTCTGTATTTGTCCGGATATTCTGTTCTCTTAGTTTATTCTGTCTGCCGAATGGGACAAGTTGGTCGTATTTCACAAACCCAAATGAGAATTTTTAGGGGGTGAAATACATTCAGGAATGCCACCATACTTCTTCTTTGCTTTGTATTTAGTTCGACTTTTTGACTTCAATTTTCAGAATATTCCTTTTTTTTTTAAATAAATGATGGCAATTAACTGAAAAATTAAGGCAGGCAGGCACCAGCCAGGGGAAGAAGGCAGAAGCGAGCATGTCCAGGCCAGCTGTCCCAGAAGCGGCTGGGAATGCAGAGTGCTGCCGCGCCAGGAGCATCCTCAGGGCTCTTACAGCTGGAGGGGAGGAAGGAAAAAATCACCCGCATGGGCAGGTACGGCTCCTCTCCTTCCCAAGAGGGGTGTGAAGGTTTTGTGCTATTTGTAACCTAAATGAATGCCAGGCAGTGGGAATTTCTGGTTCTGCCTCTTTCCTCTCCCTCTGCCCACCACCTCCTGCGGTTCCTGTCTCTCCCCGCGATGGAGTTAGTTGCTGGGGCGGGAGGGACGGAGCATTGCCAGGGAACTGCTGAGGAATCAGACCTGTCCCACTCGTACCGTGACACTTTGCTCTCCCAGCTAATTAAAGAAAGGTGTTTTCATTTCAGCGGTGGCATATGGGTGATGGTGGCACATAGACCTTCATCACTCATCTGATTCTTCTTTTTTTTTTGCCGAGCAACTGTTGTATGACCTTTCAAAAAGGCAAAGATTTTTCCCTTAAAAGTCAACCATCAGAGAGATTTCATTTCCATTTGTCTAGTAAGTTATTTAAAGCCATGGCAGGACAAGTACCTTGTGTTTGCTGTTGCATGCGAGCTGTTTCCATTACATTGGGCCCCAAAATAGTGTCCCTGTGTCACTCCAGAGGTGCGGAAACCTGAGGGTGCTGGGGAAGGACACGGCACTTGGGGTACTGCTTGCAAAAGAAAAAAGGTGCAATTTACTATTCGTGTTATTTAGTATTACAATACTCAGAGTCGCAAAGACATTGTTTTAATCCTGCTCCCTCAGTTTTAAGAGGAGAAGATGCAAACCGTGAACAAACCCCCTTACGTAGGCTTATTCTTACTCCCATTAATATTATTTTGCAGGGGAGTTTGTTTCCAATAAATAGAAACATGTTGGGAAGGTGTAGCGAGGTGGTTTAAGGAAGAATCCATTTCTTCAGGTGGCTCTTTCTTGACCCAAAGCCATGTGCTCGCCGAATGTATCTGCGTTGCTCAGCGCCACTGGGACCTCTTGGGTGACTCTCAACCCCCTTGAGTTTTGGGGTTTCTTTCTACATTATTCAGCCTGAGGAGGGAAGGGAGCGCACACTGTGCGGATCACGGCGAGGAAAGGAGCCCTGAATCCTGCTCCTGCTGGGATGTCCTCTTCGGGCCTGACCTTGTGGGTGGGACACGGCCCCGGAGGGACCCCGGTGGGTGAAATGAGACGGCCGGGGGTTGTGCAGGAGGAGGTTAATTACAACTGTGAGATGAACCCGTAGCCCCCGTAACCGTGCCATTGGACAGGGACAGCAGAGCAACAACCTGCTGTGGTAGAAAAGTATTAATGACCCATTGGTTAAGTCTGGAAGGATTGCTCCATCCGGCCCAAATTTCTCTCAAATGCGATGTTTCAGTTGTTATTGCAATGCAGAAAATAAAAGCTTGCATTCTTCTACTTCTCCTTATTTGAAAGGTATAAACAACTGCGATCAAGGCTAAGAGGTTGCCTAGAAAACAGCCAGACTTTGGCGATGAGCGCCTGGTGCGATGCAACGTCCTCCAGGTTTCCAGCCAAAGCAAAGGGGAAACGAGGTACGCATTGCGAGCCTGAGGATGCTGGGACTGAGAGATGCTCCTACTCGACATTATTCCAGTGGCCTCACTGTGGATGGTCAAAGCCTGAGATATTTTAATGTAAGTCCCCGAGATTGTTGACTTTCTCAGCCTGAACTGCCAGCAACGCCCCTGCAGCAGATGCGTAGGCCTTCATGCAGTTTTAGAATATAAAACTGGAGGTGTTGCTTCTTCATAAAAATCTCATAGGAGTTACTGTGATGCCTAAAAAAACCATTTTGTTTGCTGTTCTTGATTGTATAATCTTTCTGGAATATAGTGTTTTCCTGTCATAAATATTCCAACTTCTAAACTGGCGCCAAAAAGAGAATTTCACAGATTGTGGTCTTGTTTGGTGATTGACCCCAGTGGGCTTCAGACAGAATTCTTTTTTCTTATTTTTTTTTTATTGCTCAGTGTCTGAATTTTCCTATGGCAGCAGTGAACGGAATATCACCCGGAGCAGAGTACGCACGTGCTGCGTCCCCCGCTGCTGAAGCTTCATGCAGCAGAAAGCTGGATGAATCGAGCACCAAGCCCTTGGCTTCTGCACTCAACTCAAGTCCTTTGATCTTGTTTTTTTGCAGTTTTCAGCTATTCCATTATTAACCGTGGGTTCCCAGAGGCAGGCAGGAGCCGTACGGGGCTGGGGGTCCTGTCTGCGCCCCGATGTCACTCCGTGCACATCTGCAGGACGGAGCTGAAACCCGTGAGGGCAGAGACAGGGCACCCAAACACAGCCCCGTCCCAACGAAACCAGGGATGACGCTCCGCCAATGCACATTTGAAACTTAGAGTCATGAATAAAGCTTTAGAAACCATTTTTCTCCATCCTTATTTTGCATAGCAAAGTGTAACAGATAGAATGATTGTTCTGGACCTGGGAAGAAAATTAATGATTTTTTTTTTCCCTTTACGCCATAGGAAAGGAAAACTCCTGTACCGTGCGTGGGACCGCTCTTGGGCGGAGTCAGTGTGAATGTAGTCTCCGAGAGCCTACATATAATTCATTTCTCTGCTAACTGCTCACTCTAAAGCATGGGAATATCTAAAATGGAGCAATAACAGCGGCATTAACCCATCTCTGCCATCCTCCTCAGCCCAGCATGGGGCTCCGACAGCCGCCGTGCCCAGGGACACCGGGGGTCCCACGGCATCACCTCCGCCCGCCCTGCGAGGCTGGGGCTTTGCTCTTTCTAAAGGATTCCTTTGGTCGTTTCCCTAAGGCCAGTTGTAATGCAAAAATCTCCCAGAAAGGGTTTTTTTCTTAAATATAATTCTGGATGTGTGGAATATATGTTTTTTAAAGTAGCAGCATCAATGGGGTTTTGCTCTCTTTCCATGCACATACCCATAAATATAGATTGATATGCACACTTAGTATGTGCAGATAAAATATAAACGCCTGTAAATATATTTCAAAACTTCTCCGGTTCTTCCTAAGCAAACGTAACCCACCTTTAAGACGTAGAGCTTTGTGGTCTTTAAATCTGTATAGTTGCTTTTTGTTATTTTAATTAATAGATTAGAAAGTAAGGTACTTAATAATGCCAAAGTCCAATAGTCTTAGATGAGCACAGGGTATTTACGTGTGCTATTTTTAAATCCTTAAAAAACGCCTCTTACAAAACGATTAACATCATTGTTTTCATGTTTCATTACAATCACGCAAGCTTTCCCTAATTGTCCAATGCACGTTTCTGGATAGGACCCACCGCCAGGGGCTGTGGGAGTAGAGTTCCCTAAAACGTCCAGCGTGTCATTCATGAATGTACAGGAACATCCTCGCTCCTGGGGTGGGTCTGCACAATGGTAAACTCGATTGCTCTGCCTTAAACCAATTTTTATTGGTTTGTTTGGGTTTTTTTTTTCCTTCAATTCACCAAAGTTTTGTCCTCTGAGTTTCTGGTCTGACATGCAATAAGGTGCAGCTGAGGCTGGGTTTTAGATGACCACACGCGTGGTGGGACCTGCAGAGCCACTGGTGGGTCTCCCCTGGGTGCTGGCCCAGCCCTGGGCCATTCAGGGTGCCATGGGGGGGGTGTCCTCGCCTCTTCCTGCTCCTTGTGGTCTGCTGGGACCAGGCTTGGTCCTGCTGGAAGTCCCCCAGGACGCTGGGGGACTGGAGAGCTGCGGGAGCCCAGGCTGATGCCGGTCCTCGCGCTGCTTTGGGGGAAAAGCAGAGCTCTTGGGGCAGCTTTATCTCTCATGGTTAGGAGCAGGGAAAATCCTTGGCCGCAAAGACCGCCTCAGAACCAGCTCCCTCACACAGCCCGGGAGCAAAGACTTCCATTTAGCCCGCTCTGGTTTATGCAGCTCATTATAGAGCGAAACTATAAAATAAGTTGCACGCTATTCCCCCATGGAAAGGCAAAGTCTTCTTGGGTCAAGTGTCTGTCCGCTGCCGTCAGGGTATTTTCCCTCTGCTCCGCTTCCCCACAGGGTTTTCCCGTCCACTCCAGCCGTGCGCGGATGGCCGGGTCCTTTCCAAGAGCTGCTCACGGGGCTGGAGTCTAAAAAGAGAAAATCCCAGTGGTAATTCAGTTGTCTGGTGGCAAAAGAACTGACGTGTGACTCTTTTTTCATGGAATGCTCCACACGCTCAACACAAGCGTTACTTTTGGGGGGCTGGGGGTAGCAAGGGCTGGGCAGGATGGCACCCCCGAGGGGCTGCCCCGGGTGTCCCCCCCCACAGCGACCTCAGCTTACTCTGAGAGTCATTTTGCATCCACAAATGTCTGCCGAAGCAGCCAGCCGTTAAAAAAAAATGATATATTTAGTCCAAAAAAGGTGGCTTTTAATTCAAATATTTCTCAGAAATATTTTCAAATGCTTATGAAATCAGTTCTGAGCATATTGGTGGACTGAAAAAAATGTTAAGATTTTGGTAAAAGAAGAATACAGGTTAAAAGCTGGTTCATGGTTCCGGTAATAGTTTTGACAGACACGTCAGTAGAAACACAAAATGAATACTGAAAAAAAAAAAAAAAAAATCAGTCAAGTTCCAAAGTTATAAAATAGCGACCTGGCTGAAGTCTTCCAGTCGTTTTAAAAAATAAAATTAAACCATCAGTGGAGGAGGTGGTTGGCTGCTGAGCTGCCGGCCCAGCGGCCACAACCCCCCCGCTCAGGGACCGTGTGTCCCCTGACGATGCCCCTGGGGACAGGGGTGCCGCCGCCTCTCCAATCTCTGCCCCCCTGGGGGCACAAGGCCCAAAACCCCGGCAGCATTTTGGCACCGTTTTGGCACCACCAGCTGAACCTGCTGCGTGGAGCCTCAGTCGGCTGCCAAATTCAATGAGCCACAGCGGGGGTTGTTATGATTTCTGCTTCTTTCAGTCTCCCACAGTAGGTCTATTAAGGACTGCGTACGCGTTTTATAAAGCCCATGTTTTATACAATTTCGTCTTTTGATACTTCTCAAAAGGTGAGAAGTATATAGTATAGTATATACCTTATGAGATCAGTTCCCAGCATATTGCTGGACTGAAAAAATGTTAAGATTTTGGTAAGCATATATAAGTATATATAGTGTGTATATATATAGTACTTATATATAGTATTTATCTACTTATATAGTATACATAGTGTATAAGTATATAGTGTATATATAGCTTATATAGATAAAAGATACAGCTTAGAAGCGTGTGTATATATATGTGTGTACATATATACATATATAAGTATCGATACAATATATGCACCATATATAGTGTATACTGTACAGCCCAAAGTGTTTCGGTAAATAAATTTGAAGTGGCTTTCATGTTGCCACCCCCTAAAAAAAAAAAATTAAAAAATGCTAACCTGCCATTTTCAAGGATGGGTCAAGGAATGGAAAAAAACGAAAGAATAGCAAAAAAATCCATAAAGAAAAACGTCCTTGCCCCAAGCCTCCCACCAAACCAGTGCTTAATGCTGTTTGCGCATCCAAAAAGTCCGGGAGGTGCTGTGGCGGCCTGGCAGGCTCGGCAGCGGGGGGGGATTTCCAAGGACGATGATGTAAAAGGAGAAAATCCCGAGGGCAAGGTGCGAGTCAGAGCGATGCTGCTGGTGCCGCAGTAGGGTTTTTTTCGGGCAGCCCTGGGACCCGGGAATCCCACCCCCAAATGAACCTGGCCACGATTCAGAGGTGTGCGGTGTGCCGAGAAAAAAAAAAATACGGTTTGATGATCTAGCGAATTCTTAATAAAATGTGCATCGCTATAAAAATCTCTCGGTTCAGGGCCCTGGGGGTGATTATTGTGCTCGGAGTGCAGCCCCAACCGCTGCTTCGGCAGAACAGTTACAGAAAAAACCCTTCCCTGCTCCTGGTCTCCCCTGGAAACCCCGGGAAGCTCTTTCTTCCCGGATAGCTGCGGGACCGGGGCGGGTAATCTCCTTTTTGTTCCTGCTCTAGGTTGAATAATTAATTTCAAAACGCGGAATGGAAAACACGGGGGATGCAAAGGGGAGCTGTTGCCATGGCACCGCCGGCCGGGCTGGCTCCATCCTTTCCCACCCACGCTGTGACTCCCTTCGGTGGCGGATCAAGGCCAGGAGGTGGCTCAGAGGTCCCGGGGACGAAGGACCATCTCTGGAGCCCAGCGTGCTCCGTGGTGTCCCCAAACCCAGTGTGGTACCCGGGGGCGGCTGGGTCGATGCTGGGGGATGCAGCTCTGGCCGGTGCCTGGCATCCAGCACCGGCTGCAACGCAGTCGGCAGCTCCCTCCTGGCGACACAGCTCAAAAAAGAAGTCTGAAATTAAGCCTAAAAAGCCGCCGACAGGTCTGACATTTGAATCTCTCCCCTCTCCCTCCGGCTCTGCACCAGGCCAAGGCTGCTGCCTCCTCGCTGCGCCTCCAGCGATGTGTCAAGGGCAGGGGGCCAGCGCGGCGCGAGGATAAATTCCCCTCCATAAATAAGGGATGCGTGCTAAAACCCACTACTATTAATAAAGCACATCACACCACTTTCTTAAATGCTGCGGCGCGTGGGTCGCGCGTACACCGCTAACAAATCGTACTCCCACTTCTCCATAAGCACATGCACCCTGCCTATTGCTCCGCCACCACGCCTTTTAAAAGAAAATAATAAATCCATCTGGTATATTAGCATTTCTTCTAATTAATGTCAACCCTAACCACAACCGCCTCCAGAAAAACACAGTTCTGCACAATATACTGGGAAAAGCTCTTTTACAAAGCGCGACAACATTTCAAATTGGCCTGGCGGCGCACAGCAAGGCGCCCCGCAGAAGTTTTTATTGAGAGGAGGAAAAAAACAGCAAGTACGCGTAATGTCCCATCAAATGTGAAATCCTTGTAGTGCTCTTCCCCTGTGTACGGCCAAGGATGAAAGTAAGAAAGCGGAGAAAGGTTTTTAGGAAGTCTAGTAACGGTTCATTAGCGTTTATTACATATTGATCTCTTGTACCAGACATGTCCCACGCTCCTGCCCCGAATACTTAATTTATACATGATATTGGTGACTTAAAAGGTCTTTGCGCAATATTTGTGAGCAATATCTACGCAGGACTGAACGACGGGCACCTCATCGACTGAAAGCCTGGGAAGGCTCTCGGTCATCGGCTCCCTCCTGCTGAGCACGTGCCAAAAACGCTGCCAGGAGCTGCACCGAGCCTCGGCCTGCGGCTCTTAAGAAGCCTTAATTTAAACATCTTTGGCCAAGTTCTCAGGAAGGTTGTTCCAACGGCCAGTTGCTTCCTCTAAGCACCACTGGGAAGGGTGTGCGTTTTTCGAGCCAGCCGGTGTTATCCTCAGCCATGCCTGCTGCCTCTTGCCCCCTTGTCCTGGGTTGAGTGACACAGGACGGATTTCTCTTCTAACGCCTGGGAAAATGTCACTTTTAGAAGACTCTGGTGTCTGAATCGGTGAAAATATTTCCTTTGCAGCCAGCTCTGGGGTGCGGGCTTCAAGGTCTCGGTGTTTCCGAGCTCCCCAGGTTGGGGACAAGGAGGAGCGAGACTCCGGCACTTGCCCCAAGCTGCCAACAGGGTTATTTCACGCCATGAACGGCACGTTCCATAGAAATTAGAAAGTTTGCTGAGGAGTTTTGGCTCTTCCATGATGTCTGGGATCCCGAGCCCTCCTCGCCCCGGTGCTGGAGCCCTGGGCCCTTCCCTCCCTCCCGCAGCCGCAGCGCTCGCAGGGTCCCACACTGGCTGTCCCTGCGGGGATGCACGGCTCCTGCTGGGGAACGGGCTTTTATAGTGGGATTGGGATCAATATTTGTTCTTCAGTATTATTAATGTTAATTATTTAGTCTTATTCTATTAAATCTATTTCTATTCCAGCCCTCAGGTTTCCTTGTTTTTTTCCCCAATTCCCCTTCCCGGATGGGGAAGGGTCATGGAGTGAGAGAATAATTGTCTGAACGACAATAAATTGTTGTGGTTTCTCACACCACAGCACCCCAGCGGCGTGTTATGTCCCCAGCGGGGAAGGGTCACTCGTGCTGGGCCACCAAAGCATGAAGGCACAAGCCAGACACCGACAGGCCATAAAAAATGGTCAGGCAGAGAAAGGTCTCATCTAAACAAATAAGGCTGTTGGTCAGAAAAAGCATCTTTCTCCACCCCGGGTTAGCTCACACAGGTGTGTGCACACCTTTGCAAGGGTGTCTGTGTTCTCCCCAAAAGAGGAGTATAAGGGGAGGATAAATCTGAGCGGATACAGGCCGCTGCTCATCACAGCGGCTTGTTGCTTATTTACCATTGTTATTAACAGCAAAACTTTCCAAAGGAAAGTGCGTCATTGAAACAGTTAAACATTAAATTTTACCTTCTAAAGACTGGCTAGACGTTTCCCATCCCAAGAAACCCGCACCTCAGCTCTGCTCCGTGCGGGATCTTTGGCAAGTGTAACTCTGCTGAGAAATCCCCTATTTGAAGTGGAGTTTGGTGCTTTGTTTTGGCTTTTGGCTTTAATTGATAGGGTTCGTCTTAGTTCCTAACTCCATGTAAGCACGGACACTTCTCACCAGAATGGTGAATTCTCCTCTGTACAAGCATAATTTTCCAGTCAGTTTTAGTACTTCGGGGACTGAGGAATCACGCAATTCACTTTTCTATTATTTATTTCTTATTTCTCCAAGCGAGGCGAGCGGTAAGCCGGCATTTGGAAGTGTAGCACATTTCAATGTTTCAATTCGACCTCACTCCAAAGGGCAATCCTCCCGGCTGCTACGCTGGGGCTTCTCCTCTCAGGAAAGAGGTGTGTGAATACGCGTTTGAAATATTCAAGGTTTAGCAGAGGCAGGATGACACCCGCCGTGGCTGCCAGCTCTGATGTGAATTGTAAGAGGGTAGCATTTGGTTTTTACTCCGGCAAAGCTCGCATTCCAGGATTTTAGGTAAGGCTAAGAACAGCCTCAGCTCCCCGTGGTGTTTAGGGGTGTATGAGGATTTGGGAGTATTTCCGCTGAAAAACCTACTGACTCCACACACCGTGTAGAAAACTCTGCCGGTGGCTGCAGGGCTCCCCTTCGCACAGGGATGTGGGAGCCGAATTCGGAAACGGCAGATTTCACGCCTAAGGACAAAAGGGGAGTGTTTCCGAAAATACATGCCTTTTTTTATTAACTCCTCCCCAGAATAATGTTATAGCTTTAAAAACTCACGTCTGCATTGGCCTCCTTTTTCTATTACTATGTAGGGCATCTGTGGATTTTCCGCTTTCTCATCTGCCCGTGACGACACGGTATTTCTGGCTCTACAAGACGAAAATTGAAAAACATCTTTTTTCTTTTTCTTTTTTTTTTTTTTTCCCCCTCCCTCATAGTAATTCCGGTGTCCCTGGCACCAGGATGGTGGTGGTGATTAACTGCGCCGCCGCGGCATATAACTTTCACGTGCAGCTTTGCCACAGAGATTTTTCATGGGCCAAAGCCCGCGATCTTGCCCACGAGTCTCAGCTGATGGTCTCCGGGGAATTAGACGCCGTATTTTCACCGCTGGTAACGGAGACCTTGCAGGAAACAGGCAGCTGAAGGCAGCCGGGACCACACCACATTTATTCCGATCTATCACCATAGAAACAGATAATCCACAACTGGTCCATTTCTCCAGCCCCGGTTTCCCAGAGGGAGCAGGGAGGGGGCTGCCTCACCAAACAGCGCTCCCCACTCGCTACTGAGTGCACCTGGGGGGGGGAAAAATCTGGAAAAAGGTGTTTACGTGTATAACTCACCCCGACACCCAGGCACGGGTGCTGCTGGGTGCCCCCCCCAGCCAGGTGTGAGAGAGACCAAGGGGATTTTACTTACGCTGATCGCCCGCTGGCGACAACAGGGACAGACAACCCCCACCATGACCCCCTCGATGGGTTTCTTTGTCCGAGACCCGAGGAACCCACGGAGGAGAGCGGCCGTGGCAGCCTAGAGCCGGATCAAACCCCCGTCCAGGCGTGTTCTGCTCGTCTCCGCCTCGGAGCCCGCGGCTCTCACTGAAACCTTTACTCACGTTTTACCCACGTGTTGCAAAACCGCAGAGCCTGAGACAAGGCATTCTTCAGGAGGAACGTTCTCCGGGTAGGGAAGAAGGGACCTCTGCAGCCGCCGCTGCCTTCTTTAAGCCACTTGCAACCTTATTAAATGGAGAAAAAAATAAAAAGGCAAGCCTAGAGCAGGAAGAAGGGTCATAAATTAAGCTACAAAATCTTTTCCTCTGCTTTAGAGGTGTATTTTGCAGAGAATAAACAAGAGGAAGGAAAGGATGCTCTGCAGGAGCGGCAGGGGTCTGCACGGCCGCGGCTGCCGGGTGACGTGGGCTAACGCGATTTCAGAGTAACTGCTTGTAATGGGCTTATTCCATGCCAAAAGCGGCCGGGAAAACCTCCCGTGGTGAAGGGAAAGCTGCCGGCGTCGCAGTCACGGCGTGTCGGAGGGGCCGGGTGGGCAGCCTGGGGGAAACGCCAGCTCTCTCCCTCCCCCAGCATGAAGAACACTGATTTTTTCCAATTATTTTTAATATGCTCACGCCGAAAAATTTGGAAAGGAAGTTCAGCTTTCATTAAAAGTATCCCATCTACGCTGCATCCCATTTCTCGACTCTTCAGAAGCAGCCTCTATGCTCCAAACTACTTAAAAGGCACTGAAGCAGCGCGCTAGAAATGTAATTCAGGTTTTCGTCACTTAAATCCCTTTCATGTTAATGCGAATATTAGGTATTTAAGGCAGCAGCAGCAATCTGACTCCCACAGCACTGGGCCTAACCAGACTAACTCAACTTTTTACCACAGCAACAATCACATTAATAATTGCTTGTTTATATAAAAGTAAGGAGCTTCACTGGAGATGCCCATGCCGGCACCTCCTGCCAGAGGGGAAGACCCAAATATTTTTTCTTTCATTGTAAAAAAAAAGGTCTTAATGCAATAGAGCCTGTTTTGTGCTCTGTGCCCCGCCGGGGATCGCTCACCTGCAACACGATGGCAAACAGGGCAGAAAACTGACCCCTGCCGTCAGGACACGCTGACCCGGCGCTCCTCGCCATCCAGGGACAGACCAAGGGAAATATAAAATTAACTTTTTTTTACATCTTAAGAAATATGAGAATTGTTAATTCCCAGAGCAAGGAGTTTTATGCAAAAAAAAAAAAAAAAAACAAAAAACCAAACCAAACCAAACCAAACCAAACCAAAAAAAACCAAACCAAACCAAAACAAAAAAACCCAAAGCAAACAAACAAAAAAAAAAAAAACACCAAAAAAAACCCCAAAAACCAAAAAAATCCACCCCCAAAAAAAAAAACCAACCAAACAAAAAAACTCCCCAAAGGTGTTCCCAAAGGGAACAAGCTGATTGCACAGTATTTAAAAAGGGCATTTGTGACCCAGGGACGTATTTTCAGCAGAAGCCGCAGGAGAAGCTGCCACCGCTCCCTTCTCCCTGCGGCCGTTCCCTGCCATTCACCCAGGACCCTCCTCTCTCTCTTTTTTTTTTTTTTTTTCTTTTAAAGAAAAAAAAATCTCAAACGTGTCTATTTGGCTGCAAGTTCATTTACAGACTTGTTTAAACAGTTTTCTGTGTAACCACTCCGTACCCAACTCTCCCGCAGCCGCGAGTGGCTGCGTTCCCGAAGCGCCGCCGCGGAAGGAGGCCGATGGCTCAGCATCTTCTCGCCCCTTCCCGCCGGGCGCTGTGCCCGAGGCGGAGCGATGCGCAATCTCGGAGAGCAAGGGCAGCCTGAGGGAAAAAGACAGGGGCTGACAGCTAAATCAGCATTTAATTTTTTTTTTTTTCTTTGCACATCCAGTTGTTTATAGGTTAAGATTTTGATGTCGAGATTTAAGAAGACAATAAATTGTCTTCACCGCACCCAGACCTACAAGCACTCAAAACCATCCTTCCACTAGTGTCTTTCTGCCCCATTAACTGGTACTGAAGCACCCGAGCAATATCTGACATTTCTCACAGTGTGCCATTTCCCTAGCATGGATTTCCTGAGGGCTAAGCAAACGAAGTATGTATGCACGAGGAAAAAATATAATATAAAATACATAAATTATGCAGTAGCATTAAGGTTTCTGTGTGGCAGCCTCGTGGTCTAGCTGAATATTGTGTGTGTGCGGAATTGTCAATGATGGCTAATAAAACATTTTCAGCGTGCAGGCCCTGCACTGGAGCTGAGACACGACACCCTAATTTCATAACAGATACTTTAGGAATATAATATAAAAAATTAAGAACAGGTCTTGTCCAAGAAACTGTTTTTTCTTGCTTTTTTGATATTGAATTCTAAATTATGCATTAGGAAGGGGCCACTGAGTTTTTCCACTGTTTATCGATAACACCTAGCACACATTTTAAATTGCATTCCGTGTCCCCTGTGAAGCGCTAGTCCTTCCATGAAGCCAACGGAGCGGAGCTGGGCTCCTCTGAGACCCCCGTTCCCTGCGGGATGGGGACGGGTCCCCTCCCCGAGGAGAAGGGACCTTTCCCTGGAGAACGCAGCTGACGTCTCTGGCTAAGGAAATACAACTGTCGGTATCACAGAATCACAGAACCATAGAATTGTCGGGGTTGGAAGGGACCTTAAAGTTCATCTAGTTCCAACCCCCCTGCCCTGGGCAGGGACACCTCCCACCAGCCCAGGTTGCCCCAAGCCCTGTCCAACCTGGCCTTGAACCCCTCCAGGGATGGGGCAGCCACAGCTTCTCTGGGCAACCTGGGCCAGGGGCTCACCCCCCTCATGGTGAAGAACGTCTTCCTAACGATCAACCTGAATCGACCCAGCTCTAGTTTTGATCCATTCCCTCTAGTCCTACCTTTACCCGGTGTCCTAAAAAGTCCCTCCCCAGCTATCGCGACACTTCTGCTGCAGTGCTTGAGCTGTGTGTTGAGCAGGGTAAGCAAAAACAGGAGGAAATTCAGTATATGGAGATAAAGGTGGCAGCGCTTCCTAGGGGGGATCTGTGATGGTTGTACCTGGGATACGGCAGCGCTGGATATACTGCCTGCTGCTTCAGAAGTGAGAAGAACCGCACTCGCACTAGTCACGACGGGTATTTTAGCACACTGTGGTTTTGCACATGGGTGTGCTTGGGGGCACGCGTAGAGTACGTACGATCTGAGCACACACACGCTCCATGGGTCATTCCCGAAGAGTTTCAGTAACCCTCGGTAGAGCCCCGGATTCCCCTGAGCTCGTGGCAAAGCCTGGAATGCCCAGACACCGAGCCGTGCAGCCGATGGGGCAAAGCCACCCGCGCGGAAACCCTGCCCGGGGAAACATCTGCATCCGCATCCTGCTGCAGGGAAGATGCTCCTACAGGGCTGAGTGCCCGGTGCTCGGGGACCAAATCCCGGGATGCAGCCGGCCCCAGGTGCCCAGCTCAGGGCGCTCAGGTTTTGGCCAAGGGGTGGATTCCCGGTGCTAAGCCTGCAGCCGGCAGCATTTTTTTCACTTCCATCTTCAAATCTTCCAAGTCGAAAGTACATTCCTGCTTTTAGTTCCCCACACAACGCAGTTCACGCGTTGTCCAGTAGCAGCTCGGTATAAAAAAAAATAAATTACTGTCCTGAGCTTTCGTGAGAGCGAGCCGAAGTCCGCTGCTTTTTGATTTTCAGAAGGGGAAAAACCAGGTAAATTTGTCGTTCCAGCATAAGGTCCCCACCTTGCCCCGCAGTGGGTAACGCGCAGCCCGCCCGGCTCCCCCCGCCCCCCGCCCACCATCAAAAGCCAGTTAAAGAGAAATGAATTACCTGCACTTAGAGCTTTTCCATTCACTCAGGCCACAGGGAATGGCTGAAGCAGAATAAAGGACTGTCTTCCTATAAACACCAATGGGAAATGATGTCTGCGCGCTCTTTGGATGCACGTTGGTATTTCAGGATTTTATAATCTCATTACTGAGACTGTAAGACTGAACAACTTTGGGGGAAAGATGGAAGAGACAGACCTGTTTATGAGATTTTTTTTTTTTTTTTTTTTCCCCCTGAACTCATCTCTTCCGATGCTTTTGGCACCCCGTCCCGCCGCTGCGACGCTTTCCGTCACGCTGCTGCCGGTTTTCCCCGCCGCGTCCCACGGAGGCGGCGGAGGCTTTGCGCGGCGTTGCCGTCCCCCGCAGACACCCCCATGGTCAGAGCGGGGCATCTCTGCGGCCAGCCTGGAGCTCGCCCGCGGCAAACACTGCGCCGGGCACCGCTCTGTCAAAGCAACGTGGTTCAGGCACCTACAGGCATGGTTAAACCGTCACCATAGTCGGAAAAAACATTCCCACGCCGACCCTCTAGCATTCCACATTGACTTTCCAATCGCCTCAATGCACAGGCGTTGCCATTTTTTTCTTATCAGCAAGGAAAACTTTGTGACTAGAGGAACAACGTGTCATCCAATAATATATTTCAGGAAAATAGGTTGAGAGTTTTCTCCAATTTGCATGAAATGGAAAAAAAAAATCTCAATTTGTAATGTACCGATCAAAAGAAGAACAAAATACTTCAGTTTATCGTCTCAAAGGGGAGCGTTGATAATTTATCTAAAAAATTAAATGAATTTTGCTATAATTTGTGTGTGCATTTATCAATACTGTCAATTAGTATAAAATATTTTGTACAGTTCCTTCTTGGAGCGTAAGGTCGTGTTTATATTCAGCCTGAGCATCACTCCAGCACAGGCCTTCATTTGTCCCTGTGTTGGGACACGCGTTAATTTGGCTTTTCTTTTCTTTCTCACTGACGAAGGCTCCAAGAACGCTTACGGAAACGCTGCCTGGAGCCGTCCCAGGGAAAGTCTGGAGGCTGCCAAGAGAAACGTCTCCCCAGGTTATGCCGACAGCGAGCCATGCTGCCGAGCCTGCGCTCGCCCGTCGCTTTTCCGCACGCTCGTCCGTCTGTCACCAGCTCTCCGTCCCGCCCAGTTGGCGTGGAAAGAGTCCAAAGACCCGATTCCCAAGGCAGTGCCCAAAGAGCTTATCTAAACCTACAAACATTTTAGACAGAAACAAATGGAAAAGTCTGGAGAGCGGAAACGGGGAGTAAATCTGAATGAGCAAAGAGCTATCTTGACTGCTGTGTTATGGACACGCAGACATCACAGGTTCCATACTTTCCTAGGAACGTACATGTAATTATTATCTGCACTCTGTATATCTTCTTACCTGTATATTGCCTTACCTCCCGTACCCAGACGCAGGGAGGAAGCTGTGCTGCGCCCACGGCGTTTGCAGTCACCAGCACCTCTCATCCTCACGTCAGGCTCCTGCTGGTCCTCCACCCCCCACCAGCCTGGCAAAGCCCGTGCCTGGGGCGAGCAGAGCTGGGCACGGACACACGCGCTGCTGCCTGGGGCTGCGCTGGCGGGGGCGAGCGCCGGTGGGCTGGCAAGCGGGCTCGAAGACTCACCGCATAGCTGGTTGCCATGTGGGACGTTCTGCTCGCTTCCCGTTAGCGTCCCCCATCCGACGGGAAGGAGGTGACGGCAGCCTCGGTGCTTTCACCGAGTTGCCCAATGGTCGTGGCCATGAGCTGGGCTCCAGCGTGAGAAAATGCTGGTGGTGTTGGGCTGACCTCCATTCACCACTCGGCGATGCCCACAGTCCACGAGTGCTGTGAACAGACCTATTGGCTCGGGGGAGGACTCTACGTGGTGACAATACCTGGGTCAAGAGCGCCGTTCCCTCCAGGAGACGCAGGCGTCTGTTCCTGGCGCGGGTCTCTGGTGGATGAGCCGGTCAGGGACGTCTCAGCCAGAGGATGTACAGCGAGATGCTGGCTACAGTCAAAACACAGGCAGCCGGGAACCGGGAGAACCCTATTTCCCTGCCTCGCTCCTGGAGAAGGGAGTGACGAGACGCCTGCCCGTCCCCGGGGGATGGTGCCAAAGCCCATGGCTCTCCCCCCGCCGCGGGTGGGCTGCGGATGGGCGCGATGCTCACCAGGTTCATCTCCTCTCGGCGCTCTGACCACATCCCGACCTCGCAGGTGGAGGGACACCAGGAGCTGCTGGGATAGACCGCCCCGGCTCTCGCTGCCGTCCTGGGGCCGGCTCTGCCCACAAACCTGCTCGGTGGGGTGGGCTGGGGGGGGTCAGGCACAGCCCGGCACAGCAGCGAGGGCCTCCCAGCCGCTGAGGGATGAGGCACAGATGTTTGGCTGGGGAATAATAATTCCAGTGCATTTTTGCAGCAATCAGAGAGTGCTTGGAAGTGGCGTAAGCAGATTAACACCACCAGTACCGCACTCAGGCTAAATAGCACTTACAGCCGTACCAAAATCAGGCTGCCACGGAAGGACGAGCTCGCTCGCTCTCTGCCCCTCTCTCTCCTCACTCTCGCTCTTTCCCCTTTTTTTTCCCTTTTTCCCTTTCACAAAGCAGAAATACGAGCAGTGGGACTATAAGTCACCTCGAATCCACGGAATTGGTTAATTGTGTTATCGCACGAGAACACTGAACTGCCCTCCTGGCCCCCCTCCACCCCGCGCTGCTGTGAGTGGCAGCACCACTAATATTCGCCCACAGCTAATATTTTTTAACAAATCCACGGATGCGGCTGCCTCCAGTGGTGCCCTGATCCGTAAATCCCGGCCGTGCTGGGCTCCGCGGCTCCGCTCGCCGGAGAGCGATGCGCTTGGGCACCATTGCCCCGGCAATGCCCCCTCCTCGCCCCGGCCGGAATAAAGCCCTCGCGCCTCAGGTGGTTAAAGAATATATTTCCTTTTGAGGAAATATATTCTTATTCTTTGGACAAGAATATATTTGCTTTTGAGCTCTTATCCCAGGGATGCTCCTCTTTCCTTCTGTGTATGGTCCTTACATTGGGCCTCGGAGCAAGGCCAGCAGTTCACTGGGAAAAACAAGATATAGTTATGCTCTGGTGACCTTCCCTCAGCAGCCTCTTGAGGGGACGGAGTTAAGAAGCCAGCTATCGTCACACGTCTCTCCTCGTTCTTCTATTATTTTTATTTTCTTAGCAGAAAACGTATTTTGCCCACCCTGAGCGGTGACACCCAGCCACTAACGGGGCGATTCACAGCAACACCCGAGGAGGAGGGTCTGCTCCAATGGGGAGGGATCCGACAGCCTCGACCGATTCCTTTCATTCCTGGGGCTGGATGGGGGAGATGACAGTGACAAAAATTCCTCCTCCTCTGTGCGGAGAGAACGCGAGCTCCCCCGGCTCGCTGCTACGCACCAAACGGCACTCCATAAATGAATATAAAGTTCCAAAATTCAGCAGGACGCGGGCACATGGGGGCCGCACACACGCAGGGGGAGATCAGAAGCCCTTAAACGGCTCGAATACGTAGCCATTTACCAAAGTAATAAAAAGCGGACTGGATAAAAGACAAACACATTTAAACCGAACAATTTTTGGAAGTTTAATATAGCTTTAGATAAAACTGAGCTTGCAGTATTAATGAATACAAGAGTTCGTTATTTTTGTGTAATTCAAATAAACTTGTACATTTATACAGTTATAGACTGCATGACAGAAAATGCATTTAGTTTAATCTAATCTGAATATGTACAATTTACAATAGAATTCAAGCATAAATTCAGCAGTGGAGAACACAGACCGGCTGTGCAATCAAACACTTCGTCTTAGCATAAGCGCTAGGGCCGGGCTAAAATGTTAATTGGGGGGGGGGGGGAAAGTGGCCACACCAATAAAAATGAAAAAGTGACCAGAAACAACTTCCTAAAATCAGTAACTAAAGAAAGTGTTTGTACTTTCGCTCAGATTGACGAAGGACACGTACATTGTCCCCTTAACACACGTAGCGCGTTGCAGTACGAGCCACAAGCCTCAGAGATCTGGCGTCCAGCAAGGACGGGTGCATATTCTGATTTAAAAAAAAAAAAAAAATCAAACTTTTCAGTTAATCGTAACTTAATATTTCCTATGGCATAAATTTAGTAAAAGTGAGGACGCTTTCCCAGCGTGTCACACGCTTGCAGGTGTTTCTGTGCAGGGCAGGCTGCAGCCACCCAGGTTGCCGGTGTGTTCTACAGCTACGGCACTTCTCCCTGTCACCCAGTTCAAGTTCAGTTTGCAGAAGACACCCGCACTGCTCCTTAATCCAATCTCGTACACGGATTCCACCCAAAGTTTCCCAAAGAAAACCTCCCCTCAGCTCTCCCAAAGGCTGGACCCGCAGCATCGTCCCCACGGGCGGCAGGGAGGATGCTGGTGGCCCCGGGACATGGCTGGCGAAACACCACTGCTCCTACTCTGGGGACACGCCTCATCTCCTTTTCCATAAAGAAACGCCAACCGGACCATGAGCCATCCCCCAGGCTCAGTGCTCCAGCTGGTGGGAGACCTGGGGGGAGATGGGCAGCCCCCAGGTGGGACCCCCACGTCCCAGGGAGGGGACCCCACCTTGGCAGCTGCGCTTTGGTACCCAAGTCACAGCACTGGGGGCACCAGCACCACAGCAGTGCCACCGAGCGGGACACCGGGTCACGCTCCGGCAGCATCTCAGCGGTCCTCCAACCCCCCCGAATAAGCCAGAGAGGGTTTTGAGGAGAGGTCACGCTGCTGGAGACCCTGCTTTCTAAACCAGCCGGGCCTGCTGGGCGCTCACCACCACCATGAAAGCTCTCAGTTGGGCTCGGTGGTGGTGTTACTCCCGACACCTGGCAATTGCACATGGCTATTTTTGCTGTCAGTCAAGGACTGGTAAGAAGAGTCAGGTGTGGTACAAAAATCAGCGGTATTTTACAAGGCAACCTGAGGAAGTGTTAGCAAAGGGGGGAAACGAAGTCCGGGTTTTACCTTGCGGCACCAGCGATCTGCTCACCGCGCGTGGAGGACAGCGTCGGCACACGGGGCGCCACGCGCGCCCGGCCCCTCAACAGCAACGAGCGGAGACTTGAAGTACAGCCCCAGGTGTAAAAGGCATGCAGTGCCACTCAAAAGTCATGATAAACGATGAAGAGAAACCTTGGAAGTCAGTATAAAAGTCCTCGGGTGTACCACCGACGGGTGGACACTGCAATTCCAGGGAAAACCCTGAGCCACAGCGGTGTCCGAGCCAACCCTCCAGCCCTGCGGAGTTCCTGAGCTCTTATTCCATGCCAACATTTGGAACAAAACCAGTTTTTTTTTTTCCTCAAAGACCATGAGATCTGTTGTTATTAGTTATTCAGCAAGCATTGCTGCAGGATGGTCCAGAGCCCGTGAGTCTGAAGCGCCCATCCACCCCTGGAGCTATGGGGCAGCTCCTGCCCCACGCCTGGCCGTGCCTGGGACCCCCTGGCTGTGGTCTCGAGGGTCGGACCTACAGACAGTAGGTTTTCGAGGTGGTTTTCGTAGCTGACAGTGCTACCCAGAGCTCCACCTTGCCCCAGCCTCCTCCTCCTCCAAGAAGGAGCCCACGGAGGCCATCGCGACCTGCATCCCCCCAACCCAGACCACGGACCACAGGTGTCCCTCCTGACTTCCCGCATTTTGGGGTGCTCCAGCACCGCGAGCCACGGTGACACCCAACACCCCAATCCTCCCGGCTCGACCCCGCCGGAGCGAAACAAGGTGGAAAAGGAAACCCAAACACAAGGAGGGAAGGATATCCAACCAAACGTTTATACAAAGTATTACTCATTTCGAAACCCACAGGGTCAACTTCAGTTCAGAACATGTTTAAACATCATTTTCACCATAGAGAAAGCAGTAAGGCGGGACACCGCTGCCGGACCCACCATCCCCGGCATCGCCGCCGGCCCCCAAAGGCAAGGGAGCCAAATCCGGGCACTGCGGGACTGGGGGGAATTGGGTCTGCCTTTGGGGCGCAGTTTGTCCGGAGTAAACGCCTGCTCGGCTTCACGGAGACAGCTCTTTTCACGTTCAGCTGTTCTACCACCAGGAGAAATCAAGCACGTCCTCCTTATTTAAAATGGGTTTCTTGCACGTGTATTATAAATCACAAAGATTTTTAAAAAATCTTTACTAACCGTATCTAAAGTGTGAGTTTGACTCATGTATTTATTGTTTGGCCTAGGCTTATTAATACAAGTTTCTTCTCTAAACAACACCTTATGAAATACATTTTCAACTTTTTTTCCGGTAGCCTCAACGCAGGAAAAGAAACCCCAAGAAAATGTTAAAGCAAAGTAGAAACCAGCAGTTAATTTAAGGCTAGCAGATTTGGTGTGAGGAATTAAGTAATACACCTTCTTTTAAGAAAAACGACATGCACCATAGCTACTCTGTTGAACAAAACATCACGATCCACATCAGGAAAAAAAAACCAAAAAACAAACCAAACCCAAACCATTTTCAAATCAAATTATAACTTACCCTGAAAGTTACCCACTCGCATGTTTTACCTACCACTTACTCTTAAGAAATACAGGGGAAAGGAAGGCCCCTTTCCGTGTTTTTTTCAGGATATACTGTATAAATATAGTAGGAGTCATGCCATAAAACTATATGCAAAAATTGCACACTATTATTGCATGCGTGTTGGGATACTACATGCCAACCGAGGTCCGCTCGCCCCCGTCATCCCCTGGGTCCTACTTACAGCGCGGCTGCCGCTGCCCGGGGATGCTCCTGCCTCCCGGCGCCCCGGGGACCACAGAGCCCGGCGCGCCAAGGGCCGGGGGGGGACGCGCTCTCCGGCCCCCCCTGCCCTTGCCAGCAGCAGTTCCAGCTCTGCTCGGCAGCTCCAAGTCCCGCCGGGTTATGTGAACCGATCCGAATTCATTTTCCGCAGTTTGGGCGGCAGGTTGCCTTCCATCCTGCCGCCGCCGCCCGACAGCTTCTGCAGCTTGGGCGGGAGGTCGGCCACCGACTGGCTCATGGGATCCGACATCATCTTGGTGGTTTTAGACACCAGTTTCTCCTCCGAGTTCCCGGGGACCGAGCTGATCCGCTGGAGCTTCATGGGTAAATCCCCCATGCTGTAGGCCTTCTCAGAGGTGGTGGAACTCATCCTGAGGAGTTTTTTGGGGAAGTCTTCCCTCCCGGTTATTTTCTGCAGTTTTGAAGGCAGTTTTGTGCCAACTTCGTCGAGACCATCCAGGCACTCCACCGAGTTGTTCCTTTCCTTGCTGTTGCTGACAGCGGGCGCTATCAAGGGAGAGGACATGAGCAGCATCTCCTCCTGCTCCTTCACGCTGTACGGCGGGGTGGGCACCTCAAACGTCGCGTGGAACTGGGAGTAATCGACTTTAAAGAACCCCTCTTCCAAGGAGATGACGGGGAAGAAGCGATGACCCCAGAGCACCTCGTCCTCGGTATAGGACGTCCTGGCTTGGCACGTCATCCCTGCAACGAGCAAGGGAGAAAAACTCCCACCAGTTACCGACAATCGTGGATGCACGTAAGCCTGGGGGGGGGGGGGCAGTTGAAAATTTCAGGGAGACGTATTTTCTGGTTTTAAATGCATAAAGGAAAGGCAATGGCATGCCTGCCATTTACATGCAGTAGCTGTTAAACCGTCTACCCTGAAGGTGACAGGCGCCAGCAACAGAGGAAGGAGGGTAACAATAATTCACACCTACCGCCGCGGCCACTTCTGCAGGTGCTGCTGACAAAGGGAACCGCAGGGCTGAGTGATAACCCCGCTATCACATCAGTAATGCAAAGTCGGACTTCTCCGGATCTTAAAGTATGGCCAAGTTATTCCACGTTTTCACCGTATTGAGGAACGCACGCAGAACCAGACCCCGCGCCTCCTGCACCCCGCGCCTCCTGCACCCACCAGCGAGCAGCAGGGTCGTCCTACGCAATGCACTGATTCCTCTTCAAGGGCTTCACCAGCAACCCGCTCCCAGAGCCAGCGCTGCCAGGCTGAGCGCCAAGCTTCAAATAACCAGAAGGGAAGAAAAAAATACGACAAAGCGGCACAACGCTGCCCTGGCCCTTCCTCCGCCGCCTCCCTCCTCCCGAGCGCCCAGAATTGCGCGTCCCGGTGACCCATCCAGCCGCGGGAATCAGAGGGAAACGATGACTGTGGACGGCTGCAGGCTTCTAGAAGAAATCCTGCTGCTCCTTGTTTTTTTTTATTATTTTTTTTTTAAATGGCATCTGTAGCAATCTGTAAATAGAATTACCCTGCCATTTTATCCTAGTACAGCAAGCTGGAAATGTGACATTTGGTTTTCGGGAAGCTAAATCTACCTCTGCAAACACCCCCTCTGCTTAGCTGGCAAGAACGCCTCGAAGTCGGGAGAAAACGGAAGGAAACTTTGGGAGGCAGGAGAAAAACGCCAGCGGGGCTGTAGCGAGGGGGCGCGGGGGATGGATACGTGCCTGGTGACACACAGCCAGAAAAATAACGTTTCATTACACTTTATGTTACTGCTAATGGAAGCAAAGTTTTAGTTTCGCGCAGTGATTTCCACGCCTAATACGTCTGAGTATATCACCACACATAAAACTCTGTCTTCTGTTTTATCTCTTCGGAGAAAAACATGAATCCAGTGGTTTTTTTGGACTGAACGTCGCTCCCGCGGCCCGGGCAGGCGCCGCACCGCGCTCCCACACCCGCGGGAGCATCCCCGGCACCCAGCCCCACACGCGACAGCATTTTATACTTGTGGGGTACTTTCACCCCATCACCACGTGTTTCAGTTCCGTTTACTAAAACTGAAGCGGAAGCAATCACGCACCTCATGGGTTTAGGAAAAAAAAAACAAAACAAACCTGCAATTTTTAGAAAAATGGTAATGAGAGTGAGCACTTCTTCCATCTGTGTCCTTTGCTCCACAGCTGCTCGTTAGCCGCACCGTCCCCGCCACAGCCCAGACCTTTCCCCCTCGGCTTCTCCAGACCTGCCTTCGGAGCGAGACCCCAGGAGCCAGCGCCCGCGTCTCCTCCCACATGCGGACAGCGGGAGCCGGGGATGGAAGCGGCTCTGCCGCGCCTGGGAAGCAGATGGATGGTTAACTCCGCTGACCTACGCTTTAGATAACAAATCGCTTGAAATGCAAGTCTCCCTGTACAGGGAAGTTGTTAATCGTGGCCATCGCTCTGTCTCAAGCTCTGCTGGGGGCAGGGGGGTGCCCCTCCGGCATGATCCCGTGGGGACACCGCCGGGGCCACACACCGGGCACAGCAACGCTGCTCTGCAGAGCTGCCTGCTGGGCAGAAACCCCCTGCACGGCTGGTTCTTTGAGCTGGCAACATGCACAAAAATAATTAAGCTTTGTTGTAAAAGGTGTACTATCAAAGTGCCATGGCGGGGTGTACAACGGGGAGTGGGGGGAACCCACGGATCAGAAACACTACCAGGGCTCGGGGAAGCGGGCCAGCGCACAGGACAGGCCAGCACCTGCATCCCCATCTGCATCCACATCTCCATCCGCATCCCCATCCTCATCTGTATCCGCATCTCCATGTGTATCCCCATCTGCATCCACATCTCCATCCCCATCTGCATCCCCATCCCCATCCTCATCCTCATCCCATCCCATCTCCATCTGCATCCCCATCCCCATCTGTATCCACATCTCCATCCCCATCCCCATCTGCATCCCCATCTCCATCCCCATCTGCATCCCCATCCGCACCCCCATCCCCATCTGCATCCTCATCCCATCCCATCTCCATCTGCATCCCCATCCCCATCTGCATCCTCATCCCATCCCCATCTGCATCCCCCATCCCATCCCCATCTGCATCCCCATCCCATCCCCATCTGCATCCCCATCCCATCCCCATCTCTCCATCCCATCCCCATCTGCATCCCCATCCCATCCCCATCTCTCCATCCCATCCCCATCTGCATCCCCCATCCCATCGCCATCCCCAAGAGATGCCCCGGCCAATGCTGCTGGCCCCCGGCAATGCCGTGCCGGGCTCTCCCATCGCCGCCAGCCGCTGTGCTGCAGGGCTATTTCTGCCTCCGGATCCATCATCCTGCCTCTCCCAAACCTTCTGCTGCCAGTAAGCTTTCAAAGGAGGAATTTTATACCTGCTTCCTATCGTATTAGCTGAATCTCAGGAAAATCAGGTTCACATTTTGTTGCATTGATGTAACCCCTTGTAAGCTCACTGGAGAGATAAATATTTGCAGGTACATAATTTTTCTTCAAAATCAATTTATCTTATTCACTAACAAACGCGAGGGTGCAAATTATTTAATAGCCTCTCAAGATAACAGCAGCAACTAATCCGCTCGTCGTTACCGGGAATACCTGTCACGCTAAGCAGACGGTGCAAAGAGGTGCTAACGTGCTCTGAGAAGCCCTTGGACACGAAATCAATTCTCCCATTTTCCTCCAGCTCCGCTGTGTTTCCCGGCCTTTCCTTCCCCTTCCGTTTCCTCAGCAAAGCCTCAGACTCCAGCTACGAGCTCTGCAGGGCCGCGCTGCCCGGAGACACGGGGGCAGGCAGCTCGCCACAGCCCCGGCTGCGACCATCGCCTTTGTCTTCGTCTAGTGGCAACAACGGACTCGCAGAAGGCACTCGGTGACCAGGGCCACGATCCACATCCTTGCGCAGAACAAGCAGCAGGTGTCTGCATCCCGCACGGTGTCCCTGTCTGCATCCCACACGGTGTCCCTGTCTGCATCCCGCACGGTGTCCCTGTCTGCATCCCACACGGTGTCCCTGTCTGCATCCCGCACGGTGCCCATGTCTCATCCCGCACGGTGTCCCTGTCTGCATCGTCTGCATCCCGCACAGTGCCCATGTCTGCATCCCACACGGAGTCCCTGTCTGCATCCCACACGGTGTCCCCATCTGCATCCCGCACGGTGTCCCTGTCTGCATCGTCTGCATCCCGCACAGTGCCCATGTCTCATCCCACACGGTGTCCCTGTCTGCATCCCGCACCGTGTCCCCGTCTGCATCCCACACGGAGGCCCCCGTCTGCATCCTGCACGGTGTCCCCGTCTGCATCCCGCACGCTGTCCCTGTCTGCATCCCGCACGGAGTCCCCGTCTGCATCCCGCACGGTGTCCCTGTCTCCATCGTCTGCATCCCGCACAGTGCCCATGTCTCATCCCACACAGTGCCCATGTCTGCATCCCGCACGGAGTCCCCGTCTGCATCCCGCATGGTGTCCCTCTCTGCATCCCGCATGGTGTCCCTGTCTCCATCGTCTGCATCCCGCACAGTGCCCATGTCTCATCCCACACGGTGACCCCTGTCTGCATCCTGCACAGTGCCCATGTCTGCATCCCGCACAGTGCCCATGTCTGCATCCCGCACGGAGTCCCCGTCTGCATCCCGCACGGTGTCCCTGTCTGCATCCCGCACAGAGTCCCCGTCTCCATCCCACACAGTGTCCCCGTCTCCATCCCGCACGGTGTCCCTGTCTGCATCCCGCTGCCGGGGCAGCAACGCACCCACCGACAATCGTCCGGCATCGCCACGTTTTCCTATAGAAAAAGCAGGAGCACCTGGGCGCAACCCGCCACCAACAGCCCTTCTCGGTAACTATCTCGGGATTATTTTCCGGCAATTAATGCTCGGATAAATACAGGCCTTTTATTTTAAGGCAGAAGTAGTTTCTTTCTGACTTTTCAAAGCCCAGAGGGGTAAAGCGGGAGGCGGCGGGCAGCGGGGCGGGCGGCTGACGGACACCCAGCAGGGGACCGCGGGCTGCGGTGGCCACGGGCTCGCCCCAACAGCCTCTAGCGGCCCAGGCTAGTAAGTTTTCCTCTCCTTCTGCTGGTATTAAAGGCTTTTTTGGGGGGTTTTTTTGTGCTTTTTCCCGAAGAAGTTATTCATCAGCAGGGTAGGCAGCCAAGCCAGCAGATCCTTCGATGCCTCCATCATGTTAATGGGCCTGTTAAAATTTTACCAAGTTGCCTATATTATTAATATTAATTTGCCGTATAAATTTTAAACTCCCGTTTGGAAGCAAACACATCGTATGCAGCGCATCTAAGTAAAAAGCCATCCATTTGTCAAAGTAAAAGGTTTCGATAGGTTGTGTTCGTCACTCCTTCCAGCGGGAAATACTCTCCGGGGCCGTGAACGGCCGGCGACTGTAAGGCATGTTAGCAAAGCTCTGCCCACGCGAAAATCACACCAACCCGCCCGAAAAGGAGGTACGCTTGGGCATGTATTCCAGCACAAAGCCCAAACCCAGGGGCCAATATAACACCTCTCGATTATTTCAAAACTAGGGGCTGCAAAAGCACTGCTCGCTGTGTCCCAGGCAGAGACCCTCACCCGGCAGCAGGGCTCCCGACGGGACAAGCAATGCCATTTTGCCTCAATTCCCCCAATTTTCACCAACCTCGCTGCTGGGTATTTGGGGCCACCCCTTCCCAGCTCACCTCCCGCTGTTTCCAGGAACTGTATTCCTCCTGCACAAACCAGGAGCCGACTCTGTTCTCAAAGCATTACGAATAATGAGCTTAAAGGGAGGCAAGGGCAAAGTTTTGGGACTCATCCCCCCTCAGGCAGAGGCTGAAATGGCATTAAAGAAAGCTTTGGTATTAGATATTATTAGAAATGTTGCTACTGATTAAATTCAGCCGTTTGCACCCACCCGGAGTGCTCTGGCATCCCTCTGTATACTCCGGCACGTAACGCCACAGTCCGTAACACAGGAAAATCCCAGCCATGCCTATTTGGGAAAAATTTCCAATAACTGCCTTAAATACGGCCCAGCAGAGCAGCTCTGGGGGACGAGCACGGGTTAAACCCATGGATTTCTCTCCCCAGGTTTGATATGAAAGTACCTTTTATTTTTTTTTCTTTTTCTTTTAATAATCATGCCTTCTCCTTTCAGCATTCACTCCATCTGAAGCAAGTGCTATCAACCGCAGAAAAATGCATCTATCTGTCGTATCCTAAGTTATTAATTACAAATTGTTATTTCTAATGAGGCAGAACTCTTGGCTTTAGAGCCCGAGCTGAGCGGAAAAAGTGGATGCAATTATCCCACCCCCAGCCGAGCCGCAAACTAAATTGTGATTTTTCTCTGTCTCTGGCTACGGCAGGTTTAGGCTCAACATTCCACCCCCAGGGAACACCAGCCAGAAACGGGCCGTGCGAACGCTCGGACACAGCTGACAGCTCAATGAACACGCAGCGCAGAGGAGGTCTGGTGGCACCGGGGTGACGCTGGGGTCAGAATTCCCCGGCATCTGAAATCCTAATAATTCAGTTAATGAGCCCGATAGCTCCTAGATTCCCTACAGGGTAAGGCCAGCTCCCCGAAAAGGCGAAGGCATCCCAAACGACAACGGCTGTGGCCACCAAACCCGCCACCAAAAATCCAGCGTCACCTCGCACCGCCCAAAGTCCCGTCCCGCGTACGCTGGCCACGACGTCCCCATCGCTGGCTTTGGGTGGCGACGGGCACCACGCTCCCCGCCGAAGCTGGATGTGGAAAACCCTTCCTTCATCCCCACGCCGGGCTCAATTACAGTCGTTACCGTGATTAGCGCTGGCTTTAGACGCTCAGCGTGTCCTGAGGTACCCGGGCACACGGTCCCTCCTCCAGTGGCCAGAGAACGGCCAAAATCCGAAGCATCCCGTGGCTGCCACTCGCTGCCGGCACCGCTGGGAGCTGCCTCCCCCAGTTCATAAAGGGGGCAGATGGAGGACAAAAAAAAATAATCTGTAAATAAGCGCTTTGACTAATTCCATCCTTTAATAACCCTCGAATTATGTCTAAATTTCTAAAGCACCCAGATGGAGCTGGCTGTATTCAAGCAATTTCCAGAACTGGGAATATACTGCCTTGAAAAAAAAAATATCCCAGGCGTGCTGTTACTGGTACGGGCCTTACGTTTCACTGAGAAGTGGGCTGAGAGTTGACAGATCACAAATAAGCTTTTAAGAGCCCCCCCTTAAAGTTTTCAGAAGCCATTTAGGGATACAAAGGTGATATGGCCCCCTTCTCTCTCTCCAAGGTAATGCCAGGAATTTCCCCTTAAACCTTTTCGTGTTTCTGGGCTGCGATTTTCTTGCCAGGGCCTGGGCGCGGGGACAGCAGGAGGTGTCCTTCTGAACGTGGGGACACGGGGAAGTGAATCTTAACCAGCCGGGGAAAAAGAGAAGCATTTTGGTATTACGACGACTCAGCAGCGCATCGCCCCAACGGCACCGAAAAGGGGGATCCCGGCATCCCCCCCCAGCCAGGACGGCAGCAAAGAGAAACGCGCCAGAAAAAGCTACCCGCAAAAACGCACAAACACAAGGAACGTGTGCTGATATTTTGTCACGTTTTTCTTTTTTCTTATTAGGAGCCAGAGCCCTGCATGCCAAACTGCCTGGACCCACGCCGGCTCCAGGGTCCTGCCCGCGCCGCCGGGCGGCTCTTCCCTTCACACGCTTCACCGGGCATTTTGGGGGGGGGGGGGGGGGGGGTTGCCTCCCTTAGACCTGCAGTTTATCCCTAAAGCCTCAAAAATAATGTGTTAAAAATTTATCAGCCAGCAATGTTAAATTAATTACTAAGAATTAAGGTAATTCACAACTTCAATCCAAGGCCCGTGAAGGCAAGAGCCGAACTTGATGTGAGACCTGATACGAAAATACACCGGACTCACCCTGCCCCCTCGCAGGACTAAGGGAAGATTTACAGCTGTCGGGAAAAAAGGAGCTGTGTGATCCCCACGGCGATCTCCCCTCTGCCAGGGCTGTAGAGGAAACAGGGGAAAGAAGAGCTGGTTTTGTCGCATTTAGCTAAGTAAGAGCGTGACACCCAGATGTTCACATCTGGCCCCCGCGCCACCCTGGATGTGAAACGGCGACAGCTGTCCCAGTTCTGCGACCACCAGAAAATGGGAGCCCGAAAATGGGAGGTCAGGACCAGAACTGGGAGCGAAGGATGCTCTCAAGCTTTTCCTCTCCGTGTTCGTCGCCGCATTATTTTTTAATGTGACTTAAAACGACAAGCGGCACGGCTGGGAATGCGCAGCCTGACGGAAGGGGCTGTGAGCAGACAGCAAGCGCCGCCTCTAAACTCCACCACTTCCCAGCTGTTTGGAAAGAACAGCTATTTTTAGCTTCAACATTTTCCCACCGTAATTTCCGGGGGTATTTTTTTTTTATTAAACTTGATGATAGTTTGAAGCTCAATAAAACTTTCTGTCCGTTTGTGGCTGCCAGCCTCTGCCTCAGCGCCCCCGTACGTTCACAGCCTGGTTTTCTTTACGAGAAGGGAGACGGGCAGCCCCCTCGCCATCTCTGCGTTTAATGCTTCCGATTACTTTTGAGGTAATATTTCAATAAAAAAAAAAACAAACCCTTTCTGTTAAAGAGAAAAAAAACCATGGCATTTCCTGAAACGCAAGAGACAAAGATCCTTAAAGGGAACAACTGCAGAAAGGTGCTCCATGGATGCATGAAAATGCACGGAGCCAGAGGGGAGAAGGAGTGGGGGATGAGGGCACTGCTAAGAAGAAGAAAATAGGTCAGATTTTGATAATCGTGGATAAACTGAGGTTTTTCTTTCTGTAACAAATGAACAGATACACTGCCCTTTTTGTTCTTGTGCCCCTGTGGCCGAGGAGGCCAATGGTCTCCTGGGCATTGACAAGAGCGTGGCCAGCAGGTGGAGGGAGGTCATCCTCCCCCTCGGCTCTGCTCTGCTCTGCTCTGCCCTGGGGGGGCCACAGCTGCAGCACTGGGACCAGTTCTGGGCTCCCCGGTTCCAGAAGGACGCGGAACTGCTGGAGAGAGTCCAGCGGAGGCTGCGGAGATGCTGAGGGACCGGAGCATCTCTGTGCCGAGGAAAGGCGGAGAGCCCTGGGGCTGTTCCGCTGGAGAGGAGCCGGCTGAGGGGGGAGCTCAGCAATGCTCAGCCAGAGCTACAGGGCGGGGGGCGAGAGCGTGGGGCCAGACTCTGCTCAGTGGTGCCCGGGGACAGGGCAAGGGGCAACGGGCACAAGCTGGGACACGGGAAATTCCATCTCCACAGGAGGGAAAACTCCTGTCCTGGGAGGGGGCCCGAGCCCTGGCCCAGGCTGCCCAGAGAGGTGTGGAGTCTCCTGCTCTGCAGAGATCCCAAACCCGCCTGGACGCGTTCCTGCCCCACTGCTCCGGGGGACCCTGCTCTGCCAGCGGCTGGGACCAGATGATCTCCAGGGGTCCCTGCCGACCACGGACACTCTGGGATTCTGTAAGCTTACCTCTGGTTTTGTAGGTCGTTACACCAGTAGGTCCTGGGATGAGATAGAAAGCAAAGCAGCACTCCTATGGATCAGCTCCACAAGGGCCGCGTCCCTTTTCCACAGCAGAAATAAAAAGGGGGAAAAAACCACGGAGAGCCTGCCGTTGCCCAGCGCCTGTGGTACCAGCAGAGAAGACACCAGAGCAGAGCGCCAGGCACGTCCTCGGGCACCCACTCGCTACACAAACCACTGGGACAGACGGATGGGCAGCGGGTGACGGGTCCTTCGGGTGTCTGACACACAACGGGGCAGGGAGAGCATCCAGCTCCTGGGGCGAGAGCATCGTTTCTCTTGAAATTTAAGTCTGCAGCGGGCCCTTCTGGAACACTTAGTGCTTAATCGCCACTTATCGCTGAAATATAGAAATTGGCCCAAGAAAAGGAGGTCAGAGATTAAACAAATTCAGCCTGTTGGCAGGAGGGGAACCAGGGGAGCAGAGCAAGGCCAGGAACGCAACGCGCACGGTCGTGCAGGAGTCAGACGTCAGTCTTATGCTAAACGTTTTATTTTCTCATCGCAGAGAAGAGCAAACCCAGGGTTCTGCTCTGCTCCTCAATTTAGACACGTTGTTTATGCTCCGGCACTATAAATACCTCCCCGGTTTATTCAGACTGTGCTGTTCTCCCAGGAGCGATCTTGACACTTAAAAAATAGCGGTGACAGCCAAGGTATTTTTCTTATCAGCCCTTCTCGGGGTAATTTTTAATCACTCACACACGCATAGTTTTCTGACATCTCGCAGACAGCTCATCTTGATGCTTCCCAGGACCGCAGCCGCCCGTCATTAGTACAAATTACAGCAGGTTTCGGCGATGTCATCAAACCTGGGCCTCAGAGCAAGGCAGCGCCGCGCGTTCCTGCCGCTCCCCGGTAAAGGAACGCAACGGGCTGCCGCCAGGTGAGCTCGCCTCCCTCCTTTCTGCTAGCCCCTTACCCCAAAAAAGGGGAAAAAATAAAAGCAGGGCAGCCTTCAGCGCTCAGCCCGCAGACGGCTGCAGCAGAATTTGCCATTCTTTCGGAAAAACAGAGCCAGAAGCGCAGTTACCGGAACAAAAGTGCCTAACGCGCGTTTAAGGCAGTGACAGAAATTTATGCCGTCTGAGAACCTGGGAACGTGGCCTGGTATTTTTACTATCTCTTTTTCTTTTTTTTTTCTTTTTGGAACCAAAACCCCCATACCGTTCCGAGAGACTCCGATCCGTTCCCTTCTCCCTGCGTGCAGGAGTGCGTCAGGGCTGATTTCAGCCCCTTGGAGCAGAAGGGTTTTTTTTTTTGCGGAGCCATCTGCCACATTCCCATTTTTGCATCATTTCCCTCCTACCGGGATGTTATTGAACAAGCAGCCGCAGCACCAAAATGGACGTATTTAATTCCCTGCTCCCTGCAGCTCTCTGCTGGGATACACTGGGAATGGTGTCGGGCACAGGCAGGAGGAAAGGGACAGAAGGAGGGATGGGGGATGCTCCCAGGGAGACGCAAGGCACCCATTATGCCAGGACGGGGATATTTACGGGATGCTCGCACACGGAGCCGGCGACACTTATGAAGCGGTGCTTTGACATAAAATCGAGTTGCCCACCCATGCCCTAACAGAGTGCAGCGGATGCTCTCCAGACCCCCCTCCAGCCTCGAGTATTCTCTCATTTTTACTGATAAGACAATCCGGTGATAACTTTCCTCGTGATAAACTTTTCAAAACAGAGCTTGGAGCAGACAGAGAAGGCACACGGCTGGCACCGAAGGGCACCGGAGCCCTCCTGCCTCGGTGGCCCTGCCGGGAAGGTGGGGGTGGCCTCGGCCACTTCCCCAGTCCCAGCCCGGGCACTGCAGCCCACGTACGCCCTGGAATTCCGCAGAAATTCCCATGGCCATGGGCACGCTGCAGCTGGCAAGGGGACGTCTTCCATAACCCGGTAACTCTTTCCAGCTCCCCAAATTATTGTAAAATAAAAGTGCTAATTGTCTAATGATGAGCGGCTGAGGGAGCTGGGGGTGCTCAGCCTGGAGAAGAGGGGGCTGAGGGGAGACCTTCTCGCTCCCTACAGCTCCCTGAAAGGAGGGGGGAGCCGGGGGGTCGGGCTCTTCTCCCAAGGAACAGGCCATGGGATGAGAGGAAATGGCCTCAAGTTGTGCCAGGGGAGGGTTAGGATGGATATTAGGAAAAATTTCTTCACCGAAAGGGCTGTGAAGCATTGGAAGAGGCTGCCCAGGGAAGAGCTGCCCGAATCACCTCCTCGCCCCGACTGCTTGAGGAAAAGCCCGGGGTAGCTGCCTCGGGGCTGGATTTCTCTTCAAATCGCAGGAGAGCACTCCCGTCTCGCAGTAAGCACAAAGAAGCCGGGCTCTGCGATTCCCGGAGCCCTGGCTCCGAAGCGCAGCCAAAACCGCAGCGTTTTGGTTTGCGGCACAACGTCACTGCACGCTGGGGACGCGGGGGAAGAGGCACGGGAGGAAGGGATGGTTTTGTTAAACGCAGTTTGTGGTCAGAGCAAGCCTCAGGAAGATACAGCCAGAGGGAAAGGTGAGGGAATTCTGCCAAGCGGACAGGTAGAAAAGGAAAAAAAGAAGGCATTTAAAATAAATCATTCTCTTCGAATGAGAACATTTTAACTACGAGGCAAGAAACACAAACCCAAGCCCCAGCCCTTCCCTTTGAACACACGGTTTCTTCAGCGGCCCCGTGCTCCTCCAAACACCCACCCAGCCATATGCCGCCGAGCACCAAAATAGAGCTCTTCAATCGTCAGGGGTTTGGCAGACTTAAAAAAAAAAAAAAACAAACCAATCTGAAGAAGCATTTCCCGCTAGAGACTGCCTTCCTGGGTTGGAAAAACTATTTCTCTCCATATCGAAAAGCACCATTTGCTGGTGCAGTACCCTACGGCTGTATCGGATGTGGATTTTTGGGCTCCCGGTTACACGAGCATCTCTGCCTGCAGCGAGGAGGGAGCAGGGCAGTGGCATTGGGGGGGACCTGCTGCAGCACCGGCGCCTCCTTCCCAGCATCCCTGCATCCCTGCCTGCATCCGCCCTGCAGGAAACGGCTCTCAGGGATGCCTGGGAGACGTATATTTAAACATACCACAAACCTGGGAGCCAGCTTCTAAGCTGGAAATAATGTGCCGTTTGGTATGAACTGTATCAACAGAAGGATGAAATACAACTGGGAAATAAACATCCCTTATTTAGTGTTGTTGGTCTAACATACGTATTAATTTCTTGAGTACCTTTGCAGCACTAAACACTTAAAGGCAACCAATTCCTCCCCAGAACTGCTTCAAAGCAACCTGCTCCCGTATGGGTGCGAGTCCTGCCCCTGACCTGCAGCCCCGGCTGGCCCGTGGCCGCTTCAGACAGAAAGCCCAAGGTGGGACACCCCCGTACAGACCCCGAGCCTCCCGCGGGAGAGGGAACACCTCATTCCCTGTCCTCTCCTGGGGTACTAGTATTTAAAAACTGCAGTGAGGACCGGCTGCCCTCGCGCTCCGTGTGCCCCAGAGGTACCTCGGGGCTAGAGCCGGGGGTGACGGCGGTACTCAGCTGCTGGGAACCAGGGGACAGCCCCCAAGGAGAGGGGAGAAGGGCATCCAGGGGAGAAGGGCATCCAGGCAAGATGCTCTTAGCATCACAAAGATGCTGAGGGGACTGGAACACCTCCCCTATGAGGAAAGGCTGAGGGATTTGCGTCTCTTCAGTCTGGAAAAAAGACGGCTGAGGGGGGACCTTATCAACACTTATAAATACCTAAAGGGTGGGTGTCAGGAGGATGGGGCCAGGCTCTTCTCAGTGGTGCCCGGGGACAGGACAAGGGGTAACGGGCACAAACTTGACCATGGGAAGTTCCATCTCAACACGAGGAGGAACTTCTTTACCCTGAGGGTGGCAGAGCCCTGGCACAGGCTGCCCAGAGAGGTGGGGGAGTCTCCGTCTCTGGAGACATCCCAACCCCGCCTGGACGCGTTCCTGTGCCACCTGCTGTGGGTGACCCTGCTCTGGCAGGGGGTTGGACTGGGTGATCTCCAGAGGTCCCTTCCAACCCCATGGTTCTATGATTCTATGATTCTAAGGCACAAATGACCTTTGGGATAGGGGCTACCCACAGCGAACGCCTGGGGAAGGGGGCTGCCTAACGCTGGCAACCCGAACAACCCCAAACCACGCCGCTCTGTGCTGAGGGACTCTTGGGCTCCTTTCCGCTGCAGAGATAAATCCCCACGTTGTCTCTAAACCAGCCTTCCTCGCCACAGCTCTTTCACCCGCATCCGTCTGGGCGCGCCTGTCTTGCACTTGAAGCGTTCAGAGTTCCCAGCTCCATCGCCAGCATCCCCCAGCCTGGTACAGCTTCTGTCATGTATTTAAAATTAATGCACAGTGCTTAACACAAGATCCCTTGAACTAAACATAGCATTTGCCGCACCGTCTCCGGTTTTAGCTGACAAACATTCTTGCAAACATGTCAGGCAGGCAGAATTTCCCAGGGAAGGGATGCATCAATTCCGTCAGTGCCGGGGAAAATGAGCATCAGGCTGGACCTGACAATCTCTGGGCTGTAAAAGTCTCTTCAGGAAACCAGACACACCTTGTTGCACCACATATATATATATGTATGTACACATACACACACCATATACATATATATTTAGGAAACAAGTTATGCCCTTCAGCACAGCACTGCATGCCCCTTGGCAGGAGAGTGGCCTCAGAGGTTGCTACAGGGACCCGAGCGCCAGCATCAATTATCTACTGGGTTTTAAAGCTAAGAATTACACTTAAATTACAGCAAAGCCACAAAAGCAACAATATTTGTCCAGCTCTTTCAGAAGCAATCCGCAAGAAGAGCATCCATGCAAAGGCCGGGGGAAACGGGATGCTTCTCCGGGAGAAGCCAAGGCCCAGCCAGGTGCCCACCCAAAATACGCAGTTTTAAATAGTCCTCTGAGTCCCGGCAGCTCCCACGGAAAATAAACACAGCTGCAGGAAGACGGGTGGAAAACCAGGCGGTGTATCCTTGCAAATACAGTCGTTCATTAGGCTTCACTTCCTGAGAACAGCTTCAGGTTTTCACGAAAATTGTATATGTATATATGTCCAGAAATGCCTCCGAGGTTTCAAAATAATCACGAACTTTAGCAAGGACAATACCTTAAACCCCAGGATTTTCTCATCTCTATGCAGTAATTTGCTAAGGGTGTCGCAGGTAGCTCCTGGAATACGTATGAGCGTATCCATCTAACCCAAGAGCTATTTACGTTTTGGGGGGTAATGACCATTCCCTCCAGGTTTCCCCCCATCCCTGGCACGTTGTACACCCTCCACCGCCGGCTGGGGACCGGCTTCAGCAAACCTGCCCTGCTCCCCTGGATGAGGACACTGCGCTTCTTGGCTGGAGTCAGATGCTGCCTCTCTCAGCCCCGAGCGAGGAGGCGAAACCATGTTCTCGCTCGTACTTGCAGTGCAAAAAGCCCTACCCAGGTGTGACCCCACACACCAGCGCACACCGCGGCCTGCCTCTGATACCAGCTGGGCAGAGTCCGCTCAGCCCGACCGGCTGGGAATTCCCGAAAATCCAACGTTGAAATGGCAGTATTTTTTAGGGACGTTTTTTAGCAGGAATGCAATTGCTATAATTTTCCTAAGGGCCATGACTGAGCCCCAGGCAGCCGGTGGGGCATAACTGGGTTTTATTCCTCCCATCTGAGCAGTCCTGGCTACAAAGAGCGGTGAAATAAGTTGCCCGTTTCCTTGGGTTGTCAGCCTTCGAAGACGGGGCTCGCTCAGCAGAACATCACCACGCCGGTCCCTGGCCAAGGCCAGTCTCTAACCCTGGCCTGGTGACGGACTGTTATCTTTAAGGCAGAGACGACGGAAGACAAAAGATGCTTTTCTTGAAAAAGCCATGGGACTACTTCACTTCCTCCTTATTCCTTAGAAGAGAGCGTGCGTGGCTACTATCGCACGGCTGCTGGCTACATGAAGCCATGCACCGTGCTTTCTTAGTGACAAAGACAATCTTAAAATGGGCCGAGCACAGAAAGATTCAGGCTCTCTTGCCCCTGATGCCTGCGGCACAGGTTCGGCAGCCTCAGGTGAAAGCCTGGGAGAAGAGCTCGGGTGGCCAACGGTGGGCTGAGCCCCCCGGCCGGTGAGTGGGGGCACCATTCGCCCTTCTCCCACGCAGAGGTGCTCTGCAACCTCAGCCCTGGGCTCCTCCTTACCAACAAGGGACCCCGTGGCCCCTTCCACCTCAGGATGGAGCGGTGGGAGTGTTAATGCAACGAGCGAGCAGGAGGCCACCGCAGGGTACGGTCCTGGCCCAGGTCCCTGCAGGAGCCAGTGAAGAGCATCCCATTTCCATGTGCAACTGGTCCTAGGGGATGAGCGTTATTTCTTGTTAGAAGGATTTTATCCGGGTGGTTTGGAGGCAGGCTTAGACTGGAGCTCTCAACACGTGAGCAGCTTTAAGACAAAAAAGAAGCTAAATGGGACAGCTCACCTTCAGCATTCCTGCCCAGAGGTGCCCTGATCCATCCTTCACCGTCCCCTCCTGTACCGGCCATCACACCCCCTGCGTGCAGGTCCCTGGAGGACCCACCCATAACCCCTTCTCGTGGGACCCTGGGGGTCTGCAGACCTTGTGCCACCCTCTGGAAAGGTCACCTTTCCCTTGGCAGAGAGGTGTCAACTTCTCCGTCCTCCTGGAAGCCATGGTGGAAGGTGGCTGGTGTTGGGGTGAAGGACCTGAAGAGGTACAGGGACCACCTGGCAGCTGCCACCTTCTCTTTGAGTTAACGTGCAGGGTCAAGGTCTCAATGGTAAATGTAAAGAAGATTTAAAGAAGCCTTACCACTTGTAACCAAGGAAAACCAGGTTTTTCCACAAATTGTGGAATGTGACAATCAGCCAACCGAAATCTAAGGCCTCCCCTTCCTCCAGTGAGCAGAGCACCTTCCCGTTAGCTCCCCAACCAGCTGAGCTCTCACCCCTCTAAACTCAGGCCTCCAGGCAAGCTTTCACAAAAGCCTCTTCATGCATTCAGTAGTTTTGCGTTGGTTTTTTCCCCTTGGCAATCTATTTGACTGATCTCTACTGATTATACAGGTGCACTCGTATCACCTGGTGCAGGACATTTCAGAGCTGCGCCTTCATTTGCAGCATCATCAAACCTCTCTCCCGTATTAAAATAAAAATAAAAAAAAATCCCAAAATAAAACCGGACCAACATTTCCTGATGCAAAGGCAGAAACGGCAGATAAGGCTCAGAGTTATTGAATGCTGTTTCCTTCATATGGCCCCATCTTCCATTACGGTTTATATACAAAGCATCAAGAAGATAATATAGCAGAAAATAATTTCCTGCGGCGTGCACAGGAGTGAGACTATTACAGCAGTCAGCGAAGGTTAATTAGTGACTATATATATTGCCATGTGATGTACTTGTTATTTCTATGTGCACCCCAGGAGAATAAATAAGCCACAACTCAAAGCTGCACTGTACAAATAACCATATGCCTACGAGGAGTTTCTAATTTTATCTACAACCCTTTTTCCTTACATTCGAACTGCACCGATATTAACTCTCACCGGCCTAGTTTAAAATTCTGCAAGTCTGGGCCGTTTTTGACCTTTTGGGGAAAACCGTGCCTTTTCTTTCAGAAAATTTCAAAAGCGAGTCAGCATTTTTGACATTTCCTTGTGAATTTTGTATGTTATTCTTTGTGACTTCCAACCCTATATTGCAGTCTGATGCTTTTCTTCTAGGAAAAGCCCTGTCGGGCTGCAGAGGTGCCTCCGCGCCTCCCCACAGCATGAGGCAGAAGGGGTTAACGTGAAGTGCTGAGCTGTTCAGATGGCAACTGCCATGAAAGAACTGTCCAAGTTCCCCAGTTCCCATCACTTGTTCAGCTTTAGGAAACGTGAACAATAAATCCAACAAGGTATTGAGAAAGCCTTTGATGAACAGAGAACACCTAGCAAGCTTTTCTGAGCTAAGTAGTTTTCCTAATTCAAAGATTTGCTAATTAATTCCCAAAACATGCTGGTGGAACTGACCAGACCCTCAGGGCTGGGGACCTGCCATGTTGCCAAGGGAGGCCGGAGCGTTGGCTTTGCCCATGGCTGCTGGAGAGACCTGTGTGAGCATAGAAGAGATGGAGAGGTGGAGGAGGAGGGCAAGAGAGGAGGAGGAGGAGGAGGAGGGCAAGAGCTGGAGATGGACAGGCAAGAGAGGAGGAGGGCAAGAGAGGAGGAGGGCAAGAGATGGAGATGGATGGGCAAGAGATGGAGATGGATGGGCAAGAGAGGAGGAGGAGGGCAAGAGAGGAGGAGGAGGGCAAGAGAGGAGGAGGGCAAGAGATGGAGATGGATGGGCAAGAGAGGAGGAGGAGGAGGGCAAGAGAGGAGGAGGAGGAGGAGGGCAAGAGCTGGAGATGGACAGGCAAGAGAGGAGGAGGGCAAGAGAGGAGGAGGGCAAGAGATGGAGATGGATGGGCAAGAGAGGAGGAGGAGGAGGGCAAGAGAGGAGGAGGAGGAGGAGGAGGGCAAGAGCTGGAGATGGACAGGCAAGAGAGGAGGAGGGCAAGAGAGGAGGAGGGCAAGAGAGGAGGAGGGCAAGAGCTGGAGATGGACAGGCAAGAGAGGAGGAGGGCAAGAGAGGAGGAGGGCAAGAGAGGAGGAGGGCAAGAGAGGAGGAGGGCAAGAGATGGAGATGGATGGGCAAGAGATGGAGATGGATGGGCAAGAGATGGAGATGGATGGGCAAGAGATGGAGATGGATGGGCAAGAGAGGAGGAGGAGGAGGGCAAGAGCTGGAGATGGATGGGCAAGAGAGATGGAGGAGTAGGGCAAGAGATGGATGGGCAAGAGAGGTGGGGGAGAAGGAAGAGGAGGAGGAGGAAGAGGAGGAGGAGGAGAAGGAGGAGGAGGAGGATGTTTAGAGGCTGCCAGAAAGTACTCAGTTCGCCAACAAGTACTCTGAAAAAACACCAGCACCCTGAAGCACTCTATGGAAAAACACTCCCCCTTCGCCCCCCAGCCCAATTCCTGTCTCTTTTGTGATACCGTTGTACTCAGAAATTCTACACGGCAGGCACAAACGCTGCCAGGACTGTGCGAATTCCCATTCTTCGCTACGGAAGAGCCATCTAAAGGCGTTGCAGGTTTTTCTTTTGAGGAATACAGCTTTTTAACCAACCGATGGGCGCAACTCTTTGTGCCAAATTACAGACGTGCTACGTGCCTGCCCAAGCAGGGCCCCACGCCTCGCGCCAGCACGGTGGCACCTGCTCATCTTTCCCCCCGTCCCCCAGCACTGCTGCCTGTTTTGTAGCCGCCGCCATCTCCCACCAGAGCCCGTCTGCTACCGGCAGTTTTGCAGGGCATTGATTATCCCCCCCGCCACCATCGCTTTTCAATACAGCAGCAGAAATGCGGCGCTGAAATGAATTAAGATTTCCAATAGAGACATTACGATAAAGGACGATGTAAATGTTCCGAATTCTAGGGGGGGGAAAAGGGTGGGTTACAACAAAACCGAAGCCTCTCTTCTCCTACTTTAAACTCCACACGCTGGAGCCGGTGAAGATGGGCTCCTCAGTGATGATGATGATGATGATTTTAAAAGCAAGGGCAATCTCATCACCTGAAAGCCAGGCAATGCCAGGAGAGGCCGGAGGCACAAGCACATCCCACACCGCTCCTGCCGGCAGACTGGGGAGGGAAAACCCTGCTCTGCAAGTGCAGCATCGGAGAAAATGAGGAGCAGAGCCCTGGCACCGCGGTGCTCCGGAGGCAAAGCAGAGGCCGAGGCTGCCGGGCTGAGGAGTCGGGGTCGGTTCCCAGCCAAGCAAGAGTAGGCTGGGGGGGGGGCAGGGCAGTCCCCGGGGAAAAAACCTCCCTTTTTCCACTCAAAAGTCAGCATAGGTGACTCCTTGGAAGGGAGTCAAGGATGCCCCTTCCCGGCTGCCAGCGCCCGTCACTGCAGCTCTTTGTCTCTCTCGCCCTCTGAAGGACTTTCATCTGCAATGGCACGCTTCCTATGTGCGTTTAAAAAAAAAAAAAAAAATCAGTAAAATTTGCACAAACGCAAAGCGAAGTTGTGAACTTCAATCGCTTTCTAAGAGAAGCCCAGCTACATCTCAAAAATCCTGGCTCTGGTGGCAGCCGTGCACCAGATGCTCTCCAGAGCACATTTCTCCTCTTCTCCATTTGCAAAAAAAATTAATAGTCCTTTCTTTGTCTTTTGTCTATTTCTTTTTTTTTTTTTTTTTTTGGATCTATTACTCACTTGTCTGTGCACCGAGGTATGGAAAACCATTTTGTGCGTTTCCAAGCTATTATCCTTCTCTCTCTGAAAGATGCAACGCTCCTGAGCCCAAACAGTGAGACGGGCTCCTCCGCTGCTGGGCTGCGGCTGCTTTTCTGTTGCAGCCCCTCGTATGAAACGTGCCGCACGCGTGACTCACGGCCACCAAACAGCACTGAACACGAGCCCGAGCATCACTGCACCTAGACCTGGAAAAGCCCAAAGCTCTGCTTCGTCCCACTGTGCTGGGTTCCCCATCTCCGTCTCCTACCCCTCCTTTCTTTACCCCCAGCAAAATATCCCACATTTATATTTTTTTATAACTTTCCGCATAGCAGCCACTGCTGCTCAGTTTATACTTTTTTTTTTTTTTCCTAAAAACCACATATCTATTGTTTTCATTTACCTGGTCTAGGAGACAGTCTGGGAGTCCAAATGCCCATCATCAAAAGTAAATCCTGGTCCATTGCACTTAAACTACTTTTGACACTGTGGGCTGGTTTGTTAACGTCACCCTTGGTGCATCCATAAACAAGTAAATTACACGCTAACAAAATCTGTATTTATGAAAAGGAATAAATTGCCTAGACTTCCTAACAGTCATATAACACACTTACCCAAACCCTTTCAACCCCCATCAGGAAAGCAATGATTTAAAGCAATCTTTTAACACACTTCACAAAAGTGACTTATTTATATTAACTTTTCTAAGAGGAGCCCATCTAAGCACTTACTACAGAGCAGGAGATAAATCCCACAGGAACCAGTCAGCAGGGTTAATTATTGTCAAAAGTAAGTTAAATTAAGAAAACTGAGAGTAGTTACTCTACTTTTGTAGAGTAAGTGAAAATAAAGTCCAAAAGTAACATACAGGAAGACTCAGATTACCTCAAAGTCTCCATTTAAACGTGGGAAGTGCTCCTTAAAATCATGTATTTTTGGCAAAAAATGTTATTTCCCTGGAAGCCTACCTAACAGTCATCACTCTTCCTCAAGGTAAAACCAAACCAAACCAAACCAAACCAAACAGTTTACTTATATGCCTAGGCTCCGATCTGTTTCCCAAGAGAGCAAGCCAACACAGCATTTTCCGATATGGAAAACCGGGAAGGGGGCTGCCCGGGAGGACGCTGCCCGTGCAGGCCTGAGGGCACCTCGGCGCAGGGCGACGGCCCCCCCAGCCCCCGCTGCCGCCCCAGCCGCCCTCAGCACCTCCCACACACCCCAGGGAAACCCGGGGGGGGTTGGTAGCACACCGAAAATCCCCCAAATCCGGCTGTTCCAACCCACGCCTGGGCCAGACCCACCGCCGCGTTCACCAGGAGCGGCCGGAACAGCGTTACCGCACCACCCGAAAGCCATTAATCCATTAATCACTGTGTTTGTGTTTACTGATGTTCTCAGGTTGATCTGTTCAACGCTAATGAGCCATTTACTCTCAATTAGAAGCCTCTCCCAGAACAGGGCTCTAATTCCAGCGAGTTCTGCTGATGAATTAATTACCACGCGAGCTCAGCCTCCCGCAGGAGCCTCTCCTCCCCTCGGAGCCAGGTCCCCCCAGCCCCCGCACCCAGGGAATATTATTCACCTTAGAATATTATTTACCTTAACGCTACTGTCAGCGACACGTTCCATGGGGAACGGGTACCCACAAACACACTTCAGAGTGGAAGGACGGGATGTTTTCAGGGGCACCATGGATCAAGCAACACCTTGAGGCACGTTTGCTGGGCAGGTTTTAAAGTCTTAAGCTCTTCCAGGTTCAAAAAAAACCCCAAAATCTTTTTTTTTTTATTATGTATTATATACGCATTATATGAATTTCCCACAGCTCTAAAATCCCGCCCAGGTCTGGCTGCTGCGAGAAACAGCCACAAGCAGAGAAAATCTTGCTCTGCGGCGCCCGCTTGGAAAGAAATATTAAATATAAATCTGTGCTATTTCATCACGCAACATTAAGTCAGCAATGTTCCACTGTGGGAAATTTCATCCCCATTACTGCGGACCGCCTGAATTTAAAGCATCTGCAGCATAATGAGGAAGACGAGAGGAGCTCCCGTGGAACGCTGCGAATATGCTTAGCACCACGGTTTGCGTCCCGTTAGATGATTGCGGCTAATATATGTGGAGCGTCACGCTACAAAATAAGAAGGCAAAAAGGAATGAATAATTAATAGGGCTCCGCAGGGTCGTTTGGAAGACAGCTATATTTAGAGAGAGGCTCTGGGGTCTGCTTTCTCCGGTGCTTGGCCTCTGGACCCTCTGGACGGAGCGAGCCAACACCGACGCTGCGCCGCACTGCCCCACCGCTGCCACGAACACCCGAGGTTCTCTAAGTTAAGAGCAACCAACTTTTCATGAGGCAGCGCCAAAGATATTCTCCGGGAACTGAGGCATGAAGCGACACCCCCTTCCTCTGCGCTGAAGCATCGCCATGCTGTGATTCTATGATTCAAAGAATGATTTAGATACCTCCCTGGAGGTAGAATCACAGAATCACAGAATGGTCTGGGTCGGACGGGACCTTCAGGACCATCTAGTGGTTCCAACCTCCCACTAGACCAGGTTGCTCAAAGTGCAGACACGGTGCTGAGGGCCATGGGTTAGCGGTAACCTGGCAGTGCTGGGTTAACGGTTGGACTCCATGATCTTAAAGGTCTCTTCCAACCAGAACAACTCTATGATTGCCCCTCAACACGAAGCGCCAGGTGCCTTCCCTTTCCAGTGAGGTTTCCATACTGTAGACATCAGCATCTCCAAGAGCTGAAATTGCCATTCTGAGATGCAAAACACTTGGGAGCAAATCCTGTGTTACACAGAAGGTGACAAACTGCAGACGAGGAACCGAGAAGAAAAAAAGCCTAATTATTGCGCTGCAGAAGCCGGCTGAGAAGCAAAAAACTGAGAGATACTGGTCACGTCATGACAGCAGGGAAAGCAGGTGTACACGGAAAACACTGGAAAGGATTTAGTGATTTAAACAAGACAGAAGGTTCAGCTACTTTGAGACTAAGGGAAAGGCAGATGAAACCTGTTACAGAAAACTGCCGGGCCAGCCGAGGGGTCCCCAGCAGCACAGCACCCGCTCCCACCCCTTGGGTGTCCCATGGACACGCGGCAGCATCACCCCATCGCCCCCTGACGCGCCACAGCTGCTGTACCACCGCCAGCAGGGAAGCTGGGGGCAGGAGAACCAAAACCTCCCCGGATGCCCACTCTGGCCGTTCCGCTTTTCTGCTGCCGTAGCTCAGTGTGCCCGAGCTGCCCCCAGAAACTCAGCAGGCTCTTGAGAAGCCCCGTCCCTGCCTCAGTCCCTGGCTGGCCCTGCCCGTTACATAAAATGAGGGAGGCAAACCATTCTGCCCGGCTTTCCACAAGGGTTTTTTCACGACTGGAACCCACGTAAATACAAACAGTTCTTTAAAGGCAGAAAAGCAACTTGTTGGGGAACATGGACGGCTCAAGAATAATTCCTATGCAATGCGTTACACAATTTGTTGGCAAAGATACGGCAATGACGCATGCCTTGGGATGGAGATGCAAGCGTCCAGCTGCAGTTAGATATTAAAAGCTCATTTTAAGTATCTACCCCCATGGGCAACAGCTATTTAAATGGGAAATCCCAGGGGCAATGACTGCAACTTGCACACCACCGCCAAGTAAAAGCCACCAGAGACTCTCCTTCCTATCCCTGCCCCACGTCTTTTGGGACATCCTAATAAATCTCACATCCCCACACTTGTCAGCTTCCAAAATATTAAAAAAACTGAGTCTTCACCTGTGTTGACCAGTCCAGCTCACACGGACGCAGCAAAGCAACCCCCGCCATCGCTGCACCCCCCGGCCCTGCTGAACCAGCCCACGGGACCACAGAATGGTTTGGGTGGGAAGGGACCTTAAAGCCCCCCCAGTGCCACCCCCTGCCCTGGGCAGGGACACCTCCCACCAGCCCAGGTTGCTCCGAGCCCCCTCCAACCTGGCCTTGAACCCCTCCAGGGATGGGGCAGCCACAGCTTCTCTGGGCAACCTGGGCCAGGGGCTCACCCCCCTCACAGCAAACAATTTCTCCCTCACATCTCACCTAAATCTCCCCTCTTCCAGTTTAAAACCATCACCCCTCGACCTGTGGCTCCCCTCCCTGCTCCAGAGTCCCTCCCCAGCTTTCCTGGAACCCCTTTAGGGCCTGGAAGGGGCTGGAAGGTCTCCCCGGAGCCTTCTCTTCTCCAGGCTGAACCCGCCCAGCTCTCCCAGCCTGTTTTTTTCCTGCTTTTCTCCTGCACAAGGGATGTTCTGCGAGGCAGAGCCAGGCAGGAGGATGGTGCTGGGGTGTCCGTGCCACCTCCCCTCACAGCACAGAATTCCTTCCTCATGTCTCATCTCAACCTCCCCTCCTTCCCATCCTCCCACCCACGAGCTGGAAACATCAGCAGCTGTGAACATCCTCCTGGAATATTTCGGCTTTAAATTTTAAGACACAGATAATCATTCCTAGGAGGCGTCACTGCCTCGGGCGCCAAGAGGCCGTTTCTGTATCGCCCCGAGAAGGTGCTCGGGGGAAGCAGCCGAGCGGCTTCAGCTTCGCTTGGGCAAAGTCTTTCCACGTTGTTCTCCTGAAAAGCCAGGAGGTGAGGGGAAAAGTTGCTTTTCACAGATGAACTAGAGAGAACAGAAAATGCACGTCCAAACGCCAGCATCAACAGCACCACTCTGAGACATCGCTTCCCGCTAGGAGCAATGGCAACAATACGATTTGAGCAATAAATCTTAACGCCAGAGCAAGCCACTTCGTAAACACAGACACCTGCGTGCTCTTCACGCACCAAAACTGGGCTCATTTATGTTGAGAAGAATATTTTTGCAATTTAGTTTGTTGTGTGTTATTCCCCACACTCCAGTCGGTTTTAAATATTCTCCTAATTCTTCTCTCTCTTTTTCTTATGCCATTTCCTTCCCTCACCAGCAAAATACTTACTGGCACCTTCAAGCTCCAATCTGGCAGCAAAACTCTGAGAGAGGGATTCAGAGGATGACACCAGCTACCAGGTAACTCACCATTAACTATTCCACGGCCCCAGGGCACCCTCAAACCCTCCGTTTCTGTGGATATTCTCTGCCTGAAGCCACAGCAGTAACCGGGGGGAGTTCAGCGGGACGTCCACCCCGCTGCTTCTGGTCATTCGTGGCTAAAAAATGTGAGTATTTGGAATTAAAGCCTTCCCTGTCCTATCCTTAGCCACAGGGATAACAAAACACAGAAGAAAAAGTAGTTTACTTTTCACGACCCTTACCGAATCTTGTTATTTTTCAGTAATTACTGAAATTTCTATCGAATTTTGTCCACTTTTACATTTCATAGATTCACAGAATGCATTGGGTTGGAAGGGAGCTTTAAAGGTCGTCCAGTCCATCCCCCCATTTCTTTGGGAACTCGCCCATAGTTACTTGCAAGTCGTTTTTTTTATAAGGAATTTACTAATTTGCAAGCGATTTGCTCATGAGCGTGACGAGGGGGTACAGAGGCAGGGCCCCTCGCGCTGGCCGCGGCTCATGTCCTCCACAGCTGGATCACCTCGGCACCAATCCTGGCCTCTTCTCCAGGGAAATATTCCTAAATTGGAGATCTCGCACTCCCAACGCTGTTACCGCACTTATCACCGCCGCTGCGCACCTGGTGGAAATGTAGTTTTTAATGTGGGAATTAAAATTAGAGCTCCGGGCGGGATGGTGACAGGGGGGTGACCTGCAGAGAGAGCCCCGGTGGGCGATGGGCTGGGAGCACTGGTCTCCCCACGGAAAGGAGACCAAATTGAGCGCCAAAAGCAGAACATTATCGATTCATCCAGGATCTGTCTTTATTATCCCTGCACCCACCTATGCTCCGAGGTCATAATTTTAACTTTAAAGTTGTTCCAAATCCTAGTTCCTCCGGTCCCAAAAGCAAAAAGGCAGAACCCGGCCGAAGCCCACCTCCACCCCAGGTTAAATCCCTGCCGGAGGGAGGGAGAGCACGGAGGCTTTGCTGGAGAAGGCGCTTGGCAACGCGACGGCGGAACGGCTCACAGCGATCGACAGAGGGAAGATTGAAAGACCTTAACACAACACCGCCTCGTCGGACACGGCGGCGTACACATGTCCCTCATCACAAACAATTAGTCACGCCATGTCCTCCGTTATTTATGCAGGAGATGGGCGCGCTCAGCTTTGTCCCGAATTATCCGGCTGCAGACACAGATCAATATCTTAACGAGGAGCAGAGGAAATCTCGTTAGAAAAAGGGTTGCGCCAAGAGGCCGCCTCATCTTTACGACATTTATCTCTGCGTTTCTGGGTTATCTTTCCTTCCGCCTGCTCAAACCAAACACCTGCCGATGCCCGATGGGGCCGGGGTGCCCGACTCGCACCGGAGCAGCCGTGGGACGCCACAGCATCTCAAAGCCACCACTCCCGCAAATATTCCGTAAAAACCCATTCTCCGCCTGCGGAAGGGACGCCGACACCACCTCCCCCAGCAGGGAGGACCATGGCGGCCGCAGCATCCCTCCCCCCGAGGTTCACCCCAAAAGCGAGTCCCCGACAGCGCAGGGCAGGGCAGCACTCGCCCTCCCCGGACTTTCTCACCCTTTTCCAGGTCTCCCTGCTCCCGGCATCGCCTCCTCGCCAAAACCAGCTGCTTCAGTGCCCCTGCTGGGAACCCATTAGGGTGAAACGACTTAAGGAGGCGATTACTTTTTTAAACCTTTGCCTTTTTAATAGGTAAGTAGGCTTTTTACATCGTTTGCTTAGCTCAAGCACAGGTCGTTAATTTTTTAAATTTTTTTTTTTTTTTTTTTTTTAAAGCCAGCAGGGGCAGAGCCGACTGCAGACGCTGTACATTAATAAAAATAATAATAATTAAAAAAAAAAAGCGTTGCTAACCAGCATCCCCCGTTACCCCCAGTACAGCCAGGTGTATTTCCCGTCCCTTACTGAGCAGGACCGATGTCACCATGTCCCCGGGAGCGCTGCCGGTTCCGCACCCCTGAGGATGCTCCCCGTGCTCCCCAATACACACACGTCGCACCTCCGGATTAACGTCCTGCCACCAACACAGGCCTTCTTGCAACTGCTAGTGATCCTCAATGCACACCATGTTCAATTCTCTCTTTTTCTGTGTCTCAGCTCTGCCAGGGAGCTGACTTTCCGTCAACACACAAATTTTGCAAACACATTGGTGCTGGCAGAACAAAAAAAAAAAAACCAGCAGAAACAAGTGATTCCGCCACAGTAAAATGGTCCATGAAGTCTATTCGCCCGGAGATGTATCGATTGCGGGATTAGTGCTGGTTCAGCGTGTTATCCGCGCGAGACTGGGGCAGACATGACGCAGTCCCGGGCTGGAAATCACCCGCTGCTTATCCAGCTTCTGGATCCGCTGTGGGCATGTCCCCTACCCCTTGTGTTAAAACTCCTTCTGCGGTTAGAGATGTATTTCAGGGTTGTTTTTTTTTTCCTAGAAGCGTTCTTAATGCTCAGATTTTGTCCCAAATGATAAAGATCCAAGGAATCGCTGTATCGGGAGGACGGCAAGGCCTTGGCAACGAGCTGCATGTGCCTTGGTGCCTCCCCAACCCAGCAGACACCAGCACCCTGCCTGGTCACCCTGCCCCAGGCACAGCCCGCCGTCATTTCGGCATCAAGCCCAGGCACGCCTGGCCAAGAGCAGCTGGGCAGCGTCAATCCCAAGGCTTCACAGTACGGACCCGCCCAGGAGGTCTGGGCAACGACTTTCGTGAGGGCTGATAAAAAGAAATAAAGGCAAATAGAATCATAGAATCATTAGGTTGGAAGAGACCCTTGGGATCATCGAGTCCAACCATCAACCCCACTCTACAAAGTTCTCCCCTACACCACATCCCCCAACACCACATCTAAACGACTCGTAAACACCTTCAGGGATGGTGACTCCACCACCTCCCTGGGCAGCCTATTCCAGGGTCTGACCACTCTTTCTGGGAAGAATTTTTTCCTAATGTCCAGCCTAAACCTCCCCTGCTGCAGCTTGAAGCCATTCCCTCTTGTTCTATCGCTAATTACCTGTGAGAAGAGACCAGCACCAACCTCTCTACAATGTCCTTTCAAGTGGTTGTAGAGAGGGATGAGGTCTCCCCTCAGCCTCCTCTTCCTCAAACTAAACAGTCCCAGCTCCTTCAATCGCTCCTCATGAGATTTATTCTCCAGGCCCTTCCCCAGCTTCGTTGCCCTCCTCTGCCCTCGCTCCAGCACCTCCATATCTCTCTCATGTTGAGGTGCCCAAAACTGGACACAACACTCAAGGTGTGGCCTCACCAGTGCTGAGCACAGGGGGACAATCACCTCCCTACTTCTGCTGGTCACACTATTCCTAATACAAGCCAGGATGCCATTGGCTTTCCTGGCCACCTGGGCACGCTGCTCTAAAGTAGTACGTACTTTAGAGTAGTACGTACTCTAAAGGAGTGGTTGGGGGAAACCCAATCACAGCCTGCCCAGGGAGGCGGTTGAGTCACCATCCCTAGAGGTATTTAAGAAACGTGTAGAATTGGCACTTCAGGGCATCCTCTAGTGATGGAGATTGTAGGGGGTTTTTTGTGTGTGTGTATGGTTGGACTCAATGATCTCAAAGGTCCCTTCCAACCATGAAGAGTCTACGATTCTATGACTCAATGTGATCACTTTTTCTCTGGCCTGCAGTATTTTAGTGCCAAATCACCATGTCCATTCCAGCGGGGAGCTGGGGTGTGTAACCAGACTGCTTCCCCACTGCTCCGGGGTGGAAACTAACCCCCATGGCCCTTCCCACCTTTTGGGGCTCAAGGAAGACCATGGCCTCAAGGGGACCATGCCACTGGCTCCCACGGCACAAGGGGAGCATCGCTGGAGAAGTGTGCAGGAGCCGCCAATTAAATAAGCCATAGGTGCAAGGAAGTATTTTAGCCACTATGTCCATAGAATCACAGAATCGCCTGGGTTGGAAGGGACCTTTAAGCTCATTGAGTCCAACCACCAACCCAACACTGCCCAAACCCCCCTAACCCACGTCCCTCAGCACCGCGTCTGCCCGGCTTTTAAACACCTCCAGGGATGGCGACTCCACCACTGCCCTGGGCAGCCTCTTCCAACGCGTGACAGCCCTTTCCATGAAGAATCGTTTCCTACTATCCATCCTAAACCTGCCCTGGCACAACTTGAGGCCATTTCCTCTTGTCCCATGGCCTGTTCCTTGGGAGAAGAGCCCGACCCCCCCTGGCTACCCCCTCCTTTCAGGGAGCTGCAGAGAGCGAGAAGGTCTCCCCTCAGCCTCCTTCTCTCCAGGCTGAGCACCCCCAGCTCCCTCAGCCGCTCCTCATTAGACTTCTTCCAAATTCCCAAAGTCCCTGATACAGCATGAATGTTGACTTTTGCTAATAAACTACAAGAGCAATTTAATATCTTTGTGATAAGGCGTCGCTGTGCTGCATCGCGGGCAGGAGGGATGCTCCCTCCTGCGACACCACAGCACCGCCGCGCCGGCCATGCCACCAGGGACCACAGCCCTCGCTCCTCCCAGGAACTGCCCGGTCATCTCCCCCGGGGAACAGAAAGTGGGGCTGAGCTCTGTATATCTGTTAGGAAGTACATCCCCCGGCACCTCCGGTGACCCATGCCATGGCCACCGATGTCTCGCCGGGTGCTGCGGATGCTGAGGGGGCTGAGGTCCAGCTGGGCATGGGGGAGGCTGGGACGGGGACATTTGGGCGTGCAGAAGGTGACTCTCTACGCTCAGGGGACATCTCTGATACTTCACTTCCACACCCTAAGCAGATACGAAATAGTAAAGGGTAGTCATAACCCTTCCAAAGCCCATATTTAGCTGGAAAAATCAGACCAGGCACCTAACAGCCCATCAGTTACCCGACTGCTGCATTTATCGATGGTTTTGAACGTGGCGGCAGTTACGGAATGACGATCAAAGACCCCTCTGAAGCCCCTACAATCACACATCACCTTGGCAATGGCTTGGCACGTTGCAAATTTCTCTCTCAAAAATCAATATATTGAATAAAGCCCCTTAATAACTAACTGGCCAGCAGCAACGGGCGCCGTCACCCGAGCAGAGCACACCAAGGTGCCACATTATATTGTCTTTACATAAGTAATCCAAAACAACCATTTCTACCAAAAGGCACCTACACTGAGTATCAACCAACAAGCGAGGCTCTTCCTAACTTTCACTAAGAAATTAATTCTTAGATACCAAACAATTTTTTTTTAAGAAATTGAAACTTTCTGGAACTTCTTCCGCGCACTCCTAACCATCTTTCCACAGAAATACATCAGACATTGTGCTTCATGCTGTGAAACGCCACTCAGTATTTAGGGATCCTCAGGCAATTAAGAAACTCTTTAGCAAGCGATATGTGACAGGAGATTGAAATCAGGTCAGATTAAGAAAAAAAATTCTTTTAGCACCGTTAATTCTACCTCTTTTGCTGCATTTCTGCTCCCGGCCTACCAAGAGAGCTGGCTGTACCGGCCGCGGAGGTGCAGCTGCGGACCATAAATGCATAATCCACAAAATGCAAATATTATTTTTTTTTTTGCCTACCAACTTGCCCAAATATATTTTCCTCCAAGCACAAAAAATTCCAGCCTTAGAAGTTAATTGGCTGGAAAAGTTATAAATAACTGGAAGCAGAGAATCACAGCTAAAGCACCCTTTGGACCCCGCCGGGTAGGAAGGCCGTCAGCCAGCACCCAGATCTCCCAACAACAATAAACGTTCCTGACCCCGAAAATGAGAATTCAGTGAAAAAAGTGGGGGGGGAATGGACTTTTTGGTGTTGGACTTGATGGTCCTCTGGAAGCCGGGGCTGGCAGCCCGGTGTGCAGCACATCCCTCACCCGGGCACCCGCGGGTCCCCGGCGGGTGGGTGGGATGGTCCAACACCTCCTCCCGGGGTGCCTGCAGTCCCACCAGCGGCCCCCCCGGACACCCTGACCCTGCCTTGCTCCTGGTGACCACAATATAATATGTTGAAGACCTACAGAGAGTTTATAATTAAGAAAAAAAAGACAATGAACCTACACTAAATGATGGAATTGGAGGCGGAAGCTGCTCCCAGGATGCCCAGCACCTTCTATCAGTGCTGCGATGACACACACAGATAAAACAACTCTGCGCCTCCATGAATCCGTCCCCCCCCAGCGCTTTTCCCCTCTGCAAGTGATACGCCAGAGCAGGTCAGAGCAGACGTGCTGGGTTCTGCAGCCGGCACAGACCACCATACGGGCAAGTTTTCCCAGTTCCTCCTTTATTTCTACTGTAGCTGGACATTGTGTACAAGCAGAACAGAAAAGGATGGAGAATCACGGATGCAATATCACATGCCTGCCTTTCACCTTCCTTTCTCTTCAACTTTTTTTTAATAAACTTTTCCTGCAGCCATAGTTTGCCATTTATCAGTAATGCATTAACTGAACCCCATCACATTTGCTAATGGGTTTATTTTTGACTTCAAGAATAATTCAGTATAACAAGCCGAGATAATAATCTTGTTCACTGGATGCCTCCAACACCAGATCAGTGTTAAATAACTCAGTCAAACCGTGTCTCTGTAGGGCAGGATGGCGCCTGCGTGCGGATGCAAGGATGGGGGGATGCGGTGATGCAAGGATGAGGGGCTACAGGGATGTGGGGCTGCAGGGATGCGGTGATAGGGGGATGCGGTGATAGGGGGATGAAAGGATGCAGGGATGCGGGGATGAAAGGATGCAGGGATGCGGGAATGTGGTGATGAAAGGATGCAGGGATGTGGGGAGGCAGTGATGCGGGGATGAGGGGATGCGGGGATGAGGGGATGAGGGGATGCGGGGATGAGGGGATGAGGGGATGAGGGGATGAGGGGATGAGGGGATGTGGTGATGAAAGGATGCAGGGATGTGGGGAGGCAGAGATGCGGGGATGAAAGGATGCGGGGATGAGGGGATGAGGGGATGAGGGGATGCAGGGATGAGGGGATGAAGGGATGAGGGGATGAAGGGATGCGGGTATGAAGGGATGCGGGGATGAAGGGATGCGGGGATGAAGGGATGCGGGGATGAAGGGATGCGGGGATGAAGGGATGCGGGGATGCGGGGATGTGGGGATGAGGGGATGCGGGGATGAGGGGATTGCAGGGATGAGGGGATGCAGCTGCCCCCCAGCCTCCCCCCGCAAGGACAGAGCCTGCAGGCTGCTCCTCTCCCCCCAAAGCCCAGCCCTGTGCAGTAAGAGCCTCTGGGCTCTTCCCAGCCCAAGCACATTTTTCCCCTCCATAACATTCAGGAGCTCCTAATTACATTTCGGATGACTCTCCCCAGCACTCTCCTGAAACACCACGGCATTTTACCCCCAACAGGCTTTTTCCCCTTCTTCCTGCCAAGGGATTCTACCGTAATTCAGTTAGTTAAAAGTAGCACGTAGCGAAGGTTTGATTTTGTTAACGCACGCGGCTAAAACAGCTGTCCTCTTCAGCTTAAATCTCACCTCGGCTTGACAAAAACCAGAACAAAACAAGGCAAAACCAGACACATAACAAGGCTTTAAACAAAACCGACAACTATTTTATGTCACCCGTAAAACTGCGCGAGCCCTGCAGCCCGTACAGAGCGGCTGCAAATCACCCCTCCGTCCGTGGGTGGAAGAGCGAACCTTTGTGGAGGTTCTTCCTTGGCAGACGAGCCCCGAGGCGTCGTGACCCAGCCAGGGATGGCTGGGAGGGGTCGGGGGCTGGCGGGCTTTGCTGGGGCAGGGTTGCTTTGCTTTGGGATGTAACCGACGCAATGGAAACGCGTGTTCGGAAATGCAATACTGGAGTTTTACCAGTTTTCCACCTCGGGGAAGGGCTGCGGTCCCCGCCTGCAGGCGGCTCCGGCACCAGCCTGCGCAGAGAGGGTTTGGGGGAAGAAGCTGTAAACGAGGGTCACGCAAAATAACCGCGTTTGGTGGAGCAGCGGAGGATGCTGAGGGCACCGCATCCCTCCGCGGCCACGCGCTCGCGTTCCCGGCACAACCGCGGCTCCGCTGCTTCTTTAGCGCGACCGTAGGATTTGACTCAACACGCCGTTTGCTGGACGGTCACCGGTCTGCCACGAACAGCCTTTGTAGCTGCGAGCAGAACAGCCCTCGCGCAGCCCTGTGCCAGCCCTGCCGTCCCCGGGCAGCTCGCCACCCATCCAAACAGCCCGGGACATCCCGTTATTCCAGAGCAAGCAAACCCCACATAAGCTCTTCAGAACAAAATAAGTGCCCTCCAGCACTCTAAACGTGTGGATGATATTAGAAGGAGCCTCTTCTCAGGCTTGCAGAACACTAACAGCAGAGGTTCCAGCGATATTTAATTTGTTTTTTTTCTTGGATCGCGATTCATGATCCCTCAGGTGAGCGAGCGCATGAGGAACCACCCCGCAGGGAGCTGCCGGGAGCCGGAATATTTAGTAAACCCACCCCCCCCCCCCATTGTGCTCTAAATAAAGAACAGTGAGCATAAAGGTATCCAGGACAAGGAACAGGTATCCATGGAGAAGACAGCTGGGCATTGCTTCCAGGTTTTAAACAGACAGAACATCTGCCGGAGGCAGGTACCCTGATGAATATTATCTTTAAAAAATTAAATAATACTGTAAGAGGTATCAATTGGCGGCTGACCAAAAAAAAAAAAACAAAACCTGACAATATCGTTAATAATTTATTGAGGATAACCATCCAGGGAAAGTCTGCCTTGCCGGTTTGATCGGATATGTTAACTAAGGAGAGGAAATAAGTTGCTACATAAAAATAATGGCTGAGACTTCAATACAATACATGAAATACTCCCTCTGAAGCGGAGCATCCCTGCCCTTCCCGCGGCTCCACAGCACCCTGGGGACCAGGGACCGTCTCAGCCTGGGAGACATCGCCCCCCGCCACCAAGGCGCTTTCCCAGCGGACTCCCTGCTCCTCACAGAAGTGCGACGGATTCCAGAAAAAAAAACATTTCTGCCCCCCAACCAGCTATTCCGATATCACAAACAACACACATTAAACTGTAAAAGGAAAGGCCACGTCCATAGTTATAAACGTAAAAAACATTTGTAAGCTTTTGGCACGACGCCGGGGCGGTACTTTCAGCCGAGCCCCACTCTCCGCGTAGGGAGGACGGCAAGTGCGTTCGCCACAGCTTGCATCGCCTCCTCCCGTCCATCAGTTCTTCCCAGTCTGGAGATGAAAACGTATTTAACGGTACTTCGAGCTCCGACCCCAACCCTGAGCATCCCTGAGGCCGAGACAACCCCCGGCCGCCAGGCGCCACCTCACAGCTCGAGGATTTCCCTTCCAAAACACCCAGGCACCTGCATGCCCCAAAACCGGAGAGATTTATTTTTTTCCCCCATCAAGGCTTGGCGAGAAACAGAGAAAAACGTGCATCTCTTGCTGCGATGAGGACACTGACAGCTCCTGTCCGGCTGCCAAAGCCGATGGATTTAAAAAAAAAAAAGAAAAAAGAAAGCGGATACGGCATCTTCTGCGTGCTCAGACTGAGATGCCAAAGCCAAGAGGACAGGGAATATTCGGGCTCGTTTCCACAAGATGTTGCTTTAGGAAAGAAACCTTTTAGGAAAAAAATCTTTTAGGAAAGAAATCTCGGTGCAGAGCCATGGGCTGGACGCGGTGACCGGCACCCAACACCCCCTGCCCACCACCAGCAGCTCCACAGGGTCCGGTAGCCCCATCCCCACCTGCTCCAGCCACACCACACCACGGACACCCACGGGCACGGGAGACCGAGCCCCATCCTCGTGCTGCAGCGGTATTGCCAACGGCCATAACCGAGCCGGCCTCGCAGGAGAGGTGGGAAAAAACCTCGAAAAACCTCCAAAACCGGGCCTGGGCTTTCGGAGAGTTGTCCTCCAAACAGAAAACATACCAGGAGATCTAGTTCTGGGGTCGTCTTTCACGCCAAGCAAGCAAACAAATAAAAAATGTCATAATAGACCATAACTCGAGGTGAAGTGCATCAAATGAGAGCCGCAGCCTCCCCGCCGGGACCGTCCCAGGCAGGGCAGCGGGATTCGGGGCGACCCAAACTCCCCCATCCCAGGGAAAGGCCAGGCTGCACGGGCTGAGCTCTCCGGGGCGATGGAGACAAGCAAATCCATGATTAATAAAACGCAGCCCAACAAGAAACAGAGTCAGCAGGCAACTCTTTATCTTAACTAAGTTTATCGGGCTTAATTTCATTGTTTCTGCCTTCTCAAACGCTCCTGCCTGCCCTTCCTCCCCTCCGCCCTCATCCCAGAGGAGCCCTCCCTCCATCCTTCCCACTGGGAAGGCCGCAACCTTATTTATACACTTATACATCATTTCATATTTGAAAATATGAAAAACACTCATTGGGAGGAAAAAAAAAAAAGGAACACAGCAAAGTACAAACTGCCCCAACCCCTTGTTTCGCATCAATGCGCCACTAATTAACCCTGGATTACAAACCGAAGTCAAGCTTAGAAGGGCTTCACAGAGCTGGCTACCAGGTGCAAGCCTTTCCCAGGACATATCAGTATTTCCAGCTTTGTTTTCCACCCCTTGATATCACCCCTTGATAGCTGCTCTGCTGCCCCATTGCTGCTCCGCTGCCTCAGAAGCCCCATCCCAGCCCCATCCCACGAACTCCAAATCACGGAAAGCCACCACCGCACAAAGTAATCGAACGGTGTTTGTCAGCTGGAAGAGAGCAAGGTTGCAAGGAAGGGCAAAAATGGATTTGTCAGAGCAAATCAGGTCAAATCGACTTAATTTCCCTGCAAAGCTGAGGAACGGGGCTGCTGAGTAGGAGAGAACGCGACTGCCTGCAAGAATACAGTTTTTAAAATTTACTTTGCAATAACATTAACAAACTAGAGGAAAGAAATGAGAAAGGTGCACTATATGAGGAAACGGATAAAAAGTGCAGCTCTTGGAGCAGGAATATATTCCTGCGCCAATACAAAAATGGAAGGTTTCCCATTTAATTCCCATCAAATTCCACGGGATTTAATGGGAATTTAAGGTGACAGCCTTGCTGGAAGCCCAGCCTAGTCTGCGGGGTGGTCCCTGCTGGAGCACTGGGGAATGAGCGTCTCCGTCCTTTATATTGACCCTGCCTGGGATTTTTTTGGCGGCGGGAGATGCTGGGGACCAAAGGAGCCAGGTGTCCCCAGCATCACGGAGCCCCGGGCACTGGGACCTCCCGCTGCTCAGCTGTGCTTGTTCCGCACAAATACAGCGCCAGGAGCAGGCACCGCGGCCCCAGTGATTTACACAAAACGTCCCTCAGATCCACGGTGGCCCAAACTCCGGTCCCGGCGCCAACCCCAAGGCGCCCGGGAGCTGAACAAGGTCTTTATGCTGCTCTTCCCGCAGGTCCCCAGCAGCATCCTTGCGACTCCAGTACCGGGGCTATTGTAGCCAAAGCTTTTTTCTGTCCAGAAATACAAAAAAAAAAACAAACCCCAAAACCCACTAAATCATTTATACAACTCGGGCAGGGACTGTAAGAGGATGAGAATAAAATTAACGTCTCCATTTTACGAGAAAAAAAACAAAAAAAAGGCGAGAAACAGCACAATTTGAGCACTGTAGAGTGTTCTTATTCGTCCGTGAATTTCCCACAGAGGAGCAATCCGGGTGTATGTTTAGCACAAGGAGCGTCTCCACGTCCCTGCCCGCCGGGGGCTTCACGGGAGCGAAGAATTCCCTGCCCGGCGCTGCAGCGGGAGAAGGCAGCGCCCCGTCGTATTGGGTCAGGGAGAAACACAAGCCCTTCGCATTCCACGCCTTTCCAACCACCTGCCAGGGCTTTGAGGGTCCTGTCACCGTCCCCCAGCCCCACTGGGGACATCCTGCCCCTCCCCGGCACCGCCAGACCAACCAGAACGCCTCCATCCGCAGAAGGGATGCGGGGAGGCGCGTTCCTATTTCTCTCGTCAGAGCCCTTCGATTTCCCACAGGCACGGCGCAGATTTCTATCGGAGATCAGGTTTTAGTGCTCCCGAGTTTTCTGGCTGATTGCACGTGTCGCTCCCCCCGAGATTCCCAGCTCGCGCTGAGCCCTCCCGTACTTATCCATGGCAGAAATTGCACCCGACGTGGATACAAGGTCCGCCCGTGCCAGCACCCGCAGGAGCGGCTCAGCACAAGAAAGCTCGTTGGAGGAGAACGTACGCTGTTCGATTAAGCGTGAATAAGAGTATTTTTTGCAAAGACATGACTTCTGATGAATCACCGGTTGTTCAGATTATATATGGTGAAAGGAAAGCTCCTGCAGAGCTCGGGATTAAAACCACCGGCGTTTCTCTCTCCCGTATCTCCGAAGAGATCTGAGGGGAAAGAAAAAAAAAAAAAAGAAAAAAAAAAAAAAAGGAGAAAGAGCCACGAAGGCTTTGGGGAATCGCTGCCATATGCAGGAGGCATGTGTTATCCGAAATACAACGTTATCCGAAATACGTTATCCGAAATACGTTATCCGAAATACAAGGGATTCTGTAAGTTACGTACGGGATGCAGTCACCAAAACCGTTCTCTCCCGGTTGTGCCTCCTCAGAACTCGCCGGCAAATCCATACACTCCTGCTATGTTTTCCCAGCACTTTACATTTTTTCATTAGCATTAAAAAAAAAAAAAAATACCTTTTTTTCCCTTTTTAGTTTTTTTTGGAGCAGCTGAGCCCTTTGGCTGTGCTTTTGGGGGGGCAGCGGCGGCAGGGGGGGGCAGGGGGAGGCTGGGCGGCGAAAGCCCCCCCCAGTTCAGCGCATCCTGGCTTTGGCAGGGACAAACCCTGTCTCGCCTGCGCGACCAACAGCTACTGGTTTTAAAAAGCTAACAGGCGTCAGGTAAGGGTAGCACTGGAAAAAGAGTTAGCTGAACTGCTAAGACCACAGCATTTTAAAGGGCTATTTTATCCTGTTTAGGCTATGCTTTGGAAAAAAAAAAAAAAAATGAAAAAAAGCCCCTTTCATGTTGTAGAACTGCTGAATTGTTCTTTTTCCCTGTCACCTTCCCACCTAACACACCTTACCGCTCTCTCAGGACTAAACCAGTGGTGGAGTCTCCCTCCTTGGAGATACTGAAAAGCCATCTGGACACGGTCCTGGGTGGCCCTGCTTGCGCAGGGGGGCTGGACCAGATGACCTCCAGAGGTCCCTTCCAACCGCAACCACTTGTGATTCTGTGCTATTTTGCAGAGAAGTGGTTCAGAGAGATGATTTCTAAGCGAATTTAGCCATCGAGTTATCCCTGGTGAAAGCTGGCTTGGGCTCCCCAAGACCCTGGTCCCCTCCCACCGATGCAGAAGGTGAGGCCTCCCTTCATCCCTTGCCAAAGACCATGACAAATAGGTCCACGACACACGTGCCAGGTCCACAATCCACCAAACCCAAGCTACCGACAGCTTGACGGGCAACCCCAGAGCAAGCAGGGAGCCGTCGATGGTGGAGCAAGGCCGGCAGGCGCGGCGCCCGCTCTGGACCTGGAGCTCCTCACTCTACCGCTCGATCCCCATCTCTGTCCTGCCAACACAACGAGGCTGACGATACCTTTCGAACACCAAGATCTGGTCACAGAAACTACTGTAAGACAGTGGGGAAGGAGAGCGAGAGGACGAACGAGGTTCCATTTATGAAGCCTATCAACTATCAAGAGCCACAATGTTATGCCTCCGCTTGGCTCTTCCGTTACCTCCAGAGTATCGTCCCCTCTCTTCTGCCCTCTGCCCACAACACTTTGCCCACACCTGCACAAAACCCCCAAAATCCAATTGATAAGATAAAAACAGAACACATTTTATGTTCCACCTCTAAGGCTGCTAAATTTGTATTGGGGATTCTTTGAAGCTAAGCAACCTTCAAAATAACGCACAGGAAAACCATTTTTAAATAGCCCTAGAAATTATCTAAATCACACTAGCTTTCAGATCTGTATTCCAGTTCTTTGTTCACTCACGTTGTTTCAGTTTTGAAATCATTCCCATGTATCTGTTTCTGAGAGAAACCTGCCTATGGAGACCCAACAGTTTCATAAGTCAAGCTATTCATGTTTTTAAAAGTAAAACCAGTGGAATATGCCTTTGATTCCATCTCTGTTTATTTAATTAAAAAGCCTGGCAGGCTGTTTGATTTCTTTAATCAGAAAATGATGTGAAAAGGTTTCCAAAACAAGATTTAATGAGTTTTGAAGATGGATGCGCATACCATCCCTGCCAGCTTTCTGTACGTTTCAGGTTCTTATTAACTGTTCGTATTTTTTTTAGCAACTTCAGCAGCTTATGGGTAAGTCGCAGGATAACACAGCGATTGTAAAAGGCTACGTACTCCCAAATGCAGGCGGAGGCAAAGCCCCAGAAGGGGAATCCAGCGTAAGAGTCAAGACTTGTTCTCCCCATGAACACCACCGGGAAGCTTCGCTGACAACAGAGCTTAAAATTCTCCATCACAATAATGTGAAATCGGGACAATAGGTTTTGAAAAGAAACGCTTTGAGTGTTCTTCAAAATTATATGTTATCATAATAATGGAGGGGTTGAATATATATCAAAAATAATCCTAAATGATTAGCAATTACCCTTATGAATCATAACCATCTTCGGATTCTGCAAAGCCATTCGAACATCTCAGCTGTGAAACTCTCCCATCTCTGCCTGACACTCCAAAAAATGGCAATAACCCAAACCCCCTGAGCCAGCGCTGAGCACCCTTCCCGGGGCAAGGTGCTGGGCTCTTAGGGGTGACCCCAGAGCACCCCTCGCCCAGGAGTTTGCCTGCGGGTGACAGAGGAGGTAGAAGAGAGGCAGGAGCCACCCATGGTTACCTAAAGCATGCATGGCCATGACCCCTCCCGTGACCTCCTAAAAAATATCTGTCTGCTGAGGTATTTTTTCATAGAATCATTGAATCATGGAATGGTTTGGGTTGGAAGGGACCTTACAGCCCCCCCAGTGCCACCCCCTGCCCTGGGCAGGGACACCTCCCACCAGCCCAGGTTGCTCCAAGCCCCGTCCAACCTGGCCTTGAACCCCTCCAGGGATGGGGCAGCCACAGCTTCTCTGGGCAACCTGGGCCAGGGGCTCACCCCCCTCACAGCAAACAATTTCTTCCCCAGATCTCATCTAAATCTCCCCTCTTTCAGTGTAAAACCCTTCCCCCTCGTCCCACGGCTCCCCTCCCTGCTCCAGAGTCCCTCCCCAGCTTTCCTGGAGCCCCTTTAGGGCCTGGCAGGGGCTGGAAGGTCTCCCCGGAGCCTTCTCTTCTCCAGGCTGAACCCCCCCAGCTCTCTCAGCCTGTTCCCACAGCAGAGGGGCTCCAGCCCTCCCAGCATCTCTGGGGCCGCCTCTGGCCCCGCTCCAACAGCTCCGTGTCCTTCTGCTGTTGGTGCCCCAGCGCTGGAGGCAGCGCTGCAGGGGGGTCTCACAGAGCGGAGCAGAGGGGCAGGATCCCCCCCTGGCCCTGCTGCCCACGCTGCTGGGGATGCAGCCCAGGCTGCGGGGGGTTCTGGGCTGCCAGCGCACGTTGCCGGTGAATGTTGAGCTTCTCATTCCTCCTGTTCCCTAAAAGAAAGGGCTGGCTGGAAAGGGGAAGGGCAGGGGAGATGGGCTCTGTGGAGCTCAGCCCCGCTGCTCCCCCGGGAGGTCCAGGAGGGGTCCAAAGACCCTGGGTTCCTTCCCCCCGGGGATGCGCCGCGTCCGCTTCCCGCTTCCCACCTCTTATTATCCACACAGCCCAAAAGCTGTAATTAAGGAGGGTAAGAAAAGCATAAAGAAATGTTGGTATTACCCAAAATTAAAATTTCAGTGACGAGGCAGTAAATTAACTTAATCAAGTTGGGAGGCATCTACGAGAAATCATTTTTATATGATTTAATGAGAGGAGGCATCGGAAATGGTGATTTTAATCAGCCAAGTGGGATTTATAAGCAAGAAGATCCTGCTTAAACAACTCATTAGACTCCTCCAAAAAATCTTTACTGCCTCTGCAGACAGTCAAAACAAAATTTATTGTATATATTTACTAATTCTCTAAACCCCTTGGCAACATTGCATACCAAAAGTCAACTGATTGAAGCAGAAAACAAAGTTAAAGGAAAAAAAAATATTTTCATAAGCACCTGCTAGAGAAAAGCAAGAGGCTCTAAGTCCCTGTCAAAAGGCAGAGCTGACTCAAACCAAATGCTATTAGGACGCCTAAATCTCTATTTATCATAAATACATATTTCTCATTAGAATGAGAAATACTCGATACCTTCTAATGCTTTTTGTAATTTGTAAGGCGCTTGCACCTGGCCCGCAGCACGCGGCGACGGCGGAGGGCTGGGACGGGAACGACGCGGGAAACGGCAAAAAACCCAGGATCCTTCAAATGTCTCACCCCCAGGTTGCGCCGTCCCCACATCACCCCCGGCATGACGTCCCTCCCAAACGCCACGCAGAAACGCGACAGTATCGCTAAACGTATCTCAAAATCGTGATTTATAGCTCAGTGAGAGGCTGGAGCATTTCAAAACATGCCAAGAGCCCTGCATCCGCCCCACGGATCCTTCCCGGGACTTTAATTCCCTCTTTGTTTTTCTTTATTGAACCAGAAGCCCGCAATGATTTTTTACGGGTGTTTCTGCCTCCTTCAGAGCCGGAGTAACGGCCGCTTCTGTCACATCAGCACAAGAAGAAGAAAAGATGTGCCAAGAGTATACTATGAAATAAATATGTTTGCTATTTATTATTATTATTATTATTATTATTATTATTATTATTATTATTGGCTTGCTGTGTGATTCTTGACGCTGGGGCCCGCAGGTGCCTACAGGACACGGGAGAGGCGCGTGAGCCACTCGGCTCCTTACAGGGGACGCTGTGGGTCTGAGCGCGACGCCGCAGCGCTTTTCAGGCAGACGCAGGAAATCTGTCACTTCAAAAAAAAACAAACCAGGGGCGCAGGCTGGAAGCACTCGGCGACCCCCTGAAAGTCGGCAAGTCGAAGCCCTTTGATGAATACCAAAGCCTTTTCCGTTAAATATGCTACAAACGAGGGCGGGCGGAGGACGCGGGGCGGGAGCCCCCTGCCCCGCTGCGAGGACGCGGCGGTGGGGAGCGAGCAGCGGTTCCCCCACGCTGCCCTTCTGGGGCGGGTAAGAAAACAGTTTACCTCCGTGGTATCGATGCTCCGCAGGTCAGTTTTCACAACAAAAGAAAATAAGAGGGCAGCTTCAGAAAACTGGCTGTGCCATAGGGCTGCTTAACCACTACGTGCAGAAGCCGTGCCATTTTATCGCACCCTCTGTCAAGCCCGAAGCCCAGCAGCGCGTCTAGCGCCGGGGGAAAGAGCTCCCAAAAACCGCTGCTCTGCTCACCACACAGTTCCCCACTTGGGAATGGAGCCACCCGAGCCAAATTAACTGTTTTCAGAGGGAAACGTAAGAGCCGGAGTTAAAATTAACTCAAGCAAGAGTTCCTGGGCAGGGTTCCCCAGCAGATGCTGCCCTGGCCCGTGGCAGCGCGGGGACAAACTCCATCAGCGCGGGAAAGGGCTCGCGTCGACACCCGGCTTCAGATCGGCTTTTGGACCTCTCGCCTTTGGCAAGAAACCAGACGCCAGGGCTGCATCGCTGTACAAACTCTCCCATTTTCATAGCGTTCAAGCATTGAATTACAGTCTTCGGGGTTTCAAAATGCAATTCGATTTCAATCCAGTTTAATGATACAAAATGATGACTCTTTTTTTTTTTTTTTTTTTCACGCAGTGATTGATAGGAGGGTAACGGACAACCACTACAAAGGCAGCTTTATAGGCGGAAAGGTAGAAAGTTCTTCACCCTGCAGCAAACATCTATTTCACCCCTGGGACGCAAGAGAAACCCGTCGTAAGAACAAGGCTGTAGAGGAGACCTGCTCTCTGGAGGCTGCTGTCCTGTCTGCACAGGTTTCACTCCTAATTAAATTAATTACCGCTCCCGGTAGGATTAACAGAACATCGTGATTGTACTTCCAAACTCAAAACACGAGGCACCGCAGCCGAGGCCTAAGAGAGGAGCCATCAGCAAGGTCCCGCGTACCGCCGGGAGGCCGAGCGGCCGGCGGAGCATCGCTGGGCTGGCGCTGGCAGCACAAGTTGCCCATCCGTAACTCAGCCTCCCGCCCCGCTCAGCCTCGGCTCCGGCCTGCCTGGTCCTGCTGGGCTCCACCGGACCGGGCACAAAAAGAAACCCTGTGCTCCTCCCCTCCTCCATTCACATCGGTCCCCGCTTCACAGAATCCCAGGATTGTAGGGGTCAGAAGGTCCCTTCAGAAATCGTCTGGTCCCAGCCCCTGGCAGAGCAGGGTCCCCCAGAGCAGTTGGGACAGGAGCGCGTCCAGGCGGGTTTGGAACATCTCCAGAGCAGGAGACTCCACAACTCTCAAACGCTCGCAGCTCTGATTTCCGCTCATTTGCAAATCAACCAGAGTTTACTTCATCTTCCTCCAACCTACTTCCCACAGGCTCCGTGCTCGCCATCCGCAGGACTCTCCCCGACTCCACGCGGGTCAGTCCAGCCCGCTCAGCCCCTCTGAGACCCCCCGGTACCACCCCCACCCCCCGTCTCCAGCCACACGCAATCGAAATCAATTGGGAAAGCCTTTCCCAATGTGTGACCGACTCACTGACTTTTGAGAAAAAACAAAACAAAACAAAAAAAACCCCAACAACAACAAAAAAAACCCCACCACAAATAAAAAACCAAGCATCACTTTTACACCTAACCAAAACCAGCACCCTGGTTTCCAAACCACTGGGAGTTATTTCTGCTCTCTCCACGCCGGCACACACCTAAGGCCTGTCTGACGCCGCGTCCGCGCTGTGGCGAGGGCGGGGAGGGGTCTCCCTCCGGGGGGGAAGAGCGCACAGACCCAGCCTCCCGCCGGCTTTATCCGCAAAACACCCGGCACAGCAAACTGAACATTATTTTCTAATATTTCCAATAATCCCCTTCAAATTATCACTTCTGTTCTGGGGTGGCCGCGGGCTGTTGGATGCGAAATCTATGTTAAGGTAGCTTAGATGGAAAATCTCCGCAACATACTGTTTCCACAACCAGGAGGAGGTGCATATCCCATATGAAACCTTTCCCATTTTTTTTGGATATATAATGTACATTGGTAAACACAAAGCACCGGCGGTTTTGTGCAGAGATTGCTGGACGCTCCCAGAGCAAGACCCCCCCCTTGCCAAACGTGTTTTGGCCTTAAGGTGAACAACAGGAGAGGTTTAGTTTGAGGAAGAGGAGGCTGAGGGGAGACCTCATCACGCTCTACAACTACTTGAAAGGACACTGTAGAGAGGTTGGTGCTGGTCTCTTCTCACAGGTAATTAGTGATAGAACAAGAGGGAATGGGTTCAAGCTGCAGCAGGGGAGGTTTAGGCTGGACATTGGGACAAAATTCTTCCCAGAAAGAGTGGTCAGACCCTGGAATAGGCTGCCCAGGGAGGTGGTGGAGTCACCATCCCTGAGTGTGTTTCAGACTCGTTTAGATGTGGTGTTGGGGGATGTGGTCTAGGGGAGAACTTTGTAGAATGGGGCTGATGGTTGGACTCGATGATCCCAAGGGTCTCTTCCAACCTAATGATTCTATGATTCTAGGTGGAAACCACAATAAAGAATCTGCCGGAAGAGCACCAAGACAGAGAGACGGCTCCTGACTTTCTGCAAGTTTTAAACCTACTAAGTGCCCACTTCTCCTCTCTTTAAATAAAAGGGCATCCTCCAGATGGGATCGCCCCTTCCCTCGCGTCTGTTCTCCTCTTCCTCACCTGAGCCAGGCTCAGCAGAAGGTACCTGCTGGAAACCACCTGCGGCACCTCCTTCTTCGCATTGACGTGCTCTCGCCATCGCCGACAATGGGTCTCCTCCAATCCCGCCACCCTCCAGCTCCATACTCTCCTCCTTTCTCATTTATTCACATTTTTAAAGATTTTTCTTAACTTTAAAACCCTTTCATCCTTCCATGCGTTATCAAGATAGAGCACATTTTGTTCTATTTTACCCAATATTCATCTCATCTTGTAAAACTAGGTCACAAAATTTGCAAGCTTACGACTTAGGCTTTGCAGATCCAGAAAATACCACCTTTTTTTTTTGTTTGTTTGTTTGTTCTGTGTATAATGCCTAACTCTGAAATATTTACGAAAAACAAGCTCAAAAGTATACAAACACACCGCTTCGTTTTAAAATTCCAGTGAGTTATTTACAAAATCCCATTTCTTCAATCGTTTGTGTTTTAAAACAGTTCTGCTCGAAAAAAAACAAACCAAACCAAACCAAAACCCAACCCGGAGAGCTCTGGTCGGCACGTCAGCCCTGAAATCCTTACACGAGCCAGCTATGCTGATGTCGGGAGGGGGGGTTCTTGAAATATTAGGGAGTTTTTCTTGAAATATCAGGGAGTATTTATTGAACGGCACGGACGATTCACCTCTGCTGCCCCCAGCCCCCCCCAGGCACCACAACACTGCAGCCTCGGAGCTTGTAACGCCGGCACACCAGCACACGGACCAAAAAATGATCAAAGCTATTCCGAACTTCCCCCGGGAAGTGACGCGAGGCACTGGCTGGCTGCGGGAGCATCGGCCCAGGGCCGCAGCGTCGCTGCCGGGCGATGGATGCTGTGGGGCACACAGCCCACCCCACACCGCATCCCCGCATCCCCCCATCCCCGCATTCCCCATCCCCCCATCCCCGCATCCCCCCTTCCCCCCATCCCTGCATCCCCCCATCCCCCCATCCCCGCATCCCCAGCCACCGTGGCAACCGCGACCGAGGTTTCTCAGCCTCGCCGGGAGCGCCGAAGCGCATCGCCTTGGTAACAGACACATTGCCAAACATCCCTCCAACGCGTTCACTTTGTAGGAAAATACGACTTCGGCCACCTCGAAGCACGTGCAAAATTTGACCGTGTCACTGGGTGAAAGGGCAACCCGAAGCACCCAATTCTTCGGCCGCAGATGGTAAGACCCGCGGGGCGACATCTGTTCCGCGCAGCGTCTGCTGTCTCCACTCACCCGTGGTTTCCACGATGCCCTCCAGGATGACGACAATCTCAAACTGCTCCGTCTGCATGCTGCGCTGGGAGAGGTCGTAGAAGGGGCTCTTGGCGTCTATCACGTGGCAGATGGTGAGCGGCGACACCAGGAAGAGCTGGTCGGCCCCCGTGCTGAAGCCCACGTCCAGCTCCAGCTGATCCAGCGGCAGGAACTCACCCTCCGGCGTCTGGCGGGACTGGATGGGCAGAGAGGGGAGAGACAGAGAAAGAGATCACGGCTGGAGCAGCCATCCCCGAGGCATCCCGACGGCATCCCGCATCCCTGCCAGCGCGCTGTGGCCACCCCTCACGCAAGGAGAACCCCAGTCCGGCCACACGGCCGTGAAACGGGTGGAAACCCAGCGCTGGCCACGCAGAGCAGGGATGAATTATTTCTAAGATGCACCTTGCTGCGGTTGGAGCTCACCAACACAGCGGCCCTGGCAGGACACCCACCACCGACACAAATCACAGAATGGTTTGGGTGGGAAGGGACCTTAAAGACCATCTAGTTCCTCCCACCAGCCCAGGTTGCTCCAAGCCCCGTCCAACCTGGCCTCGAACCCCTCCAGGGATGGGGCAGCCACAGCTTCTCTGGGCACCCTGGGCCAGGGGCTCACCCCCCTCACAGCAAACAATTTCTTCCCCAGATCTCATCTAAATCGCTCTGCCACCAACCCGCAGCATGACCCACCAGGAGGAGGAGGTGAAGCCAGCGTAGATCCGGCCTGTCCCTCACCCAGCTTTTCACGCCACCCCTTCCACAGCCAGCGTGCCCGGAGTAGGGCACCCAGACAGCGTCCCTGCCCGGGGGGCTCAGACAAAGGGACATCTCCCCTCAAGACACCCAAAACCTCACAAAATCCATGCTGCGACCCAGCGATCGCCAGTGAGGGCTCGCAGCCACCGCCGGGGTCCCTCCCACGAGGGATTGTCCATCAACGCCTTGCAGAAAGCGGCAGCAGCTGATTAATTGCCAGCTTTTCCCACAAGAGAGAGCTCCCCAGCGCCGACTGATCAGCCAAGCACACACTTCTCCAGCGACGCTGTGCGATCGCCGCCCTTTTGACAAGAGGAGCCCGGAGAAGGGGACGCTGCTACAGCTCTACTTGGTGCCGCCCGCTAAGATGCTACAAACCCCAATTTAAGAGCTCCACGAGCCCATAAGATCACGCCTAGAGCCGAAGCCTCCGGTGCAGCGCTCGGGCTCGCGACACCTCACATCCCGGTGCTCAGCACAGCCCTGCCCAAACGCTCCCTCCCGGCTTTCACTCCGGCTCTTTCATTTCTTCTCCCCGCGTTATGAATAGGCAGGAACAGAACATTACAGCCCTTTGCAGTCACCATTTTTATTACAGAATTTTCCATTTTTGTTACGGAACTCTCCATTATTTGCTGTTTAGATTTTAACCAGAAGTTTTGCAAACTGTTGTATTCATCACACACGGCCAAACCCTAGTGCTAAATCGCTGCTTGAGATGCGTTTCCATCATTCCCCACATTCCAAACCCACACGAAACTCCCCATATCGAGCAATACCACGGACCTGAAATGGGATTTTTTTACTTTTTATTTTTAATGGGAGGAGGATTACGCCTGCAAGAAGCAGCGTGATCTTTCCTCCAACTTTTCCTCTAACTCTGCTTCCCTTCTCCTCGTTATTCAGACCTATAATTGGGGGTGGGGGGGTGATGCACAGGGACATCACCTCCGGACTATCAGCACTCCCACGGGTGACACCAGCAGCTCCCAGAGAAACCCAGTCCAGTGCTCCCCGTAAAAGGCACTGGGAGCTGGGGGGGGGGATGCCGGGTGCACCCCCCAGCGCGGGGGCTGCGGCCGAGCCCCCCGACACGGGGGTCGGGAGCGGGTGGGAGCCCGACAGCAAACGGCAGCAGACAGAGCGAAACCGGATTACGCGCCTTGCTTGGGATTTGGTTTCTATTTTTAAAATTTTCCCCGAACAGCGTCCGGATTTGAAGGGCATCTAATCCCAAACAAAACAACGGCGCGTCCCGCCGCCCCCGAAGTGCCGGCTGAGAAACGGCGCTTTGGTTTTGGTGTGCGAAGGCGGGTTCCCCACACCTGCCTCCGCTGCCCCGTCCCAGCGCCGCGCCGCGTCAGACGGAGACGGCAGAGCCCAGAAACATCTAGAGCACATCTGCATAAATATCCTGCCTGCGGGGTTTCGTTTGTTCTTTCTTGGGAGAGAAGTCTACTTTTCAGTAAAACGACAGAAACACGAGCCGAGCAGCAAATAAGGCCGGTAAGCGGGGCACGGCGCGGGGAGGGAGCCGCTGCCGTCACACATCCCGCACCCCTACAGCATCGCTACAGCCACGGCGGGGGGCAAAGGCTGGCCCGCTTCTGGGTGACATTGCCACTCTGGGGACACCGAGACCACCCGGCCCGGCTTGGATCTGGCTTTGGGACAGAGGAAAACGGTGGCCCCGGGTCAGAGACAACGAAACGCGATTAGGAGTTGCGTGCACCAGGCTTCGTTATGACGGAAAATGGTTTGGGGAAGGCCTTTAAAGGGCTGGCTGTAAAATCGTTGCTAATTCTGCCCTCTGCTCCTCTGTCGAGGTCTCCAGCTGCCCTCCAAAATGGTTTGGCTTTCCGTGGCACTCCTCCATGGACGCTTTCCAAGGAACACCCAGCGGTCCCTGCCCCAAAACCTTAGTCCCAACCAACCAGCCAAAGCCCCCCACACACGGGGAGAGGACAACGAAGCATCCTCTTATCCTGTTATTTGGAAAAAAAAAAAATAAAAATTCTTACGTAATGGACATCTTGATGGCAAAAAAAAAAGGCGAGTTAAAGACAACGAGGTCCTTGAGGGACACGGCAAAGTCCAGAGAAGCCGGTATGAACCACAGATGGGGGGAAGAAAGGTGAGGCCGGGTGGGATGCTGCCCAGGAGCCATCAGCTGTAACCGCTGCTGCGGCACCGGGGGACCTTCCTCCTCCTCCTCCTCCTCCTCTTCTTCCTCCTCCTCCTCCTCCTCCTCCTCCTCCTCCTCCTCCTCCTCTTCTTCCTCCTCCTCCTCCTCCTCCTCCTCCTCTTCTTCCTCCTCCTCCTCCTCCTCCTCCTCTTCTTCCTCCTCCTCCCCCCACGGCTCACCCCAGGGCTCCTGGGATTCCCAGGAAACCCAGCACATCCCCCTCACAAAAACCTCCCATTCCACAGCTGCAGTAAAATCCGGCGTTACATCGCTCAGCCGCGAGGTCCCGTACACCCGGAACGGGGATGGAGACTGAGGGCTAAAACACTACGGACAAACCAAAGGTTGTTCCGCAGCAACCCCCGAGCTACGGGCGGCGTTCGACCCCAGGCAGGGTGTGGGATCTCCTGCTGTTCGAGCCAAGGAAGGAACGACCTTGAGTGACTCTCTGGGCTCAGCGTAACGCAGGGAGGAAAGTGCAGGCCTCCTAAGTTTCATCCAACTTCTCCACAGTCTTGGAGATTCGTTAGGGAAAAAAAAAAAAAAGAAAAAAAAATATTACAACAAATGAGCCTTCGCACTAACTTGCCATTTTTAAGATTTATATTTGTTTTTTTCTCCAGTATAGTCTAAGCTTACCGAGGAAAAAAATAAAAATCAAAACCAATGCACTGGGATTTCCAATTTTACACACATTTTGCAAGTAGAATAAGCTTTTACCAAAAGAGAAGCGTTTCAGCAGAAAAATCTGTGCGCAGCCCTACAATGAACTCTGCCCCCCCGGTTTTGCAGCAGAGCTGCGATGAGGGTTATACGCAGCCCAAAGCGGAACCACTGGAGCAGCAACATCCCCCGGATCCCGCTGCCACACACCCGTCCTCCTGCAAGCCGGGAAGACTGTCCCTGTGTGGCAGCACCCCCTGAAGAGACAGCCCTCTCCCTGCTCCAGTCTTTTTTTTTTTTCCTTCCCTTTTTTCCTCCTTTTTTATCCTTTTTTCCCTTTTTTCTATATTTTCTTATATGACTTTTTTTTATATTTTTTTCTTATATATCTTTCTTTTATATATTTTCTCATATCTTTCTTTTGTATTTTTTCTTGTATATCTTTCTTTTATATATTTTCTCAGGTCTTTCTTTTGTATTTTCTCTTATGTATCTTTCTTTTATATATTTTCTCATATCTTTCTTTTGTATTTTCTCTTATATATCTTTCTTTTATATATTTTCTCATATATCTTTTTTTATATTTTCTTATGTATCTTTCTTTTATATATTTTCTCATATATCTTTTTTTCATATTTTCTTATATATCTTTCTTTATATTTTTTTAATATATCTATATTTTTATTTTTTATATATCTTTTTTTTTGGCCAGGAGGCCTGGCCAAGCACGGCTCCCCCCCAGCAGCCGTAGGACGGACTCATGGGAGGGGACGCGCAGAGCCAGCTCTAACCGTATCCATTGAAAAACCACATTTTAGCCCTTTCTCACTCTGCCCCCACGTTCCCAGCTGTCCGTGACCGCGCTCCGGCACGCTGGGCGGCTTCGGGCCGGGAAAAGCCCCTCGGGCTGGCAGGCAGGGGACGCCGCGGGATGTCCGGGGCACAGCGCGCCACCACGGCCACGACGGACCCACGGGGGCGGCATCCCTCACGAGCGGCCTTTTCCCCTTCCTACCCCTAAACGGAGCCCCGGGGACAGCGGGCTGTTGGAGCTGCTGACGGCAGGGCTCCCGGCGCCTTGCTGGATTTTCCACAGCCGCAAAACCCTCGCCCCGCTGACTCCAGCGCCGCCGCCACGAAACCAGAAGAAACCACAGCCACGAAGCCGCTCTGCCACCGCTCTAAAGTTCAGGAAATTTTGTGGCGCCACGCTAAGTTTCACGCTCCAACTTTTGCAGTTCCCCTTGCGGCACCTCTGGATACAAAAAGGGCTAATTTCAAAATTTGTAATGGATCATTCCGATCCTTTAAAGCTATTAAAGACCATTAAATGTGGCAGTCCGACCTCTCCCTAGTCAGGACAGCCTCGTCGCAGGAGGCAGCTGGAGGGTCACCGTGGTGCCCTCTAAAGAGCGGATGATCACTTACCAGCCTAATTGCACCTCATTCAATTTGCCCGTCTAAACTTTGACACGAGCAAACAATCGGGGCAAGCTCGTACCAGGGAAAAGCGTAACTGAGATTCCAGCTGATTATTCAAAAAGAAAAGAAGAGGAATAGACGCCTCCAGGTCAGCGGCAGCGATGGCATCTTCACCCGCATCAGTCCCCAGCTACAGCCATCATCCGGGCACGGCAGCGAGAAGACACACGAAATTATGGAGATTCTTTAAATTCCTCTTCCCCCCCATGGTTTGTTGAGAGCGGGCCCTACCCCTCCTTTTGGCCACAGACTCCCCCCACGGTTTAGGGTCCTGCAGCCCTCACCGAACACCGCAACGATCCTCCCTGCAAGTCCCCCATGGGAAAGCACGTATTTTGGGGCAAAACACGACAACTTCAGAAGCCTCCGAGCAAAACGCAGCTTGTGCTTCGCCGGATCCGGGCACAGCGGACGGGGGATGAGCATCCCTCTGGGGCGGGGGGGGAGGGGTGGGCAGCCAGAGGAGCGGGGAAGAAAGCGGGACACCTCCAAGTGGGGCGTCCCCCCGGCAAGGGGACCCTGCCTGTCCTTGCAGAGCACCCCCCCGAGGGCAGGGCACCCGTATCCCCTGCAGAGCACCCGTATCCCCTGCAGAGCACCCCCCCGAGGGCAGGGCACCCACATACCCTGCGGAGCACCCATAGCACCCATATCCCCTGCAGAGCACCCACCCCGAGGGCAGGGCACCCACCTCCCCTGCCAGCCTCGGAAACACGCGGGATGCTCTGCATGCGTCAAACGTCAGCCGAGCCGGCCCCTTCCACCCACTCCGCATTTATTTCATCTCCCACATGAATATGCAGCCGTTGTACGTAGCAAACCTCAAACGAACGCTCGCTTTTCCCTAGACGTGCGGGGCCATTAGCACGGTATTTAAATGTCTAACCCTGGCGTTCCGTTTTCCATGAAGTTCCCACACCACATAAATAAAGTTCTGCCTGACTGGACTGCCCGTTGCCCCAAAGCACAGATACATGCCAGAAAGGGAAACAGCTTTCTTTTAAAATGCACACCGAGGAATTCAAGCTGTAAGTATTTGCTTGTCAGAGAAATCTAGCATTTTAGAGAAATACGTAAATATGCATGTAAACCCAGTGCTGAATATAGCCGTTATCCTACACGGCTGTCAGTAAATCAGACAGTTGCAAATAAATCTGGCGCCTGATGGCTGAGCCCAAAGAGCATCGCAGGGACACGGGGGCAGCCCTGCGCAGGAGCGAGGAACGGCAAAGCTCTCCTGCCCAAAAGGGCACGCGGAGGGGCCGGCACAGAGGTGGGGACGCAGAGGGGGACGGGGAGATGTCCCCGGGGGACCGGCGGTGGCAGTGGGGCGAGCGTGGCAGGCACCGCACTTACTTTGAGCAGCTTGCAGCGGATCTGCGCCGAGACCATGTGGCTGTTGCGGAGGTTGCCCACCCTGAACATGAGGGTGAGCTTGCCGTCCCGCATGGAGATGGCGGCGTGCTCGCTGAACATCAGGGTCTCGGCCCTCTTCTTGGGCTGCGACATCTTGATGAACATGCAGCCGATGAGGAAGGCGTCCACGATGGAGCCCAGGATGGACTGGAAGAGGAAGAGGATGATGCCCTCGGGGCATTTGTCCGTGATGTAGCGGTACCCATAGCCGATGGTGGCCTCGGTCTCTATGAAGAAGAGGAAGGCGGAGGGGAAGTTGTAGACGTTGGCCACGCAGGGGGTGTAGCTGTCGTCGTGCGCCTTGTTCAGGTCCCCCCGCATGTAGGCGATCACCCACCACATGGAGGCCATGAAGAGCCAGGCCACGGTGTAGGTGAGGATGAAGATGAAGAGGTTCCAGCGCCACTTGAGGTCCACCAGGGTGGTGAAGAGGTCGGAGAGGTACCGGCTGGTCTCGCCGCCCAGGTTGCCGTGCTGCACGTTGCACCGCCCGTTCTTGTCCACGAAGCGCTGCCGCTTGCCCCGCGGGGCGGCGCGGGGGGGGGGCAGCCCCCCGCCGCTTGCCGAGGTGCTCACCACCTGGTACTCGTCCCCCAGCTTCCTCCGCAGCGCCGACATGCTCCGCTCCGCGATGCTCCGCGCCTCTCCGCGCTGCTCCGCGCAGCGCCGCCGCCGCCCCCGGCCCCGCCGAGCCCGGCCCGGCCCGGCCCGGCACAGCCCCGGCCCGCCGCTCTGCGGCCGCGGAGGCTCGGCTCTGCGCGGCCGCGGAGACTCGGCTCTGCGCGGCCGCCACCCACGCGGAGCCGGCGGCAGCAGCGGCGCGGCCCCGGGTAGGGCACGGCCACGCCCCCCCTTCCAGGCCACGCCCCGGACACGCCCCCCCGGCCACGCCACGCCCTCCGCGTCCCCACTGCGCTCCGCAGCTTCCTCACCGTCATCGTCCTCCTCGCACCGGGCTCCATCCGCGCATCCTCCGCACCCCCCCGGCCGCGGAGCCCCGGCCCCCGCGGAGCGCTGGGGAACCTGCCCGGGGGTGGGGGGGGCGCTGAGGGCAGGCGGGGCACCCCCGCTCCTTCACGTTCCGCTTTATTTTCATTTTGTGCCGCTGCAGAAGATGAGCAGCGCCGAGAGCGCGCGGCGGGGATGGGCTCTTCCACCCTTCAGCCCCTGCCCTTCACTGGCCACCGGAGGAGAACTGCTGGGAGCAGCAAAAAGGACAAGGAACCACAGAATCAGGGAATGGTTTGGGTCGGAAGGGACCTTAAAGCCCACCCAGTGCCACCCCCTGCCCCGGGCAGGGACACCTCCCACCAGCCCAGGTTGCTCCAAGCCCCGTCCAACCTGGCCTTGAACCCCTCCAGGGATGGGGCAGCCACAGCTTCTCTGGGCACCCTGGGCCAGGGGCTCACCGCCCTCACAGCGAACAATTTCTCCCTCAGATCTCATCTAAATCTCCCCTCTTTCAGGTTAAAACCGTTCCCCCTCGTCCCATGGCTCCCCTCCCTGCTCCAGAGTCCCTCCCCAGCTTTCCTGGAGCCCCTTTAGGGCCTGGAAGGTCTCCCCGGAGCCTTCTCTTCTCCAGGCTGAACCCCCCCAGCTCTCTCAGCCTGTCCCCACAGCAGAGGGGCTCCAGCCCTCCCAGCATCCCCCCGTCTCTGGGGCTGGGGCGAAGCGTAAAAATTGGGGTAAGTACATATCTCCAAACTGAGAGCATAAAAAATAACCCAAAACCGGAAATTGTACCTGGTCTGTGGTGGATGCTTGGCCACTGGGGATTTTTTAAATTACATTTAACGAAAAGAAAAAGAAGAGGATGATGCAGTTGAGCTGAAGCAGCTGCGGTCAGGTCGGGGCTGGGGGCAGCAGCGGGGACAGCAGCAGGTCACGGCCACCCCGTGGCACCGGCTGGGCTCCGAGCCCTCGCCAGCGCTGTGCGGGACGTTACCTTCATCCAGCAGCGTGTGCCCTGTGTGTTTGGGAGGGCTGCGCTGAGGAAGCTTAGAATAATGCAGTTTAAACCTTTGATTTCAAGGGGGTTTTGTAAAATTATGTTGCAGGAACGCTCCGCGAGCACTTCCATGGTATAAGCAGCAATCAGCGCCCGGGCGCCCATGGAGTGCTCGGTCCCTACTGCGTGTTTTCCATCCCGAATTATAAACCTTATTCCAGCAGCCCAAACAGCTGGGGTTTGCCCGGGGGGAGACTGGGGATGTCCGTCCTTCTCCATACTGCCAGGCTCTTCGTAACACACTTTTTATTCCGGCTCTTGCTCACCTTTCCTTTCTGCAGTAACTTGAATAAAGTTCTATAACAGCTTATGCAAACCTACCAGTGTTTTTTCCCACCTGATGTTCTTCCTCAGCAATCCGTGCCACCCTTATCTTTCCCTGACGACCCTTCCGTGCCCCTGCCCAGGAGCTCGGTGCGTTTTCTCCTTTCGGCGTGTCCCGGTGATTCTCCGCAGAGGCAGCGCGCCGCGAGCTACAGCGCAAACTCGCCTGACCAGCCGTGAGCCATGGTGTAAAGCAGAATCACACCTCATTTTCCAACCATTGTCGCTTCACCTTCCTCCGGTGTCAGTTTCCTTGGATTTTCCCCGCCGCTGCATTTGTTTATTTTTTTATCGAAAATGAGTTTTCTCTTGCCAAAATGAGTCTTTGCTGTTTTCTGTTAACGTTTAACCTCTCGGGTCCCCTACCTTACTTTTTCTTCCCGCAATGTGCTGTGTCTGTTTATTTTCCCTGGCAGTTAATACAAATGCTGGGCGAAGTTCATCCCAAGCTGTGGCTACGCAGCGTTATGCTACCGGAACCCTCCCGGCATCTCCAGCTTCCCCCCTGCTTACCCGGAGATTTCTTTTTTCTCCCTACATCCCTCCCTCTTTCCCAGGCTGGCCTCCTTCGCTTCCTCCCTCCCGTCTGCAGGCTGGAAGTAGGCAAGGATTTTTGTGTTATTAATCACAATGTTATGGTTACAGAACTACAATAGTCTAAGGGGAGCTATTTCCTTCCAATTACTGAAATCAAAATCAAAATTAGCCTTGCTTTTGGGGAGACAAGCAGATTGACAACGTACTCGTTCTGTCAGCCGTGGCGGGGTGAGGAAATAATGCGAGCGGAAAGGAAAATGATAGACGTTAAAAAAATGCCCCCCATCATAGGGAGGATGTTGGTGACAGGAAGACTCTGGAGAAAGCCCCGCGAAGAGTCGTCTCCTCCCAGCCAGGAGCCCGGGGGCTGATGGAAGCCCCCGCTAATTTCATCAGGCTGCAGCTGCGGGATAAAGTGAAAACACCCAGGAACTAATTGTGTCTTAATCTCTAATTCCTCCTGATGTCCCTGATGCTTCCCACTTCACGCCCGCTTCTGGATTCAACCCAGACCCCAGCAGCTACCGAGTGAGGGAGGACAAGCCCAGATCACTCATTCCCCAGCCAGACCGCAAGCTGATGGATGGGTTTTCCTCGGCAATTTGGTGCGCCATGGACACAAACGGCCCTGCCACGGGCCGGGAGGAGGCAGCGGTGCCTGGCAGTGGGATGCAACACTCATTCGGATGTAAAGCCACTCAGGAAAACCAAGGGGGGATTTCCAATTCAAATTCAAATTGAGATTCTGAATGTTCTTGGGTTGCAGAACAGCAAATTCCACCGTGAATCATCAAATTAGTTCATAAACAAACGCACAGCGAAATCCGAAACACAGCGAGTGAACCGCGCGGTTGGCTGAATTTCTGGGTCCCGAGTGGTCACTGGGCCACCTCAGGGTGACCACGGAGGACTGGACCGGGTGCAAGACCGACTTCAGGGTCCTACGGCACTGGTTATGGCAGAGGTTGACACAAGTTCTGGCAGAGACTTCACGTTTCTGTGAACCCCAGCAAGTGTCCTCTGCCTCTGGTGCCCTCTCTGCTGCTGAATTCTTCCCCTCACCCGAACACCCAACTCCCAGACGCGAAAGCCTGCTGCCCTCCATGGGATGCCACCCAGACACATGGGACAGTGTCCCAGACACCCCGCTGCAGGGGCAGGGCTTTGCATGAGTTTGATTTTTGCAGGAAGTCCTGGATAAATCCAAAGAAAAGCCCACATGGCAAAGGAGGATGTCAAACACAAGTGCCAACACCGTATGATGGTGGCCTACCTGAGAAGACCCTCCTGGGCTGGGATGTCCCGCTCAACCACAGTCACAGTCGTGCCGCCCCTTGAGGGTTCGGTATATCCAAAGGCTGAGAAGGAAAACTGGGAGTGAAGCTCGGAGCCTTTCCAGGTCCGTGGCCGCTGACTGCAGCCAGGCAGGTTGACCTGCAGCGGGATAATGCAGGAGATGTTTATTGCTGGTTCTTCAAGAGCTCTGGGAAGGGGCAGGGTATTCCCCTGCCGCTGGCATCTCCAGCTGCCACCCAGGGCCACGTTTATGAGCCTTCTCCTCAGGACAGGCACCTTATGCCTCGCTTCTTCCCCATGAGGCAGAGGACGGCCGTAAGAGCAGCGTGGCAGCAGCGGACGGCGTTTTGCTCACGCCCTGTGCGACACCAGGAGCACAGCGAGCCCCAGGATCGTGTTTGCGGCAGCGCTCACAAACCGGGAGCTGCAGTCGTGGCACGGCGCCTTCAACCAACACCCCTTCCCCTGCTGAAATATCGCTCACAACTAACATTAATTCCCCTACGTGCAAAGCGGCTCGTCCTGGAGGGGCAGCGGGTTATTGCTGGCAGGACCGTGCTGCCCTGACGGCACGAAGAGTCCCGGCTGCCCCCAGCCCCGGGCAGCTCTCGGGAGCTTGGAATCCTGCTGAACTCGGAGGAGCTACTTCTGATTTATAGATTCATAGAATCACGGAATGGTTTGGGTTGGAAGGGACCTTAAAGCCCCCCCAGTGCCACCCCCTGCCCTGTGCAGGGACACCTCCCACCAGCCCAGGTTGCTCCAAGCCCCGTCCAACCTGGCCTTGAACCCCTCCAGGGATGGGGCAGCCACAGCTTCTCTGGGCAACCTGGGCCAGGGGCTCACCCCCCTCACAGCAAACAATTTCTTCCCCAGATCTCATCTAAATCTCCCCTCTTCCAGTGTAAAACCCTTCCCCCTCGTTCCATGGCTCCCCTCCCTGATCCAGAGTCCCTCCTCAGCTTTCCTGGAGCCCCTTTAGGGCCTGGAAGGGGCTGGAAGGTCTCCCCGGAGCCTTCTCTTCTCCAGGCTGAACGCCCCCAACCAAAAGAGTACTTTTTCCAATGTGGAGGGGTTTTCCCCATCCGTGCTGCTCTCATGCTTTTTTTCCGCAGGTTTTCCATGAGCTGCCGGCCGTGCCGAGGCTCCCCTCGCCGAGGATGGATTTTCTCCGTTAGGAGGGCAGCGTGCTCCGGCTGGAGGAGGCGTGAGGGTGCCCTGCACGGGCCGTCAGAGCCATCGATCTGATGGCAGCCCGTGCATTTGCGTTGGCATTTAGGAACCTCTGCTTTAATGACCGGTGCCCATTTGCTGCTCGTGAGGTCACTCAAAGGGGAAAAAAAAAATAAACACGAAGCGTTTCTTCACATGCTGCATATCCCAACCCTTTCTGCCCCCTGGGACTCCTCACGAGGTATCGGGGAAGCTAAAAATATACCCGGGCTCAATAAGCAACAGGGGAAATTCACTGAGGATCTATCCCACAGACGCCGTCTCCAGTCGTCGCCCCAAGGCACAGGGGCTGGGTGCTCTGTCAGCGTTTGGGAGAATTCTCACCAAATCCCGTTTCTCCTGCTCCTCCCTGTGTAGGAGCGTTTACCCCTGGAGAGCACAGGGCGCCCCGCGGTGGGAACCGCCGTGTCCTGCCCTGCCCTACGTCAGTCTCACATCATAGATGCTTTTTTTTTCACATTTTTAACTCAAAATAGTTAGAAGGGGTGCCAGAGCAACGCTCCCCAGGGAATAAGATGGAATTGCTCTGGGAAGACGCGGCACTGGACGTACATGCGCTAATTACCAGAAAGCCTCACCGGATCCATATTTCTCCCAGTGGACTGTGTCTAACCTCCCTCGTGAACCAAAATTGCGGTATCACCAACTGAATTTCTGACGGGCGCCATGGTTTCGGAAATATTTTCTCTCCTGCAAAAAGGGCTGTTGTGTCTTTTGCGCAAGTTCTTGAAAAGCCGGTGTCTCTGCCGGGATTTAGAGGCTCAGGGCTGGACTGGAGAGATTAATATCCGAGTGCCCGCAGCAGTTTCTCTCGGTGCCAGGTCAAGCCACAGGGGAAGAAGGTATAAGAAGGGTTATTAAATTTACAGACAACACCAAACGTAGAGGCAATGCGAGAAGAGCGAGGACAAAACTAGAATTTAAAATGTTTTGAAAACCTGAGATAATAATTTGGATTTTTTTTTTAAAAAAAAAGTACAATTCAATAAGAAGAAATTAAAAGTACTCGACCTGGGGAGGAATAATCACCTTCAACACGACACAGGGCAAGGAAGGAGTGACCACAACAGTCCCATAAAAGAAAGACAGCGCGGCATGTCCTTATGGCTAACTCAAGTTTAGAGCTCACCAAAACGCCCAGGTAAAGCCAGCAAGTTATAGGAAAATATGGCTGTGTTGGTCAGAAAATGAAATCAATCTTCATTGCAGATGAACAGTTAGAGCAGAAATGCAGCAAAAGCCTTTTTCTAGAGAATAAATGGCTATTAGCTGAAGCCAAGCACTCAAGTAGTCTCTAAATTTCCCATCTGTGCTATTAACAAAGTAGCATCTTCCCCATTTTTTCCTATAAAGCAAGTGTAAACCATGACAATAAAATGCTGTTGCTCTGAGAAGTTGTTACTGGGGCTGGAAAACATCTTCCCTCCCGGGGTGGGATGGGCAAGCAGCAGCTCGGCGAAGGGCAGCCCCTGCCGTGGGACGGGCACTGCCGGGCCCCTGGAAAAGCACCTGTGGGAACAGTCCCACCAACAGATAACCGGGAATCCCGTTTCTTTTCCTTTTGCTCTTCCTTTTCCATCATACAGAAGGTCCCAACGATGGGCCCTGCTCTGCTCCCGGCTGCTCCCCCCCTGCCCGGGCCAGCCCCGGCCACCTCTGCTGCCGCCGGCGCCCCCCATTCATTGCTCGGCCAGGGCTGGAAACATCCCTGCTTTCTGCCCTTTCTTCTCCCCTCGGAGAAAACAAGCCCTGCCAGAGGCAGAAAAAATAGAGGAAGTAACACTAAAGAAAGACCTGGGGTTTCCTTAGGGAAAAAAGCCCCCACAAGAAAGGAAAAACCCCAAGCACCCAAACAACAAAAAAAAAACCCAAACCCTCAAAGCCAACAAAAGCCCTCTGGAGAGTGTTCCTTCCCTGCTCCAAAGATGTGATGATGAGTTAAAATAAAAAATAAATTTAAAAAAGTATTTTAGTATTTCGACCTGAAGAGGTCAGGCAGCTGGAACAGATGGTTGATGTAGGTCCCTTCCCTTCCCTTCCCTTCCCTTCCCTTCCCTTCCCTTCCCTTCCCTTCCCTTCCCTTCCCTTCCCTTCCCTTCCCTTCCCTTCCCTTCCCTTCCCTTCCCTTCCCTTCCCTTCCCTTCCCTTCCCTTCCCTTCCCTTCCCTTCCCTTCCCTTCCCTTCCCTTCCCTTCCCTTCCCTTCCCTTCCCTTCCCTTCCTTCCCTTCCCTCCCCTCCCCTCCCTCCCCTCCCCTCCCCTCCCCTCCCCTCCCCTCCCCTCCCCTCCCCTCCTATCCTATTTTTATGTTTTTTCACGGTTTCAGTTTGAGTGGGAAAACAAGCAAACGGAAGAACCAGCGTAGGATGGCGGTGACAGGAGCTGTGCTCCGGGGGGGAGGACGGGAGCCCCAAGCAGCGTGGCAGCAGTCACTGCGCCGCGTCTTTTTCTTCCAGTAAATTAGTTTTAATTAAAGAAACCAAAACGCCCGACTGTCTGCTTTGTATCGTACTCACCCCCGGAGTGAACGAGAGAGCTCTGCTCCGTCCCAGCCCTTCAGCTGGCCTTGCTTTCTTCCTCCACCAAATCTTGAAAAAAATACCGTAATTAAATCAATGTACTGCAGTGAGGGCCAGAATGGAAAAAATAACTTGTTCTGGAGTTAGAGGTAAAGCTCTAGCAGTGAATCAAATGAAAGGGAGAAAGCTGAGACAAACCGTGCAGCGTTAATACAGATTGGCAACTGCAGCTATTGATTTTTTTTTTTTTTTTTTTTTTTAAAAGCGTGATCCACTTTTGAACCTTTTCTATCAGTACCGTTAGCACCAGCCTTCCCCTTGCCCTGCTTCCTTCTTTTCCGAGCCTGTAAGGTTGGTTAGTTTGTATTCTGCTGTTCAGGAGACCATCCAGGAGAGCTGGAAGGACGTGCGCTAGTGCCGGGCTTTCGCTGCTGATGCCGGGCCGGGCTGTCTCCGGGCTGGCAGTTACGGGAGATCAGGGAGGGCTGAGCATCCCTCCAGAACGTTAAACCAAGGGGCAGAGCATACGGCACCGCTGGGGAATGAGCGAGGCGGCCCCGAAACACTATCTGCTTTTCTGCCATGTAATGTAAAAATAAAGTTTCTGCCAGTAGCTGCCTGGGATTATCCCCGGGGCGCGACCCGGGCGCAGGAGTGCCCCGCCGGGATTGCTGAGGGAGGCAGACGGCCGCCAGCATCGTGACTCGCTGTTATACCCCAGCCGCTAAATTAGATCGTACAATGAACAGCCGTCTGCAGGAAAAAAAGAAGGGGTATATAACCTCAATTTGCATGAGATTAAATATTATTGGAGTATTTCAAAGCCATACTAAGAAGAGTGTATTACAAGAGCTTGTATTCCGTTAAAGGATGGAGGACCGCTAGTGACCTCCACAAATATCGCCATTTCTGTCGCGATATGCATCATGCCCTTCCGTCATTACGGCCCTCCGATGCCTGGGCGTCTGGAGCCCTTTGAGCAAAGAGACTCGCGTCACCCAATTTGTGTTCCGCGCTGAACGCCGCTCTCAGGCCGAGGGCGTTCCCCACGCCCCTCGTTCCCAAATGCGACTTTTGCATTTGGCCAAATAAAAATGCATTTGGTTCGCACAGCGAGTCGGGCCGTGCAGTACGAGTAACCCCCTCCTTGGCATTAGCTACTGTCCCACCGCTTTGGGGCACCTGTCTGTTTTTCCAGGCATGAGGTTACACATATGAACCCGTTCGTGACGGCTAAAGACGTGGAAAGCTGGATTTGTTTCATTCTCCAGCAGGAGCGGGGCCGGAGGAGGCCTCGGAGATGCTGGGAGGGCTGGAGCCCCTCTGCCGTGGGGACAGGCTGAGAGAGCTGGGGGGGTTCAGCCTGGAGAAGAGAAGGCTCCGGGGAGACCTTCCAGCCCCTGCCAGTCCCTAAAGGGGCTCCAGGAAAGCTGGGGAGGGACTCTGGATCAGGGAGGGGAGCCATGGGACGAGGGGGAAGGGTTTTACACTGAAAGAGGGGAGATTTAGATGGGATCTGGGGAAGAAATTGTTTGCTGTGAGGGGGGTGAGCCCCTGGCCCAGGTTGCCCAGAGAAGCTGTGGCTGCCCCATCCCTGGAGGGGTTCAAGGCCAGGTTGGACGGGGCTTGGAGTAACCTGGGCTGGTGGGAGGTGTCCCTGCCCAGGGCAGGGGGTGGCACTGGGGGGGCTTTAGGGTCCCTTCCAACCCAAACCCTTCTATGAATCTATACATATGAATCTGTACCTATTCCTATGATACATATGAAACTCCATATGAAATACATACCTGAGGAGGGTTTCTTCCAGCTCCCCAGTGTTGATCCCCGAGCCGCATCCATCAGTGTGATTTGGGGCAGGGGACGGATGCCCCCCCAGGGCAGGGCCAGACGGAGCTTTTCATGGATGGGCCGAGGCAGAGGGACGGGAACAGGGATTCGAGGTTGGGATCAGCAAGGAAGGGACTCCTTGTGGAAAAGATACGTGTCCTTCTTTCCATTTACCCACCCCCCCCCCCCCAGTGCCAGGGGCCTGAGGATGTGCCTACGTTCTACTCCCTATTATTCCGAGCCGCCTCAATTCCTGATCCACCGGCTCTTTAAATTAAAGGCTAAAATTTGTGCCCTCCACAGCAACAGAATCTGTCCAATATATAACAGCCTCAGGCTGTGAGGACTGTGGTTTTCCGTCTATTTGCCGTCCCTCCTGTTCCTGCTGCGGCGGTGGGAGCCCAGCGCTCCCTTCCAGCCCTTCCACCCCTCGTACTGAGCCTGCGGGACGCGGCGGTGACGTTTGGCAGAACAAGACGACTCACGCAGGCTAAAAGAGAGAAAAAAGCGTGTTTCCAGCTCTTCGGCTTCCTGTATAAATGCCTTTTCAAAGTTACGGAGCCAGAGAGCCGACCCTAGGTCGTTTGCAGGCTTGTGTGAGCTTCCTATTTGAAGTCCTGAATCGTTAATTCTTCCCCAAATAAACTCACACCTTTTGAAAATGCGCAGTTAGGTCTGTTTCTGCTGGCATGTAGGCAGCTAAAAATATACCCAATTATTTCTGCTTGAAGCGTCAGCACAGACAGGTCTGGAAATTATTCCCTTCCCATCACATCTTAAATAAACTCGCCTGGGTCTCCCTCCTGGGGGGAAGTTTTGTTTGCTCCTGAAAGCTGGGAGACAAGGGGATGCGAATCCGGGCGTGGGTCAGGCTTCCCTGAAAAGTCTGCAGGAAGGAGGGGGCCGGGGGGGGGGGGAACCCAAAAACCTGAGCTTTGTGGAGGAAGTTCGGCTCTGTCCTGAGTCGGATTTCTCAAACTCTGGGACCAAAGGAGCTCGTTGGGCTGCAACCCTCCCGTGGGTACCAGAAGGACAGGGTGGGCTCCTTCCCAGCCGGGGCAGCACCGGGGCACCTCACGGCCAGAGCGAAAATCACACGCACAAAATCCTCCAAAACATTAAAAAAATACATATATTCTTCTTAGGGAGAGCACGGGCGCTGTCTCCTGAGACGGAAACCGCCGTGCAGAGGGAAGAGGAGAGGGAGGAGAGGTCAGCCTTTCTTTTTTTTTTTTTTGCAGGAAAACCTTTATTCTGCTTCTCTACATCTTTCCCAGCGCTAATGCGCCCTGTAACTGTGCCCTGCCACCGGCCGGCCCTCAGCTCCCGTCCTCTGCTCTTAAGTCAGGAGCAGGAGCAGAATCCAAATATCCCGAAAAATCGGTCAGGCTAATCGCGGTTGGAAACCTGGTCTTAGAGCAGCTTGAGCCAGAGCAGGGGCCGGCGCTGGTAGCGGATACCTGTGCTCATCCCAGCGACTTAACTGGAGACGGAGAAGCTGCCCCTTTGCATTTTATCCGGTTCCAAGGCACGGCTCCCCTCCGGATCCTGCTCAGTTTAACGTGATAGCAATGCTTCGACTTAACCCTCCCATGTTTAATTTACATCTAACAGGCGTTTTCCAGCCTTTCTCAGCCCGGCAGGCTCCCTGTGTAACACCTTCGGGATGCGATTTCCAAAGCCTGTGGAAGGCAGTGGCTCCGACGCGCTGCCTCCCCTTACAGCTGCAAGGCAGCGGGTGTCCTCCGCTGGCAAATCCAGTGGCTGGGGAAGACGCTGCGTTGGGCCCGCCGCTTCCTTACGCCATTGCCAAGGGGATCCGTTGTTAACCGAGCATTTCCTTACGGCTGTGCAAAACCCTCCTGCAACGGCCTTCTAATTTAAGGAAAAATCCCGCAGGAAGCAGCTCCCGCTGCGCCTTCCAGGGCAGGCTGCCCCCCAGCCCCACCGAGCCCTTCCCCGTGGGAGCGGGGCAGGGTGTGCACCCCGGGGTGCCCGCGGTCCCACCCCGGTGCCCGTCCCTGCACCCCCCGTCTCCGTGCTCAGATCCCGTCAGCCGGGCTCCGCCGCGCCACCCTGCAACAATTTTAACCCGTTGCGGTTAAAGATCGGTGGGGCGCTGCGTCCACCGGAGGTGAGCCATTCGGAAAGGGGAAAAAAAAAAAAAAAAAGAGCAAAAGTGGAATATTTTCTGAAAAAAATAATTAGGAATATACACAATTTTGTACAATACGTTCCTGGGGAGCTTATTTATTTATTTACTTACTTACTTGCTTAAATCCTTCACGCTGCTCATTTCATAGAATCACGGAACGGTTTGGGTTGGAAAGGACCTTGAAGCCCCCCCAGTGCCGCCCCCTGCCCTGGGCAGGGACCCCTCCCACCAGCCCAGCCACCGAATATCCTGGAGAACTCCTCCCAGCTCCTTGTCTGCAATGGGACAGGGGCTGTGCCAATAAAAGCCAGTAAACCCCGTGGGAATTGGCTTGTCCCGAGTCCTGGGGGGTCACGGGGGTGCGGGACACGCCAGCCCTCGCGGGGGGCTGTGGGAACTGGTGTGTAACCCCGACACCATCACAACATGAAGCACTTAATTAGGAAACACCAGAACTGAACCTGCTCCCGCAGCCTGGGCTTGCTCCCCCTCCTCTCTCCACGGCATTACAGTGTCATTTTTAATTATAAGATCCCGTCACTTTTTTTTTTTTTCCCAATTCCTGCCTTTCTGTGCAGTTTTTTGGACAGAGTTTTCTTCGGTGCCTTTATCCCTTCCTGTTCGATGTCTTGCCTCCGGCTTTATTTATTGCGCATAACTCAAACTTTATTCCAGACAGAAAACTATAAATTTCCCCCTGTGTTCCTCTGTCACGCCTGTCATTATGTTATGGGAGTACTTCATAAAAGCTAATTGGTTTTTACCAAACCCCTGGGAGGCAAACAGATTTTATCTCCCCCTAATTTTACAGGCTGGAGTTTAAGACAGAGGAACTGAGGTCAGAAGTACTTTGAGAGCCCCGTTTAAAATATCTGCCGATGTCATCTTCTGTAGGTCTTTGCACTGTATTGCATTTTACGTGTTCAAACGAGGGCTTTATCGCCTGCAGTCGCAGCTCTTCAGCAAACGACACCGTAGTGCATCACCCCAGCCAGCGACGCCGGCAGGACAGGTGGCTTTGACTGGGACATCGGGAAGCCTGCAGGAGGGAAACCGGACCCCTCAAGCATCAAAGTGCTGATATTGCTGAAAACACCTCGGCGTGTCCCAAAACCGGCCCGAGGAGCGGGGCAGAGCACCCGGGCACCCGCAGCCCCGAGCCCTCCCTCGGCACAGCCCGGGGCTGGCCTTCGGAAATTCGCGTAACACTTCCATAAAGAAGGAAAACAAAATGAATATGTTTGTTTCTGACATCAAAGAAAATACCCAGTCCGCCCGGAGCTGCCGTATTGCCACCGAATCAAACACATCCCACACGCAAAACAGAGAGGACTTTCTAATATTAAAATAATTACCCATCTGTTGGCAGCATTTATCGTAGATTTGAAAGCAAATTATACTTCAGTCCTGTTTGCCTTCACCTCAGTGGATCTGCAATGGCAGTGCTGGTTCCCCTCCAGACGCCCGTCCCTGTGTGTCGTGCCGGTGCCGCGCTGCCTGACGCGCGGCTCCGTTTTACGCAGGGAAAAAAAAAAAAAAGGCAAGATTTGGGCAATGCCTTTTTTTGCGGGTTCAGCGGGACCCGCTCCCGCGGGGCTGCACCCCGGGAGGGGGCGGCTGAAGTCCCGCGGGCCAGCAGCGCACCGAAGCCAGCCGGCACGCAAGCATCCCGGCGGGACGCGCCCCTCACCGGGATGCCGCCGCGTGCTCCCGGGGCGCCGGAGGAACCGCTGGAGGGGAATACGGCCAGGGGGTAGGAAATGAAGGACGGAGCCCAAAACACCTCGGGGGAAGCCGAGCGCTGTGGTGTGAGAACACAGAGGGACTTCCAGCCCTCCCTGAAGAGAGCAGCTGGTGTCCACTCCCGTCCTTCAAGACAGTGTCGTTAATTGTTAATTACTGTTGCTGCCACCTCTGGCAGAAGGGAGACCCATCGCTTTCGTTTGTTTGAGCCTTTTAAAAAAGCGGCACAGCTTACCCTGGCCGGGAGGGGCTGGGAAGCCGCCCGGGGCAGCAAAGGGGGATGCCGTGTGCCGCGGGCTGCTCCTCGCCGCTCCCCGATCCCGATTTAGCACCAGACGCCGTGACTCATGCTGCTGCATGCATATTTGATGGCCGCCTCCATCAACGCCAAAGCCCGGCCCCGTGAAGGCCAGCGGTACCCGCAGAGCATCCCCAGCTCCCCGGGGGTGGGCTCCGGGGGGGATAACCCAGCCTCCGCTCCTCCTCCCCGGGCTCCGCATCCACAACCTCAGCATTTCTTTGACCAAAGGAGGAGCTCTCACCTCGCTTGGTGTAATGGCATCACCACATGAAGACTGTTAAGCTCTCAGAAGGCACCAAACCAAGCAGGACACAGGGACTCGGGAGTTCGGGACACCAGGACTGCCTCAACATCACTTGCAAACACGCTGGGAGGGGAAAGGAAAGCCTCTTTGCACAGGCTCCACACGGAATATAATTTAAAATCTACTGAACTGTTGCAAAGAACAGTTTCGCAGTATTGTACGCTGAGACGGCACTTTTCCTAAGACGCGTTCGGAAGAGCCCCGCTGCAGTGAGCAACCTGCGGGACCGAGGGCGATTAGTGCCAGCCTTCTCCCAGTCAAGATTCCTTTCTAAAATGCTGATTCCTTCATAAAACGCACTTCAGCCAAACACCGGAAAAACGGGCTGGTGCCCCCCCGCCCAGGCTCCGTGAGCTCACCCGGCCTCTGCTGTGAGCATCCCTTCCTGCCCGAAGAGCTGGGAGTCTCCGCGGGGAGGCAGCACCCCCACTTTGGGGGCTGGAGCCCCCCGGCGCCGCGGGGCTCAGGCCAACCGGACCCCGCACCGGGACCCCCACCCAGGCACCGACACGCATCACTCCAATGCCGAGAGCAATGTTTACGGGAATTCCAGACCGAGCGACAAACCGAATACCTCACTTATTTCCCTTCGTTAATGCTGCACCACAGGATTAATTGGGAAGTGAAGAGCTCAAAGCTGACGGCTGGGTGCTGCCGCCCTTCACAGCCCGAGTTACCCAAACTTCCTAAGAATATTCACGTATTAACAGCCCTTTCCACGGCCGGGAAAGGCTGGCGAAGCGTTAAACCGTCCCCCCCTGGCTCTGGCTGGCAGAGCCCCGGTGCGAGCGCCCTGTCCCCGGGCAGGGATGCTCCGCCGTCCCCCCTGCGCCCGGGGGCTGCGGGGCACCACGGCTGCCGAGCCGGCTTCCGAGGGAGGAAACGCCGTTCTTCTGCTAAACTGGGCTGCTTCTCAAAATGAAATCATTTGAAAGCCATTACTAGGGATGTTCCCATGCAACATTCAGGAGACTGCTTATCTCTGAGCTCGCTGAATCAGAGCGTGTCGCCTGCGACGGTTACACGAGCAGGTTCCCGCAGCTGAAGGAGTTCCTTCAGTTCGACCTCCAAAACGAACTCCAGTGAACAACGCCAGCGTGTATAAAAAGTAAAATAGGAATACAAAGCACAAGGAATGCTCTGACTCCCATCAGGAAGCATTAAAGGACCCCAGGCCAGGAATGGACTTTTCTGTTGGAACCAGGGGTAAGGTGATACAAAAGACAAATTCTGTTCAACCTCACTTTTTTTCTTTTTTTTTTTTTTTACACTATACTGGGCTAATTTACTTTAATTACCGTGCACATCCCCTTTCTTTTATCAAGACACAAGAACGCACAACGTGAGTAACAGAGGAAATACCACAAAGTGGGGAAGGGAAGGGAAGGGAAGGGAAGGGAAGGGAAGGGAAGGGAAGGGAAGGGAAGGGAAGGGAAGGGAAGGGAAGGGAAGGGAAGGGAAGGGAAGGGAAGGGAAGGGAAGGGAAGGGAAGGGAAGGGAAGGGAAGGGAAGGGAAGGGAAGGGAAGGGAAGGGAAGGGAAGGGAAGGGAAGGGAAGGGAAGGGAAGGGAAGGGAAGGGAAGGGAAGGAGGGGGGAAAGTTAAAACTACAACATGAAAAATCCCCCATCACCTATCTTTGCTAATTAAATCCTCTAAGCTGACTGGTGCCAGCACTGTTGCAATATATGGTTATTTAGGGAAATGCCTGTCCTTTGGTGTTGATCTTTTCCAAGCCATTGCCGCAGAGCCCAATTTCCCCCGTACCAAGCACGCTGGTGCCACTGCTTCCTCACATCAGATTTAGCGTCACGGGGCTGTTTCGGAGCACTGTGGGCCACAATCAACCCTGTAATTCCTGCAGAGGTATAATGACAGCCAATATTTTTAAGTACCCTTTATTTACAGCCCCACTCAATGTTGTACCGTGCGCAGCTTCGTATCAGTCCATGGGGAGAGCTGAACTTGGCCCACAGCAGCATCCCATCCCAACGGACAACAGATTTGCCAGCACTTGGAGGCAGCGAACAAGATTAGGGTGATTTAAAGATGGCCAAGAAGGTGGTAAATCGGGTCTTGTCTTATGTGAAGCCATACAAGCACAAACACAATTCCTGATCCCCGCTGGTTTTCAGCCATGTCGTTGGAAACTGCTTTCCCACGGAGCCGGAGCCGAGGCAGGGGCTGGCGGAGGGAGGGGAACAGGAGGAGGTGACAAAGCCCAGGCAGCCCGGGTGGGAACGACGGCAACCCAAGGGAGCCTCGCCTTCCCGGGAACACAGGCTGTAAAGAAATTAATAAACACTCATGTTAAACTTTGAACAACATGTACCTCCCGGTGTCGATGGCTTACCTGCCAGACAGCAAACTACCTCCATTTCCTGACAGAAAGAAGCTTTTGGTATACCATCACGTCTTCACAGAAATCACCTCGTGCTCAGCTGGACCCATAAACCGCTAATCTTACCCATCCCAGGCGCAGGGTTGTTATACGGCACCACAGGCACAGAGATTAGTCCCGCTACCCCAGCTCCTGCACCACTGCTTCCCAAATCGCACCCTCCAAGCCTCCCCCTCCTGCTGCCCTTCCACCATCCCTCCTGCTCCTTGTGCTGCAGGAGTGCCGCGACCCGGCAGCGCGGACTGAAGCCACCAGCTGCTCTGTCCCAGTGGGACGTGGCTGTCACCCCAGGGTGACAGCGGGGTTTGAATTTAGTCATAGAATCACAGCCCGGCTGGAAAGGCTCTGGAGAGGACCTCGTGGCCTGGTGGTGGGGACCGGTACCCGCTTGGCAAGGGAGGGAGCAGGTCTGTTTCATGGAATCATGGAACGGTTTGAGTTGGAAGGGACCTTAAAGCCCCCCCAGTGCCACCCCCTGCCCTGGGCAGGGACACCTCCCACCAGCCCAGGTTGCTCCAAGCCCCGTCCAACCTGGCCTTGAACCCCTCCAGGGATGGGGCAGCCACAGCTTCTCTGGGCACCCTGGGCCAGGGGCTCACCCCCCTCACAGCAAACAATTTCTTCCCCAGATCTCATCTCAATCTCCCCTCTTCCAGCGTAAAACCGTTCCCCCTCGTCCCATGGCTCCCCTCCTTGATCCAGAGTCCCTCCCCAGCTTTCCTGGAGCCCCTTTAGGGCCTGGCAGGGGCTGGAAGGTCTCCCCGGAGCCTTCTCTTCTCCAGGCTGAACCCCCCCAGCTCTCTCAGCCTGTCCCCACAGCAGAGGGGCTCCAGCCCTCCCAGCATCTCCGGGGCCCTCCTCCTCCTCCATTTTCGGCAGATGCAAATTGCCCACCCAGCTTTAGTAACAGATTAAAAGGGCAATTTTGTCTCAGCCGCTTCCCAGCACTGAAACGCAGATCTCATTAAATCCAATGATAAAATAACTCTTCCCGTAACTTGGGCGAGACCAGCCCTGGGCTGACAGTCCTCATTAAACAGAAAGCCAAAACCAACACCCACCTTTTCTAACTACAGCTTTACATCCAGAATTATGTGTAAATAGGAAGTAAACATATTAATTTGATCTTTTTCTTGGGAACTGCACGGGGAAAAGCATCACTTCAGCCTGACGGGCAGAGGAGCGGTGCTGGGAACGCTGCTCCGCCTTCTGCAAACGGGGAGTTATGCAGCAAGGGAAGTTATTCAGCAATTTTCTCTCACACCGACGCTCGGCCCGGGGATGTGAGTTTCCTTTGGCAGGCCTGGAGGGAGCAGGTCGCTGTCAGACCCGTGGCAGTGGCAGCTCCAGCGGCAGCGAGGGCGGTCGGTGATGGCGGAGGCTGGGGCAGCCATGGGCAGGGATGGGGACGCTGGTGCCTCGGGGCAGGACGGAACCATCTCCTGTAGGAGCATCCCAGGGGAATTTGGGATGGAAAGCACGTACCAGCACGTACCAGCACGGGTGTCCCCTGTCCCCTGCTCCCCAGGGGAGCCACCACCCACCTCTTCACCCAAACCCCCCGGGTTGGGGCACAAGGCTCCGCCAGGGGAAGGACTGTTTAACGGATTAACAAAACCATGCGTTTAAAGCCGGGTGAAGAGGAAAGAGGACATTTGTGCGCAAACAGTCTCAGACAGTCAAGAATTAGTTTACTTTCTCACCTGGGAGACTTCCACGCTCGCTGCTCCAGGCTTTTGTGCTTCTCTCCCCGGGAGCCGGCTCCACAGCAGCCGAGGACACACTTTAAGGTTAAAGGCACTTTATTACGCGGTCGCACGCTCTGACCGCTGATGTTCTGGGAGCAACGCTGGGCCGGTGAGAAACAACCGGCATCATCATAAAAGCTGACGAAACCGCTTTGCTTTATCACCACATGAGTTACCTGCGCGGGGCAGGCTGCGCTCGATCCGTTAGGGTAGAAAGAGATAGAAGAAGGAGGAAGCAAAAAAAGTTTAGATCTGGAAGGGATGGGATGTGAAACACATGTCACAGGATGACAACACGACTGGATGGACGACGAACATAGGAAATAGGGAGTTGGGGGCCCACATTTTTGGTTGGTGGGAACTTACCCTTTATTCTCTTCCTTCCCGCCTCCTGCCCAAACTCTGCAGGACAATATCCTGATTTCAGCACAACTCCTCAAAAGCCCGGAAGCATCACTGGAGAACCAGATCGCTTTATCCACTCGCACGGGAACTGGCTGAAGTAAAGTGTACGGCAGAGAGAGGTGCTTCGCATCCATTCGGGTTTCGTGTCCTGTGAGGTCCCTCTTCAGTGCAGAGGAGCCTGCTCTGGCCTGGGGGGGTGAGGTTACAGCCCACACCGCTGCTTTGAAAAACCACTATTTTGCAGCCAAATGCTGCCCAAGTCCCCCTTTGTACACGGAAGGGCCGTACCAGCTCCTCCACGGGGAGACGGGCAGTCAGAGCAGCAGAGCATCTCCCGAACCGCGATGCGCCTTCGCCCGCAGAGGAGCCGCAGGGGTCCGGCGCGAGGCACCCGCCTCTCGCACCCCGGTGGGTTCGGAATACGCTCCTGACAAACACTGCCGTTTGCCTGTCTGAGTTCCACCTTCTCTCACATGAAGAAATGCAAAAAAAAAACCCCCAGATTTTGTAAGATTAAGTACACGATCCCTCCGAGAACAGGATTTCCCATTGAATAATTCTTTCCAATACATTTCACCTCCTAAGGAACTGCAATTTACTGGGATATAAATCTGATAATAGTCTTCATTAAGCAATATTGTAAGGATTAAAAGAGGTTAATGAACATGTTACTAATCCTCCTAAGTAGGTAGCCATCCTAATCTCTTCTTTATACATGACAGGTATAAAGAAAAGAGATTTCAAAAAAAGCTCAAAACAAACTCGCTGATCTTAACAACGCGGCAATACCTCGCGCTTTCTCCCTTTTGCTAACAAAAATATGAAAGGTTGTAACTCTGTGGGGAGCAGCCCCTTCTTCCCTGGGCTGATAATATCTTAAATCAAGCTTCGGCCTGGAGCAACCTGCAACGAGTCCATCAGAATCATCAGTAATAGCCCTGAAAAAAGCCTGTGGCCGACTATGTGTCTGCGTTACAAGGAAGGAAGGAAGGAAGGAAGGATGGAAGGAAGGAAGGAAGGAAGGAGGGAAGGAAGGAGGGAAGGAAGGAGGGAAGGAAGGAGGGAAGGAAGGAGGGAGGGAAGGAGGGAGGGAAGGAGGGAGGGAAGGAGGGAAGGAGGGAAGGAAGGAAGGAGGGAAGGAAGGATGGACAGACAGATGGAACAGAGGATGGAAGGACAGACTGACAGAAGGATGGATCAATGGACAGACAGAAGGAAGGACGGACAGAAGGACGGATGGAAGGAAGGATGGACAGAAGGCTAGACTGACAGAAGGATGGATCGACGGACAGATGGATGGAAGGATGGACGGAAGGAAGGATGGACGGAAGGACAGAAGGAAGGATGGATGGAAGGATGGATGGACAGATGGAAGGAAGGAAGGAAGGAAGGATGGATGGATGGACGGAAGGAGGGAAGGATGGGTAGACAGACAGATGGAAGGATGGATTGACAGAAGGATGGATGGACAGGCAGACAGAAGGATGGACGGAAGGAAGGATGGACAGATGGAAGGAAGGAAGGACAGATGGATGGGTGGATGGAAGGTCAGAAGGATGCATGGACGGACGGATGGAAGGATGGATGCCAACCCCTCAGTTCCAGGAAGAGCGACCAGACCTGGCTGCCACCGGCCGGGCTGCAGCTCCGCAGGGTCGGTGACGGGCAGAGGTTCGGGTTTGGTTCGATTTGAACTCACCTGGGCAACAGTCACCTCTGGAGCTATTTTGCCTATTTCCATTTATTATCCGCAATTGCTCAGTTTCAGCCCGCGGCAGCATTTTCAGGGTCTGCTGAGGCAGAGCGCAGCGCGTGGCCCGTCCGCCGCGGGTGCAGAGGGGAGCGCCGCGCGCGGGAAGCGGGTGAGCCGATGCCAAATAAAATGATTAAACTATTTACTTATGACCCGAATTTACAGAAAAAGCCCCCGACTTGTGTCACCCGGTCCCACCGGCTTGCAGGCTGCCTGAATATGGATTTTAGGGCAGATCCCACCATCTTTACCGGGCAAAACCACCCTCCAGTTCAGGTTTGAAAGGTGGTGCCCGGGGATGGGATTTGTCCTCATCCCCAGTGACACTTGTGGGGCTTCATCCATGGGGAGCGGGCGCCACAAAACCCTGGGACGGATCTCCAAAGAGGAGATGAAAACAGGTACAGTTTTTAAGGGAAATGAGATGCCGGTCGTTCCCCTCGCTGTAATTTTAGCTCTACAATCAGCCCCAATTATTAACGTTTCTGAGAAATGCAAAAAAAAAAAAGGAAAGTACCTCTATGTCTGCATTCATTACTCACAAATAGATTATTTTATGATTCATTTAAGCGATTCACATGCTATAATTAACACCAGCTCTACAGTTAATTACATCTTTGCAAAATAGTTTAATAATGACAGTAGAAACTTGACAGTCATTTTTTTTTTAATCGCACACACGCGATGAATGTTTTCTATAAACTGCAGCTCATCAGAAACAAACACACAAATACCTGTTTCTCTGGAGACAACCTGAAAGCAGGTAAAGCTTGATAAAAAGGTGTTAATTTTTCTCCTCTGCAGTTGCACGAGCAAGGATGCTGCTCTGGAGGGGCACAATCTTCCTAAATGAGACATCAGCTGGTAGCACTTAATTAGCTGATCAAGGTGCACTGTAACAGTGTAGAAGGATGAATTAGGAAAACTAAAATTGCTATTATAAAAACCTCTTTTTTTAAAAATCATGTTCCACATTAACATTTCTTTGTCGGTAACTCTAAAGCAATGCGGATGAAGGCTGCATAATCTTCTATCATTTATAACATTTATAACACTCTTACCACTTTGCTCAGCTGTTCGTAAGACTAGTAACAAAAAGGCTTGATTTTGTCCAGCAACTGAAATTAATGGTAAGATTTAAAATAATTCAGTATTGGCACACTATTACTTGTGAGAAAATTCCACAGGAGTCCCTTCCGCTACAGCGATGACGCAAACTGATCTCTCCCTCTCAGGCTCCTGAGGATTAATTTTCACTTAACGTCTATAAATCCCTTGTTTTTTAAAACATTCTCCCTCCTCCCTTCTTAGCAGAACTGACCCAGCCGCTTCAGGATTCCAGATGTGACTTCAAAAACGAAAATCCTCCGCCCACCAAAATAAGACCAAAGCTCCGCTACCAGCATCGTGCGTTACCAATAATATATAACCGGAATGTTTTTCCTTACAGCCCCGTACGCGGGCAGCGTGTCACAGCGGAGTGCCCAGCCCGGCCTTCTGTGCCCGCTGCAGGCAGAGCTGCCACAGGAGTTGTAAAACTGCTCCTTTCCCACTCAATTATGGGTTTTTTTCCCAAAACACGGACGGTTAATGCAGCACTCGGGCGATACCCAGCAGAGCAGGGCAAAGCCCAGGGGCTCAAGAGCGAGACGCGGATCCTGCCGCGTTTCCCCACGCTCCGATGCACGGCCAGGGTCAACTTTTCTCGTGTGATGCTGTTTTCCAGGGGACGTCTGGAAAATGGAGCTCTAAACGCTGTCTGAGGGGCAGCAAAGGCGCCGGCGCCCAGCGGCACCGGCCCACGGGCACCCCCCATCGCTCCCAGCCCAGCAGGAAAAGCCCCTCTGCCAACCGCTGAAGTTGTGCGCGTAAATAAAGGGCCTAAAAATACAGGGGTCGTAGGGGAACGTCTGTTGGGTTTTTTTACCGTTATGAAAAATAAGCACATACAAAAAAGGACAAAGGCACCAGAACAAAACTAAACCAGTATATTTTAATCCTACAAAAATGTATAAATATTTCAGTGTACAGCAAAGAGTACCAGTATACCATTTAATAACTGTTACAACATTTAAGATGGGTAATTCTTTATCCACAATCTGCTTTTATAAATTTAATTTCTGTTTGTGTTCCCAGCACTTATTCAGGAGCCTTTGTAAGGGCATCCTCCAAACCACTGCACCTCTGTCGGTTTTGGTTGGGTTTTTTTTTTGTTTTTGTTTTTTTTTTTTAAATTTTTTTTCCCCCTGCTTGGGAAAATCCCGAGCAGAATTCCAACCTTTTGCAAATAAACTTTGCCTTATTCTCAGAGCATCGTGGCCTTTTTTCGCGAGGCACCGCTTACCGAGCTGTCCCGAATACGTGCTCGCAGGGAAGAAATTCAGTAGGACCGGGGGCGGCCGTGTATGGAGCAATGTTTGCGGCCGGACCGTCTGGCTGGTTGGGGAGGAAGGATGGACACGGGAAGCCGCAGAAGCATCCCGACACGCTGCTGGTGGTCATTGGACACCGCCGGTCACAGCCGGTGGTTAGCAGCAGGTTGGCCGTGGTGGGGTCCCACCAGCCGTGGGGACGCGGCAGGGCTGGGGCATTCACCGGCACCGCCAGTTCCTCTCTGCCTCCCCAAATTGTCCCAATCTGCTCACTAGCCCTGACCTTCCGAGAAGCGCCCGGTGTCAGGCTCTGCCCAGCACCGCCCGAGAGCAGACCAAGGGCACGGGATCAGACAGCACCTCTACTTTCAAATAAAAAAAATAAAATAAATCAGAATAGGGAGTTTTGCAGCTTTTCTCCAAAGCCATCGTTCCCTGTTCGCTATAATATTATCCACATTAGAGTGCAATAACTAAATCAATCCTCCTGGTGACTGGGAAACAGGCACCTGCAGAGAGACCCAACTTGCTCAACTGATCCAAACGCCTATTTCAGCTCCGGCTTCCCCCGCCCCGGGGATCACCGGGAGCTGCCGGGAGATTAGAAGGGACGCGGCTTTTTGCAGCGTTTAACGGTTCAGCTCACTCTTCGAAGCGCTGGCTTTGCCGCTGCCGGCCTGCACGCCAGCTCGCACGCGCCATCCGGGCGAGTCCGAACAAATAGCGGAAGCAGCAGCGCTCTTCCAGGGAGAAGAATAAATATTCAGCATTTGTAGAGTTCTTTGTGTTTTAAACGCATCACACAAATAGAAGTCAACCCTCCCGACACCTTTCTGAAAGATTTTATAAATGGGGAAACAAAGACCAACCCCTGGTCTTTGGCTGCGGTCTGTTGGTGAGCACTGAACTTCTCACCAACAGAGGCAACCGAACGAGCCGTTTTCAATTATTTCAGCCCAAATCACTTGCCGAGGCAACACCCGACTTCAGGGGGGACCCCAGCGCGGTAACTCACATTCATTCCCTAAACCCCACCAACCACCACCTCTGATGCCGTATCAGCCTTCGAGGTGCCCTCACCGTCGCCACCTCGCTCTCCTTCAGCGAGGCCTTGGGTGAGACTCCTCTGCAATGAGGTCCGGGGGCTCCTCCGTCCTTCCCCAGGAGGGAAATCCAGCATCCAGCCCCTCAAAGCCCATGGAAATACTCGCCGTCACTGAAGTGAAACAGGTATTTCACTGGTTTTTTGCTAGGTCTGAGCACAATTTCTAGAGGGCAGGCTGTCCTGCCAGCGAGCAGACGACCTCCAGCAATACTTCTGCTCCGGCCACGGGGGATGCGCGTACTCGCTCCTAAATAAGTACAATCCAACACAGAGGCATTTCAATTATTTTTCCCCCCAGCAGGGACACAGAAGTGCAGGTACCGACCATACCTAAACACAGCAAGCTCGCTGTTGTAGTCAAGGGATTATACACTTTATAAGAATATTAACCTTTATAGTAATTCTAAGGAGAAAAATATTCTTTTCTTCATCTGTTTTTGAGACGGTACCTCCCGCCCGGACCCCCAGATGACGATTGCGCCCTGCCATCACCTTCCAGCGCCAAGAAAACCTCGGGATCCGAGGAGGGCAGCGTAGGAGCTCGGCAGCCTTCCCCCCCTCCGCCGCCAGGTCACCGGTAACACCGGGGGCACCCAGAGGAGGCAGCACCACCAACCACCCTCTCCTGATGCTCCTGGATGCCACGGGACCTTCCACAACACCTGCTCCTGCCTTGACGCGCAGAAGCCCGGTGCCTGGACGCGCCGCCTGCCAGCACGAGCGGCCCTGCACGTGGCAAAAGCCCTTGGAAAGGAGACGAAGAAACAATTTATTCACTTTTTTTTCTGCGCGGAGACTGGTGTTTCCATTTGTTCGTGAAGTTTGTGTGCTCCTTCTCTGAGGCAGAATTACAGTCTTCTATTTCGCCAGCTTTTTGAGCCACGTTGTGTACTTTTGCGGCGATCTGAAGCTGAGAACTGGAAGTGTTTGAGCAGGGAGGCTGGACTAGACGAGCTTCCAAGTTAATCCGTGACACTCCAGCTCCCATGCATGCACAGCAATCACTTTTCCAGTTTAATATCCTATTTTTCATTTAATGATGTGTATCAAGAAAATACGGATGATCTATAAATTTATAATACGTACATAATATATGACACTATTAATCCATAACGACCAGAGCATTATACAGAAAATATTGTCATTTTTAATGACCTAGTGCATAAACAGTCCTTTTTATGGAATTCTGAGTGGAATAAAGGGAAACCATTTCACCGCTTACCCGTGCCGTACCACGCTGCGGCTGCTGCCCTGTGATTTAGGTCTCTGGAAGCCTGGAGGCAATGGGAAAACCCATCCCGGCCCATCGCACAGCGGATGCCTTTTGGGGAGGGCGTGCTGCTGGGGTGACCAGAGGAAACGTCACCAGGACATATAGGAAACATCACCTGTATGTACAGGGCCCGTCTGCACCCCCCGCGGGGGGCCGGCACAGCATCAGCTCCTGCGACGCCCCCCACGCGACCGCGCGCCATCGGCATGTGTTTAACCACCACGCTAACAAAAGGATTAAGCCACAAAATTATTAAAAATATAAATAAGCATCTGTCGCCGCTATGGAAGCAAGAACATCTGGAGGCAGAACTCAGAGTCGATCCGGTTCCACCCGCTGTGCGCAGGGGAGCCACGGACGAAGCTCTCGCCTGGCTCTCGTACGGGATGCAGGTATACATGAACACTTACGGGCAGCAGCTGGGGATCGAGTTCAGACCCGCTCTCAGTCTCCAGCGGTCTCGGGTTTTGGTACCTCCATCTGCAACCCCCTCGCGGGTGCCCAGGGGCCACCCCCAGCCGTTTCTCTGCCCACTGCAGAGGACATTTCAATCTGGTCTGGGTCACCCACGTGTGACACTCCTCCTCCTTACCATCGTTCCTGCGTCTTTTGCTGTTACCTCAGTTAATTTCGATTCCTGAGTGCGGTCTTTGCTCAGTTTTGCTGCTTTTCCAAACGCCGGATCCCGTTTTTTTTCCCCAGCAGAAACCACGAGGCTTTTGTTCTGTCTGGCGACTTTGCTCTCAGCGTGGTCCTTCACCGAGTCGCACATGATGTGAGAGGACAGCAAATATCCCCTCCGCGCTGCCAAGAAAGACCAGCACCCACACACCCAGCTCAGCAGACGCCTGCCAGGATGGCTCCCAGTGCCCGTTAGTGTCGTAAGGCATTCCATGCTGGGTCACTTGTCCGTAGTGGTGTGTGACACGCAGAAAACGCCCTCCATCCCAACCTCCTTGATGTAGGGTTCATAGAGGTTTCTCTGGAACCATTTTGGAGCACATTTGTTTTGATAACAGCGTGTGTTTTGACATTTATAGGCTCAGACGAGCTTCCTCTGAACACTCACAGGTTCCGAAGGGGCACATGGAGTCCCATCGCATGAAGGAATCTCTCCCGAGACTTTGCTCTGACAGCTGGGATTTGGGGAGGGCTTCAGCACCACTGGCCTCAGCAAGGAGGAGGAGAGGGGGAGGAGGAGGATGAGGGGGAGGAAGAGGAGGACATCCCAGCCGAGGCAGCGGGTCTGCGCCGGCTTCAGGCACCCAGGGTCATGTTGCGCAGCAGCCACTGCTGGGAACGGCTGTCACCGCACTCCCTCATGGTGGGAACCATCTTGTCCTCCTCCGACGGCTCATCCAGGCACTGGTTGCTGTTGACGTGCCTCAGGGTGAGCTTCTGCAATAGAGAAGGGTGAGAGCTGCAGCAACACAATTACTGCTGAAAACTAGTAACTGCATTTTTGGTCTTGTTTCAGTCTTATTCTAGTCCTTACAGAAGCCACAGGACAGGTGCTCATCCCTGGCCACCGCTCGTAGGGCTCTACGAGACCTCTACCACCCCACGGGTGCCCAGGTCACCTTCTCACGCGTGGCCACGCAACCCAGGGCGCAAGTGCCGCTGCTGAACCCAGCAACAAACAAACGTGACACAAAAGTACAAAATAAGTGCAAGAAATAATATTTCAAACCCCAGTATTTTGGATCAAGGAGCTTAGTCTCCTGAATACATTTCAGACCAGTGCACTCATGGTTCAGAAATACTTGGTAATGGAAACACACTTGCTAAGTATTATATGAACAACGGCAACGTGGAGATGAAAACTCTTCTGTTTCCAATACATTTTTCCTTCTTTGGGACACTCGTCCCTCTCTGCTCCTACCACAAGACACTGTATTGCTGAGGAATGGGAGAGTCAGAAGGGGACAATAGGAAACAGAACTTATTTTGAAGACATAAATCATCTTCTGGTCAAAAGCACTGGGAGAACACGTTCACGAGGAGATCCAGGGAAGTTAAACGTGGAGTACTTAGCTAAAACAAGCCAGGCACATTGGCCTGGGACAGAGAGGTGTAACCCCCCGCTGAAACACGCAGAGCTAGGGGATGCAATGCTGCAGGTCCGCTGTGGTCCCCGCGTGGCCCAGGATGAAGCTGAAACCAGGCTGGCTGGAATGGGGACCACCACGCCAGAGCCCGGCTCCCAGAGGAGCCTACTCTGGACAAGCCCTGCAGAGCTCTGGCAGAGCGCAATGGCCACGCACTGCACCCACACCCAGCCACGGCCCTGAGAGCTCGGTATCGGCTTAACACTTATCACAGAATCACAGAATGGTTTGGGTTGGAAGGGACCTTAAAGCCCCCCCAGTGCCACCCCCTGCCCTGGGCAGGGACACCTCCCACCAGCCCAGGTTGCTCCAAGCCCCCTCCAACCTGGCCTTGAACCCCTCCAGGGATGGGGCAGCCACAGCTTCTCTGGGCAACCTGGGCCAGGGGCTCACCCCCCTCACAGCAAACAATTTCTTCCCCAGATCTCATCTAAATCTCCCCTCTTCCAGTGTAAAACCCTTCCCCCTCGTCCCATGGCTCCCCTCCCTGATCCAGAGTCCCTCCCCAGCTTTCCTGGCACCCCTTTAGGGACTGGAAGGGGCTGGAAGGTCTCCCCGGAGCCTTCTCTTCTCCAGGCTGCCCCAACAAGAAGAACCGAGGGAAGAGGCGATTTCAGGACGGACGCCTCGTTTGCAGATCCTCCGCTGGAGCAGAGACCAACTTTCTGTTGAACACTGCGCAAAGGAACAAACTGGGGCACAAGGACGGGTGGCAAAATTCTGCAGCCTCCTGGAGGAAGGATAAAGGATGAATCAACCCAAGGACAGACGAGCCCGACCCGTGTGGCAGAGTCTCCTTCAAAAGCGGCTGCCAGAGCGGTGGGGGCTGCTCGCTCCCTCCCACGCACCCCCCAGTAGAAATACTGCTATAATGAAATACAAAAAGTACTACTGTAACTGGAGTTATGCCAATATAGACTCACTTCAGCAACGCCTGTCTCTGGTGCAGTCTCACAGCTAATAAACACCAAGTGCGTACCTTCATACGAGAAAAAAAAAACCAAAAAACAAAAGGACTATTGTCTGGTGTTTCAATTAAACCGCTGGGAAATGCTAACAGTGCCCACAGCCACGGGGTTTCGTCACCCGAACGCACACCTGCGCTGCTGCACCGCACAGCTTTACGCTGCAGTCCGTACCCAATTGCCACGTCCCGTATTAACGCTCCGAAATCTGTACTATGAATATTCTTTCAATAAGCTCGTCCCTGGAGATTGGCTCCTCAGCTTAAAACAAACAAACGATTGCGCAGTTCTCGAAGAAAAGGCTGCAGATATTATAACAAATCACCGAGGGGCCATCTGATACGCATTCGATGATGAATATCAGGCATTTTTTTCCTCTAATTACAAGAGGAAAGAATTAGTAGTGCTAACAGAAATAGCTTGTTTACTAAATAGCACTGCTCGAAGCATCACTGATTCTTCGCTTATATTGTTTTAAGTGCAATTAAGCCGCTATCATTTTCTACTATAACCAGAAATGCAAACAAGTCTAAAAACGCTGCTGCTGCCGCCTTCATCAGCTGTTCCCTTTTATTCAGTGTATAATTTCATGGTAGACTACCACATCATTGCGATTTTCAACCGTCTCATAGATTATTCTTTTTTTTCTTTCTGTCCTATCATTATTTATGCTATTACAAAAAAAGGTCTCGTTTGCTTGGAAAACAATTAATTACCAGGAAGGAGGATACTCACACAGACCAGCCTAAAATCTGTATTTTCCCGAGATGTGAGAAGGGGTGCAGAGCACAGGAGCGAGCTCGGTAGTTTCCCGCTTCCCAAATGTATGCAAATAACAGCTCTGATGAGTGAAGGCTCTGAATCCATCAAGGGAAAATGACGGAGCACGGATCCTAGGCCCCAGCGGTCATTACAGATATCAGCCACAGACAGTCAGAGAATCGTTTTGGTTGGAAAAGACCTTTAAGATCATGGAGTCCAACCCTTAACCCGGCACTGCCAGGTTACCGCTAACCCACGGCCCTTAGCACCACGTCTGTTACCTGTTGATGATCTGAAATTAGCTGTGACTAATATCTCCAGGACTGAATTACTTCAAACTGGGAATTTGCAAGATGAATATTTCTGAAAAATATCACGCAATTGGCATTTGTTCGTGTGTCTTGGAATAGGGACCAAATCTTCAGGTATTGCAGACAGTGAGGACCACATTGACATCAATAGCTCAAGGTAGTTGAATTCATCTAAAATTCGTCATAATTAATAACTAACATTAAGCATGTATACTACCATAGATCTACATAACCATCTGAGAGAACAAGAGAGAAATTCAGCTGAGTTTAACAGGCAGAGAACGGAGAAGCATTTTTCGGGGACCAGCTTACACCATTACACGTTCTATTTACTTTTTAATACCAACCTCCAACCGTTTGTTAAAGGAAATAGTCAGTGGGGCTGTAAAAAATTTTTCTAAAGACTTCCAGCCGTGTGTAGTTTCTGAGCACCCACGTTTGCAAGGGGCTGCCATTGCAGGCCTCCACCGTGGGACCGTGGGTGCCGTCCTCTATCCTGCTCAGGGTCAGGCACGACTGCGTGATTATGTGAAGAAATGTATGGGTCTGCATGACAGAAAAACAGTAAAAGTAAACAAAACCGGCAAAGATGAAGACAAACAAAGGAAAAAGCAACAGACAGTTTGATTAGACATCCACAGCAGCGAAGCAGCTAAAGCTAAGAGTGCTCTTACGGGAATTACTAATGGATAATTGGGCCTGGGAATACTCTGGTGTCAAATTGTAAGCAAATTGCGCAAGCTTACACACACATAACACATACACAAATCGGCACGTTCATCAACTAAGCTTCAGTTTCACAAAAAATGTTCTCACTGCTCTGCTTTGAGGGAACGGTCCACTTGAGACCCCTTCATTTGGCAATTCAGACCCGAGTGTGGCTCTGAACTATAGAATCGTAGAACGGTTTGGGTTGGAAGGGACCTTAAAACCCCCTCAGTGCCACCCCCTGCCCTGGGCAGGGACACCTCCCACCAGCCCAGGTTGCTCCAAGCCCCGTCCAACCTGGCCTTGAACCCCTCCAGGGATGGGGCAGCCACAGCTTCTCTGGGCAACCTGGGCCAGGGGCTCACCCCCCTCACAGCAAACAATTTCTTCCTAATATCTAACCTAAATCTCTGCTCTTTCAGCTTAAAACCCTTCCCCCTCATCCTGTGGCTCCCCTCCCTGCTCCAGAGTCCCTCCCCAGCTTTCCTGGAGCCCCTTTAGGGACTGGAAGGGGGAAGTACTGGAATCGTCCCCCCCAGACGTGGTGCCTGGCTGCACTCATCGATTCCCACGGCACAGCAAGATCTGGGCAGAGATGACGTTTCTCCCCCAGTAATACCCTGTACTAAACACCCTGAAGCTTACTCGAGCATCACTAAATTAAAAATATAATGAATAAAGTGAATAAGGAGATAAGAATTTTTTTGCCAACTACAATTTCAGCTCTTCCTTCACTGTGCCGAGCCCAGGTGAACTGAGACCGGGGGCGCTTTTATTTCCCTAAATTGCCCCCGGAGCCGCGGCAGCCAGCAGTCGGTGGCTCCTCCTGGGCAACCTGGGGATGCTCCTCCTGGGCAACCTGGGGATGCTCCTCCTGCATCCCAGCCCCGCTGCGGCCCCCTCGCCCGCTCCTGCTTCGGTTTGCGAAGGGAAAAAGTAACATACAGATAAAGAGGCCACTAAAAATATCAAGAACAAATGTCCTTATAATGTCACTTTGAGTAACCAGCGCGAACATCAATGCTTGTTTGTGTTTCATTATGTATTATTGCTTCGTGTTCACTTCTGTCTACTGCTCTTTTAAGGGAAAACAGAGGCACATAAATAAATTACTTTGAAATTTAATGATCTCTCTGTATTGCATGTTTATATTATATTAATTAAATTTAGTAGATTCTTCACATGGGTATAAATAGTCCTAAGCATTATTTTGACAATCTGACCATTTTTCTCTGGTATAGGAGACAAGTTTAACTCATGTACATCAGCAAGGCTGCGCTGACTTTAGGAAATCTATAGTAATGGAAGCAAGGGATCATTTGTCCCATTCACTCCTTTTATTAAACACTGCTCTCTAAGAAGGCAATAAAAAAAACCCTGCAATGTTTTCGCTACTCATTTTTTAAGAACTAAGTCCTTTTAAATACATAGTAATAAGACTGCAAGAACAGTCAAGTTATTGGCCATAATCTCTTGTGGTAGAATCACAGGATGGTCCAGGTTGGAAGGGACATTTCAGATCATTGAGTCCAACCACCAACCCAACTCTGACAAAAACCATCAGTAAACCGTATCCCTCAGCACCACGTCTGCCTATCTTTTAAGTCCCTCCAGGGATAGCGACTCCACCACTGCCCTGCGCAGCCTCTTCCAATGCTTGACAACCCTTTTAGCGTAAAAATTTTCCCTAATATCCATCCTAAACCTGCCCTGGCACAACTTGAGGCCGTTTCCTCTTGCCCCATGGCCTGCTCCTTGGGAGAAGAGCCCGACCCCCCCGGCTACCCCCTCCTTTCAGGGAGCTGCAGAGAGCGAGAAGGTCTCTCCTCAGCCTCCTTTTCTCCAGGCTGAGCATCCCCAGCTCCCTCAGCTGCTCCTCATCAGACTTATTCTCCAGAAGTTCGTAATATGACTGCAGTTTATAGGAATATTCAAATTATTGGCCATAACCCCTTCCGTAGTAGAAGTTAGTTGGACCACACCAAGCCCAGCAGGTCCCATAACTTTGAGACATGGTCCCAGGGTGGGTAGCGTGGGTGGCCTGCGACCACCCGGAGGAGCACCGCGGGAGCAGCAGCGATGGAGAGGCACCAACTCAGGCCGCTTTGCCACGGCACTGCTAGAGGAGGCAGCGGGATGCGCTATTCTAGGGGGTGAGGTTGCTACCAAACTTACCTCAAAGCTATACTCCCATTTCCCAACATACTGATGGAAGGGAAAAGAAGGAAGAAAGAGAAAAAAAAAAGGAAATTGGACTCAGTGACTCAAGAAACATTTTTGTGAAGACCCTCATCTCGCCGTGAATGCAGGTCCAACAGCTTTGAAAAGACACCGGGTTTAGTGACAAGTAACAGTAATATGCAAGATCAAATCCTGACATCATTATTCATGCGTGACAAAACGAAACTCTTTTCTATCAGATGTGACATATTTACGGCATTATTTTTTTCCTGAGGTCATTCACCATACTGGGGATGTGGGAATTTGCCTGGATGTCATAGGGCGACACAACGGGAGCCACCAGGTAGGTGAGGACAAACCTGGACATGCTCCGCACAGCTTCCAACCCCAACTGACGGATCTATTTGGCACCGAACACCAGCCGTATGTAACTCTTGCAAAAATAGCTCCACCGAGACCAGTGTTGCAGCGCAGGAGCAAAAAAACCCAAAGAACTACTTCATAAAATGGGAAAAATGAGTTTCCTTAGACAAGCAGGATCACACGGCGACGGAGCAACTCTGGCTCCAGCCCATCAGAATTCCCAGATCTTCTTCTGCTGATCCGTTGCCTTGTTTCCAACCCTCGTCCCAAAGCAAATAGTGCTTATGCGTCATAAATATGTTATAAAACACATGCTGACAGGAAGCCTTTGGAAGCCAGGAAATTGGGACTCGGCACGTCCCATGGGTAGGGCTGGTTTATAGAGCTGCCCTGGCTGTGTCATGGGCACCTTGAGAAAGGGCCGGGAATCTTCATGTGCTGCTCAAGAAGCAGGAAAGAAAAGCGTTAAAATTCAATAAAGACAGGCAATGGATTAAAAAAAAAAAACAAAACAAAACAGAGAAGGAATATTTCCTGACAAGATGTAAAAACATTTAGGAAAAAAATGTTTAAAAATGCCGTAAAATGCTATTGCCTGGAGTGTTCAAAGCCGTTCTGCGTTAGCCACGGAGCGGAGGTGCCCTCCCTGGCACAGCCCGCGGCTCCCGGGGACAGACCTTAAATCCAGACCATACCATTAACACTTCGTGCTACAAGCGCTTCTTTTTAGACTATATAAATACCAATATTGGGTCCTCTTTTTTTCTTCTAGAGGAAATATCTGCAGTAACTTACCCTATGGGGTTAAGAGAAAGATGCAGCTCAATGAAAACCGCCCTTTTTTTGGAGTGGGGTGGGGGATTTCTGCTTTTCTTTGAGAATAATGAAAATGACAACGGCAGAACTACTCCCCGCGAATGCAAACCAGGCTTCTCCCCACCTGACGCGCCTTTTCCCAGGACACTGGTCCCCACGGCGCGGGGCTGGCAGCACTTCTCCAGTATTTTAATTTTTCTTCTGCAAACTCCCAGTAGTTTTTTTTATTTAAAACGTCTTGAGCATTTTAATCCTACTTTATTCCCCCTGGGATCTCTTTCTCACCCTCTCACTCACGACACCTGTTGCGGTAAAACCCCTCGGGGTGCACCCGGCCCCCGTGCGGGCAGACGCGCTGAAGCCCCATCTGTCCCCTCTCTCCCAGCTCCGCCAACGCACCTCCCAAAACAGGAACGCCAATTTCGTCCTCTCCTTCAGCAAGGGATTTTCTCTTCTGACAAACCGACCCGTACCTTTTCATCGCTGTTTTCTTCCAGTGTTTCCAGTTAACTTGCGTCTCAAGCGCAAATTAAAATGCATAAATAAGTCTAAGTGTTAAAAGCATTTAGCACAAAGTCAGACACTTTTGGTATGAGAAAAGGGGTTTTTTGAATAGCCTGCTTCAAGCCAACTGAATCTGATATTTCACAAATAGGTATGAAAAACATTTGATGTTTACCTGTTTTATCACCACGAACTCTTCTCAGCTCCCTGTTTATTTTTGAAAAAATATAAACGCTAGGAATATCGAAGAGAACTGTAACGTTATTAAGGTATGTATAAATTCCTGGAAAGGGCCTTCTTTGATTTTTTTAATGTACTATATATTTAAATACATTAATTTAGACTAAACTAGAATATCTTAGAAAACTCAATAAGAGTATGTAAATCGCAGAAAATTACCTGAAGATCTCTGCTGAGAAATCCCTTTTTATGACTATTTGCATTTCTCGTTGTACCTCCAGGTGTGGCCAGGGCACTGCTGGCCCTTTGCAAGTCTTAACTCCTAAATAGCTTTATCAGGAGGAGGGACGTGGGCTGCGCCACGGAACAACCCAGAAATCACCTCCAGTCCATTTCTGTGTAAGTCAAGAAATGTAAAACCGAGCGCAATTAAGCCGGAAAAACAAAGGAATGGATACAAGTGGTTCAGGCAATGTGTTGCAAATGTTTTTTTCTGGGAAAATAAATAAAATGTCACAAGCCAGTTGTTTTCCTGGGAAAAAATCCTGCCTCTTAGGGATGTATTTCCCTAGTGCCCAGAGGGATGTTTATGGGGGTTCCCTGCAAGACTGAGAGGTCACCAGCAGCAGGAGCACACGAAGGTGGGTGAGGGAAGCGCCCCCCCCCCGCAGCACCCACACCGAGGGGCCATTTGTGCACTAACGAACATCCCATCAACACCAGTACCGTCATGGGAGGGAAGCCTGCAAGCTGACGCCTGGGTGTTGACAGGGCAGGATTGTTAACAAAAATATTCTTGTCAATAAATGGAAGGGCACAAAATGCAGCGACTGTGTTTTATCCGTGGGAGACACAGCGAAACCCTCCTCTCAGATCCCTTACAGAAAACAAAACGGTGTATTTCTTTTTTATGAGCTCCACCTAATGGTTGATTTTGTTTTTACACAGCTATTTAGACACCTTCCATCGAGGATCTCTTATGTCAAACTTAAGAGAAAAGAACCATCATGTTTCCAACGTTAAAAGCAGAGCAAACTGGTCGAAAGAAGTTTAGCTTTCCGCGCAGAAAGGTGAAAGCAGCAAGTTCTAGGGAACGCTGGAAATACTTTTTAAAAGACTACATGCCTTTTAAATACATCACTATTTTCCCAGCTTTGCAGCGATGGAAATAAACCAATACCAGTTTGGTTTTTCGGGGCGGGGACCAGCAGAGCCGGGCGAGCGCAGGCCATCGGGCGGCCAGTGTTAGAACCGCGCTCGAGGAGGAAATCCATTTTCAGCAGCTTGGGCCCAAAATATCTGAAGGAAAGTCACTGGCAGTACCTTCTTTTTTTTTTTCTTACCAGGAAGGATTGCTCTCTACGCTTCGGGTAGAGAAGGAGCACTTTGGGAGCCGCCTGGCCTGGGGCCATGTGTGCGGCTACCAAAGGGCAACTGGTAGTTGAGGTGAGCGCTGGGCTGGGGGCGAGAGCATCCCCCCGCGCACGGATTCCAGCGGAGGGCTGAAATACAGCCTGGGCTCCGCGCCCAGCTAGGGCTGGGCTGTCAAAACACATAAAAATAATATTAAAAATATTTTTTAATTACTATTTATTCGATATTCAACATCTTTTCTTTAAAGTACTGCTGAGATAAACTCGAAATATTCCAATTTATGAGTTTCCCCTCGGCCAGCAGTCAGCACCACGCTCCTTAGCTTCTATTTAAATCAACCTAAAACTGATTAAAAATCAATTATCACCTGTTTGCAGGAATTAAACAAAGGAGGATGTAAGATCTTCAATCCCATGTGTTAACTGCAGGCAAGAACATCTTCAAAAACGCCTAAAAATTCTCAAAATACTCATGCATTTTGCTTAAGAACATAAAGAAACTTCTTCATTTAAGAGAAAACTGGTTTAAATTCAAATGTTAATCTCAGGAATGTATCAGAAGTTACCAAATAAATCGCACCTCAGTGGTAAGTACCGTTGTCATTTTTCTACTTGGCCGTTCAGTGTTACGCAAGGGCAGGTTTGCAGGGGGGTTTCTTACCATAATAAATTAGAAAGATCCTATCTTGAAGAAAACGCTAATGCCTTTGTGTGAATTTCACTGTGCAAAACTGCACACTTTCACTTCAAAGCAAAAGCTGAAAGTGGATGTTTTAATTTTCATCTGCTGTTTCCTGTCCCATTTAAAAAGAATTATTATTCTGCCAAAAAATACTGAGATATTTATACGCATTTTAAACTCATTTTACAAGCTCTCCATAAGCCACCAAATTTCTTCAAACTGCACCCTCTCAAACCCCAGAAAAAGCCACCTCCCATCCCACGGCAGCGTCACACTCATCAGGTGACTGGGATACGGAAAATGAGGAAACACAATTCAAACCCAGATGAAATGATCTTTAAGAGCCAGCAGAAAAAAACTGGAAAAACTGTAACTGAAAAATAAATTAATCTTGTTTTCTCCTTCATTTAAATAAAGATGCAGAATACTTTTTTACGTTTCTAAGAGTGCAAGACAACACCGGCTACTAGAAATGAGCTTTTCTGAAGAATAATTGACTTTTTCACCCCCTCTAAAAAGAAAACTTTGCGGAAACACAATTTCAGACCTGGTGGTTGGCTGAATTATTCGGCAGTCCTGAGTCCGTGCTGTGGGAGGAGATGCCATGGGCACAGAGAATCATAGAGTTGTTATGGTTGGAAGGGACCCTTCAGACCATCGGGTCCAACCATCACCCCAGCACTGCCCAAACCCCCCCTACCCCACGTCCCTCAGCACCGCGTCTGCCCGGCTTTTGAACACCTCCAGGGATGGCGACTCCACCACTGCCCTGGGCAGCCTGGTCCATCGTGTCCCCAGGCTCCGGCTCTCACAGCCTCCCCCGCCATACGGCCCTACGTGACCAAGAATAAACCCTGGGGCTGCCCCCGAGGTGGCTCCTACCTCGGCATCGTACTCCCAGAGCTGGTTGCCCCTCATGTGGTGGCACTTCAGCATGGTGACGGGGCCGTTCAGCCTCGAGACGTCCAGGCACAAGTCGTCCGTGCGGATCTCTTTGTCAGCAGTGTAAGAAAACACCTGGAAAAAGGAAATTATTGCAGTGACAAAAAGTGAGCAAAAGTCCTAACCGAGCATTTTCACTCCAGTGGAGCAGAACTACTCCCTCCTCCAAACACCACGGTGCCGGCGCCCTGGGTTTCATGACAGTCTCATGCAAGTTTCTCCGCTAGTGAATGCCTGTTGTGCACAACAGAAGGAATATCATGTGTAGGAAAAGAAATTTGCTGGGACCACGGCCAGGAATCACGCAGGCAGACACTCTATGGGAGTTCTACAGAAGCACGTAATTGTGATCAGCTTCTTCAGGAGAAATTCCACAGATCTTTTAATACAATGGATAAACCAGCCCATCATTGGAAAAAATCCAAACTTTCCTAAATTAAGTCTTTCTCCTAGCACGTACCTTAACTTCGGGTACCAACGATTATCCGCGTTAGAGACTAATGTGCGTGAATATTTCAGAAATATCAGGTGACTTAATAAAATTAGGAAATAAAGAAAAAGGAAGGAAGCTGGTAGAGGACCGCGAGCGTGTACACCACATTACATGGCCTGGGCACATGGGAGGCATCTCTCTGCTCACAACCTCCAGAAAGTTGCTGGGTCCAGCATAAAAGCTCCCGAAATGGCTTTAGGATGCAGCCCTAGGTCTATATGGCTTCATGCTTTCCTTGTAGAAAATACTTTTCCTAGCAAAAAGGGAATTATTTCCGTTCAGTGATGAAAAAGGGTAATTTAGGTCTACATTTGCTCAGAGTGATCACTGGTTTGCAGAGGTCCAACAGACGTACAATCTCTCCATCACATGAGCTGGCATTAGCACATCAGGCTATGTTCATGGAAATGCATAAGGTCACCAAAAAAAAAAACCCCAGGATCATTTGAGACGTTTCTTCAAAAATTGTAGAAAAGCAGTCCACCTTCTGGACTAAACTGAAGCCTGAAGGTTTTAGAAAAAAAAATTATTCAACTGTTTACGACCTTCTCATTTATATCAACATCTGAAAATTCTTCTCAAAATAAAGCAGCGTAACAACAAAACCGGCCTCCTTCAATCATTCCTCCACACCTCCGAAAATCCCCTTCCGGTACATTGCTTTGAAATTAGTTTTGGAATAATAAGCACGGAAGTCAAGAAGGAAGAAAATTTGGGAGAAATTAATAAACAACCTAAAATAGGTCCAAAAGACTGTTGGCGCTATAACATTAAGCTGTGATATCTGTAAATACCTGCATGAATATGCACCTACGCGTTGGGAGGGAAGTACCTCTCTCCCGCAGACGTGCTGATTTCGTTTAGGGGTGAAACGCGCCCCGCTCGTCCCCGGCGCCACGCGCGCCACGTGCGCTGCTCAGCACTCACTCCCCAGCGCCCTACAACCATCCTCGGTCAAAACCTGCCTGGGGCTGGAACGGGGAGAGGAAGGTGCCACAGAGCTGGGGCAGTGAAGATGTGGGCTGGAACAGCCGTTATTCAAAGCAGACGCTGGAATAACCCCCAGCTACCGACCTGCCGTAATTAATAGCCAACAACAAAACCTTTGGGGGGGGACTTTAGTTTTCCTTTAAACACCTTTAACCAAAAATCTTACTTTCTGGTAGAATATTGGACTTCTCTGCTTGCTGTCATGCTCTATCTGGAACAAGAAACGTGGCCAAATAATCTAAAACCTGAAAATCACCGATAGCGTTTGCAGCAGAAAGTCTCTCGCACTCGAAGCAGCAGTTTGGGCTCAAGAATCACTCACACCAACACGCTGCACGGATATTTCAGCTGCTACTGTGCTCATTAGTAAGAGATTTATCCATTACCATTTATCCTGAAGCAGCTTCTAACTATAATTGGCAACTTATTTGTGTTGGTTTTTTACAGTAAACATATTTGCATCAGGCGTTTTCTTCTTGCCTCAGAGCCACGTTTTTAGTCTCAGAGAGACGTTTGTTTCTGCGTTTTATAGAAAGCAAATACTTATATTTTAAAATGTATTTCCATTTGCATATTTCTTTTTCCTCTCGTCTTTGATAACTGCAAAACACCGCTCCATTATATCGTTTGAAAGAATAAGTGGTGTCTGAATTAACAATTACAGAAGACGGGTTTGAAAAACACGCCGTCTTAAGAAAGAAGAATGAATGCTAATTAAGATGACGTAGAATTATCAGGCTAGCATTTTGCCACCATCCATATTAATTATAGATATAACTATATTAATATCACATAAAAATAGGGGGCGAGGAACATGTTGCATTTTGTAGCTAATTCCAGAGTATATTTCACGCCACACACGCGCCAGCGCGAGGCGCAGGAAGGGCCTCCCCAGCCGGGGTCGGGGCTGCTGCCGCCGCAGCGTCCATGCTCGGGGGAGGTGGACGTGGCCCAATCTTCTCTCTTGAGGGGGTGAGCCCCTGGCCCAGGTTGCCCAGAGAAGCTGTGGCTGCCCCATCCCTGGAGGGGTTCAAGGCCAGGTTGGACGGGGCTTGGAGCAACCTGGGCTGCTGGGAGGTGTCCCTGCCCAGGGCAGGGGGCTTGGAAAGAGAATATCTTTAAGGTCCCTTCCAACCCAAACCCTTTTGTGATTCTACGATTGTAATAAAGTCTCCAGAATGACAAAATACAAAATATTCTCGCAACTGATGCAGCGTGTTTCTATAGACACGGAAATACCTTCCCTCTCTTCTGCTTTTGGTGGAGCCGATCAAAACGAAAAGGAACCGTGTATTTTCCACCACCACCTTGTCTTTCATAATGCCTGCAGTCCTGATAGAGGCAGATGTACTGCCTTTGCGCAGCAGCAGGTTTTTATAGGAGTTAATGTATTTTCTATTTATTTTTTGTTAATATCCCTCATTAATACATTTCCATAGAGCAAGTTTAGAGGCGGAATTAAGCCCTAGAAAGCCATAGGTCTGCTAAAGCCGACGCTTGGGTCTGAGACATCGGCCAGACTGAACTGGGACACGCCTCACTGATAACCGCGTTACTTCTTTCGCATTAAAAGGAACTAACAAAGTATTCCTGCCGATAAAAGTCTGAGAAACTAATCAGTTTGTTCAACAAAATGCCAAGCAGCGTCATTAGCTGGCAATGAGTCTAGTGGTCAAGACAAATCTGTAGCTATTTTATATCTATATGTGTGTGTGATATATGGGCTGTAACAGCCCATGGCCAGAATTCTCATTTCCCATTATTTCACTGTCCTTTCCTTTGGAAAGCAGTTAGCCAGGGTATTTTGTCAACTCATAAGAAACCTAATACTGAGAATATTGTTCATAAACCCTTATTTCATACTTCATTGCGGGGAACCAAACCTTGAGGATGGACCTGTATAATGAAGGAAGAAGTCCGCCACGCGGTACAGACAGTTATAAACTGGATATCACTAAGTACAGAAAAATCTAATTTATTCTGACAACCACTTTAATTATCTACGGAACTCCCAAAGGTAAAATTTTGAATTGACCTTTCGTAATTGATTTAAAATACTCTAATAAAAGCTGCGAGGAAAGCAGTCTTCCTCTCCTCCAGAAACTGTTTACACGTGCGACGTTCAAAGTCACCTTGGGCAAAAGCGGTGAACGGAAGCTGACTCGCCTCCCACCCAAAGAAGATCCAGGACTCTCCCAGCTAAATTGCCAGCAAAGTCACTTTTGGGGGCAAGGACTTGGAGATTTTGCCTCTTCACTGAGATCTCACCTCTATCCAGGCCAGCCCATGGCTGGTGCATTTCAGCCCCTGAACAAATCCCGAACGGCCACGTCGCAATGGCCCCTCACACCGCGGGCAGGCGGTCTCGGGGCTTCGATCAAAGAGGACTTTTTGGAAGGTCGGTGTTCAACAGGCAAGTCCGTCCTCTGTCAGGTGTCGGGGAACAACTGCATTAAGGCTTTGGAGGAAAAAATACCCAGTTCCAACACTCCACTATACGAAGAACAGCTCTTTAGGAACAGAAAACAATAGAATAATCCGATTTTCAGTCTAATAATGTGAAAAGGAATGCACGGATGCTTTCTTCACCTCCCCAGGAGCTGCTGTAGGATCCAGCCGCTGCTGGGGACTGGGTGCTCATTAGGCTGACTTCGTTACAGAACGGCAACTCCTGTGGCACCAGCCCTTCGGAGACCCAGCCCTTCATCTGGAGCCGCTGGGATCAGAGAGATCCAGCCCCGGTTTAATTCCAGATGATTTACAGAACAGGTTTTACTTTTTGCTACTCTAACAGTTTCTTTTCACCCTGAAGGAAGGGATTTAAACTAAACCCAAACCAACCCACCAGGACAGTGCGTCCCCCCAGGAGGGTATTAACTCTAACCAAGGGTCAATCTTCAGTTTATTGGGTGACCTGAAGACGTGCCCAGCTCGGAGCCCCTGAATAGCTCACGGGTTTCCCTGCAGCCACTCGGCAGGGAAGCAGGGATCAGATTTATTCCTAAAAAAGAGGTTATGCCAAGATCTTTAATGCCAGGAAAGCAAGTCATCCCACCCCGCAGTCCCCAGTGCAGACACCGCCAAGGCAGAGCTGGCTTTCGCATTTCGGAAAGTTGAGGGTAAAACTTGTTCTGCCGTTGCCTCAACCTCTAACCACCAGTGGCAAGAATTCATTTATCCTGGCACTCCGCCCCGAGGAGAGAAACACTGTAATTCTGAGTGATTCACCCTAATCCGGGGAAACACTGTAATTACCACCAGCTATCGCCAATGGAAGTCAATAGTTGGAATCCTACTAAATGGTTGACATAATACAAATAAAATAAAATAGAAAAGGACAGGTTGGCAGCCTCTGCCGGGCACAGGTACGGTGACAGCAGAGGGGATCTGCAGGAAACACTTCAGTTCAGCCACGTTTCCAAGGGTCGCTACGGAACTCGGGTTCATCGCGTTCTGAAGACGCTGGGAACCACGCTGGCGTCACCGCTCCGTGCCGAGGGCGAGCACACCTCCCCGAGTCCAAACCTCTGTCCTCCACCACGGAACCCGTTCTCCTTTTCTAGAGCACTGTCATTCCGCGGGGCTTTCCAGGGCATTCAGCATTGTGCACCGAAACTGAAAAAAAAATATCTGATTTTCGGCTCCACAGGGGTGGAAGGATTGTGGGGGGTTTTTTTGTGTGTGTTTGCTTTGGTTTAGGTTGGTGGTTTGTTTGGTTGGGTTTTTTTCCAACAGCTGTGGCTCCATACAGGATGGCTACCCACACACCCGCGACAAAAAGCCGTCGCTGCCGCCAGCGTCTCCCAGCCTTCATCATGCCGCGCCAAATTCCCACATCTTAGCAGGTACAGCCAACACTCACATCCTGCATTTTATCTCCCAGCGACATCCCTGCAACGTTACACGTCTGATGCTCGCCTTCCCCCTCCACCGGTGACCGTTTCCGCCAATTTAAAGAAGCAACAATTCCGTTTTTCCACGGACTCTAAGGCAGCGGCATTATTCCCATTCGGACTGTGCTAAATAAAAGATACCGTTATTTAAGATGCAGGCATGGCTCCTTCGCTCCCTATTAATTACAGTTTCTACCACGGTGCTGGAGATCAGCGAGGGCTCGCTGTGCTGCATCCCGAGCGAATCCGGAGCATTACACAGATCCTGCCCCAAAGGCTTATCACTTCAATCCATAAAAATGACATAAAGTCCGCAAGGGAAATGATATATCAGCAAAACGGACTAACAAAATATAAGCAGTAACTAGTTCCGTACACAATGGGTCTGTTTGGAAGATGAAAAGCGACACAGAAAGCCAAAGTCAGGGAGAACAGGAGACTGTGGAAGGTGAGAAAGGCAGAAGGAGCAAAGAAGGGCTAAGTTACTTTCTGGTAATTATTTATGAAATAAGATACACCAAGTAATAAAACCAAAGCACTGAAAGTCTGTAATGGGTGCTGTGCTTATTCACCCAGCGAGCTCTCTGAGGAGAGACTGGGGATTACTGGGTTTGAGATCAGCAGTTCAGGCACTGCCCAGTCCCTCTTTTCCCGCGTAACTCCCACCCGTCGCATGACTGAGCGTCCGTCACCAAACTAAAGGGTTTAGTCTGTTCCATCTTGTGCCTGAAATGCTTTTAGATGACTTCCCGAATAGCTGTAGTCGCTAAATCAGCTAACGTGAAAATGGAAAATATGAGTCCTGCGGCTCCGCCGGCGTCCACCGCGAGTTCCCCCTGCCTGAGGGCATCCATGGCACGCATCCCTCTCCGCTGGCCCGGCATCGACAGAGGGAAAAGTGCTCTTCGTAACCTACTGAAATTAGAGGTTTTCCATGGCAGAAACCTCTCGCGAGTCAGCCAGCTCACGCGTTTCTATCCGTTCCCAGTGGGCAGCAAATTATCATAGCACTCCGATAAATTCTTACGGAGCGAGAGATTATAAATTATTTTTCTATGTGACACTTCACAGAAAGCGCTCACGTCTTTGCCTTTGTGAGGCATTTTGAAAATATACACATTTCGTGGGAACGGGAAAAAAATGGAAACTCTCTGAAACAGAACCATTTCCGAAAGACCCGTTATTTAGAGCTAACTGGGGAAAAAACAGCCCTCTAACAACCCTTATTGTGTGTGTTGGGGTTTTATTTCGAACTGTCAGCGCGCACTGAGTTTGAACCTTCTGTACAAAACGTTGCCAGAAGGGAGCCATGTTCCCATCCACATCTACGTAAAGATATAAAACGTTACGTTCGTTCTGATCTCGCCCCGCAACAGCGGCCCCAGGTAAGTTCACGCCGAGCAAACTCCTGGCTGATGCAATTCCACGGTCATTCCAAATGAGTTTCCTGGAAAAGCACTACCCGTCCTGCAGGAACCACAACATCCTTTCCAAAAACCTTCTCCCACGCAGAGAACACCACCAAGCCGTCAGCGAGGACGGGAGCCCTGAGCCCCCCTGGGCAGAGGTTTTGCATGAAGCAAATTTCTTCCACTTGCCAGCCCAGCCCCCCGTGCTCGGGGAATCGGTCCCGGCTGTAAAATTGTGAAAAATCCCCCACCCCATCACCTCTGCCAGGGCTCTGAGCCCCCGCTGGGACCCCGAGCGGGAGCTGCGGGGCTGCCGGCGTGGGATGCTGGGCACGGCCACACTATCGCTTCCACCGTGCTCTGAGATTCATAGAACCACTAAATGGTTTGGGTGGGAAGGGACCTTAAAGCCCCCCCAGTGCCACCCCCAGCCCTGGGCAGGGACACCTCCCACCAGCCCAGGTTGCTCCAAGCCCCGTCCAACCTGGCCTTGAACCCCTCCAGGGATTCTCATTGGTACGGAGAAACCACCACGATAGTCATCTAGAGGAACCATCTCAGAAGCAAAAAGCAGCCCCTTTCGCTAGTCTCAAGCTTCACATCACCCAGCTCCTTGCTCTGGGAAAGCAGGGAACGTGCTTTGACAACGGAGCTGCCACCAGCACTCTCGGACCACTCCAGACGTGGTGCTTAGCGATACGGGTTAGTGGTGGTTTTTGTCAGTGTTGGGTCGACGGTTGGACTCGATGATCTGAAAGGTCCCTTCCAACCCGGGCAATTCTATGATTCTGTGACTTAGAATCATAGAATCATAGAACCATGGGGTTGGAAGGGACCTCTGGAGATCATCCAGTCCAACCCCCTGCCACAGCAGGGTCACCTAGAGCAGGTTACACAGGAACGCGTCCAGGCGGGGTTGGAATGTCTCCAGAGTTGGAGACTCCACCACCTCTCTGGGCAGCCTGTGCCAGGGCTCTGCCACCCTCAGGGTAAAGAAGTTCCTCCTCATGTTTAGGTGGAACTTCTTATGCTCAAGTTTGTGCCCGTTACCTCTTGTCCTGTCCCCGGGCACCACTGAAAAGAGCCTGGCCCCATCCTCCTGACACCCACCCTTTAAGTATTTATAAGTGTTGATAAGATCCCCCCTCAGCCGTCTTTTTTCCAGACTGAAGGGACCCAAATCCCTCAGCCTTTCCTCATAAGAGAGGTGTTCCAGTCCCCTCAGCATCTTTGTAGCCCTCTGCTGCACCCTCTCCAGCAGTTCCCTGTCCCTCTTGAACCTGGGAGCCCAGAACTGGACACAGCACTCCAGGTGCGGCCTCCCCAGGGCAGAGCAGAGGGGGAGGATGACCTCCCTCCACCTGCTGGCCACACTCTTCCTGATGCCTCCCAGGATGCCATTGGCCTTCCTGGCCACAAGGGCCCATCTCTGGCTCATGGTCATCCTGTTGTCCCCCAGGACTCCCAGGTCTCTTCCCACAGAGCTGCTCTCCAGCAGGTCACCCCCAACCTGTCCTGGTGCAGGGGGTTGTTCCTCCCCAGGTGCAGCACCCTACACTTGCCCTTGTTGAATTTCATAAGGTTTCTCTCTGCCCAGATCTCCAGCCTGCCCAGGTCTCTCTGGATGGCGGCACGGCCTTCTGGTGTGTCAGCCACCCCCCCCAGCTTTGTGTTGTCAGCAAACTTGCTGAGGGTGCACTCCATCCCCTCATCCAGGTCATTGATGAATGTATTGAACAGGACTGGGCCCAGTACTGACCCCTGGGGAACACCACTCGTCACTGGTCTCCAACTAGACTCTGTGCCCCTAATCACAACCCTCTGAGCTCTATCTTTCAACCAGGAGAAAAGGTGTTAAAACAGGGGGGGAACAAAAAAAAAAAAAAAAAAAAAGAAATGGCAACGTGTTTGTTGTTTCGTTTGCTCTTCAGCAGCGGAGGAGAGCGGCTGCCGACCCCCCCAGCCCTGCAGCCCTTCTGCCACACTCCCGCCCCGCGGACCCGCAGAACTCCCCAGCCCCGCTTTTTAATAACACCCCCCTCCTGCCTGGGCAGGATCCTGCGATTTGATTATTGTCACAAACAGAGGGCCCGACGCTCCCAATAACCGCAGACAGAGATGACATTCCCATGGTAACGGGCCGGCTGTAGGCCGGAACAACAGCCGACTGCCTCCCCTCTACCAGGCCATCCAAAGGAAGACATTTCCTCCAAAATACCCCAACGCCAGAAGTCAGGTGGGGGAAAAAAAGAAAAAGGGTGTGAGGTTGATGTGTCATCCCCTGAGCCTGGAAAGCGGGATGATGTCTTTTTTCCCCCGTTTCACAGGTGGTCGGTGCTCTCTTTACCCAGGAGCCAGCCCCGGGTACCTCTCTCCCGACAAACATCACTGCTGCAGTATGGGAACGCACCGTCTCCACCCCCGGAGATACACGCACAAACCTCATATTCCAGCCACTAAAGCCATATCCCCACCACAGCTGACTGGGGACAGGCTTTGCCTTTCTTTTTTCCCCATATAAAGCAAAGAAAACAGTTCTAAGATCGCATTTAACTGCATTAGGAGATTTGTAGTATTTCTTTTAAGGAGCATTCATAGCCACCAGGTCCGAACTGAGCTAGGATAATCTGAAACACCCATACCAACACAACAGCACATCCTCCCCAGTTTTACACTCTGGAACCAATTCTCAAACAAAAGGCCTTAGTTAAATTGTTTAATTTTTCTTAATTTTTAAAAGGAACTCATATTTTTAGAATTTTGTTATCCTTAAGTCCTCTAAAACACCTCAACAGCTGTGAGATATCTGCCTCTGCCTCCGGCTGGATCGCGCCCATGCATCTTGCTCGGCTCTAATGAGCCAGGTATTATTCCTGCTTCATTTTCATTCCGCAGTCGTCTGCTCCTCAGCTATCTCTGTAACCACACCACCCCCCCACCCCCAGCATTCACACGTCTTAGCTCAGTTCCGATTCCTCGTTAGAACAGAAATTAATGAAGATAACTTTTAATGGGAGTTGTGTACGAGCACTGAAGGATGACGAACGCTCTGCGCGTAGGTCAGGCATTCCCAGCAAAACCTCCAGCAGGCGACAGACATTGCTCTTTGCGGAGCCTCCCCGTCCTGCTGGTGCTCACAACGGATTCATCTGTGGCTTCTGGTTGATGTGAGAGGTATAAAGCCGTTACATTAATTAGTTATTAGCTCTTCTTTAGGCTATATGGTCCATATACACCTTCACAGAATCCCAGAGCGGTCAGGGTTGGCAGGGACCCCTGGAGATCATCTGGTCCCAGCCCCTGGCAGAGCAGGGTCACCCAGAGCAGGTGGCACAGGAACGCGTCCAGGCGGGTTTGGGATGTCTCCAGAGACAGAGACTCCACCACCTCTCTGGGCAGCCTGTGCCAGGGCTCTGCCACCCTCAAAGCTCCTCCTCGTGTTTAGATGGAACTTCCTATATTCAAGTTTGTGCCCGTTGCCTCTTGTCCTGACCTTGACCTCCACAACCTTATCTTCATCTTCGAGCCTTACAGTCCTCCCAACCTCACACCTGGTTCTTCAGAGGAAGCGAGGGTTTGGAGGCGTGCAGCCGCCTAGGATTCTCCTCTGTCAACAAAGTGAAGGGTCTTCCCACCACGTACAGAAAGAAGGGGAAACACGCCAGACACCCAAGGTGTAAAGAGAATCTTCAACCTTGATCATACGCAGTCTTATCAAAATGCTAACACTTCCATCTTCTAAGACAAACTTAGAAAGTTAGGGAAGTTTGGGATAAATATGATGGACAACCTCACCTCTGAACGAAACATGGGAATTTGCTCTAAGATCCTGCATCTTCCCACCTTCTTTAGCAGATGCGGCATTAGAAAAATCCACCCTCAAGCATTGCCCAGTTGGTATATGGTCGAAAGACCTTCCTGGGGCGAGGTGCCAGCCCTAACTTAAGGTCCTCCCGAGGGATCTCCAGGGATTTTAACTGGAATGGGTGAAGGCAAGAGCAGCCCTCTGCTCTGGGGCGCAACAGAAGCTGAACGAAGGGACCTGGAGCCTCCCATTTGAGAAAGCCGTCAGAATTAAGGGGAAGAAGAGGAGAAGGGTTTTTCCAAAGGTAAAGCAAACCAAAAAGTAGAGAAACGAGGCTAAACCACATTCAGACAGGTGCAAATAACAGGAAGAGACGGCAGCAAGTTCTGACGAATTTCCAGGTCACTGATGGGGAAACCAGAGACCCTGCAGGAGCATCCGCCCATTCCCACTCACTATTTCAATTTCCACGAATGAAAAAACTTCAACCTGCGTGAATATTCTGCATGTTTGTTTTTCATATACACATTTTAGAAACAGATGAATTCAGCCACAAGTCACGTAGACTCTTACCCCTTTCATTTTAAAAAAGATTTTTTCCCCAACGTCAAAAAAAAAACCAAATTAAAATTCATGATCAAATTTTCTAATGTTATCATCTGAAACTTTAAATGTGTACTCTAGTCAGCGGGAACATATGCAATATATTCATTGGGATACTTCACTAGACCTACAGATATGTAATAACGCATTCTTAAAATTTGCAGCTGTTACCGGAGAAAATGGCTTTCTGAGCACTCCTAAAGCTCCTACGCTCAACATCTCCAGCATTCTGGAACTTTCATTAATACGTTTGCTAATTGCTGTGATTCTGTTTTTTACAGTGAACCGACAGGTCTACACGGGAGCCGCACGAGCTGCGGACGGCTGAGGGACTCCTGTTCCCACCGGGACACAGTCGGAGGGCCCCGGGACACAGCCCCTCGGGACAGAGCCCCCTGGCCGTGCCGCAGGTACCAGACCAGCCCCGTGCTCCATCGCCGGGAAGAGATGCCGAGAGCTGATGCCGCAGCTCCCGCTGCTCTGGGGGAATTATAATCAGCTTTCCCTGACAGCTGTTGTGCCTGTGGTTACACAAACAATATTTTGTCTTCTTTTTTTTTTAAATTTTACCTGATTTCCTCCCATGCCGTGGCAGTTGAAAATGCCCACTTTTTCATTCTCCTTGCGGCCCATGTTGTCTAAACACTGGTTGGTTTCAACGTTCCTGATCTGAAGAGAGAGAGAGATATGAAATATTCCTTGGCAAAAAACACCTGTAAATGTCCTATCTCTGCAGAAAAAATGACATCACTGTATGAGAAAGTACATTATCTGTGCATTCAACTATATGAATATATTTTAACTTGCTATTTGCAAATATGTCAACGCTCCCAAAAGAAAGCAAAAATAATTACAAGGAGAATAATGAGATTTCAAATTACATATAAAGTGTAAGTATGAACGGCATTCCAGGAAAACCTCATTCAGTTCCCTGCCTTGTTTTGTTTAACGAATATAATGTGCTTGTACTTCTAAACAATGCAAAATTAATGGCTTGCCAAAGACATGCACTTTTATTTCCTTCCAGCAGGGCTGACTCTACTCCAGGAGAGAAAAACGGAGCCTGAGCAGTGTCCGACGTCTGACTCCCTCAGAGCAGAGGCTGCTGGGCACCTTCGTGACTGATCACGTGCTTCTTAGAAGTTTTTAAATAAAACTTGCCCCTTAGAACCTATCTGTCCTCAAAGAACAAACACGCTCAGTGAACGTCTCTGCTTAAACAAACCATCTCTACATAATTCCTGCGCAACGCAGCTAGGAAAAAGGCAGATTTAGGAGCACGACGTCTGCGATAGGACACACGACGGGATGAGATCCTTCCAGCGATGCTCGGCTCATGCAATTGCAACAACAGACTGCCAAGCGATAAGGAGCAGCAGTACCACAAGTACCAGAGCATCCCTCCCCAAAACAGAGTTTTAGAATGCACATTTATCCAGGAAAATGGCTGAGTCTAAAAGCAATCAACCACCTTCAGCTTCATATGAAGCACCACAGGCATGTAATACCTTTTTTCTTAATCCTCCTCGTCCATCTGCTAGCAGAGCAGCACAAACACAGCTCCCCCTGCTCCCCCCCAGCAGCAGGCACAGCATCATGGAATGGTTTGGGTGGGAAGGGACCCTAAAGCCCACCCAGTGCCACCCCCTGCCCTGGGCAGGGACACCTCCCACCAGCCCACGTTGCTCCAAGCCCCGTCCAACCTGGCCTTGAACCCCTCCAGGGATGGGGCAGCCACAGCTTCTCTGGGCAACCTGGGCCAGGGGCTCACCCCCCTCACAGCAAACAATTTCTTCCCCAGATCTCATCTCAATCTCCCCTCTTTCAGGTTAAAACCCTTCCCCCTCGTCCCATGGCTCCCCTCCCTGATCCAGAGTCCCTCCCCAGCTTTCCTGGAGCCCCTTTAGGGACTGGCAGGGGCTGGAAGGTCTCCCCGGAGCCTTCTCTTCTCCAGGCTGAACCCCCCCAGCTCTCTCAGCCTGTCCCCACAGCAGAGGGGCTCCAGCCCTCCCAGCATCTCCGGGGCCTCCTCTGGCCCCGCTCCAACAGCTCCGTGTCCTTCTGCTGTTGGTGCCCCAGTGCTGGAGGCAGCACTGCAGGGGGGTCTCACAGAGCGGAGCAGAGGGGCAGAATCCCCCCCTGGCCCTGCTGCCCACGCTGCTGGGGATGCAGCCCAGGGTGCAGTGATTTTCTTACTAAAGTGAGCAAAGCGAAAACGTGCCTCCAGGTCCCTCATCCCTTTGGCAGAGGTGTTGGGAATCCTGTGTTCTGAAATACCGCGGTGGCACTTCATACAACTCCCAGCCGTCGGAAATTCCCCAGCCACCCTGACAGGCTCGGCAGCCAAGAGCAAACCAAGGCCACCAGGCCCAGCTCAACGCAGCGACACAATTAACACGGGCTCGTGCAATCTGATTAACGACGCTGGGGAAGAGTGGCTCAGCATCACTCACGTGCTCGCTTCTTTATCTGCTCTCACGCTGCTAATCGCACAGAAAGAAGTCGCACACCCTTTGCTGGTGAGCCATCTCGCGGATGCTCGCGCTCTTAATCGCTTAATCCTCCAAGAGCAGCCAACGTCAGCAGAAGGGCTGCGGGCGCCCCCCAGTCTGGGCTCTACCAGGGGGTTCAGGCCTCCAGCTGATCACAGACCACTGGCTTCCACCACTTCCCAGTGCTTTTAAAACAAACGGCCCTTCTTTAGAGCCCAGTGGAAGTCAACAGCTTTACATGGCTACAGAAGGACGTGGCTTTCTGGCCAACCAGAGCATCACATGCAGCTGCAGGGGACGAGCCAGCTCATGGACAACCCCTCCTTCTCCTCCTCCCCACCACGTGCCACTCTGCAGACCACCAAAGCTAATAACGGTTTTAAACTAAAAGAAGGAATATTTAGGCTACATATAAGGAAGAATATTTTTTACGCTGAGGGTGGTGAGCCCCTGGCCCAGGTTGCCCAGAGAAGCCGTGGCTGCCCCATCCCTGGAGGGGTTCAAGGCCAGGTTGGACAGGGCTTGGAGCAACCTGGGCTGGTGGGAGGTGTCCCTGCCCAGGGAAGGGGGTGGCACTGGGTGGGCTTTAAGGTCCCTTCCCACCCAAACCATTCCATGATTCTAGGATACATCAGTTGTGCAACAGCCAAATAAAATCGAAATTAAAAGGCAATACAATACTGATTACTACTTCTAACATGTTGGGCAGTGCAAGTGAACCGTGCATGAACATTGCCTGATTTCAAGTCACGCCTGCAGCATTTTGCAGGAGGTCACAAGTAAATTAAGGATGATTATTCCAAAATCTGTCAAAATTATTCACTCTTTTTATCACTGTTTATACTTCAAAGAACAATATACGCACTCGCACAGTGCAATTTGAGGCGCAATGTTGAACACTCATTACATTTAGATTGCACTGTACCAGAGAATAATTTTCTCATATTTATTACCAAAACCGGTTCCTAGCAGGCAGCAAACCCCCAGCTCCCACCGGAGTGCTGCGGAGCATCCTTTTCCCTGGGAGAAGCAGCGTCATCTCCTGACCGGGCCACCCCACCACCCAGCACACCCACGGAGCAGCTGGGAGCACCACGGACCACCTGGGGACTAACGATCCCAGTGGCACCCGCAAGTCGGGTGGCTCGTCCTACCTGAGACTAAACGCCTGCTGAAAGAGGGGAAAATGGCCGAGAAATACACTTCTGAGGTTTTAAAAATTGTCCATTACTGCTGCTGACGGTACCTGAGCTTTAGGTCTAAAAATCCACTTTACTGCTCAGGTGGCAGTCAGCACCTGTCATAGCCAAGTATGAGTTTTAATTCATAGATCCTGCCTGAATTGCTGTTTCCATAGGAACAAGGCCATTTTGGTAAAAATAAGGTGTTTTAATAACTATTTTATTACTTGCTCACACTTTTATTTTCCAGTCTGACAATATCGTACAAAACCTTATTATTTGACACTTGTTAGATGAGTTCTTTCCTTGCTGTAAAACCATGTTTCACTTTATTTTGTCACAGTTAAACTGGAAACCCTACTGCAGCTTTTATTTTTCACTACAATTGCAAGTTTCAATAGTAAATTACTTTCCTGGATGTAAAAAAGCCATTTGCTCGTTCGATTGCTGTTCCATCTGTAGCTATCTTTAAACCAACCCATTCAAGAGCTTTTAAAAGTCAGCCGAGGTACGACTCAAGAGAATATTTTTAACAGTGAATTATCTGAATTTTAAAGAGACTTCAGTTCTTGGTGGTACTGGAATCATCAGATTATTAGGGATGTCTGCAAGACTCCCTAATAATCTGATGATCCCTAATCCCTCCAGGCAGCTTTGCTGGAAAACACAGCACCGAGGAACAAACACATTTCTTGGAAAGAAATAAGAAAAAAAAAAAAGAAAAAAAAAAAAAGCTTTTTCTACTCTACGTGCAAGTGCTAAGTGATGATGGGAAGTTTCCTTCAACTACTGCATATTAATTAATGGCTTCAAAGTATCAGTCACAAACCTCACTTGTCCCATATGCTACTCAATTTAAAAGATAAATTTTTAATGGTGAAGGTACACGTTCAGAATAGCAATGTCCCCCTGGGAAAGACTCGGAGAAAACAGAACCTGCTCAAAATAAGGGCTACATAAGACACAGAGCAGGCACACAACCACCCTGTTCCTCTCCTCAAAACCACGTCACCTCCTCAGCGCCGCCTCCGCTCGCACGGCGCGCTGACTCTTCTAGTTGATGGTTAATTTAGTAACTGGTTCCTACCTCGCCAAGCGAGTAATAGCGCCGGGGAATCTGGGAGTCGGGATAGATGTTCTCCAAGTACCAGGAGAAGGGTTTGCACTTCAGATTTTCTCTCAGTGCTTTTCTGACGGATACATCGCCATAATCCACCTTAACGACACCTGGAATTGTTAAGAGAATAGATGATCAAAGCACAGTTCCTGTAAAGCTGCCCAGCATAAATCACAGCTCCTTCTCCCGTTGTCACGATTCCCTTTTTATCAATACCCGTTTGCTGGAATCATGCGAACGCATGTGCAGCTGCTACACCATAGATCTTTACAAGCCTTAAATAATTAATTTAACAAATTGAAATGCTTGCGAAATTACATTTTTTTTTCCTTTTCAGAGACAATTTATCAATCCGGAAAGGCAGGACCACTGAACTCTGTGATTTCTTCATATTCCAAAATATTAAAGAAATCCATTCACTTTTTTACAAAGTGTTTTTTCCAAAGCTGGTGTCTCCCAGCACTCTGAGAAATAACTCGGGTGAGGCACGGCTATTTTACTGATGAAATCCAGACCATCCCTTGGGAGATCTCACCAGCAAGGACACGTCCTCCATCCTGAGGAACCACATTTCTCCCTCCCTCGGGAGTTTAAAACACTGTTTCAGAGTTTAAAACTCTATTGAACCCGTCACCTGCAACACCCTTTTCAATCCCAACACGCTCCGGCAAGGGACAGCTCGGGAAGGGACCATGCGTCACACACAGAAACACAAAGGCCAGTATTAAGGTGCTTGGCCAACTTGAGTTATTAAGAAAGAAAACCAAAAAACCAAAAAGCATGTCAAATATTCTCCGTAGCTGAATTTAATCTGATTTTAGATGCGAGCTATCATCCAAAGACACAGTGCCAGGCAAAGCATTAGTAACTGCCAGCACTCAGCTGAAACGGTTTGAAAGCCGCTCCCAGATTTCTATCGGAGACCCATGCTGCGCTTCCATCCTCTTCTGCTTTCCATTACTTATGGGATCTTATTCTGAAATCATCGTGGAGGTGAAGCTCCAAGGACATCAGCGTATTCTGCCAGGAAATCACGCCCCCGAGCACACGGCAATACCAAACTTTAAAGAAATTCAGTAGACAACAACAGGAAAACTATTCCTCACTTTTAACAAAAACTTGACTCATTTTGGATAACCACTCTTACCCATATTTCCAAATAGAATCTTAGAATTAGGAATTAAATCTTAGAATTTAGTTCTTAGAATTAAATCTTAGAATTAAGAATTAAATCTTAGATCTTTGACCAATTAGGCTTGCGTATCATGATGTAATTCGAGGATATGATGTAATTCCAGCTAATTAACTAAACTGCAGGATACTACAAACGCCTGCTACAGGCTAAGATGGAGGCAGGTGCTCCTGGGACGCGCTTCAGCCTCATGAGAACGGCCAGGCGCGACTGGTGCTCCACCAGCTCCGGAGCAGCAAAAACTCCTCGGAAACCAAATGTTCTTGGTTGGAGCCAAGGAATGAAGCGGCGCTTATTCAGGCATTAGGAAAGCATGAAATTTGAACCTTCAGTAAACAGAATTATTCACATAAAACCTTTAACCGGAACTCACAGGAAGAACCTGAACCCTGATAACTTAGGGGATGGCGGAACAGTGAAGACAACTATAATCCAGGTTAAATCCAGGAACAAGCCGGGCTCAGGGCACGCAGGGGCTGGAAAGGACAGGGACGGACAGGAGCCTTCCTCTGCTCTGCACCTCTCAGAACATCTTCTGGGCTACGGCACGGTCAGTAAGGTATGTGGGGAGGTTTTATAAAATTCTTAAAGGACTAAAACATTTATTATTTTTTTTCCCCCATGAAACAGAGGTAATTTATCAGCTGTTCTGCAATCAAGGAGATCGATCGCAGAGTTCCGTTTGACCCTGTTTCAGGGAAGTGAAGTACCAAAAGCTCAGTATTACAGTTGTTGTTTCATATTTTACTTTTTCAAATGGCAATTTTTCTCTAAGCACCGCTCATGCGGCCACTAATTTAACTTATACTACCTACAACACCAAGGCGCCTAACCCCTGGGCTTCCACCGACCAGCATCTTATGGCCGTTCCGCTGCGTCCTGTCTGTACTCGCCAGGAAGGCTCGGAGGGAAGTGGCAGGGAGAGCACGGACAGACGGTGACGCCGGCTTTGCCGCGTTCTGTCGGTTGTACGTGCCAATGGTGGGACACCAAGGTCTTCCTGCGCCATGCGTGCTACACGGGACGGAGCTGAAAACACCTTTGCTTTCAGAAAAGCGACTTTATTTAAAAAAATAAATAAATAAAAATTAGGTTTTCCAGTCAAGTTTTTACAGGCGAGGGGGAGTGGGGCTCTGTGATTGCTGCCTCTTCCGGAGGAGGAGACGCACACTACTACTAGTATTTGTGCTGCTCAACCCTTATCTATAATTAAGGTAATGCTCCTCACGGAGAGGCACTGGAAGCGTTAGGAGAAAAGCAATATCTGTGTTTCGGAGTGCTTCGTACTGTGGGGATCTGCTGAAGCTGAGCGTGAGGAAAAAGGATATTAACGCCGTTACAGTCTGAGATGGCACAACACCACCCTCCCCCCCCCGCACCCACACTCCGCTACTCACATCACAAACCAAATCACAAACACTCTCTCTCTATAAAAACACCCTGTGGATTCACCGAACACCTTGTTTCTATTTTGCTTTACAATTCTTACTGGGATTTCTATTTCCACGTTTGGCTCAGCCCCGCAGTTGCTGGCATAGAAAAAAAAGCAATAAACCTTTTTCCACTCAATCTGACTCAACTGCATGCTTGAGTTTTCTCTAATTAAACGAACTCCAGCAAAATAACATTCTAGTTCTACATTTTAATTCAACTTAGCCGCGGAGGTGGGGACTCCTCGGTGGGCTTGCGTTGCTCCCCTCACCGGGGAAGGTTTCTCTTAAGGCTCTTCGGGTCTTGGGATGCCACGAGAGATGTGGAGACCGTGGCCACGTGCCCCCCAGCATGGTGGCCACGTGCCCCCCAGCATGGTGATAATGCTCCCCGCTACAACCCTGGCAGCTTCTCTCTTCCCAAAGCTCCTTTATTACAGATATTCCGCATCTTGCGGGAACAGGGCTGGCTCGTTTCAGCAGCATTCCCTCCCGCGGCCGTAGCCCTGGCTGCACGTACACCCCGCTTCGCCTTCAAGCAAGGACCTCATCCGTATGGATCTCCAGTCGACCCCTGCAGTCCCTTCTGCTTAATTTAAAACCAAGCTATTATGAATCGATACCTATTTACTGTCACTACTTGCTAAATAATCGATGGGACTCAGAGGAAATATAAAAATAATTGATGACTAATACGTCTGCTTACACTTCATAAGTCAAATGTCCTTGTGGGGGGGGAGGGGCGGGAAATAAGGAAACATCACAAGAAGCTACAGAAAGCGTAGCGTGCAAAAGAAAGGATTAAAAATATCTCAAGAAAGCAGCAGCTTGTTCTAGCAGAGCAGCAGATGCGCTCCAAGCAGAGCACAGTAAATGGCTGCAGCACCGCATTACACCTGCGTTTTTTTCCTAATGGGCACATCCTGAAACTGGCACACCACGACGCCACCACGACACCACCGCAGGACGCGGTCTCAGAACTGGCTACAGGTGTCCTTTCTGCTGAACGAGACATGAAACAACCCCACCAGAGGGGCCGGTCAATGCACACCCCTCTGCAGCTCGGCTTTGGGAACCTGCATCGCCTTGCTCATTATCCGAGGAACCCAGCTCCGATTATCCCAGTACCCAGCTCAGATTATCCCGGCACCCAGCTCAGATTATCCCAGTACCCAGCTCCAATTATCCCGGTACCCAGCTCCAATTATCCCGGTACCCAGCTTCGATTATCCCGGTACCCAGCTTCGATTATCCCGGCACCCAGCTCATTACCTGAGGAAACCGCTTTACATGAGGCAGCCAAGAACCAACTGAGAGGCCACTGGGAACCTCCAGAGATGGAGACGGTTTTGTCTGATTTTTGCTTTTTCTCCTGCCAAAGCAGCATTCCAAATTGCATTGTGCCTCCCAGGATGAAAGATGGCAAAGAGCTAAATGAAAACCGAGTCTGCAGCACCGGGATGGCTGTGCGGGACACGTCACAGAGAAGCAACAACAACACTTGCTAATAATTTGGGAAAAACCCTAGTTGCTGGATTTATGTGATTCAAGAGGTGCCTGGGAGGACGCTTTTCTCCAGCACCTTCTGCTGCCTTTTCCTGCCCGGAGACAGAGGGAAGCTCCTGCAATGCGAAGCAGGGGCTCGCAGCATCCCAGCGCCGCGGGCAGGCTTCCCACCGCTCCAGGAGCCGGGGAAAACAACACACGTCCAGCAAAACCACACACGGAACGCTCTACGCTTCTAAAATCCAGTATCCGTATCAAAAAGCAGACATGTTAATTGGTAACACAGGCATTTTCTAATTAGCCGAAACATTAATTCCTTGGCATGTCTTATTTATATTGCCAAAACCCACCAATAACTCATTAAAAAATAAAACAAACAAAAAATGCATTAAGTCAAAAAAAAAAACCAAACAACCCAACTCACCCACCCACCCCCCCCCTCCCTCTTCCTGTATCAATTCCTGAGTGATTTAAGATAAATACAGATAGAGGCTTCCTAATATAAAATACGGTACGGAATGAAGATTCTGAGCTGTTCACGGGCAAACGTCAGTTATGTATACCCAGAGAAAATACGTTTTAGAATTTCTAACACAAAAAAATTCTTATCACTCCAGAAAACGAATCAATACTGTCAATATCTCTGCAAATAAAGCATCGCTTGACAGCATGTTGCAATTTTAGAACTTATTCTACGGCAAAAGATTAAGGCTTTAAATGTTGTTTTACCCTATAAACGTACCTGTAATGTACTTTATTAACACACGCTTGTTTTAGAGAGAGAGAGACAGAGGCTTGGTGAGGCCAGTGAGCTCCTGTGTTGTCAATTCTGCCCAGACGCTAAAGAAAAAAATACCCATTTTACCGAAATAGAAATCAATGGGAACATTATTACGGATAAAATTAATCCTGCATTAAGATGTTTTGCAGTCCACATCTCAGGAGGCCTTTTAAGAGAAGGCAGAGTTTAAAAGAAACCCCTGGCTTTTGCCTTAAACACCCAGCACCAAAGAGTAAAAATTAAGTAGTAAAACTACTGAGGTACTAGAAGAATTCTGACAGTGAAAACCTTTTTCCTGTGGAAACCATAAAACCCTGCTACATTACAGCTCTTCTTTGAATAAAAAATATATGGAAAATTAAGGGTTCCTGGGAAATTCTCTGTCTTTTACTGACGTGCAAGAGCGACAGGAGTCAAAACTGCACTACTGGCACTAGAGCAAGGCTAGAACTCATTTTTTTAAAGAGTGTATTTGTTAAAAAAAAAATCATTTTTATAGCCGGAAAAATTACCAAACACCTTCATGAAGTACCATTACATTCATGCCGTTTTCTCATTTAAACATTCATTTTCTATTGACATTCAATATTAAGACCAGACCAGTGGGTCACCACCAATCTCTGTTTTGCAGATGAGTCTCACTTTTAACGTCCCGGCAACCCTATAAAACAGGATTGTTTCCCAACTCAGGAATTTGAGGGATTAAATACGAATTCAGCCTCTCTCCCCAGTGTGTTCAAATATATGTTTTACATCACCTGGTACTTCAATACTGGGCACGTTACCCACGAGTGTATTGTTTTTCCTATTCCGTTTGTATTACATGTAAAGTAATAAAGATTTCATTTCTGCTCTTCCCTATCAGCTGAAAAGCTCCGTTAAGTCATTAGAGATTTGTCACCTGCCCCACAAGGGACATCTTTACGAAAAAACACGCTGAAGCAGCCGGGCTGGCTGGCAACGAGCCGGCAACCACCCGCCAACCCCCGCTTTACGCTCCACTTTATTACAAATTTAATAAAACGCTCTTCGCAAGTATCGGTGCTGCAAATGACACAAAAGATAAAATACGAATTGGATCTGTCTGGATCCCTGCATGTTAATTACACGGGAGCACTCCTCTGCTGATCCACAAATGTCACCTTTCTCCCTTCAAAACCCGAGGATCCCCACAAAAAAGGGACCACACCTCGGGGGGGGGGGAGGGTTTAAGCTCCCCTTTAAGCGCCGCTTTAGGCTGGGGCAGCATTAACGTTACAGCCAAGACCTTTGGCACAACCGCAAGGCAGGAAAACCCAAAATCTCACACACACACCCCCCCCCCCAGAAGTACCTTTGAATTAATTAGAGATAGACGACCCCAAAAACCAAGTCAAACATTAACTCTCAAGGCAGTAGCCTTGAGACACATAATTTTTACTTGAGAAGTTAAAGAAACAGTAAATAATGCTATAAAGATAAGTATCTCGCAGCACAAATGCTTTTATTCAGTATTTTTGGGGGGTTTGGGGTGGTTTTCAATCCAAGAAGCTCAATGAGCACGGACCAGCAACGTAACTCAGGTTTTCCCAGGCACGTTTCACTGTGGGATCGTCACATCGAAGGTTAAATGAACTCATTTCGGAATTAGCGCTCTGGCAGTCCTCTCGCCCTAAAACGCTAACTAGGTAAGGGAGGAGTGAGAATGTTTATCAGGAGCTCTTACTTCCTAAACTGACACAGTCATTATCAACCTCATTATACAATTCCACTTGAAAGGGGGATAGCACATCATCTGCTGAGCAAACCAAAGGAAAACACAAGCACTTATCCGGTAATCCCAAATTAAAACTATGAAGGACTACGTTTAAATTGTCAATAATGCTTCAAATAAAGTGCTTGAAAAATAACGTAACTTTGCATTTTAGCCTTACTTTAATAGACTAGGCAGGACACGGGAATCGCACAGTAACTGATGATTAAGAAGATAAAGTAGTTTAGCAACGCACCAAGTGTACAGAGAAACTGAACCCTTCTGGGCATTACCTTCTCCAGCTGACTCCGCAAACGCCGGCCTATTCTGAGCACGCAGTTATTGCCATTCCGTGATTAGATACGGTATTTTAATGCACAAATCGACATAACTGCCTGCATTTAGGAATATACAGGCTGCGTGGAAGGAGAGAGGCTGGAACGAGTTGAGAAAGAAGGGAACAAGGCTGCTCGGAACAGCGTGCTGGGTGACTGGAACGGGCTGGGGCGGTACAACAGGGAAGTGATGGTGCCTCTGTACTCGGCCCCGGTGAGGCCTCACCTCGAGCGCTGTGTTCAGGTCTGGGCCCCTCTGAACAAGAGGGACATTGAGGTGCTGGAGCGGGTCCAGAGGAGAGCGACCGAGCTGGTGAGGGGTCTGGAGGCCAAGCCGTGTGAGGAGAGGCTGAGGGAGCTGGGCATGGTTAGTTTGGAGAGGAGGAGGCTGAGGGGAGACCTCATTGCCCTCTACAACTACCTGACAGGAGGGTGTAGAGAGGTGGGTGTTGGCCTCTTCTCCCAGGGGAATAATGACAGGACCAGAGGAAATGGCCTGAAGCTGCGGCAGGGGAGGGTTAGATTGGATATTAGGAAGAATTACTTTACTGAAAGAGTGGTCAGGCCCTGGAGCAGCCTGCCCAGGGAGGTGGTGGAGTCACCATCCCTAGAGGTACTTAAGAGGCATCTGGATTTGGCACTTTGGGGCATGCTCTAGGGGCAGAGATTGTAGGGTGTGGTTTGTTTCCGGGGTTTTGGGTTGTTTTTTTTTTGGTTTGGTTTGGTTTGGGTTTTTTTGTGTGTGTGTATGGTTGGACTCGATGATCTCAAAGGTCCCTTCCAACCATGAAGATTCTGTGATTCTGTAACATACACGTGAATCCGCCTGGGGATACCTCCGGGTGCTTATTTGTGCTGGAAACAATCAAATAAACCCTCTGGTTTCGCACGGGAGAGAGAAAGATGTTGGTAAAATAGCGAAGAGTTACCTGGCGCGTGATCCGGCACTGCTGATCTGTATCCATTACACTGAGAGTTTAATGGATGACGGTGAAAATCACAGAAAGCCGACTGCTAAATATACTAACAGAGATTAGTTATTATTAAGCCATTGGGGTTTTCGTTTTTTTGTGAGAGATGCCAATAAAAGGCCGCCGTGGAGGGGAGGAGGGAGAATCGCCGAAAGCAGGTGAACACGCCGCCCTTGGCGCTGCATCCGGCACGTTTTGCCTCGTACTTTGCATTCCCTGGGAGCCAGGGAAGGACGCTTTTTGCAGTCCAAAAACTGCGAGGATTTGTACTGCTTTAGGAGGAAAGTCTCCTCTACCAGCTCAGTCACCGGGCGCCGCTCTAACCTCCTCAAAAACCAGACGGGCTTCGGAGCGCCACCGACGCCAACTGTAACGTGGGCAACACGCCGCAGCTCCTCTGTTTTTAGAGCAAATTCAGCTATTTCTTCTCTTTTCTAAGAAAGAGATTTCCTTTAATCCCATTTGAAGTGTATCCAGTGCTTCTGAGATTTTTTTTTTTTTTTTAAAACTCTCCTGAATTATTTGGCTCTTAGAGCTCCAGGCTGTAATCACGCTGCAGGCTCCTTAGGCTCCTGCCAAGGAAAAGTCAAAGCTCTTTGTCAAGTAAAATACTTATACTAAAACAAAAAGGTGTTATAAGTGTTCCTCACTACAATCACATTTTGCTATTTTTTTTTCAAGATTTTATTCTCATCCATACGCAGTTTCTCCAAAGACAAGGGAAGGCAGCAATTTTAGCTATGTCTAAGACCACAAAAGATGTCAGACGGGCTCTTCTTCGGTGGAGTTACATTTTTACAAGCCAAGGGCCTCAAGAAAACAACTCCTAGCTCAACTGATCAAGACCTGCAATAACGTGCAAGTGTGCACCCTAATTACGCCGAGATATATTTAACACGACGCCACTGTGAACAGCCGTTTGGTTCCTCCTTCGCTCAGGACATCATCTAAGCAATCAAATTAATCAGGTCCCAGCGGAGCGGCGGGTAAATGAGCGTGCGCTGGGAGATAATAGCTTCGGAGACCTAATTACTGAAACGCAACTTTCTTTGTTCTCTAACAGAATTATCTAGAGATCTGTATTTTTCAGATTAATAAACTAAGAGAAACGCATGCCAGACAAAAGAATATAAAACCAGTTTAATAATATCAGGACCAATTTCTGACCTTTAGAAATGACCTATTTAAAAAAAAAAAGATCTACTATTTCCTATGCATTTTTCTTGAGATGATTTTTGAAGTTAAAATGTTACTAATTTTATTTTCTAAAACCCCTAACACCTTTCTCCTCCATTTGCTTCTTAATCCTGGGGAACATCATCATCACATTTTGACAATCAATTGATCCAGCACATTCAGAAGTAACTTCAAAAAAGATCAGAAAGTATAAAGGAGACCTATACTGAAATTCTTTCCAGTGACTGAAACAGCGACAGACCTTAAGTTTAGATTTAAACAGATTTTGTCCTGCCCACATCACTATTGCTCATCTGATTTCCCCCTTCTACTTCAATAAAATTTTCTCCCCAGGTTTTCTATTTGAAAACAAGTATCACAATCTTGTGCAAATACGCAAACGCGTAACTGTGTAAAGAAGAGAGGCTACATTTAGGAGCACTACATTTCTGCTGCTTTGTGCTCATTTCAGAAGCAAATAGCAGTTTTGTTCACAGAAAGACAAGTAATAACAATAAATACAAAAAGCGCAATGGGATTTCATCCTAACTTCTCTAATAAAAAGAAAATGGTCTCTTTAAATTTGCCATAATGAAAAATGAATCATTTTATCCTGCATCGGCTCCACAGCTGTCCCTATAACTAACAATTGCCAGCAAATGACCTAGGAATTACTGACGTGGGTCCCTGCCCACGGAGGGGGGGTGAAGAAGGGCTGAAGCCGAGCCACCACGACACCCCCACCTCTTGGGTGCCGAAAGCTCCCCGGGGCCGCGTGCCACCGCTGGGCGAAGGTGCCTCAAGGTGGGCCGCCTGTCCCACTGGGATGGCCGCCAGCACGGGGCACACCGGTGGGGGCGACAGAGGGATGTCCAGCAGGCGGGCCCGGGGGGGAAGCGGTGGCCGTGGGGAGGGAGAGCTCGCCCACGCGCAGCACGGTGCGGCAGACGGGATGATCTTCCCCACCTGGCTCAGGGGGACTAATGAGAAGGGGAGACCTGGTAACTTATGGCTTTAGGAGGGTCTCCTCAACGATTGCACAAGGGCTCTTCAAGGAGGGGGGCGCAGCATAACCCCAACACTGCTATAATCCACCAGGAATGCACAGAGCAACTCAAACGGGTCAGAAATGCAGCTGCCTCCTCCCCTCCCCAGGTAGCAGAATTCACACGTGTTAAATGCTGGCACATGAGCCCTTTTTGCTTCTTCTAACCGAGTTCTTGTTTTTATCACCAGCGGCTAAATGCACGCCCCAGCCCGGACACCCTGGGGGTGCAGAGGGAACGTCCCCCCACACAGTCCTGCACCTACGGCCGAAATACGGCAGGGTGGGTTTCATTCCTGTCTTATTATCTTCCCATCTCTTCCAATGGAGACCACGTTTTGAGAGATGCCTCGGCATCATGCTGGTATAAAAGAAAGGGCAAAAAAGGACCCCAGCCCTGTGCCAGCCCTGGGCAAATTCTGATAGGGGAACTGATAGAGGAATCTCCTCCCTGGGCTGAAGGAGGAAAACTCGGCCTCCGCCAGTGGCTCTTCCTGTGGAAAGCGGCATTTGCAATGCATGGTGTCCCACTGGATGTCAGCCTGCTGAAAAAATGGTTCATTAGAGATAGCCTTGCATTTATAGCTGTGCTTAGGAGCCTAAATTTAAATGGCCTAGGGCAAGAATTGGTCTTTTCAATGGGAGAAGGGATGTCTTCTCACCTCAGAAACCACCTGATGAAATGCAGGCTAGAAAGTCTAATATTGGACATCCAAGTTAAAAAATGCTGCTGACAAAATCCTCCCCCGCTGCTTGCTGAAACCTAGGAAGTGTAAAGGCAGCTGCAAAGCTGACTGTTCGAAGTGATTTCAGAAGCTCCTCTCTAATGTAACGGGAAATAATCTGTAATTCCCGTCCAAGACACAAGTGCTAATGAGGAAACTTCAAAACGCACATTCATTTGACCTCTTCCGTGGCAGGTGCTCCTCCAGACAGAGCTTCACAATGGCTTCTACCATCAACAGCAACTGCGTGTTTCTAAATGCCCACATTGGGCATTTTCTACCCAGCTGAACCGTGGGATACTGGCCAGGTTAGAAAAAGACATGTCAGTATTCACCACTCCTCCAAACCCAGAGAGAATCCATCCCTCCATCCATCCATCCCTCCATCCATCCATCCACCCACCCATCCATCCCTCCATCCATCCCTCGACAGAAGACAGCCAACACCAAGTAACGCCCCGTGACAGCAGCATCCCACTGACAGCTCCAGGCTGGGACCAGCAGCAGAAAGCATCCAGGGCCCAGTTTATATCATCCAACACGCTCCTCATTACCCGCTTGCAAAACTAAATCTCAGATTTAAAACACTCGGAGCAGCAGAGGTACGCTGGCATCGCTCAATTTACACGGCATCCTGCAACGCGCGCGCTCCGACAGATGGAAACTTCGTACTGCCACTTCTCTGAGTTTCAGTTTCTTTTAACTGGGTGGTTCCAAATCAATCCACTGCCATCGGAGGTGTGCCATGTCAAATTGGTTTAGGAGCAGAGCAGCGACAGTCCGTGGTGAGGGGGATTGCTCCAGGTTTTCCAGATGCGCTGGAGAAATAGTCACTCTGGTCAAAGGTAGGCTTAAATTGGATATATTTTCCCACAGTCTCTTTATTTTAATTTCTACATCCGAACTTAGCCCTTTGCTCAGCGCTAAATTCCTCACTCCAACAACTCAGAAGAAATTTTGTGGAAAAAAGGATTAAAAGAAAAAAATAATAGGGAGGCCTGCTGTAACCAAAGGGCCCCTTGCTTAGAAGATCCCAAAACAAAAAGAAAAGTAACAGCAGAGAGAGAGAGAGGGGGGAAAAAAAAACGTTCTGATCCAGGACGTGGAGTGCTGCATTCAGGAATCTGAAAATTAAAACATGCCCGATTTGGAAGTGTTTTTTAACTGAAATATGACCACATTTTAGAAAAGTACACAGCAGCAATTTTATGCGGCACTCTCTTTAAAATGGGAATTTTTTAATTATTCTGCCACGTAACATCGCCATTCTAGTCACCTCCAAATGCATTTTGCTAGTATCTCATTTAAAACGCACTGTATTTTAAATAGCCCTTGGTATGATATTTTTAGAGCTTGAGCTCACCTAAATGCTCTCACCCCTCATCAGCCCAGACGAGCTTGCTGTCAAGGCAGAATGCAGAAGCACGGAGAGCGCAAAGCACTCGCCCCAGGCGCCCCGTGGCGCGTGTCCGCTGGCAGCGCTTCCCTCCCGCTCTTAACAAAATGTGCGCTTTCAGAGTAAACTATTAGAAATGCATTGCGTTCAACAAAAATGCAATGGGAACCCGGCATTATGAGACTGCACCAAAAAAAAAAACCAAACAACCAATTTAATAAGGGCGAGCTGAATTAAAGAATGGCTGATCCCATGTGACGTATTTAGGGTTTGAACTTGACTGCCTCTTACCTGGGTTTTGAATTCACTTTTACATCAGAGTAGACGTTCAGTTATCAGCATTATAGTTATTTTTTCCAATTTTTCCCCTTCCTATTGCAGGAGAACAGAAACTAGCCCTGTTAGAAACAGTCAGCCAAATTTTCTGTCACACGCTCCATCCCTCCAGCTGTAATGGGGTAGATGTAGTTACGAGTTACCAAGGGACACAACCCCGCCTCTCTCACACAACCTCCATTTCCATACTGAAGAGGACCGGCTCAGCGTGGTTGTTTTTCACTCATGGTATGTTTATCCTCTGCATTTTGTTAAATCCAGCGCAGGTGAAATCCACAGAGCGCTCCCAGGCGCGGTGGCAGGGGGTGTCCAGATGGGCAGCACCGTGAGCGATGACAAACAACAGCAGCTTTAATAGCGGACCTGTTCCTCCAGCCGAAGGCAGCAGCTCATCCTCGCCGTGACTCAGAACAAACACCGACAGCGGAGGACAAACAGGATCTGAAGATACCGATGGCTTCTGGAGACCTTGCTCTGCCCTCCAGGAATCCAGGTGCTCTGCCCCCTATGAAAGGCACTCTGGAGAGCAATGGTGGTTCCCCTTGGTGGCTAGTTTGGCTCTTATTACCAGTCCTCAAGTCAGAACACTTAGTCTTCTTCCATGGTTTCATCCCTCCTACCAGACCAAGAAACCTCTCCTCGTGGCTGTTCCCTGGAGAGAAGTTTTTCTTGAGGAGACCAGACCTTTCTCCTTAGAGGTTCTCCTCTGTCCCTGCTGCCAGAGCACCGCCAGAAGCTGCCCCCGAGAAGGTATTTCAAAAGGATGGAGGAAACCTGCCTGCGCCTCTCTCTTACCACGCAATGCCCCTTCCTCCAGGCTGGAGGCAGAGCCCTACTAACGCTTCCCAAAAACACTCAATGCCAACCCAAACCTCTCACTGGTGGGGACCATCAGTCTGTTGACATTTTTTTAAAGATTTGTTTCATGCTTGCATCTTTTGGTTACATACACATTTATATACACCTATATTTAGTGTATGTATAAGGTATAGATATATAAATATCTTTTCTACACCATTAACAGGGCACTTTAGACTTTTTTTTAATGGTGCTTCAAATTTTTGGGCTTGATAAGGGCTTCCCAGGACAGACTCAGGCTATTTTATGAGCACGTACTGCACAGCCACAGGGCACGTGCGACAGCCCCTGCAGAAACCGAGAGCGTTGCGACCTCACGGCTTGCGGTTACACATCGGCACCTGGTGACTGACCGAGACGTCCCCATCCCCCGGAAAAGTCAAAGCACCAGGAGAGCTCCTGGGAACAAGCGGGTCTGCCGCCGGGATGAGCTGAGGCATAATAAAGCAAACTGTGCCGGAGATGAAACGCCAAACTCATACAGGTAATGATACGGTCCGGGGTTTACTTCTTGGCGATAGCGAAAATTCAAACTGATTCTGTTGCTACAGAATTTAAATTGGAAGAAAGTTTAAAGATGGAAGAATGGGCAGATTATCCCAGAGCACACACCGGAACAGTGACAACAGCTTACATAGTCTATGGCTACTCTCTACCACAGACATTTAAAGCAGTAATTTATGAATACTATGAAAAATAACTGGCTTTCATACTTGACACATTGTACATCCCGGCTTTTGAACTCAAGCAATTTAGTTTTTATTAACTGTATAATTTTGAGGTAGCAGTAAAACTGTTCGCAGTAAAAAACCCACCCAGAATAGTTTTCCATTGTATATACAAATCTTTAAAAGAAAAACAACACTATAAAGTATATTAACCTGATTTTTTTTCATTTATCTCAGCCAAATCAAATTAGATAAAAGAATGGGGTGGGACATGGGGGCTTTGTGCTCCATTAAGCTCACTCATAGGGAGGCCGTAATTATCTTTGGATAAAGACATCCCCAGCTTTAACATAACAACGTTAGGTTATTTCATCAAAACGTGTATCCACAATGTAACCCTTAACAACTGCTCTCAGGCCAAACAGGAATCTGGTTTTTATCTCACGTAATTGTGTGTGATATGCGTGATCACGCTGTACATAACTGGTACGGGCCGCGGGCGCTGTACTGAAATATAAATGAAAATCGCCAATAAAAAGGAAGAGAAATCTGTACGGTTACAAGAGAATGTTCCTCCTGAGGACTGATACCTGGCCGTGGTGGGACAGAAGGACATGGTGAGGATGCTTCATGGCACTGAGTCCTGTGCTCCGAAGGGCTCCAAATGTCCCTGCAGTGACCCCGAGCACCTCCGCTGCCCCCCCACTGGCGCTTCTGAAGGGCCCTTCAGGGATCATAAGGAAAATCTGGCCAAATTCTGCATTTCTTAGACAAAACGGGCCAATGAGCTTTCCTACTACCTAACATGATGGGAACCGCGTTCTGAAAAAAAACCCTTATGATCTTCCGGAAAGGAGGAGCCTTAATACTTTTTCCCTTGGGAACAGAATGTAGGAAGTTGTGACGCACGGGAAGGACATTCCCTTGAATTTTGAACTTTTGCTGTTACGTCTCAACTTTCAGTACACATACAAGCACACGTGTCTACACTTACCTGTATGTACCTTACATTTACACTTCCCTTTTTTCGAACAGCTTTACACATCGTAATACGATCAGCAAACAATTTCCTACCTGGGGATATTATGTAGAAGAAGTCCTTAAACTCATCCATCCAGACCTCTGCCAGCCTCCTGTTGTTCTTGTTGATGACGTGCCCCGTGCCCCCAGGGAAGGTGTACGGTGTTGCCTTTCGGAAAACGTGGCCAACGTGCGAGCAGGTGACAATCTCAAGGGAGCCGCCGCACTGCCAGATCTGGAATTGAAATACGCAGAAAACGTCGGCTACAAGGAACACAAACCACGCCGAGGTCACAGCAGGAAGGACTCTGACGGGCAGGGGAGCAGCTGTCTCCTGATTTGTTTCCCCGGGCCAGAACTCAACAGGGAATTTCAAGCAAAAATTCAAGGGAAACAGCCAGGGCACAACTCTTGATGGTAATGGAAGTGCACGGGCTCGAACTGCAGCCCGAAAGCTTGTGTGAACGGCTCAGCTGGGTCCGTGTCCTCCCGGCACGGACACACGCCAACCACCGTCTGAGAAAGGGGTGATGCTCGAGCGGGTTCAGTGTAGGGCAGGGAGGTCAGCTCTGTATTTGAGTTTTCCAGGATTTCAAATTGTTTAAAGAAATAGGACAAAACTTTTACTTTTTTATATATGTATATAAAAATATATATATGTATTTATTTTTCAAAGCAGAATAACGTTCATGACCCTCCCAAGCAAAGGCAGCGCAGACCGTGGTTAATCTCACAGGCAGCAACAGAAAGCAGCAAGCACAGGTGCTCTGGACATCGCACAAGTGAAACACAGATGCAAAACGTATGTTCGGAGGTTCACGTGCTGGCGAGTACCATGATCAGCTCAAAAAAAAAAAAAAACATAGACAAAGAAAAGAATTTGATGAACTCCTCCTAGATGCAAACTGTCCCTTTCCACCACTGGAGCCAAAATCTACACTCCGAGTAAGCTCAGTGCCTTCAACACGACTGCTCAAGAATAAAAAAAAAAATAAAAAAAATAAAAAAATCATATAATCCTGGACTTTAATACTCTGTTGTTAAACGAAGTAAGATATTTTTCTGCCGGATCACTAGGCTCTCGGTGTGATGTACATCAGCTTGTGTTTTAACTGCTCTTCTGCAATGCCCCGTCTTTCTAGGCTCTGAGAAGAACTAGAGGAGGAGCCACAGGAGGCCGAAGGGCCGGGTGTGCAGAACCGGAGGCAGGACGCAGGCGGGCGAGCAAAGGGGCAAGCACAGAGTCCCATCGGACGCCTACCACGTCAGGGCCTCGCTGTTCTGCCAGACGCCATCGATTCCTTGGGACTCCCCCCCTTCACTGAGGCTCACTGACATTTCCGGCATCAACAGAGGTGTCGCCCACTGCCCAGGCCCTTACTTAGGCTCGTCCCACCCTCTGCTTTACCCTCCTCCTAAGCAGCCTGGGATTTACAACACCTCCTGGTAATAAAACACAGAGTTTAAGAACCACTGGGTGTTTTAAACAGGAATGCTGGTGCAGGCTTGCAGTAAGAGCTCCTCCACACAGACATAAGTTACCATAGCAACTTAACGTAGATTTTATTTAATTAGGGCTAAAGCCCTTTATATAATTTCATTAGTATGCTAAGGGATGTACCCTGTTGGGACAAGCAGCGACAACATCAAAATATTCTTGCGTTGAACATTTTGAGCTTCGCAGCTGGGTGACAGCGAGTCAGCTCAGGTTGAACTTCCAGCTGATGGATGCCGGGGAGGGGAGCGGGAGCAGGACCGCAATCCACACCGTCCACGCAGAGCCTGGGCAGGACAGGAACGAGCACACGCAATTTCAGGTGTGCTTTAACCCACAGTCTCTACCCAAGGACCAGCATCACCCCCCCACCCCAGGCTGGCCCTGCGTCTCCCCCTCCAACAACTCTCCTGGCAGGAAATTCCTCCCACACTCCCAATTTTTTAAAATATGTGTTCCTATACGTTTCTTAACACACATTTTTGGCTGCCCTCGGTACGATCCGCTACGTACGACCGTTGTCACAGGCATGCAGGTGAACCTGCGCTCTGGTCCGAAGAGAAGGACTTTCATCTTTTTGGTACTATTAAAAAAGGCAAACCAGCCTTCCTGGGTGTGCCCTGGTAAAATGACCCGCTGAAAACTGCCTGCTTAAACGCTCCCTGCTTACACCTAGAATTCTGCAGCTGAAAGTTGAGACCTCACAGCGAGTCAGGCTGAAAAACTGCTATTAATAACCTGTTGTGCAGATGTGGGCAAGCGTCACCCACAGCACCCAGCCTCCTCAGCCTTTACATCAGGAGCGCAGCCGCCGTCGGGATGCTCCTCCCGGTCCAGCAGCCGCCGCCGGGGACGGGACACGGGAGGGGACGGGGTTTGGGACAGCCCCTTCTGCCCCCCCATGTGGGTCTGCGCAATGGGGATCCATTTGCACCTGCTATAATATGAGTGTTTCTATAGATGGGACGCTACACCAAGTTCCAAGTGAATTAAACATCCTTGCTATATCACTTATATCCTTACTATAACGCTTCCTACAACTGTAAAAACAGAAATTGTCAGAGATGGAGAACAACGTATTAATTTATCACACTGCTTAGGAAATACACAAAGAATCGTTATGGTTGGAAGGGACCCTTCAGACCATCGAGTCCAACCACCAACCAAACACTGCCCAACCCCCCCTACCCCACGTCCCTCAGCACCGCGTCTGCCCGGCTTTTAAACACCTCCAGGGATGGCGACTCCACCACTGCCCTGGGCAGCCTCTTCCAGCGCTTGACAGCCCTTTGGGTGAAGAAATTTTTCCTAATATCCACCCTAAACCTCCTCTGGCACAACTTGAGGCCGTTTCCTCTTGTCCCATGGCCTGTTCCTTGGGAGAAGAGCCCGTGGGAACACCTGCACACCCTCCTCTGCGCTTCCAACAGCTGCCAGAAACCCAAAAGCAAACAGCATCTTACTCCTGTTAGAATAGGCATTTGCTTTCTCTAGCCTTGCTTTGGCCTATTTGGATTATTCTAAAGAATAATCTTTTCTTTTTTTTTTTTTCCTGATGGACAGATTATTTTTAATACCCTTTCTGAAGCTGTACGAGCTCCTTTCTGACTATCAAGCTTTCAGGGCACTCTGATTGGGAAAAAACACTTAAGAGAATTTAACAGAAGATCTAAAACGTTTAAGGAATTCTATAGATAAAAATATGGTAAATATTTAAGATTAAATGAGGTTTTCATTTACTAATGTAGACTCTTACAGCTGTAAGAGATTCCTGCCAGGATTTGGTTTTTTTGTTTTTTTTTTTTCCCCAACTGCCGTTATTAAAAGAGATCCTCCAAAAGGCACCGTTAAGGACTGCTCGGCAGTGGGCAGCGGCACAGCTAAAAGACGAAGAAGTATCGATTTACCCAGAAACAAGGGAATTGCACAGAGCCGCAGCCCTCGCCAGGCCACCGCGGGCTGTTTGATGGGAAGGACAGAGGGACGGTCACCGCCTGCCGTCGGACCCTGGGCGACGCGGGGGCCACCTCCCCCCGAGACCAAACCCACTGCGAACCCTTGTCATGGCCACACTAGGGACAATGCCACCGCCGCCGCTGGCTGCAGACGGGACAGTCGCAGACATCAGCCAGGGAAGGCACTTTAGACCATTTTTTGAGGATGCAGGGATTAACAAAACAGGGATTTGGGGGTTTGTTTTCTGAATAGCGGACCAACGCCAAAACTAACCCCCTCCCATTTGATGATAAAATTCTAACAAGGGCTCCAGAAAGCTCCCTCTGACTCCTATTACAGTAATTTTCCAAAACAAGGTTTAGTCTCAGCGTTTGCCTGACTGCGATGAGATATTCCAGAAACCTGCCGGATAATTGCAGGTTTGCAGCGCGGCTGCTGCAGGAACCCCCCCAGCGCCTTGGCGCTCTTCGCTACCAATTTTCTGCAGATGCTTTACATCAGATGGGTTTTTAAATGCAGACGCCTTGGCATTTTATCGATCCGGCCGTACTTGATGTACTTGATTATTTGGTTGGTTTTCTTTACAGACGAAGGCTCTAAATACTGCGAAATAGCCTGGCGCGGCTGCCTGGCATTTCCACGCTGATCTCCCGGCGCTGGAAGCACATCTTTTTATTTCTGTTCTTGACACCATGGCCCCGTGTTAGGCTGGTGCAGCTTTCCAGGCTGGTAATGTTTCTTGAAGTTTAAGTGGGAAAATCTTCCAAAGACATAAAATAATGTTCTGTAAAATGCTGCCCGAAGAGTTCATCCGAAAACCTGTGCGCATCCTCTCCTCGCTCCCCCCACCTCAGCCTGAAGGAGTAAAATAAGAATAACGAGTAAAATAAGAATAAGCCCCTGCTCTTATCACCAAGGCTTTCTCTGGAGAGCACGGCTACCGTTGGTCTTCGTCTTCCCATGTATTTTGGAATGAGATTTTCAATTTAAAGCTGAAATGAAGATCTCATGACAGTACTCTCACAACACTTATACAAGTCAAGCCCATCGCTGGCTTACTCATACGAGCACTGAAGAGAATTCAAGTCCAATTTGAAACGGGACTGAAGGAATGATTATTTAGGGAAGAAAAAAAGAAGAAAAACAAACCGTCCAAGTATTATTTTATATATATATACACATATATATATTAAAAATATAAATTCTAGAAGTGGCCAGGAAGCATAACAGAGAAACCGTCCAAAGGCAGAGGTACCAGCTCATCCTGCACTACAGGGACCACAAACCCCAGATCCTCCCCAGATGAGGCCTGAGGAGTTTCCCCGGCAGCTGCTGAGAGCCGGAGCGGAACGGCACCAGACGAAGACAGAAAACCACCAGCAAATCGCTAAACTTCTCAGGAAAGGCTTTCAAGAGGTATTAGCATTACTCGAGCAAGAGCCTGCATGAATATCCTCGTTAGGGGTTTCTTTAGCGCATGCTGGCAGCTGGACGCACGCTCGCGTGCTGCTCTCAGCAGAAGATCAAATGCTTTCTGCCAAAATGAATCTGTTACGCCGGGGAGCTGAAAAAGGCCACGGAATCATAAATTATTTTATTCTGTTGCACTTACAAGGCCTGACAGAAAAATGATCAATATTTGTATCTTTGTTAACAAGAACAGCCACTGCCAAAAGGAGCCCAGGGAGAATCAACTTCCATGTACCCTCCGATACGGACTCTTGACAAAAGTTGCCGTTACCAGAGTTGGGTTTTCAGGGATTACCATTTTTATCATGCAAACCCAGCGTTCTTCCAAAAGGAGAGTTAAATATTTTAGACTCTAATGAGAATGGGACCTTTCCACAGAAACGACCCAAAACTGGTCCTGGGAAAGGTCTTCTGTAAGCGATAACGAAGGCCAGCAATCCCAAGAGGCTTCCAGGCTCCCTCCGGCAGGGTTTGATGTGCATCAGCAATTCTGGCCTTCAAATCTCAGTGAAGCAGGTGAACTTTGCTCCCCAGAAATCACACACTCTGATGCTCGGTGAAAAAGGAACAGCGGTAACACGCTGGTTGACGCCACGAGGGGCCCACGTTCAGTGCTTTACAGCAGTGCTGGCCGCTCTCTGCTCCGGGGATCGCTTCCAAAGCTACTAACAGACTTCAGTTAGAGATAAGCTCTTATATAGGGGCCTATATACATCCAAGGAATATTTTTAGGGGTCTATACACCAAAAAAAATGTTAAAATCCACTGTTTTAAAACATCAATGCTCAGAAGAAGTAACTCTACCCTTCTGTTTTACTGGAGAGCGAACAATTATAGTTTATAGAAAATGGCCTGAAAATGCTTTCAAATTCTCAGTTGATCTTCTCTAGAAATACCTGCTTCACAAAAAAATCTTCAAAGTAGTTTGTGCCGATAGAAAACAGTCTACCAGCCCTGGGTGAAGGTAAAAGACGAAGAAAAAAAGGAAAGGCGGCTACCCCCACGCTGTGCTACGGGTACGAGGTAGGTACACCAGCGTTTACTTTGCATGCTTACTTGAAACGCATAAACTGTGATACATCAGAGATGCTCAAAGTGATTTTCAACACCCTTTCTAACCATTACTTATCAAAGAGTCGGTTTTTCAATTTTCCTTTATGTCTAAAAGACAATTACTAAACGCATTTCACTCAAAGAGATTTTATTCTCGTCATGGGCAACGTACCTATCCCCGGCAGAAATACAGTCACTTTTCTGCAGGACGTGACATTTCTCTCTCGGCTCTCACACAGAATAAAAATCCCAGCCAGAACTTGCAAGTTCATGACGACATACACTTTCAAAAACTTCTGTTAAAACATGTATTGGAATATTTCTTTTTTACACTGTACAAATTCATATCTTATTTACGTCAGTTAGCATTTGCACTAGCTCGCGGAAAGCCTCGTTTCTTTTATGAAGAAATGCAGTACTAAAATTATATATATATATATATATATTATTTTGAAAGCGTAAAAATTTCCAAACAGTAGTAAAACGTTTCATGCAGTAAAAAGGACCAAAATACTACAATGAGGCATCCCCAAACATCTTGAGAATTTAAATAAGCCGTGACTTGCATGACAGCTACAGCAGAAGCGCCCCGTCCGCGGCGCAGCGACCGTTACAGCACAACTGTGGTTGTTGACAGAAAATGAAGGAAAACGGCAATTACCCTAAAAGACATTTCAAGATTCTCGCCACCCCAGATATCCATTCCTGCATCGTAAGTTCCTATCTCTTCAAAGTAGTTTCTGTCAATAGAAAATAGGCCACCAGCCATAGTAGGGGTCCTAGTTGAAAACAAACAGAAGAAAAAAAAAAAAAAAAGAGGAAAAAGAAAAGAAAAAATACCTTTTGAAAGACACTGTGGAAGTTATTACGTGACACTACAGTACATTTCACTACCTCAGACATTTTGACTATAAATATATTCTATGTACAGCAACTTAAATGCAAGCTAGGAGCAGTGACGAGGGCTGGGCTGGCCGCTCGGGCAGAGCTCCCGGCGGCCACGAGAGCGCTGCCCGAGGGGGAGCCGCAGGACCGCGGCCGGCCCGCAAAATTTCCATAGATTATTTCAGGAGCATTGCAACGGTAAAGTGGATGGAATTTTGGCCTTCTGCATCCAGAAACAGCAGTGCAAATCCAATCTGAAATGCTTAGCAAAGAGAGTTTAATGCCTCAGCTTTGCCTTGGAGGGAGACTAAATGTGGATAAAATTACCAGGCATAATCTCTCTTAACAGGATTATAAATCCTTACAACAGGCAAATCCAGTCGGAGTGCAACTTCTCTTTGTGTAAAGATGTCCTGTTTCCCCAGAAATAGCTGCTCTGTGTTTTTTCAGCATTTAAAATCTACGTGCGATGAAAAATGCTCACCCCCATCAATAGGACCATGGCTCGGAGTTGCCGGCCCGATGCGTTCCCACCAAACCCCAGCTCCCTTACAAGGTGAAGGGTGCGCACACACAAACTCCAGTGCCCAGATCACAGAATCACAGAGTGGTTTGGGTGGGAAGGGACCTTAAAGCCCCCCCAGTGCCACCCCCTGCCCTGGGCAGGGACACCTCCCACCAGCCCAGGTTGCTCCAAGCCCCCTCCAACCTGGCCTTGAACCCCTCCAGGGATGGGGCAGCCACAGCTTCTCTGGGCACCCTGGGCCAGGGGCTCACCCCCCTCACAGCAGAGAATTTCTTACTCACATCTCATCTAAATCTCCCCTCTTCCAGTTTAAAACCCTTCCCCCTCGTCCCATGGCTCCCCTCCCTGCTCCAGAGTCCCTCCCCAGCTTTCCTGGAGCCCCTTTAGGGACTGGAAGAGGCGGGAAGGTCTCCCCGGAGCCTTCTCTTCTCCAGGCTGAACCCCCCCAGCTCTCTCAGCCTGTCCCCACAGCAGAGGGGCTCCAGATAAAGGGAGTTTCACCCCAAACTGGTCCCTGGAAATGCATCCCGCCACCAGCAGACCTCGGCGCGATCACAGAATCCCAGAGCGGCCGGGGTCGGCAGGGACCCCTGGAGATCATCTTCTCCAACCCCCTGCCAGAGCAGGGTCACCCAGAGCAGGTGGCACAGGAACACGTCCAGGCGGGTTTGGAATATCTCCAGAGTTGGAGACTCCACCACCTCTCTGGGCAGCCTGTGCCAGGGCTCTGCCACCCTCAGGGTAAAGAAGTTCCTGCTCATGTTTAGGTGGAACTTCCCATGCTCAAGTTTGTGCCTGTTACCCCTTGTCCTGTCCCTGGGCACCACTGAGAAGAGCCTGGCCCCATCCTCCTGACACCCACCCTTTAGGTATTTATAAGCATTGAGAACATCTACCCCCCAGTCATCTTTTTTCCAGACTAAAGAGACCCATGTCCCTCAGCCTTTCTTCATCAGAGAGAAGAGACCGACCCCCACCTTGCTAATCGCCTGAGCACTTCTCAAACCCTCCCTGAGTAGCTGTTGTTTGGCCTATGTGCAACACTAATTAGCTAATGCTCGCAGAGCCTACGTTAAGCGCGGGTCAGCACGGGTGTTGCACAGCCGGGGCGCGGAGGCTCCGACCGGCAGGACGGGGTGTGCTGCACAGGGATTGTCCCCGTGCCGGCACTGGACACAGCCCTGGCTGTAAGGAGTCCTCACGTGCTCTCCAACTCCACAAATCCAGGTGATTTCCCTGCTGTGCAATTATTTCCTCTCCTGTCAGAGCTGACTATCCTCTCTCCCAGAAAAAAACCCCACTGTTTAGCACTGACGTAACACCGGACCCTGCGTTTACCAACGCTTCATTTCTGTTTTCCTCCCTGTGCTCTCAGCGCTGGAAGCTGAGTTAATTACCTGCCTGTCACCTGGACGGGGCTAAACCTCCCCCGCTCCCCAAGCCGTTTGCTGGGATCCTGCCCCGCGCACCAGCGCTGGCCCGGGACGGACGAAGGGCAGCAGATGGGGATGGCGGGGGGTGCGACCCCCCGTCTGACCGGCACCACGAAAGCTAAATACCATCTAGAGCCGGGAGCACAACATAAAGCTGGCTCTGAAACCTTCCTTAACTGAACCGCTTTTGTGCCAGATGATTGCCAGTGCGAAAATACTATATTTAAAGGAGATTTCTCTTATTGATTACCTAGAAACTCTGTAAGTGTAAGCAAAACTACTTACACCGGTACCAAGAGCTGCGTCAGTGCTCGGCTTCCTCCCCTCCTGACAACCGGCCAGGTTGCCACAGGACTCTCGGCGATCCACAGACATTTTGATGGGCCCGTGCCCAGCACTGCGTGAAGAAACCTCAGCTCCCACCTCCCTCCGCTCCCATCCTCACCAACCTGCCTGAGGGCAGGAATGCCACTGATAAAACCATCCCCACTCCACTGCCTGCAACAGACACCCTCATCCAGTGGTCAGACACTGGAATAGGCTGCCCAGGGAGGTGGTGGAGTCGCCATCCCTGAAGGTGTTTCAGACTCGTTTAGATGTGGTGTTGGGGGATGTGGTGTAGGGGAGAACTTTGTAGAGTGGGGTTGATGGTTGGACTCGATGATCCCAAGGGTCTCTTCCAACCTAATGATTCTCTGATCCTCCGCCTCCCCTCCTCCTTCCCCTTTCATCTCTTTCCCTGGAGGAAGACACACTTTGCCTGAACGGTAGGAAATTTCCCATTTTTGCCCACATTCAGCCTTCAGCAATTGGTGAATGATGCAACTGAACTGCACGCACAGATGTGGACTCTTCGGAAATGTCATCGGCAACTGTTTATGAAAAACAAACAGTGTTTCCCTAATAGCTCGCTAACTGGAATTGGAAGCCCTGGGTTTCACGCTGTAAAATGTAATTAACGGATTCTCAAATAACTGAAATGCAGCAGGCAGGACTATTCTCTGGTATGTAAATTTAATGTTAGACAAACAGATCTGCAGAGCTCTCACCGTTAAAAACCGCTGAAACAGTAATATTAGAAAGACCAAGGGTTCCTGCAGGGTTTTTCTGAGCTTTGTGCCTATTAGCTATATTTTGCCTACGAGGAGTCACACTAACAACTACAGTAATCTGTTATGATAAACCCCGATCATCATCCAAACCCACTTTTAATTTTATTTTGGAGATAACGCCTGCTTCTCATTTCTGCAGTTATCAGCAGCAAGCGGGATTCCCATTTCCTGTACCCGCACCATGGACTTCCCAGGAGAGGAGCTGCAGGACCCAAAGGTACCTCAGCACCCCTGGGTGTGCTGCACCCCACCGAGCCCCCAGCCCCAGCCCCGCGCCGTGACGGGGGGGCTCCCGAGGGTCCCCAGCCCTGCGGTGGCCAGGGATGCTCAGGCCAGGTCCCCGCAGGCTGGGAGCTCCCCAAAGCCACCTCACCTCACCTCGCCCCGTGCCCTCCAACCGCCCCGTCCTGCTCAAAGGGGTCCAACACTCACAAGGGCAACATCGCTAATGGAAGAAGGTTTCTACAGCAGTTCCCAATACCGCTGTACAGCGTCTAGGCAGCATTCATTGTAGCCAACTCTAAGTTTAATCAGCCATAGAATCGTAGAAGGGTTTGGGCTGGAAGGGACCTTGAAGACCCCCCAGTGCCACCCCCTGCCCTGGGCAGGGACACCTCCCACCAGCCCAGGTTGCTCCAAGCCCCGTCCAGCCTGGCCTTGAACCCCTCCAGGGATGGGCAGTAATAAGAAGATAATACGATAATACTTAATAAGAAGAAGATAAATACAATGTGCTCCTGATATTTGATCTTGCATTTTTCCTCTCAGTAACTAATTTATACCTGAGACAAGATTTTCTGGAACAAATTATATTTTTTTAGTATTTATAATACCAGCTTGGACTGTCTTCAGCTTAAAAAAAGAAAAAAAAGAAGGACAAGTGTGGTAATATCCACAGGAATGTGCTCTGCGGAGACTGTAAATGCCCAGCTCAGAAACACTTTATGTTTTTAATACTGTAGATATAAGACGACAAGATGTTTGTAAACTGATCTGAATGCAGACAAGTCTTCTATTGCCACCGGCAAAATCACCAAAGGAGAAATGAGTTCACTTAAAGACAAAGGATGTTCTGCAAAGTACAAATATTGCGCAAGGCTTTCTCAGTGGAGAAAGAAGAATGAAAGGGTTTGGAAGACCGCTGGCTCTAGCTGGCGCTACCCGTGACCGTTCACCTCAGCGGGGACGGGCCGCACTGCCCAGAGCTCGCTCTTTCCCTGCTTCCCGGCCCTCCCCACCTCCCCCGGATCACTGCAGGAGCTTTGGCTTTAAACTCCACCTCTGCACCGGGCAACCACAGGGGTTTGGCTCCCAGGGAGCCCTCTGGGAACAGAAACGGGCTTTGCACTCAAAATAACACATTTCGGCAAGGTCTCAGCATTTACAAAGTTTACAACGCCGGAGGTTTCTCCGGTGGAAGTTACAGCATTTTCTCTATGTAGAAACAAGAAAGAATCCCGAGGTGCATGAGAACAGCACTGAATAGCCTTTGCTATTCCAACAAAAGAAAATATAAATATACCCATCGACCTGAGTCCTTGGGGGCTGCTCTACCTTCAGGAACACCCCCCTAAAGCACCACCTGGAAGCCCCTGCAGGCTCCACGGCTCAGGTAACGTTTGCAGCCACAGTTCATGTTTGATTTCTGCAAATACACCTGAAAAAATATGTTTCAACTGATCTAAGGAACCTCCCAGAATGAAGTATCTGTCCTGAGCAGCTCTGTCTCCAGGATCAAGCTTGTCTTTAGGGATTCTTCTCAATGTCCCCCTCCTGTTCTCACTTTACAGTTTCAGTCCGAGCAAAGGCACCTCGTGAACCGAAAGCTCCCCGAGGTGACTTTTGCTTCTGATCGCTGCGTGTGTAAAAAAAATTGTAAGTACATTTAAAAAAAAAAACCACCAAGAAATGCCAGTATCTGATGACAACCGACGCCCGTCCTCTCTTCCCGCAGGGCGAGGAGAAGGGGCTGGTGCCCAGGAGAACTCCGTCCCCAGCACTGCCCACCTTCAACTACCGCCTTTAAACTGGTAACACTGGCAAACTGGAAAGGCTTTTGCTACCTTCGCAAAACCTGCGGTTCTTTGGGGAAGAGTTACCATTTCAGGCTATTCTGGGAAAGGTGACACTGTCACGGTGTTCGCTGCCCCAAGAGAAAATTAGATGAGGGAAGAAGAGAAGGAGAACGAGAGGGGCCGTCAGACTGGGGTTTAAGAACCAGCAGAAGAAAATAAGGGGCGAAAGTGGCGGGGACCGGGGTGTGAAGAGCAGGAACAGCACCCACGGACGGATCTGGGATCAGAACCCCATCCGTCCGAGGCGAGGCATCGCCAATTAGTATGAGAGGCACCTACGAATCCCCACCGGCCTGTTTGCTAAAAGTACGGCAAACAATCTAACTTTTCTAATAGCCGTCAGTAAGAAAACTCTTCCACAGCCCTACTGCATGACAATTAGCTGTGGGGTTTTAATACCGGAGTCACGGAATTAATTAACCTTTTCCCACTACATCGAGAGATTCCGACAAAGGCGGATATTTGACTCAAATACCTAACTTAGGAATTCAAGGGTTGCTTTAACTCCCCAGCAAGCAAACGAGCAGCGTTTCAGCTCTAGGAAGCAGAGATTCGGGCACCCTCTGCTGGGGGTGCAGCACCTCCTGCCTTTCCCTGCCCTGGGGCGAACAAGCCCCGCTCGGAGCGACGGCGAGCTCTTACCAGTAAGCTATCCCCGCCTTTTCCATGAAAACATTGACACGCTAACAAAAAAATATACCCAAATAACAAATTGTATATAAAATATTTAAGAAAATGCATGCGCTATGATGTTACATCTAAAAAGCAGAGGCAGGAATTTATCAACGCTGTTACGGAAGGTGAATATTTTGGGTAAAACTTCTATCAATGACATGGATTTTTAACGTAGCCAAAAGCAAAATCTGCGTGCAGCAGCTGTATTACGCATACGTGCACACAAACACGGAATCTGACGATGTTTGTATCCTACACCTATTCTGTTGATTACAAAGAAAGAATATGAATAAAGGCGTATTCAATCCACGTGAGACTGCAATAATGTCACAGAATGAGGAAAGCAACATGCAATTAAAAAAAGAAAAATGAACTCACCGATTTGTTTCTAAATTTTTTGGCATGGGTTAGGCTTTTGTTTATTTTTTCCCCCCCTCCATCATATTTTGAATATTCAGGTGGCAGCAGCTGCCAAAACCATTCTTAACTTAGCCAAAAATATTACACTTTTCCTCCTCGGCTGCCGAATTTGCGATTGTGTTTCCGACGCCGGAGGACTGACGTGGTGCTGCACGTTGGGTAAGGGTTTGGGAACTCCAGCTGGCACCGGGAGCAGCTGATGGCTCCTTACGTGTTGTTTCCTACGGGGAGGCGGCGATGCCCGGGTACACCACGTTCTACCGCGGCTCGCTCGCTTTGCTGGGTCCCCTCCCATCGGGTAAAAGGGAGAACGGAACCGGGAGCACCTCATTCCAACACCCAAGAGACTGAAACGCCTCCGTTCCGTGGTCGGAAAAGGCATCTGGATGTCTAAAAGCTGACACTTTGGCTCTGAGCCAGCACGATTCCACACCCTCAGAGCCACCTCTTCGCTCTAAAGCGCTCGTCGAAGCGATAATTACGGGACAGGCGGCACTCGGCACGGATCTGCGACTCCTTCGCCCACGCTCTGCTCGCTAACGCCCCTCGCACCAGCAGAACCCCCAAAGAGGCCAGGCAACCAGCGCTGAGAAGCTGGGGGGAGGCGGAAAGAAGATTGGGGGAAAAAAAAAAAAAAAGGCGCTTTTTTTGTTTTAAAAATTTTGAGTCAATTACACGTCTGAAGCGGGATTAAGTTTCGAGATATGGAAATAAGAGCTGGGCTTTGCGCGTCTCTGACTGCGAACGGACCGGGCACGGGCGAGACGGGATAAACGGAGCACAGCGAGCGACGCGGCGCGAGGCTCGGCAGCTCGTTAGCATAATGAGCTCTGCCAATCTCAACGCACACCTCAGCTTTAATGAAATAGCTGCCGGCAGACTTCGCAGCTGAGGGATAATACTTTAGATGACGAGAAAAACGGTTCTCTTGACTCAAGACCAGCTTCGCCCCCCCTCTGCTAGCGCCACGATCTGCTCCGGCTCCCGGGGACCCTGCTCTTCCTGAGAACAAAATCTAAAAAAATCCAGCCCTTCCCTGACTCCAGCCTTTGAAGGACAAACAATGACAGATTTTGGGCCATTTTGCGGCATAAGTGATTTTTGAAAGGCTTTTCTTGGCCCATCCACTGCCTTACCTGGAGGGGTTTCTGTGGGTTGGCTCCCCCTTTATCTGCCTGTTGCGCACAATCGGGGCTATGCAGGACTGGAATTCTCTCCACTTCATCATGTCCCTCAGACAGGTTTGAAACCATTACATCCACTTGTGAAAGCTTTTCTTTTCTTTTTTCTTTTTTTTTTTTTTTTTGGTAAACTTTTCGTGAAGACCACAGAAGCTATTAGAGCTGAGCAAATAACCCATTGCAAGTAATTTATTCAATTTGTTCTGTTTCAGCTTCATTTGAAGTTTTTCTAGAGGTTTTTGTTACAGTCCGTGGTTTGAGCAATTAAATGAAAGAGGCCGGGAATGATCACAGGAATTCAGGACAGACTCTTAGATCATTTTTGACTGAGTGTGCACAGTCATCAATTTTATTTTCTCGGGCAATAAAAGCGTGCATTTTAAGTGCAAATCATCACAAGCAAATACGTGGGTTCAATGTTCAAAAAAAATGTGTATTTCAGACATACGTTCTAATATTTGCCTTAAATTATGAAAAACAGTAACATCTGTGAACACGAGGTCAAGGGGCTATTCGCAGAAAACAAACAGAGGGGGAACTCAAAAAGCAGGTGGTATTTTGAATCACTGAATGTTGAAGATACAAATGAGTTTTCTCAGCTCTGATAACTACCTTGCAGCATTAAGGACAGGTCAGATTTTGGCCTTCTCTACCCTGAACGGTGTGTGCCGCAACTATCCGACATGTGTTCTCTGACACGGCAGCAAAATCCTAGCTATTAAGCATTATTATCTACACAAACAAGTACACGGTAGAGTCAAACAGCACAGTGCTCTCCATGTACTCACCTTACGGGCAAGGTCCTGTCTCCTTTCCTCCTGTCCATCTCTCTCTGGGGAACCGGATACCAGCGGAAGTTAAGTTTCCAGTTAAACCCTCCGTAAGTCATATCTGACCCAGCCATGTACTCAAACGTGTCATCGCTGATCACATCAATGATTGGGCAGACAACAGTTTTCCTGTAAGAAAAAAAAAAAAAAAAAAAAAAAAAGAGCTTTTTTAAAACAAAATATGTTTTCATAGGATCACAGAACGGTTTGGGTGGGAGATCCCTCCAGTGCCACCCCCTGCCCTGGGCAGGGACACCTCCCACTGGAACAGGTTGCTCCGAGCCCCGTCCAACCTGGCCTTCACGTTAGTATGCTGAATATTACACTTATTTTGAGGCTTCTCTGCATAAAACCCCATTTATCCCCGCACCGTGAAGGTCTTCTCTACCAGAGACTGTGCAAAACTCCCCGCTTCTGCTGCCCGCGGCTTTTTGGGCGCACTGACTCCTCGTGCTCTCCCAGGAGCTGAAAGCTGCCACGGCCCAGCCCTGCCCGGGGGTCGTCCAGCTCCTCGGCCAAGTCCTCTCCCAGGGCAGGGGTGATGCCGCACGCTTCCCCCCGCAGCAGCCGCCGCAGCGCATTGATCGGTTCCTGGTGGGACACACGCTTTTCCTCCAGGCCTTTCCCAGGCTGGCAGGCTCCGGACAAGCACAGCAGAGGCTGGTTTTGCCCCCGGCTGCGGCACTCGAGCAGTGCGGGTTTTAGCACGTGTGCAGGTCTCCTGGAGCTCCTGCTCGGCGCTTCAGAAATGAGATGAAAGCCCAGCTGCCAGGTGTGCGCCTCGGCAGGCGGGGGATGCTCCTCCATCGAGCGCAGCACGGACCTCGGCTCCTCCAACACTGCCAGGGGCACAGGGCAGTTCTCGGGTCTCACCTGCAGGGACTATGTGCGAGGGCACAAAAAAGGGGAAAACTGTATCGTCTACTGAAAAAAAAGGAGAGAGAGAAAGGGGGAGAGAGAGAGAGAGAAAGGGGGAGAGAGAGAGAGAGAAAGGGGGAGAGAGAGAGAGAGAAGGGGGGAGAGAGAGAGAGAGAAGGGGGGAGAGAGAGAGAGAGAAAGGGGGGGAGAGAGAGAGAGAAGGGGGAGAGAGAGAGAAAGGGGGGGAAAAGAGAGAGAGAAGGGGGGAGAGAGAGAGAGAAAGGGGGAAAAGAGAGAAGGGGGGGAAAGAGAAAGGGGGGAAAGAGAAAGGAGGGAAAAGAGAAAGGAGGGAAAAGAGAAAGGGGAAAAGAGAAAGGGGGGGAAAAGAAAAGGGGGGAAAAGAGAAAGGGGGGAAAAGAGAGAAAGGGGGGAAAAGAGAAAGGGGGGAAGGGGAAAGGGGGGAAAAGAGAAAGGGGGGAAAAGAGAAAGGGGGGAAAAGAGAGAAAGGAGGGAAAAAGAAAGAAAGGGGGGAAAAAGAAAGAAAGGGGGGGAAAAGAAAGAAAGGGGGGAAAAGAGAGAAAGGGGGGAAAAGAGAGAAAGGGGGGGAAAAGAAAGAAAGGGGGGGAAAAGAAAGAAAGGGGGGGAAAAGAGAGAAAGGGGGGAAAGAGAGAAAGGGGGGAAAGAGAGAAAGGGGGGAAAGAGAGAAAGGGGGGAAAGAGAGAAAGGGGGGGAAAAGAAAGAAAGGGGGGGAAAAGAAAGAAAGGGGGGGAAAAGAAAGAAAGGGGGGGAAAAGAAAGAAAGGGGGGGGAAAAGAAAGAAAGGGGGGGGAAAGAAAGAAAGGGGGGGGAAAGAAAGAAAGGGGGGGGAAAGAAAGAAAGGGGGGGGAAAGAAAGAAAGGGGGGGGAAAAAGAAAGAAAGGGGGGGGAAAAGAAAGAAAGGGGGGGAAAGAAAGAAAGGGGGGGAAAAGAAAGAAAGGGGGGGAAAAGAAAGAAGGGGGAAAAAAAGAAGGGGGAAGGAAAGGTTCAAATTTCATAGAACCCTAGAACAGTTTGGGTTGGAAGGGACCCTCAAGAGTACTGGAGGCCCCGGACAAAAAGTCACACCTGGTAAAAAGAAGGGAGAAAGGTGGTCATGAGGGTGGGAGCCACCGAGACCTTGTGACAGTAAGTGGCACAAGCTGCTGCCATCACTATTCTCACTGGCAGCAACGGAAATCCTGCTGGAGGAATCAAAAGCTTATTTAGAAATCAGATTTTGACCCAAATATTAGAGACGCTGTATCTTCCTGATAAACGTTAAAAGCATTAAATCTTCATTTTGAGATCAACGACTTGTCGTCACGTCTATTTTTCAGCAGCGCAGTGAAAGCGAGGAGCGGCCTCCGGCAGGAGGGGGGTGCCGTGCCCGCGGAGGCCGGAGAGCCACCCTTACCTGTCCTCCTTTATCCTGGCCAGCAGCGGCTCCAGCCAGCCCAGGGTGCACTCGCAGTGCGCGTCCAGGAAGGTGATCACCTGCCCTTTGGAGGCTGCCGCCCCCCGCAGCCGCGCGCGGATCAGCCCCGACCGCTGCTCCATCCGGATGATCTTTATGGACACTTCCAGATTTTTCACATAATTCTCTAATGAGGCCTTCAAAAACTCTGCCAAAAATAATTGAAAACACACAAAAAAAATAAATTTAAAAAAAAAAAAAACACACACACACAAAAAAAAACCCCAAACCAAGAAGAAAACCACTATTTTTAGCGAGGTTCAGCAACTTCCAAGGACTCCAGATATAACCGTGGGGTTGATGCCTCACGCTCAGCCCTCCAAGACCTGCCAGGCAGGAACACTGCCCCAGCACGGGAAAGGCGTTTTGCCACGTTTAGGGTTTTTCTGAGCTATGGAGGTTGGCACCGGCGCTCTCTGCAGTGCAGCCCCGCAGAAAACAGCCCATACGTGCACGTCTGCCGGCGCATCCGTCAAAATATCACGGAAATTGTAAATGAGTCGCGATCGGTTGCCTTGAAATAAACCCGCAACCAGTGGCGAGAGCAAAACGAGTACACTTCTGCTCATCTATGGTTAAACACAAATACCGCTGCTTGCCAAATTCCACCATTTGAGCCCGTCAGGAATCCAAAACTTTGCTTTTATAAAAAAATTGTAGCTCCTCAGGGTAAAGTCTTCCTCCACCTTCCGGCACGTAGAAATATTAAGCCAACTTGTTTTCCGAAGCAGGGAAATCCAGGAGAGGAATGAGAGTTACGTTAATGCTACACGGGGCTGAAATCAAGGCCGGCTTAGCTCGCACCCTCTGCCCCTTAACACTGGCCGCGGTGCGCTGTATTTGCCATTACACACGTTTGGCTACTCCAGGAAAATCTACCATTTCCATTGATTCCACCTATAGAATGTAATGTGATTTCTTTTCCAGGTAGTATCAGTTTCACACAGAACGCGATTCCTTTCCCAGGGAATATCAGTTTCGCATGCAGACAGTTTTCCTTCTAAACTCTAGGTTAAAAAAAAAAAATTAAAAAAAAATAAAAAGACAAGAAAAAAAGCCAAGACCAAAAGAAACGAACCACAAATACAAGGAGTACCAGGAAATTGGCTCAGTCTGGACATTCAGGAAAATCTAAAACACAGAACAGGGGGGTTTTGAGACACAGCGAGAGCGACAGAGATGTGAAAAAGGACTGGCTTTTACAGAAATAGGGAATTTGAGTGCAAAAGAAGCAAAAAATCCCTCATGAAATTCTGGATAGGAGCACTGTACATACGACGTACAACCTGATAACCAGCCTTTGGCTCTGTGTCCATCCCCTCTGCCCATCCATCCTCCATCCCACGGGGATGCTGGGGGAGAGGCGTGGGTCGGTTCGGCGCCGACAGAAGGGAGCTGCACCGGGATCCTCCAAATTCGGCATTAAACCAGCCTGCGGAAGGGGACACCTGCGTCCCCGCACCCACCTCTCTCGCTGGCGTCGTCCACCAGGATGATTTCGGAGAGCAGGCGGTGCGGCGAGCGGTTTATCACGCTGTAGACGGTCCGAAGCAGGGTGCTCCAGGCTTCGTTGTGAAACACGATGACTACGCTTGTGTTGGGCAGTTCGTCGGGGTAGACTTTCGTCTTGCACCTGCCAAAGAATACAGGAAAAAAAAACAGAAGGAAAGGAGGGTTAATCTGTAAGAAGATCCTAACGAGCTCTACCAACAGGACAGCCTGGAAAAGGGGCTTCAAGTCTGTTGAGGCTTGATACGTTTCAAACCAGTTATGGATCTCTCCAAGCTCCCAAACCAGAGGGAATGTCAAATTCTGCTTTTCTTGCTAAGAAAACACGGCAGAGCATTCAGAGGAACGTGCACCGCCGCATTCACAGCTCCCTCCGACTCCATCTCTCCTCACTCCCACCCGGTACATCGAGGAATCGGCACCCAGCGGCTTCAGCCTCCACACCCCCCCACTCCGCCTCCAGAAAACCCAATTAATAATATAGTGTATCGAGCAGGTACAGTTAGGTCAAATTAAGTCTTTCCATGTGACAAATCCCAAATTCTGTGGTTTGAAGTACACATCCCTCTAAGACCTTCCCATCTTTGGTAGTCTCCCAAAAAGAAGAAAAAAAAAAAAAAAAATCACTATTTTCCAGAACGCTCTATATGCCCATTCAATGGAAGAGCAAGAGGTCAGTAATTTCACCCGGTTTTGGAAAACGTAGGAATTAAGGCAAAGTGAGCAACAGATCGCAAACATTGCTGGTGCTGTGGAAGCAAATCAAAGCTATCTGCTCATTACAAAAGACAACCCAAAATTCTGCATATTTGTTTCAAATCTTGGACACGCTTCAAAAACACAAGCCAGCCTACGTCAACCTGCCAACGCAGGTCAAGTCACGTCACTTACACACACCTCCGATGGATTCTTAACCACCGCGTGACTTAAAATAATTTGCACCTTTTTTTGATGTTTTGCATAATTTGCACCTTTTTTTGATGTTTTGCTGTTATGTGACTTTCTGTGACCCGGGCCCAGGAGAGCCCTGCCAGAAGGGACGAGCGAGCGCGTGCTTTCCTCAGCAATGGCACGCACACACGTGAATCCAACTGTACGTCAAGTGAGAAGAAATTACGTACAGCCTTTTAGCTCGTCTTCTTCCTAACACCGCAAACTTTAATCTTCACTGCAAAAAAAAAAATCTTACATTACTGAGTTATTCATTAGCATTTACATAGCCTGTATTCTGCGACTGGGACGCAGGCTCAGCACATCATTTCTGCCTGCGTTATTTGAGAAATCAACCAGTCCTCGTTCAGGAGTAGCCTCCTCCTTACGGAAAACTTCCCTATCCAGGGCCAGGACAACGAAGAATAAGGTCCCTGAGGGAAAGTCAGCATGTCCATACAATTTATCTCTTAAACGTTATCTACCATAAAAGAAACTCTCTTTAACCTTTTCTTCTGCCTCGCTGACATTTAAAGAAAAACAGATAAAACAATGTTGTCACCACAGCTTTTAAAGTACAAGGTGAGGAGAAAATACAGACTATCACTGATTCCTATGGCACGGGTAAAAGGTTCATGGTGTACATATATATACACACAATGACCCATGTATAAGTACACATGTCTGTATGTAATATGTGGATATATACACACACAGAGATAAATCTATATATAAAAGTCATTGGTAACTAGATCTGACAGCAGAAAGTCTGATGCTAATAGTGAATATATATATATATATATTAAAATATATACACACATACACCAGTCTTGACATCAGTTTGACGAGGACCACTGGATTTTGCTGGTAGCCATCCCAACTTGACAACTTCTCTAATTAACGATACAACCGTTCATCAATTATGGTTTAAATTCAGAGTGGAGACAAACAAATAAAAGCCCTTTACTGATCATCACCCACGGCGACACCCTGCCTTTACCCAGCGGTGTCTAAAGGAGGGTGAGCCCAGCAGGACGTTATGTCCAAAAAGGGACACTTTGAATTTATTTGTTTCCAAGGCACATTAAAAGTTTTTCCCACACACGTAATCGCCCTTGCACGATGTCTCGTGTCAGCCCTGGCATCTGAAAGTCAGATACCAAAGCCCGAAAACCAGACAGGCTGTAGCGCAAAGCTGTTTACGGTCAGAGTCGTCTTCCAGAGCTTAACATCATACTTCAAAGCATACACAAAGCTAGACTAAGTGCTGCTTGTCCCGGATCTCACAACAGCCATTTTAATTACATTTCAAACAGACATAATTTTGGAAATTAAAAAAGAAGTACTACCCAAGATTACATTTCAAAATAGTCCGAAACGCACGTCAGTAGTGAAACGAGACAAGAAGAAAAGGGTATCTCCTTGTTTGCAGTGTGACGCTGATTTTGTAGTGCAAATGGAATATTAAGGAACAGAACGTTCATCATCACGGAGCATTTGCCAGGATCTTCAGTATTTTAATTATGGTTCTTATTATTCTCCAAGGTATCTTAAGGTCCCCACAGAAGCTAAGGGCCAGGAGAGCTGAGGACACCGATGAAGAGGTGCCTGCCCTATGGAGGCCAGTCGAAATGCCCCGAAATCCGATCAGAAAAATCTACAAACAGCATCCTTACTATATATATCCTTCTCCAAAATTTTCACAGTGACCCTACATCAGATACAGGACCATAAAGCGAGGAATCCTTCTCTTTGTATTACATTTGCCTCAAACCACACCAAAAGGCTCTGCTGTGCCTCCCTCCTCAGTCTCACAGCCAGTTACATGCTGGGACCATCCTCTCCGGAGGGGGATTATGAATTTCCAAATCAGTTCATTCTGAGGTCTGCTACCTACAGTTCCCCAGGTACCGGCGCCCAGAACCATCGCTCCCATGGTGACAACATTTATTGCTTGAATTAAACAAAAAACGTCCTTAACTTGTTGATGTTACACACCCAAGACCAGGGAGCTGCCACCTTATTTCCCCCGATGAGGCACAGGGCTCCATTTACACACCCGCACACGCGCCATTTCGGCATTTCCCAGCAAACGGCAACGGCTCCTCTCCACGGGGAACCGGCCACGTCCAGCTCGGCAGCTGAAGACGATGGAGACGAAGTAAGGAGGTAAGCAGGAGATACAGAGCGCAAGGCTGAGACCGCTCTGGAGGGGAAGGTTACGCTTTTACCAACATGCCTTTGTTCTCCGGCGGAAGCGAGACATTGATTAGTTTTCACTAAACTCACTCAAAGCAATTTTCATGAGCATTTGATTCACTTCAAAAGTTAAACAACAAAGATCGGTAATAATACAACCATCCAGTGGGTGTATAATCACCATTCTTGCTCTTAAAGTAATTCCCGTTGCCATTTACAAGATGTGTGATGGAAAACAATCACAATCCGTACAAATGTGACTAATTTGTACCCTGCCCCCCACCTGCGCATGGCCACCCTCCAAACCCGAGGCTCATTACACATCTTCACAGACTGATTCACCTAAGATGCCCCCAGGCCCCCTCCTCTTGGCCAGTTTTTCTGGGTTCAGTGACCAAACGCAGCACACACATGGCCAGGGAGGTGGTAGAGATGGTGAAAGACCAGCAGGAGAAGGGGACGGCCAGGAGAGACCTGGCGTACGGAAACCTCCCCTTGCCAGCCACGGGGAGCCGTCACGTGCCAACGGCCGTGAGCTCACCCTCCTCTGCCTTCCCTCCACGGCAGCAACAAATTCACGGCTTTCTGCTCTGGGTGAGCTCTTAGAGAATCACAGAATGGTTAGAGATGGAAAGGAACCTTGAAGACCATGGTCTAGATCTTCATGATCTAGAACTAGATGATCTTTAAGGTTCCTTCCAACCTAAACCATTCTATGATTCTATCAGCCAGTGCCACCCCCTGCCCTGGGCAGGGACACCTCCCACCAGCCCACGTTGCTCCAAGCCCCGTCCAACCTGGCCTTGAACCCCTCCAGGGATGGGGCAGCCACAGCTTCTCTGGGCAACCTGGGCCAGGGGCTCACCCCCCTCACAGCAAACAATTTCTTCCCCAGATCTCATCTAAATCTCCCCTCTTTCAGTGTAAAACCCTTCCCCCTCATCCCATGGCTCCCCTCCCTGATCCAGAGTCCCTCCCCAGCTTTCCTGGAGCCCCTTTAGGGACTGGAAGGGTATGTCCAAGGGTACCTACCCAGGGACCATCTTCTGGGCTGAGTATCCTGGTGGAGCGCATCCTGCAAGAGGGGTAACGCCTCAGGGATTTGGGCTCTGTAGTGTCCCGTGCCCCTCCTCAGTCACTGCCGATTGCCATCCTGCCCTCGCAGCACAGCTCTGATGGTGTTTCAGCCCCAGAGAGACGCCCCCCTAACACTCCGCTCGCTTGAAAGAGTTTGTGAGTGCAGGAAAGACAAGAACCTGTCGCGTCCCTCTACCGAAATGATGACGGTGACTCACGCTGCATTTTTTCTGATTCAAAAATACACCACGTGCTGAAGAAGTGATGAATAAGTCATCTGCTACTCACACGCTATCAAAGACAAGGACTCCCTCGCCGCCACCCCTGCGCTGTTTACAATGCGCACTGATTGTTCGACATGCGCCGGCACTGGGAACACCTCCCCCAGAAACCCTGGGTTTTCTCACGCAGCCATCAGATGTTCCTTTATGAATACACATGAAGTAAATACAGCTGTTTAAATGTGAGAAAAACACATTTTCTAAGATCAATAACATGGAAACAGAGTGAGACTCTACCTATTTACCATCCTTCCCCTTGGCTGTGCCCAACTTACGCGAGCGTGAAGGGCTGCACCGCGATTTTATCCCTTCCAGAACTGCTGAAGCTCTCACGGAGGCAACTCAAGGCAAAAGATCACGCATGAAAGCAAAGTATTTGGAGGGAAAACACGAGACTTTAACTGTTATATACAATTTATAACGTAGTATTTTTTATATGATGCATTTGGGAACACATAGAACTGCATTAAATATTTGTAGTTATATGACTTGAGGGATTTTCATGATTATTTAGCCATTACCCTTTACTGCTTTGCTTTAGTGAAAATACAGAAGATTAACACCCATAAAGAAAAGGCTCTGTGTGACCAGATTTACTGCACACCCCGGTGCAGACAGGGCACTGGAAACCAGTCTGCAGCAGAACTGGTGGTACCTTTGCCGAGGAACAGCCACTAACGCGTGTGCAAAGGCAGAAGGATGTGCCTTTGGGCTTCACTCCCACAGGCGGCGAGCAAAATCCCCAAAATCTTAGCTACATCTTAGCAAAATCTTCACTAAAGTGGTTTGGAAACCCCCAGCGCCTCGTGGGAAGCCAAACGCAGCCCTGGCGTAACTCCAGCCCCCAGACCTGCCGAAGCACCCTGCAGACCTCTCCAAAGCATCCTACAGAGCTCCCCAAAGCACCCTACACACCTCCCCAAAGCACCCTACACACCTCCCCAAAGCATCCTACAGAGCTCCCCAAAGCATCCTACAGAGCTCCCCAAAGCACCCTACACACCTCCCCAAAGCATCCTACAGAGCTCCCCAAAGCACCCTACACACCTCCCCAAAGCACCCTACACACCTCCCCAAAGCACCCTACACACCTCCCCAAAGCACCCTACACACCTCCCCAAAGCCAGGCCTTTGGCCAGCACGTTTACAGAAAACTACATTCAGGGAACGCTTCCAGGCCATAAACTTTCCCTTCGGAACTGTTAATCGTGCCCCGCGCAGATCACCGCTGCTCATTTTGGCGTTTGGTTTTGCTTTCTAAAAATGACGCGTTGGAGTATAAGTTAACTACCCCCAGTAAGCAATAATTTATTTCCAGAGTAAGGGATAACTCTCATACTACAAGAATCCTATTGCCCGAAATAATCTCCTCCCATCTAGTTTAAATAAAATAAGTTACTTAGGGAAATTGAAAGCACGAGAGCGACATATATGGTATGGTATTATGAACAGAAGACGGATTGAGTGATGGAATTCCTTGCCAAAAAGGCATTAATTGAAGCCGGATCCGTCGCATCTCCCCTTTGCCCGAGCCACATGCAGGGATCGGCTCCACGTCTCCATGTCCAGCAGCTCTCCGGAGAGCGACCACCCTCAGCCCAGAGACATAACGCCTCGTCCTGCTGCAGCATTTCAATGCACGCAGCTTTAAACGCCAATAAATTCACTTAAATTGCACCAGTTCATATTTTAGATTGAAATTTATGCAAATGAAAGGTGAAGAGAAAATAATTGACCAGGAATTTATTTCGCTTAGAGGAAAGCAGAACTGTGCCAGAACTGCATCTACGTTGTCCTACTGCGTTTTACTGTATCAAAATACTCCAGAGCTAACCAATTCTTACAGCCGGCAGATGACGGATGTGAAAACACCTTATGAAAATTGTTCTTTGGTGTTTCATTGCAGAGTATAAATAGCTTCGCCGTTTGTAGGAGCAAAGACCCTTCACTCATGCCTTCAGCTATCGCTGTTCATAAAGCTTCGGGGATGGCCTTGAATATCAACTCTTCAACTCTTCCTTGGGGATTTTCAACCCCAAACTGCATTTTCATATTTTAGAGGTTACTGCAGCAGACTTTTACTAAATACTCAAAAGCTCTTTTTATGTTTGATGAAGAGCAGAACAACACAGCGCCATATTATTAAAAGCAAACAACATAGCGTAGAGGGGACCTTTTCTTTTTCAGAGGACTATACTAGAGGCCCCTTTGTACTTTCTCCACTTTTTCCAATAAAAATCAAAGATCTGTAATGGAAATTACACATCAGAAAAGGCTTTCTTGGATTTTTTTTTTTTTATCATTAATGTTGTTCCATTTCCAGTGCCACTTTTTATTATATCATCGCTGAATCTGCCTTGAGATTTACCAAGATAACCTCAGACTTCCCCTACTTGGTTTAATCATTAAGGGCATTTTAGTAAAAACAAGAAAGGGCTGTCAAGCATTGGAAGAGGCTGCCCAGGGAAGTGACTGAGTCGCCATCCCTGGAGGTACGGAAAAGCCAGGCAGACGTGGTGCTCGGAGATATGGTTTAGTGATGGGTTTTGTCAGTTCGGCTGATGGTGGGACTCGATGATCCGAAAGGTCCCTTCCAGCCTGGGCGATTCTATGATTCTCAGGAAACTACAATTAGTTTGCTTCTTGCTGCTGAATAGAATTTTGCAGGCTCTTCTCCCTTCTCAGTTGAATGAAGACGCATTCCCACGTTTCCCTTACCGGCGCGCACAAAAGCTGAACTTTGTTGCTCTCAACAACTGGTTGGGCCAAGAGCAGCGATGGCAGTAACCACCCGCTTCTGAGCCTTGACTCGCCAGGCAAAGGGGACGGCTCTACTCGAAGGAAGCAATTTCATGCTTGAACAGCTTTGCACTATTAAATCAGAAAATTGAGTTACAGCCACTTCATGGGGTGGACGCTGCTGCCAGCGAGGGTCGGGGTCAGGCGGGTACCCGGGGGAACCGTCCTGGGATGAGCTGCCGAAGGAAAAGCAGAACTGGTACAAAATCCAGCTACTTGGAATAGGCATCCTTTCTGTTTAAATACTATGTATTTTCTCAAAGTGCATACCACCTGAGGAGCTAATGGTTTAACCTATCATTGTTACCTTATTTAGGGTATTTATGGGAAAACCAGGAATATGCTTATCCTTGCAACGCAGATAACCTTGACGTAGTTAAAAAAACGTGAAACGGCCATATGTTTTTAAAAGACAAGTAACCCATGCAAATCAAACCCTTCAATTAAGCACTCTCACCGTCCCCATTTTCAAAGGGCTGGGGGAAAAGCCACATCCCAGCTGTCCTGCAGACCCCCTGGGAGCAGATACGATGGGAAGGAGGTGAGGTGCCATCAGGGCTGGCTCCCAAGGCAGCCTGCAGATTCATTACTAGGAAAAAAATATGCAAACAATACCTGCCAGATAGCACTGAGGTTATCCCTTCTGCTATAGGAACTGCTTAAGCATTTACTAGTACTCAAAGTCACTTGAAGCCGTAAAGAAAGGAAATAAAAATATCTTCTTTAGATCAATTTTTCTATAAATAAAATCATTCTTTATACTTCGCAGAGTGATATTTTGGGGGCCTCTCTCGTAAGGAGAGGAACTGCTGTGCTGCCAGGAACTGAAATTTGTTTTCCATTATTTTAACACTAATTTAGGAGCTGACTTCTTCTGTTTTACAATCGTTTCTCCTCATGTTAACTGCCTTGCTCCAAAGCAGACTGCAGGCCACATGAAACAGCACGTCAAGAAGAAGTAGGTTTATCTTTCTGGAAATCAAACTCTTTGGAAGTTCTCTGAACAAAGGACGTCTTCAAAGACCCGTGTGTATCAGTGTCTACAAATAAATGCCAGCACTAAGCATGAAGAACTAACTAGGTCAACAGCCAAAACCACTTACACAACCTCCAGACGCAATCCCTTCTCCCTGGCAGCGTTTCTGTTCCTTTGGTACACCTCCAGACGTAGAGAAGCTTAATCCATTTTCAGATTAGCAGGAGTAAGCCACTTCCCTTTAAATGAGTTGTACAAATATACCTCTGCTGAGCGGTCACGTCTTCTCCCCTCCCACGCGGGTGCTCTGCTGAAGGCGTCTGAATCGCAAATCATCCCTCTGCATCCGTGGCTGTCCCGTCACACGCGGCAGGCTTCGCTTGGCACGCACGTGGATACGGATAACATCCTTACCTCTGCACTGCTCACTCCTAGTGAAGACCACACATAACTAACTGCCAGGCTGATAAATTCATTTGAAGAAGGGCATTTTTCGCTGAAGAGTAACGGTGTAAAGCAGAGCAAACTGCTGGTCTGTCTTGAACGTGGCTCCCGGGAGCGATCCAACGTCCACCTGTGGAGACAGGCTCCAACGGCTCTCCAGCGCTGGGCAGAGACCAGAGCTCTCCTTGCATTGATTACCCTCTATCAAAGCTATGACAGCAGCAGATTTCTAATTTTAGCAGCAACCCTGCGTGTAAGAATCTCCTGGCAGTTGCTACTGTTTTGGCACTATGAGGAAATGGAGAGTTCAACAATTAGGAAGAAGTTAATCAGACAGCAAGCTAGTCAAGAAAGGGCTTTAAGCACGTCTTGAGTCACAGCGGCACCTCGTTAGGCGTCCAACAATGGCCACAGTGCAAGTAATGAATAAAGAACCTGGTAAATTATTTTATTGTGGTTTATTATAGTTGCCTTTAGAAACACCAGAAAAATCAAGATATTCTAAGTGGAATTTCGCCAAATATATCAAGATGGTCCTCAGCGAGGACACATTTTGCAAATTCCAGCTTAGGTCTATCTGGAAATGTGACCAAAAAAAGATCTCCTCTCCTCTCCGGAGCTTCGCTAAGCTCATTTGAACACCGTAGACGGGCCCTGCCTCTGCTCCAGCTCCGTGGGAGCAGGGACCGGCACTGCAGAGCTACAACGGCACCGAAAGCACTAACGGAATCACAGCCCAACTTTTCTGGGGAAAACAACGGGGAAATAGCGACAATTTCTAATTGCTCCTTTTGTTACACAAAGTACAGAAGAAAGACTCACAAAACCAGTTTAGAGGCCATCTGTTGACTCATGAACGTATTTTTCTCATTGCTGGAGAATCACTTTTCTTTTTTAAATCTTAACAGTCTTTAGCTAATTTATACACTGGGAATCGGCTTCGATCTTACACAGATTACCTGTGTGTACTTCCTCTCCCTACTGGCAGTCACCCTGGGAGATTTCTTCCCCCCAAACAAGGTGAAATAATTTCTTAACTATCATTTCAAAGTAATTTCTAGCCAAAACTAATCACTGATTTCTCCCTGAGCTTACTTGTTCCTGAGCGGTTTATAGATTCTCTATGCGTAACTGTATATACACAGTAAAATCTTAAAAAATAAATTAGCTTTTAATTATATGAAGCTGTAAGCAGATAAACCCGGCAACAAAGGAACTCTTATGTACTTTATCCACCACGACTTAAGAGCTGGAAAACGTCCTAACACAACACTTTCTGGTGCAAGACAAATGGATTAGATGCGAACATCACAAATTAAAACAACTTACCCTCCCTTACCAGGGCTAAACTGCGTGAAGAACAAATAGCGGCCTCACCAAAAATATCTAATCAAAGCTTCCTGCCCTGTAACACGGACTTCGAGGCACTAAAGGATTTTCACAGGTGTTTCACAAAGGAAATTTTCACAGGCAGTGATTGCCACTTCTACACAACTTCTCCCAGAGGCCATTCCCCACCCTGGGGGCACCTGCCAAGGTTTTCGCTTTGGAGAAGCCAACACAAGACTACGGCACCGAGTTTGAGCCGTGACTACTGTCTAGAAAATCGTGAGTTTGTTTCTCATCAGAAACGCATGCTCACAAGCACACACACACACAAACACAACAGCTAACTTCAACCTGTAGTTCAATAAGAAAATCCAATTATAACGGTTTAGCAATTTGTAGACTAGCACTTGCAACCTTACTCATCCAGAAAAGATTAAAGATGGATTTCTTCCCTTGCCGGAGAAAATACTTGGGAATAAAATTAAGCATTTCTATGTTGAATTACATTGGCTTTAAGGTTTAATCAATAGCTACTCCAAATTAGACCTGACACTGATTAAAATCTTCTAGTTGGCCAACAGGACTCAGGCAATTGAGGGATGTTCTTTGGCAGCCAACACTACACGTAACGGGAAGCATTAGCTGGAATTCCAGTACCGGCACAGGAGCAGAGCTGGGACAGCACGTGGCCACACTCTTTCGTTACAGCACACGGGAGGTGGATTTTTGCGGTCTCCTGATAAGAGAACTCCTCCCTGCAGGAGTCAGAGCACGCTCTCGCTGGCCTCATGGAGGTCGGGACGTCACATCAGGTCTGCTCACCAACAGCCCTCTTCGGGAGGAGGACGAGACGAGAGATACCTCGCAACACCGTAACGGGAATTTCTCAGGAGCCAGCAACCAACCCAGCCTTCAAAATGAAACTTTTTTTTTTTTTTTTTTTTAGAAATCTAACATCTTTCATCAGGGAAAAAGTCGCCCTTGTCTTACAAACACAAGTACTGTGGTTGCAGTGTAAACCCAGGATTAGCTCACAGTCATCAAACGCTTTATCAGAAACAGAGAGCCATAAAAGCTTTCAGGAGCTCTTTTGTCTGCTAACGTGAAAAAAATTAAGATTCCCCCAGATATTTTTTTTCCCTCTTAAATATGTGTTCCTTATTTAGGCTCTCAGGACACTCACACCCCCCTCTCCGTTCACCACAGCACTGCTTTCATCGTTTGGAGGCACAAGAGCAGCAGCGATCCCAAACTGGGAGAGCCCTGGTGCTCTCTGCCGCCGCGGGACACGAGTACCGAGCTGTGGAGGAGAGAGGAAAGGACCGACGAACATCTTCGATCCTTACTCCAAGTTGTAGACTGTAAATCGACTCCCAGAAGGACACACAAGGCACTACGGAGCCAGCAGCCGCCTTGGCAAAGGATGAGAAACCTGCACACCCACAGGGAGAGGACAGGGTGAAACTGCCCACAGGCATAGAAAGTGCAGCAGGGATTGAAGAGGGAAAAGGAATGAGGAAGCCCAGAACAAGAACAGAATGGGAATGGATTAATTGTGTGTATATTTATATTATTTATATAAAAAAATAGATATATTATATGCATCCACCCCACAACAATGAAAAAGCTGCCGTGTCAGTGTGTACTCCTTCCCTTTCACGGCCCTCTTCCCAATGATGTCACCAATAAAGGTACCAGAGCATAACCAAAGAACGAATGTCTAGAACGAGAAATGGCCACAAGACTCTCCTTTTTCTTGGGCCGTTTGTTTCTTATCAGAAATCTTACACCTCTTTGTAGACATACATTTGCGGCATGGACATAATACTACAATGCAAAAATCTAAATAACTCCCGTAGGGATATAAAGGCAGAGGGAAATCCCACCAGGAGATGAGACTTTGCCTTTAGGGTTAAACCACAGTTGAGAATCACACAACCTTCTAAACCCAGGAGTAACGGCTAAGCTGAGGTTTTATTTTCATGGAAATCAGGGTGTGGGAAGTCAGTCACGTTGCTTTCTGCTTTAAGCCTACAGCTGCCACCAGCGGGAGCGGGAAGAGGACATCACCGAGAAAAAGGCGTTCAGCCGCTTTTCCAACATCCCCATCTCAAACCAGCCCAAGACGGAAAGTCGCTGCGTCTGCCAGGGACACGCCAGGCCCGGCCGAGCGGAGGAGCCCCGCTGAGGACCGCCGCCAGCGGCTGTGACCCCCGAGGGCACAGCAATCCTTAATTGCTTGAGCAGGCAGCCAGATCGGAGACTTAATGGCACGGAATACGCCCTGAGAAACGCGACCGCGCCACTTACAACGCAGCGAAACGCCGACGTGTGACAGATAACCATAAAAAGGTCGAGTCATGACAAGAGTTAATTTGTCCTGTACAAATGCCCTCCGTTCCTGTAACCCCCCAGTCTCATTACAGGAACGGAGAAGGGCTCGGCCGTTTCCCAGCGCAGGATCTGGAAATACCTGGGTGGAACGGGAGCTCCGGGGGGGTGATGCCGTCCCCGGGCGCTGCCGGCGGCAGAGGCAGCCCATCTTCCTCCTCCTCCCTCCCACAATTAGTCAACCCTACCCCGATGATCTTCCAGCAAAGTTTCAGCCCTCTGGCCTCAAGTCTTCCCTGCATTTAGCGCGGCTGCTTCACAGCCAATACGCTGATTTAATACATTTACACCTTCATAACGTTGGTCTTTTCATCAGCTCACGATTACACGTAACACAGCAGCATCCACAGCTACACGGGTTATTACGAATTTCCCACTAGACAGCATGCCCAGCAAGAACGCTGTTTTATTTTCTGCTCTTTTATTCATCTAATTTTGCCACAGAAAACGTCCTGGCCTCTTGCATTTGTAACGTGAAAGGCAGTGAGTTAGACAGCCAGCGCACACCGCGTGCCTCTGTCCCTCACGTCAATAAAAACATGTCTTCCTGTCAGACATTAAATATATTAACCATAAAATCATGTTCTTCCTTAAGAGCAAAGCATTATAAATTGGCTTTCAGAAAAATGTAATACTCCCTAAAGAATATGTAGAGAAAGCATCTGTCTGAAGAGGAAAATGAGAAAAGAAAATTATTTTTTTCTAAATCCCATAATGCTTTCTGTCCTTTCAACAAAGAATAGCAAACTTCTTTCCATCAAGGAAATGCAGTTGGACAGATTTCTCTCAGTATTAAATACCTCATCTCCCTCAGACTGAGCCGAGCTCTTCATTAAGTTGAACATCTTACCTGCTTTTCCGATACACACTTCCATTTCACGGCTCACTCCCAGGGCAAGGAGAGAGCGCTCCAAAACAGAGCAAGGAGCTTCGCAAGTGTCCCCCCAGTTCTGCTGCGGGGGGCACGCGGGGCTTCGTCTCTGGGGGCTGCAAAGGCTCCACGGGCGAGAAAAGCGCGGAACACCGAACGGACCACTGCCCGGGCAGGTCAACAGCTTCAGGGGCTGGAGCCCCTCTGCTGTGGGGACAGGCTGGGAGGGCTGGGGGGGTTCAGCCTGGAGAAGAGAAGGCTCCGGGGAGACCTTCCAGGCCCTAAAGGGGCTCCAGGAAAGCTGGGGAGGGACTCTGGATCAGTGAAGGGAGCCATGGGATGAGGGGGAACAGTTTTAAACTGCAAGAGGGGAGATTTAGATGAGATCTGGGGAAGAAATTGTTTGCTGTGAGGGGGGTGAGCCCCTGGCCCAGGCTGCCCAGAGAAGCTGTGGCTGCCCCATCCCTGGAGGGGTTCAAGGCCAGGTTGGACGGGGCTTGGAGCAACCTGGGCTGGTGGGAGGTGTCCCTGCCCAGGGCAGGGGGTGGCACTGGGGGGGCTTTAAGGTCCCTTCCAGCCCAAACCATTCTGTGATTCCACGCTGACTCTATGAACACCAGCAGGCCCACCGCCGAGGGCATCACGGGGTGAGAAAGCCACTAAGCGCCATGAAGGGAAACCCCAGCCCCGCAGCGCATCCCATCCTCCTCGCTTCCCAGAAAGCCTGCCCACTGGAATCATTTCACCACTGAAGCCGGCTCCACCATCTCACCGTGACTACCCCTGGCACTCTTGCAAAGGGCAAACAATAATGAAGGAAGAAGCAATAAGCACTAAAGCTTTTCCGATGGTTCCATTTCGTGAGCTGCATCTTCGCTGGCAGCGATCCCAGGCGGTGTTTGATGGAAACTTGGCATCACCCCGTTACAAACGAGCACGCTGTGCAGAAGCATCACCTACTCCCTTTGTGAACAAGGCCGTTGTTAAAGTAAGGCTTCTACTTCTATTATTTGCAGGCATGTGCAAATAAAGTCCAGGGAACAAAGTATTTCTTTCGTTTTAAATTTCACGGGAACCCAAGGAATTTAATTTCAAACAAAGCATAACATGCAAGATTTCGGTTAAGTGACGGTTCAGTTTAAAAAGCAATAGCAATGGGAGATTTTAGAAGACCTGACCACTTGCATATGTTTACCTCTGCTTATATTTCTCTATTTTTGTTTTTTGTTATAAGCTGCAGTACCTATAAATCACGCCGTTTATGTAGCTGAAGGAGAACAGGGGAAAAAAAAAAATGAACTGGAAGAAAGAGAAAATTCAATCAACACCAGGTTTCTATAAAAATTAAGTGGGGAAACAAGTTTCTCGTCTCTAAAAATTTACTTCCAAAACTATGTAAATTTGGATAATCCAACAGGCATGCAGTTTCAATTAGAAACTGAATTACGAGAATGTGCCTTTACACAAAAGTTTCAAGTTAAATAAAATGGATTTGATAGCCTGCTCCATGGGCTAGCTTTAACACTGCTACCGGGGACAGGAGGAAATTCTCTGATGGCTGAAAAAAAAAAATAAATATATATACAACAGATCTAGACCTTGTCTTTTAAGTACCATAACTTGTTACAGGATCTCTCTCGGAATCCCTATTGAAAGGAGATAAACAGGCACATCTGGACTTTCACAACAAACACAAACCCATTCTTGTGACTGGAAAAAATAATCTTTAAATTCCTCTAAAAATAATTCAATGGGCTCAGTGAAACATTCCCCCAAGCTCTTCCTGTCTCAAAGTCACCACATGGGCTTCAGGCTTCACTCAAAAATAGCGATTATAATTTATTAGACTTAAAAATAAAGCAAAACCTCTAAAAACCCCAAGCACAAAACTCCCTTCAGTTTTAATATTGTCGCAAGCTATTTCGAAAGATGTTTTATAGAATTGTGGTTATTCCAGAAACGTCTATGGATAAAACTAAAAGAAAACTACATCCTGCAGGTCGCTTTTGGTATTGGTAGCGTCTTCTCTTTATAAGCATTAAAGTGTCAATTTGAAAATGCTGAGAGCATAATTATGAAAATTTATAAAGTTGACAGCGATATTGTTATCACTTTAAAAGATTAAAAATAAAGCTTTCTCTGAAAAAATAGAATTAATTACTCTGAGTGATAAGACCCTCCAGAGGGCATTTTTTTTTTTATCTGCCGCAACGTAAAGTGATCTCTGTAAACTGGGGATTTTCAGCTTTTCACACAATAAATTGCAGAGGATAATCCCACCTGCGCTGCAGTGGCCCTGCTCCCGAGAAACTCCGCATGAGAAGCCACATCTAGAACCTGTAAACCCGGTGTTTCCAACAGCTTCCTTAGCGAGCCACCGCTGATAAGGACCGACCGCTAATTAACCTTGAGGCGACGCTCTACGCTGCGGCTCCGCAGAGGCCACCGGCACCGCCGGGACTCACCCGTCCAACCTCACGTCGGGCAAACTGCGGTTCAGGGCAATCAAGTCACTGGCCATGAGGTTGAACTGGTTGATCTTGAACAGCTCTTTCATCTTCTCCTGGTCGTCCTTCGGAATGAGCACGGCCTTCCCCATCTCTCCAGGCCCTTCTTGGTTTCGAGAAATAACGGCTGTAACGCAAGAGAGCAAAAGCCAATTTTTAGTGCGTGGGCGGCAGTTTGTTCCTCACCGACAGGGCTCCGCGATCGTTGGCATTCAGCAAGGAATGTTAAAAAAAAAAAAAAGCAATAACACATCACAATTTGCTCCATGCTCCACTGTGAGGTTTTATCTCTATCTGGACGGGAATTTATATCTAGAGCCTTTCTAAGATGATTGAAAAGCCCAGATTTGTCGACGTGCAGCTTTTGCTTGTAATCACAATGACAGCAAATGACTACTCTCAAGAGACTTCCACCGGGATTACAAAGCATTGCACCGGATTCTCCGTGAGATTCTGCAGACAGAGAAGGGCTGGAAAACAATTTTATAGCTATTGAAAGTATCTGAAGAATATGTATATTGAACTAATTCTAACCAACTCCTTAACTTCTTTTATTTTTTATTTAGTTTTAACTACCAGGCATATGTGATGGCATAATCCCATCCCTGTAAATAAATCGATTAATTCTCAGTGTTAAAAAAACCAATAAATCCATCCTAAAAATATAGTATCCCAACCCTGACAGAGTATCTTTTACATGTTATTAGAGACCAGTTTTGAGAAATTTTTGTACAGTCAATTTTGAATTTTGTGGAAAGTGATAGTATCATCTCATACAAGCACATGGAAGTAATGAAGATTTTTTAGGAAACAGTGTATGGGGAAAAAAGGAAACATGCCACGTATACAACTAATCATAATAATTATTCTAAAGCAAAAGCCCACCAAAAGGTGAGGCAGCAGCACCAGTTCCCTCCGCCAAGCTCAGGGTGCAGCTGAGCAGGAGGCAGTTCCCCTCCCAGCGACTCCCGACTCAGACCTTGTACCAACCAACGCAAGAAACACCTGCATTTTTAACCACTTTTGCATTCACACTTTCCATCAGCCTCTTGACTGAGGCCGATTAATTAATACAGAGCAGTTTGTCTTTCGCAAAGGCTGGAACTAGGTGATCTTTAAGGTCCCTTCCAACCCAAACCATGATTCTATGATCTATCCCACTGTCCAAACCATTTAGAAATACCACTGGAGAGAAAGGCGGAACATCCCCGTGCTGCGCCTGTAGCTGCCTCCGAGGGTGATGTCGCTCCTCTCCGCAGCTACGCCGCGCCCGCAGGATTGCCTGGAAGCCTGCACTGCACACGTACACACAGTTATATCTTATATATGCTATTAAATTCCTCCCGGAACATTTCATAAGGTATATTTATGTAATGCATAATACGAACATAAAATATTTGGGATTAATGGCTGGTAATTAAGCTCTGCTATATCATCACTTTCTGGAGAAACGATGAGGCTCCTCAGAGACTGCGATGTGAAGAGCTAGTCCCTTGAGCTGCAAATTGGGTTTATGGAAATAAATTCTGCCTCCTTTTTGCTGGAAGAGGCAGAGGGCACAAATTTAGCTAAATAGCAGCAGGGAGCAGGCAAAAAGAGACAGTGTGGCTGCTGAAACCTTCTTAAAACAGGCAAGGAGCACAGAAAGGAGCTTGGGCAATGTCCTTCTCCCCGAGAAACGACATAACGGAAAGGAAGGAATTCCTCAAAAAAGGGGATATGAATGTCTCTGAGGAGGAAAAGGAGTGATGAGAAGGTGAAGGAAGTTCGTCCTTGTGGCATCCTTCAGTCTGCTTATCTTTCGGAAGGGGAATTCTTTGGTTTTCAGCCTCCAAAGCTGTCCCTAGGGGTCCGTACTAGCTCCAAGTGCTCCGCAGACCCTATCCAGGAGACCAGGACCACCTCTCCCTGCTGCCGCATCAGCAGACACAGCCTCTGCCTGCCCGGCCAGGGAGACACCTCGATCACATTCGGATTGACCCACGCCAGCCCCAGCACGGGCAGGGAGAGGGGATGTCGGGAGAGGGGACACCGGGAGAGGGGACGCCGGGAGAGGGGACGCCGGGCATCCCATGCCATTACCTGCCACGTGGCACGAAAGCTGGAGGAGCACCAAGAGGCACAATGCGTCACCCAAACTAAAGGTCTCTTAAATAGTAAGGCAGCATACCAAAACCGTTCTATTTTCTGCTGAAATACTTTGGGATTGGCTAAAAATATCTTAGTGAACACTTTCTCCTGTAGAAATCAGGAAATTTTTATCAAAACAAATTATTTAGAGGGGAAAAAAACCCCAAAAAACCAAAAAGAATTTAGCAACCCATTATTAGCAGATTCATCATTACGACAATAAGTTTGCTGCCTCTCCTTGTCGTAAGCCAAATATCAAAATTGTATCTCCCTAAAACATCTGGAATACCAAGAGTGAAGGGTTTCATATTCTACGCCCGCAGAGCAGGAAGACAGCCGGAGAGGCTGCTCTGAAATCCCAGCTCTTTCGCAGTGCCCCATCACAGGGACTCATAAAACTCAGCTAGAAAACTCGTGTTTATCCTGCTTAAGGCATGAGTTATATATTCCTTCATCTGCAAAACTAATTTTCGTTACAAGATTCCGCATTCTATTGTTTACTAAGGTCCATCAAGACAGAACTTCAACGAGATTTTTCTCATCCTGAAGTTTATTATAAAACTAATCAGAAATTTCCTAAACAGCCTTTCCACTCTCATGCTTTGATTCAAAGCAAAGCATTATCAGATTACATTCCGTTTCCATCACCGCTTACACGTATCTGTGACAGAGAAACGTATTTAATTCTGCCATGGTTAAAACGCAGCATCCTCAACTTATTAAACCTTCAAAGAAGATGCACACTGTTCATGAATTAACAGCCACGGAGACACTAATATTTTCAGAGGCATAACTGGAATCCATCCCCAGGACCAGTTCTTCTTGCATTTTATCTCCCATATTGGAATAACCAAGTTCTGAGCCCCGAGGCTCTGTAAGAAACCGTTCTCACCTGTCTCAAAGCCAGCAGAGGTGAAGCACACAATGATCCGACCACAGTCAAGTTAGGAAAAAAAAAATCCCACTTTCCGTTTTCCAAGCAATGTGTCAAATATTAAAATAAGAACCAAGCAAACCTCACAACACCAGAGATGGCAGGAACATTTAGCAAGGTAAGATCTTTTGCAAATTTGACAACATTTTTCAGAGAAAACTGAATTTTTGCTAGCACTGAATAGTTTTGAGAGTCTAAAGATGGTCTCAAAAGTTTTCTAACACGAGGTATGTCACCGAAGTCGGCTTTGTAATGCACAAAGCCACGATAAATATTTCTACTGAATGATCTGTTATTTATCCAAAGAAAACAAAATGATTTTATTGTTTTTCCAAATACCAATATTGTCATTTCACTACATTTTTACGTTCTGCTTTCCCTTCTTTCGAGGCAGCACAGCACACTTCATTAGCACAGCACACTTCTAATCAAAGCCTGCAGAACATTTTATGAAATACCAAATTTGCATTCAAGTTTCCATACCAAAATCTTTATGTAAAACACATATACACACGCACTCCTCAATCAGAGAAGAGAAACACAACGCAGAATCCCTTCATCTAGAGGATTAAAAAAAAAAAATAAAATCTGTTTCTTAAGTATGCAGAACGTATGAATGGTAAGAGGCACCAATCAGTGAACGCACGCTGCTGATTAGGAATTACTTCACCTGCACTGGTGGTTATAAGCTAAAATGAGCCTAGCAAGCCATTTCCTTACAGAGTACATCTTCAAAAACATCACTTAACATTCACTGTCAAACCCACCTTTTCTACACAGCTTTTATACTCCTTTTCGATGGCGTTGGGAAGATCATTGCCTTTAAATGAGTCAGCAATGAGTATCAACTCCATCCTCCGCAGTGGTAACTGAAAGGGGGGTCTTCACAAACGGGGGCTGCCCAAGTGTTGCAAAAATTACACAAATCCTCCAACGAGAAGAAGTCTGAGATTTTCCACCCTCAGACCTTCCAACAGAGAGCTGCACGTCCCCACCAGGGGCAGCCCTTCCTGGCCCAAGCCCACAGGTAAAAGACAGCGCTGTCACGTTTCAAAGTACTTCAGCTCACCTCCAGGCTCATATTTTAAATAATTTGCAATTTTAATGGGCACCTGCGGGGGGACTCGGGGATAGCCACGATCCTTGAAGCCAGTGCGGAAGAAGCTGAGAGATATATTTGATTTTTCTTTATAAAAATTATGTGGCTGTCAATCAACAAGCTTATTAGAGTGTCTGATCCTCAGATACTTTGGAAGTGCTTCTGCTGCTGGCAAGTCGAAAGTTTTAGTGAATACGAAAACCAACAAGGAAACAAAAAAAAACAACCAACCAACCAACCAAACAACTTTGACTCATCTGTTATTTGCTCGTCCTTTGTGTTGAAAAACCCACCTGGCTCCTTACCAGGCTTTTCTCTTGCTGGTACACTTGTACGATACTTCAATGTCACGCTTCACTGTCCTGTGCTATTTCTGCCTCGTTCTGTCACCTGCCCTTGCTGACGGGTCTCCGTGGGCTTGTGTTGGTCTTTCGCACCACTCCTCGGTAATTTGATCGAGGTTTTATTTACTGCACAATACCCTCCTGAGCTGCCGGGACGTGGGTGCTGGCGGTTCTGTCTCCTGCTGTACTTCACATTTTTCCTAAGCACGGACACAGGCTGAGTTTTTGACCATATGTACAGCAAAAAAAAAAACCCTGAACTCGTTTGCGTCTGACTTGCTTTGCATGAAATCTTCCCCAACAAGTGCTAATTCAAGGCTTTCATCCATCAGCATATCTGATAAGCCATCCCTCCGGCAGCACGGGGGGACCTGCAAACCGAGCGCCCCGTAATCCCGCTGGCAAAGGGCGTCAGGGAGCCTCTCCTGCCAGTGAAGTTCGCCGATGTATTTTGGCAATAACAGTCTGTATAACGTAAATAAGATTCGCTCTTATAGGCTGAAGTAACTGGAAAAATGACTTTTGTATCCCAGATTAAATCACTTTTATGAGAACTTAATTGGAATATCGTATTTTGAGTCATACGCAGGATTTCTAACTTACCTTGACCATATTGCCCTTCAGAGCGAAATGAGTCTCATTAACAGCTTGTTGCCAGCTCTATAAACATGAATGTTTCGTAAGGTCTCTGATACAGCCCTAAATATATTTTAGTGAATTTACAAATAACGTCTTAATCCTCAGCAACAATCAAAGCTCATTAAGCATCTTTCCTGTATACTAGTTACACGAGATGATGCTAAGTCAAAACAATTATTTTTTTGGTAACTGAAATACTTAAGGGAATACTCCCCTACCAGGGAACACTGAAGAAGCTGAAATATTTTGAAACCACAAAGGTTATGTTTTCCACGGCTCTGTCCTTACCCAGAGACGCCTCAGGTGAGCAAGGATGAGCAGGACCCACAGCGGGAGGAGCCGCTGAGACCTGATGCTACCTACACGGCGTTGCCTTGGTGTGCCCTTGAAGAAGTACGAGATGGCTTCTGCTTCAGGCACCTGAGATCCTCTGTCACTGCTGCCTCGAAGACAGAAACTTTCAGTAATTCTGTAATTTTTTTAAATAAACTCCTCATAGCTCAAATAATTTGTGTATTAACACCAGAAAGCCTTTCTGCTTTCAGCAGGGATGAGTTCTGAGCAACACGTAGTGCGGATCTGAAAGATGACTCTCCACCCTGACCCGAGGACAAGCTTGAGATCCACACAACGGTCCAGTAAAAAGGCAGGAGAAAAATACTTTCACACATACGTAATTACATATACACGTATACATATATTTATACAGGTATATAGATATACACGTCTTAAACACTAAATACAATAAAGAGAAGGATGGTGTATCGCATTAATCCCATTACTGCTGCCAGGTGCACATGACAAATACACACCTCATTCCTTCTGTCCACAAAGACTGTATTAGCTTCACCTTCTGATAGCAAGAATTCACACTGTGAAAAACCCTAATGAACTAGAGACCTAGATTCCTCGTCTCCTCTGTAAATCACACTGATTAACGAACTCGAAATTGCAGTCTACTTGTCATTGTTTAAATGTAAGATGAAAGAGAGAAAATGAGAGAAGAACAGGGATGGAAGTGGATCTCAGAAGGTCACCTAAGCTCTCCCCACCCCACAGGACACAATTAGCTGGACTGAAAACATCCACGGCGTATGTGGGTTGTTGTTTTCAGGGTTTTTTTAATATTTGCTTTGAAAGCTCTGAAGAGAGAGTTTTTCCAGCCTTTCAGGAAACCTAGACGTGTACGAGAGGTGGGGGGAGAGCATCTGTTGCCGACCGTTGGCCAATTTGGCCAAAACCAAGACACTATCTCACATTTTCCTTGTTTTTTACCTTGGGAGACAGTGAATCCCTAATCAACATTCTCTGCCTATTTATGCCTTTACGAATCCTCTGTTTATCCTTCTTTGCTCACTTTTCCATGCAGCAGAATTATTTAATTTAGTCCCTCCCCACAGAGGCCAGACGGCACCTGAAGTCGCCCTCGCCTGCCTTTTCTGAGACACTGCTTTCACTCAATGAAATCCTGCTTGGGTTGAACCAAGCACCCAAAAGAAAAAAAAAAAAAAAAAGCTTTTGTCCTTCAAGGGCACAAATTCATTATGCTGCTAGCAAAGCAAACGAGGCCGCTTTAATTTGCGGCAGAACTCTCCTTCTGTGATTATCTTTCAAGATCTTGAAACCAAAGCAACCTACAATTCTCCGCAGACTTCTACACCGTGTCACACTCGTGTAGTTTCAGAAGGAGCTGTATGCACTCAGCACCCCTGGAAGGAGGCATCTGTACGCGCCTCACGGGGCTCCCGTTAACTCTATTTAATAGCTGCAACTACGACGAAGCAGTGATTCAGCAGTTTTGCTTGTTGACTTACTGAAGCAGACCTCAAATATTTTTTGAAGCGTGCTTTTCTAAAGAAAAAAAAAATAAATAAAATATGTCTATCAAGAATAGCTTTACCTCCAAGCACAAGAATTAACAGCTCATCTCTTCAATGACCATCTCGGTGCGCGCGGGGATAATGGAACTGACACAAAGCATGCCCACAAAGAATAAAAATGCTATTTTTCCAGCATTCTGCCTGCAGACATTTTTCATCGTCTGTCAGCAGAGATAGGCCTCCTTTGGAAATGAAAACAACCCCCTCACTAGGGCTTATTAGAAGCGCTGAGGTCTTTGGTGGAGTGGAGAATAGAAAGCACAAAATTCCAGATTAAAAAAAAAAAAAGAGGGGGGGGAAAGCAAAGCCCAATAGATTTGAAAGCATTCAATTTACTTAACAGTTCTCTAAAGGCACCACACAGGGACTAATACACAAATAAGCAAGGCAACACTCAGAAGTCAGGACTCAGCACCCATGATTTTTTTTTTGTTTTCTTTTTTTTTGTTTTTTTTTCACCTCAAATGTTCATCTTCCTTCCTTATACTTGGGTTTTGAGCAACAAATCCCACCGCAGAGATAAGGACGCTGTTCTGTAGCCAAAGCTGGGGCAGCTCCTCCCCGGGGCACATCGGGGTCCTTCCCCCCCAGGGCTGGGCCACCCCCTGCACACCCGTCTGCGTCCCACCTTCCCGGGCTGACCTGGCATGGGAACACCCCAAACCCCTCGTGGTCTCTCTGGTGTCCCCAGCCGTCAGCTCGTCCCACCCCGACACGGCGAGGAGAGGGACTGCCATCCACAGCAGTGTCCCAGCGGTACCTCCCGCCCCTCGGCGACACGCAGGCAGCAGCGATGCTGATGAGCAGAAACCACAGCTTTTTGGTTTAACCACCAAACATGCTGCAAACGCCTTGAAAGGTCAGGGCGATCTGTAGGTACCGTGTCCAAACGCCACCAACTGGCACCGCAAAAAGTGAGAAATACCCACGGCATCAAAAAGCATTTTCCTGTTTCAGAAAGTGTCCGGTCAGTAAGTTATTCCAACTTATTTCATATATTATTAATCGGTTGAAATTTCTAAAAGAGGAAGTTGGAAACACCACTTCACACTTTTCCACTATAGATAAAAACCTCTTTTTCCCCCAACAGCAACAATGAGCTGATAAACTACCAGTTGGCTGCACGGGCTGCGAGCCGCCCTCTGAAATCTGGCATCTTCCCCCATAGGGATGTGCTAGAGCCCCGACCATGGGCTTACGTACCACCTCTGCACCCCAAAAGACCTGGGTGTCCAAGAAAACACCTTCTTGAACGCAGAAAACTCCTTTTTTAAGGGTCTGACTTCAGCACAAACCTCGCTCGTCCTGCGGCTACCAGGATCATAAGCAATTTGAAAGGAAGAATTCCCAACTTTGCAAGAAGCTGAGGAAATAATTACGTTATTGCTGTTTGGAAAGATAAGAACAACTAGATGAGGATAAAACTGAACTCAGTATAGAGACAGGGAAGACTGCAGCTTAAGGGGTGTGAGCCACGAGCGATCCCCATCTGCCTGATACACAGTCTCCTTGGACATCCCCATACACAGAATACGTAGAAGATAAAGTGGGGATGGCTCATGGGTAAATATACCTTAATACACGATATTTTGTCCCTACGCATGATGAAAATTTGAAAAATGCATTTCGTAAATGAGCGTTTGATTGGGAGGGGAACAGGGAAGCAGGCAGAAGCACAGGTGGGACAGGAGAGTGGGCTCTGCCTCCCCCGCTCCCACCTCTCGCCTCCGGCGGTTCAGGCGCCCGCTTCTTCCAGACACGGGCGATGCATTACGCAGTTCCTACTTATTACTGATTTATATTTTACTACAATACTAATATGAGGCATAAAATCAATCACTCTTGTCTCATTCTCAGAGGAATCTTATCAAGACCCGTGCTGGGGCCTCTCTGATGCTGCAGGCTCTCTTTGGCTGGCTGAACCGAGAGCCATGCGCGTAGGAAGACGCTCCGAAATTTGATATACCCCGAGCTCTGCCTCGCTGCGCTGCCTCAGGCACCCATCGGGGGATGGAATGTGGCCGCAGGCATCTCCTCCTTCCAGCGAGGAGGTGCCGTAGCTGGGTTACGTGCAGTTTAACACCGTTTTGCAAATTCTAGGAGCTTTCTCCTCCCACAGCCTGCCAGGCCCGGCCACCGGCACTGGGTTTCTCGGGCAAAGCAGGAGCCTGGGGACAGCCCTCACTCGTGCTGCGTTTGCACGTGGTTGGGGTCTGCCCTCTTCTCCTGGAGACTCCCCCAGGGCCTCCGGGATGACTGTCAACAAACCACAGTTTCAAGCAGGATGAAAGCGGCTGCAGATGACAAAGTCCATCCCGCAGCCACGGCGTGAAGGTCTCCCCACGCCGCTCCCCAGCATGGGGAACGGCCCCACTGTTTACAAGACAAGAGCAGTTTGTACCTCCCCATCACATTTAGCTATACACAGTACCCAATCTTATTTCCTAAATAACCATCATTTGGTATTACTAAAAATACTTTTGGCATAGTTTCACACAGAACTGCTGGTTTTCAACTGCAACCAGTAACCCATCGTGAAATGTGACAGAGAATTAGTTTGGGGTTTTTTTTAACAAAAAGTTGTTGTACAGTATTGAATAACTAATAGTAAGTAATACTAAGAGTTGGGGGGGTTCAGCCTGGAGAAAAGAAGGCTCCGGGGAGACCTTCCAGTCCCTTCCAGGCCCTAAAGGGGCTCCTGGAAAGCTGGGGAGGGACTCTGGAGCAGGGAGGGGAGCCATGGGACGAGGGGGAAGGGTTTTACACTGGAAGAGGGGAGATTGAGATGAGATCTGGGGAAGAAATTGTTTGCTGTGAGGGGGGTGAGCCCCTGGCCCAGGTTGCCCAGAGAAGCTGTGGCTGCCCCATCCCTGGAGGGGTTCAAGGCCAGGTTGGACGGGGCTTGGAGCAACCTGGGCTGGTGGGAGGTGTCCCTGCCCAGGGCAGGGGGTGGCACTGGGGGGGCTTTAAGGTCCCTTCCCGCCCAAACCATTCTGTGATTCTACAATTTAACTTCCTTGTTTTTTTTTCCTTCTGCTAAACAATACTCAGGGGGAAAAGATCACGTGAGAAATTGTTGTAGGCCAGGTAACGTCGCTCTCTGGTTACAAGCAGAACATGGTGAATCCCTGCTAGCAGGAGCTGCACTGGAGATAGTCCATGCGGCTGCCGTTTCCCGTCTGGAAAACCTCCACTCTCCTGTGTGAAATCCAGCACTGGGATTTTATTCTAGTTTGTCATTAAATTACTTGTGTAACAGTTCAAAGCATTATTTTTATTGCTTATTTTATCCCCTTCCATCCTTCCTTTAAAGAAGGCAGCAGAAGGTAATAACTCCGTCTTTCCAAAGGTTTTGTGGGGTTGATGGTTGGACTCGATGATCCCAAGGGTCTTTTCCAACCTAAATGATTCTACGATTCCATGATTTTGCTTGAGCATTGCCCAGTGCTATTCCCGGAGCTGCCAGCAGCAGGATACACAGCAGCACTGCCCCAGAACCCAGGAAAAGCCATCGCAACCTTCACTGACTCCAGAAAGCAAAGCACGCTGAAGCTAAGAACATTCCTGCTCCGTCACCCAACACACATCTCCCATCCCACAGTCACCCGGAGTAGCCCTGACATGGTGGGATCACCATAACCTCCATCACTGCTATTTTATATCTCTGTCTGCATCACCACCTGAACCGCAGCAACCTTTACCAGCCCGCGACACAGAAGGCTGGGGGTTTGGTTGGTTGGTTTGGTTTTTTTAAACCCAAATCCTGAAAAATAATTCTCTCTCAGTTGCATCTCCACAGCGGATACAAGAATCTCAATATAATCCTGGTATTTTATCCCAAACATTTTGTTGCTGCAAGCTGCATACAGAATCCAATAAACTAAGGGATCAATTCACAGTCCTTTGCCATTTACATGATGTATCTCTGCTGCTCACAACCGTACACAGACTTATCTTAATCCAGAACATAAAGAATTCTAGTTTTAATTATACGGTAGCAATAAATCCTGTAAAGTTGTCATAAACATCATTAAATAGATCATTTACTTCACAGTATTTCTCAACATAAGAGTTCCATGATTCTGAAAAAAAATGAATGCTGCTTTCCAAGACTAAAAGCATCAGAACTGATTGTAACTTCTGTCATAAATATACTTTTTTTAGCATTTCTGCTCCACGCGTATAGAGACACACCAGCCTACACTGACTCTGCTACCCACAGCCTGAAGGCAGAATGCCTAAAGAGGTACAAGGAGCTCTGGAGTGAGAGAATAAACTGAATATCACTTTTTTTTTTTAAGAAAATACCATTTAGGAGGGATGTGAAGTCTACTTATGGGTACTGCCTGCCTTTTCTAAGAGAGGACCTGAAAGGAGGCATCTCCTCATCAGAAAAATACATCAACTCTCGTGAACATTCTTCACGAATGCATATGAAACCCACACACAGTTAAATGATATGATCTAAAGATAAAAGCTCTCCACAATTACTCGCCTTGGTTCTTACACTGCAGTAATAGCTACTGCTAGATTTTGATAAAAATTAGAAGTTTAATTAAATATCCTAGTAGCTCAATGCGGTTCAGAACCATAGCTGTTCTTTTTAGCACATCAGCTGTAATACGAAGTAAAGAAGCCACAGATACTGGGCTGAACAGTCAAACTGTTTTCAAGAGGATAAAAACAATTATCCATTCTAGCCCATCGCCTTCCAGTCTTACTGGACAGTATCTAACCAGTTAATAAGCAATATCTTTATAAACGTGCAGAAATGAAAGGCTCATGTATTTTTCAAAAAAAGTACAGCATCTCCAGGTATTTCTTCCTTTGATTTTCCACAATAATGGACTTCAAGGAAAAGTAGAGAATGAAGCAATGTGAAAGCCCTGATATTAGGTAATCACCGAATTTCGGAAAAGGCCTTTCAGTAGGCTGAGGAAAGGCGGCGTGAAACCTTAGCACCTGTAAAAACCTCGATACTTGTATTATCAGCCCTGAAAGAAGAAACTGTAAATACATTCCTCCCAACTACAGCATCAAATGGTTTCGTTGTAATTGTATTTCATGAGCAATCATCCTTTTCTCCTCTGGGGTGCTGCCATCGGCACTTAGGGGACGCGGGGCAGCACAGACGGCCCCGACAGCACCCGTTCACCCGCCTTCCAGGCGTTGGAGACAGGCAGTGGATAACTCCCAGCTAGTTTTTCCTCCTGTGCAGTTTTATACACAAAGATAAAAGCAAGGCTGCATAAAGCAAGACAGAAAAACTGGCCATTTCCAATTTGAACACATCTCACAGAAACTTAAACCAAAACTTCAAGATCAGCAAAGAGTCCTTCGCGTGCTCCTGCTGCCCACAACGGGCACCGCACGACGGGTGCTCCGTTTAAAAATAATCATATGCCGGAACAGCGTTACCCACACACCACGTCACCACCGCCTGTACTTCTACCGGCCTGGCAATATCTCTGTCGAACAACTTCGTGTATGTAAGTCTGCGCCGTTCTTTCCTGTGGCGGTAGTTCTTCATTTTGAAAAATTCATCCCTACAAATGAAGCCAAAAAACATTAGAGTAACAAATCTAAGATTAACAGTGACAGTCAAACCAGCCTTCTGCAAAACGAAATTAAGCAGACAGTAATTGAATGGAATGAAGGTGGGAAGCATTTCATTTATTTGTATTTTTTAAACCTTCCCTGACCCACCTTGGCTGTCACTGCAATATTTTAGAGTGTCTTATAAAGTCAAACCACCACTGACATATAGTCGTTCTATCTCAGCATTTTATCTGCTTTCATTAACAGGCGTGCTTTTTCCACATTTACGAAAAAAGAAATTGCTGCCTGAATTTATTTACACTTATCTTCAGTAAATCTTTATTAAAAAGTTTCTTCTTGGTTGTTGCTCTGTGGTGTTTTCCTGTAGGGCTGAACAGTTCAGTGTTTTTAGTCTGCCACGCTATATTTTAAACAAGGCAAAACTTTAGAGAGAAAAACGTTTCTTGAATTTTCTCTCCAGTTTTGTGAAAAGTTTTGCAAATAAGTCTTGGGCTGGGGGGACCGCCAGTGCCTTGCTTGGCTCCAGACGGGAAACAGGAGGGATGCTGAAAACAGCATCCTTCCCCCTCCCCATCTCCAACCAACGGCAAATTTCGCCACTCCAAATTCAGTCATAAATAGGAAGGTGCTGAGGATTCCCAAAATCCTCATTTTTCACCCTGCGGGTGGTGAGCCCCTGGCCCAGGTTGCCCAGAGAAGCTGTGGCTGCCCCATCCCTGGAGGGGTTCAAGGCCAGGTTGGACGGGGCTTGGAGCAACCTGGGCTGGTGGGAGGTGTCCCTGCCCAGGGCAGGGGGTGGCAGTGGGGGGGCTTTAAGGTCCCCTCCAACCCAAACCGTTCTGTGATTCTGTGAAAAGCAGCGCATCCCAGACCTCAGAGGGCTCAGGAGAAGGGCGATAGGCAGGAGAGCCTGTGATGCCCGTGGGACGTCTCCGAGTGCCACAGGGACCAAAGTGGGGCTGAGGGCAGCAGGTTTCCTCCTCTGTGTCCCCAAATCACCCTCCCTCAGAGCCTTACCCACACACCCCTCCGCAGCGATCCACCACATCTTCCTCAGCGCGTCTGAGGAAGAGCAGTTCCATGTGTACAAGTCCATTTACTTATGAAGATCGGGATTAAATTGCTTTCAGGACAACCGCCACTGGAACTGACACTAAATTCACACTGAATTTCGTTCTGCGAGCCCGCAGCCGGGATGCACGCAGAGCATCGGACGTTACCCTAATTGGTATTTGAGACGGGCAATTATGTCACATTTCAGCAGCACCCATCAATCACCCGTGCATGGAGGCTACCTACTTTGGTCTAGCCCAGAAAATGTTATTCCAGCAAAAGAAAACGGAAGGAACTTATTTTGGAAGAGCCACTGCCTTGTGAATCTTAAAACGTTGCATTTTCATACTACTTATTGCTATGTTCCCCTTACGGCATGGTTTTCTACACGAAAAACAGTTTTAATGAAATATTTCATTATTGCAAAAAAAATGAGCTATATTTAACAGTATCCTAAAAGCTGATATGCCTTTTTAATGAATATTTTGCTTTATCAAGTGTAACGAAAATTAAATGGAAAAAAAATTTTCTTCACACAAAAGAACCATAGTTCAGCTTCCCTTATAAGAAAAGCTACTGAAAAGTCTTACGTTATCAAGAAAAACACCGCCCTGTCTAGGCCTGTTGACCTAAATCATGGTGTCTGCTTGGTAATAAACCATCTTCTTATGACTACTTTAAACTTACTAACTTGTGGAGGCTGTAGCAAGTCCGGTACCATCGTGTCACAAATTACTGCAACTCATGATTTACAATAAAGAAAAAGGGAAGATTGCCAGCTCCCACGGGCAGTAAATCACACTGCTCCAGCAAGTGACACCTTTGAATTTTAGACTTGAGTTGGTCGTTTCTAGACTTGCAACCCATAACTGAGAACATGACTATAAAATAATAAACCAAATAGGGGCCCGTGATTTTTCAAGTTATGGCCAGTGAATGGCGTTCGTATAACACGGAGTAAGTGACAGGTCGGTTTGCTCATCTGCAAAGCCGCTCAGTGCAGGACACTCCTCAAGCAAACCTCACCGTTACCCAGAGCCAATGAAGCAAGAGAGAAACGCGCCCAGCGAAGGCCCTGGGGAAAGCACTGCCTGGGCAGGTGCATTCGGTTGTATTTCCGTAGGGACCAGCAGGATGAAGCGAGGCTGAATTCCAACAAAAGCCATAAGGTAAGAGGAAAGTACGGACAGGGTCTATAGCCTCCAAGGACACGCAAGCCATCCCCTACAGCCAGGTTATGCCTTGTGCAAAATGAGACATCAGTCTAATTAGTTGCTTCCTAGCAAGAGGTAATGTGATCACGCACCAAGATTTGGTAAGTAGCAAGGAAAATACAAAAGATCTGGATACTGAAAACAGCTTGAAACAATTTATCTCATTTCTAACTAAGCACAACAGAAAGCAAAATAGATTCATAGCCACGTGTTACAATTTTAGCATGGCTTATTATTCAGAAATATGGAAAAAAAAATAAAGACTGCAATATAACCATAGAACAGTTAGAGTTGGAAGAGACCTCAAAGCCCCCCAGTGCCACCCCCTGCCCTGGGCAGGGACACCTCCACCAGCCCAGGTTGCTCCAAGCCCCGTCCAACCTGGCCTTGAACCCCTCCAGGGATGGGGCAGCCACAGCTTCTCTGGGCAACCTGGGCCAGGGGCTCACCCCCCTCACAGCAAACAATTTCTTACTCACATCTCATCTAAATCTCCCCTCTTTCAGGTTAAAACCGTTCCCCCTCATCCCATGGCTCCCCTCCCTGATCCAGAGTCCCTCCCCAGCTTTCCTGGAGCCCCTTTAGGGACTGGCAGGGGCTGGAAGGTCTCCCCGGAGCCTTCTCTTCTCCAGGCTGAACCCCCCCAGCTCTCCCAGCCTGTACAACGCCTTTGACCATCAGGGTTACCAGCACTTGGGGATCACACCACGGCGTGATCTCACGGTTCCCACAAGCCGGCTGCTGGGCCACGTCCCAGGAAGGGTGCAGCAAAACTTGCGATGAAAGGGCATGTACAAATTTCAAAACACACCAATAAATCAGAGGTAAAATAAAAAAGTAATAGACTTCTAATGAGAAGCATTAGGATGGCAAAGTATTAATAATTCCACAGAATACTAGCCTAGTGTAGAAAAAAAGTGAATTTATACATATAAAGAATAACCAAAGAAGATTACAGCGGCAAAAATTAATCTGGAAAGACAGAAGAGGGACTGAAAATGTGCTGTCAACAAAAACGAATTTGTAAAATGCAAAAATAGAAAGCCAGTAGTCAAAGATGATCATATCTCAGATGAAATGAACCCGAAAGCAGAGAGGGTTTCACAGCCAAGGAATTAGCGTGAGTGTGCACATGTGTGGGCAAGCAAAGAATAAGAAATTTCTACGCAAACTCAGTTTAATTCTGTTTTAAACGTGTACTTCTAAAGCTCAGTAAAATCTATTTCCAGCACAGCATGAGGCCTGCAGGAAAACAGACAGACTGCATGTAGAGGATACATAAATATGTTTATTCTTCTGAAGAGGTTTTGTGGGGGTGTGACATCTTGTGTGTGTTTCGGCAGTTATGTATGGCTGCAACAGATGAGAAAATTGTCAATTTTGTAAAGCATTAGCTAAATTAATGGATGTGTTAGCTTCATCATTATGCTAGCATGTAGTAGAGGGTCTAAAGATTAAAACACTTCAAATGCATTTAAACCCACCAGCTCTGCAAACTACAGTGACAACTAACACACACACAACAGAGTAATTACTTTGGTCCCTGGAAAAAAAAAAAACAAAAAAAACCAAAAAAAAACCAAAAAAACATTTAGGAACATTTTGTAAGGAAAGAAATGCTGACTAAAGCTGTGACATCCAGGGGACGTTCACACAGACACCATGAAACCAACCGTGAGGAGGCTTGAATTCTTCCCGCAGCGCGAAGGAGCTATACGGGCTCATTTCAAAAGGTTTCAGAACAGCAATAAGGAAAAGTAACACACGAAGGTTGAAAACTAAATTAGAATTGATTTAGATACTATTTGTTTAATCAGAAGGTTAATATTTTTCTCCTCACAAGAGCCGATAACATTTCCAAGCGTTAATAAGCCCCAAACTGCTCCTCTGTTATCTATAAAATATTATTCTCGGCATTTAAGAGCTGGCACAAGCAAGGCACGCGTGAGTTTAGGCTCCGCCTGCAGCGCGAGCAGCAGCAGCGCCCAGAGCAGCCCAAGCGATGCTGCACGTGCTGCTTCCAGAGCCAGACAACGGGACTTGTCCCCCAGGATGCCTACTGGGACCAGCACTGTCCGATATCTTCATCAGCGGCACGGACAGGGGATCGAGGGCACCTGCAGCAAGTCTGCTGATGACACCAAGCTGTGTGGTGCGGTCGACAGGCCTGAGGGACGGGATGCCACCCAGACGGACCTGGACAAGCTCAGAAGTGAGCCCGTGTGAACCTCCTGAGGTTCAACAAGGCCAAGTCCTGCACGTGGGTTGGGGAAATCCCCAGTATCCCTACAGGCTGGGTGGAGAACGGATGGAGAGCAGCCCTGCCAAGAAGGGCTTGGGGGTGCTGGGGGATGAGAAGCTCAACACGAGCTGGCAACGTGCACTTGCGCCCCAAAAACCCCCCACAGCCTGGGCTGCATCCCCAGCAGCGTGGGCAGCCGGGCCCTGGCCTCTCCACCTTCTGCCACACTTCCCTAGAGGACGGGACGGGCAGAGGGATACAAGCGCTGACTCCAGAGCAGCCAGGGCTCAGAGGGACTCAATGACTCGCAGTTCTTTCCTCCTCCCTTCTAAAATGCAGTACGGCTCTACGCATCCAACGGCTTGTTTTTATACCGGGACACAAATAACAACTGATACTCATAGGCTTCATTTTGTGCCAGAAAGAAAATTTTTCCTAACACGTTTCCTTTTTTCCCCCAACCATCTCCCCACGTAGCCTGGTGACTACATTAGGTTATAATAATTAATCCCGTGACCACTTAGCAAATACAAGAAGCCCCTGTATGATCAACAGAAGGTCCGTCTGCTGAAGAATGAAATCATAAGTAGATGAGAGGAGAGTGTCTCCCCAGACCGGCGTGTCCCCATCCATCCGTCCCCTCCTGCCCACCCCCCCGGCGCCCAGCAGAGCGGCCCCACGCTGCCCGCGCTCCGGCTCTCCTCCACCCGCGCCTCTCGCAGACGGCCCCAGCAACAATTAAAGGCTGACGGCAGCCCTCTACAACCTGGAATTAATTACGAGATTACCGCCAGGGAATTCCCACAAGTACTTTGGTAAAAATCTCATGACCAGCCTCTTCGTTTGCAGGATAAAACACAAGTTTTAGGTTCACAACACCGTGTTTTCAAGAGAGCGAGCGCTGCGCCTGCCACCACGCTTTCTGTGGCGCTCCCTCCCTGTGTCAGGAGGTGGAACGGGCAGTACAGCCCCCAGCCTGCCCCATCAGCGAGCCTCGGAGAAGCGCAGACAGAGTAAATAAGCCAAGAGAGCACATTTACATGCCTCCTATCTGCTTGGCTTAACAACGAGCAAATCAAAGCGTCCCCTGTGCTATCGACCCGCACCAAACTTTCACAGAAGACATCCTTAGAAGCACCCTAAAGCCACCCACTGAGAGGGCTCTTTATCCCCCATTTCAGCTTTGTATTTTTGCCTGGAAGAGCAGCACAATGGCACAGAAGCTGAATTTTGTAAACAAATGAGAAGGTTTACACCACAGCACAGATTCCCCTGCGCACTGGTGAGCTATGCTTGTCTCCAACCTTCAACCCAACAGGTACAAGCCAAGTCTTAACCAGCAAAGACAAAACCCAAGAGGTGACTGGGGTGAACCGACCGAAATCCTGTCCCCGAGCTCTAAAGAAAGCTGGTCCTGCTGACAGATCTTACAGCTAGTTCTGCTGCTCGATAGCTGGACTCAATTTGTTATTTATAATATTTTCTTCATATATTTATATCACCCCAATGTAAGGAAGACCGAGCACTCTATGGACTAAGTGTATATTCTGGAATGCGAGCACAGAACCACCCAATAAATGCATATGCTGACAAATCTACAGATGACCTTTGTAACCTTGCCTACGAGCAACTCGAGTCACCTCCTCAGCAGATTCTGCCATCGCTGGAGACTTCTTTCATCCCCAAGTCCAATGCTTCTGAAAGCTTATTAGACAGGGTCTCCTCCTTCAGGAGTCTCTTCTGCTTCTCCGTGACAGAGGGCTTTGAAGTGTGGTGCATCTGCGTGAAGAACGATTTCTGACCGATACTAAACAGCAGGGATCACAGCCAGAGAAATCCTAGTCGCACCCGGGAAGCCAGGTGACAAGTGCCACAACCCAGCGGGCCTGGGAACAGCATCAAAGGGCAGAAGCGTGCCAGCTTACCTCGCCCGCACACCCGCGGCTTTGCTGAGCCCTGGCACTTTTAGACAGTTTGGAATAGTGAAGCAAGTTTGCTGACGACACAAAGCTGGGGGGGGTGGCTGACACACCGGAAGGCCGTGCCGCCATCCAGAGAGACCTGGACAGGCTGGAGATCTGGGCGGAGAGAAACCTTATGAAATTCAACAAGGGCAAGTGTAGGGTGCTGCACCTGGGGAGGAACAACCCCCTGCACCAGGACAGGTTGGGGGTGACCTGCTGCAGAGCAGCTCTGTGGGAAGAGACCTGGGAGTCCTGGGGGACAACAGGATGACCATGAGCCAGCAATGTGCCCTTGTGGCCAAGGCGGCCAGTGGCATCCTGGGAGGCATCAGGAAGAGCGTGGCCAGCAGGTGGAGGGAGGTTCATCCTCCCCCTCTGCTCTGCCCTGGGGAGGCCACACCTGGAGTGCTGTGTCCAGTTCTGGGCTTCCAGGTTCAAGAGGGACAGGGAACTGCTGGAGAGGGGACAGCAAAGGGCTACAAAGATGCTGAGGGGACTGGAACACCTCTCTTATGAGGAAAGGCTGAGGGATTTGGGTTTCTTCAGTCTGGAAAAAAGACAGCTGAGGGGGGATCTTATCAACACTTATAAATACTTAAAGGGTGGGTGTCAGGAGGATGGGGCCAGGCTCTTCTCAGTGGTGCCCGGGGACAGGACAAGAGGTAACGGGCACAAACTTGACCATAGGAAGTTCCACCTAAACATGAGGAGGAACTTCTTTACCCTGAGGGTGGCAGAGCCCTGGCACAGGCTGCCCAGAGAGGTGGGGGAGTCTCCGTCTCTGGAGACATCCCAAACCCGCCTGGAGGCGTTCCTGTGCCACCTGCTCTGGGTGACTCTGCTCTGGCAGGGGGTTGGACTGGGTGATCTCCAGAGGTCCCTTCCAACACTATGATTCTATGATTCTTCCCAAGCGTCAGTCAGCACGCTGCAGCCGGACCCGTAACGCCCACTGAGAGATTTCCTTCCCAGGTCCACCATGCCACCCACGCCTGTAACTTTGATCACAAGAGTTTAAACTTTTCCTGTAAGCCAACCAAAAGAAATCTTACGTTTTATCCTCAAATGCAAACCAAAGCACTGAGCTTGCTGGCAGCAGACTGGAGAGAACAGTGCCAGAACTACACGCTTTGTATCGTCCTAACTTAAGATTTCTGCTGTAACGGCAAGGATCTCACATAATCCAGGCTGTGCATCAATGCCACCCTGAATTATGGAAAGCTCAAAGCAAAAGGCTTTTTTAATAAAAAGTATCCGTACAGGTACTTGCCAGCTAAAATTAAGACTTACAAACAAAACTGATGGTAGCTTTTATCTGCTTACGCTGTCTCAAGAAGTTGCTTTAACTGTACCCTGTGTGATAATTTAGGAAGGTTTTTTTCCTTTTTGCACATTTATGGTATAACAATTCTGCCTGTAAAGGCAGTAGGAAACTGAAAATACAGGCTTGGGAGCTCCAAACTGTCACCAACTGCCTGATGCTTTCCCTTGTTGTAGGTCTCCTTGGTATAATAATTCACATTAGCAATTACACTTTCATTTTGGCAACAGGTTTTAATTATACCCTACCATATTAGAAAAAGAAATAGAATATTAACTCCTACTCCTAAAATTGCTGGTGGGTTTTTTTATTATTATATTTTACAAATGGCCATCTCTCCATTGTTTACAAAAAGCACCTGAAAGTCTTCAGGAAGAGAAGTCCTATCGTCTTTGAAGCTTATTATTTTCTCATCGTACCATTTTCACATTTAGTTGACCTTTAAACTGTTCCTTTTATCATGGTTTTCCTCTTCCTTTACCATCTTTCCTCTGATGTCAGAAGAAGCCGGGAGCTGCAGAGAATTACAAAGGGAGGGTAAGTCACGATGCCGCCGAGGGAAAGCGGGAGCGTGGACGGGGCCGAGCCCGCTGATGCAGCGCTCGGCGTTAGGCACCACACTGCAAACACCCTGCACGGGGGAGGATGCAGCAGGAGAACAAGGAGAACTGCTGGAGGTATAAAACAACCACGCCAGAACACAGGAACGTGGTTGTCTAGCCTGAAGACAGCAAGACTTACAGCCTTCAGACAGCTACAAGAGCGCTGCAGGTGGCAAAGGCATGTGGGTTATCCAGGCTCAACAAGAGAGCGATCGCACATCACCTTTTTGCAGGAAAGACTCAGACTAAACACCAAAAAAACCCCTTTTTAAAAGGAAGGTAACAAGTTGCTGGCATTGGTAACCTGAGGACACAGCCGGCATTGCTCATCCTGAGCCGCGGGAGGAACACGGAGGGGAGAGCTGGTCCCACCCGCGGCTGCAGGATGGGCTCGGGCAGCGCCAGCAGCAGACGGAGCAGCCGAGCTGCCCCCCTCCGACCTCCCCAGCTCCCCCAGGAACCCGCCCGGCCACCCCCAGCACCTGCGGGCCCGAAAGACTTATTTCTGATGGATTACAGTAGTGACTCAAACTAAACTAACCTCTGAAACCGCAAAGCAGGTTACCCTCCATCTGCGGTTCCAGCTGTCTGCCCAGAAACACAGAAAACGGACCTTCAAACTACAGCCGTAGATAAGTGAACAACAAAGTCTTAAGTGAATCTACACCCAGAGTTCATTTTACAAAATTCCTGAAGCGTGAGGTTTTATAAGATTCTGTAAGAACTGATTCGACTCTATGATCTACTGGAAGGTGTCCCTGCCCAGGGCAGGTGGGTCAGACTACGTGATCTTTAAAAGGTCCTTCCAACCCATTTTATGGTTCTGTTCTACGATAAGACTAGTTTTCTGCACCGCTAACTGAAAGAATATACGTTCAACACATCTCCTGAATAAGTAATTTTAGTACATTTTAATTATTTAATTTTTTTTATGCCTTGCACCATGGACTAGCACTAACAAACAATACACCAAGGCCAGGTTAGTTTAGAAGCTAAATTTGAGATGCAGAAGATAAACAGCATTTATTATTCTAGCATTTGCATTGGCTTCTTTTTTCCCCCCTCTTTTTCTTTTCCTTTTTGTTTTTTTAGTACACCTTCAGAACGTCAGAGCAACTTCTGTATCTACAGAACACCACAAACATTCCCAAAAAGAAAATTATTTCAAGCATAACTGTTTAATTAAAGGTAACATAACCAGCAGTTAAAAGACAGTTTAAGGAATCCCCATTGCAGGGATCGCATAATGTTTTCCTTTAACACTGGCATCTTCAAAACTGCAACAAAGCAGCAACTAATGTATAAGAAAAAACTATATGTGTTTTCTATAAGAGAAATTTTATTTACAGGTAGACTCAAGCTTCCTAGCAATTGTCAACATACAGTAAAAAACCCCATAAAAATAAAGTACTCCAACCATTCAAATGAAAGCAAAATTAAAAAAAAAACCCAACCCAACCAACCAAAATCTACCCCTCTGCTTTCTTTTTGGGGGTACACAGCTAGCTCCGTCCCTCTTCTCCTCCCCCACGGTGGGGTGCGCAAGGAAAATGAAGTGTTGCAGCTCAGCAGCCCTAACAGAGCAACCGAAGTACTCGTTCTCAAAAACAAAAGAACTAAGGGATTCTTGAAGTATAGCAAATATAATATATAAACGTAAATGCTTTTTACACAGCACATATTTCAGTTTCATTGCCTTGTCATGTCACATAATAAGGATCAGAGCACAAACCACTCAGGACTATAGAGATACCTAAATAATGAATACTATCGGATACCATATCGTTGAGGAAATTAAATGCTTGAATGAAACGTTTATCAGTGATACAGATCTTTAACCTTCAAAATAGAAGCCGATCTTTGAATAGTCAAAAGAAAAAAACCACAAACAGAAAAAAAAGCTAACGGAGGCCTCTTCGCTCCCCATTTTTGCTCAATGCAGCGACTTTTCCCTTTCTCCTCCAAGGAGACAACCCCACCGAGGCTCACGCCAGCCCAGAGCGCGACATGTCCCACTGCACCATCCCGCCTGGAACACGCGGGTCCCAGCGGGGACGAGCCACCCGACTCCACCGTGACGCCGATGACAAACGAAGCTCCAGCAGCTCCACCAAACCACCCGCGCTTCGCCTCAAGCCTCAACAAAGAGCAATCCAGAACTGCCGGCACGCTCCTACCAGCCGCTAAACCTGCCCGCACCACAGTCATGGCGCATCCGACTCAGAATTATGACTTCCACCGAGTAGCAAAATGAGGCAAATTGACATTTTATGAAGTTTAAAATAGGATAATTTAATACAGTTAAATTTTAAGACCATCACAAGCGGAACCAACTGCTGAACCCGCCAGCACTAAGTCCCAATGCACCGTATTTAAACTCGTGATTTCCACTGGAGTGGCAAATAAGGGAAATTGCCGCTATATAAAGTCTAAAACAAGAGAATTTAACACGGTTAAATTATTCCTAAACCATGAGAGACTGACAAGTTTTTATTACAAAGGGCTCTTATCACTTAATGAAGAAAGTCTTTTATGATTAAAGTTTTCTTTGGTTTTTCAGATATCAACATCCCACAAAGAACATTGATCTTGTAATTCAACACATTGTGGAGAGCAGAATTATCTCGGCACAAGAGCCTGTGGCTCTTACAGCTGCATTCACAGAATAATCACGCGGGACGCCGTATTATGGGGGTCTGCGTGGGTTTGGTTTGTGTGGGGTTGTGGTTTTGGGGTTTTATTTAAATACAGCTTGTCACAATCCCCACGCACTTTTATCGACCTCAGTGGAGCCAAAATCCTGTCCCCAAGCACAGACTCTGCCCCCCCGCCCGGCTCCACAACACAAATTTGGACAAAACGCAGGTTCCTAATTTTTCCTGAGACAGCACCACCAGCGTGACGGTCCAGTAACGTTAAGTATAAAGAACTCGAGGGCTTTATATTAAACGCTACATGGTCAGAAAGTGCCATTTACTAAATAAAATTCTAGTATAAAATTAACACCAAAAATCTAACAAGCTTTGGAAGTCTTCGGGATGCTGCTAAGTGCACTGAAAAACTGCAATTCTACAGCACAAGCAGTCGTTAGTTTTTTCATTGGGTTTTAAAACACAAGTTTTGTTGTTACTTTTGGTGTATGAAAAAATCATGCAAGGCAATATTAATCTGATGCAGCCTTTGTACTGCTACAGTGTTCACACAAACTGTGCGCACGCTCACGTCTAAATGTTTTAAGTGCTCAGTTAAAAGAATTAATTAAAAAAACCACTATAGGACAATCCACTTGTAAAAGGAAATGAAATTCCAACAACAATGCATTAGAAATTAGAGATCGACTTTGTTTTGCAACAGGGAAAAAAAAACCAAACCCACACAACCAAAAACTCCCCAACGCATTCCGCTCCTGTTCAAATATATTCACTAAAATGAAAATTCCCAGACACTATTAAGCTCGGAACACTGGCCTAGCAACAGTTTTCCGAGAGAAAGTCTCAGGAGACTCAATATCCACTTTCTTAAAAAAATCCAACCTAGTTTTTAAACAGAGGGTTCCAAGAGAAGTTCTCTGCACACACCTGTCTCACACTGAGCTTGGCAAATATTGGTAAACAACAACTTTTAATTAGTTATGAAAAAAAAAGAGAACTCGACACAGGCTTTCACTGCCCAATCTCAAAGCAAGTTAGAAATCCAGTTTGAGCAGAAGAAAACAAATGCTAAGCACGAAGGCATCTTTACATTTCTGAAAGCAGAACACTGCTTTACAAAATAAAATATGTACCCTTTAATTATAGCCGTCTTCATAATTTAAAACATTCAATAACATACTAGAGCAAACGTATTCCTTCAGCATAGTATATCAAAATGTGTTGCTGACCATTGCACTTCTACAACGCAATTTGCCAAGCTGCTGTTTAAGTTAATATAAAATAACATTTTCCAGATTATTTTTTTGGTGTCTTATAGTGCTGTAGTCAAAGTGTAAGAAGTAGGCATTCTGCATATAAAAATATTCTCCAGATGATTAGATTTAAAATTATCTAACATTTAAGAGCAAGCTGTGCAAATCACAGAAAAGGAAATCACTGAAGAGCCAAGCCAAATTTTTCCAGGAATAATTCCACGGGTTTCAGGCGGCACATGGACAGCTTGCTACAAATCCCTGCCTCTCGTGGAGGGGAGGTGTCAAGCACTGCAGCATACTCCCTCTCAGATAAGAAAATGCACCGAAGACACTAATTCCGTTACCACAGTGCTAGCTTTATGCATAAAGAAGTTGAACACACTAATATTGATTGACAAAACTTTATCAAAAGGGGAAAACGTTGTGAAGTAGAGATCAGCGTTATACGTATGCCTACAGGCCTATGAGCAAAGCTCGACTTATAATTGAATCATAGAATCACAGAACGGTTTGGGTGGGAAGGGACCTTAAAGCCCCCCCAGTGCCACCCCCTGCCCGGGGCAGGGACACCTCCCAGCAGCCCAGGTTGCTCCAAGCCCCGTCCAACCTGGCCTTGAACCCCTCCAGGGATGGGGCAGCCACAGCTTCTCTGGGCAACCTGGGCCAGGGGCTCACCCCCCTCACAGCAAACAATTTCTTCCCCAGATCTCATCTAAATCTCCCGTCTTCCAGTCTGAAGCCATTCCCCCTTGTCCTATCACTACATGCCCTCGGAAAAAGTCGTTCACCTCAGTGGCCAGTCCAACCCAAACCACGACAAAGTCCCTCTCCAATCATATTTCTTAATTTGTGTATTTGTACTAGACTTACCTACCAAACGTATATAGTAATTCCTCTTAAAAGGTTTCTTTGCTGGTCAAATTTTTGTGAAGTTTAAAGTGGATACCACCTTCTCTTGATGAAGGGAAGACTACGCGGCAATGTTACACCTCTGTGCGCCGAGGATTAGCGGAAGCGATAACAGAGAACCAAGGGGAGAAGACGTGTTGCACGCATTGATGTGCGCACACACGGAGCGTGCAGTGCTTTTCCTCGGAAAAATGACTTCTGCAAGGCTCTAAAGCACACGTTCAGTTTTCACTTATTCTGTCAAAATGCTTCCACCTCCACAGCGCAACTACTGATTTTTTTTTTGCACGTAGATCAGCTCTGGAGCGTGTAATTAACGGTGACTCGAGGGAGGACAGGTCTATTTCTGTCACAGCTAATCCCAGGATCTCATCCTGCCACCGAGGTTCAAACCGCCTCAATGCGGACACGAACTTACAGCGCCTGAAGCAGGGACGGAGAGGTGGAACCACACGGGGTCAGGTCAGAACGGACCAAGTTTGCAGCAAACACAAATTTAATTTCATGTAAAAATGAATTTTAAAAGGGAAGAGAAAGAAAGAAAGCGTTGGGCAGATACACTCAGCATTAAAAGTGCAGAAAACTGAGCAATTTAGGAGTTAAATGCTTCCAATCCATTCCCAGCTTTAAGCAAAGCTGAAAAATAAAGTCATAAAATACAATGGAAAAAGATGAATTTCCACATTGAAAAATTATAGGATTATATCATGCTTTAATTAAACCCAGCCAATATTTATGGTGGAAAAAGTTTCAGATCAGTCAAGACAGACAGCTAGAAAAGAGACCGATGTGCAAGAGCTAATTAATGACAGCAGCTCCGAGCACGCGTGGGACCAACTCGTGCTCGGCCCGCGCTGACGGAGCCCCTCGCCCTGGGGGGGAAGAACATACATCTTCACAGCTGCAGGGAAATACTGAAAGCAGAGCGCAACATGCTGCTAACGCACTCTTAAAAAAAAAAAAAAGAAAAGGAAAAAAGAATCCACAAATTTAATAAAAAGCGTGGAAGAAGACTTTAAGATATGAACTAGGGTTTTCTGAGTATTTGCATTAACAGCTCTGTGTGTTAATCTATTATTAATCGTATCATTAATCTCACTCAATACGAACACATTTTTCTGCACGGTAACTCCATGGGAAGAACCTGGTTCGGTTTTTGTTTTAATAGAGAGTAGAATCCCAAGGACAAGAAGGATGACATTGGAATGAATCTCACTCTGATTCTTCAGTCTTTATTATGCAAATGAATGCTCACTTTCGCTTGTCATATTTGGCAATCAAGGCCCTGGAGAATGTCTGTAGTTAAAAACTTTCATTAGAGCACACACAAATACTCTGCGTGACATCTACTAAAGAAAAGGCTCGAAGGATGGCATTCAGATACATAAACAATCACGGCTTTACAACAGATATTATGATTTCTTATTACTATTCAAATTCCATACTGCAGTAATACTGACAAAACACCGTTTAAAAGTATCTCTTACTGATAAAACCAATTATTATTTATTTCAAAAGCTTCCGCGCAACTCCCTATCGTCCTGCCTCAGAAAAAGTCATAAAAATGGTGGCTTAAAGTGAGCATAAAAACCTCTTCTCTTCCTTTGCAAAACAGGAAATTTGCAGCACGCGACCACCTCGCTTGGTGCACGACTTGTGCTGGGGGCCTTCCCAGTAATTCTGAATTCTCCACCACTTCCTTTTATTTCTTAAAACCTACACAGAACTCCAGAATTCAAGATGAAAAACTGTTCTGCCGCACCGAAGTTTCAAACAGGCAGGAAGAGATTCAAACAGACGGTGTCATTTGTAGAACAGTTCAAAGATTATTTAGAATGGGATGAAGAAGGGCTGATGGCAGTTGGACCTTCGCATTTTTCAGGCGCAATTCTTGCAACCAGACTGTGCGTGCCGACACTACGGCAGAGCTGTCCTGAAATCAGTGAATCTTCATTCAAGATCTGTAGGTGTGGCACCAATAAGAAGAAAGTCGTCATAATTTTTAGACAATATCCACTATAAAAGCTTTTGATGATGGAAGTTCATGAGGTTTTCATGAATCTTTCTGAAGTTTTCATAAAATTGTTTTCTCCTGAGGTATTGATTGTCAATAAATTTTGCAAGCAAATAGGTCTAAACGGTAACAGGTACTTTGCAAAAAGAAAAGATGGTGCCTGAGAAGAATTTCCAATGATCTTATGATTCATCTGAACACAAAAAGTAAATCAGAAAACCTAGAAGCCTCCAAAGCAGCTGGAAGGCGCCTTCTGCCATTGCCAAAGGAAAGGAGATCTAAAATTCTGGGTTTCTGTTAATCCTCATCAGAATGACCTGACGTTTCTCAACACAGCTAGAAAACTGACTTTGTTCTTCTGCCTTGCAATACAAACGATTTACACATCTTGCTATCAGAGTAACTGTGAGAAAAGTGTTAGTTATAATGCAAAATCAAACCACTCCTATACTGCACTCACACAGCGATCACAAGCATCCTCAACGACTCAGCATTGTAAACTGGCTGTATCTTAAATAAAAGTTAAGTGCAAAGTATCTAATTTCTAGAAATGATACGTTTTCCTGCCTATCTTGCATATTCAACTAGCGATAACATCATCTTCCTTTAAGCATTTTCAACTTTTTACAGGTTTCTGGTTCTCTATTTAAGATTTTATGTTGTACCTGCATCATTAAAACCATTAATATTGCCAGTCTATGAGGGAAAGCAAATTGTCACCATTTACATGAAAACTATTTTTCTCTTGTGCTATTAGACATAAAAAGTTAAGCTGTTACTGGGAAAATGCATACATTTATTAAATATACGCAGCCCCAACTGGCAAGACGTGCCTATGCCCGCACTTCGGGAGCCCCACCTCGACAAATACACCTGGTGCCAAGATGGAGCAACGAAACAAAAATGTGAAAAGCTCACCTGAAAACCCGGCAGAACAGGGAAATGGATTTAAAGGAATAACAAAGGGTCCAAGCTGATAAGCTGTACCTGCTAACGAAGTTCACATGAGCTCGGGCAGTTCTCCTATACCAGGGCAGCTCCCACCTGGAAAATTCTAAATAGGCTTTATGAGGACAGCTGGAAAGTACTTGGATACCAGGGATAATATTGTCCACGTGACACAGTTTTTACACTTCAAAACGGTGTGGAATACTCAAGAGAAAAAGCAAAAATAACCAAGCCAAAAAAAACCCAACACTTTATACTCTTCTCACTTAAAATCTGAAACGTTATATAAAATTAACAGTATTTTATTCGTACCTTTAGCATACAGGATAGACCCATGCAAGCTTTTCACACCAACAATTCACTTCCGAGAAATTGACCAAAAAAATTAGAAATAATCATTATAAAACTCTTAATGTACCAGTAAAAAAAATTTTTTAAAAATCACATTTCAATAAGTAATCCAGGGACCGACAGCTGCAAGTTTCTAGACAGCTTTAAAACGCAGTCCTACCACATACCACACTAGAGACACCCAACTTTTGGCAGCAAGGGAGAACATACTCTCAATTATGTCACTACCATGTCATTTTTCTGTCAGCTGCTACAGATGGAAAGCACTTCTGACATCTTCCAGTATTTCTGTATTTCCTGTCAACAAGCTAAAAGTGCAGTTTTCAATACCCACTAAACAATTCCCCCAGCTATTTGTGCACTGAGACTCAAATCACAATTCAGCTCAGAATACTGGACACAGTTAAGACGCTACAGCAGGACTGTGCGATATATGAAAACGCAGAAATACCTTTTCATATGGCGATTTTTAAATTGGATCTACTTGTTAGAACAAGCCCAGTATGCCTCACTCTCCTAAATAAGCCAAAAAGTTTTCCTCAACAGCATCTCCAAGATTTTCACACTGGCTTCTAGGACAACACTTGTTTAGATGGATAAATACTGAGGATAAGGAAGGTCTAATGGAAGCCAGTGAAGTCTAATAAAGGTAATATTGCTCATTTCTACCAACCTTTTACTGACTGATTTTCCTCTTATTTGGAAGGTATCATAAATTTTACTTCATTTTAACCCCAGACTGCTGCTAACAATATTCCAAAACACCACGTACAGAAGCAATGACATTTTTTTCCCCTTGCCAAATTTTTAGTAAAGTTATGACATTAAATCCTTAAGCAGTATAAAAGCAATGGGAAAAATAAAATTATAAACCGTTTTGGTTGTACGGAACCTCTCATTGGGCAGGAGAGAAGGAAGGATGAGCGAGAGGGCAGGACCTTCAGGAGACTTTTGGCCTGAGCAACTCCTATAGCTTAAGGACGTGTACGCTCGAAGTACAGACGTGCGGTACTGCCTGTATGACACATACACACACACTGTGCAAGTTCACTCTTACATCATTATTCAGAGTTTTTTCATTAAATATTTCTTAGGTTCAATACTTCCAACAATCAACCTTGAGATAATGCCCATCTGTACAAAATAATCAGGAAAGCAACTCCAAAGCGTGAAAATTATATTCTGTGCAGTCAGACTTTCATGGGAGCGCGCAGACTTGGGAGAACGTCATTCCCTTCCTCCTCTACTTTTATGGCAAAGTGCTGCGCGTAATAATCAACAACATGACAATGTACAACGATTTAATCAAACAACCCCACGTTTTGGCTGGCGGGGTGGTGGTGGCATTCATTTTCTGGTTTCTGTGGTTTTGTTTTTTAAACTGGGTCCCTCGAGGATGAGTCCATGCATTTCTCAGTGCCAGAAGCAGGAGCCGTTTCCTACTTATGGCACTGAGAAATAGATGTTCCTCTTTCTTCTAATACTGCTGGCCTTTGCTAAAAGCAGTACAGATGGGAAGCATAACCAGCCTCCAACACTGCAACCATAACCATCCACATGGCACTGAGCAGGCTGGGGAGTCACCTACCTCACGCCAGAGCCAAGGGACCTGCAGAGCTGGCGTCGGGAGCTCCTGGTGGCGGAACTGCGGGAAAATGAGGAATGCCAGACCATGTGGCTACTCGTTTGCTTTTCAGGAGATCAGAAATTACTGGGAGATAATTGCTGGGGTTGGGGTTTTTTTTTTGCCCCTTCTTCAAAGGAGGAAAAAGGTTATTTATTATCTGTCAACATTTTCACCTGCTTCACGCCACAGCGACAGACTGTGTACGTACCACTCGGCACACAGAGAGCGGTACAGAACAAACACCATTTCCAGGAGACACAAATCATAGTCGCAAAGATACTTATTTACCGAGACCCATCCCACAACAAAGTCCTTCATTCCGCCAAAACAGCTTGGCAGTCACTCATCTAATGTCTAGTATGTAAAATACCTGACAATAAAAGTTAATGGGAAGTTATGGAATGACATCGCTACAGTAAGAAATATCTGTCAGCTCGTCCTCAGATGGGAGTCCGCAGTGTGCCAGAAAACATGACATTTTCTCGCTGGAGCTTGTACATTCAAACCCGTGAGCACCACATCTCTCAGCAGGACGGCTGCCATTTATTTATTTTTTTTAAGTTTGCAATCAGAAAAAGACGCCTGCTATGCTAGCTTTCCCTCAAGCTTCAGAAATGCCTTTTCCTTGATCTGTGTGATGAAGACCTATAAATAAACTTAATGTGTTGTCACAATATCCAAATCAGCACTTTAAATTTTATTTGTCAACAAATTTGTGACAAGATTTCAGGGCAATGTACATACTCATCCATCCATCCATTCAATCTTTATGGTATGCTATTAAAAATATTTGCCACCATTGTTATTGCCGAGAGTCCAATGCATACAGTAATCTGACAGATAAACATGTTACTATGGAAACTACCAAAATGAATGCCTTATTTTTCTAAACTTGGCCATAACCCCAAACTTTTATTACAGCATCCAAATGTTTCATTCACTTGCTTTATATGATCATAACACAGACCTTTTCTCTTTAGAAAAAAATACATAAATACAAGATTTGAATAAACGAACCTTCCTCTTACACTGAGTTTTCTTCAAGAGTGTTTTAATAGTTTCTACTGATTTTATGACAAATGCTTTTTTTAGCACTTGAGAACATAGTTAACACCACAGAAACAAAAATCTCCATAAAAGCATTAGACACCAAAATAATATTAAAGATTCATCACCACTTCATAAAAGTCTAAAACATACACTGACATTACAAACCTGCAGTAAAAGCATTATTCATGTTGCAAGACAAGCGCTCAAAATTACAATTTCGTATCATTACTCATATACACTCATTTTAATGAATCACACTTTCTTTAAGATTACCGTTTCAATTGCGGCAGATGCTCCCCATTTTATTATTTAGAGAGCAATATTTTACTTCCCTCAAGCTCACTACATATTTTACTCTTAATCTGGACAGAAAGCTGCCAACAACAACTGTCTTCAAAGACAGCTTTCCAAACAGCGAATACGAAACTTAACTTTTTGATTTACATTTGAAACCAAAGATTAGAGGGTTTTCTGCAGTAGAGTTCTTTTCAATTTCAAATTCCTTAACCACGAATGAAGAACAAACGCTAAAACAAGTGCACAAGAAATCCCCTCTTTGACTCCAGGATGTGTTTTTCCTGACAAGATGCTGAGAGAGGAACTGAGATCCTCCCTCTCCCAACTGCTGCACCAGGCACAAGGAACCAAACACCCTCCCGGCACGACAGAAACCTGGGGGATGATACGATTCTCCAAGAGCATTTGAGATTACAGATGGAAGGCCACGCATATGGCCCAACAGATCAAAAGAGATGAGGTCCTTCCATTTTTCAGAGCCATGTTCTTCCTCCTCTCGACAGCAGCCCAACGAAAGAAGCTGCACCTTTGACCACAACCGCTTTGCTGGCACCCACCGCCTGGTCTCTGCCCCCAGGTGCCAGCCAGGCTGGGGAACTTCTGGTCATCTCACAGCACCGAGCCCAAAGGGAGGATGGTCTTCATTTGGTTCATAGTAAGGAGCTGCACTGAGGAGGCGGCTACAGTAACCATGAAACCAGGGTCTTGTGAGCATTCCGTCTCTTCTCCCAAGGAACAGGCCATGGGACAAGAGGAAATGGCCTTAAGTTGTGCCAGGGCAGGTTTAGGATGGATATTAAGAAAAATTTCTTCACCCAAAGGGCTGTCAAGCGCTGGAAGAGGCTGCCCAGGGCAGTGGTGGAGTCGCCATCCCTGGAGGTGTTTAAAAGCCGGGCAGACGCGGTGCTGAGGGACGTGGGGTAGGGGGGGGGTGGGCAGCGTTGGGTTGGTGGTTGGACTCCATGATCTGAAAGGTCCCTTCCAACCATAACAACTCTACGATATTTTCACAAATTTCTGCATATGCCACTGATAAACAGAGACTGCGGAAACACTGCCCAATATTAATTTTCTTCCAAAGTAGGAAGTAAGTTTAAGAAATAAGTGTTGTTTCTTTCAACAGCAGCACAGAAATAGATGCAAGCAAAGACGGCTTGACTGAAAGCCAGCTCAGCGTCGATTAGGGTAACGCTCGCAAGTTATTAAGCAATACCAGTAACCCAGCGCAGTGACGGCTCGTTTTCGTACCACTCAGGTTTTACACTTGGCACTTGCACACTTAGAGATGTACAGCCAGGCATCGGAGGGCACTTCTGACAGCTAGGGACTGTCACCACTTACAATTCAACATCTACGGCGAAGTTGTCTTTATGAATCACTCAGAATGCAATAATTACGACTGAAAAAGGCATGGACAGTTTACCAATTTCGCCCCTAAACACACCATTCTACACAAGCAGATTGTGTCTCATTAATGATGAAGGTGATGGATTAAGTGACTTTAAATACCGGATTACCATTTCCCATTTAGATTTCTATTAGGATATTGATTCTTCTGTCTTTTTTAATATCCTTGTGGAAATACAGTAATTATGTTGCTTTTTATGTTTACAGATGATCTTCATTCTCAATTAAAGGTATTCAGAGACTAACAAATACCCTATTAATAAGAGAATGGTGATGGTACCCACAAAGGCACTTTACAGCAAAAAAGCGGCGCTACACTTCATTTCCATCGTAATGGCTCACGGCACTTACTGTAAAGAGGTTTTAGTAGTCTGCTGGATTGGAAACTACAGAAGTTTAAAAACATTTCTAATACTTCACCAGAACACACGTAGTTTCAGCCAAAATAAATGAAGACATTTTGCTAAATGTCCATAAGAAGGCAAAAAAATTACTCGGCGTTGTTGGGGTTTTTTTTTTTATTTTCAAATATGCATACTGTCATGGCAACACATATGACTATCTAATATAACAAGAAGTAATTAGGAAAAAAACAAAAGTCACAAGTCAGACAAATTAATTTTGAATTTAGTGGACTGGAATCTAAGTTTCATTCCAGAGCACATACACTCAATTTGGAATAGTCTGTGCAGTATTTCAAATCCATGGATATACTAACACAAACCCCCACAAACTACATACTGAGTTTCCAAGCCTTCAATTCTAACTGCCAATGAGGAAAAGTCAGTTTGTTGCAATTATTCATGCAAGTCTTTGTTTAATGAATTAACAGCCTTCATCTACTAAACAACATTTTCCCAAAACCAAAATCTTTTAAATGAGAATATTCAGTGATTCTTGTTTACTGGAATTGCTGTAATTCAAGTCCATCTGTCACCAAGCAGGGAAGAGGTATCAGTGAGGGACATGTTTTTAAGTTCTACAGTATTGGCTTTTTTTTTCCCCTCCTCCCTGTTAAACAACCAATAAAAAACCTTAAGGATAAAGTAGATGAACTCTGCTTTTCCTTGTTTTGCTCCTTTGTGGCAGAAGCCTTCTAGAATTTCAGTAATCTCACAGAAGAGGCGTGCAGTCACTTTCCAATAAAACTGTGCTAGTATCCCCAGAGGTTACATGCACTTTCATAATTTTGAAAAAAATATTATAATCAAATATTCTTCCAGGATCACACAGAATACGCACCGTATAGTAACAGACTCAATATTTCTTTTACCAGGCTTTAAAGTAGAAATAGCGTTATATATTCAATGTAACTTGTTTCTCAAAACTGCGAGCAAGAAGCAGTGCCGCTTTTAGAATTTCCGTGCAGAAGCCTCATCTCTTTCCAACAGGCAGAGCACCTGGAATTCACTAAGTTGGCTGTAAGAAAAAGGTAACTTCAAGAAGTCAAATGCAACAGAATACTTAAAAATAAAAGGCCAGTACTGCATAGTGTTGTGCTGACAAAAAAAAGTGTCAAAAAGGTGAATTCATACTTGCAAGTTCCAGACCTTTTGATTTAAACGTGAGTGCTGGCGGCAGGGACATGTGTTTATGTATTTATTTTTTTCAGCCTAGATTGACTTAAAAGTTGTCAATGTTCAAATAAAATCTATCCTTCTAATATTTAGCATTTTCCTTTACAAACTATCCAATTACATAGCAAAAATTGCAACTGATTAAGGACTTTTCACAAAATGTAATCAATTTTGAGAAAATTCCAATGCATGCTTCAATAGCAAGCTATGATCACTTTTCGCCAGCTGACAGTATAAGTAAAATGGGTTGTTTTACTCACAATATGCCAGATTCTTGCCTAATATTTGTTTAAAAATACAGTAATTCAATTACATAGGAAAAAACCCACCTACGACAACAAGCAATATCTTTTTCGCTTGGAAAAATAACTGATTTTTTTTTTTGTTATATCATGTAGGTACTTATATGATTGGAAGGTCGAAGCAAAGTCTTCCAAATACATTTTGAGTGAGGACTGCCACGTGAAAAACCTATCACTGAATGGTATTTTCATTCCAAATTATTGCAAAGATATCAACTCAACTGAACCATAACCCCAAAGTGCTTTTAGAAGTATTAGAATGACTTATCCTGCGGACAAAACTGAGGATCAGTGGTTTAAAGTACACATGTATTTATGATGAGAGGAACAGCCTCAGACTGAATTTTTATCTATTGTCAACAGTAAATATGTTACAAAGGCAGCTGCACTAGTTATAATTGATCTTGTTTCAATCCTATTAGAAATGTAAAGTATCTTCCTCATGCTGAATCTGAGCTCCTTGAGACCAGGATGTTAATTTCCCAGCGTCAATGTTAGCGTTTCGACAGGTTCCTTTCAAGTTCCTTGCAAGTACTAAACCACTGCTCCTGTCTCTCGGGCGCACAGAAGCTCACGAGCTCTCCCGTGAATGACTCCTCTGCAAATTAGCAATTATGAACTCCAAAACTTATAGCTTCTGCCAACGTTCCGTTTTCATGAACTCCCCTTTAGTAAACGACATTGATAAAATATTTGGAGAGAGAGGAGAATCTCTGCTCCATCTGCATTTGAGACTTGATCCTAATGTTTTCGTATGTTAGAGAGAGTCTATATTTTAAAACGATTGTTTCAGCCAGAGTTAAGAGTTTAAAAGCAAGCTTACATCTTTCACAAATGAAAAAAGAATCCTAGAGCACCAATTCTCTCATAGGTCAAATGACCTCTGATAAAGAGGTTCTTAATATATTTACTTCGGTTTTCTCTTCCACATATTGGAGACATTTTATATTACTTTTGCTGGAGAAAACATCCAAGACCCAGCCTTCGTTATGGCAAAGGTCAAACGCTAAGATAACTAAAACTAATTCAGAAACCACTAAAGCACTACAGAAACAAAGTAATTCATATCCTGGTATTCTGCCTGTTCGAATTGGAAAAATAATTTAGAAAGTACAGAGAAACATATTTGAGGACAAGTACTTCCAAAAAAAAAAAAAATCTTTGACTTTCACAGATCGCTTAGACTTGGCACTTACCCCTCAGAGCAGGCAGCAGGGACCGCTCTTTCTTGTCATCACATTTATTGCATTCACTGAAGTACAGAAGTAAAAAGACGTCCACAAGCACCCACATGAGCGAAGTGGCCAGAACCACCTTGCAGTAAACAAATCTCCTCATCGCTTTGCTTGGCTTCTCGCTCGAACGCCGAGGAAAGGGAGCGGCTGCTGGGAGGTATCAAACCCCCGCAGTCAAAATCCAACATGGAAGCAACGACAAGCATCCCACTGCAAGCAAAGAAAAATTGTCTGAATTAGCTAACGACTACGCACAGATTGAACTGAAAAAATTACAGCAAAGTGCAGTGTGGAGATGTTTAAAGTATCTGTTTCTTTCCATAAATGCAGGTACTTTCTGTTTTCTACCATCCTTCTATGAATACCAACCATTTTGACTCGTGTACGTCATGGATAGTCTACGTAACTTGCCTTCATTTAGAAACACACATAATATATATATCCCTTTCATGCAATGTAACAAATTTTCATAAAGATTACACAAAATACAACAAAGCAGTGCTAACAGACAGCTCTAACTGATAATCATAATTTTGTTGGATATTAGACAGATATATTAATACAAAGAACAAAACTGAAATTTTAGTTTTCCTCAAATACTTTTTGTGTTTATAATGCTATTTTAAATATGGCCTCTGAACACTAAAAGCAATTAATTTTTATCTTGCAGAAAAATTTTGAACACCACCTTATCCCACCAAAAATGCATTGCAGAAGAACGCTTCAGTCGCCCACCTACATATGTAGGCTCTTGCCTAAAACAGTAAGTTTGGCCAACAAAAGCTAGGTGTGAGGGCCTCCGTATCTCCTCTCCCAGCAGATGTGTAGGTTGGATGAGTGTATTTAAAGCCTCACACTTACTGTTACATGCTGCACTCCATGTCAGGACCGGGAGCTCTGCTTCGGCCATGCTCCCAAAGCACTGTCTTAGCACCGAACCGCTGGAAACTTTCCCAGTGTCTATAAAAGAAAGCAAAGAGAAGAAAGTCTTTATCACTTGACTGTCTTTTTCTAGTACATAAACAAGTTTCTTACAATTAAAAAAAGCTCTCATAAGTTATGTCCACATTTTAACCTACCTGTCTTAATTAAATGTAGTTTTATACATAACATTTTCCTATCTTAGTTCTGAAAAAAAACCAGCTTTTCAATCCAGCAGCCGGTAACTCAGTCCCAACTGGTAACTCCCCTGGTTTAGCTCACTCCCGGCCCGGCTTTTTCCCCTCATCATCACGCTCTTGCCACGCGGCCTCACCCTGCCCCATTGCTTTCTAGTAAAATGGATTTCTGTCCCTCCCAAAGTGATGTCCCTAAGGAGCACACCGTCACATCAACTCCGGCACCACGCAGGGAAATGGGAATCACAGGCATTCCAGTTCATCTCCTTGTTTAAACAGCAGCATCCCAGGTGAAAAACCCTGCTGGGCAACCTTCTATAACAGGTCATCTCCATTTCCAATAGATCCCAAATATAAGAAATTTACATTACATTTAATTACAGTTCATTTGAACCAATGAGAGGGAAGAGATGGACTGATTTAAATACAGTTTTTCCAATTACTCTTGAAGCGCTATTTTACTATGCAATCATTAATAAAGTTTTCCATCTGTCTTAAATATAAACACAACCAATAGCTCTTTTTCTTGCTGAAGTGATTCACCGCCAGTCGATTTAAAATTTCAAGGGCTTGAGAATACTTGTTTTAGGTTGGCACAATTCATTTTCATGCTAGTCAACAGGAACAGTTTAATTATAGGAAGAAAATTACAAAGAAAAAACAAATTAACAGAGATGGTTATTAGAAAAAAGAGAGGAGAAAAGAGCCGGAGAGTTAACCCTCCCCACGCAGTCTCCGTCACCATGGTGGCTGCAATTGGCTTCTGTCGTGTTGAGCAGAATGGTTATTTGTTCGGCACCAGCTGATACACAAAGGCACTTCCTCCCCAAGCTCTTAATAATACAGAAGAAATTTTTTTCTTCATCAGTTCTTGTTTTACTATAAGTGAGTAAACCTCAGAAGTGCAGCAGTCATAGATGGGCAATTGGAAAAATCTTCTATTCCCAATTCTGTGCAGTTTTTAAACAAAGATCCTGTCCAGGAACCGAAGCGTTTGCCAGCTGCGCAGCTTTCGGCTCTTCGAATAAAGGCCGAGCAACAGGCTCTTACAAAGTTAGCAGCAGTGGTGGCAAACTTCTTTTTTTACAATAAATAAAATTCAATTCAGATTCAATATTCCTCCTCCTTCTTAAAAAGCTAAAACCCACTTTAGTCTTTTAAAGTCCAGCTAATTCAGGGTGCTTTCACCCCCATGCGTGCACGGCACCTCACCCCGGGGAACATTTCGCAGCCCAACGCGAAATGCCTTTCACCTCAAGCTCTAACCATTTATCTAGGCCTGGGTTGCTTTGCCACAAATGTGAGGATCACTAGCGGCAAAGAAACAAGCATTCTGTTCTTCACATCCTATAAATATACATATATATATTTTTTTTTAAGGAAGAAATTAAATAAAGTATTTCATTGCCCAGAGAAAAACCACCAGCAGATACTGTAACTTTGCAGCCCGTACAGTCCCAGCCAGTTACTCTGCAAACATACATAAAAATGCCTGCAGGAAAGGAGACCTGTTGATAAGTATGAAGCACTGAAGGAGAACTCCTTTTTTTTTTTTTCTTGGAATGCAAGTTTCAAATTCACGCTACAAGAGCTCTCTCTTTGGGGTGGGAGGGAGCTTTCAAAGGCACACGGCGGAGGCTCAGTCCCACCGACGAGGTGGCTCAGTCCTTGGGGGAACCTGCCGGGAACACCACGTTGGTTCCCGTGGGATGAGGAATTAAGATGAAATGGTTGAAGAGGGACCGCTTGTCTCCTGCGTGGTCTTCTGCTGAAAGCCCCCCTCCCTGCCGCAGACAGGGCTGACCCGCTCAGCGCTTTCTCTGGGCACACATGGAGCCAGGTGGAAACCAGAACCAGGTACCATCAGGCACTGCCGAGTTTAAACTGGTCCCACGCGTACCCGAGAGCTCCCAGGCTCCACCTAACCTCACCACAATCCTCCAATTAGTTTACATTTCAATTAAGGTTTATTTGAACAAATATGCAAAGATCCACGCCTATTGAATTCCAAATGGATACACATACATCACCCAGATAGGCTAATTGATCTATTTTTCTTCAATCAAGCGCCTGAGTTGAATTTGAAAAAATAGTTTCAGACAGAAAGATTTTTTAAATACATTTAAGTTTATAACTTGGAATTTTTATTTTTTTTTTAACCTAGCTCTGTTTCAAAATGGAAGTATCTCCCCTCTCCCTTTCCTCCCCTTCCCTGAATGTCACTTTTGCACGTAAAATTCACAATCATTTTGACTAGCCAAGATAGCATTCTTCAGCAAGTATTAGTAATAAAAAACATATGCAAAGCTAGGGGTAGGCAAACCAGAGCAAGGTTCTCCTTCTCCAGTTTGAGATGAACACAAAATACATAAGAAAAAAATTTCAGTCATGGTCCAGACCACTTACACCAATCTTGGGACACTTCTGCCAAAATCTCCATGTTTCTGTCAATACACTTGTGGATTCTGAATGCTTTTTGGTCTCCATAAATGCTTTATATTAAAATTCCTTAAGAGATAATTTCAGTAGTATGTCTTAAAAAAAAAAAGGCGAACGCAAACCATGGTTTAAACCAAGAACCAACTTTAAAACTACGGTTTAAACCAAGAACTTATTGGTTTAAACCAAGAACTAGATACAATGGCTGCTAACCCCCCTCCCCCCCCCCCCCCCCCCCGCCCCGCCCCCAAAAAAAAACACCACACCAAAAACCAGCAACAAAGCGAGGGAAATTCCTGCCCCCAAAAAAACCTGCAGTTTGGCGGTGTAATAAGCAATAAAAACAGGGTTTATAATAGAAAACAGTATGCAAATGTAGAACTCATCTGCATTGCCAGCCTTTCCTAAAACTGCCACAATAAAACGCTGTGGTAAGAGGATGTTATGGAGGTTGCAAATCCAAGCTCGGAAAACCGGCAGAATTAAGAGATAGCTGCAAAACCTTGACTTGCCTTTCTCACGCACTAAAAAAACCCTCTGCAGAGCCCACTGTCCCTGAGTGCACACAGCAGATCAGATTTGGTAAAACGAAGCAATCGTTCAGTATTTCTTCTTGTAACTCACCACACGACCCCAAGCCACGCACAGAATGAACAATATTTAATTTTCTCAGGGGCTCGAAGCCATGGCATTCATCACTACTCTATCCAGCTGCCTCAAAAGCTTTTGATTCACTTTCACAATATCTCTGCAAGATTTAAAAAAAAAAAAATATATATATATATATGTGTATATATATATATCATCCCCTCTGCAGAAACAATGGGAGCACAGATGGAGGCCAAGACTTTGAAAAGCATACACCAGTTTTGCTCCCTTGGTGATGTCCCTGGAGTCACCTTCGAAGCTGGACACGGAGCCCATGTCAGGGCACTGATTGAACAAAAGCCCCAAATCTTGAGGAGCCAGTATTCAGTATTTCAGTGCTGAAAGGGGACCAGCCCCTCGGTCTCAAAGCCATCCGCCCAAGTGACAGAGTGGTCAGATGAAGTCACAACCATAATCCTCACGTCTTGTGACTTAATGGACTAAAAGCGTTAAAACTGCAGATATGCTGCGTGTAAAAATTTCACCTAAGGTGTTAACTGGAAGCTTCGAGCCAAAGTAACGCCTTTTTGAAGCGCTGAACATGGCTTTTTGTAACATGCCTGGTTATTACCTTGGTTTGAGCTCCTTTAAGGAGCATCCACCTGTTTCACCCACCAATGGTTTCCTCCAACTGCTTTTTGTTTTCACACTTTATTAGTGAGACTTGTGGCAATTTAAGGCTCTGTTGTGGACTTAAGAGACATAAATTGCAGCAACACAGGGGTGGGGGTAAGAGGAAGTCCAACACAGCAGCACTTAAAGCACTACACACAAAAAAAATTAGATTCAAAAGAAACTTAATAGAATTTTATCTCCACACATTTTCAAATGGCAAGTTTCACTAAATCAGTATCAGCGTATCCTTGAACGGCCCCTTAATCTGTTACCACTCTTAAGGCTCAATATGAATTAAGTGTCCTAATCCTTAAGCGAGACAGAAATAAACTGTTTACAAAAGTTCCTCCAAAGAAAATCAGAAAATTGCCTGATTTATAACTCAGCGCTTTTACCGATTTAATATAGAAGCACAGTCAGAGTCCATCTACATCCTAGAACTGTGATTTCATCTGCCAAATTAGTATCAAAACCACTCTGACATCAATGTGATCTCCCAAACCTGTGAGACTGCGACTTGTGCAAAGCAACCGGTGTTAGCCGTCTATACCCCCCAGGAACACCAGAACTAACGATGTCTAGATGCTTACATAAGAAAGGATACAAACTGCAAATTATTATTATGAAAGTACTGTTTCAAAACAAAACAGTCAATTTCTTATGGAATGAAATCTAAAATAGAGCTGAACATCATTTTTCAAGCCAACACTGATGTTAATGTTAGCCGTAAAAGCTTAATGAAGTGCCTACAGGAGCCAGGGCTTGATAAAAATGCAGCTTAATCTACCATGCACTATAGGAACAGGCAGAGGACGGGAGGAGGAATGCTACAGCTCCTTCCTTTGCCAGATGTGGCCACATCTGCATGCATCTACAGCGAGCTGTGGTGCAGCATCAGGCAGCGGTTGCTTAGCAACAGGGGGGGCTGCTCCCCCGGGTACCAGGCTCTGCCAAAAGCCCCCTGAGCTGCCCAGAGCTTTGGGGCTTGCTCTTGGGGAGGGGAAGGGATGTCTTTTTTCAGCTGCCGGGTGGTTCCTGGCTCCTTCAGCCTCCCCCGGAGGTGCCCGACAGCTGTGTGGGACCGGCAGCAGCAGAGGGGATGCACCAGAAGACACCACTAGTGGGATGATGGAACACCCAGGAATCCCACCGGCACCCTGCACCCTGTCTTGCAGGAGGACAAGGAGACTTGCTTCTGCCTCCTGGTCAGCACGCACTTAAACAGGTTTTGCTATGTGCTAGAAGAGCTTTAACCAACAGGATGATGATAGTGGTAGAGGAACAGAAACCACAGCAAAATACGCCCCAGCAATACCTGCGCTGCCTTTCAGCGGCTTGCCTTCCCAGAGGACGAGAGCTGTGTTTCCAAATCACATCACGGTTATTACTGCAGTTAAGTAGCACATGTCACGGGTGCAATGCTCTGCAGACGAAAAGCGGAATCAAAAATGCCTATTCCTGATAAACTGTTATTTGTACGGGTGTTTTATAGTACAGGTTTGACCAAGTATCACTGTATACAGCTGCGTATTTCCACACAGACTATTTCCTCAATACCTCTGCATAGCACCAAACTACAAACAGAAGTCCTCCTGCCCTCTCCCTTTACATCCCTCTAAACTAACAGTATTGAGGGGAAAAAAACTACACTACTGGGGGGGAAGGGGGCAGAAAACTGCCTTGGTTGGCCTTTTGGGGTAGATATCCATTACTGTATACGGCCTTCAGACGGCAGGCGCATTAGAAAGATGAGTAAGTGGATGGAGTTACATTACTGTTATGACTCCAGTGGTAATTTCCTGCCTTTTCATTATTTAACTGAGGCATGCTGCGTTTTCTACTGAATCTGTTATTTGTCATGTAGACCATTCTTTTAACGCGTGCAACTTAACACCTCAGTCAGCGCTGAAATTTATCCCATCTGACATCTCTATATGTTAGCGAGCATCTCAATTCACAGCCTTTCAAATGTCCCTCTCATATATCCTTGAAAGAATTTAGGCTAAAGGATGGCCGTAGACACTGTTATGATACCGACCACAAGAGTACTGTATATGAGAATACCGGATCATTTTATGAACCGGTTAATTCAGACATTTATAATTACTGCTGTTGACAAATCCTTCTTACAATGCAACATTCGATGCTCAAGTGATGTACATATTAATGAACATGGAGCTTGTGATAGTAGCAGAATACTTAATTTTTTAAAAATTAATGCAGCTCTGTAGTAAAAGCACCCATAAAGCCCTCCGGTAAAGTAGAGTTTCAACCTTTCAGAACCGATCTACAGTACGCATCTGCTCTGTCAGAGCCATTTGGATCAGACTGCTGTAAAAGATGGGTAGGTCAGCTGAAGAGTAATCAGAAAGAAGTTTGCTGGAAGAAATTCCCAAGCAAAAATAAGAGTGATCACAAACACCTCTTTCACACCTAAAGAAAGCAGACCAGAGTTCAGCTCATCTGAAATTCAAAATCTCCAGCCTTCACCTCTAATAAATCAAAGAATGAACGCAACCATTTCTTGTAGCTTTCCTGTGATTCACTGAAACTGCAGGAGTGAAAAAACAGACAACAATATTTAAGCACCAGTCACAGAAAGATTTGGCATTATTGTTTTTGTCAATCTCTGCTGCAGAATCAGAGTCCAAGGCAGGCAGTACCGCACCGAATGGCAATTAGCCAGCGTGAACTGACAAAACTCTATTAAAACATAACTGCATCCATGGTGTCATGGAATATGATCTAACGAGCTAACGTCCACTGCTTAAGCTTTGGGTAAAATGTGCTACATTGCATTTTAAATTAAATTTATCAGAGTTGCTACAAGAGCAATTATCATTAAAAAACTGAAAAGGCAAGCTTGCTTTAGAAACTACTAAGGTTTGCAACCCTATCTTTCTAAGCCATACCTTAATTTTAAAATAAATACATTTAAAACATTTTGCCTGCAAAAATCTTATTACTAGATTGATCCAACCAAACCTCAATATATGCTATCCTCTGCGAAAACCATGAATCATCATTTAATACCATAAGCAGTTTATTAATTCATGTACAGGTATCTGAAGAACTTATAATGCTAGAACCATCAACCTCTGAGATCAATACAGGAAGCCCTCTCACATTCAGTAAGAAGTTAAAAAAAAAAAGAGGAAAAAAAAAATCAGGTCTCTCTAGTTAGAGCTACCCAGTGTTTTGTGTTTTAAGAATTCGTTTCTCCCCCTCTCTTCTTTCCTGAAATAGGCTGCTTGACATTTAAAAATAGACCTATTCTTCATTTTAAAATGCATTTCCGTGACTCAGAAATTAAAGTGGAAAAGACTTATTAATTCATCTAACCAAACTTCTTTGTAATAAAAGCCTACCCTTTATTTTGCGTTGTTCAGACTAGAGTCAAGCGATGACTAGCACCAGTTTCTCCCAGAATCGATACCTCAAAGCACCACATCCCCAATATCCAGATAAGAAAACCTTTTTGTGTTCAGAGCCACCTCATTGTAAGCCACTTAGCTTGCAAATTATGTCTAATTTGTGAAGAGTTTATCTGCGTTTACTCCCTCTTTTAAAGTCCATGCCTTCAGACACTAACTTTGTACTAAGCCAGGCTCTTTCTACCAATGTGTTGGCACAAACCACCAAAAATGTAAAGCCAACTGAAAAAAAAACAAAAAAAAACCAAAAAAAACCACCCCAAACCACAAAGATTTTGGCATAGAATACGGGCATAAACTCAATACCTAAATATCAGAAGACAATCCTAGGTGCTGTAATGTATTGGAAGCTCACAGAAGAAATGCAAAGTCCTCCTCTCACTCCTTTTTCCATGGTCTTCCCCCAAAGCACAGCCCATCTACTAACAGGTATGAACAAATCCAAGGACTTTGGTCCCCCGCCTCACAGGTTTCTCCTTGCCTTGACACTCAGACCCAGCATCTCCCCTCTCTCTAACCTACACTGCCCACCCCACCGGGTGACAGGCAGGTCTAGAAAGCTGCTGCACGACCTCATCACAGCTAATTAGCAGACTAACCTGACTATATTTATTCTGTTTTCAGATGGTGGGTGCTCTCCCACATACCAGTGAAATTAAGAAGTAACAAGTACTTGAGTAGTATTGACAACTTGACAGATACCACCCAGGACCAGCTTTCTGGCTCTCCAAACGAGAACCAAATGCTGGAGCAAGTCAGGCGATGACACAAGGACCAGAGGAAAAGCAATGAGACAGTCATCCCAAACAGCCCAAGGAGCTGTAGCCATATACCAGGGGACTTCCCCACGAACCTTTGACAATCGTGTGGCTTGCCAGCACAGACGCCACGCGTTCATAGAATAGAATCATAGAATTGCCTAGGTTGGAAGGGTCCTTTCAGATCATGGAGTCCAACCATCAGCCTGACGCTGACAAAAACCATCACTACCCCATATCCCTCAGCACCACGTCTACCTATCTTTTAAGTCCCTCCAGGGATGGCGACTCCACCACTGCCCTGGGCAGCCTCTTCCAATGCTTGACAACCCTTTTGGTGAAGAAATTTTTCCTACTATCCATCCTAAACCTGCCCTGGCACAACTTAAGACCGTTTCCTCTTGTCCCATTGCCTGTTCCTTGGGAGAAGAGACTGACCCACTCTGGCTACCCCCTCCTTTCAGGGAGCTGTAGAGAGCGAGAAGGTCTCCCCTCAGCCCCCTTTTCTCCAGGCTGAGCACCCCCAGCTCCCTCAGCCTCTCCTCATGAGACTTGTGCTCCAGACCCCTCACCAGCTCCGTTGCCCTTCTCTGGACACACTCCACCAAGACATCAACATTACGCTAAGACCAAAAAATAACTCAACACTTACATTGCACCAACCCCACTGACCAAACAGACAAAGATATTTGTGCATGAAGATACTACCACAAACCCAAAACCGTAAACAGCTGGAACCACAGTGTCACCAAAGAAATAACCACTGTAAGACAGTTTCCTACACAAGTCTCATTTGTAAGAAGGACTCCTTACTACTCCACATAGCCAAAAAGGTAGCGACCTGCTGGATGTGCGCCTCTCTGCAGGGAGGTCCAGCCATGGCTTGACCCCGCGCCCAGCACTATGCAGTTCTGGTGCAGAAGAGCCGGAGCACAGCCCTCACCAGCAGTCACCGACCCGAACCCAAAGATCAGCCAAGTAAGGCATTCCTGCTCACATGAGCTGGGAGGACAGATCCGACACGAAACACCTGTGTCAACAGAAAACATGTATTGCACCTATTCTGTGAAGAGAAGGACCTGTTGATTCTTTTTCCTACATACCAAGGCCAAAGGAACTCATTTATAACGCTGGGAAATCACAGCTCCCTCGCTTCTTCCAATCCAACAGAACAACAGTCTTCAAAACAGGAAAGTTTGTGGATACTAAAAAGACCATTTCTGACAACCAATAACAACCATTTCTGACTTACTGGTTGTCACCCTACTCTAACTTAAAACTGATCATCACAAAAGGAGTAGAGTCTGCATTGTCCAATCTTTTTTTTTTAACTCATCTCAAAATTTTTGAAGAAAGAAGGTTTGTTAAAAGTGCACAGCTCTCAGTATATTGGATTTAAAAAAAAACAAACCCAAATCGTCTTCTCCTATGTTCAAAAAATGATGTACAGTCAAATGGAACTCAATTCTCCCATATTTTCAGGAAAAGTATTCTCTTAAATTCACCTGCTAATGTACAAAACCCACCAGAATTGTGGTTTACATAGAAAAATATTACCAGGTTTCCTATTTTCTTATTTCCAACCAATTCTGCTTTTCTTTTTTTCTTCTTTAGCCTTAATTTCTCTGTCATCTGACAGTGGGGTTAGGTAGTTCCATACTGTATTTTGCCTCAACCCAAAACAACTGCACTTAACATTACAAGGAAAATAACGCAACCTGATTGCGCACATTCCCAAATATAAACTGGTCATAAGCTCGTGCTTATGTAAGGTTTTACAGCTTATTCTCCCCTAGGAATAGGGTTCTTGGGGGTACGGATGGTGGAAACAGATATGTCACCTCTCTTCTTCCTGAACATTCATGAAGAGTCATAGCTGTTTCCAGGGGAGGCAGGTGTTAGCAGACATTAAACCCCAAAACCATGTAGGCTCATCTCCTCCCCTTCAGTCCGCATGTGTGCCTGAAAGCCACAGTTGTTTACACTCATATTTTCTTAAAGCTCATCTGCAGCCAAATGGGAGACTGTGAGTCTGGCTTTCCAGCCTGTTCTTCCAGCATCAGCATCTCCTGACAGCGCACACTCATCTTTGGGAACTCACAAACACTGATCGCTCACGTACCAGCACAAAGATAGGAAGACACAGCACACACTTTGTTTCTTAGACTACTGCTTCAGTGAAGAAATCACTTCTAAACCTCACAGAACTAACCCATGGGAATCCGAATCCATGCCATATTACACACTCTCTGTTTAATGCCATCCAAAACCACTTTTTGTAAACAATGAGGAAAGGAAAATCCTAAAGCATTTGTGGTAAGAGGCCTCGGTAAAAAAAAAAAATCAAAAAGATAAAAGTACCACTTTTCAAGTTATACTAATTTTTTTAACTGTCTTCATTAGCCTTAGCACCATTGCACGGCTTTACCGATTAGCGCAGAACATCAAGATCGACGATAATCACATGTGCTATCAATCAAGGGCACAATAGAGGAAAATTAAAAAGGACTACTTGAAAAACAATACAAGCTTTAAAGCCTCACCTCTTTCCTCGGAGTCCAGTAGCCATCAACCAGTTAAAATAATCTTTGCCTCCTGCTTTCCTTTGCATAATTCTGAGCTTGTCTTAATCTCTCATTAATCTTTCCTCTTGCTATTTCCAGTCACCCAGGAACACCCAAATATTCATCCCATTCTCATTTTGCAACAAAGAAGAAATAACGGCAGCTCTAGCAGCTATTTTTTTCTTTACTATTTCAGAATGATTTCTTATCAAAAAATGTAAAATAAAGTTTATTTTACATGTTAGCTCTGATGAAGTTTTAACCCAATTCTTGGGAAAACCGTTGGCATCCTAACTTCCCAGTGTTTTGAAGAAAAACCCTACCTTCAAAACAGCTGTGCCAAATCTCGTTTACCCTGGGTTTCGACTACTCACATCCACACAAAATGAATATAAGCGGCTCGCAAAATCCTAACGGCGTTTGGTGCTGCCAGCTCGGTGCTGTGAGCGGAGACACGGCGTCAGAATATTGGGAATAAACCGGGCTGATGGATTTGCCAGAGAGCCGGGAAACCTACGGCTGAAATTTACAGCCCAGAGCGGTGTTCCCTCTCTGCTGCAAATATAGTCTATCCGTGGTTCGCCAGGGGCATTTACATCTTTCCTCGCAACCTCAAAAAGCGGAGACGCTCTCAGTTCATCAGGGAGAAAACTGCAAGGTCTGGGGTTGGATCAGTTTCCCACACACCGCCGTCTGGAGCCGGTGCCCCAGGTCAGGCTCATCCCTGCCCAAAAACCTCTCCGCCGCCTGAAAACCACCGGCAGGAAAGGAAGCGGGACTGGGATAAGGGCGGCTTTATCCGTGAAGCGGTTTGCCCAGCGCACCGTTAACGCGGTACCGTCGGCAGCCCCCGGCCCCGGCCAGCCCTCACCGGCCCCGGCCAGCCCCTCCGCCCCCCCGGGCCATTAGAAGTTGACAGACGAACCAGGGCTGAGGCGAAGGGGGCGACCCTCGGTCCTGCTCCTACCCGGGGACCCTCCGGCTGCCCCCCCGCTTACCTGCCAGCCCCTCAGCAGCGTCCCCCGGCCCCGCGCTCAGCAGCGCCGCCGCCCGCCCGGGGCAGAGCGCGGCGCCGCCGCCCTCCTCCTCCTCATGGCCGCCCGGGCGCGGCAGGACAGCGGCCCCCGGGCGCGGCGGGGGCTGCGGTGGGCTCGGCTGGGCTCCGCTCCGCTGCCTCCCCGCCTCACCGGCCGCCTACTCCGCCGCCGCGCCGCCCAATGGCTGCGGCGGCGCGGGCAGCCCACCCGGCTCCCGCGATACTTGGGGCTCGGCCCGGCGGAGCGGGGAGGCGGCGAGGTGGGTGTCCCCGCGGAGGAGGCGCGGAGCTTGCCTCAGCCGGGGGGGCGAGGAGGTGGGGGGAGAGGGAAGGAGGGGCGGGCAGGTGCGGGGAGGCGGCTCCTCGTCTTACAAACTGCGGCTGCCGGGAGGGCGGCGGCAAGGGGAGATGGTGGACGGCGGGCAGGGGCGCTGAGGGGAGATGGTGGACGGCGGGCAAGGGCGCTGAGGGAAGGTGGTGCTGAGGGGAGCGGGTGGTGCTGCCGGGTCCCCGCCGTGAGGCGATGCGGGCGCCCCTCCGCCCTGATAAACCCCTAATTTGCGGTGGAATCATGGACGCGCTCCCGCCCCGGGGTCTGGGCAGCTGCTGTACCCGGGCGGCTGCTCTGCCCCGCTCCGGGCCCGTCCCGGCCCGTCCTTCCCTTCGCTGGTGCATTCCCCGTTAGGTTTTTGGTTGCCAACGGATCGAAGGGTAGAGAAAACGGTGTGAAAACCACAAGAATAGACACCATCCATCAATTATATTAGAGTCATGAAAAGTGTTTGCGCTCCAGGTCAGTCCCCAGGTGATGTGGGGTGCAGGAGGCCTGATCTGCACCCAGAGCCAGCACTGCCCCATAACCCTGGCGGGCTTTCAGTCGGTTATGGGTCGGCAGCCATGAGGGGTGGCCAAGGTAGCCCAGTCACCCTTTGGACAGGTTATTAAGTGCCTCCTGTTAGTGTTTTCTCCAGTTTCCCGGTACCGGAGGGAAGCACACGGAGTCCTGTTAGGAGCAGCTGGGCGTCGAGCCATTCTTACCCTCTGGTCCCAGCCCCAGATCCTGCAGGAGAACCGGTAGTAAGTTAGGGTTACATCTCAAAATGTTGTATTTCTCCATTTAAAAATAAATAAATAGATTGAGTAATTGTTGTTGAAACATGTGCCCCAAAGCAGGTATATTTCACCATTCTTCAGGTAAAATTCAGAGGAATTTTACTCAAAGAGCACCCAAAGAGCCTTTACACCCGAGCAGAGGAGTGCTCTCGTGCACGTGCGGTTAGGGTGTTTTTTACAAATCATCACCCCCAGATCTTAGAGGCTGTAGTTCTTGCGTCAAAAGTGACAGAGTGTTTTCAGCATTGGCTGAAATTTTACTACGTTTGTGAGGGAAACCTCGCTCATTAGAAAAGGAAAGCAAAACAAACAAGCTAGCCATGCTGTTTACGTGACCAGCCAGGCAAGGATTGCGCAGACCTTAACTTTTCTCTCAATGGGTAGTGAATAAAAGGTCTGGGAAGTTTTGTATTTTGATCAAGCGAGCCGATTTAGTGTGCTCCTTTCACCTCTTCCTGCCTGTGTGCGACCAGACTTGGCAGCACTAAGCAAAGTGAAAAAGTCCTGACTTAGAACATTTTGTTGTCAGTTGAATAGTATCCTTTTTTGACACTGAAAACTGACTGCATAAACTAGCTGCCTTGATAGAAGGATGAGAAACATCTTGGTACTTTGTATTTCTTGTTCACCTAACAAAATAATTAATAAAAGCATTTTTCGGTATGTTCTAAAATAACATGCGTAAATGATTTTACGGCCTTTGTTTTTATTCTCAAAACATACCGAAAGATTGCTCGGAATTTTTTAACGTTTCTTTGGGCTACAAAGTCTGTTCAATGTACATGATATACAGCCTTTAAAGAATTAAATGATTCCTAAGGTGGACTCTATATAAGCAAAGCAGAGCACTCAGCCTAGTGCTAGAGGGCGAGACTGGAAATCCACAGTTCCGTGCATCTCGGAGGATGAGCGAGTCAATTTCTCTGCATTGCAGCTTTCTTATCTCTAACCTCGCCCCGGCCTTGTAAGCACTAATTGCTTCCTGTAAAATATGTTAAGAAGCAGAAGTTGCCTGTATAAGTGCAAAGTATTCTTTCTCTCTTCATTTTTCATACTGATAGTAGGATATTTGCTCCCAAGCAGGAAAACGTGAGCTATCATGGTAGAAGAAAACAGAAATTCACGGAGTTTGGCACCCTTAAAACAATACTCTCCCATAAAACTAATACAGAAGAAACAGCAAAATTCAGTGACTGCATTATTCGTTCAGTCCTAATGCCGTGTTAGATGCCGGGTAATGCCGCCCGTTTGAAAGAGCAGTATAAAAATGGTTCAGAGCAGGTTTGTCTCACGGAAGGACTTTTTTCACCAGCTGACTAGTAACCATGCACTGTCACAGCGCAGAAGCATTCACTTCTCAGGATAGTTTTCCTTTTAGTTCATGTAATAGACAACTGCTGTCTTTATTCCTGAGAATAACCAACCTCCAAATGTTACTAAGATACTTGCTTTCAACAAGCTCCTGACAGTGCTGCCGCACAGATCTGTAAACTAATGTGTAAAAGATATTTGCCGCGTCAAAAAGATTTTATACTTCATTTTCCCCTAGTTGTTCAGAACTAGATTCCTCTGTAATAGCGGTTAGTCTAGTTTGTCAGCTATTATTTTCTGGTTTTCTTATCCTTTAATATATTGTGGCCAAATAAGGAAAGTCTTCTCTCTCCAAAGTTACGTTATATGGCATTATATAGTATTAGTGTCCTTTTTAGAATAATGTATTCCAGACAATTGAAGAATGCAGAATAAAGCCACAGAGGCACAAGAGTGAATAAAACATGCAAGCGTAGGTACACAAACTTGAAGTGTGTGGCTTGTGTAACACTGTGGTGTTTGCACCAAAGCATCTGTTTTGTAACTTACCGTGCGTGGGCCACTTGGCGGTAACCATGACAAACGACATCCCATTTTTTCAGGAAAAAAATTCCATAATACCTAATGTATGATGGTAAAGGGCACATTAGAGAAGAATGGACATACTTGATTGAATCAAAGGCAGTGATCTGGACTGGGTGCTTGGAAAACAGTATAAGAAATAGCGAAAATATAAAATAATTCTTCCCTCAGCAGTCTGCACTTCCAGCAATTAGCAGTGTGGAGTTTCCACTGTGGGGGCTGCATTCAGACCATCGCATTTAACATCCATTTATAGATCTTCTATGAATTTTTCTTAACATCTATTTTAATCTGTTTTGACTTTTGGTTTCAACAACAGCTTGAGCCATAGAGTTCTAAGATTACTTACACATTTTGTATAAAAGTACCTCAACTTCACCACATTAGCTGTATGCTTGCTGCTTGATATTCTTACTGGGTGGTCTTCCATTCTGAGAATACTCTGGTATTCTGAGAAACAGTGGACAATCATTTTAATATATGTTTTATGACATCTATGATTTCACGGGCTGCAGTCTTTCTTCTCCCTTAGCCTTACAGGCAGAAGGAAAGTCCAGGTCACATCCCCTTACACGAAAGCCACTCTACATCTCCACTCATCCTCATCGTTCCCTATGCTTTTTTTGTAGGGTTTGTGGGTTTTTTTCCTACTAGAACTTTTCTTTTTCCCTCCCAGAGAAAATAGGAATATAGAACATCCCTTTGCTTTCCAGATACCTAAGCGGTATCACAGTCCGACTGGGTATCACTAGGTTGAGTGTGTGAGCTGCGTAAGTTCACGCCTGCTCAGCTTTTACAGGCTGGAATTAAATAGCGCCTAAATAAAACCAATGCTTTTTCTTGGCAAGTACTTTTAAATATTGCGTTGCATTATTTAAAATGTGTATAGTGTTGTGCCAAAAAACGTATTCCTACCTCTACTGGAATATCTACCGTGACCTTCTAACCAATCTGTCATGACAGAAGGTAACCTTTTTTATTCTGGCAGGTGAGGCTGGAGAAAAAAATTATATATATTTATTTCCTAGAACAGATCCTTTGACTTGTGTATGATCTTATGCAGAAAGGAAAACAAAGCTGGAGGAAGAAGCCAATTTGTTTTCATCTGAATTTTACATCAATAATTACACAAAATATAGAATGCTTTCCCACCACCTAATAGAAATAAAATGGGCTGATAGATAACAGACTGACAGTTATTGCATGTATACTGCCTTTCAGTGTAATTCATTTATTATTTTTTAGGTAATAGCTGCCTATACTGTTCTACTTACTCAATTTTATTGCTTTTGCTATATTACCTTTTCAAATGCAGAACCGCAGGTAAACCAAAGGTAACTATTCATCAAACCCATGAAGTATCATTTATAACATTAAAGCAATCCCAGCTAACGCATCAGTTAATCCCGTACCTCCTCTGACGGAGACTTCCTGTATGACTACACAGCCTGGTTTTACCATTTGGAAAGAAATGGGATAACCTTTGAGATAAATTTTCCTGCCCTACATGAGAAGGTTGAAATACCCTTGCATTTAAATACTTTATGCCCTGTACTCCCTTTATGTCTTGAACACAAATCTTAGAGCTCTTTTAAAGTGGGGTATGACACTTAGTCCACTCATCTGATATAGTAGGTGTGTGTAATGATAAATTAGATACATTTGGCAGTAGTTCAGTTACTTCAGACTTCAGTTTCTTCAGGACTCTTAGACAAATGTCATCTGGGCTTTGTGATTTAATTTCCTTTTTTCTTGCACATCTTAGTAACTGCCTGTGTCTTGCCTTCCTTATTTATAAAGGGTAAACCTCGAGCCGCTTCTTGCCAGTCCTGTCTTCGTAGAGTCATTTACCTCTGCTTCTGTTTTCTTAATTAAAGAACAGAATATATTTCTCTGGTAATGGAAGTGAAGTAAGGGCATTAGCATAAATACTGCTCCATGTTTTGCTTCTTATTTATATGCATCAATCTGCTACAAATTTAAAAAGATGAATAAGCTCAGTAAAGCTGGAAAACATACATAGAGCTGAGCCTAAACCTTTACACTGAATTTGAGTCTCTTTTTGCAGTTATGGACCCAGAAAGAATCTCAAACCTCAGTGAGCTGTGTTGCAGATCCTGTGAGAAGCTGGTTTTGAGCACCCTGAGGTCTGTATTTACTCAGCGAACCAACCTGTGTTGGAGTTGGTGAAGAGCATTTTCTTCTCATGGTTCCTCTGGATTAACAGCCTGCTGTTTGACTACGTGTGTACTGGAACTGGCACTCAGAGCTCTGCTCAGTACCAGTTAGTGGTGGTAAAAATAATATTCCAGAATTGTTTTCAGTTTGGGGGTGAGGATGATCAAAAGGACACAGGCACTTTTGGATGCAAAGCACTCATGATGCAAAAAAATATTTGAGACAATCCTTTTTGCTCTGAATTCAAAACACTGATATCCAGATGCGTATTTGGCATTATGAGAGAATTAATTTTGTCATCAACCTATTTCTTTATGTTTGATAAAATTTCATTTCAGAAATAAAGGATTTATAGCTTACTTTCCCTCAATGCACATTATCATTTATATAACTGACAGCTTCAGTTGTTAAAAGCAGTACATGAAGTTTTTTCCAATAAAGGGCTCACATCTTTCTGACATTTATTACAAGTTTATTACATCTATACCCTTCTCAGCGAAGCCATTTCATTCATTGTGGGAGTGTCTGAAGCACAGATTTTTCATTATCTGTGACTTCCCATTAATTTTAGGCCAGAAGTGGTTTCCTTTTGGCTGGTTGTTAGAAACAGGAAGGGCATAAAAACACACAAAGTCAATTAAGCTAAGAAAACTCATTTGGGATGGAAGGGGAAGGTTAAGGTGCGCTTGTGTTTTTTTCCCAGGGGATGTGTCTGCCTTCTCAGAGTAGAGAGAAGGTGGGTTAGTCACTCTTTTGATTTACTTTAGAATAAAAATCACTGCCTAAAAGACTGAGTGAACTGGTTATGTGATACACAATGTTTTCACTTCTGCATCAACATCACAGTGGTTATATTAAGACAACAGATTCCTTAACTGGGTGCCTGACTGAGCAGCATCCTTTGTCCCAGAGTAGATAGGAAATCAAATTCTAGAGGACGTTTCTGTATCTGCACACAGATGCTAAAATCGGGTTGCATGTTCACCTGTGGAGGAGGAGGGCATCCCGTGCCAGCTGGACTCAGTGCCAGAGAACGGTGCCGGGCAAGTTTAATGTACTAATACAGATGAAGCCTTAAGGAGCCTTCCTCCAAGTCCTAAAATCAGTACACATAACTGCGTCTATTGGGGGCCCACGGTTGCAATCCTAGCCCCTGAGATCACCGAGCTGAGCTAGTTTGATAGTTTTTCCCTTATGCAGGACAGGATCTGGTCTTGTGTCTAGAAATGCATCAAATTTCCATATTTACAATATTTGCTTTCGGTTCTTGGTAATGTTCTAGGTGTCAGATAAAGATCTGACACCCTGCCAAACCTCAGTAACAATTTTGATCACGTCTACGCTAATCATTTCTCTAGTTCATAATAAAGCTTACATGATAAATGAAGACATCATCTTAGTAAAACTCAATTTGCTTTGTCATACAATTTATCTTTCCCCTTCAAATGATCTCCTTTTTTAAAATTAAAACTTCTGTTACTAGCATTATCCTACCAATTGTTTGGGTTTTTTTTTCCTTTAATCTGTGCTTCCAATCTCCGTCTGCATGAAGGGCAAATTGTACTTCAAAATCTTATATAGCAACAATGCTTTATGAATATTGGAAGTCATATAGCTTTCTTATTAAAAATAAAAAGTGTCTTGAATTCACACCATAAAACTGCCTTTGGGATTTCAGCACATGTTCTCCTGGAAACCTCAGAGGCGTTGATCAGAGAGATTACTGTCTTTTTGGTCTCAACTCAGAGGAAAAATAATGTTTTACAAACTCAATTAGAGATCTTGAAAACAGTAAAACCGTTAGAAATGGCAGTCTCGAGTCGAAAACATGAAATGATAGCAGGAGTTTGATCTAGCTCTGTGCAGGTCGTGCTTGAAACAACTCATAAACCACAAGAGAAATAATTCACCCAGGGAAAAGGGAGGTTGGCAAACCCAGGAACATCTAAGTTACTCCCTCAAGAGCGAATGAGGAAGTTTATCTTCCTTTGAGATGGCAATGGTTAAATGGAGTTATCTATATTATTTTTCTCATTTTTGTTTCACGTAGGTAATTGTAACTTGGAAGTAAAATGGGCATTCTTTCTAAAATCAAGATTACCCTTCCTTTGACTGCGAACGAAATGATACTTTAAATGCACTTGTTGCTTACAAAAACAAAGGTAGCCATAAATACCACATTATAATTGGGTGGAGTTTCGGGCTGGCGCTGCCTAGGAGGTGTCATTTTGTCTGGTCTGGTAGACTTTTTCTGATCATCTCTTTTCAGTTGGACTTCACACAAAGCTCAGAGGGCATGGTTGCCTGCCACCTCCTTTCAACCCAGCAGGGCAGTGCATAAATCATTCATCAAGGGTGTAGTAGACCTGTAAATAATTATCAACTCTGATCGAGGAGGCCTGAATGGGTATGTTGGGTCTCCCAGGTGTGAGCTGCGTGCAGACAGCCTGCTGGTGAGCAAGGCCTAGGGCACTTCAGAGCCGAGCTTTTTTAAATATCCCTGCTTATAGAGCTCTGCATCGTCGGAAGGGGCATATTCCCATCCTCAGGAGGTGGCACGTTAGCTGTCTGCTGCAGGCAGAGGGACACAAAGGCCTGGAAGCCCTGCTTTGACATGCTGCTGCTGCATGCAGAGGGTGGTGTGCTGCTTTAGGAATTTGGTTGGTGTAAGGGTGGCAGCCTCCGTGTCCCTGTGCATCCCCCTGTGTACCTGGACGTGCTAGCGATGGACGGTAATTTCGTGCCACTTCAAGTGAGCAGGCTTGGGTCCAAGTCCCTGCTCGGAAGGCTATCTAACAGGAGAAAATTAAACATTGATTGGAGGCAGGCTTAGTACCCAACTATCCACATCATCACCCTGCCTTCTTTCTGGCCCAATTAATACTTAATGATTCTGTACAAAGTGATACGGCTTTAATAGGATGGACTGAGAGAAATTTCCTTCCTGCCTCATTAGCCAGCAGTCTCCCGAGCTCTCATGGGAAATGGGAGCTGCAGGCTGAAGTTCTCTTAGGCAGAGGAGGAAATTCAATCCAAGTCCTGGCATCCTGTCTGGGCTCTGCAGCCACTGAACTGGGACCATGCCAGAGGCACCCGCGGTACCTCCTCTCCCAGCCAGAGGCACACCACCAAATAATGAAACTCACAGCAAATTCTCCACTGTATGGTGTATAAGCATGTTAGTATGTGCTAAACATTGTATTCTTAATTTCCAGACTAATATTCATGGAGTGCGATTTGAGAAAACTACAGCAGTATTTTAATCAGAATTATTCACCTGAAGTAGCTGTTAGATATTTATGGCATTAATTCAGGCGTAATGGCTTTCTGCCTAGGGAAATCTTTCATTTTAATAACACATAGATCACATCCAAGGGTGACCTCATTCATATTTGGAAAACAGATATTCTATATACAGTGTTTTCTGGGAGTTAGTTTCGCTTCTGTCAGTAACTGCTGCCACATTTTAAATGAGATATCACATTTTCATATGTATAATAGCAGCCAACAATCCTTTTGGCTCAAAAATAAACCGCAAATGTTCTTACTTACAAATAAATGAACAGTCATTACCCATTGTGGTGTAAACTCGGTGTCTCTCAACACATTTGCATTTACTCCGTTCAAATGCAGAGGGCTTTGGCCTCGGTACCTGCAACAATAACAGAAATATTACTTGTAAAGAAATAAAATGTGCTATAAAAGGAGAAACTAAATTTCCCATTGTAAGTACCCTTTCCAAATGTTTTCCCGAAGCATTACCCAAATGTCATTTATATTGCTTGCAGAATTTCCCTTGTTAAAAAAGGCATTAATTTGGTTTGCTTTTGCAAGGCATTACACGAATCCATCTGAAACCATGCAGTTCATTGAAATCCTTCTTGCGGTGGGAAGATGCCACCCACACCTTGGGAGAGCATCTGCTGTGTTGTGTCAGCCTCCAAGGAACGTTCAAACCTGGAAGTGCCTTAATTGCCTCCTTCAGTGCTGCTGTCAAAATTTCGCGCATGACAGAAGGTACGAGGTTGCTATCAACCATTAACTTCTTCCTACCTCAGTTAAGGTTTGTAACTCCACCAAAAGAATTATTATAGCTTTCTCCTGCCTCTCTGCCTACCCTGAACAGAGCAACGTGTTTACATATGGGTTCACTCATACTGAAGCAGCACGTAGCTAAGAATGAGTTAAATTTCAAGTACAGTGGTGCACCGTGGGTTAAAATAAATTTTGAGTCTGCATAATAAAAGGATTTTAAAAAGTTGAGTTCTGTGACAGTGCTAATTTGTGAACAGCTGCCCAATTCTAAGCTTATTTATTTCAGACTTTCTCATAGAATTATGAGTGCTCTACTGCTGGAAAGGGAAAACCTTTCTAATTAAGTTTGTATAAAACAGGGTGCATTATTTACAACTCAGAATTGATTAGTTTCAGACTTTTTCTTCCTATTCATCAATTAATTAGTCAGAGAGCGGTTACAACACATTGACATCATCGGAAATTGTTCTATTTTATGCGAGCATAAAGCAGCATATAAATTGTTTACAAACTTCTCCTTATTAGGGATACTTCAGAGAATTTGAAAGCACAGATTTAATACTTACATAGATGTATACCTCGGGTTTTTCTGAGTACTCCCTCTTCCCAATTTAGGTAGTTAAAATGATACAGAAGCCTGTAGAGTAGGCGCCAGGCTGGATTCAGCTGGCACCTCTGAGCACCAGCGAAGCTCCTGTAATTCTAGAGAGTGCATTGGGGTAGAAGACGGATGTATGGGTATGGAGTCAAGCCAAACTTTGTGGATTTATTGGGTTTTGTGGCAAAAAGAGGGCTTTGTAAAACTGCCACTCATCCCCTCGCTCGCATCCTCCAGTTGGGTTTGCTGCTGCTGGTATCTTGCTCCAGGAAACTGAGCCCTTCTTGTGTTTTTATTCCAGTTGTTTCTTCTTTTTAAGATTAATCTTTTTATTTTTCACTGACACTGCAGAATCTCAAGGTGTTTTTTTTCTTTCCTCTGGTATCAGCCCCATCAATATTTTCCTTCCTGCAGCCACTAGACTTCCACTACAGCCCATTAGTCCTGGCCATGTTCGTTCTGTTGATCAGTTCTGATTTGAAAGAATGCTGTTTGCAGCTGAACTCAGAGTATGATTTCCTACCGCAAAGCTGTAACACCATTCATTCATTTTTAATGCTTTTTGTCCATTTGTCTTTTTTTGGGGAGACAGCACAGGCATTTGTGTATGTAGAAGCAAAATAACCCAATCTGATCTGATTACTCTCTGCTTACCAAAATGAAAATCCAAGTAGAGGAAATGCTCTCAAATGTCTCTTAATATGTAAAAGATAATTTAATATTTCATTTCACATAATTTTTGCAAGCCTTTTGCATCGGATACATCCTATTGTCAAATTCTTTCTTCTCTCTCCAGCTGTTCTGTCAATTACAAGAAGACTGCACATTATGACAGAAATTTGTGAAGACTTCATCCACAAATATCATGCCTTATTTGATTTTTGAAATTAGCATTTCACACCATGTCCTTAAAAACCTACTCTCTCTTTTCCCAGTCTTTGAAGGCTATTGACAGTTTCTCTCTTTCTCAATAATCACTTTTTTTTTTTCGTTTTGTAAAGGGAAAATATTAATATGATTTGTGGTACCTCCGATTTCTCCATTTCATACCTCTGAAAAATAATTATCACTTGGAAAATGCATTGATTTGAAAGAAAATTATTCCAGTCCTCTTTGAATTTCACTGACCGACTTCTGAAGAATTTGTTTTAGCTTGCACGCTGAAGTAGATAATTCCTTAAAATAGCACACCTTAGTAGTACCAAACATCCAAGTTTCTCTCTTCGTTTTCCAGGTGTATTCTCCCTTACGTCTGCATAGTTTGGCAGCAGCATCTAAATTTTATTTCTGCTATCCTTTTTTTATTTTATGACTGCATGATTTCAACCCACATAAATCCTAATTTGACCTCTGGTTAAACTCATCTTCTAACTGGCAGAGGGTCTCAGGCAGCAGAGTGACCAGAGCGAGCTTCTCGCACACGGGCTGCCTTGCGATTCGTAACCTCTGCGCTCAGGAGGTTTGTCATGCTAGTCCTTCCTCCTTGTTGCAGGTTTTAGGCATATCACAGGAACCAGGTCAAGAAATTAAGAAGACTGAATTTGCGGGACTGTGGCGCTGACCTTCCACTTCCATCAAGACTTTAAAGATTTTCTTGCAATTTTAGCTGTCAGCAGGTATGGAGTTAATATTACCGATTTTCTCTTGAGTTAGAAGCACAGAATAAGGTAGCATTATACTCCGTTCTTGCACAGGAGTGATGCTTAGTGTGGTACCATTGCTCTAGATTATTTATGTTGCTAAATTCGCACATTCTGTAAAAGCTGCTTGACACTTCATGTTGTTCTAGAATAGTATAGGTAGGCTATTGATCTGAAACCAATGAAACTGGCATCGGGAGTTCATTGTATTTGGTGGCTCCAAGCCCACTTTGAGCTAACGCAACAGTGCAGGAGTATGTCTGTTACAACATGGTTTTAATTCTTATTTCCAATCACCTACACAAGAGGATGGCAAACCTGCTCACCTCTGCATAAAGAAAGGAGATCACAAAGCAGACTGATGCCCTTATTTTTCAAGGAAGAGTAGACTTCCTGCTATTGAATAAAGAAACTCCAGACGCTAAGTCTAGCAGAATCTCCTTTCCTGGAGAACTCCTGAAATTCTCTTCAGCATGGTATCCCTGTGCAAAAACGGTCAGAGCTGATGGACGTCTACAACGATAGTCTGGTGCAAGTTATTAATGAAATAAAAGCCTAACAAAAAAAGGACAAACCAATAGATGGCTGGTAGAAATATACATAATTTACATAATAATACAGAATTTAAAATGTCTTAAAATGCTAAAGCAGTAATAGTGACTGGTGCATTCTGTTTCACATTTTAGAGGTGTTTTCATAGAAAAATATAAGATTATTAAATGAAATAATGCAAACTAACTACAGTGCCTGTCTATCAAGTGGCTCGGTTTCTCCCTCGTTTACTGCTTTAACCACAGCAGTGCAGTTAAATGATAGTGTTGTGGACAAAGCTGAAGAAACCAGTCATTAACACACCACCTGTGGATTCATAATGTTATAGCTTATCCTGCTTGAGTAATAGCTTTGTAAGGCCTCTATTACACAAGAATAATTCAATCTGCACTAACCATATCCCTATTTCAGTATTCAAAGAAAAAGAAGAAATCAGCACATCACTTGCAACCCAAGTACCATATTAATAGCCCACGTGACATCTGCTTTTCTTGTAAAATTGCTAAAAGCACTTACTTGTTCTGTGGCGTGCCTGTAGTGCGCAGCAGAGCGCCTCTCCACGGTGCGTCTCCATGCACAAGTCCTGACAAATGTGGCCATTTCAGCTTGTGGTAGAGAGCTGTTCGGAGCCATTGGTGCCAACTCAGGAATCTCTGCGTCACACTACTGCGAAGTGCGCAGCCTTGCCGGAGCCTGCGTTGCCCTGAAATCAATGCCGTGGGCTTCTAAGTCACTTACTGGTTTGCTTCTTAAGTGACCCCAGTCCTACCCGCTGGCCACGTGGGCCTGTTCATAAGTGTTCTGGGGACATCGCAAAGGAGAAAATAAGACATTTTCTTGCCAAGATGGAGAAAACGAGACAAACAAAATAGAAACAAGTTCTTGGACGTACAGCTGCTATTCACTGTGCTACAGATAACGCGTGCTCGCTGTCAGCACAGGCTGCATGGCTGCGTCACCAAACGTTTCACAGATGCAGAATAGGTAAGTGATTAAACAGCCAAGTGCTTCAAAAAGCCTACAGTAGCACGCTGTGTAGAAAACTCTAATGTAGTTGTATGTACAGGTTCACAAAAAATATTAATCAAATTAATATCATTTGGCTTGCTCCATGGCCAGCAGAGGGGTGGGTGCTTCCCAGCAGGAAAATCAGGGCAGCTGAGGGTCCTGCTCCGGAGCCGCTCTCCGTTGGCTTTCCAGGGAGCTCTGGCGGATGTTTTCTGGGGCTGAGGCTAACTTTAACCTTTAGAATATCCTCCCGTAGGCATTGGGAGCGCTCTGAAGATTGTTGCAATTAAATTGTCGGCCTGCAGAACTCTGCAGCGCACTGTGGAATCAGCGAAACCGGCCCAAGTAATATACATGCAGACAAACAGTGGCACTTTGAGGACGGAATTAAGGAGATACATAACCACTATTGTCAATGTACTTTATATTGACTACATTTAAAGTGCGCTCTCTCTCTCTCCATATATATATATATGCATTTTCCCAGCACAGAGGTCAAATGAAGTCAAATGATGCAGATGAACTAAATGTTATGGTTTTAGGAAAAAAATGCTGTATTCGTCTTTAGTATATCAACCAAAACAACAACCAACCCCCCTATGTTTTTGAGTGGTTATTATATTTTATGGTTTATGAGTTAAGAAGGAGCTGTAATAGGAAATGTGTTACTGTGGCGTAAGCATGACTATCGTAATAATGTGAGAAATGTTGATGGTGATTTTGTATTATGCAGTAAATGTTAACTTTTCACACAGTTTACATGGGTTAACTTGAAAAATAATTAATGCTAGAAAGCCAAGGTTACTGCTATTTGCAGAGGCTTTCTTTTTGAGAAATACGTTTTACATTGGCAGTCACAGAGATGTGCCAGTCATGGACAGTATTATCGTTAAAGACTAATAAAAGACTTAATATACCAGTTTTAGCTATTTGATACGTAGCTATTTTTCCAATACTATACAAAGTTTGTAATGGATTTTCACATCTTAAGAATGTCTATTTATCAGGAGACAAAAAAGCAATTGATTTATTTGTGGAAAGAAGCTACGATGTCTTTATTGAGTCTAATGTAGTGTTTTAGCAGTTCAGCAGTTAACTTGCCGGTTTTGTTTCTGAAACGTCCAAGTGTTTAATGTTTACACGATAGACCTCAGTAAAAACTGTACCATTTAAAAGAAAAACCCCGAACATACATTTTATTAAAAAAGACAAATCATTAAGAAATACACAAAGTAGCAGGAGTGTGAAAACTTTCTTTTTTCCTTTATGCTTTAAACTAGAGAACGGGACGACAGAGGTTAGAGGTTATCCTGCCAACAGCACAAGAGATGTGGCACAGATACGATTTTCTTTCAAAGCTGTGTAAGTAATAAGCTCTGGTAGTTAAAACGTAGGATGTAACAGATGAGCTAAGAGAGAATGCAAAGATCAGACAGTCAAAGATATAAAAAACTTTAATTGTCTCAGAAGCAGGCAAGTTGCACGGGAGCTAGGGGATAGGCTTAGCCACAAGGGTATAAGGAAAGTAATTCTGTAGAATAAAGACTCTCTTGACAAGCTAAACTATTTATCTGTACAGATTTTTATTATAGAAGAAACTGAAGAAATATCTTTTCTTTCTATGTAACAAAGGTAGACTATCACTGTGAGAGAGACGTCTGAAGTAAAAAAGCAGAGGTCAGATCAGACCAGCCAAATTAAAGTGCTGCGTAACTTCATGGCCAAATAATACTTTTCTAAGAGGTCTGCGAGAACCTGGGGAGTTACAGATAAAAGGCTGGTAATATAACCTGAAAATTAAAAATAGTGTTGTAAAACAGCTAATCTTCATACTTGAAAGCTGCTGGCCAAATCATCTTGTTTACATCAAATACTTCTTTTTAAGTGAAAACTTTTCTATCACATCAGCAAAACAGACGATGGTAGACAAGATCCGGATTAGCTCAAGTTTTTCAATAGATGACAAAATTCTTCCGAAGTATCCAAGAGACTAATCACAGAGGTAAAGACTGCCTCAGAGAGAGGGAGTCAGAAGTCTTTAGATATTGAAGCAAGCAAAGCAATTTAGGAGAATGGCAGACCAAATTCACTTGATAAATGCGACATGTTCTGAAAAGTATAGCCTGAATACTGATGAAACCTTAAGTATTTTTCTCAGAAAAAAGACCTGAATGCCATTGTGCACAGATCTCTGCAATACTCCATAACACTACTCACTATTACCCTGACACACAATATTAAATCTTTAAAAACACAATAGATGTAGCAGAATGGCGAGGGGCAGACAGCACAAGTGGAAAGAAAAATGGCATGTGCGGACACAATGAACTTTTTAGCCTGGAGCTCGTGTCAGCTCTACGGAGGCGTGTTCAAAACGTATATATAACTATGTAGAGACGGGCAGGCCTCTTCCCTTGCTACTTCTGCTGGTTTCATCTCTTAAACAAAGAGCAACGACATTTTGAAAGAAGGAACAGCATGTGAAAGCTGTCCTGCAACACTGCCCAAAATGAACAGGAATGAATGAGCGTGTGTTTAACCACTTTTCGCCCATGCTCATTTAAAATACAACATTTCTCAGTGTTCGGATAACACAAATCAAGAGTGAGTGTTGTCCAAATCTTGGATCATGCTTCAGAAACTGGTGTTACTAAGGACTCATTAGTAATTAGCTAGGCTTAGTCTCCAGCTATAAACAAACTTCAGATTTATGGCTTTCCTTGATGCAAATACCAGCTCAGCAGAAACTCTAGCATACCCAAAACTCAGTTAAGGTCATCATCCTCAATCCAAACAAGAGAATTTGTTTCCTTCATCTGCCTACCGAGAGTAATAGTCACCTTGTGAAACCTCCCATTTAACAATTAAAATAAAGCTTACAGGAATGGGGTTATCGAGCGTGGTAACCATGTTTCATCAGAGATTGTCTTCAGTTGTAGAGAACGTGCACAAAGCCTAGGAAGAAAATTTACCGAAAGGATATGGCTGAACACCGAGTTTACCTACTTGGTTTGCCCATTGTCTCGCAGAAAGGTTGATAGCTCCCAGATTGGCTGCCATTCAAGTGATGGACTTAATGGCCATCTGTTTAGGGACTCACTATTTCCTTACCTCAGCTATACGGGCGTATGCCACAAACAAAAGGGGCTGAGATTAGCTTATAAGAGAAGCAGCGGTTTTTGTAGTTTAGTTTAGTTTTAAACTTTAAGATCTTTCCAATAACCTTTTCAGAGACGAGCATGGGGTGAAGTAGAGCGACTAGACCCATGATTACAGACACCAGTATTCAGAAGCATGTAAAAATGATTACATAGAAGAAATCTAACAACATGACACTCAAACAAAAATAATTCACTGATGGCTGGGAAAATCAACTGAAGAGAATAAAATAAAGCAAGTCGATCTCTTCAACAGTGATGGGGCATAAATGTTTTAGGTTAAAATGTATCCTTGGATATTTATGATGCATATTACAGTCCCTGATTGTAATATGCCTTAAAATCACCATTAATACTAATCCTCGAGTTGCATAGTACAACACCACGCCAAGCGTTTATACAGAGGATCACCAATGTAAATTCGCAATTAAAGGAAACGTAGAAGCTAAGTAATCAGATTTTCAGGACGCCTCAAGTGATACCACAGTACACGGAGCTTCTTGGAGTTTCTTTCAATCCTTATTCTGTAATTTGCCTCCAGGGCTGGGGGAAGGTGCACAGACTGCCATTACTTCTGTTACGAAACAAAACCAGGACACAGAAGTAATGATTTGAACACGAGTAAGGACTGTGCTTTTCCTCCATGTCCACGGATACGCTACAGCGAGTCAGGCTCTGACTCTTGGCCAAGAATTCAGTTGAAAGTACGGTTCCAAAAGGGCATCTAGACCCTGTCTTGATCTTTGGCCACAGCCTCATGTCTTCCCTCAGACCAGCACTTCCCTGGACCTCTTTAACTCTCCTCGTGGTTCACCTTGGCTACAGCTCTTCAAACTGAAGTCGTCATTCAAACGCAGCTCAGACTAATCGGTAAGCGCGATTCCTCATGCCCTGCTCCTCATGGCCGTGTAGACCACGCGAGTTAAAGACAAGGTACAAAGTAGAAGAGGACCGCGTAAGCTTTTGTGTTTTCTGACCACTGGCGTTAGAGTTATCGAACTTTCTTTTAGATAAAATTAAGTTTCCTCTGAACAGAATTCAACCAAAAGTAAACCTTTATTTAGAAAGCGAAACATGGAAAAGAAGAGCTAAAAAAACCCCAAAACTACCAGCAATGATCAAGTGACAATTAAAATAATGATAGTCGGGGACACACTACTTAAATTCAGTGAAATGGTTATTTTGACTGGTGCCTGCTCTCTGCGCCTTGCTGGAGAACGCGAATGCTCACAAATTGCTTCCTTTATGCATGTGGAGTGGTTTTTGCTCGTTTGTTCAGCCTGTTAGGTTTGTCTAAGGTACTCGTGCTCCAGCATATTCTAGCGTCACGAGTGCAGTGCCATGGTTATGGCTGAGAAGGTATTTAATTCTGTGTTTTCAGCAGCTTAGCATCATCTAAACAAGTTACATTTTGGACACAAATTTCTGTGCCTGTTCTGAGCCCAGAGACGAGCTACCTGTTGTGCCCAGATGCTGCCGCAGCTGGGGTGGCTGAGGGATTTTTACCCCCCACATTTTGAAAGAACTTACGGAAATATTTTTGCCTGTTGGAATGCATCCTTTTGAAGCATTTGAACTTAAAGCATGACACACGCCTTTAATTTTCAGTTGCTGCCCGCGTACGTGAAAACATAGTTGACTGCAAATCATAGAGGATTTTGCAGAAGGCCAAAAAAGAGGGTGGCATTCGTGCTGGGCGACACGTGCCACCCTGCAGCGGCAGACGCTGCAGCGAGCACACACAGGTCTGTGTGCCCACAGCGGCGTGGTCACAAATTGCCGGTGGCGTGATTCAACTCAGCTCTTTCCTCCCGCCCGCAGCAAAACAAGTGCCCTGAGGAAAGACAGAGCACGAGTTTGGGGGCTGTGCAGGGGCCCCGCTGCCATTCCTCCCACTGCCGTGGGTTTCACACGCGGCGCCGACAAGCCCTTTGGCAGCAGGTAGAAGGCTGGCCCACAAAGCCGGCGTTAGGAAACAGAGGGAGAAGAGCTCGAGCAAAACATATTTCAGAGTACTTTCCATTGTCTACAGAAAAAGCCTGGAAGCATTAGTCCCTGCGGGCCGCAGCTGACCTTTGGGAATACTCTCAAGTACTTTTTCCTTATCTGTAAAATGGAGACAATAGCACTTTCTTACCGCAGGGATGCAAGAGTAAATACAAAAGAAAAAAGATTTTAAGTGGTCATTGTACAGCCTTTCACACATACATGCTTTTCAGACATTGCCGGGACCTACTGCCCACCAACTTCTCTACAAGTCCGCAGTGAGATAATGTGTCAAAGGCGTAAGAGGGTAATTTAGTCTCCATGCCATGCCCATTCAGACACTGGATTCATTTCCGACTCTGCCTACAGCTGAGATTTGATTTCACATAGGGTAGGATTAAAAAAATATCATCTGCTGTATTACAAAAGAAAAAAGGCCATAGATATACAAAGGGTCTGTTCAATTAAAATAGTTCTGTATATGGAAATTTCTTAGGTGGCTGATGATGAAGTTAAACTGTAGAGCAATGTACAGAGAATCTGAGCAACGGGCATCCTAGATAACGTGTGGACTATGCGCTACAGAACATTCGTGGGCTGGTAGTATGAAGTGGGAGAATGCAGCGTCCTTTACTGCAGCGTATTTTGATAACATGACAATGGAGGGTAGGACAGCTTAGCAAAACTGTTATCGACTCTGATAGTGCCTTGCTGAATCATTCATCACTTCCAAAGAATATAGAATTTTCCTGCAAAATGAATGTATTACATCCCCCTCAAGTTTAACTAGATGGAAATGAAGCTGAACAGAGAACAAAATGTAAACGCTTCTTGATTTATTCAGTGGCTACTGTGTCTGACCAAAAAGAAGCTGAAAATCTTTTAATATGCTGCAAGAACATGTTTAGAGACTGATATTTCACTACTGTCCTAGCAACAGAGCACCAGTTGTTAGCCATTTTAAGCTAGATATTTATGTGAAAGCTAAATACTGATAATTGTGTGTTAGTTCTTTGTTTTCTTCTGCGCAAAGGTACTGAAGGAGACACCTGAAAGATATTTTACTGGATGTAAAATAAAAACTAAACCGAGTCCCCAAGTTATATGTCTGAAATCCTTACGGGAAACAGAAGGGAATAATAATATCACTGAGATATAGACAAAAGAGGAATAACAGGTTGGATGGATGCAGGCTGAAGGGAAAAAGAAGGAAAGTGGGAGCAAGCATTTTCATAAGGCTATGAAGCAACCTGAACTGTAGATAACAGTGGCAGCAAGGAAAAGAAAATAGAAGGGAAAGACAAGACAGTCGCGCTCTCCAGAGAGGAAGAGATAGCTGGGCAGTGGAGAGAAACGACACTGGGGAAGAAGAAGGTAAAGACAAGTGAGGGGGAAAAAAACCCACCTGATCTTCCAAAAACAGGCCTTATCAGGCAGAGACAGAAAGGCTGTCTTTAGAAAAGAAACTCAGACATGGAGAAATCACAGTAGGAGACAGAGAACTCCCCAAACACCTAACCCAGATAGGAGAACCGCAATGGAACACGGAGGAGTCAGAACAGGAGACAACAAAAATAAAGATAAGGAAGAATTGTGCTGATCATTTCTTCTGACGTTTTCAATTAATGAGTCTTATACTTGGGCTAGCAGATGGTTTCGGGTGTATTTTATGAATCCCGTGGCGGAGTGTCTGGGAGGTGACAGATGACAGCACATCTTGGAAACTCCTTCTTAGTCCAGAGCGTTATGTAAAGTTAAGCTCTCCAAACAAGTTCAGCTGCACAGCATCCTCGTTGCTGGTAAATAGTAATTAATTTGCAGCATCTTTTAACAACTTGTCCAAAAAGCCTATGCTGTAGCTAAAGTTTGATTGGTCTGTATAAGCTTGGCCGTGCCAAAGGAAAACAGAGCTAGGCAGATTCATACGTATAGATAGAGTCCAAAGATGGTGGAATCATTTAGGTTGGAAAAAACCCTTAAGATCATCAAGTCCAACCTTAATAAACAAACACGTTTATAAGCATCCTCTTGATGAAGCAGGGAGTTTCATCAAGTGAAACACATCAAATCGCGTGATCCCAAGGCAGATGTTCTTCATCGTGGTACGAATAGTGCCAGGCACAGCTTAAATTTTGTGGCATGGGAGAGAAGCGTGAGACGGGCAAACAGCCTCACCACAAAACAGGACGCGCTGGCGTGGGAACAAGCACTTGAATTTGGGACAGGAGAGTTCGGTGCCAGCCCTTACGCTGCTGAGCGACACGAAGCGTTATAAACACAATCCCAAAGAGGACGACCAAAGCAAAGACCAGCATAAATACTTCTCACCTTCTTTCCCCAATATAATACAGACGAAGTAGCACTGAGCGTGACCAGAAAGGGTGAGTTAATAAGCAGGAGTGAAACACCTGAAGGAGAAAATGTTTCATCAGAGAAGACACAGAGCCAGGCTGCACAAAGGGTGAGGCAATTACCGAAATGCCAGGGCCACGCAGCAAGCGAAAGCCGTAAGGATTTCTAAACTTGCTGGCTGGTTAAAAGGAGTGCTGCGGTCTTCTTGGAAACCGTGCCCTTTGGGACAGCTGTCCGGGGGTTAGAGAGCAGCATTCAGGGAGGAGACTTTCCGGCAACTGAGAAATTAAAAATAATTGTCTTTGCCTGGATTTCAAACTGCAGTCTGGTCGGCGTATGGTATTTCAAGCAGGGGTTTGGGAACCGCAGCCACCTTATAGCGTCTCCCCAGGGTGGAGATGGATGTGGAGAAGGGAACGGTGCAAATTAGCCACCATCATCTTTAATAAACACACGTGTTAAAATAGATGTGCTGTGGGATTACAGCAAGGAGGCGGCGCGGGTTTCAGCTGGGGGAATGTGGAGCACGCGAATCTGCGGTGAATACTCGTGGGGGCTGAGGGTCCTCCCCCCCGGGCGTCAGTGAGTGGCTCAGCTCAACCTAATTATGTGTTGGGACAAGACAAGCAGGTCTTGGCCGTGCTGCCTGGTTGCCTTTGTCCCCAGCTGGACCACAGAGGAATGTCCGCAGGGAAGTAACAGGGGACACTTGGCCCAAACCCAGCAGGTAGCATGGAAGGTATACTCCTACTATATATCCAAATATACATTCGAAAAATAACCCACCTTTCTTTCACGTTCCCTGCCCTCTCTAAGCTCTAGCAGATGGACTTGATTAAAATAATGTTGCTTTGCTTGGGAAGCGGATACAACTATGAAAACGGATGGTTTGGAGAAGTTATAATGCAAATAAATTTTTTGCAGTGGCTTAGAAAAATCCATTAGCTAAATATTTCTACCGCTTCTATTTTATAACCCATAAGCCATATTCTTACTATAGAAACTATAAATTACGACATGAAATGCAATTACAGAACGTAGTGGTTTTGATACTGATTTGTGATCAGTAAAACAGGGCAATTCATCCTTCTACAAGACAACCCAAACAATAATGGTAAAAATCTAACAGCTTTCAACAATCGCATATTTCTCAGAAGAGTGAATAACGTTGGAGAGACTCTTCTGCAAGATCAGAGCCACTTAAATCACACTCAGTCTCTCATCCAGGAAAGCAGAAGTTCCCTCAAATCCCATCACTTTTTACTGGAGTCAAAGGAGTTCTCTGAATATTGAACACTAAGGCTATAAAACTTTAAAGATATACCTTTCCATGAGCCTACGTCTCGGTTAAAATTTGAAACGATTCAGATCTCACTTTCATATAGAGGAGGGATTTGGAAACGTGTGTTATAAAGTCACTACCAATGAGATAATCTAATAAAGAAAAGGTTCGGTTAATGCCATTTACCTGAGCTCTTGTGGGGAGGCTCCGGGGAATATTTTGCAGCTTTTGAACCATGCCCACATGCGTCAGCGCGGAGAGCTTTTTAAAAAATATATTTAGAATGCACTCGAAATACCTTATTTTTATGAAGGTTAGCACAAAGCACGTTTAGGATCTGTAACTTCGACTCGCTTGCTCCCAAAGCTTTATTGTAAAACTGAGAAAATAGTTTCAAGAGAAATGCAAATTCTTGCAGGAACTGATTATCTAAAAAGCAGCAGATTATGCATATTTTTTTTCATTAAACCAGAGCAAACCTGGCCAAGATTTCAAGGTTTAACTTCAGAACTACGTGACAGTTTTGCCATTAATTTTTCTTGGAGAGAGATACGTAAGAAAAACCTTTTCAGGCAAGGCTGTACTATGGCTTGCTTGAGTAGCTTCACTATACAGCAAGTAATTTTGAACAAATAAGCGCATCCATGCCCTAGGAGGAGATTGGCATCTGCCAGGCAGGGCTTTCCCCCGTGCATTGTTTGACCCAGTTCAGCGGCACACGGGACCTGCTCCACGGCCACTTCCACAGCGCTAAAAAGTCTCTAAATGCAGAACTCAATTCACTGGATGTTAAAAAAAATGAAGAGACTTCCTTCATGAAGGAGGTCACTCATGAGCTGTTCTTCTGCTGGAGGCACCCTCCTCCCCAGGAGCCCGAGCTGGTGTCCGTCGCTGCAGCTCAAGGCGGTGTGTTGTCTCTCTTGACCTCGTTGGTACATGAAAGCTTCTTTGATTCTGTGCTATTTTTGGAGTCAAGCATCTCACTCGCTCCCCTGATGAAAGACCACTTATACTGAACTTGCCTTGTCAGAAATCCTTGGAAACCATCTACTTGGAGACTGCTTCAGTCCAAATCGGGGGGGGGTTAACCCATCTGCCCTACCCGTTCCTCCCAGGTCCCTCAGGGCCACCACAGTTCTTGTCCTAAAGCTCCCTTGCCCCCGTTTGCTGCCATGGCTCTAATCAGCGGTGGAAATGCTGGTTGTCGAGCCCCTGAGGCCACGTGCTCCAGCCTCCCCCGAGGTGTCCCCAGCGCTGGATCAGGCACATCTGGCTGAGCACTGGAAACCTCCCCAGCAGCCATCTATAGCAACTAATTTTCGTGCTTTATTAGCAAGAGCAAAAAGTTGGATTTATGTGAGCCTGTAAAATAACTGTTGCATTAAGTTTCATTAATCTAGAAACAAAACTAGCTGTAACGTCTAAACTTCTTACTCTGTCTTGGCAGGTTAGTTTTCACAGATTTTTTTTTTTAATAGAAGATTTGAAAAAATGATGGAGAAAGAGGGACTTAAAGTTGTATTTGGTAGCACAACTTATAAACAAAAGCATATATTATATGTCATAGAAATGACTTTTTTTCATTTACTGATCTACATAAAGCTAAATGTTTGTTTCGATAATTGGCCTTTGCACAAAAAAGGCATTAAGTCAGCAGTGGTGAATTATTTATGAGACCTACTTTAATGTGATTATTCTCTGAGGGCCTTAAAACAAAAAAAAAAAAAAAAAGAGTCTTGGGCACAGTGCTGTTTTTCATAAGTTTCTCAAACAGTTGAGAAGTCAAAGATCTGTGAGGCCGCTTTTCCCTCTTACCTTGGCCCACTGTGCCCACGGGCATCAGGCTCTGACCACACCAGTTTGGGGCATGGATCGCACTGGTGGTACTGGGAAGCGGCTCCCCGCTGATGGGGAACATGTTTCATGCTGCCCGTGAAAGCCTAATGCAGAGCCTTGCGTTGAACCATGGCTCGCTGGTTCTCCAGGAGAGAGATGAAGGCTTTTAAGACGATGGGATTCCTCCGCGGTAGCCGTAGTACTGCAACTTCTGCTGGAAGATGCCGGGCTGGCGCCGGCGCGCAGCCTCGCCCCTGCTGCTTCCTGGCGTCTTAATAGTCAAAATTACGTATTACTCTGCAATGAGCTTTTTCTCCAAGCCGTAACCAACTTATAATTACTGCTGCCAAGCACAAACACGCCTGCAGAGCTGTGCACAAGTCTTCTGCATCCAGGTATCATATGCAAAACAAACAAACAATCAAACGAGTGAAAGGCAAAGAGATCCAGTGTAACTAACACCTAAGAATTGAGAGACCAAAGGGTCCTTCAGTTCTGTCTCTTCTAAGGGAAGAAACTGGGTTTTATGACAGAAGAGTGGTGAGCGGGGACAGAAGAACAAGGACAGGAGGAAACAGCCTCAAGTTGCACCAGGGGAGGTTTAGGATGGATATTAGGAAACATTTCTTCCCCCAAAGGGCTGTCAAGCCCTGGAAGAGGCTGCCCAGGGCAGTGGTGGAGTCGCCATCCCTGGAGGTGTTTAAAAGCCGGGCAGACGCGGTGCTGAGGGACGTGGGGTAGGGGGGGTTTGGGCAGTGCTGGGTTGATGGTTGGACTCCATGATCTGAAAGGTCCCTTCCAACCCCGGCGATTCTGTGATTGTAAGTGTCAAACCAGGACACTAAGAAGTGCTGTGGGAAGGAAGGGAAAGCAGAATGTCTGAAATCTATGAAATTAGATATTTTTTAGTTAGTTTATCTCAGTCCAAGCAGCATTTTGGCGGGCAGTAATGCCCTTTTTGGTGAAAGATACACTGAGGTCGCGGAATTTGGGCCCCAAGTACAATTTGACTTTTCCTCTTTGTTCTTGAAGGCGCGGTGCTGCGGGGATACGCAGCGCCGTTCCCACTCTTCCTAACAGCTGCAAGGCTTGGGAAAACTCAGAACAATCCCAGTATTTGCACATTAGAAAGGCGGGAGGTAACAAGTGGTGGTTTCGCAGGCTCCGTTCGCTCATTGCCGGGTGCCTGGCTCTGCTCTCCGGTCTTTTTTTTTTTAAAGTTTGTATTGACTTACTGTATTTTTGTGGTGTCAGTTATTTGGCTTTTGGCTTGGCAGTGCTGTTTTCTCCTTGCTTTTATCCTTGGTTCTGTGCATGTAGCCAACGCCACACAAACGTTCGGATAAAGCAGTGGAAAAGCCAGGAAAGTCACTGTGCACTCGGGACAGCATGTGTTCCGAACAAAAATGTAACGTTCTTTAGAAGTACAAATGAACAATTAATTCTATTTATTATACTAGTTCTGTACAGATAGAACTGGAAACCACTCTCAGCCTTGGGTACAAATAACCCTAAGATGATTTTGAAGAATACGAAACAAAGATCAATGTTTTGCTGGAATTAGAAACTGCCAGGAAACAGCAAAAAGCTTCAATGTGCCAAATAACCTTCCCGTTTAACTTTCTGCAAGAAAATGCAATCTAACCTTAGGAGTTGCCGTGCAAAGAACAACTGCTCGTAGCTTCAGAATAACAATTGAATTAAGACATAGCATGAATTGAGACACGCAAGCTGAAAGGGCTCGACCTGCTGCAATTTTACCATATTGGTTTGAAAAATGATAGCAAATGGCAGAACCTATTTTAAAGTCAACCTTTTAAGCGACTCTTAGTAAAAATACATTTTTAATGCTAATTAAGAAGATGAAATAACTCAGACTATTCATCCTCTGGCTCCAAACGCTTGTTCAGAGGAGTGCAGTTACTCACATAATTAAAATTTAGGTTATGTTCTCTCATGTTTGTCCTTCATATATGAATTTGAAATTAAAAACACCCCTTCGTTGTCTGAGTATCCACATAAACCACTGGTCCCTCATTTATTTTCAGGTAAGCGGGTTAAGTATCGAGTAGCCCGAGGGAGAGGGTGAGAAGCAGCAGCCAGGGCAGAAGCCCCGGTGGGTTCAGGGAGCCGAAATGCCGTTGTGTTCGCTCTCAATATGTGATTTAACCCTTTAAAGAGATCACAGCCAAGCATCCCGAAGGACCTTTCTATTTCCAGAACATTGTCGTTCCATTTTCAGAAATACTTCATTCATTAGTATGAACGTCAGGCTTCTTTTCTCCGTTTTACCGAAGATGCCGCGTTCCCGTTGCGCTATACCGTAGAGCATGGAGAGCGCTGTTGGGGTGGCTTAAATAATAACTCCTCTGCACAGCAGGTTTCAGGGCCTCTGACATTTAACACCTCATTTTCCGCAGCTCCCAGGCTAAAAATTTGGAAAAAGTCTTCAGCAAGTTCAGCATCTGAAAGGATCTGATCCAGCCTCACCAGGGCTGGGAAATTTTAATTACGTGTAAACTTTGCTACAAAGGCATTTATTTTGCTCATTTATGGTACGCTAAAGATACTGGCCTTGAGTCTTTACCAGGTTGTGTATGTTCTGCAGCAATATTTTTTTTCCTCTAAAACAAGCAATCAGAAAACCTCGCTTTGACTCACATCCCGGCTCTGCCTTCGGTGTGGGATCGCAGAACCCCAGAACCGGGACCCAGCTGGGAGCGGAGCTGGGCGAGACTCCACAGCCCCTTACGCAGATGCGCAAAACGAGCGTCAGCTTGCCTCCAGCTGTAAAAATTCCCTCTCTATAAGGATATCAGCGTGCATATGTCTGAACGTTATTAATACCCAGTTTTTCCAAGCTATGAATTTGATTCCTGGGTTTTTGCATTTCCAGGTCTGTGCTCCAATTCCGGAGCCCTGTTTCAAATCCTCCTCGGCGAGGTGGGTTGGGAAGGGCTTGCGCAGCTCCGCGCTCATCTCCTCAGAGCATAGGCGTAGCGTTTCTTTTCTGGAGGAAATAATCTATTTATGATTTATCGTACGTAGATGAAAAGAGCAGCGCAGCGCGACAGCAGCGACGCGCGGGCCCAAACCCCGGAGCTGAGCGAGGCGACGCTGTCTGACCAAACGGCTCCGCGCAAGGAAGCCCGAGAAGAGCCCGGCGCTGCGGGAAGCAGCATCAAAGGCAGTGACGGGGAGGAACACGCCGCCAGCCGGGTATTAAAGCAGATTCCTTCTACAGTATCAATATTAGAAGAAGCGACGCAGCTTGCAAGAGGGGAAACAAGGCTGGAGAAGGGATGAGCTGCGCCACAGAAAAGGGGATGGGGACGGGGACGTTTCCCCGTGGTCGGAGGAGCCCTCTCCTGCCACCCTGAGGGATGGGTGCCCCAAGCAGCGTCCCCAAAACCTGCCCTGGCGCAGACACCAGCGCAGCCCTCGGAGGAGCAGTGCCCTTCAGGGTGAGCAATACCGTGTGAGGAATTTGGGTATTTTGGCGCCTAAAGCAACAGCTCGGTGTCCCAGATTCCTCCCTCATTCCCTGCTCAAGCTCCCAGGCGAAAACCAGCGAGATCCTCGGTGTTCAGGGTCACAAAACCTGCCCCTGCTGAATGGCAGCCCCGGGAATGGGCCCGGGAGACGCTCAGCCTCAAAATACGACCACTTCGGAATCGGTTGGTATGCAAATAAATGCATCCATTAATAAATACTTAAACACAGTCTTAAAGGGCTTTTCCTGGTTAGGTCCTCTTGTGCTCTTGCCTGTTTCTTTGGGAAATTATTAAGAAGGTGTGAAAAGTATATTTAAATTTACCACGTTTTAACAGAAAGTACTGAAAATGTCCCGTGGAAATTTTGGGGGAAAGGTCTCTTGTGCAGTTTTAGAATCCTAGAACGGTTAGAATTCCTCTTAGATTAGAGTATGTGTATTAAAACTTTAAGGCGAGCGTATTTTTGTCCCAGAGGTGGCTGCTGCATTGAAGGTCACTACATTAAAGGTTAAGAAACCAGACAGGCGCCATATTTCCGTTTGTTAAGTCCTCGGAAGAGCCCTCTGCGGGCGCTTTCCCCGCCGGCGGCTGAGCCCTGGCCCCCGCTGCTGCAGGGACACGTGTCGTCCGGGGGCGGCTTTTCTCCGGGAAGGCTCCGGGCCTGATCCCAGCCGGGCGTAAGCTCCCCCCGGCTTACCCGTAACGCCTCCTCACCCGCTCGGGCGGACAGACCCCGCCGGCTGACCTCGCGCCACGCTTCTGCGCACCCGCCGCTGGCCCGGCCCATCACAGCAGCATCCTCGGCTCCCGGCTGCGCATCTTTGCCTTCCCAGAGAGCCCAGGAGGACGGAACCACCTCCTCCCCGAGCCCCGACCAGTGCCGTCTGCCGCTGGTTAGACTGGTTTTGGTTGCATTTAGGGGAAATCACAGCGTCTGGTGGCACGCGGAGGAACGCTCCTGCCTGGGCTGCTGTGTGGCACGGGCCACTGGAAGAAACGCACGGGTTAAATTTTAAACACGCTGTTGAAACATTAAGGCTTCCTCGATCTAATTTTTAAAGTTCCGCCGGCACATCGGTGTTTGCAAATCCTGTGCTGAGGTCCTAGAGTTTTTATATCCATATTTAATGTTTATTTCACCATGTCTGATGTTTTGTGTATTTGAGCATCATCTTAATTCTTGTACCTCTGAGACATGAGGGTTTTTTTTTCTTTATGGGAGCTGGTTACTCCCGAGTTTAAAATATTTCTACATATATTCTAAAATTTATGAAGAAAAATTAACATTGTGGAAACCGGCTCCTTTAGAGACTATTTCTTAGGAAGACGCTGCAGTCTTTATACACATCTTGCACAGAGCGTGGTACAGATGCTGCTGCTCTTGGTGAGGGAGTATATAAGGAATATCAGGTATTTTGGTGTTCAGGGAGGAGAAGAGCCACCTCCGCAGCCCTGATGCCGCAGCTCTTTCCCTGCCTGCCGGCGCGCTTTGGGATCCGGCTGCAAAGCAGCAGCGCCAGCTCCGGAAGCAGAGGTCGGGGTCGCTGCACCATCACCAGAAGGCAGCAAGATCTCTTGCCCTAAGGCCCTGAATTTTTAACTCCAGGCACTAATCTGTATTTTCCTGGGGAATTCGGAGTTTTGGGGAGGGCGCACGGGACACGTACTGCCCTGGGGCGGCAGCGCCCGCAGCAGCACGACCCGCGGCTTTGGTTTTACAGCCTGGCCCGCAGAGCGCTCGGCACCACGACACGCCGTTAAAACTGGGGGTTTGAGAGATGTTCTCGTCCGGAATCAAAAAGCGCTGCTCTCTGTGGCTGCTCCCGTGTCCCCTCCTCAGGTCCCCGAGCAATCCCCTGCTCCCCCCTGCTCCCCGTGGTGCTGGGAGAGCCCACCCCAGCGTCTCTAACACCATCACCTCCTCCTCCAGAGGCTCCTTTTCCCTAACGCTCCGAGAAGCCCACCCTGCTGAACCTAAACTTACAAGGCTACAAATTAATATATTGCCTGACCACCGCAACATCAGCTTCTGCCCCGGTGAGTGCTACTGCATATTAAAAAAAAAACAATAAATCCTTTTTTTACATTTATTCTGGAGGGAACCAGCGCAGGTAGTGGCACTTTAGGGCTTATTTTTAAGCCCGTCAGCCCTGAGAGCCGCCGTTCGTCTGATTCCGGGTTCTCACGTGCCAGGCCCCAAAGTAACCCATCCCCAGAATATAAATTTTTTCAATTTACAGCCTCTGCTTTGGGTGAAACCTGCAGCTAAGCCAACCGGCACGAAAGTGTGAGGGGAAAGAAGACAGCTGGCCCCTGGGAAGGGATTCTCCCCTTCTTCCCCTCTCGCCAACGTGGACAAAGCGTCACTGCCGGAGCTGCGGGTACCAGAGCGGAGAAAACAGGGCCAGAAACCCGGAGAACAGCCACATCACAGGGCCTACAACGATTAGCACTACTGAATTAAATGCTGAGGATTAACCTGGGTAATTAGCACAGGCGCAGCATCACACTGCTACAGCCCGACTCCGTCAGGGACCTGAATTAACGTCTTTATACCAGGGTAAGTCGTTCCCTGCACTCGGTGCTCCCACTCTCCTCATTCCCCTGTGCCCAGCCGAGATTCTCCCGCAGCCACCTCACCCCATTTTGGATGGGTTTGGATTGTTTGGTTTGGTTTTTTTCTTTTCCAAATACCAATTATTGCAAGATTCAAAAAGAAAACTTGTGGGAAGATTCAAGAGCTTCAAGCGAACCAAGAGCAAAGTCAACACCAGCCTCGAGTGGGAGCCCCGCGAACGGATTCCTTTGCTTGAGCTCCACATTCCCGTTACCTGCCTCCCCGTGATTCCCACAAAAGCCAAGAAACGCAGTTTTATTGGAATAACAGGCACGCAAAGTACATTTCGGATGCACACGGGGCATATATCCAACTGACAGCAAGTGCCAACCGGAGAGATGCTCTAACCTGCGCGGTAACATCTAGTCGACAGAAAGAGAATTTGGTATAATCGGACCCAAAAGATTGATGCTCCGGGTGCTGCTGCGTCTGCCTGGGGAGGGCAGAGCAGCAGCAACGTGAGACTGATCTCGCCGAACGGCACGGCTTGCGTGTCGAACATTCGCAATCAGTGCTAAGCGTAAATAAATATTATTTAAGCTAATGAAGGTTCCATGAGCTGTTGTCAGAAGGTGAGCTCGCAGCGGGATTTGCTGAGTCCACGATGGATAAACAGCTCAAACACGCACCAGGGCCCAGCATCCCCACCCCAATGGGGCTCCGCGGGAGCAAGGTCTCCAGCAAAGCCGGATTTGAGGATTTGGTGGGAATTATCCTATAATCGTACGCTGGGGACCCGAGGTCTCCCCTGCTGCCCGGCTCCGAAGGCTGGCAGGTTAAAAACGAAGATTAAAAAAAAAAAAGCCATTTCATGGGGTTGTACAATGTCCTGCAGCGCAGGAAGGAAACGTGGGTTTGTGGTAACACGAAATCGCTGTCAGATCCACGGCAAACAAAGGAGGATTTGCAGGATCACTGCTGGAAGTGGCAGATCAGCAGCTGATTGAGTTTCTGCCCTTTTCTTTCCACACACCCCCCCAAAACAGAGACAAGCAATAACCCACCACATTTCCCAGCTTATGGATTCTGTAAAATACTCTACTCAGAAATGTAATCTTTTTATGGGATTAGTATTTCCTATCTTTGTGGAAAATGAATATTTTTAGTGTAAAATACCCCACAAATGTCTGACTTCCCTCAGTGCAGAAGAACACTCAGACTTTCTGAACTCGGCGGTATTTTACAGGGGTTTATTTTCTCTGCTTGGGTCTGTTTCAACCAAATGAAAGTCTTTTCCAGAATATGGTATTTTCTGCTACTGGGTATCCTCCTTGGCCTATTGCAAGTGTAAAATCATAAATTTAAAGTATTTTTTACTGCTTTCAAGAACACAACTGACAAAATGCTCTGAGAAGTGCTGCAGTATCCACAGGGTCACAGCTGCTGGTCCTGATTTCAGGTCCCGATTTCCCGGCAGAGCCAACAGGAATGGTGAGGGATTATCCAGAGGGGGACTCGGAGCAGAAACTGAGCTCAACTCGGCCGTAATTGCCTTTTTATTTTTATTTTAGGGGTGTGTTTTTTTTTTAAACAGTGGCAAGTACTGGGACTCCTTTGGCCGAGATCGGGCTTTCTGCTGGGCAGCACAAACCGTTTAATTATTCCTTGACTGCCTAATCAATCCTGATTGAGTTAATGGATAGCTGCAGCTGGAAGGAATGAGGGCGAGTAGTGAAGACACCGTACAGATTGTTACGAGCCTTGCGAAGATGAGTAAAAAAAAAAAGAAGAGCTGTGTAGCATAGCTAAAAAAATTAAAACGTTTCAGTGAAAAACCTCAAAAAAAATGTGGGAATAACTTCCCCGTTGCCCCAAGATTTGGTACTGTTTGGTAGCGCACGCTGGAATATGGTTTGCATCCTCATCCGCAATCCCAGCACAAGCGCTCGCTTTCGCAGGACTCATTTCAGGCTGCAGCAGGCGGCACTTCTGCACCGATCTGCCACACGTAATTTAGTCCAATTAAGCTTGATCGGCAATTCATTTTCAGGAAAGACCGTGAGCAAGGCGGGATGGGAGAATAACTAACTTTTCCCACCTAGCAAAGCCGGCTTCCCCGGGGCGGAGCAGCTCGTTAGCGGGGCCGCGTGTGGATGGTGAGGCGGCAGTCGGCTGCCGACGGACATCCCCAGCCCGTCGTCATCAGGAACGCAAATGTTCCCACGCAGCAGGCAGGGCAGGGCAGGCAGACGAAAATCAGAGTTTTCGGTACATTTTAATCAAAGGAGAGTCGCCTCTAACCACAGCCCGATGCTCAGCCCATCGATCCGCGGGCGATGGCGAGATCGATCCCAGTTCCACCCAGCGCGCGGTCAAGCCGCAGCAAGATTTTCACATTGACCTGCCGAAACGGGATCCGCACAGCCAGAAAGCTCGACAAAAAGCTGATAAATGCAACCAAATTCTCCGATTCGCTGTGGGATGGGCACATCTGGAATAACTTGAAAGGGTCTTTGTCTTCTAATGCTTTAATTACAGTTATCCTTCATTTTCATTTGCCGCACTATTGTGCCACCACTCCGATGCTTCCCAATACAGCTATTTTACAGCCAACAAAACAGTAGCTCCACAATTAGTAACCCGTTAGGAGAGAAGACTTATAGCAAAAGTCTGTTTCCCATCATCGTCCTTTCTAACACATCTCACAAATCCCGTGATATTCGGAATGCACTTTGAACCTCGGTGAAAGTCAATGACAGGGTTAGGAGTAACTCTTGCTTGAATACACCCAGTTTGCATTGGGTTCAGCCCTCTTACATCCCCTCCCTCTCAGCTGTCGTGGCGTGAGCCACCAGACTTTCCAAAAGCCCGGATTTTCCCGCCTGGGGAGAAGACGCGGAGGCAGGAGGTGACCCTCCACGCGGGCACTTGCCCACGCCACCGTTTCCCCCTCGTCCTCTCGGCCACCAGCCGTGCAGCGCCACGGGCTGCCGTCACCCAAACCACCGCCAAAACCAAGCACAACACTAGGAAAGGAGATAATTATATATACACGTAGATTTACACACACTGAGCTGATTTATGTTCCCACCCACTTTGTACTAAAACACCAGTTTACCCCCATTAGCATTTCCCACCTGACTACGAGCAGCAGTGCTCCGAGCCCTTTCAACAAACATCTAACAGTGGAACAGCTGCTAAAAAAACCCCAAAAAACTCTGACAAACCACTTCAATTTCCTTCTTTCACGCTTTCAGAATAGCTCGATGGAAAGCAAGGAAGATCACAAAATCCTCAACTGATTTCTTTTTAGGGCTAGAGCAGTGTCAGCGTGACTAAATCCTCCCGGCCACAGCTTGGGATGAAATCCCGAACAGCCTGGAAGGTGTGAAAAATGGATTATTAACTGCCAGTCCCAACGTAACATCTGTTCCTGCTCCGGACCTGTTCGTGCTTCCAGCGTGTGCCACGGAAGGTAAATTGGGATGCAGGTGGTGAAGCGCTCAGGGAACTGGGCGCGAGAACTACTGTTATTTTAATAGGCATTTTCTGCCCGATTTCCTTCCCAGCATGTAGAAAGGTGATTGTCAGAGGTAGCACACGACTGTTACCAGGTGTATTTCCCCCCAGCCCACCCCCACTCTGTTTAGAAGGAAAAAAAATACCATAAACAGCACCTTTTTCCAGTCTGAGCTGGGTCCCCAGGACTGAGCTGCGGAGCCTGGGATGTGCTCGTGCAATGGGAGTGTCAAATCAAATCCTTTCCCTTATGGGCCACCGGCATTAACAGACTCTACACAAAAAAAAAAAGTTTCTAAGTCTGGTAGATTTTACATATCTAATATTTTACAGAAATTTTCCTTCAACACAGAAGACTGCTTGGGGTTCTGTGCAACGCTTGCATGGAATAGCTGAGTGTAGAGTGAAAACATCGTTAAAACCGGCTTGGGATTCAGGCAGAGAGATAAAAATAGCAAGGCATCCTGTAAAAGAAGTGGAAAACGGTGGAAGTAAAAGGTGGTAAATACAGAGTCCATCATTTGAAGGTGCATCATGGGCAAATATCTGAAGAGACAGAATCATTTTGAGAAAACGTTAATATTCCCAGCTGACCCTGAGAGGAAGAAACCCCATTTTTTCTGCCCTTGCTTGGCAGCGGTAGCGTCCACAAACAGCCGTCCCGAGAAAAGTTCATAAAACCCTGTGTCTTAGCCAAGAATGTTGGCGCTAAAGACTTCCAGAGCATGGAAAAGGTGTCCCAGCACCATCACTGCGGTGCCCTACAGTAAGCAACGTGGAGAACTGAGGCCACCACCTACATTGGATGCTAAAGATGTTACACAACGGCATGGCCAAGGCAACTGTATTCTAGATTTAAGACTTTAAAGCATCTCTCTGCAACACCTAAGTGTGCTTTTATGGGGCTTGCATGAGCACCCGCTCTGCTGTACGTACGCTGTCACCTGCTAACCGAAGTCGGCCCTGCCAGAGACATCACACGCCTTTCCCAGTTTATCCCGACGCCCATTTGAAGCCGCCTTTGCCGGGAGGACCCAGAGGCAGACGGCTCTGCCCGCACCGGCCATCGCGGCACGAGGGCCCCGAATATCCAGCAATGGGTGACAGAACATCTCCCCGTGGTTCCCCACGACACCAAACTGCCGACAGAAATATGGAGGGGGTGGGACCAAAACCAAAACCACACTATAGGTGGAATTATATAGCTTTTAGAGCCTGCGACTTCCCTACAAAATGATTAGTGACACGCAGAGACGGCGGTTCAGAGGAGCGGGAGGTGACGGGGAGGCGGGTGCCCGGGGCACCGGCATTTTCAGTTTCTTGTGCCCATCCCTTTCCAGTATTAACTCCGTCAGAAAGAGTTGGGGAAAAGCTGGGATTTGGACTCATGTGAAGACTCATTTTTTTTCCCCCACTTTGTCCAATCGCTTGGACCACCGCCAGCAGCCGTGCCCCGGTGGGGACGGACCCCTGGGGCCGCAGCGCCGCCGACATGGCTGTGGCCAAGCCGCAGTGGCCATGGTGGTCTCGCTCTGGCTCGGACCCGTGCCCCCCGCCTCCTCGGGCACTGTCAGCACCGTCACCGTGCTCCACGGGCACTTTTTTTTTTTTAAGGGAAAAAACCCGCATCAGAATATTGCAGGAAAAAAAAAAAACCTCTCTTAGCAAAAATCTTCCTCCCACTGGCTTTATACCACTCAGTCCAAATGTTCATTTCCCTTATAATTTCTCCAGTCCCCATCATACACACTTATTAAGGCTTTTTCTTCCGCCAACCGGGTCACTTAGACATCATGATTTTAAATCAGCAGTATTCACGCAACTGATAATTAGGTACTAAATCTAATGTAATCCAAAAGACTTAGAGGTCAGGCATCAAATGCTGTGTGATTAAGTAAACATAAGAGAAATTGATTGCTCTTTTCTCTTACTCTATTGATCACAGGGCGGTTTTACGGCATTTTCGCAGGCTGGCAATGTGTCTTTGGAGGAACGGCACAGCAGGTTGGCTAAGTAGCGCTGCTATTAACTTACTTCAGGAAAGGGTTCCCGCTGCCACCGCGGACTGGTGGAAAAAAAAAAAGTTGTAGTGTATGAATCCAGACAAATCAGAAGATAAAACCACACGTGGGGGAGGTTCACCCAGGATAACATGGATAACGGCGTCGGGCAGGACGCGCGGCGGGAAGGGGCCGCAGTGCCGGGGGGACGCTGAGCGCGCGGGGCCGAGCACCAGCACGGGGAGGGTCCTGCGGACCGCGGGGTAACGAACGGCCCGGCAGCGGCTGCACCCAGCGCAACGACCTACTGGCGCCGTCCTTGAGCCTGCCCCAAGCGACGCCGAAGACACTCCGTGCCCTGGTTCCCTTCCGAAGGCTTCCACGAGGCCACTTCAAAGGCTGGGAGCGCCAGGACAGAAAGCCGAGCGGCAGAGGAGCGGGCGGCGTGAAATACAAGGACTTCAGGAGCAAGCTATGTCCTGCTTATGCCTTTTGCCTGGCTGTGACAAGAATAATAAGTATTATTCGGGGACAAACCCAATAGCAAAGTAATCCCCGAGAGACACACGGAGAAAGCGAGAGAGATGCCAAGAACTTCGCTACAGGTACGTTCAGATGCAGCTCTGCTCCCCATCTCAGTGCAATTCCTTTTTACAGCTATTTCTCATTTTACCTCGACAAATTTATTGTGGGAGCATGGAAAGAAACAGTGTTATGGTTTTATATTTCTTGCACATACACACAAATCAAAAATCCCTGCAGAAAGACTTTTCTATTGCAGAGATTTTTATTTTCTTTGAGGTTCTTCATCAGGAAGAGCGGTTCAAGGACACCCAAAGGCAGGAGTTTTATTCCCAGGCAAGCCCAGAGTTGTACAGCTCATTCCCAAACCCTGCCAGGCTCAGAGCAGTTGGGAAGCGACATTTTGAGGTAGTTTGCAGCCGAGCAGGGACTGACTGCATTTACAGGTGCGATTCCTTAAGAAACCTTGGCGTTTTGAAGCCAATAAACCTGTATCTCACATAAATCCTACACGCAATGTTTTTAAGTTACTTTTTGATTTTTAATTTCATGCTTTAATGGTTTAGCCATTTCATATGGATGTAACATTCACAGTTCAAAAGCTACACAAAAATAGCTCTTTTCCTGCTGAGATGCACAGAAAGCCTCCTCCTGTCGCTGGGGTGTTGACTTAGCGCTTATATGACATCGATTCAAACGAGGTTAAAGCCAAGTTACTTTTCATCTCAGCACCTCAAGCACATATAAAATATTATTTGCACATTTTAGCACTTCTTTACAGGGCACAAGAGTTATACGCATGTGGGGAACGGAGCGGGAAAGAAAGGCAAAGCAATGGATCCGGGTCTGCATCAGTGGTGCAGTGAAGTGAAGAGGCTTTTGCAAGCCCTAATTTCCATACCTCAGTCACCATAAAACGCTTTTCCCATACCTCAGTCACCATAAAACGCTTTTCCCATACCTCAGTCACCATAAAACGCTTTTCCATGTCACCTACAAGTGGCATTTAGACACAGAGGGTACAAGATGGGACTGTGGGTGCTGGAAACACCTCCCTCCCCCTCCGGCAAATCCTACGCTCACAGTTTGAAAACACACCCAGGAGCAAAGAGCTGAGCCCTTCATTCTTTACTTTCTTTTACTCTTTTACCCTTAAAAGTGCGAAGTTACTCCCGACTCAGACGCCAGCGGAGGGGCAGCTCCCGCAGGCCAGCCCTCGGCACCCACAGGAGCCGGGCTGCGGAGGGAAGGCGGGTTCCGCAGCCCCCACCACCCTGCTTGCCCAGGGGCCACCAACACAAGCCTCAGCAGCGGCAACCATGGGGACTCCAGCAGGATTTACGCTCTTTGCTGCCTATTTGCCTTTTGCGGTGACCACATCCCGACAGTCGCTCTCCTGTGGCATCTTCCCTGCCATCCAACGTCACTGCCACCAGCTCCAACATTTCCCAGCCGCTCTGCCCACTCCGGCAAACCCCTCTGCGTTCCCGGAGCGGCGGATAAAACCATTATACCATCAGGAGAGCTCACTGGAGCCGGGCAGCACCAGCGGATCCTCGGGCACAGCCCAGGGCTCCGCACCCAGCTCCCTCCCGCACAGCCCCAGCACCCGGCACTGCAAAACCCGCCCGAAGCAAGAGGAGGCACCTGAGAGCACAACGACCCACCCCCCACCCCACTGCCCTCGCTCAAAAAAATCAATTAATTAAAAGAAAAATAACCCTACCTCTCATTTTACATCACACTTCCAGGAGCAGAACCTCTTCTCCATCACCCCCTGGGCCAGGCAGCAGCACCGGCGCGGGGCTCCGTTATATCCAAACCCCGGCAGCCCGGGGCATCCCGGCCTGACGGCCAGCAGGTGGGACAGGCTGATCCCTGGCACCTGGCACCGTTGGCTTCATTCACACCTCCCGGAGCAAGTCATCGCTTCATCCTGTTGAATTAAAAGCTTTATCTCAGGGCTTATACATTTAAAAAGTGACTGACCCCCCCCATTCCGTGCTGCAGCCTGCGCTGTTCCTGCCGCGGCTGCAGGACAGGCAGAGTGACGGCAGTTGGGCAGAATAATGGACTTTTTTAATTGGCTCTTTGTAAAAAAACACGACCACACCCTATGAAATTAGACCGGAGCTTTGCCACATCGTCCTGCGATCGAAGGCATTGGGGCGGGGGCTTAAAATATCCAGTAAAATATTGATGGCACGTTATCAGCTTCTGTCAGACGGTCCAGTCTGATGTACCGTACTGTAAATTTGCATACACACGATTAGCAATCACATCATTAAGAACAATTAACTCTTTTGACCCAAAGAAATACAGTTTTCTCCTCCTTAATTCTTACATTTGCGCTCCTACGTTTCCGCTTATTCAACTCCCAAATTAGCCAAAGGTTTTTCCTGTTTGAGTTTGAGGAAGTTGGTTTAATTTCAAGTAATTTTGTGGCGCTTATTTTAAGCTCCCTTTCAGAAATAATTTTATCTAAAACGTGGTGGAAGTCTTCCCGCTTAAATGCTAACAACAGTTTCATTAAAATACCGTTTGTAAACCGCTCCTTGCACCTGAAGGAGCCGCACTGCTGAGCACGCTGAGGCGTCTCCAAAAGCCGTGTTTTAAGGGAGAAACACTTTCAATGCCTTTGCTGACCAAGAGCCACCATCCCGGGTGAGAAAACCGCTGCTGAATTGCACTTCATCTTAAAGCCATGTTTGACGAACAGGTAAGTGCCGCGCAGGCTCTGCTCTACGACCCGTTGAGGTCCCGCGGATCCCTCAGTGGGATGGTGGATCTCCAACCCCTCGTGCTCATCCGCCCGGGACAACGGCAGCTCCACAGCCCCGTACTCCCTACTGAGGCTTTGCAAACACATGGCTGCACTCGGGCTCTGGAGCTGAGTTTAGCCTTCCCCGTGCTCGCCCTGAGCCTTTGGAAAAAGAAGCGGTGTCTCGTGGGCTCGTGCCACAAGGCTGGGCTGTCTCCATCCAAGGTCACCGAGCGCCAGCGCTGGAGCACGCCGCCATGTAGAGGAGGTGTCTCCTCCGGCCCCGCTCCCTCCTGCGTTGTTTGTTTGTGGGTTTCTTTAAATATTTATTCGGGTGCCTAATGCATTTTTTCCAGAGCACGCTGTGGTGACGATCGGTCTGCCGGGGACTTGCGAGAGCACGAGCTGCGCCTCTGCAAGGCGCTTCGTACCAACCCAACAGCACGGCGGGCTCCCATCACACGTGGTGGCTCCCTGGAGTGGGGCTTTGAGTCCACAGAGGGCAGAGAAAGCCGGTGGGAGAGCGGGGAAGGCATCACACGCGCTTCCCACAGGGCTCACACAGAAAGCACTTCCGTAACATGAAGGTGCATTTCTCTGTGTCGTGTCCATATCCAGTTTTTACAGCCGTCTCCCTCTTCCTCACTAATTGCCTCCATCCCAGTGGGCAGCCACATCGCACGCCGAGGTAGTTTAGAGCGAGTACGGAGCCCATTGGCTTTATTCGGTGAAAAATAAGTCCATATACTCATTTACATAATTGCAATCTTTTGGGAACAAATCATCCTTTGCGGCGCGCGGGGCCAGGTGCTGTGACGGCCCCGTCGAGCAGCGCCGGCAGCCGTGAAGGAGCTGATAATCCTTACAGGAAAGCCACCGCGAGCACCTGGAGGGCACAAACCGCTGTTTCTCTGCGGCTGGGATGTCTCCGTCGGGAGGAGGAGCTGCCGAAGGGGAGCCGGGGGGCTGGGGGAGCTGTGGGAAGGCAGGAGTCATTTTTCCACTGCTGTTGCTGGAGTCCGTCCCAAAGCCGGAGCCGGCTGCGGTGCTGCGGGCATCCCTGCGCCCACATCCCGGGCTCCGGCCATTTCGGGGAGTGCTCCTAAGGAGGATGCATCCCTCGGGGGGTGCACCCCAGCAAACCACCTCGGGAGCCCGCAGCAGCTGCGCTTCCACGTCTGCGCACTCCAGGTTTCAGGCTCTATAACATGGACCCGCCATCCTGTATCCCAGTGGCCAACAGGTGCGTCTGGGAATGGCTCAGAGCTGCTCCATGGGAGGTTCAGAGTGGACACGGGGAAGAGGGTGGTCACACACTGGAACAGGCTTCCTGGAGAGGTGGCCGGTGCCCCGCGTCTGTCAGGGTTTAAGAGGCATTTGGACAATGCCCTTAACAACACACTTGAACTTCTGGTGCGCCCCGACGTGGTCGGGCGGTTGGATGAGACCATCCTTGTGTGTCCCTTCCAACAGAAAAAGCTCTCCTCCGCATCCCTGTGGCATCAGCGTACCTCCGTTTCCTCTTTGCGGTCGTGCCCCTGTTTGCACCATCCTCACTGCGAGCCGAATCAAACCCTGCATATTCATGGGATTGTTTTCCGAGCTTTCATTAGCAGTTATTGCACTTTTTATACCAAAAATGGAGGAGAACGAAGCTGCGAATATTTATACTCCGAAGCCCGGAGGATCCTGCGGTGAGATATTCGCTCTGCTGGCGGCATGGCTTCTCAGCTGGAGACCGGGATGAAAGAGGTACTGTCATAAGCCTGTCTTAAAATTAAAAAAAAGAAGCTCATAAAAAGCACCTGTCTGTTCTCTTCATTAAATTCGCCTGATGAAGGCCTCGGGGGAGCTGATCAACATGAATATTTTTCCACATCTAAGTAGAATAAATATACTTAAAATCAGTCATCAAATGAGAGTGTATTTATAGCTAATTACCAGTGGAACAGACCCGGAATGGAACAGAGCGTGTTTCATACATCCATTGACTGGCATGTTTTATAAATACACAATTTTTCACTTCCTTGGATAAAGTGGTTTAAAAGCCTGAAACTTGTTTTCATTGCCTTGATCAAAATAGAGCAAATTAAGATAATAACCAAAGTGAAAATGCAGGGGCAAAAAAAATAAAATTAAACCCGCGGTTTTCTAAAATTTCCCTGGGGAGATCCCCGAGCATTTCTTTGGCACCGTAATTCCCGGGGCGAAGCAGGCGCCCAGCCCCCTTCCCACCTCCCCCCCGCTGCTGATGCTCTCTGCCGGGGCAAAGGCAAGTTGCTCTTAAGTGCCGAATTACGCCCGGCTTATCACAATCCTAAAAGCATTACATTTTCATTTTTAGGCTACTTTTTAAAGCTGATTTTTCCGAATGGTGATCATTGGGGTTATGAGGCCCAGGACCGGCGGAAAGGGAGCGAGGAGGGCTGGCTGCTGGGGGGGCGGCTCTGGGGGCCAGGGCGGCCCTCCCGCACCCCTCCGCACTGCAGGTCTCCTCGGAGGTCACATCAACAGGGCTGTTTCCTCTCTTCCCTTATCATAAAGCTTTATGCTAATAAACGAGGCAAACGCTGCCTCCGGCATCCATCTGCACCTGGTTTAGTTAAGTCAAGCCCCGGCTGCACAGAGTTACACCAAGATAAACCCGACCTGATAGTCTGGGTAACGACTGATCTCCAAAGCATCTTGGTGGAGGCAAGAGAAGCCACAGTGACTTTTCATAGAATCACAGAACGGTTTGGGTGGGAAGGGACCTTAAAGCCCCCCCAGTGCCACCCCCTGCCCTGGGCAGGGACACCTCCCACCAGCCCAGGTTGCTCCAAGCCCCGTCCAACCTGGCCTTGAACCCCTCCAGGGATGGGGCAGCCACAGCTTCTCTGGGCACCCTGGGCCAGGGGCTCACCGCCCTCACAGCAAACAATTTCTTCCCCAGATCTCATCTAAATCTCCCTCTTCCAGTGTAAAACCCTTCCCCCTTCTCCTATCGCAAAAGTGGAGCTTTGCAGTAACTAAGCAAGTCTTTGGTAGGGGCTCGTGTTATTTTAGAAATCAGATTTCTGCCCTTGTTAAGGAGAAGCGGTGGGAGAGGGGGCTGCGGGGAGCGGTCCTGCCTGTGCCCCTCTCCCTGTCTGTCCCGATGTCCCGATGTCCCGGTGTCCCTACGTCCCAGTGTGGCGATGTCCCGATGTCCCGGTGTCCTGGTGTGGCGATGTCCCGGTGTCCCAGCGTCCCGATGTCCCGGTGTGGCAATGTCCCGGTGTCCCGGTGTGGCGATGTCCCGGTGTCCCGGTGTCCCGGTATCCCGGTCGCTCCCCCGGCTCACACTAGGTGTCACTGCGCGACCTGCGATGGCGGCTCCGCGTCCCCCGCAGGGACGCGCGGGGTTAAACCGCCGCTGGGCGCCGACGCCCCGGGCCGGGCCGTGCTCGGACTGGGGGGGGGAAGCAGCTCCCAGCTCTTCATCCCTCTCCCATCCCCATCCCCATCACATCACATCCCCATCCTATCCCCATCCCATCCCATCACAATCCATCCCCAACCCCATCCCCAGCCCATCCCCATCTCCATACCCATCCCATCTCCATACCCATCTCCGTCCCATCCCATACCCATACCCATCTCCATCCCATCCCATCCCCATCCTATCCCATCCCATCACAACCCATCCCATCCCCATCCCCATCCCCATCTCCATCCCATCCCCATCTCCGTCCCATCACAACCCATCCCATCCCCATCCCATCTCATTCCATCCCCATCCCATCCTATCCCCACCCCAGTCCCCATCTCCTTCCCAATCCCATCCCCATCCCCAACCCAAATCACTGGCAAGGCCGGGGGCTGCCCCACAGGTGAGCTCGGGTGCCCCCAGCTCACACACAGCCCCGCTCCCCTCAGACCTGTCGTGCACCGAGAAGGTGTGAGGGCCCCGGGGGTGAGCACTGAGGCCCTGCGTGGCCGGAGGGGCTCTGGCTCCCCATCTCGGGGTGAGGGGCACATGGCGGTGGTGCCCTCCCCCGGCAATGCCACGCTGCCGGAGCAGGGAAGAGGAGGGCTGGTTTCTCCTGGGCTGCCGCAGGTACCACACAAACCCCCCCCCAGGGCGCCGGACTCCACGGCCCCCTCCAGCCCCAAGCACCACGAGGCAGAACCGTGTCGCTTCTTACAGGTGGTCTTTGCCCAAATCCGGCTGTTTGTACACTGCCAAAATGATTTGTGCTTTTTTTCCTCCCCCTTCTTTTCCTAGATGTTTTTTCCACATCAAAACATTGTAAACGAGAACATTCTTTTCCACCCTGTAGCTCCACAAAATTATCTTTAAAGCACCTCCTGTTTCTTGGTGCCTTCCTGCCTCCAATTATCTACAGATCTGGCGGGGGGGAGAAGAGCAATCCCTTTACATGCAAGTTCTCTGCATCCTCCTGTCGCTGCACGGGCTGAAATCTGTATCCCCAAAGCTTTTAGCAACTTTTTTCACCAGGCAAGACGAAACACACATCGCTCTCCAAAGCTAATCCACTTCTGGTTTGCAAATCATAAGGATAAAATGGACAAAAACGATGGCAGGAACTCTGAGAGGTTAATACTGCACATCTTGCCTTTATTCTGCTGTTAAATTACAGTGGGGAGGCATGAAAAACAGCGAGTTTTGTCTGCTCAGACCAAGGCTCACTCTTTACATTGTTTCCTTATCACAGAAAACTGAAAAAGATGAAGTCTCGGTGCCAAAAGGCAGCGCACACGTGAACAGAGATCACGTTCTCCACAATTTCTCCCTGTTGCACCCTTTGACACAACCACACTTCGTTATGCTGGGGTCTAACACGGGTCTAACGCTGCTGCTGCCGCAGAGCGCTATGAGACTCTCTTGGCGGAAAACATTTCCAAAGAAATTTAAGTTTAGGATTTGCAAATGATTAATCCACAGAAAACTTGCCAGCGGACTGCCGAGCATGGGAGGGCACATGGATCCAGCACATAGACCCTTAGCCACCAGCTTTTCAGAGCCGAAAGCGCCCGCAGGACTTTCCTGACATCGCTTAGGGATGGGATCTGTTTTCCCGGCATGACTTAGGGATGGGAACCGCTTTCCTGACTGCTGCTGGGAGGTGCCAAGAGCTGGTAAACGGGAGGAGGGCGAGGGCAGCCCCCGACCCACCGCGCCGGGAGGCAGAGGAGCCACGCGCTGCGGAAAGGAGCCATGCGGCGTTGGAACATCGCTTCCAGCATCTTCCCCTGGCTAAAACAACTGCCAGCACTCCCGTTGCTAATTAGAATTAATACTATCTTCTTCCTCCAACGGTAAAAACAAAATGTTCCCGTCGCGTCCCATCTGATAAGGCAGCAGAGCTCATCCAGCGCGGCCTCGTAGGTGGGCTGCTCTCGGCAGAGCGCGCCAGCACCCTGGGCGCTGCAGGGAGGGGACCCCGCACGGGGACCGCCGCCCCCAAAGCCCTGTGACAAAGGAACGGGGTGCATCGGGACCAGGACACAAATGACAGGCTACGTCTGGGCTCTGGATGACCGTGTCAGTTAACGAAATAGCCTCCACGCTAAGATGAATTAGCTGAAAAGGGTTCAGAAAACATCGTTTTCCGTGCCTGGCCTTGGCCTCCCGGCTAGTTGATTCCTGTGGGGACCAGCCCTGGATAGCGCAAGGAGCCGCGTGGCCGTCGCACCCACCCTGCCACAGGCAGCGTTTGCTCGCGGCCCCCGGCAGCCCCCAGCACACAGATTCCTCCGGCTGTTTGCGAAAATTAAATCTCCATTCAAGCAAAGAGAGGGCAGCGCTAACGATGGCAGCAGCCGCCTGCCGCTCGCAGCATCCACATCCTCCGCTCGGAAATATCCCAAGTCATCGCTGGGCCGGAGGCGCGGGAGTCACCGTCCTGCCCATCACAGGCAGACGCACCCCCAAACCGCAGCCCCGGCTGGCGGGAGATGCTGCCACCCTCCATTTATACCCCAAAACCTCCAAACAGCCACCGCCAGCCCCAGGGAAGTAGCTTTGCTCCCCGGGGTGCTCGGGTGCATCCCCAGGGCTGCAGTGGGGGGCAGAGGCTCCCAGCCCCCATGTCCCCACGTGCCTGCAGCCCCACAGTCGCACCGGGTTGTCCCTGCTCCTGCTGTCACCTCTCCTGAGCACCGTGACCTCCACGCGGGGAGGCAGGACTCCGAAAAACTCATGGGGCTGTGCAGTGACTGAACCTTCTACGAAAACAGACTTGTGGGGTCGGGTGGGGGGGTGGTGGGGGGGGGGAGGTTGGGGAGGGGGAGGTTCGACCAGCTGAGCACACAGATCCCCACAGGGATGGTCTGGTTCCTTCTACAGCCCCGGGGGGACCGGCACTGCACCCCCTCACCACAGAAACCCCAAACCTGCCTCCAGACACCTCCTCCTCCAAAATCCATTCCCCAGAAAACCACTCCCAAAAACACACTGCCCAGAAACCCCCCCCCACACACACACACACCCCAACATGCTCCCTTAAAAAGAAACGCTTACAAAATCCTGCTCCCTCAAATCTGATCTCTGAATGCCCACTCCCCCCCAAAACAACTCTCCCCCAAGCCCCCCTCCCTAGAAGGCCACCCTCACAGCTTGCTCCCTTAAAAAAGTCCATCCCTGAAACCCATTTACCAGGCTCAAAACCCACTGGCAAAACCCCAGCTCCCCCAAAACCCCCTCCCCAGAACCCTCCAAATTGCTCCCCAAACCCTGCTTACAAAACCCTTCCTGCCCAAACCTCCTCCCCAAACCCCCGATCCTCCAAACACCTCAATCCCCAATCCCCCAACTCCCCGATCCCCCAAATCCCCCCAATCCTCCAAACACCCCCACCCCCTGATCCCCAAACCCCTGATCCCAAACCCCATGATCCCCCAAACCGCTAATCCCCAACGTCCCCATCCCCTAACTTGCTGATCCCCCAACTCCCCGATCCCAAACCCCCCAATCCCCAAACCCCCGATCCCCCAGCTTCCTGATCCCCCAAACCCCCTGATCCTGAAACCCCCCGATCCCCAATGCCCCGATCCCCCAATTCCCCGATCCCCCAAACCCCCGATCCCCCAAACCCCTGGTCCCCACCGCCCCGATCCCCCAAACCACGACCCCCCAACCCCTTCTCCACAGAACCTCCCCCCGACGCCCTTTCTCCCTCGCCCCCCTCCCCAAACCACCTTCCCGCCCCCACTCCCCGCCGCCTGCCGATGCCCCCCCGCTCCCCAAACCCTCTCCCCTCCCTCCTCCTCCTCCCCCCGCCCCCCCCCCCCCCCCCCCCCTACCCCCGTTCCCCGCCCGGCGGCGTCGGGGCGGAGCGGCGCGGCGCGGCGGGCGGAGCGGGCAGCGCGGATCCTCCGCCGGCGCGGAGCGGCTTTTTTTTTTTTTGGCGGGGGGGAGCAGGGGCTCGGAGCTGGGTAGGGCCCGTCCCGCCTGCATGCGGCGGCGGCGGCGGCGGGGCGGCCGGGCGGCATGAACGGCTCGGCGGCGGCGGGCGGCGGCGGGACGGCGGCGGCGGGGCTGCTGGCGGGCACCGGGAGCGCGGCGCTGGAGCTGGAGCGGGCGCTGCGCTGCTGCACCGCCGCCTCCGTGGTGACCGACGGCGGCGGCGGGGCGGCGGCGGCGGCGGCGGCGGCGGAGGAGCGGAGCCTGTACATCATGCGGGTGGTGCAGATCGCCGTCATGTGCGTCCTGGCCCTCACCGTCGTCTTCGGCATCTTCTTCCTCGGCTGCAACCTCCTCATCAAGTCCGAGGGGATGATCAACTTTCTGGTGAAGGACCGGCGGCCGTCCAAGGAGGTGGAGGCGGTGGTGGTGGGACCCTACTGACCGCCCCGCCGCCCGCACCGCACCGCACCGCACCGCGCCGCTCCGCCGCTCGCCCCGACGGCCCGGCGCCGGGGGGAAGCCGAGCTGGGCCGGCCGCTCCCGGCGTGACTGCACAACGGCCAGCCCTCCTTCAGACTGACTGACTGGTTTTTCGGGCTTGGTTTTTCTTGGTTTTTCTCCTTAAAAACAACAGCAAACCATCCCGGAGGCCGGTGAGACGCGCGGGGGCGGCCGCCGGAGCCGCCCGTCCCGACCCGCCCGCGGGGTGCCGAAGTAAAACGTGCTCTGATGGCAACAGGTCTGGGGTTCCTTATTTCCTTCGCGGGAATAAATGCCTTCCCTCTTCCAGTCCCGGGGTCCCGGCGGTGGTTCCCGGGTAGGGGGCGCGGGGGGTTGGCGGGGGGGCGGCCGGGCTTCCGCGCCGCGAACCCGCCGAGCTCGGGCTGAAGCGACCGCCCGGCGGCCCGTCCTCGCTGGTTTTTGCTTTGCAGCTGGGCTAAAAGTCGCATTTTAGGCTGCTTTTCGAGCTCCCCCCCCCCCTTCTCCCCGCGGGACCCTCTTTCCTGAGCATCCTGGAGCAGGGAGGGATGTGCCCGGGGGCCCCTGCTCCTGCCCCGGGAATTCCGGCTTTGGCCAGGGAAATAGCCCGGTGCAGCCCCCTGGGTCCGGGTGTGACTGAAAACCACTGTAGATACTTTTTAAGAACCCAACCGAAAGCCTCACTAACAGGTGACTTCTTATGGTGACATTTAAGGGAGAGAGAAATTTATGCTTGCACAGGATTTTTTTTTTATTATTGTTATTATTCATCTGTTTCCTTTATAGGGATAACAGAGCATCTTTCTGTGAGAGGGTTGCGTAGCTGTTTATCATATCCCCGGGGGCTCGCGCTGGTTGCTAGTGATAAATCAATGCATCCACATTTGCTGTAGGAGGAGTGGAACCGGCATAAACACTTGCCGGGGACCACAGCAGCGGGATGGGGGCAAAAAGGCTTAAGCAACCTGCCTGTGAGAAAACACCTCTCATGACAGCCAAAGTCCTGCACTAAGACTGTTAATTGTCAATATTTTTAATGCTGGTAAGAATCGGGAGGTTTTCCGTGCAGACTTCAGGCTGGTTGGTTTTCCCTCAGTTCATCCTGAGCTGGTGTGAGGGTGGCCCGGCTGCCGAATCGTCATAGACAGCTTTAGGAGATGTTACCGCAAGTTTCCATTTTGATAGACAAGGTGAAACTCTTAATTTACAGAACGCACCTGAGCTAGAAGGGGACGAAATAAAGCTGGAGTCTGAGCCAACCGCTTGACTGCAGGTAAACTTTTTGTAGAAAATGAGACAAAACAGGGTGTCTCAATGCAGTGCAGTTCCCCCAGGGGAGCAGAAACCTCAGCCGTGGACTCGCTCGTTTACAGCTACATTCAAGGGAAAGACAAAGAGCAGATCTGCCTGTTCTCTGGGAAACGAATACGCTATGGACTGTCATTACATCAAAACAAGTGTTAGCGAGCCGTCTATCAGCCGAAACATTGGGGAGAAATCGAACCCAAACTCGCCTCCTTTCTTTACCCCTTAGTGCTGTAGAAACATTAGATAAAGCAGAATTTTAATATAATACAATAAGAGGGGAAACTCCTAATATAGATGTTTTGGTCGTTACAAAGCGTTTCCAACTTTTTAGTTTGCATCGCTTCATGGTATTGCAGATAACACAATCATTCCCAAAATCTGACTTGTGGGGAGTGCACTGCATGTTTGAACATTTTTTGAGAGCTAGATTCATTAAGCATTCTTATTACTAATTGTAGCGAACGCTTGAAGTATAATACATTTTGATTAACCTTTGCCAGAAGCCACAGCTTTTTCCAACACCGTAAACCTGAGGCACGGCAAACTCCTGGTGCCGTAATAAAATTGCAGAATTTCCAAGCTCAGCCCAAGCACCTGCTGCCTCGCACCTAAGGACCCCTCGCAAGGTGAGAGCCCCGACCCCGATAAAGTGCCTGTGACTCTGTAATCCCTACAAAGACACCTCATTTTAGGCAGGGAGCAGTTGGGGAAAGGGTTTTTCCTACTCTGTGATGCAGAGATGCTCAAACACGTCCAGTCCATCAGCTTGTCTCGGGCCTCTCTCCCTCCCGGCACCGTGGGGACTTTGGGACTTGGCATGGAGAGCAGAAGGATTCCTGGGATGTTTATAATCCACCAGTGGCAGGAGGATGGTGGCGCAGGGAAGCAGCACATTGCAGACACCAACAAGGGCTCTGGTGTCCACCTCACCCCTGCGTGGTACGTGGGATGGAGGAGCTCGCTTCCATCGGGCTGGAGCAGTGTTTGGGCAGGTATCTCCTGCCCGGCCCTTGGCGCCATGGACACCTCCCTGCTTTACAACGCCAGGTCTTCCTGCCTGGACCATAGCTTTGTCCCTTCTAGATGTGCGTGTAAAGCCACGACCTGTGTGTTCGAGGGGCAGGAACCTCACGGCGAGCACAGATCACTGCACACATCATTTGAGGGACATTTCACCCGGTAGGAGAGCAGCCAGGAGGGTCTGTGCTGGCCGCAGGTGAAGCCTCGTCAGCTCCTACAACACACTGGGGACAACATGCACCTTGCTGCGGTGCTGAGGTGTGGGGAAATGGGTGTGTTTGGGATGAAACCGGTGCGGGTACCCGAAGGAGGGCTCCACCACCTTGTAGTCGGCTTGAAGATAGTATGAACCGCTGACCTGCTTCTTTGTACTTGTCCCTTATTTAATCATCTTAAATGGTAGAGTATGTTCAATTTTACCACCAAAGCTTGGGGGGCCTTTCATTGATGTGCATTCCTGTTTCTCCATGTCATTCCCAGAGGAGCAGAAGACGATGAGAGTGACCTGATAGACTTGCCCAGCTCTCTGTCATTGCTGTCAGACGTGGGCTCTTAGAGGGGAAATTTCAGAGGAAACCCATCCCCTTGCGATGCTGGTGGGGGTAGGACATTGCAGCAGGACCTCTCCCAGCAGGATTCCCACCGGGACCCATCCCTGCGGCCGCTCAATGGCTGTTTCGGAGAGAACGATGCCCAAAAAATCCGCAGAGCCACAGCCAGAGCAAGTCCCCAGCGTGGCACTATTTGCAATTCTTCTCGAGTACTAAAATAAAAAAAGCTCAGATCTCACTTTTCTGAAGTCAAGGTTGAAGCAGTCTCACCTCGGGCTGGCTGCGTAGCTAATTACCGTCTACAAAGCAATCACGTAGTAGTTCTCGCTTTGAATTAAAAGAGCGGTGCCCGCAGCCAGACCTTGGCCCCCTGCTCAGCCTTGGCATTCCCTGCAAAACGCTGGAATAAATATCTATATAATAATAATAAATATATATAATAAATATCCACCAAAGCTCGTCCCCGGCCCGGCTCGGCAGCCTGCCAAACGGCGCCTGGCTTCTCTGCTGCCTCTCAGCCCGTCTTGTCTTTTCTCCCAGTTATCCGGGAACACAGGCGTGGGAACAGGAGATAACGGATTTCACCCTTTCGGCTCAAAACACGCACTGATGCGCCAGGACAAAAACCAAGAGGCGTCTTAGTCACTTCCCAGACATGCGCTGAAGCGGGGTTTGGGTTTTTTTTTTCAATATTTTAAATGGAATACACTTATTAAAAACACTCCGGCAAGTGCAATTGCTTTTAGATGACCCTGGGAATGTACTCAGGCTAAATCTGTCTAGATGGCTGTACAACTTTAATTGTGTGCTTTCCACATCTTTTTGGTAATAACAATCAAACAGCGTCTGAGGTAGGAGGGAGCGGTGCACTTCAGCGGTGCAGCTACGTGCAGGTGCTGGGCTTTATTCCAATCGCACCTTCAGGCAAAACTCACGTCGGTCTTTCAGGCAGTTTAGCTTTACTAAGGGAAATAGGATCCCGCTGTTCATTTGCAGTTAAAAAAAAAGTGAAATTTCGCCCTAAGTGACAAGCACAGCACACGTTACGGCTTTATGATTTGCCTTCGTATTTATGACTTCGAGCAGCCGGGGAACGCTCCGGGCGCGTGCGGCGCCCAGCGCAGGGTGCTCACCTCGTCCTGGGGCTGGGAACCCTCCGTATGGGGGGGTTCCTAAAAAAAAATCTTCATATTCAGCTAGGCACCCCGTTTTAACATGCAGCCCTGGCTGCGTTGGAGCCCGTGTTAATTATTATTAAAGAATGAGTCATTAAGAGCTCTCCTCCTCTCTCGGCAGCCCCGCTCGTGTCCATGAATGGGTTGTGCCGCTGCCATTGATCCCAGTGAGCCGTGACTGGGGCCGTCTAACCCGTGGAGCTGAAGGAGCCCCGAGGGACGTCAAGTCTTTCAATTCCCTTATATTATAAAACAGCAGCGTCCTCTCCGTAATTAAGGTTTAAACTTGCTCTCCGAAAACCTAATTCTCCTGTTAGCTCACCATTAGGGAGCGATGGCTGGTGCCCGTCGTGCTGGCCGGCGGGCAGCCAACCTTTCTGCTTTTCTCCCCGACAATTCGGCCCCTTGCGCTGCTCCCCGTCTCCACTTCACCGCTCCCGGCACGGCCACGCAGCCTTCTCCCTTGAAAGAGAGAGGAAAACACAGAGGGAGAAGCCAGAAAGCAGCGGGAAGTGTAGGAAAGCCGGGGGAAGGTGCCATGGATGGCACCGAGGGGCAGGCAGCAGCCAGGATGCCGGTGGTCCAGCCCCATGGCTCCAGACCAAGTGAGATCGGTGTCCACACAATTTATCCTCTCTGTAATATAGTCGTAGGGGGCTGCTTTCCTTTATGGGACACCTTTATTTTTTAATGCCAAAAATTAGATTTTTTTTTGTTTTTTTTAATCGCTGGGGACCAGACACATTTCCTGAAGAAAGAAACCAAAGGAAGCCTGAGCTCTTCAGGACTAAGCGTATCCATCAATTTGGCCACCAGCAGCTTGGGACCTATTCTGCAGTGATAGAACGTATTTTTAGCACATGGAAAAACAGTGTCATGAGCACATGATATGAAAAATACACAAAGCCATATATCACTTTTATGTCCTTTATTCTATCATAATCAGGTTAGGATTTTTTCCCGCCCCTCCAACTTGGTTCTATTTCGGAAGAGTCTCCAGGGAGGCAGGCTGTAGGAACGTAATGGCCCGTCATACCCACCACGGCTGTGTGCGGCAGCCGCAGCGAAGCCGTCCACCACATCGAAGGAGATGGAGCGGCACGGCACTGGGATGAAGGAGATGGAACAGCATGGCACTGGGATGAAGGACATGGAGCAGCATGGCACTGGGATGAAGGAGACGGAGCGGCATGGCACTGGGATGAAGGAGACGGAGCGGCATGGCACTGGGATGAAGGAGATGGAACAGCATGGCACTAGGATGAAGGAGATGGAGCATCACCGTGCCGGGATGAAGGTGCTGGCAGGACCTCGCGAGGGCAGAGGAGTTGCTGCCCCGGGTCCAGCCTCGGTGATGGCACGCAGCACCCGCTCTCCTCTCGTTACTGCCACCTCCTCAGCGCAAATTCCTTTTTATTTCTTTCATTTTAGCGACTTTAATTTCCTGTCTGTCACAGCAAATGCAGACAGAAACAAAGACGCCCGGTTGAGCTGACATCTCACGCGGGCTTAGAAGAAAGGAGCAGCCTACTGACACGAAGGGATAATACGGTGGGGACAGAGCAGCAGAAGGGATGTCTTTGCTCTCACTGTCCTGCTGGGAAAGCCAGGTCCGAGCTCTTCCCCAGCTCCGGGAGTGATGAGCACAAGGGTTCACCCCCAGGCGTTGGGCCTAAAAGAAAATTAGGGATGATTTTACAGTGTGAAAAATGCAAATGTACACACACAGAGAAGATCTCAGTTTTGTTTTGTGCTTTATTTGTGAACGTACCATGAAATAAATAATAAATCCGTAGTCCCTGCTCTGGTTTGTTCCTGGATAACCAAAGCTGACATTATAAAGATGACGAAACCCCACTCAGACACCACTGACAAATTGGGAAGTGAGAGGAAGAGCAGCAAAACCCATCAGGTTTTGGAGGAAAAAAAAAAGAAATACATATTAAAAGAAAAATATGTAGTCTTGGACAAAGCATTGGAAACAAGACTGTAGAGCGCACAATACACATCAACAGCATAACCTGATGGGGCAGAAAATATTTTGGAGATGAGCTCTCTCCAGAAAAGATGGGCTGCAAGAGGCCAGAATGGAATAGAGCAATTTTGCTGTAAGAAAATGTTGAAAATGAGAGTTTTTAGGCTGAGGAATAACCTCTAGAGGGAAGATAGAATTTTTTTTATTTATGACTTCAATTCTAAACTTGAGAGTATATTCCCTGTAGGATATTGCTGCATTCCCAAGATGCTGGGCCTGTTCTGCATCCCCTCCGTCGCTGTCTGACAAAATCCCCCGGTTCAGCTAATGGCTGAGTATCACTGGAGACGCGGGAACGAGAAGTGCCAATCATGCTGTAAATATTAATTAGACATAACAACTACTCAAAGGTTATCAAGCAAAGAAAACAAGCTTAATTACACTCAGCAATTTCAGGAAGTGGAAAAAAAAAAAAAAAAAGCCGTTTTCTTTAATTGACCTCCCCGCAGAACACCGCTGGCTGTGTGACAGCAAGGGAGACGCTCCAAATCCTGGTGCCCATCAGGGCATTCGTATTCAGTCTTTCACAAATCCATTCAAACTTTCATTAAAATCCCTACACGGTCAATGGAAGCTACGTCTCCCCTTTGCCGAATATAAGCTTTGAGCCGCTGAAGAGCAGGCGTTCGAGATGGAGATCGCTGAGATTATTTGGAGCTCGTCCTCCCGGACGTGTTGCCATCACACCCAAACCATCCCTTCATCTCCCATTGTTATAAGGAGCAGAAAGACGGGGCTGACGCTCGTTCATTTGCAGAAAGATGCCCCATCGCCTAACGAACCTCGCTCCCCATCCACTTGTACCAGCATTAATCCCACCAGCAAATACTCCCTAATTCCAGCTCTCTGATTTTCACCAGGGGCAAACCTCCTTGGCATTCCTCTGCCACAGCAGAGAAGAGGAAAACAGACATTATCTTCAGTAATTTTGTTCTTTGCACGCTCCATGTACTTGCTATCACTTTTCCTCCTTTTCAAATGGTACACCATGACCATTTTTATACATAAATAACACCTTGAGCCCGAACAAAGCTTATCCACAGGATATTCTTTAAGCGGGAAATGAATTACCTCAGAAAAAAATACAGCATTATTGGAAAATGGAGCACAGCAGGTATTAGCTAATGATACCTAACATTTGTCCTATCTTGGACAGAAAATGAAAATACATACATTAATTAAAAGCAGGCTTTAGGGGAAAATATTATTAGCTTGTGCTATAATGAAACCTAAAGGCTTCCAGAGAGATCCATTGTACTGCGGCGGGGTTCAGTTAATTTGATTAAATGCACGGGGCTCGGAGCTTGGCAAGGTGTGGAGCAGCAGCTCATTGCCCTGGAAGAGGGATGAGAAGTGTGAGACCTCACGGGGGATGTGGGGATCTCGATATATCTGGGAGATGGGCAAGGCTTCAGCTCCTGACTGAACGCCGCCATTTAAATAGAGCCTATTGATCCACCCTCAGTGGAGAAATTGCAGCCCCACACGCAGTCCCATGGCTTTCCTGGATCGAAGAAAGGTGGATCAAGGAAGAAAACCACAATTCCATGTATTCTACCTAAGCTCTCCCAATGCTGGCGAGCGCTGCCCGTGGCACGGACCGTACCTGTGGGAACTCAGCCATACCCATGGAAAGCCTGAAGTTAGACTCTAAAAACACTTTTAATAAAAGATTGCTGCCAAATGTTGACATTCTGTCATTTGCGAACTAAGATCCAGGAGCGTTTAAAGCCCTGTGCTATTTTTAGTTTTCGCTAACAGCCCATACTCTGCAGCGATGTTGACGTCCCATTACCACCACGGCTCAGCGCCACGAACTGTATCTCCAGGGCTCGTGGCTGGGTTCTAGCTTTGCTGGCCAGGGGGGCGAGGAGGTAACAGCTTGTTTCGTTTCTCAGCAGCGGCACAAAGATTCGTTCCTCTGGTTGATTGGAAAGAGGGCTTTCAGCAAGACACCAGCCTCTCGGAAAACGTGAGCTGCCACTGATTCAGCCTGGCGCTTTGAGATGAAAGCCCTAAAATTTGTCCTGCCCTTAACCAATCTAAGCAGGATCAATAGTCCCTGCTTGAGCAAGGGAGCGGGGGTGTGAGAGGCAATCACAGAATCACAGAATCTTCATGGTTGGAAGGGACCTTTGAGATCATCGAGTCCAACCATACACACACACCACAAAAAACAAACAAAAAAAAAACAAACAAAAAAACAAACAAACAAACAAAACAACCCCCCGAAACAAACTGCACCCTACAATCTCTGCCCCTAGAGCATGCCCCAAAGTGCCAAATCCAGATGCCTCTTAAATACCTCTAGGGATGGTGACTCCACCACCTCCCTGGGCAGGCTGCTCCAGGGCCTGACCACTCTTTCAGTAAAGTAATTCTTCCTAATATCCAATCTAAACCTCCCCTGCCGCAGCTTCAGGCCATTTCCTCTGGTCCTGTCATTATTCACCTGGGAGAAGAGGCCAACCCCCACCTCTCTACACCCTCCTTTCAGGGAGTTGTAGAGGGCAATGAGGTCTCCCCTCAGCCTCCTCTTCTCCAAACTAACCATGCCCAGCTCCCTCAGCCTCTCCTCACACGACTTGGCCTCCAGACCCCTCACCAGCTCGATCGCTCTCCTCTGGACCCGCTCCAGCACCTCAATGTCCCTCTTGTACAGAGGGGCCCAGACCTGAACACAGCGCTCGAGGTGAGGCCTCACCGGGGCCCAGTACAGAGGCACCATCACTTCCCTGCTCCTGCTGGCCACGCTATTCCTGATACAAGCCAGGATGCTGTTGGCCTTCTTGGCCACCTGGGCACACTGCTGGCTCATGTTAAGCTGGCTCCACCAGCACCCCCAGGTCCTTTTCTGCTGGGCAGCTTTTAGCCACTCTTCCCCGAGCCTGGAGCGTTGCTTGGGGTTGTTGTGACTGAAATGCAGGACCCGGCACCCGGCTTTATCAAACCTCATACAATTGGCCTTGGCCCATGGATCCAGCCTGTCCAGGTCCCTCTGGAGAGCCTTCCTACCCTCACGCAGATCAACACTCCCACCTGGTTTGGTGTTGTCTGTGAACTTACTGAGGGTGCACTCAATCTCCTCATCCAGATCATCGATAAAGATATTGAATAAAACTGGTCCCAAAACTGAGCCCTGAGGGATCCCACTGGTGACTGGCCGCCAAGAGGATTTCACCCCGTTAATCACAACTCTCTGGGCACGGCCATCCAGCCAGTTTTTAACCCAGCGAAGAGTGCACTTGTCTGTGCCATGACTCGCCAGCTTCTCCAGGACAATGCTGTGGGGGACGGTGTCAAAGGCCTTACCAAAGTCCAGACAGACAACGTCCACAGAGCTGGTGGTGGACCATGCCAAATTCCCAGCCAGGACCATGCTTCTTCATTGGTTCTTGAGATGTTTATGTCGAGCTGCCGAATGAGTTCTGACAACCCCCACATGCCCAGAATGTGCAACACCGTGGAAGAGTTCAAGCCGTTGTCTGTCGTCACCACGCCGTCCCTTGGAGCCAGAGCAGCTCGTCCTCGTCTTCGCTGCTTGGACCACCCCATGGACCACCAGGAAGGAGGTTTCACCACGGCATGCACGGGAAACAGCGCTCAATCAGAGAAACGATGATCAATTCAATGATAAAGTGGGAGTTTCGTTGTTTCTGGAAGATTTGAAACAGCTTTTTTAAAAAAAAAACAGCAAAGCACAGCAAAAGGAGGTTATAACTTGCAGCAAGTAAGGCCAGGATGTCTAATCCACCCTGGGCAGATATTGCCTAATGCTCAAAAGCTTTGGGAAAGGAAGATTCCATCATTTCCCTGGGTAATCTGTCCCAGATTTCCCCATCACAAAACAGTTTTCCTAAGATCTAACCTCAGGCATCATGGCTGCAAACTGCCAGTTTTCCACGATCCATCCGCAGCAGCCTGGGAAAATAACGGGTCGTGCCCTTCCCTGCATCACGTGCTGGCTATTGGATGGAAAAGCAGAACTGATTCTCATCTAATTCCAACTTTTCCTTGGACCAGAGATTTGTCAAAATTTCGTATTTAGTAGAAAGGTTCAAAGGGAACATTTACCACACAGTAATTTACTCCCAAGTGAGGGTGGGCGCAGGGGACGAGATTAATGGCAGGACACAGCACTGATGATGACTCCCAGCATGGAGGAGCATTCCTGTCCTTCCTCCACCCCTACGATGGTGCCTCCTCTTCGCTCACCACTCGTTGCGGGTGCCCAAAGCCTTCAGCCCCATCCTCTTCTCCAGCTGCACAAGCTCCTTTCGTATTTCAAAATCATGAGCACTAGCAGGTATGGAGGTGACTGGATGTTCCTACTTGCTTCTCACCATCTCGCTGAAGAAGGAAGCCCCAAAGCAAAGCACTCGGTGGCTCACTCACTTTGTCAGAGTTTGTTTGTGTTGGAACATCCCCCAGAGCCATCACTCTCCTGGAGAGCTGCCTCCGTTACCAACACCTCGCCGAAGTCACCCAGGCAAGGATTGCCTTGGGAGCAGAAGGAAGAAGTGACAAATTTTACCTATTTAAAAAAAAAAAAAATAAAAAAGGTTCTTTGTCTTCTCTGGAAGATTCCAATCCCAAATGAGTGCACGTGGAGGTAAGTAGCTCTGATTCATACTTTAAGAGGCCTGTAAGTCTTGGAAAGAGCTTGCCAAGGAGCAGTAAACTCCTCGATGGAGATGACTTCTCTGTGGGTGTGCACTGGAATAGAAGTATTAAACATAACAACCTGTGTGTTCAGATACCACGGAGAGACCGCTTTCACTGTTCTGTCTTCCCTTAATTCACCCATTTTTTAATTAGATTGTGTCTTGAAAAATGTCAAATACAGAGTATAATTTGTTTCCAATCTATGGGGATTCAGCACAACTGTTCCAATGGCTAGCTGTCCTCAAGATTCAGAAATTACACACATGATTTTTGTCTCGATATACCTCGTCACTCATGGATTTCTCCTTTCTTTTTTTTTTTCCTGCAGTGGAAGGCTCTACGTTACCAATTTCCATTTCATGTATGAGACTTAAAACCTCTAAGCCCTGGACTTTCTTTCAACTAACCAAAACACAGGTTTTTGAGAGTGTAATTGTGCTTATAGCACTTATCTGAACCTTTGCCAACTAATCAGCGTCTTTTTTTACGTTTGGGATGTTAGAACTGGACACAACGTTCCAGTCGCAGATGGCCCAAAGCAGACACAGAGGCAGCACAACCTCCCTGCCCCACCAATCCATCTTCTGTTTGGAAAAGCCGATGGATGCCAGTTGGTCTTTTGGTCCCTGGGTCATACTTCACATCTACCTTCAGCTGATCTGGCTGCAGTGGCAGAGAAAACCCCTTCCAAATCCCAGTTCTGGATCCATCTGGGCGGATGGATGATGTGCACGTGGTTAGCAGGATGCTCCCACAGACTCTCGAAGCACCGGCACAGTGTTAGGTGTGAAATTTCACTTTATACCTCTGGGGCGCTCCAAGGAGACTAGAGCTCGCTCAAGCAACATTAAGAGCTCTTACCTTGTTCTTTACATATTTTCAGAACAAATTTGTTTAACATTTCTGCCTTCGCTCCCCATGACTAGCAGCTGTGTTGTTCCTCTATCGTAATCCAGTAACAATACCATTAGACAGTATTCTTTCTTTTACTAAAACACTTCTTCTACAAGCCTCGCTGCCCTTTTTTCCATTTGCCATTTTTCTCCCCTTTACTCCTTTATTTTACCAGAGTCCCTCTTTTCCCATTTTTTACAGTAAATATACAGGGTTTTTTAAGACAGGTTTGTATGCAGCCAGTCCCACCCACCCTACAGGCTGTTCCAAGCACCACGGCATTTCACGCCCTGTAAACAAAATGCTTCCCGTGACAATATTTGAGCACCGAGATCAATCCACGCCTGATACGTCCCCGATTCTCCAGCTGCAATTTAGTGCTGCAGCTGCAAAACAGGGATGACATACTGCTGTATTTCCTATCTTAGAAATGCGCAGTGTTTAACACCATCTCTATGGCGTGATTATTGTAATTCAGAAAAAAAACCAAAGTATTTCGTTCCTTCCAAATCTAAAAGAAAAATTAAATTACCGCGTCAAAAGTAAGAATATCACGTATTGCTTATGAGAAAACCTAAAACGCAACTCAAAATTTGGACCATAATTATAGAGTTGTGTTACATTTACCTTCTAATTCATATTTTGTTCTCTTCTGATACATTTTCAGAGAAATTATTGGTAAGACAGAGACTTCAATCCATCACAGCGATGACTTAAGGAGACCCTAAAGCAGACATACTGCATTGCTGTAACCACTTGAGAGGAGCATGGCACAAAGTAACTATAACAACATGCTGGAGGCAGAGCTAATTGAAGAGTCGTCACATATTCGGCCACCTGAGTACAGCTGCCCTCACTGACACGGTGAGAGCCCCAGCTCTGCGGCATGACAGTTTTGTTTGGAAAAGAAATCCAAAATGGGAAAAGGGAAAAATTATAAAAGCCCGCAGTAAAACAGCTCACACGAGCAGGATATTTGCCATCGAAAGAGAAACGATAGACCGATCTAAAGGTGATGGATGGTCACGCTTACGTACTGGGCACTCTTCCAAGGAGTAACAATCCTGGAAAAATTCCTCCGGGAGAGAAGGACGCCTGCGGGGTCCTTGCAATGAGTCATCGCGCAGGGCAAGAGGAGATGCGAAGGGGACTGAAGGAGTCTCCGTTCGTGCTCTGGGAGCTGAAAGTGGCAGTCCTTAAATGGAGAAGGAAATGGTGGTGGATACGCAGCCACAGGAGGGCTGGGGAACTTTGCCTTTTATAGCTGATGGTGCCTCTGCCCTCTCTAAGAGGCTCCTGCTTTTAGCCCCTAATTTCCTTTGCATCCACAAAGAGATCTCACCTGAGAGAGGTGCTGCTAAATGGAAGCTGGAGCTCAGGATGGTGGGCATCAGAGACAAGATGCCACCTCTCATCTCTGAGCTGGGGGCTCGGGGTCACAGCAGCGTCTCCTGCATTTTCCTACAAACGCTCCAAAGACGCCCATTTCCCCCCAGCTGTGCTGTCCGACCCCCTGCCCTGGGAAGCCACCCCTACACCCCAACCCTGATCCCACTGAAGCAGTACGGGCTGTTGTACCCAGTGGATTCACTGTGTTAAAGTCTTGGATGAAACCACTTGTCTTAATAGCAAGCGTAAATCCACAAATTATGCTGGGTGTGGTAAAGTCTTGATATAACCTGATAAAATTAAGATTTATCTCCTGCACCCCATCCCTGGAGGAACATGTGCACGGAGGCTGTGCATGCACCCCCATTCCCACCCAGCCAAAATGCACCTCCGTGCTCAAATAGCCCTGTTTGCTTTCCTCTGCGATTTTGTACAGTTATTAAAAGGATCACAAAATTTAGCAGGAGCAACTTAAAAAAAAATCCCAAAACCATTGTGTAGTTCGGTCCCCCAGGGAGCGAGTTGGCTGATGCTCGTGGCAGTCCGGAGCGATGCTCCCAAGGGCACGAGGCTACCGAAAATTACTGCCATTTCTGCTCTCCCTTTGCCATCTTTAGTACTAATTAAGATCTCACGAAATAAAGCATTTGCAAATTTTTGCGCTGTCTTTGCCGGTAACATGACATGGAGCACCCGTAGCCAGCAGTCCATAAAAAGCTTTATTTTGGCCCGCTGTTATTAGCTTTATATCACTTATCCTAACCAAGCTTTGGGGATTACCAGAGAAGCACCTTCCACTTTCCTCTGCCGAAGCAGGGTAGATCCACACTGACCAACACACCGAAATTTAAATCAGCTGAAATGCCCTGACCTGCTCCGTTGAAAAATACCTTCATTGGTACTTTTGCTATTTGACAGGTATAAAAAAATAAAAAACAAAGCAAGTACATACACATTTAAAGACCCAAAAGCTACACTGCCGCGGGGCAGAGGTGCTCTGGTGCAAGCCAGGTTGGTACGGAAAGAAGTAATGGGAAACATGTCCTGTTGTTTGGAAAAGATCCTCTGCCAAGAGCAGCGAATGAAAGTTAAGCAAAAATAAAAGCAGTTTAAGCATCAGAGCTGGTCCAGCATCCCTCTGCGGCTGCCCACTGCCCCCCGCTCAGCCGCTTCTTCAGCCCCCCGGGGCGAGGACCCACAGAGCCACAGAATCATCGAGGCTGGAAAAGACCCTTAAGGTCACCGAGTCCGACCACCGAGATCACCGAGTTCCCCAGAGCGTGAGCAGAAATTCCTCTGACAACCAGTTCGGGGGGATGAAGGACCGTTTTCTTGCAGGGCGAAGATCAGGGAAGGTGCAAATAACGAGGTGTAACCAGGGACCGGGGGCGAGGGAAAAGAAATAAGTGAAATACCCTTTTAGCTCTCCCTTGAAGTTCTGAGCGACTCCAAGGACTCAGCAATGAGCAACCTCGGCTCCCACTGGCCCTCGGCAAGGCTGAGCGAGCGGTTTTACGGGAGGAAGAAATATCGGGCATCATCTCCCTCAGTCCATCTGCAAAGCCCCTTCCCCCGTGGCTGGATCACAAGGAGAGCAAAACACCGTAAATCAGCTCCTGACCATCTCCTGTACACGACCAAAGGAATGTGCCGGGTGAGCACACCGCAAGGATGTAATAGATTGCTGTTTAAAGACGGATACGGCGCTGTGAAAACTGTCCAACCACTGTTTATGTTTCCAGGGCGAGTTTTGCCATTCTCCCTCCAAATCCCAAGGCAGATTAATAGGCAAAATTAATTTTCTTCGAGCCTTTGTGCTTTTCACCACCGCACGATGAGTCTCTGCGTTTCTTTTCCTTCCAATTCAGGAACCCACAATAGGTGGTGAGAGAAGCGGGGAGCGAACAAAGCTCCCGCTCGGAGCCGTCCTCTCTGCACGGGTTGTTACTGGGAACAACTGAGGGAACTGGGGTTGTTCAGCCTGGAGAAGAGGAGGCTGAAGGGAGACCTTATCACCCTCTACAACTACCTGAAAGGAGGGTGTAGAGAGATGGGGGCTGACCTCTTCTCCCTGGGGACAAGGGATAGGACAAGAGGAAACGGGTTCAAGTTATGTCAGGGGAGGTTTAGATTGGATATTAGGAAACATTTTTTCACTGAGAAGGTTATTAAACATTGGAATAGGCTGCCCAGGGAGGTGGTGGATTCACCATCCCTGGAGGTGTTTAAAAAAAGGGTAGATGTGGTGCTTAGGGACATGGTTTAGAAGTGGTTTTTGTCAGGGGAGGTTAATGGTTGGACTTGATGATCTTAAAGGTCCCTTCCAACCTCAGCAATTCTATGATTCTATGGGAGAGGAGGACAAGATGCAATTCAGAAAGATAAAGGTATAATTAAATGAAATCGAACTCTGCAGCTCTGTGAGTTAGAATAAGAAGAAAACACCACGCTCATTTAGAGAACAAGAGCTGGCTTAAATACGTAGAAGAGGCAGGCAGTCGGCGTACGCAACACTTTTTCACAGGTAAAACGGCCGCAGCTAATTGATAACGTTACAGACGAACCCGTCACCAGAGCTGACACTGCAAATTAAATCCTGCATTCCCCCCGCAGCCACACCAGTATCAGCTGTATTAAATCTGGATTTAAAATGGGCTGTTGCATGTAGGGCTGAGAGAAATGGCTCGGTGTGCTGGTAACAGCTTCCCACCTGCACATCCTCTCCTCCAGTCTGGCCAGTGCTGTGGTCGTCACCCCCAGCCCGCGGCGGCCCGTGGGCCAGCTGGCAAGTGGCCGGGGAGGCACCGCTGGCCGCTCTTGCTGGAGAAGGACGTGGCTGGCAAGCGGTCCTGCCACACCGCCACCAGCCGCTGCATGAAATGGGGTGAAATTAAGCGATTTAACAATAAAAGCCTATGTCGTGGTTTAGCCTCAGACGGCAACAAAGAACCACGTGTCACTCACTTAGATCTTCCCAATACAGGTCAAAACAGAAGAAAAAGGCAATACTCTTGGGTTGAGACAAGGGCAGTTTAACAGAACAGCAGAGGGAACAAAAAAAAAATAGCAACAATAACACAAATAAAGGAATATACAGACCCGATTACAGAACCGCCGCTCCCCGACCGCTCCCGGACCGCCCGGCCCGGGCCGCCCCAGCCGGCTTATAAGCGGTGACTTCCTGGCCCCTCCCCCGGCAGCTCAGTGAGGGCGTGGCTCATATGGCATGGAATACTGTCTCTTGGGGAGAATTAACCCTATTCCCGCCGGAACCAGGACATTATCCACCCCTTATTCCATACCATTTTTGCCATGCCCAGATCTTACAGGGTTCCATTTGTTAGAACAGTCTCTCAGGGCGGGTGCGATGGTGTGTGGTGCTGGCCTATTGCATGCTGTATTTTCAGAGCCTGACTGGTGTACCCGGCGTGGCTCACACACACACCCAGTCCATGGGCTGAAGATGTAGATCTTGAGGAAGTCGCTGGGCGCCAACTGCTGAGGTCAGTTCTGATCCCATCACCGCTGTGCTTTACTCGATTTTTCATCAGAGTCCATCTGTCCTTAATTTGGGTGATTCATTGGCTATTCTCACCCAAAATCAAATCCCCATAAGGTACACATCGGACTTCCCCATCCTTCAGCATCACCCACCAAGTGCACCCAGGTCCTTGGGCAAAAGCAATCCCACGGATGGGTTTGCCTTTGCCTGAGGCAGGACTAACCCAGACTGTCTTCCCTAACATATTCTTCATGTGCACTACGGGGACTTTATCCCCTTCTACGGTACGTGGCAGTTTTGATTGGGCAGGGCCAGCCCGATTCGTAGATCCCCTAGTGTTAACTAGCCAGGTAGCCTTTGCTAAATGTGCATCCCAATTTTTTAAGGTCCCACCACCCATTGCTCTCAGTGTAGTTTTTAACAGTCCATTGTATCGTTCTATCTTCCCAGAGGCTGGTGCGTGATAGGGGATGTGATATACCCACTCAATACCATGCTCTTTGGCCCAGGTGTCTATGAGGTTGTTTCGGAAATGAGTCCCGTTGTCTGACTCAATTCTTTCTGGGGTACCATGTCGCCACAGGACTTGCTTTTCAAGGCCCAGGATAGTATTCCGGGCAGTGGCATGGGGCACAGGGTATGTTTCCAGCCATCCAGTGGTTGCTTCCACCATTGTGAGCACATAACGCTTACCTTGACGGGTTTGTGGCAGTGTGATATAATCAATCTGCCAGGCCTCCCCATATTTATATTTCAACCATCGTCCTCCATACCAAAGGGGCTTCAAACGCTTGGCTTGCTTGATTGCAGCGCATGTCTCACATTCATGGATGACCTGTGCAATAGCGTCCATGGTCAAGTCCACCCCTCGGTCACGAGCCCATCTATATGTCGCATCTCTGCCTTGATGGCCTGAGGTATCATGGGCCCACCGAGCTATAAATAGTTCACCCTTATGTTGCCAGTCCAGATCCACCTGAGCCACTTCAATCCTAGCAGCCCGATCCACCTGCTGGTTGTTCTGATGTTCCTCCGTGGCCCGATTCTTTGGTACATGGGCATCTACATGGCGTACTTTCACAACCAGATTCTCTATCCGGGCAGCAATATCTTGCCATAATTCAGCAGCCCAGATGGGTTTGCCTCTGCGCTGCCAGTTGCCCTGCTTCCACTGCTGTAACCACCCCCACAGAGCGTTTGCCACCATCCAGGAGTCAGTGTAAAGATAAAGTACTGGCCATTTTTCTCGCTCAGCAATGTCCAAAGCCAGCTGAATGGCTTTCACCTCTGCAAACTGGCTTGATTCACCTTGTCCTTCACTGGCTTCTGCAATTTGTCGTGTAGGATTCCACACAGCAGCCTTCCACTTTCGATGCTTTCCCACAATCCGGCAGGACCCATCAGTGAACAGGGCATATTTCTTCTCATTTTCTGGCAGTTTATTATATGGTGGGGCCTCTTCCGCACGCGTCACCTCCTCCTCTGGTGACATCCCAAAATCCTTGCCTTCCGGCCAGTCCATGATCACTTCCAGAATTCCTGGGCGACTGGGATTTCCCATTCGAGTTCGCTGTGTGATCAGTGCAATCCACTTACTCCATGTAGCATCAGTTGCATGATGTGTGGTGGGGACCCTTTCTTTGAACATCCACCCCAGAACCGGCAGTCGAGGTGCTAAAAGGAGCTGCGCTTCTGTACCAACCACTTCCGAAGCAGCTCGAACCCCTTCATATGCTGCTAATATCTCTTTTTCTGTTGGAGTGTAGCGGGCTTCGGATCCTCTGTATCCCCGACTCCAAAACCCTAGGGGTCGACCTCGGGTCTCCCCTGGTGCTTTCTGCCAGAGGCTCCAGGTAGGGCCATTCTCCCCGGCTGCGGTGTAGAGCACGTTTTTAACATCTTGTCCTGCCCGGACTGGCCCCAGGGCCACTGCATGAACTATTTCCTGTTTGATTTGTTCAAAAGCTTGTCGTTGCTCAGGACCCCATTTAAAATCGTTCTTCTTCCGGGTTACTTGGTACAGAGGGCTTACAATTAGACTGTAATTTGGGATATGCATTCTCCAAAAACCCACAATGCCTAAGAAAGCTTGTGTTTCCTTTTTACTAGTTGGTGGAGACATAGCTGCTATTTTGTTGATCACATCCATTGGGATCTGACGGCGTCCATCTTGCCATTTTATTCCTAAAAACTGGATCTCCTGCGCAGGTCCCTTGACCTTACTTCGTTTTATGGCGAAACCAGCTTTCAGAAGGATTCGGACTATCTTATTCCCTTTCTCAAAAACTTCTTCTGCTGTGTTTCCCCATACGATGATGTCATCAATGTATTGCAGATGTTCTGGAGCTTCACCCTGTTCCAATGCAGTCTGGATCAGTCCATGGCAAATGGTGGGGCTGTGTTTCCACCCCTGGGGCAGTCGATTCCAGGTGTACTGGATGCCCCTCCAAGTGAAAGCAAACTGTGGCCTGCACTCTGCTGCCAAAGGGATTGAGAAAAATGCATTCGCTATATCAATCGTGGCATACCACTTGGCTGCCTTGGACTCCAGTTCATACTGGAGTTCTAGCATGTCCGGCACGGCAGCGCTCAGCGGTGGCGTGACTTCATTCAGGCCACGATAGTCTACAGTTAGCCTCCACTCTCCATTAGATTTTCGCACCGGCCATATGGGACTGTTAAAGGGTGAGCGAGTCTTGCTGATCACTCCTTGAACCTCTAGTTGACGAATCAGCTCATGGATGGGAATCAGAGAGTCTCGGTTAGTGCGATACTGTCGCCGATGTACCGTTGTGGTAGCGATCGGCACCTGCTGTTCTTCGACCCTCAACAACCCCACAACAGAAGAGTCCTCTGAGAGACCAGGCAAGGTAGACAACTGTTTAACTTCCTCCGTCTCCAAAGCAGCTATGCCAAAGGCCCACCGATACCCCTTTGGGTCCTTAAAATATCCTCTCCTGAGATAATCTATACCAAGGATACATGGAGCTTCTGGGCCAGTCACAATGGGATGCTTTTGCCACTCATTCCCAGTTAGGCTCACTTCAGCCTCCAGTACAGTCAACTCTTGGGATCCCCCTGTGACCCCAGAAATACAAATGGGTTCTGCCCCTCTATAGCTTGATGGTATCAGAGTGCACTGTGCTCCTGTGTCCACTAGAGCCTTATACTCCTGTGGGTCTGATGTGCCAGGCCATCGAATCCACACTGTCCAATAAACCCGGTTGTCCCTTTCCTCCACCTGGCTGGAGGCAGGGCCCCTCTAATACTGGTCATAGTATCCGGTACTCACTTCTTGCAGAAATGACCTGGAGGTTCCTTCAAGAGGATCAGAAGCAAGATCAGGCCTTCTGCTCTGTCTGGGGAGCTGCTCGCTAGAAACCGGGGCGGCACTTTTCCTGGAGGGATCCCCTTTTGTGGTTGTCCTTCCTTGCAACTCCTGTACCCGTGTCCGCAGGATCGAAGTAGGTTGTCCATCCCACTTCCTCATGTCCTCTCCGTGGTCACACAGGTAGAACCACAGGGTGCCTCGTGGTGTGTACGCTCTGTACTCTCTCTCTTGAGTGGGGAAATGCCTGCTCCTAATAGCTGAGATGCTGGCCCGTACAGGTGGGGAGTAGGACATATTCTCTTCAAGTTGCTGGACCTTACGGGACAGTTTCTCCACAGCTGAGACAAGGGGGGAAGAGAGACTTTCTTCATATCGCCGGAGCCGGCCAGCCACCTCATCCACCGTTGGTCCCTCTTCGCCTTTCCATTCCATCACTGCCAGTGAGTTGGCATATGACGATGGTGCGCTCCGTACAAACTTCCGCCACATGGGCCTTGTGCAATGCACCTCATCAGGGTCTGTGGGTAAGTCTGCATTGTCCAAGTCATAATAAATCATCTCCCGCACAGCTAGTTCTCTCAGGTACTGGATACCTCTTTCCATGGTGGTCCACTTGCTTGGTTGACATATAACATCTTCACTGAAGGGGTACCTCTCCCTCACGCCTGACAGGAGTCGTTTCCAGAGGCTGAGGGCTTGGGTCTTCTTTCCAATTGCCTTGTCAATGCCACCTTCCCTAGACAGGGATCCCAGCTGCCTGGCTTCCCTACCCTCTAATTCCAGGCTACTGGCCCCATTATCCCAACACCGAAGCAGCCAGGTGACAATGTGCTCACCTGAAAGTCGGCTAAAATCTTTCCGCATATCCCGCAGCTCACTCAAGGATAGGGATCGGGTAATTATCTCTGGTTCTGTCTCTTCCTCCTGTCCTTGTGATGGCCCTGGTTCATCGTCATCTCTTACTAAGCGAACTGATTTCTTTGTGTATTTCTTCTTCTGTATGGGAGCAACTGATACTGGCATGGGTTGGTTTCCTGGTTCAGCGGCAGTGGCTGCCACTGGGATTGGAGTAGCGGCAGTGGCTGCCGCAGCGCCTGCCGCAGGAGCCGCAGCGGCTGCCGCAGCGCCTGCCGCAGGGGCCGCAGCGCCTGCCGCAGGGGCCGCAGGAGCCGCAGCGCCGGCTGCAGCGCCTGTCGCAGGGGTTGGAGTAGCCGCAGCGCCGGCTGCAGCGCCTGTCGCAGGGGTTGGAGTAGCCGCAGCGCCGGCTGCAGCGCCTGTCGCAGGGGTTGGAGTAGCCGCAGCGCCGGCTGCAGCGCCTGTCGCAGGGGTTGGAGTAGCCGCAGCGCCGGCTGCAGCGCCTGTCGCAGGGGTTGGAGTAGCCGCAGCGCCGGCTGCAGCGCCTGTCGCAGGGGTTGGAGTAGCCGCAGCGCCGGCTGCAGCGCCTGTCGCAGGGGTTGGAGTAGCCGCAGCGCCAGCTGCAGCACCTGTCGCAGGGGTTGGAGTAGCCGCAGCGCCGGCTGCAGCGCCTGTCGCAGGGGTTGGAGTAGCCGCAGCGCCGGCTGCAGCGCCTGTCGTAGGGGCCGCAGGAGCCGTAGCACCTGTCACAGGGGCCGCAGGAGCTGCAGTGCCTGCTGGTCTAGTCTCTTTCTCCTGAGGGTGCTGCATAACACTGAGCAGTGCCTGGTAGATACTGGCCAGGGCCCAGCACAGGGCAGTGAGCTGTGCCTCTCTGGAACAGCCACAGCATTTTCCCTTCAGATAGTCTACTACTTTATCAGGGTCCTGTAATTGTTCAGGGGTGAAGTCCCAGACCATTGGAGGCGAGAAGTTCTCTAGGTACCTGCCCATGTTCTCCCACATGCCATGCCATCCCTGACTATCCTGCCTTGGAGCAGATCTCTGGGTGGTAGTCTTAAATAGTTGCTTAACCCTAAACAGGACCTGGAACATATTCAGCAGACATAACACTACAAACATGCTGGTTTGAGCATCCCAAGGATATTCAACATTCTCAAAGCTGGGGAAGGTGTCCCCCCCTGTTTCCCCCATAGACTGGGTGTAATTATTAATAAATTCTGAGAGACGGTGCCCGATGTATGGACAAGACAGTAATACCACATAAAAACCCCAAACTAAGTGTCTAACAAGTGATGTTATCATATCATATGCCGATATCACACAGGATAGTAAAATGATAATCCTCATCCCCCTCCCAGAGGTAGCAAATATGATCACAGGGAGTACATAAGTCATATAGGAATTTACATAACACAGCCATGAGAACAAACCAAGCAACATGGTAGACAGTGAGTATTTTCCTAATAAAATAAACGTATACAGTAAATTCGGTTTTACAAGCTCTAGTTGGATTTTGTCGTTATCTCAACCCTTCGAGCCCCACGTTGGGCGCCAAAAAGGACTGTCGTGGTTTAGCCTCAGACGGCAACAAAGAACCACGTGTCACTCACTTAGATCTTCCCAATACAGGTCAAAACAGAAGAAAAAGGCAATACTCTTGGGTTGAGACAAGGGCAGTTTAACAGAACAGCAGAGGGAACAAAAAAAATAGCAACAATAACACAAATAAAGGAATATACAGACCCGATTACAGAACCGCCGCTCCCCGACCGCTCCCGGACCGCCCGGCCCGGGCCGCCCCAGCCCGCTTATAAGCGGTGACTTCCTGACCCCTCCCCCCGGCAGCTCAGTGAGGGCGTGGCTCATATGGCATGGAATACTGTCTCTTGGGGAGAATTAACCCTATTCCCGCCGGAACCAGGACAGCCTACAATGCGCCCACATCCCTGACACTGTAGATGTGAGCTTTCCAAATGGGGAAGGCACCCTGCAAGAAAACATATTTGGGAAGGGGATTATGATAAAAAAATCAGGGCTTTTTTCTTCAAATGGTGTTCTTGACCTGCAGAACTTGTTACAAAAAACCAAAAACCACGCAGACTGAGTGTCTGCAGCTTCGTAACTTGGGGGGGGGGGGGGGGGGGGCAAAGAGAAGGATACAGGGTTTGAATTTTGCTTAATTATTCGTGTGTTTCTCTAATGCTTTGGTCCTCGCCCGCTGTAAATCAACAAAGCTCCGTTTCAACGTGCACCGCAAAAGATGCTGGTTTGGCAGATGCCTGCACCAGGGAGGTGGCCACGCTGCAGTTGTGCGTACATCCCATTGCCTGTAGCACCCTTCTTTTCTAGCCAGAAATGTTGACGAATTCTGAGAAGTTCTGCTGAATTCTATGTAATGACGCATTTTAAGTTAAAGACTAGTTGCCAGTAAATAATACTTCAATTATTTAGGCTCAGAAACTGTACTTTACTAGTACCCCTGCAGTGTTTCTTCCTTTCACTTGACCCAAAGAGCAATTTTGGGGCTAACAAGACAACATACGGAGATCTTCCACTGAAAATAGCTACATTATTTATTATAATTTCTGTGCTTCGAAGATCTAATAAGCGATAAATAATATTCTCTATATTCCCGCAGCAATTTGCCATGAATATTTATCCTAGATAATTAAAAAACGCCATGTGCGTGCTGAGAAAGAAAAACGGAGCCTGATGGTGCTCGGCTGACTGTGATGATGAGCAATTTTGGTGCCACACATCAGCCACAAGTAATGATTCCGGGGGGGTGGTTGCAGCCAGCAGCAAAATGGGCTCACTCGGTTACGGTCCCGAGGAACAGCTAATGCCCCTATAAACTATTTGTCACCCGTGAGAAGGAGCGGTTTGGAAGGGGTTAGGTTTTACTGCCTGACCCACGATCAGCAGTCCCTGGACTCTACACCTTCAGCTGCTTAAAAAAACCCAGAAAATGAAAGCAGAAAGTATCTCCTGGCCACTAGTAGCTAATTAAAAAAAAAAGCGCAGTTAGACGCATCACTGTGCAACGTCTTTTAGATTTTACCTAAAAGGAGATGGGATAATTGAGTGAATTAAAAAAAAAAAAAAAAAAAGGCGGAAAAAGCTGGAAGGTGAAGAAGAAAGAGAAAGGCACTGGTTGCAGCGAGTCATCCACGCACCACCCTGTCCCTTCCCCGGGCAGCAGCCGTGTCGGATACCTGGCGAGAAGCATCCTCATCCCCCTTCCCCGAGTCCCACACCATCATCGCTTTTCCCCCCTCATCCCCGTGCCTGGCCCTACCCGGAGCCGCTGGCGCCGCTCCCCAGGAGATTCACCGGCATCCGCAACCCAGAGGTGCTGGTGGAGCAAGACCAAGAAGCCGCGGCTGGTTAGAAACTCCCATATTTATAGAAGGGGGATGTTTATGGGAGCCCTTCCAAGGCTCCAACCGCGTATGTAAATTGTGACGATTACTGTTATTAATAATAGCAAATGGACTCGGAGGCGTTCTGCTGCAGGCGAGTGTGCCCTAGGCATTGTCCCTCAGCACTTTTTTCAGTTGTTTTAAACAGGATAAATAATACGAAAAGAGCAGATTTCAGCAGAACGGACAAATGTAGTCGCAACAGCTTCTTACAGCCACAAAGTCCCCCAGCCTGCAGCTTAAAAGCTCCAGCAGAGTGGAAGCAGAGACCTTCTCAGTGCTCATTTTTCTCCATTCACACCTGGACTCTTTCTGCTTGCAGAAGGGCTGGATTGAGAATATCAGGAGTCAATTGACCATCAGTGTAATTTCCTTTCTTAATTTACTCTTGTGCTTTATTCTTCATGATGCACTTCGACTCACGACCTTGTTTTGCAGCTCAGAGGCCTGTCACATAATGAGCGAGTTCACTTTGCTGCATCTCTAGTGGATCGTACCCCGGCTATTTGGCAGCAGAGAGGCGGCTTCTTGTGCAACTGCCTGAGGTTTTCACGAGGCTCACGAAAACATAGCTTCCCACACTTCATTTTGCATTTTTAGAACCAACGCTGAGTTTGCATGAAGGGGAAAAAATGTATTTTGCCTAATTAGAAATCATTAATTTGAGGGAACAGATGGAAACTGTTTGTTTGTGAGACGGAGATCTTTAGTTTGGTCTGTAAAGGATGGATTGCATCTGGGTAGTACACAGAGTTTCCAGCTCTTCCCTACTGCGGACTCGGCAGTATTTAAAGGCCATTCGCATTTCGGCAAACGCTTAGAGAAGGAGCTTAAGGCACTTAGACGCTGGAGTGCCAGGGAAATTTGTCATTAACCTCCTTGATGCTTTTGAAAATGCCATCATACCATCTCAGGCGGTGCTTTCATTCTTCATGAATGTGGCAGTTACTAATGCAGCTGCGACTACTACCAGTGAATCCTAGAGAGCACGAAGATATATTCCACCCCCGCCCGTGATAGGTCATTGTTTAGTTGGTCTCTATCAGTTTTGGCAGGACAAACGAACTGGCTATTTTTGACAACTACCCGACCTTCTCCTTCAGCTGCAAAGGGTCGCACAGTTCCCTACAGTCCTATCAGTAGGACGGCCCTTGTCTCACTGAAGGACTGGGGCTCCTTCGGTGTTGTTGCTCTCGGGTTTCTGCCCCTTCGTGCTTGGAGAGGTTGGAATCGCCATGGACCACATCCATAGCAAAGCTTAAGAGCTGAACTGTTCGTCCAAGCATGTTGCGTCATGTTGGTTTTTAATTGTATATGAGAAAGTCAAGGCCTAGAAGCAAGCACGTCGCACCCATGACACCAAGTGTTTGCATCAGCACATCTTTGTAAGGGGATGTAGTCACCTCCGGATCCCACCTCTGCTTCCTAACAGGACAGCGAAGGTGTGGGGCTTTCAAAGCTTAGTGCAGGACAATAACAATAACTACTCATAACAGAAAATATTCTCCTATTTCAGCAAATTCCCTGCCACATTTGAGTACCAATATTTCCCTTTTGGAAATAACTTGCTCACTAGATGAACACTCTGTAAGAACTGGGGAACAAATACAACTCAGAAACCACACTTCTCTCCCCGGTGCCAAGGATGACCACTGGGAATATAATTTCCGCTTGCTGTCATCCACACATTTCAGCCTCGCACCAGGGAAAAGTGCGCTCCTCCTCGGTGGGCAGCTTCTTTCTTTAAAATAACTTTCACATTCACTTCACACACACCACCACCACCACCCCCCCCCCCCCCCCCAGTTTTGGGATAAGAGAGGTACCATTCTTGGGAAACGGAGCCTGGATGCGATAGGAGCCACTGCCAGGCAAGGACCTGCCGGGTATTTTTCTGCAGTTTCTGAACACAAAAATTAGATTTCTGTGGCTACCTTGTGAATTGAGTTAAAGTAGAAAATAAAGGAAAACAGGAAGGTTTGGGGCAGACCGGAGGCTTTAGTCATATCTCATTTTAAACTGAAAAATAACCTACTATTGTACGGTCTTCCAAAAAGGATTAGAAAATGTCCAGGGTATAGAAGAGAAAAATAAAAGATGGAAGATCTTATGACAGAAGAAAAATGAACAATGACAAAAATCCGCTATTGTCCAGTTCTCCGAGGGAGCGAGGTGCCCAATCTGTGCTTTCTGAGGCTTTTTGCTGAATATAATGCAATTTCTCAGGCATGCTGCTGTCTGATAACCGTGGATGAAGTGTTTGTTTCAGAAAAATTTAGTACACTCAGAAAGCTATGCATATGAAAGGCTCATACAAACTGATCAGCAGTGAAAGAAGAATGGAGATGCTATCTTGGCTGCCAGCACGGCTTTCTGAAAACTTCCCTGTAATAATTATACTGAATTATATTCTCAAATACAAAGCCCCACGGATAGCCTATTGTAAGCTGAATTAAAAATCACAAATCAGAAGCTGATTCAAACCACAACTCATTAGCGCACGTCCAGACACAGGAATGAAAAAGGAGTTACATCTGAAAAGCGCTGAGATCAAAGTTGTGTCTGCCCGTTTGCTCCCTGGGCTCGGGCTCAGCTCCCTCGGAGAAGGACTAGCTGGTCCCCAAACGAGCTCAGGGAACGAAGCTGCCTCTTGCATTAGGGCTTAATTTTGCAGCCTCTTCACTGAAACACACCTGGAATTCCCAGGAGATTTTTGAGTTACAAAAAGCCAAACCCGGTTATTCGGGGCAGAGAGGGATTGCCGGCACCGGGGGTTAACTTTAAGCTCAGGTGAGCTCTAGTGTAACTTTAGGTCGATCAGTCTCCTCGCCACACGTGCTCACCAGTTATCATTGACTACAAAAGGTGAAGTTTCCCCTCTTTCTCCCGAAGCCCCAGAGGTGGTTCAACCTCCCCGGGCTGTGGGATGGTGCAGCGGCCGGACGCGCCTTCCTCCTTGAGGGTGACCTAGTTTAAAATAAACATTAAAACAAATCATTTAGTTAAAAGAATATTTTAGAAAAGACATGAGATGACTGGAAAACGTTCTAAATAAGGACAATTCTTTAATTCATGGTTTTCCACCAAGTGTCATATTTTTAAATTTAGCTGCCTGCATTTTTAGAAGTGAAAACCAGCAACTCCGACGGACTTCAGAAGGATGGCAGAAGCTCTTGGATAAACTGTTACAAAATTATGAAGACATTGACTAGCAAAGCATTGAGACTGGAAGCGTTTCCTTTTCATAATCAGACAGTTCTCCGACAGCCACACAAAGGGAGAAATGAAATGCCAACCGCGGATACCAGCAGAGTGGTTTCCTTGGCAATTGTAACTATGCAAAAGACTTTCATGTCCTCCTGTCTGCCTAATATAGGCAAATATTTAAGCCTATCAACCGATCTATAAAGATGAGTTCAACTGAAGTCAGACCTTCTTATTAATTTGAAATCATAGGGCCGTATCCGAAAAACAACACAAGTTACACACACCTGCGAGCATTTCAGCAGCCCAGTGGAATTCCTCGATGGCTCATTCCCTTGCTCGCAGCTCTGTGTATATTTTCATGCTTTCATGGATTCGGAAGACCAAAAGCCAAAATGGTCAAGGGCAGAACTGGGAAGAATTGCGTAGACCCAACCTGGGAGAGACTAACGAGGTGTCTGTTTGAAAGCTGAACTTCCCTGACACCGGCAACCCCCCCAGATTAGATGGATGTTTCCAGAGAGAGAAGAACATACAAAGCTCATTTGGGACACACGAACCACTTTTCTTGGCTGTTGCTATGAGGGGAGGGGGTTCTGTTTGCTTGCATTATTTTTTTTCAATACTAAAATCCCAGCCTGGTCTCCCAGGCTCTAATGTATTTCTGCGGTTGCTCAGAGTCAGAGTTGCTCACGCCAACGACGAACAGATTGATCCTTTTATCTGAAGGCGATGAAACCGGCTCTGGCCCCAGCACCGGGGAATTCCATATTCCTGGAGAGAAGATCCAGAGCAGATCATTGCCCAAGTCCAAACTCACATTGGCACGTACAAACACTTGATTGGCGTTTATTAAAGATAATTATTTCTTATAAATAGGTTGTACGGCCCATGTTTTGTCCTTTAAAGAACACCGGCTACCTGGAAATAATTACCTTTGTGAACTGCTTTTACATTCCTTTGTTATGAATCAACGGGGAAAAGCAGATGACGTATAAAGATTAATTCACAAAATTAAACAGGGACCCCACGTTTTATTCTTACATCAAAGGGCGGGGGGATAATTCCCAAAGGAGGAGGCAGAGTGGATGAACACCGTGCATAGGGCCCTTGGAGGGGGCACAGGCAGGGTTGGGGTCCCGCTGCCGGGGCCCTGGTGTCCTCCTCCGTTTGGGAGAGAGTTGGTCCCATACAGCCATGCCAAACCTGGCCCTCCCCTGGTCCCACGGGGGACCGTATGGAAGGGGAACCCCCAGCGCCGTTGTGCACAGGGAGTCCCCGCTGCGGTTCCTCGGCCCCGGGGAGGAGGGGGCTCAGGGGGGAGCAGCGACAGCTCATCGACGTGAAAAATGTTTGTGTTGTTCTGCTAATACAGGGAAGATGGATGAGGTTTAGTCGACTTCCAGCCTCTGTCACTTTAAAAGTAAAAACAAAGCCTGTTACTATTACTGCTATTTTTCTGAAGGGTGTATTAAATTTCAGCCATCCTACAGGAAGATTTAAAATGAGCTCTCTAGCTAACTTTAATTAAAGAAAAAAAACCACAACCCGTAGTCTAGATTTGATTGACAGCTATGTCATTGGATATAATTAATAACCTTTTCACAGTCTGAAAGTGACTGACGCGGGATTAATCCAAGCCTGCATGCCCTGCACATGCCATTCCCCAGCCGGGCAGGGAACCGGGGCTGCTCCCGGTACCCCGAGGGAACTGCGGGGAGGGCGGCCATACGGGGGGAGACGCACCTGCTACCACCTTTTGCTCTCGCCGCATCCCAACTGCAAATATCTCCCAGGGATCGGATTCTTTTGCCAGGTCTAGCACTCCCGGGGGACCCCTGCCACGTGTCAGGGACCAGGGCGATGTCTGCATGGTGGCCATCAGCTCGTTGGAGACTTGGCTAGGGCTTATGTCTGATCTCCTGGTACAGAAGTGTAGATACTTGTTGGGCAGGTCCCATCTTAGCATATGAAGACTGAAAAAATCACACAAATCCAATTATATATTTACCCAATAATCCCCATCAGGGGCAGGTAGGGTGCCCATAGCCAAGTTCACCAAGTCCTGTAGGAGTTAGTAGGAGTTAGCCTATATTAACATGCTGTTTTTCCTTTCCTTTTTTCCTTGATCTGTGCCTTTCATCAGTATTTCTTCTTGTATCATCCACATTGGATGTTGTAGATAAACGGTGCTTCGTCTGCCAGCAGGAGTACCCCATCACGCTCCCTGGAATTTCCTACAACAGCAAGGAGCATGCTGGAATCGCAGGGGCTCCCTGAAAGCTTATCAGGATCCATAAAAAGAAACAAATAGAATATTTTTATATAAATTAGGCCAGAACCATAACAGGCTTTATATTGTTAAGTCATCCCCTTGACCTTCTCATCAATCTGAGAGCGGGATTTTAACTGAAAATCCATCCTTCTTATTCGGACCTTCATTTCCTTCTTCCCACTTGGTTTCATTACTTGTATTTTTTTTTTTGTCTTATGAGTCTCTGGCTCGGGCAGACAGCTCCTGGCCTGGCCATGTCCCCATGACACCTCAGCATTGCCTTGGGCACCCGAGAATTGAGCTGTTGGGCATTGAGGAACCATCTACCGCAGGAGCTCAGCGCAGCAAGGGGCCCGTCGCGCGGCACTGCTCCCGTATCGCATCCCAGGCGCACCATGGAAGGCACAACGGCAAGGCACAACAAGGCACAACGACAAGGCAGAACAGGGCAGGAAACGGTTTTACGCCTGCCAGATTAAATTAAGGAATAAAATAATTCGTGCCTGCAGCAAACAGAGTCATTAGCTGCAGCACACCCAGAAAACTCCTCTTAATTTCTGGGCGATTAAGATGCTTTGCTAAGACTTTTAGCAGCCTCCAAGCTCCTATTTAACCTGCCGGGAAAAGGACCGGAGTGAGCCCGAGTAGGTTGGGTTTACTGGGGGGGTGGCAGGGCTCCTCTTGAAGGTATCCCGAAACCGTGCCTCAGGGCAACCAGCTCATGGCTTTCAACCCAAAGACAAAAGCTACTAAAGTGAATTTACAAAGATGTAAGTGCCTGAAAGCTGGTTTTATGGAAAAAATTATCCCTTCAGGCACAAAGAAACAGACTCATGACAAGCAGCTCTGCCTTTCCAGCACAACCCTATGCCCCACGCTGCTTTTATTTATCCTGCAGAAAGATTATTGCCAAGTACCCAAGAAAGATATAAGCTACAAGTCTGATTTTCAGCCCTTATCATGACCATTAGTTACAAAATAATATCAAGTAACTCATTCTAAGTGTTTGGCACAGCGGCTGTGGTCTGTGGGCAGGCTGGATGAAGCACAGAGCCCAGGGTGGCTTCTCCTGGAGATCACTATGGCTGATTAGTTCCCTAATTCCTGCAATTATTAACCTTAATGAAATTTTGCTCTCTAATAGCTGCATAGCTATTGATTTTTAATTGTTTTGTTTTTTGCCTTGAATTGATTAATATCAATTCTGAAAGGCATGCACAGCAGGAAGAGTCATTTGTCATTTGCAAATTAACATGGAAAGAAAATGAAGCCAGTAAGCAGCCGTGCATGAGAGAGATGCCGGGAGCATCCATGGACCGCTCGTGGTGAGCATCCGAGGACCAACCACGGCAAGCATCCCGGCCCCCGGCAGCTGCGGGCCACTAAAGGCTCCGCCTGGAGGGGAGAGGATGCGAGATGAAGGGCAGGTAAAGACCGAGCATCTTGCTCTCTGGCTACGGCAGCGTTTACACCTCCTTGGGCTGGTGCCCTGGGTACCGCTCCCAGCAGAGCAGACACCGAGGAGGAGGCAAGAAGTGCCCTAACGCCCAAGATCAGCCAGTTTCTTGGGGTATCATTGTCTCTATTTTGTAATTTTATTTTACAGAAGACCTTTAGCGTAATTTTCTCTGGAAGCTGTATGTAGAGACAACTAGATAAGCTAGGATTTTTGAGCCAGTTGTTCAGTTTTGCTGTGACTTGCCTTCGTTTCAGCCATGGGCAGTGGAGGGACGGCCCTGAGGCGCTGAGGGGTCTGCACGGCCACGGGGTCACTGCGCATGGACACGGTCATGGAAAGCCTTCTTCAACGTTAGCCCAGGAAATCAAAAGAGAAGTTAATTTATTATCACAAAATTTGCATGTACAGAAGTAGCCCACTCAGTGTCTGAGCTACATCTAATGTAAAAAAAGATGAATTCTTCCTTGTTACATATCCAAGATGTTTCTTTAATTTAGATTAAGTGGTATCCCTAGAGGCAGCACAAGGAGGCCTGCCTAGTTCATAAACAACAACTCAAGCTTTAAAAAAGTTCGCACATTGGTATATTCTCTTCAGATTAAATAATTTTCAAGCTAAATAGGGGAGGTATGCTAAACAGCATCATTAGAAAACAGGAGGAGGTTAATATCCAATAGCAACAAGGAGCAAGGGAGGACCAGGAGCAAGACGCAGGCCTTCTCCTGAGTAGTCACCAGGCTCCTCACCTGGGGAGTGGTGGGGACAGTCCTGGGCATCGAGCCGGTGCCACCTTTGATACCACTGTTACTGCCACAGCCCTCACCCACAACGAGCCGCGGTGCTGCGCTTTGGCCTGAAGACTCCCATGGGAGAGGAAATCTTGACCCAGATCCACACCATTTTCCTGAAGCTGGTAAATGTCATACTTAAAATGGTACTGTTTCACCTCCTCCGTCCCACCCCAGGAGGGGTCTATTTTAGGTGTGGTGTTGGGGGATATGGTGTAAGGCAGAACTTTGTAGAGTGGGGTTGATGGTTGGACTCAATGATCCCAAGGGTCTCTTCCAACCTAATGATTCTGTGATTCTATGTTACCTGTACCCCTGAGCACAAAGCCGGGGAGCCTGCTTGCTGGCAAATCAACCCCCCCAGCTTTCTACCTTCAGTGTGGGACCAGCAGAACTCCCGAGGGGGCGAAGGATGTCTCTGTCCTGCCAGCGGCAAGCAGCCTCCAGCCTCAACATTCCGTTTTTCCCCTGAGCATCCTGCGGCAGGGATGCAGGGATGCAGCTCAACGCATCGCTCCCGGCCACCCACCATCAACAGGCGGGTGCCCGGGTGGGTGTCTGTGGGCGGTGAGCATCAGCTGTGCCCCCCTGCCGAGCCCCCCTCCCCTGCCCCACCAGCACCGGCACCGGCATGCGCCGCGGGGGCTGCCATTTGCTCTGGATTAACGTCTTGCCAGGGCACATCCCTCCTTCCTCCCCATCAGCAGCTCCGGGGGTCACAGCCCACAGCAATTGGCATTTCCACAGGCTTTAGCATTTACCTTATTTTCCTTTTTTATTTCAACGTGCATGGAAATCCTGAATCTTAAGGAAGAATACGGCTATCCAGGATGTCTATCCTCCAGCAGCCCCTCGTTCAGAGGAGGGGTGCTGCTTACTCAACTCACACTGGAAACGCAAATCTCTCAGTAGAAAAGCGTGCAAACCAAAATGCAGCAGAAGTCTCTGCTTGGCTTTTCGATATATAGAGAAAATACCTCTGCACACAGGACATACCCCTGAGGTGGTTCAAACCCAGCTGGGGCATTGCCATACACACACAAAAACCTGAAATTCCTCGTAAATGAGAGGGGCAGGGTAGACACCACAGCCCCTTAGTCTTTATAATTTCAAAGTTGCCTACGCTTTCTCAGTTTTAAGAAACCCAGAGGACTACTCACCTTCCACTTGACCGAAATAATGCAGGTGTTGAGAAGCAGGAGCCAGTTTAGTCTGCTTTTCCAAGCGGGATCCTTCTAGCATGGAGTCTCCTGTAACCTATCTGGAAGAACATATGATCTGGTCAGGAGATATTAAGTTCCTTGCCTCTGCACAAAATTTTGCCGAACCTTCGAACTTTATAAAGTCTGAAATTTAAGAAACATTCTATGGTAATAGCTGGCAAATTAATATACGTAAAGCAAAACTTTTTAATGTCTGGAATTCAGGCATTAATTTAATTTTCTTTCTCATGTTTATAAGAGTAAATAAAATGCATTTTATGTTCCCCATAGATATGAATTACTGTGCGTTTCATTTTGACATTTTATGCGAGAAAGCATTAATATAGAGAAGTCTGGGTCAGATATGATTTCCATGCTGCCTCTATAGGTGAAATGGGTTGTTTGCTCCATACAAGAGAATTCCAGGATTCAGTAAACCAGGAGTGGTTTTCCTCCTTTTCAGTTTCAGAGCTGGTGGGGTGCAGGGGGCGGCAGCAGCACCCTTGGGCGGAGGCAGGGGGTCCTGCCCGTCTCTGCACCTGAGGGCAGTCTCCTCTGCCCTAATGGAAAATTCCCCTGGCACCAGGAAAGATGCAGCTTTTTGTACTTTTCTGAGGCTGTACGACGCTGCTCTGCATTAATTAGCTTCTCAGAACTGAGGTACTTCAATGCGTAATTATGAGCAAGCATTTCGAGAGAAATTACGCTGGGATCAAGGCTCAGCAGTACAACACAGCAGAGCCCGTGTTTTCTTCCCGGAATGTCCCTATTTGCTCGATGTTACGGCGAGGGCCGCCCCCCGCGGTGGCCACTGAGCCATGTGGGGAGGCGCAGCTAGACCAGGGCTGCGACGCTGGGGATGGGTTCAACCCTGGGGGACTCCAGATGGACCCCCCCTGCCCAGGGAGAGGTGCAGCTCCCCATCCCTGCCGGGGCTGGACCCCCCCCAGGCACAAGCTCCCTCAAATCCAGGCACCAGCCAGCTCACAGGGGAGCTGACGCGTCCTTCCAGAAGATGCTCTTCTTGTGTCGCTCACTCGTGGGTTCGCTGTAGGTGGCCAACGCAGCACTGAGCAGCTTAACCCTGCCAGGGAGCGGTGGGAAGAGGAAAACCACCATCGTGCATGGTCACTCGTAACCCCCTGAGAAGGAGCTGTAGCCAGGGGGGGTCGGTCTCTTCTCCCAAGGAAGAGGCCATGGGACAAGAGGAAACAGCCTCAAGTTGCACCAGGGAAGGTTTAGGATGGATACTAGGAAAAATTTCTTCACCCAAAGGGTTGTCAAGCCTTGGACCAGGCTGCCCAGGGCAGTGGTGGAGTCGCCATCCCTGGAGGTGTTTAAAAGCCGGGCAGACGCAGTGCTGAGGGACATGGGGTAGGGGGGGTTTGGGCAGTGCTGGGTTGATGGTCGGACTCGATGATCTGAAAGGTCCCTTCCAACCCAGGTGATTCTACGACTCTGTAACTCACGTACCTCCAGCTGTGGTCTCTGCATTTCATTGGTATCGCCCCAAGAAGAAGCCCTTCTGGCAGAGGGGAGGCAAACCATAGCTCCGTTTTCTCCCCCAGGGGCAGTAGTTGTTATAACACCCCAACTCCTCCAGGTCTGGGCACTGAGTTTGCTGGGGCCATTTCCCACAAAGCCGGGGCACCCAGTGAAGCCAACACTGCACCCAACGCTAAACGCACACCATATTTCATCTTCTTATATTCCCCAAAATTGACGTTAGCGAAAAGAGTGAGGATGGGAGACTCACACATCGAGAAGAAAAAAACAAAAGAACTCTAGAAAGGGCAGGGGAAATAGTGATGTTGCCCTGTGAAAGGGTGCGAAATGCTCTCGGAGGAGGAGGGAATTGCAAGAGCCATCCTGCGCCCCGCAGTGAGGAGCTGCCCGGGCCGTGCGGGTGACACAGGGCTCTGCCCGTCACCCCCCTGTCCCCGCTCTGGGCTGCCTCTCCTGCCCCTCGGGACGAGACAGCCAGCGTGTGCCCACCCCATGGGTCGCCCTTTCGAAGCGGCAGTGAGATTTTTCAAAAATACAATTTCCCAGTGGAAAATAAACTCGCCGTGAGCTGGAGCAGAAAGTGAAGGAGCAGCCAAAGGAAAGGAAGTACTTAGCTACAGCAGGCATAAAAGAAAGCAGGCTTTATTTCATCTTCGCAATGAACGGAGAAAATTGACTCTTCGTCTCTTTAAAGGATAAGAAGATCGCTATGGTTGTCAAAATAGTTTAAATTTATTAGTTTCTCTAGAAAGCATTTCGGAGTCGATCCCTGATATTACAGTGCTTTACTTTTTGAAACTTCTGTTTAATAGAATTTCTTTTAAAAAAAAACAACAAGTTGGTTTTTTTTCCTATTAGCTATGGTTTGGGTTTGTGGGGATATTAGGCTCTTGCTGCTTTTTGAATGCGCGTTGTTAATGGCTCTAAAGGCAGTGGATATGACCAGTTACTGCTCTGCCTGCTCCCCTGACTCATTTCCCTTTCATTTGAAAACTTAGGACGGGCTTCAGAGCAACTTCTCTTTAGATTTATAAACAAATTAAGAAAAAAACTCCCATTTACTTGCAAGCCTTAGTTATAAATGACTACAGGTTTCAGGATTTGATCTATAAAAACTCTATATAATAAACCAAAGAGCACTACGATGGTCAGTTAGCTAAAAAATGAGGTACAGCTTTTTATGTCCGCATTCGTTGTTTTTTCTGGGTACAAAGAGACAGAGAAGAGGGAGCGAGGAGCCTGGTTCTGAGTCCTACAAGCCAATATTTCTCTTTTCTATCAGGAAAATGACCACCTGAAATGAAATGCATTATATGGAGAATAAAGCACTTCCCGGGCAGACTTTCTGGGCCATTACACTATTAGGGCTTGAGTTCTCCCGAGACATTAATTCCTGGGAATCATCACCCGAGGAGTCAGCACCTTCCCCTTGGCGAGTGGTTTTGTGTTGCGGTGAAGCTGCTGATGGGAGACCCAAGATGCCTGCGACGGCCAACACCCGGACAAATCGCTCCCCACGTGTTTTCTCCCACCTGGGTCACGCTGAGCTTGAGGGAAATAATGTATTATTTAATTTATATTTCCGGAGAGGGTGACACAGTGAGAGCTGGCAACGCAGCCGTGCCATGTTGGAGAGGATCCCAAGGTAGAGCCTTGACGGGGCACCTCCCGGTTGGCCAGGCAGAGCCAGGATACCAGCAGACCACACTGGATCCGTCCCACAATCCACGTACGGAAGGTCTGACCTTACCTCCCGCAAGAGCCAGATAAGGACGCTTGGTTTATCCCTGCTGTGTAACCCTTTTGATGATGCAGCGTGGTGGAAGAGGCAGCTCCGACACCAACACTCATGGTTACTGCCCAACAGTACCATTATAAAAAGCCTCTTTTTACTCTTTTTTAGATTTTTAAAGAATTTTTTACTCTTTCAGTCTTTTTCAGATTTTTAAGGAGCTTTGTTCTCCTGGCTTTAACATTACAATTTGTCAGATGCGAGAGCCCAAGAGTGATTCCCAGGGAGGACAGCAAAGCTGCCGAGCATCACGAGATGAAGAAGGTGAATCCTTTCTTCCCACGAGATGGGGTTAACTCCGGGGGAGCGTTTGGGCACCTGAGGGCTGTCCTGCTGCGAATTGGAGCTGCAGCCATTTAACGGGCATTTCTACACGATGCTGAGTGAGAAAAATAGTGTCTCCGCAACATTTCTAGCCCCGGTCATAGGACAAGTGTGGTCGGCCTGGGTCGACTCCTGCAAAAGCCGTACATCCCTAAACCTCTTGGCTCAGGTCCTCGGAGGCACTCAAGAGCCCAGTTCCATTTCAATCGGCTGCACCGGTTTGATTTCAAAGCTGGCATTGCTCCTCTTGGGAAGACGCTGCTCCGGCTAAGGCAGCCGCACCGGCGGCTCTCGGGGACGAGAGCCGCTCTGCCCCGGCTCCCAGGGGGTTTCACCTAATGGAAGGCTGGGCTCAGCCCAAGCTCCACTTTTCTAGTAATTTTACTGTGTGACCCAGAAATACAAAGCGAGAGAGATGGAAGAAGACCAGACGTTGATGAGAGGATGGGAGCATCTATTCCGGACCAGTTCATCCCCACGTTCAAACCCAAGCCTTTCTCTTCATGCCACATTTAGCTAGGATCACATTAACTGCTCGTCTTGAACCTGCCTACTACAATGAAAATTATGTTTCAAACAACCCCTTGCTGTGACCTGCTGCTTTTGACACAAATCGCTAAAAAAAACCCTATCTTATGGCATGGGCAGGACAAATACAGCCACCACAGTCCTGCCCGCGCTAGCTTTGTGCTCCTGCTAGCCAGGAGACCTCTCATGCCGCAAAGAAAAGTCCAAAATTTAACACAGGATCTCAAAACCTTTCATAAAACTAGCTGTTACCCCAAAATGCGTGTTTTTCAGCCATCGCACCGAATAGGTGGAGGTTCACTTTAACCGTGGAGACGGGCATGTGTCACCTGCGAGGCTTAATTTTAAATAATGTGTTTATTAAAGTCAACTGTGTCCTCAAGCGATGGTTTACTCAACCCCAATGGCGGGGGCTGGGCTCCGCTGAAAGGTGCTAGAAGGGAACAGGGATTTGGGGAACCGCTGCTTGAATTTACGGGCACGCAGAAGAGTTCCAGCTGTACAGAAGTTACACACTGCTATAAATTCTGGTTTTGTAATTGGAAGTCTTTCATAAAACTAAGTATGTTAAAACAGTAAATGGGTATTCATTTTGCAATGAGTTGTAAATACAGCATCGTAAATATTAATCATCATGCAAACACACCAGCAAGCCTTGATTTTAATATATGCGTTCCAAATGTGACAAATTTCGCTTCAGATCACATATTTTACCAGCTGGGCATTAATTTGAGAAGCTCTACTTCAGTGCTTTATTGAGCTTTATCTGTTTATGTCACGATCAAAACAAATAGCGCGAAGTGAGAAATGGAAAAATATTGTTTCAAACCATTTACCTCGAACTGCTGCCAGCTGCTGCCTTCCCCCGCCCAGCTTCAACCAGCGCCAGCCCCACGGGGAGCCCGGGGATTTCATCTCTCCCAAACACACCAGTCCTTGCAGCAAGGGTATTTATTTCTTATTTCTCAGGTCCTAAACTTGGTCATGCCCATGCCCCGCTCTGGAGAGGACTAATTAATTCTGGCAGAAAGCGGGTTAAAAGGCTGAAATGGCATTCTTATTTTATATGTTATATACACTGCAATATTTTCGTTCCTAGAAGCCCAAGAAAGTAGCTCAAACTAATGGCGCAGCAAAATTGTGTTCAACATAAACAAGGAGCTTAATATTCGACTCCATTGCAGAAACGTGGGGGGATGCGAAACGAAGGGGCGCGTGGCCAGATGGGGGCTGGATGCTCGGGCAGACCCAGCCCAGGGCACGGCTGCGCAAATGGACGTCTCTGGCTTTCACAGAGCAATAACTTAGCAGTATTCACTCCCATGCTAATCCCAAATGAATTATTTCACTAGAAGTACCTTGCAAAAAAAAATTTAAAAAAAAAATCTTACAGGCGCAAAAAATCTAGATTTCCACTGAAACCTCAGCAGGGTATTAATGCCTTTGGCTAGAGAGCAGCCTGGAGACGGGCCCAGCGGGCTGAGCCTCGCGGCTGGGGGACGCTGATGCTGCTGACCCCAGCCCAGAGCCCGTTTCGGCAGGGGGAGAGGAGGGGTCGGTGCTGGAGAGCTAAGGCAGCCCCGCCGCGGCAAACCGCTGCCAACCCGCCTGCCTTTCCTCAGCCCTTCCATGACAGTGAGCAACGAAACTCGAGCCACCTCGAGTTTAAATGTTTATACTTTGATCTGAAACCTAACAGCTCCCCTGCGATGTTTCCTTGCTTTATGTTCTCCCTGTATGTTTAAAGGCAGAAGTCTAAATACCTGTCTCCGGGAACAGTAACAGGCTATATATTACGGCCGTTAATGCTTTTTGTCCTCTCCCACTGCATATTCAAGTTTGATGTGTGCCGCGCTCTCTGGGCTCTGCCGTTAAAGGCCATTTATAAATGTGCAGGTGATACCATAATTTACCAGCGTTTCAGAAAAAAAACAACGCCGGGATATTGCCGTACCATCCCGCTTTTTAAAAATCCTGTCCCCAGTGGGGACAGGGAAGAGGTGACCGCCGGCCAGCCGCGCCGTACCGACGGGGCCATGGCGAGATAACCGCTGCCCCTCGCCTCTGCCCCTCCATTCAAAACTAGGCAAGGAAATTAAAAGCGTCTTCCACCTCCAGTGGCAAGTTTCGGGTTTCCCCTGCCAGCTACCGGGATTACACGGAGAAAAACACGATGGGGCAGCACGAGCCGGCTCTGAGCATGGGATGCAGAGATTTCCCAGGACAGGGGCTCCCCATCGCAGGGAACCACAAGTAGAAAGGGCAAAACAGCAGAAAAAATACTTGCCCCAATCCTTATGAGCAGCCAGTCCCACCCAGTATCCCAGACAGGGTACTGAGGAGGTATAAACGGCCTTTTTCTCTTACCCGCGGTAATAACTGGGATGCTTTAAGCCTGCAGAAGCGATCAGAGGATCAGACCGGGGCCAGACAGGAGGAGACGGAGGTTTGGTGCCTCCGGGTGATAACGCGGATCAATGACGCTCGGTTTCTGGAGCGCGTCCTGCGCCCCGGCTGTCGGCTGTGCCTGATTTATGGGAAATAAGCGTCACCCGCGAGAGCTCGTACTGAAAATGAAATAAAACACAGGATGAAGGGGTGAGGGAAGGAGGGTTTCTGGAATAAAGTGGGCAGCAAGGTGGAGTGCAAAGATAGCGTCAAGGTAACTTCTGGAATACTCAATGGCTTTTTTACATGAATATTCCCGAAGCAGTTAATTTAGCTGCAGAACGGTATTTACTGACCTCACATACACCTCCTGCGCATTATCCTGTCTCTGTATAAACAATATTTTCAGGTTTTTGTCTTGTTTTCCTTTGCAGGGCATGTTAGGGGCCAGCCTGTGCTGCCTGATGATGCGCAGAGCTCCAGGAAAGCGTCGGAGGAAACCTGACCCTCCCGCCTCCTCCAGCCGGCGTGGAGATTTGTCTTCTCCTTCCCTTCGGCGTGTTCGGATGCCTCCCCGGCTACCCCCGAGCCCCTCCTGCACCAGCCGGCCCCGCACGATGGGAGTCCCTGGGGAATTCCTGCCTGGAGGCTCCGGAAAATGCCCCCTCCGGAACGGATCTGCATCTCCTAAGCTTGCGAAAGCCGAGATGGCCAAGCGTTTGTCTCCTCCCCGGCCAGGTTTGTCCTCTCTGATTTAAACCCATCTTGCCATGCAACATGGCATTGCCCAGGAGGGGAAAAAACAACTCCGGGTGTTCCGAGAGGTCCTGCCGTGGATGAGGCTGGTGTCTCCGGACAAGGGGGAAACCTGCCTGGACAAACGCCAGCGTATGTCGTCCAACCAACCTGTTCTAGATATTTTATACACGTGCGGCAGAACCAGCACGCAGCTATTAATATTAAATCAAACTTAGGGGTTTATATTTCACGCACTGTAACACCCAGCTGGAAATAAAATTGCTTAGTAGATGGGCTGAACATAGAAACAGTACAGTATCAAATATTGCAATGTTTGCTTCGTTTCACATAATAGCTATTTCTCTTATTAATTGCTTATCAATTGAAACACGATTTCTCTGGAAACAGCTGCATAAGAAATGTGCTTCTCCTTGAGTGACGTTGATGGAAAAAATAAAGCGTTGTGGAAGGCAGAAGCAACAGATGTCACTCAGGGTCCCCTGTTCCCGTCTCTAATTAAGTTAGGAACCAATCAGCTTTTATTAACTTTTTTTTTTTAAGGTAATTTTTCCTCTAGTTTAAAAATATCACATTTCTGTTACACAAGCACTAACTGCTCGGGCATTATTTACCTTTTGTCAAGACCATCTATTTGCATATATATATATGTATTTTAATATTAATTTTTTTATGTTTCTGTATTATTCCGCTACGCGCTGCAGAGTGAGTCACCAGAACCAGGCAGCGGCTGCGCAGCGTCCCCACCCGAGCAGCCACCTCAACGAGAAGCCCCCGTGAGCCGTTCTCCGGCACGGGGGAGAGCTGCCGCCACCCTCTCGTCGGGGCGACGTCCGTGCATACGCTCGGGTCAGTCCTGATGAGGCAGTGGATCTACCTGGCTTTTTGTACCCTAGGAAAATGGCAGGGGGGGGAACACCTTTTTACATAAGTGCTGTGGTCATACCTTTGGGAAGGATCATGTCTACCTGACGGTTTCTACTGCCTTAACCTATTCCAGCAGGACCCACCACACAACTCCCATAAGGACTCAGTGGAAAAATACCTGGGAGGTGCCAAACGCTCAGTGGTGTGCATGCTGTCATCAGGGAAACAGGGAAAAGGATGAAGTCATTGTGTGGGAGAAGAGAAAAAATCTGCATGTAAAGGGTCATATATACCTCCCGGGAGAGACAAAGGGAGCTCGGCACCAGAAACCCAGCAGAAAGCTCATTGGGAACCCCATCTGCTGGCATCTCAGGTGCTTTCCTGATCCAGGATCGGGCTGTTTATGTGCTGCATGCAAAGACAGCGTTTCAGGTTTTGTGAATGCCCATGATACATTATCCCATAATTCAGATGCCACCTCCAGACATCACTGAGCAGAGCCGCAAAGCTCATTACAGCGCGGACCTGTCCTGGATGGCAACATACATGGTCCACTTCCAACCTCATTTTTTCACACCCCCTTTAGCCCTCAGCCACAAGGATTGCAGTTACACATGTGCATGGCTTTGTCATTAGTGATAGGCAAGTGAGCACAGGTTGGAATAAAATGTTGATGCCATTCTGACATCCCTCCCGAGGAAGCGAGAAGGGTCAGCAAGTCTTTGACGTGCCTTCTCATGGCATTTGAGAAGCTGCGTTCCCACTGCAGAAGCCACAGAGACGCAGGCAAGATCTGTGAGAGAGGACATCATCTCCAGGGGTCACGTTTCCAAAGATCACAAATGGCAGCTGCTGGAACCAACCTAATTTAACTGCTAAATTAAACACGGTTACTGCCTCGGGGACCTCTCCGTAAGAGCTGTCAAGTTTCTCAAAACCAAGTATGTATGCGGCAGATGTGAAAGAGCACAGGAGTTAATTATTTCCCGAAACAAGAATGCTCAAAACCAACATCCAAGTTGGGTTCCTCCTTGTCTTGTGTGTAGGAGCAACCCCAGCTCTCGGCCCAAACTGATGACACTGGTCCAAGACATGACCCGAACCCCATCCCGTCATCTCCCGCCACGCTGGGACCGGCCCCCGCATTTTGCTGGCTGCGGCGCAGGAGCCCCACGTCCCCTCTACATCTCTGCTGGGGCTTCCTTTGCTACTGTGAAGTTTAGCTCAGGGATGATGGACATTTAGTGGTTCCCCTCACCGTGACCAAGCTGTGGGGAGCCCGTGCGTGTGCTGAGACGCTCCCTGGTCCTTATGGCGAAGGGGGTGCGAGGGAGGGGGTGCACCGAAGGGGAAGTTGTGCCATTTATTAATATAGACCCTGCTCGCCCTACACCCTGCAGCCTGGACAGGAGCCACAAAAATCACTTTTCTGCTGAGTTTTCTGGATGGGAGCTGCCAGAGAAACCTAAGGGTGCAATTGCCTTGCTCTGCTTCCCAGAGGGAACAAAGAAATGACGTCGCTAAAAAATTATGCGTGTTCCTAAGGTGAAACTGAATTAAAATGAGACCTCCAAATCAAATAAAAACCCAAGTAAGGCTGCAAAAATGAGCAAGCGTTTCCAGAGGCTTTCTAAAGTCCTTGTCAAGACGGTCAGAATGGGCAATAACGAACAAAGGAACCACCGTTCACGGATTATGCCCAAAAAAGTTATTGGCATGCAAAAATGTAATACGAAAGCCAAGGGCAGGAGGGAAAGGGCAGTTTATAAGAAGCGAGAACAAAACTAGCTAGAAGTGCAGCACTTAACAGATAAACTGGTTCATCCGTGAAGAGTAATTTATAAACAGCAGAGGGGAAAATGGTGAAACCTCCCCATCATTCTCCACTTCTTTTGGCCAAATTGTTCGCAAACAAGCACAGAGAACAGATGTTGTCGCGATGCCCGGCTACTTGGAGCAAAGACTTGGCATTACTGGGAAGAGTCAGTGGATTCCCAGCCCATACGCTGAAGGATGACCTGTCCCTTGGCTGGGAAGAGCAGCGATGGGCACATCTGGAGCACGGCCCCGTTCCCGCACCCACCCCTGGCCAGCTGCTGCTCACCCGCTCCCACCATGGAAAGGGCTCAAAAAGCAATGGGGTTGGAAGATGCTGGCATACAGAGGAGACTTACAGTTGGGAAAAAATGGGATGAACGTCACACATCATCAAGAAGTCAAAGTGCCATAAAGTGTTTTCCCTTGAGAGAAGCAAAACTACCAGCCAAACTCCCCATTGTGCAAAGGCAACTATTACCCCAGCTTACTTTTTTGCAACTGAAAATGTCCACCTGTAAAAAAAGGAACACAAGCGTCTCACTTAAAATTACAACCTTCCCCTAGTCATTACAGCCTACATAAAATCTGAGGGATTTAGCCAAAGCACAAAACAGGTACCAAAAACTTCACCTTTATGTACACAGGTAGATCAGTGGATTCAGCTAAAGAATTTCCAAGTAGTTCTATTAATAAGCGCTTAATACAGAATTATTTGGTGTTGGATGGCATCGTTAAGTGTTGTTCCACAGAGCTGTAATACCAATTTAATGGTATTATTCAATTGATGAAGCAGGGCCCAGGCAGTCAACGAATAGAGCTGAGAAAGGCACAACGTGGAGAAGAGCAGTTGGCACCACAGGCAGGAGGACCCTGCCCAGGGATGCGGCTCCTGGACAACAGCACTGCGTGACTGCATCCCCAGTCCCTGTCAGCGCTCCTGCTCCGTCCCAGCCATCAATACTTACCCCGTCACCTGCGTTTTCCAAGAGATATTATGAAAAGACAAAAGCTATTACATACGTCTCCTCAGCCCCGGCTTTGGTGTTCGTGCTCTTCCTCCTACCTAGAGTAGCAGTCAGCATCATCTCCTCATTTAAAAAACAAATGGTATGTGTGAAATTTGTAAACCATGTGATTACGGCCTAAATGAAGCACAGTTAGGTGGGTTACATGGATTTAAACAGAGCCTGCCCCTGTTCATGGTCCCGCTGCGCTGCAATGGGAGGTCTCTAGCTTTGCTGCTCACGGCCAACGCGAGGGAAGCTGCAATAAAATGAGTCACCTCCCCGCTGCGCTGGTCCTGGCTGCGAGATACGCTGTGCCGAGGAGAGACGGGGTGCCCGGAGGAGGGGGGGGGCGTTCAGCCACCCTCGCCATGGAGGGCAGCCACGAGGACAGCCCAGCCTGGCGCAGGGCTCCGGCTACCACAAAACACCAAAACGCCGTTTTAAAGCATCTTATTTTAATTCTTTTTTTTTTTTTTTTTCCCTAATTCCCCCGTATCGGTTAAGGGAATATTTCAGCTTTGTCTTCTGCACAAGCCACGCAGGAATGTATTCTAATAGATGGGCATACCAGATTAATTCAGGTCGGTGGCTCGTGTTAGAAGGTGGTCTCCAGTGAGAGGGTATCATCGAAAGATCCAGTCCTACTGCAGGATGGAACAGTCTTTTCAACAGACAGCAGGATTTCCTATTTAGTATTTTGGGTTTTATTTGCTTTTTAAAATACTGCTTCTTTGGAAAAGCCTTAGCAAAGTCTTGCAAATCCCATTTCCGCTAACGTGTAAACAAGCAGGCTGGTCTGAGGAAAGACGTTGCCCGGATTGAGTGCCCCATAACGTAATAGATTGTACGGCAATTTACTGTAGCGTGGCATAATTGCTTGTGACAAAGCGCTTCCATGTGTCAGCATGTAATGCTGCTTCCCAGGACAATTGATTTTAGAGAGGGAGAGAACCTGAGTTTATGTAACAGCAGAATACGATGGCATTTCCTACACTATTCAAATCTCCCAGATTTTTCTCTCGTCTTTTACATACCCATTTTAGCATAACATAAATGAAGAACTTGCTTTATCATGGAGGCATTTTATATAACCTTGCAGTTGCTACAACACCTCCTCATGGGAGACACACGCCACGACTTTGTGCCAGTGAAATAAGCTGATTTTTCTCTCCTGCCTGCCTTGGAGTTGCACAGAAAAAATCCATTAGGTTTCGATGTTGCTGCAGGGCAGTGATTTTTTCCAGAGCACTCTTTGGTGGTGCCCTGTCACTGCGGAACATCCTTGCTTCACTTGGACATTTTGGGCAGTTGCTGATGCCTCTTTTAAAAAGCCAAGCTACCGAACACCGAACCCCCCCACCCCCAGGCTGTGCACCAAACCCCCCCAGACCACCGAGGCTGCAGACAAAAATGCCTCCATAGACCTACAGCTTCCAAACTCCATCAGGACTTTGACTGTTAACCCTTCCTGAGCTGCCCCCCATAATTTGTGTGTGGCAAGCAAATTACTCTAAACAAGATTGATAGATCTTAGGGGGGTTATATTTTTTTTTCCCAGTAGTCAGATTACTTCAAATCACCTTTATCTTTCTCATGTGAAGCCTCATTTCAGGTTCCTGCACCCAGTTACTGCACAGTCTCTGCTCTGCGCCACGTTCCCCTCCCAGTCATGTTTCAACCCTCTGGACGGGACAGTGATAGGCATCAGCAAGAGGAAAACCAAGTTCTTCACCTTTTGGTTGCAAGATGTTCAGCTCCCAGATAGAGCCTGCCCGGGTCCAGCTTGATTTTGGAAGCAGACTGCCACCGCCTTGCATTTCTCACATCCAGCTCTCCGCCCCTGACTTTCTCCTTCCTTAAGGATTATTGTGAAGGAAATACTGAAGCTCAGTAAGGATCTCACAGCCACTCCAGCACCCTGGTGGGAAAGCCTGAAGACAGCCACATGAAAACTTAAATACATCCTCATCTAAGTTAGAACATCCACACATCACCTAGTGTGTCTCCAAGTAGCGCCCAATCTACGTTCCTTCTGTAGAAGACAACCAAGGACGTGAAAATCACCTTAATTTGGGTGGGAAACGGTCCTTCTTGAACAAGGACCTACCTCTTGGCCATTATCAGCTTTCAGGGCCACGACACTGCCCGCTGGCGGGGAAATTGGGTGCTCCTCATACCTCAGATGGGGCAGCTGTGGGAAACCAAAGTGTTCCTGGCCTGAGATGTGTCTCCTCAACTGGCTTCACCACCCAGGGCAGCATCACGGGGTCAGAGCACGCAGATCAGCACCTCCCAGCTGAAAGTTATGGGTTAAACGAAGCATTTTAAAGACACACACAAGAGCAAGATTATGGATAATGGATCAGACACCACATGAGAATACCTGAGTTTTTAAAAAAATCCCCCTGGCTCTTTTACTGCTGAAGATATTTCCTTTAGCAGCATTTCAGCTATACAGGCTTCATTAAAAAAGGCCATCAGCCTTCCAGTGAAACACAGAGACATACCCAATCTGGCACTTTTTTTTTTTTAATCTTTTCAATTATTCACCCCTTGCGTTTCCAGCGGGGTTCGGTCGTCTGATGCTCCCAGATTGCTTTTTCCATGATGAATTCATGTTTTGACAGGTCTAAAATTCAAAAGCGCAACTCTTCAGCACAGAGCAGCAAATAAAATCAATTGCAAACACAGCATATGGAAAAGACCACAGCTTAATTAAAATAAAAAAGTCTCCAGATTCAGTAATTTTCATGTTCCAGAGAAAAAGCGGTCAATTCGTGAGAAAGATTTCATTGTCACTGCCGGAGGTTTGCTTTAAAAGGGGTGCATAATGCCACTGGCAGCCTCCCATCGCCCAAGGTTTTTGCCGATTCCTGATAGACGATAAGGAAAAAAAAAAATCTAATCAGAGCAAGCTTACAATCTGCACTTTTTAATATTAAAGTCTATTGTTTTCGCTTATTGCAACATCTGGCTTTGACAACTTTCTCTGCTTTCAGTTAAATGTCAGGGCCCCACGTTGTGCAAGAAGAGCAGCGACCCGCCGCGGGAGCCTCGGTGCAGCGTAAATTTGTATGGATTTATTTTCACGTATACGGCAGGACTGGAGCGGCACCAGGCGCGGAGGAAGGTTTCCCAGAGGGGATGCCTGTCCACGCTGAGCGCGATGCTGGGTCCTGGGGCAGGGGACACCCACGGGGAGCCACCTCCACTGACGCAACGGGTTTGGCCCCCAGCAGAGACGTGGCCCACCAGCCTCCTCCCAGGGACTCGCGACTTCTGCGCGCGAGGCAGATGGTTTGCTGACAAGGTTTAACCTAACTTCAGAGCGTCCGTTCGTAATCTCACCTTAAATACACAACATCTGCATAAAATACATTAAACAGACCCAGAGCTACGTATGTTGTTCTGCAGATGCAACGAACCTAATTCAATAAATAAGCAAAACAGATGTGATCTTCTTGTCATCATTTCTAACCCCTCGCCTTGCAAATTTTAAGAAATTATTAAAATATATTTTAATTTGTCTTAGATTAAGATAACGCAGACAATCTGGCAAGCTCCGTTTCCCCCATTTTGGGGGTGAGGTTGAAAATGCATTTGGGCTAGTGTTTGCCTGCAGAAAAGACAGATTCTTTGTTAGTTTTGAAAAATCTTTGACCTTTCTTCCCAGCCACAAACTGAGAAGCTTGAGCACTTATCGCATAAATGGGTCTTAAAAGATATCCAGAGAGTAGAAACCCCAAAATGATGAATAGTCACATTGACTTCTTCCTCAATTCAAGGACTGTATGAAGGAAGCATCATAGGAAATGAAAATATATTTATGTAAATTATATAAATACACCCAAAAAGGGGCTTATTCTGCCAGCAAGGACACAGGCATTATCGCAGGGAGGAACAGCGAGACCTCTGGCAGCTGCTCAATATTGAAATTAATTTTCCGTCAGAAGGTGACACACAAAATATCCAGATAACGGTCTTCTGTTGAGCATAGGAACATCACATTAGCCTCATTAGAGCTGCAAAATTAACTTGAAATCCTGCAGATATGACAGGTTTACAGCTTGCCCGTGGGATTTGGGACAAAACAGCAAACGGAGCGTAACGCAACAGCGAAGAGCCCAGGCAGGCAGCGAGCGGCTCCGTCCCAGGGGCAGCGGTGGCTGACGAGCAGATCGCACCTTCACCTGCCCCGGCCTTCCTCGGGGAGGCTTAATGCCGGCTCAGTCCTGGTGATGGAAAATGTGTACAGCCTGTAAGTTTCTGAGCTGTTGGATATGGAGGCAGGTGTGGGTTTGGGGTTTTTTTATTTTATTTCATTTTGGGTTTATTTTTTTTTATAGCCGAGTGTAACAATAAAACTGAAAAACCTATCGCTAGACCCAGAAGCAGAAATAAAGTCTAACATCCCTTCCTACAATTGTTTTAATTGGTTAAAAATAACGTTCTTTCCCATCTTTTATTCAGCAATAGCTATTGTTTGTGGAGCTGAAGATGACAAATTAAAATTTTAGCGCTATGCTCAGATAAACCCTTTTCTTCAAAGGGTTTCATTCATTTTAAGATCTGCCGGAATCACTTCCATAACGTTATGAAGCTTCTTGCTAACCGACACCCCAGTAACTCACCCAGCATCTGCCCCGGCCAGACCATGATGTGCTTTAGAGTTCGAGCGTCTTACAGAGGGCTATCTGGTCTACCTCCTTTAGGAGGTCTGCAGAATTCACCGCATAGTGGTGGTTAATTATACTCACTCCTGAACGCTGACACTGCTTCTACAGCTGAATTTTCGTTTTCCATTTCCCATCATTTCCAAACAGAATTGCTTTCTGCATACCCGAAGCCCTTTTCTTTAAAACGGTATCTTTCTCATTTTTCCTTAAGGAAAATACTCATATTTAATGTAAGATAAACTTAAATGACTATTTCTTTAACGGAAATAATTTGGGCCGCTAAGCAGCAGTTTAGGAGCTTGTAAAAGGAACAAGCGGGAGAAAACAAATTGCGCTATTTTAAGATCAGTTCTCTGTGCTGCAGTTAAGGCATAATTTAGCCTTATAATAAGGCCAAATTCTTATCAGACTTCACGAAGTTTTTGAGAAATAGTTGGATGACTGCACCAATTTCCATTCTAGTCTAGTTGCAAGCCAACTATGTTTATTTTAAAGACTTAATTTAAATAGAACGGTTAGCTGAATGGGACATCCGACGCTCAGCGCTGACACGCTGGACCGCGGCTAAACCAAGAGCAGGCCCCCGCGCCGTGCGCCACCGCCCCATAGCAACTGCCGAAGGCAGCCGGGAACAACTCATTGCATTACCAGTGGGGGCCCTGCCTCAATTCCCACTTGTACAACCGCACAAGGAATAACACCAACCACCTCCGCAAAACAAGGAGGAAAAAAACCAAAACACTGAGAGCTTAGGGGTACAAATATTATTGAAATTAATTAAGCACAAAAGTATCCATGGTAGAGTTGGACATAGTGAATAATTTACATTTTGGTTTAAGAGCAAGAGGAAGCAGACCATGGTAAAAACTTTTTTTTTTTTTTATCCCTGCACAGATTAATTTTTTTATCGGCTTTATTTGATCTGAATATATTTAGTTTGGAAAATAAATATTTGAGTTTAGAGTTCATGCTGTCTATCCTTAAGAAGTAATTGCCACTCTTTATCTGGCCAAATTTTTTCAGTATGATGAGCCTTCTGAAATGTTACTTTTTAATTCTTTAAATCAATGCAGTATTTATTGAAATAAATGGAATAGCTTCAATTCTATTTTTGGTTAATTTATATTTAATCCCATGACTAAACCAAAATTCTCCACTCAATGGAAGCCAACTTTCCATGAGGAAATTTAATGCATTTCTACACAAGGAAGTGAATGCTTGCCCAATACCAAAGCACAAAGTATAGTTACTGAAGCTTTTCATCAAAGCGCATTATCTTGGGCCAACATATTTTTGTAAAGAGATGATTACTGCACTCAGGGTGACCTTCACCCCTGTAGGAACAGCTACCAGTGGGTTTGAACATCGTAAAGCTCTCAAAACCAGGCAAAGTGGAGCTAAGCAGCCTGTGCAATTGCAGCCAGAACTGTACCCGCACCCCACGGCGAGACCTTCACACCAGCTGCCGGCTCAGCCCAACCAGCACAGTGTGTCCCCGCGTGGCAACCGCACCTCGCCACAGCCCTTTCATTCTCACCTCCCTGGGGCGTTCCCAGCCAGCTGCACATCCAGTGCGAGAAAAATACCGTTTTCTTTCTTTCTGTGGGTTTGTGCTGTGGCTGCCCCATCCCTGGAGGGGTTCAAGGCCAGGTTGGACGGGGCTTGGAGCAACCTGGGCTGGTGGGAGGTGTCCCTGCCCAGGGCAGGGGGTGGCACTGGGTGGGCTTTAAGGTCCCTTCCAGCCCAAACCATTCCATGATTCCCTCTCTCCACTCTTTGCAGGCAAACACTGTCCACCCTCCCAACCATCATTTCCTTACAGGGGAGAAATTTGCCAAAACCCCATATTCCCCCCTCCACTTGCGGCTCCTGGCAGCCTGCAGGCTTTTTGGGGGATGAGCCTTTAATTTCATTCATTTCCATGGTCGATGCCGACCCGAAATGGTGCAATATGACATAAGAGCCCCCACACTGCACCCAGTTTTAGGGGGCCTAGAACAGTGGAGCCCTGAGAGGGTCGGGGTGCAGATGGCACCCAAAGACAGCCAAGCCCACCTCTCCTCCCATTCTTCTTCATTATAACCCAATAACGAGGCCTCACACAGGCAAGATGGAAAGCGATTTACACAGCTCCTACGCCTGTCCATTATTCATTGCCTTATTGGATAGAAGGTTATACAACTCCGTAGCCTTGGGTGGCTTAGAATACAATAACAAAATACAATAAACTCTGTAAAGTACTTTTCTGGTCTCACATCCCAAGGCACTATACAAATAAGATTTAAGAGACAAGGTCCATCCCAGTTTTATGAGGAGAAAGGGCAGTAAACCGACACTGAAAAAGGAACCATGACACCAGCCATTACTCTAAGTCTACATGGAGGAAGGATTGGGTTGTGGTTTTTAAAAAAAAAAAAAAAAAAAAAAAAAGTATTTCAAGTGGTTTTTTTCCTGTCCCTTTTTCTTTAAATAGGGAAAAATTAAGAACCTGCCATAACCAGCATGAGATTGCATGAACACATGGACAGCGTGAAGCATCTGCCCGCAAAAGAAGCTGCTCAAATCTGGCAACGTTCCCAGGTGTAAAAATAAATTCTTCAAAAATTGTCAGTCAAGTCTCAGAGGGCAGAGAGGGGTAGACAGGAAGATGGCTGAGATGCTAACTAGAAAAAAATGGCTTTATTGAATTGATCTCTATTAAAGGGAAAATGACACCTCAAGGGCAGCAGACGTGCAGCACCGTCTGTGGCTGGGCTTCTTGCAGAATCAGCCCTCACCGGTTCTGAAACACGCAACTTTGAATGTCCTTGGGCAGACTCTCGGTGTTTTGATGCCACCATGCAGATCAGCAGGGAAAGTCGGACAAATTAAACTGTTAAGGCTTAAAAGTTCATATGTGGGTTACGATGGATTTCTTTTGCAGGAGACCAGACCAAAGAAATAAAAATAATAATAAGAAAAAAAAAATCCCTCAGCCTCCAGTGGGTAAGTACTTTGTAAGTATTGTTCTGTAGCAGCCGTCCGAGTGAGATGGCAAGGAATGACCAACATGGCTTGGGACACGATGAATAAGTAAAGCCAGGTGCCGGGGAGCAGCTCCAGCGGGACTGCGCAGGGTATTCTGCAATCAGTAGGGCAATTAGCCCAGTCTTAATTAAGAGCAATGGCAATACAAGCGTCAGTCTTGCTGATGCATATCAAAGAGCGCTCTGTGCAAAAGCCCGACGCGGAGTAAGAGACCGAGCCGGGCCCCTCCCAGACACATCCCTGAATTTGGCACTGCCGCGGGGTAGGTGTGCGGAGCGTGGTGCCGGGATGGAGGCCAGCAGGCACACGGAGCTTCCACGGGTCAAGAATAAATAAATAATCCCACCACAAGGGTCAAAACACCCAAAAAATAGTATGAGAGGTTTAGGGCAGTAAGTTCTCAAAGGTTAGCACAAGTTACTCCAGCACACGGAGTAGCCCGTTATTCAACAAAACCCATAATTTAGGCTTCTCTCCCCTGGCAATAGCCAGTTTTCACGATATTTGATGGACACAATTATCTTTGAGAAATACACGCATCCTTCAAATGGGTCTAAAATTGGACCGTGTGTCCAAATTAAAGAATGAAGAGCTGAGACAATATTATCCTACTGAAAATTAAATCTTAAAAAAGAGTCATTCGTTTGCAAGACAAAATACATAGGAAGCGGGCTGGCCTCACCGGTTTCCAAAAATGCTACACTACACTTTCCAACGTAGGTTACTTACTTTCAAGTTGAGCTCAATGTCGTGTTGGATTTTAATTAAACGTGATGCAAAAATAAAGCACGTGTGAAAACGCCGCTCACCAGACGGCGCTCCCTTTTTCACCACGGCGCAGAAGTATTTTCTCTGGGTCACCGTCACCTCCACGGGACAGGCTGGGAGCCCTGCGTGGCCAGTTTATGTAATTAAGGGCGAAAGAATTGGCATTGTCTGTCTCTCAGAGGAAGAAGGAATCGCCTCCCAGCATGACGGTGCACATCACATCTCCCACACACCGACAACTAAAAGCTTTGGCCGTTTATCCCACTCCCCTCATGCTGCTCACTACAACTTTTTTTTTAAAAAAAAACACTTATGCCTTTACTGACACGGCCATACTGTACAGCCGGCTGCTAAAGTGATCTAGGTCAAGAATAACCATAAAAATAAAGGATAAGAAAGGAGTGAGTGGTTCCTCGCCATTGGGCATCACCGTGCCCCGCGGTTACAAAGCTGTTGTGGGACCAATGGGACCAAACCGGGGTGAGGGCACAGGACTGATTTGCCAGAAATACCCTCAGCCACGTTCACTGCCACAGAAAATAACATGCATCGTGTTTATTCACATAATTTCACATTTAGGAGCAGATTCAAAAGCAAATTTCACGAATCAAAGCTCTAACTGAAGGCTAATGACTTTGAGCATACTACGAATAAAATGTGCAGCTTCATGAAAGCTGCCCAGGGAGATTTGTCAGAAATGGACCTTCAGCCTACCAGCCTCTCGCCACATCTCCTGAACGGGCCTTTCAACCGCACAGGCCCAGCCTCGAGTCTCTTTCTCAGGTGTCCTTGTGGGCACGGAGGTACCAGCCCCCAGGACCAGGGCAGAGCACGTCTCCGTCGCGTCTCACGTCCCACCTTGGGGGGACCCAGCTTCTGCTCTCAGCCCCAAATTCCAGCCAAGCAAAGCCCACAGCCGAGCCCTTTGTGTTTCACAAGAGATCTACAGAGCGCTGCATTCAGCCGCTCTCCCTGCCTGCGAGGAGGTATAAATTTAGCATAAACTTAGCATAAACTCACCTTTCCAACTCAAGCAGAGCTAGCAGAAACCAGATTGGATTGCATTGGAATAACAAAACCAGCAGTGGAGTAGTAGGCTTTCATCACACTCCCGGGATTTAATTTATATCCCAGCTTTATCGCGTACATTGCTTAGAAATACGTGTAAATACAACTTCATATTGCACTGCAAAACTAACTGAAAAAAAACCCCGAGCACATTATCAGAGCTGCGGTACGTGTTGGTATGGCACCACCCAGGGCAATTCAGAGACCGATATTTATTCCTGTCACTATATAAATTATATCTTGGGAGCAAAAAAGCAAAAGAGGAGGCATGGTAATAAAACAGCATTTTGTTCTGACTACTCTATTACCTTTAGAGGTGAATAAAACCAGAGAACCATGTTTTATTTTCTGTATTATAATTTGACTTGCTTTTTCTTTGCTGAAAATAATTGAAATATTTCAAATCAGTAGATACACCCAAGAGCTATTCCCTTCCTACAGTGATTTTCCATTTAATAGCATTCGCAAACATTATTCTCATGACTGGCTGCAGGAACACAGCACGGCAATGTTCCCGCTCTCCTCTTTAAATGGCAAGGTTATCTTCGGTCTGTGCTCTTCAAATTCAGCAGATCAACAATAAATACCAGATCGCTGTGAGTACAGACTCCTCCTTCCACCCTCTACTGCATGTTACTCTTCAGGTTTTTCAGAAATTACAGGAATTCAAACATTGGCCAATATATATAAACCCAAATATAAGTCTGGTTTGACTCTTCTGCGTCACCTTCAAAGCGAGACCTCTCCATCCCAGGTCCCTTGCAGGGATATTTACTTCCAGTTGAAACTCTCTCAGCCCTTCAAAAAAATCACTTGGCGTCACCTCAGCTAGCTTTCTCACAGTCGCTAATTGGCAGTAAGAACCCAGTTAAGTGTATTTACCCAGAGAGGTGTTAACAGACTCCCCGGGCAGCTGAGGCGGTCCAGAAGAAACGCTTTCAGTGGGTGGATGCGATAGGGACAAGGGGGTCCCAGGTCCCACCCTCCCCTTCCCAGGCAGCTTTGTCAGCCTGGATTGGGGCTGGGGGAGCCAACGAAGAGACATTTGGGTGCCGGTTCCTCATTTCAATCAGGTTTTCTACATTTTCCCCATTACCTGGCTCAGAAGAAGTTAGGAGCATCCAGAGACAAGGAACAAAACTCCACTTCGTACAACACGACTTTTGAAGGGCTTTGAGACAAGGTCATTACAAGCAGACAGCGTGTAAGAGGGTGGCTGCCTTTTTCAGTCCCATCAACCATTTTTGATGAATAAGGGTCACAAATGTTAGGTGAGATCATATTGGGAATTAGGTTCAGAGAGGACGAATCTCAGACCAGCACTCGCCTGCAGCGAGAGGCGTGGAGTGAATTTTCCTCTGCTTTTCCGTAGCCACAGATGTCAGTGAAACCACCAGTGCCACCCACTCCATCACAGGTGTTTGTAAGGGATCGGGAACCCACTTCCATGAGCACTGTGCATGGGGCCCTCTGAGTTTGGAAGAGGGAGGAGGAGACAGGAGAACCATCTGCCACAAAGCGCCTGGTTGACCTTGGACCAACTCCAGCTGCGACGGGTGCACAGCCCTCACTATTTTTAAAACAGCATCTAATGACAAAATTATACGCCCATCAGGCTTCCCCCCCCAGTTATTTCACTGCAAATACTTTATTCCATTTTTATAACACTTTTGGAGTTAGACAACACCAATTATCTGTTTTAAGAATTTCTGCCGCGGTTCTGCTTCGCATCTCAGCAAACCCAAGCCTTGCTATCAGAGCTGCCAAAATCATAGCATTGCAGCTTTCAAACCATCATTGCTGCAGTTGACTACAGGACGTTTAACTTCGCATAAATCAGAAAAAAAAACTGTACAACTACAGCTGAGTGCATGTGAAATATCGTATTTCAGCTTTACATCTAAAGCAGTGTCACTCATCCGTCCAAACTCTCCCAGGAACTCCAGTTCACTTGCCCAAAGGCCACCTTAATGCCCACAAAATTAACACATTTTGGCTTATTAAGCAAATAAATTCCTGTTTTTCTCCTGCTAGGTCCAGAGGGCATTAGCCTAGGAATGATGAAAACCCTTGCTCAAAAACTTTGTCGAGCCGCTTGTGTTTAAATTAAAGAAAATATTTCTTCTGGGTACATAACCTTCTCAAGTCCTAAAAAACAGACATGTCAAATTGAATACTTTTAGGGAGAGTTAAAAAGATAGGAAAAAAAACAGATCATGACAGCAAGACATCTACACCCTTTCATATAAGTTGAGAGTCAAGGCAAGAGTTTACCTCAAAAATTGCATTTTTAAGTAGATGAGAACTCTCAATTTTCCATCTATGTTTGATTTTTGATCAAAAAAAAAGTGAAATAAATACAAGAGATCAAAATGAGACCTATACGCAGATTAAAACACATTGAGGTACTATTCTTTGACACAAAAAAAATTATCGACTGTATAATTATTGGTGTATCCACCAAATCAGCCTTGCGTGGTTGGGACTTCACCATATCATTTTGCTTCCGGAGCGGCTCAGGGGCTTGGTTTTGTTTAATAGTTACATACACAAAGAGCAGTAACCACATCCTGAAATAAGTCGTTTTATTACGTAGTCAATTAATTGACATACCATTGCCACACACCCAGAGTAGGCAGCGAGGCATCCCGAGAGATGCCGGGCAGCAGGCGCAAGGCACCCAGCTGCTGGAAGCGCCCGGAAGAGCCGTGTGTGCATCCCCCCAGCACCACCCAGCCCTTCTCCACCCTGCTGGGGCCGGACATCTCACAAGTGCGACCTAGCACGAACCATCTCACCCACCTTCTGCTTGGGGGGACCCTAATTTCATGCTTTAAATACGTTAATCAGAAAGATCTGTTATTATTTACTCTTACTGACACAGCCTGACTTCTCCGTACTCACGTGTCCTTCAGATATAGACACACGAGCTGAGGTTTTTGTGCTCAGCCCAGCTGCTGGAGGAGAAAATAGCTTCCATGCTTGTAGGTGCAGCCTCTGGCAACTGGCGCTGTCTGAGGAGGGGGAAAAAAACCTGGTTCTTGTGCAGGGGAGCAGGGACAGCCCGGGTTTGTCAGCATCCACTGCCGGCGTGGTGCCACACACCTGCTCAGGTCTACAGAGCCACCCGGAGAGCTGGGATGCAGGGAGACCTTGAGACATCCCGCGGGGCTGGCAGCGACGGGAAGCACTGATGGAGTATTCATAGCCTATTTACATTACACACTGCCAAGCCGTTTAGAAGCAGAGATGCAAGCCTACCGAAGCGTGCTTGGTTTGGACCAACACTAGACACTAAAGCATCCTCTGGTGCGTTTCGTCTGTCCTCTGCCCCGTCAGAGCTCCCCAGCATTCATCGCAGTTGCTGTCGCTGCAAAGGCTCGCGCTGAGCAGAGGCAAGGATTCCCCAGGCCATCGAGAAAGGGACGTCTTCTGCTGCACAATATCAGCTCTTTAAAAAAAACTAAAATAAAAAACCAAAGCAAAAATAAAAGCGTTCAAACTGATGCAACTCCGTAATGCGATTCTAGCTCCTAAAATCTGTCTGATACAGACGCTCATGTCCGCTGTCCCCAGGCCGACAAAGGGAGCAAGTGAGAAACAGACTGTTACATTGGCGACACGCATCCATAGGCGCATGCACGCTTCCTTAGGTGACACGGGCTGGCAGCACGGGCCAACATCAGCATCTTGGGCACGCTCAAGCTAGTCCTTTTGCACGAGGACAGAAGTTGTGAAATAAATACTAAAATACTTTTGGGCTAAAGATAGTTTTTCTAAGCCAGTTGTCCAGCCACATACAGCTACCGCTTCAGGTAGCGGCATCTTGCTACCAGGCAGGGAGAAGGGAAGGTGCCGTGACCGCCATGGCGGGAGGAGGACGGGTTCCAGCCATCGACCGCAGGCCGGCAGAGCTGCGACACGTTTGCAGACAACACACCAAGAGGCGATCAATTCCCCCGTAACCTCTCGGCTGCGATGCTTAGAGACTAACACCAAAAGCAGAGTTCAGAAGGCAGTTTTATTGCAGCATAAGATACTACAATAGGGGAGCGCCCTCTTTTTCGTACATAACTTTTAGCTGGTTAAATCAGGCTTTTGAAAACCTGCCTCGCTGCTGTCAGGAGTATTTTCTGCACAAGATCGTGGTCTGTCAGCCCTGTCATTGCATACAGCTAGTAACTGTCTTCCTTTCATTTTAAGCTTTTAAATTGTCTGCTTTGTGTTGCACCTTTCATCTTTACCCTTTGGAAAGACACGCCAGGTATCTTTTGGCACCCCCAAAATCCCCCTTCACACCCCTCTCAGGCAGGGAGGAAGGCTCACGCAGCCCCCGTCAGTCACTGCCTTCATCCAAACCCAAATATTTAATGTTTCTGAGAGATAAAAGCTGTCTTTGTGCTCATGTCCAAGGGTCTCTGTGTGTAAAAGGCAGGAATTTACTCTGCAGTTTGGAGATTATTATTTTTCATGGGAAAAGCTACTTTCACTGTGTAGACATAGCATTTTCCCAGCACCACCGCTCGTATTAAAACAGAATTAAAGCATCTGTTTGGCAACACAAGTGAACTATTAATCGCAGGCAGTAACAGCCACTGTCAGCCAGGTAACGACAGGGGACTCTAGTTGTGTTACCCAAAATGAAGGGAGGAAAATAAAATCAATATATTCCTCTAAAACGTGCTCCTTTTCCTAAAGTGACATCTTTACAGTACCTCATTCTTAATATTTATTTCGTCCCTAGGTTAAAAGATCATTGGTGACCTTGTATGACAGGGCTAAAGGAACAAACAGCCCCTTAAGACCTGCACAAGTGCCCCGAATCAGGCACCCCAGCCCCTCTCCCACACCCCACAGCCCATCTCACCCCTAGGTAAATTAGGTGTGCACATGGCTTGCCTGGGGCAGAGACTTAAATCAGCTATTTTGCAGCAATCCAAAACTAGACAAGGTGTAAGAGGGCACAGACATTTTTTCCCACTGATGTGAAGTAACTTATAACACATTAAACCCATTCCTTGGTCAGAAATCTGGCTTGTTACGGCACTTGAGTACCCATCTCTGAGATGGTCCAAACCCACCTTCTAACTGCAAGGAGGGCCTTCAAGGGCACAGCAGTTTTCAAAGCTACTTCTTGAAACAACTCATTTAATTACCACCTGTTAAGTATCCAGCATCAAGTTAGCAAACAGGAGTTGCTCTCTCCGCGTGCGAGTCTGCAACGCACTCTCCAAGCACACCCCTTGGTTGCTCATCCATCAGCACAGCGACAATGTTTGCAGGGGAAGCAAAACCCCCAGAAAAGGTGCAGAGGAAAGAAGTCCCTCCCCGTAGCTCATTGGGGCTCATTAGGACACTTCATGCAAGGCTTTACTCTTCTTTCATAGCATCGTAGAATACCAGGTTGAAGGGGCCTCAAGGATCATCTGGTCCAACCTTTCTGGGCGAAAGCACGGTCTAGACAAGATGGCCCAGCACCCTGTCCAGCTGAATCTTAAAAGTGTCCAGTGTTGGGGAATCCACCACTTCCCTAGGAAGATTATTCCAATGAATGATTGTTTTCTTTGTGAAAAATTTTCCTCTTGTCCAATCATAGTCTCCCCAGGAGTAACGTGGACCCATTACCCCTTGTCTTTTCCATCTGACTCCATCCACACTTCAAATACTGGAACATGGGGATAAGCTCCCCCCTAAGCCTTCTTTTCTTATATTGAGCAACACATTTTTCTTTAAATAACCTTTTATCTCTGAAATTAAGGATGCTGCTCATAAAGTAAAAATATTGCCCAGAGCAAGACAGGGTGGTGAAACCTTGCCCAAGCTCAGCAAACGTGGCTGTGTGAACTAAGCCACCATCCATCAACTCCGTGTCCCATCACCCACCCCGTGCACAGGGTGGCAGTGACTACCTAGTACACAACAAGATGGCAAAAGCAGTGAAACATTTCCATCTTCACATCACTCCTGGTGTTTCTATGGAAAGGAGCCCTGGATGCCCCTTGCCGGAGGGGAAAGCTGGCAGAGTGGGACACAGCTCAGCACCTGGGAGGTGTCGCTGCCGGGAAGAGCAGCCTGGAGAGCAGAGATTAAGCAGCAGAGACTGTTTTATAAATACGGTGTGGGTTTTAGCAGGTGCTCCAGCCTCCCGCGGCAGTAGGCAGGTCCGCGCTGGCAGGCTGGGAGCCGCGGGGCTGCAGGGGGACCAGAGGGGACACCCCAGGGGTGGTGCCAGAGCCGGCTTAGTTTTCAGTAGAAGATACAGGATGGGAGAGAAAGGAGAAGACAGCTATTGACTGGCTATCAGAGTTTAATTAAAATAAGAATGCAATTATTTTGTGCTCAGGTCATTTAGTGCATGTAATTAAGCTCTTTGGTCTTACCTTGCAAATGAGCAATCGTTAACGGCAATTCCAGATTTTGGTCTGAAGAGCTGCCAGTGAGGTTGTTCCTGCGCCGTAGCTCCATGAACAGAAGGCTTATGTTTGTAAAATGGGAGCCCTTGTGAAAGTCTGACCTACAGAACATAAAGATGACAAAAGTTATTTTAAAAATGGAATTATTTTTATCTGATAGGGACATATTTTCATTGCCAAGATCATATAGGAAAAAAGGGCTTCCAATCATTTCAATAACGGCACTTTTTACAATCTATTTTTGTAGTACCAGAAGTATTTCATACAGTTACAACATTGCCCTCTATCCTTCCAGTGAAAGCCAAAAGCTTTTTACAGAGCCAATGCAACAGCAAGATACTCGGTGCTATATAAAAGAGGCCGCAACAGTAGAAAATTACTGGGTATATTGTGTCGGTGCCTCGGGGCTCAGACCTGGAAGCTCTGCCGCGCCGTGCTAGGTGCCGTACAAATACATCAAAACAAACGTATTATCAGGAAGCTACAATTTAAAATAAAAATGTTCTTTGGGGCGAACTGCATTGGGTTTTAGTTAGAAGTACAGAGCAACTGTGAGATTAACTTTTTGGTGTCGCAAGATACTTGTTATTTTAGAACTTAGGGGTTTTTACAGGCTTTCTAGAAAGACTAAATGGGAAGAGGAGAGAGAATGATTTGGGAGTACGTACAGCCCAGCTTCTCTAAGCATAAGAAAATGCCCAGGAGCACACATACAAGGTTGGAAAGGGGTGCTCCAGGAACTGCCCCCAGCAGCGAGGGGTAGGGGGGGGAAGGCCCAGCGGGGCCCGAGCTCCTGCGGTGCGAGCGGTGCGTGCTCAGACAGCGGCTGTCGGTCGTCTGCACAGAGGCGGCAGGCAGGGATGCCAAAGCTCAGCTCGGGCAAGAGTCACGTTTGCCGACGGCGCAGCCTAAAGCCAGGAGCAGCCCCTGCAGCTGGGCGACGTACCCGGGCTCCGTCACTGCTAGGACAAGCCTGCAGCCCAGTGACTCGGTGCAGACCAGCGCATGCAACAGGTAACCTGGAAATAACTCCCTGAGGTACTGAAAACTTTTAGCCCCTGCACCAAACAGTAGTCTGGGCTTTTCTGGAAGCCACTGCTGTGAAGTTTCCCACTTACTGCAAACACAGCGCTAAGGAAAGCGATGATCAACCCGCGCTTGTTTTTACAACGGAAATAATTTTTCACCAAACACAGTGGGACAGGCCCTAAACACACACACACACACGTGATGTGAAGAACGTGCAAAACAGCAGGAGGAGGGCATTTCATCTTTGTGGTCAGAGAGCCCCGGACCTTCCTCCCCCTTGCTGGAAGCAGCCTCTCCTCCTCCGCTGGAGCACTCGTGGTCTTCAGGCGCAGGCGTACGGAGAGCTGGATGGGGTGAGCAGAAATCGCAAATCAGCATGCTCAGACGAGGCCGCGCTCATTTAGCTATTTTTAGTTTCACAGAGCACTTTAAATCCCCACTGGGTTCAGCGTAACACAACAGCAGTCTTTCAAACCAGCTCGGTCATCGCCTGTTATCAACAATGGCCGATGGCCCCGCGGGACCCCGGCCAGCCCTCGGCAGCACAGACACCAGCAGCACCCACTTCCCACCAAGCCACTTTTAGGTCCTCCCTCACCCAACCAGCTGGTCCTTCCCCAGCCTCACATATTTAACAGGAAAGTCAGCCTCGACTGGTTGTCAACGTGCCTTCTCCTGATAGCATCGGACCAACTGGTCATCACCCCTGAAGCCATTTATCGACATGGCACAAGGCCAGCGCGTGCCTTGCCCGGGGCTGGGGGGATGCACTGCTCAATGCAGAGCATCCCCGGGTGCCACCGTCCCAGCACGGGGACCATGGCCCCGTACACCCCTCCCAGCCCCGCTGCCATTGCAACCACCCGAAAGCAGGAGCAGGAGGGTGGTGGGGTCAGTTCGGTCCTGTTTTTGTCTGAAGATCTCAGTCACGTTTGGTAATTTTGTTTGTGGCTCAAGATATTGCCTCTGCCTACAGCAGAGGCCTTGGGGAGACTTTTACGGTTATCAGAAATTATTAAAAAAAAAAATCTCTGCTTGACCTGTATTATTCCAGCCTATTGACATTTATCTCTAAGGAGAAAAGAAGGAAACAGTGCAAGAGTCCATGCCTTGAAGTCCTTTCCTACAAGGACACTTGGATCTAGGAAAGTTTGTTGTTTTGGAAAGACACTCTTAAGAGAATATTTCAAGTTAACGTTAACAGAACAGAAAACCCTGTTTGAAAGGCACACTGGGGCAGGCTCTGCTCCCTCCTTTTCAACGATCAGTCACACTACTGTTTCTTGAGATTCTTGAGTTTCTTGGGAACAATTAAAGAACTTCAAATAAAGTCCTTTCTCAAGAAAGTCTTCTCTTCCCTCTCTCCCTTCTGGCCCGCAGCATTCCCAGACACCAGGGAATAAAATCCCAGGAGCAGGACCAGTAAACGAGAGCAAAATGATTGTGTTCGAGGGTTACTGATCATTAATACCCGATACCCAGCAGCAAGGATCAGCTGAACATTGGCTGATCTGAGGAAACCTGCCCCTGCTCCTGCCCCAGTAGCAGCAGAGCTGAGGACGGCGACGCTCACCTCACGCCTGAGGAGCACTGCCACATCCGAATCGTGTGTTAGAGGGGGCAGAGGCAGAACGAGACTCTCTGCATTAAAGCAGGATTTGGGCAGTATCCAGCCCAAGGGGAGATGGCGATGATTTACAGCTGTGAAAGGCAGTAGATGAGTTTGGAGTGAACTCCTGAGTGGCCAAGGTGGGTTTTGCTGCTCGTGCCACCCGAGAGGCTCAGGGGGGTCAGGCAGAGGCACCACACAGGGTACACCAAGCCAAAACAAAACAGCCCCAAATCAAGACACTAACATGCCAAATCACTGTATGAGTAAACCTTGTCTATAAGAAAAGAGCTACACAAAACCAAATCCAAGTTCTGCATCTTCATCAAGCGGCTGATTTGTTCGCTATTCAGAAGGGGAGAAGGCGAGGGCTTCATAACAACAGCACTAGTCAGCTGCCTTTTTTTTTTTTTTTTAAACTTTTTTTTCTCCCCCCATTCCGCCGCAAATGCATCTGCTGAACCTGCCACTGCATTGGTTGCCATCCACAGAAATGCCAACATCAAGCAATTTGAGTGCTGATTTGTTATAATTCAACATTGAAAGGGGGGGGGAAGCAAAACAACGACGGCACACAAAGAAAACAGCAAGCAGAAGTCTTAAGTGTATTGCATATTTTATAAGCACCCATCTGCTGGTGCTTATGAACATTCCCGCTGCTCTGTGCCTGTGACGGAGCCGCAGAGGAGCGGAGGGTTTAGCACGGATAAAGCGGGGAGGCGAGAGGACGGGTGTCTGCTGTGCAGGGACACGATCTGACTGCAACCGCGCTCGCCAGCGGAACCCATCGATCGACATTCGTACACAATCGATGGAGGTGGTTAATGACTTTGGGGTCCTTTGCAAGGGGGAATTTCATTAATGGTTAGTACGTTACAACTCCAAACAGCGCAGCCCTAAGTTGAAGTACAAAGCCAACAAACCCAGGCAGCAGCTGTGCATTTGATGGCCTTCATCATGAAGAAAACCTTGCCACTGCCAGGAATCCACATTTTGGGTTCATTGCCCATATTTTGGGCCCTGCAGGGACTACCCCTCCTTCAGGTTTCCGTTGTGAGGGATGTGGGGGTCACGCTGTGACCCAGGATGGGGCCCCTTTGGGTGCCTGACGGCCAGGGACTGCTGGGACACCCACCCCATGGATGGGAGATGCAAAAGGGATCTGGGATGGAGGACACAAAGGGATATGAAAAAAAAATTATGTATTTCATAGCGGACCTGTGTAACAACTCCACTGAGAGATATATTTCATAGAATGGTCTAGGTTGGAAGGGACTTTTCAGATCGAGTCCAGCCATCAACGCAACACTGCCAAAACCAGCACTAACCCACATCCCTCAGCACCATGTCTACCCAGCTTTTAAATATATATACAGCAGTACAAGCATCCCCAGAACCCTCACGGGAGGCAGAGGCGGGGAGGGCTCATGGCTTGGGCTGGTGTCAGGGTGGTCATGCCCCACAGCCATGCGTGCACAGAGGGACCAGGTGCCACCAAAGGGACATGATTTGTTATAATTCAACATTAAAGGGGGGGGGAAAGCAAAACAATGAACTCGGGGCAGCCGCGCTTGCCTTTCCCAGCAGGAAAAGGCAACTTGCCACAGCAGCACACGTAGGGATGTCTTGAGACAGCATTACTGCTCCTCAGTGAATTCAATACCAGTATTTTTCCTCCTCTCTCATGCATTTTGCCCCACCTGCACTGCTTTTGAGTTTCCAGGACAGCAATGGCCGTGTAACACAACAAACTACTGTATTATTTTATGATCACATATTCCAGGACATTAATTAGATAAATTACAGTTCTTACTTCAATCAAACAGATATTTTAAAGTCAATATTTATAAAAATACCAGTAAATCCTGCTATATTATTTAGAGCGCCTAGAAGTTATCATTTCCACATAGTTTCGTTTCAGAGACCACATTGCAATTTAGGTCTTGAAAATATATTTATCCAGAGCTCTATTGTAACAAAATTCTTATTTGACAAGTTGTCCATCAAAAAACGTTTTCAGCTGCAACCACGGGGTGAGTCATGCAGCAACGCGGAGATCCTGACCCGTGTCTGTCTGTTTCTCAGCCCTGTCATCTAGCAACCAGCTCATTCGATGGTCTGTAAAAGCATCTCCTCAGAAAGGCAAATGTTTTTTCCAGATTGCTTGGAAGAAAATTTCTTTTCAGTCAACACAGAGCATGAAAACGCTTCCACGCTCCTTCCCATCATTGCTCAGTTTTGACTTTATTCTCTAAAAATTATCTGAGATCTGAGCAACGTCAAAACAAACAACTGAACTGAACACACGGCAGCACGTCCCTGGGTAATTTGTTCTGTGAAGGGAAGGAAAAGCCAACATAAAATTTGGAGTCAAAGACACTGACCATAAGTTTCCTTAACCTAGACCGAGGAAAGACTGGGTGGGATCAGATAAAAAAGACCCACTGGAGTTTTGTTTGCCAGAACATCATCTGACAACCCTTCAGAAACACCGACCAACTATGAGCTGAAAGACAAAAGCGCATAAAATGTTCAAGTGACTTATCTGAATTTAAAAATAAGGCTTAAGGCAAAAATCTGGATGGAGAAAGATGTTTCCCCATTTAATTATAGGTACAGGTGAACTATTGACATTTTAGTCTGGTTTTTAAATGTGGAACTGAGGGCTGGGGCTTGTCCCCACAGTCATTGTAGTCTAGGTGACAGAAGAAAAAAAGAAAATATTCATACACACACACCCCAAAACATTCAGATAGTCGTGAACACCGAGTGTTAAACTTTTAAGGCTTAAGTAAAATGCAGCTATGTTTTCCTCTTCTTTATTGATCTGGAAGTTTTCAGCATGAACTTAGTTCCCAGGGGTCTGATTAGGACGATTAGACCCTTAGAAGCTGGTGACAGTCTCTGCGCTGGCTCAAGAAAATCCGAGCGCGGATCCACGTAAGAGTCGCTGTTTTGAAAGGTTCCCATTTCTGCATACAGATGGCCTTATTCTTCATTCCTGTCGAGCCCGAGAAGCAGCGCTAGGAGGAGTGATGGGGGATTAGCTTTACAGACGGGATGCTTCATTGGGTAAGCAACAAACAGTTTCACGCGCGTCTCAGATTGTCAATTAAGTTGAAGACATTATTAAGGAATTCACAGAATGGAGAAGCCTTTGCCTCGGCGAGGCTGGTGCGGGGCGAGCTCCCAGTATCGCCGCTCTCATCAGAGCGGCAGCAGGGGGAGATCACTCAGACCCTTCATTTCTAATCAGTTCCGTAAGACTCATTTGCAGAGGAAATTTTCCATTTTGGTAACCGCGCAAAATGTCACATCTTTCAAGAGAGCCTTATCAGAATAAAATGCCAGATTCTGACACCGCAGAAGTTCATTGCAACGAGAGCTGTATTTCAGTACTTCACCTCTGAAGGGAACTCTGTACCCAGACCTTTAATTACAATCAGCTACAGCCAAAGGAGCACAGTCGATAGATAAGCTGTCGGGAGAATGCGCAGATGTGATCCCAAGCTCAGTATCCAGCTCTGGAGCACAGATGTCCCAGAGCTAAGGAGTTTTTCGGGGTTCTGTCAGCCTAAAAGTTTTAAGTTGTTTAGGATCAACCTCACCTGCGAACGCAAGACAACCCGCATAAGGAGGTTTTGCTAAAGGTATAGGTATAAAAGAAGCACCTGGGGAAAAGTTCGTATTGACAACAGGTTGGTTTGCCCAGTAAGGGCATAGAGAAATAAGGGTCAAGCAGACCATGACCAATTAAACCAGCCCTGGGGCAACAGAGACACGGAGTTACAGAAGCTGAGGAGCCCTGGTCCTGCCGGAGGAAGGTCAGGGAGGCCCTGCCCAGGCTGCTGCATCACATCCCTCCCTCCCATCCCGGGGCTTCATTGCCCTAATTCAATTAGAGCAGCAGAATCACTCATTATCTAGCCTGAAAGGATGTGGAATTAAAAAAAAACCTAATAAAATGGCTTAATATTCTGACCAACATCCTAGTAGCCCGAAAATAAAAGCTTCCTAGAAACAACTGCTGGGGAACCTGAAATGCTTCCTAACAAGTGTTTATCAAATGCTGGGAAAAATGAGAGTTCTGAAGTTTGGTGGGTTGTATCCTCTAACCTTTGAGAAGATTCTTTTATTTCTCAGTACGAAAACAAGGCTGCAACAGCAGAACGTTGCCTTGGAATGAGCAATTGCCATCGTGTCATTAGAGTTGTTCGACAAAGCTATTTACCTCCTGAAACACATAACGAGGGAACTTTGCATCTCGGATGGGAACAGAGAGCTCAGCTACCTGATTATACACCTCAAAAACCTGCCCTCGCCGCAGCCAGCGGAAACTTCACCCCCAGCTTCAGCAGAGCCATGGCAACAGAATCCATCGGGGGTCACGGAGACGGAGGGGGTCATCTGCAGAAAGAAGAAGCCCGAAGAAAATTGTATTTTATTGGCATTTGTCATCCCTGCCCAAGGAAACCTTTATGCTAAAGGCTGGTTCCTCACAAGTTTACAGATGATTGATGGGCTCTCACAGTATTTACATAAATAAAAAAAAAAATCCACACTACCATTGCATATAAAATTTCACTGAGGACTCACCTTTGCTGATCTTTGTCTTATCCACCAAGGCAACAACCCAATTAAATTTCTTTGTTTTATGTGGAGACAACCCCACGTTTCCCCAACAGATTTTGAGTGTAGGAGAACAAATTTCTCAGCTCGTGTTTTTAGCACTATAGAAGAGGCACACAAAGCTGTCCCATGCAGCCGCACGTCTCCCCAGACCCCTCTCTCCATTGCTCCCGGTCTATTTGCTTCTATTAAATCAGCAACCTGTTAGCATTTGTTCTTCTTCCACAAAAAAGAAAAAAGAGAAACACAGATCAGAGAGCAATAAAGTGTACTTAAACCCACTTTTCCCGCTCACCAGAGCTAATCTGGGCAGATTTTCGGGTGATGCGTACAGCTGCACACCCCGGGTGCTGCATTGCTAGCGTCCAGCTGAACGCGGGGTGCACCCTTGGCACCGCCCGGGCTGCTGCTCTCTGGTTGAGAAACAGCACGGCGAGTGGTTTAACACACACGTGAACGCCTACGCTAGGTAAGATCGGAAAGCAGAGACCTAGCAGCAGAATATCAGCTCACTGTCACATACCCAGATGGCCCAGAAATAAATAAATAAGTGCATTTGACAGCACCGTTAAGTGTTTCTCGCACGCTTCATTAAGTAGCTGAACATTTTCCAATTTTTATTACAATTACGCTTTGCTCAAATTACATCTAGGTAGAGCCCCACGTGCCTTTCGAGCAGCTTGTCAGAGGCTGTGGCTCCTTTTAGAGCTCTGTTTTGTTCGTTGTCCATAAAAGCCATTTTCCCCTCGTTTTAAAGCCTCATCTCAGCTTGAGCACGCGTCCCCCCTCCCAGGCCTCAGCCAGATCTTTACACCAGTTCGGTTAATCGATAGCACCAGGTTTGGTACACCCTTAGTTATGACTAAAGCCATAGCAGGTCTATACATTTTGGGAGGGAGCTGTGTCACTCTGCCACTCGCAGCCCGGTGCTGCCGGCAGGCGCCCAGCCACACATCACACATCCCATGGAAAGAGCCGTCGGCACATCCCTAACCGCAGACGTCACGCCAACACACGTTTTGTTCTTACTCAGCTATAGGAAGCATCTTCCCCCTTAAGCCCCTCTAACGCTCCTGTCATTACGAGACGCCGGAGGGAGTAAATCCAGCCTGTGCTATACGTTATTTATAGCCCTTGCTCCATTCAGAGAGAGCAAATACCTTATTCAGCTACAACTTATAGACGTTTAGTGAAAAACAACACGCTTTACTGCCTAGTTAATTTTGAAAGCAAGGATTTATCTATTTGGTTTAGTCTGTAACGCGTCTGGCGCAGTTTGTTTTATCAGGCTGCATGCGGCGCAGGGAGCTGAGTAAGTACAATTACCCCCGGCACACAGTGATGATAAACTGCATCCTGCGTGCCTTATTCAGACAAATTCTTTTGAATTTCAGAGCAAATTTTGACCAAGTAAGGCATCTGAATCCAAACTAAAGCTGAGCTATAAACCTCGCAATGCCGTCTTGTGATCCCAGGGCTTTTCCAGTAATTAAAAGACGACACACAAACTTAGCCCGCTAAGTTAGAGCGCTGATTTATTGGAACTACTACATATTTCACCAGTGGAAGAGGAGTTTCTTGCAAACAGAGCCACCCGTTAAAGCATCAGCACTGGGCGAGCACTGATGGGTGCCCTCGTCCCACATCTCTGCCCCGTGGGTCAGGACCGGCTCCCTCAGGGCAGGGCTGCACTTAATAAGTACAGTCTCACCGAGCAATTAGCACACACCCCGTTTTAAGGAAGGGAGCGTCACCTTCCCAGATAGAACCAGAAAAATCCACAGACATCGGAGAGATTCCTAGAGGTGTGCTTAAAGCGTGGTGAGGAAGGAGAGCTCAAGCTGAAGGTCTCTTTTTTGGCACCTTGAGCTTCACAGATGCGTGCCCGGCTCGGAGGCACTCGCGTCGGACCGGCGCGCACACCGCGCTCTGTGGCACAGGCTCAGTTAGAGGGGAAGCTGACACACATGCCTTAATTGCACTTTCCATTACCACTGCTGCTCCGACCCTGCGATTCTCCCTCTCCTTCCTGGCAGCGCTGCCAAGAGCCGCATCCACTCCCTGGGATGCTCATTAGCTGAAAGCCCATGTGCCAAGCACTAGTACACATATCTCTCTACTTTTTTTCCTAAATGCTGGTTCCCAGCTAATTGCCTGAGTAGTTCAGGACTGAGGTTCCCTGTGACCTGACCACACATAGCCCCTCTGATCCCAAAAGCGCAGGTTTACTGTTTCTGCCTGCTTCTTAACCAATTTTAACATCGCTCACGCCCGGAGAATAAGCTCCAGTATGAGAATCCCATTAACTGCCCCCGTAACTCTCAACACAAACTCAAATCAGCCTGGAGGGGTAAGAGGCAAAGCATGTTTTAATTACCTGGGAGCAGTCCCTAAAGCAATTTGCCCCAACCTCTCCCACAACAGCCAGTCGGAGCAGCTGAGCCCTCGTCAGGAGCTGTTTAACAAGCCCAGATGGAAATGAGAAAGGTGAAGTGCATCACCCCCTTCCATTTCTAAACCATATTTTGAAGGGGAAATTATTCTGGGGGCAGAAGCACAGAAGAGCTTTAGACCAGAGTTTTCTTTTTAAGGTGTGCAATTTTGCTCCATTAGAACAGTTATATATGTACCAAAACACACACATACCGTGACCCCACAAAAAACCCCTCTTTCCCACCAGTGCCACCTGCACAAGCCCCCTCTGGGCAGCACAATGGGTCCCCAGAGCCCCCCAGCAGAGAGGGTCCCCCGCTCCCACACAAAAAGCTACTTAAGTAAGAGTTTGATAACATGTTTAGTGGTTTCCCGAAAGAAGAGTTTGGGGGTTGGCCCACAGAAATGCTTCTAAAAACATTCCATGGATGTAAAATTGAAATAAAATCCCCTGAAGTTATATTTAATGTTCTCCAAACAATTTGTACTTAAAACGTTGGAGTTTATCCATGGGACCAAGTTCAAGTGCTCACCTGAACGCCAAGATACCAATGAGCGCTTGGGTGCAGCGGGGTCTGGTTTTGACCAGTGGTCCATGGAGCCCTTAAAATGGGATGTCAGCACCGCCGGGAGTCACCCTGGTCTGACGGGAGCTGCTTGTCCCTTGTCTGGGGACAGACTGGGCTGAGCAGTGTAAGGGAAGCATTCAGAGAGTCTGTGTTAAGAAGTCAGCTTTTAAAAAAATAAGCAAGCACAAAAAACTTTTGCTCTTAATACCATGTTTAAGTAGGCATCCCTACCGAAAACACTGATGTATTTGATAACTGCTACATTTCAGACATTCTCATTTAAAGGTACTTTTCACAGCAAAACATCATGGTACTCCAGAAGCGAACTCCATCCAACATTTATTTAAAACTTGCCATGGTTTGCTGTTGCTTTTCATGTTCTGATAAGTTCTGTTACCAACAAAGTCCTAATTCATTTAGCATCGATGCTAAGAAATGATCCCTCCCAACAGCACAGCCTCAGGTCTAATAATTCCCAGCAGGAAGAGTTAATTGAACAGCCTTCTGGCTGAGACAACATTTGATTTCCCTTTTTGAAAGCCCATCAGCATCTGCAGGTGTTTTGGCCACTTTCTGGGAACAAGTAAATGGAGAAGTGCTTCCATTTCAGAGACACCCATTATCTCTGATGAAGAACAATTTGTAAAATGGCAAGCTTTCTGCAAAAGGGAGAAGTGAGGAAAAACGTGATAATGGAAGTCTGGTAACCTGTAGGTTGTTCAGATAGACCAAGTGTTATTGGCCAGAAGAAGCAAGCGTGGTAAAACCAAAGGAAGAGAGTAGGGAAAAAAATAACTGCATCTGGAAACAGATGAAGACAAAATGTGAATTCACTACACTGAAATTACACGGATCTTACTGATCTCTGAAAAATTTGTTGTTCCTGCCATATCCTTTATTTAACATCAACTGAGAGCCAATGATATCGGTTCCACTTGCCCATGGACAGGCATCCGAAGCCCACGCAGTGACCTAGAAGCAGGACAAGACATTCAGAGGAGATGATCTGAGATAATATGAAGAGCAATTAGCACAGTTCAGTGATGAGCTGCCCGATATGCTTCTCACGTATGTTCACATATTAAATGCTTTTCTTAAAGAGCAATAAGTGCGTTTTGGAGGATCACATGATGTAGTTGATCATTACTCCCAATGGAGAACAAATAATCTTGATCATTAAGCTGAGAAAGTTCATTTGCAGCAAACTGAGAAACACATTAGGGTTTTCCCATATACAAGTAGAAGAAACTGTTCCATTGATGATGATAAAAAGCTGCAGACTGGAAAGACACGATACTCTTCTGTCCTACAGAGGAATTACCTGAAGATCGGTTTACTTTTTCCCCCACCTCTTCCCCTATCTTGGTTTACAGGCTTGGATCATATAGATCCTAACCACCCCCAAAAAAAATTCCTCTTAATTTTTGGTGACAACAAAGGATAGTCAAGATAGCCTTTGGAGTGAGAATTTCACTTTATGCTGTTTAGTACGTAGGTAAATACCATACTTTGGGGGTCCAGCACAACATACACCATACAGATGGGGTCTTCTTATCCCCATCCCAGCTGGGACACGGGATCATCCAGCTGATCCCACAGCTCCGTGTGTCAGACGAGGCACATCCTCAGGGCAGAGGGGCTCCATCCTCGCAGGACCCCCCTGCCTCAAAGTTAACTCCTAAAGCACCGCAGACCCCTGCGGCACCGTGGGGTTTCAGCCAGCACACGCGCACCCATACTGAGCCCTTCTGGGCGCCAAAGGGCTTACCTTAAGTATTTAGACTACTCAGCTCTCTGCCCTCGGACTCAAAATGAAAAATGCATGGCTTATTCTTGGTATTTATTTTTCATCTGAAAGTATCTTCTGTTTTATCATAAAATAAATTCCACCTTCGACTCAAATACATTTCAAAGGTTTGCACCTTCAGGGGAATGTCTGAGATTTTTTTTTCCCCAGGAAAAACATTCAAACAACAACAAAAAACCCCAAAACAAAAGAAGAAACTGCTTGAGGATTCAATCAACTTGTGAAACTTTCTGTCATTTGAGATGATCAAATATAAAACCGTGGAAAGATTCAAACTAATGCATATACAGTCACACAGCTAAGAAAAGCCTTCTCAAAGTTCATGAAACACGACATGCACCACTCTGTAATTGTCATAACGCACACATAAATGGTGCCAAAGCAGATTTACAGAAGTGATCTTGTTTCTGGTGTTTTCCAGGGAGGTTTTCCCTGCCAGCCTACACAACCCAAGCCCATAATGCCCCAGGCGCTCCACAGCCAGGCTCGCTCCCACCCAAATCTTGCTGCTTTCAACAGGGACTTCAAAACTGAGACCCTGCTGCAGCATATTTTCATGTCAACTGACCAAATTCTAATAAAAACCTGTTTCAGCCAGAATTCTTATGACTGGCCCTGGTCTGACATCAAAACAACAGGCTGTTCTTGTCCATGTTTACTTTTTCCTTTGATTCAGATTTGATTTTATTGCTCACAAGAAGTGCCAAATGGATTCCTGAGAAGATACAAGAAGCTCTGCCTAGTCCTGGAACAGAAACATGCAGAGGGAATTGAGGAATGCAGCTTTCCTCCAGGTTTTTAACAGAGAAAGCTGCATTTGGTACATGGATAGTTTGTTTCCATGGTCCATTTATCCCTGGTCTTCCCAGGTACGAAGGGGCCAGCAGACAGAGCAAAGCACAGTTCGACTAAGATCAATTAATTCACAATTTTTGACATTACACAAAACTGAGGTTTTTACAAGATAGCACAAGAGTGAAAAGCAGCGGTTTCTCTCATCTAGTAACATCTTTCTTGCAGACGTTAACACCCAGGACTTCAGGGGAATCCTAAAGAAATCATGTGCAAAGTTACCCAAATTGGAAAACTCTGCAGGTTTTGGCTAAAGCTGTTGGTGCACGAAATTCAGAGTCGAAGCCAAACGACATCAGGTGGAGCTTATGTTAGGATGAATTTATGCGAGGACCAATTCTCTTCCCAGCATTTGTACTCCATCCTGGGAGTTTCTGTTGTCAGAAGAGTGACCTCACCTTCCTCACCCACATCCAGGTGCTCGTGGTGCGCTTCCTCACGCTCCTCAAAGCGGCACCGCAGCATCCCGTCCCCGAGAGGGCACGTCCGAGGGCTGCACCGCTGCAGGGCAGACGGCAGAAGAACTGGGCAGAGGGAACGAGCCACCAGAGAAATGACCCATTACAAGATTTACTTGATTATGAAGATCCGAGCGGGCAGTCCCAAGCGCAGAGCAGGAATTCGGACTCCCTGCACAGACACGTCCACCGACAGTTTGCCAGCTCTACGGCTTTCCCTCTCTGGTTTTAAGCAGAGAGCTTAGAGGAGGAAACGCGGCTCCTGGGAGCGTTCTTATGATCTAGGCTTGTCTGGAAACCTGGTACGACTTACACGTGCTCCCTAAAATATAAAAATCAGAGATGCTCGTTACCCACCTAGACCAAGCAGGTAGATTAAGCACTATGCCCCTCAGTCACGGAAAACCGGCACTGCTAAGGCTCCCGGCATCCATCTCACATTACTTTGTGAATCATTTTCCCTTCTGGGGAAGAAAAAAAGAAAAACAGGCAACCGTGCAGCTATTTTCTGTTTCTTTTTTATCATTTCACCATTGCTACCTGCTGTGCAATATTTTATGCTCCATTTCCTCCAGTTAGACTCTTTCTAGCTGAAAAAAGTAATTTATTTTGTTCAGGTATGGGAGGTGTTTACGTGTTGTTCTACAGTGATGGACACCTCCTGCCACCTGAGGGGCAGGAACACGCACCCAGCACAAGGGACACGGGCCCTATAGACAGAACAAGCCTTAAGGAGGCTGTATCCATTCTCACTCCGTTTCACTCTGAAAACAGGGATCTTCTGCTTCATGATTTTAGGAAAACAGCATGGAAGGTTGAGACTTATGTGAACCAACGCAGAGGAGCGTGCCTCAATCTGTAACTCTTCCAAAACAGCGTCTTTAAAAGATGAGACCAGTTTGGGATGTTTCTTTGACCCACAACCAACTGCAGCCACGGATCCATTTTCCTTTCGGGTGGAAGCAGGACTGGCAGCTGCAAGACTTTCTCCTGCTGTTACACGGAGCAAAGCTTCAGGGTGCACTGGTTTTTCCTTCATTTCCAGCCCCAGTGATCAATCTGATGCCTGAAGCCCAATTTTCTTCTCTTTTGGACTCCTACCAAAACAAACCCCGGAAAGCCTGTCACTTCCTTTATAACCTCAGAAGAATTATTACAGCAGCTGCTAACTGTGCTGGGACACAGATATGGCTCCTCAAAACTACACATTCATCTTTACAAGAGAAACCTAATGATTATTCCCCCCCCAAGCAAATATCAGTCTCGAGAGATTCAGAAGCATATTTCACTTAACAATAGTACTGTAAAACAAGACAGCCCCCGCTCATCACACTTCGTGGTGCTAAAAATAGCGGCCGTGGGGGCACTGTGGGATGGCATTACTAGAGGACCCCACTCGTGCTCATCCTGCTAACGCAGACACCCCCCGCGACAGCCCACGCCGCCAGCGCGACGCAGAGGGAGGCTCAGCCTTGGCATGAGGTTTCGACAGAGCAGCACGTGAGCTGTCACCGCTCCGCAGCCGTTGAGCTGAATCCCCAAAAGAGGACAGATTTTTCTCTCCACATCCTTCATTGTCAAGGACCGCGTCGCTGTAAACATCTTTATTTTCTCTGGAGAAAACAGTCTTCCGAGCGATGAAAGACAGTTCTGCCGACAACTGCTGGTGCCATGATGCTCACTCAAGTTCCTCCAATTCCTGGCTCTCGTGCAGCGTCAAAAGAGTTTGGTAAACAAGACAAGCAATTTCTAACGCCTTTTTGTTTACACACCTGATGTTCAAGCTAGTCACCCACCCCTTCTTGCACCAGGGAAAGCTGTGCAGGGAGCACCAGGGTCTCATCACTGCCTACGCCGTCTTCACACAGTAATTGGTATCTACGACTTCCTGGGGTTTTCTAGGCAGGTTGGGAACCCCACAGGATGTCAGAGTCTTGTTTCACCTTTCTGGTGCTCCAGTAAAAGACTCTTTGAGTCACAGTTTTCCCTGCTAACCAGAGGGACAAGTGTCACACCAACCCTGGTGCTCAAAAGTCTGAAAGCAAAGCCCACCGGTTTGCAGGGGGCCTGGAAGCAAGGGATCCCCAAAACCTTCCTTTTGGCCCAACTCAGCCAGAACTGGTACAAAAAGACTCCGGGCAAGACACTTAACCCCCAAAAATGACTGTCAATTCACTTCCGATATAATTAAGGGTACAAGTTAAACCGAACACGCGAATTGAATCTAGCTGAAGATTTTATTTTCATGCCTTAAAACAATTTAGCTCACAGCAGGTGAGAGCTAATGCTTGAAATCAAAGTCAGTGAAGGCAGAGGCTTCATTGCCTAAATACCAAAGCAACAAGGAAACGATGACTTGAGATTACTTAGAGTGAAATATGTAGATGATACAGGATTTGACATACCCAGGTTTTGCTGTAGACAAACTCATCCTCAGGAACAGATATTTTCTGTGATGTACTTAGGTCCTCCTCCTGCTTGCAACCAAGCAACAACATCTAATACATTGGACTAAATGGAATATTACAGTGCAAAACCCCTGTGACAAATTTCTTTTTTTTTTTTTAAACTCTTACCTATAAGAAGGCTCTTTTATTTTGCACAATTCCATCATTCTTGCTGTCCCCTGTGACCTAAAGTTAGCTAAACAAACAAAATCCTTTACGCCTTCTTCTTGCTTTTCTTAGGACTGCTATGAACATTTAAAGGTCACTTATAGCTGTGTTTTAGAAATAACACCGCTCCCCGGCTTCCCTTTGTCCTGTGCCTGGCATTTCTCAGATGGATTTTGTCTTTTGTGCCCCCTGTTCACCTGCTCCTTTGGCGAGGCAACCCGTGTGTTAAGTCAAAGCCCTTCCCCGGGGTGGCTGCAGTGATCTTTGCTGGCGCTGAAGGAGCAGCTTTGGAGGAGTCCAAGTGCCCATTCTCCTGAGCCACCAGGCAGCAAAGCACCAAAGAAACTACAAAACCCTCTTTGGAGGTTATTAAATACCTTGGGTAGCACACCAGTGAAACTAGAAATCAGCGATAAACCACCAGCAGGGTCAGGAGGAAACATCCAAGTGGTTACGGCACTCACAGTGGGGTCTTGCAAAGCCCACCACAGCTCACCAGCCCCACCAGTGCCTCTGCCCAGCAGGTCCTTGGCCACCCTTTAGTCTCAGCGCACACAAACAATCATGTTCTGGCATCCTTTCAGTTTCAGGAACTCAGAAAAACATTTAATTCCATGAATAAAACAAAACTGGGAAATTTCCCACCACCACCTTTACTCACAACGGCCGTTCAAACAGCTCAGTCTCTCTGTCCCACTTTCCCCTAGATCAAAATGGGCACAGCCATCGATCCCACAAGGGTTAGCACATCCTAAGAGTATTTTCATGTACCGTCAAGTATGAGGTCTGTGTAAGTGGTTGAAACGATAGCAATACCAACTTCTTGGCTGGAAAGTGAGAAAGTAAACAGAAGTTGGTGATTTGGATGGAGAACACAACAGCAACTGACCATTCATCCCCCGCCCTGGCCTACCCAGAGGAAATATTGTCTTCTCCTTAGTGTAGAAAAGAGTACCATAAAGATCAGCTGTGCTGTTCAGCACCGCCGTGCAAACTTTTCACACTTCCAGTCAGTGCCATTTCACACCACCCCGTCCTTTCTGGGACATTCGTCCTGGGAAGCATCCCGAGGTGCACGACCCAAGAAGAGCAGAAGGCAGACAGACGCCCCGCGCCACTGGCCATCAAGCTCTAGGTTTTCTGACAACAGCAGAACACTGGGCACAGTTTTATGTCCATCATCTCGTCACCTGCAGACCTGAAGCCACAAATTTATTCGAGGGGGGAGAGGGTGTACAAGAGCTCTCTGCCTTTCAAGATCCCTGCGGGTTTTAAACTATTTCCACCAAGAGCAACACAAGCGTCCCCCTCTTGAGCTCATTTTTCAGCATCTCTGTCAGTACACGCTAACTTGACACTTGTTCTTCTGGACAGTAAGGAGCATCACAAATTGAAGTGAGCACGGAATTTAGATCGGAAGCTGACACAAATTCCGCATCTCCAGCAATGAGCACATCAGTGACGTGCAGTTAGCTCACCGCAGCTGACTCACGAGTTCTCTGCAGCTTCCCTAATGCAAAGGAAAAGGGGAAAATAAATCTGGTCTCACCGTGTAGACTCAAAGCAGAGATATTTAGCGCAACCAAGAGACATGTGGGATGGTTTGCCACAGCAGGCTGGGGGCAAGCACAGCAGCTGGATATTAAAAAGGGGCAAGTTAATTTTACAGGCTATAATGAAGCATGTATTCATGCATGCTAAAATGCAATTAATTAGAAAAAAATTACATCTCATGCTTCAGTGTGATAACTTATCGCTGACAGGATGAAATTTCACTCCTAATTCACTGGTTAAATGGTCATTGCTGGAAACAGGTACCCACATACAATGGGCACAGATCTGACCTCTGCTCCTGCTCCGAGCTTAGGGGCCAAGTGAAGAAGCTTCCACTCAGCGACAAGAATGGCGACATATCAAATTAAATTTCTTCCTTTATTTCATGTACCTGCAAGTTCTCTGGTGTTTCTGTTCATTTGAACTAGAAAGTAAAATTCCATACAAATTAAGAGACTTTTTAAGACATAAAACCAGTATTTCTTCCCCCAGGTGTCAACCTGTGGTGAATTCATGTCAAGATACCACCCACATGGTGAGATCCATTGGGCAGGACATGCCATACCTGCTGCTGCCAGATGTGCCCACAGCAGTCTCAAGGGGCAGGCGAGAGAAAAGCACATGGAGCACAGCCCTTCTACCTGCTCTTTGGGACACAGACCAGCCTTCCTGCTCTAGGGATAAAGAAACATGGATCCAACAGCTCAACATCAGGGGAGGGAGAGGGGAAACACTCATGTGTGCTCCTAGAGTCTCCTGCCCTTCACCCACACTGCCCCAGCTAGTGCCAAATGCACCACCTCAGCTGGAATAGGGACGTACTTCTTCATCACCTTCCATAAAACTACATAACATGAAGATTTGGCCGTATGTTTTTGCTTAAAAAACCCAGTAATTTGGTCAACACATCCATGCAAAACCGCACATAGCTAGTGTATGCAAGGGCATCCTCATCATTATGGCCATACCCACCCCACCTCCTCCAGCCCTCCCGTGCTTCGGGCTGACAGCAAGGTCCCGCCGCTTGCCAAACCCCCGTGCCTTAGCAATACAGATATTAGAATAACTTGGATAGCAGACCCACGGGCAGATTGAACAACAATAATTAGCAATGAACAGCCATAGCAGTGAGGAGTGCTGACCTTTTACAGGGCTGAGGGGAAAAAAAAGCCATGAAGTTAATCTAATGCTTCCCAGCAAGTTTAATGGGATTCGCATCAGTTCCAATCTGAAAAAAAAGTTTCCCAAGTGCCACTGAAACAATGATAATCTGCCGATGTTGTCCCCCCGAGCAACAAGTGAAAAATATGACAGTAATTTACAGAAGGCCGTTTTCCTCTGTGTATTTCAGCTTCCACAGCATTATCTTCGCTTTACTCAAGATAGTATCTAGAAAATAACCGGTTACGCGTTTGTTATACATACCTATGAGTTGCTCATATATTAGTCAAATTTTCAGCACAACTTCGTAGTAAGGAGGTTTTGCAATATTTTACCTTCATTAAAAAAAAGCATAGTTTTCCTTCCACCCCTTTCCTTTCCCCATGCAGGCTGAAGAGAAGTCCATTGAGCATCTTTATTCGACACGTAAATACACTAGTTGCCTCAATATTTTTTCTCCCTTTCTGAAGTCTATCAAACATTTGGATGAGAACAAAAATATTACAGCTTTCCTTCAAATTTCTCTATTCCCACTAGTCCCTAGAGAAGGAGTCCATCCGCAAAGGTTGTGCTGGGTCTGGAGAAGCACGGGAGCCCTGCACCCCCGCGTGAAACTCCTGCGCACAGCAACAAAGAGCACATTTCTCAGCAACTCTCCCAACATTCCTCTTTTCCAAATCCACTTCTGCATTTTCATCACAATATTACTGATTCCTCGTGGACTACTTGGGCATAGCAAAAACCCATTTGCAGGAAAGGCATCCCCTTTCTGAACACCCCCCCGAGAACAAACCGTGCTGCTGAAGGCAAAACAAAGCCAACTCCTTTCTGAGCCCTTCTGTTGATCCGCCACCGAAAATCCCTCCAGTTTCATTGTGTACAGCCCGCTGCCTCACTACACACAGCCCCTTATGGTACTTTGCCATTCAGCACTAAATTGTCTGTGTTCTCCCTCATGGTAAAAAGCAGGAATCACTAAATTTAAGGGAAAAGCTACAAAAGATAGATGTTCTTCCACATACTGCTGCTAAGGGAATAACGGTCAAGATACACTGGGGCAAGAAATGCCAATTAGCTCTGGAGACGACAGCTTCCTTCGCTGTTTTCATCCTCACTGAGGTGCTGAAAACTCTTGACGTTTGCGAAGCACTTCAATTGTTACCATTCATAGACATTAAACCAAGTATTTAAGATCTGCAGAAAGACATCCATTTCCCACCATCCCGCCTGGAGATCTCAGCTGTTTCTTCCATGTCCCAAACAAAGGTACAAGCAGGTCCTTCGTTCTAAAGGGCATTTGCATGAAACCCAGGTTCCACTTCAAGCCTTGATCTGTTCCTTCTCCATGTGAAGCCACAGCTCCCCCTGATTTCACAGCTGGTTCCTACAGAAATTGATGCTGTGCCCCAGGCACTGAACCTGCAGCACGCCGACGGGAAGCATCCAGGAGCAGCCACATGAATAGTGTTTAATCTAAAGGCTGGCCATGTGTGGAGGTCCAGTCAATCTAACAGAATCAAGGTGAGTCTTTCCTCACCATAAGAAGGAATTATGGAATTGTTGGAGACTCTTTTCAGAAGCACCGCTCAGATAAAGCCCAAGTCCTCCTCCCTGGGCAGAAGTAGTCAGAATATAGTCCTGTAAGTATTGCTGTTAGAGGCAGGAGGAACAACGCATCGACTGAAACGGAGCAAGGTCGGATGCCCCGTCTGCGGAGCACATTCCACGGGCTGTCAGCAGCCTGCAGAGCACCCACATGTGGTGTCAGAGGAGCATCCACGCTTTGTCAGAATTCGAGACAAACACCAGGGAGCCTCAGAAGGCCTTTTGCTCTGCTTGGAGAGGAGCAGCAACGCAGCACGCACGTCCGCATCCTCACGTCTCCCAGGGCAAAGCCCTCGTGTGCTACAGGCAGCCAAGAGAGCAGAAGGAAAATGCATTTTTATAAACATCTATTGATAGAAATGTTGTTTGTAATGAGTAAACAACAAAATGACTCAACTTATTTACACATGGCATTGCCCAAACCTGGCACTGAAGCGCTGTAGCTTGTTGAATGAAGAATGTGATAGGTCAGAACGGATAAAAACGCCCATGCGTTTGGTTAGAGAAGAGCAGAACACTGCACAGGTCCTGGAAGAAGAGAGTCTGTCTTGCCTGGAAGCTCAAGTTGCTGATTGAAGCAAGTGCCCTCACCACCAGCCCAAGCATCTGCTACATCCGCATTTCTCAATTTACTGCTCCGGGAGAGGAATCCTTGACAGAGCTCAATCTCTTCCAAGTATGAAAGAGGGAAAGACATGAAAAATTTGACAAGCCTGATGGAATGGGGAAAAACATTTTTGCCAGCCAGAAATGCCTCTACCCTGTAGAGTTAAATTGCTAAACATGCTAAAAAGTTATTACTTGGACATATTATTTAAATAACATTTCTGTAAATGGGCAGCACACTCATACATAAGGTTTCTGTTTTTCAAGACAACTTTTTGCCTTTCCTATAAATTATTTTATACTCCATAGTGAACTCTTGCATGAGGACACTCCATTCGGGAGAGACGCATACCGAATTACCATCCAGTTTTATCTTTTGGAGCATCAAATCTTGTTTTACAGACTCAGTCTACTACAGAGGTTTAAGAGTTTATTAAGAAAGTCAGTAACAGAAAGCCAAAGTGATACGTCATTGCCAGTTAAATAGCAGAAATAAAGAGAAGATCTGTATCAAGAGATGCGTCTCTAAGTGTACTTTCACTGAAGACTTTAATATGCATTTTTTAAAAAAATCTTGCCTCATTATAAGCTACATTTAATTGCTAGGCATCAATCTTTAAATCACTGCAAATGAGTGCAAAAGATCATACACAGAAGCTAAGGAGCACATTTTAAATACATGTGTGTCATTGCTCTAAAGATAATTAATATTCCTGTGTGACCTCTTAAAACAGACCAAGTCCTCACACACAGAAATCACAGCGTCAGTGTGGAATAATCCCACTCACAATAGCTGTGGGCTGCTGTTAAACGCTGGGAATCGCGGGTTGCACGAAGGCTTTTATCCCTTTTGTGCACCTGATCGACTCGGTCGCAAAGCTGGCAGCGACTCTTTAGATTCAACTACAAAAACGCTCCAAAAACAATCCCCTCCCCTGCAGATAGTTCAGACTGAGGGACTAAAGCATTGGTTATCAGGGACCTGCATCTTCGCTTGGACAATGGAGCCAGGCTGGTTAAAGCACAGCCTCCAATCACAGGATTAGCCCTTGGCTCACTCGTTTCAGCAGCCAGTTTGTCCTTCACAATGGGGCTTACAGTAAATGCTCACAATGAACACGTGTGACACATCAAGACATTTTCCAGTTTAAATTCTGATGTTATTTGTGTCACTGTGCCACATCCCTTTTCGTTACCTAGAATAAAAGGCTCTAGGATGGAACCATCTCCATGGCGGAGCAAGAAACAAGAGCTTGCTTTGGAGAGAGGAGTTTGGGGTCAGAGATGCAGAAAGGACAATGGCACAGACACATTTTTGTCATCTTTATGCCTTGTCACCCTATCAGGCCATAACTAAGAACCTCTGCGGCTGCTCTACCTTGCAACTTTCTTAAACAGCTTCCCATCAACCACTCTACTGAAAACAGAAAACAATAGACTATGGTTTGGATTTGCAGTCACTCCTCTCGCCAGAACCAGCTTGCACAAGAGAAAACATGACTTTTTTTATCCAAGCCTTTCTAGGAGGAGGACGCACCAAGTGGTATCTGCAGATATGGCAGCGTGACCCAGCTGGCTAATGGCCTTCTCCACTTGTAGCTCTGCCAAGTGCCCAAATCCCTTGCTTACTGCAGCAGGTTACCTCCTAAATACTTGAAGTTCCAGACTAGCAGAATTATTTGGTCAAATAGATCTTGGTGGAGATCATTTGTCCCCACTGAAAGACAGAAGCATTCCTTGCTGTGACACGAAGAAAAAAATTTGCAACAACTTTGGGTTTAAGAGGACTTGCAATCCACAGGCTCGTGCACCTAGTGTAGGGAACCTCTATCAGGCCGCAGGTTGCGTTTCTTAAAATTAAGTTTGTAGCTGCATGCTGGAAATCACACCTGGTAGCTCCAGGTGTTGGGTAGACAACATCTCCAATTCCCTAGCTCACAGTGCAGCGGGTAATTATTTTTTGAGTCTGGAAATACAGGATGAGCTGTAGTTAGCCAAGGCACATATTGGTAATAGAATAATGGAAAAATAATCAGTAACTCCTGGATCCTCCTTCCCTACCATACATGTGCCCTCGTTAGTGTCAGTTCAGCATTTTATTCAGGGGAGGGTGTACACCTCAAGGCTACATTTCCAGTAATCAAGTTTTTCACAAGCCCGGCTGCTCTCGGTCTGTCAGACGAGCAGACAGAAGCCTGCTGTAAGGAGCAGCTGCTCCCGTTCCGGCACACGAGCAGCCGCGGACGAGGCAGAGCCGAGAGCGCCCCTCGCACACCAGGCTCAGGTTCCCTCTCTGCTGCGTGAGGGTAAGCGCCAAGCTCTCGTCTCCACAGAGATGGGCAACCAATCGATAGGAGAACTCTACTGCAGAGCCATCGATTCCTGGCCTTCCAGGGCATCCGGACACTCTCACTTCTACCAAAGACTGTTATTAAGGCGTCTTGTTCTTCTAAGTATTTCTTAATTACATTTGCTGAAATGTTGCACTCCTTCCACAAAACCTCCCTTAAATCTTATTTCCTCAATGACTCAGCATTATAATTCACTCCATGGGAGGCACAGCAATATAAAACCGCAGAACGGGCACAAATCATCTCTACACCCCCTCATCACTCAAGAGGCCAGCCATAAGATTCATGATTTAGTAACACAATGAGTTTGAGTTACAGACTCCCGCAAACAGTCGGGGCGTTAACAGCGCAGGAGCTTCACGTGGGGCATTCATAGTGAGGAGGACAAAGACTTTTCCACCTTGATCACCATCAAAAATCTTCATATGAATAAGTGAAGCCACAGAGTACTTCATAGCACAAAGTAGTCAATTAAAACTTAATGACACCACTGTAAGAGAGACAATTTCCACCCTCGGCCTTTGTTACCAGAAGGCAGGATATGGCATAACAGAAATAAGCCACTACAAGCTGCACAGCAGTTTGTCTTTAATGATCTTCCCCAGAAATTTATCATTAACAGGAAAATTTATAGGTTCTGCACTGTGAAAGCAAGAGAAAAGCCCCCGTTGTCCACCAGGGATAATGTAAAAAAAAAAAAATCCTTGTTTTAGCAGCTTTCAAGTCACCAACACAATCTTGTTTCATGCAAAACAAAGGCTTATCTCTGTACAACAAAACAACAGCAATATCAAGGCCAAAAGAAACCCCCAGAGCCAAAGAAGATCACCAAACTCATACTCAACTAGTCAAAAAAAAAAAACAACAGCCTACCTGAAACTATAATTCTCATTAGGCAACTCAGCCTGCTGTCATACCTCGATGGACAGAATTTAAAAACTCAGAAAGAAAGAGAAGACGACACAGGGCAGTATGATTTGGGGAAACAGTGCCTGATAATGGAATGAATTGGGCATATCCTGGAAGTTTGAGCACTAATACATGTTTTTCCCCCACACACACAAAAAAACCCTCTTGATGCCTTCTTTCCATCTTGCTTTTCTTTCTACCTCAAATCCAGTGCACACCCCAACCTGGTAATTTTCCATACCTCGACACCATCATTCTCCAAGCCCCCACAAAAGCATAAGCAAAACAAAGCTGTACCTTTAGCAGGGCTGATGCTGAAAGCCAGCTCCAGAAGCTGTGCCCAAGCCAGCCTTCCCCATGCCCAGTAGCCACCATAACAAACATAGCTGCTACCACCAACCTGACTTATATGCAGAGGAGCTACTGACAGGTGCAGGTAATGATCACCCTCAACCTCCTCCCTGCAAAGCTGCATCTGGGAGGATGATATTAAAAACATCGTGGCAATTACCAAAACGTGATAGATAACATCTGTGTTTCTTCCGAAGAGACCTTTCACCACTTCGACCAGGCTTTCCTACTTGGTATTTGGAAAACACCTGGTCCTGCTTCTCTGCCTTCCCAGATCAAGCACTTGAAAGGACACCATCATCATCACCATCTTATGTCATTTTTCATCTTATGTCATTTTTCATCTTAAGGTGAAAAAACCCAACATCCAAGATGCCCGTAACTTCAAAATTGACAAATCCACAGGGTATTTGTGCAGGTGATTAATCATTAGCAAACAACTTGTTAATTAAGGTTGCTGATTAAAAGATGTAAACATCAAAGCTGCACCTGCTTTCTAAATTGATCTCCCTTAAAGTGTAAATATTTTATCTATACAAGATGGGAAAACAGAATGTCACCAGTGTTTAATCTGTACCACTCATTGCAGATTTATATTAACCTTTAGAGAAGCAGCGACTCCATCCCCGCCTTCAAGATGAACCACCGTTAAGAATAAGACCCAAGTCAATTAAAAATTGAAGGATGGTGCTTTACTAGAGGACGGAAGATTATTATTGCTATACCATTGCAACATTCCGAAAGTTACAGTTAAAGCAGGACTTCCCTCGGGTGTTACACTGTTGTGCAGATACAGCTTTAAATTAAAATTTTCAATCTAAATAGTAATGTTTAGTTTTAGCACACAGGGGAGAAGCTTGGTCAAACTCCCAGGCGACTATTTTAGACCACCCCAGAGCAGAGACCCCTTCACACAACTGAGTCCAAAACAGATTAGAAACTTTACGACAATAAAACGTAACAGGGCATAAGAAATAACCGCCTGAAGCCAGGGGATCGTATTGAGTTCAGTATAAATGCACACAGGCAGCGCAGGTACCCTTTCATCCTCTTGTTCTAATAGTCCACCATCAAACTGATTCCCGAAATAACTGGTGGAAACTGGGAGGCAGAGGGAGAGCAAATAACATTTGCCAAAAAGAAAAACAAAGCAGGTTATTCTGAGTTTGGCCGTATTTCTACCTATAAAGTCAAAATTTAGTCACAGGAATTAGGAAACTTCAAAGTCAAACAGAAACCGTCATTTATAACATCCCTAAAATTATGCTATTAATATGAGGTATGGAAGAAGCCGATAAAAATTATTTCATGCGCAATTCCTAGATTTCATGCGCAAGAGAAATAGACGCAGTGGGTTCAGCATTGGGAATACGTCTTGCACTTTGGCTGTCGTTATTTCTCTCCGTGCGGTCACGACGCCCGACAAACGTGACGGATGGAGGGGCTGCGCTTCAAGGCATGTTCACAAACGGGCAAAGCAAAACCAAGTTAAGGCCCCGCCTGAGTTTACAGAATTTCGGGATCTGGCATCGTTCAATGCGTGGTGCAATGCTTCAGTAACCCATCGAAATGAAGAGATGCAGGAATGAGATAGTAATACGTAATTATAATGTCAGACGCTAAAAGATGCCTGAAAACACAGGCTAAAATGAGTACTATTGCCTAGTACATTATCTTCTAAACACAAAATGACAATAGTTTTACTGCATAATTGCACTTTTATTGTTTTATTGCACTCATTAAGAAGAGCAGCCTTTCTCTCTCTATTCCTTTCTGACTACTTGTCTCCACTGCTCCTGGCTGCTGGCCTAAATCCCCCAGCCAAACTTATCTGCAGAGCGACTGGCAATGGTCTGGAAATAGCTGGCTGGCCCCGTGGCGCGTCCCTTCCCAGCGCCCAGATGCTAAACGCCGTTCGGAGAGGGCTCAGCGCGCCGAGAGAGGCCTCGGCACTGATTTCCCAGGGAGCCCCTTGCCGTAACGGGCACAAGGAGGTCAGCGCTGGGCCAGGAGGAAGGGAAATGGTCCGAGCAGTCAAGGAGGTGGGAGGCTGCGGCCATGGCACTGTCATACGCGTGAGGCTTTCACCTCTTAAAGTTTATTTTTGCTTGGCAACACAAACATCAAAATCTGTGCATGCTAAAGGCTGTTAAATCTCTGCATGTCCCTAAATCCAATGGGTCAGCTCAGTTTGTGACTTTCCTATGAAGACAGGCTGAGAGGGTTGGGGGGCCTCAGCCTGGAGAAGAGAAGGCTCCAGGGAGACCTTCCAGCCCCTTCCAGGCCCCAAAGGGGCTCCAGGGAAGCTGGGGAGGGACTCTGGATCAGGGAGGGGAGCCATGGGACGAGGGGGAAGGGTTTTACACTGGAAGATGGGAGATTTAGATGAGATCTGGGGAAGAAATTGTTTGCTGTGAGGGGGGTGAGCCCCTGGCCCAGGGTGCCCAGAGAAGCTGTGGCTGCCCCATCCCTGGAGGGGTTCAAGGCCAGGTTGGACGGGGCTTGGAGCAACCCGGTCTGGTGGGAGGTGTCCCTGCCCAGGGCAGGGGGTGGCACTGGGGGGGCTTTAAGGTCCCTTCTGACCCAAACCATTCTATTATTCCATGGTTTCTTTTCTTTTTGGGCATATTCCCCTTGGTATATACCCATGCAGAGCTAACTCTAGCACGTGTGGTATCAGATGTTGTAAATGGCATGGTGTTCATGCACTCGGCATGGAGTAAATCTCTGTTAGGATTACAGTATTCTTGCTTGTACAAAGGCAAAATGTAAACACGGCCTTCAAAGACAGGTACGGGAAAGACAAAGCCGACTTGCTGGACCAGGCTGGCCACCCGCCAAAGAGAGAAATGACGACCAAGGGAAGAAAAAACTCTCACCCTCAAGTCTTTGGATAACATCACAGACTGAAATCCCCAGTCCTGCAGTCAGTGAAGTGGGATTTCAGCCAAAATCAGTGGGATTTTACCTAGTTGGCGAAATTGTCTGGGCCTTTACAAAAGGCCACGTACTAAAGGAGCAGGAATTACTGCAGGCACTGGTGAGTGAAGTCGCAATGCACTGCCGGAAGCATCCGCATCACCTGCTCCTCAGAAGAACGGCTGTCACTTAGTTAAGCATCATTTTAAAGGAGATCCAGATTCATATGCACTAATGAACAAATAAATTATTGACACTAATTGCATGGCTGTACTTGTTCCGCTAGTCTCGAGGGTTAAGCTTGCCAGAGGGGATGTAGAATCACAGTTTGTCTTTCGAGGGCCCGTTATACGAGGCACAATCTGGTTATTTAAGTGCGGGTCACACTGACTTCGCTTGCACGGTTTACCGAGGAGTTCAGTACATGCATGAAGAGCTCATAAAGTTAGACCCACAGGCTGCCCACTTTTTAAGGCAAAGCATGACCTGTTCCTAGACAGTCTCCACACCTACAGCCCTTTATAAATCGTTTCTCGTAAAAAGGTGGTGGATTTAAACTCTCGACGATCTCCAAGCTCTTGTGTTTTACTAGGGTTTGAAGAACGAATGGCAGAATGAACAGACTGGTCTCCTTCTGTGGAAGCTGGCTATAAGAGGTGAGGTGCACCGAAAATTAAAAATATTAGATGTTTTTGGTAGAGTTACTATTTAAAGTTGGGGCAAACCTACCAGAAATAGTAAGTTTGACAGAAAATAACAGAAGGCTTGTTAAAAATCACTCCTTAATAGCACCCTGCCCACCTGCTTCTTTGGAAGCTTTGGGTTTACATCCATCACCTATTCTGGACCAAAAGCTGGTATCTGCAGCTCACACGAGAGTACCCAGGGAAGGGTCAACCAAGCTGAGCTCAGGGGCTGGGAACAGGAGAGGCCACCAGGGAGGAGATGGCCACCTGCGGTCACCTTCAGGAGCGGGGCTCAGGCTGCTGCGCCGACGGCAGGAGCCGAAGGTGGAAGCCCAAGAGAAAAGCTGTGCAGAAACTAACTGCGTTGAGCAGAGTGGGATTGTAGCTCCCTGCTCGGGCAGGAGCCGTGGAAGCCGGAGCAGATCCATCGGCACCAAAGGAGGGTAATGGCAGAGATCCCCAGGTAATCCCCCCAGTAGCCTCACCTAGCTCGGCTCCGGCACGCGGGTTAGCAATCGGTGAAAAGAGAAAATGTTACCCAAGAACCTGATGGAATTTTATTCCTTTTTATTGACGTTGGATTTTTAGAGTGGCACCTAGAAAAGTGAATTGGAGCAGATCATTCTAGCTGGTAACGAGTTAATGGCTCAGAAAATACAAGAACCGTAGCAGCTGAAAAGGGAGTAGCTGCTGTGGTTTGTCTTCAACATTTTAATTTCTGCAGATTACTTCCAGGTGTTCAGACAATGTGGTCTTTACAGTGATTAACCATTTTTCTCTCTATTCCGCTACAGCGCCTCACAGCAAGCCTGGCTAAATCCTCGCTCAGCGTCAGCTTCACACACGAGAGGGCCAACTCATCCCCGAGCAGGTGTCAAAGTGATTTAGACTCAACCATTGATATAATCAATCCCAGACCTGGAATTCCTAGGAACAAAACCCCCCTCTGATCCACAATTACTTTCCCAAGAGGGTATCCCTGCTGTAAATTGGCATCCCTTTCCACCAGCCGACGGCAGCACAACAGGCTGCACAGGGCACCTTGCTCTGCACAGGTCAGATCCAGATATAGAGGGGTTAGGGCCTGGATTATTTTATACCTTAATATTTTCTCCTCGGTTATTTTATATCTTTATTGATTACTTTGTTAGATATATTTCTTATGTGAAGATATTTACAAGCAGGAGGTGTGAGTAACTTCACAGCAACGGCTGCCTGTCACCAAGGGACCATGAAGACATGGAGCTGAAGAACTTGGACTATTAATTCATACGGTATTACCAGGAACACATGGAAACGCACGCAGCAGAGATGATATCCATCCATCCGTCCATCCATCCATCCACCCATCCACCCATCCACCCATCCACCCATCCACCCATCCATCCACCCATCCATCCACCCATCCATCCACCCACCCATCCACCCATCCATCCACCCACCCATCCACCCATCCACCCACCCATCCACCCACCCATCCATCCACCCATCCATCCACCCATCCACCCATCCATCCATCCATCCATCCATCCAGAGATAATAAAATACAGCCCCTAGCAGAAAGGCTCGTTAGTAAAGTGTAGTGAAACTTGTGAAGTGTTGAAGGATGATCAGTGAGAGGCCTGGCTGCCGTGGGACGCTCGCGTGTGCTGTGGCTGCAGGTCCAGACCATCCTCTCCCTGGTCCTGCGGCTGCAAAAAGCAACTCTCCCTGACTCAGCTCCTGGGCACGCTGATAACCACCAGTGCTGAGACATACACTTCCAAAAAAATGTTCGGTTCTTAGAAAATACTGCTCTGTATACAAGAAAAACATTGAAACCAATAGCACCGGGTGTCGAAAAGCTTATATTGACGCCAAACGCTTCTCCTCGCCGGGTCCCAGCGCGCTGCGCGGGATACGCGGGCACTGTCACTGCCCCGGGGCGCAGACCGGGGAGAGGAGAGGGGCCAAGCAGCCGCGCCGAGGTACCGCAGCGACCCAACGGGGCAGCCCAGAGCATCTTCGGGCTCCCAGCCAGGATATCTGCCCTAATACACTTCACCCTGCAATACAATATTTAAAAAGATTCGCTTCAAAGTGCCTGAGTGTGGGGAAGTTGATATTAAGGACATCAGTCAGGAAAGCAGCAATACATTATTCAAAGAGTATCTTCAGCATTCAGATCTCTGCTAGGCGCCAAGACAGCTTTCCAGATTTTGTTCTTTCAATGTAGTACGGGAGCGGAAAGAAAGGGGAAAAAAAATGGAAACGATAATCCAAAGTTATGCTCTCTGCTATTGAAAAGAGAATTTGGAATATTCAGAATACCAAAAATGTAAGTCATTTCATGCCCTTTTGCTAAGTTTTGTCTTAGATTTCAAGTTCTCTGTGCTTCTAAATGGTGCACAGCTTTACCAGGAACTCAATAATTCATTAAGAGCTGGTTTGGACTTTGACCAAGATTAGTAATTCGTATTTGACAGCCCAAAGCCCACAGAGACGGTCCTCAGGAAACACGAGCAGGCGGAACTACAAGGCAGTGTCAAATCCCGATGTCGGTAATAACCAATTAAAAATAATAGCTTTTTTGTGGTGATGTCAATGCATTCAAAGCTTTCCAGTTGGGTGTGAAAGGAGTCAAAATGAAACCCAAACCAAACAGCCCATTAAAAGCCAGCAGTGAAAAAGACTACAGATGAAAATAAGTAGTCACAAGCCGATCCAAACCGTAAAGCAACTTTCCGGGATCACGGATATCCTTACATAAATTTGGCAGAACTTGTTCAGCAAGTCGTTTTACTGGCTTTGTTTGCGTGGACTAATGAAACCAAACCAAACCAAACCTTGGCCGCCTTCCCGCACGGCTCCCAGCACAGCCCCTGGCGCTGACGTCCCCAGTGCGGCGGGCTGCGGGCACCGAGTCCCAGTTCCCCGTTTGCCTGCTGGGAACTCCTCCATCACTGGGACAGGGACAAACACCGGGTGCCGTGCCCAGCTCAGCAGCCATGCCGTGCCATGCCGTGCCATGCTGTACCATGCCGTACCATGCCATGCCATGCCGTGCCATGACGTGCCATGCTGTACCATGCCATGCCATGCTGTACCATGCCATGCCATGCCGTGCCATGCTGTGCCATACCGTGCCGTGCCATGCCATGCTGTACCATGGCGGACCATGCTGTACCATGCCGTGCCATGCTGTACCATGCCATGCCATGCTGTACCATGCCATGCCGTGCCATGCCGTACCATGCTGTGCCGTGCCATGCCATGCTGTACCATGCCATGCCATAGCACGCTGTACCATGCCATGCTGTGCCATGTCATGCCGTGCAATGCTGTGCCATGCTGTACCATGCTGTGCTGTGCCGTGCTGTACCATGCCATGCCATGCCATGCCGTGCCATGTTGTGCTGTGCCATGCCGTGCCATGCCATGCTGTACCATGCCATGCCATGCAATGCCGTGCCATGCTGTACCATGCTGTGCCGTGCCGTGCTGTACCATGTCATACTGTGCCGTGCCATGCTGTACCATGTCATGCCATGCTGTGCCATACCATGCCATGCTGTCCATGCCATGCCATGCCGCGGTGCCGCGGGGTGGGTTTGTCGGCAGCTCCGCTCCCCGTGGCACTGCCTGTGATTTACAAGACCTGCACTATCCAGGCCGGGGATCAGATTTATCAGGCTGTTATTAGTCATCCATTGATTGCAAAGACATTTAAATTAGCACATCTAAAGGGAGAGCTTAACCCAAACTGTCATATTAATGCAGCTTATTGACTGCCATATAATATTTACATGTATCGTGTATATATTGGACTCTCATATAAACGCCTATTCACATAACTATGTTAAATCCTTCACTACAAAGCCGAAAGTCTTTAAAAGTACAAACACATGCCTAAAATTAACTGAAGCATTTGTTTTCACCATTAAGTCAGCTGGCATTGTGAGCAAGAACCAGGCTGTATAAAGGCACACGGGAACACATTAGTCCCACAAATAATAAAACATAACGATAATGGTGCTCTGGATGGAAATGGTTGTGAAAGCAGGGCAAGCACTTAGATAATTTCATGCCAGACAAATAGCCTGCCTACGATAAGGTATTTTCACAGCCAAATACTAATTGAATCAGTCAGCCAACAGAGAGCAGCCTAAAATGTTTGTTCTGCCAGGTTTCCAAGTTCCAGAGTTAGGCCGGTGGTTGGACTCGATCATCTGAAAGGTCCCTTCCAACCTGGGCGATTCCATGATTCTATGAGCCTATGAAGATGTTAATATCAAACAATTTGCATTTCGAGGCAGGTTAGTCATGGCACAAGGAGCAGCTTCTTTTTGTGTTTAAAAGGCTTGGATTTCTCCTCTCTCAGAGCAGGATGAGGTTGTGCGTAACGCTCCTTCCTCTCCCCGTAAGCCAAGCCCCCCGAAAAGCAGTGCTGGGGTTTTTTCACTCTGAGTGAAACTAAGGTTGTACAAGAGAGCTCCAAAACCACCCGCGTCGAAGGCGGCTGTAAAATCCAGCCTAGCTGTGCTGGGAGTGACAGTCAGAAATTAATGACGAATTTAAAGGCTTCTCCAGGTTGTGCTCTTCCCCAGGGATGCTCGGAGGAAGGAAAGCACGGCTGAGGAGCTCTGATGGCCGGTCCCCACGCGTGGCCCCAGGGAGCGGGGGCTGCCTGAGCCCCTCCTTCTCCCCCACACCCCTCCTGTGCTCAGCCATCAACACTTCACTGGCAATTAATCTGCCGGCACTGATCAGAGAGGAAATACTGCCCAGGGTGGGGTTTGCCTTCGTCCTCCTCCAGCGTCGGGGTGCAGAGAGCCCCAAACTCCTCTTCTGCCAGACACGGCCCCCAGACCTCGATCCTCCTCTTGTCGAAGCGGGGGCAGCTGCCAGCACCGCGTTAGCTTCTCTCTCATCCGTGGTGGCATCAACATCTGGCAGGAGCTGAAGTCTCTGCCCGGGCAAAGCGAGTCCTTGGCCACCGCAGATGCTGCCCCTCTGGTGAGGGTTCGTCCTGCCGCCCTGGGACACACACACACGAGAAACGCGGGATGAGGGGAGCGCGTACAAACTTCCACAGAGGGGGAAAAGGACCAAGGAGACAAAAAGTGAACCCATGGGGCACCAGCACAGACCTTCATTGAGGAAACACCCTCCTGAGGACTGGCAAGGAGCACCGGCTTTGCCACCTGCTCTCCGGGCAGTGCTGTTTGGGGCCAGGAGAGCCCAAGGGGAGTGGGGCCGTAGCCCGCTCCATGCCCAGGATCTGGCCCCACAGTGGGCACTGTTGGCGTTGACCCTCAGGACTTTTAGGCTGGTGGTGGACAGACGGCCATTGCGACCACCGCTTGGAGCAGAATTCAGCACAGGCAGCATGTGCCGGAAGGGTCAAATCACGCCTCAGGGTCCTGCAGGGGCTGGTCAGCAGGGCCGTGAGTTTTCTGAACGCCAAGCACCACCGGGGGATATATAAACCTAAATGCTCAGCCCAGCCCGGGGACGTACGAGGGAAGAACTTGGAGGTGCCCAAGGACATGTTTCTCAGAAACTCGTTTATGGCATCTATGCACCATCAGCCAGGTTTCTTGGATCATGTTCCTGTCTTTAGCTGGGTAAAGTCCAGCCAAATTGGACTTTCTGGATCTCATTCCAGTTTCCAATCAGTGAAGAATTTCAACTCAGTGTGGAAGAGCCAGGGGTAAGGGAAAAGATCACGTCACTCACTGGTGGTTTTCTGCTTTCTTGCCATAGTAATAAAAAGCAGCATTAAAGCGCTCCCGTAAACGGGCTCTCCAGATATGATATTTTCTATCCCCTTAAATGTTCCCTCCAATGGAAGTGCTGGTGACGGAGCAGCTGGAGGAGGGCGGCCCCGGGTGCCACGCTGGGATGCAGCGAGCCCAGGTTCTCCGGCTTTGTTCTCACACACCCGCGTATCTACGCGGCGCACAAGTCTAACTAATAAAGCTGGCATCTGACGCTATTTTAATTAATATCCTTGCCCATAAAGCTGACAGCGTGGCTGACGTGAACTTGGAGTATGGCGCTGAATGTGCGTTTATATCAGACCGTGGGTGAGAACTGAAGCTGAGTTAGCAGCGAGGGCAGAGGAAGCCACGGCTCGCCGTGCGGCAGATGCTCTGCTGGTTGACTTGTGTCTTCTGACCACTTCGACACGGAAACGAGCAAAGTGACAAGAGACCCACCCCCAGTATCGCAATTGTCCTTGAAGATGGGAATAGCTGTTACTGGTTTAAATTAGGACATCGTTCACTGATAAATGATGCCCGGTAATGAATGCCGTGAACCACAGCAGCACTCTCCAGACAGCTCGGCTGCTCCAGGTGTGAAGCGTTAAACACAGGCAACGGAGAATCTGTTTTATTCTTTAGCTAATCTTCAAATAAAGCCCAGATTTGGCCGAGAGATTGCTCTCACTTTGCAGCATAGGCTCCTAATTTGCAGATAAACCACTCTCTAGGGGATATTCATCAGCAAAGGGATTATCTCTACATTCGTCCCTATAACCGTTTGCAGTTCTGACCGAATCGCCAACGGGTTTAACGACAGCGTGAGCAAAAAATCTCCAGCCCATCCATTGTAATAAGGGAGAAGACAGGATGCTATTCGTCTGCCTTCTCTCGTGAATACCACACAGAGGGTCCTCCTGGCAGCTCGGAAGAAGATGAAAAGGAAAAATATGCAAGGGGGGAAGGGAGAATACATCCCTCCATGAAAAATGTTTTGTAAGAAAGGTGACGGGCTGCGTTCTTCTGCCAGGACCCTGCGTCCGAATCCTCACTCACGGGTGTGCACTGAGCTACTCTGAGAGGCGAGGGTGGCAGAACCAGAGAAACAGGGACCCAAGTCCTGTGGTGTGGCCAGAGCACCCACTCACACCCGCAGCCCCCGCTCCCGAGCCCCGTTCTGCAGGGATGTACCTGGAGCTCTTCTCCATCGCAGCAAGGTGCCCTACACACCAGGCTGCGGAGGAGCGCGGGGGACCCTCTCCCACCTGCTTCTTCTGGTTATCGTTGTGTTACCTCATGTTATTGTCTATGTGAAGCAAAGGAATAAACAAGTTTTGATGGTAATCTCTCCTATGAATAGCTTTTTCCAGGAATAAGTGATTGGGCTTGCTCTAATCGTTTGACGCTGTTACGGTGAATTATGAAGGCATAAAGATGTGCATCATCTACCTGTAAAGAAAGATTTCTTTTGGATCTTTTAGGTTCTCCACAGCCCCAAAATTTTCTAAACAAGTCCTAGGGCTATTAACGAGAAGCCTTTTGGACCTTGTTTTAAAATGCGAGTATTGTACATGAGCAGCAGTCGTGCAATTAAAAATAACTACAGTCCTACTTAGGACCGTGTGAGGTATTTTCAAGGCCCTTAGGAGAGCATCGTGGGCAACACCCTCACGCCATTTAAATCAACACCAAAATTCCCAGACGTTTCAACAACTTGTAGCACTTTTTTCTATTTCCAGTAATTTCTTAAGTTGGTTTTTTTTTTTTTTTTTTTTCCCCAAGCAATTCATAAATCTCCGGTGGGTGAGGCTGGGGCTGCTCTCAGTAAAGCTGTACACCAGGGCACATCGATCCTGACCACCGGAGTCATCTTCCCAGGGTACGTTTGCACTCCCGGCTCAGACGTAGCCATCCCAGCCTGGTATTAATCATGGAATCACTGAACAGTTTGGGCTGGAAGGGACTTTAAAGATCATCTTGTTCCAACGCCCTGCCCTGGGCCGGGACCTCCCACCAGCCCAGGTTGCTCATACAGCCAGTTTATTAAGACATAGCATAATTATCTTGCACGGATCTCCTGCAGTCGCGCTTTGCCTTTTGGCTGTGCTGGCTTGATAGTAACGTTAGTTAATAACATCATTCCTGGCATGTTTTAGGGAGAAACGCTAAGCATAACGCCCGCGTTATCAGCTGAGCCTAAACTGCCATGCTTATGGCTTAAAACGGGTGTAAACACGATGCAAATACTGCAGACGGGCTCGTCAGCAGGGGAAACGAGGACTGACACGAGCGCTGCTGCGTCCTTCAGCAGCTCCCCTGCCCACAGCTGCCGCTGCTCACCTCTGCGCTCCCTCAGTCTGCTGGGGTTATTTCTGCCCTCTGCATTTACCCCTCGTCCTCCTCCGCTCCGCGGGATCGGTACGGCGTCTTCTCCTCGGTTCCCGGGGACGAGAGCCCAGCTGCGCGTGCTCGGGGCCGGTGCCCGAATGGAGCAAAGACCTGCTTGGAATGTACCTCCGGCAAATGAGCGCGCCCAGCCCCGCCGCCATCTGGCCCCAGCTCTGGAGGAGTGAGAGAAACGATAATTGTCATTCTCTGCAATGAGTGTCCGTATTCTGTATTGTGATACAGTAGCGTAAGCAAGGAACACAACCCATATTCTCTGATCCAGCACACGCGTAGCATCTCTGCGGCTCAGGAAGCCCAGAGTGCTGCCAGAGCACAAAAGCACTGAGCAATTCATTACACAAAGCCTTGGGGAACACGCTTGCGGGCCGTTTGGATGCCTCATTTTCATCAGAAGTTAACCCCGCCGCTAATTGGGGGTTCATAACTTGACTTTTTGATTGCTCTCCGTAGGACTCGGCAGCCCTGAGAACACCCACTTCCATCATTGTGATGACGCTGAGCCTTCTAATCAAGCATCACAGTTTGCAAGGACCGCGGTGATGGTTTTCTGTTATGAATAGTTCATTGCCAAAAAATAACGGTTTCTCAGTATTTATGTTAAGAAGACTTAATGAAATGAGCGTCCTGGCATTAGCAGAGGAGCTATTTCAAAAAGGGTGATCTTTAGAAAGTTGAAGGCACTGTAAACTGTGGGGTATGCTATTAAAAAAAAATACGTCCTGCGTGCTGCAGCGCGTACAGTGCTGATGAAAGCAGAGGATGGCCTGATTTTTCTGCCCAATTGTCATTTCCTAATTTCAGAGTTGCCCCGCGTGGGTCCCTAACTCAGCCCCTCATTCCACACCCCTGCCCCAAGGCAGAGGGAGCCGAAAGCTCTCTGGTCCGGAAAAACAGACCATCCCGGACCTAAGATGCAATTAGAAAAAGATTTTTGTGGCAATGAACAACGGACGTGGAAAAAAGTGCTGCCGAGATCCCAGCACATCGACACTCCCCGCCCGCTCTGCTTTCCAAAAAAAAAAAAAAAGGACAAAACAGGAAAAAGTCTTTGAAGAAGCCCCATCAGCTGCGTTGGGTGGGACGGCAGCTCTGCGCTCGCCAGCCTCCCCTCTCGCCCGTCCCGCTGCCAAGGGTGGATCGGGCTGAGCAACACCTGGGCCAGACCCGGGAGGGCTGGAGCGGGGAGAGGGTGACGGCGTGGGGAACCTTTCCTGTCAGATTACTTGGGTCTTTTTTGGGGGGTTTTAGCTCAATTCACAGGTATAACGGTTGTGACAAGCGCATCTGTCCAGCTCAGTAGGTGAGACGCAGCCTTCTCTGAAACAATCAAGAGAAATGAGCGTTAATACCGGTATACGCTGTTGACTTCGCTTCACACACCTCTCATGCAGCTTATACTTTCTGCGATCAGGCCGGTGCTTTGTCACTCAAGTAGACACAGTGGGTTTGGGTACGCACCTTATGAAATTCTCCTTCGGAAATAACGCTGGCCAGACGCCAAGGAGGTGTAAAAGACGAGTGTCTGAACAAAAACCGCCAACCGGCAAGATAACACATTCCTAAATATAAATCATGAATCCAGAAAAAATTGGAAGATGTAAGGGAAAAGCATTATTAAAAAGGTGGCTATTAGTCTTTATTTGTCTCCTTTGGCAAGATAAACACTCTTATTGTCTCCTGAGTCTACCTAATTGCCAGTGGAAAATCGTTGCCATGGATGCCACTAAGGTATGCAGATTGCTAATTTCTTTCTTTTTTTTTTTTTTTTTTTAATTGGTTTCAATGGTCCTTTGCGCGATACGGGCGGAAGCGCCGCTGGAATTCAGCTAAAAACGAGCAGCGAGCCGCCAGACGAGGCTCGGCCGCTTCGCAACCGGACAGAAGCCGAGCGCGGCCGTTCTGTATCGCTCGCGAAGCCTCTTGTGAAACCGCAGCGGCTCAGCCGGCGAGCGGTGCGCTCCGGCAGGGGAAGGGCGCTTCCGTGAGCCCGCAGGCGGGACGAAGGGCGGCGTGCCCGCGGGGTGACCTCCTGCGCCCGCGGCAGCCCCCTCGTTTCACCACCCAGCTGGGCAGGAAGCGGGATACAATCCCAAAGCCCTGTTTAGCAAAACCACCGCGGGTTCAGCTCTTGAGCTGAAGCTCAGCGCTGGAAAGCGGTCGTCGCCCGCGCTCGCGTCAGTCCTCACGTCCCCTCGTGGTGTGCCACACGAAACGTTGCTCCACCACCCTCCTGGGGTCTGTGTGTGCCGCTGGGGCCCGGTAACCAACCGGCCAAAAAAGCAGCCAACCGGCTCAGCAGGAGTGACGCTGCCACACGCGGTTCAGGTTGTCGGGGAATGAGAAAGAGAGAAAGAAAGGGAGAGAAAAGGCCATTGTCGTATTTTCCCTCACCTGCTTCTCCCACAAACTGTTTACCTTGTAAGATGCTGCACAGCCCTCCCCACGGTGGAGTTTTACAAGGTTCCTAAGAAATCAGATTATGGCCACGGTAACGAGACACACCGCTCCCTCCCATCCCTCTCTTACACGTTCCCAAAGAAGAAAACCTATTCGTATTGGCACACCAAGGGACGCGCGGAGCTTGGCTTCACTGTAAAACAATGGTCTTAAACACAGCTACAAAATCTCGCAAGACCAAAGAGAAGCCAAATAAAACATTTTTCGTAATTATTTCCCGAGGAAAACGCTGGTCGCCCTGGTGGCACCATAGGCCGGATTGCTCCTCCCGAGCCCAGCAGCCCCGTCACCAGGAGGGGGGCAGCGGGCGAGCGGGGCTGGGGACACGGCAGCCGGGAGCCACAACAGCCACCGCACTCACCAGCCACGTCACAAGCCTCTTGTGGCCATTAACTACACCCCATCGGCAGGGCTTTGAAGATGTTATTACGCAAAGAGCAGCCTTCAGGCAGTCGTTTAATACCTGCATATAATTTCAACACAAAGTACTACTGAATGTTGTTGTACAAACATCAGTACTAAAATTTCTTAAATGCTAATGGCACAGACGAATCGCTTTTTCACATTAAAAACGGTAGTGTATTTAGATGAAAGCCCAGAACAATAGAAGTTTCTATTTACTTAGATCAAAAGCGTAAAAGACTCAGCAAATTGCATTTTAACTACTGAGTTAGATAGGTTTTAAGTTATTTCAAATTAATAACAGATTTCTGTCTCAGCTGTCATTAAAAAAATAAGAAGTATTTTAGTAGACCTTTGTAAACTCACTTTTACTTGTCACTGCAGTCTCTGTCTTTGAAAAAATAAACAAAAAAATAGAAAATTGGTGCCGCTGCAGGCTGTGATTGAAGGCGCGTGCTTCCTTTACCCAGCTTTCCCCACTACTGCCCCAAAAGTAAGTAAAATAGTAGGAAAAGGAACGTTGCAACACAGAGACTGCCTCTAGGTCCCGATGTGACTGAAGTCGGCATTGACAAAAGGCTATTTGATAATATACGTATGTATGAACTTGGTCTGGCAGTCTGTACTTAATACAATAAAATTTGGTAGTAGAATTACATGTTGCAGCCTAGCAAGAAAATGTAAAGACTCCAGCTCTCCGGGCAAAAGGTTATATTTCAGATGAGCCCCCCCCCCCAGCCTGTCGTGGCCCTTGGGGGCCACAGCAGCCCCCAGTGACCGCGGGGGCATCAGCAGTGGCACATCCACAGCTGATGTTTGGGCCGCTCTCACAACCACAAACAGGATGCACATCGCTCGTCACTGGAGCGGAGAAAAGGGGTAGTACAATCAGTCCCGTAAAAACAGGACCCTAGTCCCAATATCTTTGATGCAAGACTGCAGGGGGCACCTGCACTTCTCGCAGTGCTGCCAATCCTGCCGAGCGTCTGCTGCCGCGGGCGGCCGTACCGTGGCTAAATGGCAGCGCCACCGGTTTTCCAGCAGGGCTTTACTGGTGCCTCTCACCGCCGGATACCTGCATGGCTCCACGGGGAGAAGGGTGAGGTTCCAGTCCAGCGGCACGGCTGCCTTCCATCACCAAGAGCTGCGTTCTTGCGGGCAGATTTCCATTCGTTCTCAAGACTTCGCACTAGATGCGCTGGGTGTTTTTGTAACGCATTCTTAACGGCTTAAAAATAAACAAAGCAGCAAGCACCTCAAAATAGACGCGCGCAATATTTCACCGCTGACGAAGCAGGACAGCGAAGACCTGCTTTGAATGGCTGAAAGAACGAGAAATTCTCATGGAGTTGGCAGTGAACTCGCAGAGAGCGATGCTGATGAATAAATTAGCTAAAATAGCATCACTTTTTTTACCTGTGGCTTTTGAGGACAATTTGCTTGTTCTCACGCAGTGCAGTCAATTACAAAAGCGCAAATCAAAAGTAACAAGTCCCATTTCAAGAAGAAAAAAAAGGGTAACATTTACAAGTTCTACAAAAGCAAAACGAACAGTACATTACAGGTAACAGTCTATTTAAAGAAATATTTTACTAGTAAGTCATTTGCTTTGCTTCCGCGCTCAGCCCTTCGCACCGGCTCCGTTAGCAGACTGGCTGCCAAGGCACCAAGTCAGAAGTTTGTAGGTGAGCCGGTTTCTCCACAGCTAAATTCGCGGTTTCCCACAATCCGTACAAATTGTGGAAAACGCAGGTGTCTGCTGCAGCTCTGGCTCCGGGCAGCAGCGTTTTGGAAATCCCCGTGTTGCCGGCGGCTGGTGCTGAGGAAGCAGCACTCCGGGGAGGGCTGGGAATATCTGCAGCCCCGCGCTGGGAGCTGAGGCTGCCCAGAGCCCGGTGGGACACGACTCCCACCGACGTCCCGCCTGTCTTTACGGTGGGGTTGGTGAAGATGTCTCGTCTCTGCCAGATGCTGCTGAAACACCTCGCCAACCTCGGCTCCTCTGCCTAATGAGGTTTTGCTTTTAAATTAGTGGAAGAAGCTAGAGTAAAAATTTCGCTCTCTTATCTCCGCTATGAGACACACAAACCAGCTCCTCAGGGACAGCAGTGCCGTGAAATGTCCATTTTTTTCCTCACGTAAAGCCAACACAGGCACTCATCTGCTGTCCTCACACTGAACCCTTCTCCCTAAAAAACACAGCAGCTCCCTAACTCCGAGATGCATACTTAGAACTCTTACTATTTTATAACATACATTAATATTTCACCGGTAAAGAACTGATCCTCAGGCATAAAGTTTGATCCCGTTTCATGTATTCATGGCACCAGTGGCTGGAAACTTGCTTATATAAATGCTGCAACTGCATTTCCAGTTGTTATTTTTATTCCTTCTCCAAAAAAACCTCTTTTCCATGTCCACCATGACCCAAGGCAGCGAGCAGAGACTCCGTATGCAACATCCTGGAGCATCATTCCTTTATGATAACCCCTTCACCTTTTCTCCATCTTCTTTCCGCGGTTTTACTCCACGTGGTTTTGTGTGGCCTTCGTAGCCCTTTCCCCGAGTATAGCGCAGGCCAAGTGCCAGAAGGGGAGGAATGATGGGATCAAAAGCTCAGTCTGGATTTCCAAAGCCACTCTTGCATCTACAGTATGTGTGAGCGTATCTGAATAATTCATTGCTTAGGATATTATAACACAGTTTTTGTAGGTCACGGTTTTCCGCGACAGACGTTTAGCACACAGCAACTGTTTTAAATTGCTACGTAGAGTGAAATTTAATCCAAATCTGTGAATTATTTGGAAAAGCTAAAAATAAACTTTAAAAAATCCCCCGTGGGTGTTACGCATGCTCTAGGAAGTGCAGGGAACGATCTCACACGCTGTGTAATAAAGAAATAGCCCATCACCTGTGAACACCGAAGATGTCGCAGACACGTCCAGGGGGACGACGCTGCGTGTAACGACTAGGGCTGAAAGACCCTGGAAGACCATGTTTCGATCCGCAAATGAGTAAAAAAGAAGCCGGAAGGGATAATGCCAGCCAAGGAGGATTGCATTCCCTCTCGACACGCTTTCAGTGACACGGAGTTGGAGCGCGTCGCCTGCCTTCGCCCCCTGCTTCCAGAAGGCGGGGTGGTGAGAGAGAGCTTAAAGCCAGACCCCAAAACTGCCTCTGCTCGGAAAGAAGGGCGCAAGGCTGCGTGTCAGGGGGGCTGTCCCTACAAAATGCAGCCACAGACCACGCAGCATCTTCAGAATCGCGCTATAAAAGGGTCCAAGCACTCTGCGGTCTGCTTAAGGACAAGCAGATGGGAAAACACCGCGCGGAGTTCCGTCCCCGGCGAGCTGTACCGCTCTGCAGGCCGGCCTCACCGCACGCCAGGAGCTTTGTCCCCATCACCCCGCGGAGAAGCACCGCCGCCTTCCTCCCCGCAGCAGCCCAGCTCCTCCCTGTGCCCCAGCAACAGTCCTGCCGGGTTCCAAAACACAATTTACTTAAGAGGAATAGTTTCTGAACTAAATGGACCGGGTCCTGCAAAAATCCCACTGACTTTAAAATGTATTTATTTCGAATTCTTCAAACTGGCAATAGTTAAAAGAGACTTGAAATGGGAGCAGCAGTTTGTTTTCCCGCCCGTGACATCAACAGCTGGAGGAGGAACAGGACAGACCTCGTTTGACTGCTTTGTACAACGAGTGTTAAAATGCAGCGTAAGATTTCACAGACATTGCGTGCATTAATACAGATGTATTTTTATAAGTTTTTAATTTGAGCTGTCAGTCATAAAATGCCTGCTGCGATTATGGCTGCTTTTTATTCACGTCTTTGAAGAAACACTCTTTGACAGGCACGTTTTCACAGTTCCCCTGTAAAGCACCAAGCGGAGCTGGGATGGGAGGCTGAAGGCAGGGGGCAGGCGGGGGCTGTGGGTTTGGGGGGGGCAGGATCAATAACTGCAACACCTTTCCCGGCGGGGTCCGAGCGAGGGAAAGGTCCCGCTACCTGACCACCAGCCTGATTCAAAGAACGCTCACCTCTTCAGCGAGCTTGTGCTTGATACAGCCGCGATCCATGCCCAGGCACTTTAATAAAAGCAAAAAATCCAGCACACCCTTTTAACAGCATGGCAATTTCCCCTCCCATGCTGCTGCATTTTAAATAAAGCTCTTTTTCCTGATCAGCCACCTCATTACGCGGTGATACTAATCAAGCCCACTTCACCTGCGTACTTCTTGTTTTTCTTTCTTGAGCTGTAATAAAGCTGCATGTAGCGAAGAGCAAACATGTAAGGGATTGACATACAAGAGAACCCGGCACTTTTGGCTAAAGCTGTCTCTGCCGACCAAAACTTTGCACCTACTCGTCCTTTGAAGGAACCGCACTTCACTGGACGGCGACAACAGGAATCCAAAAATACACTGAAAGGCACAAAGGGAAGGGTCACACCTATTTCACGCGACACTAGGAGAATGTGGATGGTACAAGAGGAAAGTATAAGCATCTTACATTAGAGATCTCACCTCCTTCTGAATTTTTCCCAAGACAAGAAGCAAGCCTGACTCCCAGAGCACAGGTCCGTGCCCCTTCTGCCTGAAACGCTCTGGAGAGCAGGAGCAGGAGCTGGAGAGGTGCATCGGTCATTGCAAACACACAGGGCTTTGTAGGGTTTGCCTCCCACATCCAAAAGAGCTCTGAAGGGAAGTTCAGGATCTTCTTACTAGAGTTTCAACACCAAATCGGGCAGACGCTGGACATTCCAGCTGCCGATAAGCAGTTCTGAGAAGAAACAATGAGTTATCTTGCCTTCCCTCCCAGTTGAGGGCGAGTCAGGGAGTAGGTTATATCTGCAGCCTACCTGGATTTTAGCTGGCTGCTCAGCTCCAAAGTCCTCCCTGAGCTGGCAGTCGCCCGTGCCCGTTAGTCCATCGGTGGCTGCACCAGACACGGCACGCAGGAGAAGGCATTAAAATAAACACAAAGTCCCCCAAACTGGCCCACCTGCCATACGCGCTGTATCACAGACAAATTTATTCTATTTCATATGGCCATTTTAATTAAGAGTTTTAATTTCCAATGTAATGTAATTTAAGGAGACCGCTTTACCTGCACCAGCTGGAGAGATTTACATCGGACTTTCTACAACCAGGAACCACCACTACCCCGATGAGGCTAGTGCTGCGTACACAGCCCCCACTGCTGCCCTGAGCAGGGAACACGGGCATTACGGGCTTGAGTAATTCGAGACAAAAAAATGGGTTTGAACCAGGGAAAGCTTCGTGCGGCTGAGGGACGCAGGGTGAAAACGCCAAACTGCTCCACCTGCCAGCAGCGTTTGAAAAAGTGTCTACAAACAGACCAACAATGTTCTGCGACAACACAGGTCAGAAAATACAGGTTATTAATGTAACACACACTATGCAGATCTGCAGTGTTTTCTGGGCAGTGCAAAATGAAAAAAGGAAAAGGCTGCACTTGACCCCAGCTATGGGTATAGGTTTAGATAATGAAAATTCAATTCCATAGGCATGTGCTTTCAGACGGAAACAGGTTTCAGTGTACAGTCAGCAACTGTGGTATTTACCAAATTAAATATCAAGATTGTAAATTCCTAAGAACATTGACTTTGAAATCATATAGATTTACTTAGACATGAATGTTTCTTCACAATGTTAGTTATAACATACAACCAGTTTACATTTATATAAACTGGATGTTTTTCTGACAGATTATATTAAGCAAATTGAGCGAGACAAACCGAATTCCGTCATCCAGCACTGCACCATGCCTGGCTGGCAGACTTGGTCTTCTAAAAGCATGGGAAGAATACTGCAGAAAAGGTTAACAGCTCTATATACTTCATAAAAACAAAACCTCCTGTAATAGTTACTTCTGCAGCTTTTCAGCATGTACACTGCCAAAAAAATTCCAAAACACATGAATATATGTAAGATTTAAGTCTATAAGAACAGAGCAGCATTTTTATCCTTTGTCTCTTTGTCAAAATCTTCCTATATTCTTAGCGCAAATATGCTTGCATATTCAATAACGGCTGCACATAGCTGCATGCCTTGCAGGTAAACACAGCATCAAGTAGTTTGCGCAAAAGATTGAGCTTGCTTATAAAAAACATAAGAAGGAGTAACTTCTAAAATCAGATATATCATATTTTCTCTGAATCCAATAAAAATGCTTAAATAACTTCTCTGCAGTGTTAGGAAAAAAAAAAACCCAACAACCGTGCTGTACAAATATCAGAGCGCCCAAGTATTTGCCTACATGAATTAAAAATTGCTGATTTTTATCAGCTATAATTTAAACAGCAAGAGCAGTGGGGAAAAGAAGTTACTGGACTTCATTAATATCTTTAATTGCAAATTAGTTTTGTCTCCTTTTCCCTGCACCTCTATAGCACAGCTAGAAGTACGGACAGAAAACCTGTCAAAAAACATCCTCTGGGTTTGAAACATTGCCTGTTTTTCCAGAAGAGAAACGGTCCTGTTTCGCAGGCAAGCATACGTCCCCTTTCCTTTCTTCTTACACATAACACCCACTACATTTAAGGCTTCGTCTGTAAGTCTGAAATACACGGGGAAGAGCAAGCTACTTTATTTTAAGACCTGAACCACCATCCTCTCCAGTGTTACTCAAGACACCAAACCCCATCAGGAGGCTCTGGGGGCATCATCAAGGCAGCGTCAGCAGCTGTCACTGAGCCACCACACCGGGTACCATAGAACATGAGTGCAGCCACCACCACACCGTTCAGGGCTGCCGCAGCACAGATCGTACGGAAAGAACAGCCTGTCCCTGCAGAAGGAAATCAGAATGCTAATTAATACAGCAAAATCCATTAAAACAAATGAACTCCAAGGCTTTACCCATGGTGGACTCCTTCCTTTAGTCTCTAGAAGACAGTACTGTTTTAACAGGTCAGGCAAAGACTAAGCAAACAAACCACTCGGTTCAGTGATACAGCTTCCTATAAGCATACGTGTTGTGAGGTGCTCTGCTGATATATATATATGCATGTTAGAATATATATATGTGTGTGTGTATCTATATATGCATAACAGAGGGCAAATTTGGATGCATTCCAGCGGTTGGGCATTCCTAACACTTCCCATGTGAATTTTTTGTTCTGCAGTAAGAGCTGAGCTCACCCAACAGCTTTTCCTTCAAGCTGGGGAAAAATACTGTCTCCTCCGCCACCCCCCTGCCTCTGCAAGCTCTACCCTTCCAGTGCCACCAAAGCTGCCCAGCGGGCTCCAGAGGTCTCTGCTGGGGTGGTGATGGGAACAGAACAGAGGAGAGGAAACAAGACAGCAAAACGCCCTCGTCTCACAAGCCCCATTTTATCAGACACGAAGCTAAGATAAGGCTTTGCAGGATCAGGAGTTCAGAAATCAGTGCGGTGGCTCCAGCTGACCGGGAATTGCTGGCTGCAGCCATCAAAGCGTGACTGAAGAGGAGCACAAATAAAGGACCGAATGGGCACAGCAACACTTTGGAAAGCAAACATCTTGGAGTCTTGTTTTAAAGCATCCCATAGCAGCAGCAGAGGAAAACACAGAAAACATTTTTATCCAAACAAAAAAATGCTCTCAGATTTCTACAACATGGCCTAAATTTAAGCTCCTCGTTGGCGGATGCTCATGTTTCCACTGGAGCTACTGTGTAGCACAGCAAACAAATTTCAAATAAAGTTTGACCAAAAAAAGCACAAAAGAAGAGAACCTTGCATGAAAACCCAATCAGTACATTGACAAGAACAAACATTGATTAAACTCTCTTTCCACCGTCTTCCAGACAGCTGTAGGATCCATCCTGAAACAGACAATTCGCAATCATTTCAGCGTTCCAATTTAGAGACTGCGTTGCCAAAAGCTGTTGGCAGCAATCTGTAGATAACACGGTCAGCATCCAGTCTTCCATGCCATCCTATGCTGCGACTTCAGACAAATTTAGGTGTTTATTTATAACGCATTATCTTGGAGGTCCTGCAGTGTACTTGCCCCCTCCGTTCCTCCCCTGTCTGCAGCAGAAACAATAGCTCTGATGCGCAATCAGTGCTGCTCACACCCGCCGGGGCCCTGACGCTGCTGTGCCATGATGACAATAATTCAGAATTAATCTTTGCAAAAGACGCATTTAAGCCACAAACTCTTCGCTGTGGGATTCAGGGAGAAGTTCTGGTTGGGAAAAGTTTTTGTGTTTAAAAAAAAACAAACCAAAAACGTGCACCGGCACAGAAGTCAGAGTCTGAAAAGCAAAACACAATTAAGGATAACACCAATGAAAATCCTCTCTCCGACTCTCTCCCTGGGAGAGGCTGGTACCCAGCCGGACGAGGTCCCGGGCCAGCTGACCTTCAAGGACAAACCCACCGCAGGGCTGGCCCTGCTCCAGCGCTGGAGCCGACTGGGCAGCCTCCAGGGACCCCTTCCTGCCTTGCGAATGGATTCAAGGGCACCCACGAGCACAGCTGATCAGATGATTTCTTGCCGAAAATACGTAAGAACTCTCTGAAATGGAGATTGTTTAAGAAGTGAGAGGGAAACAATGCAAATGGCCAGCACCACTGCAGAACTTTGGCCCAGCTCAACACTGCCAGAATTAAAATACAACCTATTTTATTTGCATTTTGTATACATATTAAAAAATTGGATTATAACCAACATCTTCAAACATACATGCAAAAATTGAAAAATTCTTCTCCCATAATCATGGCTAACTCCATGAGCATAAGAAAATGCTTAATTACATTTCTTAACGATGACAGTAGGCTTTGATTTGTCAGGTTTGCCCATCTGCAGAATCAGCTGGTGACCAGGAAATCCCTCTCCTCTAGAGTCACCCTCAAACACTTCTCCAAACCCAGATTTCGGACAAGGTGACAGCCCCGTGGGTTTCTGCTCCCCATGAAAACACACGGACAGCAGAAAGTTCTGCTCTCCACGCTGCCCAGGCTGCGAGCACACCCGGCGGGAAGCAGTGCACCACCAGGAAAATGTGAAAATTTGACTTAAAATATTTCATTTTTAATTGTTGACATCATTAAAAAAAGTTGCCTCTACCAGACTTTTCCATCCCGCATTAGGAAGAGCAGTAAAGCTGCTGAACGGTGCCAAAAGCAGGCAGGTGTACGGATAACATTTGGTACTGTCAAACTGATTTCATTTTCCATTACACACCGTGCAGATTGCCCGTACACTTGAACGCGATGGAAAAATAAGCAAAAACATATTATAACAACACAGGTTGAAACCTCCTCTTTATTGAAAGGCCTGCATAGCAAGGCACAGGGGTAGCAAACATTTAAGTCAAAGTAAAATGAAACACTGGGAAAGTTAGTGATTGGTAGTCATTCTAAAAGCCATTTTAAGGTGAACTTTAAGCTGAATAGAAACGTGGCAGGATGACCAACCGGGAAGTGTTGGCTTCTTTCAAATGGATTACTGAAAAAGATATTTTCAATTTCCCCATTATTTCATTCTGCAGGTATATGCTGGTGTAATTTAAAAGCTTTTTTTGGGTCACTATGGATAAAATCCCTTTGGGGATGGTGCTCCTAACACTTCTCCGACAGGGCTCTTCCCAGGCGTGCGACGCGGTCAGAGAAGGAACCTGCTTTCCCTGTGTACCTATTCCTCTGCCGCATTCAACTTCTCTCACATGTTCAACATCAGATTAACAGATTCATTTCAGTTCTTTTGTTCCTCCCATACTATTATTTGCAGGATGAAGTAGCAGATTGTAAAATGCCCACCATTAAGTAGGATGGCTTCTTTTAAAGATTTAACCATCTTTAGTCTCGGTGACTTTTGTTCCCAAAAGTAAGCCTGGACGTTTCCAGCGGACTCAGAATAAGATCAGTGTGAAGTAACACCAGAAGCTTTAGCTAAAGCAACCCAAGCAGCCCACCCTGCTAGGTGATATCCCGTTTATGAAGCACCGATGGTCTTACTTTACATCTTCAATGGGTTCATCTGAACTTCCGCAAAGATCTCTGCAACAGCCAATCACTTTCACATCGACTGTCATGGAAAACACCATTCTAAGAAGTGAATAAAACTGAAAAAAAGATTAAGATCATTTTTATGCAACAGTATTATGGATGGTAAAGCCTACTTTCCATGACTCAGTAGACCAAAATTTAACTATTCATAATGTCGTCAACTCTCTTACACCAATAACACTCATTCCATGTTTACCCATGTAAGTTCAAATCAGGGCCGTCAGAAACAAGGAAATACATTTCCGTCAGAAGCCTGATGAACAACATTCTTCTGCATGGCGAAGCTCCATTTATGCTGATTTTCAAGGTCAAATTCACAGAAACCCATTACCTCGCAGAGACAACTTCCTGGATCACAACACATTGATTCCTTTCTTGATGCATTAAGAAGTTTCCATAAGAAATGAACTCCAGAAGTGAAAGAAAGTGTTTAAGACAGTACATTGGGGAAGAGGGGACAAAAGAAAAAAAAAAAAAGGGCATTCAGGAAGATTATGAAAGAATTAATTTGCCTTCCTGAAGGACAGGCCACATTTAGGTATGAAGCGAGCTGCATTTCCAGAACTATTCCCAAATATACCTTTTTTAGGGTTTCTGTTCTGACTTTTCCATCACATTTGACGTTAACTTGAAAGGCTGTCTTTGTTTTTCTCTCAACCAAAAAGCCCTTCCTGCTGATAGGTGCCCTGAAGTGAAAGAAACCTCCTTCAGAACCAGGGAGACTATCCAAGCATTATAAGATTTCTCTTCCTCTTGCTAACGTTGTTTGTGAATTAGATGTAGCTCTATTGCCCTTTAAGCTTTATCCCTACGCTTTTATCTTTAGCTTCATTAGTCTCTTTAGAACACATTTCAGACAGCCTTCAAAGCTTTCCCATGTAGAAAATAAAAATTTCAGATAACCTAGACTGTTATAATATTCTGATTTTTCCTCACATGTTGCCTTATTTTTTTTCTGCTTTTATTTCCTATATTTAAAGACTTCAAAGGTTCATAACTGTTGGTTGAGAGGGCTGGATGCTATTAAGCAGATGTCATTACTCTCTACGTTTTTTAACATTTCTCTTGAGAGGGTTTTTTTTTTTTTTTTCCAACTTTAATCCTCTCTTATGACTTCAGGATTTGTTTTTCAACCAATAGTCCAGAGTACATTTTTATTTCTAGCACTTGCTAGTAATGAAATACGGATTATTTGTCTTAAATCCATGAATTCATCAGCTATACAGCAGTGGGATCAAGCAACAAGCATTACTGATCTATGTTTCACTGCATGATTTTTATGAAACAAAACAAGCATATGAAAACAATAAAGTGGGATACACAATCATTTAGCATAAAATCCCTTATTAGCTCTATCAAAATCAATAATTAGTCACTTGTATCAAATTTTAACTAGGATTCTTCTAAAAAGCAAGTCAGGTGGAAAAAGCCCAACATTTACCTCACAAGATTTGCAAACACACAAATTATCCATCTCAGAGTGAGAATTCCCCTGAGTGTAACACAGACTCACAGAGCTGTAAGCTACCCGAGGTGAGTATCAATTATTGGGTTTTTTAATTGTCACATACTTTTGCTTTGCATTTTGCCTTAACTTTGCTACAAGTGCCTCGCGTCCTTCATTTGGCACTGGGTTTAGGATGTGCTGCTCCTCATGGTGCCTGACACCTAAACTCTTGCCTTCCTGAGCCGACAGAGAAATAGGGATTCAACTGATTTCCCCAGCACCCAAGTGTTTCAGGCTCCCAAATTCCCCAAAAGGATCTCAGGAAACAGACACCTCCAGGATCAAGATGCTCAAAGGAAGTTTCAGCCCCCCCAAAGATGACACCTCATTTCCAGAGGCATTCCCATCCTGCTTCTTCTGACACCTATCACACGAAACGCTCCCTAGAAATAACTCTGTATGCATTCTCAGCTTTGGGCTTTTTTTAGGGAAAAGGCTAGACACGGTCTTGTTACTTTGCCCAGCATAGGACTGATCTGAATCCAGCCTGCTTTTGGGCTGACATTTTTCATGACGGCTGTGCAAATGGAAGCAGAACGCAATCGCGATAACATGCCATGAGAATGTAGCACCCAGCATATAATACAATACCACGGTTTCTAAAGCAAAATACACTACTGGAAAATTCAATACATTTTTCATAGAATCAGGACTGAAAATTAAGTAACATTATTCAGAGGAAGGAATAAGCTGCAAAGAATACATTTGGAACAGGGGAAAAAGCTCCCTACAGCTCTTGACAAAAGAGACTAAGATTATGTGCTGAATATATCTGATATCCCTGGGACTCATTGCAAGAAAAAAAAAACCAACAATCCACACTTACTAAACATCAAGCTTTCAAAAACTGCACTTTTTAAAAAACAAGATAAATTCAATTCTTGAATAACTTATGAAGCTCTCACTGAAGGGGGGGGGGAAAGGCTTCTGTGTAACCTAAAGCACATCTGCTATTAAATAGCGAGACACACCAGCAAACCAAAGCCATAACTAGCTTCATGTAGAATATGATTTCACCTGTTTGTGTTTTTTTAATGGCCAGATATATATATATTTTTTTTTAACTCAACATGTTAGAAATCAATACTTCTAATCTATCCAGAGACTAAGACCGTAGTTGCTAAGGCAACACTGCCTTTCAGACCCGCTTGCTCTTTGCTCAATATGCCAACATTTGAAAATATTTTACTAGTGCATATGAAGCAGGACAGAAGTCTAAATGGCACTCCAAAATTAAAAAAAAATCTAACAAATATTTTTTCCTTAACAAGCTGCTCCTGTTTTATTAACTGAATCCCAAGACAGACAAGCTGGAAGCTCCACTAGTATTTCCTTTTAGATTCACAGTCTTACAGCACATTCTGTGTACAAGCCCTCACCCTGCTGGCCAGACCACAGACTGTCCGTCCTGGAAACCACCGCGTTCCCAAAAAATAACCACCTCTACAGAAAGTGACAGGTGCCTAGGAAACACCGCGAGTGATTTTGTATTTAGTTTATACATAGAAAATGTAATTGGTTTTCTAAGAGCAAAAATAAAAGACCACTGTGTATTTAAATATAACTATTTAAATATTTATTTAACTATTTAAATATGTATTTAAATATAACTATCTATATGTATTTAAATATAACTATAACTATATTTAAATATAGCTATCATTCCATTGTAGAAGAAACTTAAGCACTCCTCTCCCCAGCTGCCTACACATTCCGTATTTCAAAACACGGATATACGGACAGGGGACTTTCCTAACAGGACCAGAAAGGAAGGAAGGTGAAAGATATGCGTTCTATCAAAACACATGAAAAAATGCAAGAAGTCAAACACTTCAATGGGAGGAAAAAAAAAAAAAAATCACTTGATTTAGACTGTTTTAGGCAGCAATGTTTAACCAAATAAAAAAGAGAAAAATAAAAATAGCAAACTTGCACCTGGGGATAACAAATGCAACTTTAGCCCCCTGTTGAAGCTATGCTCACTGTGCTAAATCAGCCGCAGATTCATCTCTCCTGAACACAAACGCAAACTCGATCGCATCGCTCCTTAGCGCAACTTGTGCTTTGGTTCCTGTGGCAAACAGGGGCTCTCGCACCCGTCAAGTTCAAACCTACACCTGACAGCGGGGAAGGGCGAGTGCCAGAGAATGAAGGGGCACAGCAGCCACAGGGAGAGGGGTCACAGCTTGAGGAAGCAACAGCACACAAAATGAGGTGACGTGCTCACACAAGAGGGGAATAACATTTTTCAGGTGTCCTCATTTGGGATGACATGCCCAAGAAATGAGGAACTGCCCCTACAGCTTACAGTAACCAGCACCAACATGCACCATAAATCACAAAGCTAAAGAGAGTAACCCAGGGAGGGCTGGGCAGAGCCAGGAGAAGACGAAGCCTCTGCTCTCAGATTTAGAATGGGACCCCTTCTCTTCTTGTACGAGGTGAGCAGATCTTGTTTGGATAGGAAGAAGTTTCAGATTAAATGTGATGCTTTAGTAGCACCATTAATTGTAGACAGCAGATATGAGATCGAAAACTTTAATTCCACCATGGCAGAAAAATCTGACTAAGTAAAGGCATCTTATTGTTTATGTATTTAGAGACTCTTAATTTGGGCTCTGCAAGAGGTGCAAGGATTATGGTTTGAAGTTTTAACTCTAATTTCAAGATTATGTATGAGCTTTGCAGAATAGTGATTGAGAAGCTATTGGATCAGTATCTACACCCTGAAGGCTCAGTTTGGGACTGGGAACAGTAAAATTACTGCCTGTTCAATTTTACTACTGTTAGAACATTTTTAAGCTGTTTGTAACAAATCTTAAACACTTGAGAAGCAATGTCTGCAAATGGGGTAAAACTGTCTTTCTTCTCTAGAACTGAAGAGTAATAACCCAATTCAACAGAAAACACTAACACACACACACACACCAGAGATACCAAATAAAATCCTCATCAGAATACCTTTATTTCATATACTGAACAATGTAAAAACCACAATGTATAATGGATTCCTTCAATGCATAAACACAGGCACAAACGCACACAGAGTTGAATTAAAATTATACAAGCTGATTGCATTTTTAATCTCTTATCCGCAACCTAAGAACTAGAGTGGATATTCACAAAGAAGTTTTCCTTGATCCCACAATCCAAGAAAGATTAGAAATAAAAGCCAAAGGCTACTCGCTTACTTCCATCACCAGAGCACCACGGAACACTTAAAATACATCCATGCAGAAAACAAGTCTGTATGGGCTCACCCTGCCCTTGCTCCAAGCCATCAGGACTTGTCCCCGAACTGGGAAGTAGCCACAGGTGGCTGGTTGCAGCTGGGTGCTGCTACACCCTGCCTCTAATTAGCTGCAGCAGGTGCTAACGAGCCAGCACAGCTCCCCATCTGGGGTGCCTCAAACCTCACCAGTCCAGCATTTTACCCAAACCAGCTCATGTCTGACTGCAGAAAAGCGGTTTAAACAGCTGTACCCTCAACTTCTGATCTTAACAGTGTCTGATAACCACGGCAGTGGGTGGAAATCACATATTATCCGGGCATAAAAATAAAATCCACATCCCTCACTACCTACTCCCTTCAAACAGGAAGACAATGTAACATATGATATGCAGCGCAATGCTAGTAAAAGAAAAAACATACTACAAGTTTTGCAATTATAGGAAGTAAACTCCAGTTACAAGAGTTACATAGTAGCAACAGAAAGAGGAAATACGACATTACTCTGACAAATAAACTAACACTAAGGGAGGGGGTCTGCCCGCTCTCCTCTTTAGTTCCTACAGAAGTTATTCCCAGAAAATTCAACAACTGTAGTAAAAAACTCTTGTTTTTGCAGTACATTATCACAGTGAGAATTAAGTAAGGAAACAAGTCTTTGTGCATGACAGCATGCAGCAAATAGTGCCAGTTTTTCAATTCTAAATAAATCCTCATTCTCCTTTGTTTTCTCTAAAATCAGAGCATTTTATCTACATTTAATGAGTACATTGTATTTTAAATAATACACATTTCAGTGATAATAACAGCACCTAAATTGATGACACCATAATTATAATGGTCATATGTATTAACTGCAGAGCTTTAACAATTATTTAGTGACTCCCTTGCTTACATGCACATACACACTGCAGTCGCTTGCTGCCACTGTAACACAGATCAACATTAGTTCCTTCCACTCCACTAAAAAAAAAAAAACACCAGAAAAAATAACAACTCCAAAAAAAGCCATCGGAAAGGCTTCCAGCTACTCTGGCAGCTCATATGGACAACTCGACACATCAAATCAGCACGGCTGGTTTCTGTTGGGACCCTTTCTCGGTGTTTTGCTAATCAAGCTGTCTGGTGAGTACATTGTATCAGTGTAATCAGCAAAAGAAGAAATCCGCCCACACACCCTCAGCAGAGACTAATAATGAGAACACAGAGCAGCTGTAACACAGCTGATTCTGACCAAACAAACTGCTCAACTCTGCAAGATGTTTTTAAACAAGAGATCAGGTAAATTCTTCACTTTAGGAAAACTCTTACTTCCATTGTCTCTAGGATACCATTCACCTCTCTTATAGGCATCCATCCCTCTTGTAAGTTTTGAGTACAAACTGGTAGATTGTGGTTTGGTTGTTTTTTTACAGTGAGCTCCTGTAACTTTCACAAAGCTATCAAAAACAGACACTTGTTGCCTTCTCTAAGGGCACAGCATGAGTTCAACCCTCCCTAGAAAATACAGAAATCATCCAGGGACTCATTCACATACACAGGGCTGTAAAACTTAAACTTTTGCTTCCAGTGTTCACAGCACTGCTTGCTCCTCCCTTAAAAAAAGAAAATAAAAAAAAAATCATGAAACTGTGCTTGAAACTGTTTTTCCAGAACCTTAAACACAAACATCTTCTTTCTTAAGACACCTTTTACTGCAGCGACTGTATCTTCACAGCTGCTCTGAGCACAGCTTTCAGAGAAGACAAGTTATAGTTACAAAGCTCAGTTTTCCAATGCTTTTCTATCAACAAATTCCAAGTTCCACCACAAGAATGTCACTACAGTACGATGATCCTACTGATGCAGGGTCACAGAAATCACAACTTTGGATCTTTGTAGGATCACATTTTACACAAATCCTACTAATCATCATGTAGAATTTAAGACTATTAAGCAGACTTGTTAAGTGACAGGAGTAGGACACCTGTACAAAATGTTTCCCATTTCGAAGCTAGCACACTTATTTGCAGCATCAAAAAAAAAAAACCCACCCACAACCAAAAACCTCACACACTATTACATCTAAAGGTCCATATTGGCAACAGATTTTAAAAACCTACAAAAATACATACATTGTGCTCACCCCTACATGTAAGTTACAGATACTGAGACAGAAAAAACTGAGTTGGCACTACATATATATAATAGACAAATACCGTACAATTTTTACCTTGATATAATAAATTAACTCCTTCCTCCACACCAAAAACCTTTCAGTAGGTGTATACATTCTTATAAAAAGATAGCTACAAACCATACACAAAAAGAGTTTGACACGTTTTTTACCACTTTATTGAAAAACAAGAGTTACATACATGTTACACTTAATTTCAGCTGAAGTTACAGTGAGTTTTAACACTGGGGCAATTTCCAGCTCTTCTTTTCCAGCCTTCCACCTCCCCCTCCTCCCACCATTTCCAGCACTGAATCTGACCACAAACTGGAGGGGCAGAGGGACCAGGACTGAAGTAGTAAGACACATTCTGATCTGAAGTAGGGCAGAGGGTAGAAGGGGGGACAAGGCACAAGGAAGTAGTGCAAAACTGATGTTTAAGGTAGTCTGCTGGTTCAAGCCAAGCTCTATCAAACCCAGTTTATATTAATCTAAACAAAAAGCAAGTAGGGTTTTTTAACTGAGATTGCTTTGAATCCCTATCCATACGTTTTTCAAGAACTTATTCATAAAATATGGATTTCATAAAAATGCTGCACAGAACCTGTGAAAGCATCCACACATTTGCAATCTCACACCTTGCCCAGCTGCGCCTCTCCTACCCAATTCTCATTTGGGGCAGCAGAATGGGATTCTGTAAAAGGACAAAACCTCTCAGGTTTTTCCACAAGTCTCCTTGGAAAAAGTGAAAGGCCTTAGCACTCAAAGAAACCTACTTAAACTGCCTTCGACAAGATTTTTAATAACTACCTAGCTCAACATCAGTACCTTGACTTGCCCTAAATAAACTAGCTATTTCAAGCAGGACGTTTTTTTCCCCTGAACTGGAGGAAGATTTACAACACAGAGGTTTTGCTGGGAGACAAAGCCCGCTCCACATACACATACACACACACACACCGTGCGGGTCTCAACCCCGAGGGCCACAGTCAGCCACCCTTAGGGCCGCACTACCCGTCCCTCTGGCCTGCTCCTCCACGGGCCCACAGCCGGCCCGGGGCCCTGAGTGGCGGCGCCACAGGCCTACCTCAACCGAGCAGCCCCAGGCTGCCGGCCCTCAGCCACGGTTCGGCGGCAAGGAGAGCAGCCGGGCCGCCCTGAGGAGCCTCCTCCCGCCCCGAGGAGCCGCCGAGCTGCCCTGAGGAGCCTCCTCCCACCATGGCAGCCGCTCCCTCCTCAGGCGGCGCCTACCACCGCGCGCCTAGGGGGGGAACTGACTGCCGCGCGCGCTTCTAGTAGCCCCACTCGGCATGTACCAACCCGTCACGGAGGGGCGGACAATAAGGCCGACCCTCCTTGGTGGCGTGTACCACCTGCCTCAGGGCGGGGGGGGAGAGCGGACGCCACCTCCCGGTTTGCTTGAACGGGCAGCCAAGAACGCGCCTGGCGTCTCCCCCCCCTCCTTCAGACGTCCTTGGCGCCGCCCGGCTCCCAGCGCCCCACCCCCAACCCACGTGAGCCCTTTCCCAGCGTGCCCTGCGCTCGGCCCCCGCCGCAGCCGCTTCCCCCCGCGCCAGCTCCGCGGCCCGCCGGGCCCGCGCCCCGTCCCCCGCCGGCAGCGGGCCGCTCTCGCCGGGAGGCGCTTCTGCTCGCCGCGACCCCCGGCCCGGCCCAGCGGGCCACCTTTTCTCCGCGGGGGCCTCCCTTCATCCGTCCGGTCCTCGCTGGGCGCCGACGCGAAGGGAGGCGGAGAAGAGCTCCCGGCGGCTGGGCCCGGCGGTCAGGATGTCAGGTGGGGACTCGGCGGCGGCGGCGGCGACCGCCTCCCCGCAGCCGCTCCCGTTCTCCTTGCCGAAGCCCCCTCCCCTCATGCAGCTGACGCCGGGGGACGCCGTCCGCCCTGTCGCCTCCGCCGCCGACCAATCGCCGAAGGGCACCCGGCTGGCGGGCCGCCCGGATTGGCCGGCCGGGAAGCCAGTCAGCCTGCTGGCCCCGCTGCTCCCGCCCCGCGCGGAGCCCGAGCCGCTCATGCCCTTTGGCCCCTCGTCGCGGCAGCCACTCAGAGGGCGGCTTCTTGGCAGGTGCAGCGGGGGCAGCCTCCTGAGCCCCTCGATGCGGCCCGGCGGCGTCGACCGCGGCTCCCTCATGGTGAGTGGGGGCGGACGGGGAGGGGGGCGCGGCCCGCCGTGGAGGGGCCGGTTCTGTCGTGAGAACTGGGGAGAGCAGCGAAGGGAGCCGGGCTCTGGGCGGGTTCCGCCTCCGGAGGCGGCGCGGCGCTGTGGAGCCCCGCGGGTGGGTGTGAGGCTGAGAGGAGCGGGGCTTGGCCACTGCTGGTCCCGCCGTGCCAGCCCCGGCGGAGAGGCCACCAAGGGCTCCTCCTGTCGGCAGGGTCCTCAGTAAGAGGAAACATTGTTCTGCCTTGGGTTGTTTGGAGAGCTCAGGGGCTCAGGTAACAGGTAAGCTGTCACCGCCTCTCTTGGGAGAGTCGAGGATGTGGCAGGGCATCAAGTGTGATATTCAGAAGTTTCAAACCTTTCAGGTTGCTTGTGATTTCTTTGTGTGAACCACCCACTCCCAGCTTCGGAGAGTCTTCTGGTACAAAATATAGTAGAAAACTTGTTTTAAAACACAGCAAAAAGAAGCCTGCTTTTTTTTTTTTCTGCTAAGGACCTTTCCAAGTTGATATTTTGCTTAAGAATAATTTTCATATTAATAAATTAGCGCACTTTTCTAACATATTTCTGTATGTGTATATTTCAAGTTATGCGTTCTATGTGTATGTTTATACTATGTGTTTGAGAGCTGTGGAGAAACCTTACAGCCCCTTCTAGTCCCTAAAGGGGCTCCAGGAAAGCTGGGGAGGGACTCTGGAGCAGGGAGGGGAGCCACAGGTCGAGGGGGAACGGTTTTACACTGAAAGAGGGGAGATTTAGATGAGATCTGAGGCAGAAATTCTTTGCTGTGAGGGTGGTGAGCCCCTGGCCCAGGTTGCCCAGAGGAGCTGTGGCTGCCCCATCCCTGGAGGGGTTCAAGGCCAGGTTGGACGGGGCTTGGAGCAACCTGGGCTGGTGGGAGGTGTCTCTGCCCAGGGCAGGGGGTGGCACTGGATGGGCTTTAAGGTCCCTTCCAGCCCAAACCATTCTGTGATTCTTCAATGTAAAATTCTTTCCAGAGTTTATCCTAAAGTACTCTTAGAGCTGTTGCTTCTGACTAGAATAGAAAGCTCTCCGTATGTTTTGGTAATTAGAAAAAAAGAAAAATGTGTGTATCCATTTTTGTACTAGCAGGGTGACTATACCAAGCACTAGAATAGCATCAGGACTCAGGTTTTTAGGAAAGTACGGAGACAGGGATGGTAGTCAGTGTAGAAGCTGTTTCAGACTTGGACATCAGGAGTAGAAGCTATTTTGTTTACCTAGTTGACTTCTGTGCCACAGAGTTACTTTCGTTAATCGTAATTGTCTGGAAGAGCATGCAGAAGTAGTTGCATTCCAAAATTTAGTATGTTTTTCCATGACAAAGCATAAGATGAAAGATTACGGAGCGTTTTTTTTTTTCATTTAAATGTTGGTTTTGAAATTTTAAATGGATTTGTTAATTGTGATTAACTCTGGCTCTAGAGGACCTAGAAGAGTGAATGATCTTGCTTGCTGTTTTGCAGTATCAATTGCTCAAATCATTTTCAGTTCAGTGTTGAGCATCTCTTTGTTATTAATGCTTTTGTGGGGTTTGGTGTTGTTGGCTTAGCGCTGATTTTCCTTGTTGCTGCCTTTCAGATGGGACACCCAGGCATGCCACATTATCCTCCCATGGGAATGCACCCTATGGGTCAGAGACCACCAAACATGCCACCAGTTCCACATGGTATGATGCCTCAGATGATGCCCCCCATGGGAGGACCGCCAATGGGGCAGGTAAGGCAATTTTACAAGATGATTTTTTTCTTTCTTCCTTCCCATAATGATGTCAGGTAATCCCTGAGGTAGGTAAGTCTCATACCGTAGCTCGCACACGGTAAGGTTAATAATTCAGGATGGTTTATACCACAGTGCCCATCCATTCAGAAACTCTTCTCCTTTGTAACAGGTAATTGATGCACCTCATGTGGAGCTGTAATTGTAAATAGCAATAGGTATGAATCCATAATTTGTTTTTTGTTAAAGCATTTAAATGGGATTGAAAAATAAACCTGGCCATTCAGATTGACAGGTGTGAGCCTGTGTTGACAGGTAGAGTAGCCAGAATCATATCTGTGCTTGTTTCAGATTTAAAGCTTTTATTTTCAATAATCAAAGGTCATTTACTGTGTAGTTTCTGATTAAATTCTGAACTTCTAAAAGAAGCGATTCTCTTTCTGGATATAATAGATGTTCTAGATAGATACTACTTGTGATAATGATTTGAATAAGTAGAAATTGAGTGTCATCAACTAGACCAGAGGGATAGGGTAGATCAGAGCAGACAGAGGGTGGCAAGGAAGATTAACCCTCTGAGAAGAGCCCACGAGGTCATGCTGGGAACTCAGTGTCTTCCTTTGCAGTACCTTGGATAGAGTGTGTTTTTGTTTCTTTTTTTTTTTTTTTAACTGCTGTATAAAGGCTTGGTAGGAATCACCTGCGTGGTTTTGCAGCCTAGTAGAGCTTCTGGTGTAAAAATAATGCAATTTTAAAAGATGAGGAGAATTTGACCATTAGCAAGGTAGCTAATAGCATGAGCTTTTGTGTGTGTTCTTAACTTAAATAGCAATTCTTTTTTTATTCCTTTACTTTGCAGTTCTTTTGTAGCTTCTGTTCCACTGTTCTCGCTCTCATGAATTGAATATTTCAGTCTTTAATATTTTAGTGAGCAATACAGAGAAGCTGGGACTCTTTGGTAGATGTAGAGTAAAAAGCTAAGTATAAGTGGCGTGGCAGAGAGGAGGTTAGAGGCTCAGATACCCTACAGCCTTAAGGATGGGACAGGACGGTGATATTCCCACACCGAACTATTATGCTGGAAGTATCAGCTCATGTTGGCTTGTTTCCTTGAGCGATAAGCTCTTTCTTCCAGCAAATACCAGAGGTTTCTTTTGTGAGGCTTTGCAGGATGGGGTGTTCTGTAGCTTGTTTTCTCCTTTCTGAGGTGAACCCCTGTAGGACAGGTACTTTGCATAGATAATAGCAACGGCCTCCTGTCAGCATCAGTCAGAAGAGGGTCTTTTGGAAAAGAATTCGTTCTCCTTCCCAGTATTTTTTTTTTTTTACTTTGCTGACTTCGGGTTAGTGTTATGCAGAAACCAAGCAGTGCGCAGGGTTTCTTCAGGACCTGAGCCAGGGCTTTTAAGAAGTTCCACACACTCACAGCCCCCTTAGTTGCAAGTAGCGATGGGGCAAGAGTGCTTTCTTCTCCTGCTTCTACAGGATGGCGAGGAATAGGAGGGGCCGCCTTCCAGTCTTTCCTTCCTCCCTCACCCTCCCAAGAAAACCTTGTGGATTTGAGGGTGGAGCGGTAGCCCTACCACATACCCCTCTCTCCGCACGAGATACAAGATGAGGAGAGTGGTAACCAGATGCTCCCTGAAGATACAGGGGGATGGGGTTACTTGGCCAGCCTGCCAAGGACAATAAAGGTAAAGGGGCATACCTGAAAGGTTGAAGGGGGTTGACTTCAAGACCTGTTCGGGATGAGTGCCCAAAAGTTCATGTTCGTAATGACCTAAATTATATATATTGTTCACTTTGCCACTTTTTAAAGGCTTGTTAGTTCTTAAAAGCCAGGATCAGCAAAAATAATGGGAAACATGCAAGGTATTAAACACTTTTTCAGTAGCATTTTTGACATCCTTTTAGCGCCTCACTTCAGTGATGCATAACTTCTGCATAACTATTCTGTTGAGACTATAAGCATAAATATTTGAGCAAAAGCCAGCTTATCTGAGTAGCAGTTTTGGGGGATTTTTTGGTCTCATTGGACCACTCAACAAACTCAGGTACAAGCCTAGACTCAAACTTTTCATTTCTGTAGCGTGGTATGTCCCCATTACCAAGTTCACACTGTTACATAGTTTAACATCGTATGTCTATGTTAAGGTGTTTTATTCCCCAGACCTTTAAAAAAAGAGTTTAGAATTCTTTTAGAGCTTTGATGTTTAAATTTAATTGCTCTCTTCATCTCAAAGTTGTTTGCAGAAATTCATTATTCTAATGTCCCTGTAAAGTGTTTCTTCCTATTTGTGAGGTAAGAGGAAAGGAAGACAGGTTGTAATTTGTCAAAAAACACAAGCAGAACTACCCTCAGACTCTTGAATTTACCTTTCCTTTGTTTAGTTTGTTCCATGTGGCCTTATAACTTTGCATAAATCTTTCCCAAGCTTTTTTTTTCCTGCTTTAACTTGGGATTTCAGTGATACAAATCACACGTCTTAACATTTGCTGTTGTTCTTTTGTGGTTTAAATGGTCTTCTTTATTAATGTTTTGTATCAGCCTTTGGAATACCCTAGGCGTGTTATTCATAATGTCGATTTTGTAGGAATGTAATGAAAGGAATCAGCATTCTACAAATCTATTGTATTTTTTGTTGCCAAGTGCTTAAAAGGTTTTTTTTTTTAAATAAAAACTAGTACCGAGTAATTGCTTTTAAATAAAAATAAAAGAATCCTCATATTTTATGTTTAAAATATCATAAAATATACCTGCAATACTCTTTAATTATAGATGCCTGGAATGATGCAGTCAGTAATGCCTGGAATGATGATGTCTCACATGTCTCAAGCTGCTATGCAGCCTACAGTTCCGGTGAGTTTAACTTAACTGTTCTGGCTTTTAAAAGGTCTTTGTATCAGTTGTCATTACTTCAAGTCTGGGTATGCTTTTGTTTTCTTGGATTATGAAAAAGGTGTTGCTAGCTGCAATTCAGTTTTATCTAGCTCTTGAATTATTGTAAAAAGTAAGATTTCTGTGAGAAGCAGACCTAGGGATACTTGGTGTCCTGTGGATTTTCATCAGTCTTTAAACTTCTCTGTATCTGTGTCTGATTTTTTCTTTTTTCTGTCTGGTTTCTGCTTCCCATAATCCTTCCCGCACCCCGGCCTCCTCCTTTGTCCCTCACCTGCTTGTAGGTGAGAAACCAGTGTGAACTCTGGCTCTTTGCAGGGAGAGCTAATTGTCTAACACTATAAATCTGATTTTTCATAAAGGTTTCTGAAATTCAGCGTGTTTGAGATCTTGAGTAAAGTGTGCTGAAATCAGTAAAAGTATGAAGTTATTTGGGTGGAAATGGAGAGGGAAGAGTTAACAGATATCACAGATGAAGTCTATGAAGTGGAAAAGGCTAAATTTATTTCCTATTAGCATAATCTTTTTGGAGATCTGTAGAAGAACCACTTAAAAACATTTCTATTCAACTTAAATTTAGAAATATATTCTTTTTTATTTTCTTACCATGCAGATAATACATCTCCAAGACAGACCTCATCCTTGTAGAACTCAGTATTTTTTTTTGTAGTGCTAAGCACAAACCCTTTGCTACTGCATTTATTGATTGTTTTAAAAATAATACGTTGGTTAATACTCCACTTTTTTTTTTTTTCATTGAGGGTTTGCTGAAAGAGATCTTTAATTCATCTACTAAATAAGCTATGTGTAACTAGGTGTATTGTACTAAGTAGTCCATCGCCCTCTGGAGTAATGAGAGAAAAATCACAAAGATACAAAGTTTCTGCAAGATAAGTAGAGAAGGGACTGTTAGGAAAAGGACATAACATCACCTTGACAAGTATTAGATGACTGAGAATTCATACCAGAGAAGGGATGTTAATTATTTTAACAGTGGAGAAAAACTGAAATTTAGGGCTTGGGCTTTATCAGACAGTAGAGAATCTGCCTGTTTGTTACAAGTTTGTTTCTCACTGCTGGTCTCTGTTTAATGAGATGTGAGTGTATGTTACAGCCGCAGTGTAATTTAAGTAAAAGTCAGTAACTCCCTAGGCAATTCTTGGGAACCGTGCTTCGTTAGTTCTTGTGCTCATGCAGCTACTTCCTAATGCACTAAATATTCTAGAAGCTACCAAGTAGGAAGGATTTTCCTCTATTTTCCGTATAGAAGTTGTCATGGATTTCTGACAAGTGATGCTCTTGGAAAATTTTGAAAGAATTTCGGACCTTCAGAGAAAAATGTTGAAAAATTCTGTGGCCAAAAGAGACATAAAAGGGGAAGTAGGGATCAGCACTAAAATCAGTCTAACTTTGAATTTTACTGTATATTTTTTACGTATTTTGGCAAGAAGGCAGATCTCTTGGTTTTCTAATATGGGATTAGGAATAAATTTTGACTGAATTAAGTCTGTGGATATATGGTATTTAGGAGGCAAAGTAGTGTAGCAGACAGTTCTGGCTTTTCATTTTGCCCTTAACCCTCTTGGCAGCAATAGCGGGAGCTCGTGCCTTTGCATGAGAAGGCATTTGTCTGTCATGGCAACATTCTTGTACCGCTCTGCCACGGCGTGTGTACCACAGCCTGGGAAGTGTTTCAGAAATAAAGGAATGATTTTGCCACTTAATAATTTAAAATAATTTGTAAATGAGTGAAAAACGGTGACCTTTGCAGCCCTGATGATTTGCTTGGTAAACTTCATGAGATTAGTGAGTTATAGTTTTGGCTGTCTGATGGAAAATACCTTCTCCCAGTGTAAAATGTCATCAAAAGCTCACTGAGGACAACTGGATGATTTGTGTCAAGGCTCTTTGGTCTTGGCTGTGTTTCATCCCGGCATGGTGGTCTTTCAAACCGTTCCTATGCAGGTTCATTGCCTGTTTTGTGGTCTACAGAAGTGTTTACTTCCAGAAAGCTGATTAGAACCAGTGTAATTCTTAAAAATGATTATTTCAGTCAGATTAGTGCTCTTACAATACACAGCTAACTAGAATGGAATTCGGAAAAGTAAACATAGGCACAAGAAAAGAAACATGTCAGAAGGGTTACTTACTGGAGACACAAATCTAATGATGGCCTTGCTTAACTGACAGTAGTTATTCTCCTAGACATACGCACACACAGAGCAGCTGAAATGGTTAATATACAGAATGCACTTTAAAGGCCTAAAGTTTGTTGACAATTCACTTGGTTTAGTCCTATTGGATAATATCAAACGTAATTGATCCAATATGATTTCTTTTCTATTTTTAGAAATTTTTCCTTTTTTACTTGAGTTTTTTATTAATAAAGTTTGTAGAAGAGAGCTGAAAGATAAACCTTAGCAAAAGATAAACCTGCAAGCTGTATTTTTGCCTACAGAAAAAGAAAGAAATTGGGAAAACTCTTGTTTGAATACTGTTAATCTTTTCCCTTCATTTGAAAGAATTTCAAAAAGGGTATCTGTAAGAGCTTTGGTTATTTGCAAGCAGTTTTATGAATGCAACAAATTCAACGCTAATACTTTCAAAGGCTTATGACACATAATTACAACAGAAGCCTACTAAGCTATTCCAGCAGAAATTCAGAATATCTCTTTTTTTTTCCCCCTCTTTTTTTCCTCCCAACCAACTCATTTGGGAGATAAAGATGGGTATTGGAACAATGGCCGGTGTACTTTATTGTATATATTTCCTTTCTGAACAGTAGCTTGATATTCCTAATCACTTCTTTAAGGAGCAGTAATGATTCAGTGGGTGCTGGGAAGCTAGGAATCCATATTTAAGGCAGTAGAGAATTTTGTTGCTGAAAACACTTGTTTGAATATGTACTGTATTTATTGATGATTTAATTACAATTGCACTCATTACTTAAATATCTGTTGATTGTTTCTCCAGCCAGGGGTGAACAGTATGGATGCGCAAGTAGGTAAGTATAAACAATTTGTTACCGTTTCAAAATATTTCACCAAAATTAGGTGAAGTACTTTCCTGTACAACGTGATTTAGCATTTCAGTAACTGACATCTTCATTGATTCCTAGAAAACTTTTCTTTCAAACATTGATTAATTAGTCTTTATATAGAAAAACAAAGCAACAAACCCTTTTTAATTTTTTTTTTTAATTATTATTATTTTTCAGGTGTAACGCCTCCTGGAACTCAGGTGTGTGAAAATCAAAATTCTAGAAGATTGTAATGGCTGTGTGGTGTTGTGTGTGCATGAGTTTACAGGTTTAAAGGAAAACCTTGTATCCTATTTTTCTTCTCATACGGAGCTTCTTTGCTTATTTGACTGTCAGGCTGTAATTAATGTTAATAGTTAAACTAAGTGTCTTTTCTGTTATATTTCCTCTCATTTCTGAGCGTTGAAGTCTGTTTCTAGTTCTTCTAGTGTGCAGGACAGCAATATGAGATGTTTCTTGTGATGTTTTTAGGTCTTTTTGCCCTACCTGAGCAGCAAGCGAATTGTAGCCTAGATACCTGTGTTAGTTTAAAGCTGACTGTTTTCAGATTTAAACCTTGGCAAGTGTTGGGCTAGATAGATACTCAAGGTAGAGTTGGGGTTTTGTTTGCACTGAAGAAGATGGAAGGTTGTTCCTCTTCTGTGTTATTCCTTTTTTTTTATTATTTTTTCCTTCCATTTCAGTGACCAGTTTATAAGCAGTTTTTTGTTTTACTTACATTTGGGTAACTTCTTGCCTGTTATATATTAATGAATATTTTGCTGTGGCAGTTCTAATGTGTATAGCAGAATTCAGTAGGCAAACCGCGACAAATGATTAAGTCTTCCTTGCTGTTCCGTAATGCACCTGTGCTTAGCAGGAAAAAGCCAGGTCAAGGTTCTGTTATTGTTTGGTCCTGTGTCATTTATTGGAACCTTTATTAGCACTGTCAACTTACTGAGTGTTTTGTTACCAAAGACTTCAACAATACAGAGAGTTACCTATGTAGTTACCCATAATAATTTTGAAAACATCACTGTGGTTTTTGAAGAATATAAAGGACTAACATCAAAAGAACGGTCATTGCCACTTCATCAGTTTCGCTGATCATTGATAATTTATCTTAACTTCTCCCCCCCCCCCCAAAGTCATGACATTATTTGTTAGTGTCTCCTTCCATGTTTGTGAGAACACAGCAGAATTCAGTAGCTTAAGTAGGAATAAATATTGGGTAGGTTGCATGGAAGGTGATTTAACGTAGGTTGAACTTGTAAACAGGAAGGTGGCATGCAGGCCAGACACATTTCATTGGGTGGTTTTCAGTAGTCTTCCACCTTTCCATCAGATGGGAAATCGCTGATGGAACAGAACTGGTGCTGTGTATCTTAATATTGGAACTTTCGAATCATGAATTAATGTAACTTTGTCCTGAGGTAGGCAGGTCATCTAAAAGTAATCTCAAATTTTAAGTTTGTCCTTCATGGCAGCGTGAATGACCATGAATAACTTTCAGTCACTATCAGATTTCTCTTTAAAATTTTGTAAATACTAAATTACTTCTCTAGAGGATATCCCAGATCTTTACCTTTAGTTTTTAAGTTGATGAGGAAAATAGTTTGGCTAGCTAACAAAGGGGTGGAATCTGTAAAAATAGTCATGTGGCCTCAAAGATACCCCATTGTAAGTTTTTTTGGTTCAGAATTTGGGGATGTTGTGCCGAGCTTAATTATTAAATATCGGCGAATATCAACTGTCCCTTTATTTCTGTGAGATTTGCGTTCTGTGTAATTGAACAAGGCAATTGGACCTATAAGGAAGTTGTTTCTGCTCAGCCGTTCAGTAACTGAAACAGTAGATGGCTGAAGCTGTGTTCCACCAGTCCTCATTTCAGCAACCCGGTGTAAACTGCCAGTGCAAAGCCGTGGGAAGGCACTCCTGAGTTCACACTAAGCCCTTGAAGTCAGAATCTTTTTGAAGCAAGTTTTCTTTACTTTTGAAAACACGGTGCGCTTCTGGGACTTTCACTTGGAGTTGTTAGGGTCTGGTCACACTCACTTTTGCTGTCTTTTCTGATGGTAATTGCTGCCTTGGATTGCTGAATGGGAGGGGGGATGTGAGAGACTCTTAATAGCTCTTCTCACAAAGAAATAGTTTCTTGAAAACAATACTGACTTAAATGTGTTTAGATTTTGGCTTGCTGTCTTTCCTTTGCTGCTAAATTACTTGGTATGTTTAAGATACGCATTCAAACGAAAAACAAATATTAACCAGAATGTCTTTTCAGAGCTCTGTTTTGTTTCGCCCTCAGACAACGCATCCTGTAGTTTGTGCAGCCCAGCAAACTGCCACCACCAACAGTTCTGTTAACGAAGAGCACTCCAAACAGGTTTTTCTGCTTTCCACTTGTATTTAACTTTTCAGTGGCTTTTGATAACATCTTGGTCAGCAGTTATGGTTCATCATTAATGATATCTTTTATTTTTCTTAGAAATCTACATGGACAGAACACAAATCACCTGATGGAAGAACATATTACTATAATACTGAAACAAAGCAGTCTACGTGGGAGAAGCCAGATGATCTCAAAACACCGGCTGAGGTAAACTAAATTCAGACAAAAAATACCATATTGTGTGAACGCAAGAATTTCCTAGCATAACTGTCGTGCAGGAGGATAGCTAGGTCAATAGATATTTTTTTTTTTCAATGGGAGCAAACTCTTAAAATAAGAAATGTTGCAAAAATGTTTATATAGCACTCCTTATGTTGGTAGAAATTGAGGCTGCAAAATGGACAAAACTCTCAACAGTTTTCCTCGATTTTTAAGTCTGTTTTCCATATTAAAAAGATGGCATTCTTTAATATGTAGATAAGCAATGTGTTTGTTTACCGGCAGAGATTTTCCTTGGAAAATCAAGGAAAGGAAGAATCCTTCCTCATTTTCCTTGGAAAGTATATGCCTGTATTCATTGATCCTTAAGTTATTTCTTGGTGTAGCGTTTGTTGCTCACGTTTTAATTTTAAAACACCATTATAAGTTTGGTTTTTATGTTTTTGTTTTCTGTCCATTAGCAATTGTTGTCTAAGTGCCCCTGGAAAGAGTATAAATCTGACTCTGGAAAGCCCTACTATTACAATTCCCAAACAAAGGAATCGCGCTGGGCAAAACCCAAAGAGCTTGAGGATCTTGAAGGTAATGTTAACAGAAATGAGTAGGGAGGGTGGCAGTGATTGCAAGCTGTGCACATGCGTGACTTTTGGCAAAAATTTGGTATCAAAGCATAGCACTCAAACTCCTGTTAGGAATGAAATCTACTGAAATGAGCTTTTATGCAGTAGAGTTTCTGTGGACCAGTCTTGTCTGCTGTGTCCTCACCACCTCGTCACCGTCCCTTTTTCCATTACACCGATAGTTCTTCCCTATTTATGTGGCAGCAGCATCAGCTCCCCCTCGTGCCCCTAAGCAGGAACTGAATGTGGCTGTGCCGGGCTGTGGCTTGTTCAGGGCTGTGTGCGTGCTCCCTGTTAGCAGTGGGTAATGCTTCAGGTCTGCCTTCATTTTAGGGCTCTTAGAGGATGTGGCTCTTACTTAGCCATCAGTCCTTCGAAAACCCCTAAGAACTTAGTAGGATTTGTGAAGGAGTTCAGGTTAATGGGGGAGGACAAGAGGCAGAGGGGCCACTGTAATAATCCTCGTCCACTTGGGAGACCAGGGTAAAAGGGTGCTGGACTACAGTATAGCTTATAATTGAGTAAGAATTACTTTTGTGTGTGTGTGTCTTGGAAGAATTTTGAAAACAGTGATGTATTTTATACTCAAAGCAGTAGTACTGGCTGGCTGCTGAAAGCCAAAATTGTGTGTAAGGCTTTGCTTAGGTATCAGGTTGCTTGTAATTTTTGACAAAAAAATGCTTTGAGAAACTGTGCTGTGGCAAAAATATTAGTGACTTTTTATTGCCCTTCTATATTATAAAGGCCATTTTGTACAAATGTCATACAATGCTGTGCTCCTCTTTCACTTTTAGCATGGTTTTGTTTGGTATTGTAAGGGAAATAAGATCTTGGTGAAAAATCTTGAAAATTAGCTGGGGTAAGAAATGAGTATTCGAAAAGTACTACAAAGAGTAAGCATCAGTGACTTAGAATAAAAAAGAAGGAAGGATCTGTTTCAGTAAACCTGACTTTATCTGTTCTTTATGCTAGTCTTTTAAAGCTGAAATAATTGTTTTCAACCAACAAGTTGTTCTTTCTGTACCCTTATCTTTCTTTAACGTGATTTCTAAATTGTGTTTTAGTCTGAACTGATTTCAGTCTTCAAAGGGTATAAATATTAAAATTATTGATAGTAACAAAAATATTTAAAGCTGTGCTTTTATTAGATCATGTTAACAGTAACTCTTTACCATGCATATATAAACTATTTTTAAGCTACATTTTGATTGGTTTTTCCCCTTTTTCCTCTAGCAATGATTAAAGCTGAAGAAAACAGGTATGTTTTTAATGGCATGCTAACGTTTTTTATGTTATGCTGCTTGTTTCTTAAAAAGGCAATCTGGTCCTTGAAACTTTAAACATCCTCCTTGCAGCTTTTCATTCCAAATGGTGGCTTAATATCTAAAAACTCAAATAATATATACTCTGTGTTTCTTTTTAATGGAAATGATTGATCTACATAGATACACAGTTTCAGTGAAGCGTTTCCTTTCTCTGAGCTAAGACTGTTTTGTATTCTTTTGAGAAATCTTTGTAACTAGACCTAAATCTCTCATTTTGTACTTTATTAACTTATTTAAAGTACACGTTTCCCTAAATGGTTAAGTTGTCCCATACTTGTGTGTGACTGTTCCTGTTTTTTGATACCTCTAGCACAAAGCCCGAAGACTCAACTCCAACAACATCTGCTCCAGCAGCAGAAGCAGCAAGTGCAGCCACCACAGCCACAACTGCTGCAGAGACTGCCGGCGCTGTCACTACCACCACTGCGGCTTCTGCAGCAGCAGCCGCCCCCGAAGCAGATTCTGCTGCAGCTGCTTCTGGGGAAAATGAGAGTACCGGCACGGCCGCAGCTGAGGAACAAGGACAATCGACTTCTGCATCTGCTGCGCAGGAACAGAGTGGAGAAACTGCAGCTAACGCAGCAGACGACTCTTCCAAGCAGGAGGCTTCAGCAGAGTAAGTGAAATGACAAAGCGTGTGGCTTTGCTGCAGTTTTGTATTTCTTCTAGGATCTGGTTTATCTTCAGTTGTAGGTGGCCAGGCTTCTTTGGCAGTTAGTCGTTTCTTCAGTGAAATGTGAACGTGAGTCAATGACAGCAGAGGAGAATGAGTAAGAAAGAGAGGAAGGAGTGTTAAATCTATTTTTAGAAAAATTAACATCCTCCCCTTGCCAACCCTGCCCCAAAACTCTTAAACCCCACAGAGAACACTTGTGCCTCAAGCATTTCATAAACTTTTGATAGCTGTAAGAGTTTCCCAGAGTAACATCATATGCTTACCCTGTACGCTTCCCCTTCCGTAGTGTCCTGGTTTGAGATAGAACAAAGCCAGTTTTCCTTTTCGGTAATTTTACTTTTCCTTTAAGCCTCTTCTAACTGACTGCACTCTCAGAAATTAACAGTGTGTTTTTCAGACAGTGTTTGCTACTAGCAGAGATAAGGCCTGATGTTTATAGTGAATACCAAGGAAAGGTATGCAGAGAGACTCTTGCTTATACTTATTGCTATAACAACCAAGGTCAGCTCACTTTTATTTGCCACGTTGGAGGATCAGAAGTGGAAGAGTGTAGAGGGCAGGGAGGAGCGGACAGGGCAGGTGACCCAAAACTGACCAACAGGGTATTTCATCCCATCGGCATCATGCTCAGTATAAAAGCTGAGGGAGCAAAGGGTCGGGCTCTTTCTTCAATGGCCGGTGTCTGAGGAGGACTCTGGTCGTCTCCCTTTGATCCCAATCCATGTGTCCCTGAATCCAGTTCCCATCTGCCACTGAGTCCAGTCCCAGTGCTGGACTGATGTGATCATCATCCTGGGAGCTTGATATTGGTTTTGTATATATTTTGTTATTTTCTTATGGATATTATCTTTTCTTTTTATAGTTTAATATTTCATTAAGGCTTTTCTAGTTTTTTTTTCAACCCGTAAGTCTCCCTTACTGCCTCTCCCTTCCCCTTCTGGGAAAGGGGAGGGGTTAATAGAGAGCATCTGTCACTTGTTTAGTTGGTGGCCCAGCCTAAACCTCGACACATAGATCTGTGCAATTGCTTATCATTAGAAAAAAATACAATACTAAATAGATCTTTATCTCTTCCACCAGAAATGAGATCCTTTGGTTTTTAATAATGGGGAATTGGGAGAATTGATTATGTGGAGAACTGTAGCTTATGCTTTTTATCATTCAAACAAAAAAAACCCCCCACGCTGTGGGGGATTATAGCCAGCAGGAGATAACTAAGGGCAAGAGGCATACTTTTAGGCACTCCCTTTTATATTTTTATATAATAAATAAGTATTCCTGCTAAATTTCAGAATTATATTTTTATGAATCATTCCTAGATAACTTGAGCAGCTAGCCACTTGCATAAGTGATAATACTTTTCTGAAATAGTTTGCTTTTTTTGATCAGTTGTGTATGGAACCTGTACAAAGTCTTGTGTAAATCGTGTTTATCATAGAGTCTTGTAGCATTATTATTTTTTTTTTTTACTTGCTATTTAAAAAACTCATTCTATCTGATTATGGTGGCTGTAACTTAAAAAAAAAATGGTTAAATAATAAAATTACTGATTTTTGTGTATAGTGCTGCTTCAAAGAAAGAAGATGATGATGCCCAACCAGTTAAAAAAACCTATACGTGGAATACAAAGGAAGAAGCAAAGCAAGCATTTAAAGAACTGTTAAAAGAAAAGGTATTTTGGTCAACTATTCCTAATGCTTCCTTGAACTACAAAAACTGCATTTGCCAGAAATAGCTAGACTTTTTTTTGTGAAGAATTTCTCACTAGTGTGGAAGAGAACTTTTGTACTAGACAAGAAATGGGGGAAAAGAATGCTACAGTGTAAACAAATAGTCTAAACTTTTTTTCAGCTCTTTGGGTGAGTGGGGAGGTGTTGAGTTTTCATCAGGGCTGTCAGTTGAGGTTTTTTTCTTATTTTCTTCCTTTTACTTGATCCTCACACTGTAAAGCAAACTTGTAATCTGGTCTTTGTCCAAAATTCAAACTGGAATGGTGAGTGATTTGCCGGACAGCTTCAGTAGATGCTTCAGAGGCAGACGGCGTAGAGGTCCATATGGAAAAAGGACAAACTGTTAGATTTAGTTTGCAGTGTTTCCACAAGCTAGACTAATTTAAAGGCGCCTTTTTTTTCCCCTGTGAAGTAGTAATTCTAAAACTCTATTTAAGTGTTGTGGAAATTATGGTTGCTAATGTTTTTGTCTGACAGTCAAGTACATTTCTAATAAAAGTGTTGCCTGATCCTCTGAGCCCTCGATCTTTTATCTTTGTTTTAAAGATGGAGATGAAGTTGGAGTAAAATAAGATTAGCTTTGTTTTTCCCTCAGAGTGTATGAGATCTGTTTGTGTTTTGTCTAGTGAGTCAGCATAGTTGTATAGTAGACAAACTTCCAGAAGAATTTATTGGCAATAATGCCCAAAGTACCTTGTTTCGTTTTCTATGTTGACTGTTAATAAAATATAAATAACATTTGTGACAAAGAACATTGTCTTAGCCTTGAAAGTGTGGTGCCTTTTTTTTTTTTTTCCCTAAGGGCTATTTTTTAAGGAATTGGTCATTGTTGGATGTTGGTTCTAAATCTAATTACTTAATGATTTAATGTCTTTACAGCGAGTACCGTCCAATGCTTCTTGGGAACAAGCTATGAAAATGATCATTAATGATCCTAGATACAGGTACTGCTTGATTCTTTCCTCCTTAAATTTCTACACAAATACTATTTTAGGTAGTTTGACTTCACTGACATAACTTTTGATTGTTTTAATAGATATTTGTGCATTTGTGAAAATGTGCCACTGTTAGAGAACTTTGTTCCTTTCCTATGTAAAGAAATTCAAGTCCTAGGGTTAATTTTTCATTGGGAAAAGATGTGGCAGTTGTTGGTTGTATTCCATGCTGTTTGTATTATTTCCTTGGGAATAAAAGCACACGTTTACAATGACAGAGCTGAAAACTTTCTAGGTTACTTTTTGAAATTAATGGCTGCTATAAACGTTGGCAGAAAAGTGGTTGTTATCTATGATAAAAATAGTATTGTAGTGTGAAATGTGTAAATGCAACCTGAAAGCATGGTAGTAGCTTGTGTTTTATTATTAACTGCTTTTATTAGTAAGTTCTTGATTTTATGGCTTTTTTTAAATGATCTTCCATTAATCCTGAGGAAGAGACAGGGTGATGTCTGGCCATTTGGATTATATTTAATTTTGTCTCAAAAATCTGGATTATTAAAATCTGTTCTCTTTTGGTTCTTTGGTTTTGTTTTTCTAATTCAATCCCTTTTTATAATTGACTTTGCTTTCTTTCTCTTTGATATGAAGTGCTTTGGCGAAATTAAGTGAAAAAAAGCAAGCTTTTAATGCTTACAAAGTTCAAACAGAAAAAGAAGAGAAAGAAGAAGCAAGATCAAAATACAAAGAAGCTAAAGAATCATTCCAGCGTTTTCTTGAAAACCATGAAAAGATGACATCCACAACGAGATACAAGTAAGACCAATATTAAATGCAGTTCCAGCCATTACTAGCTTGCCAAGTTAATAATCAGATCTTGCTGGTTTGCTTTTGGTGAATGCCAACTTCTCTATGTGCTCAGAGGGGAACTGAAATTTTTACAGGAACACAAATAGTCTCATTTTCACAGACTGGATTTAAGACCCAGGCAAAAAAAACCCACTCGAGTGAAGTGCTGATGATAATGGGTTGAGCTTCTAGTAAGTATAAAAAAAAGCTAGCACTGAGAGGAGTTTTATATTACATCTGACATTAAAAACAAAGTATTTCTGATCGATCGTTCATGGAAGGTCATGCCCAAAGGGAGATCATATCTAAGAAGCTTGTTGAAAATTTTGTAGATCTGATTTCTTACAATGTTTGCTAGAACAGTGACCTGAACATGTGCCAGCCCTCAGATCAAAATACTGATGTAATGCACTGGAGGTGAACTGGCACTTCTGGGGAGAGGAGTGCATTGTGGCATCAGCTTTAATTTTTAACTGTTTCCTTTATTTGTAAGAGATAGGAAAGTGTTACAGAAGAAGTTTCCCAACACAAAGGCATTTCTACTTGCAATAACATTAGTGAAGTCTGTTGTAAGCCAATGGGACAATTTAAATCAGTGTTCACCGATAAATGATTGTATGCTTTTGCTTTGTTTTGTACAGAAAAGCTGAACAAATGTTTGGGGAGATGGAAGTCTGGAATGCCATATCTGAGCGTGATCGTCTCGAAATTTATGAAGATGTCTTGTTTTTTCTGTCTAAGAAAGAGAAGGTTACTTTCTTTCAAACTTATCTTTTCACTTGTTATCTGTAAATTAGTTTATACCTCTTAGTAAAGAAATCTTGCAAGCAGTGCAGTTGTGAGTATTGGTCAGGGACAGGCAAAATGCTATACAGCAGGGGAGGAATCTGTAGGAAAGGCACGGAGAACCAAGTGGGTACGTCACTGCATTAGTGTGAACCGTGTACTGCTTCCAGGTTACAGGTGAGTTTACCCTCTCTCCAAAGGGGGAGAGAGAGACAGACAAGAACAGAAGGGAGGGAAGGTTTATCAGCTATGAGACAATAGAGAGAGTAGTTTTGGAGATCAAGATGTTCTGAAAAACTACCTGTCTGAAACTGGGCAAGTGCGCTAGGAGTAGATTGCTCCTTACCAGTTCCCTAGTCCCTTGCAGTCTGCTGGTGGGCAAGGTGAACCCCTCATTTGACTCTGTATGGCAGATACAGTAGCAGTTTCTTTGAAAGGTCTTTGTTCTTATTGAGATATACTGCTGCTAATTTTGCACGGTGTTTAACTTTCAGTAGGATTTTAATAAATTCTATGATGGCTTTTATTCTGAACTGCTCCGAATCAGACTGTGGAACGCTCATGGGCTTGTTCGAAAGCTGTGTTGCCTTTAACCTCAGCAGTACCATACCGACTGCAAGGATCTGGCCTGGACTGTAGCCGGTCAGTTCATCTTCACTGCAGTTTGGTAGTGATACTAGCACTCACCATCATGGAGTAGATGGAAAACAGGCAATTAGAAACAAATTGTGGAGCAAGACTGTTTGTGAAATTGATTTAAATGGGACTAGTGTTAAGGTCCACACTTGCTTGAGAAGCGAAACGAAGAGGCCAGCCATCACACAGCACTGCTTAAGAAATTGCCTATGGTCAGCACAAGTGGTTTAGATCCACTTTTCAACAGCACAGTGGCCAATGGTACCTCGTTGCAGCACTGACTGTTCACTGAATGTACTGGCGGTTTCTTTGCAGTATCTCTAAAAGATGAGCACTGTTTCATGAGCTTTTCCCGTCTATCGGGAGCAGTCAGAGATAGTAGTACTGAAATAGTTTGTCTGTGGATGCAAGCAATAATAGCATGTAAAAATTATATGTAGGTCAAAATTGTATTATGTTGCTGTACACGCAGCCAAAAATTAATTTTGTGTTTTCTTGGAGAACAAACTTGAGGGGTTATATATTTTTGTTTATACAACCTCAAATTTAACAAAAAAATAATATGCATTTTCTCCTCAGGAACAAGCCAAACAGTTACGAAAGAGGAATTGGGAAGCTTTGAAGAACATACTAGATAACATGGCTAACGTCACTTACTGTACCACGTGGTCGGAGGCTCAGCAGTATCTGATGGACAATCCTACATTTGCAGAAGACGAGGAACTTCAGAGTATGTAAAAAGTCCGTGCGTTTGTTTTGGAAGAGGGGATGGATTTGTGTAGCGAGGATTCCTGACCGGGTACAGCTTGCTCTTGCCCAGCCCAGAGCCGCTATGACAGCTGCTGAGCAGCCCGTATAAAGGAACCTTCTTGTTTGGTTCCCAGGAAACAGACGTCAGCTTGAAAAATCATTACTGATTAATCTTGATAAAGGAAAGGATACCTTTTTCTGGAGGATTGAATTGCCTTAGTAGTTGTTAGCCTTTGAAATTTGAAGAATTATTTGACAATGTAATCTGTTGCAAATACTTGCACTACCTTTTGCTAGACTGAGGTCCTACTGAGTATATTTTCCTAGAAAAGTAATTATTTTTACTCTTCTAGAGTAAGAAGGCAGTTTTTCCATTATGAGCACGTTTTTCTTATAAATGAGTTGATCCTGTATTTTAAGAGCAGTATATGAATATACACAGCACACAGCATTTGACAAAGGTGCTCTGTGTTCTTACCCCTGTCCTGTGTTTTTAAGATACCTGTGGTAGTGCGGGGAGATGCACAAGTGCTCGTCCACAGCGCTCCTCTCAGAAAGGCTTCTGTGCTCTCTATTGGCAGTGATCATTTATCCAGCTTGGGGGAGGTTGGTTTTTGCTGCTGCTCAGATCTTCATACATTTCAGTGCTCAATGAAATTACCGCTCACAGTAACAATTGGCAAAAATTACCTCGTAGTAAGAAAATTTCTGCAGTTACCGGGAGGAAATGCCTAATTTTTACTCTTATCATTTTGTTGTTGCTAGACATGGATAAGGAGGATGCACTGATCTGTTTTGAGGAACATATTAGGGCACTGGAAAAAGAGGAGGAAGAAGAAAAACAGAAAAGTTTGCTGAGAGAAAGAAGGCGGCAGCGTAAAAATAGAGAATCTTTTCAGGTTGGTGGACTTTCTTTTTCTGTCCTAGATGCGTCACGATTAGATATTCTATATGGTTTTTTTTATTTCTAAGGGTAGGGTCACGGGTGCATACAATGCGTCAGCTACCAGTGTTGTAGCATTTTGTCTGCTGTGTAATACATCTGTTTGACAGAAAGCTGCAAGAGTAGGGGAAAGTAAGAGGAAATAGAATTGGATGGAAATGAAATGCAGTTGGAACATTGTAAATGGGGGATGGACGCAGGAAGAAACGATGATGTAAAAAATGATTTTTTCAATTGCATTTTAACAAAAATGGAATTCCAGTTATCAAAAGTATCCATTCCAGCTGTTAGCCAAGTAAAAGTATGATAAGCGACTACAAATTTCCATTTCACTTCTCTTTTGCAGCTCTTCTTAGATGAACTGCACGAGCACGGACAATTGCATTCGATGTCCTCCTGGATGGAGCTGTACCCAACCATAAGCTCTGACATCAGGTTCACTAACATGCTTGGTCAGCCTGGTAAGAACACTGTCTCTTCTAACCCTGTAAGTAAGGTAGAGGTCTCGGATTTGGGCAGAATAGAGCAGGGTTATTTGTATATTTGCTAAATATGTTTAAAAAATGCAGCTCTTTTATTAGAGCTAGCTTTTGACTTATCTAGTTTTTTCATCAGGATCAACAGCACTTGATCTTTTCAAGTTCTATGTTGAAGACTTGAAAGCACGTTACCACGATGAAAAGAAGATAATAAAAGATATCCTAAAGGTGAGAGGGGGGAGAAATGGCCCATTACGTGGTTTCTTCTTTTAATGGCAAATATATCATTCAAGTGAACTCTCTGCTACTGGGAGGTGGGTTTTCACACTGCGTTAACATCATGTGCATTAGCACTGAAGGGAGGGTTCCTGACTTACCTGATTCCAAAGAAGCAATTTTCTTACAGGATAAAGGATTTGTGGTTGAAGTGAATACTTCTTTTGAAGATTTTGTTACGGTCATCAGTTCAACTAAAAGAGCTACTACTTTAGATGCGGGAAATATCAAGCTGGCTTTCAACAGTGTAAGTATTAATGTATAGGAATGTTCGAGAACTTACCATGTGGAATCTGTAGTAGAAACAAGAATTGGCACTTCTTTCGCTGTAGTGCTATGACTACTTTCATCGTATTTGAGAGAGATGCTGTGCTTTAGAGTTGCTTGTCCTGAGATCAGTTCCCAAAATAAAGATTGCAGAGGTATATCTTTATTCAAAACATAAACATTTCATTGAGAAATTCTGTGGTGGCAATTAAGTAATATTCTCATTTATATGTAACTTCTCTCCTGAGGGATATTTTTCTGTGTGTGTTTCTGAAGTTCGGGCTTGCATGATGTATTATTTCTATTTTAAATTCTGTTTGAGAATCTAAAGCAGTTGCATGCATTAAGAATAAGTAATTAGTTAATTTTCGGGTACGCCCAACTGGCCAATAGAAAACTCTAATGGTGAACTGTTGTTGGGCTTTCCAAAAAATTGCATTAAACGGAATTATTAGTTTTCCATTTTGATATCTTTGAAATGATCTTACAACTTTTGTTTGATACAGCTGCTAGAGAAGGCGGAAGCCCGTGAAAGAGAACGGGAAAAAGAAGAAGCTCGCAAAATGAAGCGGAAAGAGTCTGCCTTCAAGAGTATGTTGAAGCAAGCTACTCCTCCGATTGAACTGGACGCTGTCTGGGAAGATGTATGTGTCATACCTTAGTTATGAAAGTCTTTCCAAGCATTTAACAGGCTGCTGCATGCGAAGGCTTTTATAAGGAAACCGAGATTCTCTCAGCACTTAGTGTTTCTGCTTTTATAACTTGGACCCATAAAAATTGTCCTGTCATTTCTTCAGTAGAGTTTGGAATTTGATGTGAATGACTTCATTCTATTGATACATTTGAATACAATTCGAAACAAAACCAAGAAAACCCTAAACCCAACCAGAAAAATCCCCCACAAAAAAAACCCTAATCACACAAAGTCCCCAAACGTAACTTAAATGGAGATAAAGCACTCTGCTTACTCACAAGCCTGTAACTTTTTTCTTTGAAAAGAAAAAACTTCAGCAACCTTTCCTGTCGAAGTATACTTTGTATAAAAATCCATGTTTTAACAAGCTTAAATGGCACCTGCAGGAAAAACGAGCCTGATTCCGCACGGCTCCATCGGTTACCGGGGTACTGCAGAGTGGTCTGGTTGTGAAGCTGACACAGAAACAGTTTAGCCTTGGGGCAGTACGATGGCTTCTTCAGCTGCTGAAATTGTCTTTTATTATTATTATTATTTTTATTTCTGAGTGGCTGTGTTTCATCTCAGTATTTCATTGCCACCTTTCGTACAGATCAGAGATAGATTTGTGAAGGAACCAGCATTTGAAGACATCACTCTGGAGTCCGAAAGAAAAAGAATATTTAAAGATTTCATGCATGTGCTAGAGGTAATTATTACTTTCTTTTTTCCTGATTAGAGAATATACAAAAAAATTCTTAGTTGATTGGCTCTTAAATTGTATGGGAAGAGAGAGGGATGTAACAGAATTCTACTGATCTCCATTACGGTGGACATTCTGTGTTACCTAAAAGTAATGCATATTAAAAACTCATCTTGAAAGTAAGGAACTGAAGAAAGATGTTACAGTTATTTGATACTGTTTGATGAGTAGTTCTTTTAATCTGCTTCCCTACAATAATTTCTGGAAGTTAACATCAGCATTTCCTGGTTTATTTTAGAAAAATTGTTTATTGCTGTGATTTCATACAGAAAGTGAAGAAATTGGAAAGAGAACTTCTGCAGTATTTTATTCCCTGGAACTTCAAGAACATACTAAGCTCTGCAGATAGACTGGTTTTTTTTTTTACTGTAGCCAGTTTTTTGCTGATGTGCCAAAGGGATGATGTAGTTTAGTTTCATCCTTAACTTCTAGATGGGCCGCAGTACGAGTTAAGCTGCTGAGGTTTTGACAAGTCATTCTTGAATAAGGTGCTGTTTTTTCCTAGGTAACGTGAGATTGGATTTTGCAGCACCTGCTCTTTGGGTTCCTTCTTTCATTTTCTGGAGTTTGTAATACAGTTTTTAAAATGGCTTAATTTCAGAATTTCAGATTTGGCAAAGCAAGGTGTGCCGTGTGTTCTAGACTGTCTTTAGCAGGGGCTTTAATTGGAAGCATCGAAGCAGGGATGCGGGTACTGGAAGCTGTGTGCATCGTGCGCAAAGCTGCGTGCCTCCCTGCCCTCGGGCGCTTGTTACTACAACTTCAACACGGCAGGACTGGTAGCTCTTTATGGGTTTTGACACAATAAATGCGTGATTATTCTTTTTAACCACTGCTAGCTGTAGGTGCCTCTGTGGATGATGAGAAACATCCCTACAGTTTCTTGCTGTGCCCAACAGACCGATGGTAACATTTTTGCCTTCTCTTGTACTCTAGCACGAGTGTCAGCATCACCATTCAAAGAACAAGAAACATTCTAAAAAGTCTAAAAAACATCACAGGAAGCGATCACGTTCTCGTTCGGTAAGGTGTTTCATGACGTCTTAAAATCTACTTCTGTGACTGTTCATAACGCTGTCGTCTTGCTAACCACGTTGGCTGTGTGTCTGAAGGGCTCAGAGTCGGAGGATGACGACAGCCATTCGAAGAAGAAAAGGCAGCGTTCAGAATCTCGATCGGTTTCTGAGCGTTCTTCCAGTGCAGAATCCGGTATGAGATTTTCTTGTTTATTTTTGAATTAGTGTTGTGTTTTATCGCTGGGTCTTCACCATTTCATTGATGTGGTTTTGTTTCTTCCTGTGTCTGCAGAGAGAAGTTACAAGAAGTCAAAAAAACACAAGAAAAAGAGCAAGAAGAGAAGACACAAGTCTGTAAGTGCAGTTAACTTCCTTGGGTTGACTCACGAAAACTTGACCCGCTGTGGTCTCAGGAATCCTTTTTTGGTCTCTGTAATGGTCCAGCTGTCTCTGCAGCAGTGACTGTGAGACCAGGCTGGAGGGTAGATGTTGGTAACGTAGTAACTTCCTGTTACCTGTACCTTAATATTAACCCGTTTAAGACTGCTGAATCTGTGGGGTTTGACTGCACCCGTCCAGGCAGATGTAAGGGGCTGCACTAGTAGCCCAGTATTTGCTGTTTATCGTGGCACATCTTGGCATTTGCTTTTACTGTGGAGAGCTGGGAAGAATCCCAGCCATCTTCTCCTTTTGCCTTATGCCGAGCATCGTTCCTTTTGTCTGCTTGAGCGTCAGGGTTGCGTTAGAAGCTCTGATACCGAACGCGCTGAAGCATTAAAAGGACCAGAAAAGAGGAGAAAGAGCTTTCGCTCTGTGTATCCATTGAGGCCAAAGAATATTAATTTTTTTTTCCTGGGTAAAGAAAGAAGTTTGAGTCTCTGAACTCATCTTGGCTGCAGAACTCTTCAAAACTGATTTATTCTCCTGTTTCTGTAATTTCTGAGCAGTTAGCCGTGCCCTTCAGTGTTCCCAAGGAGGGGGATATTGCTAACCATTGAGTAAGATACTAGTGCACAAAGAGGGTCACGAGCTCAGCAACGCTGGGATGAAAGGGGGAATAAAATCCCAGTCCTGCCACCTCATCCCTCGCGGTGGGGTTAATATCCAGGAAAAGCCCAGCAGCTTTGAAGCACTCGAGTACGGCCAAGCAGCCATGTAACACAGGGTTCCCCAGATTTCACCCTTTCCGGAGATCTTAATGAATGGATTTGTGCAGAGACTTGTTGTAGGGCATTCAGCACGTCCCGTCTCTGCGTGCGCTGAGTGGTGACAGTTCTGTACTGAACAAACCTCTCTCCTTTTCTTTTCCAATCGCTTCGGCAACGTTTTTGCATTATTTACTTCTGCAGTGGTTAATAGGATGTGCTGGATTAATAACCACCTGAAGCAGATTGTCTAACATGGGATATATTGAAGTGAAGTCGGACTTTTCTGAGGTCTGGTTATTCTGTCAATTAATGTCTAATATATTTAATATTAATCTGGAATATTTCCCCCTTTATTTTCTCAGGATTCACCAGAATCGGATATTGAACGAGAAAAAGACAAAAAAGACAGAGAGCGAGAGAGCGAAAAGGATAGAGCTAGACAAAGATCTGAATCAAAACATAAATCTCCTACTAAAAAACGACCTGGGAAAGATTCTGTAAGCTTTGTTTCCCTTTTATCTGCTGCTTTGGGCTGATGTGCCAGCGGGATGCTGCAGTAGAGTACGCAGGCTTTATAGGTTTACCCTAAGTAAGGTGCTAAAGCTTTATTTATGTTCCATTTACAGATAAAAAGGACCAAATGTTCAAGCAGAGCTTAATCATACAGATCCTCTGCCCTCATTTAGCGCTTTGTTACTGATGTGTGAAGTTACTGTGTGATTTGAGGGGCAGACGTGGTGCCGAGGGACGTGGGTTAGTGCTGGTTTTGGCAGCGTTGGGTTGATGGTTGGCCTCGACGATCTTGAAGGTCCCTTCCAACCATAACGATTCTGTGATTAAATGCTATTTATTGTTGCTGGTTGACGTAAAGTATGGATGAGGCGCGTTATTTTATAGACAGCACTGAAGCTTGGTCCGTACTCTGACAAAGCAGCGTGTACGGCTGAGCTGCCGGGCTTTTTTCCATCCAAGGGGCCAGACGGGTCTCAAAAGCACTAACAGCACAACTGCTTAAACATCTGAGGGGCCGGGTGGCACCCGCGTGCCGGAATTTTGGTAGTTGCGGTGCTGGGCTGATGCTGGGAGAGAAAATCTCAGCGGAACGAAGTTCCACAATTCTTGCACTTTCCAAGCTGGGAAATGCTTGTGGCTGCTCTCCTGCTCTTGCTGTGACGCTTCTCTGCGTAACTTCTTTTGGGAGGGGCTTATCAGAACAGCATTTTCGAAGACACGTAAAAGTGTTGGAATGAAAAAGATGAACTTGTTTTGGTTCAGCATCTCGGGGGTCTCTTCAGGGGGGAATTATTTGCCTCGCTCTGGTTGTTTGGGTTGCCCTGGATAACGCCCCACACCTCCCGCCTTCCCAGAGGAGACGGGAGGGCAGGTGTCTGCTTTTTACATTATCTTCTTAAAATAAGCCGCTTTGCCCTCCGCGTGCCTTTGAAAAAAGCAGTTGCGTGGCCTAAGGCGGCGCCTTCTGCGAGCGGGGCGGGAGGCGGGGGTGGGCAGAGGTGGGCTGCAGGGGCCCGGCGCCGCCCTCCCGCTTCTTGCTGCCGCGCCGGGGGTCCCGAGCAGGACCCGGGCCGCCTCCCGCGCCCTGGGCCCCCCCAGCTGCTCCTGCCGGGGGCTCTGGGGGCGACGCTGGGCACGGGCTGTGCCGCCCCCGGGCCAGGACAGCACGGAGCCGCGTCGTGCTTACCCGTAACCTGGCTTCTCTCCGCAGGGGAACTGGGACACTTCCGGCAGCGAGCTGAGCGAAGGGGAGCTGGAAAAACAGAGGAGGACTCTTTTGGAACAACTGGATGAAGATCAATGAGAATATTATTTATACCAAATATGTTTACATTGTGGCATAATAAAAGAAACCAATGTCTAATTCAGGACGTGGGTTCTGATATCCCGAGTTCCACTGTTGAAATAACAGTGGCTTTTAATTTTACCACACAAACACATTCTCCAGTACTATTATTACGGGCCTGGCATCAAATCTAGAAACCCGAATGAAATTCTGAGTGCAAAGCTGTCCGCCCCGGACCTGCCCGGCAGGACGGCGCCCTGCGAAGGCCGCACGGGCGCCTCCGTGCCCGCTGGATTTGTCCGCAGGCCCCGGAGGCGCTGGCACCTTTCTAGCAAAGCATCCCCTCAGTACGGTCCTTCCTAGAAAGGCATTAACGCGGGCTTCCCGGCCAGCGAGGCAGATAACGTTTCATTTTTTAGAGAGATTCTTAATATAGTTCCTTGTGGTTTAATTTGTTTTATGGATTTATTTTTATTTTGGAAAGGGGAAGGCAACGGAAGGGGAGTAATGAATCCATTGCTTGATCTGTACTGAAAAAAAATAGCAAATATTGGAATTGCTGTTCTGTGAACTGCGCCACCGGCCCAACCAGTGGTGAGCTTTTGTACGAAACGGGAGATTTCATTCCTGGCTGAGATTTGTGTCTAAGAACCGTCTCGGAGGGGATTATTATGGTAAATTTTCAAAGCCCTGGAAACGCTGTTGCTGGGAATGGGCCCGGCCCCTGGTTGCGGTGCCGGCAGAGGGCTGCGTTCCCTGAACCCCCAGCCGGGCCAGCCACGGGCGCCATTCCAGCGTTTCTCTTCACAGTGAGAAAATTTAGAAATAAAAATGCAATTGTAACTGCATTTCGATGTATTGCCTTAAGACCCTGCTGAAGAATGTCCCACCAGGTTTCAGTAGGAGCCGCGTCTGCAACGGGAGTGTTGGCCAAGCCCAGACCCGGGGAGGAGGAAGCAGCTGATGCCCCGTCTCTCTCCTTTTTGGTGGCCTCTGGCCAGTGGGGGAAGGTTCTGCCGGCCCCGCCGTGAGCCGCCTGCGCAAACCTCGCCGATGGGAATATTTTTGTACATTTTTATCAATTATTAAACCTTGTCTTCTAGTGTGTACTAGTATTTATTTCTAGTTTTTAAATACTCTGTACAGCTCTGATAAATGATTACTGTCTTCTGGTTGTTGGATTTAAGCGACATCTGCGCTCACAAAAACTAGTTGAAGATTTATTTAGAGTTCAGCTTCCTTTTCAGGGCATCTTCTCCTCACAGATGGCAGCTGTTCCTAGGGAATAAATCCCCAAAAGGTTCGATTCATGCAGCACCTTCTCTTGCGAGGGTGGTTCCGTGATTCAGGCTCCACTCCGTAAGGATGCGGTTTGAGATGGGAATTGAAATGCAGATGCTGGGGACAGCTGCTGGCTGGCCCGGGCAGGACCATGCCCTGTTCCGGGTGGGATCTGGGGGATGCTGAGAGCAGGCGCCGCTCCTGGCGTCTTCCTGCAGGGCCGGGTCGTTGCTCATCACCTGTTACTTGGGGGAAAAAGCACCTGAGTTTGGTCAAAGAGGTGCTGTTTTTTTAACCCAGTGGTGTTTAATGTCAAAACCGGGGAAGCTGCTGGAGTGCTGCAGGGGCTTCGCTCCAGGTTCCCCCTGTACAAGCGGCTCCTCCTGGCACGGCCGGAGCTGGGGCTCCCCGCGCTCACCTGAGACTTTAAAATGTGTTTTACTGACCTTGTAAATCCACCTTCCTGCTTTTCTGTTTTACGATGGAGATGAGCAGCTCACGTAGCAGGTCGCGATGCCCAGGCGGAAAACGGAGGAAGGAATGGTTTGGAGAACGAGACGTTAATTGTTAATGATTTCACAGCTGGGTTTGGCCGCGGGGCCGGGGCAGGTGCTGAGCCGCGGCGGGGACAGCTCGCGGGGGCTTGGAGACGCGTTACAGCGGCTGCAGGGGCTTCGGGCACTGCCTGGCGTTTGCGTAACTTGCATAAGGAAAGAAAAGTGTTTCTAAGTAACGATTACTTTTAAAAGGTTTGCCTTTATTTTTCCATTAAAAATAAAAAACTGTAAATGTAAATTATTCTAATGGCTTTTGGGGTGTGGTGTTTTTTTTTTTAATTTCTTAATTAGCTCTTGCAAAAGAAATGCATCGTAAAAGGCGCCTGCTTTGAAACCAGCCCTGGCGAGGCGTAAGAGAGTTTTCAAGGGAAATGAGTGCAGGCTTTTTTTTTGCCTTTTTTTTTTTGTTTGTTTTGTTTTTTTTTTTGTTTGTTTGGGTTTTTTTGGTTTTTTTGTTTGTGTTTTTCCTCCTCTTTCCCATTTCGCAGCCCTGTCTCCTGGCGGTGCCCCGGTGCCGGGGTGGCAGAGCCGCGGTGCCCGTGTCACCCAGCCCCTTGTCACCCAGCCGTGCCCTTGCACGGTGCCACCGTCCCTCCTGCCCGGCAGTGACCCTCTGAGCTGGAGCTCTGTCCTGCTGCCTTGGAAAGGGTTTTTAGCACGTTTTCATTAATTTTTAAGTGTTAATGGTGTCTGTCACGGTGTTGAAATCTGATTGTATTATTTGATTTGCTGTTTTGCACAGCCGTCGTGCAGCTCACCGTCCCCTTTGTCACGGGTTCGTTCCAGTCCCGTCCCTGTCCGTCCCGTTTCCCCCCCCAGCCCCGAGCTCCCTTGGTCTGATTTTTGTTAAACCTTTCTTAAAAATTAAATCTGAACTTTGGCTGAAGTATGAAGTTGTTTTCTTGAAATTTAGGACTGACTTAAATATTTGTGCTGCTGTTTTTTTTACGCCGAACTGCTGATGGCCACCCACTGTCCCAGGGAGGGCCGGCACCCGCTGCAGCCGGAGGGGCCGAGGTCCCGGGGCACCGCACGCCGCCTGCCAGAACTGGCCCCACGGCCTCCTGCCGGCCCGGCCGAGCCCCAGCGAGGAGGAACCTGGTGTTATTTGGCAGCAAAACTGGGTGCGAGTCGCCGGCAGCGGAGGGTGGGGAGAGACCGCTGGGAACACGCTGCCAGGGCACCCCCGGGGGGTCCCTTCCCCAGCACCGACAGCCCCCGAGGATCCCGCTTCAAGGGGAGAATCCCCAACGGGCTGCGTTTACAGACAGCGAGTGATCGGATGCACAAAAGCAAACAGTGAGTGGTTTTTTTAAAAAAGAACAGAAAAACCCACCCGCCACCAAGCCAGCCCCGGGCCTTCGCGCTGCTGAAAGCTCCGGGTGTTCACCTGCAAAATACCACTGTTCGTGGGAAAAGAAACCCTAAAAGTGCCCCAAAAAGCCCCCTCTGGCTTCCTGTGTAGTAGTGTAAATAGTTTATTTGATCTTATGGCAGGAACAGACCAGGATAGTAACATGAACTGCTTTTATAAAACACTTCTAATATTGCTAAGAAGCAGGTCTAGTACTAGAAAAATATTAAAGAGAACATGCCAGCGTCAGAGTTAGTTGTACGATAATTTTTCTCTTCAATTAAAAAAATACCTTCGAGCTTAAGAATGTGAGAGCTAGTGCTTTTAACCATTTGCCTAACAACTTATTTATTTAAATTAACTGTCAACTTTTCTTAGGCGGATTGAAGTCCTCTCCTGTCGCCGCCGGCGCAGGGGGCGACGTGGCATGTTCCCTTTGGCGCGGCGGGTCCACGGGGCTGTAAATGCAAGAAGGTGCCAGTTTTTAAAGGAAACATCCTGTAAATAATAGGTAAGCAGAGGTCAATGTGGTAACTGAGCCCCAAACTGTCCATTTAGTTAAATATAAAAACAAAAACTATAAGTTAAAATAACATTCAGATTGTATAGCACAGGCTGATGCATTATTTTTTTTTTTTTTTAAACACTATTTACAATATTACCCGGAGGCTGAAGTGGGAATAAAAGAGAAGTGTAAAAACCATAAAAAACTGCACCAATTTTGTAGCAAAATATCTGTACATTTAAAAACAGATTATCGTATAACTACACATTATCCAAGGGGGAAAAAAAAAAAAAGGGACCTTCACCAGTGGTTCACGTAAGCACAACATAAAAGAAAAAGAAATTCAGTGGTTAAATACTATACAATAAACTTTACAATTAACATATTGATGCAGTGAGACCAGGGCAGGTGAGCTGGAAGCAGAATGTATCTGGGAAAAGTACAAATTTCTCTTCCGTCCAGTCGGTCGCCGCGGAGAGGCTGGTGTGCGCCGCCCGCACCAGTTCGGCGGCGTTTTGCTGCGCTGGGATACTGGTGCGCGGGGCGGGGGGGGGGGGGGTGTCATTTTGCTAAAAGTGAGTCTCACGTCCCTTTTTAAGCTTTAAAAATGCAACGTACAACCTACAACCTATCGGGATTTTCAGGCCGGGCTTCCCTTCGCCGCCCCAGCGGGGAATTGGGATTGTCCAAGGAAGTGGAGCCGGCGCAGGGCGTTGACCCCCCCGGCGCAGGGCACGGGATGCTCCTCTGGGCGAGCGACTGAGCCGCAGCGCGCCTCGGATGCCTAACACTGACTACCGAGCTGTTAATGCCTTAGTGCTAATTAATAAATAGGTTGTTATTTGAAAGCTGCCTCCAGCTGAAGACCGTGGGCCGTGCCTCGGCCACCCCCGCGCCCAACGGCACAACCCCCGGGTGACGCCTCCTGCTCGACGCGTGGGATCACCGACGTCCGTGGAATGATGCTGGGGGGGGCGTCTGTGGGTGGTGGGGAAGGTACGGGTCTCCTCTTGGCATTATTTCCGTATTATATATAGAGAAAGCCCTTAAGTGTCTTCCTTTTTAAGAAAAACCCAAACAAAACAACCCACACAGAAGGCAGTGAGTGCAGCCGAAGCCAAGGCCACCCCTCGGCGGCAGCAGGGAACGCACGGAGACGCGGAGCACGTCCAACATCACCAGTTTACCACCAGTCGGGATGCAGGTCAGGTCCGCAGGAGACCAGTCGCTAAACTTTCCTATCAGCAAACCAAACTAAACCCCCACCCCCCCTCAAAAGAAAACCCACAACATGTATTTTACATTTTGGTTACAAATACTGAATAATGTATTGGCGTAAAAAGATACCCAATCAAATCAAGTCCTATTGCTTTGATTAATTTGAGCAGGTACTTCAATTTTAGGCACTTGTTAGCTACGGTTGAGTGGAGAGCCCAGCGCTGCCGTTCCTATGCATTTTTCTAGGTCTTTGAGCCCTTCAGAAGGTGAATTTTACTGTTCCCAAGGCCGTAAATGAGCGGCAGAAGACAAGAGTTGCCAGGGACAAGGTCTGATTCGAGCACCCCCTTCTCCTCGCCGCCCGCAGGCCTCCAGCTCACATGGTGATCTCCGCACCGTTGGCAGAGCGCAAGTTCTGATCATCAAAGCGCCGCCGGACACTTCTCCTCACCGCGTCGGCCCGTCGGTACGGCTGGTTTCGAAGATCTGGGGAGGGAGAGGAGAGCGGCGTCGGTCAGCAGGCAGGGCTGGCCCCGCGCACGCACCCGCACACAGACACCCACGCAGCCGAGAGAGGGACAGTCCTGCTGGAAGCCAATCAAAGCAGCTTGTGGTAGGAACAGGAGAAGGGGCTTCGACCCAACCAGAGCAGGAGGGAGCAAATGCCGACGTGCCCTTCCACTACGCGCCCAAGCAGCAGGTAATGCTGGCGAAATGCTGGTGGAGCTAAATGGAGTTCTGCCCCCCAGGGAGCGTGAGCGTCCCCCCGCCCGCGGGCTGCGAGTGTCCATCGATGGCCACGGGGACGGCACCAGCGACTGGAACCGGTCTGCCTGACCCGTGCCCCGGTCCTCCTCGCAGCCTCCCAAGGAGCTTTCTGGAGCGGGAGGAAGCTCACGGGAGACGTGTGACCCAGTGTCTGGTGACACACGGGGGGGTCTCTGCTCCCCAAATCCCCCCCGAGTCTATGAGTCTGTGACTGAAAGAGGGGCCCTGAGCAAAAGCCGCTGGTCCCCTTGCTGCCGTCCTGCCCCACTGCCACCAGCTCGCCCGGCTGCAGAGATGCTGTTAGACAAGGCAGCGGAGCCACCAACCCCCTCCCTCCTCCTCCTCTTCCTCCTCCTCCTCCCGGCCGGCAGCAAAGCCCGGCCCGACCCGCTCTGCTGCTGCTGGCGCTGGGGGGGCAGAGGAGGGAACACGGAGCATGCGATGGATCAAACAGCGGAGAAAGCGGGAGATGGACGTGCTGATGAAGGCCTGTGTTACATGTGCTGTTACATGGGTTACACGTGCTGTTGCATGTGCTGTTACATGTGTGGCTACGACATAACGAGCACACTTGGTACGCCTGAAGACTAATCCGAATTAAAATCTTTCTCTCCTGGAAAACAAATTTGCGTTGGACTGGGCAAACCCTCCCTCAAATTTCCTGACTGACTTAATGTCCTGGTTTAAATACAGCCCCCAAACTTCTCCGCTCCTGCTGTACCCCAGCAGAAGGGGCCTCTGCTCGAGCTGCTGGTTGTCCATCGCTAACGACCTGTTCAGTGGCCGCAGCGGGACCGAGACGGGGCAGCAGAACATCCAGGGAACTACGGGGCTGGAATAATCTGGGGAGAAGGACTGCTACCTCAGGCTGCGCTTGGAAGAAAAAGGGCCAAAATGGAGAGAGTATGAAGATGGTCACCAGGGATCCCCCACACCACGGAGGGTGGAAATAATGGGTCTCGGTCCCCACGGGCCCTGGGGCTCTCACCAGTATTAGCTCAGCCACACCTACCCCCAGGCTGCCTGGCATACAGAGAGAGGAGGAAGCTAAGTAAAAAGTGATGCTTGCCAGCTCTGTGTATCCTCCACCACCGGTGTGCTAGAAGAAATCCTTACCCTCGAGTGAACATTTGGAAATTTAGTGATATTATTCTTCTTTAGGGCTAAACAGAAAAAAAAACAAAAACAAAACAAAACACAAAATGATGGTTAAGTAAAAAAATGGGATGGGAAATGAAGAGCAAGTCAACTCAGCGTTCACAACTCCCAGGCACGGTGGCCACCAGAGCAAGAGGGGAAAGGCCGAGGTGGGAGAGGAGTGAGGCGTGGAGAGGACAGGAGAGGAGAGGAGAGGAGAGGAGAGGACAGGAGAGGACAGGAGAGGACAGGAGGGCCACCCTCGCCTCTCGCTAACCAGACTCCAAGCTGCTTTGAAGATTGGCTCCAGGAAGGTAATACAGCAAGTTAACTCGAAAGAGCAAATAACCGTTGAGCTGATTATATAGTTTGCGATTTTATTAGAAGCATTCATAAAAATACACATCACAAAACTCAAACACTGTTGTCTTCTTAAGCCGCTGGGTCCTTAATTCAAGACAACAGTGTTAACACATGCGGGTTAAACACACCCTTCTTACGCTTTACACCACACGATGTAAATTGCTCAGTTCCATGTCAAGCTTTTCGCCGTGACGGTTTCCGTGGTTCTGAGGGTTCCCCAGCTCCGCTCCTTCCCTCTCCCCCCGCTGCCGTACCCAGCCCTTCCCCAGCACCGCACAAAGCCCCAGGGAACTGGAACCGGTGGGTGCTCACTAAAAATCTCCGATTTTATTCAGATAACGTTGGCATGGAACTGAAGAAAAGTTAAATATGGATGTGACCGAATGAGAAAAGATTTTACGCTGTTCATCGTCTCCCGTATCTCACATGCAGACATGCAGGTGCTGGTTAAGAAGTCTAGAACAGAACATTCCTCGCAGAGGACGTGCGTTATTACAGACAACCCTTCCACGCCAGAGAGCGAACCCCAGGAGAGTCCCCCTTTGTTCATGCAGCCCGTAATTCCGCTTTGGCATACAGCTGATGGATTACATGCATCTTCCACAGGCAGCCTGGCATACAGGGAGAGATCTGTAGGCCAGAAGAGATGCCATAGAAAAGCCAAGTGAACCGTCACTTTTTGACTGCATTTGATCTCCTCGGCCTTGTGAAACGGCAGGAAACCTGTGCCGAATCCACCGTGACTCCCACCACTTGCTGTTCTATGGCACTGGGCAGGAGAGATGCCGCAAGGACGGCCAAAAGCATCAAGCGCAAAGTCGATGGGATGGAATCTAAAGTTACTGGAACACGAGAACATGCAACGGAGGTGACATAAATACAACTGCAGGTGGACGCTGGACATTACTACACACTCAACATTCACATGATCCTGGCTGAGATCCGTACAAATGGAGAAGTGTCAAAAATCTACAGCAACCTTTCTTTTGTCTAAGAGCATCAGATGTGAAAGAGGAATAGTTTAGTAATGGAATTCCTCAGTGAGAACAGGTTCGCAGAAAAACCGAGAGCCCCGCTTGGCGGTTCGAGCGGTAAAGGGCACAGTCTTCAGCACTGCATGGGAATAACAACAGCCAAACAGACAAACAGAGCCGTGAGAAGCCGATCGGTCGCATTAGTACAGTGTTAGTGCTCGGTTACGGACACCCAGGGACGGTTTCACGCCTTCCAACCAGCTGCCTAATCCCACTGCACTCCAGCAGGCTTCGGCAGCCCGGGGCCTGAGTAAGTCTTTCCTATAGTACCTCTTTTTCAATGGTTCTGAGGGACTGCTGCTAAACGTGCTCCAGGAAAGGGTGTGCTGTCAGACAGACCCTCCTCGGATCAGCAGAGCTCTTCCCTGCAGCTGACGAGGCACTAGCCGATTTAAAACCACAATTTCCGTCATTTCCATACCATTAACAGCGATCTCATGGGCTGTCTTCAACTGACCTCCGTCCCACCTGACCTTCTGTGCCTAACCTTTATTATTACGTGGCTTCAGGCCCCCAGAGACACCCCCGTAATGGGAATTACGAGGCACAGGACCACAGGAGATGGTGAATTGGAGCCTGGCACTGCCTGCACTGCACTGCCCTTTGCGTGTGCATGGTCCACTGCCACACCAGCTCTTCCTCGCACAGAGCAGGAGAACCCCTTCACCGGTTAAACAAGCTTCCAGGAGTCGGAAGGAGTTGTAGTAGCAGTAACAGATTAGATATTATAGCGGCTCTGCCCTTTAAATAAAGAATACTATCTTAGGAAGCTATGAATCAAGTTTAAAAAGAGTTGCGAAAGCTTCAAGCATTCCAGCCCTGTCATCTAGTTGGGCAAAAATTCCCTGGCTTTCCTTAGTGAGTGGTAAAACAGCTCTCCTCCCCTCCTGCAGGAAAAACTCCCGTGGAAAACATTCAGGAGGAGCAGCCAAGGAAATTCTGCCCAAAGACCTTTTTTTGAGCTTCTGTGCAATGGAAACAAAGTACTGTAAAGCTATTGAGGAGTTAAAATCAGGTTCCCTTCACACCACAGGTGAAGAACATGCAGTAAAGTGGAATTACTGCAATCAGAGCAGCTGTAGAGATTAAAAATGGTTTGACTCCTGAGCAAAATGCGGTTTAGAAGGCAGCTCTTTTTATCAGCAAGTATCTGCACCAAAGTCCTGACTGTCCCTGGCTCCGACAGGGTTCTGCCCCTCTCCCTCCAGCCCCAGGCCGGGCTCGGGGCAGACTCTGCCCACCACACTGAGAAGCAGTAAAACCAGAAGCAGTTTAGGGCCGTAAATCATTCAGGTTGGACTAAATGATTTTCCGTAACTATGCAATAATGCGGTGCAATTACGGTTAGTACATTTTAATGAAAACGTAAGGCTCTTAATAATGTTAAACGTCCATCATTCATTCAATTTACGGGGAAAAAAAAAACGTTTCTGGGAAAGATTTGCAGGGCATGCACATCCCCGGCGGAGCACCCGCAGAGATCGGGCACTGAACTGGCTACTCTAAAGGTCAGCGGCCGAGCCCGTCCCCGCATGCTGGAAGAGAAGAACTAAGAAACAGAGCGTGTGCCCGAGGTCTGCGCGCGCGGCCTCGGCAGCGACACGTGCAGGCAGGTTACCGGGGTTTGTTTGTTCCACACCATTAGCAAAAGTTTCTATACTCAATTCGCGTCATATCAACAACGTCCTACACTGGGCTCGACTAACACTTTTTTAAGAGGTTCACGAAGCACTTACAATAGCTACTAGGCAGATAAACGTTTTTATCCTTTGTGAAAGGGCCTCAGATTAGGGAACAAAAGGCGTTTACCTGTTATAATGTCTTCAATAGCACCGTCCTTCCCTTCGTACACGTGCCTGTTATCCTTGACTTGCCGCCGTCGGAGCTCTGCAATCAGCTCCTGCTGCTGCCGCTTTGTTTTATGTGAAGGAGACTGCAAGCGAAGAAGAGAGGACTTGGAAGGACCGAAGAGAGGAGGACTGAAGAAGAGAGGACCCTGCTCCTCTCTTCCTGAACATGAAACACCAGCTGATCCCACCGGGAGCAACCAGCAAACAGCAACTGCCAGTTTTCTGCCCAGTTTTGCAAGATGGGGAAAACACACGCGTGCGGTTATCCCATGTCCCACGGAGAGGACAGGCAGGGCCGCACGTTAACGTGGCTGCCAGGCTGCTTCTCTTTCTTACATTTCCAATCTACTTCCAAGCCCCCTCATCGCTTGGAACTGGAGCTCCAAGCTCTTCCCTCTGAAAAGCACTAGGGGAACAAGGAGAAGGGGCTCTCCTTCCCAGGGAAAAAGCTTGGCTGGGATTAAAGATCCCAACAAGAGCTGGGGGAAGCGGCACCAGCCAATAAAGTGGCTGTTTTGGAGCCATGGGAATCTTTCTCTTTCAAATCTGAAGTGTTACCTCAGAAAAAAAAGAAAACACGTCAGGAAAATTCCTATAAAATGATAACGTGGGGCTCAGTCCTGCTGCCATGCGGGGCACGGAGCTGGAGATCTGGGAAGGGTCTGGGGAGGATGGTTCCTTGTCCCTGTGAGCAACGGGAGGCTCCGTGCACTGAACACCGATGGGGTTTTATCAGATACAAGGCCAGAGAAGAACAAAGTTTAGCGAATGCCAATGTGGACAAGGTGGTTTTCTGTCTGTTCAGCTTCTTGTAATTTCACACACTTCAGCAGCAGCAGAACCACACACCGCAACTCTTTCAGCTTATTTCAGTTTTCTCCACATAAGGGAAAAAGCTTGCAGCGACTCTATTTCTAGGCAACTGTAAGTTGGGCAACCGAAGTTCTTACACAGAGCTGAGGTTTCTGAACTATCAGGAAAACACAGGAACACGATGGCTCCTGCCTGCGCGACCGATCTGTTTCCTACCTTTTGGTCTTGTTGCTCCATCAATGCTTCCTGCTCCATAAGTTTTTCCATTAAGGCCTGCTCCTGTTTTTTTCTCAACTCATTCTCCTCTTCTGCTTGCTATTTGTCACAAAAAAAGCACAGGTTAGAGCTTCCCATCGCTATAGGGAACCTAAATATTACAAATGAGTAATGCTATCAGTTGCTCCCACGGGGCTCTCCCAGGACGCAAGATCAGGTGGAGCAATTTAGCTGCCTCTGGACAAACTGGGCTGGGAGAGACCTTCCTCAGTCACACAAACCACCCTCTCCCAGTCCCGAAAGTCAGGGTTAAAGGTGCAAGTGGCCACCCAGACATTCAATTTCTGAGGATTCCTCCAGCATCTCAGACAGCCGTGTTGTCTTTCAGCCCTGAAAATAATCCTAAACCAACTCTTTGTGCTGCCCCGGGCTGGTGTTGCTGTCGGGGATGGCTCACATTGCATCAAAGCTAGAGGGAGCCACAGGCCGTTCTGTTGGGAGCCCGGCGCCACCCAGGTACCAAACCGGGTTCAGAAGGACAGAAGAGGAGAGGAGGATGCTCCTGTTTACCTTGTAGGCTTTCACAAACCGGACAAACACTGGGAAAAAGACCGAGGGGGGTGTTGTCTTGGGATTCTCCCCAAAGTACTTCACAGCATCATCAAAGGCATCCTACAAAAAGCACAGATTTACCGAGTTGCACATATTTCAAGAAAAACTCACCATCCATTACCCCAGTATTCAGTGTAAAGGGTCTGGATTTCCTCTGCCTGTGAAACCCTTGGCTCAGACCAGCACGGCTACGTCTGGCCCTTGAGCTCAGCAACAAACCCACAACATCGCTGCACCTTCTCCTCCCGGCTGTGTATATAAAGCATGTCCTTTGCTCACTGTGTCACTCACACCCTCTTGCCAAACTCCATGGATAAAGAAATACCTGGGCTATTTTGGCGTCATCCTGCAGTTTCTTTAGCTTCCCTTCGTTGTTCTGAATGAACTCCTTCAGCATGGTGTTGTGGTCGTGCATGGTGTACTCGCGCTTCGTCAGATCCAGGCCCCTCTGCAGCTCCTTCACGTCCAAGAGGACATTTTCAAGAGACACTAGGAAATAAAACACAAATGCTGCATCCCTCCTGCTCCACAAGCACCCAAACCCACATCTTGAACAATTCCCCATGGAAAAGAGCCCCCAGAGCCCACGTGTGGTGTGCCGTGAAGTCCCCTGCACGGCATACATGCCACCCCTGCTGGCCAGGCACAGGAGGGTGACGGTACCTGCAGCAGCCTTCTCCACGTAATGAAGTTCGTTGTAAAAGAGGGAAACGTGCTGGTACTTCTCCTTGACCACATTTGAAATATAGTGCAGCAGGGTCTGCTTTCGGTCTGTTGACTTTGTTTCCAGGAGCTGGGGAGAGAAGGCAAAGAGATCGGCGGGTGGAGGTGCTGCTGGCCCCAAGCAAAGCGACACAACCGGTGCTCGCCTTTCCTTGGTGTTTCTCCATCTGATAGGGATGGCCATAAAAGCTCATTTAAGCATTTAGCGGGTGGTTTTCAAGCTGTGCTCTGCAGAGCCTGTAAAGGCACAAGCCTTCTCCTAAGCAGCTCCCCAAAACAAGGATAAGCAAAGCAAACTCATTCTGCCTGGCAGGGGGCAGCTTCCCCGCTGCCGCTCTCTGCTTTCGCCGGCTGGAAAGCACCGGCCGAGTGTCCCAGCAGCCACTCACCACGTACATGAAATGCGTTCCCACCTGGTCCCCACGGGGCACCGCTGCTTTACTTACCAGGTCTAAACTCTGTAGCTTAAATCCATACACAGCTCCCCGTTTACTGCTGTTCATGTAGTTTCCAAGAGCCAAGATTATCTGCCGGGACGAAACAGAGCAGAGTGTGAATTTTCAGGACAAAGCCACAGCGCTTGAGAACCCTCTGGAAGGGAAGGAGAGCTGGTGTGTCCGCAGCCAGGTCTGCTTTCAGCACACATGAGGGTGAGTGGGTGAGCTATGGAACGTATCTAAAATCAGACCTACCTCCAGTATTTTCTTAAGCTTTTGGGATGACTTTATTGAGACGGATGCAGCTATTATTGCATGAAGTTGCTGCAGATAAACACAGGAAGAGCTTTGGTTAATGCCCATCCAACCCAAGAGTAAAATTAAAACCTAAAAACTCACATTCTGAAAAAAGCCTCTCATTTTTCATGCATACCATGGGCCCTGGCCTGTACGTTATCCTGCTCTGACATGTCAGGATTTCAAGTAATTCACCTGCACCGCAGATTTACCACGCTCAGGTGTGGTTGGGTAGAAGTGTATATTTACATTTCAACCAATGCGACTGTGAAAGATGCATCAGGTAGAATGGGAAACACTTCAAAGAGCCCATGGACCAGCACTGATCATAACTTTCCCTGATGATACAAACAACTAGATTTTCATTTAAACCAGTTTTAAACTTTACAGGGTAAAGGAACGGGATGGCACGGAGCAGCCCAGGCTACAAGCTGCCACACAAACAGCACCTGGGATATTGCAGTCACCGATACATGAAAATATAGCTAGAAAACCACTTCTTCATTTGCGTGTTTCTCATCCTGTCCCCATGAACCTCAGAGTCACCCCGTGCCACTCAAACCAACCCTCTGTCTTAGAAAAATTCCAGTCTCTATAACCTTCACCGACTGCCCCACACCAGCGCGTGGCCACAATGCTCCCCACAAGGTGGCCTCCGCCACAGAGCGCAGCCCCCAAGGGCAGCCGGAGCCCCCGGGAAGCCCCAGTCCCCACACAGCCAAGGCATTGCCCCCGTGTCACCATGACTGTCCCTCATTCACCGGGGTCAGCATCTGGATGCTTTCTGCAAAGTTGCCTATAAACGCCATGATGGTCATCTTCTGCATGAGCCTCTCGATCTTGCTGAACTGCATCATGAACCGGTCTTCGTCAGACAGGTTCTCGATGGGTTTCCTTTCCCGCTCGTAGAGCCGCAGCACTTTGACTTCATTCTCGGTGGGCAGGAACCGCATGAGGCATTCAACAAAATCCACTGGCAATGTCTTCAGGTCAAACCTGGGTGATAACAAACCAGAAGAAGTGGCGTTACAACAAGGCTCTACACAAAATGATGGAAAAGTAATGGAAGCGAGAAAGCTGCCACAGATATGCGTGGCCAGCAGGTGGAGGGAGGTCATCCTCCCCCTCGGCTCTGCTCTGCTCTGCTCTGCCCTGGGGGGGCCACAGCTGCAGCACTGGGACCAGTTCTGGGCTCCCCAGTTCCAGAAGGACGCGGAACTGCTGGAGAGAGTCCAGCGGAGGCTGCGGAGATGCTGAGGGACCGGAGCATCTCTGTGCCGAGGAAAGGCGGAGAGCCCTGGGGCTGTTCCGCTGGAGAGGAGCCGGCTGAGGGGGGAGCTCAGCAATGCTCAGCCAGAGCTACAGGGCGGGGGGCGAGAGCGTGGGGCCAGACTCTGCTCAGTGGTGCCCGGGGACAGGGCAAGGGGCAACGGGCACAAGCTGGGACACGGGAAATTCCATCTCCACAGGAGGGAAAACTCCTGTCCTGGGAGGGGGCCCGAGCCCTGGCCCAGGCTGCCCAGAGAGGTGTGGAGGCTCCTGCTCTGCAGAGATCCCAAACCCGCCTGGACGCGTTCCTGCCCCACTGCTCCGGGGGACCCTGCTCTGCCAGGGGCTGGGCTGGGTGATCTCCAGAGAGCACCTTCCAAACCCTGCCAGTCTGGGATTCTGGGATTCCTGTGTTACTCAGCTACACGTGAGCCTGAGTCAGTAACACAATGAGAAATTATAAAGATGCTCTGGGCTCACTCCTGCTCGTGCTGCCCTGGCTGGGGGTGGGGGGCACAGTCCTGCACATGAACATGTGAGGAAGGTCACTGTGCTGCTGTCAATGGCGCTGCTGGGCATCTTGTTTCTGTTTTCAAAGACATGGCCATTCCCCCCACCCCTCCATGGCCACACCTTTTATCAGAGAAGATATGTGGGGAGGAGCAAATAGTAGTTTTAGTTAATTAGTCCAGAGCCCTGTAAACCCCAGCTGCTGAACCTGCCTCAGAGGGCAGCAGGTTCGGGTCACCCTCCTCACCAGCCCGAAGGGACCCAGCACTCCTGGGTCTGCCGCGTACCTCGGGCACACCAGCACCACACCGGGGTTTGGCACTGCCTGGGGCCACTACATAAACCTAATTCTATGCAAAGGCCTTGCAGTGCACTCAGACTAAAGCCACGCTTTATGGAGCAAACTAAAATAGTTGCCTCTTCCCGAAACTCTGGCTTTGGAGTGTTCATTGTAACACAAAGTGCTGTACAAACAGGACGAGAGATGCAGTATGCAATGGCACGCTGTGGATATACATGAATTACCTTCTCTAATATAAGAAGTGTTAACTTGTTATGCCTAAATAGCGATACAGCAACATAAAACTGCAAGTTTTTCATTTTAGTTCAAGGGAATCTGATTTCTGGGTTCAGAACGGTTCCATCCTTACTCCTGGATTTTTTCCAGATGCAAAAACATTTACATCAACTGCCAATTCAAAACCATGCCACTTCCCAAAATCACAGTAAATCTTAAACATGATTTCTTTGCTGACAAGTGTTTTACTTACACGTGAATAGCTTTGCATATTTCATCTGCTGTCTTTCCAGCTTTTCTTAAAGTAATGGCAAGATTTTTGGCCCTGTTGGCATCCAGTAACGTGACTTTGTTTGACCCTTTCTGAGTTATCTTCTGCTTGCTTGAAGTAAGATCAATGGCTGGACCTTGGGCTTTTGTTTTGAATATTTCTTCAAATTCATCCACATTTAAATCCTAAAAAGGAAAGAAAATGATTTATCCCTCCTGCAGCAAACACTAAAGCCCGCGCTGCCTGCGCCAGGACTGCAGTACAAACCCTGCGACGCTGCGACTACAGCAGAGAACTTGGATCAGGCTGCAGGATCTAACGAACACGTGCTCCCGAGTTAGTGATCGGGAAATCTGGCCTCCACCCCCAACAGCCCCATACACGTTCAGGAGCTCAGAAGGAGAATGCCCGTATTAGCACTCAGGCTTTATCCAGCCACGCGACGCTCCAGGGCACGGGGAGCGTGCACGACCTGCATGCTCAGCTCCGGTCGGTGCTGCTTTAGGCTTCCTTGCCTGGCACGCAGCCACCCACCCAAGCCCAACTCCTCCACACCGGACCAGCAACTTTAGGGTGGGAAAAATGCATCTTCCTCATCTTGGCTGATCTGTTTTACATGCTGGAGGGAAGGGATGCCATCCAGAGGGACCTGGACAGGCTGGAGAGGTGGGCACATGCCAACCTCATGAAGTTCAACAAGGCCAAGTGCAAGGTCCTGCACATGAGTCGGGGCAATCCCAAGCACAAATCCAGGCTGGGTGGAAGACGGATGGAGAGCAGCCCTGAGGAAAAGGATTTGGGGGTGTTGGTGGATGAGAAGCTCAACACAAGCCAGCAACGTGCACTGGCAGCCCAGAAACCCCCCCGCAGCCTGGGCTGCATCCCCAGCAGCGTGGGCAGCAGGGCAAGAGGGGGGGGATTCTGCCCCTCTGCTCCGCTCTGTGAGACCCCCCTGCAGTGCTGCCTCCAGCGCTGGGGCACCAACAGCAGAAGGACACGGAGCTGTTGGAGCAGGGCCAGAGGAGGCCCCGGAGATGCTGGGAGGGCTGGAGCCCCTCTGCTGTGGGGACAGGCTGAGAGAGCTGGGGGGGTTCAGCCTGGAGAAGAGAAGGCTCCGGGGAGACCTTCCAGCCCCTTCCAGGCCCTAAAGGGGCTCCAGGAAAGCTGGGGAGGGACTCTGGATCAGGGAGGGGAGCCATGGGACGAGGGGGAACCCTTTTACACTGGAAGAGGGGAGATTTAGATGAGATGCCCCTTCCCTGGAGGTGTTCAAGGCCAGGTTGGATGGGGCTTGGAGCAACCTGGGCTAGTGGGAGGTGTCCCTGCCGAGGGCATGGGGGTTGGAATTGGATGATCCTTAAGGTCCCTTCCAACACTAACCATTCTGTGATTCTATGAAACAAATGCACATAACAGGCATGTACCCTTTATAATCAGTACCACCAGCTACCATCCCTAATTCTCAACCAAGGTGCTCGTGCTGAACCTACTGGGTACCAGGGGCCACTGGATGAGCTGTTTGCCAAAATAATTCCTGCAATTTATCCCTGCAAAGACTGACATTCACTTGTGTTACAGACAGAAGTGGGAGGCAGGAGGCAGCAAGCAGCACTCATACCTCTAGGATCCTTTCGTCATCTATTTCGTTGAAGACTGTCCCATTGATCTGGTTGGGTTTGAGGGCGACCCAGTTGAACACCGGCATGCGGAACTTGGTCTTGATCGGCTTCTTGATTTTCACAGCTAAAGACAGCAGAGGAGAGGAAATGACAAATTCCCCAACCGCTGAAAAACACCCCGCGTGCCCAGACTGCAGCTTTCGAGTCGGCATTTCAGCACTGGGGGAAGAACTGGCCAGAGCTAAATTATCACACTGGAAAGCCTGGAAAAATCGTGCTGCCCTGCCAGGCAAAGAGGACCGAGACGCTTCCATCCAACCCCCAGCCTCTGCAGAACGGCACCCAATGCCAGAGGCTGTGAAAACTTCACTAAGGGAAATGTGTTATTACTTTATTACCGCATGTTGTCTGGATTGATTTAAAAGCCCAGACTATTTTTAAACGCTACAGAAAATGGAGAGAGTGGTCGAATTTAACCCTGTCCTGCTGGCTGCAGAGCCACGTGCAGCCGGGTCTGTCATCTGTGTCACAACACTAACACACAACAGGTGACAAGAAGGAAAAAAGCCCCTTTCCCAAGGTTTTGGTAGAGGGAATGGGCCCTCCCAATGCCTGCTGCGATGGGGCAGTGCTGCTTCTCCCCAGGTTTGTCTTTTAAAGCAAAAGGGGGTGGGCTGCAGTGCACGTGAGCTTTCACATGGTTGAAATAACAGGTTTAATCTTCTTGTGCTGTGCAGAACCAGTGAACGATTTAGTAACTTACCCAGAGAAGCTACGAAAATGAAGACTGACTACTCTCATTAATGTTTGAACAGAGTACAAAAAAGGAGTATTGGAGCAAGGAAAACACCACTTTTCTATTCCTAACAGGTACATGAATGATTTCTGTAATTCAGTTCTCATTTCTTTGTATCTTGATGTAAACACCAAGCTGTTAGTTGCTACAAAATCAGGATGTTCACTGAAGCGTTTTGCTCCCGAATTGCTTAGAAAATAAATGGTTTCTTTCCAAGCTGCAAATGTGAAACAGAAACCCTGGTCCTTCCTCTCCAGTGCTGGAAGAAGGAGCAGGGGGTCAGTGGCAGAGGAGTGCAGGGGACAGCCCCGGGACACAGGGTCACCGCTGCCCCCGGCCGAGGAGGGATCTCGTTCGCTTTGGTTCAGCCCGGCGTTTGCTCCTGACTCTGCCTACCCTGCACTCGAAGCAAGAGCAATCTCACTCCATATTCGATGCTCTGCAGAGATGCTAGATTCTCCCCCCTCGGCTTCAGAAGATGGCTGGGTTCCCAAGTTGCAAAGCACTTCAGCAAATAATTATTTTAATTTCCCCTAACCATTCTGTATGTATGGTTCTGCTAGGAAAGAGGTGACCAATTTCAGGGGACAGTCCTGCTGCGCACCGGAGTTGGGCGAATGCTGAAAACGTTTCTCTCGCTTTGTCATTCCACTTCTAGAACAAGAATCGAGTTGGGTGTCATGTCCCTTTCATGCTCGTGCTCATTGTGCAGGGACATCACAGAGAATAAATGACTGGCTGGAGTATTTGCTTGGAACAAAGACCCATAAGTGAGTAACAGGGAACATACACAACATTCAGCTGTGCATTTTGAGAATTATATTTATCCAACTGAAAGACACGAGCACACGTGATCAGCTTTTGCTCATCTAAATTAAACAGTTCTACTCTCTGCTTGATTAATGTGGTTTCTTCAAAATAATTCCTAAAATAAAAAAAAATAAATAGCTTTTTCCATCTGAAATACCCATGAAAAAAAGAACATTTTCCACTTGCGCATACATTAGAATAGATTAATAACTGCTCCTGGGTTATTTCAGGACAGGAGAGGAAGCTAACTGCTTCACTGGCCAGTTCTGATCAAAATCTCTTAAAATTTCCCTTCCTCCTCTGTCACAGAGCCCTGGCGAGGTGACACCCCCGGGAGCCGTGCCGCAGTGGGGACGGCTCAAAAGAAACCGCGCGTCTTAATTCCTTGCTGAAGTGCTTTGCTGAATCAGGGCCTGCCGGGTGCCAGCTCCTGACGGCTGGCAGCAGCCCCCAGCTACTGCCTGCTGCGGCCCCCCCTCCCCACCGCCGCCCCCTCGCCCCCACGAGCCCACGGGCACACACAGGGGCACAGCACAGAGGGAAACGCGGGGAGTGGGGGGGGTAAATACTTAGCAGAAAGCAACCTACAGAAGAGCTTGATTGGCCCGTCTTACCAGGAAGCAGAAAGAACAGAGAAAAAAATGTTAGTAATGGTCAGAAAAGCAAAATTTGTTATTTCATCGACTCCCCTCTGATCCAGAAGGTTCCTGCCCTAGAAAGGCTCCTTTCTGCGCAGGTATTTTATCAAAAAAAGGCGCTTGCACCCTCCTTCCCTCTCCTAACCCACGGCAGAACAACACATCCCTCCCACCTGCCCCTGGGCATCTCCCCCGAGCGCTCAGCGAGGAGCTCGGCTGCGGGGGCTGGCGCCAGCCGTCAGTGCAGCTCCGAGGAGCCACGCGCGGAAGCAGGGCATGCTCCGCTCCTCCCGTCCCCAATTAATACCGCAAGGACATCGGGCTAAGGACGAGACCACCAGGGCCACATCCTGCACCACTGCCACTCTGCACCGCACGCCGCGGGACCAGGTTTTGCTCGGCCAAACCCACCGGGAGGGATGAGCCCAGAACCTCAGCTGTGTGGCGCCTTTTCTACTTTCTCTTTTTTTTTTGTAATACACTCTGGGACACCCCGGTTCCATGATGCTTTTCGCTTTCAGAAGAAACTTTAAAGGCTGGAATACTTAATCAGTTTTCAAAAAAAAAAAAAAGCTATTAATCAGAGCTCCTCGGTCTCTCTTTCTGGACTCATATCATGCTCTTGAGATTTCCTGGGGGGAGCGGCATGATACCAATTAGCATTTACTTGCTTGGCATATGTCAGAGAGTGCATAAAAACATGATTAAAGACAGTCAGTAAATTTTTCTTCCTTCCAAAAAACGACAAAAAGTTTGCCATTTTTTTGCACAGATATTTCTTCATCAAGTTCTCAGAAGAAATCAAAACCATGAAGCTTTGCGTTTCTTTCAAAACCATATTTTGTTTGCTTAAAGCCAAAAATGATCATGTTTGAAATATACTTTTGGCAACGGCTTTAGTTTCACTGAAGAAACCATCTCTTCCAGACCAAACCAAAAGTGTTTGGTTGATAAATGCTCTTTCCTTTTATAAAGCCCTCTAAGTATAATACCACCAAGAGATAATGGGCGTTATTTAGGCGATTCAGTAATGCAGTCCCACCTCCGAAGCCTGCCTGCTCTAGCCGATGTGCTGAGGAGACACGCGGGTGTCTTACCTGCAAGCCCTGAGTTGAAGACCACGGTGGGAGAGGCTGTCCCAGGCAGGGGGGGTGCCGAGGGCGGGGGTGGTGGGGGCAGTGGAGCCGCAGGAGCCGTCTCCAAAGATGGACCTGGGAGAGGAGGCGGCGGCGGTGGTGGTGGAGGTGGCGGTGGAGGCGGTGGTGGAGGTGGCATTGGCACCGACACAGGACCGTTTTGCACTATGAAATGAAGGAAAGACGAGGTATTATCGTGAAACACTGACCAAAATATCACAAGCACGTGCAGAAGAAGTCACAACATCCACCTTGTCCCCCACCATACACCTGCTCTCCACCACTATACTGGCCCTAGCATTTGCTGGACCCTTCACCAAAGTACTTCAGTGCATTAACACGGGAGGAAACCACCCTAATGAAAGAAGCCTTTTTTTTTTTTTCTGTCAACTGAAGGGCTCAGAAATGGATCAGACAAACACGGGAGCCACCCACGAGTGAAAGTGCTGGGGACCTCAGCACCCTTGGCTGCTCCAAGGGGCCGTGACCTGCAGGCTCATTACAACTGAAGGTGGTTTTGTCAGCGTAAAGCTGCTGGGACTGTCCCCGGCACAACAAACGCCACCTCCAGCTCCCGGCCAGCCCACATCTTGGGGACAAAACGCTTCTTACCTGCCTCAGATGCTGCTGCTAAGGCGGGTAATGGTGGTGGAGGTGGTGGCAATGGTACTGAAGATGTAGCTCCAGCGACTGGTGCAACACACGTGCCAGCCACAGCCTCTGACCCTGCCGGCACCATCCCAGAGGCCAGAGCAACAGGGAGGATAGAGATGTCACCATCACCTTTCTTCTGGATCTTAATGGTTCCCTGCTTCTCCAGTTCATGGATCTTTTTCTCCAGCGTTGATTGTCGTTGGATGGCTTCTTCTTTTTCTTTCACCATTTTTCTCAAGGTGTGAACCTGGGTATTCGCATCTTTGTAGATTTCCTGAGAGCGACGCAGAAACAAGGAGTTTGCACTTGTACTCACAAAACAGAACAGCAATACCAGAAACGGAACAGCCTGACACGGGACGGTCACTGCACCAGGCACTATCTTACGATGAGCTTTGATGCAAACCACATGGCTTTGTTGGCAAGGAAGAATTAATTTGGTGTTTTTCCCCAGCTTGCAGCAAGGCTGCGCGCAGTACTGAGAAATCTCACCTGTGGGCACCAACGCCTGGGGGTGCACAGTTTCCTACCAGCACTTTTTCATGATGTCTCCCATTTCTTATGCTAGTCTTAAACATATAGCAGAGGTATGCCACCTCGATTTTGACTTTAACAGAGAGTATCTGAAGGGTGCTCTACCTATAAGTAGATGTTGGCCTGTGAAGGAAAGTAGGAACAGAGCTCCTGATACAGAGGGGAGAAGCGCCCCATGTTGGGACAATGTTTAGGCTGAAGTTAGTTAATATTATACTAATAATTTTTGTTACTAAGTTTGTACACCAAGAAGTAATGAAGCTGGACTGTGCAGAGAAAGCCGGCTGTGCTTGACAGCATGGAGACAGGGCACTGGCTCCCGTCCTGCTGCTGTGCAGCCCAAGCCTGAAGGACTCCATGTCCACCTCCAACGCCACTCCACAGCCAACCACACATGAAAAGCTCCAACCAGAGATGCTGCAGACCTGGGCGATAAGATGTACCCGTCCCATTCACTGACTTGCTGACACGTTCAAAGAGTTTTATGTCCATCTTTGAGTGCACACACTAGTGATTCTACTTGAAATCTGTCCCAGGTTCAAATTTAGGAAGGTAACAGAAGTCACTTGCCCGTTGAAAGAGTCGTTACCTCCCATACACCAAGCGCACAGGAGATCGCTCCCCTGAAGTGTGGCACCCAGCCAGGGCTTTCCCATCGCACTCACCCGAATCACATCCAGTTCTTTGTTTCTTTGCATAAGTTGTTTTTCCAGTTCCACAATCTTCGCCATGGCTTCATTCTCCGTATCTTGGAGTTTTTCAGATAACTATCATTCAAAAAAGAAATAGATGATATAAGTGGAAAAAACGTCAGGAAGGCTAGCTGGAGCGGTGGTACACAGTAAATTATTGATATTCCACCAAACCCTAAGTCTTTCTTTGGAAAGAAAGAGGGTTCCTGCATGCGGCTGGGGGGCACTAAGTGCCCCGATGAAGGTTTCTCTGAGGATGAATGTCACCCTTCAGCTGGCACCAGCAGTAACCCGGCCGGAGTGTAGCTATGAACCTGTCCAGGTAAAGACCCTACTCTACAATAAAGCACTTAAAATACTATTATTTTCATACACGCTCAGTCTGATCTGAAACCCTGAAACCCCACAGAACGTAACAGTGGCACTGTTGCAAAACCGACAGATGCTGAAATGGTGGAATCTATAAATATCACCACTCGCAAAGAGGCTAATTTGATCAGGAAGGAACAATACGGTTTATTTTTTTTTTCCCCCATGGTCTTTTGATTTAATTTTATTTTTTGCCAGCCCCACAAACCTGAGATCTGAAAGCCCTGCAGTTCCTGTTGGCTTTTTGCATCACCACCAACCACACCGACCCAGGCGCGGCTGCAGAGGGGGCAAGGTGGTACTAGTTGCTCGTTTTGAGATAAAAATTCTGCAATTCTATCATTAGTATTTCTGTCAACACATGACAGAAAATTATGTCCATACTCCTGGGACGAGTCTAGTTTGTGTAACAAGAGATCAAAAGCAAGCCCTTCAAAATTTGCCAGCAGAGTAAGCCATGAAGTTTCTGAACAGGTAAAAGGAGTCGATTTGGGAAGCGAACAGTGCCACTTCTACTGAATCACCTGTCTCCAGCTGAAGGGCACCTCAGAGGGGCAGATACTGCACAGCAAGTGGTTTTAAGAACTTATTTATTCTAAGTGATGGCATGGGAATGGTAAGAGAATGATGACGCTTTTATAATTTTTTTTAAGTGTGGAAAACCACTTTGATTTTAAAACAGCCAAAACATGTTTTCTGGACTAAAGTAATTGGCACCAAGAAGGTACGGGACAGAAAAGCCATAAGCAAACACTGAATTGAGCAAACACCGAGTATCCGCACAGCATTATTTTTCAGTCCCTTCCCTCTTGAGCCCAGTAATGTGTTTTCAGACAGGGACGGGACGGTTATCGGCTCTATTTACCAGCACTGCACTCCTGAGCAATTTGCTCTTTTGATGTAAATTAGGTTTCCCAGCTCATAAGGTAACTCTGTGCAGAAGCTCCAGGCACCCAGTGACTCCACCTGGAACACCCATTAACTAAAACATGCAGAATATGAGGTTCAAAATACAGCATGAAAACACCCAGGAAGTTTACCTGCCCGAGATCTCCCAAATCCCTTCATTTGCCAATTATTCCCCCAAAACACAGTAGTCCTAACGCTTTTTTTCTAAGCAAACCTCACCGCTGTGCTTCCACCTCCCGAAACGGGCAGTGGCAAAGCCCAGGGGCAGAGCAGGCTCTCAACTGCTTCAGAGACAAAGGGGACAAAGTGCGGTACTAACATGGGAAATGTTTTCTTCCAGTTCTTCCACTCTTTCCAGGGCTGCATTCTTGGTTTCAGCATCCTCCAGTAGAGCTCCCACATCAAAAACATTATCCAGGTAAGCTTGAATTTGCACCTGCAGTTTGTCGCTCTCCGTGTGCTTGAGTTTCTGCAAATCCAAGAAGACGAGGGTGTCACTCGGCACGGCCTGCCCATCCCAGCAGGAGGGCCGCAGATGGCAAATGGCGTGGGAGAGCAGTGGGAGCCCAGACCGCTTCTATCACCCAGCAAAACACTTCCCATTTTACCATTAGCTGGGGTCTGAAGTGAGAAACAGTCATTTTTTAAGACCAAACATCCAGAGGTTCCAAATAGAGCTAAGCCGCATCTTATCTTTTGTGACTACAGAGGATACTTCCCTCCGTGCTTGCTGCTGGACTGTGGCAAGCTCCGAATCCACCACCCGGCCCTGGGATGGTGCGAGGCCGGTGGGGACAACCCAGCTGCTGCCTGTGGCGGCCACCGGCTCAGTGGCCGGTAGGCAGAGGTGAGGCCACCACTTGTGTTTGGGTTGGAAGCAGCCAGCGTGGCCCGCAGCAAATCCTCCGATCGCTCCGGCTGACCTCGCGCTGGGTTTGCTTGTTCAGAATGAGGGTGTTTTATCTCCAAAGCTAACATCAGAGCAGGCTTTGAACTGCTCTGCCTGTTCCCGATGGGCTGCAGGGTCTGTGCCCCCCCTGGGACCCCGAACAGCCCCACGCTCAGTATCGCCGTGTACAAATACTCCTTGCAGACAGCAAAAACCCCTCTCTGCCGGGTACAGAAGTCAGCAGGGACAAATCAACCCCTCGTCAACACGAGCCCTGTTTTCATGTCTGTGCTCTCAAGGGCAGGGACAGGGAGAGACTGAAAAATACAAAAAGGGAAATATAAAAGCAGCTTTCTTCTCAAAGAGAGCATTTCCCACAGGACTCCAGAAAATGCCTGGCTGTCAGGAGAAAACTCAAAGGAGGATTTTTCCCTGTGGAGACGGAGGGGTCCCTGGCAGCACCTGCGCCAGGGCCAACACGAGGCCTGCAGCCTGCGGCTGGAGGTCGGGGACGTGGCGCGGGCGAGGACGACTGCGGTTCATCCTCCCTTTGTTATACGGCAAAGCTACAAATTTAGCTCCCAGTGTGTAATTGCAGTTAGTTGCAGCTGATTTTTCTTCTGCAGGGGTGGCTCCAGGCCACAGCCCCCAGTCAGCGGTCAAGGCACTGCATTTTTAGCAGAGACTATAGAATCATAGAATGGTTTGGGTTGGAAGGGACCTTAAAGATCTTCCTGTTCCAACCCCCTGCCAGGGGCTGGGACACCTCCCGCTAGAGACCTGGTTGCTCAAAGCCCCACGGACAACCCTGCTCTGCCCTCCCAAAAGCTCTCGGGTGAGGGGGTTTGAGGATGTTTGAGGCTGAGCAGCCCTGGGGGACGTGGCATGGAGCCTCCATGGCCGCAGGACCCTCCAAGCCCATCCTGCAGCCCCAGGCAGAGGCCGGCCCAGCTGGGGGAGCAGCCCCATGCTGCAAGGCGGGGGGGACCCGGGTGGTACTCACATCCAGGTACTCGTCCAGGCCCAGCTTCGTAAATTCGTACTGCAGGTGGACTCTGAAGTTCATGTCCTCCACCGAGTGGACAACGATGTTGATGAACTGCATGCAGGCCACCTGCAAGGAGAAGCGCTGCACGTGAGAGGAGGCAACGGTGCAGCCCCGGCTGCCCCCCGAAAGCCCTGGCGCAGGGTCGGAGCAGGCTGTCCGGGACCCCATGGGTCAGGCACAGCGAACGACCACATTTCCGTGCGGTTACTACGAGGGGAAACCACGATCCGCTATTCTGCAGCTTTTTTCCAAGGCAGTGCTGGATTTGGGCTTAACGGGGCATTTGTCTGCTGTGATAAAGGCAAACACAGGTTCCAGAAATTAAGTCATGTCTGCAGAGTCTACCTTTATTGCGTGCCGGTGAAGGCTCTCCATGCCAGCTCGCATGGCCAGACATTGTACAAGCACACAAGCTCTTAAGAAAACAATGCTGTTTCTGAAACGGCCTGTAAAAGTGAGATTAATTTTGCAACTGGAACCCCTTGCTTAGGAAACGGGACTTTCACAAAAGGCGCTTTGTTGTTTGCAGAAAGCATATTTCCAAAGCTGTGGTTTGGTAACTGAACAAGGGACCAGATCATAGGAGTTGGCATCCAAACACGTCCCAACACAGCAAAGAAAAGGAAAAGTCTCTCGAGCGAAGCGGGTCGCGAGCAGAAGGAGCAGTGGGGAAACCTCCTGCAGAGTGGCAGGAATTGGGCTACAAAACCCAAAAGGTTTGTTTTCCCTTTACTTGAATGTAAGGCATGGCCAAATCCTGCTCTGCAGAAGTACCCCAGCCTTCTTTGAGCTCACAGATGACCACGTCTGTCACCTTCTGAGCTGCTTTAAGAAAGGGTTTGCCTAGTCCTTGCTGGGTTTCTCAATGACAAAAGCCTATCCTACTAGCAACACTGCGACAGGGCTAATGTGAGCTTCTCAGCATCTGCTGAGATATTTCCCAGATTTCTAGAGCAAATCTGAGAAGATAACATTGAAGCAACCAGATTTTACCCATAGGACAAGCCTCCAGGAGACCCCACATCTCTGGGTCATTCTGTGGGCAGAAAGAGCTGAAGGCCGCTCTCTGGATCCCCAGTTTGCTACAGGAAATTGGCCAATTCTCTGTCATCTGCTACAGGGCCCAGAGGATAAACCTGGGGGCAGGCGCCTGCTGCATGGTGGCCTTTGGCTACACGTCTGGCTGGGTTGTCCCAGGCTGCTCCTTCCAGCTGGAGGTCCCAGCAGCCACTGAGCTGCCATGAAACCTTTCCTGGCTTAACTGCCTGGTACTGCCTGGCTTTGGAGAAACAGGAACCAGAGGGACACAACAAAGGTCAGTCAAAACCTGTCAGCTACATCTTCCCAAGTAGACCTTGACCGGCTGTTTCCAAAGTGACTTTAACCCTAGATAATGCAAAGTTGTGAGACTGAAAGCAGGGATAACTCTAAGGAAGAGAGGAAGGAAGATGCTCTGAAGACTCATCCAGGAGCTCCTGCAATGCCTCATCCCCACCTCTTGGTGTGTACCCATATCTTACACAAACAACCCGATCTAGGCAGCTGGAAACTGAACTTCAGGTTTCGAGTCTTTTCAGGACTCTTTCCAGTTCCTGTGGTGAACCCTGGTTCCTCCTAGTGCTGGTACAGGCCTTCGCCAGCTGAGCCCTGCTGTCCCATCCTATCACCCAGAGCCAAATTCCCCTATTTCAAAAGCGCTTTTGTTGTACTTGCTTTGGCTCTTGCCGCGTTAGGGCCAAATTCTCATTTCCTTTCTCAGATCCTTACATACACAACTAAGGAATTTTTCAAGTCAAAGAAAACTAATCTGAGAGAGTTGCTTTTAAAATGAAGTCAGTCGATGTCAACAACAGGAACCCTCTCTGAAATACTTCTGCCTTTTTGGTGCTCTTTCCTCCCTGTCGATCCATGCAATTAACCGCAGCCCCTTCTTCCATCTTCAGCTTCCCAGACATCTCGCCTTCTCCATTTAGGGCAGTGGGAAAGCCCAGTCCTGCAGGAACAGCTCTTTGTTTATCTTCAGTCCTTGCAACTCCTGGAATTACTTGAGCTTTAACGTTAAGTCCTGGAGCCTGGGCTCCAGCACCCATTTTATCCCGTCCTGTGGAACGGAGGGATGCCTTCCCCGGGCTCCCGCAGCGCCGGGACGGAGCGAGCCGGTAGGCAGGGCCCCGCGGAACTCGTTAGGGACAGATGGCGACAAACGAGCGGATCTGCCAAACCGTTTGTCGTGAGCTCTCTCTCCTAGCTTTAGGCTTGTCATATGGTCAAGCCCTCAGTCGGTGGAAGTGGCCCAAAGATGCAGATTTTATTAGTATTTGGGCAAGTCCTGAAAAAAACAATTTAACCTTTTTCAAGCAAATTTCACCACTACCTTCAACCCTGAGAGGACCAGGGAATTTTCTAACAGGTCATCCAGTTGAATTCTAAATATTCACAACTCATCAAGCTTGTACGAACACACACTCAGATGCATATTCCCTACTACACGCCTACAATACACCATTTCATAGCTTAAATAAAGATGAGGGATGATTTTTTTCAAAAAAAAGTGGACAAATCCCGTAGCTCACGGCAAGGCTGCTGCCACCGTCTTGCTTCCAGGCTGCGCGGAGCTGTGCGACTCTCCCGCTCCCCAAAAAAGATCATCCCTCCCTGCAAGCACGGGAAAACCGCCTGAGTCGGGTGTTGAGGACTGACAAACCTTTCTGTTAAATTCCAGACTAAACTGTAGGTGCATCTGAGAATACTTAATGTATACCGTGACGACCAACGTGTCCTTTCTGGGACTGCAGTAATAAGGAAGAAAACCAACTGTAACACGTCAGAGTTACTGAGAGCAGCTTCCTAACTTCAACAGAATTGCAGGGATCGCTGTAACTTTTCTTTTTCTTTTTAAATACAAGAAAGAGGCCATCCTGTCTCACTCACACCACCTCCTTTTTATTCTGCTGTCCCCTCAAGGATGTGAGCCTGACCTGGCCATCCGGGCTGCAAGCCACTGACACCGGAGTGTTGGAAACACCACAACACCGCACTGGGTGCTTTAACACCCATTTCCTGGCAGAAAGAGGTCTTTAACACAAATACAAAAGTATAAAGTGTCACAGATGCTTACCAGAGGGCTTGGCAGACCAGCCAGGAAAGCCCTTCTGCTCTGCTCTCACCTCAAAATGGGATCAGGTCAGATCTGAGGCATCAGGCACGAGCAGCACTGACCATGCATTTGTGTTCTAATTAAAACTAGGACTTAAATTTCTCACACTTCTGCCACAAGCACTGACTTGGCACAGCACTCACTTTAAAGAAATGGATGCAGAATTATTTTTGCTATCGGACACGTAACCAGCCGGCTCATCCTTACTGTCGCCACCTCTGCCCTTCCCGTGCTGCCACGTGCACGCTGGCGCTGGTGTGGGTGGGTGCCAGCCAGAGCTGCCTCCCTCGCGCTCCAGGGGAAGTGGATGGGGTGAATAATCATGCATATGCACATTGAGGAACCAAAAGTGGTGCAAACTACTGCTATATTTATCAGCAGATAAGGCCAGACGGCAGCTGCAGCGAGTCTCTCCCACACTTCCCTGTCTGTGACTCTGGGGATGTTGGCACACGGACAGGACACGCATCTCGATATTGCAGAAGCTGCTGCTTTGCCACAGCAAACGAGCGCACCAAAAGGTGATTTTCCTCTTACCTTCACTACGGTACAAGGCATTTCTTGCAGATAACTGAATTGAACTGAAGCTAAAAACGAAACGCACGTTATGTAGTTTGGAACATAAAAAAAATTGTATCGTGTTAATTTTAGGCCAAGGATCAGAAGGCAGATTCATCTCTGCCTACGAGAGCAGGACCAGCCACAATAAACACTGAACGCAAAGTCTGATGACGATAAACAGCACTCACCATAAAGTCTATATTGTTGTCTTCATTTCGGAAGTGCTCCATCAGCTTCTCAAAGCGCTGTTTCTCCCCACACACCTGCAAAAGAACCACCACATATTTGTTGAAGTTCAGCTTGCAAGAGAGTATGAAAAACACTTAAAAAGCAGCTTATCTGCTTGTTCAGAACCTATCCATCCAGGTTTCCTCTCCTGTTACAAATATTCTTCTTCATGACATATCTAGTGGAGGAATCACAGGTGAACACCCATGCTGCAGGTACAATTATAACATAAATCTTTGTATCTCCTTTTCTCCAAAATATTTAATCATACCCACTGATGGTACAAACATAAGCAAGAGAGTTGCACCAGGCTATGCCAGAGGAAGACTCATCCTCTTTCACAGTGCAGAACTGGATATCCACTGTAATATAATGTAATTAGGAAGGAGAACAAATTACAGGGAGGAAAAAAAGAAAATCATCACGGGCTAAATGAGGAGTGAAATACATCAGCGTAACTATCAGCCGGTCAGAATTACAGAGCCATAATACAGGGGTGTTGGCAGGAAACACAAGCAACTTGAGGGAGAAAGAAGATCTGAGATGAAGCAGGTCTCAGGATATTGTTTAAATCTTACTACTTCCCAGGAGCTTCTCTGGCTCAGTCCTACTCTTCTCAGCACACGAATGATCTAGGGTAATCCACACCAAAACCACAAAATATTAAATAAGTTGGGCAGCGAAAGGGAGAAGAGGTGAGCACCAGGAGATGGACCCATTTCCCATCCTCCCTGCCCAGCAACTGCAGCTCCTCCCTCCGCGGTGCATCGTCCGGGGTGTTTTTTTTAAGGCACCGCGCAGACCTTGCTGAATTCACACGGAGTTAAGTGGGACCTAAACCCAGCAGATGAGGAGATCTGCAAAGCACTGTGAGCAGTGACCAGCAACTGCTGGCCGACCTCTCGCCACGCTTTCTGCTGTCTGTTATGCCTGAATAAAACATACTTGTGGTGTATGTGATACATCTTTCGTCATTCCCAAGCGAAATTGCTACCACTGGGTTATTATTCAGATTATTAATGGTCAGTACCTGACGTCAATGGGAATGCTGGCACTGGATCTCTGTGAGAAGACGAGGACACTGGTTGGGATGAATAATTTGATAACGTTACCATCAATATTCATGGCCACAAGTTGCAACTAATGGGCTCGGTGCAGGCTTGGGATGCCCTACGTGCGCAAGCTCTGATAGGCAGCGTGCTGAAGCCCACACAAACACTTGCTGAACTTGTATTTAAAAGTTTCCAGCTGAAGCTTAAAGACTCAGAAGGTAGAATAAACACACTTGAACAACAAAGCATGCACCCTCACAAAAACCAGATCACACTTGTTGGTCAAGCAAATTATCCTGATCTTAAAGCCAAAGGACTCGCCTCTCTCTCCAGCCTGTGCCATGCAAGTGGTGTTGAAGCACTGAACACCTTCACGTGGGCTGCTCCACCAGGCCCATAAAACACACACGAAGGTCTAAGATAGAGTAAGCCAGAGCCCAGAGAGACCCGCTCTTGGATGGAGCAAGTCTCCTCCTCGGTGTTGCCTGGCCTGCAGTTGTGTGAAGGGTGAAATATGCCCGATCTGTCCCTCTGCTTAGTAGAGATGGGGTCCCTGGGACACAGAAAGGACGGGGGAGTTTGGGGAGCCACTGCCATCCAGCCTCAGGCTATAAATCTGCAGTCTAATCTCGGGCTTTTCTTCAGGAGTAATCCTCATAAAGCCTCCCTACAGCATCGGGAATCGCCTTGCTGGGAGATCAAAGCCCAAACACCACACGCACATCGCTGATGGTTAGAGCAGCTCCAAGAAAAACTGAGGACGGGCAAGCGAGCCGCTGCCCAGCCTCCCAGCATGCTGGCTTTGCAGCGGGTGGCTCAAGAGCTGGCGTCACCGGTGAAGAGCCTTAGGCTCTGCAAAGCCACCAAATGGCCAAACTCAAAGCCAAAGTGGCCAGGAGCACCCTTGGGAAAACAGGGTGATTGCCGTGAGCATTTTGGCATGACTACCCTGGTTTCCCAAGCGTGCGTGTGAAAGCGGGAGCTGGGACGAGCGCACTCTGGTGGGGACCAGAGCATCTCCGCCCCAGACGACAGCATCCCATCCAGCTCCCTCACTCTCTGCGTGCTTGACCAGGAATCGCTTCATCCTGAAGACGCTGAAGTTCACTGAACGTGCAGCAATGCTACCTACTCCGGGTACTCACCGTGAACGTGTTACTGGCCACCCTCTTACCAAGGGCACCACCTCACCGAGGGCTCTGCTGTGGCGTACGTCCCTCCCGGGACATATACGCTTCCATGCAGCAGCCACACACTCTTCAAGAGGAAAAGAGACAAACACTGCGAAGAGGACGGCCTCCGTCAGGAAGAGCCAAAGAGAAAACCAGAATCTGGCCGAGTTTCAGGAACCTACTGGCACTGTAAGGATCAAAGGCAGCAGCTGCCCGCCGATGTAATTTGATTTTGGAGGCGTACACTGGGCCCGATCCAACTCCCGCTCAAAGCAAACCCGAGGAACCCTCTCCTTCACTCACACCGCAGGCTGCTTAGATGCACCCATCCCTACGTTATTATCCCAAGCTGTTCTTTTCCAGCTATAGTAAATGGGATGGTATTTCAGTTCAACCAACTGCAAATCCTTCCAGCGCTCTCCATCCTCTCCCCTCCCCACAAAACAGTTAAAAGGCAACATAACAAAAGAAAAAAAAGTAGGTTCATCTCAACTTTGAGCTCTGAACAATCACGTCTCTCTTGTACCCACTTCAGAAAACATGGAGCCGATTTAAACAAAATACATGTATTGTGGAAACCAACATAACAATGGTGCATACGATCACTCAACAATAAAAGCCAGAAGGACTGATTTCTGGGAAATCTAATGTAAACCGTTCCACATGGATGAGAAAAGCTGACATAAACAACTACAAGCCATTTACGGCTGACTAATTAAATTAAGGAAGAACCCGAAGTGCTACAGCCCCGGCAGAGACTTGCCGATGCCGCGACGAGCAGCCCGGGCTGGCTGGGATACGGCAGCTGATAGCAAGAGGAAAAGCAACAACAACCCGTGGCTTTCGGTGGCTGCTCGCGGATATTTCGCACTATCATCAGATGAGTCAGAGCCGGCACCACGCGCCCTCCGAGAGACAGCGAGCTGACTTTCATGAAATGATATAATTTATCCTGGAAGATTAAAGGGAGTGAAACTGTAGACGAAGCCTACAGCCTGAAGATTGGCCCAAGTCCAAGACGAATGCTGAAATCAAATCCCACCACATAAAACCATATGTTGCCATTTATATTTGCATAAATTTCCAAGGTCTGTCATTTGAAAGTATGGCTGGGACTATGAAAGGCTGATCTTTCTTTTATTAGCATTATTCTGTGTAAGAAGCAAGATTAAATGGGTTACCACAGCTATAAAAAAACCTCCATCTCTACTTAGGCTGTGAAAAAAAACTTTTTAGGTTGCATTAAGCCCACGTCATTCTAGAAGAACAATGTGGCTTTATGGAGAACCACCCACAAAGGGTCCTTTCTTTGGGAAGGCCTTGGGTGCTAACGAAGTACACACTCCTCACAAAGGTACCATACAATCCTGTAAGGAAGCAAAAGGATCTGTTATGAAAAATTTAGTGATGATTATATCCATATCCACCTGGCAATGCTCTCAGGTCACACACTTTCCATCCAGACCACCCAAGAGCAAAGTTCAACTACGACAACCCTCGCATTGCTCCTGCTCACGTGGCTGGATTTCTGTAAGATGCTCCAAGAAAGGCAGCCCGGGCAGACACCACAAGGGTATTTTGGAAAAACCAAAGATGTTTTCATGTGCAGTGTCAGGCAGAATGTGAAAATCGGTGCTGATCGAAGCACATCCATCGTCCTCCTACCTCAGACAGTTATCTAACGACACGCACCACCTCATTTTGTTGGAGAATGGAGCTCATAACTAAACCTCCCCGCAAGCAAATACGGCGTGCTCCATATGGAGATGGCAGCAAACACAGGCAGCATTTCAGGCTCTGGAGCTGCAGCTTTTTGGCAAACGGTACAGAACGCACACTATGAGACACAGCTGCCAGACCGCGATCTCCTCCACATCTGGAGGACTGATGCTCCTCAGCACCCCGTCCAGACACAGCAACTGCCTCCTGCGACCGCCTCCACGCCAGCGCCGGTCTGACAGCAAAGCGGGACAGAGGGAATGACAGCTCTGAGCCAGCAACACACACTCGTAACGACGACATTAGTAAGGTCACCAACTCCCAAAGTGCCCCTGTGCCAGGAAGCAGGTTAACGCCTCGTGGTTTCAACTCCATACAGAAAGTGAAACCATTTGGGGTTCATTGCACTGGAGGTGAGTATGGTCTGGCACGGCAAAGGCAGCTAACGGTGACCTCAAGGCAGGGAAAACAATACTCTGATGGGCCAAATCTAAAACTCCTAAACCTTTGTAAAGGCCTTGCAATTCCAGCCTTTTTCATAGATCACAGAATCATAGAATGGTTCGGGTTGGAAGGGACCTTGAAGATCATCTAGTTCTAACCCCCCTGCCCTGGGCAGGGACGCCTCCCACTAGAGGTGGGTTTTCTGTCATTGCAAACCTTAAAATGACCATCTAACCATGTGTTGCCCAAAGGTTGTTTTAAGCCGCTCCCTCCTCCTTCAATAACTTTTCCAGTTCTGCGAGAGCGAGAAGCGGCAGCACAATTTCACAGCAAACACGCTCTGTGTAGACGAATGCAGCCCGTGCTGGATGTGGTGTTATAGACAGCCTGATGGATATGCAGCCCAAAAATTCATGGGACCCTTTGTGACCCGTTTCTCCTGTCTGTGCTCCCTTGTCCGGCGGCACAATGCTGGCTTTCTCTCCCCCACAACAGCCCACTGTCAGCAGCAGATCCCACCACGGGCAAGCAGCACTCCACAGGAGCACTTTGTTTGGCCTGATCACGCTGGCATTTTTGCAGTTTGCTACAGAACAAAAAAATCAGTTTTCCCTAAGTTACTGGTTAAGTAAACAGTTATTTAATACTTACTAGGTTAAAATACCTTTTACTTCTCTACCAGCAGGGTTAAGGCACTCTCAAAATACTGCTGCAGTGCAAAAGACAACAAACGGATTTACATTTTCCAGCACTTGCAAACAGTTTCTCCTTAAGCAGAGAGTTATTATAATGGCCCGTAAGAATAATCCAGAACTGCTCTTTTCAGTGCCACCATTCATTATTCAAACAGAGAAATCTGACTCTGAATTAAGCCTTGTGAAAATGGGAGGGCTGAACAATATTGTCTCACTTCGCCGGAGTGAAAACTGCTGGAGGTGAAGAATGAGGCCTGTTGGCCATGCCCCCGCCTCTCAGCTCGCTGCCCAGCCGTTCGGATGGACCCGGCGTTAAAACCACTGGGCGATACCTGAGGGGATTGCGATTCTTCTCACCTAGAATCACAGAATCTTCATGGTTGCAAAGGACCTTTGAGATCATTGAGTCCAACCATACACACACAAAAAACCCCCTACAATCTCTGTCACTAGACCATGCCCTGAAGTGCCAAATCCAGACACCTCTTAAATACCTCTAGGGATGGTGACTCACCCACCTCCCTGGGCAGGCTGCTCCAGGGCCTGACCACTCTTTCAGTAAAGTAATTCTTCCTAATATCCAATCTAAACCTCCCCTGCTGCAACTTCAGGCCGTTTCCTCTGGTCCTGTCATTGTTCCCCTGGGAGAAGAGGCCAACCCCCACCTCTCTACACCCTCCTTTCAGGGAGTTGTAGAGGGCCATGAGGTCTCCCCTCAGCCTCCTCTTCTCCAAACTAACCATGCCCAGCTCCCTCAGCCTCTCCTCACGCGACTTGGCCTCCAGACCCCTCACCAGCTCGGTCGCTCTCCTCTGGACCCGCTCCAGCACCTCCATGTCCCTCTTGTACAGAGGGGCCCAGAACTGAACACAGCGCTCGAGGTGAGGCCTCACCAGGGCCCAGTACAGAGGCACCATCACTTCCCTGCTCCTGCTGGCCACGCTATTCCCGATACAAGCCAGGATGCTGTTGGCCTTCTTGGCCACCTGGGCACACTGCTGGCTCATGTTAAGCTGGCTCCACCAGCACCCCCAGGTCCTTTTCTGCTGGGCAGCTTTTAGCCACTCTTCCCTGAGCCTGGAGCGTTGCTTGGGGTTGTTGTGACTGAAATGCAGGACCCGGCACCCGGCTTTATCAAACCTCATACAATTGGCCTTGGCCCATGGATCCAGCCTGTCCAGGTCCCTCTGGAGAGCCTTCCTACCCTCACGCAGATCAACACTCCCACCTGGTTTGGTGTTGTCTGTGAACTTACTGAGGGTGCACTCAATCCCCTCATCCAGATCATTGATAAAGATATTGAATAAAACTGGTCCCAAAACGGAGCCCTGAGGGATCCCACTGGTGACCGGCCGCCAAGAGGATTTCACCCCGTTAACCACAACTCTCTGGGCACGGCCATCCAGCCAGTTTTTAACCCAGCGAAGAGTGCACTTGTCTGTGCCATGACTCGCCAGCTTCTCCAGGACAATGCTGTGGGGGACGGTGTCAGAGGCCTTACCAAAGTCCAGACAGACAACGTCCACAGCCTTCCCCGTGTCCAGAAGGCGGGTCACACGGCCATAGAAGGAGATCAGGTTGGTTAAGCAGGACCTCCCTTTCCTGAACCCCTGCTGGCTGGCCCTGATCCCTTGGCTGCCCTGCACTTGAAATACCTGTCAGGTATTTCAGAGCAGCAAACACTTAAGTCAACTAAACATCACGTAAGTCAACTCAACTGACGTTAAAACAAGAGGGAGCGCCGGCGTGCCGGACCCCGCTTCTTCTCCTCCCCTCGTCTCCATCGAGTTGGGCCAGCTCTTCTCTCCCAGCATGTGAGGAAGTTCAGACGCTGGAATCACCACCAGATGATGAGCTTCCCCAGGGTTTTCTGGATTATCTGAATTCCCATTCATTTTTTGGCATTTCTTCTTGGAGCAAAACAAGCTGGCTTCTTGAAAGGTATAGTTCACCTTAGGAAAAACACCTCAATTCTGGTTTTATTTTCAAATACTATAATTACTTCCCATACAGCGAAGCACGCAAGCATACACTCACCTCACCGAATTCAATTATTCTGGTATACGCTTGTATAATAAGCAATTTAACTGCTTTGCTGGATGAGAGCCAAAGCCAGGAAGTGTTCCCTGCAGAGAGCCAGGATTATTCCTGGCTGGCTTTCTGTCTCGCTGCAGATCCCAGTCCGTTCTTTTGCCTCCTCGGTTTGGATCTGTTTTAAAACTACCACTGTGCTTATTTAAAAAAAAGAAAAAAAAAAAAAAAGCGTGGCAGAGTCCTCCAGTCTTTTCCCAGAAATGTTTAGTTGTTATTAATTTCTCCTATGTTTAAAATGGAGATTAACGAAAAGCTGCATAAGAATCTAAGATTGTGCTCCTTAAAATATTAATTCAGAGCACTGTGAAGTATATTCAAAAACTGTCATTTTCAGATCTTCACAAAAGCAGAGGGAATTAATATTTGGAAAAAAAAAACAAAATTTCTTTGTAACTGTTTTCATCATGCAATCACATTAGCGCTGTTGGGTTGTGATTTTTTTTTCAACTTATCTGTGAACTTACTGAAGCTATTCCTTCATTGGCTGCTACGCTTTCAGTAAATGAAAAACATGTAAACCACGTAAATAAAACAGCTAACTAGAAATGCCACAAAAATTTTCAATTTTGAAGCAAGGCCATAAGTGAGTTGGAAAAGAGCTTTCTGCACTCAGAGCCTCAGCAAGCTTTAATTCTGCTGAACAAGAACGTTGGTGTTATTTCTATTTCTGGATGTTCTCACCAGATTCCCCAGCCTCGCTCACAGTTTGCCTGGCCACGTTATTTCTGTGCCTGGGGAATCCTCATTTAGTGGTAACGCTGTGACAGCCTGCGACCAAGCGGGGGGTCTCTGAGCTGGGGAAGGGGTTTCTGGCGGGTGGTGGCACCACGGGACGTCTCGCTGCCCCCCTCCCAGGGATGCCCCACGACGCTGCCCCAGCCCAGGCTGCAATTAGGCTAATTCAGGTATTTCTGGGGATATCCGGTGCACTAAAACCTTTGCCTCCAGGCTCTCTCAGTGATGTTTCCTGCAACTAAAGACAAATGGGCTGAGAGACTCCGGCTCTGACTGCAAGCAAAAGCTCCTTAAAACTTAAAAAAAGGTGTGTACGTATATACACATATATACACGTATATAAATATGGATGTATAATGTGAAAAGCATCATGTAACTTTTGCTAGGAACACACAACCATAAGAAACTTTACCGTGAAGCAAACCTGACCCATAGCACAGCTCAGAGCTGGTCCCCGAGGAGTCTGAGTCATGTCTCCACCAGGGCAGCACCTCATAACATCGTTATCGGGTTCCCATCCTCCATCAGGGCAGGTTCCCATCGGTTTTGGCACTCAGATGAGAAAAGAGAGAGAAAAACGTACCCTGGGTTTAAAACCTACTCTTGAGCCAAGGGATGGCTTTGCCGAGGTGGGAGCGGGAGCCCGACAGGCTGTGATTGCGCAGGCAGATGCCACGCTGCTGCGGTCCAGCCTCCGGGGAGGCCCCACCAGCCCTGCAGACAGGGACAGCCCGTGATCCTTATCCCATCACACACATCAGCAGGAGTTCAGCGCTTTGCAATTTCCCTGTTGAATATTTTGCTGCATTTAAAATGTATCTCCCAATTCAAAGTGCCAGCCCCACGGAAAACTGAATCTTCCCACATGCTGTTTCACACCTCCTGCAGGAAGACCTGGCAGGGTGCAGGTGACTCGAACTACAGCTGCCCTCAGGGTGGAAAGCGCTTGGTTTTCAACCTGCTGAAGACGTCTTTACCCCACCATAGAAATCTTGACACAAGAATAGCAGGCTCCGTTATCCCATTGTTCTTTTTCTCAGCTCTGTAAGACCTTCTTCATCTTCCAACCAGCATCAACTGCAGCAAAACGTTTCCTACGCAATTCACTCCCGGCACACAAGTACATTATGACATTATGGCACTGATGATGGGTGGTGAGCCCCTGGCCCAGGTTGCCCAGAGAAGCTGTGGCTGCCCCATCCCTGGAGGGGTTCAAGGCCAGGTTGGACGGGGCTTGGAGCAACGTGGGCTGGTGGGAGGTGTCCCTGCCCAGGGCAGGGGGTGGCACTGGGTGGGCTTTAAGGTCCCTTCCCACCCAAACCATTCTACGATTCTATGATTAAAAGATCTTCTCAACCTGTAGAATCTCGTCAACATGAAAACATCCTTCCTTGACAAGGCAGCAATGAATAGAAGCATTTTGATTATGGCAAGACGTCAAAGAAATGACAGAGAGCGATCGCAGCTCTGGAACGATGCTCCTTTTGGGTCCCAGGTGAGGTGCCACCACGTGGGCTATGCTGTGGCTTAAGCATCACCGGCTCCATGCCAGGTCTATGCCAAGGGAGCCGAAGTGTGTCAGAAGAGCAGAAGCGTGCCAGAAACCACACACTTGCACCATTTCTGATGGCCACGGTGATTCACCAGGACACCGACACATCTAAGCTCCAGTGCAACGCGCCTTCGCAAATTCAAAACAGCATTTCCAGGAAACAGTAAGGGGAGTAAGCAACGAAATAACAGTAAAACAAAGTTTTATTATTGGCAGTAAAAGACAGCAGCTTAATTCTCTGTATACCCACACATGCAATCACGCTATTAAAATGAGCTAACTACTCTGAATAAGCATTAGGAAAATATAACTTGCTTTCCAACAGCGCACTCAGCCTGCTTCAATTTAAACGGGGCACAAGCTCTCAGCATCTGGTCTGCGACCCTCGGAGCTCCCCCAGAGCTGTCTCACGGCTAACTCCGCTCTCCCTTCCTTCCCTGCCATTCTGCTGAAGTGCATTTGCTCGTCCTGAGACACAAATCCCAGGCAACTTGGATAAAACCACGTAGCCCGTTCTCACAAATCCATGGAAACAAGCACAAAGGGCTGGGAACACTGCTAAGGAAGCCCAGTGGAGAGCAGGGAAAGGCAGGGGCCGCAGCCGTGCCGAAGGGCTCACCCAGCCAAGGCCGCAATATCCCAATCACGCAGCGTTTGCCTTCAGGGCAAGGTGCTGGGAATAGGGTGGCTGCAAACAGCCGGCAATGGGCCAGAAAGTGTCAAAAAGATAAGGGAATAGCCAAACGTCCCAGCTATTCCCATGGGTTACCTGGGGCACAGTAACTCCAAGCTATTTCCCATAAATACAGCAGAATTCAGTCAAGCATCACTCAGAAAAAGGAAGTTTTCCAGCTGCAGAGCGCAGGTGGCCAGAGCACACCCGGAGCCGCTGGCTGCTGGCAAGGGCAAAGCCCTGCTCCCACCGCCGGGGCTGAGCAGCACCTCCAGCACCACCCGACCTCCTCCAGCTCCTGCTGCTCCCGGACCTTCCAGAAGCTGCCTGAGGCCTGACGGCACCGAGAGCAGCTGCAGCCAAACCAAAGCATCTGCTGGTCCTCCTGGGTAGTGCAGCTCCTCACAACCAAGATCTGATCATCCTGCAAGTACAAACTTAGCCAAGCAGCTGAGGCTTATCTTGGCATGGCAAGGGAGGTTGGAACTAGATGATCTTTAAGGTCCCTTCCAACCCAAACCATCCCATGATTCTATGATTCTATGACACAGGGGCTAAGCATCACCTGGACTTCACAGAATCATAGAATGGGTTGGGTTGGAAGGTTGGCCATCTAGTCCAACCCCCTGCCCTGGGCAGGGACACCTCCCACCAGCCCAGGTTGCTCCAAGCCCCGTCCAACCTGGCCTCGAACCCCTCCAGGGATGGGGCAGCCACAGCTTCTCTGGGCACCCTGGGCCAGGGGCTCACCACCCTCACAGCAAACAATTTCTTACTCAGATCTCACCTAAATCTCCCCTTTTCCAGTTTAAAACCCTTCCCCCTCGTCCCATGGCTCCCCTCCCTGATCCAGAGTCCCTCCCCAGCTTTCCTGGAGCCCCTTTAGGGCCTGGAAGGGGCTGGAAGGTCTCCCCGGAGCCTTCTCTTCTCCAGGCTGAACCCCCCCAGCTCTCTCAGCCTGTCCCCACGGCAGAGGGGCTCCAGCCCTCCCAGCGTCTCTGGGGCCTCCTCCAACTGCTCCGTGTCTTTCCTGTGCTGAGGACTAAGCTGACTGCAAAAGCGATGAATGTTATCAAAGTAACATTTTTGAGAAGAGTAACATGGGATGGTGTGAAAATCCATCTTGCCCAGGAACAAGCAGGGACGTGGTCTTCACAGTTTAATTTGAACTTTCTTTCCCGCTTAGTCCACATTGAGATGTCATGAAAACGGATGAGCTGAATTTACGCTGGATACTGGGGACGATTCAGCCAACGTCTGCACCGGCCTGGAAGGAACAACCAACCCCAGAAGGTGCGTGAACATTTGGGGCATTTCTCTCTCACAGAGCTGGAAGTTGCTGTTCTGTCAATGCTGAAGAGTTCCCAAAACATAGAGCCAGCTGCGGAAAGCAGAGACGTGCACCAGGAGAGACTGACCTAAACCAGCTCGTACTCAACACGCAAACTCCTTCAACAGCACAGAGAACACTCAGGAGAAACACAAAGACAGATGAGAAACTAATGCTGATGTCTCCCTTGAAATTCCTGACTTGTTCTGTACGATACAGACAAGGATTTCATTGGATCCCCTTCCTGACTTTCGGCAAAATTAAAAAAAAAAGCTTACTCAACAGTTCTACCACTCAGTGGCCTGAGACGGGGGACTCGCGTTTCCCACCCCCAGCGCGGCAGCATGAAGCCTGGTTTCCTCAGCTCTCATGAACCCTGCAGAGACCCCCTGCCTTCCCCCCCACCCATCCCACCCTGCTCCTTCCCGCTCCGCATCTCCCTTCCCCAGCAGTAACAACGCTTCTGGATTTTCTTTTCCTCTTGAGTTCTGCTGTATTCAATTCCACCTCAAGCTCCTGGTTTGCTGTACCTTCTGGGTGGCTGTGAAACATCCCCACGTTCCTGCGTTTGGAAGTGACCCATTCAACGTGACCTTAGCCCGGTACCGAACCGCAAGCACGGGGCTACGTCTGCCACGCACGCAGCCGAGTGCCCTGCGGAGAGGAACAGCCTGTGCGCAGGAATCAACGATTTCAGATGAAATAAGGGACAAGAATAATTTTCAGGAGGCAGCTTAACAAAACAAAGCGCTCTCCATTTGAACCTCCTGAGCCCAGCCAGAAGAAGCCTGGCCTGTAAAATCATTTTCAAAGGAAAAGTAATTTTCAAAAAGAAACCTTGACAAGATTCAGATCAACTGCGGTTTTCCAGCTCAGATCCTGAGAACCAAATTCTGTTCTCATTTACATCAGAGCAAAGCTCAAAGCCTAATGAAATATTTGATGTTCGCCCTGATGTAAATGAGAGCAGAATTTGGTCCGAAACATCCTGTTTTCCCTACTGACTTTATTACAGGGTGAGTGTTAGGCAGGAGTTCAGGTTTCTTTTGAAGTTATTTTATGGCAAGGAGATAGAGTGGCAGAGATCTAGTTCGACGAGTCTAATCTGTCCTAAATATGCACAGAGTGTCTGATGAAAGAACCACAGAGAAGCTGTGGCAGCCCTGCAATGCATAGTTACAGAAGCCACACAAATATTACTGAGCTTACAGCAATTTAAATTGCAAGTATACTGCTAGAAATCTAACCCTGCGTACTTTACATGTCAGCAACTCAGAGATTTTTAATATACCAGCTGAATGAGTTATAAACATGAAAACTTGAAACCATTACTGAAAACTTGCCCAGGAGGAACCTGGAAAACAACAGCACAGCGCAAGCAAATAAGCAGCTTAATTGGATGAAGAGAAGAAGAGCTAAATGCAGAATTGAGAAAGGTAAAGTGCCCTCCTTGCACACCCCCGTCACCCGCAACACCCCACAGCTCCACTACAGCCGACGACTTGATCAAACACAAACGGGAATGGAATAAATAAATAACGGCAGACAAACTGAACGTGTTCCATAGGGATTTCTGAGTGTCAGCAGGAGAAAAGAGAGATGATAGAGCACTTGGAAGACACTGAAGGAGCAAAACCTCCACTAAAGCTGTCAGGAAGGTAAGAAAGCAACCGGGACGTTACCCATCCTTCCCTGTGTGATGAGCCCCACAGACCGTCCTGACCAGTGCTAATTCGGCTGTACTCATTTGCCCAACTAATCTCTAATCCCTCATGCTGTCCTCCCTAATGACTCATATTTCTTCTATAATACAGTAGTAATAAGTCAGAAGAATTTAAGCCTGGAATAATGACGTCGTGCTTTGCATATTTACAGTGCTTTTCCTATTTAAAGCACTTCTCTCGTATTACCCAATTGTTCTTCATAACAATCTCATCTGCATTTGCTTCCCTGATTCCTTCATTTCACAAAGGTGCAAATAAAGACAAAGATACTGGCAGCTTTCCCAAGGCTCCAGATGAATATATGAAAGAACCAAACTACAAGTTCCAGTTCTGTGCCTGCGTTACAGGACTGCGGACCTTTCCCCAGCTGGAAATGTCATCTTTTATTTCCATATTCTGCCCAGCCCTTCCCGGTGTTACCCAGAAGCCAGGCTTTCTCCACGGTCACACAGTACCTCCAGCTTTACTTCCCCATCGCAGAGGAGAAGCCTCGCCAGCAGTCGTGCCATTCCCATTCCCATTCCCATTCCCTCTGGCAGCTCTGCACACACAACACGGCTCACACCTCGGACACGTCTGCTCTTGCAGAGCTGAGGTTTCTACAACAGGCCCACACTGGAGATTGCTTCAACCCTTTTGCTCTGGCTAATGACGAGCACCTCAGAAATACAGTTATTTGTATACAACATGCAAATATTTACAGTGGATGTAAATCAGAGATTGCTATCTCTCCACCAGAAATAATTCCCAAAACGCAAAACCTAAAAAAAAAGTAACAACTTGGCTTGTTGATCATCTGCATTAACCCACTTACAGCAACAGCGGCATTAAGGAAACCCACACTACGTGTTTATACATCGTCCAGTTGGGACTCATCAAGTCTAACGATTTTTGAGCTGGGAAGTCTAGATACATTTTTTCTTTGATGATAAATACAGACATATATCCAATACTCAAAATAAACTAGAACAGCAGCTTTCTAGGACTAGATTCCCCCACTGGTGCTTCTGAACCATCATACGATGTTCTCAAACCCCATTAACCACTGTACGCAAACATGTGATACGCTCGAACCTACACACCTACGAAGGACACTGGTTTGCCCCACTTGAGCCAACCGGAATGCCTGAATTAATTTCAGCAGTCACTGTTCCATCACAGAGACTTGATTTTGTAATTTCTTCACAAACAAAATCCCTGCTGACAGTAAAGCCAGGAGTTTTGCATCTCAAGGGCTTGTGTAAGTGGCTCTGAAAATGGCAGATCTAATACTCCATTCCTGGCTGTTTCAGAGACAGAACTGGAGTAAAGCTCTCGAGATCTCCATTAGTTTTCCAATTCAGGGACACATCTTAACTGACCAAAAGGTAAAGGGAGTCATTTACAGTCTGGATTCACCTTGTTGGGATTACGGCTCTTTTACACAAACATGAAGAAAACGATGACATCGACAGTCTACTTTGCAGCTCAAAGTGACTTATGGAAAATCTGCCGTTTATGGAAAATCCTTACTGTAGCAAATTTAGCTGAATGAGAAAGCTCTAGCCAACAGTAAGAGAACTATCGACATGCGCACCACATTCTAATAAAGCGGAGTAACATACCTCTTTAAAGTTATCAAATGCAGATAAGATGATTTCATGCCCTCCTCTGACGAGACAAACAGCTGCTAAAAGTTCTAAGACGAGGGCCTTTGTCCTGCGAAGAAAAGAACCGGCATCAGTCAACGACCACCCCGTGCTGTCTGCAAAACGCACGTGGAGACACTGGGAGATGTAGTTTGCATCCCATGTATTTTTAATCTCTTAAAACTAGTAAGCCTGCACGATGTGTAATGCTGAGCATCATCTGATCCAGGGCACTGTGACTCTCCCAGGATCATGCAGTTTTCCCCCACTTTAACAACTCCTCAAACCATGCAAAAATCTTGGGGAAACTGAAGCAAGCCGCTGGCAGTCGCACAGCTGTGGCAAAGGCCGACCTCGCCAGCCCTCGCCAGCTTGCCCTGCCGCAGTGTCCCCCTGCGCAAACCTCGCGCGAGCCCGGGTCACCGCACACCAGCCAGCACCCGCCGGCTGCACCGCAACGCAGCCCCGGGCCTCTCAGCCCAGCCTTGAACCAAGCTGCGTATAATTCAAATCTGTATTTTTTCCTCATACAAATCTGAATTATTTTCTATGATAATTTGTATTATTCATAGCCATAAAAAAAAAAAAAAAAAGACGTGGTTTGGTCAAGCAAATACAGGATGCCTCAGCACGTCTTTTCCCTCTTGAATCAGAAATACGGGCAAGTGATTGACAGCAGCGCTAACACAGGCACATTAACGAGAGAAGACAACAAATCACTGAAGAAAAGCATGCAGCAGACCCAGTGAAACTCTAAGATAAATAATTCCCAGTATTTTCTTACTGGGTTCACATAAGGCAAAAGCACCAACCGGACTCTATGGCAAGATGGGCTCTGAGCAAGTATTAAAATCATGCAGACACATATGAAATTAGTCCCATGCTAAAGCATTGACTCAAACCAGATGTTACAGAAAAAGAAATACCTTTTGGCTTTCAAAGTGTCAAGGTTATCTTTGGAAACCAGATAAAATGTTCACTTTCCTAGGAAATTTTAAATGTATCATTTTCAATTCTTACTCATCAATTTATTTTTCCTGCCCCAAGAATAAAATCCAAGCTCTTTCAGACAGCGTCAAGGGGTTCTTACTACAGATCTCCAGCAATACCCGCTCCAAGGGCGGGCAGTGACCCGTGGCTGCGGGAGAGGGGAGGGCATCTCTGCGCACAGAGCCCAGGGGGATGCCCAGGTCCCCGATGCTGCCAACACGCCTGGGGTGGGGACGGGGAGAGGACAGCTACGGCTGGGTCGGTGGCATCCGTCTGGGGACAACCAGAGGAGACCAAGTCCCTACATCCATCCTCCACCCGCTCCTGCGGCCCTTGGCTCGGCAGTGTGGTGCTCTGGGGACGGGAGCAGCTCTGTGGCATCGCTCAGAGCCGCTGCTTCCCTTTCTGCACGTCTCGGACAACCCTAAGCACCCCAGCCTCGGGCTTCTTCCACGATCACGATGGGGCTAAAACAAAAAGAAATGAGGTTTTGAACAGCACTAAGTTTTGTCTTCAGATTATTTTAGCCACATTTGAAAGCTTTTTCTTTTTAATAAACAGAAATCTAAATAACCCACTTCTTTCACAAATGAGAACAGGCGCTCTCTTGATCACCTGATTTTCAGGCACAGAACACCAAAAAAAAATAAACTTCCCACGTATGTTGTGCTCAGGTCTGCTGACTAAGGGCTAAATAAAAGAAAGGCATGAAGTACCGAGTGCCATCAGGACAAGGTTTCAAGCAGTGCACTGTAAGGCAAGCGGACAGCCTAAGCAAAGGCTATAGATATATATATACACACACAGAGTGCTGTTTAGTTTTGTCTCATCCCCTGGTTTTACCTTTCCCTGCAAACCTCGCTATGTCAGATTTGGTTTCGTTAGACGTGCAAGAGCTCTGCAGCTCCAGGCTTTGCTGGACGCGGCTGCCAGGGTGACGAGTGCGTGCGGGGAGAGGAGGGGACACAGCCTGGCAGCCGGCAGCTCCCCCGCGCGATTACGACATTACTGCTGTGGCTGACCAGCAACCCCACACAGACAGAGAACAAACCCCCTCTCAAAGAAACGTAAACCTAAGGACTCCCCAGATGACATCTAGTTAAGAAGATTTTCCTACTCTTGAGGAAAACCTGGCGCTAAGCTGCTCGTTATCAGCAAGGTCCTCTGCGCGCCGCAATCGAGCTGCAGTGCTCACGCAGCGAACTTTCAGCCCAAGTCAGGAGAGTCAGAACTAGACAGCAATGGCTCATCAATTTGCACCATAAGACAGATTTAATCTGATTCAGAATGAAGTTCGAATTTTGCTACAGGTTTGTGCATAAACATAGCCCTGAAAATGCCTTTCCACGTACTCTTTACTTACCTACTTCTTAAAGTCTCTAAAAGCAAATGCAGCCTACCTGGGGTTCTTGTTGTTCAAACTTAGTGCAATTTCGTTAACGGCATGTGGATGCGACATGACCATATTGAATCCGTACTGAAAAGAGAAGGGGAGAACATTGTTTCAGTTTTGAGACTGAAATGATTATTTTTAAAATCCAACAACAAAATAGCTGTGTAGTCCAAAAGAGCAAAAAGGGAAATACCTGGTAATTCATTATGGCCCGTAAACACATGATGCAGACGTGAACGTCATCTTTTTTACTCACTAATCTGGAATTTTTTAGCGTTCTTCGGCTTGGCAAGGTATTATACCTGCAAAGAAAAACAGCGCTCATCAATCACCAGGCTATTTTTAGGTGGTAAGAAAAAAGGGATGGAAATATCCCTCCTCTGGGTGAAAATCTTTCAGTTCTGCAGAGCAGGTGCCCATCAGAGAACACACATGGGAACGGGGCGGAGAGAAGGTGACGGGCTGTGACACTGGCGGCGTAGGAAGCCGCAGATGCACGGTCCATGGCTGCCTGGTGGCCACCGCTGCCCAGCCAGGGCCAGCTCGGACCACGCGTGCTGGTCACAGCCGATGCCACCAGCCACGGCGTGGCACCTCCAGGCACCTCCATCTCTCGTGGCACGCAAGGGGGAGAGAACGATCCGCTCACAAACCAGAGGTATTCCGGATTTTTTTCCATGCGCTTTACTCTGCACGAGCAACAGCACGGACTTTTAATGGATCTGAACATTCGTAGGCATCAGCAAATGTATTAATTCCTGCTGCATTCCGTTTAAGAATGGTGCCTCTCTTCTATTCCGCAGCTGAGCTTTCTGAAAGCCCTCCAAACTATTTGAGGAAAATACAGCCCTTAGGAACTTTCCTCAGAACAGAGGCATGAATTATTTTAATTGTAACCCCTAACTGGTAAATCAACCTTGAATTCAATTAAGCACACCGAATAAACACAAAGGGAAATCTTTAAATCTGTCATTTCTACGGCACAGTAAACGAAAACCACATTTCAGCTCTTCCTGAGATGCTGCTTGTTTTCTTTAAGAGCAAACAGGCTTTGGGAGCTGAGCACAGGAAACCGGAGACCAGGAGACGGGCTGCCAGGTGAAATACATGTATGCGCTCACGCGCGTGAAGCTGAACAAGCGATGCCAGGACTACCATTATGGTCAAGAAACTCTTCTGACAGTGAGGCGTGAACTGCTGCCATGGCGCGAGGGTGGCCATGGTGCTGCCCCGGGACCACCAGGATAAGCCCCATCCAAACTGGGGGGGGCTGCGGGTTCCCCCGGCTGTGCCAGGGACACTGGGGGGCTCCGCAAAGCCGTGCAGGCTTGCCCCAGCAGCCCCAGCCGGCAGCACTGCCGGCAATGCCGACAGGGATGGCGAAGGGGGGTATTTGGGGTTGGAAAAACACATTATTTATTCCGCTTCCCCAAATTACAGAGTTAAAACTGCTGGGAGAGAAGGTCCAAGCTGCAGCATCCAGGGATTTCCACTCTGCAGGTGAGAGCAGAGGGCACGGGCTCGCTGGCTAACGAAACCTCTAGGCAGGCACAGTAATGTTTCTGCGTTTCCAACTATCACACTCGGGCCTGAAAATGGAGGAAGAAAGTATAAAAATCTGCAGACAGGAAGACAGAAAGAAAAATAACTGATGCACGTGCAGTGATGTGCAAATTCTGACATTCCCTATGCAAAGAGCAACTCCTCTGGGGGAGGAAAGAGAAATTCATAGATGAAGCCTGACTGCTGGAGTAAATACAACCTCCAGGAAAAAGGCGGCTGATTCAGGCAACTGCAGCTGGCTCACGCTTGCCACTGCCGCCTTTGCAGCCTGGAGAACACACCCGGGAAGGCTTTTCTTCTCTTTGATTTGGGAAACCAGCTGCAGTGGGGAAAGCTTCTGGATTACAGCATCCTTAGCTCTCGCTCCAGTCCCTAACCAGGAGTTACACAAATCCGTACTGGTACCCAGCAACGACTCAAAGCTCACGCCGAGGCAGGGGAGAAGGTGAGAGCTTCCAGGGAACACGCAGACCTGGGCGTTTCCATTCAAGAACTACCCCAACACTCCAAGAAAGTATGAGTGGCGTGGAGGGAGTCAACGGGGAACGATCTGTCATTATTTCTCGTAACACAGGAACTATGTGGCGTCACATATAATTATCAGGTGACAGGATCAAAGCAAACCTGGTAATTTTTGAGGCACTCCTCCACGCAGTGCTCCGGAGAGCAGGACTGCTGGGGAGCCCAGGGCCTGGCATGGGCTCCAAAAGCACTTACAGAGGAAAAAATCCATCAAGAACTGTTGAGCGCAAGATGCAGTCCTTAGGTCAGGATGCTTAAATCTACAGAGTGCTGGAGGCAGGAGCACGTACCAGGAGAAACATCACCGGGTATCTGCCTTGCTCGTACCAAGCAAGTGCTCTGAGCATCTCCTGCTCTAAGCGCCTGCTCCTGGGCAGCGCCGGAGAGGGCTCTGGATATGGCTTTGGTGTTCTCATGCTGCACCGTTTTCCTCCTCCTTTCCTCTGCAAATTTAGAGTACATTTGGGGGGTTGCCCTATTCATTGCTGATGCTACTGTGCAGTTATTTGTCTAATCCGTGCTACTCATTTTGTTTAAAAAAGAGGAGTAGCTTTTAAAATCAGTGATTAACATCATTATTATTATTAATACTACTATTAATAATAATAATAGTAGTAAAAATTAATAATAAATACATGAGCAAGTAGTAACAGACTTGTTTTGTTCTGACTCACTAGCTCACGCTCTGGCACAAAGGACGTACTTGCAGGTTTTCTCACTTTAGATGTACAAATGGAATGGGGATGTGCCGAGCGCCGGGCAGGGATCCCAGGGATCCCCGCTCAGCGTCACCCTCACCGTGTCCGCCTGCGGGACCCCTCCGGCGTGGGCCGAGAGCGGAACAGGCGGCGAGCTCCGGAGCGCGGTGCCAAAGCTCCCTGCCCACGGAGAGCCGGCGACTCTCAGGCTTCGGCAATTACTTCCCTTGGCTTTCATTTTCCAGGAGCACTGAGATGAAAGAAACCCCAAAATTCAAAGCAGAATTCAGTCAAACTGCATTTTCTTTTTTTTTTTTTTCCCCCTCATATATATGAATGCATAAATCAGCTCAGGGCACTCCAGACGGATTTCAGGTTTGCGGGAAACTTGACCTAGTTTTGCCGGAGACCGGCGAGCAGTGGGAGCCTGGGAGCTGGGTTTCGGGGAGCAGACCCCAAGGAGGGATGTGGGACTGGGACAGGACCAGGCTGCTCCCTGCGCTGCGGGGCTGACCCTAAGGCCCTTCCAGCCCTTCGGATGGGATGCTGCACCGCACCGCACGCACCTGGGATCCGGAACACTGTCCGGCTGCTCCTGGGGGGAATGGGGACAGCCAGGGAGGCAGCCATGTGTCCCCACGGACGGGCTGACTGCCCACACACAGACCCTGTGCTCAGGGACTCGCCTGTCTTCCAAATCTCCCTTCCCGAGACAAAGAAAGAGCAGTTCAACCTTCAACTGGGAGCCCTACTTTGAATCCGAACTGGGAAGTGTGGAAGCCCTGCCAGTGTTGGCTGGAGAACGCGTCACCACACCGCAGTAGTGTGTTTCCATACATTCATTTCACTAAATATGAAAAACACCACAATAAAAAGATTTAAAAGTCATTTGTAGTCATCCAAAGATCTTTTCTATAATGACTTATCTCAGTTTTAAACTATTAAAGGCTGCATACATTATTTTCCTTTAAATTCTAAATAAGTAATTAGATCTTTATCATGCCACTGATAGAAGAAAAAAAATCTTCCTCAGTGCACGGTGCATCACCTCCTTACATTTCCGAATGCCTTTAAACATCTGACAGAGCTTTGTCAGCTGTAACAAATGGGAGCAAGTCTCCTTTAACTATTAAAAGATGAACATAAAGGCAGAATTTGGCACTTCCAGCCCCTTGGGGAGCGAGGAGAAACAGAATCGGGGAGCAAGGACACCCTGCAATGCCGCAGGACCCTGGAGCACATTGGGTCCATCTCCCTGGGATCCACCACCTGGATGGAGCCTCCCCAGGCTGAGGGATGGTCTCCTCTACACCTCCCACTACCCGCGCCCAACCAAACCCCGCTCTGCAGAGCAACGCAGCCACCAAAGGGAAGGCCTGAGGTGAGAACAATACTCGCCTCTTCCGCAGAGATGGAGAAGACCCACAGAAACCCAACAAGGGCTGCAGACATCCCGTACGGCACTGCCTGCCCGCAGCCAGGAAAACTGCTGGTTTGAAGCCTGGCGTTGTTCACTTGGAGGATTCTCACACCAATGACCAGCCAAGTAGGCAAAGGCAGAGGGACCTGCTCTGTTCTCTCCCCAAAAGCCAAGATGACCCTCACCCGTGGGGACGCTGCCCCAGGGCAGGCACACAGCCCCAGCCCCGGGCTGCGCTCTCTGCGGCAGCCCTGCTGCCCTCCCCGCCACCCTGCACATCGTTAATTGTTAATCAGTGATACCATCAGCGATACGCAGAGCCCGCACCCTCCGGCTCGCAGAGCTTCCACAAGTGTTAGTTTAGCATTAGGCTGAGGAACGGGTACGGAATATACAATCGAGAGCTGCAGTGCAGAGAAAATATCTCTAGCGCAGATGGGATTCTGCCCTAGATTTAGATCACTTCCCTTCAACAGATGCAAATTTCTTCACACAGACATGAATGCCAAGAATTAATGAGGATTTTTTGTACAGAAACTCTTTTACGACGACTGCACACTGGAACTGAGGCTCGTGCAGCTTCCTCTGCATTAGTGGCAACTGCAACGACCCCTGATGTTATTTGTTGCCTTCCTTAAAGGCAGGGCAGCCTGGCGGTATCTCCAACACCTCCCTTTCCACGACATGAGCCAAACCAGGGTGGATGATCTTCTTTTGCTTTTATTTCATTTCTTGTTACTAAACATTAGGCTGATCCGAGCATCTGGATGAATTGTTGGGTTTGATTTCCTGTCTGCTGCAGGTCAAAGATTATGTCACCACGAGTATATTTATCCTGGTAATTAAATTCAGATGGTTCCTCTTTTATTTCCTCTGCCCCGCCTTTAAAGAAGAACTATAAAACCTTACTTCTGAAAAAACAGCAGGAACAGCAAACCTGACGGCGTGCAAGCTCCTGCAGCGTGTAACGCTGTCCTCCTGCCAGCCACCGGCGGCGGGTGCGGGATGTCACGCCTGGGACGGAGCCGCTCCACAGCTTTGTGCCGTTGCTGCTGGAGGCCACCGTTAGGAGAGAGCCTAAATCTGTGCTGAAATGCACAGTATGGTTTAAGGTTCTTTTCCTCGCCCAGATCCAACACAAGTACACTTCTGTTCAAGAATAACTCGTTCATCATTTTTACTCAGTTCGTTAACAATTCAGTTAATTCAGTGCTTGTAAAGTTGCTGCCATGACGTCCCTGGAGACCAGGTTGTGCTTTTACCCACCAGCCTCCTACAGAAAGGTGAGCAGGACCATTCAGCCCAGCCAGCCTGAAGAAAGTGATTTTCTGTTAATTTCTAAACTCCTCCTGCCTCCGTGTCCACCTTATTTTGTTAACGTGACCAGCCAGAACTGCTGAAGATGTCCAGCGTGTCCTGGACTCACCCAGCACTTTGTACAACCGAGACCAAGAGAACGCAACACGCAAGGGCGTCTTCTGGTGCAAAACAGCTCACACTCATCCTGAAGACCCACAGATGGGTAATTAAAACACCTACGCAACAAGCTGAGATACTCAAAGTAAACAAAAGCCCTTTCCATCACGGTAAGTGAGCACAAATCTCAATACAAACTCCTGCCATCTCCACCAACTTCAGTGGAAGGACTTTCATGCTTAAAAGGTGGACATGTGCCCAGCGGTGTAGACTTCTAATGCACCGGGTTAATAATGAATACAAGTTATAGCCAGGTTCTCCTATCATTTTTATCTTATTCTCTGCTAAAGAATATCATGCCCTCATCTGTCTAGACTGGTTCCCTCAGAGTAGGAGCAATGAGAGCAGGGGACAGCCCAGGGTGGACCTCACCGCCCCCCTGGCTGCTCGCCCAGCTCTGCGTGGGCTGGGACTCCTGGTTTTCATTGGGGTTTGGTGGTTTTTGGATTGCATTTCTGCGATTTTGTTTTTCTTGGTTTGGAGGTCGTGGTGTTTGTATTACGAGTGTCCTTCTGACAACAGAAAGGGACTTTGGAAGAGGAAGGTCTTGGCACCTCCTACAAAGTTTGGATTTCTCTGATCTTCTCTTAGAGCAAGGTACAAGCTGGGTCTGCTGGGCGTGGGGACCCTGAACTTGCACCCTGTTGCAGGGGATGAGACCCAGAGAGGGAAAGACCATGAGCCTGTGCTCAGTGGTGGCCCTCACAAGCGCTAAAACCAGTGAGGTGCAACCAGCTCCTCTGCTCAGGAAAGGGCAAAAATATCTGCCCTGGGCAAGCCAGAGTAGGTAGCCGTGCTGCCTAAAAATGTCTCCTCTCTGCCACTTCAAACAGGGACGACAAAGCTGGTTTGTGCCACAAATGTAAAGAAAATAAATCATAAAATCACAGAACGGTTAGAGTTGGAAGGGATCTTCAAGCCCCCCCAGTGCCACCCCCTGCCCTGGGCAGGGACACCTCCCACCAGCCCAGGTTGCTCCAAGCCCCGTCCAACCTGGCCTTGAACCCCTCCAGGGATGGGGCAGCCACAGCTTCTCTGGGCAAATGACTTTGAGCCTGCTGGGTTTATCGTCATCTAAAAGAATCTGGGAAAATTATTAATCCAGAAAGCTGAGGAGATCTTTGATGCTTAAAGAAGGTGAAAAAAAGAAATATAAACAGTCTGGTTTGCACATCCCACTAACTTCCAGCAAGGGAATGAGCGTGTTTCTTCACCTCTGCAGGCACAGATGGGTGCTGTAAGGGATTCTCCTCCAGTTTGACCAGGACAGTTACCGACAGACACCCCACACCTCCACCAAGCAGGCGACACAAAAAGGGGGGGCACGCTGCCTCGGAGGTGCCCTCAGCTGCCAGAGACACCATCGCCTGACCAACACCTCCCAGGTCTTCAAAGCAGAGAAACCACAAGAATCACAAGACCAACAACTGACTGCTCAAACATACGCCCTGTTCAATGGACAGGGATCTGACAAACATTGGGACGACAAAGTCAGCAGGTCCCCGAGCAGTGGAAGTGTTAATGGTGAAGCCCAGTTCATTGCAGTCCAAGCAGCGGTGCCAAATCTGAGTCCAATTACCGAATGCCTTCAAAGCCCATTTATGGATTTAGGATACGTTTGCCTGGATCACTCACTCATTACGGGCTCCACAGATTTTGAAGAAAGAAATGAAGCTTCTCAGTTCAAGCCACATGAAAACTGAAGTATTTGACTCGGAAGAAAAGGAATTTCTAATGGGCTGCGACATGGCAAAGTCTGCATTAATATTTATCTGACAGGAGAGTATGACTCTCATGTGAAAGTAATGCTCTTTCCCCCCCAAAAAAGCAGCAATAAAATCCCCAAAGGTTCATCCCCGTTTTTATCCTCCTGCCCTCATTTTGGTGTTTGCTTCCCAAATCCCTGTGTCTCCTCTTGAAAAAAAAAAAAAAAACAAACCACCTCACAGTTGCCAAGGAAACCCAGTGAGCAGGGAGCTGGCAGGGTTCGGCACTGCTAAAAAGAGCCCTGGGAAGCCAGTTGAAGTGACAATTAGAAATGGATAGCCTCAGCCACGCAAACGAACAGAGAGCCTCCGTGCCCACGTCACCGTCACCGCCGGGTGACTTCCCACTGCTGGTGGCTGCAAGGGACCGCTCACCACGATGGAGCCGCACCGTTTGAAGGGTCTCACTACCTCCTAGTGTTGCTTTTCCTTAGCTCCTCTTCCTTTTCCTAGAATTAAATGTGTAGAGCCCACATCAGCTGGGACCGAGCAGGGTCCCGAGGGCTACAGCAGGTTTACAGCCGTTGAACCCTGAGGACACGCAGGAGAGCTGGTGCCACGACGCTGCCAAACAGGCACCAAAAATGAGGAAAAAAAACGGTGTTAAAGCTGGCAGGAAATATTGTCTCCCCAAATCTTCTTGCTGTTTTAATAAAGAGGAATCCGGGCCAAATCCGTTCTCATTTTTCATACTGCTATGGCATAGCAGGGATGAGCCCAGCTCCTGAATTTTAAATTACCCTGTTAAGATTGTCAGCCTTCTCCTTTTTCATCCAAAGAGGGAGGACCGCTTCTTCCTCTCTCTCCATTTTAATGCCTTTTATAACAAAGACAGAAGAGGAGCCTGCACACAGAAGTTATGGCCCGGACTCTGCAGCCCCAGACACGTCGTCTACCCAGCGACGGGGCAGGGACCTCCTGGTTTTGACCAGAAACACCATCCCGCACACCCTCCTCATTCAACGAGCACCCAGCTTGTTCTCAGGAGAAGATTCTGTTTCAGTTAATCAATATTTACTAATTATACCAAAAAAGCCCTTCTTAAAAACTTCCCACCTACTTTTTGCTTTTACTGGCATTGAAAAAGTACACATTTTAAAACACTTTTTTTTTTTTTTTTTTTTTTTTTAAATGAAACACAAACCAAAGATGCTAATTCCACGTAAACGTTGGACAGCCCGTGCCCGAGCTGCCCCGGTGCGTAGATGGCTCTGCAGGCAGGAGGGGGCACTTGGCTGAAAAACACTGGACGAGGTTACATTTCTGTGCCGGTTTGGGATCTCAGTGAAGTCTCTATTTGTAAAAAAGATGAAATAACATGGGCAATGGCTAAGGGCTCTAGGTTTTAGGTACGAATCTAATAATACCACTTGCAATATGATAAAGAAAACTGGCATCTTGTTTCAAAGTAAACCATGTTTTGTTTTGTTTTGTTTTTTTTTAGAAAATCCCACTCTACGGAAGCAAACTACACTTTGAAGTTATAATGTGATAACCACACGTTTTGGAAGCTGGAAACTCCCCCTGATGCTCAGGCGGTGGCTTTCCCAAGACGTACGATTACCAGATTATAAGGCATGGGGAGCAGCGCTGGGCGGGCGCTCCCATGCCCTGCGCAGCCCGCGCTGCGCCCAACCTTCCTCCTGGCACTTACGAGGTTTTCCGGCTCGAAGCCTCATCAGCAGAGCGCAAAGTGAAGCCGCTCCAGAGGCAGTTGGCTGAAAAGCAGCTCTGGCAGCGTTTGAACTGAAGTTGCTCAGGCAGAGAAACCAATCTGATGGTACGTGAAAGGCGGGTGAGAGCAGAGGAGGGAAGGATGCGAGAGAGGGAGTTGGAGGAGAGCGTTTGGAAGAGGGAGGGGAATGAAGGATGCAAGGAAGGAGACATCGAAATGTAAAAGGGAAAGGAATAAAGGGGAATGTGAGAAAGAAAAGAGGATGGAAGGAAATGAAGAGAAAAAATGTAAGAGACATGTAACGTATACCTGAGTTATGCATTTCTAGTGTCACTAATCACAAACGCCTCCCAAAGACAGAGCGCAGAATCAGACCTCCTCCTGCAACCACCAGGCTCTGCCACTTCTCTGTCATAGTAATTAAAGATCAAAGAAAACCAAAACCACTAAGAACACCTTTGCAACATTAAAAAAAAAGAATAAACCAACTGGTCAAGTGATTTTGCTGGACTCCACAGCCTGTATGTCTTTACCAGAGGCGTGTGTCTGTCTCCTCTCCGCTGCTGACGTCTGTGAACTACATCTTGCAGGCAGCCCCCCGCCGCAGCTCGGGCCGGAGGCGGCAGGCACTCACTCCACAGGAGCTAAAGAGCCAACATTACCATCCACTGACGAACCAGAACTGAACCTCCACTGGAAGATGGAGGAAAAAGCTGCAAGTCCTCACTGGCTCCATCTATTTTGGACTCCTTTATGCTCACAGTACTATGTAACAAAACGCCAGAAAAGCCAAAAAAAAAGTCAAAAAGCGTATGAGTAAATGCTATTCAGCGCTCCGAGCTGCAGCCCTAGGAAAGAGCACTGCGAGGTTAAAGTTTAGTTTAGTTTTAGTTTAGTATGTTTTATAATAGTGAAGCATTGAAGGAATGTAACAGAGTCGACTGCCATTCAGTCTTGGGAAGTGATCCTGCCTTTTCCACAAGCTCAAAAGAAAGCCAGGATTTGGAAAGAGAGACTTCATAGTAAAGCCCAGGGTGATGCTGGACTTAACAGCAAGTTTGAAGGATGGAAGTGGCCTTTAAAGAAAAAAAAAGGTCTTGTTCATAGCAGCATGGAAGGAACGTGCTGCTAGAAGAGCCCTTTTTGGAGCTCCAGGCTGGCTGGGTCCATGGAAATCTTGAGATACTCTTTGGAGAAGAGGAATTGCTTCCTCCGTGCAAGCCACATTGTACCTGCTGGAAACGTGTTGCGCATCCTTAGATCATTCTGCCGCTGGAAACGGAGGCAGAGTTATTCCTGCCTCTTCCTCCCTTGCTGTAACGCTGCCCCGTGTTACTAGCTTAGCACTTCTTTCCACCCCAAAACCGTCACTACAAAGACGCGTTTCCTATATATGTCAAGCCTACACTGTGGAAAGAGGGAAGATGAAAAATATTCTAATTGGAAAAACCATACCGACTCTTCTCACCCGGGCACTCGCTGTTTGTAGGTCACCCCCGGCCCTATTCAACGCCTTACCGTAAAGTGGAGTGTCTGCCAGAGCGGGAGATGCTGTTGCCAACTGGGGAAGGCAAATTACTGCCCCTGTGCAGGTCCTCAATAGATCGGCTCCAAGGTTTGGACTTGTCCATCGAGTTTTCCACATTGTTCTCCAAACTTTCAAAGTCAAACCTGAAAGGAAACAGAAAATTTCCGGCGCCGGGTCAGACAGAAGAGATGCACACAGCGGTCTCCTTTCTGTTCGACATCTGCAGGTGTGAGTGGGTCCCAAAAGCTTACAAAAAGAAAAGGAAGGGATCAACGTGGGCTCACCTCCCCTCGGCTGCAATTCAGTGCCAGCTCCAAATGCACCGTGCGGCAAATCTGGAGCTTGACAAAGGGAGCCGCTAACCACCCAGGCAGACAGTTCCAGAAGGATCGAGCAGCTACGTATCCTTCTGCTTCAACGGAAAATAAACACAGCACTGGCTGCTTTGCTGACGACTAGCCCTGCCTCGAAGGAAAGGGGAGGAATGCTTAAAGCCATCTCCACTTGACTTCAATAAATCAATACTTTGTGCAAGTACTAACGCAGTTTCCTCCATTGATACGTGAGCGAGCATTTACACCGCCTTGTTGGCCCTCACGAGTCTCCCAGCATATGTACTGTATTACCATAATCATTACACATTTTCTTTGATTTCTGACTCGTTGCCCATTGTACTGCTATTTCAAGCAAAAATTGCTTGTTCCCCTTACAGCTTTTGAGGTTATTACTCATGTTTACCACGTTAGAGAGGGGAAAAACCCAGCACGCTCACTTGCGCACTTTTGTATAATTTTAGGAAGAAAGTCTTTATACAAACACTTCTTTTTGCTAGGCACAGTTTTTTCCAGTGTTAGGAACATTCTAAAACATATAATTTTCCTTCATTAATTTTACTGCAACCCCACCAAAAATCTCTTTTCTGTGCAATGATACATATACATCTGATGGCATCTTTTCTAAAACTGAAGTATCAGCTCTCCTCAGCTCAAGTTCCTAACTACAACAGGATCTTTAACCTACAATTTTATACAAAAATCTACTGCTACAGTATCCTGAAGTGAAAGCCTGTGGATACAAAAAACCAGATCCTCCGCTGAAGAACTATTTCAAATCGTGTGATATAACGACTAATGAAAGCGGATTTGTTTCCCAATCTGTTTTAACAGTCATTAATTTCATCAGACTTAATAATCATTAATAATGTAATGATTTACTACCTAAATGACTGCATCTGACTCCCAGCTAAGCAGCTGTCAGAACTGCAAGAGCTTGCTCCACAGGCTTCCCGACTTGCAAAATCACCTTGAAATTCCCTGTCCGGCAGCGCATCTCCTGCGCAGGATGCCGACGGCTCGGCTCGCCGGGAGCCTTGTGAGAAGTGGTTCGCGTGGGGATGTTGCTTTGAGCATGGTGGACACTACTGTAATTCTTTGGGGTCGGGTACTCACTGCAAAACTCTTTGTAAGGATGCCTGCACGCTTCCACACGTTTGTTGGATGCTTTTGCCCTGTACCTCCAGGACCGTCAGAGGCCAAAGTGAAAAAATCAGATGTAGAATCATAGAATTGCCCAGGTTGGAAGGGACCTTTCAGATCATCGAGTCCACCCATCAACCTAACTCTGACAAAAACCATCACTAAACCGTATCTCTAAGCACCACGTCTGCCCAGCTTTTAAATCCCTTCAGGGATGGTGCCTCAACCACTTCCCTGGGCAGCTTGTTCCAGTGTTTGATCACCCTTTCAGTGTAAAAATTTTTCCTAATATCCACCCTAAACCTCCCCTGGTGCAACTTGAGGCTGTTTCCTCTCAAGGCCTTAAACTTAGGCTTTTCTTTTTCTCCGCAACTTGTTATGATCCAATAGTCTTGGACTAATGTTACCATTCTCTCTGCTCTAAGTGTGTAGGGTGTTGTACCGAGCAGGAAAGCTCTGCTACAGGGAACACGGAGCATCCAACGTGGCTCTTCCCTCCTGCTCTGCAGCGATGCAGGATTCCGCTTTGCCCTGCAAGCCCAGAGAGCACCAGACAGGTCTTACTTACGTGACCGCATACTGTGCGAAGGACAAGTACTCCACCAGAACATCCAGGCCTTTGTTTTCCTCATTCAGGAACTCCCGCACCCATCTGTTAGAAAAATCATTACACTTCAGAGCGTTTCACAGGCTTTGGGCAGTTACTGGAATCCTGGTCAGATAAACTAGAGTCTGAGCCACTGCAGGAAAGGCAGGACGGCTGAGCTAACTTTGCCTTCTCACTCAGGAAAAGAGGACTTTTAAACAATGCCATTTATTATTTAGAGGACTTTAAAACAGAGTCCTTCAGAGGACTTTACAAATGTACTGAAACAAGCCTTTTTGCAGCACTATGATAGGAAAAATATTAAAAAAAAAAAAAAAAAAGCATAAAAACCCCTAAGCACACTCTGCATTGCTCCGAAACTAGACGTTTGTTCTTCTAAGTACGAAGCTCTGGAGCTGGTAAGTGCCTTCCCCAGCACAGCGCTGGTTTCCTCAAAATAAGAGCAGCACCCTAGAAAATTGGTGTAATGGAGGTGGACACAGCGTGCTCGTGAACTAAAACACTGAAGAAACCTTCCCGGCTAATGTACCAGCGCTGAACCGCGTGCTGGTGCCGAGACCCGAAGCAGAGAGGTGAGACCGGCGGAAAGGCGGACGGGAACGGCATGTTCCATGTTTTAATTTTGTTATTTGAGAGGAATTTTGTGTTTTGTAGAAGTAAAATACTGGGAATACTACTCACAGCCAGGCTTCGTGAACTGCATCATGTTAAAGCTATAAAACAGCATGGGGTTTTTTTATAGATATATTTATAGCTGCAATACTATTACTATTCTAGACACAATCATGCTCGCTCCTGCTCTGACTGACTTAGGGTGAGCAGAATTTGACTGCAATCTTTTCACAGCCTTCACAGAGATGTGGATGAACCCTATCACGAAAGGATTAAAGCTGAATTATTCTCCTGAGATGCCCAGCTATTGCTTAACTGAGCCCTTCAGGCTTTAACGATCAATCAAGTGGTATCACTGCTTGACATGCAAGGAGATATTTTCTCAAAGGCACCCATCAGTAGATGTAAGAAAAAAAAAAAAGTCTTAGACCAGAAGTCATCAAAAATTCTTACCCGATGTGATTTGTTCTTAAAGAAATTTCCAGTTCTCGGAGCACTTGGGTAGACTCTTGCACTCGTCTTCTGAATTTCTGTAATTGAGTGAGCAGGCAAAAATAACAATTAGACTCGTGTGATGCTATGAAAAATATAAACATCTCACACAGTGCAGAATAAATAAATAAAACATTAAGGTAAACTGAGAACCCTCCTAAATCCTGAGGAATGCAATAACAATAGTTCGGCAGTCAACAAAAACAAACTCGGACAAATAACTTCTGTTCCCATGCACATTTTTTGAGTTTCCAGGATTAGGAAAATTAAACGCCTGTAGATAAATAAGCATTTCTTTACAATACAAGACTTCTTTTAGTATCAAACTCTCCATTGAGAACTACAGCGTTTGGGCTTCACTCTCAGCCTGGTGCTTCAATCTCACTGTCACGACTTTACACCCACACCGAAAAACCTGCCGTGATTTCTATATAATTACCAAATCTCTGTGTGTGTGTGTGCCAGTAATGAAATACACGTGTGCTGCCATCTGCACGCTTTAACAATTTGTGCACGCTAAATTGTATCTGCAAAATTAGATGCTGGGGAAAGGCCATAAAACGTCAAGAAGTCAAACGCTGGGCTGCAACGCAGCAGAAAGGGGATGAGGTTTTGGGTCGTCCCCCTGAGGGAGGAGAAGGGGCGACCTGGTAACACCTCCCCAGGAGCCCCGCTTCACTCCACAGCTCAAGCAGGCATCGGTCACGGCAGAAGACCTCTAAATGCAAACCAACTCGTCTTGAGTTGAGTCAAGCTGCTCCTCTCCATCCTCTGCACAACCAACCTGCAGCAGGACTCCCTTCGGTGGGCAGACAGCGATGCCTCCAACGCTCCCAGCTGGAGGAAGACTCTCTTCTCTCCTGCCTGGGGCTCCCTGCCCATGGAATTGCACTAAACCAGCTGGATAAATTATTCTAGAGCTGTTGTTTTGCTAAATTCTCGTTCGTGAACAAGGTAAATGAGAGCAGAAGTGGATGGACGATGATAATCATCTTGGAACTGCGGTACTTAACAACCAGCTCGGTCACCAGTTATCACACACACAGACTCGAGGTGTTTGGAAAGGGCTTATACATGTTCAGGACACAAGCGATGCTGCTGCAAGTAGGGCTATGAATACTAGGGGAAAAAAGGGCTTGTTCTCGGTGCAACACAATAAAATCAAGGGGACTAACTTGGCAGTTAATGATTCTCAGGAGTTCATTTATTGAGGTGAAGATGATGAAAGGCTGGGATCTGCCTTGCCTTGCTGACCTATGTGAAAACCATCAGCTGCCTTTTTCCCCGGGGTTTCATCACACGCTGGTTACCACCGCCTGACTTGAGGTAAGGCGAAACCCCAGCTCAGAAAGACTGAAATAGATGTCTCCCTGCACGGTCCTAGTAGACACAAGGCACTATGACGTTTTACTTTGAAAGAGCTAGTTGAGGTCAGACACGTAGTTATTCTGGACCTCAGTTAATTAGCTCAGAGTACAAAAACACAGCGCCTTCTCTCCCAAGAGAGTTCACACAATATAACTGCGAGCAAGATAAAGACCTTACCTCTCTAGAAACAAAGGTAAAACACTGTTGTAGGAAGAGGCAGAGAGGGGTGGGAGGGCATGGCAGAAGCAGGCAGCCCGTTCCCAGGCGGGCCCGTCACCCCCAGCGAGGCCAGGCTGCCCTCTGCAACCCCAGCAGGAACCAGCTCTGGGCTTTACTGGGCTCCCAGAGCCACCAAACTGCAATCTCTTTACAAAAATGTGTAAATTCAACACTCTCATTTTCCTCTTTCAAAATTCAGCTCAGACGAAAACCCAATTGTTTTCCTGGGAAGAGCCATTATGACCCCAACTACAAGCCGAAACGCGCGTTTTGCAGCAGCGTTTGGAGTCACCTTCTCTTGGCCACGCTGGGGATCGTCAGCAAAAGCGCCGACACCACCTCAGTCACAGCAATAATCCCAGTAAAACGAGCTCTCCCCACAATCTCCCGCATCCGTCCCCAAGCCCATTTGTAAATCTTTCCGCCTCGCAGCCCAGGCCGAGGAAAGGCTGCCGGTGATGCGGAATAACGCAACAAAAGAGAGGAACTCGACGGAGTTATTTTTAGGCTCCTTCGGTTTTGTCATTTGTCATGGGACTCTTGTAGTGGTATTAGGATAAGAAAGGCTTCAATGTGTGCCCACGGAGTAACCGCGGAGCAAAGCTAAATGAATTTGAAAAACCCTGCAGGAGAAAAACACAAAGACCCCTGTTCATTTTTTTAAAAAAACACTATAATCAGCTACAGGCAAATGTAAAGGTTTCCTACTCCTTGTCAGAGCCTCCAACAAGGGCAGCGCTGTCGGAAGGCATCACGGCAGCCCGGCGCTGGGGCGGGCGCTGGAGGCAGTGGGCACCCAGTGCTCGTCCCTCGCAGGGTCGGGGCTGCACCTCGGCCGGAGCCCGCCCCGGCCTGCGACCCTGTGTCAGGGCACGGATTTTACCGCAGGGCACCAACCTCGGCTCATTGTACGGCAACACAAAGGCACGATTGTTGAGGACAAGGCAGAGCCCGTCAATGGCAGGACCGGCAATGCTCTCGCTGCCTCTTCTTGTTTGGTTTTTTTTTTAAGGCTATTGTAACTATCAGCACAGGATATGAGCTGATATCCAAAGTAGTTAAATACCAAAGGTTCAGCGATGGTCCTCCAAATGGGACGGAGGTTCACTGTTATTCTAAAATCCTGGAGGCTATTATTAAGCCCATGAAAACAGTTCAGAGATATCAGACCCAGCCACAAACGCATTCCGGTACAAAAGCCACATTCAGGGATGCACGACATTCACATGAAAGGCCAAGTGAAGTTCCTGAGTCTTTCATGAGTGATTAACAAACTATTTTGGACAAAATAATACGCAGAAGGATGGACGAGGCTCTGCCATGTAAATACAGCCCAGCTTATCTCTTTACCTCCCAGCCCTGAAGCCTCGGATGAGATGACAAGCGAGAGGCGGACTGTGCCAGCTGGGCCGAACCTGTGTCACCCCAATGCCCAGAGAAAAGGACTCGAAACTTCAACATCCCCTTCACACGGGCGAGAAAAGCGCCAGCCAACAGAGGCTCCATTCACCACATGGCAAGTCAGACCTAGAGGACGGCCCAGTGGTAATTTGTCAGACTACTTATTGAAGCTAAAGTTATTAAAACAATTTGTTTCATGTGTCAGATGGTCCTTTTCTTTGCAACATCTGTTCTCCTTTCCGAGCTGCGAAAACCACAGCGTCTTTCCAATTTATCTTCGCTTCTCTCTGCAGTTTCTTCCATCTCCGAGACTCTTCCCAGAGAGTTTTACGGGGCATTTTACACAAAGGCAGGAAGGAACCCGGAGCCGGGACCATCCTCACGGAGGAACGAGGGACAGGCCAGAGGAAACAGGACGCTCCTCACCTTCCTGGTTACAGCCGGGTCCAGATAGCCCTTCAACTTCTGGATGTAGGTGTGCGGAGGATTCTTCACTTGAAATCTTTCCTGCAAGGGATACAAGAATAAACATCAGCCATTTTATAACATCCTCTATATTTACTTCCTATATATATAAAATGCATGCGTACACATATATATTTAAACAGTACGTATTCATAATATAGTTTTATATATACATACCTTATATTCATAAATATATAATCTATGCATCTAAAATATGCACGCAAATAAAACATATTTACATGTAACTTTATTTTCTGAAATTTGGTATTTATATGGGATGCATAAAAATACACCTTACACTTTCAATGACAATTTTGAATATTAGTTACAGATACAAACAGACACATCTGAAATAACAGGGTTTCTGCTAGCCAGGAGCACTGAGAGGAAAGAGAAGCATTGGAAGAGCGGACGCGTGTCCGTGTTTGACTGAAAGCCATCACTGCAAGAGCTGAGACACCCTTTTTATCGTTTGGAAGAAGCCTAAAAACACGCTGCATGGTCTATTCATGGGAGAAGTCTCATCACTTCATCGTTCAAACGCCAGAAAAATCAGTGCAAGAGCAGTATGTTCGCAATAAACAAGTAGTATTTTTACTTCATGATATTAAACTGGATTGTCTCCGTGGGTGGCCCAGCAGCTCCCAGCCACCCCTTTCTGCAGGTTCCCGTTTACGTGGGGGCACCAACTGGTGAGGGGGGAGTGCCACACGGGCACTGGCAAAGCCCCCCTGCCACGGGCACAAAGTGGTCACACAGTATTCGGGCCACGGTGAGTTCAGCTGGTCCTGGTGGACCTCCACAGGCAACGATGACCAGCGGTCAGGCTTTATTTCCATTACAAAGCACACACGAGGCTGGCCAGCTCTCCAGCAGTAACGATGGAGGCTTCGTTACCAGCCCTACCCAGCCACCACACAGGAAGGCTTCTTTGTTCTCCATAGACATGCCCAATCACAGCAGCATCCCATCTCCTACATCAACACAACGCTCGACCACCAACGCGTTCATTGTGCTTTGGGGTCAGCTCCCCACACCATTTCTGCCAGCATCGCTTGCATGGGGAGAAGCTCAACACGAGCCGGCAACGTGCACTGGCAGCCCAGAACCCCCCGCAGCCTGGGCTGCATCCCCAGCAGCGTGGGCAGCAGGGCCAGGGGGGGATTCTGCCCCTCTGCTCCGCTCTGGGGAGACCCCCCTGCAGTGCTGCCTCCAGCGCTGGGGCACCAACAGCAGAAGGACACGGAGCTGTTGGAGCGGGGCCAGAGGAGGCCCCGGAGATGCTGGGAGGGCTGGAGCCCCTCTGCTGTGGGGACAGGCTGAGAGAGCTGGGGGGGTTCAGCCTGGAGAAGAGAAGGCTCCGGGGAGACCTTCCAGTCCCTTCCAGGCCCTAAAGGGGCTCCGGGAGACATGGGGAGGGACTCTGGATCAGGGAGGGGAGCCATGGGATGAGGGGGAAGGGTTTTACACTGACAGAGGGGAGATTTAGATGAGATCTGGGGAAGAAATTGTTTGCTGTGAGGGGGGTGAGCCCCTGGCCCAGGTTGCCCAGAGAAGCTGTGGCTGCCCCATCCCTGGAGGGGTTCAAGGCCAGGTTGGACGGGGCTTGGAGCAACCTGGGCTGGTGGGAGGTGTCCCTGCCCAGGGCAGGGGGTGGCACTGGGGGGGCTTTACAGTCCCTTCCAGCCCAAACCATTTGGTGATTCTATGATTGGTGGTTGAGCGTGTCCCAGCCACCCATGGCTCCCAGCGATTCAGAGGGTTTCCTTCAGCACTGGTGTCACACCAGGGCCAGCAGAGCTGAGGGATCTCCAGCGTGGTGGGAAGTTATCTGGCAAACACTGCTAAGGCCACCGTTCCACTTACCAGGGAACTTACCATGGAGCAAGGCAGGTGCCCATAACTGTGGGCTTTACCCGTGTAAAACACCTCTCTACCCATGCCTGCTTTCCTGCTTTCTGTCCTACACCAGCACTGTGCCTGACTTCCCTTCCCCATCTCACCCGCTGCTTCTCCAGTGCCAAGGAATTCCCACCCACCTTCGAGACTCGTTTCCCCCTGAAGGTTTCCCAACGCCCAACCTTACAGGGGGCCACTCGACCTGCAATCCAGCACCAGCCACGTTCAGAACTGAAGATTTTAACAACAAACATAAGGTCTGTAAGGTTTGTATTCTGAGAGCTGCTTGATTTTTTGCTTGCTTTTTTACCAGTTGCACGGCCAGCTTGAAACTTCTCCTGCAAAGCCGCCGTGAAACACGAGGTGCTCTGCAAGGAGTATGCTACGTCCAAACCTGCTAAGAGCATTACCAAAAGTTCTGATACTATTTGTATCTTGGAAGAATTTTAAACTATTCTGCCCCTTCCCTTGAGGAAAGATCTCATAACAATTTCCTCCTGAAATTTCGCATTTTATAAGTGATATTTGAAACCTCCCTTTATTAGGTCAGGATGCAATTTGGACTACATTATCTGAAAGTTATTTCATAATGAACAGGAGGACACTGCTGCCCAGTTACCAGAACGTACCGTCTGAACACCAAAAGTTCCTGTTATTATCTTGCTGCTTGCTTTAAAAAAAGTAATTCATCACAGTCAGAAGGAAAAAATGAACCAAAAAGTCTGCCCTGTGGTGTGGCAGCCCCAGGCGAGAGCTCGCTAAGGCACACAGCAGACATTTCTTTCCTCTTTTACAACTGGATTTTTTTTCCATGCACCCTCACATGTACGGGCCAAACACACTCCTGGAATTTGCCATTTCCTCTTTATCTAAAAAACAGTTCAGGAAATACAAAGTTCTTCCTTGCCAGCTCCTCTCTGGCCAACGTGACACCAAGGGTGTCTGTCCTGCTCCACCCCACCCAGCACCATGGCCACCACCACGGCCTCCTCTCGGCTCTGTGGGCACGGGCGCTTGGAGCCAGTCCCCGCTCAGCTGGCCCCCATGGGCCCGACAGTCCCTTTCACACCCGTGTAGCTAAATTTGCTGCTGAGTGGAACTGCTACCACTGTGTCGGGAAAGACAGATGCACGAGACGGAGGGATGGAGCTACAGACAGGTCTGGAAGCGGTGTGCCAAGGCTCCATCGCTCAGCTCCACCGGCACAAGCAGAAATCAGCTACCACATCCCGAGAGACGCGCAATGGTCAGCCCTAGCATCCAACTCTCTGGAAAACAGGAGCAGGAACCCCCATGGATGTTGACAGGGACTTCAAAGGAAATTAAAAAAAAATAAAAACCAAATAAAAGCACGTAAAATATATCAGTTAAAAGAATGAGATGTCAATATCCAAAGCATCGTAACTGCTAGCTTCATTTCTGCACTTTTTATAGCCCACCGTTGGGCCAGGTTCTCGGTCAGACTTACAGCCCCCTCAGGACACTGTGGACTGTGGCTTTACAGTGGGCATAAATATAAGTTATTTAGAAGCAAGTTCCATCCATTAACCCATTTTAAAACTTCTTCACGCTGGCAGACAGTCAAAAAAAAGCGCTTTGCTGTAAACGAGAATCTGGCCCATTGCAGACTAGTAAAGACTTACAGAGGCATCCGGACCTCGGAGACCACCACCGCTTCTCGTTTTCCCCCTCAACAGCTTTGTATTGGCTCCAGAGACATTACAGCATTTGAATGATCACGTCCGTCTCTACACAAAACCACAAGGGTGGAAGTGTTTCCACTGTGCCACTTGGTAACTGCGCCCAAACGTTGTTCTTTGCATCTGCGAGTGACGGCGGGCAGTGGTGGAGCACCAAGGCGAAGGTCCGCTCCTGAGGAGCGGTGGGCGAGGTGAGAGCACCCACGAGCAGCAGGAGCAGCGGAGTCCCAGGCTAACGAGGCTCCACGTCAGCTCTCAGACTTAGTCCTCCCCTTTTTGGGGGTTCTCTCATGCCGATGTAGCTCTGCTGCGTTTAGTGTAATCCGCCAGAGAAGCTATTTTACTCTTACGGATTTATTTCTCTTACTAACTGATCAGCCATCATCTGCCAAAGCGACAGGAGCTTTTCCTAACTGCCAGTTTTAATATCTGGAGTCTACAAAATGAAATGCTTCAAGAGACTCAACGAGCACATTTAGTAGTCTGTGATGCAGATACTGTATGTTTTTGTTTGTTTTCTTAAAATCTAGCTGCAATTATGTATTTATGTAATAATCTCTACAGTGACTTCATTGAAAATGATGTTGCTCATTACTGTATAACGGAATTATTTGGGTTGAGGGATTTTGAAGACATTACCCATGAGCAGCAGACACCAGCATTGCTCTTCTCTAACTAGTGACCAAGAACCGCTTGTGGTAAACATCTACTAGTCCTGGAAACATTTTTATAGCTCCTTAAAGTGCTTATTTTTGCTTTGGAAAGCCATGAGGGATTAGCCTTTAAAATTGCCCTTTCCTGGCTATGATTGCTGTCTGGGTTTACCCAGCTTTGACTGTTTTACATTAGAGGCTGATATGTCGCAAGCTGCAAGAACCGGGGCTCGGTGCTGCGCAGCGACGGCAACCCGAGGCTCCCCGACGCCTCCGGGACACCCGGAACGTCTGCTTGCAGCCGTCATCCTCCCAAAAAACGGATGCTCTGCCAGAGCTCGCAGGGGGTGGAAAGGCACGGTGCTCCTCAGACCAGCGGGATTCCGGTCTGGTATTTCACTTGCCGTGACTTGCAGGTTGGCCAGCCCAGGGTCCCCTCAAGGTCCTCCGGTCCTTCTTGAGCATCACTTCCCTGTAGAGACAAATGCACTTCCCGGCTAACACCGAGGCACTGCTGTTCACACGTAATCCACTTGCCCTAGATACCGTAAATAATGAGTTAAAAATCCTTGCTTTTTCCTGTCTGCTCCTCCTCTCCGCTTCTGGCAATTCCCAATCACTCACTGGCCAAATCTGCTTTCAAAATAAGAATTTATAAGGCAAGGGGTTTAACGCTATTTGAACGAGGAGGTTGGGGATTTTTACCACACACATATAAAGTTTAAAATCTGGTTTTGAGTCTCCAAACTTCGCTGAGCAAAAAGCGTCAGCCAGTGGGTGTCACCACGATTGGGACAGGGTGCCTTCCCCTCCCGGTCGCCGCAGGACCAGGCCCTTCAGACACAACAAAGTTAATAAATCCCAAAGAAGCCTATTTTATCTCCACTACGTGACTCACACAAGCACCAACACTACCTCCAGCCCTGAAAGGAGAAAGGCACAGGCCAGCAATAGCTCGACCCTGCCTTTGTCACCACCTTGAAAGCAAACTAACCTAACTTCCCAAGGATAAAAGGCCCTTTCTTAGGTGAAAAATTGCGGAGGAGCACACCACCACTCCTCTGCTTCTGTGACCTGCAGTCTCCAGAATTAGCACTTTATTTTCCTGACAGATACCAAAAAAAGGGGGTTGGGGGGAGGCTTTACTTCAGCAGCAAAGAGGAACTGACGGGTTTCTGCATTTCCTCTTCCATGTGATCCTACAAAGAACTTGACACATCTCTTGTCCACCCAAATCTGGAAAACGTATTTATGCCGTAACCAGGAAATTGTGGCTTTTCCAGAGATCTTTTGCTTCCAAAACCATTCAGGACATTTTCTGCATTGGTGACATATGTTATTATTATTACCCTCGCTAACTTGTTTCATTCCCAGGATTCACGCAGCGCATCCAACTCAGTACCAGAAGCCCCGGGAGGCAGCCCCTAACTGCCAGGAAGGCAGGCAGCACGTGGACGGTGAACGCTGGCGAAAGGAGGTGGACAAGCAGGGCTGGAAACCAGGGTCTTCTCAATCCCAGGGCACAAACAGGTCATAAACACGGTGCATTTCCACCACCCATCCCACATCCCACACAGACCTGGAGGGTGGCTCAGTCCGCACCCCAGCAACCCAGCCAGCCCGCCAGCAGGACCGTATGTCACATTGTATGTCTTACTACGGAGTCACAGAATGGTTCATGGTTCGGGTTGGAAGGGACCTTAAAGCCCACCCAGTGCCACCCCCTGCCCTGGGCAGGGACACCTCCCACTAGACCAGGTCGCTCCAAGCCCCTGGCTTTGATAAAGCCATGAGCATCTCTGCTGTCCAAATGCTCCTGAGTTCAATAAAACATTGGATTTTCTAGCCTGTATCCTACCCCCAAATGGGGAGATTCACAAAACATTTTTTTTATGCAGAGGCTTCCAAAAGAGAGCTGTAAACGGCTACTGCAGCACGTGCAAAGACATTGGTTGTATGTTGGCAAAAAAATCCAGATCTCTGCTGCAAGAGGGTCAATGTCAATGGCAAGAGGGCCAAAGTGATTAGCTTTTTGCTAATTTAGAGAAGGATCTAACCACTACAGCCAGTGCTTGTTGAACCTAAGTGTAAATGAACACAAGTCCGAGGGTCCCCCTGTAGTTTCAGATGTTGTCTTTCTCCAGGCTAAGCTGAAAGCTGTCTGGTTTTGGCAGCCCAATCTCACGACCCCTCATTTCTGTGCTCAGCTCTCCCTCCACCATGATATTCCACCAGGCAGTGGGCCCAGGTCCCTTCCCATCCCAGGAGAAGGCCACCCTGGTCTCAGCAGAACCAGGGTTTCACCCAGAGAGCTGGAGGGCTCGGGGACTGGTGTGGCACAACCTTCTCACCTGGGGCCATGCTTCCAACAGGGCCCGCACCTGCGCACTTCTCAGTCATAAATAAACCCTGAAGCAGAACATGGCACCCCATCAACGCACCACACGTGGCCTTGTTTCAGGTGCAATCGCCCCCGACACAGGCACAGAGGGGTTCAAGCCTCCTGGAAGCAAAGCCGAGGGGTGGGACAGGACCCCCAGCCAGGAGGCTGCTGGAGAAACCCACCGCCATCCCAGTGAGCTCCATGCTGGCCACCAGCCTCCAAAATAGCCGGCACCTGCCTTCATTTGGAGTTTCATTAGGAAAGGGAGAGAGTTCTACAATCACCTCAGTGAGGATATTTTGGATGTGAACCGCATGACTTCCATTTTAGGTCTCTTTATTTGTTATTCCACACACACACTTCCACTGTCTCCAAAGGTGAGGACACAGTGATGCCCCTGCCACAATTTGCCATTAGAGGGCAACGGAGAACTTTGTAAGATGTCCCCAACCTCTTCCCTCAATGTCCATGCCCCCTCTGCAACACCTCAGGCAGGCGGCTGGACGAAGAGGCCTTGAGTACACCAACAGTGTGGCTCACCATGTACCCTCTTCCCTGCCCAGATCCCTCCCAACGCTCACCCCCAGATGACCACCGCTCGGCCCTCTCCAGGATGGGCAACAGGTTCACTGGCTTCGCTGCTCTTCCCCTGCTTGTACGCTAAGCCAGAGACGCAGGGAGCAAGCTCTCAGGACACCAGCAGCAGCGCTTCGGTGACTCGGAAGGTTTATAGACAAAGGAACAGAAACCACCACCCAGGACGAGTCCCCCACAACCAGCCCAGCAACCCTTACAATGATTCACTACATCATTACAATAATAATAATTGTTGTTATTATTATTATTATTGTTATTATTATCATCATGAGACTGGCAGCTGCCCACTTTTGTTAATCTCACTTGCACAAAAGTGAGAGTTCCCTTCTGGGAGCCAAACTCTCGCCCTTTAATTTTCTCAAAATATTTCACAGACGAACGGCCAGGGTCAACTTTACAGACTGTTCAGTAAATATCATTTAAGAGCAACCTCTGGATCCATTTTACTTTCAGACAAAAGTTGAAAACCAGGGCGGGAAGGGGAGAGTTAATTTCCTCAAGCTGTTACATTAATTTACACCCTCAGTCCTTCACTAGGCAAAAACCGTAGAAAATGGTGTAATGAGTGATACCAATAGAAACATCAATCAAAATTTGCATCCACACTAAAAATATACATTCTGTACAAAATCTAGTCCTGGAAGTACTTTCAGCCACTCATCATAATTATGTGGACAGATAGAAATATTTCACACCCCATATGCTGTATTAGGGTGCTTCTACAGCCACCTGCTTCACGCTGCTCTGATTTACAGCGGCTGGCGAGCACCCGCCGGGGCAGCCGGGGAGCTGCGGCACATCCCAGACACGCAGCCCCCTCCTGCCCAAGCAGGTCCCCTCGGGTGGCCGGACCCTGGCAGCGTGGCATATCGTCACCTCCCATCCCTGGGGATCCTGGGCTCCACAGCGCTGGTTCCAACAGTCCTGCACTGCTTCTCTCCCAGCGATGGGAAGCAGACTCATCCGAACCCGGGGGTGGATTCGGCATTGTGCAAGGAGCTATTAAGATACGCGATTGCTGCAGATCGCAAATTTCCTTCGCTGCGTTTCCATCTGCTCATCCCTCCTATCTGGCTGCGGAGTTCAGGAGTGAATCAGCAGCAGCTGCGCGTCGCCCAGGGTGGATCCGCTCCGAGGTGGGAGTTCAGACGCTGAGGCTCTGATTTGCCGTGCAAACAGAGCCCACGGATTCCGGCACAGACACCCTTCCACGTACATGCTCCGAGTGGGCACGCTCTAAGCAAACACCCATGAAACAAATCACTTACACTAGATTAAGCAATTTGTTCGGTGTCTCACTAAAATGAAACTTTAAATAGCTCAGCACTTTAGGTTTTCCACACAGAAAACTCCTGGAAAAAAGCAATTAATCCTTTATTCAGTTTCACTATAAGGTAGTTGGATTTTATCAGAGGCTCCGCCGCTGTCATAGCTAAATAGGAAATGTCTCACAAATCTATTTATTAAAATCTTCCTGACCTCGCAGCATGACCGTACCTTCTGCCAAACTCCCATCCTGGTACCGCTGTGTTTACATGTCAAAGAAGCATCCTACCTTCTCAGTCCTGGATCAATTATTTTCATTAGCAATTACTTTTGAAGTCTATGGCAGAACCTGATTTTGCTGTCGGCTCACAAATGCACATCCTAGCTCTTGCATGCTTCCCTTTCTGTAAATACTGCCGTTTCTGTTCATTTGTCAGGGCAGAGACAACCTGTTAATTGTTGCATGCTGCTGCCAAGCCGGCACGCTAGGGCAGAGCTCATACACAACGATGCCTCAGCATATGGTGCTGCTTAATCCGAGGTTGTTGTTCAGCCTCTGGAGGCGAAGAGGAGTTCAGGCTCCATCACCATTTGCCTTGCTCGGAAGGCGACAGCTACCCCCAGCTGCAACAACGGCTCAGGATGTGGAAAGCCAAATACTCCCTGGATCGAGAGCGTTCATTCTTATCACACAGGTCAAGATGGACCAAACCCAAAGCACGCGCCGAGAGGTGAGTGAACATCAGTCTCCTCGAGTCCGTGGCACACAAAATAAGCAGCATTCACCGCCCAGCAGAAGCAGGCACAGGAGTGACGGTAACATCAGAAGGGAAAGAAAAAATCGCTCTGTGGCAAAAAAGGGAATTATTGTTCTAAAGCTTCTATGAGCTCCTAGCAATAATGGAGTGTAAGGCCAAAGAAATGAGTGTTCGAATCCTTCCAAGTACGTGTCCTCTGCAAGCTGCCTGGGGACACTGCTGATGAAACCCAGGTGGTGCTCTCAATGAGGTGTCTGCCAAAAGCCCCCCCCCAGCGCCCTTACCTGGTCACAGATGAGCTCCCACTTCTTCTCGTTGTCATACTGCCGCAGGAGCCGGGCTTTGTCGGGCGGCAAGTTCATCGCATTCTGCGGAGAAAGAGAGAGCAAACGTGAGGGACCACAGAGGGCTCAGGCTCTGGCAGAGTCAGACATGAGCAAACCAAGGCAACGTGGCTGCGGTTGCTTTAATTGTTTTATGTGAATTCCTGTTGACAGGGTTATTCAGAAACATTCCCTCTAAATGTCCTCTTTGGCCCCAAAAGCGCCATTGAATCACAAAGCACCGAAGGGCTGGGATCAGCGCTGGGCCACACTGGGACGCAGGAGAAGGTGAGTGATGGGAGCTCAGGACAAACCACCTCCATCCGGAGGAGAGGACAGGGCTCCCCGGCCGTGGCAGCCACCTTCCAGCCCAGCCAGGTCCCCGTGGTCCACCACATCCCCTCCCACACCCCCTCTTCCCTGCACCTGCCCCACACACTCATATGGGAAACGCACGGACTGCAGAAGGCCCGTTCCCTCCAAACAAGATCCTGAAATGCCATTTCATTTTATTTCAGCAGCGGGACACTATTCAGGTTTTTAAATGTCACCGCATTTAACCGTATCTGGATAATACAGATGCCAGAGGTGGGATTGCCGCTGCTTGTTGTGACGTTGTACTTCTCGTGCACGCAAAGATAATGATCCCGAGACCGTGACTGACAACCGGCAGTACGGGGTGGGAGGGCAGGGGAGATGATGCCTTTGGAGCTCTGGCTCCTTTGCTGTCAGGTGAGGTACCCTTCCAGGCGCAGCTGTCAGGGCTACGGTGGTAAAGGCCGGCTACTCGCTCCCAAGGCAGTTCTCCTAAGAGCCGTGTCTCGGAATGCGCAGCGTAACTGTCGTGCTTACGCTGCTGGAGAGCCCAGGAACGCCTCAGGAGAACCTAGGAATGCCTCAAGAGCTTCACAAACACCAAGCCTGGAGAGCCGCCCTGTCAGCCCAGCGGCATGCAGCAAGGACGTAATCCTGCTGAGCACCTCTTGCTCTCCAGTTCAAATTCCCAGACCAGCCCCAGCTATCCCCAGTTAACCCTTCGGGATCACAAGCCTCTGGTCCAGCCCAGAATGGGATGGGAGCGAAGCTGCGCACAGCTCCAGCGCCGGCAGGCACTGCCCCTCTGCATTTAATTTCAGAAAGGCTGAGGGAGGCACGGAAAGAGGCCAGACCCAAAGGCTGTTAAATCCCACAGCAAAAGTGTCATCAATGAACCAGTGGCTGTTAAATAATCCCGCAGCAAAACAGTCATCAATGAACCGGTGTTTAGTTACTGAAACACTCCGCTCCAGGAGCACCCATCTTCACAACCCGTGCGACAGGCAGTTTTACAGATTTATGAAGAGCAGGCTGTCCTGGGGATCCTCAGAAACACTCCCGGGGCCAGACTCTGCCCAGCCTGGGACCCAGACCTCCATTTTCTCGCACAAAGCCTGCCCCAGGTGATGGAAGAGGAGGGATGTGGACCGCCCGAGCTGCCACAAACACCCACAAGAGCATCTGTTACCACCAGCCCAGCCTGCCGGCACCCCAGCCTGCTCACCCCAAAATGGCACGGGGACCGTGGGTGCCAAGGGCAATCCCCGGGCCGCTGGGACAGTCAGTATAGCGCTGATAGCACCCAGGAGAGCTTTGGGGGATGAAGGGCTGTGAAGGAGAACCAAGAGGTTAACTGGAAGCGGCTGGGGATCCGTGGCAAAGCTTTCCAGCACCACTTCTGCGTGGCTGAGTGCTACGACCCTGTCGCAAAGACAAGGCTTTCCCTGTTTGTATTCCAGCGCTTGGGCATGAGGCAGGACTGCCTTCCCCTACGCCTCCCCAGGGCTTCCAGCCTTGGTGGCCTTGCTAACTGGCAGCCAGGCCGCCTGTCAGCCTGCTCCCAGCCCCGGGGGGACGCAGCCGCGGGGCCGGGGCTGCTCCCGACCCCGCTCCCTCACAGCTGCAGTTCCAGATTTCCCTCTCCCCAGCTCTACTCCCGCAGCCTGGGCTGGAAATCAGGAGGGCTCGGGCGTGATCCAGGAGCAGATGCGGCATTCCTGCCCGCCGGCAGTGATAGCTGTGAGGAGGCAGGGCAGAGGAGCTGCTGCAGCCATCTGCCTTCGCGCCCGGGGGGAGCAGCCCTGTGTGATGCTCGTGTGATGCTCGGCGCAGGGGTCCCCCTCGCCCGAGGGCATCCCCGGGCAGGCTGGTGAGATGCAGCCACCACCTCCCCTCCCACCACCACGCTCTGCCAGCACCCTCAAAGCGCGGCAGCACGGGCAGGAAAAGCAGCTCGTGCACCAAACGCTGCCCTTCCACATCTTCAGTGTGACAGCAAATGTCTCTCCGCACCGGGAATACTGCAGACCCCCGAGGGACCCCTCCAGTGCACCTGCACCTCCTGGTCCACGCAGGACCACCAAGGGAGGCGAGGACAGCGTGGGTCTCCAGCCAACCTGACCACCTGCACATTGCAGATGTCCCCACTATCGTCTCACAAGACCTTTATCTTCCCGGCTGACAAGCCCCTGCTCCTGGGGATCCCCTCCACCGCTCTGCGGCTGTGATGACTGCTCTTCCTGAAGCTTGTTTTCCATCAGATAACAAATACTCTTCCTTTTGCTCATCTCTGCTGTCATGTTGACAGTATTTATAGACAGTGATCATATCTGCGCTTGATTCTCCTCTCAGTCTCTCACCATGTAGCTTATCAGCTCTACTTATCATTTTAATGTACTTGGTATTTTTCCCGGGGCTTTTCAAGCACCATTCCTTACCTCTGAGGATGCAAACATACTTCAGAGCTACACTAACTCTCAGCTGTAGGAAAAGCTTCACTGTTTACCTGCAATACACCCCTTGTCAAACTCTGATCTTCTTATAGCTAATCAGCTTAGCCAACCAGGCTGGCGCTCAGACGAGAAACCTGCCTGGAAACCTTTGCAGAATTCAGCCATGGCAAGAGTTCAGCACAGATGAAAGCCTGCAACAGGGAAAACAAGACCCAGGCAGCAGGTTCCAGTGATCTCATTTTGAAATGAATTAAATCTGATCTCATTCTGAAATGTGAACTCCTTCGCTCCGCGTCGTTTCGCTGTACACAACCATTTCATGCACTTCAACAACTACTGCAGCTCACTTCAGATACCCCCTGCCCTGGTCCGACAGGGAGAACTGTTTATGAACACACTGTGCGCAACCAGGCTCAAGTCCCTGTGTGTGAGCAGTGGGTGATTTGCACCTACTCCCTTCTCAGTAAGAGATTTCAAGCAGTTTTGAACCCTGCTTGTGTGCAAGTCCATTGCCGTGCCGTGGACAGGACCTCTGCCGAGGCAAACCCCGGCGGCTCACCCCAGCAGCCCCTCTAGCCCCATCCACCACCTCTTCTGGAGGGAACTGGGAAGGAAACTGCTGCTTCTGTTGTCTGCCGCCCCTCTGGCCTCATCCCTCCCGCGGTAAGGAGGGAATGCACTCGGACTAGGGCTTTTCACGCTAGCAATGTCAGTTTGACATTAATTTTTATGTTTTATACATAAATCAGTTTGAATGGCTTTCTTAGCAACTGGATCAAATTGGATCCATTTACTGGAAACTACCGCAAGATGTTCTCACTCACGACCTGCGGCTCACCGCTTGTCGTGCAGGTTTATTCCCTTCTCCCCGTCTATGACACACCTGCTGAATCGGATCTCCTGGTCCCCCGGAGCTCCCTGTCCTTCGGCTCTGCTCTCATGCAGCCCCCAGGCCGGTCGCCAGCGCACCTTCATCAAGGCTGTGCCAAATAACCCTTCTATCTTTGTACAAAATAACGCAGGTGTAGAACATAGTTTCTCTACGGACCAATGCTGGTCTTCAGCTGGTCTTACTGTTAACAACCGTTCCCCGCTGGAAAACTAGTTTCTAAATGGTGATATTTTTATTTAAATGGGAAGCAATATATTCTCTTTATGTTTATGCATGGCACTACACCAATCGGCTTTCTGAAATCCAAGTGCGCTATATCTAATTGCATAACCTTCCGCTGTTGCATCAGTAACTATGGCGAAGACGGCTACTGAATTGGCTTGATCTTCCCGGTTGCAATAGTTTTGACTCCAGTCATAACTAACCAGATGCATTAGTTGTCTGGGTTTCTCATTCTCTGTGGATCAGTGAAATGACTCACAAATGTCTCCTGGCCACCTCCAGCCCTTATGACTACAGGTTTCACACATACCAGCATTTTTTAGTTAACTACAGGTCTATGACCCGGGATTTCTCTTTCCATCTTTACCCTAATTAGAGTTCATGTTTTGAAGGCTTTTGATAGCATAGCTATTCCATTCCTGATACAATCTAAATCCCTGCCGTTGCCAGAAGGGATGGCCTCACTCTCTCCTCTCCTGCCTGTGTCCCCAGCCAGGTCATCCCTCACCGTCCCCTGGGTCACCACCAGCAGTTACGCAGCTGGAGGCCCTTTGCCAGCAGCACAGACTTCGATCAGCTCAGGACGAAGAACTGCACCTTTACACTGGGCACCCACCTTCCATTAGGATCCCACCTTGGGCCATAAAACACCATTTCTTCTAGTGGCAACGGCAGTTGAAGCAGCCGCACTGTCCTGGACCCCACTGCTCTGCATCCCCATCCCCATCCCCATCCTGGGCTGGCCCCACACACACACCTGCACGGCTCGTACCGAATACGATCTGGATTAAAAATAACTGCTTCTTGTCAAGCTGTTTTTAATTCAAGTCGGTGCCATGAGTCCAAGAAGCTGCATGGTGGCACCAACAGAGAGGCTGCCGGGGCCCTGCCACAGCTCCCGTGCTGGACCACACAGTAGCCGTGATACAGCCTCCCTGTGTTTGGGGGTTTCGCCTCTTTGCACCCTGTCATCACCCCGGGTCACGCAGCCCTGCACAAAATACGGACGCTCAACAGCCCAGGCCAGCCGCTGGGCCCAGGTGAGCTCTGCAGCTCTGCTCCACTCCCTCCTCCCACAGAGCCACAGCCGCAGGGAAGGACTCCCACCTTCCTCACCACGCTGCACATTTCCACTATGTCACACCGCTTCTAGGACTGAAGAGAGGGGAAAAAAAAAAGCAAACCTCTGGCACGTCATTCTGCCCCAATGTCTGCGAGGCAATAGGAAATCAGTGCGCACCGCTGCTTTACAGCCTCCGAGTGAGGTTTCCGACTCCTCAGAAACACCTACAAACACAAATCTGGAGCGCGGCACTCAAAAGGAACTGCAGTTAGATCCGACACGGCATCGTGCTGTCTGCGAGGGCTGGTTTCCAATCGTATTTTGGCTCCAAAAACACATAACTTCTCTTTTTCCCCACAAATTCCAAAGTTATTAATGTCTACTGCTACGTGCCAAATAATATAGGTAACGTTTCCATTCCGTTTGCTCCGGGTTGGCATTATACAGCTAGAACTTAAATTAATCACATTAGCAGATGGAAAACTGGGGGAAATACTAGCAGACCTACAAAATATTAAATTGCTTAAGAGTTAAAAATAAAACCAAGAGCACATCAAGGAAATATATGTATTTTTAACCTACAAAACAAAGCCCAGCCCTATCCAAACTGGCAGCCCCGACAGCGTCTCCAAAGCATGGGGCCAGATGACTCGGTAACGGCGCTGCATCCCAGGATGCGTTGGGATTTAGCCTCATCCCAAGGGGATGATTTCAGCCGTCTCACTATGAGAGCGAGAGCAGTGGTCCAGCACGGGGCAGGAAAAGGCTGTTTCCCACGCAGCAGCGTTATCTTCTGCCTGCAAGCAGCCGGAGGAAAGCAGGACAGTAGTGCAGGTACCTCAGCTTCGCACTTCACCTGCCACCCCCAGAAGGAGAAGAGCAACAGTAAGTGCAGCCTTGTCACCCAGAGCTGAACTATTCCGTAATTCAAGGTAAAAGCTGTGGGTGGCACTTCCCTGCCCTCTTCAAAACTGACCAAAATTTGTGCCATATACTATATTCAGCTGGCTTGCCGGTCGTAACCTTCTTCCCTCTGTCCTCCAGAACTCTCCATAGAAAAGCAGTTTCAAATTAGGTTTTGAGACAACAAAGCATCTAAATTTACTATGGAAACTGTGTTTCCAATTTTTTGGCACTAAAATCTATTTTTGTTGACCCATTTCCAAGAGTTGGGTACCGCTGCCATGGCGCTTGGCCTTGAACCTGGCCCTTGGGAGGGAAGTTCATGAGCATCTGTCGTTTGTTTTAGTGGCCAGCCCAGCCCAAATCACGACAGCACAGTGGCCCCTTCCACGGAAAAGGAGGGCACCGGCTCGGCCCACGGTGCCGCTGGTGGCCACACGTGGTGGCCTCAGGGGCAAAGTGCTCCCACAGCACCACGTATTACCAGCATTATCCAGAGAAAAAGCTAAAAGAGCAGCCCAGGCGCTGCCGAGGGATAAAGCCCAACTGGCTGAGTTTATTCACGTTACAGAAATATCAAAACCGTTCAGCAGCGTTTGTGGTTCCGCTAAGGAAAGGACCAGCGCGTCACTACAGGTTTGAACCGCAGACCAGGTCACATCGGCATCAGCACCGCAGGCGAGATGCTGGTGATGGGATGACTGAGCTGTATTTTTTCTAACTTGTTCCTCGTTTTAATGAGAATTAAAAGGCTCAATGTTTTGTAAGATCATAGAATCTTAGAATCATTAGGTTGGAAGATACCCTTGGGATCATCGAGTCCAACCATCAACCCCACTCTACAAAGTTCTCCCTTACACCATATCCCCCAACACCACACCTAAATGAGTCTGAAACACACTCAGGGATGGTGACGCCACCACCTCCCTGGGCAGCCTATTCCAGGGTCTGACCACTCTTTCTGGGAAGAATTTTTTCCTAATGTCCAGCCTAAACCTCCCCTGCTGCAGCTTGAACCCATTCCCTCTTGTTCTATCGCTAATTACCTGTGAGAAGAGACCAGTATGTGCTTTGGGCCGGACTGGCCACTGAGATGAATGACATGTGTGGCAGCAACTTGACTGACTCAAAAGCATAAGCATTGCTAATTAATAGCATTAGGCTCTTGCTCTTTCTTATTAATCTTATCATCTTTAAGTCCAAATCCCTTTTATTTATGAATCATGACATTAATGTGCTAGCAACAAACACAACAGAGGCCTCCTGATCCATTTGTTCCCACGAACGGCCCTGCATGCGTTAGGAGCACGTGTACCCTGAAAATATGAGATGTTTCCACCAGCCTCCTCCCACCCACCAGATGGGGACAACGTGACCACAGGAGAAGCCAGCCCTGCACCAGTCCAGGTACTGGTACGGCAGCAAAGCTCAGCCTGGCATGGCGAGTCAGCCAACATTGTGAACTTCAGAGCCGGAGGAAGGCAAAATTTAAAAGCCATTTGAGCAAAAAGTTAAACTCCCCACTGCCATAATGCCACTGCTAACTTTAAACGAAATAAAGGTATCCCACGAAAACAACAGCATCTCCCGCGTGGCAGGGAAGGCCAGTGAATATCCGCTCCTCCATGGGACACGGCAGAGTAGCTCATATTCCTGAGACCTAATTCCCAGCTCCCTTTCTCCTCCCGCCCTTCCTCTGATTGGGATTATTCCCAACTTGCACTACTACCAGAGACAGAAAAACAAACCTGGGTAGTTTTTGGCAGCACAACAGCGTTGATGAAAAAGATCAGGGCTTTAATACATTAAAAACAATATTCTTGGCCCTTGTAAATTAGATTCAGATTTACATACCGACATCAAAGCTCTGCTCATTGTTCCAGCAATCGCAGACTTCAAGGACCCCCTGTCCTCACCTGGAATTTCCTAAGCTGAGCTTATTCTCCAGCTCATCAGTTCAATTTCTCGATTCCTCGCAGTGTTTCATAACAGCCACGGCTATTGCATTTTGCCTCCAGCTCTCCTGGTTTTATCTCCACCATGATGAGCTGCAATCTTAATTTTTTCTGCATTACAGTCAGGCAGGGTTGTCTTAAAGCACAGCCTGAACTATTTTAAACTTCTATTAATATCTAGTGAGTTCTGACAAAGTAGATCCAAAATTGGTTCACAAGTCAAATCCATACCTCCCACCTTCATAAAATTGAGACAAAGCAGCCCCCTTCCCTGGCTGGAGTGAGCCTGAGAACGGAACGCCGGCTCCTGAGTGGATCCAGGTTTACTTCTTGGCACTGCGAGGTGCCTACGTCTTCCCAGAAACCAGGATCCAAAAGTAACCAAATTCCAAAAATAATAAAAAGAGAATGGAAAGCAACATAACATGCAGTTCGGATCTGTTCATGTATATTCATGAAGACACTGACATTGTCACCCTTCGTTGGCAGATACGTAGGATCTCTGAGTTTGTAAATGTGCCTTCACATTTTCTAAATTTAGTGGGTGTGAAAAGAAGCCAGTTTATAACATTACAAAAAGACACCATGACTGAACAGAGGATGCACAGGCAGCAGCGGGAAGCCAGGGTTTTGTGCTCATCCTTGACGATGAAGGACGACTTGCATCTACCCAGCTCTTGTCCTCTCCTGGGACAACCAACTCCACAGGAGACAGTGGCTGTTTGATGTTGACTCGGGGCCATGAAGCCATCACAAGTGAGACCTCCTCACTCATCGCACTCACTTAAATTACTTCCAACCTGATGTCTACTAAAGATCTATATAACATGTAAAGCCTTGGAACAGCAATCTTCATCTCAAAGCCCTTCCCAGGTGAACACACATCGACCAGATCACCCCACGCCGCAACGCAGAAGGCTGGTGGCAATCAGGTCTCTTTAGCCTGGGGTAAAACTCCGCGAGAACTAGACTCTGGCCTCAAACTCGCCTCTCTTGCCATCGCTGGAGAAGGTCAGCTCGCAGCTCTGCCGCACCACACTGCCCAGAGGAGACCCTCATCCCACCCCTCACCCGGCCCCTAACTCTGACCCTTTCTGCAAGCAAAAGAAAGAAAGAAAGTCTATTGCTAACTTCAGTAGCTGCCTACTAAAACAACCCTTGGTATTTTTGTACAGTATTAAAATTTAATTCTAGGACCTGGCCTGTAAAACAGCCCTTAATATTCTTCTACAATATTAAAATTTAACTTTTTGCAATTTTCTGTGTTACTTCTCAATCCTGCTACGGTGTGTTTATTTAGGAAAGCTAGAGGCAACTCAAGCAATCTCAAAGTTCGTTGACTTTATGTGGAATCCAAGTTAGGCTAAAATTAAATGTTCTTATTGTTCTAATCCTCCTTCTTCTTTTTTGTTTTTTTTTTATTAAACTGGTCTTTGATCTAAAAATACCAATGCTCTCACCCCACGAGTCCACTCTGCTCCTAAACACACCCTGGCTCTGCAGGGAGAGCGCTGGGATGAGCAGGATCAGACCAGCATGGGGTGACAGCAATGTCCCCGCTCAGAGGACACAGCCCACAGGGGGTAATCACAGCCCGGGGCCGCAGTGGGGATGCTCACATGGAGCTCATTCTCAAAAACAACACTGGAAAAAAAATAAGGAAAATTCTTTAACTCTGGATCCATGATTCCCCACAGACATCTCAGTGGGCCTGACAAGGTCATCCAGCAACATCTACTTGATGCATTGAAAGGGAAAGCTGGGATCCAGAGGACCTGCGGTTCCCCAGCAGACAAGGAAGGACTAAACCATCCAGAAATCCGGCAGCAGGGAAGGGTAAATACTTCTTGGGAGGTCAGTCACCTCCCGGCTGTTTACAGACAAAGGGCCCCGCTAGCAGCAGTTCTGCTGGCAGCACATCAGCCCTGAATCCTGACGGAGCACGACCCGGAGACAATCCCAGAGAGAGAGGCAAGGGGTTCCTGCCCTGCACAGCGGCGCTGGATGACGTCCACGTGCAATTATTATAATTATTATTATTATTGCCCCTTCCAGTCCCTAAAGGGGCTCCAGGAAAGCTGGGGAGGGACTCTGGATCAGGGAGGGGAGCCGTGGGACGAGGGGGAAGGGTTTTACACTGAAAGAGGGGAGATTTAGATGAGATCTGGGGAAGAAATTGTTTGCTGTGAGGGTGGTGAGCCCCTGGCCCAGGGTGCCCAGAGAAGCTGTGGCTGCCCCATCCCTGGAGGGGTTCAAGGCCAGGTTGGACGGGGCTTGGAGCAACCTGGGCTGGTGGGAGGTGTCCCTGCCCAGGGCAGGGGTGGCACTGGGGGGGCTTTAAGGTCCCTTCCAACCCAAACCGTTCTATGATTCTATAAAGGTAGACACTCAGATGCCAAAAAGCTTGTTTTGATGCCTGTGTTTTACCACCCTTGTGGTTCCCCACGACTTCCCCAAGCCCCTCCACGGCAGGCCGCGCTCATCACCCCTCCTCTGAGCTTCCACGTGCTGCTCTTCACTTTGCTTCTCTGCTTTACCACCATTAACATCTGCATATTTATCACAAATTAGCATTTGACTTCAAAGCTCTTCACAGCGGTCAACCCACACACTACAAACAGTTGCACAGGCATCGTACAGATGACAGGACCCACACGGAGAGGTTTAACGCTGCTGCACATGAAGCTGCAGGTGCGAGAGGGAAACCGGCATCTCCCCCTGCCGCTGCGGGCTCATCCCAGTGCAGGCGCAGCCACAGCTCGTGCCCTGGGTGTCACAACCCCTTTGCCTCCACCTGGGAGCCCGCGGCGAGTCTCGCTGGGCTGTCACCACATCCCTGATGCCGCTGCCGAAACTTCACCTGGGAAACCTCTCACAGGTGTTTGGTGGCCAAGGACGACCGCTGCTACCACAGAGCTGTTTGCTCCTTTCAAAAATTCAAACCCAGCCTATTGCATTTCACATTCTGGAAAAGCTGAAACCTCATTAATTCATCACTGAAAAATAGTTTCATGCTACAAAAGGTTCAAAGCCCAACTCATGGCTGACTCACCCGGCCTGGAAGATTGCTCCGAGCAAGCCCCGCGGCTTTATTAAATCATTCAAAGGCACTCGCTACTGATAAGGCAAACCACAAAATCCAAACTGAAAGCCGTTTTAGTGAAATGTCTGAGAAAGTGTCTTCCAAAGAACCAAAATATATAGGCTAAAGGGTGTGCTTGGACATGCACAGCTTGTGGTCAGTCGGGGCGAGAGGTGTCCTCGCCGTGGGGCAGCCGACCACGGCACCAGGCGCTCACCCCGGCTGCCGGACGCTGCAGGACAGGGAACCAGCAGAAGACATTAACACAAGGGTTTTCAGTGATTTTTACATCTTTTCCAATCCCATGCTGGCATGCAACAGTACAGACAGAGGAGCAAAGTCTGAGCATCCCGAAAATTATCCCAGTTGTTCTCTTAAAATTTTATCCGCATCTCATTGAAAAAAAAAGCTTTACTGTAAAGCAGAGGATCCCATCCCCTTGTGACAGTGTTCACTACAAACCCTATGGAAATAAGAGCAAATGTTGCAGAGCTACCTGTGTAACCGAACTGCTGTTCATCCATCACTGTTGAAAAGAAAAATTAAAATTAAGGGCAGCGGCACCCATCAGCGGCTGCCAAAAACCATCTGCCATCTGTGCAGGCAAGACTGCAGAATCTCAGCAGCATAAGAGCAGCTGCAAAGAACAGTCGGTTCAAAGGCCACGTTCTTTACAAAGGTGTAAATCTCATCTGTGAAATTAAGCGGTGCTGCGTAAGGGCCCCTTGATGTGGAGAGGAGGAGAGTCAGCCCCGGGCAGCCTGCGGGCAAAGAGGGGAGGCCTTGGGCAGGAGTCAACAGCGACGACCCAGCCAGGAGGGTCAGGAGGTGAGACAGATGCTGTACGCAGGCTGAATGTTTTGGAGCACCATTTTATATAAAATCACAGAATCATGGAATGGTTTGAGTTGGAACAGACCTTAAAGCCCACCCAGTGCCACCCCCTGCCCTGGGCAGGGACACCTCCCACCAGCCCAGGTTGCTCCAAGCCCCGTCCAACCTGGCCTTGAACCCCTCCAGGGATGGGGCAGCCACAGCTTCTCTGGGCACCCTGGGCCAGGGGCTCACCCCCCTCACAGCAAACAATTTCTTACTCACATCTCATCTCAATCTCCCCTTTTCCAGTTTAAAACCCTTCCCCCTCGTCCCATGGCTCCCCTCCCTGATCCAGAGTCCCTCCCCAGCTTTCCTGGAGCCCCTTTAGGGCCTGGAAGGGGCTGGAAGGTCTCCCCGGAGCCTTCTCTTCTCCAGGCTGAACCCCCCCAGCTCTCTCAGCCTGTCCCCACAGCAGAGGGGCTCCAGCCCTCCCAGCATCTCCGGGGCCTCCTCCGGCCCCGCTCCAACAGCTCCATGTCTCTCCTGTGCTGAGGATGAGAGAAGTGATTTGCAGAAGGTGGGTGCAAGGCAATACCTCCGACGTCCCCTCCTGCACGGAGAACTCCTGACTTCTCCACCACCCAAAGCGGTGACCACAGACAGTCTGCAAAGTCGACCTCACTGGGGAAAAGCTGCAAGCTTTCAATGAAATGATTAAAAAGCAGTTAAACTTCATTATTTTTAATTTAAAAAGCAGCTGATGATCACAAATTATCCAAATGCACTTCTTTGATAGAAAAAACCAAGCTGTTGCCCACAAACTCTTCAGTCCAGCACTGGGCCTGTCCTAAAGACGTTGGGCTAAAATATACCCCAACACCACTGAAGCTTCTTCCCTGCAGGAATATGGTGGAATAAGCACTTTGGAATTAGGTGACAAAAATAAGAAAAAGTGGGGTTTGTGTTATCAATGCACTTTCTTTTCCTCTCGTGCCCTTGTATTATCGCTCTACTGAATGTCTATATAGGAAGGAAAAACACAGATATTTCAGGAATCTGTAAGACTGTTTCTAAAACACAGAAGAGCTTTTATTTTTCACTTTAGCGTACATTAAACAAAAAAAGAAAGCACTCCCTTTCTCAACCTACCATTTGAAGAACAGATCTCACATTGAAGAGTATAATTGCACAGCGAGATTTGTACGGTACCACAACTAAAAAGCCTGAATTCAGTGAAAGCTTGAACAGTTTCATACATATGAATGCTTTTCCCCTGTATACATACACACACGCATATAAATACATGGAATTTATTCAGAGCAAGTTTCTTATGCCAATGCCTGATGATACTTGAACTCCATCTCCTCCGCTCCACGGTCGCCCACAGCTGGGACGGGACCCCTGGCACAGCCGAGCCCCCAGGGACCCCCGAGGGCAATACATGCTGTTTGCCTGCCCCAGCCCACCCTTCTGCCCCTGCTTCTGTTGATACACACTTAAAACAGACAAGGAATAAAAACTAAAAGCAAATAAAACCCACAGGGCCACCACATTTTAGTCCTAGGACGCAGAGGAAAACACTGTCGGTTGGCAGCTTCCCTGATTGATGTTGGTCTAGAAACAAAATCTTCATTTGAATAATATTAAGGGCCTGAATAAACCAAGAAAAATAAATGAACTCAGGGATAAAAAGCCTGGCCCCCGGCCCGGTCCCAGGTTTTATGTCTCCGACGGATGTCAGCACGAGCCCCCCTCGCAAAACCGCGGCTCAGACAGAACTCCTCTGCTTCTGAAGCAGACGTGAACTCACTGCTCGGATGCTCAGAGTTCATGGAAGCTGAAGTAGCCCGTCGTGCCGAGTTTTCATTTTCCCTGTACAGAGCTGAGCTCTCCCCTCTGCCCGACACAGTCCTCCCAGATTCCCAGCAAGCACAGGTCTCTGCGGCTTCCTCCACGCCGCCCGGGAGGGCGGAGAGAAGGGATAAGCACTTTTTTAAAAAATGCAAATTATTTACATCCCTCTTTTCCACACTCAAGTACCTGATGAATAGCGAAAGGAATTTATCTGAAAGTTTGTTACACGTAAAAATGTAAACACGAGAAAAAGCTCTCATGTGCTAAGCTTCAATCCCTAGTGAATTTTTAAAGGCAAGCTATAAACTTTGGCTTATACTGGAAATATTTACAGGTCTAACTACTGCAGGCACCACCACAACCCAACAAAAGGGGTGTACGGGGAGCCAAAGTAAACCACAAACGTGTGACTTTCTAGCCATAATGAGAAATGCTTCATACAGCAAGACTGCTGTGTCTTTTACTCTGTTATTACTGACCCCCAAGGCGCCCTTACACTATGTCTGCCTGGGCTGACAATAAAAGAGTCAGTAAAAACGTATGACACACGGGCACGCACACAGATGCAGGCACACCATATGAATAATTTTAAGTGCCTAAAAATTATCCATCTTCAAACCACCAGCCCTGATGTTTGCTGTTTCCCCAGTCACGTTTTCATGTAACCTTCTTGAAGTATTTTTTTTTTCATCACTGTTCAGTGTTCCGAGTGTTGGGCTCTAAGTATTTGCGAAGTACGAGGCACAGGGATTTGACTGAACAACGGCACGTGGCGGCTGAGCAAACACCTCTGTCTCTGCTCCCTTTGTTCCCTCCCTAGGAACCCCGTCCTTGACGGGCACCGCCTGCCCTTGCTCCATCTGAAGCCCGAATGTGTCCCTGTGTCTCGCCTGGGTAGCCTTCGCCAGCAAGCTCCCGCTGCTGCCTCCTCCTTCTCCTCTTCCTCCTCCTCCTCCCTGCTCCAGACGGACATTTTACAGCACTACAGATGTCAAACTCGGCAATACATCAGCGTTTGTGCAGCGCCTGCCAGACAACGTGGCGTGAAATATAAATGAAGAGTTGCTGCAAGCAGGGAAACGGCCCCGAGCTGTGCACAGGTTTGAGAAACGCCGACCTGCTGTGCACGGCTCCGGGCAGCCGGGGCACACACAGCCCTCGCCGAAATGCAGCCGCAGCCGTGCTCCCGTGCTGCAAAAATGTGCCCCTGCCTCTGGCAGAACCAGAATTCACTATTGCTGCCTGGCCACAGTACACGTTCTTTTTGCCCCAAACCAACCCAAGGGGTATTGGGAATTCACACACCTGCATTACCTCAGTCTCCATCATTTTTTCTACACGTATTTATTGCCGCACTAATAGCTCCCACAGCAGGCAAGCGGAGCTCACATAGTGACCCAAGATGCTTCAAAGCCACCAGCTCTTTGGTTAGGTAAATCAATTCTTACAAGCGTAAACTTCCCTCACGCATCCCACGTGGGTTTTATCCCCAAAGCCTCAGGATGCTCTTCCCAATATCAGCAGCACCAAGGCCCGGTGTGGACACAGCTGACCCCCTCATCCCAGCGGTGCTTCGTTTGTTCTCCCCGAAGTCTGGGCCCAAAGACCCGCGGCCTGGCACGCTGAGCAGGCCGTGGGGTACCCAGAGGGTCGCAGCCATCCAGAAACCCTGCGGAGCTCCCACACGTGGGGCAAAACCCTCCTCGGAAAAGCTCCATTCAAGAAACACACTGGTTATTCTTTAAGCTCTTTTACTGCAGCCATCCCAAAACCCGTCCTAAAGGTAGACGCTAGACCAATAAACGTTTGAACTCTCCCATAAAAGTTTCTACTAGGTTAGTTTTTCCAAATAAAGCCCTAACTGCATTTTCTGGGCTCCTGCTTATGATCAGCAGGCTGAAGTTTCCAGTGCGCTGGAGTCACTGACACTTCATAGACCTCAGCCTTCCTTGCAGGGCTTCTAGTTCGCTTCCAATAAACCCTCACAGTAAGTCAGCGAGTCGTCTACGATACACGTTACCCAACACCACGCTCAGACGTGAACCAAATAAAGTGTCAGTAACGCAGAGACTTGTGCACTGAAGTTAACTCGCTTAAAAATGCGTGTGTTGGAAAATGATGAGGCAATTCTGGATGCTATTTTTAATCTCTGTAAGAAGATGAATACCAAATTTCTGGAAACTTCCCGTCGGAACCACACATCGATGGATAACTATAACCAGAAATAAGGGCTTAATTCTTTATACATGCTACGTACAAACAGCAAAAACTGCTTTGTGTATTCAATCAGGGCTTAACTCTGTGCAGGTGCTGCACACAAATGAAACCCATGGCACACCCACTGCAATGCACAGATTTCTTTTTTTTTTTCCTCCTGTTTTTAGCTTCACTCCTTACTGCAGGACACAAGTTATCGTCTGGTTCCTCATCCATAGGATGTGCCAGGACACAGGGAGAAAAGCCATTGCCCAAAGAGCTTGCTCCAACACACCAGCTGGTGGAATCCTCTCTAGCTCCAATCCTGCTCCCAAGGTCGTCTTTATTCCTGCTTCCTGCAGGATTTCTCACCTGATAGTAACACATGCACTACCATGGCCTCTCTTTATCCACAAATATGTTTCTAATTTAATCTTTTCATCTTCGAGGTATTTCACCGGCTCACCCTCCGAGACATCCACCTCCTGATTTTCCCCGTGTGGCACATGAAGACTGTAAACAGAATAAATTTGTATTTCAGCAGAAATCCCTTTGATGAATGTTTGCAAACTACAGAGTAACCGGAACCGTGACGGAGCATTACACTGCAACGCCGCACGCTGACGCCCGCAGCACACCAAGGGTGCTGGCTGTCAAGGGCAGCATTCAGCTGCCTAAATATTGGTGGTGTCTCTTTGGCGATGTCTGCTAGGGACCGCTTTGTCACTGTGGTGAAAAATTAAATCAGGTAACAGCGAGCAGGAGGCTGCTGCACAGCCACCCAGACACGGCATCCCGGGAGAACCAAACTGGGTTTCCCGGGAAATACCCTCTGGTGAACGGGAAATACCTCACCCCTACGCAAGAAAGCTCAGAGCACACAGCCCTCCCGTGCCCCTCCTCTAATTCTCTTTTTATGACCTTGACACTGTAAATATCAACAAAAGAGTGGGAGGGGAAAAAAGGAGTCTGAGCTATCCAATGCCTTTCCAGAAGGTTCTGCTGCTCTTTAAGAGCCCCAAATTAAGCAGTAATGCTCTTTTGATTAACCCCCATTAACAAGAGAAGGCCGCTTGCAGAGGTTTCTCAGTGTCTCCAACCCTGAGGACAGCCGAGGAAGGAGGAGGGCGATCAGTGCCTGCCCACCACCCAGGGCGAGGGCAGCCGCTTCCCGACCACCTGCCCTCCCACCGACGTGCCACCCGGCCAGGCTGGCGCTGGAAATTGCTGGAAAGAAAAAGCACCACCCGTTTCCTTTATACAAGGGCTTGGAGTTAGTTAAGCAGCGACCACACCGATACGTGAACCCTCACAGCTTCAGCGGGGCACGGAAGAGGCTGCGGGGCAGCACGAAGCAGCATCCCTGCCTGGTGTTACTGATGCACAGGGCACAGCATCTTCAGCTGCCGCTCGGCAGGTATCACTCGCCTGGATGGGACCTCCTATTTAGCACAGGGCCTTAATTCAGCAGAGCCCCTCATCAGAGAGGGGTCACAGACCCGCACGCTGTGCAAACGGGCTTCGATTTCACTGCCAAGGTATCTGCATTACCGCTTTTCACAAAAGGGGCTCGGGGGGGGTCTGCAGGTTCTCCCCACGCTGCCCATGCAACACACAGCCAAGCGCACAGAAACAGCAAAATCCTTCGTCCTAGAAAAACAACCTCCCGTCTTTCCAGCAGATTTCCTCGCCTGCTTCTTCTGCGCAGCAGGCCCACGGCTGCGACCGTCACGCAGCACTAGCACACTTCAAACAAGTCGGGCAAACCCAGGCTAATGCCTCTCCTGCCTTTATCTCCAACACCTAACCAGCATTTCCTCCCTAAATCATCCCTGAAATCAGTTACCCAGTACAGCACTGCCAGGATGAGGTTTACCAGCAGAGACCTCAAGCCAACCTAGCTGTCACCATTTAACAGCCCACTTCTTACGGAGCAGCCTCCAGGCTCTCCACAAGCGAGGAAAGAGCTGCGCTCCGCATGAGGAGGTTGCATGGCTTTGTGTCTATCAGCCTGTGAATCCGGCTACTGAATGGAGAAACCCCAATTTTTATAACAGCTTGAGCAAGTTTCCAACACTGAAATACCGGCAGGGAGCAGGGATGGTACTGTCACGTGGAAGACCTGAGCAGGATGGCTCGGTGGCACCCCGTGCTTCACCGCAGCCCACGGCATAGAAATGGAAACTTGTTCCACATACCTGCTCTTCCTTGGCTTCCTTAAGCCAGAGCTGCTGTCTTAATTGCCGACTATGAACTGCCTCTTAATTTCTTAGAGAGCCACGGCGGTTATGGAAGAGGAAGCTGGATTCAATTATGCTTCACAGCCTTTGACTAAAGAACCGAGGGCCTCGACTTGCAGATCCCCGGCAGAAGCAGCTGGGCTGGCTGTCAGCAAAATCAGCAAACTGAATGGATTTGAGCTTAAAAATACCAAAAGAGAGAAACAGCTGAAAAGAGCTATTTATAAGGAGACTCTTTTCTGGTAACAAGTATATTTTAGCCCCTGTTGCACGCCGCTAATTCCTTCACCTGGAGGCATGTTTATTCATTACCCGTCCAGCCTGCTACGCCCCCCAGGTAGCACCTACGTGCAAGGGCATCATCAGCACAAGCCAAAGTCTGGTGTTTCAATGTCACTCGGGCACGCACCGCACTCAGAGCTCTTCACAAGCGCTGAAATGAAGATATCTTTGTTAAATCAAGCTCCGGCTTTCCTCGCCTTCCCACGCCGGGAGTCCAGGCCATCCCTGGGATGGTAATTAGGTTAAACAGCTCATGGGCTCCCGCCGAAGCAGAGCATGGCACTGAATGAAAAGGAGCCTGCGTGTGAGCAAGAGCTCTCAGCCGGCATAATACAGAGGTGACCAGCAGAATTAATCCCACACCAGCACCGCCATCGCCAGCAACCTGCCCCCCATCTGCTGTCGAGACAAGAAGCAACGGGCACAGGCTGAAATGCATCAAATTCCACTTAAACATTTAAAAAAAAACAACAAACCAAACCCTTTTATACAGTAAGGATGATCCAACACCAGCAGAGGCTGCCCAGAGAGGCTGTGCAGCCTCCATTCTGAGGCCAAACCAGACCCAGCCCTGAGCAACCTGCTTTCATCACCTGGAATGAAGCACCAGGATCTGTCGGTGACGGGAGACGCGGCACCAGCCCCACAGCAAAGCATGTTTTCTCTGACAGACAGACCCAGAGGAAGTTTTGTGCTCCAGATCACAAACAGCCTTTACCCTTAGTTGGACTTGGCAAGGAAAAATATATTCTTCCCGGCAATCGTATATCCTTATCGTACTCACACTTCATTATCATTATCTGCAAAAACTCGAAGATGCTATCAGCCAGGTCCCTACTACGCACTTCCGTGGCTGACGATGCCTCAAGGAAGAAATGTCAAAAAAGAAGTCAAATTCACATGTATGATTTCAGATATATTTGCTCTATACGCCCTATTTGAAAGCCGGGGCAGCTCTGCTCTCTTTCCAAGCCTCGGCACAGCTCCTGCTCCAACAAAAGCTCCCAGCCTGCGACAGAGACGGTTCCTCCCGGAGCTGCTGTGCTTCCGTCGGGGTGGTGTCTCAGCTCCAGTGCTTGAACAGAGGATCAGCCCGTGACTCCTGCACCTCTTAACACCAAGTGACGGTGTCTGGAGACCTTGTTTGAAGTATTCCTATGGGACCTGAATTTTGGCCCCATGCAACACAGCGTGGCACGTACCAGAGAGCTTTGAGAAATCTCATCCCGGTGCTTCCCTCCTCGCCAGCCTCCCCCACGCTCCTCACCTGCCCTTCCGGCTCTTTGGGAACCTCTAAGGGATGGCCAGCAAGACTTGAGGGTTAATTTTTGCAGCAACAAAGTCACAGGAAAAAAGTGAGCACCAGAAACAGACACGGAGCTGTAGGTCCGGCCGGCACACGGCCAAGGCTTCGGGGCAGCGACAGTGACATCCCCCAGGGCCCGGGGAGTGACGGCACAGCAGCAGCCCTCGTAACAAATGCAGATAATGATCATGGACGGCGATGGCTCTCTTGGATAACGTTTCAGCAGGGTGGCAGGATACACCACCAGCCCCCTGTCAGACCTGTAGTCAGTGGGGTGCTACCAGCAGCCCCGACCCCGATCGGAGACAGCCGGGCATCAGCCACACACACCTTTTCAGAAGGCTCCAACTCCTCAGCTGCCTTCAGGAGCATCTTCTCAACCCTGATGGGCACCGGAGATTACTGGAAGACTGTAAATCCCAGTATTACCAAGGTTGCAACCAATTGCTCCTAATAACGCCCCTTCGGAACATATGTTCAGCCTTCTGTCATTAAACACAAAGTAGGCTTTGACAGCAGACAAAGCAGAACAGCACCAGCAGCAGTCCCGCAAACAGGATTTCACACTCCCGGTGGGAAACACGGCATTTGATGAGAGGTGCTGGGGGTGCTGCACGGCAGGATGCCACGGCATCCTCGGGACATCCGCATCCTCACGCCTCTGCCACGCAACGTACAGAATAGGCACTGGGGTGAAAGTTTTCAAAAACTTAGCTACTTAAAAATAAGTACCTAAATTCAGGTTTTAGTGGCCTAAAGAATTCTAGGCATGACAGGATGGGGAATTCATGACTGTCCTGCTACACTGACTGCAGACAGAGGTACGGAGAGCTGACACCAAATGCCTGACTTTCAAACGGAAGGCAGGTGAGACAAATCCCACCCTAATGTTTAATCGACCAAGTATTCAAAAATAACATCAGCGGAGAATGAAGCTGAGATCGTCACACTGGGGGAAATGACTACAAGAGGAACCGCAGCTTTTCTGATCGAGCGGCCTCCTGCCCATCCACTGGGTACATCCAGTTATGCATCAATTGAAATTCCTGCGTCACGGGAGTGAGTTTGGGCTGTATGTTGCTAACGTGAATTGCAGCCTTCCTGTGGTCAGGTTACTTTCCGCATTATGCGTGGCACTGGAAACTCAAGCAAGCTTCACAGGGTATGCTTCAAGTAGTAACTGTGTATTTTTCTAAAAGACAAAAACTGCTGGTCCTCACGAGGAGCAGCAGGACCTACCAGATCACTCAGATTTTGACTATTTCCATTAACATTGCAAGGGGGGTACGGAGGCATGGCATACAGGCAAGTGTAAAGGAAAACCCTTCTTAACCCCCAGTGCAGCCCTTGCGACGTGCCCGACATGTACTGCTTGAAATTTGGACGTGCAGAGAGAGCCTTCGGGTGCCTGCAGCCCCGCGGCCGCTGCACCACGCTGGGCTGCTGGATCCCGGCTCAGGGAAGCACCTACACGAGCCCCCGTAAATGCACAGGGGGGCTGCCTGCAGGCTGAAATGGTGCGGGGGGGGGAACACGTGGGACACCCACAATCCAGAGGGAGCATGCTGGATGGGAGGGCAGCCCTGCATATCCCCAGACAGGCACGCAGCGCAGGGCAACGCCGAGGAGGAAGGCTGGCTCCGCTCCTGGGAACAGCACACAGCAGACCCACACTGAGCACAGCACGGGCTAATTAGTCTTCCTTTTCTGCTAAGCTAATGAGGGTGGGAAACGAGCACTACGCTGTCACTGTGATGTCTGTATTTCAGGGCAGCTGACATGAAAGTTTTCCCGGCTTGAGCTGCTCGGCCAAGTAAAGGACTGGGACAAGTTTCTTCTGCATGGCGAGAGGGCACAAGTCCTCGCACCTCCCCGGACAGGCGTGGGAGAGAAGCAAACCTCTCTCTCCATGTTTCAAAGGTTGACAGCAGTGAATAGCGATTAAACGTGCTGCCCTTATATACGGAGGATCGCTTTACCCCAGCAGGGACAAAAAGTCCTGAATCAGAGATGTCATTTCTTCTTTACCATGCATGGATGGATGCCCAGTTGAGAGGATTTTCCTATAGCCACAGGTGCCCCGACTGAGCAGGAGCACAGCGAGGGCACGTGGGGCTATCAGTAAGGAAATCTGTTACGCACAGCCAAAGCAAACCTCCCAAACCAAACCTCCCATAAAAGCAGCAGTCAATTTTATAACACGCATCTTCATATTTCCTTTGGTCGGTGAAGTCTCTGCTAGCTTTAAAAGGCCAGTGGCTCAATTCTAATGTGCTTTTGCATAATCCATTTTATTTCCATGTTTTTCTGATTGTGTTTTAGCCTTCTAAATAATGTAAGATAAAGCCACACCTTTAATCCCTCTTAAACGCCTGCGTTTCAAAGGAGCTGATGCTGGTGCGTATGATGTGAGCACAGAGCGGCTCCGTCAATGGACACCCTCAGCCAGACCCACCAGGAGAGCACAGGGCAGCCCCGGGCCTGCTCCAGCCGGGAAACGGGTCACCGAAACAGGATTTGGTTCACAATTAAAACCCCTGCATTAATTAGTCTCCTCAGAAGGGCGGAAACCACCAGCAGTGGCCGCCAAGCTGCGAAGCAGCCATTTTTCATGCCAGCAAGGCAAAAGATGAGCAGAACTCATGTCTGCACTCAGAAGACCATCTGGCATGAGCGTTGCTGATGGGACCCAGCCACCTTGAAGACCAGCAAACGCCTTCATGGCCTGTGAGCTCCGGTGGCTGGAGGTCCTGCCTCCAACAGCACCCGGGGCAGCAGAGGAAGATGGACCTACGGCCCCTTGCAGAAGGCAGAGAGGAGTCCTGGCCCACGGGCAATGTCTACCACCCACCGTCAGGAGTTGGGCTCATGCCTTGAAACAAGATTTACGTCCCCTGAAAGAAACACCAGCTCACAGGAGCAGCACGAGCCTGAGCACCGGCCCCAGCATTCCCCGGCCCAGGAATTTCCCTCCGCAGCTCCCGTGCCATGCCAACTTATGAACCAAGATGGTTTTAATGGGAAGTGAGAAAATCTTGCATGGATAGAAGATGAAATATTGCATGTGCTGGGGCTTAGCACGCAGCCAGGCTGATCTGTACCACAGCACCCATAACGGAGTGCATTCGGCGTGCCGGACCTGTGCTCCTGACAGTTAATGCAGCCTTCATTTTGCAGATCTCACTAATATTTTGGTTTTGCCTGTAAGATTATAATATAATCAAGACAGAGGGCCTAAATACCCAGCCACTTTTTCCTTTAAGGCAGCAAAATAACTAAAACAAATCTGGCATTTAGAGAAAAATGTTTCTTTTTTGCTCCTAGGTGCCCCCCCTCAGCTGCGGCAGCCCACCACCGGCACTCCGGGCACGCCGGGGCTCTGCTCTGCCTTCTCACCTGCCCCTCAGCTTCCCAGCATCCCTCCTGGGACAGGGACAGGGGGACGCTCCCTGCTTCCGGCTAACGGAGCGGGAGGTTTCACTTCAGGGCAGATGGAGGCCAAAATGTTATTTTTATAAATATTTGCACAGACCTCCACCAGTCCTTAAAAACACCATCATGGCACGGGAGCCCCTCCTGCCTCAGTAGTTCTTCCAGAAGGACAAACGCTGTCGCTGCCTCAGTGCCCTTGCGGACGTCAAAACTGGCAGCGCCATGAAAAGCCACACTCTTCTCAATCTCTCGGCTTTATTTCATTTCCCAGCAGAGCCGGAGCTGCAGGGCACACTCCCCTCCACACAGGCTGAGCGGTTCCCTTGCAAAACCAGGTCCATGCTACCAGGCTGCGTATACACCGAGCACCCAGCAGCTAAACAAGAATAAAACCCATCCTCTGCAAACAAATGGTACCTTACCGCCTCTTCGCCTGAAGATTTCAAGCCATTTGCTCATGGCAGCTAACCCTGAATGTCCCTGGGCCAGGCAAGAAGGAATTCCTGACTATCGCTTTGCCCCAAACGCCCACTAGCCAGGTCACTCGGAAAAGGGAACGTAGATGTTTGGAGGTAAACGTTATGATTTCACAGCAAGTATTCATACCATTAAATAAAATGGGTAGTTTTACTGCTCAGTTACACAATTAATACCAGTTAAAATTATGGGCTGTTGGTTTAAAATGAGACAGAAAGAGAGTATTATAAAGCCAGTGTGAAACCCTCGGAACACCATATCCACCTTAATCCCTCTCCGCAGGAGCAAACGCAGGATCTGGCTGGGTAATGCCCATCCTCTCCCTTTGCCAAGAAACACACAAAGCAACCAGACACGTTACAGCACCACGGGATTAGAAAAGATGATCAATTCCCAAATCACGGAACTCAAAACATCATAATTAACGCTTCTTCCAGGCAGACACGTTCACTCCAAGCCCTGAGGGAGCTAATAATGGTCAACAGCCTGCGGCAAGTGACTTTTGGAGCTGCAGCAGGGACCCCGAGCGGGGGAACCCCAGTTCTCCGGTGGCACTCTCAATATTACCACAAGTGTGGCTACACTCATTTGCACTTGCAAATTCCTTCTGCCAGAGCAGCACAGCAAACTGGAAAAGGTACACTGAGAAACAACAGCTTCCAGCCTCTCACCCCGCAGGCTGACTGCCGTGCTTGCAGCCGAAGAAGAGCATCTACATGTGAAAGAAGAGCCTGTATTCCCTAAAATGACACAGAAATATCAGAAGATACGCACGATCAGACACAAAAGGCCATGCTGGACAAAAACAACTATCTGTGAAAGAGGGGAACAATACAATACTGCTCTTTAATGTATTTCTTGCATCTCCCTTTGTGCCTCCATAACAGGGCTGTGAAAACACCCCTCTCATAGTGTTTCATTAATACATTTTTAGCAAGTGCTCTGACTTTGCAGGTTAAAGGTAATCCTTATTATTGATACCAGAAAAGAAACAATCGGATAACTTCCGGAAACAGAGCGCAAGGGACACCCTTCAGATCACTCCTGAGTTTAACTGGAAAGCAGGAATCGGGTACTGCCCGACCCAGCAGACAGCAGCCCCCGAAACCCCGGCCCCGCACCCCGATCTGGCTCCTCGGGCCCCCGCTGCCGGCAGGGATTCATTAGCTTGTGCAATCGAGTTCTCCACCACCCTCAGAAACACAGGCCTTTGTCCAAAAGTATTTGTCAGAAGAAAAACAGAACCACCCAAAATTGAACATCACTCAACTGCTTAAAAAAGAGAAAGGGGAAGGAGGCAGCAGACGGCAGGGACGCACGTCTTCATCCCCAGCAGTCTGAGATGGTCGCAAACTAAGGAATGAAAAGCCGGGAGAGGGATTTATGCAGTGTCTTCTGCAGTTTGGCAATATTTACACCGGTGAGACATAGTTTCCCAAGAGCAGGGGGCGAGCTGACAGTGGGAGTTATGGTACCCCCGGACACCTTCCACAGAACGGAAAACCAGAGAAAACACCTTCATGCTAAAAGGCACCGAATAGGAACCGACTGCGACACTTTCTGCTACAAACCCCTCCAGAAGCAGGATCACGAAACTGCTTACGTCTGTAAGGATAAAGACAACTGCTGCACTAGAAAAAATACTTTTACAAGAAATAACATAAACAATGGAATTGCATTTGAATCTCTAACTGTGACACTGCTTTCCCTTCCCCACCACAGACCACCAGCAGCCAGCGCGACTGCTGTCACACTTAAACCGTGATTACGGGATTCCTGAGGACCTCCAGAACATCCCTCCATCCCTGGAGGGGTTCAAGGCCAGGTTGGATGGGGCTTGGAGCAACCTGGTCTGTTGGGAGGTGTCCCTGCCCAGGGCAGGGGGTGGCACTGGATGATCTATCTCTAAGGTCCCTTCCACCTCTAACTGTGCTATGATTCTATAACGTGCTATAAAAATACAAAGACCAAAGAAAGCCCCAGCCTGCACTGTCACACCAGGTACCCCAGAAGACGCTTATTGTGCCAGTCAAGCAGGACCAGGCAGAGAAGACAAGGTCATCACCACGTTTGAGGGATACGGCAGCTCCTGGCGCAGCCCAACACCAAGAACCATCCTGCCTCTGTCTCGGTACCTGCTGCCCCCCCGGCGCTGCCGGCCCTGCCGCCAAGGATGGCTGAGAAAAACCTGGTGGAGCTTTCACAGCCTAATTAGCTGTGCCTGTGGCTTGTAAACGAAGCAGGGCAAGCGGCTGGGACTGCAGCCCAGTGTCCAGCTGGACCCGGGCTCCTCGCAGATACACCCATGCAAACCTCACGCCAGTGAAATCCGGGCGTAGCCCTGCGGGGATTTCAGCGTTCCTGAATCTTCCCATCTTCTCTGACAAACACTGTCTCTGCAGAAAGCCAAGCACGAGGGCAGAGGGCTATTTTAATAAAACATGTTTTACCAATTAGGACCTCGTGATAGCCATCAAAATATCCAACACAACACAGCAAAGCCATTAATAAAGCTCAACACACGTATCGGGGTTTTACAGATACCATCTCAAGCCACAGGTCCATTCTTCTCCTGGCTGCAGTGCTGTCATCAGAACCCCTTGAAGTCTGCCTAAGTGGGTTTAATTAATTATAGTCCCTTGTTTTCCAAGTCATGCCATTTCCCTGTTTAGGTGTGTTTGAAGTTTCATTACTCTATTTCATCCCAAGATTTTCTTCCGCCGCAGCTTTCCATGCCCAAGCCTGCTCCAAGGGGTGTAAAATCCTCTGGGTCCCCATTGCTGCCCAGGGAGGGAGAGGGCTGGCTTCTGGGCCAAAGACCTCTGCGGCCGCGGGGCAACGGCTGGGAAAGGACGAGCGTTAGGGAATTACGAATAACACAGAGATATTAGCATTGATCAAGGCCTGTTATGATTTCCTTTAGCAGAAAACGGGAATCATTCTGCCCATTATTAAAACAAAAACTCCTTCCCACCCTGTGCTGTTCAATGGAGCGTAGCGAGCTCCCACTGGCAGCCACAGCTGCTTCTGCCCCATACAAGGAACGACTGCAGCTCTTCTTCATGTAAACGTGTCCGAGCACAGGATGCTCCTTGCTTCCATACCTCGGGTGCGTTAGGGACCATTTCTAAATGCTTTGATGATACCTTAGTAAAAATTACTAAAATGGCAATGTCCTTGGGGATGCAGTATATAAATGAGGTCAGGACACAACAGGACTCTTCTTCCAAAGTCAGAAGACAATGGCATTACCAAACAGATTTTAAAACTGATTTTTTTTTGTCTTTACTGTCACCTGATTTCAATACAGTCTTAAGGGAGATACATTCATCAGTATTCAGCTTCCTTTTTGTTCTTACTGGAGTCTGACAGTCTTACTGCACTTTAAGCCTCAATTCTTGGTACAGACAGATGGGACAGCCACCCACCCCACCTTAAATCCAACGTATCTTAAAGATGGGAATCCATTTCAGCATGTTCCTCAATCCCAGCTGCATCAGCACAAGCTCTCACAGCTCCAAAAAACATGCCAGATACTGGTCACATAGTGAAATAATGCCAAGCGGTGCAACAGCAAAGGAGCCAGCGTGCCTGTGGTGAGGAATGGCACAACTGGTGACTGGGCTCCGTAATCCTCACCTGTGACATTTTAACCTGCATCCAGCCACTCTTTGCATTTTTAGGGCTCTCTGGTGTCCCGAGTTTTGCAGCCAGGCTCAGCGACCCTCGGCCTCCGGAAGATGGCATCGCAAGGAGGATGCCCAGAGGGGTCCCGAGGCAGCCTGGGAGGGACCGTATCCCAGGGACCCATCCTGCACACCAACACTAACCCGCAGGGAGCTCCAGCTGTGCGTTCAGTTATTTTAATGCACCACTAATAAAAAGCCAGGCGATTTTCTCAGGATTCAGTAAACAGTCTTCTTTTGCCAGTTATGCAAATTTCATGTATATTTATCTTAATAAACTTGGCCAGCCTCACCAACTTTAAAAAAGCGCAGCATCTCGATCGTATCTCCCCCGTCTCGGCTGCTCCCTAAGAGGGGATCCGGAGCCAAAACCGCGCCAACGCCTCAACGTGCCTGGGGAGCGCTCCCCTCGCTGCCCCCCACCCCTGCAAAGTGAAAACAAGGCGCCTATCACACCCCAAATTTCCAACCACCACACCGCACCCTGACATCTTTGTCACCTTTGCTTTGCATTTCAAAGCTTTCGCTTGCTTTTCCCCAAAGTCCTCTGGTGCAGCTCCTCTTCCACAGAAGCGGTTACCACCTTGCTCAATGAAGTCCCTCTTTGCAGAGCCACCGCCAAGCTCACCCAGGAGAAGGGACGTGCAAAGCACCCACGCACCTAGAGACCCTTCCTTCTCGGTCCCGCACCTGTGGAGTTAGAGCATCTACAAACCCAGAGGGGGAACGGACATTCCTCGCACCAAAAACCCCACTACAGCACCAAAATCCAGTGGGACCATGTTTTTTCTTGGGGGTGAAGCACAGGACTGCGCAACTACTATAATGGGAGCCCAAAGCAGCAATTCACACCCCTGAAAATGCATTACTGCAGCGGTAGAGCCTGTGAGCTCCTGGCAGCCGGCGAAAATCCGGCATTACATAGCGCTGAGAGGAAGGTGATAGTAGAGGGTATTTGTAACAAACCTGTACCAAGAGAGAGGGCTGCCACCCAACACCTGGGGGCACTTAAGTGTGATTTCTCTGATCAATAACACTGTTCTCTGCCCCAGATTATCCACAAGAAAAGACACATCCAACTCCGCCCCAGGAACAGCTCTTCTTCCCCATCCCATTCAGAGGAAATGCCGATTGTGGGAGAGATGTGACAGGGCATTTAGGGGAGCTGGGGACCAACACGGAGCTCATCATCTTCAACACTCCTGTCCAGGACCAGACCCTTCAACACCTGCAGCGTGTATTCCTCTTCCCCATGGCAAACAATTCACACTTTTGAAGGGCTCAGACATTATCCGTCTGTTAAGCCATGACTTCATTACTTGATTCTCATGCAGATCGTGGCTTTTATTTGGAAACGTATTATATTGATTTCCTGGCACACGACATCTGTTGAAATGGGCGTTGGTATTAGTTTCCTGTCTGAGTTGTTTTAAGCCAAAGTCTCATAGTTACACTGAGGTTTGTGTTGCTAATATGTACGTGCCATAATTTAAAAACAGTGGGCTTATTTTTCTTTTTTAAAAAAATCAATAGAATAATTTGATTACATTTCTTAGGGTCAAGAGCTATCTGGAAAACAGTACGTGTCAAAAACTCCCATGGAAGTCAGCAGAAAGTCTTTGCTGTCCTGGTCATTTTCCCAACCAGCACTTCAGATGAATACCATTCCCTACCCTTCTGTATAACAACCCACTCCCCTGTAATTCACTATAAACCCTCATCCACACATACGCTGGAAAATGTGACTTGTAAGATATTCCAGATGAACCCTTTCTGGAGATCAACACAGACGCTCCCAAGGTCACACCTGCAGAAGGTGGGACCTGGGGACGTGGGGCTGCCCCTCCCTCCCTGCTCCGGGGAACTTGGCAAAACTCCCTTGAATGTGCTCCAGGGACAGGACCAGGACCAGGACTTCCTCAAAGGAGGGCTGAGCCCAGCTTTCAAAGTTGATTGCTGACCAGATCTGTACATAAGAACCTAAAGACATGCCCTTGGGAAAGGAATATGCTTATTTAGGTGATCACATATAGATTTAGGAGCCTATCTTTAGATCCCAGAAAGTTTTCTTAATTGCTGATGTTAATATGTGTGATAGGATTGAAAGATGAACAACCCATGGACATACAGCAATAGCAGAAGATCCATCTAAGGAGAGGTATCCAGACAGAGACTCAACATCCATTGCTTTGAGGCTGGTAACTTAGATAACTGCTCCCATCCTCCGCTCCTTCCAGCTAAAGTTCCTCTTAGCCCTGAAGCACCACGGACCAGGTCAGGAGAGCCCAGAGGAGTCCACCATCACCACCACATACGCCAAATGCAGACCTTAAAACATCTTGCTCCAAAGTCTTACTTCTAATACTATTTCTCATTTTGGTGGCCTAATCTCTAAATTATTCTCTGCCCCCTCAAAAAGGTCTTTATGAGAAACACCAGCCAAAAACCCTAACATTCAAATCATTAGCAAATTTTTCAACTCTTGAGAAAGCACCAAAGTGTAAAACTCCACGTAGACACTGCAATGATGCAGGTTACTAATTAAAACATTAGCAGGGAAAAAAAAAAACCAAATCAAAACCCAAACCTTCTTAAGATTCCTCTTTAATTAGATTTGTTTACAATAGCAATGGTATCGTTCTGGAGATATTCCGGGAAGCCTCCTGCCAGAAGTGATTTACCTTCCTCGGTGGTAAAGGTCAGGCAGGGTGCAGATTTAGCACTTTCATGGACATCTGCTGATGCATCCGGAAAACAAAGGAGGAGGCAGGAAAGGCTGGAGTCAGCCAAACCCTCCGAAATATATTATTGTACAAACAATTTTTTTTTGTTTGTGTATCCCAAGAACAATAAAGTAAACTTGGCTGGGTGTGTTTTAGGGCTTATTAAAACTGGCAGCCAGCTCTTCCAAATTCTGCTTTTTATTATTGCGAAACGGGGATGGGACTGAAGGGTGATGTCAAGCTTTAACACGCTCGGCGAGGGCAGGCGAGCAGACGGTGTGGGTGTCGGGAGAGTCCAGCGAGGGCAGACGCTCGGTCCAGCCTCAACTCAACGGGAGTCATTCGTCAACTAGGAAACATCATCCCCATCACCGCTTGTGCCTGAAGAATACAAATTAATTACAGCAAAACAAGGCAGTACCTCCAAATAAAGGATAATTGTCACTTGAAATTGTTCACATCTGTTGAATGCCTTTCATTCTTGGATCAAAGTTCTTTATGAACCTGAATCAATTAAGCTTCACAAAGCTTACGTGAATCACACACCGTTTTATTAATATTTCTTCAAGCTGAGCTTTCTGCCAAACTGAGCTTGAGAAGAGACATACTAATATTCCTTTGAAGATTATTTAGTTATTCAGGATCACTGAAAGTTCTATAGGATGTTTCAAAAAGTCATAATTTTATGTTAAAAACTATGAAAACATGGGATGTACTTGCAATACAGCCTCATGCCCTGACACCACGCAGGGAAGGCGTATTTCTCTCTATTGCTTTCCCAGAGTCAGACCCCATCCTTAACTCTATTTGCATAATTAATTATCACACAAGTTTTGTAGCTTTCCAAGTTTAACAATCCTCAAGGCTCTGAAAAGAGCTTTAGAAGAGAAAGCATTAGGACGGCTCCACTGTGAAGCGGCGCCGGGTCCCTTCTGGGTGCCAGGAGCCGCACCAGGGCCCAGCCCAGGGGACAGTGGCTGCCGCTGCGTGGATACTGCTGGGGCCAGAGTTGTCACATCTCTGGTCTCAACCAGCACTGGAAAACCTGACCACAGCATCCCACACCTCCGCCAAGGCATATATCAATGAAAACTGTAGGGACCTTGGGGAAAAAATAAAAAATCCAAGCACTTTAAATATACACTCACTGTATTCTTGTGTGGGCTTCTAAGAAACACAGTCTCCTTTGAAGGCAACAGGACCAGCACTTGTTAGCTGCCTGTGGCGCACACACTATTTACCTCAGATACTAATTACTACAGCACCGTTTATCCACCTCTGGAATATACCTGGCTTCTAAGAGTAATGCCTGCCGTGCACGTAAGTGTACTCAGGAGCAAAGCATTCCTAAAAAGCCAGAGAAAAGCAAAACTGCTATTCTGGAGCACTCAGGATCCACCACCAGCTTTCACTCACAGACTGCGTTTCCCCATTCCCGGCACAACTAACCTCCATCATTTTGTTTCTACCCTGTTACAGAGAAGTGCAAGAAAATCATTTCCATTTTCATGCCGTTCCTTGCTACCCGCCGTGTGTGCGGAGCACACGCAGTCCGTGCGCTGTGTCCCAGCTGCTCCAGGAGATAAATCCCGTACGCTTTCTGACCTCCTTGGCAGCCCAAAAAGCAAACCCCTTTGATCCAGGCATTTGGGTCAAAGAGAAGACAGAGAGGGAGGTTTTTGTGTCTGCCCACAGGGCTTTTATTTTGGTTTATTTTTCGGAATTGCACCACTTTCAACGAAAGCAGAATCTGGCCCAAAATAATTTCAGCCCACTGCTGGTGCCATGTGTACACGTTTGCAATGGTAAAGTAAACAATTACTTTTTGGCCAGAAACCAGAATAACAACTTTAAGTTCGGCTTTTGGCATCCTTTTATTTAGCTATTCACGCAGCAAAAACCCAAATCTGTGGTTAAAAAAATTACTGTGGAAATGAAAATCGAGCGCAAGCAGAAAATGGTAACAAAACCTTTTTTAAGTCAACCTGTTCTTGCAGTATTAAGAACGTTGCAGAAGAACACCGCGCTCTGCCCACCACGCGCTCGTGCCCATGAACTCTCTTCCGTGGGGAGGTATTGTATTCATCTAGTAGCACCTGAGGACATCCAACTAAGGTTGTGGTGGTTACACCCTTCAGAAGCGTACCGCTGAAGCCCTGTTGCCCTCTGACTGCTCTTCAAAGACCGCGGTGGCCACCCTGCCGTCACTTTTGTCTGCTGTCGCTGCTTGAGCTCATTGTTCCCCCAGCTAAAACAAAAAATATTGTTCCTGACCCAATTAAACTGCCATCTAAGATGACAAAAGGTGAGGAGAGGCTAGGGAGCAACTGGAGCCACCTGAGGCTCTTACACAAATGAATTTGGAACACGGCCCTCCTTACAAACTGGTGAGTCGCTTACAAGGTAAATAAACGCAATATGCAAAAAGACTATTTAGCCAGCGTATTGCTTTTAGGTGTTTCAGTGGCTCATCAGAACAGATTTACATAAAAAATTATAATCTCTTAGGTTTGATGCTGCCTTCCCTGCTCTCCATACACTTCCTTTTGATGTCACTGGGAATTTTCCCTGCGTGGGATCGCAAGTCAGGCTCGGCGCTAAGGGACCTCTTCTTGCAAGACGCCGGCCAGCTCACACAGATGCAGGAACCGCTCCCTGAAGTTATGACCGCTCTCATGCAAGATGGGAAGTGGCCCTTAAATTATAACCAAGCCTGGAAATCTGTGAAAAGTCTGAGTAGAGAACTGAAATCCTGGCTACTGAGAAGAAAACAGCAAAAATCCCTCTTAGCTTAAATTAAGCTAAGATTTCATTGCCTGGATCTGACATTTTATCTTCTTACTTTCCTTATCAGATATAAGAAAATCTCCCAACAGTTTGTTTTGTGACTGTTTTTAATAACAGCTATTCTTGCGATAAAGTCTCCTTTATTATCTATGGAAAATTCTCAGTACTTTAATACTCCAGGCATCATTTAACTCTTGGACGCCTCGGCTCTGCCTTCAAAATACACACTACCTTCAGAAATCCTCCTCCAATTTAAAACCTAAAAAAGAGCGTTCAGGCAGTGATTGTATATAGAAGCAAAGACAAATAACCTCTGGAGAGCAGGAAGCTGGACGCTGCCGCTGCTGCGCGCTCCAATTCACACAAGCCCGTCCTACACCCACAAGAGCTTTGGGTCATGAGTTCAGCCCAAGAACCCTTTCCACACTGCAGCGCTCAGCCAGGCGAGGACTGTGTGCCTCATTTAGCCCAGGAGAACAAGAAAACGCTAAGTGTTTCATGCTAAAAAGCACTTTTAGAGAAGCGCAGAGCTGTACAGGGCTCCCCTTCGGGTCACGGCGCGGTGGAGGAAGGCAAGATCAGGCACACAGACGCTGATGCACCGCTGGAGAGCTGGGGATGCTGCGGAGACAGCACAAGCTGTGGTGGCCCGAGCGGAAGGTAACATGGCTGCGGTGGCCACCTGCCTCATTTAGAGGGTGCCTGGGAAGATGGTGGCTACTGGTCCTGCACCGTGGACTGGCAGGACCAGTCTAAATCAGAGCAAAGGGGACTGAGCAGGAGCAGGATCTGCCTTTATGCACCGCAGCCAGTCAAACTGGTTTGGCCCACACTAACGCGTCTGGCGTGAAACCATCCCAGAGCATCTCCTCCAGCAGCAGAGCGGTGGTGAGCGGACGGGAGACCAGCTTTCGCCAACGACACTGGAGCTGATGCTCCTGGCGAGCAGTTTCCTACACGAAGAGTGAGCAAATCCTTAATGCTTGAGCCAGCAAGTCAATCCCCCTCCTTGCAAAGGCAAGAGCAGGCAGTAGCGAAGGGATTTTCAGCTTTTCATATTAATTGTTTAAAATCTTATTGCTGTCACATCTAAAAGTTATAATATAAATAAATTTTAAAAATGCAATGCCCTCCTCAGTGAGAATATGATTACTGCCTGCACCTGTGAATCAAACATACCTAACGACAAGCCAATCCAGGACAAGGTGCAAGAAAAAGGAGTCCATGAGGCAACGGGCACAACCTGGAACACGGGAAATTCTGTGTGAAAATAAGGAAAAACTTCTTTCCTTTGAGGGTGGCAGAGCCCTCGCACAGGCTGCCCAGAGGTGGAGATACTCAAAACCTGGCTGGACACGTTCCTGTCCCAACTGCTCTGGGGGACCCTGCTCTGGCAGGGGCTGGGACAAGATGATCTCCAGAGGTCCCTGCCGACCCTGGCCATTCCGGGATTCTGTGGAGGCAGTCCCACCCACACCCACTCAAGGGAACTGAGTTTTGGAGCAGGAGAAGCTCTGCTGCACTTGGGCCAGTGATGTTGTGCATGCTGCAGAGCTGTGGGCCACCGACTCTGCTCCACGCGTGTAAAACACAGGGTAAGATGTCCCTCAGGATGGAAACTAGCAGAATAACACAGGTTTTCTTCATACCACATTTTCTCTTCAATTTCTTATTATTTAGGAGGCATACACAGGAGTTATTTAGGAAGTATTTAGGGGGAAAAAATGAAAAAAAAAATCCAGAAAAAATATACCAAACAGGAAAAACAAAAAGAAAAAAGGAAAAAAGAAAAAGTGGGGAAAAGAAAAAAGCACTCTCTCCAAAGCGTGGGGTGTGTGCCTGCACTGGAGCTGCACAGCAGAACTACTGTTGACATCTGCGCCACAACAGACAACCCAAGATTTCATTTTATGATTTTAGAAAAGGCCAGGGAGGGAAATCAGCAACTTCCGCGGGCATCTTTCATGTGCTTTTTAATAAAAAAAGCTGCGCCGCTGGTTAGTGGAGCTGATGGAAGCCATCTGAAGGCAGCCACATCAAGCGAGGACGGCTGCAGCTGGCGGAGCCCACAGCAGAGCCACAGAAAGGGGCCAGAAGAATTAAGACGGGGGGGACTTTGTTTCCCACAACAGAGCAACCTGAGCTGCACCGTGACTAGTAGCCCAGCCGCATGCAGAGCAGCCACGGGCCACACGGCTGCTCTGGACAATGGACATGAGGGAGAGGCAGGGACGACCACGTCCCCCACCACCCCGCAAGGAGCACAGGATATGGATGCAAGTTCTGAGCATAACGGCAAGGTTCTCCTTATTTGTCGTTCCTCTGACACAGAGCTTCCTGCAGCAGCCTTTCATGCATACACAGCATGGGTTTAAGCATCTCCGCAGGAAAATACATTTTCTTTAATTTCCTACACATTTTTTTTCTTAGAATATAAAGAGACAATACACGCCACATTCCTCCTTCCTTCCTTAGGCAATTCTGCCACACTGGGGTCTCCACTCAAAACTAGGTAATTACTGGAGAAGAAGAGTTTTCATGAGGTCTCGGTCACTTTCTGTTCTTCAGACTCAGTATTTTTAATGGTAATAACCCAGTTTACCGCTTACAGACTATTCCACCTCCTTTTATTTTTCATAAAATTCAGTGGCTTTCAGGGAAAACAGAAAATTCAATAAAGGCACCAAACTAGTGTCTTCAGTAATTTTAATGTCTGCTTTTGTAGACGCTTGGTTTAAGCATCTGCTTATGACTACCCATACCGCCCTCTGGCTCACAAAGCACTTGGGAGCTTCAACGTAGGTGACGTTGAGCTTCAACACAGATGGCATTGAAGCTGACAGAGGGCAACAGAAAGGATGGAGGTTCACCTCCCGTATAGACATGGCCTCTCCATACAGACATGGACCTCTGAGGTCATTCACATGGTCCTTTGGGGCCAACGCAGAGGAACAAGCACGTCCAGCACCCACCTCCCCATGCAAAACTAACACAGCCAAAGCTCGTACAGCCCCGAGCGCCTGGTTCTCCCCATGCTACGAGGGGCTAGTTCAGATGTAAACAACCCCATTACCGACTGCAGCGGGAGAGGAACACCCTCCCTTCGCCTGGGGTGGGCAGTTCCCACCAGCAATTACAGCCCAGCTGGAAGGGCTCAGCATCTAACGTGATCGGATGCTTTGAAAATCCGGTTGTTCATTTACTACTTCAATAGGAGCTGAGCTCTTTTGAAAATCTAGTCCTGACTAGCCACTGAGCTTCTTTAGAAAACTGGTCCTTAATCTCTCCACATCTTGGTTTCCTCACCTTTAATTAAAAGGTATTTAATATATAAAGAACTCCTCCACTGGGGCTCCACCAGGCAAATGGCACACAGTTTCCCTTCCCAGGAAGGACTGGGCAAGTATTACTGTCAGTGGTAGCACAGTGGCATTACTCAAAAAATTAATGTTCTCCAAGAAAGACAAGGGGTACGTCCCACAACAGAAAGCACATCACCGTATCTGTGGGACTCGCGTTATTTCATGGCCATTGCACAGTAAGACCACAGGCAGCAGGGTAAGAGACTTCTCATCCCCATAGTATTCCCTCAACTCCTCATCGTGTCCGGAGCAGTAGAAGGTCTACATCTACCCACTGGTGATGGTCACAGTCGGTCACACCAGTTGTCCAGCAGTCTCCTACAGCAGAGCCGCAGGGAGAAGAAATCCCGGCTGAGTTAGGAGGCCTGGTTAGCGCATCCACCAGCCAGGGAAATGGATGCTGATATGGATTAGGTCACTAATAAAACAAGCCTTAAATTAATCCCAGGGGGGATGTGCATCCCAAGCACAAAATCCCTGCACGTTCTGGCACAGATGAAAATCTCTTCCCAAGAAGAACTGCACAGGAAAAAGCAGGGATGGGGGAGGGAGAAGGGACTAGAGAGACTGGTTTTAGCCCTGGATCCTGCAGCAGTCATGCAAGGTCGCCTGCACCAACGCTCACAGTCTTTCACTTTCTCAGGCACAAAAATGATTCCATATTTTAACTAGAAAAAGAAGAAACGATAAACACACATGCACACACACACAACTAGCGTACCAGCATGTGGAGAGGCACCTCTGGCTGAAGGCTGTGCACTTGTCTGGGGAAGACCGCTGCCGCCAATGCTGTCGGTGGTGACCACATCCACTTGGCAGCAGCCGCGGCGCTGAAATCACTTTCCCCCAAGATGGGCTCCGCCGCCAGCCCTCAGTGGAGGTTGCTGCTTGCTGCAAGACTCCCACAGCTGGGTGTTCTCATAAAGCGTAGGTATCTCCTGTCACCCTTTTCTTACCTTCAGCACCATTCCCTCCTCTGGGCACTGAGCAGCTCCTCAGGCACGGGAGCTTCTCCTGCTGCAGAAGCTGACCCTGATCACCATCCCCACGCCAGAAAAACCCCACACCACAAGCAGTAACATGATGGGTCAATGCCAGGAGCCAGGGTGACTCAAGGGGGTCATGAACTAGTCATTAACTAACTATTACAGTGCTACAGCTACGCCAATTAAGTATGCGGCGTGTGACCATCACACCCAGATCCCCAGCTGGTATAAAGAGGTAACAATGCACTGGAATGAGTGCAGCTACACTGATTCCCACCAAACGACGATCTGTTCCAGAAGGGTAACCCATGTTTTGCCTCAGCAAATACAGTGCACACTGGGGGATCTACTTTGCATCTCTGCAGCCCACTCCCATCTTCAAAACCCCAGGCGGTGCCCAAGCCCCAGCTCCACAGAGCAGTGACTCCAGAAAATAAGAAGGCTGAGAAGCAAGTGGGCACGGAGGAGATTGCAATGATTAAATGGATTCTGCCTTCACGTGAAGCCCGCTAAAGCTATTTATATAAACGCACAACTTTGAGACAAACATTGAATTGCATTACAAACATAAATAAATATATATACACCACGGCAGGGGGGAGCGGAACGAGATGATCTTTAAGGTCCCTTCCAACTCTAACCATTCTATGATTCTATACCCTTGGCTCATCCTCTGCCTTTTGGCTGGCAGCCACCACCTGCCAGGGCTGTCCCACGGCTCAGCCCGCGTGTGGGTCCCCATCTTTCACAACTTCTCTTCCCTCTTCTGTGAGTCAGGAAAGCAAATAACTTCCTGTGAGTTTTCCATAAAAAACGCTGCACGCTTGTTGATCCCTCTCTGAGATACTGCTTGTTCCTGCTGTGACTAAGCACTCAGTGCCTCCTCGCATGCCCACGTTAACCCATACTCATCCTCTTCACCATGTGCTTCCTGACCCACAGCAAGGCAGGTCTCTCTGGGGCTGGCACACACCTCCAGGACCGACCCCGGTCTGCCCAGCCTGCCCCTTCTGCCATGCTCCCTGTGGGGAGGAATAACAGAATCAGTGGATGCTGGAATAACAGCTCAGAAAAGCACCAGTGGAGCGTTTCACAGGAAATAACTATTGTTTGGCACAGGCGCTTCCAGGGCATCAGCTGGCCCGGCACAGGAGCACCAGGAATGCACCCTGGGCAGGGTCCCGCAAAGCCACCCCTGCCAAGTGCGACCAACACAGGGGAAGCGCCCTCTTCTGCCGCCCCATCTGCTTGGGATTAGCCCCACACAACCGGGAAGGCCACCGTGCCCGCTGCAGTCTGGGCTGCAACCCCAGGGCCAGCCCAGCACCCATGGCAGGCACTGGCACTCACAGCGGTGGTGCAGAACAGGGCTCCCCGCAAGCCATACACCCAAATCATTGCTTTGCGTTCTGCTTTGCTCCTCTGTGCCTTCCTCCCCAGGGCGTTTATGCCTCAAATCTCATTCTCTGAGACACCACCCACTCCTCAAGGGTGAGCACCAGGCACGTTTTGGCCAGGTGGCTCAGAAACCTTCCTGCTCTCCTGTGAAGCAGAGCCGGGACTCCATGCACTCGCGGAGGCTGAGACACACTGGAGGAGGAGTGGGGCCTAAGCCTCCTTTCCCAATCCTGGCAGCCAAAAGATAAAAGTGCCTCTGGCGCCATACAGATCTCAGCTGATGGAAGGCACCGCACCCAGCTCCCCACAGGCTCGACGGCACCGCAGATCTGGCCAAGAATTTCTATGCATGAGGGCAACAGCATCCCCCTTTGCAAACCAGATCCTTGTTACATACAAAACAGTATTTTCACTGCTCTAATTCTTCCCATAAAGTCACTCCAGTTCTCATCTATTTCGAAAGGAGCGATTATTGCCATTACTTCGAGGTGAATAATATTCCTATTAAAGGTGAAGAAACAATGCCAGGTTTTTCCTCAAATGTTACAAGTGGTGACAGAACCACCATCAAGTCATAGCCTGTCTTGTCTTAAATGCAAAGGCAGAATAAAACACGAAACTAAAGCTACAGTTTATAGCAGGAACGTGAGAAAGTTTCCAAACTACCCAATAAACCCATAAGATGCTTTTATTGATGCTTTCAAACATCTTTTAAACCAGCGTTTGCAGGCTACAAGTAGGGATGCTCGCCTGGGATGGCGAGGGGGTTCCGCGCAGATCTCCCTGGGCTGCCTGGAGAGAGCCTGCACACAGCCTTGCACGGCAGCCAAATCAACACCTGCATCTCCCAATTTCCTGGGGTGTCCACATGGCATCTCTTGGTCCAACTCGCTAGTCCCAGGCATTGGGGACGGGCAGGCGCTCCCCAGGCTGCGGAGGAGCACGCACTGCCAGCTGACTGGCATTTCATTCCTCCCATCGAAATATGTGCGGGGACCACAGCATCAATACTCCTTTTGTAATCTCCTCAGCTGACTTCATTCCTAACATATATCCGAATGGAAGAAATTATATTACATGACAATTCCATGACATTTTACATCTGATGAATGCTGAGAAGTATACTCACTGGGATGAATTACGTTTCGCCGCCGCCAAGCATGTATCTTAAGGAAACTGATAGTTATTCTGCCAAAGGGTGGGGGGAGACCAGATTCCCTTCCTGTCTATAAATATTTTTCTGCTGTTCTGCTGCCTTCAAGAGAGCTCTTCCAGATTTCTGTCAGAGGAAAGGAGAGCTGGGGCTGACTCTGACGCAAGCCTGGAGCAGCTCCAGTGAGATCAAACACAAGAGCAACACCAGAGCAAGGGGAGAATCGGACATAACCCACGCATTCGATTTCCTACCACTCCTCTCCTCCCAAAATTTCACCCAAACCCCTTTGCTTGTCTCACCGGGCTGCCAGTGGGCAGTCCCATAGCATTCCCAGATGGCTGGGTCATGGGGAGGGAACGCTGTACTATCCAAAGGTCTCTGAGGATGCTCCCGGAGGCTCTCTGGTCCCTTCTCCAGGGCTGGACTTGGTGGTCCAGTGGCAGGTGGTTGGTATCTGAAAATAGGAAGCCTTAATCTGCCTGCTGCATTTCCGCAGCCTCCACGCTCACTTCTGCACTGTGCAGGGGAGAGAAGCCCAGCAAGATTCTCAACATTTTCAGCAAACGGGAGGTCTCCAGGTCATATTTTTAGAAAGCAAGTAAAGAAACTACTACACAAACACTGGAGGCTCGTACCTTAAATCTGCTCACCAGATGTGAACTTCAAAAAGTCTCGAAGTACAATTTCACTGTAGAAAACAGCTCTTAAAGCCCTGTGCTGTGTGCATCTGACCTACATCCCAGCCTCATTCTTTACTTCTTCAGCAAAACCATTCCTTTTTTCACTTGACCTCTGATTGTTTCCCGTTTTATCCCAAAGGCTTAAAAGCTGTAAGAAAGTGCATCGCCAGCAATTTACAAGCAAGGAGGAGAGGCGTACAGCTCAAATGAAAACCCTTGATTTTTCTGTTATACCCTCAAGGGCCGACCATTTCCCAAGCAGGCATCTAGAAACCCTCTACAAACAAACCCGAGAAGGCTCTTCGGGCACAGAAGTAGCTGAACAAAGGCGTCACTCACTTTGTGGAAGTGCTGCGCTGAAATTTTCTCCCCAGGTACTCTGAGCAACACTTAATGGCAGGAGCATTAAACGGCTGGCCCATCCTTCTAGCTTTCTGCAAGACGGCTGATAACTCGCCCTCTTTGGATGTTTGTAGTCACGCAGCCTTTTGCTCTGCCCTCCCTGCCACCTGCAGGTCTCCATGCCACATCCTGCACTTCCAGCTGCAATAGCCACAGGCATACCTAGGGATGAGCAGAAGTGAACCCTGGGAAGCATCTCCATCCCACCCACGCCACCACCTCCCCAGTCCTTCTGCACGTTCTGCGGGAAGTCATTAGTGCCCAGAAAGGGCTTCCCGATGCCAAGAGATAGCGAGCCTGGAAAAAAACAGGGCATGATGCCATGCAGCTCATCCAAAACAATCTTAAAACTCTGCAACATTGCGCTCGGTGCCAGCCGAGGACATAGATGTGCCACTAACCCAGTAACACACTAACTGCGGGCAGCCGCACGTGCAGCCCCAGCGCTGCCACGAGACAAGCACCTCCAGCGACACCAGACCTCTTAAAAGAATACGTAAGGTGCTCTTGCAGGTAAAACCGAAATCAAGAGAGGCTGCATCGGCTAATGCTCCTGCGCGCTGGGAAAGGGACCGCTGCCACAGAACCAGAAGACAGGGGAAAATAAAAGTGTTTCTGTCCACTGGAGCCATACTCCAAAGTTGTTTAACCCCACACATTTTTAATGCTTAAAAGGGAATGTGTTTGCTGGCTCATTTACAATAAAGGTTTTCATACAAGCACCACTCTGCAGCAGCGTAAACCACCCAGTCACAACTCCAGGAGAACAAGCATCGCCCAGCCCCAAGAGCTGGATGAGCAGCTGGGCCGAAGAGGGAAAAAATACCAATAATGACGTTTTAGAAAAGCCCTCCCTGTTTGCATTCTTTCCTCTGTATTATCAAATACAGCAGCAGCAGAAAGGCAGTGTTCTTCTCGCGTTCAGTAATATCTCACAGTCCGATTTGAGTCTTGACCCCTCTTTGAACAGGAGGAACAGAGATGTCCGGAGGTCCCTTCCAGCCCGAGTGCCACTCCGAGTCCCCGAGTCTCTGCAGCCTCATATCACACGGGCAATGTCACGGGCTGAGATCTGCACCCTTCCACACACCACCAGCACTGGGGGCACAAGGACACAGGGCGTTCACTGCATCCCTGGAGCGTGAATTACCTCTCCGATTCGAGAGAGACGTCGGGCACGAGTGCTAACTGTGCGGCTCCCGTCCTAATTTTGACTCTTACCCTGCACTCCTCACTGAACACACCGAGTGCCCGGCCTGTGCAGGACGTTAGCGAGGTTTGGGTACTTATTCTTTATCAAGCTGAGACAATAACATTTCCCTTTATTTGCTGACAACCTCTAAAACAGGAGGCTTGTTCATAACACAAACAAGAGACACACCCACATACACAATGACAAAGCTGTCTCCACAATAGTATCAACACTAACCTGTTTTCTCTCTTATTTTCTTGTAGTAATTTATTTGCATTACAAGCACAGATGCACACTTTATGCCTTTGCTTTTTTTCTTGCGTTTTATGATGACAAATTCCTGGAGCAAATCTTATAGACAAAGACCTTTCACTGCAAACACTCTAAACTGACTGTCGTTTATTTTAATTTCTCTGAAACAACACAGAAGCAAACATCTAAGCACTACCAGGAAGGGTCTTGTATTTCTGCTGGGTTATATCTTTATTATTAAAGTCACAATTTTTTTATTTGACAAAGATGAACAGCGTGTGTTTCCTCAGGAACTTAGGAACGAAGGGAGAGATAAAAATTTAATCAAGACACCTGGAGAGGAGCAGCCTGACAGATGTAGTGCCCACTTGCAAAGTCCCCTGGGGGTGACAGTGGCACTTATTGTCAGGTTGTAACGAGGCATTTTTACACAGCCTGAGCCCAGCACAGGTTCCCGGGAGGATAGGTTTGACAGACAACACAAAACATTGTTCCCACGCTACGAACTGCTTCTGGAAAGCCAACTGTAAGGTGAGTCCGACCTCAGTTTATAGCCTGCACCAGGCCAGGCAAGGAGCTGGCATCACTGCCCCTCTGTGCCCCCCCCCATCTTACTTACACAGTGACCTGAGTGATAACCCATTCAAAACCAGGAGCAGCAACCTCAGTGGCGTGCAAACAAGCACAACACATGACAGCACAAGTGCTTGAGCATGTTTTCCTTGAAATCCTGGCCCGTTTCAGCAGAAGCCCTCGTCCCCCTGTCCACTCCTCCTCCCCTCCTTAGGATCCATAACCGATTCCCATAGGAACCATCATCAAGTCACCAGCCCACGTTGACTCAATGGCACAGGGACAGAATGGAGCCCACGGAGGCCAGGATCCACCAAACTCTTACTGGAAACAGACACACACTCACTGGTCCATCATCATACAAAACCACAACAAAAGTGCCAGTTTGCAGGGGAATTTTTTTTAATGAAAGAGGCCTTTCAACTCCAGAAGGTATGACAAGGAAGTAAACACGCACGTGGGTGTACGAAAATAAAGCCTTTTCTTTTAAGCAACACTTTACATAATCTCTAAAACAACAAGAAAATCCAGACGTGTTTCTGCCGTTTCGTAGCTGGCAGGTCCAACATTTCGCAGTGTGAGCGGGTAGTGGAGTCTCCGATACGTGCACAGACCCTGCACCCCTCAGTTACCCCCTTAAAACCTCCTTTCTGCTGTCCCCAGGAAGCTCTCCTGAAGCCACCGGAGTTACACCTGCCGACTGCAGCTCCAGCGTGACTTTACAGCATTACTGAAGCCTTAGGGAGAATTCAGAGGAGAGAGTTCATGCCGCGTCTCTTCCCTTGCCTCCATCTTATCCACAGACACGTGGGAATAGTCCCAGCAGCTCCACAGCCGAGCGGTCACCGCAGACCTGCCGCGCTTCTGCTGAGCACCAATGCGGCATCCCAACAGGGCCCCCACTCCGGCCTCTTCCTCACCTCGGCTCAGGAAGCCAGTTCTGGGTCTACCCATACTCCAACAGCCCCAGCATCTCCCGCCAGCGCTAGAGAGGGTGCAGGGTTACAGCCGAACGCAGGGTTTGACCCATCACATTGTCTGAAACGTGACACACAGCTGGTGTGGCAATACATGGGTGTTTGGCACACATTGTGAGAAGACCTTCCACTTAGGGGGTCTCTCTGCAGGTAGGGGAGGTCTCTCTGCGCTGCCTTCAGACAAGAGGAAGTCAAAACCCTGAGCCACATCACTCAGGGACTGGAAGGTACAAGAGAAGACAACTTGGAAGGCACCGCGTCGCTGTCATCAACAGCAGCATAAGTGGTAAATTTAAAGGTAACAAAGTTTCCCTGGTCTTACAGTTAATTAAGGAATAATTAATAATTTTGACCCACAGTTACTGTATGATGTGGCAAATCCATTCCACGTTCACTGGAGTACCCATCCTCCCTCAGTAGCCTAGTTTACTCCCTCTCTCTAACTCCAACTCCCTCAGATAACCAAGCGAAGAAAAGGAGGGAGAACGTTGAGGCTGGTATACACCTTCTTGCCAAGGTGAGCATCCAGCAACGCGCTGCCCCGTCACCAAGGTCTTCCAAAATGCTCGCAAGGACCACAAAGCCCAGGAGACCCTCCTCGCCTGCGCTCCAGCAGCTCCCTCCTCTCCACTTTGCTCCCTGCAGAGGGGACTTTTGTCTATAGACCAAAAGGTCTTGGAGATTTCTTTCACTTTCCATTTCCCAGCCTGCCGCTGCAAATCTCCCTCCTGATTTTGGATCAAGAGCTTATCCATCAACTGCCGTGGGCCAGGAGCCAAAGCAACACCTCCTGGAGCCTCCCCCACCAGACCAGCCCCATGCCAGGTCACCTACAGGCCCCCCCCCCACAAAGGGGACACGTAGTGACAAATCAGAAACGCCTTCAAAAGGGTTTTCCCAGACGTCCAAAAGGAAATGCAAGCAAACTGACTCCACGTCTCCTCTAAACGGAAGGGGCTGAAGAAATCCAGGCTCACTTTCCTCCTTTCGCTTCACCTGCTCAAAAAGCAAACACCTATACACCCGACCATGAGAGCGCGTGTTCGTGCAACCACATCAAAGGCCCTCAGAGCCTCATCCTCTTGGCATCCGAGTGGGACAGTTTGCACCTAAAAACACCCAAAAATCCAGTAACGCAAAATCCTTTGGAGAAACAGAAGAATTCAGAAAACTGTTTTCAAGTCACTCAAATTGGAAGTGGTTTAAGTTTCTTCAAGTCACTTAGAAGTTCTGCATTCTTTTACAATGCATCTTGAAAAGCAGCTCCTGCTTCGGCCAGACACCCGGGTCAGAATTCACTGCCTCATTTCAAAAACACCCCCCCGCTTTGATGCATTTTTACGCTGCTTAAATAAAACCCGAACTAACGATCTCTACGGAAGCTCTGATGCAGGCGGAGACTTGAACATGAGCCCATTTTGCAAAGGTCTGATTTCAGACTTTAAATCCGACTATGTCATTCTCATCAAGTTAAATCAGAGTCTGCTTGGCTGAATTTGGGCTAAATTATCTCTGCTCTTTGCTAGCATGCGCAATCCACATAATTATTACAGATAATATCCCTTGTCTATGACAATCATACAGAAATTAACATTCCTGAGTTCATGGTTAATGGCTCTACAAAATATATTATTTTTGTGAAAGGACTACACCTCCCTTACAGCAGTAGGAGTTTGCACTCAGATTTTACTTTACAGTAATGATTTTGCACTCATTTTGCTTTTCATCCTCAGATTTTGAAATGTTTTATTAAGATGGATATGCACGTGACAATATTTTCTGAAGGGGAACCAGGGAAGGTTAAGCTTGTTTTATCTTTACAGCTGAGATTTATTAATATGTTTAGACACTCCAGACTTTTTAAAGGTCCTCAACCGTGACTAAGGTGGGGGTATTCCGGCGTTCACTTCCCAAAGCAGATACCAAGCCTGGATTTCCAATCCACCCCGTGCCCTTTGGTTCCCCGTAGTGGTCTCGGCCAAGCCGCGTACCACAGCAGCCCTGCTGGCCCCCCCGGCCACGGGCATCCCCCTGCCCAGGGCTTGGCACCGCGGCCCCCCCGCTGGCGGCACAGCCAGACCTGAGCCGCTCTGGGGACAGGAATCTGTTCAGGCAAGTCGGGTGCTGAAGCTGTAATTTCACAGAAGGAAGAAGCTCCTGTGAAACGCCTTTCTGTGAATGCAGGCAGGTATTTACAGTTATCCCAGCGCAAAAAATGCAAAAAGTATATGTTCAGACATGTGGGCTGACTTGGAAGCTCCAAGGGGTCTATGGTGCGACTCTGGAAAAGTGGTTCAGGAAAGATGGTACTCCCCTGGTATCAGTGCCCTCTTTTATGATTTTTTTTTTTTTAAATACCATCTTCTTTTGCTGATCTTTAATTTTTAGTTAGGACTCTATTTAATCAGGAAGTATATCTGGTAGACGGCTCCGAATCTCAGCCAGTTCAGAATAAAGTATTTTCATCACCCTCTTGTTCACTTGAAGGTTACTGTCTTGTTAGGGGTTTTATTTCATTCCCAAGCACGGCAAACTCACTTCATTAAACTCAATGAGGCTTCAACAGGGAGCTTTTGTATCAGCATCTATAAATTACCCCTCGGAGCAAAGAGAAGAAGGGAAGGAGACAGCTGATTTCTGCCTTACTCCAGATCCCCCCACCATTCCTGGGATCCCTTGGCAAGCACCCATGTCCGGAGCGGAGCAGGCGCAGGCAGTTGGGCTCTCCTGCAGCCACACCACCTCCACCATGGCCCTGCAGCTCCGATGTTCTCCCCAGCCCACCTCTTGCAGAAGCCTTGCCAAATCTCCACATTCGTCACGCTAAAGGGATGCGAGACTGTCTGAAGTAGCTACACCCATCCTAACGTCTCATTTTATCTCCCAGGTTCCAAAACAAGTCTGAGACCCCCCCCATTTTACCCATCTAAAGGCAAAAGCAGAGAGCTGTTTCAAGGGCACGAGGTGGCATGATGGGTGAAGAGTCAGTGCCAGCAACACGGTGAGGAACGCAGCACCTATGGCTACCGCGAGGGCGCACGCAGCGCGCTCCAGTACCACAGCCTGCGAGCCAACCCGGCACAACAGACGGCACTATCGGCATCCCTGCCAGCAGCCTCTGCCGATGCCAAGAAGGGAAAGGCCCACCACATCCATCAGGCAGGGCTCACACAGGCGAGGGTCGAGTCAGGACAGAGCCCAGCAGCTCAGACAGCTTTTCAGTGGTCAAACTGGAACAAGGTCACAACTGCTGCAGATCCCCTCCTGCTCTTCTCCAGGAGCTCAGATGCAAAGTATTATTTACATTTTTTTAAGTGTTAAAAAGGTCTTTTGGGTTTTTATAGAGGGATGATGCTTAGCCCAGCCATACTTGGTTCAGAAGGTCTCACCCTCACGACAACTAAAGAGTTACTCCTTTTGGGAATAACTCCTTTCCTATTTCCCCTTCATGGTTCAGAGCATCCCACCAGGAGAACCAGGGGCCTGTTTTCAGCCTGGACCCGCACCAGGTGCCAGCAGGTCCGGAGACTGCACATCTGGAAGAGCAAGTGGAGCAGGAAGAGACGGGTCCCGCTCCTCCTGGCCCTGCCCCGCGCAATACCTACGGGGCACACGGGCAGCACTCGTGGCTCACTCCACTTCGGAAATCAGATATCGAAGAGGCAGGACAGCATCAAAGCTGAAAGGTGCAATTCCAAATTCATTTACATCTATGCAAGTCTGCAAACCTGTACACAGCCAGGGAACAGAATTTAGCCCATGCTTTTAAAGCCGTTTCATTTGAAAGCAATAAATGTGTATCCCAGCACCCAAAAACATGTCACTACGCACAGGACAGCAAATATAAACACATACAAATACACAAATGTGAACCAACTCTCTAGCTTTCTCCCAAGTGTAAGAACCCCAAAGAAAGAATGTGGAAAGAGCAGAGTGAGAAACTGTTAATGTTGTGAGATTACAAAATTTAAACATATAGCACTGTTTGTACTCTTGATTCCTTGACCTCCCACTTCAAATGCATTTGCACAGCATACAACAATAACAGGGCAAGAACACTAACCAGATCTGTGTGGGATAGGAATAAATTTGGGTCTGAAATGAGGGGCATCTGTTCTTTGTAATGGCAGACACCAGAGGTCTGTATCTGCAAGCCAAAACGAAAGCAATAAATGCGTGAAATCATGGAGAGCCATACTGTTACATGCATCCAGCTTCTCTTGACGTCAATGAAGTTGTCCGTAAGTTAACTAAAACCAGAATTTGACCATGAATACGTACACAACTGAACACGAATTAAATGTAAATTGAACTCTTCTAAAGAGACTGTATTCTGCTAAAAAAGAAAACACAGGAAATATGAAGGATGAAACTGATTACTCAAGAGAAGCTACCAGAGGGACAAAATTTCCATCCTTCCTGAACATAAATCATAAATTGCATATACACAAATCTAACTCTTATGCAATGGCTAGAAAATAGAAACCTTTCTATGTATCCCTAAACTTCTCATTATATCATTCTACAGTTGTAAGATACACAATGACAATATGAAAAAAGCATTATGTTATGCCATCATCTATCATGTGCTAAAGAACGGGACAGCATGTTGCAGCAGCCTGAGAAAAGAGAGAGAGGAACCTCAAACCATTGCTGAGAGAGATCCCCCCAAAAAAAGAAAAATTAAATAAAGCATGCCTGGATCCCCTGGGCAGTCTTAACGTATGCCTTGATGGTCACAAACAAAAGGTGGCAGAACTGACCAAAGCACGGCTCATCCCATTGTAACACTATTCCCAGACACAGGATCACTAAGCCCAGGCCGATATTTACTTAACAGAAGCGGCAAATGCCTTTCAGTCTCTCTTGATGAGCATTACCAAGAAGAAAAAACCCCAATAGTCTAAATTGATATTACTAACATATTTTCAGAGAACTCACATTTAGGGTAAGTGCTTTTACTACTTACTGACACCAAACCCCACTACTACGCCTAAAAATTGGAAAGAACTCATTCTTTTGCAGCTTGCTTATGCCCTGGGATTGTACCACCACCTTTACTTCCGAGCCCCTCTCCCTCTCAGCGCTGACAGGACCCCTCGGCACTGAAGGAAGACCCCAGGAATGTGTCTGTATAGATGGCTGATCATCACAAAACTGGCTGGAAGGTCGGAGCAGGTGGCTGCTCCAGCTGGTGCCCACCACCAACGCAGCAGGAGGGACAGCACGACCACTGACCCCCAGCATCTTTCCCTGTAATGTGAATTTTGAAAGTGCTGGCACAAAGACTCGTCCAAGCCCTTCCCAAAGGCAGGGTGCACAGCCCAGAAGGACATTTTGGGTCATGATCCACAAGTTTCACCCAAGGATGCCATGAAAAGATGTACCACACTAGTGTGCAGGAGCAGTGTGGACTCCCTGAAACATTATGGTGTACAGTTACTTCCATGGAAAAGAGAGGAACGGTCGTGCTCTGTGTGGAAAGCTACACAGCAGCATCACACTGGGCGTGAGTAGAGGGGATCGTGCTCTGCTCTGGGCACAGGAATGTGGCTTCTCACTGTGCACCTACGGCTGTCTCACCTCAACAAGAATTATGTAAAACAGACACCACTAGATAGAAATGTGCCTTCTAATCCAGTGTCAAAACAGCTTTAATTAGAGTTTTGTTTCTTTGTCAGATCTATATCTCCTCTCTATGCTCTATTTCATGAGAGAAGGTAACACTATTACTGCCACTATGCCTAATGACCTGCAAACCTTTTGGTACTCAACTATTTTTTGTTCTCACTTTTTCTTTTGTATCTGCAGTGATTATAGAAGAAACTGAAAAGGTGCTAGGAAAAAGAAAAAAAGAAAACAAAAAGATCGCTGCAAGTTTGGTATTAGCCTTCAAGTTGTGAGAGCCCCCTTAAAAACAGGGGAAGCGCTAAAAACCCCCAAAGCAGCAGAGTTGGACTAAGCACCGTACACAACTGATGGGGCTGCTTTTGCAGGGAGGATTCACTCCTTAAGATGTATTATTAATGCTAGCACTATAAAACATTGTGGCAAAAAGAACTATATAATTTTTTTAAAAAATTATATACAATATACATTATATATTTTTTATATATATATATATATAAAATTATTATTATTACATCTCAAGCCCCCTGAGGCCAGCAGACTGCAGGCGTATTTAAATCCAACACACGAGCTAGACAGGAAGGTTTCCAAGCCCTGGTCAGGCAGGGAACGTGCAGGAGGTGTACCTGTACCTGGGTGTATAACCGCAGGCTATCCGCCCAAACAGGGGGCTTAGGGGGCTGTCACATACGACACAGATTAGGAAGGTGAAACCTTCCCAGATTTCTCATTTCTGTTTGTTAAGCAATAACAGCAGAGAGATTTCCCACCGCGCTTAGGGAAAGCTGATCAGCTGGCCTAATCTCTAGAGCACCGCCTGCACAAAATACTGCAGCACACATCCCAAAAGCACTAGCTTGACGAGAGTTAAATGAAGGTTTTGGAGAGAAAACCGGAGTTTAAAAGGGGAGCAGAGGGAGAGAAAAGAGCCCTGGCATTTCACAAAAAGAAAAGGGAGCCAGAGAGACACGCAGTCTGAGGCTGGGAAAAAGGCCATTGTCTTCAATAGCTGTTTGTTAACTTGCTGTCATGTGTGTCTTTTGGGTCTTTTCTTGTCCAGATAGACTCATTTATTAAGTCAGTCCAAAAAAAACTTCTGCGGTGCAAAGCTACTCACAGGTTCAGGGTACGAAGACTCAACCTCAGCTTGTTTCGGCTCAGTCTGTTTGGCTTTACAAAAGCAGCCCAGAGACAGCCAGGATCTCAATGCAGCCAGAGGAGGGTTTGCAACAGAGGAAGACTTAGAGAGGGTTCAGTGAACAGATGGCCAGTTGAGAAATAAGGCCTAATTAGGGTGAAATTTTTGTCCCAAAGTGTTAATGACTGAAGCATAGCAAAATAGGTACCAGACTACAGGAACTCTTTGAACTAGGATGCTCTCACAGTAACCATCACTAACACACTGCCTGCTTTCCAGTTCAGTGAAATTACTTTGATTACTCCCTCTTCGCACAGAAAATCTGAACTGCAATGAATTTATTTTACGAGAATGTCCCATTTTCCTGATTAACACCTTCCATGTTGAACAATAAGCATCTTTCAGTAAAATCTCTCTCGCAGTGCTCCACTCCATCAGCTCCACTGGGCAATTTCTACAAACAGGCCAAAATAGATAAAGCTTCATGCGGGTGGAAGCGGGGGTAGTATTTAAAATAATATCTGCTCTTTTCACTGCATCTCATCCATCTTCAATCCTTATGTTTTCTTAAGTTGCCTTCATCAGTTGTGTCCCACCTTCCCTAACAACTGCTTTCAGAAACAAGACCATGGTGCTAACTCCCTGCTGTACAGCCCAGGTGATCACCAAAAATGACGAAGAAAGATTTATTACAGTGCAGTGCAATGTCGATAAACAGCTCTCAGTAAGGATCATTTTGCGCTGATAAGCCTAGATTTGGGTTTGCTGATGAGAAAGTTTAAGAAATTGAAATGTTAAATTGAATTTCATGTATTTTAATATGTTTTAGTCTACATTAAAAATATTTGCTAGAATGATCTTCTTAAGAGCAACTGTATTAACTATCTGCCCCTACCAGTATTCTCAACTAACACCATAATAAAAGTATTAGTCAATCAACTCTGAATTATGTATGCTCATATTTATGCATATATTCCTACATCAAGGGCTGTCAAAGCGCACTGCCTCAGAGACCAGGTGTTGTGAGATACCTGGGGGAGAGCCAAGAGCACCAGGCAAACGGGGGGGGGGCTGGCAGAGCCGGGAAACATCCTGGCTTCTACGACTCCTAAGCATTTCTAATCCGTGCCCTAAATTAATGACCAGAAAGATTATTAGTGCTGCTTTTGAGTTGTCATATGGCAGTAATGCTACCTCCTTCAAAGAAATAGCTTGATATTATAGCTTACAGCTTAATATTACTCATTTCTGTAAGTTTAAATCTTTTGGAAGTCATGGGGAAGAGGAGCCCCTGCTCAGAAGATACAGGAGAAAAGACAAAGCTCTGTTTATCTATTTGCGATTCAATCACATCATCGCTGGACGGGTAAGCTGCATATTGCCTCACAATTGTATTGCTCTCCCAGACAGCTGTTTGGTGCTACAGTATTCATCACCAAGCATCCATGGCATCAGCTCAACAATGCAGCCTCCAAAGCAATAAAAAGACCATCTTTATTTTCCAGAGTCCAGGAGTTAACCCCAGCTGAGAAATAAAGACAAGCAGCATGATTCATTTTAAACATCTGTGGGCCAGAAACACGCTTCTTTACATTAGGCTGTGTTTAAGTTGGTTTCCAACCAGGTCTCTTGGCAGAAGGGGAAGGAAAGCCAGCCCCAGCGCTGCATCCAGTGGGAACGGCGCAGCTCAGAGCCCTTGGCCTCACTGCATCGTCCCCTGCTAACTCCCAGCACATCGCCAGCCTTTCTGTGATGAAAATGCAGGCGAAGGCATTGCTATAAACAGGGAAAACATACTGCATTTTCTGCCCAGACTCCTTGCAAGAAACCACACAAAGTCACGATTGTCCCTTCACAGGCAGCACCTTCCTGCTGGGTACCTGCAGTCACTCCTTCCCCATCACGGAGCTGAGAGCACTTGAGCGCTCCAGGCTACTCCAAGACTCCATGAATGCTTGTGCTATAAATAACCCTTGCACTGAATTACTGGAACAACTAAATTTTAATTGGGTAACCCAGGAAATTACTAGGAAATTATCCTCATTTTTATATGTAAGCTGCTTAAGGGACATGCAAGTAAACCTGCGGAATATTGAACAGAGACAACCAGGGGATAATATTATCTGGGAGCAAAAAAACCCTAGATTGATTTAGACAGATGAGGATTAAGATATGGAAAAGTAGCTCTTGTAGCTCAGCCCAGACGAAAGGAGTCAAGTACAACCTAAAAAGCTGCAGAAGGAATAACAAGCTGTGAGCCTCACAGCTGGGCACCAGGACACGGCAAGTGCAGGAGAGCTAGTCTGGGGTAGAGAGGGAGAGGACCACTGGAGGGCAGGTGGCCAGGAGGTCGAGACAATATACAAAGTAAAGGAGCATTGGGGGGTTTCAGCCTGGAGAAGAGAAGGCTCCGGGGAGACCTTCCAGCCCCTGCCAGTCCCTAAAGGGGCTCCAGGAAAGCTGGGGAGGGACTCTGGATCAAGGAGGGGAGCCATGGGACGAGGGGGAACGGTTTTACACTGGAAGAGGGGAGACTGAGATGAGATCTGGGGAAGAAATTGTTTGCTGTGAGGGGGGTGAGCCCCTGGCCCAGGGTGCCCAGAGAAGCTGTGGCTGCCCCATCCCTGGAGGGGTTCAAGGCCAGGTTGGACGGGGCTTGGAGCAACCTGGGCTGCTGGGAGGTGTCCCTGCCCAGGGCAGGGGGTGGCACTGGGGGGGCTTTAAGGTCCCTTCCAGCCCAAACCGTTCTATGAGTCTAGGAGATTCTCAGCATCCTGCTTTCATGGAGGAGGCTGCTGCCAGCTTCTCTCATGTCCACTGAATACGCTAATTTGTTCTCTGAGATAAATGTTAAAATCCTAATGAAAATTAATAACACCAATAAATTAAAAAAAGCACATGAAAAATGCAGAACTATCTGGCTGTATCTGTATTTAGCAGCAACCCCTTCGGTACCTCCTACAGCAACAGGTAATGCTTCCACCCAGCCCGCAGTTAACTCTCATCTGCATTTTGCAGCCCCCTCCAGTGCACAAAACCCGGCCAAGAGCATCTGATGAGGAGCTCCCATTAGCTCCCCGTATCAACACGGCCTGGTTTCACTCCCACCTCCCTCCCCAGGACCAGATTCCTTTTCTTGGATTACCTCCTAGAAAACAGATTGCAGAACTCTCCCCTAAATACCGACATTTCATATAAAGCCTTTTCATTTAATACCCAGCATTTTTTCCAGGCATCTGTCCCTCATGAATCTAACCAGTTGGCTGCACCTTTCATGGATTTCCAGCTCTAATATTCATATGTTAAGATGAAAATAACACTCTACTCAAAGAGCTGGAAGTCCCTCTTTAAATTATACATTTTCAAAGACGAAGTCTCAGTTGTTTGGCGAGAAACATGACTGACTTGGGGCAGTACCTTTTTCTGACCATCTCAAATGTCAAAGTACCAAAACCCACAAACTTCTTGTGTTTTTTAGCAGTCTAGTGCTATATTTGAATGGGACACTGTTTTGTTTCTCCCTGGATTTCTACTCCAAATGATTATTAAACTTGACCTAGTAGAATGCAAGGCTGCCTACTCTACCTCTTTATTCGGAAAGTAGCTGATCCATTAGCTGTCAGTTAGCGTAAGTTCTTCTGTTTGAAGCACTGTCTCCACTGCACTCGCCCACCCTAACTTATTTTTGGGATGCTAAGAAGAAAGGGAATACATGAACAAATGTCTGGGTTTTTCTATTATTCAATTCATCTTATGCATAAATACTGGTAATAGACTTTAATAAATCTCATTCGAGGTTTTCTTGGCTTCCTGATTATCTGATAAATTAACAAAAATTACTTGATGTTTAAAAGAACAGCTTTTGAGGATTTAATGTATGAAATCCGATAACAACATGTCTTTGGCTGTAACACAGTTCTAAGGAAAGATGAAGTTCACACGCTAAGTGATAAAGTACCTATTTGCAACAAGTACAACCTATCCACTGACAACCAAAACCAAGTTACTGCCCTGACTGCACCGAACTCAGGTACGAGGTATATGCCCGTACATTAACTTTGCTAACAAGATGGCTAGAAACCCTAAGTAATTTGAACTAAAATTCCTATATAAGTAAATGGTTTCACCATTATTTAGAAATCTTTTCCACTGGTAACTCCTTCTGAGCAGAAAATGCCCTTGGACCATGCATCTGGACCACTCTCCTGCAGAACTCCCTCTTGCATTTTTTATCTAAGAAAATAACACCGGGAGTGTGACCACCATGCACAGTATTTCAATGATACCTATTATAGAGCAGCAGTGGACTTGCTAAAGTACCTCTCAATTGGCTTTTGAAGTGAAAACCCTTGTATCAGAGACCTTAGATTTTGCTTTAATAATTACAGCAGTGTATTTGAATGAGAAGATAAAACAGTAAGTCTGTCATCTCCATCCCAAGTCACCGCTGGCCCCAGCTTACAGAGTGTGAGCAATGACATTTATACTGTATGTTGTCAAAACGGAAGCACGAGCACGGAGGCGGCTGTTAGGGATGCACAGAGAGTTCGGGCACTTCTTATTTCTAGCAGAAAACGCCATCCTGGCACAGAAACCCCTCCAGCAACAGAGGTCAGGTCAGCCACTGCCTCCCATCAGTGCCTCTCCTATGCAGACCCTGCCCAGTCTCACAGCATTCCTCCCCCCCAGCAACACAACACTGATTTCACCAACAACATGAACTCACACAGGAAAAAATATTATAACATTACAGTCTTTACAAAGGAAGCTCAGAGCAACTACACTCAGGCAGCGCAGTCTGAAAGCTTACCAGGTAAAGAGAATTTCTCATCATCTGGAACTTGTGTACCAGACTTTAAAAACTATTAAGCTGTTCCTGACGTATCCCGCACTGACCACAGACACTCTGCTGAGGTGGGACATCATTCCTGAGCGCTCGGAGCTGCACGCTGAAGAAAACTTACGCCAACTTTTAGACTGGTTTAACAACAGAAAAAATACACTATGTAAAAACTTAAATATGTTTTCCAGATGATTTAACTATTAAGTAAAAGAACAGTAAAAACCTCTATAGATCCTAAATGGTGTATGACTAAGAGTACAAGTGAAATGGTTATTCATGTAACATAACCTCCACACAATCCAGTGCTACCACAAGCCAGGGACTCTGGGAAATCTTTGGAAAGGATTGTGCATATTAAAATGAAAGCTTTATATTTTCATGTAATCTGAGGGCCTGAGCACTTAACAGAAAGAAGGAATGAAACTAGTGTAAAACACTATACAAGAACGTCTACTCTTAGAGGTTTATAAAGTACGGTTATTGTTTTATCTAAAATAAAGTCTTTTCATTTTACAGGAGCTCACATATAGTATTCTATATTCAGAAACAAATATATGCTATTCCTGTTATCTAAGGAGTTAATATTGTAAACAGCCAGGAGTGAGTTTCAATTAAATTTGTACTTAAGAGTTACATGGAAGTCCACCTCGCTAGGCTAACAATATGATTTATTACTCTGTCCTTCTTGCCAGCCCATCTCCAGATGCCTTTAACTGTGACAAGCATTGACCAGTTCATTGGAGTCTCTACGTTGGGTCTGTCTCAGGCTGACTGTCCAAGTGAGGAAAAATGAGCAGTTTTACCCACGTTAGAAGAGCTTTGGAGACAAGAAAGGCACAGCCCTGACACAAATCCCTTCAGACGAAACCTGAGGGTAGGAGGAAAGAGAAGAATGGGGAATCAGTGCTTTACCTGACACCAGGGGACAAGGAGGGCAGTGACACTTGTTCACCAGACCTTGCCTGCTGCGTGCAACGGAGGGGCTCGCACCAGCCACCCCACGACACCCCCTGGCTCCCCACTCCAGGCTCGGGGTCTTTCAAAATACTCATGGTGTGTACTTCTAGTGCGAAGTCTTCTCTAATTTAAGAATGAAGACTGTTGCAGATTAAGAAAATACAGGCCAAATTCCACGCTCAGCTGCATCAATAAAGCTCTCAAAGAGCTGTGGGTATCAATTTTACCTTACATATCCAGACAAGAGGTAAAAAAAAATAAGAATTGTCCCATCTTATAACACAGAGTATTGCCACACTTACAGTGAAGACTATTCTTTACCAAGGAGGAGGAGCAGCAGCAGAGATCACCCCTGGAGTCCCTCAACTCCTCCTAAATTTGGCAGATTAGGATGAAGTATTAGATTTGTACCTACAGACACACAACCACCAACAGTCCTTGCCAACACTGATACAAGTTAGTGCCTTTTGCTGCTGTTGCTCCTCACCACCAGCACAACCAGACAGTGTAATTTTAAATAAACTGAGACCCCAATTCTTATCCCCCCCCAACACATCCATGTATCCCTCTAGAAGTAGAGGAGCCTTTAACACCAGCGAAATCAGGCCCTATGAACATACTGAAAAACATCAATGCATTCAAGTTAAAAGCGATATCCACCAGATGTTAGACAAACCAAACGTTTCAGAGGGCAAATACCACCAGCCCAGGGGAATGGCATTTGCTTCGGCTGACCTTGTTTACACACCGAGTGCTCAGTCTTCCAGTGACTCCAAAAAAACCACCTCATTATTGTGTTAACTGATTTTTCTGATGAATATCACCTCTGAGCACGTGGACCCTGTCCCTGGCCGTGGTAGCCCAGGAAGGCGAGGGTGTCCTCACCGCCGGGGCCAAGGCTGTCCCCTCTCCCTGCTGCCATCTCCCACGCGCCGGGCCACATCTCCTCACTGCTCCGATGCAGCACAGCCCGATAACCAGCCACCCGCTCAGACCTGCGCCCAGCGGGGTCCAAGAAACCATTCAGGAGACACAAATCTTGCTTTTAAGACAAATACACTTCAGCCTTAGTCCGTAGCCACGTGTCTGGTCACCTGTACAGGACCCGAGGGAGTATTTTAACACTTAGATAAGCCTGCGGGATATAGACCTGCACCGGACAGAGCCTACAGCCGTACAAACGCTTTGACTCCCTGCGGATGAAGCAGCAATGGCAGGCAATTATCCTAAAAAGAAAGGGCTCAGCTTTTGATTTCTTATTCAGCTGAAACATTTTGTGACATTTTCCAGAGATCATAACGTGACATAAAAGTAGAAAAAAATGGCATCACAGTTAACATGAATTTGCAAAAACATATGCTGCACAAACGCATGCTATGAAGACGATGTCCAAACACCATCGGGTTCTCATGACAAAAATAACAGGGGCAGTGCTCAAAAAACTTAGCTGTTTGCAGGCTACAGGCTGCTCTGACCAAAAATAAAGAAAATTAAGAGTGTAAAAGTGATCCTAACATGATAAAAACGTGGCATAATACATCTCATCATTTATCACAGGACACACGTCCTCAGCTGACAGACAAGATAACACAAGAAAATACAGTTAAATGCCCCTTCCTTAAACCACAGCATCCCCTGAAGAGGAGCACTGCTTCCCGCAGCCCTGCCAGACTTTCTTCTCCCCCACCTCCCCCCCAAGCTTTATCATCATGATAGATTTTTATTATATATTGTCAAATTGCTCGCTGCTGCTCAAACGCACAGTATGCAAGATCCCTCCCTCCATCCACCAATTACACAAAACAGACAGAAACACCACAGTTCAGCCTCCTAGTAATGCAAAAAATTTTAAACTGTGTTCCCTAATGAAGTGTACTTGCTCTTGGCATGTTGATATTTCTTCAGCCGCATTCCCTCCCACAAAGTTAGAAATGCCTTTAAGATAACCGAGGGGAAACGGAGTAGGCTGCTCTCTAAGTTAGATCCTCAGCCACGTTTGAAGTGTCCTGTTCATGTAAAATCTATGCCTGCAATGAAGCCAGGGTGCCCTTTGCTTTTCTAATAAAGATAATGAATGTGCCAACTCGCCGCCCAGCTCCTCCTGATTTTTCCATGCAAGACCACAACACTTCCCACATCACTGCATGGATCCACAAACAAAGCACAGCAACCCAAAGCCGAGGCTGCATTTAGGCCAACGCTCATGAGAGTACTAAAATGCCTTCAAGGTTCCCACACGGATAATAAATAACGCCTGCAACCCCCCTGAGAGCCCCGTTGAGTCTCTGCTGCTCCAGAGGCCAGGCGGTTCCACAGGAGTGAAGGCCGTCCCACCAGAAAGCACTGCTTGGTAGCTAGAAGATGCCACCTGGTAAACTCCTGGGGTTCAAGGTGCAAACACAAAGACTCTTAAGTTCTGCATCATTTTAAGAAGTCTCTGTCCTGTGCTGGCAGCTAACGGGGCAGTAACAGCGATGCCAACACCACCTTTGCTGAGGACCAAACTCCACTCCCAGCTGTGCACAACATCTGAGAAGCCCCTGAGGGAGGGACCTACACAAACATCTCCAAGGATGAAGTTTGGCCAGAAAAATCCATAAATCTGCTCCATTTTAACCACTATCTAAAGCCTTTATTACTATAGTATGCCGAGATTCTGCAATAGCTGCCAGTTCCCACTCTTGTGACAAACGAGAAAGTTTCAACCCAAAAACTGCTTATCAAGGGAATAAGCAGAAATTCAAAGAGGACGAAGCAGCCCACAGCCAGGCCCCAGGCACCTTAAGTAGCAGCAACTTGGAAACCAAAATTAGGTCATTAGAGAGCATTGGAGAGTTGGCGTATGTGGCTTCCACAGAGGAACAGCAGACATGGCCATGGATGTGGTATCACACAGCACAAGGTCAGCCATGCTATAAGCTCAGCAGGACAAGAGCAGCCACATTCAAGGCCTTAATCAGTGTTTTGGCTACGCTGCTCTACAGTTCAGCAGAAGACTCCCTGTTTTTCACTGGTATCTTTGTGAGAAAAGCTCTCGGGGCAGCAAACTGTGGCACTCATGGATCACCAAAGCCTTAAAACACGGCTTAAAAGTATGACAACAGATATTCTTTTTTCTTTTTCAATGCATCTATACATCTGTATGCTTATTTATGTGTACCACCTGGGTTGATTCAGTATGAGGAATGAGCCTTGTACCAGAAACATAAGGAATACTCTGGTGCACACGAGCTGTCACATCTCAAGGATCACCACTTCTCAGAGCACCTAAAAGGGATCCAGTTTTGACAATTTACTGAATGCCTAACAAGTGCATCTGGTAGTTTTCACTCCACTTGCTAAACAGAAGGGATAATTCACCTTTAACAAAGATTTGCCACCAGACATAAAACAAACATTAGCAAAACCAAACAAACAAAAGCTTGAGCTTTCTAAGTAAAAGTACTTTTCCCTTTCAGTTGTGCAACTTTTTGTCTCCGAGCCAACCAAGAATTCACTGTCAGAGAAGAATTTCATGCTTAATCAATTTTGTGCCTCACTCACATTTGTAGGTATCTGAGTTCCTCATCTTAACCGAAAATCCAGCGTGCTCACGATGCACTTGCTGCCCTCTGTAATCACAGCAGTATCTGAGGATGCAGGAGCAGTATCAGCATGTGAAAACTGCGAGCTGGTTTTCTTGCCCTGCTCTGTGAAAGGACGAATTCATTTGCATCACAGTTGCTGATGAAGGATCCTCCTGCTGCTGAACCCCGAAGGACCCAGCTCATGTAAACCCTTGCACAATTTCTTTTATATTCCAATTGAGGCACTTAATCTTCTGCCAAAATCCTTCTCTAGTCAGAGGAAGCCCACCTGCCTCCTGGTCCGAACACCACTCTGGATTTATAGGTGTACGCACAGCTTTATTTCTGGAAGACATCTCTGTTATCCACACAGCAAGCTATGGCCTACAAATACAGAGCTGGACAACTGCGGTAACAGTACAGTACCACAACTTTGCCGTACAAAGCTTTTGCAGACTCACTGTGTGTGAGAGAGATGCCTCGCTTAGAGGGAAAGGTCATCAGTCACACACCTGATCGTGTAAACCTTCACATGTGCTGATCTGAAAGGTCATTTCATTTTAATCCATACAAAGTCTGAGACTTAGCTTCCTGAATTTCTCTTCTCCTGGTCTTTTGCCATTTGATCTGAGTCAGCTGAATCTCTTTTCATGAATGCATTCAGCACAGTACACACGCACGAGGCAAACATTGTTGTCTGTCTATCCCAGGTATTACAGGTTCTCATATGAAAGGATTTAAAAAATAAAAACATTTCCCCCCAGTGTTTTGTGTACATCATTCATCTGCTCACACATCTCTGCAGTAAAGAAAAGATGTCTTTTTTTCTACTGATAGAAAACACAGAGTTAATTTCCAAGTCAAGATGATTCTTCAGACTCTCACGACTCCTTTTCATCGTTTTCTCTCCTGAAACAAGCTCCACCACAGCTTTCATACTGCCTTTACCTCTCCAGAAGAGAGGACTTCTGCGTGGCACTGGTGCACAGCACCTCGCAGGCTGTGCTGAACAGACAGCAGCGCCGACCAGCTTTTCCAGACTGAAGCATCTGCCGATGAACATAATCTCTCCCACCTTCATCTGGACTCACAGGCCATTTATCTTTGAAATACACCTTGCGGTCACCAAAAAGAGCTGTTCCAATTCATACATACGTGCATACACAAAGAGGGACAAAAGCCTCATCTCACCTCCAGAATACAACAGAAAATTAAAAACTGGAAGAGAAGGTGAGAAGCAAACAAAACCATTAACTCTGTCCCAGCCAAAACGAGATTTGTTTTTTTAAATACATCAAAGAGAAAACATGCCCTGAAACACCAGAAAATAAACAAAATAAATGCTGCTCTTCAGCTTCTGTGTAACTGAGCTAGATAAATGAAAGACTTTAAAGGAAAGCTGACATAGATCTGCAAAGGTGACTTCAAAGAGCCAAATGCCAGCTGCCAGGTCCCCGGTCCCCACGCTAGCTGGAGAGGGACACCGCGGGCTTCCCAATGTGTCAAACACATGTTCACAACAGGAGACGAGCAACATTCCCATTCCCTTTTCCCAGGGGTTATGGCAAGCGCTGGGAAGTTGGGAGACATTATTTCTGATCTCAGTCCCGTTGTTCAGTTTTTGGGGGCAAGCAGAAATTCAGGCTTCCTTCTTCGAAAGGAAAGGAGTGTAACTCTTACTCCTCGTCTTCCTCTGCAGCACCACAATTCATGGATAAAAGATGCCTTAAATTACAGAAGTTCTTGTTTTATTTACCAAAAAGAATATTGTGCATTTGCCACACTTAGATATTCATTTACATGATCAAGAGAACAGGCATTTGTATTTGAAGCTCTGACACAGAGCAAAACTGCGTTTTCGCAGATGCGCTGCCGCTCCCCTGCACACTGGGAGAGGATCGCTGAGAACATGACAATTCGTAGACTATTTTAAGAAGCTGTAATTTTTAGAGAACAAGATTCACAACAATTCATCAACTACCTGTAAGCTAGATGCTATCACGAAAGGATTCAAATTATTACCAAACACTTCCTGGCCCAATCCACAGTGTGCTTTAATAATTATTACATCAATTACAATAATTACTACATCAAATTGATTTATTCAGTTTACCTGAAGAGCATTGTTGGCCATCAAGCAACACCTTATGCAAACGCAGTGAAAAATAAGCTATGAGCCAATGCCTTTTGTAGGGGTGGCATGCCAACCCACCCCACAATCCTCCAAAGCACGATGACACCATGCAGTGATTTGCCTGCCATCAGCTCCCCAGTAAAATCCATACGCCGTATTACATTTTTACGCCAGGTAACATGCCTGCCTACTAAGGTGGAACACAATCATTTAGATTTGCAGTACTAGGCTTATGTCTGAAAGAAGAGACAAATACAACGTTGACCTAACACATTTGTGAGAGTGTACAGATACACGGAGGTTCTCATATACGCATGCAACATCAAAGCTCTATTTAACCACACTTTAAGTTAAATATTTGTGATAGTTAATTTATTTGATCTTCCATATTTGCAAGGCTCAAAGCTGGACAGAAAGTCCTTTGAAGCACTCCCAAACACACTAAATTATTGGAAACGTTTGTCAGAAAACTGCTGTATAAACTCCACCAAGTTATCTCCATCGCTTCACAGACCCTTTCGATAACGGTGCCACCTACCTCTGCCGGAACAGCTGGCTTCAGCTTTCAGAACTGCCCGAGGTAGACATGCCTTAATTCATTTGCCTCTTTTACAAGGTGGAAAGCAGGACGAGAGGAGTCAGTAGAGGGACATGCCAGAGCATTAGATGAACAACCAGAATTTCTGGATTGAACAATTTGCTTCTTCATTTTAATTACTGGCTTCTGAAAGACTACCGAAACTTTGCCAATTTGTGCAACCCTCTATTCTTCACTTTTGGCCTCAAATGTACAGTTATTTTGCAGACAAACAAGTAACAGATGTACAATCTATATTCACCCCAAGGCCTTTTATAGTAAAATGAGTTCTGGCCAAATATTGTATATTTAAAAAAAAAAAAAAACAAGCAACCACTCCACTAACTCCTGTATTTTAAGATATCTCCCACAGCACCCAAACATACACTAAAAAACCTAAGACTTCTTCATATGCTCCTGGAGGCCTCCAGGATCTTCTGTCCAGGAGCAAGTTCTGCCCTCAGCCAATCTCCACACGGAGGAGAGCGGCCAGAACAGGCCACAAACATCGGAGAAAGCAAGGGCAGTTCTGTGAGCTTCTGGTACCATCACCAAGCACTTCTGCCCACTGGACCTGGACACGACTTCTGAAAGGGCAGGCAGCCATGGTGCACTCTCTGTGTTGTTCAGGCAAGGTGACGAGAGAAGTCATATCTGCTAGGGGTTTTCCTGAGGATCCTTCTGACAGGGGAGTTTTCTCTGGGGCACAGAGCAGGCTGCACTGGCTGCCATCACCCGAGCAGTCCTAGCACATTGCAGGACCGTTCCCAGGGCCTGTGCGGAGGTGTCCTCACTTGCCTCGCCAGCACTCCAGCCGGGAAGCTGTTGGGCATGTTTCCAGCTCATGATCAAGTACACACAGTTGCTCTCAAGAGCTGCAATGCAGAGTCCTGGAGGTCCACGCATCGCGCAGCACTCATCTGAAGACCATTCATTTCCAATACAATACCACTATTATGTTGCTTTATGAATATCCTCCCCAAATATATGTTTAATGCTGCACAGTTACAGAAGACAAACACTTGTTTTGTTAGAGATCCCATGGTACACTGAAAACCAACACACATCAAATTTCTACACTATGTTAGTTATAACAGAGTATGGGCAAGTTATACATTATCCAAGTCTTTATGCAATGAAACACTTGTGAAAGGCAGTAAGACGCTATTTTAGGAAGAGACACAGCCTGAGACAAATTAATGCTTATGTTTTCCAATATATCCATCTATAATGTTGTGCATCTTGAGCTATTAAAACTACAAAACAGATGATCAAGGTAAAAATAATCAGTGCCAAGTGAAACAATATTCAATTAAAACAGGGGTGCACATCACATACCTATGGCCCTTTGCAGAAGTAACCGGGAACACAGCATTTCTCAGCGACACTGCTATGTGGGTAAGGGCGCAGCCCTTCAGTTTCAACTGGTACAATCCTAAAAAGCCGAAGCACTAAAAGCCTGATTGTTTTACTACACTGACCCTTCAGAATTGAAATTGACAGGATGCGACAAATTGGAAGTTACTGCTTTTTAAGCAACAGCAGCTGAAAGTGCTTTTACCTGACTGACTGACAAAGGCTGAGGCCTTTGGCTCCAGTGATCCTGCAGCTCCTAAGAGCTGGAGGCTTGGGCTAGATATTTTTAACTCGATTATAAATCAAATTGAATGAGTTGGTGTCACTTATTTCCCATACCAAATTCCCAAACGGACTCTTCCAAACAAACAATGAAGAAAACAAACAATAATTCAGCTCAGTTTGTCTAAAATGTGGCTGCTCGCTGCGGAAGTCTTCCAGCATCCAGAATGGCTGCTTCGCTGCTGGGAAGCACATTTCAAGCTGCTCCTCTCAGAACAGCAACGTACAGTTTTGCTCCTCAGCTGGTTTTAAGGTCTAATCTTCTGGTTACCAAAGAAAATCACGTTTACCTCCCCCACCAGTTAGAAAACCCTCTGGAGCAGGGCACGCTCCATCCACAAGAACTCCCAGGGGACCAACCACCACCCTGCAAAGCCTGTCTGAAACAGCCATGCCTTCTGATGGTTGGACTCAATGATCTGAAAGGTCCCTTCCAACCTAGACAATTCTATGATTCTGCTGTCACGCACAGCTCCAGGGGACACAGCATCCCAAAGGGACTGGGGAAAAACCACTGCTTCTCTTCCAGTTTTCTTTATGGCTTCCTGCAGTGGGAAGTATTTTGATCCTGATCATAACATGCTTAATTCCAACTCAAGAGGCAGCCCAGATGCTTAAAAATAAACTGGTGCTGAAGAGTGTTGCTGCATTAGCATGTTTTGCATAATTCATTTCATCGTGCTACAGAGAGCTCTTCAATTCCCACGCCGTGCAAGGTCACAATGGCAACGCAGGCACGTGCTCCTCCACAGACTGATCCGGGCAAAGCTGGGTGTCAGCCTTCCCTTCCCCGCCCGACCGAATTACGCCGAGGTAGAGTTCTGGGGGGATGCTGGTGTGACCTCCAGGCCTCTGTCACTGTCTCTCCTGGAAGACCACTCTTGAAAACTACAAGCAGGACAAAGCTCTTACCATTTTTTTTTTTAAACAATTTTTATCTAAGAACAATCTATTTAGGAGTACCCTGTTAGCACCTTGATTTAAAAGGAGCTCAAGAAGAGTCAAGCTGATGATGCCCCTTCACGTGAAGCTTCACATTTGGTTAGGCACAAGTCAGCTCACCGACATCTGCCAGGCATATCCCCTCGCACACCAGCGAGCCACAGTGTAAATGGCACTAAACTCTACCAAGGGACATCACGGACCCCTGACAACAACTTGTGCAGCAGAACCTGCAGCAAAACTGAAGACATCAATTTAACTCCCCTCCCCATCCTACAAGTCAGCATGGGGCATCAGCGTTGAGGTGGGACCATTTCATCTGGACAGAAGTTGTGATGGTGCCACCAGAGCAAACACCCACCCCGGGAGGCCCTTGCCCAGCCACCTCCCGCTCACAGCCACTCCAGGAGCTGCTGCTCAACAGCAAGGGTCACACCTTGCAGGAAGACAAGCAATTGGGTCAGCAAAGAAAAGCAAAAGCAAAACTGAAATCAATCCCAGGGATTTTCCACTTCTAAAAGTGAAGAGTGGGCTGTATTCATTCTCACATCTCTGCTACCGACTTGGAAGAACAACAACAGCACTGGAAAATGAGCAGAAATGCTGAAAGCTTGAGACTAAAAATGTATTTGGGGGAAAAGGCAGGAACTAGATTTGCCGTTTAGTAACACCCCAATGACCAAGCAAAAGATCAGAAAGGGAATGTCAAAGCTTGGTTTCACTTCAGGACATATTCCAAGCTACAAATAATGAGGGAAAACCCCAGCTACTCCTGCAGGGTCTTTCACTTCCTTACCTAAGAAATCACAGACCAAGATGACAAGTTTCAACCACCTTTTCTAACAGACTTGGACGGGGAATCTTTTATTCAGCACCTCAAAATGAGAGCAGAACACTGACAGGATCCTGTTAAGGACAGAGGTGGTGTTGATCCCAGTCGAAGCACCAGACTGGTCCCTTTTGCAAGTGTCAGGAGCACGCAGCACCCAAACCCCAGCATGGAAAAATACTCCCCTTCTCTTAAGTAGCCATACAAGCAAAGGACATGGGTTGGTAATTAGCACGCGTACCTTCAGACAGCTGTTTTATTTCCAAAAGGATTTGGACTCTTTAAAAAGTTGCTTGGACAACTTACAATCTTTGTTGAATGATGCAAAAACATAATAAAAATAACAAGTACCACTATGTACTTTTGAAAAAACGCATGGGAGGAATCAAACATTTTTGTTTGGTTTTGTGTTTCTGATGGGTTTTGCTATTCAGGGGTAGGAAAAAAAAGTTTCTGTAGACTTTAATACCTTTTCATGCAGCATGAAAAGCTAAAGTGATTTATTTTTTTTAAATGAAACACTAAAGGCTGACTCCAGTGACTCGAAGTCATTCAATCATCAATCGACAACAATTCAACAGCTACTATTTTATCCAAGATCATCTTGTAAACTCTGAATTTCATTTTGTGTCTCTTAAATTCTTTCCACGGCATCACCCACTACCTGCAGTACCACAGAAGAGACCATTTAACACCTCGGGGCCAAGTTTTGCATGACCTTGCTTGCGAAGACAAAATAAAAAAAGAAAAAACCTTTATCTTGCACGCAAGGTTAAGGAAGTTGATAGAGATGCTTGATAAAGCTTCAACGCACGGGAGGGAGGATGACGGTGCAGGCTAAGGGTGAAGGCAGGGGGTTTGCTGGCTCTCAGCAGGAAGAATCCAGCACCCGCAGGAGCAATCACCCTGCGAGCCCAGGGGTCACTGCTCACAAGCCACCCCAGATGCCAGGGTAAGGACCTGACCCCACCAGCACTGTATGGAGGCCTGTCCCTTCCCCAGAAGATGACTTTGGCCACCACACACAGCAGCTGCGGTGTCCTCCCTGGAGCCCTGCACAGCACAGGGGCCGCAGACAGAAAGCAGGGTCTATGCACACCTAAAGGGGGAAAAAAAAAAAAGTAACAACCCTGCCAAGTTCATAGACGCGCAGGTTTCTCACCCCGTTTCATTTTTTGCCTGAAGAAGTTGATTGACCTGCTGTTGTTCGCCTTAGACGGAAGCGCAGAGCGGTTTGCAAAGAAATATGACATGATGGGTTTATACAGCACGCAGCAGAAAAAGGATGAGGAAGCCCCTCTGCCCTCATTACCGTAACCAGGTTTGCAGTTTCAGGCTCTCACACCCACCCGGGATGTCCCCACCAAGCACCCCACCAGCAGCACCCCCTGGACAGCCCAGGCCCTTTGGGGAAAGGTCCGGCCCCAACCCTCGCATCAAACAGCCATCCCTTTCACCTGGGGTTTTGGACAAAAAGCCTACTACTTTCTCTCAGGCTATTCGGAGCTTGTGAACAAGAGACACACACAGTTTGACAGAATGGGTTCATACCTCCATCATTATAGCCCAAGAAATTAAGGAGATCATTTTGTATGGAAAATGGTACGGAAACAGAAAAAAATGTATGCATCTACATCAGCTTAGCTACTTTTTAAGTCTTCCAGGTTTCCAGGATCTGAAAATAATTTTAGGAATGTGACTAACTTGGTAGTAGCTAAATACCCACCACAGTATCCTTGTATTCCAGACACTCAAAAAAAAAATAGTTTTACAAAAATATTCTCCTGTGATGGCTAGGTGGAAAAACTTACGAATGCTGTCTACTGATTTACATGGCAGTTTGACAGATGTGTCACCACCAAGACTACTTCACTCTGAATTTAACCCTTCAGAAATACATATTTAACAACGTGATTTATTGGATTTTTTTCTTCAAGCAAAAGGTGTCATTGCTCAAATCATTTAAATGAGACATTCAGGAAAAGAGCCCAGCAGCAGAAGCCTGTCAGAGATGAGGCGTGAACAAGAAAACACAACAGGTCTTTTCAATATCTGAATTTTAGAAGTCTCCTTTTCCTGAAGGTAGTTCCTGAATCTAATTTAGTGTCTCTCAGCTTCCATAGTATTGCTTTCAAATTCCACAAAAACAATACAAATCACACCTGATATGAGAGTACATGATCTCAACTGAAATTCAGTCCCAAGAGACTTCTGCTAAATTTAGGAATTACAACACGGAATCCAGTGCTGCACCAATTCCACCAAAGCGAGGGAACTAATACTACCTCTCAGATCTCCTGCAGCCATGTCATGCTCTTTAATGATTTGCAGACTCTAAACCATACATATTATAAAACAATGCATAATATATTTGATAGAGGATTAGAAAGAGGAATGGAAGACAGCTGGGAAACGCTACAGAGTTTTCACACTGAGCTTTCGAATTCTTTAGCAACAGACACTAAAACTCCCTTGACTGGTACGGAAAACGATGCTTGGGCAAAATCCACTGTGAAGACGGAAATTCCAGCGGAACGAAGAAGTTCCTATCGGCAAAGCCTCACATGCATTCAACAGATACAGAGCTGACACCCTGCCTCCAGGTAGGTACCATCATGTTGAGCTGAGGATGGAACACAGCAGAGCCAGGAACGGGACAGCAGAAACACCCCCTCCCTCCACGCTCCCCTCGCCCTTCAGACGCTTCCCTCCATCCTGCAGCACCGGGCACAGAAGGCTCCTTTGTAAAATGAAACACCACTTGGTGGGGGTAAGAGGATATTTCCTGTTAACCTCACCGCAGATTTGTAATCCAGCAGTCAAATTATGTCAATCACAGCTCATTAGGCAATAGTTTACCCTGCCAACTCTGTCCTGGCTGCTTCCTCCAAACCATGTGTCATTTGCAAACGTGCAACCCTGTTACCGGTTCAGAGGAAGACCACCCTGCTGCTGGAGCTGGAAGGCTGGCTTTTACCCCCACATCTCCACACCCCCCCCATCGGATGGCGGTGCCATGATGTCTACGGACACGTTTGGTGCGCTTGGGTTGCAACGGCGCTCACATACGCCAAACAATGGCTTCCTGCGCAATAAACTAGGGTTGGTTACCAGAATTCATGATTTATGCGCACTTGCCCCATGTGTCCACAGGAGAAAGTCAGCAAAAAAGTCCAACACAGATGAGGAGGAAAAGTGAGCGTGTTGGGGAAGGGATGATGGTGGGAGGTTCCTGCAGACGCGCACCCAAGGGGCTGTGCCAGCGCTGGCAAGCTCAAAGTCAGCACCAGAGCCAGGATCCAGCTCTGCGTTTATCCTGCACCCCTCAGGGGCAAATCGGGAACTTGGTGGCAATAACACATCGCCACTTCCCTGGACTTTACACTCTTGTGTAAATGTAAAACTACGGGAATTATTTCACATGTCCTACTAAAAGGGTACAATTCACATCAGTTTGAGGGGATGGAAAAAATAACACAGCCTACCAGACAGAAACCTGGAACTCTCTCAGGTTATCCTCCACGTTTATCTCTTTGAAGTACACCCCATCAAATACAACGTCTTCCTGAAACACACAGACAGGCCCTGGTCCTCACTAGCAGAGACCAGTACAAATCTCAACACAACAAACAAGACAGGGAAGCACATTTACCACACCTGTCCCAAAAACAGGCCCATGGAGGAAATCCTCTTGTGTTCTCTGCCCAGTGGACCAAGAGGTGCGACGCAGCCAGATCCGTCCTCACTGCCCTTCTCCTTAGTCGGACACTGCCACACGTGTGCTCAGCACATCCTCAGTAATGCCAGTGGCACCGTAACAGACCGGAGGAGCGTATTAGCAGAGTTAGATTTGAAAGCTTCACCCAAAAAGCATGACCTGAAGCACTTCCCATCATCTCCTGCAATTTACACACCTCAGACCTCGGCTAAGCAAGGAGGAAGTAAGGTGACGATGCACGTTTGAAGTGGACGAACTGCTTCAGCAGTGACCTTCCTCAAGACTAAGGCTGCTAACAGCCCAGCAAGCACAAGCTAGCGCACATATGTGTCACCTCCAGGCACACTACTGCTCATCCGCTCCCCTGCTGAAGGGACCACAGAGCTCCTGGAAAAGATCGGGAAAGCAAGTTCAAAGTGGAAAAAATAAAACCACAGTCAATGTCACAGCACTTGTGGTAAAAATGTGACCAGCTTGGGCTCTCCTCACAGACATGCACACGTTTCAGAGGGCGATGGCTCACTGTGCTGGTTTTGCACATGGGGAGACGAATAAAACTTCAAAATACTTTTGTGAGGCTGCACAGGAGGAACCTTTCCCACATGGCCCCGCTCTTTACCCACAGAAATGGGGACGAACCGCTCGGCGTGGTGACTGTATACCTGCATGCGGCTGTAACTCCACCGAGCTGCATGTTCATCAGTGTCAAAAACAGTCCTGGAAATTTCATTAGCAGTACAAAAATTGCTATTGTCAGCAAAGCCCTTCGGGACCTCACCAGGGCTCTCTGAGTGTGTGAGCAATGCTTGTGCCACGCTAATTTCTGAAGACAGCATGTAAAGAAGGTGAGATTTAGTCTATAACCTTCAGCACCTCCTTCTTCATACTCTCATCTCCTGACTAATCCTCTCTCCCTACAGAAAATATTCCTCATCTTTTTTTCCTCTCCCAATCACCATTCCTTTCTCATTAATCCCTGCTGTTCTATTGCCTACCCCATTCTGGGGTTTGACCAGTGGCACAGTCATCCTCCCCTCAGAGCCACAGAGAAAACAAAGTAATAACAGCCTGGGAGTTTGTTCTTTCATAAAGTGGTCAGATATTTCCTGGAAGCTGCAACAAACACCAGCCATCCCCGGCTGGCTTCGAGAACAGGCTGAAGGCGATTTTTGGCTATTCCCGCAGCGGTGTTTGGGCCCCATCTTGCAGCTCCTCCCGATGGGAGCAGACCATCCAACACCCTGTTGTACAGACATGCATCTGCACAGCCTGCCGCACCCTCCAGCAAAGCTACAGCACTCATCCTCTGACCCTTAATTTAAATCAATCTTCTAAAAACAGATGCCATTTAACTCCTTTCAAGTACCTCAAGAAATTACAGGCGTGGTCCTGTTATCTCCCATATTTATGTTATACATATCTAACGCACTCTGCTTTTCCAAATGATGTCTCTTCCTTTTACTGATGTAATCAATCGGCCCTAACGCAAAACCACTTATTTTCTCCCACAGAACATGAACACAAATTAAGACAGGCACCCTTTCGGTAGGTTAAGATGAATCGAGACTCAATTCTGAGCAATGCACTGCTTGTGGGGGCATCTCCCGTCTATAAACCAACCACAGGTTTCCCCGACAAGCGCAATGTGAGATCAGGCTTTTTCCACTGTGCCTAATAATCGTAACATCTCACTCGCCATTTGGCTCGTCAGTGGGGGTTCCTGACTGAATAGGCTTATTCTTTTCTTAGACATGATAATCTAATTGGGTCTAACCAGAAATAATCCCCAACACACACCAGTTTGTGAATCCTCGCTCAGCACCGGGAGTATTTCAAATACCGGGGGGGGGGTCGTGCTAGTATCTGATATGGGAATTACTCTCGCAACAGCTCATCTCACCAGGTTTCACATGGTGTTACGGGGAGCTCAGAGCACAGCATGCACATGGGGTTTACTCGCCCTCCTCCCCAGCTTCTGTTTTTCACGTAAACGTGGCTCACAAGTAAGATGGGCATGGAAGAATAGATGGGTCATTACAGCCCATCTGCACTACTTGGATACCCCAAAAGAAAACAGGACGTTTGCCCAATGCGCTCCGGTGCGGCACCAAGGGAAACACTGCCCTTCCTTGGGAAGCTCTCCTGGGAAAGGGGGTCTCAAGCACCAAGGCCGTGGTGCTCCTCAGGTGAGGGGGAAAGAGCCAAATAAAGTCCAGAGCCCGACAGGAACGCCGGCAGCCCGGAGCCAGCCCCAGGCGTGGTGGGGATGGCGGGACCGGCGTGTCCCGGCGGTCCCCACCGCCCCGGCCCCTTCCAGCCCGGGCTGCGGGCAGCCTCCAGGCCCAGCGAGGCCGCACCAAGGCTCCCCGCGGCCGCCGACCCCCGCACCGGGCCGTTCCCCCTTCCCCCGCCGACGGCACCGCCGCTGAGCCGCCGCGGGCGCCTCGCTCCCGGCGGTTCCTCACAGGAGGGGCAGCGCCCGGCGTGAGGGAACCGCCTGGGCTCGGGGGAAGGAGGCTCTTCGGGGGCTCCCGAGACAAAGAGCCGCAGCCGCCGCACACGCCTGGCCCCCGCTCCGCTCCCCTCCGGCCCGGGGGGAGCCCACCTCCCCCCCGCCGAGCCCACCTGTGCCGCCGGCCCCCGGCTGAGCGGAGAGCGCGGCGGGGCAGCTCCAACTTTTCCCCCTCCGATCCCCCGCCGCCCCCCGCCCCGGGGCCGGGCGCGGGGCCCCGCAACTCCTCCTCAGCCCCTCGGCGGAGGCCCGCGGCCGCCCCCTCCCCGGCGGCCCGACCCGCTCCCCACAGACAATGGGGCCGGCCACTCACCAGGACGACGGCGAAGCGCTCCTCCAGCTCACCGGGCTCGGGCATGGGCAGCTTGAGGGGCACGCTGTGCGCCCTGAACTCCGTCTGCTGCGAGTCCACGCTCCCCGCGTTGCCCATGGCGGCGGCGGCGGCCCCGGCGGCCCCTCCGCGCTGCCTCCGCGCTCCGCGCCCGCCGAGCCAGGCGGGCTCCGCGCCCCGCGGTCGCCCTCTAGCACCGACGGCGGAACGCCGCGCCGCCGCCCGTCATGGCTCGCCGCCCTCGCCCTCCCCCCGGGGCGGGCTCGCTCCGGCTCCGGCGGCGGCTCCCCCGCATGCCGCCCCGCACAAAGCCCCGCTCCGCCCCCGGCCCGGGGCGCGCTGGGACTCGTAGTCCCGCCGCCGTCCGGGGGAGGGAAGGGATCGGCTGCGGACCCGCCTCGGGGGCGGGCGGGGGTGCGGGCGACCCCCTCGGCGTCCATTTTACCTCAGCCGGCCCCCGGCCTTTCCCCATCCAGGCTGCCGGGAGGGAGGTTGGGGGTCTGGCGGTGCCGGGGCAGCGGGACCCGGGGGTCTCTCTCCGGACACGGTGGGGCTGACAGTCATCGCCTCAGCAGCTTGGGGGCCTGCGGGCTCCCAATGGCGGGGAGGCCTGCTGCCGCCCTGAGGGGCTTTCATGGAGTCACAGCAGCACTTGCCACCTCCATAGCTCACATCTCAATAGAAATGGGAACCATGAGAGGATAAATCTCCCCAGGTTCAGGGTGACACCACCCAAGCTAATCCATAATTGAGGCAATGCCACCTGGGCATCGTTGGGAGGATCATCCCAAGCATATCAAAGCCGCCTGTTCTTCAGGTGTTACTTTCCATTTTCTTGATCATTCCAGGCAAGTTGCCTCCAGCACAGTGTTTAAGCATCGTGGTGGTCAAACCCAGACTCCATTAATGCTTTAACCTGGGCCGTTGCGCGGGGGCTGCATCAGAAGCAGCACCGTACCTCGATACCTCCCTCCGGATCAGAGAAAACCCTGCAGCTCTGCTGGGGGTGGTATCGACCCATTTGGTGACTGCTCCATTGCACTTACATCTGTTTTATTCTCCAGCCCAAGACCTAATTCCTTTCCCGTCACCCCCCACCAATCCATATCCCTCTGTCCTATATTAACGTTCAATTATCCTTCCAGAGAAGAACGATTTTCACTCAGCTTTCCCCTTCACGACAACACACTGACTGCTCTTTCTCTTCCTGCTCATCACCGCCTTCGGTCTGTCCCTGCTCTGGGTGCTCTGCATTGTGCCAGCCTCACAGATAAAATTACAAACGTCATTAAAGGCTTTCAGTGATTCTCTGTCAATTTCTGCCTTTTGGTGCCAGCTGGTTCAGGAAGTTCAGTAAATCTCATGAATTAAGCTACAGGATGCTTTACTAACGCTATTACCTGGCAGCCAGCAGTAAATGTACCAGCGCACTCCACAATGGGATTTGGCCGAATCCGTAAATTTCTGCTGGGATGTGGGAGCATTTCTGGCTTTGCCTGGTAGGAGATGGTAGCTTTCCACATGGAGATTAATTTGGGGGCAGAAAAACAAGAAGATAAGCATTACTGTTTAGAAAATGACCATTTCTTCATTTATGTTATCTAGGATGAGAATTGTGCTTAGGAAGCTGCCACAGATCAATGCGTTGGGAGTCACCTGCTGCAACACACACAATCCTGCAGTCGAAACCCACGGAAGCGACAGTAAGGTTTTCCCTGTGCGTGCTCTAAACCCACTACTAATTAAATGTGCTCATTCTAATTGAAAAAAAAAGATGTAATATGTTCATAACAGGGACGGTGAGCAACACACCCTGTCCTGGCTTACACCCCACTGGGCCACCTTGCCCACGGAGCGTCAGCCAGTGCAGGACTTGGCTTGGGCCGCCCAGTGATGCTGAAGGTGTGGATTCCCGCTCCACGGGTGCCGGGGAGGGTGTTACCCCAGGGACAGGTCAGAACTTCGTACAACTGCTTTGTTAAAAGCCTAGAATTCTTGCGATGTCCTTAATAAACAACGTTTTAAAACCACAGACAGTTGTTGGGAGTTAATAGCAACGTTATTGTCAATAGTGAAGGAAATAGTAATAGACACTTTGCCTGATGTCTTTTATCTAAGCCTATCACAATTCTTTAAAAGATTAATTAGTTAATTAAGCTTCACAACACTGCTGTGAGATAAGGGAGCATTAGGCTATCCCAGATAAGTTCAGGGTACGGGGCACTGAAGACGGTCTCTAGCCATGGCTCTCACCCAGAAGCCTTAGTTTTCTGAATCAAGGGGAAATCAGCATTTTTAATTCCTTCTGGACAAGGGGAGACGTTTGGGGACCGGGAGCCGCTGCTAGCCAAGCATACCTGGGAAGGGTTAGGATAATTGCAGGGCAAACTGGATTCTTTGGCTTACATTTAGGCAAGAAGCCACAGGCAGCTCTAAATCACGCTATAAGGCATATTCCGTTCAAAACCAGACTTGCAAAATTTTAATGAAACTACCCATCCATACGTACAGTGGCTGTTTAACATCAATGCAGTAGTGCAAAGGAAAGGAATCCTTTTAAGAGAATAAGACGATTTTTGAGCGATTTGTTGTAGTCTGTAACTGGGATGTCGACATTTGCAAATGTCAAAATTAGCGTGGCAGCATTGCTAAACAAAAAAGCTACTTAGCTGGCTCACTCTTAAGCTAAAGAAATTATTCTGGGATAAAAATTAATAAACAAGACCTTCGTTTTTACATTTATTTATTTAAACTAAATAACCAGCCACACAATGCGTAATTTACAGAGCTCATCCCAGGCAGCCGGGCGATTCACGCTGGGTGATGCCACCAGGGATGTCATTGTCTGCGCCGGGGTTAATGGCCGTACCAGCTCTGCAAGGGCTGCGTGCCGCGGGCGCGTGGGGAATTTCACTGGAGAATGAGACAAATACTTCTCAGCGTTTATTGAAGCTAACTGGTAGCTCTGTTTGTCACCAACATCTCCACGTTAAAACAAAGCTGGAAGTTTGGGGTCACACCTTTCCTAAGTTCCCCTGAACCAGACTTCTCTATCTCTGAAAGAAACTCTGAAGGGAAAATAAGATTGTTTTATGAATGCTCATTTTCCCCTGGTGCTCAGCATTTCCAGAGGGATCCTGAGGTGGCATTTCAGTCGGGTTCAGTTCTAGGTGATCTGATTTAATGGTCTTGAAGCTGGAGGGTCAGCGTCAGGCTTTAATAAATATCTCGATCCTAGCTCGGCAGCGGCAGAGGTAGCATTCATTCATAACAAAGATGTAGTGCAACCATAAACTCCATTGCGAGAGCTGAGCAGCGTACACTTACGAAGAGATTATTGATTGCAGCGCATGAACAGCTGACCTTGCCTAGAAGACTACAGAGGACTTTTTCTGTAATAAATGGTAAAAAAAAAACAGGCTGCTTTCTGAGAACAGTCTTCTCCAGGAAAATGGGCTTTTGCTGGGATTTCCTCATGATGGGAAGTAAATACTTGATAGTCTTTATCCTCATGCACATTCACTGTTAAAGAAGAGGCAGTTTCACTTTGCTTCATCGTGTTTTACCTTGTACAATATACCTACTATCTGCTTCAGTGCCTATTAGTCTTTTATTTGTAGCAATTTCCTACAGGTACCAGAAACCTGCCTTATCTCGCCTCAGCAGATTGCAGAAATAAGTTGCAAAATAATGGTCAGGCCTGTTAGCCTTAGTGTTAGTGTAGGTTATCTTAGCACAGCGTGTATTTTGTTTGAGAATTAATTAAATACAAATCTAGAAACCACCTGGAACCTGAATAGTTTGCAGTCATTCCGAAGGACCTTACCGATTGCCATATCGACAGCTGTTCCACAGCCACCTGTACGTCAGCGCATAAAGCTCCTGGGCTTTGATGCTACCTTCTGCCGCGGAGGTGGGCACGGCTGCCTGGCTTCTATCTCATTTCGTGCCTGTGTCCACATCCTCGTTGCGCAATTGCTGTTTCTGCATCTTGTGCTGAGATCTGAACTCGTGATAACAGATGGAAATGCTCGGTCCCAGCCCAGCGAGTTATTAGGTTCATACCGTATTAGCCCTCTGATTTTTCTCTGTCTGCTAGAAATTAAATTATTAACTTTGAATCTGATTTCCTTGCAGCAGCTATGCTCTGGTTTCACCGTGCTGACGTCCCTGGCCTTACTTCCAACACTTGTTCGTGTAGATCAGCTGCAGCTTCATCAAAGCGAACTGTGATGTCAATGGCGATGAGATCAGCCCCCAGCTTCTGCTCGGGACCACTCCTCTACCAGCAGCAAGCACTAAATATCACACCCCGTCTCCTGCAGGAGGGTGCAGGGCTTCACGCCTGCTTAATCCAAGACCAATCGATCCTTTTAGTCTCGCTGCTTCTTTCCGAGGCGTGGGGGCACCTCCCAGCTGGTGGTACTGGACTAACAAGCCCAAAGCCAGGCTGCGTGCGAGCCCCGCACCCAGCGTGTGATGACGCACGGCAACACGCAAGAGGGATAAGTGTGAATCTGATGGTGTCTGCATGATATCACTTTTTCTCAGCTTTTGAGGAGCTGACAATAATTTTGCATCTTTCTTCTGACTTTTGATTTGTTCCTTAAAAAAATGTAGGCTTCATCAGTAAGCAGGGGCCATGCGTGCGTGGCACCAGGAGAGCAGGTCGGGGCTCAGCAGCGAGAGCTCTCGTTAGCCCGCAGAGTGTGATTTTCAGAGGAAGCCTGAGCAGACGCCTTCAGCAGAAAAGCTGCAGGAATGGCAAAAACAGCCCCGTTTCTGCCACTGCCAGTTTACTGACCTGGATTTCTGAGAGGTGAAGCAGGGCCCCCAGACTCATTTGCCATTTCTCCGTGGGCCCCACGCCTGGTTTTCTGCCCGCTAAGTCGGTTGAAGGCAGACCTGCGGAGTACGCCCGTCCCACCGGGCTGACTCAAGGGCAGGGCTTGGACCACAGGCGTTACCTGATTGCTGCAGGTGGGGACCCGCAGCCCAATGCTCTCTTTAAACACTTGTGCCCGGTCCTGGTCCGTGCTGCTGCCATCTGTTAAAACCAGCAGGGAGGGCAGCGGGTGGTTCTTCAAGAAATTAATACAATTTAAGCCTAAAATTTTCTCTGCACTGAAAATTAGAGGATACAGATTTGTGATCCTCACTCAGCGTGGGTCTGTGGCTGAGTGGTCTTATTTTTTTTCTCCTTTTTCCCTCTGCAAGGGGCCTGTGACCTTTTCCCTCTCCTACAGAGGGAAGCCTGGTAGGAAGAGCGGGTGCAGCATCACAAGACCACAATGGAAGTGGTCTGATTTTTGCAGCAACTTTATAATCAGTCCTGCCTGGGCTCTCTGTCTCACAGCACTTTCCACCTCCGCAAACACCCTGTGGCTGCAGAGGTTGAGAGCTGCGTTTAGAACGGTACAGTCACCTAGCTTGGAAGGGACCTTCAAGGAGTTGGGTGTTTGAGGGAACACGTCTCTTGCCTGCAGACCCAGGTGGCCCTCGGTGGCACCGTATGGTTGAGGTGGCCCTTGGGGAAGGATGCGCATGGAACCCCCCCTTCCCCTGTCTATAGCCGGCACAGAGCAGCAGCGCTCCAGCCACACATCAGCGCTGGAATGGCTCCTGGGAAAACACCTCCGGAAAGCAAGATTGTTCTTCTCCGGACAGCTAGTCTGAATGTTTTGCTACAGCTTGGAGAAAAAAATCAGTCACAGAAAGCAGCACGAGCATTTGTTCTGTGGGATGGAGTACAGAGAGGGTCTGCTTTTAAAACACGTCCCCGAGAGAGGCACTTACAAACACGGAGTGCTCGCTCATCTGTCACGCTTCTTCAAGAAATTAATGCAATTTAAGGCTAAAATTTTCCGTGCACTGAAAACGAAAGGATACAGATTCGTGATCCTCACTCAGCCTGTGTCCGTGTGGGTCAGAGACGCTCCCCGGACAGGCACTGACCGGCAGACGCCAGCGTGGGGTCTCCGTGCCCAGCCCCATGCCATCTCGCTGCGAGCAAATGGAAGACGAGTGTGATTTTCTGGTGTGATGCGCCCTGTCCGGGAGCTCCTTCATGATTTATTGGCAGGAAGGCAAGCAGACAAAACACAACTTCTGAATTCCCAGAAAGGCAAAGAATTGTAAATGCTAATGAAACTGAGATAATGGAGCAGAAAATAATGGTAGGGAATGAGTCAATATTTAATAAAGCTTATATCTGAGTGTAAAGCAGCACTTTCCAAACTCGGGTGGAGGCAGAGGCTAGACTAGATGTGTATCTCAGTGCCTATCTGTCAGCTTCAAACCGGCTGTAAAACCTCTGAGTAGGACAGAAGCATCACAATCCTTTTTTAAGACGGGGACATTTTCTAACCTTTGTGGACTGTTATTATTAATTACAAAAAGATTTTTCTCTCTCTCTCTCTTTTTTTTTCCCCTGGAAGAGTTATCAGTGTGTGGAATGGAGGGGCTGGAGTTCGGTCGGCTCCTCGGCCCTCAGCTGGCTCGCTGCTCCAAACGACAGCCGTGGGACAATGCCGGCCATTGTAGCCGCAGCAGGAGAAAAGCTCGGTGTGCTTCCACGCAGGCTTCGGACAGAAACGCTGCACAAGTTTCCATTGTTTTTCCACCAAAGGCTTTTGACAAAGAACTCCCGAGGATGGTTAGGCAAGAGGAATAAAATTAATTTAATTTCTTCAGCTGATAGAAGCTGTTTAGAGGCATTAAATGGGTTTCAGAACTCATGAGAAAAATATGGATTTCAATTTACAGGACTGATTAATAACATTTGTCTCCCAGCAAGGCAGGGGGAGGGGGAGGATTTGCAATAGCGGGAGTTGTGCAGTCACTGGGAACACCTTTTGCAGCCCTTGTGCTTTAAAGCAGGTTTTCTAATCTCACCAGCTCTCCCTTCATCGACGCCTCGCTGCGGCCGGAGCTCCCAGCAGCGCTGAGCTGCCCTGGCCAGGGCTGCGCCGGGCATGGCCCCCCCTCAGCCCCCTCCTGCACGCATAGCCGCTGGCCCCGGGGTGCTCCGCACACACGAGGGCAAGGCAGGGCGGGCGGCACTGCGGCCCTCCTTTTGCTTTTGTTGTAAATTTAGGGACTCCTCTGCATTTCCCAAGGGAAAGAGTTGCCTGCATCCATGTCCGCATCCCTGACCAGTGGAGAATCCCAGACTGGCAGGGTTTGGAAGGTACTCTCTGGAGATCACTCAGCCCAGCCCCTGGCAGAGCAGGGTCCCCCGGAGCAGTGGGGCAGGAACGCGTCCAGGCGGGTTTGGGATCTCTGCAGAGCAGGAGACTCCGCACCTCTCTGGGCAGCATGGGCCAGGGCTCGGGCCCCCTCCCAGGACAGGAGTTTTCCCTCCTGTGGAGATGGAATTTCCCGTGTCCCGGCTTGTGCCCGTTGCCCCTTGCCCTGTCCCCGGGCACCACTGAGCAGAGTCTGGCCCCACGCTCTCGCCCCCCGCCCTGTAGCTCTGGCTGAGCATTGCTGAGCTCCCCCCTCAGCCGGCTCCTCTCCAGCGGAACAGCCCCAGGGCTCTCCGCCTTTCCTCGGCACAGAGATGCTCCGGTCCCTCAGCATCTCCGCAGCCTCCGCTGGACTCTCTCCAGCAGTTCCGCGTCCTTCTGGAACCGGGGAGCCCAGAACTGGTCCCAGTGCTGCAGCTGTGGCCCCCCCAGGGCAGAGCAGAGCAGAGCAGAGCCGAGGGGGAGGATGACCTCCCTCCACCTGCTGGCCACGCTCTTGCCAATGCCCAGGAGACCATTGGCCTCCTCGGCCACAAGGGCACAAGCGTGGGGTGTGGGCTGTGCTGGGGATGCTTCCCATTGCCCACTGAACAAGGATTGTGTAAGGACAGGGTACGGGGTCTCTGCGTGTTGCTGTACCTTGTGAGGTCCCACCTGGTCCCATGGCGCGTGTAGGGCCATTAGGAGGATAAATGGCGTCACAGGCTTCACAGGGCTGATTTTCACCAACTGGTGTGACTGTCTTCACCTCTAAGGCCCATTTGTAGTGGGTACTGGTCTGAGATTACTCAGCCTCAGCTGACAGCTTTTCAGGGGAGCAGAAATCACTGCCATGCGAGCTCAGGTACACAAATCTGGAGTTCCTCAGCTGCCCGGGGAGCTTGCTGGGAGCTGGACCCTTGGAGAAGTCATTGCTCTGCTCCTGACCCCGGGCCGGCAGGCTGGCAGGGGCAGGATGGACTGGGACATGGATGGATCAATTTCCCTCCAGGTCCCACAGTGCAAGGTTTTGTTCCGATGCTAAATTAAATGAAAGATCAACAATTCAGATTTTCCCATAAAACAAAAATTTCCCCTTTCCGACCAACTCTAAACGTCCCCGCTTCTATTACAAGACAAGGATAACAGAAGTTCACGCTGAATTATTTACTACCTCAGTGAGACAGGGGACTGGAGGCAGACTGGCTCGCTTCGCCTGAACCCAGACAAGAGTGAAATGATGTCAGACGCAGGGAGCGTGAACAAGACTTGCTGCATCTTTAATAGCTTTTTTAAGAAACCAGCTGTGAGGGTTTGATACGACTTCCCAAGTGCCCATCGCTTTCTGTCCCACTGTCTGGCTCCGTCTGGCGGTCCCCAGTTGTGGCAGCACCGCCCCGGGGACCAGCACAGCCTTGGAAAGCGGCATCCCAAACCTTCCTGCCTCTGGAGCAACCCTTGTGACGTTGGTTGCATCGGTCGCACAGCCGGCGGGATCGCGCCTCGTCCTTGACCGTCTGCGCGTCGGGCAGCCAAGGCGGAGGAGCTCGCAGCGCCGCCTCCCTGGGGATAGAGCCATACACAGAGAACGCAGGTTTCCCCGTTGTTAGGAACATAATTAAAGCACATTTCCCAGAAAACAGGCTGGGGTGACAAATTGAGCCTCTTCTTTGCATGGCGCAAACTCAGGCTGAACGAAGACGCGTGCGTGTGTGCGTGCCTGTTATATATATTTTTAAGGCACGTGCCTGCATATGCATGGATGTTAGATCTGCAACCTTTGTAATGTTTCAAAGGAAATGAAGCTGTTGCTAGAGAAAATATTTACAGACGGATAGCAGTCGCTACATCCTTTTGGCTGGTGTCTGAGTGCTTGCATTGCAAACCGTATCATTCAGCTACAAAACCAGGCCAAGCTAGTAATTATCGTTAGGGCCGCGAAACGGGAATTGAGTGTGACCAGTGGCCATGCAAAGTGCTAAGATGTGTGTCAGAGAAAATGCTTATTCAGAAGGATTTTAAACAGTGTCCTGAAATGGACTGCAACGACGTTATCTAAAAGCCATTTAACGGAGCACTTTTCCATACACGATTGCTATCCCGTTCCTGCCGACTCAGCTCCTCTTTGTTTTGCTTCTCCTTGCTGGCTAGAACAGGGATGCTGCAGTGCACGACTGGGTGGGTGACCTCAGTCTCAATGCCAAATGGATGACTAAAATGAACACAGAAAATACAACCCATTGTCTTCTCCCTGAAATGCCAGCTTTGTTCCACGTGGGGCGGCTGGCTTATCGGTATAACCCCTTCGATGCTGCGCCCAGATTCAAACTCTGCAGCCCCTGCCCGATCATTAATTTAGATTTTAAAAAATACAGTGGTGTCATGTAAAGGCTTCTTCTGCACCTTGCAAACGGCAGATTGAGTGGGATGAGGTGGTGCAATGCCATTCACTGAAAGCAACGCAACCTCCGTGTGCGGAATTTGGCACAAATCCATGCAGTTCTCATCTCTGGCTGTGGCTTAATATGTGTGTGGGGGCTAAAGACATTTTTTTATCGTGTACAAAATGAAAATCTTCACAATCTTGGCAATCGCTGGGCCTGGTCCCCTGCAGAAAGCAGCCAGGGGAGAAGCGTATCGGGTATTTTCTCCAGCGTCTCGGTAGCAGATCGCTGACTGCGGGGCACGAGACGCTCTCAGCTGTCTCCTCGGTGAGCTCAATTCCAGCAAAACCCTCGGGGCTGTGAATCCCACACGGCACTCCGGATTCAGGCACTTAAACCCTGGAGAAGGGTTCAAGTCAAACCGTGCCTTCCGTCTTGTCTCTTGCCCAACCTGGGCTGCTGTTTGCTGGGCAAGAAGGGTCCATGTTGGACACCTTCATCCCGCCGTGGGCTGCAGGGGACCCCGGCTCGGCTCCGTGTTGACAACAAAGAGGATATGTGACGGAGCGTGTACAATCATGGGAAGTTACTCACTAATTCTCAAAAATTATTAAACTGTGGGATTCAAAACTGGCTTAATTCGTGGAGGAGAAGGTTTATTCAGTGGAGCGGTGCAGGTGCAGCCTCAGAGTGAGAAGGTCCCGTCCCTGCAGGATGCTCAAGGTTGCAAATTGCCAGAGGAAGAATATTTCTCTTTTTCATACATTTCCCCATATATCCTCTACTGGCCATTCCCAGAGACGGAAAGCTAGCTGGACCTTTGGTTCTCCTGTCTTTTAAATCTTAATCTCTTTTCCAGCTGAATTCCCCAGATCTTAAGCGAGGACAGAGAACGCAGCCCACGCCGGGAGCTCAGACGTCACAGCCTGGGCCCTTCCTCACCGGGCCGTCGCGGGCCGTCGGCGAGACCCTGCCCGCCCTTTCGGAGGGGCTGGGCCCGAAAGCAGCCAGCCCAGGGAAAGACCTCAAAATCATTATTTACCAGCAAACAAGCTCTATTATTATTATTATTATTATTATTATTATTATTATTTGTAATTCGATGAAACTCAGAATTAAAAAGAGTGTGTCTATACCAGCCAGCTGCGGAATTGGTAAAGCACTTTTTGGGTGGGGGAGAAAACTCCCCCTTCCTCCTGCAACTACCTGCCGCGGTGTTGCTCCCGTGGGTCTCTGCAGCCAACGTAAGCGGCAGACTTGGACCCAGGCCCCACTGAAGCTGAAGCCCCCTCGCCTCAGGACAGAGAGGTAGGATTTGATCAAAAACCACGTTCAGGGGCTGGTTTTCGAAGGGGCAGGGTGTAGCACGGGTGACAGCCTGGTCTGTGCTGGGGTGTGCGGGCCCTACAGGGGTGTCTTTGGCCAGAGCCCAGGGCCAGGTGCTCTGTGTTTGCACAACAGGGAGAACCCTCATCGGTACGCGTCCTTCTCAGGGCCCACTTAACTGCTGGACTACAAAAGCCATCTCTGAAAGCTCTGGGTTTGCGCTGAACACAGCAGGTGACGTTTCCATCCTGCATGGGTTGCTGTGATTTCCCGGCTGGTTGGAAGCTCCTCCGGCTCCATCACTCGATGCACAAAGGTACCTCCTGCCGTCAGATGCCGCTTGTAGGGACAGAGCTGTGATCTTCACATGAATTCACACGAAATCCCTTTCCTGCTTATCTGCAAGCTTGGGAACGTTACTGTCAGTTTGCTGTTGAATTTTCCAAGTGCTTTAACATGCGTCAAGCGAGATTGCTACGGGGCCCCAGAGAGAGCACATTTACAGCAGCCTCTAAGTGAGCGTGATGGGGGGGCCCGGGCCCGGGGGTGATGATCTGCTTGTCCCTCTCGCGAAGGCTGGTGCAGCGCTCGGTTACCAGATACACCAGATAAAAGGTCTCTACGTGAGATAAGCTGCCGCTGTGTTGACAAGGACAAGCGCTGGATGAAAAGCAACGAAGATACAAACCCCACGTGAGCGGCACAACGGGGGCAGGCGGATCCCGCTCCCGCGCGGGGTTTCCAGCACATCGCTGTCCGTCTGTCCGTCTGCTCCTGCCATGGAGGACAGACATCTCCGCGCCCATCCTGCCCGCTGACCCCGCGCCCCTGCAGCTCAGTCCTTCAGTTCTGGGGATTGCCCACAAACGGGCTAAAGGCAGCAGAGTGTTTTGTGCCCCCCGATCCCCGAGGGCCGGGCCGGGAGGTTGCCGCTGGTTGCCCACCCGGCTGCTCCCGGCCAGAGACATCCCTGCCCTGGCCGTGCCAACCCATCCAGGTCCTCCTTTGGGAAAAGCGAGTAAATAAACCACCAACCCACAGCAGAATCCAGCCCGGCCAACTCCTCACGCCCTCCCTCTCTGCAAAGTGGGTTCAGAAGAGTCAATGGTTTTTCATGACGTGGGCGTGATTAATGAACTTAATCACAGGACACTTTGATCCGTCTCTTGTTTTTAAAGGATAGTCGAAAACAAGAAGAGCTGCTACCCTTTGTGCTTTTGTAATTTTGTTAATCGTGGAAACCAGGGAGACTTTTGCATAGTCAGCACATGCATGCATTATAAAATATATTTGCAAAACACAACAACACTTGCTTTTATATTCTGAAGCCAGCGAGCATATCCTAGTTGGCAGAAAGCTCAAAGGAAATTTATGAAGACCCAAAAATCTTGCAGGAATTTAATTAAACTTTAATCTTGGTAACATACATATCTGCCTATACAGTGTCATCTGCAAGCGAAGATGCTTCAGTATTTATGTCTCCGGGTCTCCTCCCTTCAGTTTGCCGGCCCCTCGTCACCGAGCCTGCTCACACCTTGTCACACAGCTCGGCCGGAGGTGGTCCCTCTGTCCCCGGGTCCCGTATTCCCTTCCCACACGCAAACGGAATGGGGAGAATCTGCCCTTTTGTGCGCAGGGTTCAGAGCCGTGTTCATGGTCCTGCCCACGGCGCTGCCGAACAGGCAAAGTCTGCAGCTGGAACAGAGCCTTTATAGCTGATTTGCATTTTGGATTTGGCTGCGTGGGCTGGTCAGGGAGGGGTCTGCGGAGGGGCCACGTCTGCCACCTTGCTCAGTGCCACCCACCAGTGCCACCGTCCCCAGCGCCGCCGGGGATGGGCTCTGCCCGGCCCCAGCATCACCGAAGAGCAGCTCCATGGCTGGGCCACCCCTCGGCCTCACCTCCGCCTCCCGGCTGCAGCCTCCGGAGAGTCTGAGCGTCTTCGGAGAGAGTGAGAGGTGCAGCCGCCCCCGCCGCAGCCCCCCGGCTCCCCGCACCCCGAGCCCATCGCCTGCTCCCCGCGGGCAGCCGGCCCTGCCGCCGGGACCGCTGTGCCGAGACCGGGCAAGGCTTTGGGTGAACCCCAGGGACCCAGCAACGCCCCTGGAAAGCAGACGGAACATTTATGTCAAGGGAGGAAATTCAGACTGAATTTAAAAATTAAAGCTTTTTAATTAGCAAATTCTTCACTGAAGAGCAGTTTCCATTGGCGAGTACATGATTCCTCATTGCTTGAGGGATTTAAAACCAGACTACTCTCTGCTCCAAAAAAGAGCTATAAGCAACAGTTCTTTGCTTATAATGAACTGGAAATACTGGCAAGTCTCCACCTCCTTCAAATATTTTCCCTTCTATCTTCAGAGGTTAAAATAAATTATTCTGAGATGTAACAGATGTAGAACGCAGTCAGTGACATTCCTGCAGCTTTTTTAACTGAGTTCTCTTTCCTCTAAAATACGTAAGAAGCAGCAATGGTTAACGCCTGTTCCCTTGGACGGGGATGATTTGGGAGCAGGCGTTCCCCGGGATGGAGCAGCTCTTTCCCAAGCACCATGGTGATGCCCAGGAGGGGACCACGGCACCGATGTCCTCGTGGGCGTGGGGAGATGGCACCAGTGGGACCTGCCTGGTCACTGCAGCCAGAGCCCCGTCCCGTCGTGACCCCACACTGGAACACGATGAACTTTATCGCCTGAACGGTCCATCGTACGGGTCACTCCTGCGTATTAGCACTAGTATTAATGAAGCTCCTAGAAAACCCCATTGTAAGAGTGGAGTCCTTCCCGCAACCTTCTGTCGTACACTAACAGCGATAATTGCAATAATAAGGGTAAACGTAATAATACTAACAACGCCGAGAACCCCTCGGTTGTTGACACCCCTGTGCCGAGGGGCTGCAGGAAGCTTTGCTGAGCCCGCGTTTCCCAGTTGGCAGCAGGAGTGATGGAGCCACTCAAGCATTTTTGGGTGAGCGCAGCTGCCGCGCACCGAAGCGAGCCCCTGGCGCGGTTTGGCGAGCGGGCAGGGCCAGATCCTGCCCGGAGAGCAATCCCGGAGGAGCTCAGCTGAAGCCCACGGCAGGATTTTAAAGTAGCGGGGCTCCAACTGAAAGAGGACCAGCAGTGCTTTAACCGCAGAGCTATTTTACACAGAGCCTTTCGGACAAGATGGTCTTCATTTTTGGGTGGTTAGCAAGCGCCGGCTGGCCCCGTGCAGCCCAGCCCCCCTCCCCAGCCAGGCCAGCCAAACACACTCCCTGGCCCGCAGAAAACATCCCGCAAGGCTGTTTCTGGAGCAGCAATGAAATAACATCCTTTTAAATATTCAGAAAACTCGTGCGACACTATTTCAACTCATTTACTCATCGTACTCGTGTTTTGAGATTCTGGCAAGGGAGAAGGGGTTGGGTTGCGAGAGCGGGAGGTGCGAGAGAAGGCAGCCAAATGCCCCGTCCCGTATTTGAGGGAGAAATGCAGCAGGTGACAAGTGGTTAAACGGGAAGTTTTTGACAATGCCAAGAGGTGCAGACCAGGCGTTTGCACGTCCACGAGCTTCTCTTGTAATGACGGCCCGGGGAAACCTTCCTCCCGTCTCCTGGCCCGGCCTCATCGCCATCGCAGCGCTGCAGCCGGCAAAACCCTCACCCGGCAAAGCGGGGGTTCTGCTGCCAGAAACGATGCTTTTTCTGTTAATTAACTAACTCCTGATAAATCCCTGTCTTGTGGAAACGGGGCTGGCTATGCCACTGGGCTATTTCACACGCGTTTATCCTACGTATATATTCCAGATCAGTTTTATTATTTGTGATTTATAGAATTATAACAGCATCACGGTAGGTTTTAATATTACACAATGCAGCAAAATGTTTTTAGAAACCAATGAATTAGTCCCGGTATCTGGAGGAGGTCTCCGAGCAGGAGGATGTGCTTCGGTCACAGCCAGGGCAGGTGACACCGCCACCCCCCCGGTTTGTGCTTTGTTGCATTTCCAGTGAGGCTTCGTACACGCAGGAGGAGGCTGCAGCACATCAAATGCTTTGGGGAAGGGGAATGTTACGATCCTCGCCCTCTCCTTTTTCTATATGTAAAAAAAATAAATCAGTCCACCAGGTGGTTCTGAGGGCAGCAGCCCCGGTTCAGGCGCGGGTGCGACCGTCCTGCTCGGGTGCAGTCACCCCGAGCCCCCGCTGCGGCGAGGGCAGCAAACCAGCGCCGCCGCGGCCCCGCGGCATTTCCACGTCAGGGCTGTGGTTGCCCATGAGCCAGTTCAAAGCTGTAACCTTTTTTGATGACATAAACAAAACGGGCATCAGCAGCCTTCCTATTATTTAAACAAGTCCTCAAATCCCTTGGCCCTCTTCCTTTTTCTTTTTTAACAAATGCCAGAAGCCTTTTTGGTAGAAGAAAGAAAATCGCCGGTGGCCAAACCACCAGATTTGTGCTTTTGGTCCGTGTCCTAATGGGGTGTTAGCGCTGGCTGCTGCTTCGGAAGCGGCAGATGGCCGTCCACGCTGTTTATTTTGCATTCCCCCCCCTCGGCCACAGCGTCTGCATGCGCGCGGCCTCCCTTGCCATGGGTGGCCAGTTTTGGCTTGCCAGCTCCTTGCTCCGAGTGCCCAACGCCAACTGCAGTGCACGTATTGAACAGGAAATATTACAGTGGCTCTTATCAGGATTCATTCACTAGATTGAGCTCTAATTGTGTTGCTTTCTATTAAGCTATTAAATAGCGCGACCTCCGCCGCACGGAGAAGAGCCTGTTGCTGGGAGGGAGCTGCCAGTCACGGGCCCCGCGCCCGAGGAGCACCGTGGCTTGTGTGGAGACTCCCCATCCTCTGCCCTCGGCCCCGGTGAGGAGCACTGCGGGGGGGTGCCTCCCCCCGGGCACCCCGGGCTCCCGCCGGCTGCGGGAGGTTTGCTGAGGGTGCTGTGGGAGCCTCCGGAATGCTCTGCAGGGAAACGCTCCACCTGGAGAATCCCTCTACTTGGGAATGGGGGGAGCTTCTGCCTTTGCAGGAATAAAAACTCGGAAGACATTGGCCCAGGGAGGGGACACATGTCTGTGAAGGAATGCCATCCAGAGGGACCTGGACAGGCTGGAGAGGTGGGCACATGCCAACCTCATGAAGTTCAACAAGGCCAAGTGCAAGGTTCTGCACGTGGGCCGGGGCAATCCCAAGCACAAATCCAGGCTGGGTGGAGAACAGATGGAGAGCAGCCCTGAGGAGAAGGATTTGGGGGTGTTGGTGGATGAGAAGCTCAACACAAGCCAGGAACATGCGCTGGCAGCCCAGAAACCCCCCCGCAGCCTGGGCCGCATCCCCAGCAGCGTGGGCAGCAGGGCAAGAGGGGGGGGATTCTGCCCCTCTGCTCCGCTCTGTGAGACCCCCCTGCGGTGCTGCCTCCAGCGCTGGGGCACCAACAGCAGAAGGACACGGAGCTGTTGGAGCGGGGCCAGAGGAGGCCCCGGAGATGCTGGGAGGGCTGGAGCCCCTCTGCTGTGGGGACAGGCTGAGAGAGCTGGGGGGGTTCAGCCTGGAGAAGAGAAGGCTCCGGGGAGACCTTCCAGCCCCTTCCAGGCCCTAAAGGGGCTCCAGGAAAGCTGGGGAGGGACTCTGGATCAGGGAGGGGAGCCATGGGACAAGGGGGAATGGTTTTAAACTGGAAAAGGGGAGATTTAGGTGAGATCTGGGGAAGAAATTGTTTGCTGTGAGGGGGGTGAGCCCCTGGCCCAGGTTGCCCAGAGAAGCTGTGGCTGCCCCATCCCTGGAGGGGTTCAAGGCCAGGTTGGACGGGGCTTGGAGCAACCTGGGCTGGTGGGAGGTGTCCCTGCCCAGGGCAGGGGGTGGCACTGGGGGGGCTTTAGTGTCCCTTCCAACCCAAACCGTTCTGTGAGTCTGTGAATCGGGGGGGCTGAGGCCGGGCGCTCCCCAGGCCAGGGAAGCCCGAGATGGCCGGGTGAGCAGCTCCTGGCCACCGAGTCCCACACCGGCCCATTCACCCACTGCTGCCTCCGGTTAATGATTGATCAGTCCACTCTGCAAAATGCTCCATGAATAACTCATAAACTTCCCCAACACCTTCATCATTTGCCCATGTCCAGTGCGTGGCGGCGGGGGCTGGCTCTGCCCCGGGCTCCTCGCAGGCTGCCTGTCCCCCAATTTCGGCCCTCCCCCCACAAGCCCGTACGCCGCAGGAGGAGCGAAGATGCCGGATCCCAGCTCGGCTTGCACAGTGCTTCAAATTAGTGAATGTCCCCACAACAAACACATTTGCTGTAGTTTCTGTGACATAAAGGAAGAACGTCAAAGTGAGCTGAACTGATTCCCGCGTCTCAGTTAATATTTACAGGAGGCTTTGCTCTAACGCCGTGTGAATACAGCACAAAGAGAGGAACAAAAGGAGGAGGAGGCTAGCTAAAAACAAATGAGTTTTCCATTTTTAAAACTTAGAAAATAAATTTGGAAAGGCTTTTCTCAATTTACGATAAAATGCCGCCTGGGTTTACAGCAACGGAGGGAATTCTGCAGCTTGAGCTCGCAGGACGGGTGATGGAAACACTGTTCCCAGACCACTTGTGAGATCTTGCCCTCCTTGGTGTCTCCTTGAATTTAAAATTATCTCTTTATGAGGTTAGAAACAGTTTGGCAACTTATTATTTTGTGCTCATAAATCCTTTTTCATCTGAGGATCTCAGAGTAGTTTATAAACATGAACGAAGCCACAAACACCCATGCAGCGCCTCTCCTATCATACTTGTCCAACAAGTGGGTAATCCTAAGCACGGCTTGCCCGGGTTTGCACAGGAGAGGAGGTTTCCTCGCAATTTGGGGAATTTCCTTGAAGTCCTACTGGGGCAGGTTTGAAATACATACAAAAAAAGCAAGACAGGGAAACCGAAGGAAATGTTTTCTTAAGGACAGTGTTAAAATGGGGAATTCAGGCACTTTTCCTCCATGGCAGTGTTAATCGCAAACCATGCCCATGTAGCGTTGGTGACCCTGGGGCAGGAGCATCCTGGGGTCACAGCTGGGTACCAAACCCCTGCTCTTACAGGCAGGAGTACAAGAGCATCCTGCCGTGAGCGGGACACATGCCTGGGAGCAAAGGACGCTTCTGCTCCCGATCACTCCCAAAGGCACTGTTCGGAAGTTAACCCCAGAGGAAGCTCCGTTCTCTAGAAAACACCCCAAAAGGCAAGCTGCTCGTGGCCCAGGGAGAGCGGGAGCAGGCGTGTCCCTGCGAGGCCGGCTGCCAGCCCGGTCCCAGCCCCTGGATGGGAAGAGGCAGGCGCTTGCTGCTCCTCGGTACCGCGCTTGCCCTCGGCCCCAGCAGCATCTCTCCAGTCTCCCTCTCCAGAGGTGCCTCTCCAGCCGTCCTCCAGCCCGGCACCCCCGCGGTGGAGCTTCGGGTGCCTCCGCTTCCAAATATGCCGTAGGTGCTGGGATCGGGGTGAGGACTGTGCAGTTCTTTATTTCAGCATCACCCACTTTAATTGCCTTCTCATTAGAAGAAAAAAATGGTATTTGATATTGTTTAGTAGAGGCAAAGAGTTGATGGAGCAACGCTTGAAAATAGTAGAGGAAGTCCCACTTTTTGGATAAAACTCTGACTTGCCAGCAGTGTTAGAGTGTGCTGTGCCGGGGAGAGCAGCACTGCCCAGGGGAGCAGAGGGCAGCGAGGCTGCGGGCGTCCCGTCAGTGAGCCCAGCGGCGGGGACACGGCCACGGCCATCCTCCGTCCCCAGCCCTGCTCCGCAGACACGGCCACGGCCATCCTCCGTCCCCAGCCCTGCTCCGCAGACACGGCCACGGCCATCCTCCGTCCCCAGCCCTGCTCCGCGGCCACGGCCATCCTCCGTCCCCCAGCCCTGCTCCGCGGCCACGGCCACGGCCATCCTCCGTCCCCCAGCCCTGCTCCGCGGCCACGGCCATCCTCCGTCCCCCAGCCCTGCTCCGCAGACACGGCCACGGCCATCCTCCGTCCCCCAGCCCTGCTCCGCAGACACGGCCACGGCCATCCTCCGTCCCCAGCCCTGCTCCGCGGCCACGGCCACGGCCATCCTCCGTCCCCCAGCCCTGCTCCGCAGACACGGCCACGGCCATCCTCCGTCCCCCAGCCCTGCTCCGCGGCCACGGCCACGGCCATCCTCCGTCCCCCAGCCCTGCTCCGCAGACACGGCCACGGCCATCCTCCGTCCCCCAGCCCTGCTCCGCAGACACAGCCACGGCCATCCTCCGTCCCCCAGCCCTGCTCCGCGGCCACGGCCATCCTCCGTCCCCCAGCCCTGCTCCGCAGACACGGCCACGGCCATCCTCCGTCCCCAGCCCTGCTCCGCAGACACGGCCACGGCCATCCTCCGTCCCCCAGCCCTGCTCCGCAGACACGGCCACGGCCATCCTCCGTCCCCCAGCCCTGCTCCGCAGACACGGCCACGGCCATCCTCCGTCCCCCAGCCCTGCTCCGCGGCCACGGCCATCCTCCGTCCCCAGCCCTGTTCGCGACACGGCCACGGCCATCCTCCGTCCCCCAGCCCTGCTCCGCGGCCACGGCCACGGCCATCCTCCGTCCCCCAGCCCTGCTCCGCAGACACGGCCACGGCCATCCTCCGTCCCCCAGCCCTGCTCCGCAGACACGGCCACGGCCATCCTCCGTCCCCCAGCCCTGCTCCGCGGCCACGGCCACGGCCATCCTCCGTCCCCAGCCCTGCTCCCCGGACACGGCCACGGCCATCCTCCGTCCCCCAGCCCTGCTCCGCAGACACGGCCACGGCCATCCTCCGTCCCCAGCCCTGCTCCCCGGACACGGCCACGGCCATCCTCCGTCCCCAGCCCTGCTCCCCGGACACGGCCACAGCCATCCTCCGTCCCCCAGCCCTGCTCCGCAGACACGGCCACGGCCATCCTCCGTCCCCCAGCCCTGCTCCGCAGACACGGCCACGGCCATCCTCCGTCCCCAGCCCTGCTCCGCAGACACGGCCACGGCCATCCTCCGTCCCCAGCCCTGCTCCGCAGACACGGCCACGGCCATCCTCCGTCCCCAGCCCTGCTCCGCAGACACGGCCACGGCCATCCTCCGTCCCCCAGCCCTGCTCCGCAGACACGGCCACGGCCATCCTCCGTCCCCCAGCCCTGCTCCGCAGACACGGCCACGGCCATCCTCCGTCCCCAGCCCTGCTCCGCAGACACGGCCACGGCCATCCTCCGTCCCCAGCCCTGCTCCGCTGACACGGCCACGGCCATCCTCCGTCCCCAGCCCTGCTCCGCAGACACGGCCACGGCCATCCTCCGTCCCCAGCCCTGCTCCGCAGACACGGCCATCCTCCGTCCCCCAGCCCTGCTCCGCAGACACGGCCACGGCCATCCTCCGTCCCCAGCCCTGCTCCGCAGACACGGCCACGGCCATCCTCCGTCCCCAGCCCTGTCCGCAGACACGGCCACGGCCATCCTCCGTCCCCCAGCCCTGCTCCGCAGACACGGCCACGGCCATCCTCCGTCCCCAGCCCTGCTCCCCGGACACGGCCACAGCCATCCTCTGTCCCCAGCCCTGCTCCGCAGACACGGCCACGGCCATCCTCCGTCCCCAGCCCTGCTCCCCGGACACGGCCACAGCCATCCTCTGTCCCCAGCCCTGCTCCGCAGACACGGCCACGGCCATCCTCCGTCCCCAGCCCTGCTCCGCGGACACGGCCACGGCCATCCTCTGTCCCCCAGCCCTGCTCCGCAGACACGGCCATCCTCCGTCCCCAGCCCTGCTCCGCGGACACGGCAGGTCACGCTCAGGATCCCGCTGATGAGAGTGACTCTGGGTTTGTAAATCATATCTGAAGGGCATAATCCAGTCCTTAATTTATGGATTTATTTTACTTCCCACCCCATCCATTTTTGACACATTTAATTTTAACCTGCGTCGCTCGTTACTTGCAGGGTTAATTCTGTCACGCTTGCTCATGCGTCTCATGACCTCCCGAGTCTATTTCGGAGGTGGTTCTGTTTTGATTCGTTCTGTTTGGGTTTTTTTTTATCGAAGAACTGGAACAGGACTGGCAGCACAAACCGGACGCGTTTTGTAATGGGAAATGAGCTGATTGCTGAGCGTTCATTAAGAGTACGCGGTGGCGTAGGTGTCTGTGACACAGGGACCGTCTGGGGTGTAGCCGCGGTGCTCTGTCCTCTCCCCTGTTCGAACAGCCGTACAGGTGGCTGTATGTGCTCAGAACTAATTAAAAATGTACATTTGCATATTCTAGGCTGTGTTGTTAATTACACGCTTCGAGGCACGGTGTGTCTGGGTACTCAGCCTTGTGTTAGGATGGGTATCCCAAAATAACGTGCCGTCTTGTTACCCAGCGCTGAGCGCTGACTATTTGCAGCCACAGCTCTGAAAAGCACAAGCCAGACTCATAATTCTCAAAAATTACACATTTTGGGATATGCCAGTCATGAAGGACTGTGAAGCTGGAGTTGTCCCAGTACAGTGAGTGCAATCCCGCCGACGGAGACGCAGACAGATCCAAATCTGGTCCCTGCAGAAAGAATCGCTTACACGCTGTCTGGGCGCGCGCTGCTGCCGGATAACGAGATGCAAAGCAGCGTACCGGCATTTTTCATTCAGCGCATAAATGCTGGCAGTGAAAGGACATTGAACTTTGGAGCTGATGAGAGGAAGCATCTGATCCGAAATTTGGCTTGCACTGTGAAACAATGGGGGTGGCCCGACGGCCGCATTCCTCCCTGGCTGCAGTTACTCAGACGAGGGGAGGTGGCGGGAGGCCACACGGTGCCAAAGGGAGACAAAGCGGTGGACAAACCCTGGGACCCTGCTTGAGTGTCTACGGCCATATGGGGTGGCACAGGAGCTCCCCACATGACCCACCACTGAACAAAACCCCTGCTTTGAGGCGAAGTTACTGGGTTACTGGAGCACTTATCCCACACCCCAAAACACTCCCCTCCTCTCGCCTGCTGGCTGGAGGCGATGGGTGGGTAGGAAAGATGGTCCCAGAACAAGCCTGGTCCACCTGCCTCTGAGGTGCTGCCGTGAAAAAACAGCAAACGGGCAGGAGCTGCTCCACCATGGGGAGCCCCAGCACAGAGGAGCTGCTCCACCACGGGGAGCCCCAGCACAGAGGAGCTGCTCCACCACGGGGAGCCCCAGCACAGAGGAGCTGCTCCACCACAGCAAGCCCCAGCACAGAGGAGCTGCTCCACCACGGGGAGCCCCAGCACAGAGGAGCTGCTCCACCACGGGGAGCCCCAGCACAGAGGAGCTGCTCCACCACGGGGAGCCCCAGCACAGAGGAGCTGCTCCACCACGGCGAGCCCCAGCACAGAGGAGCTGCTCCACCACAGCAAGGCCCAGCACAGAGGAGCTGCTCCACCACGGGGAGCCCCAGCACAGAGGAGCTGCTCCACCACGGGGAGCCCCAGCACAGAGGAGCTGCTCCACCACGGGGAGCCCCAGCACAGAGGAGCTGCTCCACCACGGGGAGCCCCAGCACAGAGGAGCTGCTCCACCACGGGGAGCCCCAGCACAGAGGAGCTGCTCCATCACAGCAAGCCCCAGCACAGAGGAGCTGCTCCACCACGGGGAGCCCCAGCACAGAGGAGCTGCTCCGCCACGGGGAGCCCCAGCACAGAGGAGCTGCTCCACCACGGGGAGCCCCAGCACAGAGGAGCTGCTCCTCCACGGGGAGCCCCAGCACAGAGGAGCTGCTCCACCACGGGGAGCCCCAGCACAGAGGAGCTGCTCCACCATGGTGAGCCCCAGCACAGAGGAGCTGCTCCACCACGGGGAGCCCCAGCACAGAGGAGCTGCTCCACCATGGGGAGCCCCAGCACAGAGGAGCTGCTCCACCACGGGGAGCCCCAGCACAGAGGAGCTGCTCCACCATGGGGAGCCCCAGCACAGAGGAGCTGCTCCACCATGGGGAGCCCCAGCACAGAGGAGCTGCTCCATCACAGCAAGCCCCAGCACAGAGGAGCTGCTCCACCACGGGGAGCCCCAGCACAGAGGAGCTGCTCCACCACGGGGAGCCCCAGCACAGAGGAGCTGCTCCACCACGGGGAGCCCCAGCACAGAGGAGCTGCTCCATCACAGCAAGCCCCAGCACAGAGGAGCTGCTCCACCATGGGGAGCCCCAGCACAGAGGAGGAGGGGATGCCCCAGCTCCACGTATTCTTGTCTGAGCTCCCCCCTCCCACAAGCACTGCAGGCGCTGGGCATTCACGTACCACTGCAGGGTGCTGTAAGCATCCCCAGAAGCCTACACCGCTGGGAGAGCACCTCCGAAAGGCTCGTGGACCAAGACCTTAGACAGCACTAGACATGTCTTTGATGAATCTATGATTCCATGATTCTATGTCTTTGTAGAGTTCCCTACTGGAAACAGGGAGTCGAGAGCTGTGGCTGAAGGAGCTGCAACATTCCCATATAAAAACCCACGCCAAGCAGCGTATAGGGAAATGTCTAAGGGTCGGGTCTTCCGGCTGCTCCAGAAGGAGCTACCCATCCTGCTGGCGCAACTCTGCCCCAAGGCCAGGCTCTTTTTGGAAGGAGATGCCAAGATCCCACGGCAAGGTCCATCAACCTGGTCCTTAACCGCTGAAATTGTCTCTCTGCATTTGGGTGACTGCTGGATGTAGACGCTGGGTGGGTGCTGTGCAGGAAAGAAGGGGGGAAAAGTGGGATGCGTCTGTTTTGGCTGCTTAATCTCCCTCCCTAATGTAAGGAAGAGGAATCCCACTGTGTAACAACAGGTAAAAGAAAATAACATCTATGATTAGAGAAATAAACATATTCCAGTCAACATCAACTTGTTTCCGAGTGCGCTGCAAGAGCCACGCATGAAAAAGCGTCTGAGATGCTTTTATGAGGAACCGAGCGCCTGAGCTGAATAACAAAAGCCAAAGAAAACTTAACAATAACGAATCAAAGTCTTTAAACAGCAAGAGTGTGTTCCATTTAAGTGGCATCAGACTGTGTGTACAGTAAAATTTGTTATTAAAAATGCTCAAGCTTTTCCATACTTGTTTAATGCAGCATCGTTTCTCATGCAAGGGCACGATGGACACAAAGTTTATTCATCTGCTGAGCAGAGGTGTAAAAACGCAGAATATTAACACTTTAAAGAGCATGCTTCTCACCAACTTCCTTCGTCACGAGCAACACAGCAGTAAAATCCGAAGAACTGAGGGAGAGAGAGTCCTCGCGTACATCTTGAAATGCTTTATACAGAATTATTTTCAGCATTTCTGTTTAATCACTTTGTCTGCATGACTCCCACACAGGGCACAAGGGGAGAGAGTCCATTATAAGAAGAGGAAAGAAAATATTTCAGTAAACCACAAAGTAAACTAGAGGACAGCTGCAGAAATAGAGAGAATCCAGTCAGATACAAAACAAAGCGAGAAGCTTTAGCGAGCCGCTTCTGCGGACCAGGAAAAAGCTTTCTGAGAACTACCTAAGTTTTCTAAAAGCAAACACTTGGGACAATATAAATTGTCCTTTAAAACCTATTACAAAAGTTAAGGCTTGAAATTAAATAATACAACACATTGTTCCAAAAATAACAGGGAAGCTCAGAGCTGCCGATGAGGAGGGGGAAGCATCGACTTCCTACAAAGCCCCAGGGACACATCACTGATACGGAGACGAGAGTCTGCAGCTTCTCCTCATGATGGTTACATATCCGAGACACGGGGGCACGGACTGCTCCGTACTCGGGGATAAAGAGATTGCCAGATCTGGAGTCTGCAAAAACAGGTTCAGAAATAACTTTTTTTTCATACCCGTTTTTCTGTCCTCTGCTCTAGTGCTTCCTAGGAGCTCTCCTTAACGAAGAGTTCATTCCTGCAGGACTCGGGGTTGCCCTAGTATTTTCTTTTATCTTCCTTGGTTGTATTATTACTGTGGATTTTATTCTTTACTGCGGGATTTAGGTTTTTCCACTGGGAAACGTCCCATGGCTTTGGCTGTGGTGTCACCTAGAGCAGAAGTTCTGTAGATGCTTCTGGGCTCTATGTTCTACAGGTCTCTGCCCAGTCCCTCATCGCTGGGAGGCACAACACATCTCAGATGCATTGTCCCACCACGACCAGACAAAAAACAGAGCAACGTACGTGAAGATGTGTGACATTTGGTTCAATACCAAGGTGACAAAACCAACATTACAGGACCTGAAGAACTGCAGAAGCTCTCCATCTACTTGCATGCGCAGCTGCTGGGATTATTGCACCACATGTGATGCTGCGGAGGGGAAGGGAGCCGAAGTTAATAAAAGAGAAAACTCATTGTCCTGAATCACACAGAACTCATTACAATTTTCTGTTTCAGCCAGACAACATTAGTGTTTATTGCATTTCTGTACAAATTGATTCATCCTTCCTTTTCAAAGCAATTAAACAAATTAGTGCTATTTTTATTCGGTCTGATTCATTAAGTGAAATTGTAAGTTTCCATGTAATTAGTAAATTTAAGACTGAGGGAAAGGCACTCCATTTTGCCTTAAAAATCTGACAAAGTTCATTTCCAGCAGCCAGTTCAGGATGGGACACGATGGCTGTGAACGTGGGACAACGATGCCACCTACAGACTGCCTCAAACCCGGGAAAATGGGAACAGAATGGGAAGTCCATCCAAGAGGTGAGACTGGTTACACAGCCAGGCAAGGGACCTGCTCAGGCAATTTCATAATCAAACAAAACCACAGTACATTTGATAATAGTGTGACATTGTAGGCCCCAGATGATTTAAAATAAATGCTTCTGATGTACAAAACATTAAAGAAACATGAACTCTGCTATCATTTTTGAAGGAACATCAGTGTATTCTTCAAATAAACTTTACTTCCTAATAGGTAACCTAAATTTCCTTACAAAATACGCTAAAAATTATCTTTCACATGTGTAAGTGAAACTTCTACCTTTAAGTTTTATACTTGCATATCACAGCTAAGGAAAAAAAATATGGCCCCACAAATTTGGGACGAGTGGGAAGAAAAATGTCACTGAATCATACAGAAATCTTTCAGGTATCTTATTCTCAGTACTTTCAAAGTCCTACCCTTCTAACAGAAATACAGCCACTGTAATGCTCACTTTTCCACAAGTTCTCTTGTTGAAGAAGTCAAAAATAGGCTCTGACTAATACACTAATGTGCTGACACTACCGTGATGATGAGTAAGGCTCACGACTACTCTGAGACATGGCTGTAAAACGGATGACTGCGTATTCCAAAAACCACATGGCGCTGGGTACGAAACTACTGACTCACCCCCCGCCCGGCCTGAGTTTATTTGAAGTCACAATACTCCCCAGAGAAAGCAGGTACACCGGGCAGTGGTGGAGCTCCTGCGTTCCTGCAAGCAGCTTTCGATAGAATCACAGAATGGTCGGGGTTGGAAGGGACCTTTAAAGGCCATTTAGCCCAAACCTCTGCCATGGGCAGGGACATCTTCAACTAGATCAGGTTGCTCATAAGTTCTGTCCAACCTGGCATGGGATGTACTAAAAATGTATTTCTTGAGTGAACATTTTTCATAAATCACCCAGGTTAGAGAATGGAACTTGCTTGTATTTGATAGAAGGAGACGCGTTACAGCAGTGACATGTAACATAATAAAATGTTCAGTCCTACAAAATCATGTTTATTTCCAGATTTTTTTCCCCAAAAGTGGCTAAACAAGAAGCGTAAAACAGTCTCAGTGATGGCTGCCCAGAGGGCCAGGAGTCCCTCAGGAGGGCCCAGGAGGGGTTTTTGGGTCTTCCCCTCCCTACCCGTGGGGACAGCCGGCAGCAGACCAATTCCCTCAGGACAGACTACACCCACCCTCAACGACAGACCCCACAAGCCGCACACCCCCAGCCATACTCCGCCGGCCACCATCTCCTCAGCCATGCTCCCCCTACAGCCACACTCCCACAGCACCGGGCGCCGCTTCCCCACCCGCCACCCCTCCCCACACCCACCGAGGCGGCAAAGCCCGTGCCCTCAGACAGCTCTTAACATCGGGTCTGGCACCAGGGAGAGAGAAACCCAGCGATGGCGGCTGCCTCAGAAAAGGGGGACGAAAACTCGACTGGCTCCGCCGGCGGCCGCCGCCTCAAGATGGCGCCCACCGACAGCGACCCCACCCCGCAGGCGGGGCCGCGGCGGGACCCCGCCTAAGGCCGCCAGTAGCCCCGCCCCCGTGAGGCCCCCGTTCCGCCGGGTTGACCCAGCGAGCGCCTGAGGCCGCCGCGGTCGCTGCTCGCCCCGCTCCTCCCCGCTCCTCCCCGTCCCGCTCCTCCCCGTCCCGCCAGGAGGCACCGGCTCCCTCCCGCACCCCCGCGAAGGACCGGCACGTCGTCGCGGTGCTGCTGCAGCGTTTCCTCCGCCCGGCAGTCAGGCGCGGCGGGGCAGCCCCGGGGGCCTCAGGCGGCGGCGGCGGCGGCGGCGAGGCGGGCGGCCGCGGGCCGGGTGGTCTCGGCTGAGGAGGGGGCAGGAGGGTGGGTGAGCGCTGCCGAGATGCCGCTCTTCGCCCCCAACCCCTTCGAGCAGGACGTGGGTGAGCCAGCGGGACGGCGGGGAGGCAGGGCGGGCGGCGGCAGCAGCAGCAGCAGCTGCTGCTGCTGGGCCGGTGCCTGCGGGGCGGCGGCCTCCTCTTCCCCGCGGTGGGCCCTGGGCTCCTGAGGGGGAAAGAGTAACGGCGGCGGTGGAGGCCGCGGTTCTAGGCCTGCTCGGTGAGGCAGCGGGGGGCTGGCAGCTGCTGACAGTCCCGCCGGGAAGCTTCAGGGGAAAACGGGGTGTTTCGGACAGGATTACCCCCGGCTGCCCTCTGCGGCTCTGACAGAGAAACGGGGCTGGTGGGGTACGGCAGCCTCCGGGTCTGCCCAGTCCCCTTTGCGCTCAGCAGGTTTAGGGAGTGTTTTGTGTCCACTCGTGCTGAAACGTATGAAGTTTTACAGCCTTTGAGATGGCTCGTTACTTCCTGCCTTTCACAGTGGGTTGCTCGGTACACTGAGTTTCGGTGAAGCGGGCTGGAAAGCTTGTCATTTGGGGGTAGAACTCGAGGGTGGAAACCAGCTCTGTTAATGTCAGTAGGAACCCATTTTTATGCCTCTTCCAGTACCTGATGCTAAGGCTGATTTGGGGGCATCTAGAGGCTGATTTGGGGACATCAGGTTATGCCTGAGTGGACACTTCTTCCCATTGCGAAACCATGAGGCAACTTCAGCTGGAGTTGGTGCCATCGACGGGATGAAGATGATGACTCAGTTGTTTTGTTCTGTGCTTCTGCTCTGTCTTGTGCTTTCTTGAGCATCAGACTTGTTCTGTGTGTTGCCTTTTTTTTTTTTGGGGGGGGGGAGGGGTGTTCCTTCTTTTTTTTTTTGTAAACAATGCTTATTCTGGATCAAAGCACTGGAAAAAGCCATTAAATCAAGCTAGATACCAGAGTCAGATTTACATTTCTTGTTACACTGGAATTTTAGGGAAGAGAAGAATTCAACATTCTTAGGATTTTTGTCAAGGCTGGGGAAGTATACAGATGGAAGTTGTTGTGAGCGCTCCTATTACCACACCATTTCTTTTCTGTTAGGTATAAGTTACACTGCTTTCTTAATGTGTCTGCAAAGTTTGTGTAATTCCCATTTCCTTTCTTCTTTATCTTTTCACAAACCATCATGTGATTTTTAATGTTGACCTCTGATTGAAAGGGAAATAGAAACTTGCCAGACCAGCGACGCATAGTCCAGTTATTTCAAATACCCTGTGAAGTTTTATGTGTGTTTTGCCGGATATGTCTTTCGCGTGGCTCTAAGTAATGTATTTGCACAAGCGAAGACTCTTTGAACTGGGGTACAAAAAGTACCCCAGCTTTGTACAATTCTTTAGCAAACTGAAATGCTTCAAGAACTTCAAGACTGTAGTACTTCAAAACTGGCACTCTTTTCACTTGCAGTTTCTTAAATTTTGCCTGGTATATACTGAGTGTAACTGTCTGCACTTATTACAATTAAACAAGTGTAACAGAATAGGAACTTGTAATTTTTGAGGCCAAATCTTACAGTCCCTTGCCAGGAAAAAATTCTGTTTGCCATTAGGAGCTTTTTAAAAATTTATTATTCCATTGTAAATTAGACCATCCAGAATATCAAATGTGGATGGTCTGTACATTAACTTGCAGTATTTACGCAAGTGTTTTTTCATGCTTTTAATATGCATCTGTCAGGATTTAACTTTTTTACATTTTATTTTGTTTTTCATTTAAAAAAAGAAAAAAGGTACATACCAAGAAAAGAATTGAGCCCAGCTGATTGCCTGATGCAGCTGGAAAGGAGAGATCCTCTTCCATGGCCCCATCCACCCTGTAGTTGTTTTGGTTTATTTTGGTTTCACCATTGAGCTGATTCAGCTCTTTTTGGCAGAAGACTAATTTGCCAGGAGAAAGCATTTGGCTTGTGAGTTGGATCATCTATAAGGTGATGAGTTTGACCGTTTGGTGACTTGAATCAGCTCAGCAAAGGCTGGGAAATGGCAGTGAAAAAGAGGAGCAGGACACCTCTGCAAAGGTGAATGGGAAGAAGAGGACCCCGCTTTTGTTAGCAGCAAGCAGTGAAATTGATCCAGCTCTCTCTTCACACCGTACTCCTAGTACTGCTCTTTTCTTGGGGCACCTTTACAAAATGTAGATAAACACTCTTTTGCTTGGCCACAGCTTTTTTGCTTTCTTGGTTTTAAACCCCTATGTTTTCTTTTCATCAGAGCTGTGCGGAGTCCTAATTCCTTGGCATCTGCTTTGGTTGCTTTGTATATAGTTGGTGTTGCAAGATTAACCTATGGAATAGTGTTTGAGAGGAGTGTGGTTTCTATCATCTGTTTTTCTTATTGAGAGGATACCCCAAACTTCAGTTCTTTCGAGTGTTAGAAGATTTTAATTTCCTGTCTAATCTGTTCATAGTTAGTTCATGTGCACTTGCTGTTTTCCCAGCGTTGTCCTTCCTCTTAAATAACCTTCATCTCCTAAGTAGTTGCTCCTTCAATAGAGAACAAGCCTGTTCCCTTTCATCTTTTGTTTAGTTAGCCATCTTTCATAAGATTGTTGACGCGATCAAGGGAGTAGGAAGTATTTTTCTGTGTAGCTTGACTGGCAGACAGAATTGTACGCCATATCATGGATCGCTGATAACTTGTATGATAGCATTGCATGCTTCCTTGTGCTTTGCTGAAGTGTTTACCTGGTGTGTTTTGTTCTAGGATTGTATTTGCCTTTTTGTGGCTCCTTGGTGGCCTGTGTCCTCTTGTGCTAGAACTCAGCCTACTCGTCATTCTCTTCTTGTTTTCAACCGCTGAGCACTTCATTCTAGGAGAATATTTTATTGACTCTGTGTGAATTTGCATTTGTCCTACTGTTACCTTTTTCTACCTAATCCAGTCTCAAGGTTTGTGTTTCCCTTTACGTTGTGTTTTAGCCTTTCCTTTTATTGTTGTTATCTTCCAAGTTCTACTAGCTTCCCTACAAGACCCTTACCCTTGCTGTCAGTGTTAGCCAAGATATGTTAATATTGATTTCAAGACCCATTTTTGAGGCATTTGGAGAGTAAACTCTCCCCACCCTCATTAGAGTGCTTTCCTGGATCAATCTGCAAGTAATATAGCTAATAACTTACACATGGCATCCTATGGAATGTTGCTCTGCAGTCTGAACGGACAATTGATGTTAGATTAGCCTTGAATAAGATGTCCTTGGCTGCCTAAAAGAGTAGCTGCTTTCTGTTACAATTCACCATATTTCCTCTGCATTTCTCAGTCTGTAATAATCCCAGTCTTCAGCGTTGGGTCTAAAGTTTCATAACAAGCCAGTTGGGGTTTTTTGGGTGCTGCTTGGCTGTTTCTTTTTTCCCCCACTTCTTTAAATGTAGGGACTGTATTTTGCAGTCTTCAGTCTGTGGCCTTTCCTTGATCTGACTGATTAAAATTCCTAAATTCTGAGCTTGAAACTTGAAGGCATTTCTTTCTCATTTTTGAGATTACTGGTCTGCTCCCCCACCCTTGCCTTGATTTTTTTTTTAATATATCATGGCCTCACTTCTTGTGTTTTTAAATCTATTATGAGGGCTGTTCTGTTATATAGCATGCGACTGCTGGTAACATTAATTTTGGTGCTTTCCAGGCTCTAAAGTATAAGTCTCTGTTAATCTCTCCCTGGTCTTTTCAGTGTTTTTCTTGTAGTTTGCAGATTGTCTGACAAACAGAATTGCTTGCTTTTCAGGTTATTGGCCAATTGACTGAATGAAACAAAATCTCAGACTCGCTTTTTAAGCAAAAATTGTATCTCAAAAAGCCTTCTCAGTGAAATGGACTTACATTGCAAAAAGTTATTTTAATATTCTACTTTGATCCAGTTTTTTTAGAATATAATATTTAGTGACATGAGTGGGGACCTGGGATTGTTACAATTAGGGTTGCCTTTTCAGAAAGGACCATGCAGTGTTACTGGAAATGCAAGTCATATGACTGTAGTGTCAGCGTGTCTATGATCGCTAATTAAATCAAAGCTAGAATTTTCTAATTTGGCTATACAAAGGCAAAGTACACAGATGAAGGTGTGTGGGATTAAATTTCTAGTTTTCATCCATGTGGTTCTGCTTGATCTAAAAAACAGCAGTCTGGAGTAGTCCTCAATTATTTTTTTTATTTTTCACTTTTCATATATGAACTCTGTTTTTACATACTTAGAATGGCTTTGTGTGGAAGTTGAAATACCTAATGTGCAGACAAGATTCTATTTCACATGGCTTTGGGGGGAAAATCAGTCTCTAGAAAATTTTTATTTTAGTGACCACAGTTTTTAGCAAATGCCATACAAAATGGAAAAGCTCTTTGTGCTCAATCACTGCTTGAGTGCTTATTTTCTCTCTGTTTCTAGCACAAAAATTGACACAGGTGTGAAAAAAACTTATGTTCTAGTATTTTTATTTTTGTTTTAACTGACATGTTATTTGGCATTGTTGGCAATCTTGGCTCAAGGGAATTCAGTAATTTGTTATTGAAATAACAAATATTTTGTAAACTTGAAGGTCATGTGTACTAGGCAGCATAGAGGCAGGGCTGTCATCAGACCAGGATTGCTGATTTCGCTATGTCAGTGTCAAATGCTAATGCTGTATGTTAAATGGGATATAGATTTCCAGCAGAAGCAGTCAGCAAGAGATTTCTGTTGTGTAACAGTGTGATACACTTTTGGTAGGAATCAATGTGTCACGTTTGTTGCATTGGCAGAGATTTCTGCAGAACTTTTGGAGTGCTCATATCATTCTTGGGGAATTCTGGGGGCTGTGAGGTTCTCGGAATTCCCTTTCTATTCTTCCTTTTCATGTCCATGTAGGTATTTTAACATTCCCCTGGATGCTCATGCTGTTTTCCTTGCTCCTTGCCATTGTGAGTATAGAAACATCCTAGGCATATCTGCAGAGTTCTCAGTGGTGTATTGGAAATGGGGTGTGTTGCTTTTGCATTTGCAAACCTGGGGGATCCCAGTGCTGGGTGTGCATTGCTGAAAACGCAGCAGGCCTGAAGAGAGGGGCTGTAGGAAAGCTGCGAGGGATGGAGGCTGCCAGCTCCGCCTGGTGTTCCAGGCCTGTAAGAGTTGAACGTGCAGTAGGACACTTAATTATGAATGCCAATCTGGGACACTTTGACATTATGCCAGCATCTTTAGAGACTGAGGGCTTGATGTTTGAAAAGATGCAAACAGGGAGGCTTTTGAGGCTTGCCACGTGTTGCCCAGTTGCAGTCCTCATAGTATTTTGTTTCCTGTCTTTTGGTCTTATTTCTGTGTATTACCCATCCCTTTCTTGTGAAAAAGGGGGAGAAGAACTAGTGCTGTTAGGCTGGAAAGGGCAACAGTCGGCTCTCCTTTTGGATGTCGTGTGGTAGAGTCCTGAAAAACTTGACTTTAGCATGTCTTGGTGAAGCATTACCTTCTTTTCTGGAAGAGCTGGTGACAGTGTTTTAAGGCAGTAGCTTGACAAGCGTTTCTTCTTTTGGCAGTAATATCAGTAAACAGTTCCTGTCCCCTTCCCAGCTGCTCATTTTAGTGCTATCTCCTCTCTCGTGTTGGCATATTTTTTCGTGCAGCTGCATGGCCAATCAGATCAGGGAACTGATCCAGTCAAAAATGATTAATTGTGTTTTTTTTAAATTCTTTGTGGGATTTTAAAAATATACCAAGCAGCAATAAAAAGAAGCATATTTTGCTTTTATCATTATTTCTGTAAAAGTTAAGTCTAGTGTTACTTCATTAGTTGGAGGACTACAGAATATAAGTCATAGCATTTTCTTACAGTTTACGTTCTCTTAGCCCTGAAAAAATCTTGGAAAATATATCCTCACACATCTGTTTCTTCTGATGAAAGTCCATGTCTCAGCATCTGTGAAGTAGTTATCCTTCAAGATTATTCTTCAGCTGGAGCGCATGTTAAGCAAAAAAACAGATGCTGTTAAATTTGTCATGCTGGCAGGGAAGAAACCAAAAGTTGTAAGAGTTTGCCGTAGGGCAGCCTTCATATTCTCACCGGGACCACGTCTGCTCCGAGAACAGGCTGCGGAGATGCAAGAGTTTGCGTTTGACATGCCTCCATGTGTGGTGCGAATGTGCTGGCTGGGAGAGGGGAGGAAAAGCACAGGAGCTGTGAGTGAGTAGAGCTCAGCGTTACGGAAGCTACGCTGTTCTTCATGGTGTAGAAGGTGAGTTGAATACTTCTCAGTGAAGGCTGGTAAATATTAAGCCTTCCCATTGACAGTGGAAGAGTTGATCAGGATAGCATGGGACATCTTCTGTCACAGCAGGCAAAGCTGATCTTGATTTCCTCTGAGGGTCCAGGAAAACTTCAGTATATCCTCTGGCAAGTGCTTTTGAGGTTTTTATAGAGGGCAGAAGTGACACTTATGTCTACTTAACCAACACCATAGAGGGAGGAGAGCTTTTGATGCCTCCTGGCAGGCTGAAGGAGCTGGGGCCCCACTGAGCTGCACCACTGCACTTGTTTTACCCTGTTCCTTATCTGGCACTCTTTGTGGGGAATCTTTTTTTTGGATCTGCATGACAGCATGTACAAAGTGAGGTGCTTGGTTTTGCGGTGTTTACGCTGCAGGGTCACTTTACAAGCTTGCATTTGACTGGCTTGTAAACAATCAAAGTAATTTTAAATTTCCTACATGTTTTTATGTCTAAGTATCTATTTCAGTTTGTTTCTTTGCTGTGATATTTTAGAAGAGAGCGCTTTTTACTAGCGAATCAGATAGGTGTGTCTTCTCAAACCATCTTATATATATTTTGTGGATGCAATTATGTTTTTTTTAAAAAATAACTTCTCCAAAAGTAAATTACCTGATTTGATTTGTTTCCCCATTTTAAAGGGAGAGTAGTAGAGAGAAAGAAGGGAAAAGGAAAGTTTAGAGGTTTGGGGGTTTTGGAGCATATGAAACGATAAACCAAGCTTACAGGTATGACAATACCCCTCTGAGGTCTGGCTATCGCCCATCAGGAGGCTGCGAGCTCAGCTGAGATGCTGGAGTGGGCACAACCAGTGAAGAAGGCCTCCAGGCAGGTATTGTCATACATGTCAGCTTGGTTTATTGTTTCACACTCCGGTGTCTTAGCTAAGCTTCCATCCTCCTGAGTCGGTGGGTGTTGCCGAGACTGGGAAGAGCCCACGTGCAGCGTTGGTCGCTGCCATTTGTGGAGTTTTATGGTTCTGAAGACTTGGGGGTGAAACACAACCTCAATTTTTCTTGGCCTTGTGGTTGACCTACCACCATTTCTTACTGTTTACTGTTAGCTGCTCCCTCTGCTTGTAGAAGAGGGGGACTTGTGGAGAGGGGCATCTCTAAAATATGCCGAGAATCTCAGAGGGGAGGCAAGTTTCAGATGAGGGTGACACCAGGCAGTGCTATTAAATAACGTGCCCAGCCTGTTTTATAGGCATCGGTTCTATTTGTCATTGGAGGGATGGCTTTATGTGCACAACTGATGGCTGCTGTCATTTGATGAGATGGATTAATTTGACTGACAAGTTTTGATGGGAGGATTCACACCACTGGGGATGGAGACGTGCAAGGCAATGCTTTTAAAAATCAGTTTTAGCTGGCAGAACTTCATAGGAAACACCAGGCTGAAGTTCTGTCACCAAACATTGCATTATGCTGTTCTTTTGTGATTGTTCAGTAATTACGGTACATATATCCAGGAAGTGTGCATATGGGGGTGGTTTTTGTGTGATTCTTTTTTTTTTCTTTTAAGAAATTGAATGTTAAAGTGTTTAAAATTGCCAGCACTCATTTATTTTCAAGAACAAGCAATGAATTTTGTGTTAATCTCCTAAAGATATTGATGCACTTAAAAGAAAATTTAACAATTATGTCTTTTACGGATAAGTTTTAAAGAAGGCTTTTGCTATAGGGACATGCTTTCGATACAGTATGTGCTGCCTCTAAGTAGTGAGTCTAGTTTGTGAAGAGAACCTATGGCCAAAATTGCAAATTTCTATTCCTCCTTCTTGATCTGCTTTTACATCTGTAATAAAACATTTGTTGGGGCACCGCTGGCTGCTACGCTTGCGTTTTCTTTGTGGAAGCCTTTCTGCTGAGCCAGCCCGAACATTGTTGCAACTTTTGACTGCAAAACTAAGCAGTGAAGCCGATTAGCAGAGAAGATGCTTAATTGCACACATGAAATTGGGTTTATCCTGCTGTAGTATTGCTGTCAGCAAACCGTGTAATTTTGGAACAGCTGCTGTCACAGAACACCATCACACTGGTAGTGAGTGACCATTATGTTCTGCTTTAATCTACTAAATAGTCTTTAAAATACTCGGTCCCAAAGGGATTTAGTGGCTTCTCTTACCAAAGTAAAATTCTGTAGAAGTACTGATGATGATATTGGCATGATTATGAAGTGCATTCTGCTGGGTTTAATTTATAGTGTAAAAATCTAAAAGCACTTATCTTTGAATTTAGTTACAATATTAAGTTAGCAGGTTACAATTAAATGCTAAGGCAGCAAGTACAATGTATAAAATATTTAATTTGCTGTTTACAAGCTATTTTAATAGAACTGTAATATTTACATGGGATTAAAATAACACAGCTCTAATAAAAATTTAAAAGGAGAGCACAAATAAATAACATTAAGCCTTATCAGTTAATATATAGAATGATATGCAGCAAATATTAATTAGGGATACATGCTTTTGATAGAGCGGTCTTGTTTTTTCTTGGCCCCTTCTGTGTTCTTTATTCATCCTTCCATGCCATTTATTTTTCTCAACACTTGCTGTGGTGTTTAGATTTCCTGAAAAATCTAGTAGAAAAAAAGTAATGAGTGTGTTGAATTAGGAGATGACTTTCCTTTAGAGTCTTAAAGAGATGTTTTTTTTTTTTCTTGGAACATCCATGCGAAATATTTAATGGCATGCAGATGTTAGAAGACCTTGAGCAAATCTAAACTAGGGCTGTGACTTAAACCTGGAGTTAAACAAACTGTACAGAAGCAGTTTCTTTTTCATCATTTACAATATTACACTTCAAGAGTTGTTTCTATTTTTGGATCTTTTAAATACCTATCACAAGTGTTAGCCCTGTGCTGTTCTTCCCATATGAAAACTGGTACATAACGCTTTACAAGATAGCAAGAATTAGCGCTAATCTGTAGAAGACACTGCCTCTCTATTTTGTCAGTGGATTCTTCTTTTTTGGGTTTTTTTTTTTTTTTGTATGACCAAGTCAGTGTATGTTGACTAGAATCTGGACTTATTAGGGTATTACACTTAATCAATCTTGGTTTTCTTTATAGAAAAGGCTACAAATGAATACAACACCAGTGAGGACTGGGGTCTTATTATGGACATATGTGACAAAGTTGGAAGTACTCCTAATGGGTAAGCTGTATCTCAGCATTACAACGTGTAATTTCGTGTTCATGGGAAGAAGAATACCGTTTCAGAGAGAACGCGTCTCAAAACGCTCGGCGTAGTCAGCTATGCAAAAAGTGCTAACAATCTGACACTTCTGCAAGCTCTACAAATATATGTAGTTGGCTTTAAAATTCTTTGAAAGAAATGTTCTGACAGGATTTCTAGTAGAGCAATTCGTATGTGCTGAGTGCGTTCCAAGTTTTGTGGAGTTTTGCACAGTAGACCAAGTTGTTCGTATTTAATGATCTTGCATAAATTTCAAGAAGCAACTGTGCCAGCAGGAAAAAGTGAACTATTTTCTTTGCAGAAAATTACCAAGCTGGGACAGTTAGCTATTTATGATGAGAAATTTGTCTGTATTTATTCATTAGGAGCAATGGAACTGATGGTGGAGAAAAGGGGGGAAAAATTGGGATCAAAACACAGAACACTTTGAATCAGTTTAGCTTGAGTGGTAGTTCAGTGATCCTATAATGGCCAAAAGTAATTGCTGAATTTTAAGGTAATCTTTTTGAGTGATGTTTTAAATTATCAAGTAAACCTGAATTAGTACATAAGCTGAATTATTAATTGATCTTAGAATTTTTATCACTTATATGTAATGTTTAAGAATATTACACTGAGAAAGTTCTTTTTATATTAATTATGTCCCCCAAGAAATATTAGCAGATCTATTCAATCTGGTAATCTTTAGTCCTGAAGAAGAAAAGTACAGAATGTCCTTTCTTAAAAATCTATTCTTTATTTTTTTTTTTTAGTGCCAGAACACTTTAGCAGATGGGATTGTTTTAAATCTACTTGTTTTGGGGGGAGGAGATTGTAAAAAAAATTTAGGATGTTGGGTTTTTTTAATTAAACAGGCAAAATCTATAACTATATATAATTATGTAATTAAATCCTAATATATATATTTATATATACAATAAAATCCTAAATTCTGAATTTTAAATGCCATTACTGCTAGCATATTGTACTGCAGTTTTGTGTAGTTTTTTCCCTCCTGCCCTTCACAAAGAGCCATCTTCTGAAAACAATAAATATTGTTGCCTACCCTTAAATAAATATATAGCTTAACAAGTATGTTGACTTTGTTGGACGGTTGGTATATTAACTATCACCAAACATACTCAATGTTAGGACTAAACCCCTATTTTTCTGGCTGTGTGTACATCACCAAGTAACTCAGCAGGATGGGGCTGGAAGTGTAAACCAGAGCAGTTGGTACTCAAGCCACTGTATCCATCCAGTTTCCAGCTCAGGGTGTTTGAGGTTTTTCCCCCCTACAGAACAGGTTTGATCTCTTCTCCTAAACTTAATATCCACACCAGCATTGGTGCAAATTTGTCTGCAGATCCTGTCACTGGCTCTGCCTCTAACGGCTCCTTGAGATGTTGGAGCACATTTGATGTGCACAGAGGAGCTTCTGGCTTAGATTATTCCAAAAGGAAATTAATTTGCTTGCACAAAATGCCACTGTGAACTAAATGTGCAACATGTGGGAATGATCAGAAAATTTGTTCAAAACCAGACTACTGCTGTAAACCAAAATGAAAATATAGATGCAGTTTATTAGCTTGTTTCATACAGGGGCATAAAGTCTTCCTCACTACTGTACACACAATACACTGAAACAGACATCTTTTGAAACAAAACCTTGAAACAAACATCTTTTTTTTATGTTAACAGTGAAACAGTTTTGGCCTCATTTATGCACAGGGTTTTTTTAAGCTTTGCCTAAGGTTGCAATTCCATGACGACTTTAAATTGATGAGAGAGAATTTGCATTGAAGAGGGTTGTCAGAGATCTCCTACCCCTTGTGCGATGGATTCCTGGGGGATCTGATCTTGGCAGTGATCTGGCTGAAGACTAACGTGCTCAGCCACATCAGTTCCTTGATCCAGGCACTGCTAAAGCCTCAGTCAGGAAGGGAAGGGGACTGCATTGCTGTAGGAGGGGACAGTGGGCGTTTGGTCCACTACTTTCATCGGTGGCTTTCACCTGTGCCTGCATAAAGCGACCAGGGAACCAGAGCCTTGGTGGTGAAGAGCACAGGTCGTTCCAGCTGAGGTCGCTGGGCGACATGGAGAAACGCAACCTTGCAGAGACATTTCCGTGCTTTGGTAATATAGCAGCTCAAGCGTCAGCCCTTTATGTAGCGATTTCATGGTTTTAGGAGGTTCAAAATAGTGGTGTTAAAGAAGCCTTACGTATGCCTCAGCCAGTGAACCTGGTACATGCCGTTAATGCTCGTTTTAAGTATGAAACTCCTTAGTAGAGTAACGTTTAGAGTGCTAATCATTATTCTAAACTTACCTCGTATTTTACTGAAGCAAATTATCAAATCTTTGTGTCCTTAGTGTCTTGAAAATGGGATCCAAGAGCTGACAACCTGTGAGCACAATTTTTAAATTAAATCATAGAGACCCTTTACAGTAGTCAGTAAAATAACCATTTATTTAATCATCACTGCTCCTCTTTTTTTTTTTATGTAGACATTTCTTTCATTGTCTATTTCAAATCAATTTCCACAACTCAATGGCAACTGCTCCCTTTATGACCTGTCAGCAGTTTTATGGAAATTAATACAAAATGCCAGTATAAATGCAGTCTGTTCCAATCCAATACACATACGAAGAAACGAGTTGCTAAATATTTTTTCCAAACCAGCTCTGGGAAAAGTTGAGGTTAGGTTGCTTTTTTTTCAATAGACGCAGCTTTGCTTGCTTGCCCAACTTGAGTATCTGGTATTGTTCATTCTGCAGATCATGTCAGTCACATTTATCACTCAGAGTTTCTTTGTTCCTTTTTCAGAGCAAAGGATTGCCTTAAAGCCATCATGAAGAGAGTAAACCATAAAGTTCCCCATGTGGCTTTGCAAGCACTTACAGTGAGTAATTACCACTATTTTCAGTAAACTTCGTATTCTTTTATGTAATGCAGCTATTATAAATGTGTACTGATCAATTATACCTATATATATCTCCAGTAGAAGTCAGTGAGAGTGTGCGTGCTGAACAGAGGATTAAATTTAACTCTTTATATGTATGCTTTTATTTTGGACTGTTTTCATTGTTATCATACATTTTCACAATTGTATTTCTGTTGTCAGCTTTTAGGAGCCTGTGTATCGAACTGTGGAAAAATATTTCACTTAGAAGTATGTTCTCGTGATTTTGCTAGTGAAGCTCGAAGTATAATAAATAAGGTAATTTTTTGTAAACTTAAGTACTGGGGGGTAATTGTTGTGGTAACTTCTTTGCTTTGTCTCAGCATAGCAAAGAATTGGCAAAACTAGTGTTCCAGTTAATATGCATTTCCTAGTTTTGGTGCAATTGCAGATACTGCTGGTTATTTGTCTTATCACTGAAATTTGTGTACTTTAATTTTTACTATGAAAATGTAATGTATTGAAGAAGTGACAGGCTGATAATATCTACTCCAAATTTTTACAAAATTACATGAGCAATTAATTAAAATCAGTGACTCTTCATAAGCTCAATTAATTTGATAATGGTGAGGACAGCTTTTCTTGAAGAGAGTTTTTATTTGGCTTGAATGAAATTCATGGGCTGAAGTGCAAAGGGAAAACTGTGAGAACTGATAAACTGTTAAATTATGTTTTTGCAAGGAAAAGAATAAAGTCTTCAGACAGCTTTAACAGTGTCCAGAGATTCTCAGAATGCTGAATGAGGAGGTAACCAAGAAAGGAAGACCTAAATGGTTAGGGTCAAAGCAACTGATGGGATCTAAATCTGGTTGTAATGAATTGAATAAGCAGCAACAGCTTTCCCCTAATTACTGCTCCAGTTGAAGACAAAAATGGCTAATGGGTTAAAAAGAAGTTTGTCTTCAAATATATGGGAGGCCTGGAATCATCAGAGGTGGAGCAAAGCAATTAAGGAAACTAATAAAATTGCTGGGAAGCAAAATGAGTTCACAGCTCTTCTGTTTCTCACTTTGTGTGGAAAAATAGGTCTTAAAGTCCTCCCCTTTGTTCTCATTAGTGATGGTCCATTCTGAAATAGAACATTGACCTTCATGGTCTGACAGCACTGGTGGATGTAAAAACAAACCTTTAATCCCACTGAAGAACTGTCTACTGGAGCATAATTTATTTTGTTGTTGGGAAATACTTATGTTTTACCCCTGGCCCCCTTGGAGGAATAATCTTCAGAGGGCTGATAAAATTGTACTTTCTCCCTTTTCTCCAAAAGAAAATTAGTTCAGACAAGTGTCAAAAATGTCCTTGTGCTGATGCTGAGCCTATCAAGCTACATCTCTTCTTTCAATTAAATGCATACTTGAGCCCAAACTTGTCAGCATTCTTCCTGTTCAGCATATGTTTACATGGGAGGCACAGGCTTACAGTGCGGTCTGAACTGCACTCAAATGAGAGATCTTGGCCATGCGCCGCGGTTGTGTGGTCCCAGGCTCTTACCCTGACCAGCCATGTGAAGCAGATGTAGGTGAGCCCAGCAGCCCCAGAACCCTTGTTGGCCAGCATGTATCCTGAGGTTAGTTTGGGTCCTTTGGGTTTAAACTATAGTCTCTTCAGCAACTGTCAACAAAACCAGGAAGTCTGAAGCGCTTTGGTCCATGTTTGACCCTCACAGTGTTGGCATGACCTTCACATATATTAGCTGCTCTATTGAAGAGTTGTTCTTTTTTGCTCCAATACTCTTTTGAAGGCTATTACAGGATTAACAGCAGCTGATGTTTAATGTGACTGAGGTATACTCTGAAGGGTATTCTTTAACCATACAGTAGAGTAATACATGACTCTGACCTGCTTTTCTGAAGGTGGATTATCACATCAGGTGAGGTTGTTAGCACATAAAATTTGCCACGTTGAATGAAATCATGGGCCTGTGTGGATTCAGAGTAGCTGTAAATCCTGTGGATGAGGTTGGAGGAAGGGGAGCTGTAGAGGCTCTTTTGTGCAAGATGCTAGAGAAGGATGTGGGAGACAGAGGAATTGCAGGCAGAGCATGAACTTGATCTTGGTTTGCCCCCACTGCAAGCAAATGCCTTCCTTTATCAGGCTGTGTCCCTCCACCTCAGTTCCCAATTCAGGGCTAGTAGTATAAACTGTCCCCATGAGCTGGGTGGCACTGTACGTGATGCGTAACTCCTTTTTGTGAGAGAATCTGACCCAAGGAGACATACGTACGTACGTGCATACAAAGATGGTACAAAGATCGTGTTTTGTGAGATCGTGTCACCTGAGAAATCAACACGGACAAATGTGTTCTGGCTTCTGAGGAGAAGACAGCAGAGGTCATAAAAGGTAGTGAAGGGGTATTGTCTTGTAGGGAAAGGCAGTATATTATATTAGACCAACTTAAGTGGTTGGGAGGGGAATAACAATATAAATTAGAAGCAACGAAGAGAAAATTGAGGTAAAATGGAGGGTAGCTACCATAGAGGTGCAGAAAAGTTGGCGTAAGTGTGGTAGCCTGAATCTCTCCAAAACTACTGAGGTAGAAACACGGCTAACATTTGAAAAGTCAAAAAGTTTGTCAGTCTTTTTCCTTAACTGTTCCTTAACCGCCTAAGATGGACTCCACTAAAGTAACAGCAGTATAGGTAGGTGAGCTGCCTGCAAGATCTGAGCTTTGGCTGTGCAAGGGAATTTGTCTCAGAGGATTGCTGGAAGGGTTGAAGGAGCCCTGATTTAAAATAAGCAGTTGTTTGATAGACTCAGGGAAATCTGAACTACCTGCAGTCTGTTGCTCCACGGGGGTAATGGTGTTGGAAACAGCTGTGCCAGCTTCCCAATGAAAGGATGGTGCTCCAGAAGCCAAGCGTGCTATCTGTAATATTAGAATCATTGTATAAAAAACAATATATTCTGGGCTCTCCTCTTCCAAATTTTATAATCAAGACAATTATTAAGGATACTTATAGTAAAATGGTTTTGGTAACAAAGCTCTACCGAGAGGGAATAACTGTTTCTGTTCATTTTGAGGTATAAGCATCCCTTTCTATGCAATTTTGTCTTCCTAGGCCCATCCAAAAGTATGTGAAAAGCTAAAAACCCTAATGGTGGAGTGGTCAGAAGAATTTCAGAAAGACCCGCAATGTAGCTTAATATCTGCAACTATTAAATCTTTAAAAGAAGAAGGTGTAACTTTTCCTGCAGCTGGATCGCAGGTAAGAGCTGATTTGGGATACGTGGTACTGTCAGCTTCACTGTTCTTGGCAGAGAACAAAATGAAAAGCTGTCCAAATGAGATCTTTGGTGCTTTCGATCAGAGGAGAGTACAATCCTTGTTCTCGTTTGGTTGCCTCCTTATGCTGAGGTTCACTTCTACTCATTGTGCTTTTTTACATCCTTGCCTTCCTAAGAACAGGCTAAAGGCTATTTCATGATGCCCTTATGAGTTGTTTCATTTTTGATCCTTCTTTTGTTCCACTGATTTTTAGAGCTTCATGGAGCTGTCACCACCTTAAATCGCAGCAATTCTACACCCACACTTTGTACTTGGTATTTCATGGTTCTAATTGCTGACTTAGAGCGCATACCTTCATGTTTCTTCCCAGTGTCTGACAAAACAAAGGGCAATATCTGGCACTGAGACATTTTTGAAGATGATCTGTGCTACGCTCTCCTTTTCCAAGTCCCCATCTCTTGTTCATGCTGTTAACCTGTCTGTGTCACGAATTGTCCTGGCTCTGCAATAGGTGGGGTGCACCAGTCCCTAACCTCACCCTTTGTATTTTACTTCTGGTGGTGTATTATGCCTAATCTTCTAGCTGGCAGATACGATGACAGGTGTTTTTTTTCTGTGCTTTATTATTGATGCTTCTAAATATTTTCTTGTTAATCATGAGTCAGGTGAAGATCAGTCCTGAAAATTAGAACTGCAGCTTCTATTACATATTCCTTACATGAAGTTTACTTTTCTCTGTATTAAACAGAGGGGTTTTTTACTTTTACAATCTTTCCTTCCTCCACAAAGATGTTTTCACTTCTAAATCTAGGATATGTGTTAAAACATATGGCAGAAACATGTAACATCTAGAGTACTGGCAACCTTATGCTCCCTTTCCTACAAATGCATGTAAAATGACATCTTGATGTTTTTACCACATACACTTTACTTCAAACAAGCAAATCTGAGGTTATTAGCATTTGGTACACTTAGAGAGAATTGTTTGTGAGGACCATAGGCAAGTCCTAGACACAGCTAGTGTCGGAAACGAGATTCTTCATGCCTGTTATGTGCAGGAAGACTTCCTTGTCAGAATGAAAACTCTAAGAATGATTTCACTGTGCTGCTGTGGAGACTCATATTATTTAAGTCAGCAGCTCCCAACTTGATGAGCATTTGCTTTTCCTTCCCGTTGTCCTACCAGCAGAGATAGAGCGGGGCTTTTTGCTGTAATACAGAGATCTTCCTTTTCAGCGAGTCCAGCTGCTACTTAATAACTTGGGTCTTCACAGGTGTAGGACTCCAAAGAACTTTTCTTCCCTTTTGAAGGGAGGGGTGGAGGCCCAGAGGACAAAGGTGGAAAAAGCAGTCATTTAAATGAGTAGTCTCACTTTATTAAATGAGACTAAAATGATTATTTAAATGAGATCAGCTATTTAAATTAGATCTTATTATTTATTTTACTTTGTTCCTTGCTGAAAACAAAATAAAACCTGGCTGAGATTCTGAAGAGTAAAATTTTTTCTTCTAGAGTGCCATCTTGATTCAGTGAAGAAATGCTATAGTAGGGCAGCTAACCAGGAACAACTTACTATGATTTTTTTAAAGTATGTAATTATAGAGCTTTCTTTTTCCTTTGTAACCTGAACTTACTCTGTTGTTAATACATTTGCAGGCTACCACAACTGCTGCTAAGAATGGTTCATCATTAAGTAAAAACAAAGAAGATGAAGATATAGCTAAAGGTAATTGTTAGTCACAGCCTTGGGTTAGACTTGTGCTGTAGAAGTTTGGTTAAAATGCATGGAAATAGGAAGTTGTACTCTCTTCTGCTGCATAGAATGGAAAGCAAGGGCACAGCAGGTTGGGAATTAGTGGACTGTGTCATTCAAGGTGTTTTTCTCATGGATGAGGATTTGGGGTGAGAGATATTCTGCCCCATCACGTAGCCATGAGCATTATTTGGTGACTGCTTTCTCTCCAGAGAGCTTGGTCTTTTCCCTTCTGCAGCCACATGTTTTATTTTAGCCTTCATCTTGATGCTTTAAAAAAAAAAAATCAGAACATTTAAATGTTTTCTTCTTCCTCCTCTTCCTTAGACGTAGTTACTGTTGTTCAGCTGTCATAGTGAAGAATTTATCAGTATTTCTGATCGTGCTAATGATGCTACTGACATGAGTAGTGTGTGCACCGCTTCAAGTAGTGGCCTGTACTGTGGAAAGCAGAAGTTTTTTTAAATGTGTGTGTGATCACATCTTGTCTTCTAATCCTGTTGCAAGGCAGAGTAAAGCTGTTGAAATGTGAAATATGGCTAGTAGTTTGGAGCAACCATTTTCAATGTAAAATATTAGAGAAGCAGATACAGACCATATTTATAATATAGCAAAAAATATTTTTCTTTTTTTATTAGGAAAGCAAACTGCCTTTGTATACAGTGATAAAATATGCAAACCTTTTTTTTTTCTCCTCCTCTAATTGTAGCTATCGAATTGTCCTTGCAAGAGCAGAAACAGCAACAAATGGAAACTAAATCCTTGTACCCATCTGCAGAAATCCAGCAAAACAATCAGAACTCGAGGAAGGTGCGAGCTCTGTATGACTTTGAAGCTGTCGAGGACAATGAGCTCACCTTTAAAAGTGGAGAAATTATTTTTGTTTTGGATGACAGGTATAATATACTCCGATGAAAGTGCTTTTATTCCAGAACTGTTGTTTTCTCAGGATAGCAATTTTTTTCCTCTGATGCTTTTTTCCATACACAAATGTATATTGTCACTCTGGCCCCCCTCAAATCCCTTTATCTTTCATGATCCTTTCCATACCCTAAGTTTTTGACCTCAAGTCATTTTTTGGTGCAGGGAGAACCTAACTGCATTACATTGGGTATTTCAATATATATGTCCAATTTAGTTGTAGTTTGTAAGATAAACGTTAAGTTAGTTATAACGTATGTCACAAGAATATACATACACATTACAGTGCTAAATTCCAGCTACTTCCAGAAATTGTTAAATTTCTCGTGATGAAGCACCAGATTTGCTAAGAATAAAACTGAAGAAATAACACTTAAGATAATTATTGTTGTTATCACCGTTGCCCCAATGATAGCTAAGAAACAGAACTTCCCTGCTTATGCTGTTCTAATTTAATAGACTGTGACAGATCAGTTGTATTTCTAATGTTAGTCCCTGCTTGTGTAATTCTTGTAAACTTTTAGATGAAGCTGTAGTGGGCTATCATCTAATCAATCTAAAGAACTGAAGAGTTGTGTTAAATTTTGAGTGATTGCTACCAACTGACTTTACTTCCCCTCATCCCTCCTTCCCACCCCTCTGCCCTTTGGCAGCTCTTTTGACTTTGCTGCTCATCTCTACAAATGTTCTCCTGTGCCTTTGTTATTGGATACACAGGGAAACAGTGTATTAGGTATCACAGGTTTTCTGTCAAAAGCCCAAAATATGTCGCTGACGCTAGTGTTAATGTTCAGGGTTTTGTAATACATCTTTATTTCCCCAGTGACACCAATTGGTGGAAAGGTGAAAATCATAGAGGAGTAGGACTGTTTCCATCTAATTTTGTGACTTCTGACTTAACTGTGGAACCTGAGGCAGGTAAGTTAGCTACTAAAAGCTGACAGATTATTTTAGAAAGGTGGGCTTATGATGGAACTACTGATTAGCCTATCAGCAAAATAATTTCCTGAAATCAGCCCAAGGAAAGAATTGAAGGAGAAATCCCACCCTTGTTTCAAACAAGCAAGCACTTGTATACCACTGCTGGAGCTCACTTCAGTGATTTCTATCTTCTGATTCCCTTCGAAGTTGTTACCTTTTTCCTGTTATAGAAATTCAGTTCAATTTACCATAATTCTTTGTCAGTAACATATTGCATATAAATCCAGTAACTTGCCATTTAAAATGTCAAAGTCTTTTTTCAGACATCAGACCTAGTGTAGAAGAACATCCGTACCCATGTCAGTGGTTTGTAAGAATCACATTGTTAGCTTTGTTTGTGCTCATGATACCAAAATAAATCTTAACGCTTACGACTTGGCTTAAAGTAACTGTATGTGTGTTGGAGGTGTTTTTTAGATGCTAATGTGACTCAAGAGTTTTTCCCTTGCTGGGCCCAGGTTCACAATCAGGCTATAACAGCCCAAAGGAAGCAGCTTGTCAGAACGTTTTCCCTTCTCCGGCAGCTAGGTGCATCACTGCTCAAAGTACTCATTCAAATTTCTCTCTTATTTAAAGATCTGATGGCAAGCAAGGAGAAAATGTGTATTTTAAGTTAGCACAGTAACACAGCTGCAGAAAAGAAACTAATGTTTGTTCTTTCAGCAACTGTGGATCAAAATTCTGTTCCTGAGGATACTACCGAAGAAATTAAGAAAGTAGATCCTGAGCCAGTTTATATAGATGAGGTATGCAGTCACTTTCAATATAAAGATTTGCTGAGATTTTACATTGGTTGAAATAGTCTTTTGTTACTGAATGTTAGCAGATAAGTGTTTTTTATATAAAGAACTTTTTTTAAAAATGGAACATTAAAACAGTCTCTGCCATGCTTCAAAAATAACTATTCTAAATGTTTTCTTCGCCTTTCAGGATAAGATGGATAAAACACTGCAGGTACTTCAGAGTATAGATCCTACAGATTTAAAGCTTGATTCTCCGGATCTTCTAGACTCAGAAGGTACTTTGAGCAGTAAATTACCTAGGTTTTGTATTTCTTCTCACAGTTAAATTTTGTGGATTGAGCTGGTAATTCTTTTGCATTTATTTTAAGCTTAGAGAAACCGTGGTTTGTACTAATAGAGTGCTGCAGAATAGCTTATTTCACAGTGAGAGGGTGGGGCTCGATGTATAACTCTAAATTCTCTAATAGTTGCCAAGCCAACTCCGTGTTTAGCAGAGTAATTTGCATAACTTCCAGCTAGTGTGCAATGCCTGATCTTTGCAAGATCCATCTACATACAAAAACTCTGCTTGAAACAAGCAATTAATTTTGTGTCAAAATTTCTCCAAAATGCTGCTGGCTAGGAGGGGAGAGAAAGTTCAGTTCACTTAGGAGCCAATTAGTTCAAGGTGTGTAATAACAATTGAGCATACATTAAAAAAGGAGTGTTCCTGGAGTGGAAAAAGGGAAGGTAAAGAAAGCCGTACGGTACAACAGATCGAGATGGATTCATAGGCAGTCGAGGTTAGGTGTTCCAGTAGGAGGCTACAGTCATAGGTCTTGCACAGTGCAAGCAGAAATGCAAAATTTATTGTTTTTCATCAGTAGCCTTTTGTTTGAGAGGGTAGAGGGAAAGAAGAGAGAGGTTGACAAGGCAGAACAACCAAAGTATTTTTCCTGTCTATTTGGGCTGGAGGAATGGGACCCACATGTTGCATATGCTATTTTAGGGTACTTGGATAAAGTATTTTTTGTCTGCATTTAAAGTTTTAGTTGTGTAAGACATTAACTACCTTGACACTTCTTGTCTTCACAGATATTTGTCAACAGATGGGTCCAATGATAGATGAAAAACTGGAAGAGATAGATAGGTGAGCTGTAATGTACCTTCTGCATTATTTACTATGATTTACATTAAATTGTTCAGTTGTACTTAATATTTTTTTTTTAACTTTCATTTTATATTGGCACTTTTTGACTATAGCCTTTTGCACTCTGTCTAGAGCTTGGTATTTTCAGTCTGCTGCTGACTGTCCTCCATAACAGGAAAAATCTATTCAGCGCTGTCTTCACCTCTTCCCCCTCAGACTCCGAGGGATATTTGGGGGTGAAAAGAAAAGTTAACTAACACCTGTAGAGCTGCTTGCCTTATTGCAGCCAGGGAAGAATAGTTGTTCACCACTTGGACTCTCCTTCCAGTCCCATGGTATAATTAACAGAATGGTGTAAAAAACAGAATGGTGATTTTAGAATGTAGATGTGTAAGAAATTCACCGTCTGCTTTTTAAGTTTGTTTTTCTCTTGCATATTCAGAACTGTTTAATGAACCATTCTTTTGCCATCCAGCACTAGTTGTTAGAGAAACTTAGTGTTTGCGTATATTTGTTTTGAAACAGAAAACATTCAGAGTTATCGGAATTGAATGTGAAAGTTCTAGAAGCTCTGGAACTCTATAACAAACTGATGAATGAAACACCGATGTATTCAGCCTACTCAAAACTCCACCATCCTGCACAATACCCACCTACATCTTCTGGCGTTTCAGTGCAGGTCAGTATCCCTTTCTGGAAATAGAGACTTTCCCAATATAGATTTCTATTTAAAAAGATGACAGCAAAAATGAAGTGTGTGCTTTCTTGCTAGCCTACGAACAATCTGACATTGCCTGGTGACTTTTTATAGCCTTTAGAATAAAACACCATTTACACAGTAGAACAGAGTACTTCAATTTGCAGTTACCTGCTTGTACAGTAAGGTATAGTTGTTAATTTTGCTCTAGTTAACAGAAAGATACTCTGTTGAAAATACTTAAAGATTCCTTCCGTGATTAATTTTTTACAGTTAGAATTGTGTGCTTCAGCAGCTTGGTGGATATTCTTGCTGTTAGTCATGTCCTCAGTCTTCAAGTAAAATGTTACCTTCTTATCTAATAGTGGGGATGTGAGTGAGCTTTAATATTAGTGCATTAATCATGAGTGCAGTGTACTTTTTCTAAGTATAGAAACCCCTGTCTGCTTTTGGCTCTCTTTTGTTCTTAAGAAATGAACATGTTGTATTAGGGGCTGTAGTTGCTCAAAACTGTTTTACAGTATCTCTAATGTCCCATATTGATGTCTTAAGAAAACAAAAATGGAGGAGAAAGTGATTTTAAACATCCTTTTTGGGGAAAGCATAGAATGAGTGTTTTTACTTTAAGTGAATTTTACTTCAATGTTAATTGTTCAGTGGGAAAAGAATAGTTGCCATGGCGACTGCTAGATCTGAAAATATGTCAGTTAAAAGTAATTTCGTGTCCTTAACTGCTGGTAATGATGGAAAATTCATTATATTTGGAGGTTAAAAAGTAATTTAAGCCAAAAGGCAACTGGAGTTTACCATTTCTTCCAAGATGCGTGCTTCAAGCTTCCAGTGGTGAAAAATACAAGGTAATGCTAACCGTGCTGAGCTTAGCGCAAAACCAGTGAGCAGCGTACAATTCTGTAGATGAAGCACATTATACCACCTCTTCTGTCTGAGTTTTGAGTGAAGACTTGCATTATCTTTAACCAGAAATACAAGAAACTAAAGGTTTTGCTTTCCTTTTGTGTTATATGTCTTAGAATCTTCTTAAGTTTTAATTTCCAAAATGTGTTAAATAACAAATCTCGTGTGGTGCCCATCTTCCTACTCAACTCTGTGCCTCAAAATATATAAGGATTGAACGTTTTAAAGACAAGGCAAATTAGAGAGAAAGAAAGAAGGTTTCTGGGAGGCGCAGAGGTCTTATACGTGATACAAAAGGTTCTTCTTCCAGATATTAAGCACTGACCTTGTTAACAGTGCATTTCTGGAAAAGGTACCCTCTGATGAAGTAAAGGTTGCCTATTTACGTGCTATAAGTTACGTGTTTTGGCTTTAGAACCTTGTTGGAAAAAATCAATTAATGTTCATTCAGCTTTTGAACCCTGGCGTATTTGTTCAGTGTCGTATTCTGTGCCCCATTTGCTGCTACTTAATTGAAAATAAAAGGTGTACAGTGTGGTTTTTTTCTTTATTTACAGTCATACCCTGTACAGGCACCTAGTGGAAACTACATGATCCAGGGTGTTCACCAAGTCACCATTTCCCCAGGTTATAGCCTAGGACCTGATCAGATGGGGCAGTTGAGGTCTCTGCCTCAAAGTATAAACTCTTCTGGAGCAACTCAGCCAGCTCAAGCTGCGTATCTAAGGTATCGCTTCAGCAAACTGTTAAATCACCTTCTTGATAGTAATTTTACTGCTTTGTCTAGAGGTTGGGTGTTCTTGGGATATTTTCAATGGCAGGTAATACTGTTTGATCATTTTGAAAGCATGCAGATTGCTTTTGAACTAAGCAATATTCTTATTTGCAAATCTGCTTATCAGATAAATAGACATGAACTTGTCAGAATTAGATTTGGTTTTGTTTTGTTACAGCCCAGGACCGGATTCTGTGTTAAACCAGACGTACGTGAACCAGACCCCTGGCCTTCCGTCAGCTGCCAGCACAGCTGCTTACACCCAGCAGCAGATGGGAATGTCAGTGGATATGTCGGCGTACCAGAACAGTACATCCAGTTTGCCTCAAGGACCAGGTTATCCCGTGGCAGTTCCTGCTCATTCCGTTCTACAGCAACAAACAAATTACCACCAACAGCCTCTCCTTTAAAACCAAACCAGCTCATATTTCTGAATTAATGAATAAAGGTTGCCTGACCTAACGATTTCTATGAAAACCTGTCACGGATATCAAAATACATTTTCCTTTTAAATAACCCAACTTACTGCATTAGGGTGATGTGGAGTAAAAATATGCATCAGACCTGATTGTTAAGCATTTGCATAAAGATAGATTGAACTAGATTAGCTGATGGTTTAAAATAATTTCAGATTACTTTAAGCCCTTATTTCAGTGGTTTCAAGAAACACCACTTGCGAATCTTAAGTTAAAATATTGTCCAAAAATAATTTTCTTTTAAATGTGTTTCTAAAAACTTGAGGATGCTTAATCATTGTTATGCGTTGCTCTTGTTATGCGTTGCCTCTTCTGGTATCTCACTGTCCAGGTGGCTTTACGGAATCTCTGCCGATTTAGGCACCGCCTTCTCTCTGCGCTGCTGTAGCGAGCTGTATGTGATGCGCACTGCGTAATTGGAACAACTGCACGGGTTCAGCAGATGAGAGAGGGAAGAGAAAATGATTTGATATTGTGACAGCAAGGACCGTGTACCTACAGAAATGTGAGAAACGAGATTTTTACAGTGCTGCCTATTAGGTTTTGGGAAACTACAGAGACCTCCTGATGTGTTTCTCTTGAAGAAAACAGGTGGAGTTTTGTGTCTTTTGGCGGAGGTGGCACCGCAAGCACAGGTCTCCTTTGCGAGAGCAGGCGAGGGATGCTCCCAGCTGACTGTGTGGGCACTCTGTGGATACAAGGTGCTGAGCCAGAAACTTGTACAAAATCTCTTTTCTTTTCCTTTTTGGATGTATTTAGAAGTGAAGGAGTATTGTAGTTCCTTGTGGTAAAGGAGGGGCTCAAGAATGTTTGAAGCTTAAGACTGTGAGAATCTGCCTTGTTCCCTTTCCGATAGGGAGCTGAGTGGAACTTACGGGACCAGGAGGTTCTTGCCTCTCTTGGATTTCCTTTCTCTGCCACCATTTCCATGGCTAAATAAATGCCAATTACAGTCGGAGAAACTCTTTAACCATTTGGAAGAGGTGTGTTTAACGCACTATCTGTACAGGCAGAATACGGGTGCTTTGTGAGTGGGACTGTGCTCCTCATGTAATACAAAGAGTGGCTGCATATTGAAAACGACAGACGAGTCTTTAGAAAAGGAATTGCCTTGGAACCATGGAAGCGTAACATTTGGTGGCTAAGAAAAGAAATCTAAGAATTTCTTCCCTGATGCACTTTTTTAATGGGTGGGGTTTGTACAAGAGGAGCAGATGAGCTGAATTATCTTCCAGGAATGTGGGATTTCTTTATTTTATTGTTTCAGCCTCTGAAAAAAATCATTCTTCTATATACCTACTCACTTTAGCATAGTCATGTTTGTACCTATTTTAACAATTTTATGATGAGTAGTAGTTTTTGGATTGGGAAAATAGTGGAAGCAAATCACTGATAAAAACATCTTGATTAAATGCATGAAACTCCCAGATGTCTAAATAAGTATGTTTGGTGTATGTATTTTCTACCAAATGAGAACTATCAGATTGCAGACTGTTGTTGAGTAATAAAAACCACCCTTCACTCAGCGCCACCTCCACTTCTATTTAGTATCATGACCTTATTCATTTGCAGCCTCATGCTTATGCAATGAGGTATTCAGCACCTGCCCTTTAAATCTTTTTTTTTATTTAAATTTGTGCAATTGGAAGGAAGCTTTTGTCTTTCCTTTTGGCATGACTTTGTCTTTATCCTTCCCCTTGAAGTAGCTTAGTATAAATAACACCTGTTGCAATACTGAAGTATTTTGATAACTTGTTCCTTGCGTTCTTTAAGAAGAATAATGACTTTCAATGCTGCTGATGAAAATTCCTTTTGTTTGGAGATTATTTTTTTTGTAAGGGTTTACTTTGTTCCGAGTTGGTATGTAGTCAAGCTAAACCTTGCTATCGTTTCTATAGCTTCTCCATGTTGGATAGGAAATTGAGATTAAGGTAGGTATTTTTGTTGGATTCAAACTTTGATCCAGCAGAAATACAGAGTATCTTAAATTGAGAAGGCTAGACAGATGTGATTTGATTATGTTCAGTTAATTATTAAATATAAATAATGTATATACTCATTTGTCTGAGATTTTCTACACGGCTACATATATGCATACTCTTAAAGCCTGAAATTTTATAAAAGCAGGATTTGTCATTCTGTCATCTCTTATATTCCTAATTCTGTGATATGCAACTTGTAGATAGTGTAAAATAATTTAATTATTATTATAAAAATAGTGTATTTAGAGGGTTTTGGTGTTAATAGGATTGGTTTTTTTCTCTTCATACTTCTATACATTATCATATTTATTTTTAAGGCCTGATTGTAACTGAACATGCTGCCAAAGGATTTATCTAACTTCAGATTTCTACATTAGGTTTCTACCTACTGTTTTATATCAGGAATCAGCAGTAGATAACTTCTGCTTTTTCATAGAAACTCTTAATGGTTAACATAGAAATCTCTGCAACTTTATAATGAGAATTTTATTGTAATATGTTTGTTTCATGGGTGTTGAAAATATCAATACTAGAAAAATTTTCTTCTAGTGTGAGCTGGCAACCTATGATGTCTAAGTGAGAGTCAGCTGAAAGCAGCAATTGAATTTGTCTGTAATACCACCACGCAGAGACGTGTGCTGAGGAATTGTGGTCTTTCATACAGCCTTGATGTGACAAACGCATTGTCTGTTTAATTTGGTACTGAAATTACAATGTTAAAAAATCCAATTGTTTCTGTAACAAGTAAACGTTAAAAATAATGTTCTGTGTTCGTTTTACTTTAGGTTCTGTTCATAGGTGTTTGTGGACTTGTGGAACAGTGTAATTCTTTTGAAGGCTGTCCCTAAGAAAGGAGAGCTGAGGGGGACACGGCTGCAGCTGCAATCTCTTAAAGGAATTATTTTCTGATAGGAAGATATTGGTTTTTTCCTTATTTTAATCTATGCATCTTTTCTAAGAAATAATAGGCACTACTCTTGCTTACATTGAACACTGTGATGTGTCTGTTGAATGAATGAATAACTTTTTAGAATTTATGGTTCTTACCAGTTAAATTTTACGTGAAGCTGATTCAAACTGTTTTGAATTGGTGAAAACGAACAAGGAAGGAAAGGAAATAGGGCTGGGGCAGGTTCCGAGCTCTCACGGCTCTGCTCCCGTCACCGGCACTGTAACGTCTACTTACTGGTGCCCTGGCCAGCAACGGACGGCACGCCTGGACTCGGAATTGAGAACAAGGTTCTACTTCTGTTTTGTCAGGGGGTTAAGGTAAATGTGTACTGGTTAATAGATGTATCACGGTTCTTACAGAAAATTGTCTTAAAGAGTTTGCAGTATTAAGAAGAGGGGATCTGTTTTCTTGGGATATCCATTTGGCCTCCTGTCTGCAATACGTGTGCGTTGCCTTGTGTGAATAAAACAAAGTTTGTTTAACAGATGAGGGTGAAGAGTTTCTGTTTGCGACGTAGCGAAGTCCTTGCCAGGAAGGTGAGGCAGAAGCCCCGTGAGCCGTGTGAGCGTCCCTGCTGCAGCCCTCCCCTGCTCCCCCGCGGGAGCCCACCCTGGGCTCGCACACCCGTGAGCTCGGCCACCAGCCCCGTGGACTCCAGCTCCTCCTGTTCCTGCAGGCCGTCGGCACAGCCGGCGCTCTGCTCCGGGATTTCACAGCTGTGCTGCGCCTCACCTCTGCTGACGAGCTCTTCTAAACGGGGAGCAGCGCCCCATTGCCCCAAGTGCCTGTGTGCTCGGCTCAGTGGGTTAGAGAGAGAATATAACCAGCTGTTAACTGTTGGGGAATTGAAGAGAATAACCTTACATTAAATTACAAATGATGAGGTGTTTATATAGAAAGCGAATATACTCTTTAAATTTGGTTGTATTAAGCTTCTTCAGTAAGAGCTATGAGTGCTTATGGTTTCTTACAGGTTTTCACAAAGATTCTAAACAAATTACCCAGAGATTTATTGCTGATCCAAAATAAGAAGAAATCCTTGTGCTTTAAAGATACCTTCTGTTAATGCTGTGAATGGACACCAAAAAGAAATGTGTGCACGGAGTCTAATCTACCTGAGGGCAGCTCCATTAATGGTTATTTAGACATAAATCACTGGAGTTTGTCATTTATTTATAGCCCTTTCGAGTTACTGACCCCAGCGGGCTGATTTCAAGTCACTTCAGGCTGCAAACCTAAATCTTACAAAGCCCTTACAAAGCCAAGCGTCTGCTGAATTACTGGCAAATGCTTCTTGGTTTTTCATTTTGAATCTCAACCTAAACATTACTATGTCTTGTTAAAGCGAGACAGTGATGTTTTAGGTTTCTGGATGGTGTTTTTACTTGGGAACCACCACATACTCAGTTGCACTAAGATTAACGTTTAAAGAAAAGTATCCTTCCTAGTACCAATTTAATGATTAAACTGAATTTAAAAATAATCTAATTTAGACTACAGCATTCATGACCCACATTCATCTTTGACAAAGAAACGAGGCTGCCTAATTTCATCCAAGGAATTAAAAAAATTGTCAGTTTGTGTCTACGGCGAGAGAGAAAGAAATGTTTGCTGGGATTTGTGTGTGTGTGTGTGTGTGTGTGTGTGTGTGTGTGTGTTCAGAGCTTTCTTGTGTAAAAGTGAGATGGATTCAAAGACGCACACGTTTCTGCTCTTACTCATGTCAGTGGGAGGTGCAATGTGCCTGCAGTTACAGCACAGGAGTGGGAAGCAGGAAATCCAGGTCCTGCTTCCAATTCTTCCCCAGATCTCCCCTTTCACTTCAAACAAATCACTTCATCTCCTGATTTCTCTCTTTTTTTTTTTTTTCCTCCCCTCCATACCCTGGAAATCGAGGCACTCTTTGTGTCCAGTAGTTGATGCAAATACAGGCTCATAATACCCGGAAGCATTGGGTGGTGCTGGGGTTTAAGTAGTCACGGCACTTGTGGTTCAATTTCAGCTTGAGGAGGTTAAACTGGGCTCAGGGGCCGGTACTTGCCCAAGACATCTCCAGTTGGGCAAGGTCCCATGTGGGATGAAGCAGGAGCATCCTGCGTGGGATGCAGCGAGCCAGGATGGGGAACGAGGGTCACTGGTGCACCTCAGGGGAGGGGATTCTGCCCCTGTGCCTTGCTCTGGGGAGACCCCCCTGCGGTGCTGCCTCCAGCGCTGGGGCACCAACAGCAGAAGGACACGGAGCTGTTGGAGTGGGGCCAGAGGAGGCCCCGGAGATGCTGGGAGGGCTGGAGCCCCTCTGCTGTGGGGACAGGCTGAGAGAGCTGGGGGGGTTCAGCCTGGAGAAGAGAAGGCTCCGGGGAGACCTTCCAGCCCCTTCCAGGCCCTAAAGGGGCTCCAGGAAAGCTGGGGAGGGACTCTGGAGCAGGGAGGGGAGCCATGGGACGAGGGGGAAGGGTTTTACACTGACAGAGGGGAGATTGAGATGAGATCTGGGGAAGAAATTGTTTGCTGTGAGGGGGGTGAGCCCCTGGCCCAGGTTGCCCAGAGAAGCTGTGGCTGCCCCATCCCTGGAGGGGTTCAAGGCCAGGTTGGACGGGGCTCGGAGCAACCTGGGCTGGTGGGAGGTGTCCCTGCCGTTCTGTGGTTTCACAGGGATGGCCCGGCCGTGGCGGGGGGACCACGGCTGGGTTCGCCCCGTTTTCCCCGGGCCGGGCCGCCCGCGAGGCGGCGTCCACGCGTGTCCCGGCCCCGCCCCGCCCCGCCCTCAGCCTCCCCTCAGCGCGGCGGCGGCGGCGGCGGCTGAGGAGAAACCGCCGATCCTTGGCCGCCATGGCCGCGGTGGGTGCCGGCCCCGGGGGACGGAGGGGCTGGGAGGGTGGGAGAGGTGGTGGCGGCGGCGGCGGTGGCGGTGACACGACCTTGATGTCTTGTCCCCCCCCGGGGCAGGTGACGAGGGGCACGGCGACGCGGCGCAGCCGGCTGAAGCGCTCGGATGGCAGCACCACCTCCACCAGCTTCATCCTGCGGCAGGTGAGGGGCGGGGTGGGGGAGAAGTTAACCTTTTCGTGAAGCCCCTTTTGGCTGATTTTTAATAAAAGATCGCGGTTTTTTGGGGGGGAATTTTCCGTGCCGGGGCCCCGCGCAGGGCACCTCACAAGTTGTGGTGGCTGCTCGTCCCCTCAGCGCCTGGAGCCGGCGAGTTTGGGGACAAGGCAGAGCTGGGCTTGAAACTATAAACCCAGAGAGCCCCAGAATTTGTAAAGGGCCTAAAAAAACCCACCTGAAGTCATAATTTATTCTAATTCTGGCATCGTGATTGCCGTCGGTCCCCGAAGGCAGTTATATATTGTTCTGATTTTCTCTTTATTCCCTGTAACGCTGAGGGCAAGACACTTTTCTTAAAGAATGGAACCTGAGATTTTCACAGAGCTTCTGGCTCAAAGAGCTGGGTGTCTCCGAAAAAAAAAAAAAAGAGACACTTGCAAAGGTGTCAAGAGCACTGGCATCTCGGTTTGGGGCTTCGGGCTCGTCGGTGCTAATTATACAGCAGCCCTGCTTCCCCTGGCGCCACCGGAGTGGTGTGAGCGATCTAGATGAAACCTCCTGCGGATACGGATCGTTACCCTTTCCTTCGCCGTTCCCGGTCTCACGCTCTCGCCCGCTGGCTCTCCCTGGGTGAAATAGAGGCGAACATCCCGAGCCTCACCGAAGCATCACTTTCTCTCCTGAAGGATGCTGCTTAGAGTGAATATTATTTATTTCCTTCAAAAGTAAAGGAGGTAGAATGTTTCTTGGAGCTCGAACCTGTGTCCCACACCCCCCCCGCATCCCTTGGTGACTTCAGTAGAAATTTAAGGAAGCGTGAGGAAGGCAGAATTGGGCCCTTGACAAATTCGGGGACACTTGTCATGCGTGGAAGCATATTTTGCTCAGGATGTGGAAGTTGTGAGGCTGGTCTGGCAGAGAAAGAGATTTAGGTAGTCCGGGGAAGTTTTGTTTTGCTTTGCGGTGTGTCCTCGTCACTGATCCAGCCCGGAGCGGAACCGCAGTGGTGTTGGGCTATCAGTCCCCGTTTCCAGCACCAGCAGAATGAGATGGGAGTGTCACAGTAAGAATTTGATGTTTAATGGGATCTCAGCCATGTAAATTAGAGTTGGAACAAGGATAGATAAATATAAAGGTAGTTTTAGCCTGTGTTGGTCTGTTGTAGTGGTTGAGGAGATGCTGCAGGTGGCTGTGGGCCCTTCTTGGAGATATGCTGGAGAATCTTCCAGCTTGTCAGACGCGTTGTTTCAAGAGGTGGACTTTGTGCTGTGCTCACACGGAAACCAAGGGCTTGTGATTTAGGCAAACGGAGGGTAATCGGCGTCATCGGAGCACTTGGTGTCTGAGGGAGTGAGGATGTGACCTGGGATTTTGAACACCTCGCACGAGGGAGCGCTCGCCCCAGCGCCCGGGGAAAGCTGCTGCGGGTGTGGAAGAGCCTGGCTCCTCAAGCCGACGTGCTGGGCGTCGCAGCTGAATTCCAGGGACGGCATTGCACACCTCATGCCTGTGCAAAACGCGCTGGGGCCTTTCCTGCGCTTTGCACTTCTTTTATGTCCCATGTCTTGGGACATGGCGTGCTCCGCGGGTGCTTCAACATCTGTTTGTCTGCTGTCTTCTTTGGGAAGATGGGGAGACTCGCTTTTACTTCTGACCCCCGCTCAAGGGCTTTACATTAGGTAACACATTTGAGGGGTGCTGCCAAATCGGTCCATATCAGAACCTGCTTATCCCAAACGAGAAGGGAGCAGACACATTGCTCACTTTCTGGGATGACTACCTTAGCAACTTTTCAACAGGCAAGTGCAGTAGCTGTCGCCATGAGACGGGCGAGAAGATTTCATTTGAGTTGTGTGAGCTGAGTGACCAAACCACCTCCGGGATTGCCTGCCCCTCGCTGGGGGAGAGCGCGGTGGGGCTGAGCTGGAGACGTGCCAGCATGAGGGTCTCGCTGCTCCTTCATGTGGGCTTCATGGAGGTTCCTCATCATGGGACGATTCTGCCCCTCAGGACAATGTTTCCTTTGCACAATGGTGCTTCTGCTGCCCCTTTAGTGCTTGAATGAGACTGTTTTCTCAGCCTTTGTGCTTAGTGGTTTTTCTTTGAGAACGGGGGATTTTGGCTCCGCAGATGCAGAGCAGTCCCAGCTGCCCAGCGTTGCTGTCCTCTCCCCCCACTGTGGAGTTTTCCCTAACAGCAATCAGGCTTTAGAAGCATACATGTAAAAAAAAAAGTCCTAAAAGCAGGAATTAAATTCAAGTAACATTGTGGTGGTTGTAGATATAATTTAAAAAAAATATAAATTCTGTCAGTAAGATTTGCAATGAATGTCCCAAAAGAGTTTTAGTCTTTTGTAGATCTTCTATGCATTAGGAATTGTGCACCAGCTTCTTGCCCAAGTCCAAAATACCAATGGAAATTGTTTTCTTGGTTTCCTTTTGTGTCAGAAGAGGCACAGGTCCCCAAGACTTGAACTCTTTCCTTGACTTTTCATTATGTTGCACTTAATTTTTGGTTTCAATCCATTGGCCAATCTAATTTAGTAAGGGAATAATGTTTGGACGGGCTTTTGAATTTGCATTTTTGTCAATCCCATGTGGTGATAAGCAAAGGCGGTTCATGGTGCCGAGTCCCATGCGTGTGTCAGCAAGGGCAGAGCTCCCGATTCCAGCGTCACCGGCGTGGGAAGCTGGCAGGGCCCCTAATTGCCTCTTGCTGTGGGAAATGCTGCACTGGAAGACACGGATGGAGTGATGTGCAAGCAGGAACAGGTAGGTATGTGCTGAAAATCATTGGACTGGTATAAAAAAAGCCTAAGACCTAGCCAGTGAGCAAGATCACTTGTGTCCCGGAGTGACCTCAGGTGCAGGAGGTTCCCAGGTTGTTGGATGGGCACCTCTATCTCCAGTGGCATGGCCACGGTTGCGAGTAAACCTGGCGCTGAAGCTGTTAAGTGTGATATTTGAGCAAGGAATGGGTGTACAAAATTGTTCCTCTTACGTGGCAGGTGCTGCTCAATTATATTTAAGAACCCCCTTAAGGGACAGAAGTCAATTATAAGACAATAAGTAGGTCAGATGAAAACATATGCTTATAAATTTGAAAAATACTTTAATAATAATTTATTGTTGTTTTCTTCTGGAAGATTTTATGTTTCCATCACTTATTGTGACATGGTGTGACTTGTGAGTAAATGCAGGTTTTTTTTCCTTTGACTTCTGGTAGCACCAGTTTTATTGCCTGTGAATTTTTTTTTTTTTAAATGGAATTTATTTCACTGAGAAAAGCTAAGTGACCTATGAAGAGCAGCAACAGTCACCCAGGGGTTGTATTAGAGCATCGCTTCTTGTCAAAAGAAAGTGCCATGGTGGCCGCTCTTTAACTGTGGTGCTGGAGGTGGAGGTTCAGCCTCCCTTCTTCCTCCTCCTCCTCCTCGCTCCTCAACTGGGCCGGGTGTCTCCCCACGGCGGTGCCCGTCTGCCTGCTCTGACCAGGGGTACATGAAGTGTTTACACATTTTCCGTTTTGTTACCCAAACTGCAGCCCTCAGTGCAGGTGTAACTGAACCTCTCCTTATTCTAGATCTCCCTTTGGCATGCCCTTCCTCACTTAAAAAATGTTTTGTGCAGTTAACTTTCTTGAGGTGGTCTGTGTTGAAGAGGTGTCAAGTAGCTCTGCTTCTGAAGGTGTAACCAGAACTGAAGCCTGGTGGTGGACTGGTGGTTTGGTCCCCAACGGGGCTGGTACTTGCCTGCTCGCGTGCTGCATTGCCTCGCTGTATGACCTTACCATAACTTACGTGCTTGAAGTGAAATACAGGGTTATCTGCTCTTTGAAATTGGCAGGGCCTTGTAATATAATCTTACTGAAACACTCATAGGGATCGGTGGAAATTCTTTCTGGCTCATGCCAGAGACTTCAGGTAAAGCCACCGAGTGTGCCTGTTCAGTCCGAGCACATTTAGCTTTACATAAAATCATATTTAGACATGCATTTTAGTTCTGGAAGTTTTTTGCTGCTTATGCTTAGGGATAGCTAAAGTTAATTTTCTTTTAAAACATAGTTACACCGAGCGTTGCATCTTTTGCAACGTTTGTGCTTCCCCCTTTTAAATATCATTTTTCCCACGTAACATTGAGAGGAAAAGAAAACCAGCATTTTCTGTTATTAGACAGCTCTCAAGCTGTAGCAACCTTTTAAAAAAGTTAATGATCTTGTGACCAGAAAAAAGTAAAAATCTTTCAAGAGTTTTGTTGCCTTGTTTTCAGTTGAGGTTTTCTGTGTGTGTGGAGATGGGATTGTGGTGTCCTTCCCATAGGACTGAGCGCTGGACTCTAGCTGGATATTGGCATCTACATTCAGATATCTTCTTGGTTAGTCAAGCAAAAATAGTTGTAGGTCAGATTTGGGAAGCTTTAAGGGTGTCTGAATTTTCTTTGTTGTCATTTATAAAGTCATTCCTGACTTTATTTATTCATTCCTTTCCCTCGGCACACAGCACACCGAGCTGCCCCGTGTCCCCCTCAGGTGTGACTTTACAGATGTGAAGCAGACAAGGTTGCTCATCAGCTCTGGCAGATGTTAGCTTAATTACGTACACCAACGTTTTCAAGAGCAATGCATGGCCTGAAGTACAAGTTTGAGTTTTGAAGTTGACGTTATTTGCTGACTGTCTTGTAAATTAGGGGGAATCAACATTTGGTCTTTGCTCTCAGCAATGTAGGTAGGCAGCTTCAGGGACCATTTCTTAACAAACTTTTTAATGTGCACTTGATTTCTTCCTTCAGTTCTGCATTTTTTTGTCTTAAAATAATTTTCCCCATAATGAAATGAGACCTCAGTTGATGCTCTTGAGATTTTGGTCTTTGGTAATACAGGCTTTCTGGTATGTAGGAGGTGGATGATGCTGAGTGGTGTGGTCCGTTCCAACCTAGGTGTGCAGTGAACCAGGCATTGCTCAAAATCAAATGCTGATTAGACTGATAAAATACATATCTGCAAAGGAGCAGATTAGAATTTCAGTAATTTACCAGGATGAGCTCAATTCTACAATGAGTCATTAATTTCTAAAATATAACTTGCTGTCATAGAATATGATTATTCCTTAGACACAGGACTGGATCGTTACTTTTCTCTATACAGCATTCAGAAACTGTTAAAGCATTTGACAGGTGAATAAAAGATTCAACCCTTTTTTCAAAGAACATAAGCCTTGTCTGCACAGCAGAGTGACATTGTTTTAACTCACATTTGTTCTTAAATCGATGTAGTTAACTAATACAACAGTTGCTTCTTTCAAGTTAAACCATACTTAAGACTAGATTACTTCGATTTAACCTAAATATGTAGATTTAAAATAAGGCAAAGTAAGGTATGCTTGAACTGAAATTTCCACGGAGCATCTTGCTCTGGTACCCCAACAACTATTTGACTTCAAGGCTGGTTTGCAGTTTTCTCTTGTGTACAGCACCACAGAGTAAGTTTACAAAAGGTCCTATGAGCTTCAAGAGAAATCGGTGTTTTCTATTGATGTCATTATGGCCTGAATTTCATAGGGGCTGTACCTGGGTCCTGAACAGTTGGCATTGGGGTGATCTGACCCACCATGGCTGGATTTGCCTGCGATGGGATGGAGAGATTTCACGGAGTTGTCTCCTGCCAGCTGGAGAGAGATCGTCCGACTGATGGGTCCAGCTAGGTTTGGAAGAGAAGGTCTGTTGTGACCCTTGGTGAGGCTCGTAATGACAACTGTGATTAGGAAAAATACTGAAATGATGAAGGCTGTGAAATAAAACAACGCTTTGTTACCACTGATGGAGGGTGCTATATCTGAGCAGCTTCTAACCAGCTCACCGGTGCTGACGACTCTTAGATGACATCTCTCCGCTCCATAACTTCCTCCGGGATGCTGCCTATGCGGATTAAGTCAGAATCACAGAATATGGAGCTGATAGCTTTTCCAGAGTTGTCTTCTGATACAGCTTGAGAGGCTAATGGACTTGGAGTGTGTCCCCCGTTCCTGGCTTCCCTGTTGGTAACAACTGGTGGCATGTGGCTGTCACACCTACGTGTGCACATCTGCCTTCCTGAAAGCTGCCGTGTCCTATCTAATGGTCTTGCTGTGATCCCAGGTACCCCAAAATCCTGCCTTGCTTGGGTTTCTGCTTGCATGGTTGGGAGGAAGAGGTGGTGGGTGGGGGACAAGCTTCACAAGGTTGAAATAACAGTAGAAGGCAACTTAAAGGGATTTTTTTTGTTATAAAACAGGATAGGAAAGTTGGCTTCTCTCCTTAATTCTGCCATCACTTCATCTGACCATGGAGAAGCCAGCAGACTTCTGCGAGTTTCGTTTCTTCATTTGGAAAGCGAGTGTAGCTGTGTATCTCTGTGTCACTGGGAGGCTTAATTGAATGTTTCTTAATGTACTAATTGAATCTCAAATTGTGTTCCCACTTAGTGTTCTGTTAGAAACGGAAAAAGATTTTTTTTGTGTGTGTCTGTTTGCAAGCAAATAACAATCATGATTGCATTTAAATAAAAAAAAAAATCACCCGGTTATTTTTTTGGTTTTGTTTGGAGCCATCTATCAACCTTTTAGGCAGGTTCACTGGGCTATGTTCATAATAAGCTGTTGTCCTCACCGCTCCGTGAGTGTGGCCAGGGCAGCACGTGGAAGAGGAACATGATTCATCTCCTCAGTGTGCCCGTGCTCGTAGCGCTGCAATCTCTGCTGGTGCATCCTGGTGCACAATAACAGCTAATAAGATTATCAGAAATCTGGTAGGTGACAGCTAACTAAATTATCAGGCTCCCTTACGTGTATTTGATGGACTCGTTGACGCGGATTCATAAAAGTCTGAGCCTTCGAAATTCTTGCTTTAAAAATTTTATGTCCTATTCTTCAGCAGATGTGCTGACCGGCTTATTGTCTCCATGGTAACAAGGTTTCGTTTTTAAAATAGCCTAAAGTCACAAAAGAGAAGTCAGATATTAATAGTATAAGCAGCGTAGGTATGAATAAAAAATAGGATTTGGCTATTCCTCATCCAGAATTTCTCGTATTTGGGAGTTGTCTGTCTCTTTGTACATGCTGTGGGTGTTTGTTTAAATGTACTTTTCTAGTGTGACCTGTAAAATTACTTCTCTTTATTCATGCAGTGTTATTACCGTGAAATATTTACATGATTACAGTAACAGAATACTAGCATAATACCAAATGCATAATATTTAATAGGTAACCATTAAAAAAATCTTTACAGACATGCACAGCATATGACAGTATAAATGCAAGGTGCTGTTACTGTCTCAGTAATGGGGAAACTGGAGGCAAAAGTGCTGTGTGACTCTACAAACCCTGTGTTAAAGCCGGGGCTCGAGCGCCCTGGGCAGCTCCATTCCCACCTCCCATCGCCCACCACCTTCTGACAGTCTCACCGGTATTTTTTTTTTGCCCCCGATATTTTTGCTGTACGGTAACAGAATGTGCAGAACTCCAGTTGTGTGATTATAGTGTAATGCCACGCGCTTGAGCCACTTTGGCAGATTTTGGGAGCTCAAGCCATGCCCAGGCTCTGCCTGTGCTTGCTGTCATGTAGTTTCTATGGACACCGATGGTTTGTGTCAAATGCAATCTCGATGCGATTGTCTGTGCTGAATATGGAGGAAGCAGAGATGATTACATGGGACTCCAAACCTGTATTTGCTAAAATATGTTCTGTTGCTTTGAAAAGAATAGGGTAGAGACAGAAATAGCATTTTCCTAAAATCCTTAGGTCTTGGGTGACCTGCAGAGTTGGAGAAAATAGCTTCTTAACTCCTTTCTGTTGGTTTCAGGGTTATATTGGAAAGCCTGACGTGTATAATCTTCAAAATTCTGCTTTAAAATAATAAAGCAGAGCTCTAGCAAAATAAAATTCAGATGGGAACTTCTTCAGCCACTTGGGATGTTAAAAAGGTCTCCCATTAAAGACAGTTTTTGGCTAACAGTCGACGCAATAGAAACAATCAGAAGGTAATTTTGATAATCAATGTCACATGACAATTGAGAAAAGATGTCAAAAACGTGTTTAGAGAGTCTGAATAACAACATATCTCTTGTCTGTTGTATTAATTTTTGGCTGCTTGTAATGAGGTCTCCAGCTGTCCTTGGTGCTTTGGGGCAAAGTAATAGCACTCGTGTGCCTTCCCTTATCCCTCTAATCAGAACTGGAAGCTTTCTTAAAACATGGGGAGGAAGGATGGAGATGCCTTCCTGCCCCCATTCTCTGCCTTGCAAGTCATCTGTGATGTGTACAAATAAAGTGTGTTTTTCCCACTAACCGACTTTGTGACCTTTCCCAAACTGCATGGCTTGTAAAAGGGAGCTGTTGCTGTACGGCTGTCGGGAGTTTCAGTGTCGGCACTCCCAGGGGTACCTTGTTGTACGAGAGTGGTCCTACACCAACCTCTGGGGTTTCTGCTTTTTGCAAAGCGACTTGCACATGTCTTTTTGTGAGATCTGGGATATAGCGTGTTAAATGCTTGAAGGTAGTAGGGTAAAAATACATTACTAGTTACATTTCAGTCACAATCCCTCTTAATAATAAACCCTCTTTGCACTCTGTTTCCTTGGCACTTTTTACGATGAGCATCACTGGTTTTGGGAAAACCTTTTTTTGTTCTCAATAAGAGATTTAATGTCCTTAAGTAAGAGTCAGTTTTGAATACTGGATTCTGATGGCTTTGTGTTGCTTGCGTCTGGGTTATGATACCTTTTCTTGTGCAGAAGAAGCAATGTTCTAGTTGTAATCTTCATTTGGTTTTACTTGTATTCTGTTTCTTCTATCATTTGTATTTTTATGACGGTCATTCTGCAGACTGGTGGTTTCAGTGCTTAACTAGTGACTCTTTCCCCCCGTTTATATAATATATCATTTTTCCACTTACACATACAGACAGCAGGAACTGTCCCTGTGTCTCAATATTTCTTTAGGTTAATGCACTTAATGCGTTTTGATATCCCTTGCAAAATTTGATAACCTGATTCAGATAATGTAGTAAAATGCTACAGGTCAGAATTTTGAAAACACCTTTTCAAAACACTTGTTTCTTTGAAAGTCAAGATAATCCTTTTACTGGGATAATCTGGTAGCTTCTACCCAGTGATATGCCATTAATTTTGCACATTTCACCTGTGGAAATGTTTCCAGTGGTTTATTCTCTGTGAGGAAGAAGCAGCAGTGCAGTGAGGCAGCGAGCTACACGTGGGCAGCTCTGTAATCAAATTCCCATCGGAATTTAATAGTAGATTCTCTTTGTGTAATGCATACAAAAACTAGTTAGCTGTTTTTATAAGCATTTCAGGAAGAAAACGCATCTTTGGGGTTTTCTGTGTTGCCTTAAGCTTACACCCTAATGGCTGTTTTAGAGACATTCATGGTATTGCTGACTGTGTGGCCCTTTGGTTTTGTTTCTTGAGCTTTCTGTGAAGAGCTGCTCTCACACTGCTCGTTGGGTGGGAATACATCGGGTCTTGTGAACTGAAAACAAGCTTGTACCTGAATTATCATGGGCAGGAGAAACTTGTAAGGGCGCTCATCTGGATGGTGAAAGAGGAGGTGACACTTCTGGTGTGGTTTTGGGAAGCCAGGCTCTTTCATGGTGCGCTCTGCAGTAGTTGGATGCAACAGGCAGGAGTCACTTGCCTCAGTTCTGGTGTCTCATCCCACTCGGGACATCCCAGACTGGGAGCATCCAAGGACAGCATGCTGTGGCAGGTAGAAGGTAGGATCTGGGCAACTGTGGAAGACCATCACCCTGCTGCAGCCCCATGGGATTTGCTTGGTCATCTGAAACAACCTTAGACACCTGAGTGTAAGCAGGAGAATCCCATCCAGCATGTTACGTAAGAAAACCTAAATTAAGCTCCTCACTTGTGACTTCAGTAAGCCTTGATAATTACAGGGTTACATGTCTCTTTCCGAAGGTAAAGGTGGATTACTTTATGATTTTGCAACCAAATTATACCTTTGATTTGGATTTTGCCTGCCCAGATTCTTGTGGTGAGGTATATTCTTCACTTCCCACCTTATGGGTTCAGTGGTATCTTGTCCTGTACAAGACCTTGGTGACAACATGCACATCATAGATACGTGTCCTACTCCAATTTTTGTGAAGTGTTTTTTGAGCCTTTTATGACAAAGGCACTATGTACCTGGAAGTTCATGAGTGGAAACTTTGTACTGGGAATTAACTGAAATGAAGTTCTGCTGGAATTAGGCTGCCAGTTCTGCTAAAGCATCTATGTTTGTTATGGCCATTTTTGTGCTTGTGATTAGGAATGAAGGACGTATCTATAAATAATGCAAAAGCAAAGGGGTTATACCTTGAAATGGAGATCCCTTTTCCATGCCTCCCCCAATTATTATGACAGGTCAGATATTCTGAGCCCTTCTGGTGGCAGATTCCCCATGGCTGGCCCGGTCATAGACATTGAGCCACAAAAGGGATGGTTTCTTCTTAAATACAGAAGATGTGGAGAACTGAAAAGAGATCTCATCCAAACTCAGTTCTTTCTGTAGACTGGTAGGCCTAATCTGCTGTGCCTGGAGGGGCGTTCATTCCTTGGGTGACCTCTTAGCAATTGAAACTGATTTTCCCATTAGGAGAAATTTCATAAGCTAGTAGATTTTTGTTTGTTTGTTTGTTTTTTCTTCTCTCCTTTATTCGTCTTAGAGTGATAAAAATGACCTCAGCATCAGGCACTTCTTAGGGCTTAATGAGCAGTTGGGGTTAATGTCCCAGGATATATTAAACATCCAGCCAGTCATTAATCTTCAAAGTGCCTGGTGGCAGTTATGGCTTAAATATTCTGCCCCTGTTTTGGCTTTAATCATCTTGGGCCATTAGGAGCATCTTTGCCTCCCTCTCCCCCCTCCCCACAAGTTGGGGTCATGGGGAGAAAACATCCCTCCCGCGGGGCGGTAATGTGAGCTGCTCTGCCATGCTGGCTGTGGACGTATGAAATGTGTGACCTGGGGGTGTTAGACGGGAGAGCTGCTAGTGGCAGTGCTGGGTGGCAACAGTAATGAAACTTATCTTCACGTTTCTGCAGACTGTGATAGCAGGAGAGGGAATCCAGGACTGCCGAATGTAACCCACTTCCTTAGAGAAGAAGGTCAGGTCGGAGATGCAGAGAAATGAAGAATGAGATGGGGTTAAAAGCCATCAGGAAGGTGAAAGAGGAGGATGAGCCAGGGATGCAGTTACAGGACAGGTTTAAAGCTGGGTAGGAAGGATGTTGGTGAGGTGAAGGGAGGATTGAGGCAATTTGGAAGTGAGATTCTGGAGGTATGGGTAAATGGGCATTGCCATGTGCCACAACAGACCTTTGCATGATGCTTTTCTTCCTGCCACGTTCACCCTTTTTTCTAAACTAATATCCTCCTCCTGATGTTTCGCCTCCCATCGCTTAGTTGCTGTCCATGGCTTTCACCACAGTGTTCCTGTGCTGCCTCCTGCAGCTCACTGCCCTGTTTCTCATCTCTGTCCTCTTCCAACTCCGCTGTTGCCATTCCCGTCCTCTTCCGAAACCTCCCTCTGGTCACTCGCCTAGGCTTGTCTGTCTTCTTTCTCACCCCAGGTGCCTCTCGTTCCTCCATGCTGAATTTCAGCAGCTGCCTTGTTACCCAGTTTTGTTCAAGACAAAAAGAGCAAGAAGAAGGGATATCACAAATTTTTACTTAAGTAACTATTTAAATTTGACTGTGGATGCTATGTGGGATTTTTTTTGTTTGCTTTTTTCCTGGGAATGTTATTTTCTCATCTCACATTCTGTTTGCCACATCTTGTATTTCTCTCATAAAACTGACAGTGGACTCAGCATGTTGTGACGCTCGCTCCCTGGCTAATGAGAGCTACCCAGTATACAGAGTGCCAGCCATCAAATTAGCAAAAAACCAAAACACAAAAATCCACAAAATTCCCAACAAAAACCAGGGACAGAGGAAGAAGGTGAGAGGAAGTAGAAAAAGGGGGAAAAGGAGAAACTGAGAAAGAAGAGGTGGAATATATCTCTAGCTGGTTTGCAGAACAAAGAGTATATGAACTAATAACGTTAGTAGTGGCTTGCCAAAATGGGTGGCTCTTGTATAACTCTCATCTTCTATGACTTTATTCACCCCGGCTCATATGTATTCTAGAAGAAACATTTTCCCTTTTCCTTTAGGGGGCAGCTAGACGTGTCCTAGCTACGCTAGCTGGTCCTATAGCACGTTCCTCCGTTTTCATCCCTTTTCATCTCCACTCAGCCAAGAATAAGATTCCTTATTTACCACAGAAAGAAACATTATGAAACAAAATAAAGATGTAATAACTCTTACAAAGTTATTGCAATAATCCTAGAGTCCTGGCCTGTTCAGCTGTATGCTGTCCTGGCACAGTCCTGGCACGAAGGATCCAAGGGTGAGCTGCATGACTTGCATTAGGCTGTATGGCAGAATGGTAAGATGCAGAAGGAGATGAAAGACAACTAAAACAACTGTTGCTCTTTGTATTACTCTTTTTGCAATTATTTTTTTTTAAAGTGAAAGTGTGAATTACCAATCTTAATGTTGAACCCCCAAACACCAACCTCAAGGAGGGGAGACTGATTAGAAAAGGGTGCTTTAGTCTTAGCCATATTCAGTCGTCATGGGATAGACAGTGTTTACTGTCAAACAGATGATTTTCAGAGCCCAAAAGTACATTAAAAAAAAAAGAAAAAAAAAATGATGTAAGCATTGCCGAGCAGAGCACACCCATCTGTTTGGCTGAATATCCAAACCCTCCTGCTTATGATTTTTATAATGAACTTGCTTCTCATGGTAAATGCTGAAATTTACGTTGGCTGATTTTGTCTTCCGAAGAACAGAATGAAGAGTGGCATGCACACTGTGTGTCCCTGCTGTGCAGTGTGCCTCCTTCATCCTCATCTGTTCCTGTTCGTTTCTAATGCGCTGCCCTCTTGTCAGATGTGCTGGTACAAATGTATTACTGATGTCCCCAGTGGATCTCTTGGTGCGAGCTTTGTACTTCTTATTAGTGCCAATCTGTTGCCCAGCTTCTTGTTGATCAAGTGGAACACAGTTAGTTTTCTCTTCTCCCCATCTTTGCTTAGAGGAAGGACTGGTGGACTCAACAGAGGCCGCGATGCTTGTATTGCATGGCAAAGGCTGTACATTTTTCACTCTGTTCAGTCAACTGGGTAATTGGTCATAATGCAGCTTTTATTTTATGTGTCAGATTCGTGTGGGTTTTTACCCTTGTTCGAAGGAAAGGTGTTTTATTTATTCATTTAATGCACGTAAGGATTTCTCTGCTTTAGACCGTTAACAAGTAATTGAGCAGCTTACATCCCTCCATGACAAATCTCCTGGTACTTTAAAATTCTGCATAATCTTGTCCTTTTGGTCCTCCCTGAGATTAGTGCTGGTGATTTAGAAAGAATTCTGTATTCTGTTGTTAACTGTGGTGACTGAAAATGAGATAACTGTGAAAAGTCACCACACAGCAAACCCCTTACCAGAAAATGGTGCCTTTTCCAGTTCTCTGGACCACACGTATGTGTCAGATATGCAACTGCTTCACCTGTAAATACTTCACCTTCCTTTTTGCAGATGACTCTGTTTTCTGTGATCATTAAATGAGAGGTTACCACTTACATGCAGGAAAAACAGAAGTGTGATGAATTACAAGCCGGTGTAATTTATGCAGAAGCAGTGTGGGGGAAATTGCAGCCCACTCTTGTTCCACATAAATTATGCATGTACCTCCTTGAAAATAGCTACAGAGGGTGTTCAGATTTTTTTGGCTAATGAATCATGCCCTAAATTTCTACAGTACATACATTGACTCAAATGTCTCCCTTTTGCCCCACCTTTATTTTTAGATCATCTGTAAACTTTTGCTGAACGTGCGGTTCCGGATGTTTCTTTATTTTCCTTACAACAGACCTGTTCTTTAAAGACCGTTTTGAAAAGGGGCTCCTAAATTTACTACTTCTCCCAGAGCCCTCCCACGTGAGAGCTACATCTTATGCTTTGGAGATCTCTGAAGAGATCCCTTGGCTGTTGTAGTAAGGATATATGTGAATAAATGTGCACTTATGAAGACGCAGCCTGCTCTTGGGTGCAGTCATCTCCCTGCAAACCGTGGCTGTAGACTTCTTCGGAGCTGTAGCTTTCTCTGCTGGGTCATAGCCAACACAAAACCTTTGAACCTGAGCACAGAAATAAAGAAGTTGCAAACAATTCATGAAGAAAGCAGAGTATGATGCTGTCCACTATATAATATTTGCTTGGCACAATATATAAATATAATATTTATTTGGCTATAAGCTAGTGAAGGTTGGGGATGGTTAGAGGAACGCTGCACACAGCCCTAGCCACTTAGCCATGAGTAGTAACTGGGGAGCAGCAGGGTGGTGGTCAGGTCTTCTCCTCCACCTCAGGAGCAGTTGCAAAGCTGGAGCTCCCTCTATGAGACGGCAGCAGTAAGAGCACCAACCGGCAAGAAGCAGTTTTTTGAGAAGTGCTTTGAGGAGGATTTGGAAGGTGAAGAATGGTTGTTTGGAACATGAGAAGATGGAACAGCTTTGGACCTAAAATCGGCTTGCTACAAGGATACAGAATGTTACGGAGAGAACAAGTCAAAGAGAAGTGTGATTTTCATTATAATAAAGGTGTGGGTGGACCAGTGTAGGCAAGCCTGGGAGAGGGGTTGGCACGAGGCTTCGGCTGGAATGGAGGAGTGGAGATGTGAGCGAGCAAAGGCTTTAGTGGCGAGGAAGGTGGGGGCAGTCATGGAAGACCATTTTGATTTTGTCATGCATGTGGAAAAAGGAATTTCAAGATGCTGAAGAGAGATACTTGGTATATTTCATTGTCATATGTTAGGAGCCTGCCTAGGATATATATAGTTGGTCTCAGTGTGCTTTCTGTGGGTTTTCCCCCCTTTTTTATGTTATTTTTAAAGCACAATTATTTATCTTCCTTTGATGTGTCTAAGCAAATGGTGCCTCTGTCCTGCTCCTGCTGAAAGCAGTGAGGGTCTTCCATGTGCAAAGCAAGCAGGATTACATGAGCTAATAACACAAGCAGATTTTTTTTTTCCTCCTGTCTGCCATTGTCAGTATAATTGAAGTTTGCTGCCCCTGCACATCTACGTTTTGATAAATGAAGAAAAAACATTTGTGGGAATGGCACCAAAACCAATTCAGTTCCCAACAGAAAAATGAAATATGATTTGCCCGGGGGAATGATGTATGACATCAGCTGGCTGTTCGTATTTCAAAGGTGACGTGGCTAGGAAAAGTAGTTTTCATATAGTCCAGTCTTCTAGGTAGCACTAGACTGAGAAACACTTCTGTTGATGATTGGTATGATAAAAACAGTGCTAGGTCTTTCAACTTGACTTCTAAGGACTCCATGTGGATGGATAATAACCATTTTACAAGGTAATGAGAATAATTATCTTTTGGAGCTGCTCAGCGCTGTCTTTCAGGCGGGGAACCCCTTGCCACAGGATGCTGTGGATGCAAAAAAAAAACCAAAAAACAAAAAAAACCCCAGATCAAATCAAAAGGGGAGTGGACAAACCAGCAGGAGAAAAATCTTTTCACAGGCTGTCAAGTACTTGGCTATAATTTTTGGCTCTGGGATGGAGCCAAATCCCGGGTGCTCAGAGCACACAGTGATGTACTTGCCCTCTTCCTACGCCCTCTCTGGAAAGGCACTGGTACCAGTACAGGAAGGGGACTGGGACAGGCAGATCTTTGATCAGCCCTGAGGTGGCTTTTCTTCCCTGTGTAAGAAAGACATTTCTTGATACACTAAGTAAATTGTATTTCATACCTCTCTTCTCAAGGCACATATTCAGAGCTTTTATTATTTCTGTAGTTCATTTCTGTATTCCTTCTAAGTTTTCACATCCTTCTCCCAATGTGGCTAACAGAAAATGGCATATCCAGGAATGACCTCAGCAATGCCCTAAGCAGGGTCATGCCACGTGTCCCCTGTGGCTACATGATGCTCCTTTTTTGTTTGTTTGTTTTGTTTTATGGTTGTGTTCAAGCCCCCAAGGGCTGCATTTCCCAGTGTTGTGGAGCTGCTTATTCAGCCTTTTACTCCCCAAATCCCCCTCCTCAGTGTTGCTGTGGTTTAGAGTTTGTCTCCAGTCTTACGTAGGCAAATATTACTTCTCAAAGGCATACAGACCGTTTGCATGCTCACACAAAAACATATAGTTGGAAACTCCATTCCCCCTATGCTTGATACTCATGTTAAGCAATATTATGGAATTTTACATGTAATGGAACATTACAATATTTTTGTCACAACCTGCGTTTAGTACAAAGGTGGCCATCATGAATGGGTAGGGTGCTAAAAAAGTGAAGTTGTGGGGATGTCTGCTCTGACGTGGGTGCTCGATGAAAGGCAAGGGAGAGGCTCGGAGCCCGAGGAGGAGAGGGCTCTGTGGGGTGGGAAGAGGTGAACACGCTCTGGGCTTGCACTGTCCCATGGCTGAAGCATCTTATAAGTGTTTCAGTAACTTTCAGCAGCGACGTTACAGAGATCTATTCGTTAACCATTTTCTAATCTCTGTAATATTAGGCTTGATTGAATAAAGCAGCCCTTTTACTAAAATGTCAAGCAGGTCTCAATTAGATATTAGTATATGTGAAAGAAGGCCTTATCAACCTGTTTTTTTGTGTTGTCTGATGAAGATCCTTTCAAAGTCTGTTTTGTTTCCAATGAAATTATAGTCATTTGCATTATTTTGCTAATTCTCTTCAGTTCTTCAGTGATAATTATCCACCTCAGGATTCCCTTAATATCTTTTGGAAATGATCCCTGTTTATATATTTACACAATGCTACCTGACCGCTAGTCCTTAGAAGTTCCTAAAAGAAAAAAACCTGGTCAACCTGTAACAATTCAGAGAGCTCTTTAGCCAATTTCCTTAATACCTTGCAGTGTAAATTCTGTTCTGTGCTGGGTTTGCACAGCAAAGGCAAGGAGGGCATGGCCTCTCACGGGATGCCAGCCAGCACCGTCTCACTTCCACATCCACCGCAGCCTTTGTCATGCACTTAAATACCGAAGTTCAGGCCCTGGCAGTATAATCTAACTGCTAACGAGCATTTGGAATGAACTGTATTAACTCACAGCAATAATTCTGTGGGGTTTTTGGAATTCAGCTAAATATGGCTTTTAGAGATGGATAAAATTACTGTACGCAGCAGTTTCAAGCCATATTTTTTTTTCTCATTCAGTTCTATTCTTAGAATACTTACTTGCTACAATATATTTTAATACGATCGCAAAACAAAATGCGCTGTACAGATGGTTACTGACTCTCCTGTATCCATGTTTGGGAGCATGCCCATTAATTAGTTCTGCTGTGTTCACCTACATGTTACTGTTTTGTAGGAGGAAAAATGTTATCTTTTGTACCTAAAAAGCAACTCCCTAGGGTTGAACGAACTTGCATTATTCCTATGGAAGCAAAATGCTGTGCGAAGAAAAAAAAACCCAAACCCTGAATTTAAAAACATCTTTGAGAATTTGTCACCATCTGGAGGGTGGAGCTGTGTAGCGAGATAGCTGTGTGGTCACACGACAGTGGGAGTGGGGCACAGATGCTGCCCCTCCTCAAACAGCAGCTCCTGAAGGCTTTGGCTGCTCCCTCTGGGGTCTGTCTCCCCAGATCGCCACGGGTGCTTCTGCGCCGTGGACAGTGTCAGGGACCACCGATGTCCCAGGGTCTGGCCCACCTCTGGAGTTGGGACCAGCAGCTCCAGCATCGTCTGGCTCTGGTTCTGCACCTTCTGGGACCAAACGTCCTCGGTTTTGCCTTGGCATGCTTGTCTCGGCGCTGAATTTGCCATTGCGATTTCTTTATGGCAGCAGCATAATAATTGTTTTTATTTCATCCCAAATCCAGTGGCATCCGGTTGATCCAGCAGCTGGGCTGGGAAGATTGCAAGTCCAGCTTCCCTCTATGAGTCTCTGATTGTTTCTAATAGACCGTGTCACCCCTTATATTCATGGTTATCGTCTTCTATAAGGTGTCTACTGCACAGTTTTTACTGCACCAGCTTGCCCACGCAGTATGCACGTGCTCAGGCTGCAGTGGCCAGTGCCACGTGCTCCGTCGCAAGGCGTGCAACTCCCTGCATGGCCATGCCGGAGTCCTTGCTGCTCTGCCTGTCGTCCTTGGACACTACCCTTGCCGTGGCTGATGCCATGAGTGGAACCTGTCTGTGCCCTGGTGTCATTAGAGGGGGGCAGCTGCCTGCAGCCGTCACCTCCTTGTGTGCAGCAGGCTATTAGGTCTTCTGTGCACGAAGGGGAGCAGAGACAAATGACCTTGCTTTTCTGACAGATAGCTGGCAGTAATAATAATTTTCCAAAATGTAATGTTCTATGGAAATAAATGCTGTGTCTTCCCTGTAATGAGGGCTAGGACCATTTGGGCCGTTGAGGCAGAATCGTAGGTTGAAGGCTGGGGAGGATGCTGCTGCCTCGTAGATCATGCAACTGGCTATTGCCGTGGTTGTGTTCTCGTCCTCAGTCACCTGTTACTCGGATCTAGCGCAGGAGTTGGGCACAAACACCTGGGCTGTTGTCTAAAACATCAAATTCCAATTTAGGCTTCAGAAATGCTTTCTTTTGGTGGTTGTTGCTGCTGATCTGTATCTTGTGTGGCTCCAGAAGTTGGGAGTCTGGCTGAAGCTGGGTGCTGTCAGCAGTACATCAACTTGGCTCCCGGCACTGTGGACGGGCTCCGCTGGCAGTTCATTTGTATTGATGCTGTCTTGCGTTTTTCGTAGTCCTTCCACCCTAATGCCATCACTCGAGCTATTTTGTAAGGATAGGCAACACTGAATTTCATGGGAATTAAGTATCTTGTCCTAGGAAAAAATAGGCACAGTGGTTCAGATAACAGTTTTAGACCCCTGAGCCATCTATTCACTTCCATAGAAAGTTGTTAATTATTACACTTACTAGATTTTAAAAGCCTCTTTTCACAAAATTCTTCCTTAGTATTTCAGGCAAGGTTAAGCTGGAAAATCCTGGTTCACCTGGTGAGTATGGTTTTTGGTAGGTAAATGTGAATATTTCCTAAGGGTATTTGTGTCAGTCACCTCTGTACAGGACAGGTGTCTGGGGTTTCTGCGCTCATATACTCTTGTGGCAGTGTTAAGGTGAGGATAAAGATCTTGATTTACTGAAAGGTGTTTCATTGCTTATCAAACACGAAATTCCCAATTCTTTATGATCTCAGATAAATTAATATAAACATGCTTTTCTGACAGGATGGCATGCAGGAAGACGTGCCACGTGTCTTTGCAATTATTTGGCAGCATGAGCTGTGTTCCTAATGGGCTAAAAACCCTGCAGTTCTGGTAAAAGCCACAGGGTGGGGTTGTTACTTTAAGGCTTGCTGTAATACTTCAATCCATGAGCACCAAGTTCGAGTCCTGAAGTCTTTATGTCCTTTTAGTCATTTAAATGTGGTCTTCATACAAGCAAAGAGCTTGGCTCAGGCACAAAGATCACAAGCACAATATAATTAATTTCCAAAGAGTTCCTCCTGCTGATTTTTGGGGAATAATTTGCAGTCCTGGATGTCTGGTAAAATGCCTAGGTTATCTTAGGGGAGCAGAGTTAGCGGGAGCTACAAGGAGTAATGCTTTCAGCAATTTCTGATTTTTGTAGCCCAGGTAAGAAAGATGCAAGTTCTTGCTCTTGCTTTGAATTTACACTTATAGGCAGGGAGCTTGTAGGATGCACAAGATGAACCGAACATTCAACAATTACAAAGCATTTGTGAACTTCTTAAATTAAATATTTCCTGTACCATTAAGCCATAGAAGGGAGATGTCAATCATCATTTTCTTGTTAGTTTTTTTTTTCCCCCTTCTCTCATCTACACTCTCTGTTGTCTCCTCATACTTACTGGGCACACCCAAAGACTGAAAACAAACAAACACAAAACCCCTTGGATAAAGACACTTTAAAATGCGCGAAGACAAACAAACATCAGTGCTGTGCTGTCTTTGGAATCTGTCCTCTGAAGACGAGATGTCTGTGATTAATTAGCGTTCTTTGGGCATGCAATAAAAATTGTTTCTTCAATTCCATGTTTAGGACTCTACTGACACATGTTCCTGTGTATGTCTCTTTCTCACTCCCAAACAAATATAACCCCCTCATCTTCACGCCGATGACTCCTCGCAGCCTGGCCCCATGTTGTCTGTCATCTCTTCTTCATGGTCGAGAGTGACACTCCTAATGAGATGCCCAGCGCTCTGCCCACTTGCCCGGGTAATATGGCTAGCACTGTATTTTAGACAGCTGACATCTGTATCCACGGCTGCCTGAAGCTATCGGCCTCCTAAAGCTTCACTTGCAAAAACCTGCAGTGTTTAAGCCACTAATGAAAGGGAACTGAGGAGAAATCTTTTGCTTTGTACTCCTCCGTATGCATGCCCAAACACTGGCTTTTGTTTTTCTATTTACACCGGTACCAACCATTGTCTTATTTTGATGGGTTTTACTCAAAAGCGCTTATTAATTTCTTTTCACCGTCTCAGAGCACGTTGGTGCTGCGCTGACAATTTCATAAAAATATTTGTCCTAAGAGTAAAGGATGGGAATTACAACACACGCTTTCAGAAGAAGAAAATTACATGCTATCAGACCACAAACATACACCTAATTTACCGTTAAACCTCTGCATTTGAAGCTCATATAAGCAAGGAGCTGGAATGCAGCGCTTGTTTTGTCTGGTTTGTTTAGCTCATGGCAATGTGATATGCTGATGTGCTTAGATATATAAATAGCCACCGGGCAATGTGGCAGGGAGCTGAATTGTATGGTGGCACTGCTGAGATTTGGGGTTATGTAAATTAAAAACAGATATTTTTTTTTAACTATAATCTCTTGGTTTTTCTTCCAGATTAAATTGTAAAATAAAATAATTGGTAAAGGCAGCCAGATTTGTTGATGCAAACGACTCTGTTTCTGCTCGTTTGGCAATACAGAATTGTGAGCAATCTGATAGAAAGAGTACTTGAGAGGCGTACTTTTCCCAGTAGACTGCAGGCCCATCCCTTGATGTGCTGTACTGAAAGCTCTTTCATAGGGAAAAGGGGGTTATTCGCACCATTCTGTGCTTGGCATTTCTGTGGGGAGGGGACACTGCCTTATTTTCACCCTGGAAGCCAAGGTAAGAGCACCTTGCTGTGTCTGAATCACAGCTTTCCCCCCACACCCCCATGAGATTTTATATTTTTAGTTATATACTCCTGATCAAGTGTTTTCATTGTCGATTTTCTTGTGTTTTTTGGGTTTTTTTAATTTTTATTTTTTAAATCCAAACTTGCTGGGCCATGGGCAGTGCACATAGAAACCAGCAGAGGAAAAGGTCTCCTGAGGTCTTCTGCATGATGACGTTATAGATTTCTAATTAAATACAAAAATCTATGCCCTTACTGTCCTGGGTTATATCATGGCCTTGAAGGCTCAGAGTAATATGGTGGCTCAAATTTAGTAATTTATTGCTTTGGGCACCAACTAGTCCCTTCAATAAAAGGTTATTTGATTGGGAATTCATGAGCCCTGTTGATAAGTGCTTTCCAGCTGCATGGATTTGTACGTTTTTAGGGCAGCCCATAGCATTTCCAGCATCTCCTGGGAGTGTGGGGTAGGTTTATCTACTGGGAGAACTGGGCAGGCTGGAGGGGATCTCAGAACTGGCTCATCCTCTGCTTTTGTCTTCTTGGAGCCCCAAACACGGTATGCTGATGTGGAAATCTCGCTGCTTGCTCCCCAGACATCGTAAAGCACAGAGAAAATCTTGAAGATGCTCTAAAGATGGAATTGTTTTGAGTCATGAAAACACTAATAAACACTCCTACCCGCTTGCAGTATTCAGGCTTGGTTGTTCTAAATAATTATAATTGCTTTAATTCGTCATATTTTTTGATGGCTTGTTCATTAAATCATGAGCTGCATGAAAGCTCCAGCTACTCAGTCGATCCGGTAGAAGTAGTAAGGATAGTATTTAGCTGTTTGCACAAAATTATGCAGCAATTATGACGAAACAAATTCATTCCAGATTCTGCTGATTACCATGGTAACCCACATTCAAAATAGCAGTATAAGGCCACTTAGCATAAGAAAAACAGGTTTTTATCCCTTATTAACTCATGCATACTATAGATTTTGATAAAGAAATCCTTAAAATGGAGGTGCTTCCCTTTTTAATTGCAGTCGTGTTCTAACTGTGAATCCTCCTAGGAAAAGGCGAAGAGTGATCGTGCTAGGAGCATCTCTCTCGCAGAATAGCTAACCTTCTGCTGTGCATAACACGTGCTATATATTTTTGACTTTTCTGACTAACAGCAATTAGTAATGGAGGACAAGTGGCTGCTACAGGCAGAATTCCCAGGTTAGCAAGGCAGCCTATTTTTAGGTGCATCTTGAAGGCACAGCTATTAAGTTCTATGCAGTCCTTCCTGTAGCTCCAGTTTATAGCTCTGGACTCAGTGAAACTTGGGTGGGATGATCGATCAGGCTAAAAGGATCTCATGCAGATGTAATCAGTGAGGGTTTGCCAACTCCAAGAAGTTAGGAATCGAGTATTGACTCCCAAAAATAAAGCTGACTTCAGTTGCTATCAGAATAGCTGGTTGGATTCACTTTATGCCTGTCCGTATTGTGTACCTCTGTTTTAAAGTGGTTTGCAGCTGCAAATTTTTTGAAGGCAGTTTTCCTCAATTTCTTGGCCAGAAGCTTTTGAATTAAAGCTGAGAAGTATTTTTTTGGTGGTTTTTTTTTTTATTTATTCTTTCTCCAGAAATTGAAGTGTTAAGGAAAGCATTTGATGTCATAGCACTCCTGGTATAACTGACAGACTTTCTCATCCTGTAAATATTTTACTCATCATTGGTGTAAAAATACGAGCTTTCTGCTATGAGTCACACCCCAGCATAGCTGCAGAGGAAGGTATCGGGGCATCCTGATAATGCCTTGCTGGCTCTTCGATTAAGAGCATGAGCTTAGCCTATACAGACCCAATGTTGTTATATCTGCAGGAGAGCTGGTGGTGCAACTCTGATGGGAAAGGCTGTGGCAGGGGCTTTGGGGATGCTGCGCAGAGGGGGATGCAGAAAACCCTTCCCTCGCCCCATGGTGGGTCCCAGGTTCCCATGGTGGAGAGGTCGGTAGCACTGAACCTGTAAATAAACAAGGTTTTCATGCTGCAAAGCAATTGTTCTAGCAGGAGGAGAATAGGAGTGATATGATTTCACTGATGACTGCAGGAGATAAATTTAGTGGGTGCACACTTGTGTATTTTTATTTATCTGTTTGTTTGTGATCAGTGAAGCGTAACAGGGATGCATTCTTTTTTTCATGTCCTCCAATTATTTTACTTGCCAGAACATTCCTGAGCAGTACAGAGGGTAGGTTTATGCACAGTTCTGTTGAGGCAGTGGATGCTCAGAAAATGCTCAGTGAGGTTGAGATTAGTTGTAAAAATACAGTTGATGAAGTCTTTGAAAATTCACTTCTGCATCACGTCTCTGATAGTTGATGCAGAACTGAAACTAAGTTCAGGGGATGTTTTCACTCTGCTCAAAACACTGATGTGGGATCTGGTTCATCTGTACTTCCTAACTTAACTGAAACCACATGGTGCTCTTGTTACGAAGAGATTCTTGAAATGCTTTCCTCCCTTGCTTGATGAATGATACAGGGCAAGCATAAAGCTGTTTTTCCCACAATACACTTAGTGTGGTGCCATTTCCTCATTCTAGAAGGTTATTTTAAGTCATTTGTATTGCTTTGTAATAGCAGAAGCGAGTTAGCAATTTAGTGTTCTCGCAAAGACTATGGCTTTTCGGTTTTTTGGGTTACTGGACCACATCCAGCCTAGGCTGGTACACATGTTTGTCTTGCTCACGTGTATATTCAGTGGCCTATTAGAAATGCTGAAAATCAGAGTTCTGGTCTCTGAAGCTGATAACTCCACACCGACCATTAACTGACGCTTCTTTTGGATGTTGGACTTCAAGCAGAGACCAAAGACAGCTGATTTGAAACAAGAAGACGGCACAGCATGCGTGAAGTATACCTGTGCCACAAATAGCCATAATGTGCTTATTCCGTTCATTAAATGTATTTAAGGGGCTTATGCATGGGTTGCCTGTACTGTAAATTACCTGTGAAGATGATACGGGCACCTGACAATACTTTTGGGCTGTTTGCTCTTTGTTTGTGGTTGGCAAACTATGACTGTGAGTCTTGCTACAACAAAAGCTTTTTCTGGAAATAGCTTCTCAATTTCTTAATACTGACAGTTTAGTCTGCATTATGGATGTTAGCAAGATCAAAAAAAAGTTCTGGGAGCTTATATCTACTAATGCCCAGAGAGGAGAGGGGAAAAAATTGTCTGCAGGTAGAAGGAATATTCTCATTACCCCTACATCACTGCTCATTTAAGATAAAGGCATTCAAATGTCTGATTTACAATCTGCATAGAATTAAAGACATTTGGTATTTTAAGAAAATGTTCTCATTAATGTATCAGACCCATCAAGCTTCACCTATTGAGCTAGATATTCACAGTTCAGAGCGTAATTCAGCTCGCTGCTATTCCTTTGTCACCTGTGCCCTTACCACCTACTTTCACACCCCCAAGTTTTAGGTGGGTTCTTCAAAAGATGAATAAAACTGAATTAGCTGCACGAAGAAGAATTCAAGGCTTTCAAATTTAGTGGGGAGAGCAGGCACGCATGTGTGTGGGAAGGAATGAGTCCACTGACAAAAGAAGCTATTAAATCTTTAATGCTTGCTTCCTGCTACTATGAAAAGTATTGAAGACATTTAATAAAAAGTCTTTTATTTTTATTTTTTTCCCATGGCTAAATCTGTAAGGCTGCTGTACTGAAGTTGTGTTACATTTGTCAGCTATAAGATGCTGCGCATTAGCATCTGCTTGAAGGACCATTCCCTGCTCTGGACACAGTGGTGTTTGGCTGTATTGCTGTTGTAATCTGTGCCTGCACAGAATTTTAGTTACAACACATTTTTAACTTCACTGCTTCCTGTACATCTGCAAAGCAATTACATCTTATTACCTTCAACAAGTCATAGCAGTGCCTCCCCCATGCAGTGAGAAGATGCATAAATGATACACCCTCAAAGAGTGAAGCAAGACTGGCGTGTGTCTTCCCGGGGCAGGGATGTATCCAGGCAGCCAGCAAAAGTGGAAGCTGTACCAAGTTATTCTGAGGAGTAGCTGTGGGGGGGGGCGGGATTTATGAAGATCCAACTGTGTTGGAATACTGATACACAAATACAAGGAGCATCTCACACAAAGGCAGCTGAAGAAGCAGGAAAATGCTGATTCAGTGTTTTCTTATGATATATTTGTTGCTTTTGTGCTTAAAGCCATGCAGTGCTTCAGCTTTTGTTTCAATCAATTTACCTCTCTGATTAATCACTGAAGAAAGCAGTGGACCCTTCTACATCTTTCCATTAGGCGGGATTAGTGCTATTTATTTATTTTTCATGGTGGACTTTCCCAGCTTCATTTCTTTGTAATGCATACCATGCCGTGTCATCAAATTTCAGTTACTCTGCAATTATTCTGTGATTTCTGCTTTGTGTTTTTTGGTCGGGGATGATAGCTGCATCCTTCCCTATCACTTCATCCTGCTCTGTTACTTCCACAGTGCCCTACTTCCATCCCAGCTGGATCTAGGCTGGAACCCCTCGGCTGAGCTATGATCCAGGTTGAATGGGAAGCAAAAGACGTTCAGCTTGTGTTGGAGAGAGATGCTGTGTTGTGGAGAAGGGGGTGAAGCAATGTGTGCAGTGGTGGGGAACTGGGGTCAGCATGGATGTCCCTTCACCTGGACTGCCCACCTTCACGTGTGATACAAAAGATCAAGTCAGGAGCTGGCTGGAGTAGATGGAGAGGAGCCACAACTAAAGACTCTGACTCTTCCAGTGGAACAGAGTTTTCTGAGAAATACAGTCAGTCTGGAATGGGTGATCAGAAAGATCCAGTGAGTTGTGCCAGATGCAAGACAGGGTAGCTTTTGGGTGGGCTTCTCCTGAGACACATATCTGATACTTTCAGGCCAACTTGTAGTTGTTGCATCATGGTCCCCAGATGTCCAGACTGAAAACAGTCAGAGTGAGTGATGGCTGATGTGCCCAGGAAGCAGTGGAGCTGGGGAAGAACAGACAGGGAGACTGGTGATGTCCAGGTGGATCTTGCTTTGGGGTGAAGTTGACCTGAGGGTAGGAGACACAGCTGGGACCAGGAACTGGGAAGTGCTTCCTTGTCCTGTAGAACAGTCACAGTCCCAGAGCTTCCTCAGGAGGACTGCTCTGTGTCTTGGGACTTGGTGCTGCCATGGTCCCTTGCTGGGGCTCGCTGCACCCCTCCACCATGCTCCTGTTTTCCCCCAAGCCTGGGGACTCTGGAGGCCCAGCAGGTTGGGCCCCAGGTGGTGAACCACACCATGGCCTCCCTGGGCGGACCTCAGGTCTGGGAGCTCTGACTGTGTGAAACCAGAGACCTTGGGAGTCCAGTAAAACTGATGGGCTTTTCAGTTTCTTGGTAAAAAATTCTCATTATAGTCTTGACATCCTCCTGTTTGTCGGCCAGCTGCTGCCACAGTACCTGTCAGGACAGAGGACTAATTGAAAGGGATCTTGGCAGGTTATGAATGTGGGCAGACAATAAAATGCTAATCGGCTGCAAAAATTCAGTCTGAAGGAGAGTAATCTTAAGTGTTCATTGAACAGATGGATGGTGAGAAAAACAAGGCCAGAAGTCGTCTCACAAAGGTAAGCATAAAACATGCATTATGTTTCTCAGAAACATGTCTTTTGTTAAAGCATGGAAGTGCCATTTTAATGCTCTGAATCTCGTCTCTTTATTCAAACAATTAGAAAAACAGAGCAAGTTTCAGTGGTGTTTTTACTAGTGAATTCCCAATGCTATGCTAAGGGAATAACTATCTTCAGTAGCATTTGCTCAGGTACTTTAAAAAGAATGAAGGCAACTGTTCCCAAAAACCAGAAGATAAAAGTCTCTGAACTGAGCTCCCTAACAGTAGCTGTCAGTGGCATTTTAATGGTGAGGATGACTAACCTCTGGAGCAAAGGGAAGCTGTCGACTGTCCTGTCACTGATGGCTTCAAATTGAGACCAAATGCCTTCCTAGGAACTTCTGTTCACCTAGTATAAATTATTTTTCCCAACACAGATTTGTAGGTTTCAGTTAAGGGATGTGGTGGTCTACAACTTACAGAGGGTCAAACTCAATGGCTGTCCTTCCTGAACATAAACTCTGAACTTCTGAGCGAGTCCTCTCTCGCTCCCTGGGTGAAGCAGCTGTTGGGTATAGCCACATACAGCTATGGCTTGTAACCTGCCCTTGTTTCCAGGTTCATGCTCCAGATGTGAAGGAGCTGCGTTCCAAGGAGAGTTTGAATGAGAAAATAGTAAAACTGAAATGTGGCTTTTTCCCCCTGAGATTTGCTCCACATCCACCCAATTTTACTTCAGTCAAGATCAACAGAAGTGACTTCAGAGTATCCCAGTACCAGCTAGGTTTGGAAAGCCATCCTAAAGCCACACGTTTCCAAGGGCCAAGCTCGTGACTGTACAAATCATGTTGGAGATTAATGAAAGCTCCTCGTACATAACGCTCCATCTGCAGAACGCTACTCGGTAATCTTATTCTGCTGAACCAAGAGGTGGCAGCAGTATTCATTACGAAGACGTTTGACATGTTTTACTGTAGTATAATGTTTAATAGCAGTAATGAGGGTTCAAGTCATAATTTTATTTCTAGTTGGAACTGGAATAAAACCAACTTTTCATCAGTGCACTGATGTGTCTGAAAATAATGTTTATAAGTTTCAGGTCTACACCTAAAAGGTTGGGTTACCTTCGGCTGCACAGGGGTCGGTGTTGTAGAAAGTAATAATTACCATATTTGAATAGAGTCTAATCTAATATTCTGCCCATCACAGCAGCTAATGGCAGATATTTTTGGAGAATAAAATGCAATGGAAAACACATAGAACAAGCTGTCGCCAATATTAGGTCTCTTCCTAAGCCTGTCCCTGCCCAGGGGATCAAGGCTGAAAGCAAAACTTGGCTATATCCCTTCAAATTTTGCTGAGCAGAATGTGTAGAGCTACAGTAGTTGCAGTATTCAAATAAATGTCCAATCTTTTTTTTAAGGCTAAGCTTTACAAATTTTTGGTTCCATCCTTTCTTTAAAGAGAATTTGGATTTTTTTTTTAGTTTGGATAAATATGTCCTTTTATAAATTTTGATTTTTATCACCTTTTAATTCTGAACTCCCTCATCTGGATATTGAATTAAATTCTGAGAACATGGGGTTCTGATCTGCTTCTCCTATTGCTTTCTATTGCTAATAATGATTATAGGCAGGGATGACAGAGCTGCCATTATTTATTCTCTACACTTCCAATTATAATATTCTGTTTTCTGCTTGTAACTCTGTCAAGCTTAGCTGTTCAAGTTGAATTTTTCTATGCTTGCTCTCAAATGACTTCATTTCATGTGAGAACGTTGCTATCGTAATGGAGACTTTTTTTTTGGACCATAGCAAATATTAGACCCTATGTATTGATCCTTCTCCATTTATTCCTACTCTTTTTGTTTCCTGTCTCATAGGCAGTTTTAGATCTAGGACAGAACTTTCCTCTCAGCAGTCTATTTAGGGTTTGGCGTTTTTTTTAACTAGTCTCTGTAAGGATGTTGTCAAAGGCCGGAATAAACTAATCATTCTGTTCTTTTTTTGTGCATGACTGTAGGATTTGAGAGATGAGGGAAAATACATGTCTAACAATTGCATGATAGAGTCAGGGGAAAAAATATTAGTATTTGTATAAGTGTTCAGAGCATCAGAAGTTACCTGACGTGATGAAGCTTGTGACGTACACCTGAGCTTTCACAGAATTGCATCCTAACATCATGTGCATTGGTGCGTCATTTCAAACTGGGAATTTTAAAGGTTTACCAGGGGGTTCAAACATCTTTGCCTAAAACCTGAGAAACAGATTGCATTCTATCCTATTTTAGTCGCTCCTCATGCATCAAATCCCCTTTATACATAGGGCTTTTCATACCTGTAACATGAAGATGGGCTCTGCTGCTGCAAGGATTTTTATAATTATGATTGTTCCCTTTTGTAAGGAAAAGGCAGAAGGTATTTTTAGTCGTTTCAAACTGCTCAGATTTGTAAAAGGGCTCATACAGTGCTGCTGGCATGTGGAGTATTTTGAGATGCTGAATGAATTAAGTGAGAATTGCAGGTGTTTATCACCCTGGGCGTAACACGGATGACTCAATTCATCCCAGATTCCCGTCTGACTTTGCTTGAGGATGGCAGTGCCCGAGGATCCCTGAATTCTTGTCCTGTCCCAAGGCACTGCTGGACGTGGATCCACTGGTGCAGACCCCACCTGGCATGAGGTCTCCCTGCAGCGAGGGTAGACTGTGGAAGGAAGAGGGCTGATGTTTTGGCTGCTCTGTGTCTGTCTTGAGCCATGCTACAGAGCACAAAGTGACTGTTGGCAAGATTGACTAAGGACCTTAGTCCTCCTCCTAGAAATGGTGCCATTTCCTTCAAGGACACTCATAGCAAGAAGTACCAATGGAAGGGGGTGAACCTCTCAAACAGAGACATGTTTAAAATATACTTTAGAATAATGATGATGAGCAGTCATCATTTTCAGGATTTTTTACAGAGAGTTTGTGTTCTGCTTCTGGATGGTGAGAATATCACAAACTCGTCGTTTCATCAGGTAGATAAGAAAAGGTCTCACAGAGGCTTTATAGGCAAGAACTTGACTTACTTAAATACACATAGCCAAATCCTTGAATCTTTGCTTTCCTTAACTCGCTTCCCAACTATCTTTACTAAATATTTAAAGAAATCAGGTTGGATTAGTGGTTCCTCATTCATTGATCTGTTGTTTCTGGATCAGTTTCTCCACTTGGACGGCTTTCATGGTAATCTACTGAAATGAACTGAAGAGTTTCCTATAGTCCATTGCCATGAAATTCAAAGTACTGTGTTGCAGTATATGGTAATTGGATTATAAAGCATAAGAAAATGCAATAAAATCAACAGGCTAATCAAGCCATCCCTGTAAAATCCCAAGCAGAACCACCGAAGTACAGATAAGTTTGTGTCACGTTTGCCTAGTTTTATTTATTTATTTTTCCCTTTAACTTCTTAACAAGAACAACAAATTCTCCTTAGCACTAGGGCTTCAAAACTTTTTGTCTGACTCTGTTTAAGACATCCTTTGCCCTAGTCTAAGTAACCCTAAGTACAAAATAGAAATTGTAGTTTTACTAGTTTATCTGAAGGAAAAACCCCAAAATTCCAGGGAGATCACGTTTTTTACAGAAGTGGGTATTTCACTTTAGCTAGCAGGGTCATCTGTCGAGCTCCAACTGCTCAGTCAAGGCTTTTTTTCTCTAAAGAGCTATTACCAGATAGTTGTAATTTATCAAAAATATATTTCAAGTAACCTTTTTATGAATGTTTACTGATAAACCTACAAATATTTGAATGTGTTTGGGAAAGTGACACTGACCGGGAGCTTTCTGGGCTGTATGTCTTTTATGAGATTGGAAGATCTTTCTGCTCATTGCTCTGTAGCCTCTGTGACATCCTCCGTCTCACAGGTTTGGGATTTTGATGAACTCACTTAGGATAGCAGCGTGTTACTGCCACCAGCCAATATACTCTTTTGTTAAAATGGGTATCAGATGATGCTGAAGATGCTACAGGGCCTACAGGAAAGCTAGGGAGGGACTCTTGATTAGGGAGCGTAGCGACAGGACAAGGAGTAATGGTTTTAAACCTAAAGAGGGGAGATTGAGATGAGATCTGGGGAAGAAATTGTTTGCTGTGAGGGCGGTGAGCCCCTGGCCCAGGTTGCCCAGAGAAGCTGTGGCTGCCCCATCCCTGGAGGGGTTCAAGGCCAGGTTGGACAGGGCTTGGAGCAACCTGGGCTGGTGGGAGGTGTCCCTGCCCAGGGCAGGGGGTGGCACTGGGGGGGCTTTAAGGTCCCTTCCAACCCAAACCATTCCATGATTCTATGATCTGGAGATGATCCATATGCAGAGTGCATAACACTATACAGAGAGCTGTGGTTGGGTGTGATGTACCTGGCATCCGTACACTTGCAGCGATCCTTCCCCCGTTACAGGCTCCCTGCAACTTTGCTTTTAGCAGCCCCAGGTGGATGGTTGTTGCTCTCCTGTGTGTGTCTGTCTGCGTTTCAGTACCGATGAGGCTTTCCAGAATGCAGTGGGGACTTCTACTACTTGGGTAAAATAGCACCAGCTTCCCATAAACTTTGTAATTGGCTTTTATTGATAGTTTCCCATCATTTCATCAGTTGCAGTCTAAAGTGGCGTAGAGCAACACTCAGCATCGGCACTTACAGCGGTTAAGAAGATTGATTAGCATTCATAAGAAAAGAAGAGGAGCTTAAAATAAGAAATAAAGCAAATGCTTAATCCTTTGGCCCAGATGGCTTTTGGCATGGAAGGTAAAAATGTGTATCTTCTCTAAAAACAGAACCCTTTATCTTCTTTCCAACAAAGAAACATGACACAGTTCTAGCCATAAAACCGCTCTTTCTCTTCGAGTTGGTACCTGTAGCGTGACTCGGTATTTTGGACCATCAGCCCATAGCAGCCTGGTGGACGCTCAGAGCTGCTGATCGATGGGAATTTTGCTGGCAGGAGATAGTTCTCTGTGTGTTCAGTGTCTGTGGATATCACCATGACTGCTCAGCTGCCCACGTACCAGTGTAGGTACTTCAAGTTCCAAGTCTTTAAGAGGGAGACCCGTGCTAATACAGTGGTACGGCTACAGGATATGTCTTGCAACATTTTGCAGGTAATTTTGGATTTGGTTCGCTCGATACTGTGCACCAGTGGAAGCCACAATTAGAGTTGGCTTGAGTTATTAAAACCTCAGAGCACATTCAGATCTGCCTCAGGAGGTGGAGGTAATCTACTCTTCTTTATCAAAAACACTCTGGAAGGCCGTAGCTATGGTTCCGAGTTCCCCACAGCTCAGCTTCTTGCCAATCTCCATAGTGCCTGCAGGAAGGAGAAATTTCACAACTAGTTAAATATAGAGGATACCTACAAATGTAGCCCAGTTACCTCTCTCATTGAAGGTGCTTTAAACCAAGAGAAAGTGACAATGAAGTCTTCACACTCTCTTTAATTATAGCAGCCTTTATATAACAGTGTCAGATAAATGTGTTCTAGAATAGGTGGCACCTCACTTTCTCCAGAAGAACTGTCAAATTAGACCCTACCAGACTAATTTATTACTTGAAATTCAAAGAATTAAAGCATGCCATCCAGTAGTCTCTTCGAATAAAACCTCTAAATACACAGAATCCTCTGTGCCATGACATATCCCAAACAGCAAAATACATATATATATATATAAAAATATATATATATAAAAATACATACTTAATACTTATTCATCTGATAGCTTCGAGGACTGCCGAATACCACAAATGTCATCCAGTTCTCATTGCTCATGTGATGTTGGAAAACAGGGTTAGTGGGGATCTCAAGAGGTTATCCTATTTGTACCTCCATCCCAAGGCAGAAGCTGTTGTTACTGAACCAAGTGCTTATCTAATCTGTATTATAAAACAGAGGAGGGGAGAAAAAGAGAGGAAGAAATTGCTTTAGAGGGAGAAGGGGTAAGCAATTGGGCTATGCCAAATAACTTAGAAGAGTGAGGAACTGGACTTATTCCAAATGATGGAAGCAAGTTCTGCCTTAGGTGGATTGCTGGAGAATGCTGACAGTCCTTTTCCTTTATATTAATGAAATGTATACTTGGGCTGTTTTGCTGATTTCAACAAGAGCAGCATTATATGGGAAAGAGGAATTTTCTTCAACAGGTCCCAGAATTCAGGCAATGGAAGATCAAAATGAATGCTTACGTTTCATATGAAGTACGCTGATAAAGACTGTGAGTTTTGGAGTCTTCTCTGTGCTTAAAACTGCTGGAAGTGGGTTCATATCCAAATGTGCTATTAATGTAACCAGTAATGCTTTTTGTTAATATGCCCTCACCCGTTGCGGGGATATTGTCTCATTACCCCTAACTGATGTTGAGAGTCCAGGATCATAATCTCTTGCTGTCAGAGCAGGAAGAGGCCATAAAGAACTTCTCACTTTCTTCACCGAGTTGGTATTTGGCTTTTGTTGCTTCAGGGTTAATATTCCTGTTGATCCTTCCCTCCTCCGCAGTAGCAGGAAAAGAGGCATCGAGGCCTGCAGTCCTGCTGCACGGCTCACGGTGAGTTAGGAACAGCAAAATCCCAGGTGAAAGTGAAATTTGTTCAAGTAGGAAAAAGAGAGAACTTGCTGACTTACATTCTGGCTTTGCGCACTGCAGTGCTGAGGCATTTCCTTGACTTGGCAATCTAGCGCATTTATTCAAATAGCGCTTTAGTGTGTTTATGCAAATAGTTCAATGCTACATCTCCTAAAAGAACCATACAAGTGCTGTCATTTGATTGTGTAATCATTAGATGGGGCTTTAAATAAAATTTCCTATGGTTCTGTACAAAATTCATGCCCTGGGAAAAAACAGTATTCCCACATTTGGATAGCTCAGAAAGGACTAAATAATTGATATTCAGGAATATATGGATGCATGTCTCAAAGAGACTTCCTTTGTACTTCAGAAAGGGTTGGCTTTAATAAAAACGGAGAATATGAATAATCTCTACTGGGGTCAGAGTATTTGCAGGAAGCCAAGTATTTCAGAGGTCTGAGGGACACTAAAAATATTCTGACTTGCAGTCCCTTCTCTTACCCCACCCCCCAATAGGGTGCAATAAAGTCTTGGCTTTAATGCTCATGCTGGCTCAAAATTCCAGGAACAAACAGCTTAATTGAGCCTAGTCTCTTATGTGGCCCCTAACTTCAAGACAAATTCTTTCTTTGGAATAATTCCTGGGTTTCCTTGAGTGGTTCCCATTTCTGCTCAGGAAAAGTTCTTGGTAGGTAGTATTTGAAGGCGGGGTATAGTTAATCACTGTTATGTGCTCTTTTCTATGCAGAATTTCTATATATTGCATTTATTTGAGGCCAGAGGAAAATGTGTCAGTCTGTTTTATATTCCAGTGACTTATTGGTCGTGAGAGGTCTTAGACGACTCTTTGGAAATGCTAATATTATCTTAGGTAACCACGTGGAAACAGCAGCTATAGGTAGTGCTGTCTTAAGGCACGTGTTTGCAGGATCATTCTCCAACTCGAAAAGGAAGCACAGAAAAACAGCCTCCGCTGTGTAACAGTTCTGAGACCAGAGACTTTCAGCCACTTGTGATTATGCTACAGTATGTATTTGTCTGCGCGAGTCTGCTGTGATGGGACAGCCTGGTTTTTGACAGACGCATTGGGTAGGTCCTACAGAAACTGGATTGTTTTGTGGTTTTTTATTTATATCTCCTTCAAAGTCTCCTGTGTGCTTGGAAACATGTGGAGTTGTGGGCTGAGATCAAAGGACAACATATGCTGTCTGCATAAAATATTGCAGTAAATCCATGTGAAAGCTACTTCATAGCGGTCCTGCCGTCATCATCAGAGGGCAGCAGTCCTCAGTGAGGAATATCCCACATCCTTATAGAGTCTGCAACGCACCGTTATTAAATCCCATTATAAGTAGAGACCGGACTGCTTGAAAATGCCTGTTTTAAAGGGTTAGACCTTAAAAGGATCAGTTCAGCTCATTTCCCCATTGCATGTTTTCACCATCTCTCTCGCAGCTTCACGTGCGCACACACACGAATGCTGCTGGGTTCTGGATGCTCGTTGCTGCAGTGTTAGCCAAGTGCAGAGTGAAGATGACAGGTACCAGAGTCTTTCTCTATGGCCTGAGGCAGTGGAATTCCCTGCCTGATAATATCAGATCATCTGTATTCTGTTTCCGAAACAGGCCAGCATTCATTTTGGTCTCTCAAAACCTTCAGTTAATGTGTGACCCTCATCTGTTATTGTAGGGGATTATTTTTTTTAGTTCTTTTGAACCACTTTTTGGGAAGCTCACCTAAACAAGACGAAGCTTTTAACTGTCTCTCCCATTGTGCTCTTTCCATTTCGCCTGTGCTAAGCTCTAGAAGTTGAAACCAAAGAGATTTGACTTTCTGGAAGCTGACAGAGATGACCACCCATATATCCAGTGTAACACAGTGTCCCTTGCTGTAAAAACATAACATTTTTACTGAATAATGCCCCATACTCTGGCGGTCATGTATGGAGATACCTGCATGACATGTAACAGTGGCATAGTGATGGCTTGTCACTGAAATGAATTTTGAGTTATTTTCCATACCCTGTATATCCTCCCCTCTGCAAAGCTTCCTTGCTCCCTGTTTCCCAGCTCTATCCAGCCTCCTGTTCCTTCACTATATTTTGAGAATGTGATTACTTTTCAGACAACTTCCAAAGAGCTGGACGTTCGCTTCGGTGTGCTGCCTCTGTTGGTTTGCGTTGGGTGTTTCTTGGATAAATTACCTCATAATATTCCAAAGGTTCTTTGATTTAAAGTTTCTCTACTTTATAGAGTATTTTTGCATTTTAGGCACGTGCCTGGGAAAAAAACCCCTTATAAATACAAGGGTTCCTATATTTATTTGGCTCTCTAATGATTTTCACCAACTTAGACTATGAAAATGTGTGTTAGATGTGTACGTTTGGGCTGACTGTCACAGGGAGGCAATTTTGGTCTCCCCACATCCTGGCCCCTGTGCTGGTGGCCCTGGGGAGGTGTCGGGGGGCAGGACTGCCAGACCTGCCCGCAGCCCTTCCAGCGAACTGGGAAGAAGTGATCCGAGGCTCCTGGAGGGGGATTCAGAGCCCCTAAATGGCCTAAGCACTGGATTTTAGGCACCTAAGCTAAATGCTTGAAGTAGGTTGTGCGACTGTGCCTTATGTTTAGATCTTTTTCAAGTACAATCCCTATTTAATGAGCTGTGTGTATTTTTACAGCATCTTTTAGGAGCCTTTCAAGTTGAGTCATTAAATATATTTTTTAATAAGCTCTGTGTCTTAAAAGGACAGTGTGAAATGTAAGTACTGGAAATCAAATAGTGATTCCCCTGACTTCTGAATTAAATTATTTCATTACAAATTTATGTGAAGTTCAGACGCTTTGCTTTTTTTCTTCTTGTGATTTTGTGGCCTTTTTTTATTTTGAGCTGACAAATGATTCTGATGTCATTCTGTCTGTCACACTTAGAAATTCATTCTCCTTTTAAAGTTTAATAGTCTCCCACCAACAATGTATTTATTTCTTTAAGTTTGTAACATCACAGATCTTCAAGGTGGGGAGGGGAAGGGGCCTGCTCCGTAGCACAGGCCCTAAAAATTGATCCATTAACTCCTGTATAGGGAGTTTAATGAGATTTTTAAAGGCAATCTTAGAAGCTGAAATCCTCCTCCATCTGAAAAGCCTTGCTCAAACCACCACGAAGTGTCCCCAGACACGCTGGCTGTGTTCTCCAGCCCTGATGTAACTGGAAGGGTAACCCCCAGGAGGAGGAGGAGCCGCTCAGCCTCCGGGGCTGTTCGGCACTCGGTTGAGATGGCCAGGAAGGAACCAGTTAGCGTCAATGGTAGAAGAGGGTTCTGTCATCTGAACAACCCTTCCACCAGGAGCGGTTTGACACAAGTGCCGTCTTGTTTGAAACAGACCACTGAAAAGCCATCAGAGATTCATTATTAATTAACTACTACTTGTGTTTTGTTTGTTGGGTTAACACTGGCAATGAGCTCGTTGCACGGGGCTAGAGATGAATTTGCTATTCCTTGGAAGATCTCGTAGTCTGAGAACTCATTCCTGAAAAAAAACCCACTTCGAGAGACCTAAACTTTAATCATGAGATTCTTCTCTTGATCATCAGTGGGACCATGCTTCCTCTGTATATAGATACATAAGCTCCTGCAAACCAGGGGGTTATATGGACAGAAGCAAAGAATGCACTGGGAGCACAGGGGAAACAGTAAATTGGGAATAAGAGTTACCATAACTTTGTGGAATCTTTGATGAAATTTGTAAGAGATTGTGAATACGGGGAGAATAATACCTTTGGCTTTGCTTCAGATGTCTGCTGGACTCTTCCCAAGTGATTAGTGGTAACTTTGCTTAAGCCTTTGGAAGGAATAAGGAGAGGAAGCAAATGGAAAGGACAGATAGGGCAGTTCTTTAGCGTTATTCCTGCCCACTACAAGTTCCGAAGTTCTGGGAAGGAGAAACGTTGAGTGCTGAAGTATGAGATCAAGAGACGTACAAGCGAAGGGCTGGCTTTGCAGTTTACTCGCTGTGTGACTGACTCTGATGCTCAATTAGCTTCTCTGGAGGTGGTTCCTTCACCTGTGGGAGGAGGGTGGCCTGTCCCGTGAGCATCCTGTGGGGGTGGCTGGGACTCCACAGCAACAAGCAGTTATTGGCTTGGAGCAAGGAGTTCTTTGAGAGGTGGGACCAGAAACTTCAGTATTAGAGATCAGAGCTCCGGTAGGACCCGTTTTAGAAATTTGTTTCTTAATTTAGTTGTAAATAAGACTTATGTTCCTTTAATTCTCAGTGTTCAGGATTTGGTTTATTTCTTTCCAGACCTTGGCGGCGGGGGGTGTGTGTTTCTCCTAAGAAACGACCCGCTGCTCTCTGGGATCTCGAAGAAGCGAGGCTGCGGGAAAGAAAGAAGGAAATGCCCTCGTTATTTGCCTCCCCTCGCCTCCTCCTGGGGCATCCTGGCAGGAGCCGGCCCCGCCGCCGGCAGTCAGCGCCTCTCGGTAGTTTGTCAGGGCCGCGGCCGGCCGCCGTGAGGCGACTGCCTCGGCGGCGGCAGGGGGCAGCGTAGCGGCGCGTCGCAGCCAATGGCGGCGCGTCGGCCGCGCGTCGCAGCCAATGGGGCGCGGCGGCGCGGGGAGCGGGCCGCGGCGGGCGGGAAGGCGGAGGGGCGAGGGGGGGAGTTGCGGGGCGGCGCGGCGCCGGCAGCGGCACCTGCGGCGGCGGTGGTGGGCGCGGGAGGCGGCGCCGGGCGGCTGGGGCGTCCGCAGCGCTGAGAGGGCAGGCTCGGCCCCGCCGCCGCACAGGCCTCCGCCGCCGCTCGGGCACCCCCCTTTCCCCTCCCCCGCGGCGCCTCGCAGCGCCGGTTCCGCACGGAGAGAGGCGCCCGGCGTCAGCGGACCTCCATGTACGACAATTTGTACCTGCATGGATTTGAAGACTCGGAGGCGGTGAGTGCCGCGGCGGGGGTCCCGCGGGGGCGGGGGGACCGCAAAACTACCCCGCAGGCTTTGTTACCGGCGGTGGCGCGTGCCACCCGAAACCCTCCTCCGTTGCATAATTTGGGGGTAGCGGCGGTATCTGGGGGTCCCGGCAGAGCTTGCCCGCTCCTGCCGCTGTTAGGTGCATCGGCGGAGCAGGGAGAGCTGCTAATTACACGATACCTGGTGCGCGTTTGCCAAAACAGCAGAAGTTGCCCGGCTGCCATCTGTATGGCATGTCTGCTGGCCACCCGCTCAGCGTGGGTGCCTGTGGGGTGGGTGGAGAAAGCAGCGATGCAGGTGCCGGTGGTGGCCAAGGCATCACCGGGGTGATGGTATCATTATTGCCCGAAAGAAGCCGGGACAGGCTGGCGTTGTTTGCTGGGAAGCGATCTCCCCACCACCTCCCCCCCAGCCTTGCTGGGAAGCCGGTGACATCCCTCACAAAATGGTTCTCTTGCATTGCGGAGGCCCCCCCGTTACCGTGGCCAGGGCTTGACGCCCTGATGGATAAGGATAAGAAGCGTTGGCGGCGCCCGTCCGAGCGGCGTTGCGTTCCAGCGGGAGCTGCTCCAGCGGGAGCCCCGTGGGGCAGCAGTACTCGGGGCGAGGGAAACTGCCGGGATTGCCGCGGCGATGGACGCGCCGTTCCATATTAAACAGGGATCTGTTACATAAGGCGTTGTGGCCAGCTCGTAAAATACACAGATTATAACATAAAATAGAGTGTACGTCAATGCAGACGTATGTATCGTATGATGTGGTATCCCCAGGAGAATGGACAGGATCCTGTATCGCTTCAGACGAGGCTTTTTTCCTTGCCTGACAATGAGGTTGTATCGGTGTAGGGCTGGAAGTGTAATCTCTCTACATGTTGCCTCACGTACCAGCAACTTGTTTTAGCCTCTGTTTCTTTCAGAGGGAGAGGAGCCCCAGCTGTGCAGAATTTAAATTAATGCAGTACACTGTGTTGAGAGGAATCCCCTAGTATTTGAATTCTTTAAAAATATGAATTTATTCAAAACTGTGCTGCTTTGGGTCAATTTAGAAATTCCTGCCTTTTTGCTATGCATGTGTTAATTTGTGTTTGGTGTTTTCTCTCGCTGCTGCTTACAAGCTGCCATGCCAAGTGCATATGAGTGTGTTGGTTCCTTTAGGGATGTGTTTTAGGATCCAACTGGATGTTTCCGTAAACCAGGCATTTGTAAGGCAAAGCGTGAATTCTTAGGAACTGTTCTCAATCCTGAGTCTGCCTTGTGCTGGTATAATGTCTCTCAGCATAGCATAAATACTCTCTTAAGAAGGCAACTTAAAAGTACAGTAGTGTGGCTAAGAAGGCTAACTTGCTGGATAGTGGTTGCTGTAGAAGAAATGTTTTATCTGGAAAAGCCAGATTTTAAAGTTAAATGTCTAGTGGGATTCAAGGGTGCTTCTAAGATGCTTAACCCCATGTATTTCAATAAAGCCCCGCTGATTTCTTCCAAGAACGTTATTTGGGAAAAGCAGTTCAAGCAGTTTTAATGACAGCAGAAGACCAGAGACCTACCTGTTACACAAGCATCTGTGTTGGGGTTTGTACTGTAAGAATCATGTTAGTAATAGAAGAGAGGAACTAGGTCTGTAGTCATCCACTTTGAAGGACTGGGGTGAAGAAGGCATTTCCAGGTTCTTTAATACTCTTAACGAGTTCATGATAATACTGTTGACAGCTTTTGTAATTTTGCAGTCTCTCAGTACTTGAGAGTGTTTTCGGTAGACTTAAATTCTGGAATCATGGGAATATGTGAGAATCTCAGCTTTCATTAATTTAAAAAAAAAAAAAAACCACCCCAAACCAAACCACCAAACCCTAAAAGCCATCTAGATCTCATAGTCATAGGGAGAAGCTAGAGGCCGTACACCCCAAAGGCTCAGACACAAAGCAGATAAAATTCCCGAAGTGTTTGTTTGCTTTATGCTCCTGAACCATTTGCTTAAAACATTATACTTTATTATTATTTTGAATTCTGACTCATGAATTGAGAATGCCTGCTGAGACAATATTCTGGCAAACAGGTAGCATGATGGGTCACATGAGTATTACTTTCAAGCCCAAGAGAGCCAACGTAATAGAATTAATATAGTGAAAAACAAATCAAGGGTAGAATACTGGTTCCCTGCGGTTAAGAGAAAATAACTGTGAGCGTGGAAAGATGGAAGAAAAGGCCTCTGTATTGTTCTGGGGTTTAGGACCTGGAAGGCTTATCCCGGATGTTGTGCTGAAGTGAACTGAAGGAGCTGCGAGCTTGTATACTCTGTGTGCTCTTTCATTCCCTGAAGCACAGGGAGATGTGATCGAGGACTTGTGCTACTTGCAGTGCTTCTAGCATAAAATAAACCATATCAAGATGAGTCATTCTAGTACAGTAGCATCCTCCTAAAGTAGGCATTTGCCCTTATAAAACCCATACAGCTTAAGATGGCAAGAAATAAAAGCTAACAAATCGTTGTTTTTTTTGCCCTAGTTCTCATTATTTTGCATGTGCACAATGTCCACGCTGCGTTTTCTGTGAAGGAAATCCTGGTGCGTGTCCGAAGCAGCGGGAAACCTTTACAGCCTGGTGGACTAGCGACGTTCACTCAGAAGGTCTGTCTCAGCCTCTGGCTCGGAAGGCAGCTGCTCCAGAGCGAGCCGAAGCGTGCGGCTCCAGAGCGTGCTTTAGGCATGCTCCCAGGCAGGATTTGTGCGGAGGAGCAGTGGGAGCTAAAGCTGTGCCTAGCTCTACTGGTAGGACCAAAAGGAACGTCCACTCACCCTCCTTTCTCAGGGTTTGTCCCTGCAACATAAAGAGAGTAGCTAGAGGGCTGGGTTTATCACGGCAAATCTGTCCCTTGTTGATGAAAGCAGAGAGAAGAGCAGCCGTGGTGATCAAGGGTTAACCTTTGTCGATCTTCACTGGACTGAGAGAGATGTGCGTTGCTGAGTGCCTCTGAAGTGCTTCAAGCTAACCTAGTGGTGTTACAGTTAGAAATCAGCTGAATGGCACACTGACTTCAAATATCCATGGTGACTTCTTTCAGAAATAAGACTGTACCCTTTATAAGTCCTATATGTATCAAATTTTAACTTGCATTGGAGGAAAAGGGGAACCATCGGTGCATGATGGTTCAGACTAAACATGCTTACTGTTGGAAAGGTACTGTGAAGTCACAGCATTTAAAGGCAGGGATGCTGAGGTATGTGCTGAATTTATACCTAGTCTCTTCTGGTAGATAATACACAGATTAAGTGATCAGAGAACACTCTAGGAGAAGGGTGCAGGTGAAATTTTCCTGTTAAAACTGGGAACAAACATGACATATTTTTAACAGGGAAAAGAGAAATACACGATTTTTTGTAATTGAAGATACTATTATAGTGTGTTTGAATGTGTGCATTTATATAAAATATAGGCAAAAATACATATTTTTATTTATGTATATATAAAGAAATGGGTTGAGCGCGTGCATGGGTATTACAATCCATTACCAGCTGTGATGATTAATGTGAAGTAGATGATGCACTCGCTAGTGTGAGGCTTTTTGGAGGAGGAAAATTACACTGTTGAAGCTGAAAAAAACCTACCAGCGATTGTAGACAAAAACTAGTTGCCACCTTGAGGAAAAGAGGTGCAGAGATATGGATGCAAACAACTTTTGCAGGCACAAGCGTCCTTGTAATGAACATAGGCTTTCAGGTGATGGAAGGTGTGTGACCATAGAGAGAAACATCTTCCCAATGAACATTTTTGCCTTGTTTGTTGCCCTCACCTTTGATTTTGAGGGTCTTTTTTTGGTGCTTTGGGTAGTTCTAGGTTACCCTTTTGGGAATAAGAGCTTGTTCACCTTGTAGGGAAAAGTCTCACATTCTTGATAAGAGGAGAATAGGACATAAACCCCCATCAGCACAGGGGGCTTAAGACGGTGAGGTCCATTGGGTAAACAGATAATAGTGTTTTACCTTCACAGTTGTGAACTAGTAGGTGTGTGTCTGTTTATGGTGGGGAAAGATGTAAATGCTGCTTGATACATCAATCCAGAATTTCCCGGTGTTCTTTGGTTTCAGTAAAGACTCCATCTTTTTCAGAAACAAACTTCAGTGAAACTTTCCCATAAGAAATAGTATTTTCTGTAAAATTACATTTTCCATTGTAAAATTGCAAAATTCTCTCCAGGGGTTAGCAAAAAGTACCCTCTAATGCAGAGTCCTTCCCAGCCACAGTAAACGATCAGGAATGACACCCGCTGCAGTGTGTCACCCTCTTTGCACCTGTGGAACTATCAGACCGGTCCCTTTTAGATTGTCTGTTTATATTTATACCTCCAAAGCGCTCATTTCAGCGCAACACCTGAGCATGTGAAATAGCTTTCCTCACTTCTCACAAGGTGTAAGTTTAACGCTTGTCAACACGTGAGAGGCTTTATCTTGTGCACTTGAATGGGTTCTGGGGGCTGTTGGGAATAGCTGCCTTTGGGTAGGTGCTTGGTTTGGCGTCAGGAGAAAGAGCAGAGAGCGAGCGAGGGGTGGCCTGGCAGGGGATTAGCAAGGGGCTGCTGTTGGCAGGGCTGGGAGCCAGCTTGGGCAAGAAGCCCCTCCTGTGTGGCCACGGTGGTGGTGAGGGTGTTGCATGGTGTCACGCTCAGCGTGAGCCGGTGACAGACTGCAGCACTCCCTCTCTGTGCCTTTCTGCTTAATAATGCCAGCGTTTCCCATTCAGGTCATCGTCTTCCTCCCTGTCTTCAAGTCATTTAAGATGGCATTTAATTTGTGCCTTCGTCTTCTGACTGTCTTTTTGGTAGGAAAGTTCATATTTAAATATTGATTGGATTTCTGTGTGGTACCTCTCTGATCTCTAAAGGAGGAGAAAAGGTGGTCTTTCCTTGCCCTATACATCTCTGTTGTAGTAGGTTCTTTTTCTTAACTGCTTTTACCTGTTTGCTTTTTCTCCAGCGTAGTCTCCATCTCCAAAGATGTATATACACCTTCTTTTCTTGACTTCTCAGCCTTTTGGCCTGGATCTAACCCTGCTTTGGTTTCCCTCAGGCTCTTCTCATCCCTGCATCCACAGCCTGCCTCCTGCTGCCGGTGCTAGAGGGGCTATCAGTACACCAGAGAAGCAGGGCTTTTTCTTTACTGGTTTGTAAGCCAGGATGTGTCAACCAAAGGTACTGTGCAAATTCAAATCAGATAAACACTTATGGTGGGATTCATACCCGGATCCACAAAAGCAAGTCCTTTGGTGTTTATAGGAACTGAACACCGGTGAGACTGACCCTGGAAGCTAATGTTCAGAGTTTGCCATAAAAAAGGCAGTGAGAAGGGCTGTGTATGCAGGTGCTTAGGCTCTGTAGCAGTTTCTACAGCCCTGTAGAATCTCCCTGGCACATCAGGGCTGTAGCGGGGAGTTGGGAAACTGTGGCTGGCAGTGCGATGTATAGCATCTCAATACAGCATTATCATATTGGCAGTGTGTGTGGTGATAGGTCTGAGTTTCATCTGCAGTGTTAATGGCTTTAGGTCGTACATTAGGGTAGAAGGCCCTGCTTGGAGCCATGCCAGCCCGTCGTTAGCCAGTGGTACAAACTGTGGTATTACCGCAACTCGGTGACATCGTGTGTACACTACTGGAGCCAGAAAGGAGTCTGCTTGATGCAGGGCAACAGCACTGGGACTTCATTCCACTATGCCATAGTTCGATGTGACATCTGTGTAAAAAACATGCTGATCTGTAGGTTTTGTTTCCAGTTACTGCATATAATTCTAGGGAAAGCACTGCTGAGAATTTTTAGGGAAGAGGTGATGGGAATAGTAGGAAAATACATTTTATTCACCATGCAGATGGTCAGTGTCAGTGTTTTGAGGACAGTACTCCACTCCCTTTCTCCAGTTGGGTGACATTACTCCTCACACCAGCCATTCTTTCTGTTGCTAGTGTGTGCTTTTTCTCATGGCAACTGAGACAAGAAGATCTGGATGCTGCTCAAGTAGAAAAACATGGTTATAGAAACACAAACCTTGGTAGGGAAATTCATATTCAGATATTGATTGGATTTCTGTACGGTCCCTCTCTGATCTCTGAAGGAGAAGGAAAGGTGGTCTTTGCTTGCGCTATACATCTTCTCAGTTGTCATAGGTTGAGAATAAGAAATAAATAAAATGTGTATTTAGAAGTGTTCTTCATCCTGTCTCTTTGGTGATTATACTACAAAACTCTTCCAATTAGTGTAAGTTTAAAGACTTGTTGCATTCTGTTGACTTGTAAACGGTTTTGCAGTATTGCTTGCGCTAAGTGTAGATCCATGCAGAAGTTGCAGCCCAAAACATCACTCTGCTGCTCACACAGCAAATATATTTAAAGCGGCAGCCAGTGTATTCTGATTTCTTACCTCTCAAAGGAGAGGTGCCAGACAGGCTGTCCTGGGAAGGGGCGATGCCCACAGAGCACGCACGCTGGGGCTGCACTCTCAGCTGTTCTTTTGCACTCGCTTCTGAAGTTCATTCTCTGTGCCTGCAGAGATTGTCCCCTCTTTCTGCTGTCCCACAGCCAGTTATTGTAGTGAGTTTTCTAATACCTGAGCCATTTTATAGAACATCTTTGTACAACGCGCAGCTGAGACCAAGCAGAAGGCTTCACACATCTGTCAAATAAAACCTGGGGCTTTCAGTGGGGTTAGAAGGGTGTCAGTGGTTATTGGGTACATCATTTCCACAGGTTCCTTCTGAAATCTTCCAGCTGAAGATTGGAAGTCGGTAGTCTGCATCTGATTGTCATTTTATATGGTTTGATGGATTTGCAGGCAGGGATGAAAGCTGCTAGTGAGAGTCAATGCATTTCTCTCTTTTCCAGCGTGCTTGCCAGCAGGATTGTCTGGTAGTGGAAAGCCTGGTGATACACACTCTCTTTACAGTGCGCAGAGGAGTTTTCATACTTGCAAAATCTTTGCTTGGTTTATAGGTAACATTAATTATAGGGTAAGACTGCACAGGGAACATGCTGAGTACCGAGCGGCACAGGCCATCTGTGAGACGTTGAGCTTTCCTGTGCTTGGTGACATGAAGGGAAGTGAGATGAAGCCTGCTGAAGTCGTCCTTCTTTGGAAGGCCTACTTTTATAAAACAGCGGGTGGGTGGTCTTGTAAGACCCTCAATTGTGGGGCTGATCATCAGTAGGAGGCAACTAGATTTCCTTTCTGTTACTCCTCAGAGAGGCCACAGGTGCGTATGTGAACTGAGAAAACGGTGCTTGCAGTGCCTTTCCTTTGTTGATGGCCCTTGGCTTCTCTTCAGGCATGGCTGTTCTTTGTTTCTCTGTTTGAATTAGTTAGGTTTCTTCGTGTTTAATCCAAAAAGGATGAGTAATGTCAGGACCTACTCATTGCAGGATCGCTTGCCTAACTACTACCAGTTATTAACTTGCTCTTTGTTTATGTAGGATTTTCAGTTTCAAGTGTGCACTAAAGTATGTCTTGACTGGGAACATATTTGACAATTTCTGATAAAAAGAGATTATCTTCTGCCCCTTAAGTTTTTCGAATTCTCGTTGAGATTTGGCTTTTACACAGTCAAAGCGTTTGTGTGTTTTTGACAGTTTCAAATCTGTTTTCATTTCCGTTAGTTCTTAATAGATTCCCTTGACTAATGAATCATCATCTGCCTAACGTTTTTCTTTTGTATAAAGGGCTGTCTGACAGGGGTTGGGAAGTTAGCTTCTTTTCTGTTTTGGGATTTGCTTCGATGTTTTTGAGTGGGTTTTTCCTACTAAAATGGCCAAAGTCCCAGTACTACTACAACATTAGCTATTCTTACCACATCTAATGTTTTGTGCTCGCATGAAAATGGTTTTCTGACTGACTCAGTTCTTCTGTTTGTTAAATGTAATGTTGTGATTTGATAGTATGGTAGTCAAATAAAACTTTCAGTAAGAATCATAAATAATTTTCGTAAATTACTACCTGCTGTTTCCAAGGAGGTACTTTTTTTCAGCAAAATACATTAAAATGTAAAAAAAAAAAAGAAACATAATGAAGAATAGCTAACAGCATGTTTTCCGTTTCAGCTGCAAGTAAGAGCTCACCTGATTGGGATGGTGTCTGTTTAGAATATTGTTTGTTTATATGAAGGACTAAAGCGTGTAATAAACTATAGCTTTACTCCTGCTTTTGGATTCCTTCTGGTGAACTCTAGAATGACTGCGGAGCGCAGCTGAAATGACAAGGGCTTCTCACAGACGTGCTGATCCTGGATTGCAGGTCGCTTTAAACATTTCCCAGTGCTTAAGAAAGTGCTGTTGCCTTTAGGAAGTGTTAACAGCTCTCCCTGGGCTCAAGGGCATCTCGGGGAGGAACATGGCTCTTGGTGCTGAAGGAACACATCATAGGAATAATAAATAACAAGGGGAGAAGCTTAACCTAGGCTTTGTTGATGTCACGGCTTGCTTCCATATCTCCCTGGAGCATGTCCTGCTTGTGAGATACTGAGCTGTTAGATGTTTTTCCACTGAGTACGCCTTTACAGAGAGAGTAGAGCCTGGTTTTGAAAATCAGCAACTTGCACAAATGCAGATGACTTTACAAACAGGACAAGCCTGACTACTGTTCACGGTCATTTGGAATCCAGTAATTAATTTCAAAAAGTCATTTAGCTGGCTAAATGCTGAGTTCTGTAGAGATTGCAGGTGGTGTCAAGATTTGCTTGCAGACTTCTGTCAGATCCTGGGTTGTATTTTTCGGCAGTCCTCCGTTGCTGGTTTTCATGCCAACAGTGAACTGTTTTCAGTTCTTGAGTGTGTCATTTTGCCATGTCCCTTCCTTCTTCTCATGTCTTCAACGTGTACTTAATGTTCAGGTGCAATATTGCTGCACGGAGCACAGCGAGGAGGCTAAAGCCTGTTAACAGGCATGGGCTTGGCTTTGCCCAGGTAGTTTCCCTCTTTCAGGAGAGGCCCATCACTAGTGGGAATCTTAGTTCTCTTCAGTCATGACATCTTTCAGGTCATGGACGTGTGCATGCCAAATGAATTTAGCTGCCTGTCAGTCACTCCTGGTGTAACATCTATGTATGGAACTCTTCGTGAGTGTAGGTTAGAGGGAACTTTTCATTGTTTGTTGAAGAACAGAAAAGTGGGACTGGAGCTCCCGTGCCCCGTTAAAGCTTACTGGCTCACGTGGTTTTTGCCCATCTTTCTCTGTGTTACTGGGCATCAGAAGGGATTTCTCCTCTGGAAAAAGACACAAGAGAGCAATTCTTGAAAAATGAGAGGCAATGTGGACAGCTGGGTGGGTTAGAGAGAGCGGGAGGCAGTGTAGTTTGGCATGTGCTAAATAACTTCGGGGCCTCCTTTTCCTCGCTCCTGCATCTTTCATTACCTTCCCTTCCTCTAAGGTTCTGTCTTCCCTTCACTTGGCTCGCTTCCTAACATACTCCCTTTGAACAGATGATGGGTTTGTGTCTATATATACACATACATATGTGTATATACATACATATGTATATATGGGGGGTTGGGCTCAGGAGGTCCCTTCCAACCTCAGCTGTTCAGTTACTCTATGAGAACTGAAGGACTTTCAGAGCAGAAAGGGAGGCAAGAAGCCAGGGGAGGTCTCTCCAACTGCAAGTTCTGATGCCTCTGTCTTTTGCCCACCCATCTATCTTTGTCTACCCCACAGCGCTGATCAAGAAAACTTGATTTTTGATTTGGAGGACCACCCATATGTCCAGAGGCAGCCACGCTTTTCCACCCGGCACGGAGCGCTGGAGGAAGCCAGCGGTGCCTGGTTCTGTGCATGTGCAGCGCAGGATGTAAATCTGCATTTTCTGTTTTCTCTCTAAAGCCAGCCTTGTCAGAAAGAGTTCCAAGTGACCTGAGGAAAGGGCTCAGATGATGGTGGGCTGCAGGGTCTGCTCTGCTCCTCAGGGCTGTGAGGATTTTACTTTTCACAAGGGCATAAAAAAGCAAGAAAATCCTGGGGGAGGGGGACGAGGGGCTGCTCTTCTGTTTTGTTTTGGGTTTTTTTTCCTAAAAAGACAGGTAATACAAAGGCTATATAATTTACGGAGATGGAGCTATTTGGTTCTGCTGTTTCACCAGCACAGGGAATGCAGCCTGGCAGTGATTTGATTTATTACAGCAACATGGAAGAAATCATGAGGAAAAAATACTCCCTATCATCTTGCTGAGTACTGGAGTGGTGAAGTGTGTGTTCGAACGAGCTGCTAACACTTCATATAAAACTTCACAAGCCTTTCTATTTTGAGAGAATTCTGCTTATACCAAATATATTTTCTCTGTGAGTCCTCTCTTACTTTCTTTTTTTTTTTTTCTGTGCTGGGACGTTTCCCTGCGAATGGACTCTCCCGCTGCTCAGCTCACTTGCGCTTTCTGCTCCCTCCCGTGGGCTGTTTGTCCTTGGTGCAGGGGCATCACAGTTTAGTGATTACATTATCATAAATGTCATGTTTTCTTTGAAAATGCATTGCTGTCGCTGCTGTACTAGGTGCTCTTTGTGTGTATGAGGCTGGAAGATTATTTTTTTTACAGCTGTGTCCATTATGGCCATAAATGAGCCCTCTGCACCTCTCGCCCCCATGGGAAGAGGTATAGAGTGAGGTGGCCGAGGCACCCTGCCCGTCCCCCTTCCTGCTCATGGACCTGGGTACAACCTGAAAACCTCTGGCTTATTTGTTAGAAAAACTAAACTTTTTCAAAACTTTTCATCCTTTAATCTCTTATTATAAGAACATAATAAAATCATGTTTCTAATGGTTACCCCCCTGTTCTGCTTCTTTAAACTCCTTTCCATGCGGGACTTCTTGACAATATTTTTAAGCCATGTTCCTTGTGTGATTGGTGTATCCCCAGAATGTATCTCTCTTTTGCCTGGGAAAATGATGTATTCTGACAAATCATCAATTAATCTCTGCTAAGATATATGGGTCATGACATACCCCAATAAAATTTTATTTTCCAAAACAATCAGTGGTGATCTCATCAGGTTCTGACCAAACAAGCCCCAGAATCATTCTTGGGCAGAGAGTTTCAATTATAACCAATGCAAAGAAAACCTCACCAAGTTAAAAAAATTGCGGTGGCAGCTCGCCCTGCCTTTGTCAGCAAAGGCCGCTGCTGGGTGCGACCTAGCAGCAGCTCCTGGCACCGAGGGCTCTGGCCTAAACGGTGTGATGAAAGCTCAAGAATAAACCCATCACACTCCAGGAATGACAGATACCACAGAAATATGTCTCCAGGTGACGCCAAGCTAGGAAAAGAAGTACCCGTGATTCAGCAGGCTGTGATGGCGCTCATCCTGCTTCCGCCAAGGCAGTCCTTGCTGTTGACTCCAGCTTGATTCATCAAAGGTTTGTCCAGTGTGGGAATGCAACTAAGCTACCAGCATGGGCATCATCTGCAGCATCATGTGTGACTCAGACCTACCTCCTGGTGTCTCCTCTCCCTGCTGATGAGCAGAAAACAGTCTGCATCTGTGGCTGCTGCTGCCCATGGACCTGGCTGAGGTGTCAGCTGCTCTGTCGGGTCTGGCACTGGGACCAATGTACAGAGGATCAGACCCTCTCCTGCGATATTGCAGTTCAGCCTTGGAGAACGGGTCTTCACACATACTGAAAAAAGCTTCCGGCCCTGGGAAAAAGGCCTCTCCATCACTGTTTTCATGTCTGAGTACCAGAATGAGACGGATCTGGAGGATGTGCACATTCCCTTACTAGTGAGGATCTCTTCTTTGTCCTGCTGAATGGCACTTGCGCCGTCGCTGTGGGACTGAACACTATTTCAGGATTTCTAGGCAAAGACCGCCAAGACCTGGAGATGGGACATGGCATGTTCTTAACATGCCTCTCCGGCCTCCTGGCCAGCCAGGACTACCTTCTGGGCTACTGAAAGACTGTTTGACCTAGCCAGAAGCCAGCAAGTGGCAAGCACTAGCTGCTGTAGGTCAGTGCCAAAAGAGTAAACGAGGGAGCGTGTGGTAGTCTCTTTACCTTTCAGATGTCTTGACCAACTTGTTCATCTTAGATTATTTTTATTTCTTGCAAAAAAAAAAATCTCACCTCACTGGGGGTCTTGTTCTTCAAGCAAAATTACCTTACTGATACACTGTTGTAATAAAGTGTACTTACTGACGTGTCTGTTTAAAAAAAAGCAAAGTGGGCAAAATTATTTCTAAGTGTATTTGTTTTCAAAGTTTCTGACAAGATATGAGGAGTAGCTTTATCCCCAGTGTAGTGCTTATTCTACTTAAAATGTTCTCAAGACCTTTTTGTACCCCATAAAACAGGAATATTGGAACTTTGCACTTTTAATCGATCTCTTATTAGAAAATGACCAGGATATCGACAGGTGGGAAACCAGACAAATGACTTACACTTTGCCTCCCTACATTTTTCCATGCTGATTTCAGTTGTCTGTTATTTTTTTACTTCCTGTCCTAAGGAGCAGAGCAGTAGGAAGTATTTTAGTACACTGTTGAATAGCTTCTGTGTTACACCCTGGAGTGGATTCATTTCAGGAATGTGTTAAGTAATCTTTCCCTTTAATAGATTAGGTCTGCTGTATGTAAACATACAGTATGAGTGGGAGTGTAAGAGAGGAAAAGAGTCGCAGACTGGAATATTTCCTGTTATACATTTAAAATTCATAGTGTGCTGGTGGATACATGGAAGTTGTTTTGCTGAATGGAATTGAGAAGTTGACTTAGGCTTTGAAGCTTGCCGTTGAATGTCATTTCTAGTGCTGATGTGCCACTGGTTCTAATTGTGCTGAAGACGTTTTATCTATTATAATATTTAAGAACCTTGTTAATTTTTAGCTTCGCTGCTCTGTTCTGAATATATCACATATCAATGTTTCCTTTTGGTTGGCTTAGAATCAGATTTGTAGTTTTCCATTTCATCGTAAAACCTTTCCATCTTATTTTTAGAGAGGTGTCCCATAGCGCCCTCCCAGCTCATGCGGTTGCTGTATAGGCTTATGTTGGGCAGGAATTTGTACTCACGGGTTTGACTGATGGAGCCTCCAGCCCCCGAGAAAGCAATTTCCCTGTTACTGGTCTGTCTCTGTCCTTGATGCGTTTGGCTCTTCTCGTTCTTTCTGAGCCTCTTGTTTTCCAATATTGTTTTTTTGAGTAAGGGAGGTTGCGGCTGGTGCTGTGTGGACTCTGCAGATAGAACTGCACCAGCGTGGGAGAAGTGTTCAACTGACAACTTCAAAGTTACGTGTGTTTAAGTGTATTTCATGTGTAATGAAATACATCAAAAAGCTGTGCTTCTTGAAAACAGTGTGATGCCTCCCAGTGACTGGACTATATACATTTGGAAGACAGGAGAAAAAAAAAATAATTTGCATACTACTGAAAAAAACACTTGCAGGATGAGAGTTTTGCTGAATATGTTGTTACTAGTTAAGAGTGGTCCAGAAAAAAATTACTACATCAAATATTTCCTGCTGTGTACAGTTCTAGGTTCAAAATACTCAGGTTGATCTCTAGCCATTGGTTTTATACATTTTCAGACTGTAACATCTTGGGTCTTTGATTGCATCAGGCCAAGTGTGTCCCTGGTGTCAACCAAATTTAAAGTTCCAAGGGATATCTAAGGGATGACTGTGACAGTCATTTTAATGTGTAATACACTCAGTAATAAAATCTGTTTCTAAGATTCTTGGATATAAAACACAAAAACATCGTACTTCCATAGACTTTTTGTTGTCTGCAGGAGGAAGCTTCTGTTTGTAAGGTTTGTTACTCTGGTTCTCAGCCTGCACGTGATAGCCGCTAAGTGGGAAAATACATTCAAAGGAATGTAACTTTGCACAGATATTTCGTGTCTTCCTTCATAAGCAAGAATTTAATTTATGAAAGATATGTGAGGGCTGTTTGGCATCAGAATTGAATATTTTACATTCCTCAATAACAACAAAAAAATAGAAAGCTAGGCTAACTTTCTTCTGGATGGTCTGATCTCTTACAGATAAAGAAATCCTAGTCTGTATCCTCAGAGTAACAACAACAATGATGTAAGTAAATAAAAATGCTGCAGTGCTGTTTTGCTGAAAACTGATCTGTGAAGAGCTATGTCCAAAGTCATTACAGCCTGCTTTTCGGGCTGATTTTGCTGAACGTTTGCAAACCTATCTGGCCTAAGTAGAAATTACACATGCCCATTAACTCTGAAATTTGGAGCCAGAACTGAACGGAGGGATAAAATCAAAATGAGAACCTAGGTTTCAGTGAAGCTAGGCTAATGTATTTCAGGGAAGTGCAGTCCAAAAGTCCCGATTCCTGCTCATCTTTTCCAGCCATTAAATAATTCCTCCCTTCGGTTGTATTGCCTCTTAACCCAACTGCAGTTGCTGCGTTACTTACACACAAAAAAGCTTCTTCACAGCAGCTGGAGGATTAACCAGCTTTCCCCCATCAAACCGGTTCAGGAAGGAAATCAGCAAAGTGGTTTCCCAAGCGGCTGCCTGCCTGGCTGGGTGCATGCTGCAGTCTCTGGAGATCCTAGAGGCATTTGGGGTTGGTTTTTTTTTTTTTTTTTGCTTTCATTTTATTTTGCTCCTTTCTCCTAGAGCAAGTCGTGCTCTGCCTTTGCTCTGAATTGCAGAGATGCTGCTGAGACAGAGCCTGGCTGCGAGAGGTTCTGCCCGAGGGAGCTACGGCTGCCAGGAGGAGCGGGGCCGGATCCTGCTCTTCTCCGCTTTTCTCTTTTCCAGCAGCTGCTGTTATTGTTCCTCACGTCAGATCGCAGGGAAATGGCCAAAACTGGCGGTTGACCATCCCACTGGTCCCTGCTTCAGGATGATGGAGCAGGGGGAAGGAAGAGGAATCACTCCTCCCTAAGGCTCAGCCCTTTTTTTCCTCTTGCTTATTTCTCCGGCTTGCTGAAAGGAGGGTGTAGCGAGGGGGGCTCAGTCTCTTCTTGCAAGTAACAAGTGATAAGCCAACAGGAAACGGCCTCAAGTTGTGCCAGAGGAGGTTCAGGGTGGATATTAGGAAAAATTTCTTCACCGAAAGGGCTGTCAAACATTGGACCAGGCTGCCCGGGGCAGTGGTGGAGTCGCCATCCCTGGAGGTGTTTAAAAGCCGGGCAGACGTGGTGCTGAGGGACATGGGGTAGTGGGGGTTTGGGCAGTGCTGGGTTAATGGTTGGACTCCATGATCTTAAAGGACCCTTCCAACCATAGCAATTCTATGATTCTGTTTGGTACCTCTTACTAATTTGGTAATTTATTTGTATTTCACTGGCTTGCACATCTCTTTTCTAAGTTTGAGACTGATGTAAGAGCTGCAGTATCGAATCATGGAATGGTTTAGGTTGGAAGGGACCTTAAAGATCATGTCGTTCCAGCCCCCCTGCCATGGGCAGGGGCACCTCCCACTAGACCAGGTTGCTCAAAGAGCGATATAGAGAGATACCGAGGTATAGAGAGATAGGGAAGGGGCTGCGTTGGGGCAGCAGGATGGCAACCCAACAGCGATACAGATACAAATGTCAGCAAGGAGCAGCTTGAACACAGGCTGTGCCTGTGGTGACAGCACTCGCTCTGCAGTTCCCTGCCCACAGTGTGCCCTGGAAACACATGCAGCGGAGCAGGAACTTCATAGGAGCCCAGGGCTTCCAGGCCCTGCTTCTGGAGAGGAGGGACATGAAACGGCCTGGGGAGAGTCTGGGATTTTGTACTTTTCACTGTGCTGTGCGTTGCTGATAGAACTGGGTAAAAATCCTCCTTTGGGAGGTGGCTCTGAGCAGGAGGGTGGTGTAAAGCCTCGGTGGGACTGAAGTGAGCCTGGTGGAGGTGCTCAGCTCCTCCATATACACACGAAAGCACGGCCTGCGCTGGGGATGGAGTGGGCGCAGTGCCACCTCCCTGGCTGTGTCTGGGGAAGGCTTGGCTGTGCTGACGGCTCCTGCTGCCGTAAGGCTGAGGGCGACCTGGGGTGTACGTGGGCTCTGCCACCCCCGGTTACCACTGGCCACCGCAGATGCTGCTGTGCTGACTCGTCCCTTCAGCGGGGAGGCTCGTCAGTTCTGCGGCTGTGGAGGAGGTTGCTGGAGCGCAGAGTGAGGCCTCCTCCTTCTCCTCCCCCTGTGCTGCTCCTCCACACCATTTGTTGTCTCCGTAGCTTTCCCACCTGCTGTCAAGCCAGAGAGAGAGATGCTGGGCACAGGAAAAACAACAGGAGAGCGACACATTGCCCTCCGCATGGAGCTAATGGCACACAGGAGGATTTACAGAACGGACTGGGGGAAAACTCTTTAGTAATTGAATTCTCCTGCAGGTTTTGTGCTGCAGGAAGTAGGATCTACACAGCAGCCACCGCGGCTAAACACGGACCTGATCCCAGAGGAGCGTTCAACCCTACAGCTTCCAGGGAGTGAGCTCCTGGCACGGGAAATGCTCTGCAAATAAAGAATGAAATATGAAAGATTTAGTTAATGATAAAATGCGCTGAAGAAAATGTGAGCTTAATACAAGCCTTTCCTTCCTGCCAGCAGCACAGGGCACTTGGACCTGCAGTGAATTATTCTGGAGCGTGGACATCTCGTGGTGGTCTCTGCAAGTGATGTCACGAATGCATCAATACTTAGATACACTCAGGCATAGCTTATGTCCATGCCCAAATCTCTCCTGTTACAGGAGCTATATATGGGTATTGTTTATGTATATATTTAGATCAACATCATGTTATCCTGACATTGAAATATTTTATTATTACAGCTGCAGTGTAAGTTGAGGGCTTGTCTGTTCAGCGTGAGCAGTTTGTCTACACAAGAATCAAGCTTTGGGGGTTTCACTTTGATTAACCCAAGGCAGAAAGGGAACTTGGGAAGTTCCTAAAGTTCATCTGACTGAACCTTACATCCTTCCCCTCGTCCTTCTCTTTCTTTGGGGAGTGCAAGGAGTGGTTTTGCATCTGACTTCAGTGAGATACTTACCTATCCAACGGGAGTAGTGGCAATGTAAGGGTGGTTGTGAGGAAGCAACCATCTTCCGTCTTTTGGACTTCAGTTCCTTACTTATGATTTTCATATTCTGGTTGATGGTCTTTGTACGTTTTCCTTTTTTCTGCTGGGCATTTTTCTGTACCCTTGACCAGGCTTTGACTTCACTCTAGCATCATACCCATTCCCTGCCTTTTTGGTTACGTCTCAGTGCAGATTTATCAGGCACTAGCAGAACCCTTGACAGTAGTGACATTGTTTTTTGAGCAGATGTACCTCTTCTAGAATATCCCGAATAACAGCAAAAGCTTTAGACCAAAATAAGGGTTTAAAATCTTGTCAAGCTTTTGACAGATTCCACTCTTGACAAGGCTTTTTTTTTTTTCCCTCGTTCAGCAAAGAACGGTATCCAGGTGCTTAAAGTTGTCCTGTTTGCTGCTTCTGTAGATTTGTGTTACTGATGCATGTGATAATTTTGATAGGGAAGGAGCTTTTTGCACAGAATGAGGTCCTCCCGGTCTCTCTGTTACTGCTTTTGCCAAATCTCTGAGGCTGTGGGTATGACAGTGATTCCTAAAGGGTTTTTTCTTGGTTGGAATGCTCATTGGATGCTAGTAAGAAGGAATATTAAACGATTGTTTCTCCTAAGCCATTTAATTAAGAATCCATTTTGAGACAATACTAGAAGCAGTTACTAAAAAAAAGGATTTTGTCTTTGAGTTTCTAATTTTTAACTCTCTTAAATAACTGTCAAATACTTTTGTACTATGTAAAATTGAAATATTTTTTTCGGTACATAGCATGGTCTGAACATATTTTCTCAAGTTCTTATGGCTACCATGAGCTTGTGAAAAACTATTTACAGTGTCTGGAATTTAGATCTAGACTGAGGTTTTGGCTGTTCCTTCTTCCTGGATTTACCTTTCTACCTAGCATAACGTAGTACCTTCCCATTTATCCCAACAGTGAATATATGGAGAGACTATCGAGTCAGTGGCATTCCAAGATTTTTTTTTAAAATCTTTGACATTGTTCCTTCTTCTAATCTCCCAAAAATTAACTGTTGTTTGTTTGTCCTGTGTTTTGTTGATCCTTCTTACAACCCATCTAAGAATATGTGATGATAATAACAAGTACCTCTCAAAACACTGGTGTGTTTTCAACATGTGAACTAATATCCAAGCCAGAACAGGTATGGTAGCACTCAGCAAATACTATCAGTAGGGATTTTTTCCCTATTTTATGTAGTAGTGATAAAAAGCCCCTAGTTTGTTTGGGGTAGCTGTGCTCCGTCACTGCTCAGCAATACTCTCGGAGCTATGGGAATAGGTCAGAGTTGGTGTAATTGGGCAAACTGGATTTCTGGCCCTATCACTGTGACGTTCCATCCAGCCTGTGGGGCAGCAGAGTACGGACTGTAATAACCCTGAGGTCCTAGAAAGTCCCTGGAGTCCTGGACTGATTACAGCAATTAAGTTCCACAAAGTGTCGCTCAAATATTACCACAGTAGGTGACAGCAAGATGCCCTTTCACTTGTGTTTTGCTCTCTGCACATACAGTTTTTAGATTGCAAGGTTTAGGGGAAAGGAGTTGCTATTTACAGAGTGCATAGTACTTAGAAAATTAGGGCTTTTTCTTACTAAGCTATTTCTAGCAGTATGTAATAGCTTATTGTGAGTTGTGTGATTTCAGAGTTTGGTCCTTGCTGCAAGAAAAATACTAAGAGATCATAGCAGCTGAAAGTCTGTTCTCTGGGGAAGAAAAAGAAGAAAAAAAAGAGTAGAAAATGTAAAAAGAAAAAAAAAGTAAAATGCTCTGTTTGTAAGTCGTATTTATTAGTGTTTAAAGCTGTTTCTAAGCTTCTGAGTTTGGAAGCTTGTGGAAGGAAAAAGCTAATTAAAAACACAATACAACACAGCATACTAAACCTTAGCCCAAACCCTATCAGTTGCTTGGCTTAAATTAAGCAGCATGAAATTCATTTCAACAACACCGTAGCAGCGTGTCACAATTCTTTCCCATTCACTCCACAGCGTGAATATTTTAAACAAAGTAATTTTCCTATAATTTCATTGAAGATGTAAGTCTGGTTTGGTTTTTTGTGCCCTGGTGGGACCCTTGGCAAAACCTGTGAGAGGTGGGCAAAGGCAAAGTGGATGGGATGACTTCAGAGGAAGTCATTGCCACCTAAATAGAACTTGTCACAGCAGAGAGCTGCAGTCCTCTGTGTGATAAATGGAGTTTGGCTGCCCACCAGGTTTCTTCGGTGAAGGATTACAAAGCGTGCGCTATCGGGAATTTGACTTCTGTGAGCTGGGGCCCTGGTATGGAGCTGGAAAACCTGCTGCTCTACAGACATGTGGGGCTTGTTTCTGTCTTACAAACTAACTGGTGATTGCGAAGCCAACCACCCGTCTGCTTGAGCACCGTCGCTGAGTCTGTGGTTCTGCCACATCAGCTTTGGGTCAAATTGTGAGACGGTTCAGCGTGTTCTAAACCACTTCTGTTTAAAAAATAAAAAGAAGTAGTCAGGGTTATTTTGGTTGTATAAAACCTGATGGTGTGGGAAGTGGTGACACCACACTAGAAGGAAATCGGGACGCTGTAATCATAAAAATCCTTAAAAAGATATATGTTCTTTAATTTAACTGTTTGAATTAGGAAAAGCATGCAGTGAAAACAGGCAGGTGGCTAGGATCTTCTCGACAAGGAGGTCTCGAGGAAAATTCCACTTCTTTCCTCGCATTTATAACACTTTGAAGATTATTGTGTTGAACATTCCTGCTTCAGGGGCTGAAGTCTTCTGTGTGTGTTTGCAACCCAAGGAGAAATGTACAGGTTTTTGGAAAGTTGAGAAAAAACATTTTAGCCAATGAATGGGAGAAAAGAATTACCGAGATCCTTTATTTTATACCTCTCACCTTTTCCAGTAATGCCAAGTCAGCACGAGTGTGTTGGGCAGAAGAGGCGCCAAGGAGGGAGGTGATGGCAAGGGTCCTCGCTCCGGTCCTTGCCTCTCGGCCACTTGGCAATGTAATTCCCTGAGTCTCTTCTGTGCAAGCCATATTGTGAGGGCAGTGATTGGAAAACAGCGGCAATCTGGCTCACCCTACCTCCTCTGTTTCTGTGCCATCAACTTCTGCGCTCAGGTCCCATTTACTAAAATAAGGTCCCTTATGCACATAGTCTGTGAAATAGAAACCGGAGGTCACAGCACATACTGAGGAAAACGAATGTCAGATGTCCACGTGCTGCTGAACAGTCCTCCAGGAAAATAAACTTACCTGTTCTATCTCAGCTCTCTAATTTTTCCTTTTTCTAAAGGAATCAGCTGAAATAGCAGCCGTCCTCAGGCACAGAAGAAAGCCTAAGTAAAAAACTTCTGCTTGGTCACTTCCAGCTCCCTCTGTGAATTAGCTTTTCAGAAGCAAATTGCAGTCTGTTCACCAGAAGAAAAATAGAGGCAGAAGTAGAAAATAAATTTCAAATACTTTCAATTTTCAGGGCTTTTTTTAATTCCAGCCAGCAGTTTGAAGAGTGCACCAGGGAGAGAAACCAAAGCTAAGCTAGACGAAGACAAAAGAGAAATGGGAATAAACTTGAACAGAGCGAGGATAAGAGAATAAGCTAATAAGAGGAGAAGTGGGTGCTAATCCTCTTCCAGGTCAGCAAGTTGATGTGATGCTGTAAAAGGGGACTAGATGTGTGATTTTAAAAAAGCATGGTCCTCCCATGTCAGCAAAAACGCTTCATCACAGCCAGCAGAGGAAAGCACCCACAATGTTCTGAAACCTGTGGTTGATTTGTCCTGCTCCAGGACGCTGTACACGGAGCAAAAGAGATCCCTGAGAGTAATGCAGAGGAGGCAGGGGGAGAGACGGGGCGCTCGGGGAGTGACTTAGAAATACACCACATTATTTCAGGACTTCCTGGCTGAAGACTTCGTGCTGTGTGCCTGAGGAAACGCTGTGGTAGACCACATATGGTAAACACAGATGCTTGTGTAGTTGGCAGTGTGATTAAGTTTAGTTTGGGGGCAATATTTATCTCTCTTTTTTTTTTTTTTTTTCCTCCTAAAGACTTATGGAACATTCTTGACTTCTTAACGTGTTACTGGGGACAGACACAGAGCAGCATCTTTCCAGAAGAGCTCATTTAGGAGAACAGGTGCAATTTTATTAGCTGGTGTATTATTATCAGGTGTCATAAAACCCAATAGTGGGAGCTTCCCCAGAGCCTTGGGAAGATCACTCAATACTTTCAAGAGCCGAAGTAATTAGAAAAAATAAAGTGGTGTCTCTGTACTGTTGCAGCTTTAGTTTATTGCCTTTTATCACTGAAAAAAAACACCTTTTTTTTCTCTCCTGGGTCTTCTAAATAGCTTTCATGAAAAAGAGGAACCAGCTGCAGAGATTGAAGCAAAATTCAGACTAGAGGTGTTCAGCTGTTGATTCAATCACGCTTCTAGCAATTGGAATAAAACACAGATCAGAGCATTCCCAGACAGATCTTTGTTCTTTTATGGGTGAAGAAAAAATGGAGTTTGAAAAGTTTGTGTATTGTTCAAATTTTGTGTTTTTGACATATTTTTTGAGAAAAACAATCTGCGCCTGTAGCTACCTATCTGGCTGTGATCTTCACCCTTCAGCTTGCTTGGAGACTGCAGAAAAAGTGCTTTGGGTGTTTCTTTGTGTGGGAAGATCGGAATTTCAACCCTTTTTTGGAGGGGGAGAAAAATCCTCACCCCAAAATAGAAAGGATTAATTTGGAGGGAGGGGTAGAAAAAGGGCTAAGCAGGTATTCATATCTGTTGTCATCCAGTTCTACTGTGAATGCCATGGGCAGACGCATCGCAGATTCTGGCAGCCTCCCGTGGCGAATATTTCAGGTTAGAGATGCCCCAGAGTCAATCTTTGTTTCTTTCCTTGGGTTGCACAGCGGTAGTCAGAGGAACCTGATGGGCTTCGCTGAGTAAGGGGATGGATGTAGGCATGTGCTTAATCGATAGAGCAGCCAAGAACCGTTCTTGTGAATGGGACCTGGTAACTTTTGGTCCCCTCTACTGTTCTGTGTAGTTGTTGCCAGCAGAGGTGAGATAGCTGGAGAAGTTTGAGTAGTGCCACAGTGCATTTAACAACTTAAATTAGTATTATTACTAATACTAATGTGTAAATGCATTTTTATGGTCAAGAGAATGGAAACACCCATGGACAAACTAGTGAAACATTTTGTCCATCTTTGTACTTCAAGTAGTTTATGCTGTCCTTTTTGTCACTAAAACATCTACGCTTTGTCCTGACCCATTAGCACTTGAGGTTCCGGCTAAAGCAAAACAACATAGGAGTTTACAGTTATTTATGTTTTGGGGGGGTTATATATATTTTATATTTGGGGGTTGGACTAGATGATCTCCAGAAGTCCCTTCCAACCCTATGATTCTATGATTATAACATAAGAAATTACGTCTGTCAAAATGTGAAAAGGAAAAGTTTAGAAAGAGGTCACTGAATATGTTAGTCAATCTTGGACTTCTTTTTTAGTCTACATAGATCTTTAAACTGTAGACCTTTTCCGCATGTAGCACCTAGTGAATGTTTACCTGTACTGCATGTCAGGCAAAATCTTGTACGTCTTGCATGTTCATTTGAACATTACAGAAAAAGATGTAGTATTTTGGCAGTAAATGTATATATTACTGGTACTTTTTTTAAAACCAAATTTCTTAGCTGTAAAAACGCAATCTGTGCTGAACTGAAGGCAGCTTGAAAAAGATGTGACCGCAAGATTTTAAATTCAAGAAAAAAAAAAGAAATCGTGAAAAGAAATGTTACAACAGTTGCCCTGTTTTCTAAAAATTAGTATTCACAAAAAACCCATGTTCTAACTACCTAGTAATTTCCAAATTGCTGAGATACCTAATGAGTTGTCTTAAGTAAATTTACCAAACATATAGAAGGAAATAATTGCTGAGCATTTAATTCTGAAATGGCAACTCAGTGCAGAATGGTTATGCAGCTGGCCTGTGTGTGTGTCGGTTCTTCAGCAGGAAAATGATTTGGTTGGACTTTCAATGGCACATTCACATTGTCTCGTAGATGCGAATTTGTGAAAAAGTCCTACTAAAATGCTTTCCTACGGCTCTGATGGACCTTGTTATTTCACATTACAAGAGCTGTAACAGCTTTCGTAATTCTAGGGGGATATTACTAATTCTAGAGGATGTTAAAAGCAAAATAGGGGCTGTGCTTCCAGTGTCATCTCTACACCTCATTCTGCAAAGCCTTTCCGGGTGGGAATAACCCCTTTGGTTTGATTAGTGCAAAGGGTTGCTCCTCCTGCCTTGAGCCCCCCCAGAAGTCTCACTCCAGCGCCTAGCGATAGGTAGGACCTCTCTGCAGTACTGCACTGGGGTTGTTCTTCTAGCAAACATGGATTTTTCTGGCCCCGACTCTGATTGCAGCACAGTAATGTTTTCATGCCAAATGAATAGATACCCACTGGTTTGTATTTGCTTCTTAATTACATCACCTGCCCAGTAATTAAATTTAGCTGCCTGCCCTGAGTGCTGAGACCAGGTGAGCACCAACTGTGGTCAGCAGTAGTGGCCACTGTTATTTAAAATGTAGGGTTTTTTAAAGTCCGCAATGTAAAAATATGTTAGTACTTATCCTCTGTAACACCTGTCTTTGTGGCATACTTACAGTAGTAACCCCTGTGAGTTAAACCTGCATTTTGAGGCAGTGGGAACAATACAGACACTGTGGCTAGTTTACGTAGAGGCTAATCTTGTGCAGAGGGACTGCACGATGCACGTGGAGCGGTGAGAGATGGGGTGTACGTTGGGTCTTGCAGTGAACTGCATCTAAAATGAATAGTTCTTCCCTTTTTAAAAAAAAAAAAAAAAAAAAACGCCATCATTCCTTGAGTGCATGTGGCATATGGCAGCATATGGCCCTGCAGCCAGCACTGTGCCTATTTGTTCTCCTTTTGCTTTGCCAAGAACTTTGTCGAGTTCCTGGGAAGTTGTTAAGGAGGTGTGTGGCCTCATGTGCGATGTGCGTCGACCTCAATTCTCGCTGAGGGTTGCAGAGGACTGAGGACACTCCGTCTTTTTTCAGGTTGGGGCTCTGGTTCTTGATGAATCCGTCTCGTGCACAGGTAGAGGATGGGCTAATGTCACCTTCCCGCTAATTAAACCAGCCTTCCTTCTCCGAGGAGCTACTTTGGGTTTCGGCTACTTCCACTGTCGGAGCCTGAAGATACCTCAGCCCCAGCTAGAGACAGTGCTATGGTCTGGAGTTAAGCAGGCTTTAGGAGATATCTTTTGTTTCTGAGCAGTGCTGACGTCCCGAATCACACTGAAGTTTGAGCAGGCTGTTGTGGCTCATTGTTGAAGATGGGAACGTAAATGATTACATGGGGTTTTATTATTCTTTTTAAAGTGGATGAATGAATAGAGCAATGACTGCAATGGAAAAGAAGTGACAAAGCAATGAAGAAAAACAATCTAATAATAGTAATAATAAACAAATCTTGAGTTGCTTAAACCTTGCCATATATCGCAAATATAAAGAACCACCTCTCTGATGGGCTTATGTTGAACTTCTACCTGCGTATGCTGTTCTGGTAGTAAAAAAGAGTCTTCTGATTATTTCCATACACGTACCTGCCAAGTTCAGAAGTATTGTAAATGGGTAGTTTTAAAGACCTATATCACACTTGAATAAATAATTCTAAATACATATCCTGAAAAATAGCCAGCAGTTTTTGTCGTACGGAAAACATTACTCGTTTGGCCAAGAGGTGGTGGGCACAGAGGGGCTTTGCAGGCATGGGTCGGGGCTGTGGGTAGGAGGGGGCTGGAACAGGCAGCGCGCACAAGGTGGTGTTGCACTGAACTGAGCTTTGGCTGCACCAGGGCTTTTGAGATCTCAGCTTTCTGTTCTGCTTTGGGAGAATGAAATCTTGGGATTTCATTTATGTGGCAGGAAGAATGTTTCCTGCCTGCTTTTATACAAAATACTTTTGGTTATATTACTCATGAAATAACCTATTATCAAGAGACGTACTGAATGCGTCTAGAGCAAATACGGTACTGGTTTAGAGTGAACTCTTCCCTCTTTTGATGCTCAGGTAAAGTGAGTAATCGTGCTTGGTCTGAGTTGGAATGTGGTTTGGGTTGAGAGCAATTCAAGCCCCATGATAGTATATATTTAATCCAGCCAAAGCGACTAGTAGTAGCTAGTATCTCCATGATTCCATGTTTTAGCCGAGAAATTAAATTTCAGCATTTTTGCATGCAATTTTAGTGCTTCCTGGCAGTGCTGTAACAACAGCTCTGGTCCTAAATGGGGCACTTCCCTGCTTTTGTGGGAATTGGAGATCGGGGAGAGATCCGTAAGTTACAGTGTCCAGCTTTATATAAGGACATTTCAATGAGCTGGATATTAAAGGACATGTCAAGATTGCACCCAGAAGTCTACTTTTGATGCTTTGATTCTTGGTAACATGGTTAGTTAAAAAAAGAACAGCAACAAAACCACCGCAGAAAGCCAGATCCACTGTATTGTCCCTCTCCTCCAGGGTACGTAGGAGTCTGCAGTTCCTCCCGACCTGTGCGGTTCTGCTTCTGCCGTGCAGTGTCAGCATAATGCATCGGAATCAGCATGGAACAAATTGCAGCATAAGACAAGTTTCCCTATCTGTACATCCATCTGTAAATGTAAATTTTTCTCTTACTAATTATTACAAAAGTTGCAGGCTTGCTGTGCAGCAGGGCTTCCGTGCGCCAGCCCTCAGTGGGGATTTTGCTGGCTGTCCCCAACCTTGCAGAGACAGGGATGTGACAATGCAGGCTGAGTGTGAAAAACAGCGTGTAGGAGAAAGTCGCATTGTGCTTTACAAGGCCATGTTTATCTGTTTTCCAGTAGAAAACAGCTAAACAATGATGAGCAATCTTGTGTACAATATTGCTCTCTTAAACCTCCGTTGTGCTGTATGTGTGCTCGCACACTTGGATGTCTGCTGGAAAATTTTGAGTTGAGGTCCTGATTGGTTTAAAAGCATTGGAGTGACCTCTGGTTCAGCTCTTTGGGCTGCTGTGTAACCTCTGTGTCCAACGTCAGGACAGGAACTTTAGGATCTTTGGGGCCTTTGCATGCTGTGTCTTAGAATCAGGGACACCTCCCACCAGCCCAGGTTGCTCCAAGCCCCGTCCAACCTGGCCTTGAACCCCTCCAGGGATGGGGCAGCCACAGCTTCTCTGGGCACCCTGGGCCAGTGTCTTGCCACCCTCACCGCAAAGAATTTCTTCCCCAGATCTCATCTAAATCTCCCCTCTTTCAGTGCAAAACCCTTCCCCCTCGTCCCATGGCTCCCCTCCCTGCTCCAGAGTCCCTCCCCAGCTTTCCTGGAGCCCCTTTAGGGCCTGGCAGGGGCTGGAAGGTCTCCCCGGAGCCTTCTCTTCTCCAGGCTGAACCCCCCCAGCTCTCTCAGCCTGTCCCCACAGCAGAGGGGCTCCAGCCCTCCCAGCATCTCCGGGGCCTCCTCTGGCCCCACTCCAGCAGCTCCGTGTCCTTCTGCTGTTGGTGTCCCAGCGCTGGAGGCAGCACCGCAGGGGGGTCTCACAGAGCGGAGCAGAGGGGCAGAATCCCCCCCTCTTGCCCTGCTGGTCTTGCAGGAGGTGAAACTGCCTCGAGCATCCAAAAACCTGTAGGGAAGCTTGAAGGTACCAAGTGGGATTCCTGTTGCGGGGAGGAACTAAGAGGAGGCCCAGGAGGAGAGGTGGGCAGGGGAGAGGACAGGATGGGGCAGGAGTGATCTTTTTTCCCCTGAAGTGTTTCCTGCTGTCCCTAGCTCTGATATTGTTCAAACTCCAGCAAACCATTCAAAATAATTGGCTGCCTTGAGGTGTGCTGCCGCTCCTGGTACTTTGTCATTTTAAAGTGCTGTAGATTTTCAAAGTGAACTCTCTGTTGTTGCAAAGACATTTTTCATGTTCTCCTCTGAAAACAACATGTGCGTATGAACACAGATACTCGGGCTTTCCTCTTCAGTGGCACGTATGCTTTATTAAGCACAGCGATTGCTACGTGTGCTCTATGTCTGCTTATTCCTGGAGAGAGAGACACGCTCGGAATGCCCACAGCTAGTCCTTCTGTCGGAGAAGGATGCCTGCAATTAGACAATGCTGCCCTGTTGTCTTGCTTAATGGATAAGGCAGAAGCTTTTTCTCTGAGCAGAGTATGTTTTCAGAAATGCTTTCTGGGTTGCAATGGACTCTGCAGCACCCTAAATCTTTTCAAAAGAGACTGCCTGTCATCTGGCTTATTGGAGCTCCTAATGGATTGGTGCTTTAATTGCACAAGCTATATGACAGAGCATTACAAGTTATGGCTGGATAGAGAGCAATTCAGATCTGTATATTTATGGCAGTTGGGGAAAAAAATTATTTGCAACCTCACTGAAGTCTTTTTTTTTTTCCCCCCCCTTCTGAAACCATAACAGCTAAAAGTTGGTATTTTCTTCTGCTCTTTTCTTCAGCGAGCAGGAAGGCTGGACCTGGCTGGTGTCTGTAGTGTCCAGGAGGAGGATGCGTGTGAAGGTTTTCTCCCTAAACAGGCTGGGGCATAGAAACACCATGTTCATGAGGAATGTTGTGTTACCCTTCCCGGTCACCCAGCCACCGCGGCACGTAACTTTTAGCAGTCTCAAGTGTAAGACCAGTCAGTCAGTGAGCAAGAGGGACCGAAGATTTATTTTGTAGCTGCTGAATAAACAGACCCACTGTTCTTTCTGCTTTACTCTTTTTTCCCAAGCGTTTTTGGGATTGCTTCAACCTCAGTGTTTTTGTCAAAACTGAATTATACTAATTGATTAGAGGAAAATGGATGAGGGAGAAAATAAATAATAAATTGCAAGAAAAATGAATTCACAGAAGCCCAAAGTTAAAAGGCTGTGAAATATGAAACGAGTCTTTCATTGCCTTGAATAATATAATTATCTAGCAGAGCCTGTTTCCTTCAAATTGTCAAATCTGGTGTGCGCTCGAACTCATTGCATATGCTCCCGCTTCACAAAGTTCCTCTGTCTCCCAGGGGGTGCTGAGGTTGAGGTTGGGCGACAGGTAGTGTGATAATTGGTCCTTGAATATTATGTGCAAACGTGAACCTGTGGACATATGTGATATGCCCCAAACTGTCAGCTTGCTGCTGTAAGCAACAGGAAAATAAAGAAATTCAAGGGTCTTTCTGATAAAGTTTTGGTGCACAGGAAAAGAAGGGGGCTGTATTCTTTCCTCTTTATTCTCCTCTCACTTCCCTAAGACTACTAACAAAATCTTGTTTTTATTGTCTGGTCAGGCAGTGAGTTATACTTTCCCAGCTGCAACAAGGGCACGGGTGCATCGTAGTATTTAGTATCAGCCCATTTATTGCCGTTTCAACAAATACGAGCTGTGAGGCCAGAACTTCATTGGGCTTGGTGCTGTACAGGCAGGAGTGTTCGTGTTGGCTTGTTGCACAATATTCTGTCAATATGGCACAATATTGCCATCGATATTCTGATCTGCAATCAAAAATTTTAAACAGAACCGATTAAGTTAATTAAATACAAGAAGTGATGCTTTTGTCTGTGCACGGTTTTCAAAAACAGTCAAAAGCTGGATTTCTAAGGATAACGGGGGTTATTTTTAATTTATGGGCTGCTTGTGTTATAGTAGTTCCCGGAAGCTTTAATCAGATTCTGAGTCCCATTTTGTGAGTAGAAGTTGCTGCTGCCAGGAGCCCAGTGTCACTACAGATGGATCTTGGCTGGTGAAAGCTGAGTGCAGAAACGGAGGGTGGTGTCAGCAGAAGCAGGAGAGGTGATGGGTACGTCAGTGAGGTGCCTGCAAGGGTCCGTGTCCATACCCAGTAGTCGGGGTGCTCTTGCTCAGTGCGGAGCAGTGATTGAGCTAAGAGTAAACCTTAATCTTGCTTGGTCTTCTGCTCTGAGTGAGTGTGGACAGCAGCGTTCCACGCGTACGGTACGGTACAGAATGCCGGTTTTCATTGCTCACCCCGGGCTGCTTTTTCTGTCCGTCTTGCTGCTATTTGCAGAATCGTGCCTTGTTTTCAGTGTGATGCTCTAGCTCGGCATCATGTGAGTCACAGTCCTGGGGCTGCGTCTTTCAGATAAGCCACTTGCTATTTGGCATAACTTGCAAGAGAAGGGATCATGCGGCTGTGATTGTACCAGTCCATATCATTTGGCGTACAGGCAGTGATTAGCACTGAAGAGCAGCCTGGGGTAGCCTTGCAGTATCAGCTACTTTGGTTAAGACTACTTTGTTCTGACAGCATTAAATAGGTCAGTGCTCAAACATATACCACTGAAAGCCGGTATGGGAAACTGTGCATCCAGCACAGGTATCTATTTCTATTAAATTCCCTTACAGAGCTACACTAAATCGTATCCAGACGACTTGAATAAATATATAGATACGTGCCTGTGCACTTTTTGTTCACCATTTCCCCACACGGATGATTTCTGTGATCCACCTATGTGCGTGATGCTGCTATCTGTCCTGTCGGTGATGTGTGCTGTGCCTTGTTCTCATACACCTTTCAGTACCCAGAAAATTAAGGGGGGAAATGACATGGTCAGAGAGCACATGGGTGAGGAACAGTGTCTGCTACTCCCGATGACAGCAGTAGTGGCTTTGTCTCAGGCTTCAGGCATGCCGGGATGTGGTGCGTTCCTCCTGCAGGGTATTATGCCAGGTAGGACTAAAATCTTGGAAAGAAGCCCATTCCTACTGCAGTATATTATTTGTATTTATTATTGTGCCTTTTGATTTATTATTTGGAGAGTGTGATTACTTTTCCTTCTTCCTTTCTGCTGCTATTGAAGTGTTGTTGTCTGTAAGTAAAAAATGTGGTGATCAGCAGCTATGTTTTGTATCTTCAGAGTGTTTAGTGGACGATAAATGATAAGCTGTTCTCTACCACAAACTTGGTCTGTCTTTGTGGCTCCTGGTCTATTTTTTTTTTCTCCTTTTTTTTTTTTCTCTAATTGCTTTGAACAATGCAGAGTCTGGTTTGAAGGACAGGCTCTAATTTTAGGACTAGAATATTTGACCATATAAATTCAGTCTCCCGCTGTTGGACTTCTCCTTCAGATGCTGACCCGAGATGGGGGTTGGAGCAGCAGGCCAGGCAGGAGGTCTCCCATTTCACCCCGGTGGGATGAGCGGGCATGCTTCGCACTCTCGCTTTTGGTCAGGGAAGAAACGTTCTTATGCCTCTGTTGGAGATGCATTTGGTCACTGAAGTTTTAATCTTGCCCCCAAGATAGGGAGAGAGGAGTAACTGGGAGGCACTGGGCAGCACCAGAGGCATCTTTGGTGCCCACCTTGCCCAGTGCAGTGCCTGGCCAGTTCCCTGCTCCATCCTGAGGGAAGCAGAAGGAAGAGCAGCACATCCAGCTTCCCAGCTCGGAAAAGCTGTGCCGCCGCCAGTGGCTAACGCTGGTTTTCAGCCTGTTGATGTGAGACTTGTTCCAGCTCAGGACCTAGACATGTGGGTCTCTGCTGAGACTGCTGCCCTTTCCTCGGGGCAGCCACCTGTCCTGGGAAGGAATTTTTCTGGTCTGTTCAAATCATCGCTGTGTGCTAGCTCACGTTGGGCGAATCCTGTTCCTGACATAGAGGGAATCTGCCCTCCCTGGTGACAGCACCATGCTTATGGCCAAGTTGTACGTGACAAGAAGAGAGCATATGCTCATCAGTGGTTCATTGCCAGAAGTCTTCTAATGGATGTGTATTCACATCAATATTTAAGAATATCTTTGCTCACATGGAGAGTAAGAACATTGACTTCTATGGTAGATTACATAGAATACGTGTCTCTGTGCTGCAGGATATAAATCAATTTAAGGAAAAAATTTGAAAGACATAATGCTGTAGAATGGCTCTTTTGGAACACGTATTGAGTTATGGATTTTGGAGCTCTATGGAGATATATAGATGTATATGTCTTCAATTTGTTGCTAGAAATGTGATGACTTAGAAATTATTTGTTACACTGGTTATGTAATAAAATACAGCATACCCAGTTCAGTGCATTACTCCTTTCCCTCATTTAAACACAGAAATAATGTCTCTTAGCAGTGGTCAGACGTTGCTGTGTATTCCTCCTCCTGAGCACAGTACTGGGGCTGGATCCTTCTGCAGCTCTGCATTATCCTGATCCTTTTGAAGTTCGCTTTTTTTTTTTCTGATAGGGGTTTTGTGTAGTTATTTTTCCTAAGGCATGTAAACTATGTAAGTTTAAAAGTTAGAGGACAATGCAAACTCCGTGCAGCTCTTTATGCTAAACTTTATATCCCGACGTTTCTGGCAGCCGTTGCCAGCCCTGCTGGGTGCATCTCGCCTGCGTCGGGCTGGGGAGGGTGGAACGCAGACCTCTCCCTGCTGGGAGCAGACTGACCACCCCAACACAAATCACTCAAATGCTGTGTTGAACAGAAGAGGATTCTGCAAGGCTGGAGTCTGGCTTAAGCAAAAGCCACCGTTCACCAGACAGACGTATTAATTTATTAGTAAAACTTCCATTTGCTTGGGAAATGGCTCCATAAGGGACGTTTCCTGTTCGACGCTTACCTTGAGTGGGAAGTTAGACCTAGACTTCAGGATTTTGAGATCTTTGTGGGAATTTCCTCCTATAGTGAAAATTTACTTTGCCTTTTGTATGAACGCCCAGTCGTACGCACCTCCCTCAGTGGTGCTCCTGGAAGTCTAGGTTCAAGCCCTAGGCTTGCTCGGCTTCTGGGCCATTAGAATAAAATAGACTAGAATAGACTATTTCAGTTGGAAGGGTTCTACAATGAGCTGAGTGTTCATTTGAGGTTTTGGAGAGGGGGATGGATATTTCAGATTCATCATGAGTAAACATTGCCTTTACCTTACCTGGTCTGTTTTGCAAGATTAAAGCCCTGTTTTTCCGTTGGCTCCACGCAAACAGGAAGCTGAGCTGTGTAGGACGCTGGAGACAGAAGAAAGGAGCCACTGCATACTTCAGGTGTTGCCAGGCGTCCTCAGTAATGTCCCAGACAGAAAATCTAACTGCGGCCATACCTTATTTCCTGCCCTACAGGATGTTGTGTTCTGCTGCTGCTTGTATGTGCTGTTTTCATTTCATATTGTACAGCTTTTGTGTTGCCCTGTTGAGTAGCTTTTAATAATGTGACTTTTGGCACTTTTTCCCTCCTGAAGGACAGAACAAAGCTTTATGTGAGTGGCAGCCATGGCAGGGAGGGAAGTACTTACACAGTGGTACTGTATTTACAGGGAGGGGTGATTCTGACCAAGCTTTATAATACCTTAATTATACTTGATGTGACCTAGCCCTTGACAGTCTTGAATCTAAGGTTGTCAAACAGGATTTAAATATTATAAAGAATTCTGGACAGTGCCCGCAACTGAGCTGTATTTCACTGTGTCAGTAAGTGAAGAAGTTATTTGAAAGTGGAAAGAGAGAGGTTTTTCTTGGGATTTTTGTCTTTGGCTTCGTGCACCTGATCAGTAAAGCCAGGTTATTTCTCTGCTAAATTCTGCAGATTTTTTGTGCTGGCAACAATATATAAAACTCACTCAAAGAAATTAAGAAATGAATATTTTAAAAGTATTTTATGAATCTGAGTGGGGAGGGGGTTTCTATTTCTTACATATGTTTTCTTAGTGACATGCACTTAATTTCAGGGCTCAGCAGATTCGTACACAAGCAGACCTTCAGACTCTGATGTCTCTTTGGAAGAAGACAGGGAAGCAATCCGCCAAGAAAGAGAACAACAAGCAGCTATACAACTCGAAAGGGCGAAGGTGTGTTCTTTTCAACTTTAATAATAACTAAGTTACGTGGCATTTATCTTTTGCCTAGTGTTAGAATTGACACTGTTGGTTTATAATGATGCTGCTATCTTTTGAAATAGGTTGGCAATTGAGTCAAGTTACCTGCAGGCAAGATGTTTGGGGGAATATGGTATAAATATTTTCCTATTAATGGGGATCTTCTCTTGTGAGCTGGACTCTGCTGATACAGTCCTTGATTCAGAAAAGTTTCCACTGTTTGTGATGTGTGTTTCTGTTTGTAGTCCAAACCAGTAGCATTTGCTGTTAAGACTAATGTGAGTTACTGCGGAGCTCTGGATGAAGATGTTCCTGTCCCAAGCACTGCCATCTCTTTTGACGCCAAGGACTTCCTACACATTAAAGAGGTAAAATCAAGAAGTAGTAAAAGGGAATGTGAAAGGCAATATTTTTACATGCCAAGGACTATGATTTGAACAGTCGGGGCTGAGCCATACCGGATTGAAAAGCGAGCCAAGAGCCGAGTGGAGGCAGGAGAGCACAGCACATCCGTCTGATTAATGTGGTGGGGCGGTACTTCAGCCTTTTTAGAGTTCCAGCACCCTGGGGTGGTTATCCTGTACTTTTTAAACGCTTGATGTCACCAGCTTGTTGTTGGATTTTCATGTCACAGGAAGGAAATAATACCTTGCTATAATTTAAATCCCCTTCAACATGGTAGATACAGATTCTTTTCATCAAATGAAATTTGTGATGGATCAGAGATAATCTGAAAGGGATTCTATTGACCAAAAAGAAATAGAAATTGACCAAATAGAAAGGGATTCTATTGACCAAAAAGAAATAGAAATTGACCAAATAGAAAGGGATTCTATTGACCAAAAAGTGGAGTAGCGCCAGGTTACACCAGGTCTTCATGAAGCACCAGATAGACTTGTAAGGGAGGAAATAAGACTTTGAATAGTACAATAAGAAAAGAAAATATTGAAGAGGACAGGTACAAAAATAAGGAAAAAGGAATGGTCCCTGAGTATGCCTTTGATAGAGAAAAATACATTTTATTGCATGTTGAGCATATTTTCTGCAACTCTTTATCTGAAGTGAGCCCTCCAAATTTGCATAAACCCCTGTTGTTTTGTAGATTTGTACAGAGGCATGCAACTTGCAAAAACATTTTTTCATCTCTGCATTCTGGGTTTATTTTAAGGGTGTTCAGTACTCATTTGTCTCTCTGAACAAGTGTCCATCATCACTTCAGAGCACTGATCTCCCTTTAACTGAGCACTTTTAGGAGGAAAACACCTGCTTCTGCACCTCTGGAGGCAGAGATTGGTGGTAGAACAGGAGGGTTTGCTTTAGATTCTTTCTCCCTGAGAAGGACACGGGAGAGGCAGTCAATTCCCTTGTTCCATTTTCTCAATTCGTTGCAAACAGTTGGAAGTTTGATTTGGATTTTTTTGCTTGGGTTTGGGTTTTTTTTTGTGTGTGTGTATCTTTTTTTTTCATATTTGTGTGGAACAGCGCTTAAACCCCTGCTGAGGAAGTGGGGCGCTGAGTCTGGATCTGGCTGTCTCTGCATGCAGAACTGATTGATTGCCCCTCCTCTTCATCCCCCGGGAATGTGTCCTGTTCGGTCTAGCACCACACCTGAACTCCCCTGATGTATGCCACTTTCTAAACCTGTTTCCCATCAGGAAAAGGTCCTTTGCTGGCACCCAAAGTGGAATGCAGACAGCTGCGTCCATTCCAGCACTCAGACCACTTTCTCACCTACCTTCCTTTTTCCCATCCGTACCAGAAGTGTACCCTACCTGACACACTATCTTTCTAGCGTAGGTAGTGCCGTGTAACCGTTCAGGTAACTCTGCATCACCATTAAAACAAGTATTTGATCTTGGCTTTCCCGGGATGTGGCTGCCTTATATTGTCAGGCCAGCGATTGAATTGAATGTACTCTTACTGTGCTGCCCTGTACATTTTTCCAAAGAAGTGGCCCAGGTCCATGTCTTGGCATTCTGTGAATCTCCTTCCAAGATCTAAATGGCCAGGATCACATCACCACTAAACAATAAGCCATCTGGCTTACTGGTATTTGTCAGCTCTGCTAAGGGTTTAGCATAGTTTCTTTCTTAACTCTGAAACCTTCAGCCTGCCTGAAGCTGTATCTGTAACTCAGTAGGATTTCAGGAATGGTTCCCCATGCTGGAGTCTGGAGCTGCATGGAGAAAGGCTTTGCAGAATTTGTTTTTCAATGATCTGGCAGGCTTGCTTGGACTAGAACAAGCATGGTTCTGGATTTTAGAATAATGATAAACTAGGTAAGAAGTAAGGTCAGCCTGCTGACAGGATGAAACGCCAGCAGTAGCTGATGAGTTGCTATATTGAGAATGTGTCTTGTATGTCTCATCTGTCTCCTACAAGACTACACATTATGTGCTTACTTAAAAGATGAAGTGGCAACAATTACTGACGATGCAGGAGAAATCATGGGCATGGCAACCAATGGGAGTGAACCGTAGTCCTCCCACATGCTGAACGCGAGGAATAACACATGGGAGGTAATGACCTAATGCAAATAGCCCTGCATTCCCTGCTGCATCGTTATCGTTCGTATTGTTCAGATATTCTCAGCGTAACGCTGGCTCTGATCTCATGTCTAGAGGCATCACTCAGAGGTCCATGACCTGCTAATGGAAGAAAGATTCCCATGTTCGAGCCCTACATTTAGAACCAAAATAGCGCGGGTAATGCTCATGGGATTCAGGTTTGACAGTGGTTTAAATCCATTGATTGATTTCAGTGATTTACAACAGCAGAATGCTAAATCCTGAAGTATTTGCCTATTTTAAAGAATGTAAGTAGTTCTGTTGACTTTAGCAGAAGCATCGTATTTAAAATTAAGCTTTGTTTACTGACATTGTCCAAATCAGAATCATAACAGCATGAAGAATAGACACTTAAAAGGTTGAAATGATAAAGTAATGGAACCTCTTGCATAAATAACAGCTATATAAAGAGCCCAGGTTTTCAGGATGATGGTGTAAGGATTGCATTTCCCGTAGCTGTATATGTTCATATTTGTGTGTATGTATGGGTTAATAAATAGGGTAATTTATTTTTCAAAGGCATTGAGGCTCTGTGTGTTTCAGAGACTTCAGTCAGGCACTCTTGTACCCTCGACAACTAGGGCATTGTATTTACGTGTTTCTGCAAGAAATTAAGTGCTTGAGAATACGGAGCCAAGAGAACTGATCATTTTTAAGAGCAGACTTCTGTGATAACTTTTTCCTCAAGGCACGCAAACAGAATTGGTTTTACTCGTGCTGGTTTTAATGACTTGAGGGTCTGTTGTGAAAAGTAACGTTTCATTTGAACACTGAAGTACCTAATGAAGCACAGCAGAGTATAAGGTTTTCAGATGTTTTTCTTCAAAAGCTCCGCTCCGCTGGCAGCCAGCTACAACAAATCCTTTTCCACTATGATTTCCACTATGATACCGCTTTTCATCTCTCCATCATTAAAGTTAGGCCAGGCTGTCAGTAATGCAGAAAAAAATGTATGTTAATGATAAAAATAAATTTTATATGTTCAGGTACATATTAAAGTTTCTTCCTGAAGGTGAATTTTTCTTCAGCTGTCATAAATTTAGAAGCGTATGCCTCCAAATAGTTTAGCTACTTCTAGGCAGCAGCGCTATGAAAACTTCAGCTGTAGAGCAGCGTCACAACTTTTGGTTCGAGCTCTACCATAGCATTAACCAGAAACAGGTTTAGTTTATTGCTGGAGCTGGTAACTTTTCTATGTTGTCTTGGGGAAGTTGGTCTGTCTGTATTTTGGTTTCTAGAATGGTGTTTGTAGACCTTTTCCAGCACATAACGTTTTTGCAAAGGGACAACATGTTAATAACATCCGTACCAGTACCTGGAAAGGAAGAAGGAAAAATGATGGCGGTGGTGGTGACCTTTGGTGTTGACTTTTGCAAGGAATCAAAAATGATGAGTTTGATGGTGACCTGAAGGTGTTATTTTTGTGTTTTACATGGCCTCTGTGAGGTATTCTGGTGGCCTTGGTTCACCAGAAATTGGTTCATCTTATTAAATGACCATCACCTTAGTTGGGGACTTCAGAGGAAGAGTCACAGCAGGATGTGTTGGGGCAGGTAAGAGATAAGCCAGTACTGCCACAGATTGCGCCGCTTTCCACTCTCTGACTACAAAGAAGACCTCAACCTTCCAAATATTGCCTAGCGCCTTTTAACTTCACTTAAATTCACACGGATTGTCCAGCATTCAGATGTCAGTGTGAGCCTGGTTTTGTTGACCGGTATGGAGTTTAGGATTGTGGATAACAAAATAAGGGAGTTTCGGCCACGGAGCGCTTTGAACTGAAGCCAGTAACCTTTCTGTGTTCCAGAAATATAATAATGACTGGTGGATAGGAAGGCTGGTTAAGGAGGGCTGCGAGATTGGCTTTATTCCAAGCCCGCTTAGACTGGAGAACATCCGCATTCAACAGGAGCAGAAGCGAGGACGTTTCCATGGAGGGTAAGAATGCTGTAACCTTTTAAAATAATTTAAAATCATTTCGGACACCGGACAATATTTTCAAAGGTCATTTTGATTCTTTTTTATTGCAGTGCATTTGGAGGAGTGTTTGATTTGGGATTTCAAATGAAAATATGTATTTGCAGAGAACAGACGTGTTAGATATTGACGATGAGAAACAAGAAAAAAATGTGTATTGACGTTAGGAAAGCTCAGTAATACGGTATGAGTGGTAATGACAGAAATTTCAGAAGGGCTAGAGAGTTTCACATCCCCATGGGTTTAAGTCAACTTGGTGCTCAAAGGCTGCCAGATTTTTTTTCCCAACTGTTTATGTTCTTAAGGTTATGGGGTTTTCTTTCTTTTTTTTTTTTTTTCTTTCTCTCTCTCCATTTTGGGCAAAAACAGACTTTTCAAACTTTGAGATGAGCTTTGTCATTCGACTTTATTTATTCTTCATCTTCCAGCCTGACCATTCTGTGTCTTCGCGCTGCTGGAGGTTGCAAGTCCTTGGAAAAATATAAACTTGGTCACTGGTCTAGGAAGTTAAACTGATTTCTCGTAATCTCAGTTCAGACACTGAAGACACTCTTCTGTTCACTGAATACACAAAATACTTCTCTCTTTTTAAAAAAATTACTATTAACGTATTATTCCCACTAATTGAAAACAAAATGTAAATGTTCACACAGATAACGAGGAGAACAAAACTTTTAGTACTGCAGAGGAGACATGTGAGCCAATTGAATCTGGACCTAATAGATAGCAGTAAGAGGAGCATAATTTAGACGGTATAGTACTGTCAGGGAATTGGCATACTAATATACTTAATCAAGGTCAGGAATCATTTCAAGTATAAACCATCTGGGGAAATGTTTTTAGAATGATTGAACAGCATTAACTGTGCTTTTTCCAAATTGCTTTTATAATTTTTGCAATAGCTTCAGAGGAAGCCGGTGTATCTCAATGTACAGAAAGATTATCTAATTCAGAGAGATGGACGCTGACAGAGTACATGGATACTGTTTCAGATACAGCGTATTAGAAAAATTCTCTGCTTATGTCAATGGGTACGACTCCACTGAATCCACCAGTTCTTGCAAAGATTTTGTCTAATCTCACCTATGGAGAATGTCAGGAATAAAATCAAGTATGAAAGAGACAGGGGAAATATTGTAAAGGATATCTATTAAGATTTTAAGAAGTCTGCACTAACACTCCTGGGTTTCTATGATAAAATTGAAAGTAATGTATAATGATACCATAGTTTATTTTTGAGCTCTTGGTTTAGATATAGTTTTATGGTATCGGTACCTTAAGATTTCTTTAAAACCTGTGACTAGCTGTCATACTAAGGCTCCATGTGATGAAGAAGAATTCTAGTTCTGAGTAAGGCAGTGAAAAGTCGTCTATTAAAGAGGGTTTCTACAGTCTGGTATACATTCACAAAGGATTTCCCAAGCCCAGGAGTAAACAACCCCTGCTCTGGAGAGCATATGGCAAGAAAGCAAGGGCAAAATACTGATTGGGACTAGTGTCCTCTTGCTGCTCAGCCTGGATGTAATGAAAAATACTAAATACTGTGCTAAAGACGTGGGTTGTACCCTGGGACTGTGTCACGGCAGTAAGCGGGTTCCTTCAACAGTCCTTTCTGCCCTGGACTCTCCTTCCCTCCTCCCATCTCCTCCTCAGCTGCTTGTGCAACGAGCTGAACTGGAGAGCTCATTCACCTGAGCATCTTCCCCCTCCCCAAACCAGTTTCCTGTTCCAGTCTCCTGCTGGTTTGTGCTGGGTGCATCCCGCAGGGAGAGGAGGGCAGGGCACAGGGGCAGAACTGGAAGCAGGGAGGTACAGTGAGTGAAAAAAGGAGCTACCTAAACCACTGCTGCTACACACCAACAGCTATTTAAACCACCAGTTAAGACCCCAAACCTCTCAAGAGACGTGTCTGGCGAGTCATCTGTGCTGGTGGAGAGACCCAGCACGACAGCGGAGTGCAGGGTGGGGGTCTCCGGCCGAGCTGGGCTCTGCGCTGAGTTTAGCAGATATCCATGCCCAGAGCAGATGACAGAAAAGCTGTGCTCAGTCTGTGGTGGAACCTGCTCTCCCCTTGTAGCCTGTACCCAGCTCTTCCAGACGTGGAGGTCTACTGAATTACAGAGACTTTGATTTCCCCGTGTCCCTGCCTGGGACCTCTCGCTTCAGAGGAAGCTTTTCTGCAGTACGAATGTGGGTGAAGACTCTCTTTTACCGTTTGATTTCTCTTGGGGCAATCTCTCATCGCTGCTGCCTAAAACCTCACACGTTTGCATCTCTGGGTGCTTGGTGTTAATGGGGCTCTTTCTGATACCACAGGAAATCCAGTGGAAATTCTTCTTCAAGTCTTGGAGAAATGGTTTCTGGCACGTTTCGAGCCACACCCACTTCCACAGGTAAGACAGAATTTTATTTAAGGAAACTCTTGCTATTTTAATACTTTTATTTTAAAAACCATATATAAAAAATGCCAGTTCCCTCCCCCCCTCCTTTGCTGACTTATTAAGAGGTTTTACAAAACACTTACGTGCAGAGGTGGAGACAGACATCTATTTCTAGACATGCGGTAGTTGCTAAGGGACTGGGAAAAAATCTCGGGAAAAGTAGCAGCTGCCCCAAAACGGAATAAATGACCAATTTAAACAGGGCTGACCAAAAGGGAGGTGAACTGAGAGAAATTGAAAGTGCCTTGACAAAGGGATTTTTGTTTTGCAAGTCTTGTGGTTGTTATACACCGTGTGTGTTTTTTAACCAAATTCTCATTTGGTCTTTTAGCAAAACAGAAACAAAAAGTGGTAAGTAGTACTTTCACTATTTTATTTTGTTTTATTCTAATACGTAATTCCCAGGATTTTCATATGGATCTTCTTTGGTTAATGATCTGAAGGGTTGTTTTCTTCTTCTAGACAGAACACGTTCCCCCGTACGATGTAGTGCCATCCATGAGACCTGTGGTCTTGGTGGGTCCGTCACTGAAAGGCTATGAGGTACGCGTTCCCGGCGTTGGCAATGAGCTAGCATTTTCCTGTCTGTAATCTTCCTTAGTACATTCAGTGTGTGTAGTCCAGCGCAACTGTTTTATGATAATTAAAAGTGATCTTAGCTTAAATAATTGTCAAAAATGTTGTATAAGAACTAAGAGCATAGTCAGCACTTTGCAGCATTCGGGTGAGGTGAATTTTTTTCTGCCTTGCAACAGTGTCTGTGGTGTCTCAGCCGAAGGGTAGGTAACAGAATTCACTGGTGCTCTCCTTCCAGTTTTACTGCTTTAAACACAATGTACATCCATCGTTTTCAGTCATTAATATCGGTTATTCTTGATTAAATCAAGTAAGAAAAAGAGAGTTTGTGTGCGCTACAAGAAAAAGTTGCAGCAGTCAAATTAACTACTTAGGCTTCTGTACACATGTAAAATCGTAGTCAAACTAGCCCATGCTTTGAACTTAATTAGCAAAAAATCTGAAGAAGCATCCCTGTTTTTCTCCTTTTTTCACTTATAAAAACTTTACCTCTTCCCATGAAACTCAGTGTTGGCAAAGGAGGTAGCTGGACTGTCACAGCGTATTCAGTTCTCCAGCACCTGAAAACGAACGTGGGAACTGAGTATTATTTCAGCATGTTTCCTTGATGATTATTTTTTTGAGACTATTAGTATATTGAAATATATATGTAAAGAAACCTTTAACCCTTCTAAATTATTTGCCTCTGTTCAGCATGGAAGTGTGATAGCGTGCACAGCTAAACATGATACCCATTTTTCAAGGCTGCTGCAGATTCAAATGAGCATTTAGCATGTGCTAAACGAGCATAGGCTTTTAGCAGGGCATTTTACTGAACTTAACCATCTGTTAAGTGTTTTGCTGAATTAGGAACTGAATGAACATGAACATAAAATCAAAGATACCCTTCATTTAGCTAAATTAATATTGTTAGTACTTTATAGAATATTATTAAACATGGATCTTTTGGGAAGATTACAACATGGTACCATTATAAGCATAATGGCAGTGTTCTTGCAGTATTTTTTTTTTGTAAGAATGACTGAAAGTGTAGTTTAGCAAAGCAGGTACGTCATGTTCTACTCTCTGTCTTTTAATTTTACGGTGATGTTTCTTGACAGGAGTAAATTTCATCCATTGACTCGCATGGTGCTGCACCCCAGATTAATTTGCCCAGGGACTCTCAAGTTTGGAAGGGAGAGAGGCTGTTTGTTAATACAGACCTCTACGAATAGGCCCTTCTGCCTTTGTTTAAGAAAATACACTAAATGTGACATCCTGAACATATAGAAGTGTATAAATGGTAACACAGTGTATTAATTTCAATTACAAATACTGGTCTGCATAACAGAAACGCATTGATCTTACTTTGCAACTTACATGGGACAATTTTTAGACTGTTTTTTTCTTTACTAAATTCTGAAGGAACCATTTTGAAAGATAACCTAGGAGGAGAAATAAACTGCCAGAGGCCTGGGGGCTTTGTCGAAGTTCCTGTCTAGAATGGCAGATAATAGGTGTCAGCGTGAGTTGTCCCGAAAAAGACAAGGAGCTCATTCGACAAAGGAGGTGACAGCTGCTGGGGCTGAGTGTCTCTTGGGTGCTTTGCCGTGCCCAGGAATGGAAGCATCCATTTTTTCTGCTCGTATGCCTCTCCTAGAATCGTTTTTCTCTTCCATTAGAACAGTCATCCAACATGATAAATCTTGTATCTGAGGTTTTAAGCCAGTTCTAATAATGTTACTGTAGGAAAAACCCAAATGATGTATTCGAGCGGAATAATCCCGTATACTTCTGCCGTGTTGGGAAGGGTGTTGCTGGGGAAGGTGGTGAGGTGTGCTCCAATGCTCTAGCGCTTCGGTGCAAGTCAAGACAAGAGCAGGGAGAGTGACAGCGCTGACATCCTCCGTTCCGCGTTTTGGAGAATGAGTCAGAAAACTTGCCAAGTGTTTGTTACAAAGCGTGCTGCCAAGAGCATGAAAATTAAATGATTGCTACCTGTAAAAGGTGTTGATTGTGGGCAGTATCCTTACCTTCTACTTACCTCTTTTCTTACTTTTGACTTCTTTTTCTCCCTGTCAATCCTCCCTGTTCAATCTTCCTCACCTCCGCAAAGGTGACAGACATGATGCAGAAAGCTCTCTTTGACTTCCTGAAGCACAGGTTTGATGGGAGGTGAGAAATACTGTCCTTTTCATGCTTCCCCCCTCCCTTCCCCCGTGTGTTGCTAACATTTTAGTGTTTTATTTATTTTTTTTTAGTGACTGATTGATTTATTTTTAATGCAAGAAGATTGATGCATGTTCAAAACTGATTTACTGGCTTTGTGTCGACGCTGAAATGCAGCCAAGCTGTGGGGTGGAACACAGCTGATGTATTACTAGAAGTGCATGTGTCTTCATGTCTGCTGTGTCTGTAGTAGGATTTCTTAGGTTTAACAGAATAATTCTGCCTCGGTATCTTACCAGCCTGACTGATAGCATGTAAAAGTATAGTTTTATTCACAATCCTTTGGGCATATGAAAATTTCTTAACCATTGGATACAAGCGTGTACTGCTGGAGCAGCTCAGCCAGCCGCTGAAGTGTGCGGACACCAAATAATAAGTGCCTCTTGGTTTTATTTTGAAGACGCTGTATTTGGGCTGGGTACATTCCAGCACCTTCTGTGAAGTTTCAGGCTCCTCTACAGCAGGATGTTCTCTAAATAAAACTAATCACAGCCTAGTCCTCAAATACGTAGCAGAAACAGCAGGTTTCAACAGGGTGCAGTAATGGTGCCTCAGAACACCACCTAAGAAAAATTAACTCTTAAATATTCTCTGTCAAAAATACTTAAAAAGGCAGTTTAAGGAAGGAAATGCTGAGAACTGAAATACAGAAAAAAGCGTGTCAAAACTTCAGAGGTTGTAAGTGGGGTTCATCTTGTTCAGCTGGAACACAGGGAATATTTCCTGATGAGCTGTGGGAAGGATAATTTGGATTTCTTTGCTAGGAGCACAGGCTTGGTCCATGGCATCTCGTCCTTTCCACCAGAGCTCGTCAGTAGTCGTAGGTGTCTGCTGCATCTTTGGGATGTTCTGCCCTTCCTTCATCCTGCTTTGTCCAGTATATTCTAACTGTGAAGAGGAGCTTATACTGTGCTAGCTAGTATGTGACAGTAAGTCAGGTTTGAAAATACCGAAAACATTGGCACTAGGAGAGTGAAAACAGTAGTGTCTGTTGTTTAGAAGCGGTGGAGTAGGATTTATGGTCAAGGTGCCCTTTTGGGTGCAGTGAGGAGATGGCGATGCTGAACTAACCCATCAACAGCTGAGACAAAACGTTTAATGACCAACTTTTGTGCAAAATATCTCAGCTCCTCCCCTGTTTTTAATTACCCAGTTCAAGCGTTTTTAGCAGATCCTACAAATGCAGTGATTGATTTAAAAGCTGACAGATGAAGCACCCTACGTGGCAGTCAAAGGATGGTTTTTCCGGGCTGTTCACGCGTCCTGCCAGTGCCTCCGCTCCCTGCTCCGGAGCCGTGGGGCTGCTCTGGTCCCACTGCCGCTTGCCGCATGGGCTCTGCTGCCCGTTTGCATTAGGGGCAGGTACAGAACCGCAGTGTATGTTCTCTTCCAGCTGTTGGCATATGTCTGTCAGCTTTGCATATGCTGGTGGTGACGGAGAGTCATTGTTTTCAGTAGGAAACCATGGGAACGGGAAGTGATAAGTCATCTCCAGTTGCCACGACGTGATTGCTATGAATATATCCTTTATGAGGTATATTTTTATACCCTGTATGAGAATGCACTCAGCAGAGGCCTGATCCACAAAGATCAGCAGTGCTTGAATGCAGAGAAGAAGATGTAAAGCTCACTTGGACGCCCCCATTTAGGCTGCGTAGTCCCATGGGAGGCAGGACTGCGCCTTGCCCCACACTCTGTGCTTGCCCTGCCATGCCCTTGGGAGATTCTGCCTAGAGTGAGGTATTTTTTGGAAATTCTATTGCCATTAGCAGTATTGGCAACGAGATCAGGTAGAAGTATGAAATTTCAGCACTGAAAAAGTTAAGTGCCACAAGCAAGCTGATACAATTGACTTTAGCTCTGAGCAACTTCAGAAAAATGAATTAAATTCCTTCTCAGGCACCTCAGCTGCTCCTTGGTTCTCCTGCCAACTTTTATGGCTTTGCAGTCTTTCCCCTCCTTTTCTTTTTCTTTCCATCTCTTCTGCAATTTTGTGACAGTTCCACAGTTACAAGAAGCGAAATGACTGTTCAAGGAGGAGCTTTTCAGAAGACTTTGGTAAGACTTGAACTCGCAGGACTCCTTCCCTCCCTCTTAATGCACTTGGCTTCTGTTGGTTCCCCCTTTTCCAACTGCATCGTGCTCCTCTGGGCAGCGAGCTGGAGGAGGGGCTGGAGGAATGGCCGGAGGGCCGTGCTGGGCAGAGAGGAGGCTGCTGAAGCTTGGCTGGCACTCGGCACTCGGGGAACGGCTGCTGCAGAGGCTCTAGTGCGTCGTCTTCTGAATGCATTGTGTTTAATCACTGTTGCATAGACCAAGCCTGGCTCTAGACACCGTGTAAACAAAACACAGCAAAGGCGCATATTTTTCTGAACATCTTCCAGCCACAGTGGTACTTAGGATTACTTCTTCCTCTGGAAGACTGAAATGCTTCTTGTATCTGGCACAGTAGGTGAGCATCTGCTCCTTCCTCTGTTACACGTCTCTGATTCCAGCAGTCCAGGGTCCAGGAGCTCCCCGAGCCAGAGGTGTGACCTGCACCACTGTGTTTTATCGTCACCTCTAGACCCATGATCCATTAATTTCTCCCATTTCTTTTTAAAACTCATTTATACTTTTGGTCCCTACTGTATTTTCTGGCAATAAATTTATTTATGTATTATGTAGAAAAATACTTGCACTTCTTTTTAACCCCCCATCTGGTAATTCCACTTAGAGCTGCATTAATCTTACGTTCTGGGGAATAGCTGCTAGTCAGTTCCAGCTTGCTTGCTTTCCATTATTCATGGCTCTTTGGCTCATCCCAGCCCTAAATGGATTTTAGGTGAAGTGACTATGGTCTTTGTTTTATAACCTTTTGTCTCTTGTCAGCTCACTGACGTATCAAGTAAAAAAATCACCTTCCTTAAGTTAAAGAGGAGGCTCCAGCAGTACAGGTAGCTGTACTCAACTTGCTTTTCCCCCGTTTAACCAGGAGCCTGGAAGTCATTTAGCCTATGGGCATGGCTCCGGGCCTGGAAAAGGAGAGTGTGTGTCGGAGGACCAGTCTCCCAAAGCCAGCAGCTCCGTTCAGTGCCTGACGGCACTGAGTGACACAATCTGCTCAGTCCAAACCTCAGTTCCTTACCGCTCAGCAACGTCAGCTTTAACCAATGGTTTAACTATCTGGGAGGAGAAGTGCTGTTACTGTTACGACTCCGTTGTTCTGTGTGCCCTAAGACTCGCATAACTCATAGTATTTATGGTACTGCGTAAATTCACGTAGGAGATGAGTGAGTTGGGGAAGAGAAAAGTCAACTAATGCATTAAGTAGAGTAGCAGAAACTATATGCCAGAGTCTACAGTAGTGTAGGGAATAGAAAATACTTCACAATTATGCAGCATTTTTCTTTAGTTGTTCTTTAATGATGACATAACTCAGCTATAAAACATGTCTGAGTGGTATTTTTATTGTCTTTGCACTTTGGAATGGAATGTAGCTGTAAATCATGCACAGTGCACTGAAAGTTTGACTGCTGTGTTGTTCTGTCCTGTGTTCTTACTCATAGGATATCAATAACTAGAGTGACGGCTGACATTTCTCTTGCTAAGAGGTCGGTTCTAAATAATCCCAGCAAGAGGGCAATAATTGAGCGATCAAATACAAGATCCAGTTTAGGTAAGACATTGACACGTTCTGAACGTATTTACATACTGGAGGAAAGTGACAGGATTTCAGCCTTCAAGACATCATCAGTTCTGCAATTTCAAATGTGTCTACAGCATTTTAGTGTATAATTCTGAATTTCACGTACTCCAATGGCAGACAAGTTTTGCCTGACTGAGGAGTGGCAACAGAGCACAGTGTACTGTGTTGGCCTCGCATTAAGGCATTACCTGGGCTAGAGCGAGCAGTATTTTAGCTATTATTTGCTAAAAATGAGTTGGGGGCCTGCAGGCAGAGTGTCCGTTCAGTGCTGGTTCCTCCCAAGGTGAGTTGGCCTCACAGCTCCCTCTTCTTAGCCCTGTGCTTCGAATTCCACGTCCCAAGGTGCTGGTGGGGTTTCACCTTGCCCAACCAAGAAGGAAATATGTTCTTATTCCTGACCCTGGCACTGGTTTTATATTTTACACTGAATTTTCCTGCCTAGCAGTGAGAGCAGAGGCTGGGGTCTGGGTCCTCTCGCTCTCCCCTCCCAGTGACACGGCTGCTGGCTTACACTGCCCTGGGGAATTTTTATTTCTTTCACAAGGGCGGAGATTTGTGTGTGGTATATGCGTGCCGGTAACCCGGTCTCTGGACACCATCACGGGAGGTAGGAGGAGTTGGCTTTCAGTCTTCTCAGGAAGAAAAGGCTCTTAAACCCAATTCTTTGACATCCTGAGCGGCTGAACCAGAGGTGCAGGTCGCAGGACGCTTCCCTTCTAGTTGCCGTTCTAGTACAGGAGTAGGCACCCCAAAATTAAGTGCTGCAAGGGCGAGTACTGAATCTTCTTGTGCCTGTGAACATACGATGCTCTGTGGAACAGCTCTAAGGCAAATTAAATGCATGTGAGTTGCTGACATACAGCTCTTTTGTACTTCGTTGTAAGTTAGAGGCTTCAATTTGCACTGAGTTAGTATCTAGTTAAAATTCATCACATGCATGCGCGTGATTAAGAAGGATCAGAACAATGAATATCAAAAATACAATTTACATGGAAATAAATTTCTCCTTTTTCTTCAGACAAAAGTGCTTTGGTGTGAACATTGCCATTAGTGTCGTCTTAAATAATACCCTGTCAATTATTTATCATAAACAAAATTTTGTGGTTATAGAATTAGGAGGTCACAGTTCTGCTTTTCATACAGATTCTTGTTTAAGTTAAATCAGAATTGCAATCCAAGAACAAAAATTTTTTAAGGAATATCATTACATCACTTGTTGTCTGAGATAAAAAAATCTTACAACTCCTGAGCTATTTAGCAGATTTGGAAAATATGCTTAAGTCTGTTTGTGTTAGTAGAAACGTGCATATAATTGTACCCATGTTTAAATACACTGATATTATAAATTAACATAGTACATATGTATTTTCAGGCAACAAAATTATCTCCAGATTTAAAAATTGCCTTGAGTAATAGGTTATTCTGTGGTAGTTGCATTAACTGACATTGGAGTTCGTACACTGGATGCATACAGTCCATGAAGATAAATGAGCGACGATATTTTTGTCTGAGTAATGCTGGGGTTGAATGGCTTCACCTGTTTTATTTTCCTTTACCAGCCGAAGTACAGAGTGAAATTGAAAGAATCTTTGAGCTGGCGAGGTCCTTACAACTGGTTGTCCTAGATGCAGACACTATCAATCACCCGGCACAACTTATCAAGACATCTTTAGCTCCAATTATCGTCCATGTTAAAGTGTCTTCTCCAAAGGTAATGTATCTCACCCTTAAAAGACGTGCATTTGAGAGGGACCTCGTGGGCAGTGTGGGGGTGAGCAGTGTGGTGTCTGCTCCTGAAGAAATTTAGAGATCTTAAGGGTAACAAAAAAGGCTTCTATAAGAACGTGGCAAGCCTTGTTAATGTGGAAGGTTGTGGGCAATACCTAATTCTGGGGCAGGTTAATGTCCCAGAGGACAGGGCTGTCGTTTAGAGGGACCTTGGCAGGCTGCAGAAATGAGCTGTCAGGAACCTCTTGAAGTTCAGGAAATACCAAGTCCTGCCCCTGGGCTGGAGTAGCCCCTGCCCCAGGCTGGGGAGCAGCTCTGCGGCCGGGGGCCTGGGGGTCTCGGTGGATAACAGTTTGGACAGGAGCGAGCAGTGTGCCCTTGCAGCAGGGAATTGGCTACGTGTTGGGCTGTCCGAGCAACGATGGGTCAATCCTGGCGCAGAGGTGGTGGGATCTCCTCGGAAATGTTCAAAACTCAGTGGGACCAGGACCCAAGCAATCTGATCCAGCCACCTTACTGGGAGTGAGGGCTTGGCACAGAGACCTCTAGAGGTCCTTCCAACTCAAAAAATGCTCCGTTCTTCTATCATCCTGTAATTTTCTTTAAACTTCACAGAGAAATAATTTAGGACTCCTAACTTTTCTGCCCTTTAAATTCTAGTAATGAACACAGTGGAAGGAAAAAAAAAATAGTATGAACTGTGTGTGTAAAATACCTTCTATACCCAAAATGCACCTCAGAACAGATTAAAGTGTTATTGCTACACAATGTAATGTGCTGCTACTGACGTGCCGCAGTCAGTCCAGCAATCCAGTATAACTCTGCATATGTATAATTTTTGTGGTCCTGCAGAAGATTACATTTGTCAAAAATAACCTATCGCTTCAAGCAGAGTAAAGCAGAATCACCATTCACACTGCATTTGGAATATTTGCGAGGGATCAAACGTGATGCAGAGGGAAATGTGCACAGCTTTCAGGGAGGTTATCAGAAAGGTTTGTGCTTTTATTCAAGGACAATATTTTATCCATTTTGTTAAACGTGATGGAGAGCTGCTGAACTTGGTAATCCTCCGATGGGGTGTTCTATGGAGCTCTGAGCTTTATGGAGATACGCGATTCTTAAACTCACATTTTCCTCTTTTCCTCTGCCAGGTTTTGCAGCGACTGATTAAGTCTAGAGGCAAGTCACAAAGTAAACACTTGAACGTTCAGTTGGTGGCAGCTGATAAACTTGCACAATGCCCACCAGTAAGTACAGAAGAAAGGCTAAAGAGCTTGTAATACGTGGAGTTTTAAAGACTTCTGCTGTGCTGGTCCTTGATACGTTATCACGTCACTTTATGGCGATTCAGGCAGCCCTGCAGTTGCAACCCTCGACCAGCTTTTATTGCTGAGAAACAAGTTGTTTGATACTTTCCTCCTGATTATCTCCCGTGCTGGGTTTATGATGATCTTTGCCAAGGTGACAGGTCACAAATGACATGTATGGTAAAACTGATGTACTACCACATGAGCAAATTACATCATTTGTGAAGCAGTGCTATCTTAAGGTCCCAAAGGGCTAAAGTCTCAGACTCCTGACGCAGCAAGGCCTGCAAGCTGTTCTGGTTACCTCATAGGAGCACAGTCACTGCTCACCAACCATTTTATCAAAGACACTGATTACTCACCTTGAATCACCTGCTGCTGGAGGAGCAGAGGTCTGGGAGAGCGGAGGAGGGAGGCAGAGCTGTGTGGAGAAGCTGTGCGGGTGTTTGGACAGGGCAGCTCGAACTTGCTTTTAGTTTTGAAAACCGCACCTGGTTTCAGCAAAAGAGAAAAGCCACTCAGTAGAAACAAACTTGGATGAGGACTGTGGTCCTTGTTGGTCTGGTAACATCGCTCTGGTAGTGCAGAGACTGCTGCTCGTAGCGGGGCAGTGACCAGCCACTCCAGCCTGCGGCTGGCCGTGTCGCCCATCTTTCTCATGCCAAAGGACTGTGAGGAGAAATCAGATAAATTCTGAGAAATTCAGAATCGGCACTGGGAAGGTTTCCGTGGTCATACTCTCTGATTTAAAATAGGCAAAGTGCTGACAAAAGAAATGTCTTGGGACAATCTAGGAACAAATTTGGGAGTTGGGATCAGCAGAACGAATGCGTGACCCTCATGGTCAGATAATGCTTCCAGAAGACTTTGCCTTCTGTTATGTAGACCTTAAAGAGATTGCCTCCATTTCAGATGGCTTTTAGTCTCAATTCAAATGAAAGTGACAAAGTTCAAGGAGCTTTTGTTCTGGAGTAATGATCTACGAGGATTTACTTCCGTGGAACTTGGTTTTGTTTGCTTCTTAAGATACCAGACTTCATGGCCTCCTCCTCTCTTGTCCCCATGGGCCATAAAAAAGATAATTCAGGTATTTCTGGGCACTCCACCTAAATTGCAGCGATAGATGATGCTTTCTAACTGTTCCTGCTGGTAGGAATTGAGGCCGAGACACATTTCCTTTAGGCCAATGTTCTCACACGCTCAGATGTTGTTGGTGGGAACAGCAGCACTCCATCCAGCGGAAAGGGAGACCTGGAGAGAGCTTTCTCCTTCTCTCTCCTCCTCCTGCCCACTGCTTGGCCTTTCAGGTTAGCTGGTTCCTGCCATCAGGTGGACCTCACCTAATCGCAAGCCAGTGTGCGGAGGCTGCTCCGCATCTTTCCTCAGCAGAGTCGCCTCCTCCTGCCCGTGTGGAAGAGTCGGGCCCCTCTGTGGCCTCAGCTCTGCCCAATTATTCTGCCTTGGTTTAGCCAGAGCGCGGGGTAATTCCACGGGTGTGGGAAAATACCTTTCTGGAAAATACCATTTCAAGCTGCTGACGCTGCCAGCAAGTTCAGGTTATGTTTCCTCAGTAGTTTCAGCCAAATGTGAAGTGAGGAATAATTGATGGGGGTCTGTCAAACTTTGAATTTTGGCAGGTTTTGCAATGTTTTGGTGTATGTTCAGCTAGATTCACACTGGAATGTTAGGAAGCAGAGAAAAAAGGTAATAAGTTTGACTGAAATTCCTGTCCTCCTTATCTAAAAGTGGAAGGGTTTGTGTCCAGAATGGGAGAAATCTGATTCAAATTCCACGTTTGCCTGATATAGAGCAAGAATTTAAATAAGCCAGAGAAGTGCTGGTGGTATGTGGGAGGTATATCTCGATTTTGCCAGTTAAATACACTTCCGCAGCGCTCACCGTGCCTCAGAGCGCTTGCTGTTTCCCTGGCGGTGTGGATTTCACAGCCTCCCTCCTGCCCCGTCACCCCATTTGCAGATGTCCAAAGTGGTAGATGGCGACTGCATCTGCCTCCAGCTGGTTGTGTCGCTGCAGAGACCTGTTAGCTTCTGGTTACAGTAACTGTAGATCACTTTGCTCACTGTCTCATCCTTGTTTTCCACTTTGAGCAGCACTGAAAGATGTTCAAGCCATCTCGAGTTCTCCTGGGGAGCTCAGCTATATTATGTTTCTCACGTGTCGCTTTCTACTGAATTGTTCTCTCTTAAAATGATGATGGAGAATTCCTGTGAGCCATTCAGGTCCCATTAACTAAAACAAAATTGCACACTTTTCTGGAGTACAGAATAATTTCTGTAAAAGCATTTACCTTCCTAGCTCTTACTGGGTGTGAGCCCAGTGAAATGCAGTGGCACCTGCACCCGTTTGAATACGGCTTGTGGTATTTACACCAACCTGCCACTGAGCTTACACACAGAACAATCCGCTGCGCATTCTTCTCATTCGAAAGGTGTATTTATTCTTCCACCTGCACAGAGAAGGCCCTGCATGTGTCACAGCCCTGTTTGCTCTTTATATAGTGATTTCCTCTTATTCCACTTAGGTTTGCTCATATCAGTTGGAGTGAGGCGGGTCGTGGCGTGGATGGACATAAACAGCGTGCAGCAGCAGATGCACGTTGTAGCTGATTCCTGGCATCATGGCACTTAGATTGTCCATCCCCAGGATCCTGTAAACTCTGCCTTAACACCTAACCCTGTGTATTTTCTTGCCTAAGGCAACAAAGTGAGACCCTGCCTGGATAAAAAAAAATATTTCCAGATTTCAGAGTGTCCGGATTTCAAACATGTACCTGCTCAGAGGCTCCTGCCGCTCTGACTCGCGCAACAGCCCTCTGCAGAAACCACCCGAGCAGTTTCGCACTGTTTGATTTCAAGAAAGTCGTTGCTGACTTGGAGCACTCGAGGGGAGATGACAGTCTTGCTTAAGTTTAAATTGAAGGACCAAGTTGATCCATGATTTAATGAAGTAAAAGTATACTGCGAAGACCACTGACGCTGCTGGCTGTCTTGGGCACCGTGACCTGCGTTTTGCAGCTCAGATTCCTGCAAGAGGAGTGTTTGTTTAAAGTGAAGATAGCTGGAAACCATAAAAACCTCAATATTTTTCATTTGCTGAGAGCCAGCCTTAAATAATCAGATGGTGCTGTATGTCTAGACACTTTAAAAATAGCTGTCTTTTTTGGCATATTCAAGTTCAAGAACTGCTTTCATTATTAATTCCTCGCTAATCTTTCACTGATGCTGCTGAAGCCGGTGCTGAGCCTGCCTCTCACTGCGTGACTGCATTAAGCGGGAGCATTACGTGCCGCAAGGAAACATGAACTGTACTAACCATACAGCTCTAAATACACTAGTCGTATACAGTTCATTATGATGGTTTTCTTTTAACCTTTGGATTCGTGCCAACGCTAAGAGAGGGTACGTATCCCCCTGGTCTATTTGATACGACCTAAAAAATACCAGAAATTACACTCCAGCGGAACTAAAACGCATTGGTATAATTAAAAATAGCCAGTACCTCAGCTGTATGTACGAGTTCAGATGCCTCCTCCTCCTCGGGTCCATCTCTGTCCTTGCAGTTCTGTTTGGGGCATCTTTTCCCCCGGAGCCTGCGTTCACCTTCCCCAGCCCCCGGGAGTAAGATGCAATTTGGGATGGCCCTTGGCTCAAGTAATTGAGGATGCTAATGTGGGGTGATGCACCTAGAATATTTCACAGGCAGCGGCTGGAACCACATGATCTTTAAGGTCCCTTCGAACCCAAACCGTTCTGTGATTCTATGATACAGTAAACCAAAATAAAGTGCAGAGGACAGTGCAACTAATTTTCTCTTCAGGAAAGAATGCTGATTTAACGTATATCACTTAAGAAATACTAGTATATGGAAATGCCCATTTGATAACTATTTTACGCACGTTATAAGAAAATATTGTGGTGAATAAAATGCATTGTAAGGGGAACTGGGAAGAAATTGCTTTGCTCCATGACCCTTACAAACAAGGATCTCCTTAAAAGATTCTTTCCTCCCAAATAGACAGAAGTAGAGCAAGCACAGTTTGGCTATGAGCTGAACTGTTAAATGCAAGAAAAAAGCCCGAGTGCTTTCCCTATAATTTATTTTCCCTGTGAAACACTGTAGAGCCCTGGAATCAGGCTCCTGCCGGTTTTGCAGCTTTTCCCCGTGACCCTCAAATGCCAGCCTGCGGGGCTCGCCCTCACCGCCCTGGGGTCATTTTACTGTCAGCGGTTAAAAAGGTGACAGTTCTACTGCAACTGTTAAAAGTTCTTCTTCCCTAAATTCAATTTAATTGAGATCACTGTCAGAATACCCCATGAAGCTACGTACCATCACAGAACGGGGTGGTTTAGGTGCGCTAACTGGAGTGTTAGCTGTGCGTTAACCGGAGTGTTAGCTGTGCGTTTCTTGGAGGCGCGGGAAGGCCTTACCCCGATACGGAAGGGAGCCGTGGGCAGCAGGACTGGTGCTCCCCTCTCCCATCTCTGTCTTACTTATGCCAATGCAGTGTTTTATCAACTGATCCAGGTTAAAAAGAAACTTGGGAAGCAGTTCCCCAGTTTCGCAGGAGGAGGTTGGAGGGCGTTGGAAGAGTGTTCATTGACGCGCTGGCTGGTAAAAGCCCACGCAGCTGAAAACAGGCCGTGAGACAGAATTACCTGGCCACCTGCAAAGCGGAGTTTTGTAGAAAAAGCCAGCGTTGCCCTCAATCCGGCGGCTGGCGGCGCAAGGAATGAGCAGTGCAGGAAAACTGCTTACTAGTCTCAGACCAGAAAATGACTATTCATTCATTATTTAAGAAAACACATACTATATTCCAAGCGTAATACGTTGATTTCAGTATTTTCCAAAGCAAAGTATATGTAAGCAAACCGCATTCTTTTACATCCTAATTTAAGTATGTTTGAATTACTAACTTCTTACTCGCTTCTTCCTAACTTCTTCCACAAACGATGGTGTGAGTGATACAATGGACTATGCAGTGTATCAACGTGTGTTTAAATAGCAAAGGAGGGTGTAAAGGGTATGGATGAATAGAGGAGCAAAACAAGCAGCAATGAACACTGAACTCGACCAAAGGATGTCGTGTTAAAAGTATTCCGAGTAGAAGACAACTCCGTTCTTGCTGGCAGAGGAGGAAACGTTTCTCTACTGTGCCGATAGGAGAGAATAGATTAAAAAATAAATAAAATGGCTTTAGTATTAAAGTAAGTTCTGGACCAGACTCTGGGGCAGAAGGTAGGCGCGATAGAGATTTCTGATGAATTCATCATGCAGTTTTACATCTTATTCTAGCGATGTCAGCTCTGTGGATATTGGCTGGGTCTGTGAATATGCACGGAGGAAAAAGCAGCCTGGGGTTTGTATCGGTTACTCTGAACACCTGCAACACCTGCGCTTATTTTTCATTTCCTGTGCTATTGGCACAACAGTTTTTTTCCACTAAGGCGTGAGTTAAGGTTAAAGATGAGGTACAAAATTTCACCGCTGTTTATGTTTCTCTTGAGGGACTCAGTTTATGATGGTTTACTATCAATAGCCTCGCTGAAGCAGAAGTCCCGCTGCGGACAGAACCGCACGCTGCGTTTGCTGGAGTGGAAATGGTTTTAGGGGCATCGTCACCCTAGAAATGTGTTCGCAGTTAGGGTGAGAGAAGTGTGAGTCCTCGGGTCCAAAAGCGACGGCAGGCATCCCTGTTACTCTGACGTCTAGCTTCAGTCCCTGTCCTAGCAAAATAAATCCATTAAAGGAGTCTTGTGCCTTTGAGGTGGTCAGGCTCGCGCAGCCTCTAGCGAGCCTCGCTGGATACAGGGACCCCTGAGAGCCTCGGCTTTTGATCACCTTCTAAACCCACTCACGTGATCGTCTTTTGCAATCCCATGCTCTGGTTCTTATTTATTGACTTTTAAAGGCATTAGCACAACGAGAATCGTTTAACATTTCTTCTTTTCATCTGTAACGTTGTAACCAACCAAACTTCTTTGCTGTTTTGATAGGAAATGTTTGATGTAATTTTGGATGAAAACCAGCTCGAAGATGCTTGCGAACACTTGGCGGAATACCTGGAGGCGTACTGGCGTGCTACCCACACCACCAGTAGCACACCCATGACCCCTCTCCTGGGGCGGAATTTAGGATCCACCGCGCTTTCACCATACCCTGCTGCGATCTCTGGATTACAGGTACGAAAATCCATTTCAGCCCCAAACCCCAGGGCAGATCAGGCGGGGTTTTTTAATTTATGGGGAAATAGCGTAATAGGTTTTATATAGCATAATTAACGTTTGCTTCGTGAGTTGTTGTTCAGTGTTTGGCCACTGCCAGCAGTAAGAAGGCAAGGCAAGGCCCGTAGTCGGTGAGTGCTGAAGCGCTGTCACCGCGCTTGCTTCCGTGGGAAATAAAACGGCCATGAATTCTCTGGCAAGGAGCGAGTTCTTGAGGAAGAGTTAAATGACGCTCTGCCAGTGGTATTACAGCCATACTAGAAAACGGCCTTTTTTTAACCTGGAAAAAGTGCCATTGCAAATGAGCCCCCGTCAGATTGAGAATCAGCACGTAGAGTGTGTGACAGCAGTCGCACTAACGGCTCCCGTATTTTAGAATGTAGAACAGTGTCTACAATGATCCCTTTTATTTCTTCCCTCATAACTTCACAAAGCATTCGCTTTTGGGTGAAAAACTTCCATGCTTGTCTCTTGTATCAGAAAAATGTCTTCACCTTTTTGAGTTCTTTTGAGTGTGAATAAAATACATTTTTTTTTTTTACCCATTGAAAAAAATTCTGACCATTTTTTTCCACAGGGATAGCTCAAAAACGGCTGAACTTTGAAACTTCAATCGTGGCATGTAAATAGTCCTTAATGAGAAGTACGTGCTTTACTAAGTTTGAAAACAGAAAATGTTTTTGATTAATAGTTATGAATGCTTGAGAAGATCAGGATTGCAGCGAACTTTTAAGTCTGAAAGTCTCAGAAGGAGTTGTGTATGTGTGTGACTTTCCAGGAGTGTGCATTTGCTAATGTACGTCAAAAGCAGAGTTGAGCAAATGACATTTAATGAATAATTCACCTGACAAATTTAACCTCTGTTCTGCTTGTAGAGTATCTGGAAGCAGGTAATAATTTTGAAGGAGATGATGAGTTATTCAGTGTTTTCAATTAACATAAAGCTGTTTTTTCTGTGAGTGAACTGCACTTCACTGAAGGTGCATGATACTTGATGCTCACGTTCCTAATGCTGTGCTTGATTTTATTAGGATCAGTAAGTCACCGTTTGATTTTATTAGGATCAGTAAGTCACTGTTTCCTGACTGGCTGAACGCACAAGCACTGTTCTATTACTAATGACATGCACATGTGAACTGTGTTTTCCATTTTCGCTTGCCTTAAAATTTCAGTTTTCCATCCCTTCATGACAATAAAACACCATCTGCAGAACTTTCACCTCTTCAGTTTCATTTTGAAAACTGGGTGTATCCACAGAATTTTTTTCAGGCATTTATTTCTCTCTGATCAATGGACACCAGCAGTAACTGTGAAATGTTGCTCCATTTACTTAGGGAAAACTCACACTGAAGATGAAAATCACCCCTGTGCAGTGGGCTGGCTGAAGGTATGCATCACTTAATCCCCACTTCACCCTAATCGTGAAGGCTTAGGTGGGACTTGAATGGTGCTAGTTCTCTGCAGAGGGGTCACTTTCTCCCTGAGTCAATGGCGCCCAGCTGGAGGCTGCAGGATTTGGCTTTCGGTGCCACTCCAGTGTTCAGCCCCACGTAAAGGGTTCTCACGTTTTACGTGCTTATCTCACAGTAAAGACTTCCATCATCTGAAGTGCTTATCCACCGCGAGGTTTTATGCTCAGTCAAGCCTTCAGAAGGATTTGCATCAGTTTTAACCGTAATGATGCGATATGGTAATTAAAGCACTTGTGCAAATCCTAAGAATTAAACTAGCTTAGGTGCTTACGATATATTGAATTTATACGTATGACCTTGTGACTCCTTCTCGCCTGATCCTTTGGGGAACTGAATACCAGAAGCCCAGAGCCTCGTGTAACAGTCACACCTGAGAATGATGCAGATCTGTTGGGACGATCTGTACGTACTTCACCTAATCAGGATTTAGGAGTGTCCCTTTTTTACTTGATTGTGGCCTGGGCTTTAGTTTACTGGAAACTGAAACTTCTGATTTAACTTCAGTCTCTGGGCTTCATGAAGGTCACCGGGGTGAAGTTAAATGGCATAGAATCAGAGGAATCGGAGAAAAAGAGAGGGTATACGCAACAGTGTGCTCCCGTTGTGTCCCATCGCACCATGTGCGGTACTCCTGCCAAAGCCAGTGGTCACCGTGTCCTTGGTCGTGACCTTGCCTAAAAGGGGGAGATGCCAGTGTTGAGCTGTGTGTTTGCAGTCCTTAATAGGAAGAGTAAATTTTGTCATTGCTAACTCCTAGGAGCCAGTGGTTCGCCCTTGTACCTAATCCCTGGTTAGCTCTAAACCTACAGTCTAGTCTAATTTCAGCAAATGGCCTTAAATCCTGTAAGTCAGCTTTCAAGGATATGTGTCTCTCAGGCTCCAGGGCATTTGCATTTTAAGTCCATTACTGCAGAAAACATAACGCAGCTCATCACTCCAATTGCGCTGCTGGATCAAAAGTTATTTTGGGGCATAAGACCAGCATGCAGCCACACCAGTTTTGTGCCACGCTTACACCGCTCAGGAGGTAAATAGCGGGATCACAATCGAGGCAGGGAGACGGGAAGGTTTCCAGAAAGGAGCAGGTTGCAGCCAGAGCACTAAACTACTACAGGGAAGATAGAGGGTGTGAGCACACAAAGGTAAAGTTGCAATTGATTAGGTGATTATATATGAAAATTGTATGCCCAGGCCAAATAAATCTGAGAAGTGTAATTTGTGAAGAAATATACGTGGACTTTGACTTATAATGACTACTAAAACATGATGCAATAGCGAAAACTTGGGGATAATGTGGTACAAGTTGCTACCCAGTAGCCGAGTGTGTGAATTTGCAGAAGGGCACCTTTTCCGTGCCAGCTCGTAATGTGGCATCTCTCCCTGAGTAACCTTGGGAGCATCGATCCGTAGAAGGAGATGCGACACCATATCTGCTGTGCTGTAAACGTACACCCGTCGGCACAGTTACTGCCCCGCACAGACAAGCTTTTAGTTATAAATTATGCAGCTAAACGGTTGCCATCCAGAGAGGGTGTAGCAGTAGGAGGAAGGTTTTTAGAGCAGAGGGAGCATCGGTCGGAATTTCCGAACTGAGAGGAGCAGACGATGCCGTGTGTGCACGGGAACCTGAGGCCACAAGAGTGCAGCCACCGCGGCAGCATTCTCTTGGCAGTGACAGCATCAGAAAAATGACATTGGGTGTGTTATCTGGAGAAAGAAAAGTATTGGCCCAGTTAGTTCTGAGAGTACGGATGGCTGTACTCTCGAGAGGCGTAATGTGTGGTGACAGCTGAAATATGGTTTTAGGCTACTTTTTCATTGTGCCAGTTTACAGGTAAAAAATATGAACTAATTTTGTTCATGTGACAAATGTAGCATATTATGGGAACATGAGGATAGCAAAGGCAAAACCCTTTATTTAATAAATTATCTTAGAAAAGGATTTTCTGACAACATTTAAAATATTTATTATGTTTTAGTTGAAATAATTTTTTAATACCTAATCATTTTAGCCACCCCTTAGCTGCCTGGTCAGCAGTCCATCATTTGTTTGGTCATATGAAGGTTCTTAAACAGGGCTCAGAACCGCACCTTTTTTTTAAAAACAAACAAACAAACAACCCCCCCCAAAACCCCAAAACAACAACAAACACCTTTGGATGTTTTCTAAAACCACATAAATCAATGCTCAAAATTTTCTAAGAGGAATAGAAGCATGAATGTTATGTTCATGATCAGAGAAAAGTGATAAATGCTGAATACATCAGCTCACTTTTCATGCCAGCTGGCCTGTAACGTTTAACAAGGTGAATACCGTAAGGTGCACACTGTAATACTGCCTTTGGTCTGCTTTCAGCTCTAGGAACCAGGCTATTCTTGTAACCCATTCCTGTAGCGTACAGACTTTAATATAAAATGACTAACACAAAAGTGGATGGATTCTGAAAGACCTCAGAATAAGTCTCAAAACGTGCTAAAAACTGTCAAATACTCTTTGTCTGTATTAATGCTTGGATTCTTTGGCACTCGTAGAGCCAGCGTATGAGGCACAGCAGCCATTCTACAGAGAACTCTCCAATTGAGCGACGAAGTCTAATGACCTCAGATGAAAATTATCACAATGAAAGGGCTCGGAAGAGCAGGAACCGCTTGTCTTCCAGTTCCCAACACAGCCGAGATCACTATCCTCTAGTGGAAGAAGAATACTCTGACTCCTACCAGGACACTTACAAACCCCATAGGAACCGAGGATCCCCTGGAGGATATAGCCATGATTCACGACACAGGCTTTGAGTTCAAGAACCTGGGGAAAAACAGTATTCATCAGTTGATAACTTGCCATAACGTAGCTAGGAAAAATAAAAATAAATCATCTTAATTTGGCAGATGTAACGCGGTTATACTGAGGTTGCATTCTGCTGTCATTTGATGTTAAGTAGGGGGCAAAAAAAAGTTACCATGCCCTTACATTTATGCCCGATCATATAGGTTGTTTTTTGGATTTATTTTTTTTTTAGTACAGCATTTGCATTTATAGCCATGCTTTTTCTTGTCGTTAGATATTAGACACATCCGTTTGTAATTTAGGGTACTTATCAAGGCACTTATAAAATAATTTCCTGTGCTGGAAATTCCAAATGACCAGTTCCAGTTGGAACCAATTTATAAACCAATTCCTGTTGGAATTTGGGTGACTTGACTGGAAAGTCGACTTGAGCATGTTGCAATCAATTGAAAAAAATACAAATCAAAAATCTGAAAATTACAAACCACTAGAAGCCAGAAAGTCAGCTACAGTATTTGTTTGCTGGAAGCTCAATTTACATTTAAGGTTGGAATAAAAGGATTTATTCTAACAACTACTTATTTCCAGAATGGCTTCTTCAGACAAACCAAATGTAAACTATTGAGAGTGCCAAATATCACAAATTATTGCAGCAGTTACAAAATACTTTCCAGTTTGAAATTATTTTTAGACCTGGCATGAATGTTGCAGCAAAGTGATTTCTTTAGTTTAGTCAGTACTGACATTTTTTTTGCGGTCAGCGATGATGAACTATGACAGGATAAGGGGAAACAGAACCAGGAAAACGAACAAACTTAACAATAGTTTGTATGGTTAGAGGTTGAGAAGTCTTTTTTTTTTTTTCCCTCTTGTTTACCTGAATACAGCTAGTAGTCCCAAAACGGAGCATTAGTGTATAGATACATAGTAGTTTTTCCTCCCATTTTTAGTATTCTGCCTTTTTAAATGGAAAATAATACACTCTTCTTACCCAGTGTGTAGAGTATCTACATTCCAGTACATCCGAGTACCTACCTGTATGTTACATCTTCCAAAATCCATCTCTGAATGTCTGAAAATTCCAGCATCGCACAAGAACTCTCCAGAAGAAGATCAGTTTAAATTCCAGTCATGAAATCTGAGGGAAGGGGGCAGGGTTAAATATTTTTAAATGATGAACACTTAAATAACATATTGGTCAGAATTAGCTTGCAATAAAAATGGGAGTATCAGAAAAAAAATTGCTCCCAGTCAAGTCCTAGATCTGACATTTTTGATTCAAAGAACTATGGTAAATCTTTGAGATATCGCTGCCTTACTTCCTAACAATCGCTTCTTTTCACCTACTTGAGTCTTCGGTTTCTTTGAACAGATAAATTTATGATTGGACCTTATGTCTTACATCATCAGGGAAGCCTTAGATCCGATTGAAAAATTGACCAAAATTGACCATTCTGTACAACCCACTGATGTCTTTAAGCAGAGACTCCTGACATCCCCCACTGTGTGCATTTTCTAAAATTGGCACAGCTATGCTGAACGTGCAGGTTTTTACGCAGGTTCATGTCAAAACTATTTTTTCAAAAATGAGGATCATAAACTTTTATATTTGCTTATTTTCTTCCCCAAACCTGCTAGCAGTAGGCTTTAAAAGCATGTAGCACTAAATGAATTTCCTGACTATTACGGTTTCTTCTACTTTCTGGACCAGTTGGCAAAAGTCACTGGTATTTTTCCACCACTGTCGAGTCTGGTTATCTTCTTGATGTTAACAGTGAGAAAAGTAATTCATCTCTCATCTGGTACAACCAAAACCGATGTACATCTCTAGCAGCATTAAAAGGCTGTGGATGCATGATTAATTTTTTAAACAACTTCACCGCCTAAAAGGCACCGCTAGATAATTCGAATGGGCCGGTTACCAAAAAAAAAAAAAAAAAAGAGAGAATATCTGCATCCATTGGAGTAACAGAGTGAAGAATGGATATGACAGACCTGATCCTGTTTGATTTTCTGAGGCTGGATGCCTGCAGATTCCCAAAGAGCATTTAGGCTGAGAAAGCGCGGCAAGATCCGGTCTGGGAACGGTAGCTTCAGCTGCCTTCTCTAATATTTTCTGCTATAGCACAGTGGAGCATTCTCCAGTAATTTTTACAAATCTTTGTTACGTGTACAGCACACATACCTGCATGAGAAAGAAGGCATTAGGCAAAACATTTTTTCTATAAGCTTTAATAAGTTTCTTGTTTGTGTGCATTGAAGTATTAATTGCAAAGGATGCACTGAGATGTATAAACCTAGATTAGACAGCTCTTTATCTTTATTCTGTAGTAGCATTAGGGATCAGATCATTTAACTGCTTGAAGATATTTGCATTTTAATGGCAGGTAGCTGCGAAGCATCTACATATATTTTCTAGTAAACAAGGTTACTGCTTTATCATTTCCTAGACAAAAATGTCATTTATTTCTAGAGCCTTTTGGAGCCTTGTTTTTAAGTCTTCCATGTCATGCTAGTGAAGGGAAAGATCTACACAACACATATGCACAAATTCCATCACCTGCAGCATCTGAAGTGCCAAAACTACTTTGTTTGTTCTAATAAAAACAAGCTTGTGAGGGAAGTCGTGTATTGTCTTGGAAGAACACATGGAGTTCCTTTATTATGTGGGTTTAAGTTTACTTTACTGTTGTATGTAATTAGTTTACCCTCTCCTCGCCCATCGCCCATTTAATATAAGAAATCAGTTATAGGTGATCAGCAGGTCTCCTTGCTTGCTGTTTTTTATTCTTTGAAGATAGATACATCTTTAAGTACAAATATACTGAACATGCTAATAGGTGATTAATTTATTCTAGATACAAGCTATGGGAACTCTTTATTTTAAAAAGCAAATTATTTTTAGGAACCACGGTAATCGGTAAAAGCTGCAATGTTGATCAGGACATGTTAACTCATAGTATCTGTAGTAGAACTTCGGCAATGCTAGCCAGCTGTATTGTGATTTATTATGCAATGGCGCTATATAAAATTGTGAAGTTCATGTATTCCTGAATGAATACGAGTAAGACTAATTTTCCAGTCCTCATACCATTTCTTCTTGTTATTAAAATATTATTAAAGATCAGAGTTCTGTTCCTAGGCTCTGGCTTATACAGAGAATTTTTAGAAATGTTTACAAAAACTTTTTTTTCGTTGTTGTTGTTATCTCAGTTTTTCATTAGGACACTTTTGGATGAATGACAATTTAGCCAATAAAGGTGACAACAACAGTCTTAATATCTAAAGATAATATATGTCAGTGCATTCATATGTTTGTGAACGAATTAACAAAGTATTTTAAAAATCTTGAAGCCACTTCAAAGACAATTAATTGTTAAGCTTTTAATTTAAAATACTTCAGCAAGTTGTATTTAACAGACACACAGGTTCTTTTACCAGTTCCATAGATGAACATTTATCCCATGGGATGTGCAACTCACAACTGATGATGTTTTCCGAGTCTATTATATAAATTATGTTTAAAGGAATGCAACTAAAGCATTCTGTATCAAATTTTAGTTTATAAACAGTGGGCCAAATTAGATTATCATTACCTAAACAGGTCGATCTGGCAAAAATCAGTTCCTCTGCTTGAGAACTGATAGTGCGGTACAGCCCGACTCTAGATTTTATCCTGAAAAATCATATTGCCACAGAAATCAGGTGGCACCCCCAGTTTTGTACTTGATAAGCAAGAGCAGTTTGTGAAGCAAGTGCTGTCATCTCTTGCTGATCGCCCCCAGTCTCAGTACCCTGCTGGGCACTCCGCCTGCTTCCGATACTGGCGCCTTCTGAGGTAACGCTGATGGAGCCAGATAAATGAGGTGTGCTTGGGATGGAGGCGGCTCGCGGATGCGGCAGACTGAGTTGCCAGTCACGGCACTCACGGGGTTTGCTGCAAATGAAAAACATTTTACTGTGCTTTCTCCAGGTTTGCTTCTGAAGTTGCTATTTGGGGGTTTAATCTTTTGTGCTCCTTGCTTTTAAATTAACGTTTAATATGTACTTTAGAGAGCGAAAATGACAAAAAGGAGGAAAGGTAGCTGTAGGAATAACAAGATGATGGATGGTAGTTCCTCTGGATGTGCGTAGGCCCGTAACTTCAGTTTGACTGCAAATCTTCTGAATTCGGTTTGGTCTCAATACCGTAGACTGCTCTGAAACGTCCCCGAATCTCGTATCTTTACTGACATTACCATTCTCAAAATAATATTGCTAATACTATTACTTTTAGCATACTGATTTGGGTAAATTAGGGCTTTCACAAATCATTTTTTCTTTGGGAATGTATTAAATGTGTCCTCTGCTATATTTTGTTTTCCAAGTTCAGTGCTTCTGAAGCCTGTCCTTGATGCCATGGTCTTCATTTTCTTTAAAGCAAAAATAATTGGAGACCAAAAAAGAACAAAAATCAAATGCATATTTTGTAAAATATCACTGATACAAATCTGTTTTCACTCCTAAAAATCTGTATTTTAAAATTGGGTTGTATTACCCCATTTGGTCTCAATACAAACTTGGATACATGGTGTTCTGCTATCATGTATTTTGTTGCTGTTACCTCTCCTTCCTTCAAATAGTAGTTGTACAAAGAGTAACAAAGATGAAGATACTGTAATGTAGCCAATTTTAACTTCGGGGGAGTTAAATTCCCACTGGCTTTAAAACCATGCCAAAAGAGAGTATATTATTTGAAGAGCTGTCATTTGAATAACCTCTGTTAGATTGTTATTCAAGTCCAGTTTATTTTATATAGAAAAATAAAGGTATGCCTTTAAAAATAAAGGGACATTTTAATTACGTTGTAAAATATATGTAAGGCATTAACTTGGAGAAGGAGCTGGAAATGCTACTCAGTATTGAAATTGGTGTTACAATCTCTTTCATTACTTGTGGAATCCCCTTAAGAAGTGAAGAGAAATAGTGTAATTGAATCCATACAGAGAATTTTGGCAGAAGGTAGAAATCATTTAAAAATGTTAGTAAGAGTGTGCCATCCCTTTATTCCTTGGAAAGTGGGGAAGCTGGGAGTAGCATCGGCTTGGTCTCGGCAATGTTTACTAGCCTTGCCTCTTCCCCTCTAACTTCCTGGCAGTGAGTTACTATCTGGACTAGATCCTGCAGACACCTACTGCTGGACACAGCGTTTATTACTGTCTTCTCTGAGAGTCAGTATTTGCAAGGTCTGACCATAAATGTCGCATACTGATGATCATATGCCTTATCCGTATTTCCTGAAAAACAAAATGTAATTAAATTTAACGCCACAGTCCCCTTTGATATTAATTCTACTCTGTATAAGCAGTAGAAAATCTATGTAGTGAGAAAATACATTGTACAGTACAGAAAAATATATTTTGCCAACGATGTAAAAACAGAGCAAGGAAAAAGAAGCACATTTGTAATAGCACAAATATACAGTAATTCCACTATTGCATTTGGCATTGTATTTTTGAAAAAAAGGGGTAGATATTTTGATCCAGCGTCAATGGATTTATTGCATTCTTGATCAGTTTAACTTGCTGCCTGATACTTCAGCAGTTTATTTCTAAGCCTCGCACTTTGCATATGTGATTGATTTTTCAGTAACTTGTATTCCCTCCATACTAATTAACGGGGGGCAAAAAAAAAAAAAGAACCTTTTAAAATTAGAAAATGCACTGCATTCGGTTCTGCTTATTTCCTCCTCAAAGCTGAAATTACATGAGTAACTTCTGCTTTTGGCCAACGTACAGATTTTGGCATTCGACTGATGAATATCCCGCGAATACAGAAGTAGCCCAAGGTTGGGAATGAAATACCCCTGGTAAATAAGTGCTCGGGGCCACGGAGCTACGTGCTTTCGTGTGTGGGGATGAAAGGGGGGGGGGGAGAAGAATGTTACACCATACGAGCTGTGGACGAGCCCACCCAAAACTTCCACTAATATTGCTGAGAATTTAAAATTGAATTTAAAAAAAAATAATAATAATAAAAATTAAAAGAGTAAATTTGAAAGTAAAGAAAAGTAAGCTTAAGGAATGCACGTTTGGGCCCAAGGTGTATTTACGTTTGGAATACGCCCGATTCTCTTCTCACGCGGAGAAAAGTCGCGGTTGTAGGAGAGCAGCGTAGGAAGAGAATCGAGCGAAACGCGACTTGTACGTACACGAGAGAAATAGCGGGGTGACGGAAGGCAGCGAGAACGGGTCCTTCACACTGCAAACGACGGACCTTGGGCTTCTCGGATCCCAGAAAAATCTCCTGTTTCTCACCCAAACTCGTTGCCAGCGATAGCTTGGCGGTGGTACCTCGGTGGGAGCCAGTTCAGTCACGCTGGGAAAGGTGTTAACAATAAAAAAGAAAGATTACACACAAATTTTGTGGGTTTTTTTTTTTTTCTGCCGATTTCCCGCCCCTTTTTCTGTTTTTACTCCTATAGATACTGTATGTGTAGCATTCTACGAGGCATGCCGGGTAAAATATACTATGCAAATTGTGTACAGTGTTGCATGCTTTGCTCTCCCTCTGCTTTTAGTGGCTTTCGAAGAAAAAAAAAAAAACCAAAACCTAAAAAAAAAAAAAAAAGTGTTGTTATTTTTGTGACTGGAATCATTTAAAAAAAAAAAGAGAGAGAGAAAACGCGGGCTTGCATGGTGAGGGCGTCCTCATTTCTATGGGTTTGTTTTATGGAATTTAGATGTATAAAAAGAAAAAAAAAAACCTGCATTATAATTAACTTTTATACAATAAATGAGGGGAAAAAAACGTACAAACCGTTTAAAAGTGTCTTTGTAGTCGGGGGAAGGGGAAGCATTCTGAGCGAGGGGCTGCCGCGGCGAAGGCCGCGCTCGCCCCCTGAGGGGCCGCGGCAGCCCCTCGCTGAGGCGGCGTCGCGTAATGGCGGCCGCCGCGCCTACGTCACAGCGCTGCGTCAGCCCCCGCCTTCCCCCGTCCCTACGGTGGCCGCCGTGTCGCCGGCGGCTTCTCCCCCCGCTGCTGAGGCGAGAGAGCGGCCCCGGCTGAGGCGAGAGGAGCCGGCGGCGATGTCCCAGCGTGAGGTGATGAGGCCAGGCCCCAGCCGGCAAAGCGGGAGCTGGGCCGGGCCCTGAAAAGAGGGTCGGGGGGGGAAGAAGCCCGCGGTAGGCGCTTGAGGAGGAGGAGGCGGCGGCGAGGGCCCCGGCTGAGGATGGGGATCCTCTTCACCAGGATATGGAGGCTGTTCAACCATCAGGGTGAGGGCGAGGTGGAGGAGGGAACGTGTCGGGGCCTGAGGGGCGATCGCCGGGGCGGGCTGAGGCGGCGGTTCCTCGCCCCTTTCCGAGGTGGGGGCCCGCTCTGGTAAACCGCCACAGCGGTGGCCACCGGGGCTACGAGGCTACGAGCCTTGAGGCGGCGGGCGGGGGGAGCGGCCCGGGAGGACAGGCTGCGGCCAGGAAAGTTGAGGGGGGGGGAGGTTTAACCTTTTTTTTTTTTTTTTTTTTTTTACCCCCCTCCTCGTTAAGTCACTGAAAAGCTCATTTCCTGGAAGGTGGATGTTAAATTATTAACGTGTGCCGAAAGAATACAGCCGTGTTGCGTCGTTAGTGTCTAGTCTCATCTCGTCACCTGCCGTTTATTAATGGCCTTAAGTGATCAGCCCCCATATCTGGCAAAACCGCTGTTTATGGAGTAAATGTTATAAGTAACTTCAGATTGGTGACGCCTGTCGCCTTACAGTAAGGTTTTAATGAGAGTTGTAACTTTTAACTACAAAACACATGCTGAGGCTCTTCTCTGAGTTTATAAGGTCTTTTAAATTTGATTTAGAGTAAACTTAAATACTCTTACACGTGCATGCTGAATGTCCCAATTATATGCCCATTAACACTTAGTGCAAACACAACAAAATATTTTTGTCTTGTAGCATCCAGCCCCACCTCAGATCTTCTGTTCCAACTGATTTCCTAACATCCACTATGCTGGCAACATCACACCAGAAACAAAAGTTCCTAGTTATGTGGGGTCAGGTAAGCAGATACTTTTACAATATTGTGCAGTTATGCAAAGTTATTAAACCTGGAATTTATATTTGATGGTACATAAGACAACTCTGCAAAACCACACAATATTGATAAAATCAAAACCAAGAAACCCCACTTACCTGACCCCTGTCCCCTCCCTCTCTCCTCTGTGATGAATCAATGCGAGTGTACGTTGCTAACAGAAGGAATTGATCTCTGGTTGTCTGAAGGAAGCTTGGGCAGACTTATAATGGCTTTTTGTTGCCCTTGTTGGACCACTGGGGAGGGGTTGAAGAAAGCCCCTTCTCACAAAGCTTTTACTTGCATGAATAGTCCCGTTGAAGCCAAGGTTATTTGTGCAACTAAAAGTTGCGTAATATAGCTGAGAGCAGGCAGCGCCGATTCGTCCTGGAAATCATAAATTTGAATGTGCTTGACAACACCAGCTGTAGAATTCAAATTCAATTTTGTGGTGTATAGGAAAGAAGGTGCTAAATAGAAACAATAATTGATTCTGGCGTTGAGCTCCAGAATGTGTTCGCATATGTGTCAGAGTAGTTTTGTGTAGTACTCGGTTCGTCTAAAACTAAATTGGGTGAATGCGTACTGTAAAATATTCATAGGCAAATCTGTTCTCCGGGTTCCAAACCTGCTGAAACGAAAAGAGGGCACTGAGGGAGACAGGTGGATCACCCTGCTTACAGTGCAAATCAGCATTGCTACAGATTTTAACAACTCTTTGCAAAGACATCAAGATGTTGCAGGCCATAATGAAAGTACGGCCTCGGAAATGAACATTTAACATGTGTGAGCATGTGTTCTGGAGAACTACTGTAGTTGGGGGGGATAGAGAGTACAGTCTCTTATAAGCTGCAAAAATGTGTAAAAGCTCAGGAAAGGATTCCAGCGTGAGATTATTCCAGCGTGAGATTTCTCCAGCAGTTTAGAGAAGGAACAAATACGTATGTAGTCTCACAGAAATTGTTCCTGTAGATGTGCAGATGGGGAAAAATCAACAGTCACTTACCTACTCAGAACAGCATGTGGGTTTGTACACCTCCACAGTCAAACCAACTTTTAGCCATGGTCCATGAAATGTGGCACCTGAAGTTTGGCAGTGTTTGCTTAGGAAATCAGTCAAAAATGCAACACCAACCTTGTTTCATAACACAGTTGTTATCGTGATAGCAAAGTTAACTATGTGACTTACTGGTGATATTTTTATTTCAGAGCACAAAGTGATCATTGTTGGTCTGGATAATGCAGGAAAAACAACCATTCTTTATCAATTGTAAGTATGAACTGCAGATGACGTTTCTTGTATTTCAAGGTGTGCATTGTATATATTTCTCTGTTTTGTCGCTGCTTTCCCTGTTAGTTTTTACTTTAAAAGCATTACGCTGAAGATTACTGAACAGTGTAGGTGTCAGTGGGTCAAAGCATGTGTTTAGAGTTTGGAAAGGTCTGTGTTTTGCCTGATATATGAATAAGGTTTTGTTCAGAGCTTTTATTCATCAGATTACATTGCTATTACCACTTAATCACAACTGCCTTTGGTGTCACCATGTAGGCTGTTTGCCAACTCCATAAAATGTGATTATAGGGAGGTTTAGCCACAGGACAATGCTGCTAAACTGATCCATGCCGCAGCACATAAATACTAAACAAATTGTTCTGTGAGTAGCAAAGCAGTGAAGCCTGACCTCTCCCTGCCATGACTCCTGTCCGGCGTACCAAGGTGTGCTTCCATGTCATTTGTGGTAGGGGATGAAGGAGGAGCTGAGCGCGGGCTGGGCCCGGGAGAGCACAACTCTGTGGCTGGTGGCAGCCCCTGCTGCCTGGCCAGGGCTCCGTGTGAGCCACCAGCGTTGGTAGCTGTCCTGCAGCTTCTGCCTTTAATGGTGGCACTGACTTGTGTTTGTCTTGCGTTAACCTTGCTACTGGTATGCGTGAAACTTGTACGAGCTTCGTATCTCTGGTCCTCAACTGCATTTTGATAAAAGGGTACAAATTTGTCCACAGACTCAGAAGCTTCTGGGTGGGACAGGGGACTCAAGGTCTGTTTATAATAGAAACAGATTTGTGATTTCTCACGTCAAGTAGTCTGGTATTAGAAAGTATTCCTGGGTCAGTATCAGAAATAATTCCTGTTAAGCGATATGGTCATACTGGTCCAATCCTACACTTAAAATATGCTTTCTCAAAATGTTTGGATTTTGTCAAATTATGATCCGCTTTTGCCTTTCTGAAACATGAAACTCATGCAGCATTTCCAGCCACTTATGCCGTAGCACACTCTGCAGAGAAAGTGAAAAGATGGTGGTGGTTGTTGTTACTTAAATGGGGAGTGAGAGATTTTAAAAAGCATAAATAGAAGGAAGAATATTGTTTTAAGACTAGTAACTGCTGCAGCTGAGGGCCGTCCTTGGAGCGTTTTAATGCTGCTGGTGTCTTTCCACTTCCTCCACACACGTCTCATGATTTTTCTCATCTTCTTATTTCTGCAGCCTCAGTGTTTTCTTTTCCCTTTTGTACAGTGGATCTCTATATGCCTCCTTTTCCTTTATATCCATTTTAGCTCCACAGGACTTCCCCTTCTCTCTGCTTGTATTCCCCTTCCCCACTTTGCCACTTTGACAGAGCTCTGTATGTACTGGCCTCTGTTCCTCCTGCTTGACTCCTCCTTAAGCCCTGCCTCCATCTGTGCGTATCCCGTTTTTTCTCTTATCATTTCTTCGTAGCAGATAGGTGTTCTGAGCATGAATGAATATGTTTAACTCTTTTCGTAAGAGATGGGCAGAGATAACTAGCAGGACAACTAGTCTTGGTTAGTGCACTCTCCGTTACTTTGATGTCGTGGAGGGTCACAGCAGGCATTGGAGAGGTGGTTCTTCTAAGAGATTGTGGCAGCTCCAGAGACACTTCACTTCTTCCTGTTCTTGTGCTTGGATCCCCTCCCTCCCCTCAGGCCGTAGGATTTTGCGATCAGGTTCCTAGAAATGCCATTAAGCTTCATGCTCACCTTGTTTCGGTGAGGAGGAGGGAAAAATCCATCTATTGTGTTGCAAACTGAGGTGCCAGCAGCCTGAACGTGAAAGGCTGCAGGCTCAGCCAAGGGAAGGTGATTTGTGATACGTCTCTTTCAAGCATTAAAAGACCTCTGCTAAAACCTGTTTTTTAAATATGAAATCGGCCACAGGCATCTTATTTGGTTTTATGGTTCTTTCTTCTAGTCCTTCTCTTTTCCTTACATAGTTGCCCTGAAATGTGTGGGGTGAGAAGGTATCTCGTTATGCTGCTAAGGCACTGGGACTGGGATTCCTTTTCAGAACACTGGACCATCCTTTTATCTCCTCAGTTCTCTTTATCCTCTTCAGGAAATATTCCAGCACTGTTACAAGTCTCAAATTGCTGTCACTGTAACTAAAAGCTCTGCTAAAACTTCAAAAATGTTCATATAAAATGAAAAACTTATCAAGAAGAAAAAATAATTAAGTTCTTTGAAAATGGTTGACATTTCCCTTGAAGCTGCTTTTAATTTTTTTGCGTATTTCAATACAGTAGAGTTTTTAAATAATTTGAACTTTAGGAGTATCCAGAGTACACGTTTGGTTATCACTATTGATGTGAAACTGGTGGTCTTAATGACAAAGTTGCACTCAGTATCTCTAAAACAACATATTTGAAAGACTTAATGTCTGCGTTTGTCTCCAAAAAGTGGAGTTATTGGACTGTGCTGAAGGGAGAGAGAAGCAAGCTTGGTCATAAAGTTACTGCATTGTGAAGAAAGTGCGCTCTTTGTGGCCTATACTGGAAGGAGAGATGTAGTGTGCCTGGTGGAGTTGGATGCTGAGTTGTTGTTTTTCTGCAACCTTGGAAATCTTGTGGCTTAACCACATTCTTGAAGCAAACAACTGCTCTTTCCCATGCGTGCCAAAATCAGCCTGGAAAAAGAAAAGCTGACTGCTTAAAACAGCTTCAGAACCAAATATTCTCTCAGCTTTATGATTTAATTAATTATAGTATAGCTTTCTTCATGAATGCTCTCTCGGCTTCATAATTTGATTATTCACTGATTTCTTTTTTATTGCTATTTTTATTTATTTTTGTTCACCTTCCACCGTCAAACCTTGTCTATATTTGCTGCATAAGGAGTGTTTGCTATAATTCTCCCACTAAGCTTTCTAGCTTGGAATAAGCATGAAGTTTAGTTTTTATAGCAGTAGGTCAGTTTGGAGTCCTAAGATGCTCGATAACGCCGTGTCTGACCGAGTTGCTCTCTTCCCTCTGCAGCTCCATGAACGAAGTGGTACATACCTCGCCCACCATCGGGAGTAACGTGGAAGAGATAGTGGTCAACAACACGCGCTTTCTGATGTGGGATATCGGAGGGCAGGAGTCTCTTCGGTCTTCGTGGAACACCTACTACACGAACACTGAGGTGAGAATGACCTGAACCCCTTGCTGGAAGTCCTAGTGCAGCCGTTGCTGGTGACGGGAATACAGCGTACCCGAGATCTGTACCAGACACCTTTTCAGCATTAACTGGGCTTTGAAAGTTACCGTAGCTACTGCGGGGTACTCCTGTCTTGATTTTTGAAGTCTCGTCCTTAGCAAGCTGTTGCACCACTCGCTTTTAGATTTCTTATGTAAGATGCGTAATATGGAGTTGCAATTGAAAACAGCTTGTTTGTAAGGATTCTGTGTCTGGGTGTCTGCGGCCTTAGGGCAGGTGCTCAGTTTGCCTTGGTATTGCAGATCCCCGTGTTTACAGGTCCCCTCTTGTGGCCGACTGCTCTGTCTCTGTAACCGGTACTCTAATACCTGGGTAACCCCTCAGGAGTAAGACTGAAACCCAAAAGTTTCCTCCAAGACTGTGGGAGCTCTGTCTTGCAAACTCCCGTGATCAGTTTAGTTAAGCACCCCTAAGAATTTTAAGAACTCTCAGTGATGAAGTTGCAGCACATATACTGAACTTGATCATAATAATGATTTAAGTCAAGGTTTCCTATGTGTTATCAACTGTGGTTTTAAAAGTAAGTTAATTTTTATAATAATTAACTTTGTTCTCCTGTGCTTCCCTATAAGATGCTATGACAAGTATCTACATGTATGTTCTTGAAGTATGGAGTTTATGGATTTTTTAAAATCCCTCGCAAATATCTATTTGCGTGTTAGTATTTGAAGTTGAGGGAGAAAGCTGACAGAGTTTAAGTTTTTTAAGGCTGCAACAAATTATTTGAGGGATCTGTGTGCTACCTCAATTATGCTAGGCAAAGAACAAAACCAGATCTGGGATTACAGGGAAACACTTGCTTTCAATATAAATTTTTCACTTGGAAATGGAAAATGGAAAGTCAAAAGATGTGTCAGAGCTACTTTTGTATACAAACCACAGCACGAGTTGTAAACCATACCAGTGCTGTGGGTAATCACGCTCCAGCTGGGAGAGGTGTATCTGGGATATGATGCTGTCTGATAATCCAACTGACTGTCTGGATGATGTGATGGGAACAGTAATCTGTTCTGCTGGCAGGTGTGTGGCCAGAAAAATAGAGTTTGTTCTCTGACTAATAACTTTTCACTTTTTAAAGTTTGTGATAGTTGTTGTGGACAGCACAGACAGAGAGAGGATTTCTGTGACTAAAGAAGAACTGTATAAAATGTTAGCACACGAGGTGAGTAGACCCTGTGTTTCCTTTCTTTTAGTATTTATTGTGGATAAGATCTGGCGGATAGGTGTTAAGGGAAGCAGATTTGCACGCTGTTTGTGAGAGCTCTCACTTACACCTGCTGGCTGGAGACAGACCAGAATGGAGAGAGAGAGAGGCCTCTCCAGTGGAGCCCAAGGCAAACATTACCGGTCGCGTTCTCCCAGCTGCAGGTAGTACTGTGTCAAAGCTTGTCTGCTTGAGGCTCAGTCTTTTGTGAAGCTCCTAATGAAGCTCTAAATTAATACCAAATTAGTAAAGAGAACTCCCACGAAAGTACCTTTTCAACTTCTGAATGCTTCTGTGAAACAGAAGTTAGGTCCTATAAGTGACTTTTTCATGTTTTATGCTTCAATCCATATTACTAGCTGAATGAGATAATTTAAAAAAAAAGCCTGTTTCCTCCAACAACTTAATTAGTATTTTTGGTAGCTTCATGGTTGCTTGATGTTTTCTATTTTCACAGCAAAACAGATACAGCCTTAATAATATGTCTTATAGCAACCAGCTATCAAACTGAAGAAATGGACTGCCTATGGCTACAATAGCTGTCATTCTGTTTGTACTTGGAATTACAGAATGAGAGTAGAATTTGCTAACTTGTAAAGGCCTTCCTTAAAATTGAGCCCTGTGTCAGGTCTAAAACTGAGCTATCTGGGTCTGATTCAGAGATGCTGGACTGCTGTATAAGCCAAGGAGCACCTATTGCGTGACCTGAACGTCCCAAAGACTTTAATCTGCCCAGGCAGTGCCGCAGGACCGGAGCCCTGGTTTTTACTGAAGATGTGTTTATATAAGCTTGACTGCTGGGACTCATAAGACAAGTTTAATTCAAACTGGATCAGTTTGTATGACATGATACTGAAGACAATGAGCTTCCAAATTTAAGTGTTGGAATACAAAAATGTGCATAAAATTGATGGCATTATATCCCAAAACATTACATCTGTATTTAAACTATAGCCAATGTTCAGCAGATGACTGCAGGAAGGGTAAAGGCTGCCTATGTATTTCCTTTGAGTGATCATGGTGATCTAAAGCATTTGAGAAAAAACAAGTGCTTTGCCTAGTGTCTTGTATTTATAATTTTTGGTATTTAAATTAAAATTCTGTTTAATATAAATTCTAATAAAGTAGGTCTGGCTTTCTTGGTTTTGGTGGAGTGTTCAATGTGGCATGGGGGGACTGTGGCCATTGAGTCTGCTGCTGTCATAATTAGAATTTCAGAGATGCGCTCTTCAGTCTGTTGCAGTCCCTAAACTAAATGTGCATCTTCTGTCTCGTAATCTATAAAGGAAGATGCGGAAGTTATTAATGAACTGAATTTGAAATGAGGGAAGACTGAAACCCCAAGAAGCATGAATGCCCTTGCTTCGTGTTGGGAGGCTATTTCTGTGCTCCGAAAGAACCCATCTAACAGTAAACGTGCCCATTGTTTTATGACAGGATGTTTTCAGTATATTCTGCTCACTCTCCAGATGCTATGACGTTTGGACGGAATAACAATACATATAAGCTGAAATGAAAGTCAAATATTTATTTAGAATGGCTTTTCCTTGCAGTCCTTGAAAACCAGTCCAATTGAACTTTTGTTAAGGCAAAATTGAGTTGCCCAGGTCAGTTCCAGCTATTTTCTGGACCAGGAGATCGTTTGGGAATTAATTTTACTGATTGTAAAAATTAGCGTGCCTGATAGGCATTTAAGCGAATGAGTTGTCTGGGCTTCCTGGGAAGACCTTTTTACTTTCAGAGGGACAGATTTTCAATAATACATGCCTGTACTAGTGTAATTCCAAGCAGCTTGAGATAAAATAAGCTTGCCCCTAGAGTTGCTGTTCTCTGAATTGTTAGTACTGATGTTTTAAATATTGCATAGGCCTCATAAAGAAGTTCATTGCAACATGCTTGTTCGTGTAGATGTCCATCCTTTGATTCTGAAGCAGCATAAGCGATGGTTTTCTGTGTATCCTCTAAATAAAATATTACCGCAGCTTGCTTTACACTGTCAGTGGCAGTCTTAAAGCTTCTTAATGGGTGGGATTTCCCTGGCTGAGGGCTTGCAGCATGGGCAGACCGTCCTTCTGGCTCTGGGCAGCCACGGTGCCAGGCTGGGTGCCAGCACACACACTGCTGGCGCTTGCTGCCGTCAGGCTTGGCAAGGTTTTACCAGTGCTTAAAACATTCTGGTGGGGTAACCCCCTGCTGCCCCGGGTGAGAACTGCTGCACAGTCTACTCATTTTGTACTAAAATCGGTTTTAACAGGATGGTAATATGTAAAAGTGTGGTGTGTGTCTATAGAAGAGCCAGGCTGAGGAGAACGCAGCGGTTGGCTTGGATACACAGGCAGGAATGACCTGCGAGGTCAGGGTTAAACGGGAGCCTTGGCTGTTGGAGGGGTGTGTGGCGTTATTGCAGCTGCGCACACACGGCTACAGGGCACCTCTGATCCTCACGCAGCACAACAAAATACTGTACGTAGTTTTACAGGTCATCGTAGGCAAAAATGGGATGTTTGATTTGCTGGATCAAAAGATTTTCTGAAGTTACGTGCCAATCAGCCTGCAGTGTCTTACAGTTTATTTTTTTTTTGCTAGGGCTTTAGGTTCTCTAGTTTGGTATCACATCTCTTGCCTCCGAGGGCTGACTTGTAGTCATCTTCTTTTTTTCTTCTTTCTCCCTAGGACTTAAAAAAAGCAGGTTTGCTGATCTTTGCTAACAAGCAAGATGTTAAAGAGTGTATGACAGTAGCTGAAATATCTCAGTTCCTGAAGCTGACTTCAATTAAGGATCACCAGTGGCACATTCAGGCCTGCTGTGCTCTAACTGGAGAGGGGTAAGAGTTACTCTTGTAATCTTGAATTATTTTGGTGTTTTTAATTGTGATGTTTGGTTTTAACACACATTCCTCCCCTGTCAATAATAATCTTACACTTAAAGACTTTTGGGCTCAGAACATACTGACTTAGGATCAGTGTGATCTGAAAACCAACTTTCACATCAAATCCGCAGTCTCACCTCACAATGATAAAACTTTGTATGATTTGGGCCTAATGAGGGTGGGAACGACCTAAAATCTCTTCTGGTTTGTTAAGACTAATCATAATTCGAGAAAACTTCAGTGTATGTCTTGGAAGTGCTGGGATCTGAAGTCTCTCACCTGTAAATTGCATGATAAGATCTAGGAAACGCTGTGCGCAGAGTGAATTGTTTCTGGAAATGATTCCTTCAGTCAGAATTACAGAGTTCTTAGGAAGAAATTAAATTGGTACCATGGAATTATCTTTGAAGTTATCCCGAGAAGTGCATGTATTCCTTAAAAATTGTCTCTTTTGTTTACAGACTGTGCCAAGGACTCGAATGGATGATGTCAAGACTTAAGATTAGATGATTTTTAATGACCTCTTTGCACAGACATTGCTTAAAAAGAGCTGTACCCATGATTACCTTCACAGTGGCAGAATTAATGGGTTAGATGTATTTATACTGAACTGATTTCAACTTTATTTTCTACATAGATGCACACACACATACATGTATATAAATTAAGACCATTCAGCAAAAAGAAAGATGCAGTTGAGGCTCCAGTTTGGTTTCCTGTTTGTTTTCCTCCGAGGACGCATTTAAAAGCTTTGATCAACCTTTTCAAGATACAGCCACTCAGAACAGTCCAACGTTGAGCGTGGTGAAGATGAAGCGAGAGGAAGGAGCTTTTAATTTTGAGTTTTATTATTCCATTGTAGTCCTCTCTAGTTGAAGATGTTGGCTTCGTTATTCCAGTAAATTAGCAAACAAATCAATGGCATAGATACCAACTTTCCAGTAGTTTTAAGGTTACCGACGTTACAAATGCAAAAATATTTTCCTGTATGTGTACTGTACATATTTGTGTATATTTATACCTCAATTTTAGGTTAATTGCAATCTGTTCAGACCAGTGTGTAACGCTGAATCAGTATGTTGACAGTAGTACTAATATTTGACATCGCCAACGTGTCACAACTTCTCCTTTGTTACCTGTATGGCTGTAACGTCCATCAGACGGTTGGCTCACCAGAACTTTATAAAGCAAACTCTCTCGTAAGACCGTTGCTTGTTTTTCACATGATTTTTCAGTTAGGGAGGATGCCATAACGGATTGGGGCAGGGATTGAACTTCAAATTACAGTGTCGGCAAACAGTAAGCATTTGCCGAAGACTTGAAAATGAAATGGATTTTCTTTTTTTTATGGTAGTCATCATTGGATCAGGCGATTCCAAAAGGTTCATGTCATGCTGTCCTGTGGTACTGCTTTTCTTTCTCTGCAGTACTTTTCATTTATGATTCAGGTCTAGTAGAAGTACCTTTAGCTGTCATAATGGGAAAAATGTCATCTCTTTCATTTTTTTCTTAACCAAAGCAGAGGCACAAAAGTATGTTTAAAAGTCCCACTGGAATCTTACAAAACAAGTCATACTCTTTATTAAGTGTTTTTCAGAGGAAGGCACACTTCTCTTTGATAGCATAAAATGTATATATATCTATATGCAATGGATGGAACTGAGGTGGGGAACAAAACAGATTACACTACTTGAAAGGCCGTAAGTGACCCCTGGATCATGTTCCCACAGAAGTTCTGGGGCAGCACTTCTTGAAAATAGAACTCCCTTGCATGGTCCCCAGGTGAGTTATAAAGAAGTGTCAGAACACTATGGGATTGTTGTTTCTTACTGTAGTACCTAATGGGATGGGTGGACGTCCCAAACCGACGTCGTTCAGAATTAGCATTTTCAAGGATACAGGCTTTGCAGTGGGATGAGTTGGATGGTTTGAAACGTCGTCAGTATTGTGAAAGTGTACGTAGCCTTAATCAGAGGCTTTTATGGTGGAGATGTACGTTTGGGGAGTATAGCAAAATGAAACAAAACTCCGTTTAAAATGTCCTTCCCTTTCTTAGCTCATACATCTGATAAGGATGGAAAAGACATTTTAAAGAAAAAGCTTAGTTTGAACTTTTTAAGGTGCTTACCTTCGGTTCTGGGATAATCTCGTCAGCGCACCTGCCTTCCCGTTTGCCCGCTTCTCCAGGGATCATGGTGTGGATTTTTGGGGAAAAGAAGGGAGGCAATTTCAAAAGTCTGTATTTAACAAAGGCAGGTAAAGAATTTAACTTTTTAATATATTTTTGGTATCTCTTTATGATGCTCACTGGCTAGGGAATCTGCTGTCTTTGTTAAACATTTTAACGTGTACATGCATATATTTATAGTGCATGCACATAGATATTGGTATTTAACTGGTGTATTGCAAAATGTATAAATGTTTGAAGAAATAACAACTTAATGCAAAGACTTTCTGAGTTTATCTGATAGTATCCTCAAGAAATGAGCTCTGTGCACACTTGCATATGAAATGGAACTGTACGTTTTCTAGTCTTAAAAAAGAAAAAGCAGACTTGCTTATAAACCTAAGTGTTTGGTTTTTGAGTCTTATGTCTTCCCTTTCACCCCTTTAAAATATTTTGCTTTAGTAATGTTAAATACTGCATCGCTTTGCCTGAACACACAGGTTGTGTGTGGTGGGGTTTTGTTTGTTTTTAAGAAGACGAGTTGTTCCTGTTAATGAAAGAAAAATCCTGGAGCAGTATTCTGGTATCTGCTTCTTGCTGAGATTTGCTGTTTACTCCTTTGTGCTTAAATTTGTAGGACTTGGGTTGTCCGTATAATGGAAGTGTGGTGTTTTTTCCAGATATGGCTGATGTTGCAACCAGACACCTTATGTTTACACATCAGTAATTGTATGTTTACTCTTCTTCCCTCTCGGTATCCTGGCCGCTTCCACTTTCTGTGGCCTCTAAGATACTGGGTGGTTTGCTTCGTCTTTGTTTCACGAGAGGGACCAGACCCCAGCAGGGAGCTGGAATGACCGCACAGGTGAACGCTGCCTGTTCAAACCGCGTCTCTTGTGCCCTAAAGAGTCAGTCCGTGTCTGTGTGTTGGGCGGTGAGCAATCGGCCTTAACCCGACTCCAGAACAGGTGTGTGTCACGTCACCGTAACGATGAGTCGTCTTTTCCATCTGTTTTGTGACCCCGTAGTATTTTAGCGGCAGATGTGCTCTGCAGTAGCAAGACTTCAGTGGTGGCCGATGCTTACTGACGCAGCGCGTGCCTGTAGCGTCCTTAGTGGGGCTTAGGAATCGAAGGAAGACACACCTTCGTTTTAAGCGCTGGTTTTGCCGTCTCTAGGGATGATGGATTTTGTCTATAGTAGTTGGGAAACTCTTTGTCACAGGGTGGCAATTGGGGATCCCCCCCTTGCCCGGCTGGTGTGGTGGTGCGGGAAGGGCAGCACAGCACGGCAGAAGCGGAGCCGCATCGTCCAGACGTTGCGGTGGGAGTTGTAGCAAAGTTTGTCTGCCTGAAGGTTCTTCCTCAGAACCAGTGTGTTTGCTCGGGTGCTAATGAGGTGACCATCGGAGCAACGGACAGGTCTGTACCCTCGTGGCGGCGGTGTGGCTGTGACGGTCCTTTTCTGCACACCTTGCCTAATGTTAGAAATGTTTTTAAATCTAGTTCCCTAGGAGAGCTGGAGAAGAGCGGACAAACTTTTGAACACGCAAACCCTTTTTGCACGTACTTCTTGTTTACGGCTTTTTCTCTTTTCCCCGTAGGACAATTCACGTTTTTCTCACAATTCTGTCCATAGAAAAGCAAGCTTTAGAAAAGCAACTTTGCATGAATGCTGCTTTCAACTTTTCTCGTTATTGTTCGGGAGTGATTGTCTTAACATGAGTCATGACCTTGATTTGTATTGCTTTTGTGTGTTCTCCCTCTGTCCGCTGTGTGGCCATTCAGCTACAGCTTAACATGACTCTGCCTTTGTTCTTCGAGAAATTTGTTCTTAGGGTATTATACAGAAAAAGGGAGGGGGTCTCTAAAAATGGGTATTAAGTTTATGCTGCAGAATGCCATTTTACTAGCAAAAAAATCCAGCAGTAACTCACATTTCAATAATACTTCAAATGTTTCTTTTGGTTTAGCAAATAATAAACACGGTAAATCCGTCCTGCAATTCGCTGCCTCTGTGATCTGAAAGTTCCGCAGGTTTTTAATTGCGAGGAAAGGTGGGATTATAGAACTTGGAAAATGTGAACAGGGATCTACCTAGCTTCATTCGTTTATTTTTTTTTCTTTTTTTTTTTTTTCCCCAGGGAGGCTTACACTAGCTGTTTGTGCATTGTGCGGTACGTTCTGGGTGTGCGTGTGTGAACGCTGAACGTGTCTGACGGGCGCCTCCTCCCTCTGTGCAGCTCAAGTGCCTAAAACTAATTCAGCGATCGCGGGTTTTTCTTCCTATGCTGCAATTTCCATTTTCCTTCAAACAGACCTATTTCTATAAAAGCATCTAAATGTGTGTAAATGAGCGGGGGCTTCCCCTCCCTACACACCGGTTTTAACATGATTTATGATAAATTTATTTGTTACGGTTCTTTCTACCCTCTACATTCCAAGCGCTTTCCCGTTAGTCAGATGTATGGTAGCCGGCTTCCTTTGGGCGAGGAAATAGTAACTTTGTCCTTGTATCAGACTGGGTAGCTGGAATTCTTTTCAAGGAACTATTTAAATAACTTAATCCAAGACTCCTTGGCCTTGTGAGCGTCCTCATGTAAGTAGTTCCTTCTTTAATTGGCGAGTAAAACATTAGCTTTGCTACCGTCAGACTAATTACATCTGAAAAATAGTTTTTCAGCTCATTCACATGAATGTAATATTCCGCCTTTAAATGGTGCACGGTTGAGCATCGCGGGACGAGAATGGTTTGGTGCCGTGACGAATGGCACTGAGAAGGAAAAACGTCTTTGCCTATAGGTGTGATGTGTTATAAATCCAAATGTGACTTGAATATAATTGTTGCAGTGAATATATTAAATGTACAAAAATGAGAAACGATGAGTGGTTGCCACTGTAACTTTTTTACAAGGTGCTTTAGAATAATAAGCAGAAATTATATTCTTGTCTTACAAGGATTTTACTGTTTAATTTTTATATTGTACAGAGACTTTTTTTCAAAAATGTTCTTCACGTCGGATCGCAGCCTTTTTTCCCAACAGGGTCATACTCGCGTACGGGCCTTCGCCTCGTAAGCCACATTTCTTGTCAGAAGACTCAAGTTGGGTGAGGTTTTTTAAGCTTTTCCTATTGTCAGTTCAGAAAACTCAGCTGGTGCTGGCTGAGGTCAGGAAATGCCGCTGCACCGAGGAGGCCGTAAGTCATTCGTCGTACGTCGTCAGCTCGGCGTTACTCCCGTCTGAAGGCTTCCTGCGTCAAATGCTGCAGAGGGCAGAAGAGGTGGCCACGAACAGACGTATTCTGCGGAGAGATTCAAAGATTAAAAAACAAAACAAGAAAAACTTTCCGATTGGAAAGCCTGAGCACTTTTACAGCTAGTAAGTTGAAGAATGGATAGGATATGGTAGCGGAATGGTAACCGATCCCGTTTAAACTGTGCCTATATTATGTTTTGATGGATGTTTTCAACTTACCCTCCACCTTCTCGCTACCTTCTTTTCCAAGACCTTCAGTCCTGCAGCCGCAGTCCCGTACTCAGCCCCTTGGTGCCGCAGATGTGGGGCTGCCCCCCTGGCCCCGCGGGGACACAGCCCGGCTCCGTGTCCTCAGCCTCTGCCGAGCTCTGGATGCGAATGCGAACCTCCAGCACTCAACCTGGCATTCTTTGAGCCTAAAATAGCCGTCTCAGATGAGTATAGCAGTGATGTGGACACGTTACAGTGTATTATCTGTCTGTTACAAATGCAAAGTCCGTATTTTCACGCATTAATCATACGACCAAGCTCGTATTTCTCTTCATCGCTTGTATTTTGTACTTCTCTTTCTGAAAAGTTTGTCTTCTTTCCAAAAGAAATGCGGCTAACACTGATACTGCAGTGACATCTCATTCCAGAACACACACAATTACTGCTTCACTTTAATCCAGAGACTTGCGAGGGCTGCACTCCTGGCCCGAGCTCTTCTGTGTCTGAAATTTAAGCATGTTTATTCCAGTGATTTAGCTAAAACTTTTTAAAAAGCTATTCATCATAATGAAGTTCAATTATGATCCTCTTCAGTAGCTTTTCCTGAAATTTTATCATAACATTCCTCAGATTGTTTCCCCTTTACCTCCTTCTGTCTTTCCAAATCTGATTTTCGTTTATTTGGAGGGAACTCATCCAGTTCTTTTCATTCTTGTGGAAGAGGTGAAACACAAATTTGGTGCAGAATTGTTGGGGGAGCTGTGGACGCGTGTACACGCGCTTACAGATCGCTTCAGAACTGCTCATTCTGGGAAAACGACCAGGAGTTCCTATCGTAAGGTGAAAGCACTTGTCGAAATGTTACTGTTTGCATTAAACCTTCTGTCTGCGTGTTGTGGGGAAACTTCCCAAGCAAAGATCTCTGCAGCCCCAGCGGGCTGGGTCCATCTGTGTTAACTGAGAGGGTGAAGGAGTATTTCCAAAGGGTTTTTGTCTGGTATGGTTTTAGCATTAAATACCTTTATTCTTTTTAACTGCGCGCAGGAAAAGCGTTTGCCACGGCTAAACTCCGACCGTTTTCCTTCTGCATCCAGCAGCGGAGCCTCCTGCGCGGAGCAGACCTGCTCCAATGGGCCTTGCCTTTGGCCTTTACTTCTGGGCTATGAAACCGTCAGTGGACGTTTTAACAGAAAATGCTGTTAACTTTTTGGCTTTGTTTGTTGACTGTGTGAAAGTTAGAGACGGCTGCGTTCTCTTAATTGGTCTGGTTTGGTTTGGGGTTTTATTGTGTTGGTCGGTTTTTTAATTAAAACATCATATAGTACTTTTTTGATCCTATTGCCACTTGAAATCACAGGTCATGTCACTACTCCTCTGTTGCGCGGCTGCAGTGGTTTAGTCTCTGAATGTGGCTCTTTAGTGTAAGGTCGAATTCGCTGCCAAACTACAGAATACCCAACATCTTCAGAGTTAATTCTTGTTATTCACTTTTTTGTTCTGTCCTGCTTTTTGTCCCTGATTCTTCAGAACTGGAAGGCTTTTCTTTTTTCTCCACCTCCAAATATGTATCTGTGTGTGAGTATATATATATATATCTGTAGGCAAACTACTGGGGTCATGCAAAGAGATGCAGATCATGGAATAGTCACAAGGAAAATTGTCTAATTTTTTTGTACATAAATAAAGACTCAGAGCAAATGCCGGTACTGTTGGAGACTTGCTTCCGAGGTCTCTTGCATAAAAAAGCACAGGTTCATATTTTACGCCAGAGGTGTAAAGGTCCAGAGGTGATCCACAGAGCGCAGGTGTGTGGAGGAGGAAGGTACATGGATATCTGGGGTCCTGTAAAAGAGGGTCTTAGTGGTCCTAAGTAGCATCCCTGGAGGGGTTCAAGGCCAGGTTGGACGGGGCTTGGAGCAACCTGGGCTGGTGGGAGGTGTCCCTGCCCAGGGCAGGAGGTGGCACTGGGGGGGCTTCAAGGTCCCTTCCCACCCAAACCGTTCCGTGATTCTATGACTTTTGCTGCCCGCCAGCAAAATCTCAGCATGGTTTCACGCCGAGCCCAGCAAAGGAGCGAGAGGCCCGGGACAGAGGGCGGCTGGGGCAGGGAGCGGGGGAAGGCGTTTGGAGGGTGTCCGGGCTTCAGCTAATTTAAGATTTAAAACGAAACCGTATTTCTGTTTTTCTGAAAGCAAGAGGCCCTTCTGGGTTTGGACCCAGCGGTTTCTCCTCCCGCTTCCCCCTCGCGGCCGGTTCAGCTTTGCAGGCCGAGGAATTTTTTTCAAAAGCTGTTTCTGCCTGGAAGAGTAATACAGAATATGTGGAGTATGTGCTGTGGTGGAGCTCTGTGGAGGCAAAACGAATAAAGCTCTTGTTTTTCTGTTTTTCAGCGGCGGGCGCAGATTTGCTGAGGGGACCACGGTTCCCTTCCCACATCGGCAGCAGATGGTGAAGCCTAAATATTCCCCTTCGCACGGCACAGTTGGACCCATCTGCACCCCACAAACAAACGATAGCGTGACTGGAGCTGCTCCAGAAAGATTATAATTATCTCTGCTTTTCTGCCAGTCAAACCTTGATCCAAAACCTGAATTATTGCCCGTTTCCGGGTGCGGAGAGCGGCTCGGGAGCCAGCGTTCGCATCCTGCCCAGCGCTCCCCTTCCGAAGGCGCCGCTAAGGATTTCTTGCTCCAGTTCCACCCTGGGCTGCTTCCTTCCCGGGAGGCCAGATGGGGGCAGGATCCTCCTTTTTATTAGCAAATACTTAAAACTAGAAGCTTTTTTTTGCGGGAACTGAGCTATATCCAAGGCGATCGAACGCTCTATCGGTGCTGCCACCAGTAGAAATCCCCTTCCCCGCTCCGTCCCTTGCAGCACTACGAATGCCTGGGTGGCGCTTGGGGCTGTAGTTGTGATAGAACTGCTGGGTTTTTGTAACCTTCTGAATAATTTATAGCTAAATCGGTGTGCTGACCGCTCAAACTGCTGGTTTTGGCACTGGCAAGGGTAGAAAGAGCGAGGAGGGAGGTAGGACTGAGAGAGCTGGAGGTGCTGGGAGGGTCAGTGTGGCTTTGTCGCACGGGTGCTGGTTTAGCTCCTGAGCCTGCCTTCGTACCCAGTGTAATTGCAATTAATTTAGATGATGCCCGTGCCCAGGTAGTGGCCTCCTGCTACACTGCGACAGGGGCTGAGTGGCCCCGCTCTGGCGTAGCCTTGGACTGAGCGTCTCGCTTGGGGCTGGTAATGTGTTAGCCTCGTGTTCTAATGTCTAATCACAACGTGACACTTGTTAGTGCAATTAGAGTGACGAGGCCAGACAAGCCCTGAGTCTGGGACCCTGTGCTCTCGGGTGGGTAGAAAATCTTGTGGCCTCTTTTATGGCAATATTCTGTTTATCAGCCTGCAACGTGGTGTTAACAGCTGAGCCCAGCACACGGGACCCGGCAGAGGCTGTCACCGGTGTAAGGAGGTTCCTGGGTAAAGGGCGAGGGCTGAAATCGTTGGCGTGATACAGATCATCACAGACGTCAAAGGGAATGAGACCTGAACACTTGCGCTAATTCCCCACCAGCAGCGAGGAAGCCAAAGCACGGAGCTGCACGGCATATTGGGAGGGGAAGGAAATCTTACGTAGGTGTGAAATTTCAAAACCTTGTTTTTGTTTTAAAAATCTGTGGTAGCTTTGCCTTCGCCCAGGGAAACACCTGCAGCTGCCTCAGGCCTCTCTTTTCCAGGGTTCAGGGCAGAATAAACCGTTGATGCGGATTTGGTAGAATTAAGGGAACACTCTTGGGACAAGCCCTGTTGGTTTAGGTGAGGTTTGCAGTGACTATTTGGGACGGAGGGCTCCTGGGAAGCCGTGGGAGTGGGGCAGTGTCACTGGTGGCCGCTGCTTGCCCCGCCGTGTGTGGAGGTGGCCCAGAGCCCGGGGGAGCCGCGCTGCCCGGCCCGGAGGGACCCCGGAGCCCTCCCCAGCGCTGCCAGGGGTGTGCGTGTCCCCAGCTGCCGGGTTGTCGCTCCGCGTCCTCGTGTGCCAGCCTGTCGGAACAGATCCCCTCTTACGCAGAAGGGAATGGGGGGAAAATAGGACCAGATTAAAGGAGATGCGGTTTTGAGTCATGCCATCTGTGTGGGTAGGATGTGTCACGTAAACCGCCTTATTTCCCAAACTGGCACGTATAAACTTACTTTCCTTTGCACTTTACTGTTACGAAGCCTCGCCTGGGCAGATGCTGTTGGTTTCCTTGGAAACCGGGCCCTTCAGGGGGAGAAGCAGAAAGTGTCTGGGACGACAGCGGTGTGTTGCGAGTGGTGCGACTGTCCCGCTTTGAGTGACACGGCATTAATTCCTCTTTCACTAATTTTACTTTGCAGTAAGGTCTCTCGTAATGCTTGGGAAAACTGCACTTTTAGAAGACTCTGGTGTCTGAATGTGGGAAAATATTTGCTTTGTAGCCAGCTCTGGGGTGCGGGTTTCAAGGCCTCAGTGTTTTTGAGTCCCCCAGGTGCGGGGACGAGGAGGAGCGAGACCCCGGCACTTGGCCCAAGCTGCCAACAGAATGTGAACGTCACATTCAATATGAATTAGAAACTTTGCTGAGGAGTTCTCTCTCTCCCTCTCTCCCCGCCGTGATGTCTGGGATCCCAAGCACTCCTCGCCCCGGTGCCGGAGCCCTGAGCCCTTCTCTCCCTCCCGCAGCCGCGGCGCTCGCAGGGTCCCACATTGGCTGTCCCTGCGGGGAGCGCTCGGCTCCTGCCGGGGAACGGGCTGGGTACGGTCCTGGGGTGTTGTATGTTGGTATTGGGATCAATACTGGTTCTTTAGTGTTATTAATACTGATTATTTAGTCTATTAAATCTGTTTACATTTCAGCCCTCAGGTTTCCTTGTTTTTCCCAGTTCCCCTTCCCGGGTGGGGAGGGGTCATTGGGTGAGAGAATAATTACCTAAACAACAATAAATGGCTGTGGGTTTCTCAAACCATAACAGCGACAAAGCGTGCCGAGTCTGGTGCCGCCGTCGGTACGGCCGGAGCAGCTGGTCCCCGAGGCAGGGGCCGGGCGATGCTGGGAGGAAAACCCGCTTGTGCCATGGGCAGCCGCTGCCTCAGCCCCGGCTTCAGAAATCTCTGCAGGCAACACAGCACGAAAGCAAGCCAGGAGGAATGGATTAGGGGTCTTAAATTCTACCTTTAAAAAAAAAATAATCAAATTTGTCTCAATGTACCTGTCACTTGTATTAGAAAAGTCTGGCTAAGTTTAAGCCGTGCAACAAATCCATAAAGCTTGACCTTTGCTGCAGTCGTTAGCAATAGGCTCTTATTTTTTGATCAAAGGGCTGGATAAGGTGAGTCCTCAGTCCAGTATATTAAAAGGAAAGGTGGTGCATAAGCTCAGTGCATCAATGGTATCACGGGAGGAACAGCAGATTGCAAGGACCTGGGTGGGGGGAAGCAGCTGCAGCTGCACTTGAAGCTCAGCAATGGGAAGCATCAATTATTAAAGCTGGGAAAATGTGTTTTAGCTCAGGGATGGCTTCTGAAGGGGAACACTGTGGACCCCCAGTCACAAGCAGAGGGGCTCCGCAGTCCTGCGGCGGGTAAAGAGGCTCCCGGCAGCTCCAGGCTCCTTTCGTTCCCTCCACCGGGCGGTAGGAAAGGTCCTTTCACACTCGTTGTGCACCTTCTGTACGTGCACGACATTATTTATTAACTTCTGTAATGAGGGAAGTGCAGCAGCAGCTTGGGAAAGGAGGTGAGCACTTCCGACGCGCTTCAGTTGTTGTGTGGGGCTCAACTTCCTCTGCACCTAAAAGACCCCTGCCAGGATCTGAGCCCGTGGTTTCACAGAAATTCCAGTTTCTATGACTGGAATACTTTTAAGACCATAAGGCCACTGCTACTGGTCTTCCCTTAGAAAATGATGCTTTTAGAGCTGTCGTCTTAAGGAAGCAGCTGTAGCAGCCTGTATTTTTATCATCTGGAGTGAAGATTATAACATCTACTGAGCTTCAAATTTACTCAGCTTGATGTTAAACTAGTTTTTTAGTCCCTCAGGTATTCATGTATAAAAACACTTTATTCTGCTTTTACATGAATGAAAGTTAAAGCACAATTAACCTCCGCGAACTCCTACCTTAATCTACCAGAACTGAGCTGGGAGCTGCATGGGCTCGCTCTTCACTTCAGCTGCATTTTCAGCTTTTCGTCTTTCTGTCCGGCATTCGGGGTGGAAATCCTGCTCACGCTGGAGTTTTTGAAACGGATTTTACAAGCTCCTGGGTTTCGCTCTAGAGCTGGAGCCTAATGGATTTCAGCTGGCTCCGTGCCACGAAACCAGCGCTCTCCCGTCTGCGCTCCCCTCTGCCACCCTGGATTTGCGGACCATCACCTTCCCTCTAACTCGCCAGTGCTGCTAAAAACTCGGTCACCTCTTGGCCCAAACAGATGCTGAGGATGTCACAGAGTAATTTAATGATCTGGTTTGAAGACTAGTAATCCCTTACTCAAGTTAGGTTTCAGATATTGTATCTTATTATTTTATATCTTTCATGGAAGGCAGTCCCACAGCGATTTCATGGGGACTTCGCTGCCTCCTGCCGTGCCCGTGACGCTTCCTGCGCACCCGGCTGCTCCCTGATTGTCCCCTGCCCTCGGTCATCACCCGGGAACCTCTTCTGCCGCACCTTCTCATCCACCGGCACCCCCGAGTCCTTCTCCTCAGGGCTGCTCTCCGTCCGCTCTCCGCCCAGCCTGGGTTGGTGCTGGGGATCGCCCCGGCCCACGCGCAGGACCTCGCTGTCTTCAGTCTTGCTTTAGCCGATCTTATTTCTGCTTTTTTAAAAAAAGCCTTTCTTCAGTAAATTTGAGATCAACATGTTTTCCGGTATTTTTAAAGGGTGAGGGAGACGGGTTGTTTTTAAACAGACAGGTTTGCTGGCTTTCAACAGACAGTTTCATTGTAGGAACGACTCCATTCAAACCTGAAAATGATTTACTTGCTTTTCAGTGTCTAAGCCAAAAAAAATTCAACAAACTAAATGAACAGAAATATTTGTTCCATGGGTTTTGCTCAGAAATCTGTGGATTAAAAACGCTTCTGCAAGAGTGTTCTTCAAGGCTTTCGAATCTTTCCTGTACGTTTCAGCACGATATTCTCAACAGTGTCTTTCCATCACTCTCGACCTGCCGTGGGCTGGATCCAGCCCGAGAGCGGCCGCGAGTCTCAGGCCAGGCGGGGGATGCAGAGCTGCCCGCGCGTCCCCCATGGAACGGCAAGTATTGCCCCGGGGCCGTTGGGTTTCCAGTCACTTGGTATTTAGCCTTCTGTTCACGTCCTTTGCAATCCCGTGGAAGAGGAGCATGCGCCGACTAAGGCCAAAGATGATGTGCTGCAGTGAAAAGCCTTTGAACTTGATGGAACCCCATCCCTGTGCTGTGTCATTGCGCTGAATTTTCAGACTGTGAAGTAAACGTCTGCACTAAACCATCCCAGACTTGATGGTTGGACTCGATGATCTGAAAGGTCCCTTCCAACCTGGGCAATTCTGTGATTCTATGATTTTATAACTCTTACGAACACACGCTGAGAACGTGCTCAAGTATAGCAAGATCCCTCACAAGACATTCCCGAATGCAAGGTAAGTTGTCTCCTCCCCTGAAAACCAGCGTGTCCCACGTGCTGCTGGTGGTGACCTGCCCTGCTCTGGGGTGACAAGGACACGCTTTGCGTCTGGTCACTGATGGTTTCGGGGTGGCAGCCGCCGGGGCGATGGGCTTGCTGAAGGCTGCCGTGTTCTGGGCATCTTTGCCGAAGCCGGGGTGATTCTGCAGCTGCTTCTGTCCATCCCCCGCCTTTTGTTGCTTTATAAAAAGACGCATGAAGTCATCAGGAGTTTAGCCTCCCATGGAATCATTTTCAAGGAAATGAGCTGAAAGTCTGCCAGACTCATTGAAATGAAAACTATTTAACGAATTAAGTTTTCCTCCCCCTTGCTCCCTTATCGTAGAGAAAAAGCTCATCGAGAAGCCTGAGTCATTTTTGACAGATGGATGAGACAATGCTAAAAGATCCATACATGGGACACGTGGGACCGAGCTCCCCACATGTGTGTGTGTGTGTGGGGAGGGCCGGGGGGCTCAGAGGGCAGCTACAGCATGGGGTGAGCAGAAGGACCACGGCTCACCTCAACGTGAGACGAGTCAAGGGCTTGTAGTTCTCACCCTGACGGCGTGATCCCCAGTGCTGAAAAGGCTGCGTAGTGTAAGGGTGAAGAAAATAATTTCCCAGAGGCTGAATTTCAGGCTTATAATTTGTACTTTCCTGGTTGTTCCTTTTTGTTCCGTCCTTGGTGTGAGTTATTCAGGTGCGATCCCCGTTTATGTCGCCGAGGGAGCATCCATGGGAGGAATTCAGTTTGCAGAAGTCTACGTTAGCTCATGGGCTCCTGCAAATTATACCACGGAGGAAACTGCTCTTAGGACAGAATGGCCTAATGCCAAATGAGTTAGAGGACATTATTTGCAATGGTATCGTTCCTTATTGCAATTAAATGTCACTTTATTGACTTCAGTAATGAAGCGGTTATCTTATTGTCCAGTGGCACTGCAGAGCGGGAGCAACGGCAGATTGCTTGTGACCGGTTAGCACTGTTAATAATAGTCCAGAGAAGAATTTCTCATGGTGGCTGTTGTGCTAATGACCTTTCTGTTGTGTTAATGACCTTTCACGGAGCATTCTGCCACTGGGAACTGCCTCTGCAAAGTATTACTGGCCACAACGAGCGAGTAGTCTTAATATTTTATGGACTACTGCAGATTGTATTTCAGGATATGAGATACCATTTCAGCAATGTGAGCTAGGAATGCGAAGCATGTTGCAATCTTTCCCCCACGGTTTACAGTTGGAGGTGTTAGTAACCTTTCATATACGTATGTTCCATTTAAACAAGCAGAGTAAAAGAGAGGAATTCCAAAAAAATGGCTCTCGGACACAGGTTAAAGTTTGCTGAAGTCCGTAGCATTGAAATTTAGACGTGCACTTTAGCATCCTTCATGTCAAGAAGACTACAGACACCTGGATTGTATATTGATGGAGTGATTTAGTTGTTATTATGGTATTTCTTGAGCGTACTCATTGAGCTTTGATCTAAATCTTGACCTTCTTTTATAGCAGCTTGTGTGATCTCGCCCCGGGACGATTCTTGTAGAGGCCCGTGTCTCTTCTGACTTGCGTGTCTGCCTTTCCATTTACTGCGGGAACTAGTTTGCAACACAGGGGAGCCAGAGGGGCTCGGGGGGACAGGGATCAAGTGGCAGTGCCTGATGCCATTTTACTGGAGACTTTACAGATGAACCCTGCACAAATTCAAAAACCCCTTGGAATGGCGAGATGCCACAAGGAAGACTGATAGAAGCACTTTTCTTCTTTTGCCCCAGAAAAGAGAAATTCAAAGGACTGTTATCTCAATCACACCTTTCTGTTCATCGTTTGTTCCCTTTTTGGAAGACAGCACGTCCTTGGTGAAAAAAAGGTGTGGGGGCCTAAGTAGTAAATATTTATTCTCTCTGTTCTCACATAGAGCATGAACATCTTTCATCAATATTGGTGCAATTGTTGTTGAACTTAAAACGGCAGCAGAGGTGATTCCAGAATTACGGGACTGATCACAGTTTTTGCAGAAATCAGAGTGTGTTCAGCCCTGTCCCTTCATCCCAAGGGATTTACGACGGGGAATGCCTTTATGTTACAGCTGTGTTTATCCATCCATTTATTGGTTGCTGTTGGGGTGATGTGGAAAGTTGGCAATGCTGTTAAAGCCACATGCAACTTTCCTGCTGCCAAGCTTTGTTAGAAATAATAGACTTAATGTGAAAACTTATTAAACCATCTGAACGTGGGCTGGGATATAAATGAACCTGGACTGGCTTATGGTTTCTCAATACATTGTTTCAGCCCAGTTGCATAAGAAACCACAACAACTGTGCCTCTAAATTCACGGTAAGGCTCTGCTGGGTTCAGAGAGAAGCTGGGGGAAGAACGCATGCATAGGGAAACAGATAGATAGGTTTGAAAAGTTGAGGCAAAATTAAATTGGCACGTTGTGAGAAAACTGGATGATGTCATAACGGCCAGCAGCACCTTGAGAACTGAGGTGGGACAACTCTTGTACATGCTCCCGAGGTGGACAACCAAGGAGAAACTGTATTTTCCCTGCTGATCGTGGACCTGCACGACTCCAGAGGGTCTCTGTCCCTGCAGGGGAGACCTGTCTGCCGCTGCGCCGCTTTCCCTCTGCAACTGCGTGCTGGGCGTCTGGGGCTCTCGGCTGTAGATCACTCTGCTTGTAAGAGAACATCTGCATGTCTCACCGCCGTTGCTGTAAGCTAATGGTTTGCAACAGTGGCAATAATAATGAAAAAGTTTGTCAACAGATAAAAGATCTGAGTTATCTTTATTGCATAGTGGTAAGGCAGAGGCTTGCCCAAAGGGACAAGTGTTGGAGACAGGATAAGAACTGAATTTCTGGCTGCCAGTCATGGCTTTTCACTGGCATTTACAGCTGATATTTGTACCTCTGTTCTAAAAATATAAAAGTTTATTTATCTTATAAATAGAAGGAAGAAGAAAAGATTTGAGAGGAACCCCCCCTTCCTTTCATAGTTTATACTAACTTAATATTCTGAAAACTAGAAATTTGGAGTTACAGATGAAAGAGTTGTGCGCTGTATCTAAGCTCGCCCCGTAAGCTCATGTTAGGAAATGTGATCAATACCATCAGTGATGGTTTTGTATTCTTGAAGAAATCTTCCTTCAGCGGATCTTCTTTCTGCTCAGTGCCGATGTGAAAAGCCCTGTTGCTGTCTTGGGAACATTAGTAGGAGAGATAAATTAGGGTGTTTGACATCATCTTCTTGATAAATGTTTTCTTTTAAGACTCTCAAAAGACCTAAGTAAAGAACGGTGGAGGCTGTGAGAGATGCTGTCATGTGAGAACTGCCCTTCATGCCAATGACCAGATTGTTTGGGAAAAAACAACAGAACAAGGCTGCTGCTGACGGTTAATATTGTGTAAATATCTTGTGGCAATATACGGTAGCTTTTACACTGTAATTTTCTATCCTCATCCTCCAGGTTTGTTTTTTTAAAATCTTATACTAATATTTAAGTTTCTACAACTAGTTGGAGAGCTAGGTTGAGATGCACTTGTTCATCTGATTTCTCTTTGCTTCATGACAGCTCATCATGAGAAAAAATGAACAAATACTTGACACCTTGTTCATATTCTTTTCTGTTTGGGTTTGGTTTTGGTTTTTCCCCTTTGAATCCCCTCTTGATTCAATGTCTGAAATATCCTGGTTGGACACTAACAGAGGTGACCACGTGAGATCTGCACGAATGGACAACGAAAACAAATATTCCGTGTGAGAACAGTAGTTGGTTTATGGTTTTGAGGAGAGGTACCTGCAGCAAGCGAACAACATGGCAGTGTGTGTGTTACCCTGTGAGTTCAAACGATAACCTGTCATCTGAAGCAGTATGGGGCGGTGATTTTGAATGCTGCTTGAATGTGCGTTGCCTAGATGTAAGCTGAGGAGGGAAGTGAAATACCTTGGTGATTTCTTCCCTAATGCCATTCTGTACTAAAAACTTCAGTCCTATATCCAAGGACCATCAAGCACTGGGTTAACGTTTATTTGCATTTCATTTTGCAGCTTGGACCTGTCACAAAAAAGCCGAGATTGCAATCTCACTAAGAGGGTGAGGGGGGATAGTAAACAGGAGCTTGTCATGTAGACAGATTTCCTAACCCAACAACTTGCTCAGGGAGAAGACAGTTCCTCCTCTGTCCAGAAACATCAGGAAGTGTGAAATGAATTTTGGTTTCATACCAATATTCCTTTTTTTCCTGATCAATTTTGTCTTTTTGACTCATGGCAGCATACGTGGTGTTTGTTTTACATACCGCAGAGCTACTAGCTTGTGCTGCTACTCACCCTGTATTGACCTGTCAGTATCAAAAAATAAACATGAAAATAAGACACTGTAGATGTCTTATGAGTAGACACTCATGGCATTTTTATTGCATTGCCTCTAAGTATATTATTTGTTATGATCTAATATTTTCTATTAATACTTTAAGAAAGAGGACAAGCAGCACCAAAGCAAAAGGTGAAGTTCATCTTGCTAGAACACGTATCCTAAAAATATTTCCTAAAAAAACCCATTTCTATGGTACTTCCATTTAAAAAAATTTTTTTTGCAAATATTTGTCTCAATTGGCTGGATAACCTAACAAAAATAAGAAGATGTGTCTGTAGTATAAAAAAATCACCTTATTACTTTTACAAATGCATAGGCATCAATTCTTGCGTTTCTGATTCCAGAGAACAGGATGAAGGGAAGCAGCTTTTTTTTCAGTTTGTATTTTTTTATATTCCCAGTGAGTTAATTAGTCAGGTGTTAATGAACTAGGAAACCATTCATCATTAGATACTGACTTGCCTCCGGTGTTCAGGAATCATCACAAAACGGTGAGTCTATGACATTGTCATATTCGGGTTCTCACATGCCTCAAAGCTTTGGGCCACGGGGACACGGACATGGTGGTTCAGACGTGGCCGATGGCCGCAGCTGTGGATGGTTTTCCAGCCTGTGTGCAGGGACTCAGCGCTAACGGTTCAGTGGCGGGGGGCTAGAGGTCTTCCGAGCACAGACTGGGAGTGTTACTCCTCAGTGCTATGCAACTTGTCGGTTTCAAGGATTATCCATAGTTCAAACAATTACATTCCCTGTCGGTTGGAAATTTTCATTCCTAACCCAAGACCCAATCGCTGACAACGCGTGCGCTCCTTGCTTGCTTTCATGAGGAATAAAAAAGGTTGGCTTAATGTACTGCCAGTTGTCATATCGTAAAGGTAGGTCTCAGAGAAATATGCATACAAATGTATATAATTCTAAGGCAATTACTTGCATTTGTCTAACCAAACCCTTCACTTTGTATTTTTTGTTAAAAAAAATTTCCCCCCCTTGCACCAATATTTCTATACATCAGACCAGAACCTGCCGGCCCCCTGCAGAGGTCCTGGGCAGCGGCCCCTCGCAGTTAAACCATCCCGTGGGTAAGCTGGTCCAACAGGTCGGCCTGGCTGCTGTGGATGCCGACTCCGCACCAGACAAGGTACTTCCAGAACAGCCTCTCTCCTCAGCCACCTCTGTCAACAACACATCAAAATCCTCTACATTTTGGAGGCCTTTATCAGATTTTGATCACTCAGGCTTCCGCCCGGGCCTCACGGTTTCATACGCTAATAAGTCTCCTGAGTAGTTGCAAAACAATTACGAGAGAGAGATGTTTGCACACGTGTCTGCACCATAGACTGCACCTGAATTTTTTAAAAAGAGAAGCACATTGTTATGTTTCACATCCTTATCTGCCAATTTTGCATCTGCACCTGCAGCTTATGAACAGAAAGCTCAGTCGGACCATTAAAAACAAACAAGTTCAACTTACTTGTGTAAGCTTTTCTTTTCCTTGAATATAGCTGAAGCTCTCGTGATGTGGCTTTTGCGTACTTCTAAAATGATGTGCCACATTTACTGCATGATAATTAGTAAGAAGGAAAATAAGGCAGAAAATAAGGCAGAGAAATAAAGACTTTTAGTCCTAGGAGAGCATGCCTTTTCCTTTGCTCATAGACTCAAACCCATGTCTTAGTTAGTTACTAGGCTGCATGAGAATTACAGAAATTGCAGAGATGTACGGCATGTATTCAAAGTGCAGGTATTTCTTTGCTCAATCAACACTACGCTGCCAACTTCAGTGCCATACAGATTCAGTACTGAGTTCCTGAAAATGGTTTCCTCAGATGTTTCTCACACTGCAGCAAGTCAAATCCACTGAGGCTCCCTAAGTAGGGAGAATGCCCCTTAGATGTGGACTTCATCATCAAGTCCACGTGGGATCTAGAAACCATGTATAGTCAAGCCTGTAGAGGGTCTCAGTCTGGTAAATGGGGAAAAATACAAGAAAATGGTCTACTACAATGTTCATGCAGGCATGAGTGTCTGTAATTTGTGCTGGCACCGCCCTGATGTGATTTCTGCAACTTGTAATAGGTCATGGTTCATTCCCCACCTCCTTAGAGGACTCTCTCCCACCTCTTAGGAAGGTACAATAAACACTGGATAACAGTAAGCCCTTGCAAGAACAGCATGGTGAGGGAAAACCCTTACCTAATTCCCTTTTTCGCTCCCTTTTTCATTATTAGCGGAGTTCCTGTGACTTGCATTTTCCACACCTGTTTCCTCTATCGTTTGGATCCCTGGAGTGCAAATACAAATATAGCTTATGGGCCTCCCAGCAGAGGCTGGTAACAGCTTTTCTAACAAGAATTACTTTATTTTTAGGGCTCTGAAGCTATGTTGTGCTCTTCAGTTAATGCTTTCATCCCAGACTAAATGGCTTTCATGTTTAAAGCTTCTTGATTGTTACAGCATTTTTCTGTCTTGCAGATTATGTATCATAAGCAAACTACCTTTCATGTCTTACAGTCTCCAGTGCGTTTTTAGATTTTTGATGGAGACTGCACTCTAAAGGAAAATTTTGGGCACCTGATTAGATTAGGTGGGAGGCCTGTGAATAATGAAGTACAAGATTATTTTTTTCCCAGCTTTGCCATGCAAAATCTGGTAAGCAGAAAGGAATGGTGAAAAGAATGAGGAGTAACTTAACAGTAGTAGTTAAAAAAAATGACAGAAATATGTATTAAAATGTGTCCCTTTTCAATGATACAATGCTTGTTAAGTCCGGGTGGTCTACTGATTACCTCAGGAGGTTAAATATAGTACCCATGATGTCATTAAGTTTATCCACACAAAGGGCAAGGCACAGAGAAGCCAGTGTAATCTCTGGCACAACAGATTCCCTGTGCAATTTTCAGTCAGACAGATGCAAGGATGGACAGAAAGTCCCTCGAGTCTCGAAGTCGTTGTCTTCAAGAAACAAGTGCAGGCTTGCAGTTCAGTGATACGTACTGCCTGGGTTTCACGATGTGGGATCTAGCCTTGGCTTATTAGAATTCTTCCAAACTCTCCCTTGGGGATCTAGAGAGAGGCACTATAACAGAAATACACGGGAATGAATGATCAAGACAATACACAAGTGTCAGTAGCTGGGGGGAGGTTGTAAAAACTAGAATTTCTGTAATAGTTTGGTCTTTTGGGAGTGAGGGAGTTACAGTGTATCTGCCCTTTGGGCCCTACACACGGATCCTCTATATTTTGCCCTCTATATTGATCAGGCTCCAGGATTAAATTACATATTTTTCATAGGTGGAAGACTGCCTCCCAAAATGAACTACATGCAGTTCTAGAAAAAAGCGGTGAGTTTTTGTACGTGAATGCTGTGTGGGTCAAGGGAGTGAGTAAACGTAGGCTGCTGTTTCATAGTTCTTGTATTATATACCTTCTAAATAAATCTAGAGAAGGTCACACGTTATTTCCTTCCTTTCCCCCTGCCCTGAGTGGTTACTGTTTGATAAATACGGTGATAGTTTAAAAAGTTGAGTACAAGAAAATATTTTCTGCTTTAAAATTTTGAGCCATTTAAATGCAAAACAACATCTTCCTCTACCTTAGTCATTTTGTACTATTCTTTTTGGTTCAAAACTGCTGAGCACATGCATATTTACGTACTGTGGATAAAAGAATCTGGTGCGGTGTGCTAACCTGTGTCGGACCTGCCAGGCTGTCACCTACAGCAGAACTTTCCTAATGCCCTTTAAACATTTGTCCCTCGAAAGGTCCAGCTGGTATTCTCAGAATATTCCAGCAAACAGTGATTTGAAATCCAAGTCACAGACACAAATTTTCACAATAAAGCAATTAAAAAATATTAAAGGAATATTAACCATCAGTATTCCACGTAACCTCATGCATGTTCTACTTCAGCATGCAATACTCGCTGGTGTTTCAATACGAATATGTATCATTGACATTTTAACCATCCTGGCAAATTTGTTATGAAATGTAACAACGAGCATAGTTATTTCCACAGTGAAGACCAATGTATAGACATATGTGAAGATATCTGTGCATGTGTTTAGTTATTATATATAAAAATACCAATAACAACATATTTATATACGGGCAGATGTGCAAAAAAGCCCTTTATTGGTGTGTGTTGTATGTAGATAAAAGCACTTAAGTAAGCGAAGACTAAATTTTCAGTAATAAATTGTAGGCTTGAGTAGAAATCAAAGAAAATGTGGTGGGGTGTTTTTTTTTTTTCAGTTTTAAAAAAAATGAAGCTAGTGTTGGTAGTTTTGTCAGAGTTGTTCCCTGAGAATTGGAGCTGAAGGAATAAAGCAGCAAATGTAAGAACTGAAAGATTTGCTGGCAGCCATAGGTGACTTATGAGCATTCTCCTCCCCTCTTCATGTTCTGATGTCAGAACATAGGTCTTATGTTCTGTCCAACTTTTCACTTCAGCAATAATACTTTTGGTTCTTAAACCCCTTCTGTAATTTTGATGTGTTATTCTGTGCTTCACTTCTAGTCCTGAACTGTTGGCTGCTAAAGATCTGACATGTTTCACACCAAGGACAGATGTATTTCAGAAATAGTGGTACTTGCATCCTGCATGTAATTTTGGCCTTGTTTGGTGTCCTTCTAAATAAGATACACTGAACAGCACCGCAAAAGAATCTGAAGGTGATGTTCTAGTAACCTAGGAGTTGCAGAGTATATCACTAAGGAAGAGATTGTTTGCAGGAACTTGCAAGAGAACTGCACAGAAAATTGCATCCCATTTGAAAATGCTTGCTAATTTTGTCGGAATAACCATCAGGAGAGAGGAATAGAAGCTTCTGTTGATCTAGTAAACCTGATTTAAATCAGGTGATTGGAATGAGGCATAATAATATCCAATATTGTAGCAGTGACTATGGGGGAATGCCATTTAAGAGAAAAGCAATGTAAAGTACAACTGTTAAGTCTGAAAAAGAAGCCATGAACCCAGACTTGCTGAAAAGAACCAAGAAGGGGGATGGCGAGTCACCAAGAAGGGGGATGGCGCTAATTTTGGCATCAGTGGAGATTTGAGCTGGAAACGGCAATAATGAGTTACATATTTAATAAAAAAAATTGGCCCTTCACAACATAAATGTTTGTCATCACTTACGTAGATGTCACATTATGCATCCAATCAACTGAAAAGCAGTACTCAGGAGAAAAACGACTCTGTGAGTTATTTCTGGAATGCACACAGACAGGATCTGGACTGGAGAGCAGAAGGTTAAGCTGACATTGCTATTGTGAGACCCCATCAACATGCTATACTCATCTCTGGACATCTTCAAAAGATCTTAAGAAACTGAAGGACTTTTAAGTAAACAGAAATAAGATTAAAAGGGGAAGGATTGCCTAGTAAAGCAAAATGCTAAGTAATTGAAGGCATATAGCTTGCCTAAAGGAGAAAGGGAAGGATCTACAGCTCTGTGCAGAATATAAAATACTTGGCAGTAGTGAATGAGATATGATATTTCATCTGGATATAAATATTAACTTCTGGAAAGAGTTAAGGAACAAGAAGGTGTCTCTCAAGGGCTCCTGACAATCATTTGCTGAATTACGTGATATAGTATTTGAAAAGAGATCATTGTTGATATTGGCTTTTAAATGCACCTCCTTGAAGAACTAAAGCCAACCCTATAATGTGAGTCAAGTGGATGACCTAAGAGGTCACTTCTGTTATCATCACCGTGATTCTGACTCCATACATCATGTAATTCTTGACCTTCCAAAATACTTTGTGTGTTAGAATTGCTCCCCTGTCACTTAATCTGTTTATCCTGTATTCTTAGTCTTTCTTCACCAGGTATATTGGCTGTTAATCGGGTTCCTTGCAAGTTTTTTCCTTGCAAGTAGTCAGTTTTCATGTGTTCCTGGGTCCATGTGTTCAGCTACATAACATTTCATAAGCAGTGATAAAACTATTGGCACATGATTTGCATCAAGTTACGCTGATAAAGCACTTCAGGTATACTTAAGGGATGAAATTAAAGACAGCTTTATAGTGAAAATTTAGTCCAAAGTCCAGACTCCTCTCTCCTTTCTCTTGAAGTTCAGAGATTCTTGAATTCAGACAGTTTTGATTCAGGTACAATACAGGAATGAAATTGTCTCTGTCAATTCAAGTTATTTGTTATTATTGTCAACTCTGAAAGACGAAAACATGCATGTTTTTTCCATTTGAGTGTTCCCTTGGATTTGCCTAGGGATCCATTTCAGCTGAGCCCTGGTGAAGTTCAGTCAAGCTCTGGTGTGTTTTGGGATTCCTTGGGAGCACAGAAGTGCCCAGCTCTCTTTTCCTTCATGTTGCTGAGAACAGGTGGCCTCGTCCGGGGTCACCAAGTATATTTAGGGCTGAAACTCGAGCGGGCTGGGGCCAGATTGGCTGTGCTAGCCACATGCGTAATTAGGAGCTGATGCACCAGGCTCGTTCTCGCCCAGTGCTGCTCAGGAGGGAGGACTGGAGAGGCTTTGCTCCTAGGGATAATTACTAGATGTTGCTGGTAAGAACATTTTAATCATGTTTGACTTCTTTTCCTTACAATAATATCTTGGGCTGTTTCCTGATTCCGTAATTTTTTTGGGAGTAGTTGTCGTGCCTTGCCCATGGAAGTCAGATCTTCCGTCTGGATGCCTAGTTGCAAATTGCAGTAAGAGGAAAGGACATGGAATTGTGTTTTGGAAGAGTAAGTGAAGGTTAGAATAGTGACAGTTTGTATAGATTGTATCCTCATATGCAACCCCTACTTCTTGGGTTTATACATAAACTTTGGCCTACTTGTTCACACGGTGTGCCACTTATTGAGTTATCCTTAATTTATTTTAGTAGTTAACATACGTGTTTAACAAATTGACTTTTTGGGGGGTGATTTTTCTCAACACATTGGAACTAAAAAGGGACAGTATTCTATGTTCCTATATTTAACCTGCATTACTAGACTTCACTTGCCTCAGAAGGAATTGCAGTTTAGCCAGCTAAACAAAACCACCCCGTCATTGGGTAGTATTAGCTTACATGGCAAATATCTTTGGACTCAGGAACAGCTGTTCCAAAGCCTCATCCCCTACCAACATTAGAAACAGGGCTGCAGTCTCTGGTGGAAAATTGTAGCTTTGCCTCATAGCAAAATCATTGTGTTAATTAATTCGTTTAAAGGTTTTGACAGTAATATGTACTTCGGAATTCAGCCAACTATATGGATTTTCATATTTTCCAGGTCTGAAGAAATATAGAGAAAAAAGCCACAAGAGGTAAAAAAACCCCAACCCATAGCATCTATATAGGCTAATGTTGGAAGAAGAAATTGCCTCATTAACCTAAGGTCACTTAAAAAGAATATTTACAATCTTTTTCTACATTATGCTTTTACTTGTGAATGAATATAGTAGAATATACAGATAAAGCTCCCATTCAAACAGAAACTTGAATAATGTGATGGAATCGTATAGAATATAGTCATAGAGAAAAGAAAAATTCTTCAAATAATTTTGTTGTAATGAAAAAAAATCAAATCATACTTCAAGATATCCCTTTTTTCCTTTTTTTTTCCATTGAATTCCAGTATTGGTGTTACAACTTTTAGAATAAAGCATTTGTCCAAAATGGTGATTTATATCAGTATGGTTGAAACTTAATGCAATGCTTTCCCATAATAGTCAGAAACAAAGTAATGCCAGATGCCAACTTCAGTTCTCTCTGTTGTTTGAGTTCTTTCACTAATTAGCCAACAACATTGTAATAATCTGACTAGTTACTAACCATGACCCAGGCTCTTCATGAACTAGACGAGTAGCTTTTATAGTACTTTCGGTCTTGGGCTAATACTGTGTATTCACTCTTTCATCTGCTGCGCAACCAGTGAGTGGGGGAGAGACAGACAAATACCCTCAAAATGGAGGAAGAAGAATACGAGGAAGTTGTGGAGGTAAGAAGAAAATCTGAGAGTAGCGATAGTTGTTTCCTGCCTTGTAAATGAATATATTAATCACTTTAATGAGATGTTGCTCATGAACATAGATGGTTACTTGCTGTTTGCCCTCTGAAGGTTAGGGTATGGACAGATACCTATTAAATGGTTTGATCAGTAAAAACAACAGTGTAGCAAAATCTTTCTGGTGACTGTCATAGTTCCTCTGTTTAAATAAGGATTGTAATCATCCCACACCCCCATCGCGAGGTTTTGTGGTTACTCTTCTGCGTAATTATAGATGCAGTGGGCCATCTCATTTCCCTCCTGCTCCTGGCTTGCCCTCTGTCATGCAATCCATGCTAGAGAAGACTTTGGAAGACAATTTCTAGCCTTGCCTCTGTGCCCACTGCAATGCAGAAATGCAGCAGGTTTGTGCCACCCAAGGCACCATTAACCAATTTAGCCTTAGAAGCTGCAGAGGTGGAGCTAGATTTAAACCTGTAGATGTCCGCGGAGTTGCATCAGGGATTAATTTGCCGATAGGTCATTAGTCTCAGCAATTTGATTAAAAGAATCCCCAGGAACTGCGGAACTTACAGCTTACGATTATGAGCAAGTGTCACTGGAATAACGACTTCGCTATTGAAACAGTTTATGAAGTTAACAGACAGTGTGCTCTTAGCTGCTGCATTATAACTATTTTGAAATGAAACTACATCTTATGAAATACGCAAGCGATTATAACAAATTGCTCAGTTTTTGTTTGAGGAAAAGGAGAAGATAATACAAATGTAGACATCCCACAACTCATTATCTCCACACTATATTGAATGGACTGTTGATTTCAGGCAGTGTGTCAGCATTGAGCCCTGACTGCTGACTTTATACATTTCAAATAGTGAATGAAGTAAAGTCAAATGGTTTACCAGTTGAATCAGTTAAAGGTGTTTTGGAAAATAAGCGTTACCGCTCATAAAGTCCATTTTAAAGGCCTTGTACCACCTAGTTGCAAAGACATCCGTCCTTAATTAAGTTTTCTGTTACCACATTACTTGAAATTGCCTTTATGCTTCCTGAGCATTATGGGCTCTCTGTAACAAAATGTATATTTCTTTGCTGTCAGTGTTTATTTGTTGCTGCTGGAATTATTGTATGTTGGGCTTTTTGTCTACACAGCTCTGTTTCATTATTTGTTTTTAATTTTCAATCACCACCTTCCGAAGACCGACTGGGATGGTGCTGCTTTAGTAGCTTCCCTCGAGATTTTCATAGTGAGAAGTTAAATAAAATAGGAACAATAGCATCTGGTACAATTTTAAGGCAGCTTAAGCCTTTCCAGAGTTTTCTTAAATAGAATTCCACTTCTATATGAATCGCCTATTTTAAACCTGTACCAGTTCTATCAGAAATTCATCTTCTGAAAAAGTAGAAAATCATTGCTGAATAATGAGCGGCTGAGAAAACGTTGAGGATTTTAAGGTACTATTTTTTCTTCCTCTGGACATTGCAGCCATTTGTGATGTGCAAAAAACCACAGTGAAACAGACAAACCTCTTCTGCTGAGTTACTTGAGACTTTGTGGAAGACAGGTCAAACACGGTATGGGGCCAGTGAGCAGAAATTGCCTCCAAACAGCCCAATAGGAGACAATTTCAAAAGTACGGGCTAGTTAACGTGAACCTGACTTTGAGGGACAACTTCGGGAAAAGGGCTTAAATTTTAATGAGAATTTATTTAGGGCTTGATTCAAAGGGCTTTCTGTACCCACAGTTTTGGCATGTGACCCCAAGCAAATCATTGCTGAGGAGATTTTTCAAAGATAAAACCCACATTTTACATTTTCTCCTTTCCGGAAGTCAGTGGCAAGTCAAACACCTTTTGAATAAAATAGCTGCTCTTTACGACAGCGGGTGGAGCAGGACCTTTAAATGTTTTTTTGGGTTTTTTTCTTCATTAAGCAGCGAGGGGAGACAGAGAGCGAAGCCTCGGGGCGGTGAAGGCTCGGCGGCGCGGCCGGCTCCCCTCAGCGCGGCCGCCATCTGCCGCGGGGCAGCGCGGCGCTGTGGCGGGCCGGCGCCATCGTGCGGCCGCCATTTGCTGGGTGGTGCCTCAGGGGGGCGCGATCTGCACCCACCTCTTCTCCTCAGCTCTCGTCTTGTTTTTTTTTCAATTCTTCCGTGGGTGCTTCAGGAACCAGGATGACCTTTCCGACATTCTTTTCAGTAAATGGCAATCAGGGCAGTGGCGGGCGCTGCATTTGCGCAGTAGCTCAGGTTGGAGCTGACTCTGGTGCCGTCTACTCCTGGCCGCTGTGGAGAGAAAGAAAAGTGGCCACTGGGGGAGCGAAGCCCTTGTTGCCTCTTCAGTGGGAGACGTGTTCTGGTCAGGTCGCTCAGTTGCACTGCAGGTTGCTGAAGGAAGAGGTGAGCAGGCTTCACACCATCATGGAAGAAGGTCCAGAAGAGGTTGAAAGCACCTTCATGAAAAGCAAGAGGCAGAGCCGCAGATGGCAAAGAAGGAGTGCTGGTTGGAAACCCTGGTTAAATGGATGATGGAGGGTGGCCGTCAGGTTGGAGAAGGCAGGAAGCTCATGGTTTCTGGCAACGGGAGGAAGGTTCGTGCTCCACCTGCAGATCTGCCATTCCAGAGTATATGTGGCACCCTGGGAACTTCTTTAGGCAGCTGGAGAAAGCCTCACAGGCACAGCCTTTGTGCTGATGGATGGCTTTAACCACCTCCGTATCTGCTGGAAGGGCCTATGGCTGGGCACAAGCAAGCTAGGAGATTTCTGGAAAGTATTGACGATAAATTTCTTGATGGAGTTGATTGATGAATTAACTAGGAGAGATGCTCTGCTGGACGTGCTGTTCACAAACAAGAAAGAACTGGTGGAATATGCAAAGGTCAAGGGCAGCCATGGCTACAGTGAGTTGAAGATTGAGAGAAGAATGAGCAAGATAAACAGAATTATGATCCTGAACTTCATAAGAGCACATTTGGGCCTGTTCAGGGACCTACTTGGGAAGATTTCACAGGAAACAGTCCTGGAGGGCAAAGGGGCCCAGGGGAGCTGGGTGATCCTCAAGAACGATTTTCTCAGAGCACAAGAATGGTTCAGTCCAATGTGCAGAAGTCAAACAGCAGAAGGCTGGTATGGATGAACAGGGAGCTCCTGACTGAGCTCAAACACACGAAAAAAGAAGTATACTGAAGGTGGAAGCAGGAGCAGGCCTCTTGAGAGGAACGTAAAGACATAAGACATCAACTCCATTCCTACATGCATGGGCAAAGTTCAGCTGGAGTTGAAGCCAGAAAGGGAAGTGAAGAACAGTAAGAAAGGTTTCTGCAAGTGCCATCAGCAGCAAAAGGAAAGCTAAGAGAGTGTGGGACCATAGTTCAGTGGGCAGAGAAGCTAGTGACAAGGAACAGGCAAAATGCTGAGGTACCTGAAGTCTTTTTTGCCTCAGGTTTGATAAGGCTTGTCCTATGGTCATCGACTTCTCCACATCTCTGAGCTTTCTAGCAGAGACGTGGGAGTGAAGTGGTAGCCCCAGCAGAGGAAGACAGAGTTAGGGATGACTTAATCCACTGGGATGTACATAGTTTCGTGGGACCAGAGGGGATGCATCCAGGGGTGCTGAGGACATTGCACAGCTGCTATAATTTTTGAAAGCTAGTAGTGATGCAAGGATGTTGCTGGCAACTGGAAAAAGACAGATGTCATACCCATCTTCAAAAAAGGCAGGAAAGAAGACCCAGGGAACTACAGGCTGGTCAACCTCATTTCAGTCCTTGGGAAGGTTATGGAGCAAATCCTTTTGGGAGCTATTTCTAAACACATGAAAGACATGAGGGTCATGGAGAGCAGTGAGCATTGATCTATCAAGGGCAAATGATGGCTGACCAAACTCATTGCTTTTTATAATGAGTTCGCTGCTGCTATGGACAAGGAGAGACCAGTGAATGTTGCATACCTTGACTACTTTAGGAAGACCTCTGAAACAGGTTCCCATAGTCTTCTTATCACCAAATTTATGAGATGTGGGATGGATAAATGGACAATAAAGTGGATGGAACTGGGCTGCTGAGCTCAGAATTGTGATCAGTAGTACAAGGTCTATAATTAGATAGTGATCCATCTAAAATTAGATAGTGATCCTTCATTAATTAGTTGGGAGGATGCTTAGTTGTGGAATGTATGGAAAAAAAATCTGATCATTAATGCAAAAAAAAAGGATCAAATGTTCAGAATTACCAAGGATGAAAATGCGACTACATAGGTACCCATGAACTGCAGTGATATTTCTCCAGAAGTGTGTTTTTACAACAGTTTAAGAGAAGCTACAATCTCCTTTTCTGTATGATCTGGCCTAACAATGACTTTTTTTTTCTCTTTTTTTAAAAGTACTACATTGAGGAGACAATTATTGAGGAGGGTGAACCACATGAGGTAAAGGTCCCTGTGATGTTGTATGCAGTGTATATATGCATGTAATTAATCCATTATGCTAAATTAGTGGCTTTTTATATTCTGAGGACTAATTTTTCATATTAAACATAGAAATATCAACAAACAGTTGCTTCTTAATACTTTATTTCCTCTGCAAGACCCTGTTGTGGGGGATCACCCCAAGCTAGAGGGTTCCTAGCTTGTGCTGAGTATCCTATCTGCCACTCTTCGGTTTCCATTAGAAGGAGTGGATGTGTCCATCAGAAAAGGACTGTGCTAATTTCTGTGCCGCCCTGTGTTTTGCTGATAGTCTTCTGTTTGCTCCTGCCCAGCAGCTGTGCACATGAGGTGACAAAATGAAACAACAGGTTGTGTTAATAACAAGAAACACAGACAGGAAGGATTACTTGGGTACCATATTGACAAAATCCAAACATTAGTGTTAAAGATGAACAGAATTATTGAGGATGTGAATGTGACTAGATCTGTACATATGAACAACAAGCACATATATACATTATACTTAACCTTGTTATGAAGAAAGATATAAAAAGATTCTGCCTGAAGCCAGTTTACATGTATCAGTTCTGTTCCCTTCACCTTGTGTAATTTCACTGAAAGGTGGTGGTTTGCAGATTTTTTCATTTCACTGGTAACAAATATTGGAATCAGCAAGGAGTTATTGCCATAAATTGAAATTCTGCTTCCAATGTAGATATAACGCAACTCTCTGCTATGTTACCATGGAAGATTCTTTACGGCATAGGCTTATGTGGAAACAAAAGCTTAATGTTTCACTTTGTGAGTGTGTTTCCTTCCAAACAAAGAATCTGTTCCCAAAGTCTTCCTAAGTTTTTAATTCAATAAAATATGATTTGATTAATACTGTTTGAGCAAGTAATCTAGGACTACACTTTGGAAGGAAGACTGTCACCTTATTATTTTTAAGATAAATTCATCCACTGTGTTCATCAGGGGTTCTAAAGTCTGTAGCCAGACTGGATTTAAAGGGAGCAATAGCATGACTGATTATTTCTGTGTCTGATTTGTGTCTGTTTTTGAAAACAGTATTGTGGGATGGAGAATTACATGTGAGTACGAATGTCTTTCTAGCTAAAGTGATTAGACCTTTTCCCATCAGCTATAAATACAGTCTAATGCATTAGCGTCATGTGGTCCTGTGAGTTATCATAGGAAAATAAAAGCTTTTTTTTTTTTTGCACAAAATGCTGTATTTTCAGAAACGAGCCCCTCCAAGTTTTAGAAATATATTACAACTTTTTATAAACAACTGTTTTGTTATAAAGCTAACAGCAGGTACCGCTGCATGCTTGTTGTAAAATGATGATTTACAGTTATAAGCAAATAATTATTTTTTTTCTGTGTTCCCAGGTGATCACTGAGATTACTGAGACTATTAGCACAGACATCAGAGGTCCTACAACTACTACCTATACTGTTGAGCGTGAAAAACCTTCTGTTGAGGATGCAGCACCTCCAGTCAGAAAGAAGACAATACGGACAAAAGTGGACTCATCTAAGTTTTTGACACCTTATCTGCAACACAGTAATAAAATGAAGGACCTGTTCAGTGAGGTATATTGTTACGTCTTTTATTTCTTGAGGAACACCAACTTTAAAAATATTTAATCCATATTATTGCAAACCTTCATGCTACTATTTTGCCTCCTGTACTTCATTTTATTATATGTATTAATGTTATTTGCCTGAAGTAGGAAGTTTCCTTCTTTGAATTAGCTCCTCTTGCCCGTTTCCTGCTTAAGCGCACAAAAAGTGACTTGAGGCAGGTAGCTGAAGATGAGCAGAGTTGTCAGTTAATAGGACTCCTGCACTGACTTGGATATCCAACTGAAGGGAGATAACAGGGACTAACGTCTATTGAATAGCAAACCTCAGTATTTTTTATAATAGGGTATATCTCTATCCCTCTATATATATCCAAGAAAAATCCTTGTCCATAGTACATAGGAACAAGCACCAGCCTAAATTCCTGGCACAGGCTATCACAGTCCAGTAGACCAATAGCGTACGATATTGTGGAAAGTGGAAAACTGCTCTGCACAGATGCAGATGGCATCATATCTCTTTTCCTAAATTGTAATGTATATTACCTACCAGTGTTCAGTGTTTAAGGGTTATGTGAGATCATAGGTCTAGGACTGCTGCCCTCACCACCATATATTCCTTATCTGAAACAAATAACTGTGAATCTATCAATATCAAGCTCCTAAGGAGAATATAATCAACTAGAGATGACCTAAAACAGGCTAAAGGTAGGAATGGAATTTTTCTTTTGTGTCAGATGGAAGAAAGTCAGTTGGTTAAAATAAGCATAACTCTGCAAATGTAATTGAGTAATACTAGTTTTTATTATTCAATAATCTGCCCAAAATTCCTCTACTAACCAGATAAACTAAATCAATAATTGCTACATACATTTCTGCCAGAGCTTTAGAATATGCCTTAATTACATTTGTCATTATTTTCTTTCAGAACAAGTACAAAGAAAAATTTAGAAAAGAAAAAGGAAAGCCATATGCTTCCACAATTGATACCCCAGAAATTCGGAGAATCAAGAAAGTGCAAGACCAGCTCAGTGAGGTGGGTAACAGTTGTCACAAGAAAAAATATTTCCTGAGTGGTAAAGAAGCAAACTGAGTCACAATTTTAAGTGTTGGATAAGAAGTGATCATTTCTTGATAATACTGTGATAAGACAATCTGGATGTTTAACAGAAACTTTATCAGATTACAAGAGTAAGGAATACAGAGTACATGACAAATTTGAGTTCTATGATGTCAGTTGGAATTTAGGGCTTTCAGGAAGGGAGACGTGATGATTCCTTTCTAGGTGAATAATAGCCTTGCTTCATTGTTCCTGAAGAGGTCTGAATATTTCTCATCAGAAGTTACAGGCACAGGAGATGATGGTGATGCCCATATCATTGCATTTGAAGATTCCTGGAATCATGGAGTTAGATTTGGAAGGGATCTTAAAGACCATCTAGCCCAACCCTCCTGCTATGGGCAGGGACACCTCCCACCAGACCAGGTTGCTCAAAGCCCCATCCAACCTGGCCTTGAACACCTCCAGGGATGGGGCAGCCACCACCAATCAGCCACACACTATGCCCTGCAGCCATCATGAATGATGTGCCTGATGATTTTCTGTTGAAGTTGTGCACTGGGTAAATAACCCTAAAATTTTGTTTTTAAAACGTGTTTAAACATTTTTGTTTTCATAAAGCAACTGAAAGTCGATTTCCTAAAGGGATACTGGAAAAAAATGATGCTCAGATTCTCAGTGTGTTGCAAAATGAATTTCTGTGGATCTTGTCATTTACTATGGGAATTTCCAGGATGTGTTGTCCCCTCTGTGTGAATCCCACTCTTAGTGATGTGCCTCTGAAAGCTAGCCCAGGTGCAGTTGCCCCACTGATGCAGTGCCTCTAGTTCTGGAAGCTGGCTCATCCTCCCCTCTTTCTTTTAAGCAATGCTAGTCTGCCTTCAACAAATCACGTCACAGTCTGGGAAACTGAAAGCTACCTACAAATGCTTCTTAATTCTTTGTACAGTAGATAGGGAGAGTTGAGTCCCTAGGAATGGGAACCCCTAAAGCTGAGAGGGTAGTCGACTAACCTAACCGGTGGCCAGAAGAGTGTGCATTAAATTCTGCACCACCCCTGACTTTGGCTATATTGAGGAACGCGATGCAGCAATCCATGCGCTGATGCTGACTGAGCCTGCTGTCAAGCTGGGAGAGGTATAACCGCATTAGGTTGATTTTTTGCCCAAGCTGCTGGTTTGCCATGGTAATGTGGCTATATTGCTTTTGGCACTGCAGCTAGTGTTTACGTGGTAATGGACGGTGAAATTGGGATATACTGCATAGCATGGGGATCTCTCTATCTCATTACACAGGGTGGAAGTACTCTTAGAAAGAACTCTGTGATTACAGAAGGGCATTACCTCTAACAGGGATTCACAGCTCTTGAAACTGTCTCAAAGCTGCATTTCTTTCTGAGTTAATTCACCAAATCTGTTTATTTCCATAGGCTTCATTTCTAAGGAACAACTAGTCCTAAACGCTTTATTAAATTCAGGTTTTGGGTATTCGTAGTATTAAGTGTCAAAATGCCAATGTTCTGCTTTTTTAAAAAACTGTCAATTTTTGCTGTAAGAATAAGTGCATTTTGTTGTGCATTCATCTAGGTTAAATACCGCATGGCTGGTGAAGTTGCCAGAACTATTTGCCATGTTGATGAAAAGGCCAGGGATATAGAACATGCAAAGAAGGTGTCACAGCAAGTGAGCAAGGTGAGTGCGTTCCAACTTTCTGGAAGGGTTAACATTAGTGGCTCGTGAGGTTACTCATATGAATAAAGTTTGGAGCTCAGGGCACTAAAGCAATGTTTCTAGACAGTTTACATGTACAGGGAGAGATAGCAGAGAAGTTAGTAAGGCAAGTATGAATACAATCTTAAATATTTCCAATTCATGTCTTCAAATGACACTGGTTTGAGCCTTTCACTTTGAAAAAATCTTTACCAAAGTTACAGTTTATTCACAAATATAACTATTTTTCTAATGATAGTAACAAAGGTGCTGATCTTTCTTTACAGGTATTATATAAACAGAACTGGGAGGAGAATAAGGACAAGTACCTACTTCCCCCTGATGCTCCAGAGCTTGTGAATGCAATAAAAAACACTGCAATGTTCAGTAAGGTAAGAAAAAAAATATCCCAGGTCTAGGCAGCCGAAATGCAAGACGTATTCCAAGTCAGACATTAATTCATAATGAGTATTCTGGCATTTTTCTGTTTTTTAGAAACTCTACACCGAAGACTGGGAGGGAGACAAAACATTATTCTATCCATACAATGACAGTCCAGAGCTCAGAAGGGTGGCACAGGCTCAGAAGGCTCTGAGTGACGTAAGTATCAAAGCCTGATTGACGGTTGGGTCACTCTTGCAGTATAACTTGGTAGTCGTCGTGATGGACTTCGACTAGATACAAAAACTTCATAATGGAACAGAAAATAAAAATGCTCATGTGTGGGCTGCTTGCTCTGGTAGTAGTGCTATTTCAATAGGAAAGTATGTACTCTATATTAGAGTATAAATCTGTTGGCAATTTGATGCCAGATTATGAATGAATGAAATAATTCATTTATTAAAGATCATCTGAGTTAATCAGTAAGAAGACCTCAAATATCTCTCAAAATGTGTGGAGAAAGTCTCAGGGTTGGATGTAAGCCCAGTTCTTTGTTGTGGGTCTACAAATCTGTCTCTCTAAAACGGTGATAAGAAAAGTCAGGAATTTGTGAGGCTGTATGATTTGCTGATGCTTAGATACATAGAGCTCTTCAGCTGAGAATTTCAGGTCTCACTTAAATATTTCAGTGAATTTTGCAGACGTCCAGAAGTTCATTAGTCCATGTTTATCAGGAGCAACAGAGTAATATACTTGAAAACTTTCCCAGGGAACTGATTCTTTTTCACTGTTTCTTATCAAGAGAAAGCAGTCCTCCGGAATACTTTGATTGAAAGAGTTTATGCTGCAGTAGCTGTGGACAGAATGGTGACATTAGCAGAGTTAAGAATAAATGTTCTGCTGCTGAAGTTGGTAGTTACTATAAATGTTTACTTCTTTCATATTTACAGATTGTCTACAAAAAAGGGCATGATGAACGAAAATCTAAATATACTTCTCTGGCAGATCCACCTGACGTGGAACAAGCCAAGAAAGCGACAAGGCAGCTGAGTGATGTGAGTAGAGTGCAGGGCTGTTCTTTCTGTAGAAACCTCACTTTTGGAGCTAGAGGGGCAAAAAGGTACCTAAAGAGAGGAAAAGCAAAAGAAAAGACCAGAGCTCATATGAAGAGCCCTTTGATTTTCAGTGGCGGAAGTGAGTTCCTTTCTTCCTCAAATGTCTCAGAGAAAATCCTGCCCAGTCTCAGGTGAAAGGTGAAAATTAATTTTCTTGTCAGTGAATTTAGTTTTCAACAAACATTTCTGCTTCTACCATACACACATTACTTCCCATTCTCACTATTTTTTTTGTCTCCTGCTTTACACTTTCTGTGTTTACAGGAGAAAATAGTAAATAGTATCCATTTCGCTGTTCTCTTAAGTGTCAGCAATGACATTTAAATATGTATCTGGTTTTGGAGTGAGTTACTTGCCTACAAGGAATAACCCCATTGTGCTGAAAAGTTGCCAAGGTCAACTGCAGAGAATACATTCTAAATGTTCATTGCAGTGTCAAACCATTGTACACGTACATATCCCAAGCATTCCTAAATTCATGGATATATCAATGAGTGGAAAGGTCTGGCAACTTAGATAAGCATTTCCTGACCTGCACACCAAATTAACAAGTAACATTAAATTCAATAACTGTGTGGCATAATTAACAGAGACTTTAGCACCAGTCCTTCTCAACGCATTTTAGGTATACTTAGAGTAAATCACAGCTGAGGAATGCAGGAGGTGAAGTGAAATACAGGAAGACCAACTTTTGCTGAAGAAACTGGAACTAAATTGCATAATCTTCTAAGACAGAAACAGGATTTTAACTCAATTCAGAATTTAGTTATTATGATGAGGACACACGTGATTTTATTGCTGTGTATTGAAAATTATCTGCTGTTTAAGATTACAGAGTTACAGTATTCACTTATGGCTGCAAAGACACTAAAAAAATACTGTAGTGAACCCATTTGGAAGGTGAAAGAAAGTAGTATTTAATTTAGAGAAAATTTCTTGCAATCCTATTCTTGTATAGCTTCAACGCTAAATTGTCATCAAGAAAATTTTTAGACAGGTAAAAAGCAAAATCAGTATCAGAATTCTTTGAAATAAATAAAATATTAAACTATATATTTATCTCCAATACAATAAAATGTAGATAAATATTTTTTAAGGTTGTTTTTGGCATATTTGTTCTATATCAATGTGGTAACGATTAAAAAGGCGTTGGAGAAGTTATATTTTTTGTGATAAGCAATGCAACTGTGGCTGAAAATGCATTTGGATGCATTTTCTAAACTCAGAGAGATATTTTGTTATTAGACAGACAGGAACTACCTGTTTAAACAGTTGATACTTGATTTCCATGTACTTGAATATAGTGTAATAGAAATCACATATACCAGGCAATACATATATTAAAAGGATTTGCTTATAACAAGTTTCAGCAGCAATAACAATAAATTCTGGCTTAACCAAAGGACAATGATATGCCCCAGTATTATGTGACCAGTCAGAAAACAGAACTAGAGGAATGTTAGTGATGTCTCATAGAGAGAATTTCGTATTAATAATTGTCTTCTACAAGGACTTATTTCACCTATTTTTCCTTTTTTCTGGTCAGGGAAGGAACTAAGAGAAATAACTGGAGTCCTTAGGCCATATCACGTTTAAAGTGTTTTTGCAAATAACTGATAAAGTCATTATAAGGCAGATGTAAAATGTGAATCAACTTTAAAAAGAAGACTTTTTAAAACAAATCTGCCAAGTGAAAATTGTGCTGTATCTTGGGGCTTATATTTTATTTTTTTATTTCATTATAGGTTCTTTACCATGAGGACTATAAAAACAAGATCAAAGGCAAGTGGAGTCAAACTCCATGCTATGATGTTGCAATTGCGAAAATGAATGCAGAAAATATAAGTATGGTAAGTGAATTCTTCAGAGAATCTTGAAATGAGCAGCTTTATCCTCTGTTTAAGTTGATGTGGAAAATACTGATTAATTTTGTCTGCTCCATTTGTGGTATTTCTCTTTTCCTTAATAAGCTACTTTTGTGGATGTCTGATCTATAATTTAAATGCATTTGATACATTGGTATCTGTTTGTCTCTGTTCCTAACAGAGAAAATACCAGGAAGACTTTGAAAACATGAAAGACCAAATCTACTTTATGCAGACTGAAACTCCAGAATATGAAGCTAATAAGCGAGTTTCAAATAACGTCAGTAAGGTATGTTATGTGTGCTCCCTTTTGTTTAGCTAGACTTTAGTTCTGAAGTCAGGCCAGTTTGTGCTGAAACTGTTCTGTCAAGTGTCAAAAATATTTTCTTACATGCAAGAGATGTATTCTTGTGTGCATTCCACCAGGAAGCTTGTAACAACTCCTAGCCATGCGTATGATCTTCCACAATAGTACCCATGAAGTAGAATTTTCTTCCAGTGAAGTAGAATTTGCTTCCTTGTTTGTTTTGATTATGTTATGTGCCTGATTTTTAGTTGGAACAAATCAATACTGTTAACCCAGACCAATTTAAGCTAGCTGAATTTGGGTCAGTATTTTCATATTTATTCATCTTTGCTCAGTGCATCTCAGTGATGGTGTGCTGCCCCATCTTTTGTTCAAAATACAGAATCTGTGTGGCTTCTGGATTTTCTGTAACAGTAAATGCATCAGCAAAGACAATCTTATGTCAGTAATTGTAAGAATGTGACTATTCTCAGATGTCAAGTGATATTTGAAAAATTACAATGTTTGGAGAGGTGCTTAGAGGTGGGGACATCTCCTAAATAGCTCTGTTATCTTCTCACCCTGCCTCCCAGGGTGTCCATGCACTCCTGTCATCTGAGTGCCTTTTATGGTCCTTTGCCATCATGAATCATAAATTAAAAAACCAGGGGAAATTTTCCTGAAAAGTTCAAGATGATATAGGCTAGTACTGATTTTTAGAACTTCACCCTTTTTATTTTTATTTTTTTAAAGATAAAATACAGAGCCGACTATGAAAAGAACAAAGCTATTGCAGATTATAATGTGCTTCCTGCTACAGAGAACCCATTGCTGAGGCAATTAAAAGCTGCAGGAGATGTGCTGAGTGATGTAAGTATTATCAAAGTACAGCTGGATGATTTTCAGTTATGTACAATAAACCAAGCTCATCATTTCTTCACAAGATTTCTCCTTTGGATCTCTTAGTATTTTTAGTTTTATAGACCAATACTTGTCATGAGATACCACCAACCAGAACAGTATAGATAAGGAGTCATTTCTCCACAGCAGAGTGTAACAATAGCTGTAGCGTGTTATGGGGATAGCTAATTATTCTATAGTTCATTTAGATCCCTGTGGAAAATGGATCACAAGATGACGGTTCTTCCCTTACTGCTCTAAGGAACTTCAGCCGATGCCAATAATGATAAAATATGTGATACTTTTGAAAATTCATATATATTATATTCTGTTTACACACTGTAATGGCTCGCTCTATTTCTTTCTTCTTGCTGTTTTCATCTGTATGGAAAGTGTCAGAAGTTAAAAAACCATTAGTCATACCTTTCCATCTTCCCTTACAAACCTAATAGTTACCAAAAAAAGTTTGTTTTAAAACATGATTGGGGAAAAAAGTGCCATCTGTTTTTCAGTCTTCTGAGAAAGCTTTTCTTTGCAATAATTTCACAGTTTTGTCATTTTTAATGTGTTGTGTGTTACAGTGAAAAGTACTGCATTATCTGACATTATTTTCTTTTGCAGAAATTATACAAAGAAGCCTACGAACAATCAAAAGGAAACAGCATGAATTACTGTGACACACCAAAGTTCCAAACTGATGCTGTTCTGAAGAATTTTAGTGATGTATGTATTTGATTAATGTTATGTCGTCTGGTACTGACACTCTTGATTACTTCTGTTTATCAACTTGTGATTATTTTTCCAGATAAAATATAAAGATGCATATCAAAAGAATATTTTAGGACACTATTTGGGCAGCTTCGAGGACCCACATCATACACACTGCATGAAAGTTGAAGCTATGAAGAGTGATGTAAGTGTGGCAATCATTCTGTTTTCACGGTCATACTTCCATTTCACAGAAAACTCAATTATGATCTCTTACTGAATGTTGATTTTATTCCTAGAAAAATTACAAAGCAGAGTATGAGGAGGAAAAGACAAAATGCTACTTCCCTCAGACTATAACTCAAGAGTATGAAGCTATTAAGAAGCTGGAGCAGTGTAAAGATGTGAGTACAGGACAGTAGTGGTTATCAAGTAGCCAACTACATGCGGAGTATGCTTCTGAGGCACATAGAAATTTACAGAGTGATTCCTGTTAACTTCAGTGATTTTGAATGTGGCCTTATTACCATATGCACCTTTAAAAACCGTATTCATCTCTATTTTAGAGCCTTTTGTGACATCTAGTGATCAGGACAGATATAGCACAATCTTTAACAAGTAAAAACATAAAATTAGAGGAATAGTACCAAAATGAAGAATGAACAAGCATTTATCTGCTTCAGTATTTTTACATGAATACTTTGAAAGTACTTTAGTTACTTTATTAACACTAGTTTTATTTACTTTATCAATACTTGGAAAATACTTTAAATATATATTTGTATATAATATGCAATATACTGTGTAATATACTATAAATTATATTTATATACCTATTCAAAATATTTTACATGAATACTTTAAAAATACTTTAACAAATTTATTTCCTCTCCGATTATGTTAAAAAGTAGCATAAGAACCATTGTGCATGACAGTGCTTATCTACACACATGCCGGCTATCCCAAGTAATGCTGCTTTGCTATGTCTTCTAAAATAGTTTTGCTTAAATACATTTTCTGCAATTATATTTCTTGTTTTCGTTCAGCACACCTACAAAAAGCATCCTGATCAAACCAAATTTACTCAAGTGACTGACTCTCCAGTACAGAAGCAAGCAGAGATCAACAGCAAGCAGCTGAGTGATGTAAGTGAACTTAGAAAACAGGTTGCTGCGCTCTGACATCATCGATTTGTGCACTGTGGCCACCTTCCCTTTATCATCCAGTTTTAAGAGAACTCCTGAAATGAATGTGTAGGTGGGTGTGTGTGTGCATATACACACACAAAAGCACAAAACCATTTGTGCGTGGTCGCAGTTATGTTCCAGTGGAAGACCACCTGGAAATCAGTTTGGTTTTTTTAGTTTTTCAAGTGGCTGCTCATGGCAACTTTTAGCATGTATGTTTGTAATTTATTTATGTTCATCATTCTTGATGTGTTCTTTGCACCAGTTAAGGCAATGGAGTTTATACGATTCAGTTGGCAAGGACTAGGATTCAGTCTCTTTCTTTGTGAGGGAGGTCACACGAGATCTTTGAGTTTTGTCACAGCGTTATTAAGCATTTACAATCTATAAACATTGGGCTACTAAATTTCTTTCTTTATTTTTCTTTGCAGATACTGTATAAATCCAAAGGTGAAGAAATTATTCACAAGTACCACCTCCCTCCAGATGTGCCTCAGTTTATACAGGCTAAAGTTAATGCCTACAATATTAGTGATGTAAGTAGATTTTGAATCCAGCTCTCGATTCAATGTACAATATGAAGTTTCCGTTAGCTAGAAACCGTTCATTCAAAATTCACCTTTTCTTCTAGAACTATTACAAAACGGGATTGGAAGAATTAAAATCAAGGGGATATGATCTAAAAAGTGATGCTATTCCTATCCGAGCTGCCAAGGCTGCTAGGCAGGCTGCCAGTGATGTAAGTGCACCCTTCCTAAAGGAACAGTTTCATTCAAAAAAGTTTACTTAAACAATGTTTGCAGTTACATTTATTAAGGATATCTGAAGGATAACTTCTCTATTGCCTGTTTTTTGAGCATTTTATTGGACATATTTAACAGTTATATTTTTGTTGGTGTTTCATTGCTTCACTAATGTATTTGTATAATTACATTTAGAAAAGCCTGTTTCATTATGTAATTCTCTGTGACTAAATAGGCTACCCTTGCATGCTGGTATGGTTAAGGAAAATCATGAGGAGTAGGCCAGTACTGACAGCTCCATGAGCAATGGACCCCTGAATTCTCTCTGTCCTTAATTATAGGCCTGATCATAAATGAGATGAAAGACTCACTGGGTTTTGGGTATTCTTGGGGGTGGCCTCGCAGAAGTCCCTTAGTATTTTAAGACTCCTCTCCCTCTTATGATCAGTACAAGTGAGATAATGCTACTTTGAAAGCTAATTAACTGATTTGTGTAGCAGTGAATTGTAAAGAGATACATGTCTGGTTTTACTGAGATGTATAGTCATTGACTTAAATGTGAGGGATACTCTTTGTAGAAAACAAAGTGTAGCCTTTGCTTTTAATTTACTTATTGCGAAGTTACTCCACTTAAGCTTATATTCTCCGTGTTCTGTTCTATTCTAACAGGTTAACTATAAAAAAGCCTATGAACTTTCCAAGGGGAAACTCGTTGGCTTCCAGAGCCTCCAGGATGATCCCAAACTTGTTCATTATATGAAGGTAGCCAAGCTGCAGTCTGAGCGAGAGTACAAGAAAGATTATGAGAAAACGAAAACTAATTACAACATTCCAATGGATATGGTCAATGTTGTTGGTGCCAAGAAGGCTCAAGAGATTGCCAGCAGTGCTAATTACAAGAACCTCATACACCACTATACTTATTTACCAGATGCAATGAATGTGGAGCTGACCAAAAATATGATGGAGATTCAGAGTGATGTAAGTAAAACCTCATGTGAACAGAATTTTTTTGACATTCCTCAAGCAAAAACTGTGAAGACTCAGGAGAGGCCCCTGAATTGTTTTTTCTAGTTCCTAACTTCTGAAACATTGTTTTCACTCCTTTATTAGAATGCATATAAAGCAGATTATAATAACTGGATGAAAGGCATTGGTTGGATCCCCCTTGGCTCACTAGAAGTAGAAAAAGCTAAAAAAGCTGGAGATGCCTTGAATGAAAAGAAATATCGTCAGCATCCTGACACCATTAAATTTACAAGTGTGGTGGACTCCCCAGTCATGGTCCAAGCCAAACAGAATTCAGTTCAACTCAATGACGTAAGTAGAGGAAGAAATGGGTGTTAGAGTAAATTAGAGATGTATCTGCTGAAGAGCTGAGCATTGTCTTTAATTTTTTTTAAAGTACCATTAGCCTGAAAGTGTTTCTCTGTGTCGTCATTGTTTTGTGCTCTGATTTTGCCCAAATTTCCTCGTATGAGTCTACAAATCTCTATGGAAATCATGTGGCTTTTTCAGTTCAAATCAGCTGATTCTGTACATTTATATTCTAAATGTATTTGAAATACATTTGTTTTAAGAAATGTGAAATTTTCACGTTGTTTATTGATGTTTTACCACCTACAATAGTGAATGAATTACAGAATGTTTGATGAATCACAATATGTCCATTAGTATAAACCAGCAAGCTTTGTTTTATGTTGTACTCTCCTACCATCCCGTTTTATCCCACTCTTTCAGAAATGGGTTTTTATGTCCGTTAAGGGGCTTAATTTTACTGCGTAAAGACTGCATAGAGCTTTTAGGGTGTGTTCTTTCTATCAATAAGATCAACAATTTGTATGAAAAGTGCAGCCTCAATCTTTATGAGATAGGTGCCAATGTACAATTATTGGCAAAATCAATCATAAACCCTCAGTTAATTTACGGTGAGCTGGGGCTAGCTATAGAAGGAAAGGAGAATTTATTTCTATATCATATATTTTACAGAAACTATACAGATCTTCTGGAGAGGAAGTTAAACACAAATATACTCTTACCCCAGATGTTCCACAGTTTATCCAAGCTAGATACAATGCAGCTAACGTCAGTGATGTAAGTGACTTCTTCACAACATGTTTTCACATTGTTCTTGAATTTTTGAGTAATACGTTAGAGAGGCACTCATATTGCAGATTCACTGATATGCAGTTCTATATAATCAACATGTATCACTGTAATTTTTCATTCTTGGTATCATTTGAATTTCCAACTGGATACCATTTAAGAATGTAATCATTTAATTAATTTAATTAATAGATAAATCTGTTCTCATAAGTGAAGATGAATAGTTGTATATGATCTCCACTGCATCTGCTTCTAAAGAATTGCTTGGAGTAGCTTAGGAGTAGCTTGGATAAAGTTCATGTGATTACTCAGTTCTCTAGAATAATATGGATTTTCTTTTTTAGGCATATTATAAACAAGGCTACCATGATCTAATAGCTAAAGGGAACAATGTGTCACTTGATGCTATTCCCATTACTCTAGCCAAGGCTTCAAGGAATATTGCTAGTGATGTAAGTATCTATTCCGGGTACACTTTTCTTAGGCATTTAATAAAAAAGTTGAAAAGTTGTCCATTCCGGGCCATGTGGTAGACCTCATATGTTGCACAAGTGTCACTAGAGTCATTATTATCAGAAACAGATTCTTAGTCTTTCCCAAAGGCTTAGTTTGTATAGAACTTTTTTTATGCTTGTCTTGTTTGCTTTAGATAGGCAAATACTATTGCACCGTTTCTTAACTCACTTTTCACAGGAGAAATGAAATCAGTAGTACCTGCAATCATTTTGTGACAAATTTCCAGAAAATACACTACATTTGCACCTATTTACAGACCATGAGACAATAGGTGCTAAGGGTGCTTTTGGTTATACAGTGGAGCATGACTTATACATGAATCAGAAGGCTTTGTAGTGCAAATTATATAAAGTGGGATATGTTTCAGTGGTTTCATATAACTAGAGGAAGCTGTCCAGTCGTATTGCATTTGTTTGATATGGCTTTCACATGACTGAGAAGGATTGTCTCAATTATTCTGACATTTTTCATACACACCTTTCCGCACAGGAATGCTTAGGAAACATTTTCCCTTCCTTACAAGAAAAGCTAATTGTTGATAAATGTTAATGTGGTGTGTGTAACCTGTCATGTACAGGCTTAGATGGTGGACCCAGAAAAGCCAGCGTAGGTACAGTCACTGGATGTGTCATTTAGGAGAGTTTATCTTTCTGAACTGCTTGCAGCTTCTTTTTCCAATGAAAGTCGTGAGAGCTTTTCTTTTCTTTTGCATTAGCGTGGATATCAATAGCCATGCCACAGTACATTTGATCTCTTTCCTCTGTTTCTAGTATAAATATAAAGAAGCATATGAAAAGGCTAAAGGAAAACAGGTTGGTTTCAGAAGCCTGCAAGATGACCCTAAGCTTGTCCACTACATGAATGTAGCAAAGATTCAGTCTGAGCGTGAGTACAAGAAAGACTATGAGAAGACCAAGACTAAGTATCACACACCTCCTGACATGTACAGTATCCAGGCTGCTAAACAGTCTCAGGATGTAGCTTCCAATGCCCACTACAAAAATCTGATCCATCACTACACCTATCTGCCAGATGCCATGGACGTTGAGCTTGCAAAGAACATGATGCAAATTCAGAGTGATGTAAGTATTTCAATGATCGCAATTCCATGGATGGTTTCCTGCACACTGTGAAAAATAGAATATATAGTTTATATTCAGTGCAAATTGCCATTACTGTATGGGAATGGTCTGGTTTTCTTATGTCTTGGGGAAGATCGTTAGAAGTTTTATCAGCTGGTGGTGGCATTTAGAAATACCAAATTCCATGTGAGTTCTACTCAACAGGATTTTGATGTTGGCATATCAGTGGAGAGCAGACTGCTGGAATATTGAATTCAAATTAACTTGGTTTTTTTTCACATTTCCTCAGAAAACTTTATTTTGCAACTAACACAATTTTGCTTTATTCTTTAAGACTTCTTTTAAGTTGTCTTGCTTTATCTTCACATGAGATGGATATGATAGTGTAGTTGGACTGTTATTAACTATTTAGGATGAAGGAGTGGACAAAATAACTATTGATATTATTAGAAATACATTCTGGAGATCTCTCCTAGGACGTTCTTGGTCCTTCTTGCAGGTACAGAGTTTCAAATGGTTATTTGGGCATACATGGTTGCACTTTGCACCTCTTTGTGTACTGTGCATTTTTTCTCTGTATGGATCCCTGTGGAGAACCGCTCATTTTGGAGTTAGAACATGGAAGGGTCTTAAAAAAGAGTGTCCACAATATCCTGGCATTCAGACTGTGCATTAACCCTGTCTGAATGGTTACATGGGATAACCTTCTGCATATTTTGTAGCCAGGATAAATTTTTCACTTGCAGTCTGTGAATTCTGCATATTTTACTGCAGGAAAAACTATAGGAAGAAAACTAAAAATTGAGCCTCTGCTGTGTGGACCTTTGCATAAGGCCAAGTCTCGTAGAGTCTGCTGAAACATAGAACAAATTAACCCATGTTAAATGGTCACTGTATGGTAGTTTAGAAGTTATTAAGAATTGAAGGTTGGTGAAATTTTTCATGTGGGTAAAGAAAAGGAAGGTCAGTAAATACTGAAGGGATGTTACAGTTTATAAGAAATGACTCATGATGAAAAAAAATTCCTTGTTTTCTTCTTTATGAAATCACACAGAATCATAACAAATAGCTGTTGTTCTCTTCAAGGATTTATAAATATTTCCTGCTAATGTAGAACAAACTAGCTAGACTCTGTGATTATTGTTTTAAACAGAATGATTACAGTTCTGTGGGAAAATCTTGGTCCGTGTTGGCTTTCTCTCCTTCAGAATGCATACAAACAAGAATATAACAACTGGTTCAAGGGTATTGGATGGAGTCCTCTCGGTTCTCTGGATGTTGAAAAAGCTAAAAAGGCTGGAGATGCATTAAATGAAAAGAAATACCGTCAGCACCCAGACACCATCAAATTTACAAGTATACCAGATTCAATACCAATGGTTTTGGCTCAGCACAACACCAAACAACTGAGTGATGTAAGAAATTTCTCATTATTAATGCAATATAGTGATTTTATTTTTTTGCCATATTTATGATTTAAAAGTTACTGTCTGATATTCCATCTAAAAAACCCTTTAAATTTTAAAAACTGAAAAAATAGTACAATTGCAATTTGTTGGTAAGAATTAAGCATTATTGCATTGTCTCTATTTGTTAACACTAACCTTACCTGCCTTGTACTTATCAACAATATTTGTTTATTTTTCCTTGCAGGTAACATATAAGCAAGAGGGTGAAAAAGTAAAACACAAATACACCCTGGAGCCTGATGTTCCTCAGTTTATTCAAGCCAGGGTCAACGCCTTCAATTTGAGCGATGTGAGCATATGACCAATAGTTTGTTCAGTAATATATTTGTCATTTACTTAATAGAAAAAATAACTTTTATTCATTCATGCTATGATACTGAATATAGAACTGTACAAGCTCTGAATTCAGCTGAACTTTTACTTCTAGAAGTCAGTGAGTTTTATGCTTGTTAAGCTAATTTTTAAGCTGTCTGAGCACTCATGAACATAAACGCATTTCAGTGCTTTATTGCCAAAGTACTTGGATAACCTGAATGAGAAAACCAGCATGACTCACTATTCAAATTCTTATAGGTAGGAAGACTTATGTCATTTTTATATAAAACACATTGTATAGGCAAGCAATACAAGGTCGCTGTATGTTGCTTCGTGCTCCTATATTTCAAAAGAAATTAACTCATCCAGTGGAAAGACAGTAATGCCTTTTTGTGCCATTCAGCTACTAGTCTGCCTGCTTTCCATCACTTCTTGCATCCATCCAACACCATAAAGATCTCCACTGATAGTGTCAATTTTATTGCCTTACTGATATTAAAATTTTTGGTAGCATTATCAGGCCTCCAGGAAGTAGGTAAAAGCTGACATCTCCGTTAATCCTATCCTGTAGAAAGCCTAGAAATACTGTTAGTCTGTCCGGATGCTAACTGCTAACAAAAAATCAGCCAGACTGCTTTCTTCAGTCACTTAGGACCGCAAGCCTGATTTTGAAGCTAAAAGGAAAAAACTTCTGAAGGTTTGGTCAAATGAAAAAGGGTGTCGCTTAAGGAAGGGCAAAAATGCTGTTGATAGAGTTGTTCCACATAAAAATTGGAAAAATTGCTTATGGAGTTAATGATTTAGCTACATTAAACTGGTACTCTTGAAGGACTCATATATTAGTAGTAGATTTAGTTATCATACTATAACTGTAGTTTGTGTACAGGTTAATGTTTTTCTTTGCAATTGCACAGACTAAACTGAATATTTTGATTCCTGTAACTATAACAAAAATATAGGCTTAAACAACTTTGTTAAAATTGCTACATGTAACATTGTGAACTCATACCTTTTTTCCCTATAAGGCTAACTACAAAGCAGACTGGAAGAAAACCATTGCCAAAGGATATGATCTGAAACCAGATGCCATTCCTATTATTGCTGCTAAAGCCTCTCGAAATATTGCAAGTGATGTAAGTATAATTTACATGAAGTAGAATACATACATCTACTGCCTTACAGCTTTCTGTAGCATATTATACTATAGAGCATATGCTGTATACATATAATGGTATAGACACACTTAGCTCTGAGAACTGAAACTCCTGATACTGTTAAGTAACAAATTAATTCAGATTTTTACATGAACCTCTGAAAAAACCTGTTTACTTGGAAGTACCTTGTAATGTGTGTGGGTGCTGGTGAGCTGGGGCTGCTTATTATACACGCTTCAAGTATTCATCAGCTTATTTGAAAGTTCCTTTGTTATAATTTATCTATGCTGTATTCTTAATTGCTGGAGACCTGCACTTCTGCTTGTCTGGCATTCACAAGCTGTACAGAAATGTGGCTGTTTTCAGGCAGCTACATCAATTGGCAATAGTAAAGCTTGGTGTGCCGTCTGACACAAACTCTGAAAGGAAATTTGGAACACAGAAATAAATTCACTAACTTTAGCAAAAGCCTGCAAATTATTTCCATTCCCTACTTAAACATGCCTCCCCCCAGTAGCTGAATATTGGGATATCCAGTTGTTTAGTAGTCTTGGGCTTTTCAATAATATATTATTATGCTAGTCTTTTAACGAAGAGCTGAATGTTCCTGGGAATTGGAAGTCTATGGCAGTAAAGTATAATGTGGCAGAAGCAATGGCAAGAGAGGGCATGTAACTGCATATCCAGATTTAAATCTATACCAGGGGTCAAGACAAGCTGAGAAATCCTGCAGTCCTCTTCTTTTTTTGACCTAAATAATCCTGTGCTGTTTGAAAAACAATAAAGCTTTCTTTTCCTTTTTCTCTAGTACAAGTACAAGGAATCGTATGAGAAAGATAAAGGCAAACAGGTTGGATACCGTAGCCTGCAGGACGATCCTAAACTTGTTCATTACATGAATGTGGCCAAACTGCAATCAGATCGTGAATACAAGAAGGATTATGAAGTCACCAAGACCAAATACCATACTCCTTTGGATATGTTCAGTGTGACGGCTGCCAAGAAAGCCCAGGAGGCAGTTACAAACACTGGCTATAAACAGCTGATTCACAATTATACACTCTTGCCCGACTCTGTGAATTTGGAGCTATCAAGAAATGTGATGCAGCTTCAGAGTGATGTATGTAATGATTAATCAGCTCATTTTTTCTTCTCAGAATGACTGTGTTACATTATTAACCTTTTAAGGCTAAAAAATGAACTATTTTGGATTAACAGTAGATTGACGTGTAAATGCCTGGTCTGGAACCCTATGTTTTCCAAAGATTTATATTATACCTAGGGATTTGAGACTTAGTTTGTTCGCTTTTCCTTCCTGCCTTTATCCTCTAACAGATGCGTATGCCATGCAAAAGCTTTGTAGTTTCCATTAGGTTTGGTGACTCGTTTCTATTTTTCTCACTATTGTAACTTTAGGGTCTGCTTGTTTATCCAGGAAGTATTTAGTTTAATCTGCATTTGTTTAACAGTCCTCTGACAAATTTGAAATTCTTCAAAATGTTAATAATCTGGTTGAAAGTGTTCTTCAGATTCTAAGCATTGTTTGGAGAGGGTAATGTGCATGTTCCCATTGGTCAACAGATAGAGGATCTGATCTTTAGACGCTGTTCTTTTCAAATACAGAAATTTTTATCTCAAGTTTTTTGCTTCCCCATTGTATTTTTACCCAGCCTGGCTAAGTTGGCTGAGCTTGCTTGGCTGTCTAACTCAGGATGTTTGCAAGGAGAGAAACATAATACTTGAGGAGAAATTTTGCCCTGTATACACATGTGCTGAAAGTATGTGGTCTTTTTCTCAAACTCTGATATTCTCCCTGTTACTTCTAACACTGCAGTTCAGGAACAGGTTTTATTTCCACAGCATTCTTGTACCATTATCTGTTCTAAAAGCCCTGTCATAAAGTATGATTAAATAGGAATGGTGTCTATTCAAGATTGTGCAGAACCAGGCGATTAGGAGAAGTTGGTTTTCTCTGAATTAATTCTTTTGCAAACTGAGTCTACTAACAAACAAGAATGTAATTTAAAGAAAAATATTATGTTTTTGTCAGATTTTCGTATTTACCACTCAAAATTTGTTGTAAGGTCTGTGTGTTTGGTTTGTAGTGTGAGTTATACATGTTGGTTTAGTGAAAAGAATTTCTTTATCCCTAACAAATCAGTAGTTGTTAATGTTATGCAAAGAATTTGGAAAACAATAGACGTTATAACATGCTTGCCTGCATTTTCCTTCAAAAATGAATGACCAGGTTACATTTTAAGAAGTTTTACCTGGTCTTATGTATATAGATGTTCTAATTTGCCTTGTCTCACTGTGTTTTTCCTTGTTTATTTTTTAAAAGAATGTGTACAAAGCAGACTTTAATAACTGGTTGAGAGGAGTTGGCTGGATACCAATTCAGTCACTGGATGTAGAAAAGGCCAAAAAAGCAGCAGAGATTCTCAGTGAAAAGAAATATCGCCAGCACCCCGACAAGCTGAAGTATTCTATTACAATGGATGCAATGGAACAAGTGCTAGCTAAGCAAAATGCCAAGACCATGAATAAGGTGAGAATTTCTTCAAATGATCGTGACTAAGTCAGAGATTGGGTCTTTGTCTTGCAAAATGGTAGGACAGCTGCATTCTCACTGAAGTCTTTAGAATTTCAAATGGGTGTTGTGGTTTGCTTGGTTAAGACTGGATACTAAGAGATGATGGAAGCCTCAGACTGTATTCATAATTAAGGTAGTTTCATTTTCTGTTTATAAAGATTAAAGATTTCTCTTTTGTGTTTGTGATTAAAGAGGTCTTCTCCAGATTTATAATGCTTTGGTAACATTTGCCATTTTTCTGCCATGAGTATTCATGATCAGTGAGATGAAAAAACCCTGAAATTCTGTCCGTTTTTGTACAAGTTTTCTTGAAAAGCGGTGTTCTACAAACGTGTCCCTAGTTATCTGGGACACCACTTATACATATTCCATGTTTGCCATGGAAAGAGGGTGTGTGAAAAAAAACCAAAATTTGTGCTTTGCATTAAAGCAGGGAAGAACGCAGACTGAAAATTTCCATTTCAGTATTTATTAGTTATCAAAACATACTTTGCAAGTTTCCCCAATAAAGTACTAAAGAAAGAGGAGGAATATAATATTGCCACTCGGCGGTTATGTTTGTGAAGATTATTTGTAGTGCTTATGGAACTTTACTGTACTGTAAAATATTATTTCTTGCAAATGAGCAAAATGAAAGCAAACTCTTATTTTATGAGTGTAATGCCTTTTCAATGCTACATGTGACTTTGTAATTGCAGAGGCTCTACACCGATAAATGGAACAAAGAGAAGACCAGCATTCATGTTATGCCAGATACCCCAGAAATTCTGCAGTCTAGAGTGAACCAGATCACCATGAGTAATGTGAGTTACCATGCTCACAGTGGGCATTCAACGTCTGTGTGTGATTTTTATGTCCTTTTTGAAAATATTTAAATTCAGATGTAGGGTACTTCAGTAGTTCTGCCTTCATAATAGAGTACCTGTTCTCTTTTGCATTTTAAATTAGAAACTATACAAAGCTGACTGGGAGGAAGACAAGAAGAAAGGTTATGACCTGCAGCCAGATGCAATTCCAATAAAAGCAGCCAAAGCCTCCAGAGACATTGCAAGTGATGTAAGTTTGATTGCATGATAGCGTGCAGAGTAGCTGCAAAGACAAGCAGAATGTTTTCAAAGTGCTCTGTTATGCGCAAATGTGCTTTTTCAAGCATCTTGACTTGTCTAGGTTTCAGCTATGTGCTTGGTGGGATAAACCTTTCCACTATTTGCTCTCCAGTGGAATAACACTGAATTGTGCTTTTTTGCTCTTTGTTCAGCAAGCTGCTGAGCTTCATGTGCCTCTGTTCAATGGGCTATTTTGTAAGACTGAATACATTTAAATGACTAAACCTGAAATCTTGTGATCATAAAGAACAAATATTTTCAGTTTTTAGAGGTAAGATTGAACTTCATACTGCATTTTTTTGATTTAAGTTTTTGCTGTACTTTCTCTTTCCTGCTGTCAGTATAAATACAAACTAGCCTATGAAAAAGCGAAAGGAAAGCATATTGGGTTCCGCAGCCTTGAAGACGACCCCAAGCTGGTGCACTTCATGCAGGTGGCTAAAATGCAATCTGATCGTGAATACAAAAAAGATTATGAGAAGGCAAAGACAAATTTCCATACTCCAGTTGACATGTTCAGTATTGTGGCAGCCAAGAAAGCACAGGAAGTGGCTACAAATGCAAACTACAAAAGCTTGATCCATACCTACAATGTTTTGCCCGATGCTATGAGTCTTGAATTAGCCAAATCCATGATGCAGATACAAAGTGATGTAAGTGAGAGATTCTTCCATCTTTGCATTGTGAATACAATGATGTTTAGTTTATGAAAGCACGCTGTAAGATAAATAGTACTATTTTCTTAGTGAAATTAGTTCTTAGTGAAATTAGAAATTAGTTATTTACTAAATTGTAGTAAATTAAATGAGACCTGCAGCAATGATAGCCATTGTTTTTTCCTAAGACTGAAATATTACATTACACCTATTGCTAAAGAATTTGGGCTCAGAAATAAGAAACTTTATGTATAAAATAAAATGGATATTTACTGTTTACACATCCCATCAGGCTCCTCAAGAGTAATGCTTGTGTGAAGCCAAGACAGGAAAAGCTTCACTTTTCATTAACAGCTTTATCTTATACTTCCAAAAAGATAGCTTTTCACAAAAAGGGGAAACCAGCTAAGTAGCTATAGGCTCAGATTTTCTAGGATGTTTAACCTTTAGAGAAGAGGGCTTTTTTTTTCTCAGTATAGTGGTTCAAGAGGGCCTTAGCATGTAATCTCATGCAAGCAAAGGAGGATCTGAACACTGTATGAAAGGCATAGTAATAAAATAGACACCACTGCTGCAAATGAGTTTCTAAATAAACCTTGAATGCATCTTGATACTGTTTGCCTCTTTTTAGAATAAGTGCATTCAAAATCTAATACTCATTAAACACAGAAAGAAGTGTCATGATTTACAGACTTTTTCATGCATCTGATTATTTTCTTTTCTTTCTGCTTCCAGAATCAATACAGAGCAGAATATGATGAAAGTATGAAGGGTGTTGGATGGATGCCACTGGGCTCCCTGGAAGCTGAGAAAAACAAAAAAGCGATGGAAATTATTAGTGAAAAGAAGTATCGCCAGCATCCAGACAAGTTGAAGTATTCTGTTCCTATGGATTCCATGAACATGGTCTTAGCTTTAAATAATGCTAAAATTATGGATGAGGTAAGAAAGTGTTCATCAAAATTCATTCAAGTTTGCAGAAGTAAGAAACAAGCTATGCGTGATGTAATAGCCAGTCCTATTGTATGCATGGCTTTGGAAATTGTCGATTTTGGCAGCTAATGAATATGGTGGACTGTCATTGTATTTCTTCTTAATAGGCCTTTGCTGTACCTGAAAGCAAAGCATGACCCTAGTATTTCTAAGAAATACATATAAAGACAGACCTGGGGGTCACATTTTATTAATAAAGTTTATCCAGCATAACTGAGTGAATGTAGACTTATAACAGTTTAAATCTAGTGGCTAAAAATAGCGGAGTGATCTCTTTCAGAAATAGGATTTAAACTTCTAAATGTGCCGTCTGTTTCATCTGATGCCTGTTACATTAATATGAAAATGCGACATATGAGTGCTTTTATGATGAGATATTTATTTTCTGATTCTCCTGATGACCTGATGTAATCTGCTGGTGTTCTTTAGAAATGTCTAGACTTCATCTGCATTGTAGTTACAGGGACCATCAGAATCTTATGTGCACTTCCCTTAGGTCTGTCTCCTCTAAGAAAAGCTCTAGTGCCTCTCTCAACTGATACTTATTTTCCAGGAGACAAACTAATAATGTTCCACTTGTAACAATTTTTTTTGTATATACCTTCTGACTTGGCTTTTAGTTGTGGGTTAACTCCGGTGGGCGGCTGAGCACCACACAGCCACTCACTCGCTTCCTCCCTTCCGCCCTGGTGGGATGGGGGAACAAGAAATGTAGAGTAAAAACAAGAGAAGTTGTGGGTCAAGATAAAAAGATGTTTAATAAGCAAAAGTGAAGTGGAAGAAAAGAGAAAGAAAACAAAAACCCCAAGTGATGCAAAAGGAATCACGCATCACTTCTCACAGGTAGACTGATGCCCAGCCACTTGCCGAGCAAAAGATATGTAACCTCCCTAAACCCTTTTTTCCCCCTTTTTATTTGCTGAGCATGATGTACATGGCATGGAGTATATCTTCAGTTACTTGAGTTCATCCGTCTGGTTATGTCCCCTCCCAACCTCTTGCACACCCTGCAGTCTATTCACTGCGGGGGCAGAGAGAAACAGAGGAGGCCTTGACACTGTGCAGACTCTGTTCAGCAACAGCTAAAACAGTAGTGTGTTATCAGCATTGTTTTAGTCACAAATCCTAAAACACAGCTCTACTCAAGCTGCTATGAAGAGGGTTAACTCCATCCCAGCCAGACCCAGTACGTTGTGAAACCTGTTATTTTGTGCTGTTGAATGTGCTTGAGCACACTGCTGGGCAAGAGACAGCAATAAAATACACTTGCAAGATTGGTATTTCTTCCACTTTTGTTTCAGCTTCACACAATTAACTTCATAAGAGCTATTCCTGCTTCACACTGCTTTTAAGTTCCAAAATAAAAAGGCAAATGCTCCTACCATGTTAGTAGTTGCATCATTGTAAAGAAAGTTTATATTCCAAATAGGAAATATCCTTTTAAATTGTTTTATTTAATTTTTGTTTATGTTGACATCTCTTTTTTTCTATCCTTCCAGCACAAGTACAAAGAAGCATGGGAAGAAGACAAAAAGAAAGTTCACATCACACCAGATATTCCACAGATTGCTTTAGCAAAAGTTAATGCATTTAATTTAAGTGATGTGAGTACTGTTTGTAAGACTAAGACTCTTATTTTTTTATTAGAAATAAGTGAGATGACAGCATACAAAAGTCCCCCTAATTCTCACTTTGCTAACCTGGAGTAATTTCATAAAACACTATTAATTTTTCTTTTCCCTGCTTCCTTCCCCAAAATTCAATGCCAAAAGTTGCCAAGAAAAAGCCATAGTATTTATAGTCAGATTATGAAGTGTTTGTGTAGGCCATTAAAATATAATAGTTACTAACAAAATAGTAGAGTTTGAGTGCTATCCATGTTTTTACTGTATTTATTACTTTATTACCCCATGCACAGTTTTTTGTATGGGATTCAAAATTCTTTCTTGCAGATTGAACCTATTCTTTCAGTAACAGATGATATTACAGACAATTTTTCAGTAACCAGTTGCTAAATCAGCATAGGCTAAATAAAGTATTGTTTGTAATTGTGCACGTCTTTAATGTGCATGGAAAAAGACATGCTTATCTCATTTTTTTAAAAGCTGACATCCTTATAGATGTAACTTTTCACCAATATTTGTGCATCTGGGAAACAAATGCAATTTATTGCCCTTTTGTTATAGATGACTGTCAGTGGTTATAGTGCAGTCCAGCTGCATTGCTGGATGAATACTAGGATTGCTGTTAATTTTGAAGGAGTATTCGTTTCTGTGTGCCTGAGTGCCTTAAACAACTGTTCAAGGAGTGTTAAACATATGAATAGTTTGTGTTTCAAGTTACATAAAATGAATAGAGTTTTATTTAAGTAGGTGTGGTGTATTTTGCTTTTTTTAAAGGATGTTTCTTTCTTTTCACAGAAAATGTACAGACTTTCATTTGAAGAATCTAAGAAGAAAGGGTATGATCTTAGAGCTGATGCTATCCCTATTAAAGCTGCCAAAGCTTCTAGGGATATTGCTAGTGATGTAAGTTCTTGAAAGAAAAAAAATATCCATTTCAGATATTGTGAAACATTCCTTTCTTGACAGAATTGAATTTTATATGCCAATTATATAAACTCTCTTTATTGTCTTGCTTGTAAATAATTCTGACATATTTGATATATATTCTAATACATTTTCAACAGGGTTAAAGAACAATTACTTTATTAGAAAGCTAAGGAGATATATGAGGGACTTTTAGAAAGAAAAAAAGCTCATTCCTCAGTGTGATGGCGCTTGGATACTTTATAAATATATGTTGTATATTTGTAGTTTAGGTAGAAACTACTGATTGTTCTTAGAAATATTTGAAAAGAACAGATGTGGATTTAAATTATTTTTGATGCTGTGGTACAGTTATCTTTATTCCTTTGTTGAAAATACCATTAAATTTCTTGGTGCAGAGAATACAAGCATCTGGAATCAGGACCATTCTGAAATCCTCCGTGTATCAGTGATGAGGGATGTGGCAGGGCCAAATCCAGCCTGAGAGGGGGGTGAAGTTAGGGCCAAAGGACATGCTATTTATTCCGCCTGTTGGGTTTTTTTAAACATAGGGGATATTGCAGACACTGCAAAGTCAATTTGCACTGCCACTCCTCGAAGTCTGAGGGGAAGATACTTCCGTTTTGAGCTCTCTCCAAGCAGTAAGCAGTGAAGGAAAAAGGAATTGATGCCTGGTCTGTGTAGTTCATTGCCCAGGGTTGATTAGAGACTGAGGAAGGGGTTAAGAATTTGAACTGTTGGTTTTATTAAACAAAAAAATGCGCAAGATCTTGGGAAATGTCTTGAATTTTTTAACCATTTGAAGAAGTGAACCTAATGGAAGTGGTGATTTGATCTCTGATTTTATGGTTAGTCTTTAGATGTGGCCTCAAGTATTCTAAGTATGGTGCAGACTCCCGCAAAAGTAGTTCCCTAAGCCAAATATTGGAAGCAGGGTACCAACAGTAACTGAGAACTGGGTTAATGTATCCTGGTTCTAGTGTTTGTGATAGCTCATCTTAGAGCTAATGTGGGTATCTCTAAACTATAGTGTGAAAAGACTAAAAAGTGCACTTTTTTCCAAAGAACTGCCTTCAGCAAACAGGATCTTATGTGTTCCTTTGCATTTTGCCTTCTGTGAGTATGTTTCATGTTATAATTGTGTCATTTATAACAAGATTAGAAAGCAAGTGAACCCCATACAGGAGCAGAATAAACTATTGTAAGGAAATTTCATTTATTAAGAAAATGTTTTAAATGTACTTCTTTTAGAAGGGATGCTAGATATCTCTTTTGCTTTAGAGTGCACCCTGAGAGTAGGTGGACAAAGCCACCACCTCTATATGCTTTGTGATGTTTTGTGGGTTTTTTTTCATTGAAAGATAGATATTGTGTATTCAATAAATTAAGTAGAATTAAAATCTCTGTCTCTGTTCTCTTTACAGTATAAATACAAATTAGGTTATGAAAAAGACAAGGGAAAACTTGTAGGCTTCCGCAGCCTTCAGGATGATCCCAAACTTGTCCATTATATGCAAGTGGCTAAGATGCAGTCTGATCGTGAATACAAGAAAGCTTATGAGACAAGCAAGACACATTACCAAACGCCTTCTGATACACTCAGCATCGTGGCAGCTAAGGAGGCACAAGGTCGTGTAACCAATACTAACTACAAACGACTGATTCACCAGTACATGCTTCTACCAGATGCAATGAGTTTAGAACTGTACAGAAACATGAATCAGATACAAAGTGACGTAAGTTTCTGTTTTCTTTCTGTCAGTCACAGCTGTTACTTTTTTCCCTGTTTTTTCATTATGCCTGTGTTTTGGAAACAACAAAATTATTTTGTGTGAGTCATTAGTAAATTTTAAACTATCCTTTTGTGTTCTGTTTGGCAGAATGAGTACAAGCAGGATTACAATGAGTGGTTCAAGGGTATGGGTTGGAGTCCTGCTGGTTCTCTGGATGTGGAGAAATCTAAGAAAGCCACAGAAATTGCGAGTGATCGTAAATACCGCCAGCATCCCAGCATGTTCCCCTTTACAAAACAGAATGACTCCATGGACATGGTCCTTGCAAAGCAGAATGCAAATATAATGAACAAAGTGAGTATTTATGGGGAAAAATTAGGCAAACATTCACATAGAATCCATTTCAGTAAACAGTCACCGCCTTTATGTAGCAGTGTTTCCCTACGAAAAACAACTGTCATTTACAGGTTCCTCTTTTTTAATTTTTTTTCTTAATGAAACACTCAGTTACTGATAAATAGAATTGGTTAAATCAATCTTTTCTCATTTTTCTCATTTCTACCTCACCAACGTCTATTCTTCTCATTTGTGTATAGAAATTACTAGCCCTGAAAATCTTGACAGTTGGACTTCATTAGAAGCAAGACTGGATCCTAATTCAGCTGATTCTGGATTAGGTCATTGCATAGCAGAATATATCTAAGTCAGCATCTTTGTCTTTTTACCCATCCATATCCAAAGTGCGCAGATGGAAAGGTGAAAACCTTGAAAGAGCCATCATTTGTCATTTATATTAACACATGTAATGTTACTTTTTTCAATAGCATGCTTATACTGAAGCTTGGGAGAAGGATAAAATTCAGGTTCATGTGATGCCAGATACGCCAGATATTCTACAGGCAAAACAAAACAAGGCGAACTACAGTCAGGTAGAGTTTTTTAATACTTCCCTATTGCATTTTAAATTACTATCTACTTTCTTCAAATGTAAAGGTGCCTCCCATTTCAAAATATGCAATTTGTATAAGTTAGAAGAAATGGAATGGGGGATTTAGAACAGAGGCAAAAATTTTTGTGTGAGTAATATTTTCAGAGTAGCAATAGGTACCATCTTCAGGGTAACAAAGTAACAACCTAAATTACATTATAACGTATGGAAAATATAAGTCCTATTTTTGAAATGTGGATGTGCATAGTCTATACCCTGTGCTTACCTTAGAAATCAAACATGAAAGATTCCTTACTATAAAATTACAAGTTCATTGAGTATATTTTTACTTAACATATGGGAAAAGAAATACATGCAGCAATTCTCAGTTTTCTGTCAGCTTTCAAATATGAGGAAGTGACAATTGTTCCAATATAAAATACTTAGATTTTGCTTTGCATGACTGCTCAGAGGCATATCTTTTACTTGCAAGGGCTGGTACTTAAAATCAACTGTGCACAAATTGAATTAACTATTAAATGGCTACATTACAGCCTTATTAATTAAAATTTTGTTAAGCCAATTGAAAAGTTTTCAGTTATCTCAGATGTATATGTTTCAAACCCCAAAGATCATTAGCATATCTAAATAGAAGGTGACGTATGTATTACTAAGACTATTTAATTAATATTGTTTTCAATTTTAGAAACTATACAAGCTTGGCTGGGAGGAAATGATAAAGAAAGGCTATGACCTCACACCTGAAGCCATTTCAGTGAAATCTGCCAAAGCTTCAAGGGACATTGCAAGTGACGTAAGCAACATTTCTAATTCAATATGAATTGCACTTTATCTAGTTGCTATAACTTACAGTCGCACTCAATCCAGATACACGTCTCGGCGAAGGAGTGCCTTGGACTAGAAAGCAAAACTGCTGACAAAGCTCTTTCCTGATCTGTCAGTGAAGAAAACAATTTAAGAATGGTTGCTCTGGCATCTTGACAGTTCCAAAGATTTTGATCCATCCATGAAGTGGCTAGTCATACAAAGTTAGGAGTTGTCTGCTCTTTTGGATGTTACATTTTCAGCATAGCAGCAAATTTCCTCCAATTAGCTGATCCCAGTGCCCATACTGAGAAGTCCCTTTTACAGCTCTGAAGTAGATAGACACGGTGAGACATGTATTGCTGTTGTCATAACTTGTATGAATACAGCTCCTGCATTTATGGAAGAGATTTTATTAATCATTAGGAAATGTTTCTAATGCTTAAGCAGCTGCATTTTTCTTTGCTGATTATTTTATTCATCAAAATATTTCAGTGTGTCAGCCTTTGGGAGTTCTGAACAGTATGACTGTATGAATCAGATGACACAGGAGACTGTTTATAGCCACGCGCTCTGCCTCTCCAGGGACTCTGTTCATTCCCAGGGAGAGCATTCACTGGCACCAAGTGATGCCCATTAATCAAGGGGCTACTAAAACTTTCATGAGGTGTCATAACAAGATGGTCATTTCATTGGTAACGAGAAACATTGAACTGAGTGAATATATTGATATTTTGCTTATATATTTTACCATTGTCTGTTTCTTACTCTAATTTCAATAATGTAATCTTTATCATTTTAGTACAAGTACAAAGAAGGTTACCGCAAGCAACAGGGACATCACATTGGATTCCGCAGCTTACAGGATGATCCTAAGATGTTGTGGTCTATGCAAGTTGCTAAGATGCAGAGTGAGAGGGAATACAAAAAAGATTTTGAAAAGTGGAAGACAAAGTTTAATATGCCCGTGGATATGTTAGGCTTCCTTCTGGCTAAGAAATGTCAGGAACTGGTTAGTGACATAGACTACAAACGGATACTACACCGCTGGACTTGTCTGCCAGACCAGAATGATGTCACACAGGCAAAGAGGGTCTACGAGCTACAGAGTGATGTAAGCTTCCTCTGGATTTCATTAATTTAATTTTTTGTGAGATATTTAGTGCTCATTGAAAAGTGTCTTTAATAACTCTCTTTTGATGTCAGTATAGATCAGACTGCACCTGAAATACCAGTTAGTCTTTTAATATTTTTTAATAAATGAACAGGGAAATAATCCAGTATGGTTTTGATTTTTTTTTTCCTTAACAGAATTTATATAAGGCAGATCTACAATGGCTCAAAGGCCTTGGATGGAGTCCTTTGGGATCTTTGGAATCTGAAAAGAACAAGAAAGCTTCTGAAATACTGAGTGAAAAGAAGTACCGGCAGCACCCAGATACTATTAAGTTCACAAGTATCCCAGATGCCATGGATATCGTTTTAGCAAAATCTAATGCCAAAAATAGAAGTAATGTAAGTTGCCTTTAAAGACAGAATATATGACTCAATAAATAAATACATTAATATATATTTGTCAAAAAGACCTCTATATCAGAACATGTGCTTAAAATAGACAAACATCAGATGTTTACAATCAGTGCCCTCCTGCTCAGTTGTCAAGAAGTACTATGCCTTGCTTGGAAGATTAAGGTCTTTAGTGTTGCATAACTTATTCCGTAATAACTGCAAATAAGACACTTACTCTGTAGTATGTAAATGTATTGTCATCATGTTGTTTCCTTGACATTGCTGAATTTACTGCTATGCGTGTGAGCCTTTTATCAGACAAGGTATTTTTGTTCGTGTCTCTTTTCAGATACTGTATAGAGAAGCTTGGGACAAGGACAAGACTCAGGTTCACATCATGCCTGATACTCCTGAAATTTTGCTGGCTAAATCAAACTTAATTAACACAAGTGATGTAAGTTAGTCTCTACAATTTTTTTTTTTATGGAATTTGAAATTACCTATTGTGGCTTTAGTTTAAAATGCAGTACGGTAATTTTGCAATTCTAGCAGCTGTAAGCACACCTGTGATCTTTTTCTGTGAAAATTGTTATGCACCGAGAAGTCTGAGGGGAACTGCTAAAATATAAAGCAGAAGCGGAGCTGCTAGAATATAAAAAATACGAGGACAATATTCAACACAAGTTAGCAGTTTTCTCTTTCATCCCTACTGATCATATTAACATTGTAGATACGTGTTTAGTACTTTTTAGTAAGCCTGTCATTCTTGTTAAAGTGTCTGATTATATTGACTTCCCTCTTTAGAATTACATAGGATTATGTAATTTACATCAAATTCCTGGTTATAATGGAACGAATATAGACTACATGCAAAGATGAAGAAAAGTTAGCAGCTCTATCATAGGAATTCAAGAAGACAAAAATAATTGCAATTGAAATTGGGTGTAGAGAATCATGGGGTTGTATTATTCACCTCTCTGGAAGACTATGAATCATTCAGAATAGTAAATTAAGAAAAAGAAAACTTTAATCTCAAATGAGTTAATCAGAAAACATACAGATAGTAATTTTAAAATATTGTATATCATCAGTTACAAAATACACATTATTAAAGGTATTTAATTTGATGAATGAAACTGTTTGGAATCTCATACTTTATTTTCAATAATCAGGGGAGGAAAGTTGTAGCATTGAAAAACACTCCAGAGAGCTTTATTTCCAATAATTATTTTGAATCGTTCTCCAACAGAAACATTACAAGTTAGGATACGAAGAACTGAAGAGGAAAGGCTACGATCTTCCTCCTGATGCTATACCCCTCAAGTCAGCAAAGGCATCCAGAGACATAGCTAGTGAAGTAAGTCTTACACAGGGAAAACGATAGTGGGGCATAGAGCTGATACGCGCTTGTGGGAAAAGATGTCTCCTATTTAGAAGGAGACATCTAAAATTTTAGCAGGCATATATTGCTGCCCATCCCAGAGGCTGTATAACTCTTAATGGTATAAAGTTAATTAAGTTAAATACAATAATTTATGAGATAATATATAACTATTAAAAAGTCAGATAATACCTTCTAGACATGCAATAAAACACTAAAAATCTTGGAAGAATACACAACAAAATTGAAGTATATTACCTATGAAAATTTAAATGACTATATTATGAACAGAAAAATTTAAACTACAGCTTGAAAAATACGGATAATTGTTGTTTCTGCATTCAATTAGTACCAGTACAAAACTGCGTACCGCAAGCAGCTTGGCCACCACATAGGAGCCCGCAACATAGAGGATGATCCCAAGATGATGTGGTCGATGCATGTAGCCAAGATCCAGAGTGACAGAGAGTACAAGAAAGCCTTTGAGAAGTCCAAGACAAACTTCAGTAGCCCAGTGGACATGCTGGGAATCGTGTTGGCCAAGAAATGTCAGGAGTTGGTCAGTGATATTGATTACAAGCACCCTCTGCATCGGTGGACCTGTCTGCCCGATCAGAACGACGTTGTACAAGCCAAGAGAGTGTATGACCTTCAGAGTGATGTAAGTTGTTCCTTACTGGCCGTGTGAAAGCCAGAAGTCTGTCTTGTGTTGTGTTCTGTTCCTTTGTTGGAGGAGGTCCAGATGGGGAGCATAAGTCTGGGCTGTTCTGAGAGATTGAGACAGTTGTGGCCATACTGTCTTGCTGCGAGTTGCTGTTGTGAATGAGTAGGGATGAAGTGTGTGGGGGGTCATACTTTATGGTCACAGAAGAGTCCTGTGTTGCCTTGAGCACTTTGGTGGGAGGGTTGCTGTAGGTGGCTAGAGTTTTGTGTGTCAGGGGAAGAGCAATGGAGTCAAATATGTTCTCTTGGAGGACTGACAGTGGGAAAGGCAAGCCACGTGTGCAGGTGTGAATGGTATGAAGAGCCTTCAGTGATGAGATACAAGGCTCTTCCCGTACACTGCCAGCTGAGGATTGCTAAATGTGGTAGCTCTGTCCCAGGGACACTAAGGCTTATATGCAGAAGATGGTGGAGGGAAGGCTTTGTGGATTGCTTGGCACCTGCTTGTGCTGTTGCAGGCATGGGGAGCCAGATTGTAGGGAGCTGCGCTTACTGGGAGTACCTTCATGGTGGCTGGTGGGTTGGCGCAGGGGGATGTGTTTTGTTTGGCAGAGCTTCCCTCGGTAGGAGGAGAGGTTGCATGGAGGAAGGAGGTTGCTGAGGTGCTTTGTGTCCTTGCCTGTCCTTTCAGAATGTGTACAAGTCCGACCTGCTGTGGCTGAGGGGCATTGGCTGGTCCCCAAGTGGTTCGCTGGACGATGAGAAGAATAAGAGGGCGAGCCTCATCCTGAGTGACAAGAAGTATCGGCAACACCCAGACACCATCAAATTCACGAGCGTTCCTGACTCGATGCCTATGGTTCTGGCAAAGCACAACTCTGAAATCATGAACCAGGTGAGATTGCCTTGTGTTTGCCACCTGAAGGAAACGAGTGCCTTCCTTTCCCAGGATGTTGGGCCCTCTCCTTCCAGGGCCTGGGTTTTGCAAGAGGTGTGTTGTGTGCTCTTGCATCGGGGATTTGTGTTCCTTGTTTTGATCAAATTCCCTTTTGTGTGGTTGCATGAGTGATTGGGTGCAGCGTGTAAAAGCAAAGGGTGAAGCGTTGGGAGGTTTTGGGAGAAGAAAAGGCCTTCCTGAGTCAGTGCAAAGTAGAGGGCTATTGCTTCAGTTCTGTGGGCTAGGTTGCTCTTGGAGTTTCTTTCCCTGTGCTTGCGTGATCTTATTTCTCGTTGTTCTCATTTTTTCAGCGCTCGTACATAGCAGCGTGGGAGAAGGATAAAACCAGCGTTCACATTATGCCGGACACACCTGGTATTTTGCTCGCCCAGCAGAACAGAGTGAACTTCAGTGAGGTGGGTGTTTGAGCTGGGGTTAAGTGTCCCTCCCTGGACACTACCATGGCCCAGGAAGAAGTGTTGTTTGAGGGGAATGCTTGTTTTTCTTTCAGAAACTGTACAAGCTTGCGATGGAGGAAGATAAGAAAAAGGGCTATGACATGCGGGCAGACGCCATTCCGATCAAGTCTGCTAAAGCTTCCAGAGATATTGCAAGTGATGTAAGTAGGCAGGAGCCCTTGGCGGCACAGTGTGTTGCACAGTTTCCAGGTGGTTGCTGGTGAAGCCGGGAGTTTGCAACCTCAGCCCAATGGAGGCAACATTACCTGTCATAGCCATTCAGCTCGTCCGTAAATGTGTTGGCTCTGGAGGGTCTTCCTGTAGCTGTCCCTGCCCGTTACGGGAGTGTGTTGTTGCGAGGGCCTGTGTAGATGGTGTAGAGTGTAGCTGTGGGAGCTGGGTGATGGGCATCCTCCAAAGCAGTGTCCGTGCTGGGCTTGTGGCGGCATCTCCTCATGCAACAGCCTGTACTTTTGAGGCGGTGTGCTGCCCCCCGTACTGCCAGTCTGCATGGCCCTGATGTTGCAGCTCCACAGCTGAGCTGGACATGAGGAAAGGAAACCCAAAGCAAGTTTTGTGTTTTAACCTGGATATTTATCATTTTTATCTGGTCCAGTCACAGTAAGCCACTCATTACTGTGCCCCGGAGCATCTTTTCAGGCCTGAGCTCTGCAGGAGCTGGATTTACTCTTTAATGTGAGGTTCTGTAGTTCAGGTTTGTTCCCTTACTGTATGGACCTGAGTTCAATCTCTCCACAGTCTTACTTTACATTTCAGTAAGAGGTGAGGGAAACCGTATTGTGTTGGCCCTTGTCACTTCCCAAGCTTAGTGGCTGTAGGCCTGCAGATGAGAACACAGACGGGGCTGCGAAAATCAGTCCTGAGCACTGTGCAGCAGAGCCTGGTGCAGTGGAGTGTGCCAGCTGGTGTGGGCTGTGTGGGTGAGGGCAGTCAGGTCTGTGCAGGATGAGGCCCAGGTTGCCTGCTGGAGCAGTCCGGTGATTTTCCCCAAGTTTTGCATCCCAGCGGTTGAGGTTTTCTCTCCATGGGGATGCTTAGGTTGTGTGGAGACGCGGTCTGCTGGCATGCATTGCTCCTGCTCCCTGAGCTGGCTTGGTTGGAGTTGCTGTGTTGGCCCTCCATGTGCCTCCTGTGGCCCAGCGTAGGCTTGTGGGGGACAGAAATGTAGGACAGAGTAGGGATATGCTGCGCTTAGACACCTCTTCCCGTGGTGATCTTTCCAGACTCCATTAGCAAAGCGCTTGCTCACAAGCGCTGCTGGAGAATGGTGTCAGAAGGGAGAACAGCCATCCTGACACTTACTGAGCTTCTTTAACCCTGCAGTACAAATACAAAGAAGGCTACCGCAAGCAGCTTGGCCACCACATAGGGGCCCGCAACATAGAGGATGACCCGAAGATGATGTGGTCGATGCATGTAGCCAAGATCCAGAGTGACAGAGAGTACAAGAAAGCCTTTGAGAAGTCCAAGACAAATTTCAGTACCCCAGTGGACATGCTGGGAATCGTGTTGGCCAAGAAATGTCAGGAGTTGGTCAGCGATATTGATTACAAGCACCCTCTGCATCGGTGGACCTGTCTGCCCGATCAGAACGACGTTGTACAAGCCAAGAGAGTGTATGACCTTCAGAGTGATGTAAGTTGTTCTTTACTGGCCGTGTGAAAGCCAGAAGTCTGTCTTGTGTTGTGTTCTGTTCCTTTTTTGGAGGAGATCCAGATGGGGAGCATAAGTCTGGGCTGATTCTGTGAGACTGCAACTGTGTTGTGGCCATACTGTCTTTCTGCACCATAGAATGGTTTGGATTAGAAGGGACTGTAAAGGTCATCTAGTTCATCCTCAAGCCCTGGGCAGGGACACCTCCCCCTAGACCACGTTATTCCAAGTCCCAGGCAACCTGGCCTTGAACACCTCCAGGAATGGGGCAGCCACAGCTTCTCTGGGCAACCTGTGCCAGTGATCCACAACCTTCGCAGTGAAGAAATTCTTCCTAATATCTAATCTAAATCTCTACACTCTTCCAGTTTAAAATAATTACCCCAATGTTTCTATTCACAAGAAATTTTCAATTTCAACTTTTCTCAACAAGGACACTTAAATTACTCATTTTACTGTTCATGACAGATCTCAAGAGCTTTCCTTTTACTGACATTTTGTCAAGAATGGTCAGGAATTAAACTTGCGTGGAGCCATACTTTATGGTCACAGAAGAGTCCTGTGTTGCCTTGAGCACTTTGGTGGGAGGGTTGCTGTAGGTGGCTAGAGTTTTGTGTGTCAGGGGAAGAGCAATGGAGTCAAATATGTTCTCTTGGAGGACTGACAGTGGGAAAGGCAAGCCACGTGTGCAGGTGTGAATGGTATGAAGAGCCTTCAGTGATGAGATACAAGGCTCTTCCTGTACCACTGCCAGCTGAGGATTGCTAAATGTGGTAGCTCTGTCCCAGGGACACTAAGGCTTATATGCAGAAGATGGTGGAGGGAAGGCTTTGTGGATTGCTTGGCACCTGCTTGTGCTGTTGCAGGCATGGGGAGCCAGATTGTAGGGAGCTGCGCTTACTGGGAGTACCTTCATGGTGGCTGGTGGGTTGGCGCAGGGGGATGTGTTTTGTTTGGCAGAGCTTCCCTCGGTAGGAGGAGAGGTTGCATGGAGGAAGGAGGTTGCTGAGGTGCTTTGTGTCCTTGCCTGTCCTTTCAGAATGTGTACAAGTCCGACCTGCTGTGGCTGAGGGGCATTGGCTGGTCCCCAAGTGGTTCGCTGGACGATGAGAAGAATAAGAGGGCGAGCCTCATCCTGAGTGACAAGAAGTATCGGCAACACCCAGACACCATCAAATTCACGAGCGTTCCTGACTCGATGCCTATGGTTCTGGCAAAGCACAACTCTGAAATCATGAACCAGGTGAGATTGCCTTGTGTTTGCCACCTGAAGGAAACGAGTGCCTTCCTTTCCCAGGATGTTGGGCCCTCTCCTTCCAGGGCCTGGGTTTTGCAAGAGGTGTGTTGTGTGCTCTTGCATCGGGGATTTGTGTTCCTTGTTTTTGATCAAATTCCCTTTTGTGTGGTTGCATGAGTGATTGGGTGCAGCGTGTAAAAGCAAAGGGTGAAGCGTTGGGAGGTTTTGGGAGAAGAAAAGGCCTTCCTGAGTCAGTGCAAAGTAGAGGGCTATTGCTTCAGTTCTGTGGGCTAGGTTGCTCTTGGAGTTTCTTTCCCTGTGCTTGCGTGATCTTATTTCTCGTTGTTCTCATTTTTTCAGCGCTCGTACATAGCAGCGTGGGAGAAGGATAAAACCAGCGTTCACATTATGCCGGACACACCTGGTATTTTGCTCGCCCAGCAGAACAGAGTGAACTTCAGTGAGGTGGGTGTTTGAGCTGGGGTTAAGTGTCCCTCCCTGGACACTGCCATGGCCCAGGAAGAAGTGTTGTTTGAGGGGAATGCTTGTTTTTCTTTCAGAAACTGTACAAGCTTGCGATGGAGGAAGATAAGAAAAAGGGCTATGACATGCGGGCAGACGCCATTCCGATCAAGTCTGCTAAAGCTTCCAGAGATATTGCAAGTGATGTAAGTAGGCAGGAGCCCTTGGCGGCACAGTGTGTTGCACAGTTTCCAGGTGGTTGCTGGTGAAGCCGGGAGTTTGCAACCTCAGCCCAATGGAGGCAACATTACCTGTCATAGCCATTCAGCTCGTCCGTAAATGTGTTGGCTCTGGAGGGTCTTCCTGTAGCTGTCCCTGCCCGTTACGGGAGTGTGTTGTTGCGAGGGCCTGTGTAGATGGTGTAGAGTGTAGCTGTGGGAGCTGGGTGATGGGCATCCTCCAAAGCAGTGTCCGTGCTGGGCTTGTGGCGGCATCTCCTCATGCAACAGCCTGTACTTTTGAGGCGGTGTGCTGCCCCCCGTACTGCCAGTCTGCATGGCCCTGATGTTGCAGCTCCACAGCTGAGCTGGACATGAGGAAAGGAAACCCAAAGCAAGTTTTGTGTTTTAACCTGGATATTTATCATTTTTATCTGGTCCAGTCACAGTAAGCCACTCATTACTGTGCCCCGGAGCATCTTTTCAGGCCTGAGCTCTGCAGGAGCTGGATTTACTCTTTAATGTGAGGTTCTGTAGTTCAGGTTTGTTCCCTTACTGTATGGACCTGAGTTCAATCTCTCCACAGTCTTACTTTACATTTCAGTAAGAGGTGAGGGAAACCGTATTGTGTTGGCCCTTGTCACTTCCCAAGCTTAGTGGCTGTAGGCCTGCAGATGAGAACACAGACGGGGCTGCGAAAATCAGTCCTGAGCACTGTGCAGCAGAGCCTGGTGCAGTGGAGTGTGCCAGCTGGTGTGGGCTGTGTGGGTGAGGGCAGTCAGGTCTGTGCAGGATGAGGCCCAGGTTGCCTGCTGGAGCAGTCCGGTGATTTTCCCCAAGTTTTGCATCCCAGCGGTTGAGGTTTTCTCTCCATGGGGATGCTTAGGTTGTGTGGAGACGCGGTCTGCTGGCATGCATTGCTCCTGCTCCCTGAGCTGGCTTGGTTGGAGTTGCTGTGTTGGCCCTCCATGTGCCTCCTGTGGCCCAGCGTAGGCTTGTGGGGGACAGAAATGTAGGACAGAGTAGGGATATGCTGCGCTTAGACACCTCTTCCCGTGGTGATCTTTCCAGACTCCATTAGCAAAGCGCTTGCTCACAAGCGCTGCTGGAGAATGGTGTCAGAAGGGAGAACAGCCATCCTGACACTTACTGAGCTTCTTTAACCCTGCAGTACAAATACAAAGAAGGCTACCGCAAGCAGCTTGGCCACCACATAGGGGCCCGCAACATAGAGGATGATCCCAAGATGATGTGGTCGATGCACGTAGCCAAGATCCAGAGTGACAGAGAGTACAAGAAAGCCTTTGAGAAGTCCAAGACAAACTTCAGTACCCCGGTGGACATGCTGGGAATCGTGTTGGCCAAGAAATGTCAGGAGTTGGTCAGTGATATTGATTACAAGCACCCTCTGCATCGGTGGACCTGTCTGCCCGATCAGAATGACGTTGTACAAGCCAAGAGAGTGTATGACCTTCAGAGTGATGTAAGTTGTTCTTTACTGGCTCTGTGAAAGCCAGAAGTCTGTCTTGTGTTGTGTTCTGTTCCTTTGTTGGAGGAGGTCCAGATGGGGAGCATAAGTCTGGGCTGTTCTGAGAGATTGAGACAGTTGTGGCCATACTGTCTTGCTGCGAGTTGCTGTTGTGAATGAGTAGGGATGAAGTGTGTGGGGGGTCATACTTTATGGTCACAGAAGAGTCCTGTGTTGCCTTGAGCACTTTGGTGGGAGGGTTGCTGTAGGTGGCTAGAGTTTTGTGTGTCAGGGGAAGAGCAATGGAGTCAAATATGTTCTCTTGGAGGACTGACAGTGGGAAAGGCAAGCCACGTGTGCAGGTGTGAATGGTATGAAGAGCCTTCAGTGATGAGATACAAGGCTCTTCCCGTACCACTGCCAGCTGAGGATTGCTAAATGTGGTAGCTCTGTCCCAGGGACACTAAGGCTTATATGCAGAAGATGGTGGAGGGAAGGCTTTGTGGATTGCTTGGCACCTGCTTGTGCTGTTGCAGGCATGGGGAGCCAGATTGTAGGGAGCTGCGCTTACTGGGAGTACCTTCATGGTGGCTGGTGGGTTGGCGCAGGGGGATGTGTTTTGTTTGGCAGAGCTTCCCTCGGTAGGAGGAGAGGTTGCATGGAGGAAGGAGGTTGCTGAGGTGCTTTGTGTCCTTGCCTGTCCTTTCAGAATGTGTACAAGTCCGACCTGCTGTGGCTGAGAGGCATTGGCTGGTCCCCAAGTGGTTCGCTGGACGATGAGAAGAATAAGAGGGCGAGCCTCATCCTGAGTGACAAGAAGTATCGGCAACACCCAGACACCATCAAATTCACGAGCGTTCCTGACTCGATGCCTATGGTTCTGGCAAAGCACAACTCTGAAATCATGAACCAGGTGAGATTGCCTTGTGTTTGCCACCTGAAGGAAACGAGTGCCTTCCTTTCCCAGGATGTTGGGCCCTCTCCTTCCAGGGCCTGGGTTTTGCAAGAGGTGTGTTGTGTGCTCTTGCATCGGGGATTTGTGTTCCTTGTTTTTGATCAAATTCCCTTTTGTGTGGTTGCATGAGTGATTGGGTGCAGCGTGTAAAAGCAAAGGGTGAAGCGTTGGGAGGTTTTGGGAGAAGAAAAGGCCTTCCTGAGTCAGTGCAAAGTAGAGGGCTATTGCTTCAGTTCTGTGGGCTAGGTTGCTCTTGGAGTTTCTTTCCCTGTGCTTGCGTGATCTTATTTCTCGTTGTTCTCATTTTTTCAGCGCTCGTACATAGCAGCGTGGGAGAAGGATAAAACCAGCGTTCACATTATGCCGGACACACCTGGTATTTTGCTCGCCCAGCAGAACAGAGTGAACTTCAGTGAGGTGGGTGTTTGAGCTGGGGTTAAGTGTCCCTCCCTGGACACTGTCATGGCCCAGGAAGAAGTGTTGTTTGAGGGGAATGCTTGTTTTTCTTTCAGAAACTGTACAAGCTTGCGATGGAGGAAGATAAGAAAAAGGGCTATGACATGCGGGCAGACGCCATTCCGATCAAGTCTGCTAAAGCTTCCAGAGATATTGCAAGTGATGTAAGTACATAGGAGCCCTTGGAGGCATGCTCTCCTCAGTCTTACTTGAGCTTTCAGAAAGAGGCAGGGTAAAAGGTCATAGCATCATAGAATCATAGAATGATTTGGATTGGAAGTGATCTTAAAATCATCCAGTTTTAACCTGTCTGCCATGGGCAGGGACGCCATCCAGTGGATGAGATTATTCAAAGCCCCATCCAACCTGTCCTTGAACACCTCCAGGGATGGGGCAACCACAGCTTCCCTTGACAACTTGTGCCAGTGTCTCACCACCCTCACCGTAAAGAATTTCTTTCTCATACTTAATCTAGGTCTCCCCTCTTTCAGTTTAAAACCATTACCCCTCGTCCTATTGCTACACTTCCTGATAAAGAGTCCCTCCCCATCTTTTCTGTAGGCCCCTTTACATCCTGGAAAGTGGCTATGGAATCATAGAATCATTATGGTTGGAAGGGACCTTTAAGATCCTCAAGTCCAACCATTAACCTGGCACTGCCAAGTTACTACTAAACCATGTCGCTCGGCACCACATCTTCCGATCTTTTAAATATCTCTAGGGATGGCAACTCCACTACTTCCCTGCGCAGCCTGTTCCAATGTTTGACAACCCTTTTGGTGAAACAATTTTTCCTAATATCCAGTCTAAATCTCCTCTGGCGCAACTTCAGGACGTTTCCTCTTGTCCTATCAGCTATTACTTGGGAAATGAGACCAACCTCCACGTCACCACGCCCTCCTTTCAGGGAGTTGCAGAGAGCGATAAGGTCTCCCCTCAGCCTCCTTTTCTCCAGGCTGAACACCCCCAGCTCCCTCAGCTGCTTGTCATAAGTCTTGTGCTCCAGACCCCTCACCAGCTCCGTTGCCCTTCTCTGGACACACTCCAGCACTTCAATGTTCTTCTTGTAGTGAGGGGCCCAAAACTGGACACAGCACTCAAGGTGAGGCCTCACCAGTGCTAAGTACAGGGGCATGATCATTTCCCTAGTCCCACTGGCCACACTATTCCTCATACAGGCCAGGATGATGTTGGCCTTCTTGGCCACCTTTGCACACTGCTGGCTCATATTCATCCAGCTGTCGACCAATTCCCATTTTCCAGTCACTGGGAATTTCACTGGTCTGACACAACTTATGATGGATAGTGGCTTAGCAGCTTCATCTGCCAGTTCCCTGAGGACCCGCGGATGCATCTCATCAGGTCCTATGGACTTGTGCGCATTCAGGTTCCTTAGACAGTCTTGAACCTGATCTTCTCCTACAGTGGGCAGTACTTCATTCTCCCAGTCCCTGCTTTTGGATTCAGTGAATTGGGCGGCATGGCTAGAGCACTTGCTGGTGAAGACCAAGACAAAAAAGTTGTTGAGTATCTCAGCCTTCTCCATGTCAATCGTAGCCAGGTCTCCCGTTTTGCTCGTCATGGTGAAACTAGGGGAGACCTAGGGGTACACTTTCTTTCATCTTCCTTTGTTGTCCTGTGTACCTGAAGAAACCCTTCTTGTTATTTTTTATGTCCCTAGCCAAGTTCGGCTGCAACTGTGCCTTTGCTCTCCTGATCGCCTCCCTGCACTGCCAGGCCATATGCCTATAATCTCCCCAGGATGTGTATTCCTGCCTCCACTGCCATTGCATTCTGGTTTTGTGTTTTAGTTTGGCTAAAGAGGTCTTGACTTAGCCAAGCTGTCCACCTGCCTCCCCTGCCTGACTTCCTGCATGTTGGGATTGAGAGCTCTTGTACCCAAAAAAAAATGTCTTTAAACATCTCCTGGCTCCCATTCACTCCTTTGTCTCTGAGGGCAGTTTCCCAAGGGACCGCACTCGCTAGTGCCCTAATCAGCTCAAAATTTGCCTTTGTAAGGTTTAGGGTACCGACTCTATTTTTTACCTATCCTGTACCCCTCAAGACTGAGAATTCTACTAGGGCATGGTTGCTGCAGGCCGGGCTACCTCCAATCTTGACTTCTTCGATAAGTTCATCCTCATTAGTGAGCAGCAGGTCCATTAGTGCCTCTTCTCTGGTCAGGCTCTCCATCGTCTGTACTAGGAAGTAGTCCTCAGTGCACTCCAGTAGTTTCCTGGACTGCTTGCAGGTTGCTGTGCCGCTTTTTCAGGGTGAGCCTCCACGTGCCTCTCGTGGCCCATTGTAAGTGTGGGGTGGAAGTGTAGGACAGGGTAGGGATATGCTGCGCTTAGACACCTCTTCCCGTGGTGATCTTTCCAGACTCCATTAGCAAAGCGCTTGCTCACAAGCGCTGCTGGAGAATGGTGTCAGAAGGGAGAACAGCCATCCTGACACTGAGCTTCTTTAACCCTGCAGTACAAATACAAAGAAGGCTACCGCAAGCAGCTTGGCCACCACATAGGGGCCCGCAACATAGAGGATGATCCCAAGATGATGTGGTCGATGCACGTAGCCAAGATCCAGAGTGACAGAGAGTACAAGAAAGCCTTTGAGAAGTCCAAGACAAACTTCAGTACCCCGGTGGACATGCTGGGAATCGTGTTGGCCAAGAAATGTCAGGAGTTGGTCAGCGACATTGATTACAAGCACCCTCTGCATCGGTGGACCTGTCTGCCCGATCAGAACGACGTTGTACAAGCCAAGAGAGTGTATGACCTTCAGAGTGATGTAAGTTGTTCTTTACTGGCCGTGTGAAAGCCAGAAGTCTGTCTTGTGTTGTGTTCTGTTCCTTTGTTGGAGGAGGTCCAGATGGGGAGCATAAGTCTGGGCTGTTCTGAGAGATTGAGACAGTTGTGGCCATACTGTCTTGCTGCGAGTTGCTGTTGTGAATGAGTAGGGATGAAGTGTGTGGGGGGTCATACTTTATGGTCACAGAAGAGTCCTGTGTTGCCTTGAGCACTTTGGTGGGAGGGTTGCTGTAGGTGGCTAGAGTTTTGTGTGTCAGGGGAAGAGCAATGGAGTCAAATATGTTCTCTTGGAGGACTGACAGTGGGAAAGGCAAGCCACGTGTGCAGGTGTGAATGGTATGAAGAGCCTTCAGTGATGAGATACAAGGCTCTTCCCGTACACTGCCAGCTGAGGATTGCTAAATGTGGTAGCTCTGTCCCAGGGACACTAAGGCTTATATGCAGAAGATGGTGGAGGGAAGGCTTTGTGGATTGCTTGGCACCTGCTTGTGCTGTTGCAGGCATGGGGAGCCAGATTGTAGGGAGCTGCGCTTACTGGGAGTACCTTCATGGTGGCTGGTGGGTTGGCGCAGGGGGATGTGTTTTGTTTGGCAGAGCTTCCCTCGGTAGGAGGAGAGGTTGCATGGAGGAAGGAGGTTGCTGAGGTGCTTTGTGTCCTTGCCTGTCCTTTCAGAATGTGTACAAGTCCGACCTGCTGTGGCTGAGGGGCATTGGCTGGTCCCCAAGTGGTTCGCTGGACGATGAGAAGAATAAGAGGGCGAGCCTCATCCTGAGTGACAAGAAGTATCGGCAACACCCAGACACCATCAAATTCACGAGCGTTCCTGACTCGATGCCTATGGTTCTGGCAAAGCACAACTCTGAAATCATGAACCAGGTGAGATTGCCTTGTGTTTGCCACCTGAAGGAAACGAGTGCCTTCCTTTCCCAGGATGTTGGGCCCTCTCCTTCCAGGGCCTGGGTTTTGCAAGAGGTGTGTTGTGTGCTCTTGCATCGGGGATTTGTGTTCCTTGTTTTTGATCAAATTCCCTTTTGTGTGGTTGCATGAGTGATTGGGTGCAGCGTGTAAAAGCAAAGGGTGAAGCGTTGGGAGGTTTTGGGAGAAGAAAAGGCCTTCCTGAGTCAGTGCAAAGTAGAGGGCTATTGCTTCAGTTCTGTGGGCTAGGTTGCTCTTGGAGTTTCTTTCCCTGTGCTTGCGTGATCTTATTTCTCGTTGTTCTCATTTTTTCAGCGCTCGTACATAGCAGCGTGGGAGAAGGATAAAACCAGCGTTCACATTATGCCGGACACACCTGGTATTTTGCTCGCCCAGCAGAACAGAGTGAACTTCAGTGAGGTGGGTGTTTGAGCTGGGGTTAAGTGTCCCTCCCTGGACACTGCCATGGCCCAGGAAGAAGTGTTGTTTGAGGGGAATGCTTGTTTTTCTTTCAGAAACTGTACAAGCTTGCGATGGAGGAAGATAAGAAAAAGGGCTATGACATGCGGGCAGACGCCATTCCGATCAAGTCTGCTAAAGCTTCCAGAGATATTGCAAGTGATGTAAGTAGGCAGGAGCCCTTGGCGGCACAGTGTGTTGCACAGTTTCCAGGTGGTTGCTGGTGAAGCCGGGAGTTTGCAACCTCAGCCCAATGGAGGCAACATTACCTGTCATAGCCATTCAGCTCGTCCGTAAATGTGTTGGCTCTGGAGGGTCTTCCTGTAGCTGTCCCTGCCCGTTACGGGAGTGTGTTGTTGCGAGGGCCTGTGTAGATGGTGTAGAGTGTAGCTGTGGGAGCTGGGTGATGGGCATCCTCCAAAGCAGTGTCCGTGCTGGGCTTGTGGCGGCATCTCCTCATGCAACAGCCTGTACTTTTGAGGCGGTGTGCTGCCCCCCGTACTGCCAGTCTGCATGGCCCTGATGTTGCAGCTCCACAGCTGAGCTGGACATGAGGAAAGGAAACCCAAAGCAAGTTTTGTGTTTTAACCTGGATATTTATCATTTTTATCTGGTCCAGTCACAGTAAGCCACTCATTACTGTGCCCCGGAGCATCTTTTCAGGCCTGAGCTCTGCAGGAGCTGGATTTACTCTTTAATGTGAGGTTCTGTAGTTCAGGTTTGTTCCCTTACTGTATGGACCTGAGTTCAATCTCTCCACAGTCTTACTTTACATTTCAGTAAGAGGTGAGGGAAACCGTATTGTGTTGGCCCTTGTCACTTCCCAAGCTTAGTGGCTGTAGGCCTGCAGATGAGAACACAGACGGGGCTGCGAAAATCAGTCCTGAGCACTGTGCAGCAGAGCCTGGTGCAGTGGAGTGTGCCAGCTGGTGTGGGCTGTGTGGGTGAGGGCAGTCAGGTCTGTGCAGGATGAGGCCCAGGTTGCCTGCTGGAGCAGTCCGGTGATTTTCCCCAAGTTTTGCATCCCAGCGGTTGAGGTTTTCTCTCCATGGGGATGCTTAGGTTGTGTGGAGACGCGGTCTGCTGGCATGCATTGCTCCTGCTCCCTGAGCTGGCTTGGTTGGAGTTGCTGTGTTGGCCCTCCATGTGCCTCCTGTGGCCCAGCGTAGGCTTGTGGGGGACAGAAATGTAGGACAGAGTAGGGATATGCTGCGCTTAGACACCTCTTCCCGTGGTGATCTTTCCAGACTCCATTAGCAAAGCGCTTGCTCACAAGCGCTGCTGGAGAATGGTGTCAGAAGGGAGAACAGCCATCCTGACACTTACTGAGCTTCTTTAACCCTGCAGTACAAATACAAAGAAGGCTACCGCAAGCAGCTTGGCCACCACATAGGGGCCCGCAACATAGAGGATGACCCAAAGATGATGTGGTCGATGCATGTAGCCAAGATCCAGAGTGACAGAGAGTACAAGAAAGCCTTTGAGAAGTCCAAGACAAATTTCAGTACCCCAGTGGACATGCTGGGAATCGTGTTGGCCAAGAAATGTCAAGGGTTGGTCAGCGACATTGATTACCGCCACTATCTACATGAATGGACTTGCCTGCCAGACCAGAATGATGTTATCCATGCTAAGAAGGCCTATGATCTACAGAGTGATGTGAGTACTTGCTGATAAGCATTGGAGTTCTAAAGAGTATGTAATTTCCTTTGCGTATAAGCTATAGAAGCTGCTTGAACCGTCTCTCTCATATAGTGGTTTTTCACACTGTGTTTTTCTTTACCTGAACCAAGCAAGGTTGCAAGGTTTTAGAAGTCAATGAATCTGTGTTTAAGGAACACTGAGTATTATGAGAGTTTATATACAGCTAATCGCTTAGACTAATAGTAGAATTAGCTGCATGTAGTCCTTCATAATAGGCAATCCTAATACCTTTATATGCAGATTAATTGCATACGAAGAGGAAATGCCATGTGTGACTTTTTCTTCGTTGCCTGAATTTAGTGGAGATAATTCCTTTGTTCTATGTTGGAGAAAATGGTTTAAATTAAGACATGCTGTTCCTAGTGCATGACCATTTATTTGTTGGGAATAAATGTTACAGGAAAAGTTTATACTGACTTTCAGGGTTTTGTTTTAATCTCATTACTCTTTACCATTCCCCAACATGTTGTTGGGTGAATGATGCCTCTTGAATACAGATATGGGGTCTGAATCTAGGTTGCCAACAGAGATTATTTTGCAGATCGAACTGGGAAGAGGGCAATTTACAGAAAGGAAGCATTAGTTGCATGGTCTATATGATATATTTAACTGGCAATATTAATGATCAGCTGTCTTCGTATTTTGTAATAGAACTGCTACAAGTCTGACCTTGAATGGTTGCGGGGCATTGGTTGGGTCCCCATTGGTTCCTTGGACGTTGAAAAAGCCAAGAAGGCAGGAGAGATCTTGAGTGATAAAATATACCGTCAGCCTCCAGACACGATCAAGTTCACTAGCGTCACTGATTCTCTAGAGATGGTCTTAGCCAAGCAGAATGCAGAGACAATGAACAAGGTGAGTCTTGATTGGATTAGGGAACACATCAGCAGTCTCCGCCCAAACCCTGGAGACAGGGCTAGAAATACAAATGTGCGGTTGCTGTGTGAGATTTCAGCACAGCGAGACTTTAAAAGTGGAAGTTACATTGTTGGTAATCAACAGGTAACTTCTTTTCAGCAAGTGCTAATTTAATGATATCTTCCAAGTTACCAGGTTAAATTGGAATTATCAAATGTGAAACTTTCCACATACTCTATCCAGTAATGTGTTACATAACTTTCATCTAATTTTTAGTATAACAATTTGTCTAATAAGTCTAATAATTTATCAAGTTTATCTTTTAATCTAGTATTTAATAAACTACTTGTTTTAGGGTAGTCTTTGAAATAGCCATATATTAAACAATTCAGTGTAGTACTTAAAATGTAAGAGGTTTTCTGAATCTGTGGCCCTCATTTCAATTCTACTTATGTCAATAAAACCATTTCCTCTTTCAAACAGGCCTTGTTCTTAGAGTTTAGATCTCTGTGTGTCTGATTAGCATTCTGTGCTTTTTTCTAAACATTTTTTTAACAGAATTCTTTCTAGGTTACTATTCTTAACCTGGACATTAAGTATCTAGAAGATTGAATATAAAATCTCATTGCTATATAAGGAATAAGGATTTTTTAGACTTAACTTGGAGTACAGATCTGTAATTCTTATGTTTTAGGACATCTCCAAGTGGTCACTGTTTTTTCCCCCACCTTTAACATACGTTATTTCTCCTGCAGCGTTTATATACTGAGGCCTGGGATAAAGACAAGACACAAATCCACATAATGCCTGACACACCTGAAATCACACTGGCAAAACAGAACATGCAAAACTACAGCGTGGTAAGTGTGTCAGGTCTCCAAGTGTAACTGCTGTGCTTCAGCACATCATCTGGATGTGCTGGATCCACTGCTGGATCATCAGCATTCTAGTAAACCTTATATAGATGCTACCATCAGTTTCTTTAAGTAACTCCCAATATTTATCCTCAAAATTGTGACTTTAAAAACATTGTTTGCATATTTGTTCGGTAGTGCATACATACATCAGTGAACACTATTGAGAATAAATTCCATGAAAAGCTGCGTGTCCCAGTGAATTTTAGGAGTAATTTCTGCCAGCATGCATACTGTTGGGAAGGTACAAAATTAATTCCAACATTGGAAATATCAAGAAGTTAATTTCTAGCACAATTCTGAAGAGCTCTGAGCCCAGTGTTCAGTGTTAGTTTAGGCAAATAAATTCACATTGGTAAGGGGTGGCTTCAAAAAGTAAGTTTTACTCTACTTGTATAGAAGAATAGTTATCTCTAAAATTGTAGTCAATGTTATCTTATTTAAAGTATTGAAATAAAAAAATCATTAGCTAATGTGTTTAGCAAAGGTGTTCCTTTGATATGAATTTGTATCAGCTACTGATCTGGGGCTTTGAGTTAAGAAAGTTAGATAAAGCTGAGTTAGGATAAATCTTAACATATTTTTTAAGATCTGCTCACAAGCAGTTTCTTTTGTATCGAATGTAATATATGGAACTTACTGATATGAATCCCATTATTTTATTCTTCACCTAGAAACTCTACAAACAGGCCATGGAAGAAGACAAAAAGAAAGGCTATGATTTGAGAAGTGACGCTATCCCCATTCAAGCTGCCAAAGCGTCCCGGCAAATCGCCAGTGATGTAAGAAACTACTTTTTTGTATCTTTGTGTGGCGTCATCTGATCTCTGCAACCAGGAAGTCATCAACTGAATTCTGTAAAAGGCATTTCAATTAAGCTGTGACCTCAAATAATGGATTTGTGGAAGCGAATTCTTATATATGCTTAAAGACTTAATTGTAAAAATTAAACGTTGAGAAGTTATAAGGACTATATAATGTTGCTCTCATGTTAATTTTATAGCTCGTAAACCTGTATCTTTAATTATTACCAGCATGTATATTATTATATTTAATATGAACTAAATATATTTAATAAGGAGAGGATTATTTCTCACTAATATTAGTGAAGAGTGTTTTTCAAAAAACTTACTTAAAAATCTCTATTTTGGTTCTAACTCATATCTCAAAAATTCAATGTGGTTATTACCTCCAGAATTGCTTTGACAGTTTGGGGTTTTTGACTGTAATTTATAGAGAAATTTTGAGAGTTTATTATTACAAGTATTTAATACGAGTGAGTGATATTTAGAGGTGATATAGAAATATAGTATCTTGATTTATATTTCAGTACAAATACAAAGAAGGCTATCGCAAGCAGCTTGGCCACCACATAGGGGCCCGCAACATAGAGGATGACCCAAAGATGATGTGGTCGATGCATGTAGCCAAGATCCAGAGTGACAGAGAGTACAAGAAAGCCTTTGAGAAGTCCAAGACGCACTTCAGTAGCCCAGTGGACATGCTGGGAATCGTGTTGGCCAAGAAATGTCAAGGGTTGGTCAGCGACATTGATTACCGCCACTATCTGCATCAGTGGATCTGCCTGCCGGACCAGAATGATGTTATCCATGCTAAGAAGGCCTATGATCTACAGAGTGATGTGAGTTCTTTTTGATTTAATTTTTGGTGAGGAATGTATTTGGTATTTTACATAGGTGGACCAGGCCATCACATACCAGTATGGTAGAATCAAATTTTCAAGTCTTATTTTTAAGTTTTGTGGCTAATTGAAACTCACATCTTCAATAGGATATGTTAACGAATTGATATTTTAATTAAATTCTGTAATACCAAAATTTGGGCTTTTTATTATTTGCCATTCTGTGAAACTTGGGTAATGGTTTCACTTTTAATGTAGATCAAATGCAGTTATTTTTTCTAAGATTTTCTCTATGGTTTTGAGTTTATTTGAATGAAAAGTTGGTAGGGAGGTTACTCAACTGTGAAAAAATGCACCATGTAAATTACATTATTATTACTAAAATAACCTGTGTATTTTTTTGTAATAGAACTGCTACAAGTCTGACCTTGAATGGTTGCGGGGCATTGGTTGGGTCCCCATTGGTTCCTTGGACGTTGAAAAAGCCAAGAAGGCAGGAGAGATCTTGAGTGATAAAATATACCGTCAGCCTCCAGACACGATCAAGTTCACTAGCGTCACTGATTCTCTAGAGATGGTCTTAGCCAAGCAGAATGCAGAGACAATGAACAAGGTGAGTCTTGATTGGATTAGGGAACACATCAGCAGTCTCCGCCCAAACCCTGGAGACAGGGCTAGAAATACAATAATCACAAGTAATGCTAAAGTTCAGAGATAACGTATTTTCAAATTGTGGGCTCAGTTTGTTTCCATCAAAACTATCAGGCCATGTAATGGAAGTCTCAGCTTTGTTATGATATTCTGCATATTACATTTTAATTTTTTCTTTGACATGTCTCTGCAGTGAGCAGTAATAATGCTTTTGGTTTATTCATTATTCTTAAGTAATGTGGCAATTTTCGAAGTGTTGTTAAATCTCCTCAGATAAATTCTTTTTTTATAAATGGTATCCCTACATTATTAAATATGTAACTGTTTATCCATGCTATATTTCCTATAATTTTACCCCGTACACTCTATGTTTTACTTGAATAATTAGGTATTAACTTGTTTTGTAATGCAATATTAATCTCTTCTTATATTCTTTCTTAGCGTTTATACACTGAAGCATGGAATAAAGATAAGACCATGGTTCATGTCATGCCTGACACACCAGAAATCCTGCTAGCTAAACAAAACCAATTAAACTACAGTCAGGTGAGTAAAACTGAAGAGTTAAGAGAATTAAAGGATTTCTGACAAGTACAATTTTGTCATCTCTGGCTTTTAATCAATATTATTATATTGTCAAGTTGTTTAGTTTCACAGTTTGCCAGCTCCACTGCTAAAATCACAGTTGTTCTTTTGCTAGAATTTACTTCCTGGGTGTGTAATTGGGCTTTTAAAATATATTATCTGCCATAAATGAGAAATCATTTCTATAGCAAGGTATGGAAATAAATAATGTAACTTTTAGAATATTCCGTTCTTGGCCTTCCCTATATGATTTCCAATTTCCAAGCATCTACAACACGATTACAAGACCTTTGAAATCTGCGTTTTTTTTATTTTCTAGAGAAGATAGACCTGTGTTCAGATATTTATGTTGTCTGAATATTAACAATATTGTTTAAAGACTTAATTTGCTTTATTACACAGATCTGCTAACTGAAGTGTGATTCTGTTTTTGAAACAAAAATGTGACTGTTTTTCTCACAGAAAATGTACAAACTAGCTTTGGAGGAATCAAAGAAGAAGGGTCACGATTTGCGTTTTGATGCCATTCCTATTCAATCTGCCAGAGCATCCAGGGAGATCGCCAGTGATGTGAGCAGGTTTTTTTATCCGTCTGTATGGAATTGGTAATGGAGGAGAATCAGAATGTTTGTTCCGTTGTTTGTTAATATAACACCTTGAGTTTATAGAATAGATAATGCTGAAAACCAGTGATTCTATTGCATGCCTTTAGTACGTGAAAGGAATGGATAGCCGGTGTTTTTACGTATGAGGTATATATCACAGTAATAACTAAATAAAGTAATATGACGGTTATATCTATGCCCCATGTAATAGTTCCACTGATGTACATGGATGTTCAAGTAGGATGATCAATAAGGTGTACCAGTCTATGCTGGAGTTAGTCAAATTAATTTCTGATTCAAAATGGGAAATACTTTAAAATCTCTCCCCAAAATAAATATATTAGTAAATGAATTCTAAAAGTTCTAAATCATTGTCTTTTCCTGAGGAAAAAAATAGTTCTGTTGAAGTGTCATATTGAAATTTAAGATGTCTGAATACAAAAATAGGAAAAAAAAATGCAATGACAGGTTTTGCTTCAGGGATGAGGAAACATCATGAAGAGACAAAGGATAACAGTTTTTTGTGCTCCTCGTTTTTCTATGAAGATTGGCATTTAAATTGTTAGTATTAAGACCAACTCAGACTGTCTTCATCTGGGTGTTTTGTAATAAGCTTTTAAAATAAGTTAATCTTTACATTTTAATATTAATATTAAAAGAATGTGGAATACTAAACTTTTTAGGAAGTGTGACACAATTTTTAGGTAATTGAAAATGTCATATAGTTATATAAAAAATCAGAGATGATATCTGTAATAAAAATCCCTTTTATGTGGAAATTAATAGAACAGTAGAAAGGCTTGAACCATATTTTTCTCTAAACAAAATATTAATGGTTATTTTAAACTGTACGAATTATTTATTAACTTAAAAACATACCATGTGAATATGAATATACTTTATTTCAGTACAAATACAAAGAAGGCTATCGCAAGCAGCTTGGCCACCACATAGGAGCCCGCAACATAGAGGATGACCCAAAGATGATGTGGTCGATGCACGTTGCCAAGATCCAGAGTGACAGAGAGTACAAGAAAGCCTTTGAGAAGTCCAAGACACACTTCAGTAGCCCAGTGGACATGCTGGGAATCGTGTTGGCCAAGAAATGTCAAGGGTTGGTCAGCGATATTGATTACCGCCACTATCTGCATCAGTGGATCTGCCTGCCGGACCAGAATGATGTTATCCATGCTAAGAAGGCCTATGATCTACAGAGTGATGTGAGTAAATTGTTAAATTTATAGTACGTAATCAAATATACTGGGTCTTGTACAATATCATTTTTAAAATATATATAATATGCCTTAGTTGCTTGTATCAGTCGTACTGATAGAGGTTAAATGTTTAATATTCTATCATCAAATTTATGTTTCATCCTATTTTCTCAGTCCTTAGCTTGAGTTATAATTTGTGTCTAACTCTGGTATTTATGGAGTTTTTCAATAACTCTATTGCTTTTGTTACTTAATAATTATTTTACTAACTCTTCAAAAATAACCATATGTTTTAAAAAACGTATTCTGCTACTGTGTATAAATATATACAATTGTTTGTATAGACTTGGATATCCTGATTTATAATTATTTTAATATTTTATCACATTTGCACACATATAATGAACTTCCAAATCTTTTCAGGCTGTTTACAAATCAGACCTGGAATGGCTGAGAGGTATCGGATGGGTTCCTATTGGTTCCATGGATGTTGAGAAAGCTAAGAAAGCTGGAGAAATCCTGAGTGAAAGGAAGTATCGTCAACCAGCAGACCAAATCAAATTTACTAGTGTAACAGATTCCTTGGCCATGGTCTTAGCCAAGCAAAATGCTGAGATAATGAACAAGGTGAGATTTGTGTTGTTTTGTTTTTTCTCAAAATCGCTAGTGTGCTCACTAGCTAATAGAACTTGTTCATGAGGTGAAAAATACAAAGTAAGATTAAACACTTTTCTTGTAGACATAGAGAAAATTAACGTTTAAATTCAGCCTTTGCACAGAAAAGCTCTTATCTCAGGGCTCTGTCTGAACTAAACACTTAGGAAAAATGTCCAGAAAAAAATTCACCAGAAGCACATATTTTGCAGGAATAATACTAAAAATTTTGGTGAATTTCCCTCTTCTCCCATCCCAGCTGAAATCCTACTTTTAAATATTTGTTTGCTATGGCTTTTCTATTTTGTTACTGCTACTTCACTATACAAAGCTCATGTCTGACAGAACAGGCTAAAGTTTTTTGCGGTTCTTAGACGATACTGTGAAATCTGCAGAAATGATGTTCCAGAAAGGCGTTAGTTAGGGTACGTCCAGCGGTGGCGGTGCCATGACCATGCTATAAGATAGGAAGTAGTGGAATATTGAGGCTTTTACTGCAGCTGCTATAGTAACGTATTGTTGACTGAAAGTTGTACTCTATGATGAAGAAGTTATGAGGAAATAGCTTAAGTTCTCTGGAAGTGAGGCTTCTGCAATTTATCTCAGACCTGGAGGATGAAAGTCACAAAGTGCCTGCTCCTCTTTAATAAGAAACATCAATCAAACAACTCATACTGATACGGCAGAATAAGGAATATAGTTTTCCTCCTACAGCAGTCCTAAATCAATCAATTGCTGTGCCAGCTTAGCCTGAGGAATAATGAGGAAGGCAAAGTTTCCTTCCTAAGCTGTTCAATGAGAAGCTTTGCTATGTCAGGGTGTTTAAAGCTTGCTTGAACTACCACTTGCAGTTTGTAAAATACTTTCTTTGGACAAATGTATTGGTTTGCTTATATGTATCTTGCTCTGCTTCAAGATTACTTTTATATCATGGATATATTTTTGTCAACTACTGCTTTCAAATTTGCAGTCTTTGAATCATCACATATATAAAGAAACTTTTTTAAGGAATGTGTTTTCCTCTCTCCTAGCGTTTATACACAGAAGCCTGGGATGCAGACAAAAAGACAATCCACGTCATGCCTGACACACCGACAATTTTGTTAGCGAAGGCCAATGCAGCTAATGTTAGCCATGTAAGAATGTTTAAATATATACTAAATAATGGAAATTCAGAAGTTAAGTAAGCATTTCTTTAACCATAAAGATCTTCTAAAATATACAATCATGAAAATTTGAAGAAATAATTATGAAAGATCAAAATTCCATCTTTCAGAATATTGAGAAGCCATCTTCTGTCTTTTTTTGTGTAGAAACTTTATGTACAGGCCTGGGAAGAGGCCAAAAAGAAGGGTTATGACATGAGAGCTGATGCAATTCCAATCCGAAGTGCAAAGGCATCAAGAGACATTGCGAGTGATGTATGTTCTTCCTTTACATTTATTTTCAGTGAGCTTGAGAAACAAGAATGAAGTAATAAGCTATGTAGAACATAAAACCCATGGTATTTCATATTCACCTTGACAGCCTGCTGAAATGAATTCACTGCAGAGAGAAAATGGGCAACAGTTTCCAAAAGGAACATTGAATTATAAATCCTGACATTAAGTATACATTAGAAAATAAAATGAAAACAAACAAAAACTGTGGAGAAAGAATGTGTTAGACATTTCTAAACTCTTAATGAGTATATTTCATAACATAAAAAATATATTCGTGATCAGTAGGAATATGAAATTATGGGAAAATCATCCCACATTCACTACCTCTTTTAATACTTTGTTTTGCATTTCTAGTACAAGTACAAGGAAACACACGAGAAGGAGAAAGGCCACTACATTGGGTGCCGGACTGCCCAGGAGGATCCCAAACTGTCGTGGGCTGCGCGTGCCATGATGCTGCAGAACGACCGCATTTACAGGAAGGCGTACCATGATTCCAAGGCCCAGGTCCACATACCGGTCGACGCGATGTCCGTGCAGGCAGCCAAGGAGTGCCAGACGCTAGTCAGCGATATTGACTACCGCCAGTACCTCCACCAGTGGACGTGTCTGCCCGACCAGAATGACGTGATCCATGCAAGGAAGGCCTACGACCTACAGAGTGATGTGAGTGAGAATACTGTAGAAAAGCTTGATGGCAGGCTCTGTTTGTTAGTGACTGCGCAAGTATCTTTTCAAATGCAGGTTCATGAGCCTGCAGTCGGTCCTAGTATGTTCATTTTAGTTCATCCGGATGATCCTTTCCAAATCAGTAGAGTTTTCCACTTGAGGGCCAGAAGTACTCCAGGCAGTTCACATGGAGGGAAGCCCTGGTTTTTTGGTGCGATGTAGAATGTTTGTTTGCATTTTGCTTGCAGATTGCTTGCAGATTATGCCGCTGATTTGCGCGTAGCAAGTATCTTTAAAGGTATCTTTGTTGCTGTGCAAAATAGGGGTTTAGCTGTGTGTGGGAAGGGCTGGGCACACCACAGTCTCATTCACTGCTTGTTGTGTAACTGTACGAGAAGGAGCTCGGGGAAAGCCTTGTACAAACCCTCTCTGCACGGAGAGTTGTCTCTGCAACGTCACTAACCCTTGGTTTATTTGTAGAATGTGTACAAGTCAGACCTGGAGTGGTTGCGAGGCATCGGCTGGTTGACAGAAGGTTCCGTAGATGTGGTCAAAGCAAAGAAAGCCCAGGAGCTCCTGAATGAGAGGTTGTACCGCACGCGGCCAGATGAGATGAAATTCACCAGCATCACTGACACGCCAGATGTTGTCCAGGCCAAGATCAATGCTTTGCAGATGAGTGACGTAAGCTTACCTTTCCCTTACCTTTCATTTGTGTGATGACGTTTCTTTTCTTTGTGATGGGGAGTAGAATTTCTGCCATGGGAATGACTGACTGGAAACTAATTCAAGTCAGATGTAGCTAAGAATTCCTGTTGGTGTTTTTTTTCTCAGTGTTCAGACCATAGTGAAATGTTGTTGTGCTTCCTTTCTCCTTAGCGTCTGTATCGTGAAGCCTGGGATAAAGATAAGACTCAGATTTCCATGCCTTCTGATACCCCTGTGATGCTGCAGTCCAAAGTCAATGCTCTCAACATCAGCAACGTAAGACAATACAATGATATGCATGTGAAGTGTTACAAAATTAAGAGTGACAATTGTTCTTCCAGTGTTTGGCCTGTGTCTTACATTTTGCTGTAAATGCTGGTATACTAGCACCGTCTTTTGATGTGCTTGTAAACAGCTGCCCCCTTACATCTAGGGGCTATTTAGGCAGGGTGTGTTGTTGATGAACCACTGTTTACGGACCAGACAGTCCTTATGCAAGGAGGCCCGAGGTGGTGATCTGGAATCCATGCCTTTGTATCCTCTTTCAGTCTGTGTGAATGTGAAATTCATGGAACTGCTTCCACGGAACATGTCAGCACTGTCGTCTTTCGTCCAAACTGTGCAGATTCCTGAGAGAGTGACTCTGGGAGTTGCCTGCCTTGCTTGATAGGCTGTGTGTTCATGAACAAACTCCAAAGTTCAGTGTGCAGTTCCACATAGCTGCTCCTCCCTTTGACAAAAACTGGCAAATACTTTCCATGGAGTTGTTGTTGGAGTCCGTAGACTCATCAGCCCTGCCATGTTTTGCAGATTTTTGTTGTTTCACTCACTAGTTTTATGGGACTAACACACTGGGGATTCTGTAAAGCTGGAAACATTTCCCATTTTGCATTTTCAGCAGGACTTGTCTGGGGCTTTGCCTGGAAACTGTATTTACTCACAGCCTTTCTTGATGTTGATAGTATGTTAAGTATTTTTCAAAAACACCTGATGTGATTGAATTAGGTGTGAATATTTCTGGTGTTATTGAAACAGACATTTCACTTCCCCTGTTTTTGTCTTGCTCGTGCTTTGATTGCTGCTTTTTTCTAATTTCCTTGTAGTCTGACCTGCAACAGCATTCAGTTTCTGAATTTCCACGGTCATCAAAAATGAACTAAATATCACTTCATTTACCCACCTGTACTAACGATAAAGTTGCAGCTGAGCTGACCAAGCTTCTGTGGTCCAAGATGCCGCTAAAGCAGGAGCTCCTCTGTTCTTGGGCTTGACGTCCTGGACAGGTTGGGTGTCGCTAGGCACATGAAGGCAGTTTGGTTTCTGTTCAGTCTTGTCAATGGACTGAGCCTCTCTGCCTACACTCATTTTCTTGGTAGGACTAAAAAACGTTGGTAAAGAAAGAAGAAGTCTCTAGCAGCTGTCAGGAGGCTTCATAACTTAAGTAGCATCTTGATGGGTTTTGTCAGTAGAACATATGTTTTGTCACCAGTAGCTATGATCCTCTGATCAGGTGTGTGTGAGCAGAATGTCTGACTGTTGTAGGGTCATGCAGAATTCAGTGTTGGACATGGAGGTGTGCACTCTGTCAGCTGGACTCCCTGTCTGGGGCCTGTGTTGGGAGCTCGTGCATGTGGTCTGCAGTAGTCTGTTAGAAGGGACCTTGTGATGTGTTTTCAGGAATATTTCAGGTGCCTCTTTGTGTTTTAGATTTTGCACCTACTAAAAGACATGAGTTTCCTGTTAAGACACTTGCCAGGATCATTATTGTAATGCTGACAGTTACAGTGGGCCAACAGAGCACCCAAGCTGTTAATTCCAAGAGAGTAAATTTAAGAAAAGACATTAGTATCAGAGAATCCTGTAACATGTAACAATGGTGATTAATTTCCTTTGCAGAAACATTATCAGAAGGCCTGGGATGAGGCCAAGGCGAAAAGCTATGACATAAGAGCTGACGCTATTCCCATCAAACACGCCAAGGCTTCCAGAGACATTGCTAGTGAGGTACAGTCTTCTCTTAATGTGGCTGCTGCGTCTGTCTCTCCCTGTGTCCTGCTCAGCAGAACTGGGTGAAGTTCAGTTCAAAGGGTTGCAGCTGGGGAAGCTGAGAGGCTTTTTTGTTCATTAATCATGTTCAGGTGAGCAATGTGTGCCTACTTACGTTGTTTCTGCTTTTCTAGTACAAGTACAAAGAAACGCACGAGAAGCAGAAAGGCCACTACATTGGGTGCCGGACTGCCCAGGAGGATCCCAAACTGTCGTGGGCTGCGCGTGCCATGATGCTGCAGAACGACCGCATTTACAGGAAGGCGTACCATGATTCCAAGGCCCAGGTCCACATACCGGTCGACGCGATGTCCGTGCAGGCAGCCAAGGAGTGCCAGACGCTAGTCAGCGATATTGACTACCGCCAGTACCTCCACCAGTGGACGTGTCTGCCCGACCAGAATGACGTGATCCATGCAAGGAAGGCCTACGACCTACAGAGTGATGTGAGTGAGAATACTGTAGAAAAGCTTGATGGCAGGCTCTGTTTGTTAGTGACTGCGCAAGTATCTTTTCAAATGCAGGTTCATGAGCCTGCAGTCGGTCCTAGTATGTTCATTTTAGTTCATCCGGATGATCCTTTCCAAATCAGTAGAGTTTTCCACTTGAGGGCCAGAAGTACTCCAGGCAGTTCACATGGAGGGAAGCCCTGGTTTTTTGGTGCGATGTAGAATGTTTGTTTGCATTTTGCTTGCAGATTGCTTGCAGATTATGCCGCTGATTTGCGCGTAGCAAGTATCTTTAAAGGTATCTTTGTTGCTGTGCAAAATAGGGGTTTAGCTGTGTGTGGGAAGGGCTGGGCACACCACAGTCTCATTCACTGCTTGTTGTGTAACTGTACGAGAAGGAGCTCGGGGAAAGCCTTGTACAAACCCTCTCTGCACGGAGAGTTGTCTCTGCAACGTCACTAACCCTTGGTTTATTTGTAGAATGTGTACAAGTCAGACCTGGAGTGGTTGCGAGGCATCGGCTGGTTGACAGAAGGTTCCGTAGATGTGGTCAAAGCAAAGAAAGCCCAGGAGCTCCTGAATGAGAGGTTGTACCGCACACGGCCAGATGAGATGAAATTCACCAGCATCACTGACACGCCAGATGTTGTCCAGGCCAAGATCAATGCTTTGCAGATGAGTGATGTAAGCTTACCTTTCCCTTACCTTTCATTTGTGTGATGACGTTTCTTTTCTTTGTGATGGGGAGTAGAATTTCTGCCATGGGAATGACTGACTGGAAACTAATTCAAGTCAGATGTAGCTAAGAATTCCTGTTGGTGTTTTTTTTCTCAGTGTTCAGACCATAGTGAAATGTTGTTGTGCTTCCTTTCTCCTTAGCATCTGTATCGTGAAGCCTGGGATAAAGATAAGACTCAGATTTCCATGCCTTCTGATACCCCTGTGATGCTGCAGTCCAAAGTCAATGCTCTCAACATCAGCAACGTAAGATAATAAAATGATATGCATGTGAAGTGTTACAAAATTAAGAGTGTGACAATTGCTCTTCCTGAGTAGGTTTTAAGAAAAGACATTAGTATCAGAGAATCCTGTAGCATGTAACAATGGTGATTAATTTCCTTTGCAGAAACATTATCAGAAGGCCTGGGATGAGGCCAAGGCGAAAAGCTATGACATAAGAGCTGACGCCATTCCCATCAAACACGCCAAGGCTTCCAGAGACATTGCTAGTGAGGTACAGTCTTCTCTTAATGTGGCTGCTGCGTCTGTCTCTCCCTGTGTCCTGCTCAGCAGAACTGGGTGAAGTTCAGTTCAAAGGGTTGCAGCTGGGGAAGCTGAGAGGCTTTTTTGTTCATTAATCATGTTCAGGTGAGCAATGTGTGGCTACTTACGTTGTTTCTGCTTTTCTAGTACAAGTACAAAGAAACGCACGAGAAGCAGAAAGGCCACTACATTGGGTGCCGGACTGCCCAGGAGGATCCCAAACTGTCGTGGGCTGCGCGTGCCATGATGCTGCAGAACGACCGCATTTACAGGAAGGCGTACCATGATTCCAAGGCCCAGGTCCACATACCGGTCGACGCGATGTCCGTGCAGGCAGCCAAGGAGTGCCAGACGCTAGTCAGCGATATTGACTACCGCCAGTACCTCCACCAGTGGACGTGTCTGCCCGACCAGAATGACGTGATCCATGCAAGGAAGGCCTACGACCTACAGAGTGATGTGCGTATGAGTAGCAATGTGGTAGTTATTACTGTTGCTATTTAATATATTATAGCCTTATTTTGATGGTCTGATATTATCTAATATATAATATATATCTATCTAATATATATTATCTAATATCTAAAGATTTATCTTTAGACTCTTTTCTTCAGTTTTTCATGTTACTGCTATGATCTGCTCTTTTTATCCTTTAAAAGTATTGGTATTACCTCTAAATTTTATAAAAGCTTTTGTTGGAACTGCTATATTACATATGCCTTTGGACTGTTGTGATGTGGAGAGGATGAAGGATTTGTCTCTCTTACTTTGGTGGGACTTACGAAACAACATCTGTTTATTACTTTGGAATCAGGTGGCGTTTATTACTTATGTATAACTGAGCTGACTTGGAAAATTATTTAACTGAAAGAAAGCTCTGTAAGATAGCAGTTAAGATGTTTTAGTGGCTGATTTCAAAGCAGGAGTCATCAGTGCAGCTGATTTCCTGACTTGGCTTTGCTGCTTATCAGTCAGTATCAGTCACTCTTTCTCTGTTTCAATTACGAGCTTTTGAGGTGAGGTTCACATTCCTTGCTGAAGGATTTGCTTGATTAAAACTTCATAATGTTGCCTGATACCACTTCAGGAGTTATGCTAGTTTGCTCCAATCCCCATTGCCTTTTTTTTTTTTTGTCCTTTTTGTCAAATTTCCAGGTTGGCAGCTTGATTTTTTTGTTTGGACTTGTAAATTGTTGAAGTGACTAGAGGAATAAGTATTTTGGATGGGACAGGAAGACTCTTTTCAGATCTTAATACTCATCATCATTAACGGCAATTCTGTTCAGGTTCCCCTCTATTTAACTGCATAAGATTTAGAACGTATTGTGTAAGAAACGAACTACTTAAAACCTGGTTCCCAGATTGTATTTCACTTATGACACTGAACATCTCTTGTGTATAAAAAGGATTAATCTAGCTGTAGCTGATATGACTTTTTCTAAAACATAAACTGGTTTGTATAGTTTAAAATAATTGACAGGCGTTTTAAACACAATGTTTTCCTTTTCTGACCATGTCTGATACAGGCTGTCTATAAGTCAGACCTGGAGTGGCTCCGTGGAATTGGCTGGTTGCCGAATGAGTCTCCAGAAGTGAAGAGAGTGAAGCATGCCCAGGATCTCCTGAGTGATAATGTGTATCGTACGCCTATTGAAAGCCTGAAATACACCAGTATTGTTGACTCTCCAGACGTTATTCTGGCTAAAGCAAATGCCGAACAAGTCAGCATTGTACGTCACAATGTTCTTCAAGTTGTTTGGAGGCTATAAATGGTTAAAGACAAATCTCACTGCTAATATATAAAATTGATCAGTGGTGTTTTAAGTTAATGCTTTTCCAGCCATTTTACTTTTTAGAGATTATAATTCAGGAGAGATTTATGGGATTTTATGTTCTTGACAAGTGAAAATCCATAATTACAATATCACAAAATGAACTATTTTAACAGCCGAAATACAAAGAAGCCTGGGAAAAGGACAAGACTATGATCAATGTTATGCCAGACACACCAGAAATCAACCTAGCCAAGACTAATGCTGCTAATTATAGCCAGGTATGCTTATCATTCTATTTTCTATATTTCTATAAAATAGTATGTCCATCCTGTGAATTTTATCATTCTAAGATGTTACTAACAAAGTTGAAGATTAAGTCACATGAATCTCATTGAAGTTTGTCCTCGTACAGGGCATGCAACGTTCCCTTCTCTCTGCTGAGTATTCTTAAAATATTCAGACATTTTAAAATAAATGCTTACATACAGTTGTTTAAAAATTATTAATATTGTGCCCCACTGAGGTAATATTTTGTTGAAATGGATGAGAATCCAAGGCATGTAAATATTTTCTACACTTTTACAAATACCTTTCTATGCACTAGAGGTTGCAAAACTGGTGTTGCAGGTACTGTACCTGTTTGCAAGGCAGTAAGATTTGCAGCAGTATTTATGGCTAGGAGCAGGAGTAACGCACAAACATTTCTCACGGTATTTCAGCAAACGAATGGCAGTAAACTATGTGGTTCTTTAATGGCAAATGCCAGAGTATTTAACATATGTGTGACTTCTTTTATCTTTTCAGAAACTGTATAAAGAAGCTTGGGATGAGGTGAAGACGAGTTATGATTTGAGAGCAGATGCAATCCCAATCAAGGCAGCCAAAGCTTCTAGGGAAATTGCTAGTGACGTAAGTGCCAAAAGAGGCATTGAGCTCTTCACATGGTTTAAGAGCTATTTCATGGTAACTGTTAGTAATGGTGATCTTTGCTCTTTACCCAGTATAAATACAAACTGGAACATGAGAAGCAGAAAGGACATTATGTTGGAGTTCCAAATGCAAAAGAAGATACGAAAATGCAGTTTGCCCTCGGCATAGGCAAAGTTCAGAGCGAACTAGAATACAAGAAACACTTTGCCAAGTGGAAGACACAGTGCCACCTACCAGTAGACATGGTGTCTATCGTGTCAGCTAAACATGGTCAGTCTTTGGTCAGTGATGTTGATTACCGTCAATACTTGCATCAGTGGATCTGTCTTCCAGATCAGAATGACGTCATACACGCTAGGAAAGCCTACGATCTTCAGAGTGATGTAAGTTAACATGAAAACTTAGCTTAACTTATTACTGTATTGTCTCTTAGTCTGTTTCAGCTCTAAGTAGTGGGAATCTCTGCTGAATTCAGTGAATTGGCTTTACTGTTTATTGGGAATGTATATGTATATGCCATTGTTACATGTTGCCAAGTTTGAAGTGTGATAAATTCAGATATAGTCCCCATGTTGGAATTAACTGCTCTCCTTTTAACCAGCCTTTATGAATCTTGCTGGATTGTACAGGAAACTATAGCTAACAACATGGACCCTATTTGTTTCCCCAGGCTATTTACAAATCTGATTTAGAATGGCTACGGGGAATTGGATGGTTGCCAAATGATTCAGTTGGAATCAACCATGTCAAATATGCCGGAGATCTCTTGAGTGAGGTAACAAAATGTTTTCCCATGCTAAAATTTTCTTAAGGGTATTTGTAATTCAAAGTATTTTTAATGGTTGAATACATCAATATTTTTTAAAATAAAAAATACAACTGGAGTATTTCAACAGCATTCATTGTCTATGGAGAGATTTTCTTCCCATGTAAACTTTCTTGTCTTGTCTATGTATTCAGAATTGTTGTGTTAGCAATGAAATATCCCAGTCTAATCTGACTGTTCATCTTTTTTCTTGTACAGAGAAAGTACCGTACAAAAGCCGAAACTCTTCCATTTACTCCAGTGGCGGACAGAGTTGATTATATCACAGCAAAGAATAGCAGTGAAATTCTTAGTGATGTAAGTTTGCTAGCATGTTTCCGGGGTGTTAACTTGGTCTGTATTGTTACATGGTAGGATTTTATCTTTAAAAAAAAATGCAAAAGAATTCCTGGTCAGTCTCTGGGAATTCTGAGAATGTATGACATAAATATGAACAGGACTTCAAAAGCTCATCTCCATCATTTATGAGGGAAGAAGTTCCTCAAGCAGAATAACATCTTTCCTAGATAAATGATAAGTCAGTGGTAGTTCTGCAACCAGGCCCTTCTTTCAGTCTTGGCTGATCTCATTGGTGATCATTGACAATATGAACACAAATAGCCACTTGCACTCTGTCAACCATAATGTTTAATCCTTCTCACTTACGCCAATATGAGTTTGCACTTTTTAGTTAACTACCATGTAACAATAAACATGAGCAAAACTGGTGTGTGGTCAGTTTGCCGTTCTTTATACGTCTTTGAGGCTCGTCTGTGAGGAGCTGGTCTGTGAGCTTGAAATGACATGACCTCCTCTCACTTCATGAGTTTGTTTCTTTTTTTCTATATGCTTCTGTTAGAAACCAGGCCAAGCTGAGCACTTACATGAACCCAAACAGTGGTGCAAGGTTGGCAGTAACAATGGTACAGTCGAATGGCATACTGCCATGCAGCCACATACACACGTTTGGGCATGTCCTGTGCTCGGGAACATGGCTCTGTAGGTATCTGTGTTTGGGAGATGCTCAAATGATGCATTCACACAGAGATCATGCTGAGTAAAGAGAATTGCTCTTAAAAAGCTTAAAATCTATTGCCCTGGTTTGGACACTTCTTGCTTGGCTGTTGGCTGTACATCCCTGTAGACCAAAGAGGTAGCATAACTTTGACCTCTGAAGATTCTCCCCTGTCCATCCAGCTGCCTTGGAAGAAATTTTCAAAATGTTCTCTGAAAAATTTTGTAATTTCTTGTCTTGTATAATTTCCTTTTTTAAAAAATACCCATTTGGATGTATATTTAATGTGTCGTGCTTGAATGCTTTGCAAATTCAGGGGTTTATACATTATTTCATGCATAAAATACGGGTCTTGCTATTATGTTTTCACAGTTTTGTGATGGTGCTGCAAGGCAGTAATTTCTTTCTCTGTTCTAGATTAAATACCACAAAGCATGGAATGAGGTCAAGTCAAATTATACTCTCACAGATACCCCACAGCTAGATATGGCCCGAGAGGCAGCCAGAATTCTTAATCAGGTACGTGATCTCTCCTTGGCAGTTTCTGCTCACATTAATAACTCTTTTGAGGAATTTAGAAAAATTGCGATATTAAGAATGTCTTAAAGGAAAGATTCTTTATCCTTATACTTTAATATAGGTTACGTATATATGGTAATAACTATCATTATAGTAGTGTTGAATTCCTCCTCACTTTCATTTTCCACAGAATTTATACAAGGAAGGCTGGGAGAAAGAAAAAGCCACTGGTTACCTCTTGCCTCCTGACACTGTGCAGATCTGTCATGCCAAACACTCAAGTGATGTCCAAAGTGAGGTAATAATTTTTCTCATTAGGAAAGCAAGGGCTTGGAAGTCTGGAAATGTTAAAGGCCTTGGAAATTCAACAACAGGCGTAGAAAGCTTTCCATTAGGCGCAACGTCCAGGAGACTTTTCATGGCCCATGAAGTCCGCTGTCCTCCAAACATTCAGCCATCTTTGTTATTATGGGTTTTACAGATATCAGTCTGAAAGGTCAGATTATCCTTCCACCTTCACTTTCTCCAGAAACAGCCCTTTCAAAATCAACTGAGGTGGACTTCCATATTTTATAAACGTTAAATAATTGAAGTGATATTATGATTATAATAAATAGCTCTGATTTCACTTTTGAGCATATTACAGAGGCTTCCTCCTTGAAAAACTGTGAGATGGTATGCACATTACATTTTAAACTTTTTCATAATGGCTGTTGAAATTATTACATGTCTCTTAGTTTGAATATACATTTTATCAAAACAGTGTGATGTAGATACCTTAAATAAGCATCCACTCTTCAGACAGTCTCAAATAATTTGTTACAACGATTTGTTAAAAAATTGAGGCGAAATGCTTATTAGCAAACATTTTCTGACGAGGCTTTCCTTTTATATTGAAAAAACCGTTTACTGAAAATTTTTTTTGTTGTTTAGAAAATTATATATTTTGAAGTAGGAGGACTATGCAAAGTAACATTACTGTTTGTGTCATATTTTTATCTGGTCATGTCCTGAAAGCCTAAGAGTGCGGTTGACAACTCCCTGTTTCATCTCTTCTTTGTGTTGATGAAACCATAGCTGTTCACAGGTTAAGAACAGAGCAGATGATAGAATCAGTGTTGATTTTATATGTATTTCACCCCTCTTCCATCAGCTTAAATACAAAGCCGACTACGTCAAACAAAGAGGTCACTATGTTGGAGTTGCCAGTATGAGAGATGATCCCAAACTGGTGTGGTTTGAGCACGCAGGCGAGATCCAGAATGACAGATTGTACAAATCAGACTATCACAAAACAAAGTCCAAAATTCACATCCCTCCGGATATGGTGTCTGTTGTAGCAGCAAAGGAATGTCAGATCTTGGTCAGCGATATTGACTACCGCCAATACCTGCATGAATGGACGTGCCACCCTGACCAGAATGACTGCATTCAGGCAAGGAAGGCCTATGATCTGCAAAGTGATGTAAGTGATGTTACCTACATACTATGTCATTTCCACTTAGTTTGGTCTAAGTATATTGTCCATATTAGGTAAGACTGAAAAATGTCACCCTGAATTAAATAATTTCTTTCCTTTTTTATTATCTTTTATGTTTTAGAATATTTATAAATCTGATTTGGAATGGCTTCGTGGCTGTGGTTGGATTCCTCTGGATTCGGTGGAGCATAAGAAAGTTAAGAATGCACAAGAACTGGTAAATAAGGTAAGAGAAAATATTTGAGCAGTTATGCAATTAGCTCTTCTCTGTCATGCACAGTGTTTAAGAAAATATTTCATCTCTTTGCAGAGAGCATATACAAAAGAAGCCCTTGATAACTTTTCCAATTATACCAGTGTGGTTGACACTCCCGACATTGTTTTGGCAAAGATGAACTCTGTCAATCAGAGTGATGTATGTACTTTTTTTTAAAATGCAAACTGTTATATTGCTAGAATTAGTAGATGACATAATTGCTTTTGCTAAACTATACTGTGTTTAGCTTTACGCATGTGTGCGTGTGCGCATAGGCATGTTTCATTAATAGTAGACTTTTACCGGGGTAAATAAGTTTAGTAAGAAGTGATATAAATGAACAACACAATATTGCTATCCAAAATAATTTACATTTTTCTGTAGAAGATAGCATGTCCCTTGCTTTGAGTTTACAGAGATTTTGCTTATAGTAGTTTAAAATTGAGTGCTGTCCTTGGTGAACAGCCGTTAGTTGTATAGTCCTAGTGGAGTTCCTGGTGTTGCTGCTAACCTGTATTTGCTGATCGGTACGTTTAATTTCACTAGAATACGGTGTGGATTGTGTAGTGTGACATGCTGATGACATTTGCCTGCGGATTATACTGGTTGGAATGTACTACACAACATCGCTGAAGATATGATAGCATAACCAAAAATTAATGTTTACTTCTAATGGGTGGACTAGCTGGGATAATTTATTTCTCCTGTGGAATTAATGTTGTGTTTGTTTTCTTTTGTAGCTAAAATACAAAGAAACATTTAACCTTGAGAAAGGCCAGTATATTGGGTCTGATGATACTCCTGCGCTGAACCATGCCAGAGACATGTCCTTACTATACAGCGATGTAAGATTCGATAAATATCTAACTAAGCTTTAATTTGTTTCTTTTGAAAGCAACAGAATGTGGAGTGGACTTCAGAAAACTGTTCTATATCAGTTTCTGTCATTAGTCTACTGGTGGCACTGGGAAAGTTATTTAATCTCTGTTTTTCAGTTTTTCCCAGTTCGAATCATTGGCATAAGGATAATTTCTTTTCTTATTGAACTGATCTTAAAGCACTGCTGCGGGGTGTCTGGAAGTAGTAATACCATAGTAGTAGCAGTAGATTTTGTATGACAAAACCACTTTATAATTCCATCCAATAATATCTTCTTAGACTTCTGATGAAATTTACATTTATTTTGTATGAGAGGAAAATTGTAGACGATTTACATGATTAAGCAGTTACTTTTGAAGAGCCTCACTAATTTTAATGGGATATGTATTTTTTGAAAATGTGAGTGACTACTCATTCAAATGAATAGGTGCTTCAGAATTTAGTCTGAAGGTAAATATATTTAATTTTTAACAAAATATGACGTATTAGAAAAGTGCCACTGACACAGTTAATGCTCTTATAAATAACAATAGTATTACTTGGAGATTTTTCACAATTTTGCACATGTATCTATAAAACTATCAATGTCAATTCTATACTGCACTTTTAAACAAGAGTTCACATCTACATTTTGGATATTTTTATTACTCTTCTGGATGAGAAATGTTGAATTCCAAAATTAGTAAAGAAAGCAGAGATCACCGCAAATTTGTGCTCGGGTACGTTCCTGAATTGGAACATTTATTCTGTTTGCCTTATGCTGAATGAGTGTTCAAAATGAACATTCTTTGTTTTCTTTACTGGGACAATTCACGGCATAAGGAACTGCTTTATAAAAGTAGTCATATTCCATATGCGTATAAATGGCAGAGTCAGGTTTCTTGAAAAGTGTAATGTATTTTTTACTGAAACCTGTATGTCTTTTTTTTTCCTCTAGAAACTTTATAAAAATGCTTGGGAAATTAGCAAGCCCATTGGATACAATTTGGATGAGAAATATATTCCACTTGTTGGAGCAAAGCATGCAAACTACATAAATAGTGAGGTTAGTATGAATTTTCCATTCTTTCTCTTTTTTTTCCCCCGTATGTTGTTAGAATGAAGTTTAAAATTTCCACGTGGCTATTTTGCAGCTTAAATATAAGGAAATATATGAGAAGTTGAAAGGCCATTACCTGGCTGGAAAAGAGATTGGCGATTTCCCCAGTGTCGTTCATTCACTGGCATTCCAGAAAATAAGGAGCGCGGTAAGAGAAGAATTAGTCTTGCTGTAGTATTTTCCATTTTCTTTATTTTAGTGTCACATATTTAAACATAAATAATGCAATGCTTAGTAATATCAGTAAAACTATTTTCAATGTGTTTATATTTCCTGAATGGTTATTTTGTATGTAGGTTGAATAATTGAACTTGAAATTATTTAGGAGATTAGAAAGGGATTTGTTTAGCTATTAGACACATTAGAATAGGGAAAAAGAACTTTTTTCTGTTTCAGTTTAAGAACCTGAGCAGTAAGAAATACTACAGGACTTGGGATTCTTTTGCTTTACAAAAAAAAAGTGTTAATTTTGAGTTGAAATAGGAATTGAAGAATTTGAAAAGTAAAGGCACATTCGGTGTGTTGTTATTGTCACCACTGCACATATAGCATGTCATGCAGGGCATAGAGTTAGTATAATCCCACATATCGGAATAAATACCGATTAATACAAAAGTTGAGATTTCATCCTGTTGAGTCCCATGGGATTTTAGCCACTAAATCTAGAAAGCAGACCTCAGATTATGCTGTAACCCTATTAGAGTAAAAAATATGCAAAAAACCACCATTCTCTCTTCTCACCTTTTCCCCAACCTTTCTCTTTTAGTTGGCATACAGAAAGAATTATGAAGACACCAAAGCAAATGTCCATATTCCAAGTGACATGATGAATCATGTACTAGCCAAGAAGTGCCAGTATATCCTCAGTGATCTTGAATACCGAACTTACTTCCATCAGTGGAGTTGTTCACCTGAAGAAAATGATGTTATTCAAGCCAGAAGAGCCCAGGAAATTTTGAGTGATGTATGTGTTTCATTTATTTGTTTGACATTTTAGTAATATTTTTCTATGGTATTTAAATATAAAATACTTTCAAATATCTTCCACAGTATTTATATCTGAAATTAATAACCATGGTCTTCGATTGCTCAGTAGCATAGTACCAAAAATTACATTTTTACAGTTTTCTTTGGGACATTTTAATGGTCTGGTTATTTATTATTCACTCGTAAATTGGAAAAAAATTAAGTTAACATTTATGAAACCTTCCCAAGGGTCACTGCTATCAACACAAAATCTATTTTTGACTGGGTGAGACTGTATAGAAAGCAGAGACGAGACGTGGATGTGCCATGGTACAATCAGAATGTTACTGCACTGCAGTGATCCTCATGTATTGTAATTGGGAATGTTGTAATTTGCACAGGGGCCAGGAGAGCTTCCACAATCCTCCTGGATCCAGTGGGTCTGGAAAAGACTTCTCTTCCTTCATTTGGGGTTCTGTCAGCCCCCAGAGTCTGAGCTGAGTGAATGGCACACTGAACCACGATGCTTTTTCATATTACATAGTCAACAATATCTCAACTTGGGCCGACCAACCTTCCTAATAAAATCTGATGATGTGTTAATTGCCTGCCCTATTACTATGCTGTATTATTTGGTTTAGTTTCCCTTGCAAATCCTGTGGGTAAAAATCATTCTGTCAAACCGTGAGATGGGCTAGTCTTCGAAACTTCCAAATAAATGGGAATTACTGAATGAGCCTGGTTCAGATTCGGTGGGAACTTCTGCATTGAGTTTGCACAAGTGGAAGATACTGAATATAGAGAAGAAACAAATACTACTTTCTTCAAGCAGAAGGCAAATTTCTTTCTAACTTAATAGTCTGTGTTCTTCCATACAGGTGGTGTATAAAGATGACTTAAATTGGCTGAAGGGAATTGGCTGTTATGTCTGGGATACTCCACAAATCCTGCATGCTAAAAAATCGTATGACCTCCAGAGCCAAGTAAGCGTGCTTTCCTCAAATAAGGAAGTATTTATAAGATTTTTTTTTTTCTTCCATTTATGATTCACTGGAACTCACACCTGTCCTAATTCCTATTGCACCAGAAATATTTTGTTCAAACTGTTATAAGACACTTTCAGTTCCGTTTGTGGAGACATGATCACTTTTGTTACTGAAGGAGCAGAAAGCTTAGGAAGGACAGCGAGGTTGTGGGTGTTGACAGTGATAACACTTTGTTTTTCCGTGTGACACCTACGCACAAGATACTTCAGTGAGACATTTATGTTGGGAAAATAGTGTCTCTTGTGTTGTGCAACTTTCATTATTCCTTAGTTCATGCTGGCTATATATTAAGTATTTATTTTCTGTGGCCTGTCACTTTTAAAGTAGGTTTTAACTGGGCTGTAATCTTGGGCTTCAGTTGTGTAGAACTGATTTTAAAGGAAGCTGGCAGGGAGTTCCTGGTCATTTTCAGCATTAATGTTTGTTTTGTTTTGTTTTGTTTCCTTAGATAAAATATACAGCTGCAGGAAAAGAGAATTTTCAGAACTTTGGTGTTGTTACTGACACACCTCTCTACGTGACTGCTTTGCAGAGCGGTATAAATGCTAGTGATGTGAGTCTCCCCACCTTCTCTACTCAGGCTTTTCCCCCGGCTGCTTCTGAGAATTGAAACACGTTAACTAAATCTGTCTTTCATCTTACAGGTGAAATACAAGGAGGATTACCACAAAACTAAGGACCAGTATACAACTGTGACTGAAACAGTCGATTCTGAAAGAGTTCAAAATTTGAAACATCTCTTTAGCAATGTAAGTGTTTCTACACATTTTTTTTTCTCTTAAGGGGCTACTATGTGCGATTTTTCTTTTATTTTGTTTGTTCACTCCGAAGATAAACGTCCAAACATGGAGCTTATCAAAAGCAGTGTTAGTCCTCCGCATTGCTTGAGTATGGGAAAGATGCTGTATTTCAGGCAGAGGACATGTTCTCTGACTGTAGGTCCAGTCGTGTCAAAACACACGCACTAATAAATAGATTCCCTGAAGAAAATTCCACCTGAACAAAATTAAGACCTTAATTAAAATTAAGAGATGGGACATGAATAGTTAGAACGCATTTTTGTCGCCCTTTATGTGCACTCTCAAGATTAAATTAGCGTACAGCCTCTTGATATTTAGTTAGGGCATGTAAATAAAAACAGAAGGGCTTTTGATTTCTACTGGTCGTCGGTTATTACCCAGGAGAAGAATTTTTCCACTCACAGAAGCTTTCTGTCTCCCCACAGAATGTCTACAAGGAAGCCTGGGAAAAAGTGAAAGCTACTGGCTATATATTGCCCTCCGATGCTGTATCCCTAGCACGTGCGAAAGAACTGAAGCATAACGCTAGTATTGTAAGTGAATAAAATATTCCTTCTTTTAATCAGATCATCAATTCTAGCAATGAAATCCTTCATGCCTTGCACACACTACAGGTGTAAAAAAGTTTTTTTTTAAATTATCTTCTATTTTTAATTTAGATATGATAAGTATCTGTAGATAATCACTTTTCTGTGATGATCATTTGGATAACAGTTAGATAGTTTTTTGCTGCTTCTTTTCATGGAAAAAGTTTCTTGAAAATGTCTGGTCAGGTGGGTTTTTTTAGTCTAAATTGCATAAGCATCCAGGCCAGAAGAACACCAAATGTCTTTAAATGGTGCTTTACTGAGTATAGAAGAATGTAATCTTATGCTTCAGTGAACTGAGGCTTATGAGAGAGCGCTCTCTGCATGGATATCTTTAAATGAAAGAACTGGAACAATAAATAAAGTGTTTATTCTACGTCTGTTTGTTTTTAAAGTCTTCTCGTCAGCTGTCATTATTTTTACATGATAGTTACAATGTGCTTTCTTTGTTACTTAGAATAAAATAGAAAACAAAGATCCTGCTTCAAAGACTTTCTCTGGTTGTTGAACTCGACTAAGTGTTTTGCTTACTGATGAATTTTGTTCCAAAAATACAGTGGACTCGTTGGAGTCAGTTTTTGTTGCCTTTCTTTGCATCTGCTTAGGTGAAATACCGAGAAGAATACGACAAGTTTAAAGCACTCTACACGCTACCCAGAGGTGTTGAGGATGATCCCAATACAGCAAGGTGCCTTAGAGTTGGAAAGCTTAATATTGATGTAAGTGTTGTTTTCTGATGTGTGTTTTCCTGATAAAATCATGCTTATCTCAGAAGAGGCTACTCAAAGAATCCACATGCCTTCATTCAGATACCACATTTCACGTGCACTGGCTAAATTCTCTAATACACCTACAAGTGCCTTTTCAGGCTTGTGACTCAACTGTTAAATTGCCTGCATGGCTAAACCTTTAGTGAATATGTTTATGTATAAAATGGAGCACTATGTAATCTGCCTCCTTTTACCGTGTGAGTACAATGCAAATTTGACAAATCATATTTTATCACCCTTGATAAGGTTCTACAAATTATTTTTTGAGCAAGCAAGATGTAAATTTTAGTCATAGCCAAAGTGATTGCTCTCCCACTAACATTCCGTGAAAATACCAACAATTTTGCGTCAAATTTATCAGGAGTTAATGCTTCAGATTATTTGTGAGCATTATTAATGTGCTGTTTTAACTCTGCAGCGTCTGTACAAGGAAGTCTATGAAAAGAATAAAGCCAAAGTCCACATTATTCCAGACATGGTAGACATAATTTCTGCTAAGGATGCGCAGAAGAAAGTCAGTGAAATTGATTACCGCACCCATCTCCATGAATGGATCTGTCTACCAGATCTTCAAATCAATGCCCATGTTCGAAAAGTAACCGACCAACTCAGTGATGTAAGTTCACAAATCATGTGTTCATGGCTCACTTTTTACAAAGATTCTTGTGCTTATGCTCTGTTAGAGGAAACGATTTAGGAAAAACTTTGGAGCACTCTGAAGTTGCCACTTGAATCCGTTGTGTTATGCATTGCTAAACAGCAGCCGTATCATGTTTTCCTAGCACTTGGCAATAAGTGCGTAGTTGAGCTGTGGCTTAGTGTGCATAATTTCAGTGTTACCAGTGTAGGCATTGGGTCATAACATTACAGTTCTACCAGTTCGGGCAACTCTGCCTGTAAATTGTCCTTTACTATTTGCTTGCATAAGGTGTGGAAACTTTGGAAGTTTGAGAAAATCCTGATGGTGCAAAGCTGCTATGCATTTGCCTTGCATAGGTCATCCCAGGAGTAGGCCAGCGGTCTCTCAGTAAATCATTGCGCAGTAGGATATGCAAGTAGTTTTTTTAAAAATCATTGGGTTTTTTTAATTTATTGGCTGGATTGAAGCAAGGAAGAAAAAGTATTTAAATTCCAAAAGGAATTGTTACGATTTTTTCAAACAAAAAAAAAAAAAGTCAAAATGCTGGAAACCTTACTTGCCATCATTCGACAGTTGTGTTTCAGACTGATTTAGTAATAAGGGGTTAGATCTTAGTGGAAATCTTACAGATTGCTTCTTTTCTCTGGTACCTTAGGTGGTGTACAAGGATGATCTTAACTGGCTGAAAGGCATTGGCTGCTTTGTTTGGGACACTCCTGAAATTCTCCATGCCAAACATGCCTGTGATCTTCGCAGTGATGTGAGTGGATACTGCTGTCCCTTCTTAGTTTTTTCACTCCATTGTCTTAAAAGGATGGCATAGCTTTATTCTGCTCCAGATGTAATCTGGAAAATGTTATATGTCCTTCTCTACTGAAGTATTCATTAAAAAACCACATATGCTTATTTAAACTTTGCTGCTCTAGAAGTAGATATAATTTCAATAGACTTTCTGTTTAAATGCTGGTTTACTAATGGAATAGTTCAGTAATAAAATAAATAGTAAATACAGTAAATATAATAATATAATAAATTCAATTGACAATGACTAGCCTTACTAATTAGAGCTGTTTAATTTCCCTCTGCAGATTAAGTACAAATCTAAGGCAGAAAAAATGAAGAATGACTACACTATGGTCATAGACACTCCTGTCTATGTCCAAAATGTCCTCAGTGGCTTGAATTTAAGTGAAGTAAGTGTTTGTATCACTTTTCGCCTCCAGTATCGCATATGCCATCACCTCACAAGTTCTAGAAATGTGACTTTAATACCTTTTTAATAATTTCCTTTTAATCGTTTAATCATTGCTGGTTATCTACAACTCGTTGCCTATGTCTTTATTAAGATATGAGAACACAGTCACTAAAATCATTAATTGCCTGACTCCAAAAAACTTTCATACATTTTTTTGAAGAGAAATTCCCTTATGTATGCAAACAATACATACTGTGAGAGAACATCACAATTATGACTCTCCTCTAATTACTTTTTCTTTTCTTCAGGCTGTCTATCGTGGTGAATATAAGCACAATGTTAAAGGCAAAATGATTTCGACTGATAAAACAGTAGATTTGGAGCGGGCATATCATGCAAACAAAATACAGAGTGAAGTAAGTATAAAACTTTTGGGTCCACGGGGTTTCTGATTTTCTAAAAGCAAATTCTTATAAAGTTAATGTTTGTCTTTAGCTTTTCAGATAAAAAAGCTAGATTTCACTGCTCTGAAATGACAGTGGGAAAATGTCCTCCTTTAAGCTACAAGTATGCGTTCTAGTGCAGATGTGGGGGAAATCTTTTGCCAATTGCGATTAAGAGATTTCCTATGCAGCTAATGAATGCTCGCAAATATTACACACAGTTGTCACAAACTCTCGATTTCTCTCTTCTCTTGCAGAATTTGTATCGCTGGGCTGGTGTGAATGCTCTACCCACTGGCTACAGCCTTCCCACAGATACCCCCAGCTTTCAGCATGCTAAACAAGTCCAGTACATCGGCAGTGACGTAAGTAACGTACTACGTCCTTGTACAGCACGAGTTACAAGGGAATATTTGATGCCCATCCTGTATGAGCACACAACTGTGTGAGAGAGTTATTTCTGAGATACGAGATTGCTTGTCAGAGAGCAACAAGAGCAGGGCAGTTCCATGTGGGTGCGTGAGCCAGGAACTGAGGGTCACCATGACATAAGTGGTGGTCCGTCATCCAAGGTGAGGTCCCACTGTACCTGAATGGGGTGGGCAGAGCAGGGGGCTGATAACAGCTCGTATCGTCCCAGACAAGGTGAGAAACCAGGGCCGAGGTCCCGCCAGGGGGATCTAGGCAGGAGCTGTAGGAAACAGAGCAGAGATTGGAGATGAGCTACCTACAACATAGGTCCAAGATAAATCCAGGAGACAGGGCTAGAGACAAGTTACCAATGATATAGGACCAGTGTCCATCCAGGAAATGAGGGCAGAGAGAGGGCTGAAGACAGATGCGCTTACAGCACAGCTCAGGCAAGGCCTGACGTCCCAGATGTGGCTGGTCAGGGCAATTAAAACTTATTAGTGCATGCAAGCCCAAACATTGATAATGTTTGCCTTAACAGAATTTAAATGTTACCAAACCCAATAATTTTCTGAAGTAATTACTATCAAAATATAAATTTCCTCAGGCAGATGTGAATACCTTATTAGATGCAAGAGAAATTTAAAATGTTATTAATCTTGGGCCACATGATAATGGTAAAAATACAGATGATGTGTAGTGTATTTAACTCTGATATAACTACATCTCGCTTGTTTATCTCTAAAAATCTGTGTCTTTATACTGCATAAATTACTGTCAGCACTGCTGTGTAAGTAGAATCACAATCAAACTTAGTTTCTGTTTGGGTTTGTTCCTTTTCTCACTTTGTAGCTGAAATATAAGGAAGCCTATGAACACATGAAAGCTAAAGGCTATACTCTGGGACCTAAAGATGTTGGGTTTGAAAATGTGAAGAAAGTGAATCAAGTCATTAATGAGGTACAGTAAATCTATGTTTTTGCTTTCACTTGTATTTGTAGTGCCCAAGATATGAATGATGAGAGTACGTTGACTGGGAAGGTTGTACGACCCCTGGTCTTTGAGGCTTTTAAGAGCAATTTAGACAAATATCCATCAAGAATGGCAAGGGAATCATTGATCCAGGCTTGGAGTTTGGGCTGTATGGCTTTTTAAGGTTCTTGATAACCCTAACTTTCTGTAATCCTGTAAAATTGTTACCATAATATAAAATAAATTGCAGCCTAATTTTATTAACCAATCTGATGCTACTTGATTAAAGTTGCATAGAAATATTGTATCTGTATGACACTGGGTCCCAATAGTTTTAGGTTTTATATATATGTACTCACTTCTTTGGTCATTGGCTTTAGTAGGATGAAAATAAAACATAAAGATTTATGTATTTGTAGGATTAGAGTCTCTTATTTGTCATGTTTTAGCGATACTGCTATCAAAAACAATTGTGGAAAGTCTTTGCCTGGTTAGAAAATAGTATGCTTGCTCCCTTTTCTCTGGTAGTTAAGCAGTACCTAGCAAAAGCTGCCCTTACAAGAGAAGTACTTACACTCTGCCAAACTGCTTGCCATTTTAAGTTTTTAACATGTAGAATGCTGTCTCCTTTGATACAGAGGCTGTATCGAGCAACATACCACAAGTACAAGGACAAGATTCATACCACTCCAGACACACCGGAGATCCGTCAAGTCAGAGCGACGCAGGAAGCTGTCAGTGATGTATGTGTCTTCCTAACATAAAAAGCAGAAGAGATTTAGAATATTCAGCATGACCAAACATGTGAAATGCTATTTTTTCTTTGTCTTTCAGCTGATCTACAAGTCAGATTTCTTTAAGATGCAGGGACACTTGATTTCCTTGCCATACACTCCTCAGGTGTTGCACTGCCGCTATGTTGGGGACATCACAAGTGATGTAAGTGACTTCTGTTAAGATACCTGGTATTTGAATACAACAGGCCTAGTGCTTTTATACTGAAAATGGAATTTGGCTTCTATCACTTGCATTCTAGTCTGTAATAGATAAATGCTTTGTAACTGTGTTTAGGGACTGATTAATGAAATTATCCCCAAAGTTAACTTTTGAGTTTTCTTTTTCTGATTGCCTCGTAGAATAAATACAAAGAGGATCTGAAGTGGTTGAAGGGCTTGGGTTGCTTCCTGTATGATACTCCTGACATGGTCCGTGCTCGTCACCTGCGTAAGCTTTGGGTAAGATATTTTTTTTTCTGAGAACCATGTATAACAACAATTGATTTACTTACGTACATGCTATGTGCTTCCAGGAAGTCAAGTACATGAAAATGAGCAAAGACTTATGACAGAATTTCTTGCCATGCAGCTAGGTAGTTGTTTCAAAGCACTGTTAGGTTACACTGTAAAATTTTCTTTACTAGTGAGAATAAGGAAAGCTTCCTAAGTAATACTGCTTTTCTTTTTGCAGTCTAATTATATATACACCAATACTGCAAAGAAGATGTGGCCTAAATACAATGTGGTATTGGATACTCCTGGATACAGAACAGTTCAGGAACTAAAAACCCATTTGAGTGAAGTAAGTTCTTTATTATTTTTGCACGTCTTTGTTAGCTATAATTAAGCTCAGACTGTCTCACTGAAATGCATGAGATGTTATAATTGCAAAGCTGTTCAGCTGCTAAATGAACATCTGTAACAGAAGAAATAATTCATGGACCTGTTTTTTTCCAGCTGGTTTACAGAGCTAAAGGCAAGGAGCTGAAGACAAAATACACTTCCATCCTTGACACACCTGACTTCTTAAGAGCCAAGCAAGGACAAAAAATACAGAGCCAGGTGAAAAATTTGTACTGATGAAAAAAACAATCAAGGAATCCCTCTTAATTTACTCTTAAAGTACAGCAAAATCTTTCCAGGCCATTTCAAAGCAATGTAGAATTCCTAGATAGGATGTTTAAAATGACTGTTGCTCATTTTTAAGTGGCTATGAATTTTCGTGTTGACCGTGTCTGTAATGGATGTGTTCAGCTTTGTCCATCTGAAATGGAGCATTGAACTCTGGTACAGTTACGCTCAAATTTTCTGAAAGTCTTCATCAGAGGAATGAGCAATTTTATCCATCTATTTTTATTCATCATCATTTCTTTATGAATATAGTAGTTCATTATCTGAGTTACTAGCTACAAATTTTGTGGAATTTTTAAACTTGCAGAACGAAATGAAGATACTCACCAGAGAAAAACAGACCTTATGGATGCCTTTATCTAAAGCTAGGTGTCAGTGTAGGGCAGAGAGGTCATTAACGTCACATGCATTTGACTTCTTGGTTTGTGAGTGTGGTACTGGCAGTTACGGGATACCAAGAGTACTGATAGAGAAAGATGAACTGAGGTAGTATGGAAGAGGAGAGGGCACATTATTTTTTCTGGAGTAAATTGTGTGGTTATGTATACAATATGAATTTACAGACATTTTTCAGAGAGATAAAGTAGGTCTTACTTGAAATGGATGGTTTTTGATTCTTTTCTTCTTACTGCAGTACTTGTATGTGGAACTTGCCACAAAAGAGAGACCCCATCATCATGCTGGTAGTCAGACTCCAGCCTTCACACATGCTAGGCACGTAAAGGACATGGTCAGTGAGGTAAGATATTTGGGGTTTTTTTTGTTTGGTACCACCATGCTGAACTGTTTAGAAGTTTTATTTCTAATTTTAGTGATAGTTTCAAGGCTCAAATCTGTTCACCCTTCATTTAGTTTTCTGTCTGTTATGCTTAAGTTCCACGTTTCCTGTATAAGTTGTGTTAAAAGAGTACACTTTTAAAATAAATTTTAGTATGTTATAAGATACCTGTTTCTAAGTGTCTGTTTGCAGAATCTGAGGTACGCTGGCTGCAAGACCAGGAAGACCTAGAAAGAGCTGAGCAGTTGAGCTTGTTTCCCAAAGCTTTGACAGAAGCACTTTGCAAGAATGACGTTATGCACTTGGTGTAGCACCCCTGGTTGTTAACATAATGCCAGATTAGCAAATGCTTCTGAGATTAGAGATATAACTTCTCCTTTTTGCTCTCGCTTAGAAAAAGTATAAGACCCAGTATGAGAAGATGAAGGACAAATACACACCAGTCCCTGACACACCGGTCTTGATAAGAGCCAAGAGAGCCTACCTGAATGCCAGTGATGTATGTAGTCTATGAACACTTTGACTGCTGTTTTTTCTTGCTTTCTTTGGGAAAAGAACAGAAAAAGGATCAATGGGGAGCAAGCATGCAAAGCACAGAGTATCTCAGTGTGGGTCATAAACTAGGTCACCCCATTTGCATGGACATTTGATATTACAGCCATTGTTGAATTTTTACTTGATGTCACTGTAGTGCTTTTTTCATATATTATAATTAATTTTCATTTTCCGTTGTGCTGAAGTGTGGTCTTACAGCAAAGAAAAAATAGACTTGAAGTAATTTGCTTACACATGAAATCTCCAAATAGTGCAGAGTGACATGATTCATGCTGGAGCCAGGATAGAATACCTTTTATCAGATATTTTCATCTCAGTTTTGTATTAGAAGTGAACTTGCATGTCACTGAGAGCGTGCTCATTTCTTAATTTACAAGTAGATTAGAGAGAAAAATTACCTGAGCTGCTGCGCATAAGGTTATTAAGGTGAAACTGATTTTTTTCTTCAAGCGGAATAGTGATTTGTGATCTCAGACAGTGGCTAAGAGTACTCTACTCATTCATGAGACTTTGCTATATATTTCAGATTGCACGTTGTATCCTGAAAGGGTATGTGCTGGGCTGGTGCTTTGTTCTAGTGATGTGATTAGTCTTACTGCTCTCTTAAGAATGATTTTTAAATACTGCTAAGGCACATCGCAGTTCTTTGCATATCTGAATTTCTTCTGAGAAAGTCTTTCTGCAAAGACTGGAATGATCTTCCTGCTTTCTTCTGGAAGAAGGGATAAGTAGGTTTTTTATGCCAAAAGTGTCACTTTTGCTACTCTAGAGAGTAGTCCTGTGATTCATGGATGTTTTTTCCTTAGTCTTCAGTCTGAAAGTGAATAGGATGAAATGTGTCTTTAGATGTACCAGCTCCTTTTCTCTCTAATTTTCACCATAAGTCTCAGTCAAATTACAATTGATTGTAGGCAATTGCAGCTTCTTAGAACTCCTCAGGGCTTACATTAGGATGTTGGACAGCAATATATCCCTGCATGTCATTCCCAAGGGGCAGGAAATTTAACTAAAACAATTCCTGACAGATAAATATAATATATTCTTTTATATGATATTTTTCTTACCAGTTGCGCTACAAAGAAACCTTTGAGAATGCCAAGGGCAAATACCACACAGTGAAAGATGCTTTGGATATTGTCTATCATCGAAAGGTCACCGATGATATTAGCAGTGTATGTATACAACATTTTCATTCCTAATTAGTGTTTGTCATTTAATAACCTAGAATATGCCATTTATGCTATCATTCTATTTAAGTGTGTCAAATAATTAGAAAAATATGATCAGCACCATTAATATTAACTTCTTTCCTTCTCTGGAATATTATACGCTTGGTTGCCTTTGATGTTACAACGGTGAATGCAAGTTAATCTCGTTTCCACTGTTTTAGTTCTGATGTTTCAGAAAAAGGAACGTCTTGAAACTGTATTGTCTAGAGCGTTCTCTTCTCAAATTGTTTTACTTCATTCTTCAATTTTCTTTGTAGGTGAAATACAAGGAAAATTATATGAGTCAGCTGGGAATCTGGAGATCGATCCCAGACCGTCCGGACCATTTCCATCATCGTGCAGTCACGGATGCTATTAGTGATGTGAGTTCAAATAGTTCCTGGTTGTGGGAGGCTGAAAGTTGTAAGCAGGCTTCCAACATGAAAACCGAGACTTATTTCTTGAGAAAGGAAAGGCAGTTGAGATTTTTAGTGATTTACACTTTCCCCTGACAGACCCGTGAAGTGACAGAGCAAATCAGATGGCTAAAACTGCAGCCCATCTCCTTTTGAAATTAACAGAACAGTTTTAGTGCATTTCAATTGCATTTGCTTAGATTTGTTTCTTAACCCTTTAACAACCTTTAATTGTACATATCTGCACATATGCAGTTACCCCTTAATTGTACAAGAATAAATGTTTTTTAATTCACTCAGGGACTCCAATAGCTAATGATAGATTAGGTGTGTGAATAATCTGAGTCCATCGGAAAAGTATGAATAACTGTAATTTACCACTTGGTGTTGCTTAAAACTGAATCCTTTTACTTCTTTTCTAAAGGTTAAATACAAGGAAGACTTGACATGGCTCAGGGGCACTGGCTGTTACGCATGGGATACTCCAAGCTTCACTCTGGCAGAAAAGAATAAGGTGCTCTACAGTGGGGTAAGTAAAACAGTTGGAATTGTTGCTAAATGTTTTTTTGACGCTTGCTTGTGTTGTAGGTAAGTTTTTTGCAGGAGAATTCAATTTTGACTTAGACATTGATATGAATGACTCATGGTAGAACTTAATAGATAGCATCTAAAATTTAAACTCTTACTATAAAAGAAAACATAGGCAAAATGGTCTTTTACTTATCCCCTCTGTTCTTTGCAAAGCTATCAGCTCCATAGTACATTTTTCTAGTGATTCTAACTCTGGCTTTAAAATTATGAAGATTTGAAATTTCTATTACTTTCTTGATGTGGTAGTTCCATCCTGCAAACTACTGCGTTTACAACTATTTTTTCTTTATAGATATGTTAAACACACATATGCAATAATTCTACCATGGTTTTGCTGCAGATTATTTCTAAAATCTTATGTTTTCATTGCCTTACCCTTCTTTGGATTAACACTGGAAAAATTTTATGTATCTGTTTTTTTTTTTCTTAGTGTAAGTACAAGGAGATATTTGAGAAGACTAAGTCTCATTTTAAGTATGTAGCTGACTCTCCAATCAACCAGCATTTTAAATACGCAACTCAGTTGATGGATGGGGTAAGTGTTCAACATTTCTGTAGAGTCTCGTACTGAAGTAGTAAGTGCGCGTATGTTAATACTGACTTGAAGGCTGATCTTCCTTACAAAATCAAAATACATTCAGGCTTAAAGGTGTCTTAAGGCCAGACTAAAATAATGAAGGACAAGGTTGTTGTTGTTGTCTGTCTGAGTATTAGGACGGGGCAGGTCTACAGTAACTAAAAAGTGAAATCCTGACCCCTGTTCCATTACTTCGTCATTGCAAAGAAATTTCTTTGCTGACTTAAATAAAGCTGCTCGCTTAGTAACACTGATTGTTGATTGTCAGGTGAAAAAGGTACAGAGAGAATCACAATTGCTTTCCTGAAACATTGTTAAAAAACTTCATCAGTGTTAGAAAGGTAATGTTATGTCTGAAGTTACCATAGCTCCGTTTCATTTCAGATATTTTGCCTTGAATTCTCCCACTCTGCTACTTACTTTTTCTTACTCTTGTCCTGCAGTGCTGAAGAAACAATAAACACCACATAGTAGTGAAGGGGGTTGATGAATGCCCCTGGGTTTAAGATTAAAATCACCAATGGAGTTTGGTGGTGGGAGTTTGTCACAAGACAAAGCCCTTTGAAAAGCACTGGGTGCTATGTGAATTCTCACCAGCTTAGAGCTGGCGTTCCACACCAGACTCTGGTGCTTTTCATTATAGCAACATATCTCTCACATCTTGGTATTTTATTCCTTTTCACCAGACATTATGTTAAATTGTTTACCTGTCAGTAAATGTATCATAGTATTACCTGTCCTAGGTAAGAAAAAGTGTTTCACAACAGATACCATTCCAGTACCGTTGCTATAATTTCATGCTCAATTTGATAAGCAGTGAGCCAGAATTTGTTATAGAAGATTGTTAGTATTCAGTCTTCTTATTGTTCGGTAGAGCAAATAAGGAAAAATTTAACATGAGAAACATAAATGAGTAAAATATTAGCAATGGGGGTTCCATACATTGAAATGAACTTGCGTAAATATCTTCTGTTATATAAGTGATGGTTTTTATGCTGAGGGATTATAGTTTTTGCTTACAAAATGTCTGATGATAATATAACCTTTTATTTTACCCTTGCATTTCATTGTGATCTCTTTGTACTCAAATCAAGAACCTAGTTCCATATGGAGTTACTTCAGTGGTTATTTTTCACGAAGAAAGTCCGTCATAAAATGGCTTATTGAAGAGTGGCAGAGACAGAATATAGACATCCTTAAATTGTAGATTAGGCCTTCCAGAGGAAACGTAGAAATGTATATGCTATTTGGAAATATTTTCTCTCTGTGTTTTTTTTTAATATATTTTTCTCTTTTGTGTCTTCAATCCTGGCCTTTAAATAGTCCATGTAAAGAGGTTTCAATGGTTAGAACTATGATCTCTCTGTGTCTTCACTCTCTTTTACTTTGTTACACTGTATTATGCCATTCTGAGCAGAAGTTATATAAAGCTGCCTATGAGAAGCTCAAAGATAGGTACAGCGTTATTGTGGATGACCCTAGGAACCTCCTGGCCAAGTGGGGCACTACACTGAGCAGTCAGGTACTGTAGGAGCACGAGCCGGCGCTGCCAGGCGGTGCCTGGTTCACTCACAGCTACTCCGTCTGTGTGACGTGTCTCTAGCTAGCGGTGTCACGGGTTTCACCTGTGACGTTGTGATGTTTTAGTTCAGTTCATCAGACAGTCTCTGTTTTGCCACCCAAAAAGAATTATTACTTTTTGAGTGAGCTAATCTCTACTGTATGTACTTTCATATATTGTGCATCAATTGACATCAGAAATCTAATGCCTCCTGAAGTCATTGGAGAGGTTTTAAAAAATGCATGTTGTATCATTTTTCTCTTTTGGGTCATTGGACCCAATGCATGTTGTATCATGCATTTCTTTTATAACCTCTCTTTTAATGACCTTTACAAACATTATCTTCTCACTCATTACTCAAGCAACAGTAACATATTTGGCTTTTGAGTGTCTCAATCTATAATTTACTCTTTTCTCCCAAAAAAATATTTTCGCAATTTCCTTAATGGGATTGTATGTAAATCTTTTAATATATACTCTTGACATTCTTAATTGTATAGATGTAAGTTGTATGCACATCTGAATGAATACATATGGTACCTTGCCTAAATCTCTCCACTCTCAAAGTGCCTGGGATCTAGAGCAGTGTTGTTGTTTATGGTGTTCACAAGTCTCTTCTGTGCTTCGTTGCCGTTTGCATGAACAGAGACAATATAAATCCCTTGCCAAGATGCTCCTGCAACAAGGATGTAATGAAATCCTGAGGCCAGATATGCTGACAGCACTCTACAACACACACTTATGGAGCCAGGTAATATGAAGAACTGCTGCTGTAGGGGACATTATAAATACAAATATATATATATACAAATTAGCTGCTTGGACTTCTAATATTTAATGCTTGGGAGGTCTCTAAATTTCTACGGATATCAGACTCCAGAGTTTGGTTGATGTGCTTAATGCTGGCTATGACAGAAAATTTTTGAAAACGGAATATCTGAAACAATATTTACTGTAACTTGGACTTCACTCAGCTTAGGCTGATTTTGCCTCCATTTTCTCCTTTCGTTATAAATCATTGTTATATATACTTCCATACAGTATTTCACATACTTACATGAAGAGCAATTTTCCATACATTTGAGATATTGTATGTTAGCTGTTCCTGATATTTTCCTAACCAAATTCTCATTCTGCCACCATTTCTTGGACTGAACACCTCTCATAACACAAGTCCCTTAATTGAGTATGAACGTGATTAAGTAATTTGGTGAGTAGATTACAACATTTATCTACCACTATCTGAGAATGGTGTCATATTGTGCCTAGAACAGAGTCACGTCTCACTTCTGAGTGCTCTTAGAAAAGGTATAGGTGCACAGGCCTGTAGTAAATAATGTTTTTATCACTTTCTTTCTCTACGTTCTGCTTTTAAGCAAGGCTAACAAAGCAGTCCCCATGCAGTCACATAATACAATTTATTAAAAAAAGAAAACTCTCTCCTTTTGCCAATTCTAATAAGAATCAGAAGGTAGAAGTAGAGTATGATTCATCTATTTTTTCATACAAAATGAAGAGTCTTAATGTATTTATATTTCTCATGATGTAGGAGAAAGCCTGTAATGACTCTGGTATTACTGTGAAGCATTAGTTTTCCGTATTCTACCTCTTCTAATCTGGATTCCAGATTATATATTTTGGTTGTACCAGTTGGATGAAAATGTGGCTTATTAAATAGCTTATACATATTTATTTCTGCTGTGAAATCACAGCTGCTAGCAGTAACCTTACTCTTTTCAACTGGCATGTAACATTTAAATTTTAAACTGGAAATGCAACAGTAGAAAACAATTACATGAGAGGGAGAGGGCTGTTCTTTGTAACTATTAGCACAGTTAATAAAATTCTTCAGTAATAAAGTACTGAAGATTGTCACTAGACATTTTTGTTCAATTTATCCGTGGATTTCTATTATCTCATTAAATACTCCTTGCAGGTAAGTTTGAATATGTTTGAAGAAAAAAAATAGCACTCTGCCTGACCTGCATGTTCATCTGAGTTGACTTCATGTTGTGATTTGTTGTTTGTCTGTCGTAGTCCTGTTTCAAAAGCATGGGTTTGTATTCTGATGCGAGATGAGCATGGAAGTTCTTTTTTAAAAATGTCTTCTAACCTCTTCCACCTGCCCTCAGGAATTATCATTCTTGGTGTACAGTCTGTTCTCACTGAATTCTGTGAAAACAGGTTTAGAGTCCTGAGTAGGGGAAGTCGATCTTTAAGAAAGAAATTATCAAGATACAAATTCTGATATCAAAGCCTTTAAAATTGCCTGGCATTGTGATATAGTCAGTGGATGTTTTTTCTTCTACTGTGTAAGATGTTTTATGTTTCTCTTGATTTGGTGAATATTTAAAAATGAGCTATTGTCCTGTTACAAATTTTAAAAGTCACTAATCTGCCCAGATTGCTTTTTTAGCTCAGCCTTGGATATTTAGGATAGAAGTGAAGCTTTTACACTCAGTGAAATAAATGTAAAATTGATCACGCAAAGAGATGGGCAGCCTCGTAGGCAAAAAAGGGTTTGAAAAGTGTAACTTATAGTGCATGTTGAGCTTTCATTGGCTTTGGTGGAAGGATTTTGCGATTTTATGTGTGAATATAAGCATATTTCCTGAAGATGTTTTGTCTTGGTTTGTGTGGCTAACATACGCTCTTTCCCAATCACCAGGTTGAATACAAAAAGGACTATGAAAAGAAGAAAGACAAATATACTACAGTTGTGGATACTCCAGAACATTTAAGGACTACGAAAGTCAACAAACAGATTAGTGACGTAAGTGTGGTCCCTTTCGAGCATTCCTCTTTCTCTCAGTTCTGACCTTTGAAGTGTGATAATTAAGAATATGGCATTTTCAGTGTTTCTCATCTCTAGTTTTTTCAATGGACACCAATAATGTCGAGAAATAATACAGTCTATAATTTTTGTCTTCAGATTATTTACAAGTTGGAATATAACAAAGCAAAGCCTAAAGGCTATACTACCATCCATGATACACCTATGTTATTGCACGTGCGCAAGGTCAAGGACAGAATAAGTGATGTAAGTAAATTACCCTCATTTTTTTTTTACTTTTTACTTCTTTAAACCTTTACCAAGTTTTACTGATATTTGTTTTTCTTCTGTTAAAATGTTATCATGACAGGAGCAATTTTTAATATTATGTTTTTTGTATTTTGATGCTTTTCTTGTTGATGATGATATTATCTCTGTAAACATTTTTTATGTTTGTCTTTCTTTAGCTGAAATACAAAGAAGTGTATGAGAGGAATAAATCTCACTGCAACGTCATAGCAGATTCAGTTCACATTAAGACTCCAAGGCATGCTTACAAGCTAAACAGCAACGTGAGTTCAGTACTTTAATTTTATTACGAGTTTCAGACTGGCAATGGAGACCATGAGAATTATTTTGAGTTCCATTGAAAGTTTTTGAGCTTAGACATTGCTTTTAATTCTTCTGCTGCTTGAAGATGGCTGCTGCCATCTTTTCAGTCATTTATATTCCTTTCTTCACCTAGCAGTGGAAAAAATAGAGTAAAGGGACTCCGGCTGGATTGTACATGAATCAGAGGAAAGCCCTACTCTAATGTAGATGCACTTTCTTACCTCTTCTCTCTTTAATTGGTACAGATCAACAGAGAATTTGCATCTGTGTGAATGTCATGTGTAAAGTATGCAACTTCCAATTAACTTCATTTTTTTCTTCTTGTTTCATTATAAAAAGCTGGATTATAAAAAGAAATATGAAGCAGCCAAGGCTCATTGGCACTGGATTGCTGATAGGCCTGACTTTCTTCAAGCAGCCAAGTCATCTCTGCAGCAGAGTGATGTAAGAAAATCAGAACAACCAAATAGTCCCTTTCCTCACATCTCTCATGTTCAGAATAGAAAAAAAAGATTGTGGAAGATTGAGACTCTCTTCTTTTATCTTTGTTTTTTCTTCTTGCAGTATGAATACAAACTGGACCGGGAATTCCTAAAGGGATGCAAACTCTCTGTCACAGATGATAAAAACACAGTATTGGCCTTAAATAATGCCATTTTGGCGAGTGATGTAAGTAATTGAACACTGACTGGTTTGTTCTGCTAGAACTTTACTTACTACGTAAACTACTTTATTGGAATAATATATTCCAATATTGGAAATAAAATTCCAAGTGACAGCTATAGGAATAAATAAACTGGAATGAATTATCTGGGAAAACATCAAAATATGGGATTTTCTGCAAACTTTTGCACTAACAAGCAGGCACAACTATAGTAATTTATTTTTAAATGGCCACAAGACAAGATACACATTGCTTAAAATGATATCTTTTCTTCCTGCCAGATAAAATACAAAGAGAAGCACAACAAAGCTCGAGGAACGTACCATGTCGTTCCAGATACACCTCAGATCCTCCTGGCTAAGAATGTTAGCTCTCTTGTATCTGAGGTAAAACGTCGGACAGTTACTTATTATTTTTAAGTACATACTTTTAATACTGGGGGGGAATCATAGAACGAGGCATGGACCTTGCATTGCTGTTTTTTACCAATTTTTATTCTGTGCTTTCAGAACAAATACAAAGAACATAGCAAGAAGCAGCTTCCGCATGGGTCTTACACAACCCTGCCAGAGACACGAGACACGGCTCATGTGAAAGAGGTGACCAAGAATGTCAGTGAGGTAAGGAACCAGTGTGCTAACGGTTTATGGTGAGATTATTCCCTGCTGCCTGTAATTGATTAGACTGTCGCATGTTTTAGTACACGTGCAACACATTTAGAGTCCCATCATAAAATGCCCAAGGAGTCAGAAAAGATTAATTTCTACCAGAATGAGACTTTAGCAAAGAGCTAAACGTGTTTTATTGGGAATCTGTTGAAATACTCTGGAGAAAATTGAGTAGATAAAAAGGGTGGAGTGCTAACGGGTGCCCTTAATTCAGATTTTATTTTTCACAGAACACAGTTTAAACACAAATCATTATCTCCAAATGACAAACTTTTGTAATCTAAAGTGCAAATGATGACAAACAAGCTGGGGACCATACATGTTGAGACTGAATTGACTGCATTTTATCTATCTTAACTGTTTCAGTGGGGTTATTTCCAAGTTTTGGTAGCATTTACCTCCATGTGAAATCAAAAAATCATACATGGCCCTTTTTGCTCTTAACAGACAAACTATAAAAAGAAGTTTGTGAAGGAGAAAGGCAAGTCTAATTATTCTGTCATGCTGGAGCCTCCCGAAGTGAAACATGCCATGGAAGTTGCTAAAAAACAGAGTACAGTAAGTTTGGCTTGTGTTTTCATGAATTAAGTAGCTTCTGTAAGCAAATTCAATCACGGTCAGTTCAGATGCTTCTGGATTTCCTCCCAGCCTCCATGGTCACATATAATTCTGAAAGATAGAGCTGCAAATATTTACAAATGGAACATTACACTGAAATAAAGGATTTCTTTGAAAATCAGGTTTCTGTTTAGTCACATGGTAAGATTTAAAGTCATCTAATGCAAATCGCACAGTAATTTTTTTCATTCCTTCCAATACAGATGGAATTGCACATGCACGTTTTTTCATTTGTAGACAGCTTGCAAAAACAGATTCCCAAATCCATTCCTTGTGAAATTATATTTTAAAAAAATCTCAGACGCTTTCCCAGCAACATTGCTGTGACCTTATTAGGTATATTCCTCGTGAACACGCCTCCGTAATTTTCTTTCCTGTGCCTATCATTACGGTTTAGATTGAATACAAGAAAGATGCCAAGTCAAAGCTCCACTACACACCTATAGCGGATCGACCAGATATTAAGAAAGCAACCCAGGCTGCCAAGTTAATTAGTGATGTAAGTGGTTTTTAAAACTTCTGTGTAATTCTTTATCAATAATTTTACTATTAAAAACAGTGTCAGTAAAATAATTAAAAGGGAGTGTCATTGCTACTAAACTATGTATTTTTTTCTTTGTTAGATTGAATATAAAAAGCGTGGAGAAGCTGGTATTGGTGTAACCATGCTGGGACGTCCAGATATTGAGCTGGCAAAGGAAGTGTCCAAGCTAACTAGCCAGGTAATAATGAAAAGTTTGTGAAACTTTGAAACAGTAAGAGAAATCATACATGATGTTAACGTATAGAGTAATACTGGTATTATAACTGAAATTATTTCTAGATTAGGGGATAAGGGAATATTTTAAAGGAAACACTTGAAAGGGAACGTGTTAAAGTAAAAATTTAATCCCAATGCAAGGTATTTCTTTGTTAAATAAACATTGAATTGAGAGTGTGATTCTGCTTACAGCAATGTCAGATGTGATTCACCACTTTCTTATAGTCATTTGTAGCCATGCAATGCGTACAAGACTGGTCAAGTCACTTTCCCACGGACTGGGCTGGCAGACAATTGTGCCCAGGTACTGGTTTCAGTGGGAGCAGAAGTGACCCCTCTGTACCAGCTGCAGAGAGGATTCATAGAAGTGGGGAGATGGGACATGTAGTTCCTCTGTATTTTATTTGTGTTCTTTTCTAATGCTCAGTTTCTTTTAATTCTTCTGTCACCTCTAAAATCTTCCGTGTTCTTAAAAATGTCATTTATGATTCTACAATGTCCACTTTCCAATTTTTATGGAATATGGAAAGTTAAAACATAGAAGTATAGAGGTACCTGAATATCTTTGTCGCTTACAAATTTATATATTCTGTTAATGCTGAAAACAGTTGGTGTGCAGAGAATTAAACCGGCCTTCTTACAAGACGCTGTTGGTTCACAGTTGCTTAGTTGGGTAAATCTGTATGTCCTAAAGATTAAAACTGAGGACAATCATTACATCTGCAAGCACTCTGATGGTTTTCAGAAAAGGGTTGTGAAAAAAATAAGGATTGTTGGAATTAGAAATTTTAAAAAGCCTAGAAACTGTAGTACCTGTCTTGGTGAAGTGGACACAAATATGTTGCTTATTCGCTTGTGTGGTATATTTTGAAGAAATTAAATTAAAATAGGCACATGCATACAAACGGAATTCTCTTGCATTAAAGATTTTTAATAACTTTTCTATGGACTTACTAAATGTCAGTAATGGAGGTATAGAATCTCCTTAAAATGATGCCATGACAAGATCTTTTAAATACTAAGGCTGAAGTGTTAGCCATGTTCTCTTTTTATTAATCTTTACTGGGTATTGGCTTTAAAAGAAGCAGCCTTTTAGCTAACTCTTAGCATCCATCACTTATGAGATGGACATTCAGTTTCTTTCAGCCACTTTCCTTCTACTTTGTGCATTTAAAAGAATCTTCTATTTTGAAGTTAATATGCTATATTAATAGAAGCTTGCTTTCTTCAATACAATGGTCAAGTTCTCCGGCCAGTTCGAAGTATATGCTCGCTATTTCCTGTAATAATTTTTTCCACCAGGACCTCAGTTCAACTTGGTTCTTTCTGACCCATTCGTGCTTTAATCCTGTAATTGTTTGAATTTCTGATCTTGCTTTCTTGCTACGCATTATAGGCAGAATACCTCAAACGGCATATGAGAGGGCATGGAGCTGCATCTTATGATACACCGTGGATGAGAACCTTTAAGAAAGCTAATATGCTAAGTAGTCATGTAAGATAATTTTAAGTGACACATCTGGGAATGCCATTTTTGTGCATCTGTCTCTTGCTTGCATATCATCTTACAGTTCCAAGCTGTTAAAGGGTTTATGATACACCAGTTGCACTGATGTTGTGTCAAAGGTCTTGAATGCAGCACAATTTGTGAGACTGCTCATTTAGATGTGACCTCCTTTTTTTCCTCTGGAAAGACAGTGCACGGGAATTCTGCAGGTGGGGAGTTTGTCCGTTTCAGAAACGCCACATGAAATGGTACTGTGCCCTTCATAATGGTTTTGGAGCTTCCAGTGTTTTTAATGGAAGTTTCCGATGCATTCATGCAATGTGAAAACTTACCTTTTTCACCCTAAACCCAGATACATTAGCTTCAGCTGGTTTTTGTGAAACTGTGCAAAAAATGGAAATATGTGTGTATGACAGACCCAAACAATGGTGCTAGTGATTTTTAGCGAACAGTCATACCGTATGCATTTCATTTGCACTAGAACTTCCTTTTAACTATTCAAACTTCAATTTAAAGTTCTATTTAAACTTCATTTAAACTCTTCTGTTTACATTGTACTGGAATGGCATATGGAAGCATAGTGTATGACGGAATCAGCCCCCGAGCCTCTGAGAAGTGTACTCCGTAGTGATTGGAGGGCAGGTAGTTTCTTATATTTCTTGACATTTCAAAACCTTTGGAAAATAGAAAAACAATGGCTGCATAGCAGTTTTTGAAGTGGCAGCGGAAAGATTTGTGCCATTTCAGTTTTTTACATGTATTTCCAAATGAAAAAAAGGGGGATTATGGTTTTTCCACGTCTAGGCATGAGTGCTGCATGTAACTGTCGCATGTTTCAATATCGGCCATCGTGCTTGTTGGGAAAAACAAGACTTTTTTCAGAAGAACCAAGGATTCTTAAACTGAACAATTGAACTACAAGGAAAAGAAGAATTGCATTCAGTGATGAGATCCTCCTTTTCCATGCTTTTTCAGCAATGTTAGCCGGTTCTCTTGGTCTTACAAACATGCTTTGATGAGATTAATTTGGTCCTGAGAGAAAGTTAACTATTGTAGAGGCAGTAAGGGAGTAAAAAATAATTGGCATAATCTTTAACATTTTTTTTCCTTAGACATTTCTTCACATAAACTTCTTTATAAAGCATTATGTCCAGTTTGTTTATCCACTTGCCTTTTTTTGTTGTATTTCATCTTCCTGTCTGACATGCTTGCTTTTAATTTTGCATAGATCTTCCAGTAACATTTCTTCTGGGCTTAAAAGTGAACCCTTTGGCATGGTGGTCTGATCTTCATCATATGTTGTGTAGCTTGCAAAACTTAACAGATTCCAGTATACTTCTGCTTGAGTTTAATTTTTGTGAGGTTAGAACCAATACTGATTCCTTTAGGTCAAAAATGTTAATATTCTTTGTTTTCTTACAGCAGCTGTATAATTTGTGGATTTGCCTGTTTCACTGTGTGTTTTAGCTGAATGTTGCCATAATTTGCAAAGCAAAAAGCAACCGTGGTATCCAGCATGAAGCATATGGTGCTGTATGGACAAGAATATGGCAACGAATTCAAATCTAAAATGTGATTGTGGAATGTGATTTAATTCTGCATTCAATCATCTTTCTTCTGTTACTAATATAAAATTATCTGTTCACATTTCTGTAATTGTCATTAAAAAAACCCTAGCATGAGTCAGCCATTCCTCAACTTAGTTATCAGTTCTTCAGTATTTTATTTCTTTCATTTGAATTTTCACATAAATATTGCTTGGGAGATTGGGTTTTTTTCTGAAGAACCATTACTCCTTTTACTTCACCAGCCACAGTCTTATATTTTCTGCATGGTTTTGTAAGTATTATCTTGGTCCTGTACAAGATCAAATTCTTTCAGGAAGACTGGTGGCAGTTGTTCAGTTCTTGTTCTTTAGCCCAGGGACGGGGGTTGCTAGCTTATTTCCTGTAACGTATCCCCAAGGGAATACGGAGTGGTAAACAGAAAGAAACGTTGCCTCACTTGTTTATGGACCTGGTAGAATACTACTAGAAGAAGGATATGAGAAATCCTTAGAATTTTTCTACTGATGTTTACTCTAACGGTGATGAGCATACATACTAACTATGGCATCCATTTAGATAAGCCACAACTTGATCTTTAATACTTTGAGTTTTTCTTGCACTCTTCAGTAACTCTTCTGAAACAATTTTATGCAAAGTAATAAAACCAAAATATTCCTACTCGAACCGTCCATTTTGTAAGTTTACAAGAAATAATGAGGAATTAGCCTTCAGCTGCACCTGCAGCAGTGGGACGGGACAAGTCACGATGGAAGAAGGGCTTGCCCTCATTTAAGTCATTAACAAAACTCTTATTCCTATCAACATTTCTGTGCCTTCAGCCTGGGTCTGCTGGAGTATTATGGCTATGGTTTACCTTGCCGATGCTAATGTGGTTTGGAAGTGTTACTAAGCCTCTTGCATAATCTAATTCCTAGTAATTAATTAATTGTGTCACTATTCTGCTTGTGATTATTAACATCCTTCTTCCTCTCTGATTTATACAGAACACGATATGTTTGTAACAGTATACATAAAGGTATTTGATACATTGCCATCTTCAGTGGTGCTCATATGTCTTGAGGTAGTTTGTAAAGCTCATATTTCTCCAAGAAGTACGTAAAAAGTTCTTTTAAATACTCTTTGCACCTGTGTCAGTTTTTGTCTCTTTGTGAAATTGGGTATCTTTTATCTATGCACAGTTCCCATCAAGTGAAAAATTCTTCATCTCTGAGAGCCAGAATTTAGCTGTGTTTTGTCAACATACTTCTTTTGACTACATCTGTTATTTTTAAAATGAGGAGATATCACCTGTGCACTGAAAGAAAAATTGCAAGTGCTATTTTGTAAATACAGATGTATATTTTCTTTCCATGTCAGGTCATCTTTAAAATAGCCTTTATTCCAGGGGATGCCTTCAAGTTACCACATTTTCATTCTTCTGCTTACCATCAGCATTGAAGTAGGGTCTCTCTGCCTTCTGCAGCCAACAAGTGAGTAGTCAAGAACAGTTGTAATACCTGGTTGTTTTTTCATTTAGGTGAAATACAAGGAGAATTTTTCCAAAGAGCTTGGTAAAAAGCCAAAGTATGATTTAAAGGAGGCTAAAATCTACAAGACCATGAAAGATGCTCACAACATGGCTAGTGAGGTATGTTTACTTAAGCTTCTCCTCAGGGGAAATTAAAAGTTTCACATTTCTTTAAGAAAGACCTCCTCTATGTTATTAATACATTCAACATCACAGGTTTTATTGTTGTTTGTCCTTTCTTACCTGCAGGTGAAATACAAGGCGGATTTAAAGAAACTTCATAAGCCTGTCACAGACATGTCTGAGTCGCTGATCATGAACCACGTCCTGAGCACAAGCCAGCTCGCCAGTGCTGTAAGCTCGTTAACTAATCCCAGATCCATTTGATTTTTCCATTCCGATTGATTCCATTCTGAATTGATCTCTGCTAACTATTTCGGTAACAATTACTCCCTCTGTTATTGTTCATGGGACATCACCTGGTAGTGAGCTCTTCCTCTGCTTTCTAATGATTGTTTCCCAGTTAACTAGCAACTCCGCCACATTTGTCCTCGGGGAAGTGAAATCTTTATTAGCTGTAGAACTGCTAATGTTTTAAATCCTCTAATAATTTTTGGTGGATTGTTTCTTTATTACATTTTAACTGATCGCATTACACTAACAAATACCATTTTCTTCTTTTTTTACTTTTTTCTTTACTGCTTACTATATATAAAATTTTTGGGTTTGTCTGTTTTTTTTTTCATTTCATGTTTATGTTTAACATACCCCTGTTGTAGATATACAGAATTATGCTTAACAAAATAATTAATCATTTTTCTGAGAAAAGAGAAAAATTATTGCCTGTTGCAGCCTTTTCATGTATCCACTGTGTTTTCTTTTTTCCTTTTTCTTTTTTAATCCTGGTTTTGAAAAACTCTTTGTTGCAATCAAAATTGTCAAAAAAAAAAGACCCGTTCACGCACATCTTTAGAAGTGATATCTTGATGCTGGCAGTTAAACTTCTTGATTTTGTTTTGCTTTTTGTATTTCTGATTTCTCTTTGGTGTTCCATTGAAGTGTTGCTTTGATTGGACCTAAGAAGTAAATTTGCTGAGGGATTTTTTTTTTTATTGAGATGATTTTTGACACCTTCCCTTCAGTACCAGTACAAGAAGCAATATGAGAAGAGTAAGGGTCACTACCATGTGGTGCCAGATAATCTTGAACAGGTTCATCTAAGGGAGGCATCAGAACTACAGAGCCACGTAAGTTGGTCGTATGTTTCTCATTAACCCCACTCATTGCGTACTGGTCGCCATCACTGAAGTCATCCTAGCAAATTCTCCAGTATATAACAATCTCTATCTGTATTATAAACACTCCACACCTGAGTAAACAAGTCAATGGGAAATATTTGCAAGATTAGAACACCTATGAAATATCTGCATGATTTCTTCATTCTAGAGGAAACCTCAGAGTCACTTGTGTCTGTTGTATATGGAGCTCTTTACACAGTATAATACAGTTATCAGGGTGATTTTGTCTGTAGAAAAAAGGACCCAGTAATCACAGAAACTGGAAATTGAAAGAAGGAGGGTTGTTGCTGACAGTATATTTTCAACTGCTTTATCCATTCTAGCCTCAAGTGATACAAAGGAGGCCTCTGCCACTCTTTTTCTGCATCCAAAATTGCTTTAACCCAAACAATACCTACTGCTGCTATTAAGTGTGCCTGACATCTTTTCCCTCTGGAATACAGCAAATGGTGATCATTCCAGAGAAATCCATACTCTGATTTGGTCTCTGATCTTTTCTATTCCAGGTATTTAGTGACTGTAAAGCCAGAAATTACTGCTAGGACACAAAGGGCCGTAGTTATTGTTCTGCTGCACGGCGCAGAAGAGCAGAAAGGTTACATAGCAAAGGCTAGAAAAATGGTTGTTAATCAGTTTGTAGTTAAAGACACTGCTTGTTGCTCCAGTTTGAGATCCAGATCTCTCACCCAAAGGCATAGCATCACCTCATGCAGCAGTCTGAACACTGGTGCCCTAAAGGCTGGATATTATAACTTGAAGCAAGAATATCTTCACCCTTGCGGACATTTTACTTCCTGGACACTCATGCACAGAATTAGTTATCAGGTCGCTAAATTGCGTCTTTTCAAGCCGTGCCACTAACACTCCAGCGATCCGTTAACGTGTAACTGGCTGAACTCAGCCAGGGTCACGAGCAGCCTGAGTGCCTTCAAGTTCGATTTTTACAGCTACCCGTCTTCCTTCTTGTGATCAGGAAATTCTTGAAATCCGAGCTGACACTGCTTATTCTCAGGAATAAGCAACAGGAAATAAATCAGTAGGCTATGCACATTTTTCTGCAAGCCCGACCTTTGATTTTACATTTTATGGTCAATATACAGATTTCAGGGAGGTAAACAGTATTAGACATTCAATTTTTACCACAGATCTGTTGACCACAGTAGGCACATACCAGTCAATGAATTGGTTCCTTGATTATTTAGGAGGGTAACTTTTTTTTTCTTCTCAGGTGAAATACAGAGAAAAGTATGAGAAGGAAAAAGGAAAACCTATGTTGGACTTTGAAACTCCAACATACCTTACTGCAAAGGAATCTCAGCTCATGCAGAGTGAGGTACGGTTAAAATCAATACTGACAGACTAAAAAACTTTAAAATTTATTTTTTATACTTAAACTTTCACAGTGATTTGGACAGGCAGTTATACTTGCATCTTGTGGATGCTGAGAGACTGAAAAATCATAGCTATATCACATTTCTTTATATTGGTTATGAAATACTGCATTAAAAATTCATGAAGCTTTCCTATGTCACGATGAAGTGTATATTATCTGTAATTTTTCATCAAGAGGTTATCAGTCAATGAAGCTTAAGCAAGTCTTCAAGTCTTTAGAAGAAGTGTAATATGAAATACGTTTCACTTAAACTTTTGCAGCACGAGCATATTATGTGCGTCAGTTATTATAGTCCATAGAAAGCACCCTGGTTAGTCTTTTCACCTCAGACCTCTATTTTTGAGAAACCCATTTATTTCCTGTTTGTCTCCACTGTCACAGTGTTCTTCACTGACCTGTCTTTTTCCTCAAGCAGTTCTTTTCTGTTTGTTTGAAGTATAATCTTGTTTCATCACACATGCTGAAAAACAGTTGTACAAGGCCATTAGTCATTATGTTTGAGTGGTTCCATTGAATGTTTTCCCTGCATATACAAATAAGTAGAAAAAGAAAGAAAATAGGCAGGGTCAGGTCATATTTCCATTGAAAGTAATGAGCTGTTTCATGGGCTTTAGTAGAAACAGGATTTATTGCTTTAGGTGCCCACTGACTGTAGCAGACCATCATTGTGACATCGATATCAAACTGCTGCTGCATCCTCCCTGTAGTTTTTCACGCAATTAAAAAAAATGTAATAAATATTTGCTATTTTGCTTTTTTTTCTTCTTACTCTCATTAGAAAGAATATAAGAAGGACTTTGAAGAGTCCATTAAGGGCAGGAACCTTACTGGCTTGGAGACTACACCGTCCTTATTACATGCCAAATATGCAACCAGAATAGCAAGCGAGGTAGCAGTTATTCTGTGCTTGTTTCCTCTGTTGAATTAAATAATTCCACTAAGTATTCTCAGCAGCAATTCTTCTTCACCACTTTCTTTTTCCTAACCGTTCACATTAAGCATGTTTATATACATTTTGTATTGTGATCTAATTTGTTGTGGACATTTGTTTCATTGTTCATTAACTGTATTCATATTTACTGTATCCCTTTCTGACGTTCCTCAGCCTAACTGTTCCATGGCAGGGTGTGTATGTGTGAGCCTTTGCATTTTACCTTGAACAACAATTACTGTACTCTGTTCTGTTGCAGTAGTTCTTGTATAGCCCTGTGCAATATTTTCTGTTGTTTTAAAAAATTCTTTTTTCTTTTGGAGCTTTTGGAATGTTTTTCTTCTTCTTTTTTTTTTTTTATTTTATTTTTTGAACAAAGTTGCAGAGTGTAGAACTCTCTTTAGTCTGGCTTTGCAGTTTTCGTTTTCTTTCTTGTGCAGAAAGAGTACAGGAAGGATCTGGAGGAAGGTGTCAAAGGTAAAGGACTAACAGCTTTAGAGGAGACTCCAGACATGTTAAGAGCGAAGAATGCAACTCAAATCCTGAACGAGGTATGTCGAAAGCTACCTGGAAAATACCTGAATGGATGTAACAGCCTCCAACTGAGAAATGCTTATAGCTGTATGACACTAGTATGAACGTTGTCGTTGTGCTCTGGGAGGCCTGCTGTGCTCTCTTTGAACGCTTTACGCGCGATGGGTGCGTCAGAACCACCAGCCGTGCTCCTGAACGGTTCCCCCTGCCCCAGAGTGATGCCCAGTTGGCAGCTGCAGGACCGATGGCCGAGACAGTCTTCCCCACTTTGATGGAAAGCGGTGGCCAGCAGACAGTCAGAATGCAAACCTAACAGCTACTTTATTCAGGTGGTGGACTGGTACAATAAATATTTCATATTTAATTTGAAATATCTCATTTCAAATATAATAAACATTTCATTAATTGTTTCCGTAGGATAAGTTTAGCTCATATTTTAAGAGCCTTAACATCATCAGGCTGAAAGCTGAAGTAACTTTTTAGTGTTACTTATGAATTTGCTTCTTAACAAAATGCTTTTAAGGTAAGCATCTGTACTGACAACAGCATTTGTACTTAGTAGTGCAGAGTTATTCAGTTATTCAAGGAGCCTGTATTTTATTACCAGAATATTACAGACATATTTAGCTGTAAGTTCAGCAGAGTTGGCATAGAGATATGAATTATACCAATCTATACAAAATTAATCTTTTAGACCTTAGTGAAGATCTCTTTGGGATGAGTGGCTGCTGCAGCACTGGGGTTTTAGGGAGGGTATTCATTCCAGAGGACCCAGAATGTCACAGAGAATCCTGACACGTTGCATTTTTTGGACATGCTCAATGTGAAACATCTGTGACCTCTCTTCACTGCTCAAACTGGGACACACATGCATTTCATACACTGCTCGCTCTCTGTTGCCTCTCTCCTGTACAAATTATTGTTTTGCACTAATCACCTAAAGGAACGTACACTTTGAGATTACTGGTGGGAGAAGGAAGAGTGGCCTTAATACAGCTGGCCTGTTGTCTCCTCCATTTACTGCTGGGGTAAGGCTGTTGGTTCTCAAGGTTTAAGTTGTAAAGTACGCACTTTAATGACATAATTTTTGTGTTTAATTGTGAGTTTGTATTAGTAATATCCCTGTTTTGTGGTGTGGTCATGAAACTATCTGAAGTTGCTAAGAGTATTGCATTCACATTGACAAAGGGTCTGTTTACTGTCTTCATCTGCAGAAAGAGTACAAAAAAGCCTTGGACTTAGAAATCAGAGGAAAAGGTCTGACAGAACTGGCTTTGGAGACACCAGATTTTGTGAGAGCAAAGAATGCCACTGACATTGCCAGCCAGGTCGGTGTGAACATCTTATATATCACATCAGATGTCTTCTTTAAAGGAAAATTTATTAACATTTTTTTCTGATTAAACTAAATGAAAATTATTGTCAAGGTACGATTCAGGCACTTAAATGTGAGCTTTGCCCAACAGATCAAATACAAACAATTGGCAGAAATGGAGAAAGCCAACTACACCAGTGTTGTCGATACTCCGGAGATTATTCATGCCCAGCAGGTCAAGAATCTTTCAAGCCAGGTACTTGAATGAAACAATTTAATCATTGTTCATGTGGGAATCTTGAGTGGATACTAATGTGGAGCGCCTAAATAACGACCTGTTACAACAGTCAGGAGATACACCAGAAAAACAAATTCCTCTAGAGCTGTGATGTTGCATCTTTTACTCTGAAATTCCATTTCAACGTCGAAATTAATTTATGTTAATAAATCTTAAATAAATCTTAAAAATAAATCTTACACAGAGGCATAATGTGAATTTGTATCAGACACAGTACGCACATTTCCATAAAGATGGGCATTATGCAACAATAAGTAATACCAGATTGTTTATTACTGGTTTTGTATTAATGGAATACATTTTGTATTTTCTATCAGAAAAAATATAAGGAAGATGCAGAAAGGACCATGCCATACTACGTGGCTGTCGCAGACACCCCAGAAATGCAGAGAGTCCGTGAGAATCAAAAGAACTTTAGCACAGTACGTATACAAGTAATAAACACTGTTACTCTCAAATAATAAAAAATGTTCAGCTTTTTTTCATTTAATAAGGTCCCGATGTCCCATTCTAACCCCAACTAGGCTGCCGTTATATTCTCAGGGATCTGCAGTTACAGGGTCCGCTATGTATGCAGCAGCCCACTTGTGTATTACACAGGGAACCAGAATGATTCTATGATTTTCTTGAAAAAAATCTTTCTGCTCAGTGCTTTGACAATTACTTTGCAAGCAGTAGAGAATTATACTTACAGAAGCTGTCGGTTGCTGTCAGTGGGGCTACCTGCAAGACTGTATATGGTCAGTAAGAGAACCCAATCTGACTTGAAATCTTCACCTTTCATTGTTGAGACTTAATTGTTGTAGAGACAAACTGGCACCTGTCAAGATCTTTCAGTGAATCTAGTTAAAGATCCCCTATTGCTAATTTAAATGAGATTACTTGTAACTGTGGTGCATCTTTATATCACTAATGGTGGTGTTAAAATTACCTCCTTATAAGGTATACTTGAATATTTTTTCCTCATCTTCAAAGAAAACTCTGTCAGTAAATTTTTATGGCATAGGGGCAACATTTGACAGTTTACTTCAACTTTTTCAACAGCTTCAGTACCAGTGGGACCTACAGAACAGCAAAGGAAAAGTTACAGTTGTACAAGACACACCAGAAATGCTGCGCGTGAAGGAAAACCAGAAGAATTTCAGCTCGGTATAGTTATTTTCTGTTTTCAGTTCTCATTCCAAAAAAATACAGTTTAGTATGTTCAATCAAATAACTGGTTTTGGCTCTTATCATATAGGTACTTATGTTCTTGATCTGCTTAAAAGCATATAAGAACTTTTGGAAACAAAATTTTTTTCAACGTAGGTTTAGCTGGTTTACTACCCCTTTTTATCTACTGCTTTTTGTGCAGTGCCCTGATGGCACTCCGTCACATGCGCGTAGCTGTGATATAGTTAAACAGTCAATCCTGTACTTAAATTGGTATTACTAGTATCCGCCTTTCTTTTGGCCCGTTACCACATACATAGTGTATTCCTGTTGTGTTGCAACTGTCTTCTTTCACTGAAAAGTGAGCTGTCTCCCTGATTTGTGTCACATTTCCTGTGTTCCCATGAAGTGCCCAGTCTGCTGTTTCATTTTGCCACTAGCACCGTTAGCACAGTAACTAGCTAAGTGGAAGACATTCATGTGAAACATAATAAAACAAATTTGAACAAAGGGAACAAATTAGAACAAATGCTAGTCTTCAATCCTAAAAGTGGCCTACAAATGTTTTGACATTCTACTTAAAATGCATTACTTCAAATATAAATGATCAGGCCCTTTTTTTCACAAATGGCACTCGTATCAGGACAGATGGACAGTAGATAAGGCAATAAGGCAGTGACTGGAGATGGTCCTCCACGTTGGCTTTCCGCCTGCACTGGTGTCTACAAAGCACTGTCGTGAGTCTGTATTCACCCTCTAGAAGAAATAATGTTGTGTTTTGTATGCTTAACCTTGTTGTCTTCATTCTAAATATTAAGATTTTATATAAAGAAGATGTTGGGACTGGAACTACTATTGAAAAGACACCAGAGATGCAGAGAGTTAAACGAACCCAGGATGCAATTAGCTCGGTACAAAAGAATTCATTTTTAATACTCTACCAGTGGTAATTCAACTTGAAATAACACTTTTTTTACCCCTCATTTCTTTAAATGTTGCTAACAGCGGATTGGCAGTAATCTATCCATCTAAGGCCTACTTTCTAGGAGTTTTTCCTATTCTTGTTACTGAAACAGTAATCTTTCTAACGATTAACATTCAATTTGTTACTTACAATCAATTTCTAAAACATGAAAGCTCTTGCCATCATTTTTAATCTCCTCACAAACATAGTTTATTTATCACAGAATCAAAGAATCATTTAGGTAGGAAGGGTCCTCTTGAGATGATCTATTCCAGCCCTGCTGCTCAAGCAGGATCAGCCAGAGCAGGTCGCCTAGGACCATGTCCAGTTGAGTTTTGAATATCTTGAAGGATGGAGACTCCCCAGCCTCTCTGGGCAACCTGTTCCAGTGTCTGACCACCCTCACGGTAAAAAAAGTTATTTTCCTGTGTTCAGATTGAATTTTCTGTTTTTTTAATTTGTGGCCATTACCTCTTGTTCTGTCACCAAGCCCAACTGAGAAGAGTAGCTCCCTCCTCTTCGTTCCTTCTCACTGGGTATTTATACACTTTGTTAAGTTCCTCCCGAGCCTACTCTTCTCCAAGCTGAAGAGTCCCAGCTCTCTAAGCCTCTTCTCACACCAAAGATGCTCCTCTTACTCATCTTTGTGGTCCTGCACTGGACTTCCTCCAGTAAGTCCGTATGTTTCTTGTACTGGTGAGCCCAGAACTGGACACAGAACTCCAGATGTGGCCTCACCAGTGCTGAGGGGAAGGATCACCTCTCTGGACCTGCTGGCAGTGTCCTTCTTAATGCAGCTGAGGATGTTGTTGGCCTTCTTTGTCATGAGTGTGCATTGCTGGCCCGTGGTCAGCTTGCTGCCCACCAGATCCCTAAGGTCCTTCTCTGCAAAGCTGCTTCCCAGACAGTCAGCCTCCAGCATGTACTGGTGCCTGGGGTTATTCCTCCCCAGGTACAGGACTGCGTTTCCCCCTCTTGGACTTCAGGAGATACCTCTCAGCCCATTTCTCCAGCTCATCGAGGTCCCTCTGGGTAGCAGCACAACCCTTGGGTGTATCAGCCAGTCCTCCCAGTTTTGTGTCATCTGCAAACCTGCTGAGGGTGCATCGTGTCCTAGCATCCAAGTCAGCAGTGAGGATGTTAAACAGTTTTGGCCCCAGTATTGACCCCGGGGTTACACCACTGGCCCTTGTGCCACTGGGCAAAGTGCTCTGGGCCCGGCCGTTTGGCCAGTTTTCAGTCCCTGTCACTGTGCACTAATCTGACCCATACTTCATTAGCTTGTCTCTGAGGATGCCAGGGCAAACGGTGTCAAAAGCCCTACTAAAGCATGTCTCGTAAAGCTTATAGTACATAAAAAATTGTAACACTCTAAAATTGGAATAATTGTATGTATTACTTTTCTTTGGAAACTTGTAAATCTTTTTTCATGCTTTTTTGAATGCTGACATCATTCTAGTGTAAAAAATACTAACTTTTCACACAATTTGTTTCATGCATAGTATGTTAAATATGTTCTTGTGAAATGCTGTTCCTTTTTTTTTTTTTGTTACGCTGAAGTAGAAATGCACATAGCACTGTAATTGGTAAAATGTTGTATGATGACTGCCGCCTTGTTGAATATGATAGATTTTTACAAAATTCTTCTTCCATTTATAGAAAGACCAAATGGTATCAGGTTAAAGGTATTTATACTTGTTTTTAGAAAACTCCTTTAGTAAAGTGCCGTAAACGGTGACAGCTCATCAGCAGCTGAAGTTACCCTCTAAGAGGTTGCTTGTGAAGATGATGGGAATGCTTTAACAGCAGCTCTCTGCTCGTCTTAAATGAGATCTTTCACATTTTCAGTCTTCTCGAGATCAGGATAATGCTCTTTCTATATCCACATATGGACCTCGGTGCTTATTTCACATTAGGCTAAGATTTTTAGAAATTATTTAAAATTTTTAATATCCCAGTTTCCTGGAAATTGGTGTAAGAAGCCTTGTAATGGTTCAGTTGTTATAAATCAGCGGGTTGGTTCTTGCTGAAATAAAGCTTGTGGGAAATGTTAGATACCCAAATTTTAAGCTTCAATTGAAAAATTATGGCTCAAACAAGACTGTACTTTTTTTCCCAGAGCTGAGGTCTTGTTAAACTGCTCTGTAGAAGTGTGGTAGGTGAGCTATCATCACTCTGTAACAGGTTCCTTGGTGATTTCCTTCTGTGAGAATACATTTAGTAGCTGAGATTTGAATGAGTTTGTAAAGTGTAAAGGAGCGGTGTTTCTTTATTCATGGGACTTCTTACTCATGCCTGCATCAGCTGTGCTTTAACGTAAGTCCTTTTGCTTTTTTCTGCATCTTTGTAGATCAAGTACAAGGAGAGTATTGGGAAAGGCACGCCAATTCCTGATCTCCCAGAGGTGAAGCGTGTCAAGGAGACGCAGAAGCACATCAGTTCGGTAAAGGCCGATATTTCCTGTTCACCTGTATACTCATGCAGAGCTCAAGCTCCAAACTTTGGTAGTGTTTGTGGGTATTTTTCATTGAAAAGAGAACAGATGTCTAAAATCCCTATATGCAGCAGCAGGAAGTTCAAATATCTGAATTTTGCAGTGACCATTACAGTCAGCCACTTCCCTGGATTACTTCTGTGATCTTTTCTGAACACAGCACTAGAAACAAAGAATACCCAGATGATGTCTTACCATTAGTCTGGGAAAAAAATGGATCGGCTAGAGAGAGCTTTGTGGAAAAAAATAATTGCAACCTTTTTTCTAGTCACAAAACCCAGTGACGGTTCTAACAGTACCTGGCTCTTCCCATATCTAGTTAAGTACAGATTTAAATAACCACAATGTGCTCTCCTGATTTTGAGCTGCTACTGCTTTATTGTGGTCTCTGCATCCAGAATTGAGGCAGGGTATGGTCTTGTGATGGTTGGTACCTCAAATGTTTGCTATACAATGCTGAGGAGCAGCAACACCCATGTAATGAGTATCTTAAGATTTTCCATTCCTGTTTTTATACGTACTATTTCCTTTTTGAGGTGTTTATGATATTAATGTTTTTTACAGCTCACTTTTGCATAGTTGAGTTGGTTTTTTAAATGATTCTTCATTTTTTCTTTTACATAATTTGTTTTCCCTTGCTGTGAGTGCTTTATTTTTGTATTTTTTCATTGTTTCAATGACATGAAGTAGTGAATTATTTTTTTTATTACTTATTTTTGATGCAAGTATTTTACTAGATGCAAGAAGAACCGTTAGTGCATTTGTAATGTATTTCTACGTGATTAGGTTTTAAACCAACCCAGGCATCTCCTATGAAACGCGTTTCATGAAAAATGCAATTTTTTAAATCAAACAATTACAGGTTCAGTTAAATCTCATGATATGAGAGCTAAACCTCAATTGTTCTTCTTACTAGAGACAAAACAAAGTAAAATTCCAACCAAATAGTCAGAGATCAAAATAAGATAGAGCCCACAACTAAGTATTTTCATATTAAACATGTCTATAGAAGGTTCAGCTGTTTGATAGCACCATAAAAAAGAGCCTCCAGAAACGCTGACTGCCTGAAAAATAATACTATTACATTTCCTAATCTGAGATGAAAAGTACCTACTTCTCACGCCAGGTCAGCAGAATAGTTGAGGTTGTCTCTCCTGCTCTAATGAAGTATTCCATTGGCTTCAATGGGTTCAAGCACCTCAGCATCCACATTAAGTGCTTTGCTGAGCTGGTGACTGTACTGAAAAAGATGCACACTGAGTAAAAGAAACTGTGCACATATTTACGTATGATCTCAGATTATATTTACCTATAAACCAGGTAAATTAATTATCCGAATGTACTGTGTTTGTGAAAGGAATACGAAGTTCTCACCTTGCTGGGTGCTTGTGTTCTGCAGGTACTGTACAAAGAGGACGTAGGGACAGGTATCCCAACACCTGTCACTCCAGAAATAGAGAGAGTCAAACGCAATCAAGAACACATTAGCTCGGTATTTAAAAAAAAAAAAAAATTATAACAACTTATTTTTGTATAACATCCTAACATATAATCTGTTTTCTTCAGTGGTTTAGAATCTCACCCTGATCCTGTCTTTTCCCTGGCAATATTTTTAACTCATTTATATTCCACCTTTTTGTACTTTAACTTTTTTTGGTGATTTACAACTTTACATGCATTTCTTTTAAGAACCCAAACTGGAAGTAAGCTGTGACATTAACATGGTTTTTCTCTCCATGTTTGTTTTATCTTAACCCTTGATCTTCTAGTATCTGTAGTTATGTATTTACAGAATAATCAACCATCAGCCCCTTCCTTAATATTTGCCTCTAGAACGAGTGTGAAATTGATTGAAAAGTAATCCTAATGCTAAACGTAACTGACAAAATAGTCAGATTTGATGAGTTTGCCTGTGTTGAGTGCTTTTTTTGTGGAAACTTTCTTGTACCTCACAGGTGATATACAAAGAGGGCTTAGGGACTGGCATCCCAACACCGGTCACTCCAGAGATGGAGCGAGTCAAACGCAATCAAGAGAACATTAGCTCGGTATTGCTAAATAAAACAAAACCTACCATTTCAAATGCAAATCAAATCCCTTTAACTCCTCCGTATTAAATTTTTCTCTCAGTTCTTTGCTGAACTTTCAACAACCCTTTCTTAATCAAATCACTAAAACCCTCTCAGCATCCTTATATTTTAATTTTTCGCTCAGTCTAACTTAATTGTAATTGTTCCAGCTGTGGGATTTTAACCTCATTTACTTAAAGCAGTGAAGCAGTGCCTTATTTTTCTTCCCAATGAAATCGTAGTCGTCTGAGTGATCTCCCTCTCCTCCTCATTAACAAAGTCGATCCTTCTAATGCTCCTCAGACTCCCCACACTGGTTGTGCTGCAAATGGAAAATGAACTCCTAACCCTTCCCATCTAATGCAAAGCAGCCCGTCTTGTCTCTTTTCCCAGTTTTGCTGTGTTGGATGCTTTCTTATATCCTACAGGTCTTTCTAAGAAAACCTGGGTGGCATCCCCATGTCACCGCAATACGAAAAAATGACGAAAATTACATCTATAAGGAAAAATTACTGTAGTAATGGCGTTCTATCCAGATTGTTTCTACTCCAAACGCATTCCAGTCAAATCACCGTTATGTCATAATTTTGTTCTATATTTCTGTTTCAATGAGAGCAGCTTAGCACTCATTTTGACTCACTCTGACGCAATTCAGACATGACTGATACAAAACTCAGTCCTGACTTGAGATTAATAGGACAGTTCAGAGAAGCCACGGTGTTAAACTCTTTGCTCCGTGTAATTGTCCGTGAGGTCAGCTGGGCTCTCTTTCCTGCTGGTGAGCCTGTCTGGAAATCTTAGAGCAAAGCTGCTTGTTCAAGGTCTCTTGTTTGAGAAGGGAAACTCCTTTGGGCAGAAAGACATAAATGCAGAGTTTGGGGTAACTTGGCGCAAGCTGTGCTTGCACCAGCACCCCTGCAGTTCTTCTTGGCGTTATTTACATGCACCCAGGTGAGACGACCACAGACCTCGTAGCAATATTAGCTGATTATTTTCATTGATTTTTTTTTTTTTGCTAGCCTTTGAACAAGGCTGACAAAACTCAATTGTCCTACTTTGAAGTTTCCCTATATTAAATTCCTTGTCTTCTCTCTCTCTCCTCCCTGTCTTTTCCTTTCCTTTTCCTTTCCTTTTCCTTTCCTTTTCCTTTCCTTTTCCTTTCCTTTTCCTTTCCTTTTCCTTTCCTTTTCCTTTTCCTTTCCTTTTCCTTTCCTTTCCTTTCCTTTCCTTTCCTTTCCTTTCCTTTCCTTTTCCTTTCCTTTTCCTTTCCTTTTCCTTTCCTTTTCCTTTTCCTTTTCCTTTTCCTTTTCCTTTTCCTTTTCCTTTTCCTTTTCCTTTTCCTTTTCCTTTTCCTTTTCCTTTTCCTTTTCCTTTTCCTTTTCCTTTTCCTTTTCCTTTTCCTTTTCCTTCCTTTTTTTTTTTTTTAATGCTTCCCTGTTGCCACACAGGTGTTGTACAAAGAGGGGCTGGGCATTGGCACCCCAGTACCTGTCACTCCTGAGATGGAGAGGGTCAAACGCAATCAAGAAAACTTTAGCTCGGTATTTTTTTTTGTAATTTAAGAAAAAGGGTTGCCTATAACTTTTTAACGCTTGTAAAGTTTCTACTCTCTCTAATTAACTTAGAAAACTTCTTAATAACACAGAAACGTCCCCTTCCTGCTATTAAAATTTTTAGTCATTGTTATATCTTATGTACTTTTTTTTAAAAGATTTTTTTTTAATAATAACACTTGATGCTTCATGTCCTTTAATTTTTAAAGCATTTTTTGTGAAGCTTAAGGTATTTTTCTTTTTAAAAAACACTGTGTTTTTTATTTGCTTAATTCCATTCCTGTAATGCTTTGTTATCTGTTGAGGCGTATCTAAGAATTAGGATGCGGTATTTCTAGTTGTCAGGAGATTTCATCTGAATTTATCACAAGTGTTAACTCTTTGATACTTCCTAATTTTTCCTGCTTTCTAGTATATTTAGTCGGCATAAAAATTATATGCGTTACTTCCATCAGAAGCAGGGGTTTTTTTTGTTCTTAACTTTTTTTAAACTCCCTTGTTACCATGTAGGTGTTGTACAGAGAGGAGCTGGGGACAGGGACCCCAACACCTGTCACTCCTGAGATTGAGAGAGTCAAACGCAATCAAGAGAACTTTAGCTTGGTATCTTTCTGTCATTTGAAAAGCAGAACATTCCCTTTTAATCTATTTTAAAAATAATTTTAACACCAAAAAAATACTCTTGTGTTTCCCTGTAATCAATTTACACAAAAAAGAATACCCTGTTCCCCATGTTTTGACATTTTTTCCTGCATAATTGTTACTTGCTTTGTTTTGATTAGATCTTCATACTAATGATAACTTTTAGATTCCCTGTTCCCATCTTTCTTTTGACTCTGAACATATTTTTTTCTTCTTTAATATGTGCCTTTCCTTTTGTTAATCATTTCAATCCCTGGTTGTTGGGTTTTTTCCTGGTTTTACCTCATATAAAAACTAAACTATTTATAGCCTGATCCAAACCTGTGGAAATGAGCCCGGTGTAAGAGTGCTGTGATACCAGTGTAACCTGCGGTGACGTTTATGGGATGGGTAACTGAAACAGAATTGATTCCTTTATTCCTTCTGCATTGTGTTTGCCGCCTTCTTCCTTTAGGAAGTCTTTAATATTGTTGCACAGGGGCAGTGGCCCAAATCTCCAGCTGGTGTAAACTGCTCTGGAGACGTCGGACGCACAGGTTTGCAGGGTAAAAACGTTTGTAGCGTTAGGATGTGTCTCAGGGTGAAGTGTCACGTAAGAGAGGAGAGCACCGGTAATTCTAATTCCTCAGGTACCATTTCACACATGTGCCTTTATTACGGTCACATCTCTGTGTCCTTCCTGTACTTAGCAAGGCAGATTCCTTGCGGATAAACCCTGGAGGATACGTAGCGTTTCACTCGGGGAGTGGGTGGCTCTTGGCTGAGCTCTGTGTGTGTGCGGAAAGACCTTCAAGTGACTCAAGTACAGTCAGGAAATCTTACCTCACTGCTGGTGAAAAGACAATAATATGCTTTATTTACATTTAAATAAGACTTTAATCTTCTAAATAGTCACCACTTCTAAATGTTCACCTTGAGAAGCACTTAACCAAGTCAGGAGGGTATTCTAGCATTCCGGTAGAAGCCGTACCGGTGTATTAGTGCTTATCTTCAGAGTTTTAAACTATTTTTTATTTTTATGGATTTTTTAAATGAGGACAGCTCAGAAAAATATCTCATGTTCTGTGTGTTCTCTCGGCAAACGGAGCGTTCCCGTTGTTTGCTTGTTCTTTGCTCTTTGTTTAACGCAGCCGTGTTACCCCACAGGTGTTGTACAGAGAGGAGCTGGGGACAGGGACCCCAACACCTGTCACTCCTGAGATTGAGAGAGTCAAACGCAATCAAGAGAACTTTAGCTCGGTATCTTTCTGTCATTTGAAAAGCAGAAAATTCCCTTTTAATCTATTTTAAAATAATTTTAACACAGACCAAAAAAAAATTCTTGTTCCCTTATAATCAACTTACGCAAAAATAATATCCTGGTCCCTGTGAGATTTTTCCCTCCATAATTGTTACTTACATTCTTGTTCCTCTTTTTTATTACATCCTCTTAATAATAACTTTTAATTCCACTTTTCTTTTGAGTCGGATTATCTTTTTTTTTTTTTTTTAATTGTTCAAAAAGACCCTGTTTTTCCTTTTGTTAATCACAGCAATCCTTGCTCTGTTTTGAGTGGTGGGCTTTTTTCTTGATTTTACTTAATTTACACTTGAAAACTAAACTGTTCGGCACCTGATACAGATCTGGGGAAGTGCCCCCAGCGTAACCGCGCACTAACACACGCCAGTGTAACCTGCGGTGGTGTTTATGGGATGGGTACATGAAACACAGCTCATTTCTTTGTTCCTTTTGTGTTGTATTTGAGATTTTCTGCCTTTAGGAGGTCTTTCATGATCTGCTGTTGCACAGTCAGTTTTTCTCTCTCTAGCTCCTGAGAAGCGACCGGGGGGAGGTGCTCTAGCTTTCTGCCAGAGGTCATTGCAGCAGGTTACTCTTCGGCTTTGTAGTTTTGAGGAACATTGTAATTTTTCTCTTTTATTCCAAGCCTTGGCTCAGAGCGGCCTCGAAAATCACTGGGTCTGTTCTCTCAGCGAGCTGAGCTGTGTGCTGCTTCCGTTCCCTTTGGCTAATGCGTGTCACCCCACAGGTGTTGTACAGAGAGGAGCTGGGGACAGGGACCCCAACACCTGTCACTCCTGAGGTTGAGAGAGTCAAACGCAATCAAGAACACATTAGCTCGGTATTTTGTGGAGGAAAAGATGTGTTCCCTTTAACTCCACTTAAACAGAACTTTTTAACCTTTATTAAAAATGAACGATTCCACTACTTACTTCCACGTAATCAACTTATAAAACCATCCTTTCTTCTTCACTGTACTATATTTTCCAGTGTTACTGACCTACCACTTCCTCATATATTTAATTATTTACATTATCCTAAATATTTTTAACTGTTTTGCTCCCTGTTCCAACTTCCTTTTCCTTTTATATGTGGTGGTGTTTTGTTGTTTTTTTGGTTTTTTAAATCCTCTTGGTTTCCTGTTTTGAGGCTGTTATCCTAGAAGCGGGAGGGTCTGCCTTTCTGGCAGGCTTCGGGGCTAGTCAAAAAGCCGCCCTCCACCAGGACAGTGTGTTTGATGTAAGAGGCTTCTGCCCTGGATTTGCCACACCTGCGAAGATGAAGCCATAGACCTCTTTGCCTTCAGACCCTCCCAGTGCAATCCAGGCTCCCTGGGGGAGCTTTTGGGGCAGATTAGAGCAGACTGAGCTCCAGCAGACTCAAATAATATTTGCGTTTGTGTCGGATGTAATTCTTCTTGAGTTGTGATGATGTTTTTTGGGTGCTTCTTGTTCCTATGCAGGTGTTGTACAAGGAGAGCGTGGGGATGGGAACCCCCACCCCTGTCACTCCAGAGATGGAGAGGGCCAAACGCAATCAAGAAATCTGTAGCTCGGTACTTTGCTAAGAAAAAAAAGTTCCCTTTAACTCGATTTAAAGGAACAGTTTAACAGTTTTAATGAATGGACGTTGTAACACTTGTTCCAAAATAATGCCGACCCCTGCTCTAAAGCAGCTTACACAAGTGATGACTTTGTCTGACTGAGGTTTGCAGTGGTGACTTTAACTTGTTACCCTTTTTATTGGGTTCTAAGAGTGATTTTGCTGCCCTATTCTAATCCTAAAAACACTTAACAGCCTCCACTCATTTTCTCTGCAATGCTGGCATTCTTTTTTTTAAAAGAAAAACCATAATTTACATATTCATAACACTCTCAGCCCCTCACTGTGGTATTTTGTGGTCTCATTTATGTGGTACTTACACTATTTATTACGAGTGATCCCGTAGTTAAAAAGCCAGTGTGCCCCAGCCTGCTTCTCTGCTAGAATATTGCCAAGTACCTTCTTTAACCTAGGCCCTGCGACAGCAAAGACAAGAAAAAAAATGCCTTAGGCTTCGAGTTAGTCTCCAACCAGCTTTTTATTTACTGTTACTTTCTTTGGCTCCTTTCTTATGTCTCCCAGGTGTTGTATAAAGAAAACATAGGGAAGGCAACCCCAACACCTGTCACTCCCGAGATGGAACGAGTCAAACGCAATCAAGAAATCATTAGCTCGGTACTTTTAACAGGGAACCAGTTCCCAAAGATCTGACTGACGTGTTTAACGTAACTGTAGCAGTTCGGTAGTCTCTGCTTTCTAACTTTATCAACTGAATCTGCCATAAACTTCGCACCTTCTCGGCTTACAACCAAATCGTAGTATCTTCTGTTTAACACTGCCTGAAGCAGGGTGTTACTAGAACTAGGTTTGACCTTTGTTTTGGTGGATGTTGTTTCTTTGCCTTTTTTTTTCTTTTTTTTTTTTAACCCTTTCTCACTTCTGTTGTGCTTCCGTGCAGCATTGAGTCCACACAGGGGCCATTTTGGCATCCAAAGTCAATGAATGGCAAAGCGCCCGCGGCTGCTTTGGGGACCAGCAGCGTGCCCCAGAGCGAATGCCCTCTCTGTCTTGAGTCAAAAGCTTTATTGTGTGTTGGTTTGGTTTTGTGGTTGGGGTTTTTTTTGTTGTTGTTGGTGCCTTTTTAATGACATTTGGATACTCCCTTGTATCCTGTAGGTTTTGTACAAAGAAAATGTGGGGAAAGTGACCCCGACACCAATCACTCCAGAGATGGAGAGAGTCAAACGCAATCAAGAAATCATTAGCTCGGTACCTTAAAAATAGATTATTTTTTTTTTGCCTTTGTGCTTATATTTTAATGAAGTAACAATCTAACTACCTACTGAAAGTTGATTTTTAATATGAAAACTAGAAATATTTGTTTCTGCAAATTAATCGCTCCTTTTCTAAAATAAAATGACTTTAGTGTTAACAGTCTGATCCAGAACTGTAGGCCTTTTCCGCGGCTCCGTTTGTAGAGCTGTGGGCTCTATCCAGGCAACCTCAAGAGCTTAGCGTCCTGTGGCGAAGGTATTTGTGTTGATCACTCTGTGCTCAGTGTTGAAGCTTCCATTGGCATTTCAGGGGTATTTGACTTCAGCAAAAAACCAAACAAGCAAGAAACGCCAGCACGCACCCCCAGAAATCCCACCGCTCTGACCCACGGGAGGCGGCGTTGCTGTGGCAGGGGACTTAGGAGGCCTTGGAATGACACAAAGGCCGGCGGCTGCTCCTGCTCCGGGTGGCACATCAGCAGGAGCTTTTAGGTGGCCCGAAGGCCCGGGGGTGAGTGGGCGCAGTGGTGCAGCGACACCGCACACCCGGCCTCGACACCCTCCTTTATTTGGCTGCCCAAGGTCAGTGTGGCAACAAAACTGCCTCCGCCCTCCCAACACGGTCACAGATTTCTTCAAATACAGATAAAACAGTGGATAAAACATTTTTCAATAGATAGTTCTCTGGGGCAGCTTCCCCAGCCTGTGACGCCAGCAGCGCAGTCGGAGCTGGATAGAGCCCTTCTTTTTAACCGGAAAAATAACAAACTTTTCTTTTTACAGTTGATTTTTCTTACCCTTTCTCACAGCAGTAGATGTTTGGCTTTTGTGCGGTGCTGCGTACCATAATCAGTCGTGACTTTTTTGAAATGTGGTAACAAAGTAATAATTTGTGTTTGAATCCTTTTGATTTTGGGGGGTTTTAAGACGCCGGATACATCTTCTGTATCCCACAGGTGTTGTACAAAGAGAACTTGGGGCGAGCGACCCCCACCCCAATCACTCCCGAGATGGAGCGAGTCAAACGCAATCAAGAACAGATTAGCTCGGTATTGTCTGGAAGAAGTAAAGGGGATGTGATAGAGAAATTTTTTTAATAACTTAACGTCTGCCTGATTTTATTTAACCCTCTAATTTTGTCCCCTCAAAATTAGAAAAATCATCTCTTAAAATTATCGTACTTAGAAGATTTTTTTTTTTGTCAATTAACTTTTTAATACTATTTTTCCTCTGACCTTATTTTTCGGTTTCATAATGGATGGTGTTTACTCTAAACCCAGTAACATCACAGTTTTTAGTTGTACCTTTGTGACTTTGGGGTACTTGTGATCTGTAGGTTGGGTACCAAGAGGGCTCAGGGAGGGCAGCCCCCACCCCGGTCACTCCCGAGATGGAGCGGGTCAAACGCAATCGGGAACACATGAGCTCGGTATTGAAAGACGACAGACAACCGCCTTCTACTAAAAATAACCTCGACTTCTAATTGAGCCTTATTGTCTCAGCTTTCCTTCCTTTTTTTGCCTATTTTTTTCCCTTTGATTTTTACCTTCTGCTCAAGCAAATAACTTTTTAGCTGCTTTATTTCCCAAGATCTTTTCTGCCCCTGCAGCGATGAGTCTGCTTAAACAGTAACACCGTTACTGAGTTATTCCGCTCTGATTAATGGGCACCTTTTTGTAGGTTTTGTACAAGGAACATCTGGCAAAAGGAACTCCAACACCGATGACTCCGGAGATGGAGAGAGCTAAACGCAATCAAGAAAACATCAGCTCGGTAGGTTCTATTCAGCCGGTAAAAGAAAATATGTTAAAAAGTACCATTTCAACCCCCAAAATCCTTTCTCAAATGGACAGTGCGGATGTTAACTACCTAGCTCGCTAGCCTGGGCGTACGCAGTAACCACACTAACGTCAAATCCTTCAACACTTGCTTTTTACTTTCTGCTGCAATTGAGTATTTCTTTTTATGTGATTCGCTGCTTTAGGTTGGGGGGTGCTTTATAAACACCAGTTGAATTTCAAATAAGGTATGCTGCCTTCGGGTCAGTTGCAAATATCTTCTCTTTATACTGATCTTATACTGTATGAGATATAAAATGACCATTCTTCAGTACATACAGCAAAAATTGTAGTAGTTCAGCGATAAATACAGGTGTAATTACGTTGTGTTTCACACTGGTAACTTCAGGGAAGTCAGTGAGGTGCATTTCAGGTCTATGACAATGTTCCCTAGAACATCGTCACTGCATGGCCTCCGCCTGTTGTTACACAGTTAAAAAAAGGTAAGGAACTTCTCCTTAAGAAAAGGAACATTTGGGATCAAGGCCAGAGCTGTCCATGGCTCATGAAAAAGAATTTTGCTTTGCATTCTGATGTTATTCACCGACACAGCTGCTGCCGCCTGTTGTTTTTCTCCGCTGTCTGTGCCAGGGTGTGTGGGTACAGCCCCCTCCTCCGTGCCCTGCGCTCACTTTCCTTTTCCCATCGGGCAGGTGCTTTATTCGGACAGTTTCCGGAAACAAGTGCAAGGCAAAGCTGCGTATGTCCTGGATACACCTGAAATGCGGCGTGTCCGAGAGACCCAGAAACATATTTCTACAGTAAGAGCAGTTATAGATGTATTTTTAACTTGGCAAGTGATTTAAATAAAAACCTTTTTTGCTGAGATGTTCCGGGGGGGGCAGCTCACGGACGATGTACACATACCAAATTCGGTTACCCAAATTCTTAAATACTAAAGGCAAAAGTGGCTGCAGGGAAGGCGTGTTTGGGATCAGGCGCTCCCTCATTGCTCCTCGGGGTGGAGAAAGGCAAAGTTGAGACCAGCAGCGACCCCTCCACTAGAAACTCACCTGCGGTAAGCAGGGACAGAAGTTATTCACAGCTACAGAGAGCAGACGTTTCATTTTCAATTGCAGGTGAAATACCACGAAGATTTTGAGAAAAGCAAAGGCAGTTTCACACCTGTAGTTACCGACCCCATTACAGAACGCGTGAAAAAGAACATGCAGGACTTCAGCGACATCAGCTACAGGGGCATTCAAAGGCGAGTAGTAGAAATGGAGCGGAAGCGCGTGGACCAGGATCAAGAGACTGTCACAGGTGAGCAGAACTCCAGCGCTGCGCTTACACACAACACAGGCGGACCTGGGTGAGCTGTTCTGTTTAAGCTCAGCCAAGATATAAGAAACACAAATCTATGAAATACTCCTTGCCCTTTTCCGATACGCTTCCATTCCAGCTCCTTTCACACGTGCTGCTCCCGCTCCCTAGAAGTTGCCCGAGCGTCAGCTTCCCCTCAGAAAAGGCTGTTTCTCTTGCAGGTCTCCGCGTGTGGCGCACAAACCCCGGCTCAGTCTTTGACTACGACCCAGCAGAAGACAATATTCAGTCCAGAAGCTTACACATGATCTCCGGTCTGTCCCACAGCCCCACGCTGTGGGCAAAACTGGGGGGGTGGGGATACTAACGTGTGCTCCCTTTTTTTTTTTCTTTTTAAACTCCTGAATGACAGAAACAGCCTCTGGCACGGCTCAGATCTGTGTCAGCTGGTGAAGGAAAGGCTGGGATAATTGGAATCAAAAATTGTGGAAGTAGCCAGCAGTAAAGGGAGGGCAGTTGGAGAAAGAAAAAAAAAAATACTCTAAATATTAAAGATAAAAGGGACATAATAATTGTGCCTTTCTGAGTAGAACCTCAGCGTAGTGGCCATAGAATATGTTAAATAAGCCCTGGCAAATGCCACTGAGTAACATAAAGCCAGACTGATTAATTCACATGCTTTTTCCCATAAACTTTGTAAAAATACAGTGACCAATTCTGCTGAGCTCGGTCACTTTTCTACTCAATACAAGCACAACGTTGCTGGGTTTGGCAGCAACGGTCCAGCACTTCGGGTGTTTTCACAGAATGTGTGTGCACACAGATGTGTGTATATGTGTGTATATAAAGTAACCTCTGTGTGTGTGTGTGTATATACACGTATATATGCTTATTTGAATGTATTTTCACGCGTGCATCTCCTTACAAAACAAAGACGTAAACGGTTTCCCGCTGCTCTCTCCTCGCAGTCCAAGCCCAGCGCCGCAGCCGGGAACACTCCCGCTCCGCCAGTGCCTTGAGCCTCAGCGGTGGCGAGGAAAAATCCGAACCCTCAGACGCCGTGGATCAACATTTGTCCTACTACAGCAACGGGGGCTTCTTCACCGCCACTACAACAGGTACGGGGAGAACAGAAGGGCCATTTATTCACAGATCAGGACAAATGGTGTCCAGACCCCCTTCAGGACGGTGCTGGGCCTGGGCTCACGGTCAGCAATTCCTTCAGCCAGGAAAAAGCACAAATACACCTGCAAAACACTGAGTTACGGACACAACCAAGGGATGTAAAGTTGTATTTCAGTGGGTGAAAGGCAGAGGTGACCCATGAGCTTTACTCAGAGCAACTCTAACCCTATTGCCAAGTCTGTATTAAACAATACAAATGTATTTTCCTTTTGCAGTGGGCTACAAACACGCTAAAACCATAGAGTTACCACAGCAACGGTCATCGTCAGTTGCCACCCAGCAAACCACGGTGTCATCGGTTCCTTCTCACCCCTCGACTGCCGGAGTAAGTAACACGCAGCACTTGCAGTAAGACACAATCCCAAACTTGCTGCAGGAGCAGATCTGGCCACCTGCCAAAGGAGCAGAGCTCCAGCAGGGGATGGCGTGTGCTCCATCACGCTCCAGATGATTCATCCAGGAGCGCAGCGGTCGGGTGCCCTCCCACAGGGCTGAAGCTTGGTGCAAAACCAGGGGAAGGAGTAACAGTTCCATCAAAGGGGGCCAGACCCTCACCTATAATTGAAAACTTTAACGCTGCTTCCTACTCCTGAGGTTGAATCCTGGAGTAGAGATGCCAGTGGGCATGGCCTCACCTCCACACACCATCCCCTGGGAGGCAGCACCCTAAAGTTGTGGCTGGAGCCGCCTGGAGCCGATGCTGCTCAAATACACTCTGAAAACACTTTGTTCAGTGTCAGTGTCACTACGAGCCAGGCTGTGACTCAGGTCCTGCAGGACTCGGGTAACTGAGGGACTTAGTTACTGAGAACCATTTGAAAACCAGATTTAGAAGAGCAGGCAGATGCTGCCGTCAGTGGTACTTATGGGGTATTGAAATCAGTCAGAACAGCAGTCGTTACAGTCGATTGTCAGCCCCAGAGCGAGCGCAGGGGTATAAACCCGTCTCTTGTTTCTTTGCCTCCCTCCCCTTCCACACCGCCAGAAGACCTACCGGGCCATGTATGACTACATGGCGGCCGATGCTGACGAGGTGTCCTTCAAAGACGGCGACACGATAGTGAACGTGCAGGCCATCGATGAAGGCTGGATGTACGGGACCGTCCAGAGAACCGGCAAGACGGGGATGCTGCCCGCCAACTACGTGGAGGCCGTCTAACCAGAGCGCGGCTTCGCCTAAGGTCCGTCGGTGTGGTACAGACCTGCCCGCTCTTCTCAAAACGTAACCCTTAGAAAAGGGTTTGTAACACTTTTTCTGAAGTGCCTTATCGCCTTCCATGCCGAGAGCCTTAGGAACCACGAGGTGGGAAAAAAAAAAAAAAAAGAAAAAAAAGAAAAAAAAAGAAAAAAGTAACTGCAGAGCGAAATACTCTGGAAACATCCTTTCAAAAGATTTTTGAAAACTTCTTGTAAACACAGTCCTGGGCCTTCCTCATGAGACCTGTGTTTCTTCCAGAGTCCAAAAAACATTTTTTTTTTTTTTCCAAACATTGCCTGGATTTTCAAACAGTTCAACATCCCATCCCAATGTTTAACTGTGCTCGAACTGCAGTCCAGTTCGGCCTCGCTGAAATTCTATACGTGTACTTAAGACTAAGACTACCCACTGCTACTTCATTCATTCTCCCGTAACAGGAGTATTTTTCAAACATTCTAAACTGTTTGAATGCATTCACTTCTTTCCCATATAAGCAATATTTAAGCTTAGTATTTCAAACCACCGTTTAGCCTGGGGAGGGGAAAACCCAGCCCCACAAACCCAAAGGCCTCTCCTTCCGCTTGCTGAGCTGCTCCGCATGTGTTTTTCATGCAACTGTCCTGAGGTCAAAAGCTGTTGTTACTGTAAATTAGTGACCGAATAAAGCTGATGTTTCTGCAGTACGTTTGATGTGTTGACTCAGGCTGAAGGGCACGAATCAATCACAAAGTAGTTTTGGTCAGAAAATCGTTACTGAGAAAGCGCAAGAACCCAGACAGTGACAGCAGCTGCACCGGCCCCAGGAGAGGTCACACCGCGGGGGGCTGTGGCTGAACTGCAGATTATTTCCTACCTGCACACAGGGGTTCTGCTTCGTCTGCTGGAGCGCCTGGTACCAGCCAGTCTCCAAGAAAGGAGGAAATAAGAAACCCCTGGATACTGTGTCCCGGAGAGACTAAAGATTAAAACCAAGTGAACGTAGCAGGAGCTGCAGCATTAACCCGAGGGCTTTCTTGAAAGGGAACACCCAGCGCGTCAGGGTGGGCACAGCCAGCGGGAAAGGGACACGTCCTTCCTCAAAGCCGGACCCAGGACTGCCAGCACTGAAGGGTGGGGGTTGGATGTGGACGGCCTTTCGAGGTGCATTAGGAAGATCCTTGTCTGTACAGGGCACTGGCTGCAGGAGTTGAACTGGCACCATTCACATTATTGCTCCAAGACACCTCTTTGTCCTGTCCTTTTTCTCCATGAGATATGAGGGCAAAGAGTATTTAGAATGTTTCAGGTCCTGCTGACGAGACACTGCCATGTCCCTGAGGACCTGCTCCTACCTTACAGCAGCAGCAATGACCTTCCAAGGTCCCTCCCAACCTTGAGCATCCAAAGCCAAGCTGCAGGAGGGCTCAACAGATCAAAAGCCCGGGGGGGAGCCCCAAACCCACCAAACCACAAGGACATGAACAAATTTGGGAACTATTTGCTGGTTTATTTGTCCACGTGTACGTTCTAAAACCATCTGCAGCAATTTCTTTCAATAAATGTCCGTTTTGATAGCTACAGTCCAATATATACAAATTCCATTTCCAGAGTAAAACCCGAGAACTCATCTGAAGGTCTCTGAGAAGCAGCAATGCATTCCATGCAATTAAAACTCAGAATCATAAATTATTAACCAACATTTGCCATGATAAGTCTGTACAATAATATACAAAGATCTCTCGTCAAATCCATTCATTTCCCCAAGGGAAAAAAGTCTTCTCCACAGAAGAACTGCTGCAAACAAAGGACACATGAAAGAGCCCAAGAAGTTTTGCGAAGCCTCTCGCCCGCGCGGGAGCCGCCTGTTAGCAGCTTCTTGGTGCGATTCTTACAAAAATACATGCAAAAATAGATGTCATCCGGTTGTCAAACACCAGGTTCCCGGGCTGCCGCTGCTGTAAGGAATTAAGCACAGTTTATCTCCGTAGAAAATGGTGCTGGGGAGAGAGAGAGTCTGTCGGGGGCAGCAGCTTCGGAGGAAAGGAAGGGGGGCAGCAGCGGAGCGGAGCTGCCACGTAAGAGTTTGCAGCAGTAAGAACACTTTGGATTTGAAAAAAAAAAAGAAAAAATAATTTAACTACTACTGTCGGTTTGGTTTCACAGTCTTTGCTATTGCACAACTTTGTCCAAGTTTTCTTTCACTACCTGAAAGAAATATGCATAGCAACACGGTACAAACACCTCCAACAGGGAATAAGCAATCCCAGAAATTAGAATTAGGAAAAAAAAGGGGGGGGCGAACACAATACATTTTGCTCATATAGGTATTAAAAAAATCTTCTGTAGTACAAAATGCACAGTTTAAGGAATAATTCATCAGTAAGAAAAGCAGGTTTGGGGGAAATTGTAACAAAATCCTCCTTACTTCGAAATAAGCAACTAATCGGAACTTTCATGGGGTGGCGATTTCCAGCGGGATTGCAGGTTTTTCATGATACAGTTCGTCATCCCAATGAGTTTTTCTTGCATCTCAAAGAGCTGGCTTCCCGAATAGCCGTGAAGGTCTTCAGAGGCGAGCTGGGCCGCAAGCGCGTTGATCTGGCCCAGCAGATCCGCTGCCGGCGGCTCACTCGCATTCAGGACAACTGGTTCCAGCAGATCTGGAAAGGAAGGAAAGGGCAGGGCAGGGCAGGCTGAGCGCGGGTTTCAGTCGAAGCAGAGGTTTTGTACAAAAGCAGCAGGAACACACAACACATTCAAAGTCTACAGAGTGTTTGTTCCACACGACATGAGTGTGGCCTCTGACAAGGGCCACCCTGAGAACTCCACGCTGCCCTTCTTTAGGGTGACTTCCATCATATTTGATCATGGTCATACAGTAAAACTAAGGACAGAAATGAAAAGTATTCGATCCTTTTCCGATACTGCCACTGTCCTTTGAGATGCGTTATCCCCAAGTCCAACTTTTAAACGGGACAGCTGAGGAGAAGTTAGTTACTCCCGGGTTCTTCGTTCTCCAGTTTACGAAATGCTTCAAGAGTCACGTAGGAAGAACCACCATGGATGCCTGGGTGAGCCATCAGGCCAAACTCCCCAAATGCACAGAATTCAAATTAAAACTGAGACACCCAAATCCAAAATACGCAGGGAATCATCCCCTCCCTGTCTCCCCCCCCACCCCCAGGATGAGGCACCACTTCGCTATCTCTGCTTCATGTTGCTCGTTTCTGTGTGCGCCCAGAACCACAGCGCGGGGCTCAACAGCCCCGGAGACAACCCCGGCTGAGACTGAGAATTAAGTACTCAGAGCCCAGCTTCATTTGTATTTCGCATGCTTATGCACGCTTATTCAGGGAAAACCACCATCTTTTCCTCAAAATATGCAACAAGTTTTACAAAGCCATTGCTTTTTAAAGGGACTTCATAAAGTGGCCAACTCCATCACCCATCTAATGTGCCAGTACAGCTAGTGACACTCTCAAAAAAGATAAGATAGAGCAAGTGTTGCCACGAGGGGAGAATTAAAGCAGCGAAACCGCTGCGCCAGCCCAGGCCTAAGCAGAAAGCGTGCAAGAGGTACCTGTTGCAAGTTTTTCTTCATCTGCAGGAAGAGATTTATCCTCTACGTTATTTACGGGTTTTTCTGTATCCTCAAGCGCTGACATTTCCTCAAATCCTCGAGATTTTACCTGAAGAGTTTTTGTGAGAGAACAAGAGGAAAAAAAAAAAGACTGCATGGTGGGACATGTTTTAAGCTCATAATAAATACAATCGTTATCCCTGTTAGTAACACTGTAGCTAAGTCACAGCTCTACCTTGACTTCCCGTGTTACTCCGACAGGTAGAGATTATGTTTTCAAGTGCTATTTCAATGGGGGAAAAACAAAAGCCCCGTTATTCCTCATGCTGGATGTTAGCAGTTCGTCAGGCTAAATCTGGCTTTTTGGGTACTGAAGTTAAATTTTACCTGTTGCTCATGATATCCTTTCAGGGCTTTTTTAACACTGGAAACTTTGGGAGAGCGGATGGGCAGAGTTTTGATCTCTGATGCCGTCAGAGTACTCAGGTCACCCACCGTCTTAATGTTCTTCGCCCGAATGAGCTGCCCCAGGCCCCTGGCGCTGCTGCAGGGGAGGAAAACAAATGGTTTATGGTGCTAGAATTCACGTCCCCTCTGCCTGGCAGAGGGCAGAGCAGACCGAAATCTGACACAAATGCTGATTCACAAGCACATAAGTGAAGGAAAGAAACTTCGTACACTTCAAATGTAGATTATTTTTTTTTTTTTCCAAAATCCCCACTTTGCCTTCAGGACACAGAAAGCTCCAATGGCTTCGTCACAGATCGTTAAGATCAGTCCGCTCCACCACGTGAAACGGAGAAAGAGCCCCGTGTTCCCAGGTGCAAGCTTTTCACAGCCTTACAAAAACTTAAATAATTCCAAAATGGCTACGTCTCTCCCCCACCAAACCAACCTCCCTCCCTTTTGGCATAAAAATGTCTCCAAGTCATCACATTTTGCATCCCAGTATTTGGTTCTGCGGGCTCTGTAAAGAATTCAGTTTCTAGTAAAGCGTCCTCAAGCGCGCCAACCCACTCACCACATGTTCGATGTGATCTGAGGTAAAATGACGTCAACCGGTGCTTTGCAGCCAACTAAGGCGGGATACACGCATTCCATAGGGCAAGGCAGCGATTCCTTCGCCATTTCTGTAATCTTGAATAATACAGAAAAATTATTAAATTAACTATCACACGACTGAATACAGGAAAAAAAAAAATAAAAGAGATACATGAACCAAAGCACTTCTTACTAAACACTTCTTTGAGCTCTTAAATTTAGGGTTACGAGATCCTGGGGACAGAAATCCTTTGGTTGGAGTGGTAATATGCTGGATAGAAAAAGAGGAAAAAAAGATCTCTCAGGATGGTAGGAATTCAGTGAGTTGTAAGATTCTACCTACCTACACCTCAGAGTACCAGAACGAGCCAGGCTAAGCCCGCGACAGCCCTTTCTTACGCTACCTGGTTCTCTACGAGTGACTGTGAACACGCACCGACACAAGGTGACCTACGGTAAGTGAGAACCGCGAGTGCTCAGGGCACACAGAATATACGCAACAGAACTTACCTTAGCCTGAATATTAGATAAAATTTTAAGGCTTCGGGAAGACGGTGAAGAAGAATGGGACCTAACGACAGGACTTCTCCTGTCTATGTCATCGGCCAGTCCTTCTTGATAAATTGGGTTTGCAAAAGAGACTCGGCGAATCTGGTTTTAGAGAGAAGCAGTTTTTATAGCATGAACTCAAACCACCACCGACTGAAAAATACAGCCAGTAATTCAACATATTTGGAACTCTACAGACTCTGTTACACATCGCAGTTACGAACACACAAGCACATCGCAATACCTTATTAGCAGGTGACAGGGAATCGTCTTCTTGATTTCTTTTAACACCTCTCTTTAAAATACTAGTGGATGGAGAAGCCGAGGGAGACCACATGCAGCGAGCCTGCATCCCGTTGGGGCTTTCATTAACTAACGCTAAAGAATTGTGATCTTCCGGCTTTTGAGGTGAACCCACACTGTTATTTTCTACAGCATCTTCTTTGTCTAAAGCTGCATTTTCAGGCGCTGTGATTTCAGTTTTCACTAATTCCTCCTTCATCTCAATATCTTGAATAAGGCAGGTTTCCCCTACAGTACTCTCAGCTGCTTCTTCATCACCCCGATTGCTTTCTAGCTCATCCACCTGATCTTTCTCAGGTTTGATAACAACGATCAGTGCCCCAGGTATCTCCTCCAGTTGTCCATTCTGACTTATTTCTTCCTTTTCTCTAGCTGACGGTTCTTCGCTGCAATTCCCTGCCAGCACAGAGCTGTCACCAGGCTCTTCTGCACCACACTCAGACAGATGCTGCTCAGTTGGGTCACTCTGATCAGCAGGTTCTTTTGTTTCCACCATGGAGTCGGTAATTTCACCTGCCGTATGCTCGGGGTTCTCTAGACCCTCCTGCGCTACAACACCACTTCCTTGCAGATCACCTTCAGATGTCCTCTCTCCTTCCAAGTCAAAGGCCGCGGGTTCCTTAGGAGGGTGCAATGGAGTGCTCATGGCACGAGGTGCCACAGACAAGCTCTCGTCAAAACTGGAATTACCAGACACCTCCGATATATTTACAGGCGTCTGAACTGGGGTGGTTTGGGGCCCGTTCAGCTCAAGAGTGTTCTCATTTTTCGGTTCAGTGACTGACATTACTTGCTGCTTTGGCTTTGTACTACAGCAATCACAGTTCCTCAGTCTTTTCACCCTTTTGCTTCTTTTGTGCTGACACTCAGGTATTTGCGAAGAGGAGAGATCACCACGTGAAGCATTTCCTCCTGGTACTTGTTCAGGCAGAACAGTTGGACAACTGTCTACTAAATTTGTTTGCTTCTCAACAGGTTTATTTTCCTCTGGTGCTTTCAAATCCGGATCAGATACACAGGGGTTGGAGAACGATTCCATCGATGTATTGCTCTTTTGTTCCACATCTGCATCCTGTGCATCAGGCGAATGCCTGGAGCTGGCAGATGCCACAGCTTTGGCAGGATCTGCAGGCATTTCTTGGTGCTTCAGGTCACACACTTCAGATGTCAACTCAGCATCTGTGCCAGCCTCAGGGCTTAGTTCACCTTCATTTGTTTCCAACACATTCTTAGTTTCGTTTCTGTGGGAAGACGCCTCATGGCTGCGGCTTCCTGGCTGTGGATCTTTCAATTTCCCTTCATGAGAATCATTTCTGCTCTTCACTTTTGCCAGTCTTTTCTTCCTCGTGCTTTCTTCCTTGGTCTCGGAGCCATCAGTCTCCGAGTTTTCTATGCTGGAAAGCAATCCTTGCGAAGCTCGTCTTGTGTGGTATCGCGGGCGTTCAATCTTCCTCTGACCTACTGTGCTCGAGCTACAGTCCTGACCTTCCGTGTCAGTCCTCAAGTTATCTTCTGACCTCCTACCACTTCTGTCCACTTCCTCATCAAGGCCCCTTGAAGCAGGAGACTCCTTTGAGCTTAGGTCCTCCGCAGTAGTTCTCTCCAGTAGGTTGCTTTCTTTTTTATTTGTATTTTCTGGAGTTTTCCCAGAAACTGCTTTCTGCTTTTGGGATACGTCATCTTTTGCCTGCGGCACCTTCTTTTGCCCAGATTTTTCATCGTCTTTACGTCTGTCTCTCTTTTGGTGGCCATCTTCCTTATCTTGACTGCCTGATGTACTTTCTACAGTTTCTGACCGTCGTCTTGAAGAACGTCTTGGTATCTTCTGATTGGGAGACGCATGCGGAACCTGACTATCGTCCCCTGTTACCTGGTCAGGTGACACGGTCGTCTCTGGGGGTGTATTTTCTTTAGAATCCATATCTAATGCCCGGACCTTTTCTGTTTCTGCTATTGTATCTTCAACTTTTTTAAATTCTTCTTCTGTCGAATTCAGAGCTTGGGACTGAGCAAGGAGAGCATGTTCCACGTCTTCTGCTGTAGAAGAGAGTTCAGGACTGTTTTCCATACTGCTGGAAGCAAAAGACTCTTGCGTGCTTTTCTCTTGTTCTGACCTAACGAACGGCTTGGACTGCTTATTTCCTTGGTGCTCCATTTTACTCTGCCTGCGAGTCAGCCTTCGTATTGCAGTAACTATTTGTTCAGACTCAGATTTTGAAGGCTTTTTATCTTCTCCAGATCTCTCTGGTTTAGCACCAGTCTTGCATACGTTTGTGTTTTCCTGTTTCCCTGCCACAGAAGCACTTCCACATATCTCGGAGAAACTGTTTAATGCTGAAATGCTAAAGGGCCTGTTCTCCGAACTGCCAAATTTCTCCAAAGTAATGAAAGACTGCCGTCGGCTCACGGGCTGCGGTGTTCCAGAAATGATGTCACTTGATGTTGAACTGCTGCTGACATTTGAGATGTTTTCGTTCCCTACTGAGGGCTCCTTCGAAGCTGTTTCCACAGTACTTTTTTCTAATCCCTCTCCAACTGATGGCTCCTCCGGAGCTGCTTCAGCCACATCCCTTTGTGACTCTCCCCCACTGTTGGAAGCTGAGCTCTCCTCAATGCGAGTAATGGGTGACTTTTCCACACAGGCAGCATTCTCCAGGGGATTATCTGGTTTGCAGTTCTCTGCGATTTTATCCGATTCGCTGGTGCATCCTTCACTCCTTGCATTTTCTTCCTGTCCCAAAAATATGAACAGCAAAGGATTGTAGTTTTGATACGAATATAATATAACACACCAGCTCTGATGGAACAGAAAACACCACACCCACAAGGTTTTTCCAACCACCCTTCCTTCAAATTATTTTATTATCTGTTCTTTGGTAGTTATAAAAGGCAAAGGTTATTATTTTTTTAAAGTCATTTAATCTCAAAACACAAAGAACTGCAAAAACATTTTGAGTTTTGCAAGAAATATGAACAGACCTATTACTAAAACAGTTTTTATATAAGGTTTTTCATGTTTTACCTACTGCCTGTTCAGCACTGCAGTTTCTCAAGCTGTGCAGCCGACTCCTCTCCAAAACTGAACAGATCCACACTTAGGACTTACAAATTAAAGAGTCTTACAGCTTAATCAATACAAAGAAAATAAATTATTCCTGTGAGCTGATACATTTGTGGTACTTTTTTTTTTTTTTGCTTGAAGAGTTTCCAAATCAAGCTTAAAACCTTATCATATACAGTAATCCAAGTGTTTTGCCGTTGCCACCAGAGCTACTAATATGAAGAAAACATCGATGGTACGGTTATAATTTTGATATCTTAATTACCATTAGACAAGGAGAAGTTACCTGAGGCTTGGTTTTAGTATCTTCTTTTGCATTTTCTATTACAGATGATTTTCCCCTAAAATAGAAGTTCCTAAGATTAGAAGTGTAGCAGAAAAGGGGGACACCTTTACTGTATATAGTGGCTGCCTTTACTCACAGAGAATCTTCCTGGCTTTGAGTATACTGAGAAAATAAGGTAGTATCTTGCGATGCGTCCAAATTGTTGTACATCGCAGGAATATCAACTCTGAAACAAACCCAGAAATGGTAAGGCAAATTTTTTTAAAAACCATAAAAGGATAGGGTAGTGCAATGCATTCATCACAAAAGAGCAGATACTTGTACGAAACGGACTGAACCCCTTTGATTTCAATGATTCAAGAAAAACGACATCTTCCATGCCACATTGCAAGTCAGAGTCATGATGTAAAAATGTTAACTCCAAATCACCAAACTCCAAACACAGAACAAGTATATTTAACCAAAATAGGAAATGCTGATCAGAGAATAATTTGTTGCATTAAAATAATAAAGCAAGGAGCTTTGTTAGCTTTAAACTTTATAACTTGTTTGGAAGAGTAAGACTTAATTTTAATTGCCTCTAGTAGTCTGAGATACAGGAATTGAAATTATGTCATTCCGACAAGCTCACTGTAATGACATTTCACATTAAGTTTAAAACAATGAATTACAGACCTCTTTGACCTAAGCACTTCTTTTTGATGTTCGGTTAGTATTCTTTCTTTTGTTTCTGGAGGAATAAACACAAAATCAACAGATTTCTCCTCTTCCAAAAGTATCTCACTTTTAGTCTTCGAAGATGAAAATTCTAGTTTCAGCTACAGAAAGGAAAAAGAAAACCCCACCGGATTACAAACAGAACAGAGGAACTGGAAGTGTTTTCATAGTTCAGGTAGACCCCAACACCACCTAGGAGGTGCTGCAACCCCTCCTCCCTGCCCTGAAGTCAGGTTCTGCACTTGCAGAGGCTGCACTTTCCAGACCTCAGCACCTCAATCTGTTCCAACCTGCAGCCACACCGAGGTGCGAATCGCTCCTCCCACCCGTCAAGCAGCCCCCTATCATCCCTCCTTAAAGCTCACCAATCCGTAAGCTTAGTGGAGGAATTGGTGCGCTATACAGCGTACATTTGAAAGAAAAATATTCCAGCACCGCAAAGCCCATTAATTTTTCCTGAGAATTTACAGCAGCATTCTAGATATTCTGCTGCAGAACAGAAGGGATTTGATTTTAGCACACCTATCTGTAACCTTACCTTTGCAGATGTCACTTGCACATTACTGGACTTGTCTTTTACTTCATTTTTTAGTTCATTCGTCTGTGCCAATATAGAGTCTCGTTTTTGACCCAACTTTACCTCCATTCCACTTATCTTTGTATCCAGCTGTGAATTTTCCATCTAGTCAAATAAAAATACACTGAATGCATGGTACAAAAAAAACTCCAAGCCAACAAACCCATCCTGAGACGTATTAATTTCTACAACTAAATTGTCCCACACTCCCTTTTTCCTCTAAATTACGTAAAGGACAACTTAAAAATTTAATTATTTCAAACAAGCTAGTAGAACCCCCAAATTTAAAATGCATAAACTGTTCAGAACCAGCTCAGCCTTCTGACATGCTTTCCCAGCGTAGTTTATCATTCCAAACATGAAGCAAGTGCAGGCCGGTCACAGTAAAAATCAAAACTGACGTGAAGTTCTACACCATGAAGCACCTGTTGGGGTCAACAAAATCCTTACCAGATCAGAGAACGGGCCACTGTATTCTTCGGCTATCTCCATGCTTTCAAAACCAGGCAGCAAGAGTGGAATTTTCTTTTTGGCTTGGCTTAACACAGATCTGTTCAACAAAAAAGAAATTTAAACTTACAGAGGAGGGGGAGAGGTACACAACAAGACCAGCAGATATCCCAGCTTGCAGAAAAAGCAGAATAGAAATAGTAACCAGAACAATATCAATTCATTTGCACATAACCCAAGATCTCTTCCTTTAAAAATAAATAAATATAAAAAAATATGTATCTCACTTTAACTCTTCAGGGTATGTTAATGACGTTGTCTTAGCGAATGTTGCGTTCCAGAAGTGGGCACACTGGTTGCGGATCTGTTTGCTCTTGTGCTGAAATATTACACAGAGCAACGGAGAAAGCTGCGCTAGCAGATCGCTGTCGTACGAGCCAGTGCAGTGAGACTGTAAACACTGGATGATCAGGGACAGGAGTTTTTCAAGCTGAGGGAGGGAAGAAACAAGAGGGGTTTTATTTAGAAGTTTAAAATGTTATTTAAAACATTTATTATGTAGAATAGTATGGCCTGAATAAACAAGTTTAAGTGCCACACCACGTGAAAAGTCTAATAGCTAAGCCTAGGGGTCCTCCCCTTAGCTACCCTTTTACTAAAAAATAAATCATTTGAAAACAAATCTCTACCTTAATGACTTTTTAAATATTTTTTTTAGAATACAGGATGAATGGCAAAACTCTGGTGTCACACATTTTCCCAAACCCCAGCTATTTCTCTAGCAAATTTACCTTGTTGTTAAGATCACTGTATACTTTAGGTACATCAGCAAGCCTGCCAAAACAAACAAAAAAGTTATGTTTTGCTGCCTCACTTAACCCAAGTGTAAGAATTAAACACATAATGCACTTGAGCACCGCACACTAGTTTTAGCGTGGATGAAATAATGTTGTAAGCAAGCCTCCCATTGGGCAATTAAAAAATTTCCTGATGTAAAGTTTCAAGTCAGCTTATCCTTTAACCCCCACTGATGCTCATATGCTAACTTTAAGAGAAATAGAAAGAATAGTAGTAGTAATTACAAACTTAAAATTAAAGGCTTACTTAGGAATTAACTTCTAACTGCCTTGTGTTGTGCTTAACCCTCTCCCTGAGCAGATTTCCCAGGCCCCAGAAATATCCGTGTTAAAAAGCTGAAGTACCACCTAAACTAAGCAAGTTCATGTCTGTAAATCCCAAGGTACACACACCATCCTGAAAAATGTGACAAAACTGCATTTAGTCATTCATTTTATAAGCCTGTGACCTCCAGCCTGAAGAGGTTCACAAACTTGTATTTGTTTGCATGTGCCTGCCTTTAAAAATACATATCCAACACTCACTTCTCCCTTTTAATGAATTATCCTAAGAAAGACAATGCTTAAACAAAGGCAGATGAGATGGGAGATGGAGAGAGGTGGCATTCAACTCAGCCTTACACAAGAACAAGTGGATTCTTGCCTTCAAGACAGGGACTCCTGATGAATTTTACATTAGTGGTAACGGTCCTGCTTCAAATTTCAGTAAAAGCTTCAAGAAAACGTTTACGGGCTGACTGGCAGCATCCTGTCCTACCCCATCCTCTCCTCCCAAAGCACTCAAAGCTGCGCTCCATCTCTTTTCCTTATCCTAGAGCCAAGGGTACATCTCCTGCACCATCAAACCGGAGACAAGTCTCTGCCAGCCCCCTCCCACCAAGCCCCTGATAATTCCATCCTGTCCTGGGAAGAGAAGCCTACAATAATTAAAACAATAAAAAAGCAAAGCCATATAAAAAATGCATAGCAACAGACAAGTATTTCTCAGTACTTCCCTCTGCTTAAAAACTTACAGGGTTTTAAGTGCACTTCAAATAATTACAATTTCTCTTTTTCCTACAAAAATTTACGCCGTTCCTGTCCACTAGAAAACAAATTACTGTTAGTATCTTCACTGCAGTGAAAAAAGCAAAACACTTCAGACTTACAGAGATGAGAACACACTCAGCTCTAAAAAGACACCAGTTTTAAATACCAAGCTTTCAGAAGTCCTACAGGTTTCCTTTCCTGTATGACCAGGTAGTTTGGGTTTATTTCTAAAGCAGAGCATGACAACGGAGACTGCTACTCAGATGTGCGGGTTTTTGAGTCCCAACGAACTCCCAGAGGGCAGTGCTGCGATGCGCCAGTCAGCAGCTCTGTGCAGCCACCCCAGCTCAGGCACCCCCACGCTCAGTCCCAGCACCCAGGTTTTTTGCAGGAATTGTAGAAGACAGCAAGTTCTGCCTTACAGACCCATTCTTTCTGCAGTGTCTGGGTGCACTACAAAAATACCTACTAACTAGGCTGAATTTAGGTGCTCTCAAGGCGAGAGGCTTGGCAGGAGTTGAAAATCCTTAGCATATCAGTGCCAAAACTCTGAAAAACCCTGAGCTATATTCAAAGACACCGCCTGCTACGAAGCACACAAAATTTCACCAATATGCAGCAATACAATGAATCCAGTTTTCCAACCATTCTTCAAATACTCACTTTGTTTTTTCATAAAACACTGCCAGGGGTTTTGAAAAAATTGCAAACATAGTCCCAATCACTGAAGGCAATGAAACGTGGCTGATGATGTTGTGAAGAATAGCAATAATTGAAGGACCAACAGAGACCAATGTTTCTGAATAGATTTCTTTGGAACTGAACACATGGAAAGAGTTTAGTAACATCACCAGGAGTTTAAATAGAGAGGCAAGCTTTCCAAGGGGTTCCTTTTTCTTCTTAGACCAATCTGTAGGTGTCTGTGGAGCTAACATTAAAAAAAGAAGATAAATTAAGTCTTCTTGCTATTTAACCACACACATAACAGAAGACATCTGAACTTTGCCTACAGGAGAAACAGAACTGATTCCCAAACTTTATCTACACGTAAATAGTTTAAAAACAGATCTAACATAAGACATACATTTTAATGCATAATTTTATCATTCCATTACAGATACGATTCCTGTTCCTCTTATTTATATTTATGGTCAGTCATACAAATGACTCTGCTTTTAAGTATCTTTAACGCCTACTTGCAAAAGGACAGCAACAACTCTGCAGGTACTGGCTGATACCCATCCATTCCAGAACAGGTGAGGAGGGAAGGGGAAGTTCTATTAGTTCATTTATTTATAAGTGAAGTTTCCATCATGCTTTTCCTCATTCACATTTCCAATTAAAGCATTTCATTCTTTCAGCAGTCCAACGCAACATCTTACTACTTTAACAAATTCACATGGGGCACAGAAATACTTCCAAGTCGTATACTGAATTACATTATTTTGCAAATTATTTCTTCAGCTTTAGTAGTTGTAAGTGGGAGGAGGAAACAAAAAAGAACATTTTACATACAATGACCTTTTGTCTTCTGTTAAACATATTCTCAACTATTTTATGCAAAGCAGCTTCAGGAGCAGTAGCTTTGCAAACGTTATGTTCCCAGTTTACCAGTGGTTTTAGGCAGGTATTATATATTTAGACTGTGGATTATGATCAAGCATGACTGCTTGGGATTGCATCTGAACAAAGCAAAAGCAGCAGATTTCACATGCAAAAATGAAATCATAGCCAAAATATCAAATACAGCTTCAGAAACCAGCTGTGTTTTACAGTGAACTGAATAGTAAAGCGGCCTCAACATTTCCATCAATTTCACATGTATTTTGTCAGGCTGTGCAGTAACTACTCAACTGCTCAACGAGTAGAAGGGATCTGATACTCAAATATGTATACTGGATGATATTTTTAGCTCTTTTTTATGATTTTTTTTGTCAACGCCTTCAGTGCTTAGATGGTATGTGTAGCATGCACAGGCCACTGATATCCTACAGTCATCACTTCTGCATCTACAACTCTAATTTTCAACCAGCTCTGAAAGAAAGAGACAGAAACACTCAATATTCAAGTATTTTCTTACATCTATTTTTTGGCTGATATTTAGTACCATATGGTGCAAAGTTGATGCAGTCAACCATAACTGATATAATATGGGTGAAACCATCCATCATTGAAAACATCTGAGGAGGAAACAGAAGTCATCAGCAAAGCCCAAAAAAGCAACAGTGACAAAAAAAAAAAAAAATCAAGTTGGCCATTCAGGACAGCAACGCAAGCAACTTTTAAGTTTAAAAGTGGATGAGATTTGTCTGTATTGTCAGGTAAAATTCAGAAAAGTTTACATTTCAAAATACACACAGTTACAGAAGCTGAAGATTGAGTCTCCCCACACTATACAAATAAAACATAAGCATCTACACTATCTAAAGAAGCAAAACAGCAACAGGCAGCTGTAAGAAGGTGTTCGATTTAAGAAGATGCACCAAAAGTATTAAGGTTTGAGGCACCAGCTGCCTACAAAACATGTTACCAAATGTCAGTGTGTGCTTAAGTTCAGTTACTGTACAAAGCCTGATTTTCAGAAAAGTCACCGTAGGCACAACAATAAGGTTGTCATTAACATTCAGGAAGCACCATCCATTTGTAGGACATTCAAAAAGATGGCTCAAGAGTGGTTTTTTTCTCCCCCAACCCATAATAATTCTTCTAAATAAAACAAAATTTGCTTTTAAAAGGAACATTGATACCGTGGGCCAAAAGTTTAGTTTCAATATAACTTACATACTGAAGCTCTAAATTGTTTAAGTTTGGCTTGCTTAATAATTATTAATTTTTGAAAATTGAAGTTTATCATCAGTATACAGCAAGTTATAAAAGTGTAATTCTCTGGATTCCATGTTTCTCTTTCTCATCTGTTTCTTATTTGTTCCTTTCACAGTATTTTTTCAAAAGATAGTCAACTTTGAAGCACGAAGGATTTTATATTCCAAAGCTAATGTTCAGCGACACTTACAGATACTCCATCTGCCCATATGATGTGGGCTTGCAAACAGGCAAGACAGAGACTGTAAAGGCTTCCCCTTTCAAAAGCTTACTTCTAAAGCCTTATAAAAGAGAAAAACCTTTATATTTCAGCGTACAAGGTTGACAGTACCAGGAACGTAGCAAGTTATGCCCTCTGAATGCTACAGTGCTACTCTAACCGCCTTCCTAATCAAAATGTTTTGGAGTATATTTAATTCAACCTGAAGTTACTTAATATATACACACACATTTCAACCAGACAAATATTTAACATGATGATGACACTAAACCATTTTTACTTAAATAGTTAGAAGACAAATCCAAAGATTGCTTAACTGCTATTTTAATATTTAAGCTTTATAATTATTTTTACTCTCTTCTTCTTCCAATCCAATTCTAGATCAACTCCAACTCCTGTTAGTAAAAAGAATTTTGTTACAGCTTTAAGTCTCACCCAAAACACTTTAAGCTATAGAAAGTACTACATTAGACTTTACAGTAGGTTCTTATATCTAATTTTAAAATATACCTGCTAAAGTACTTATATAGTTCAATATCACTGGTTTATACTCACTACTGGAGTTTCACCTTCTAGCCCAGATATTATTTTGGCACAAAGTTCTTCACAGCATAGGTTTTCTTCTGCTGTTGCAACTAAAGCAGCACAGCGAGCAAATGCTCTATACAGGTCTGACCAAGTGCGCAACAAGGATTTCATAGTTGGCTTTAACAACAGAAAGAAAAAGTTTATAAATATCAATGTCTGTGCATAGAGATAAAAACTTGCTTTAAGTTTTCTTCTTCTGTCAAAACCTATGTAACTCAAGAATTCCAACCCTGGAGCAGTGGGCCAACTTATATTTGTAGCAAACTCTACTCCAAGACCATCAGATAGTACTTCACAGTTGTTTTTATAAACCCCACATTGTTTCTAATCAACATTATGCATTCATTATTACCTGTGGAAATTCCTTAATGGGGAAGATATGTGATATTGGTAGCAACAATGCACCATAAACAGCACTGAAGTTGTGTTCCAGTGCATCACCCTGATTTACTTCGTTAGTCTGCAATGAGAAAACCATTTTCTGAGTAATGAAGCTGCAAAGTTTACATGACAAATAAGGGTGTTCTAAATCCATTTACTTTGTACATAAGATCTGCACAAGCTAAATTGCCAGTGGCATTTTGAAATTCTAACAAAATTCTTCACAAATTCTAAGAGTTTTAGGTTTAATAATTACATAAGGATTAGTCAACAGCTTTGACATTACAGTCAATGTACTTCTAGTAAATAGTCTGCAGAACCTGTTGAATATTACATTTATATGGCTTTAATTAGAGCTTCCAATCAAGAAGTGTATCATTAGTGAGAAACACTGTTCTAATTACATCCTAAACATCACAACTTGCTATTTATTATATCATCACATAAAGCAAACAAGGCTCTTGGTATTTAAAAGTTAACAGTACTGGAGGGCAGGTTCCCATCCTCGGTAGCAGCCAAGACTCTGCCAAGGAGCAAAGGCTTGAAGCACATCTGAAACATGCTTATGATCTTAAAAAAGGAGGAAAACATTCCCGACACTGTACTTCAGAGTGATCATTCTTACTGACTGGAATAACTACAAAACACACTCCGTATCACTACTCCACTACCGCCCTTCATCCTACCTCACCGCAAATGTTCATACTCCACTTAGGGACTCTTTAAAAAAGGGCTGCACATCTTCCCGTTTCACAAATACTACAAAGGCTTATTTAATTTTACTATCACTTCAAGGCATGTAATTCCTAAAAATACATTAAGATAAAAGATCAGCACAAAGTTTTCCTGTGGGTTTTTTTTGGGGGGGAGAATGGGGAAGAGAACAAAAAGCCACTATACCCGATTAATCCATTCGGTCAGCGGATTAACAACAATACTCCACATTCTCCAAAGATGCTCCTTATTTTCCACTTGCTTTGCGCTCTGATTAAGAACGCCGATCACAGATTCACTGAAAGCCAGAGGAGACGTAGGCCCAGACAAAACAAAACCCACGAGCGTTGTTAAAATTACAAAGAATCTAAGGAAGAAAGGGAAACAGGTAAGATAATTTTTTCAGCTGAAGTTCGGAAAAACTTCTATGAAGTCTCCTATGGGAAGCTCATAATAAACAAACACCACCACATACCTCTCATCTGTCACACAGCATTCCAAGAGGTTATTATGGAAAGGCAGCTGAATTAAGAACAGAGCTGGTGTTCCCTGGTAAGAGAAATTTAAGAGGTCAAAACAACACACACTGATCAAATGAAACACCTGCCTCCCCCACGTCTGCTTATCTATCTATTACATTTAGCTCTAAGCCAGAAATTTGCAACTATTAAAAGTTGTCAAAAACTCTCAATTCTAACACTTCAAAATAAAAATCCTCTTTCATTATTACAGGACTTTCAGCATATTCCTTTTTAGCTATAGACGGGTAGATTACTCATCAGAAGGGAGAGCTGGAAACAGTCTGCATTATGGAACATGGAATAATACAGTTTCCTGAAAGGCCTGGATCTAACGACTTACGAAGTGCTCTGTATGTTGGTACAAATATGACATCCTAATACATTTCAGCATAAAGAAATTGCTGGAATGAAGTCAGACTTACATTTAAAAGATCCATATCAGCAACCTGATAAGCTGGTGATCCCAATACTTTTGAAGGCAATTCCTTAACAGTAATATCAATGAGAGACTAAGTAGGGGAAAAGAGGAAAACATATGTAAACATTTTTTCCCTGAGTGTCCTAATATTTTAAATAACACCACAAATAAAAGCAAAATTGTAACAATTGTTTCCGTTTAGTAAAAGGAAAAAAATCCATCGTAAAAGTAATTGTCCTTAGAAGCAGAAGGTTCTGGTACTAGAACCATATACCCAATTATTTGAACATTGCTGATAAATCTAAAGAACACTTAAAGAAATATACCCTTCAGCAAGACTCTGCCATCTGACGAGAATTGCATAACTTAATTTACACCAAAAAAGATGTTTCTCTAAAAGAGACCATTCTGGTAAGTTAGATGCAAATGCCTGCTACCAATGAGAATCTAGACCATCAAAAAGAAATGAGATTTAAAAAACAAGACAAACCCACCCAACTTACCAGTATTTTCTGCACAGGAAGAGAATTTGATCTAACAGTGTTTTTTAAGGCCTGGAGCAACATAGTCAGGATTTCTGACCCTTGCTTTTCTTTCTTATTTCCTAGAACAAGAAATATTTGCAGTTAGAGCAGAACAAAGCAACGGTGACTCTGACCATCATTCAAAACTTAATATACTGTAAGATCAAAAAAAAGTCGTGTACGCTTATAATCACAGACCAAATACTTAATATATTTGGATACCAAATCTCTGCTCTGAAGAACAGTGTAACTGAAACTGAGAAGTTCAAATAAAAAAACCCTGTTTCATTAGTAAAATGGAAGACCTTTTTATGATTAACAACTTTAACTTTGACACGCTAAGAAAAGTTGTGAAATTTTGTGTTCATCCAAGCAATGCAAAATCCATTTCTCTTATGCTTTTCAGTTAGATCTTTCAATATTAAAACTTCATTTTTAAGAATATTCTGTTCTTTCAAAGCCTGTAGAGTAATGGACTTTAAATAGGAAACATCTTTTCTAAATCTGTAAAGACACTATTATAAAATAAAATTTAATTAAATAAAAAAGGTAGCCACAGTCATATAACAAAGACTTTATACTTATTCGAGTAACACACTGAATGTCTCAATTCCTCAATCCCAAAGATGAGGTGGAATTTATTATTTTTTTTTTAATGGAAAGATTTCTTCAGCAAGAAAAGCCGTTAAAGCACTTTCATGTCTTACTGCTACATGCAATCCACCTGCAGTCCTATACTACTCTGCCTTCCCTGTTAAGCCTCACTGGATCACATCAGTACGATTTTGTATTTGTCACACAAAGATGCAGGCATCTGGAAAAATATCAGTTGTTGCCTCAAAAACAACTACTGATGATGCCTAAAACCAAGTTTTACCAGCAACGAAGCAAGTAATACTTAAGGCCTAGTCATAAAAAAACCCTTAAACTGATCAGCAATGACAAATTAAAAAAAAAAAAAAAAAAACAAAACCAAACCACACTTTTTACCTGATTCAATAGCCATTTTTACATATCCATTTATGTCCTTCCATATAACATTCAGCATACAATCTGCAAAGTAACAAAACATTTTTATTCAGTTTGTAATAAAAACACTAAACACAAATGCAGTTAAAATACAAACTGTGTTAAACAACACACTTTGACATAAGCCCAGTGTGTCATAAGCTTTCAAACCAAGTCAGACTAGTCCTGTTTAATGGCAACACTGGAATATTACAGAAAGTGGTTATTTTTAATTAGGTTTCCCTCCCCCATTTTATTTTCCAGAAAAGAAATCAAATTTCACCACTAAATTCTTACCAGGAACTTCTTTTCCAATTGCAATAAAGCCATCCTGAACGGCATTTATAAGCGTGCTGGCATGCTTACAAAAAAAAGAAGGGCTACTGATCAGTGGGTACTGGAGAGGCTCTAGGAGAACAAAAAAAACATGTTCTATAAATCTGTTATTTTGCAGTCTACTGGCAAGATAAGCCTTAAAAAATTAATCAAGTATTTAATGGGTACTTACAGCATTTAACACAAAAATTTCTAATATCAAAGATGACAACTTAGAGTTTTAAATGTTTAAAGCATTTCATGCTAGAAGACATCTTGAAATTACCAATGTTGTTGGATTTAAAGTTACACGAAAGTACTTCCAAAAAAAATAACTCACATACCTAAACTAAGTGCAAGTTTGTTTTGCTTAGCAAAATCTACAACTTCTGGTCCCATCAAGAAGTGAAGCAGCATTTCAATTCCCAAAAGCTGAATGGAAGGTAACACCACCACCCCTGCTGTGCTCGAATTCAGGTTCATCCTTGGTGTGACTGCACTTGCAAATGGGTAAGGACCTAGAGTGAGGGCAGAAAAATTACATTGTCTCATATTTCACCTGCAATCAAGCAAAAGGAAAGATCCAACAGATCAAAACCCCAAAGTCAACATGAAAAGCACAAATCATAGAAGAGCACTGGCTAAAAGGGACCTCTAACAGCCAGACAGGCATCTAGCATGCACTCCTCTTAAGCAGGGTTTAATATCACAGTCATAACCATGTATTTTGAAAGCTAAAATACCTGTCTTCCGAAGATTGCGAAGTCTCAGATGTCAAACTTCACTTTGGCAACAAAAGCCTCCATGGAAGTTGTGGTTATAGAGCAAGTTACATGCTACACTATAGCCTAGTTGCATAGTAACTACTGCTGTAAGAGAGTTTCCATTAGAAACTTTTACACTGAACATAAGTTTAAGAGGCCTCATGTGCAAACCTCAGTTATGATCTCACAGAACTAAGATGAACTCTTTTAAAAAAAGGGAACAAATGAAGATCTACACATCTAGAACGCTTCCACAACATACCTGAAGCTTCTAATTGCAGCAGTCTAGAATTACACAAGCTGTGAGTGCTAGGCTTTCCACACAGGGAAGAAAAAGAGGCAGTTCCTTATCTCAGGCATTTAGATGTAAAGCTCAAATAGGTGTGATTTCACATGTAGTTAAAGTATCAGAATTACTGATGTATTATGATCACTGGTTACTGTTCAGGCAGAAATTAAAAATGCTATAGAAATGAGAATGGCATATATAAATAGTTTTTCATGTATTCATCTATGTGGTAGGTTTCGAACCAATGCTCACTGGCAAAAAAGAACACAACTCAGGACATTAAAACAGGTCCTCAACACAATTTGACTAGCACGATTTTGTAAACTTGAAATACTGACTGCAACAGCCTAATTTTATCCAATGTAAATCTCTACCTCTGAGCCCTCCAATGAACATGCAGAAAAATGACTGTTTTCAATAATAACATACTGCAAAAGAAAAAGCATAAGCATGTTAAATAGAACAGATTATTTGCTATATCTAGAATACAGTTGGAAACAGACTTGTACTTTAGTACCTGATTTTGGTGTAGGGGTTGCCAAGGCTAAGCTTTGGTTGGATGGTAAACGCGAGGGAGTTCCTTGCAATGGAGCAGAAGAATCTAAACTTAAAGTACTCTGGATTAACGGTACACAGACCTGCAAAGATATCAAACCACAGTGAAAACAGGTATGACATACAAGCCATAAGCCCCAAAGAACTACACATTTCAAATATCACATAGACTGCACTGTTGTTCACAGCATCAGTGTTTCAGAGTTTCTGGGTACTTTTAACAATATTTTTAAGATGCTGTATAAAATATGCATACCAAGACATGAATTAGAAACGGCTAGATTAAACAATAACTCATGTCAGAATGATCCAACTGCACCATATCTAAAAGGGCAATTGTTTTTTTTTTTTTCCCTTTACTCCGATCCTGAAGTTTAATTAAATGAAATTTGCAATCCTAACAGAAACTGTTCATTCCAGTTACAATGGGCGCAGTAATGAAACACCTGGATCATATCTCTCTCTATGCATCTTTCTAAATATTCTGTGATCCGTTTCCCTATAGCAGACCTTCCAAAGCATTCACTTGCACAGCGAAAGGACAAAGCAGTCCGTATACAATGTGCTTATGTTTACTGTAGCTGTGCTCTCACCGGAGACTTTCTCCAAGATGCTCACATGACATGCAGATGTGCTCTCAAATCTTTTGGAACTTTAAAAACATTGCACATATAGTCCCAAGCACTCTTGCTATATACAACACACACACAGAGCATGCAAATACGCAAGTCAGATTTGGTTCCTTAAGACAGTTCTATTTTAATAATAAACTAGAGAAGGACAAAGCAGGTACAGAATAAGTTATGGTAACAAAGAGGAAACTTGGCTTCACACACTTAAGATAGGCTAATGATGTCACGACTGTTTTCAGTTGTGTTACCTGTTCAAAGTTTGCAGGCAGCTGAGGTCCTAGCCTCATGAGCAAATACCACCAGACCTCCAGTTTTGTCAGTGCCAAAGCCTCTGTTCTCACATGGATCGAGCTCAGTGGCTGCATTAGCAGTTTCAGCCTTTTAGCACTGCACAATATATCTTGAAGACCAAAAGAGCATATTATTAAGCAACACAAGTAATTAAATCACAGAACAACAAAAAAAGATTTTTAAACCATTAAGTTTTTTCCTAATATATTTTAGCTTAAAATGCAATTAACGATTTGCAAAACTAAAACACATAGTAAATGCACGAACCTTTCACACTTGTTTTAGTGCTCTAATTGTTGTCTAGAATCATCCTGGAAATAGCAAGTATTTTTTTCCAGTACCAAGACTGAAATGAAATCTACTGAACACCAACATAAAAAGGAGGAAATTCACTCTTGCTTGCTATGTTAGAGAGCCCTATCTGCCACAGCAGAAGAAAAACCAAACACTTCACATATATGTGCATTACCGCTACATGAGAATAAACAGAGTATTCTGAGGCTGCAAATGATCAATCCCCACTGAAGCGGCAATAGCACAGTGTGCCTGGACACAAGTTTACTCAAGTCTATGCAAGCGTTCAAAGAAAATAACTTTTAGCCAGCTCAGCAGCATCAGAACCTGCCCACCTGCAATTCGTAAGAAACTGCTGACAGAGACTGCTTTCGCCATACTGGAACACGCACAGCGAATGCCAATTATGCTGGGGATTTTATTTTCCGATAGAGTCAAATTCTTTGTTATTTAATTTATGGAAAACAATGATCAGAACAAATGACCAAATAGGAAACAAATTAAAATGACTATTTAAGTTAAATTCAGCTCAACTAAGAAATGCCGACATTTAGTTTTCTCTTTAGGATACACATTAAGGAGAAGCACAATCCAGGTTAAAAAAAAATAATACTGTGTGCTTTGACACACGCTGCACTTAAAAGACCCATTCACATCTCAGTTATACCTTTAAAGCAACTTTTTTAACACCTCTAGAATCTTGAAGCATTGCTCATCTCCAATTAATCCACACAGTCCAAAATAAGATCTACAGAATGTTTTACTCTCTACTTCATTGCTGTTTGGATCAATTAAAGCATTACAAAACAAAGGTTTGTTAAATTTTTCTGCTAGGAGAAATGAACAGAATGAAATAAAACAAAACTACTGATCAAACTGTCACCTTTCCTTAAAAAAAAACCCACAAAACTTGAGTTTTACTTTTGTATATACACACAGTATACACACCACAGATATCCTATGTGTATATCCAGTGGTATGTACCATAGTATTGACCACAATTAAGACAGAATATTCTCTTGCACTTCTGTAAAGTGACAGTAGTCAAAACAGTTCAGGTTAACTTTTTTAAATCTACCTGGATTTAGAGCAAAATTATCTATTAGACTCTTCCATGCAATGAAGGCTATTTTCTTTACCACTGGTGAGCCACTACGAAATCCAAGTTCCTCCAGTTGCAGCAATGAGTTGATAAAACTGCCACTACGATGCAGAGTCTGAAGATAAAGAAGTTCAGAATTAAGATATTTATGTTGTCAAAAAAATTCCTTCCCTAAAGATTCATGACTGTAAAACTTACTGCTTTTCTGCTTACCTTTCCAAGTAATTTGACAAACAGCGGCCATAATTTTAGCACGTAAGTTTCATTTTTTGCAGAAAACAATTTCTGAAGTTCTGAAATTAGTTTCTGGAGACAGAAAGAAACATAATTTCTACAAGAAATATATTCAAAGTATTCTGAAAAACTACATACTCATACCAATGTTTGCAGACACAACCAACCTGGAACTACGCTATTTCTAGATTAAAAGGATTTAATTCTGTACCACATAACATTTGCTGGTAAATCAGTCCAATGTTGCTACCATCTCATTATTCAATTATTTTCATTTTTCAATTATTCTGATAATGGCAACTAACAAATCAAAATGCATTTAAATACTTGTAGTCTCTCTAACTCTCAAGTTACAAACACACTGTGACCCTAAAAAACACCTTGTTTGTGTGGGTTTCTTTGTAAAGATACTTCACTTCAGCAGTGAGTAAGGCAAAACAAGTAAGCTTACAGTTACGGAAGTGGAAGGAAACATGAAAAGCTTCATCAAAACCGCTCATGACAACACAGCCACACTCTTATTTCTCGAGAGGTCACTGCAACTGGTAGAGATGCCCAGTGATGGGGTAGAGCAAGACAAAAAACAAAAACAAAAAAAAAAAAAAAACACAAAAACTCTACAAAAAAAATGCAAAAGAGAGGATCTGGGGAATTACAAGCTAGCCAATCTTCCTCCCGTGCCTGGAAAAATTATGGAGCAAATTCCCTCAGAAGATGGTTAGGGGGACAGAGCTCATGACAAAAGAGCTAGGCATGCTTAGCTTGGAGCGGAAGGAATATAACTGCAGTCTTCCCCTACTTATTAGCTGGATTACAAGGAAGAAGCCAGATGCTTCAGAGAAGTACTGAAAGGACTGGAGGCAAAAGACACAGGTTTCAACACCACAAATCCTATTTCTACCATGAGGGTGGTTAAGCACTGGAACAAGCTGCCCAGACAGGCTGTAGAATCTCCATCCTTTAACATATTCAGACCTCAACTGGACAAGGCCCTGAGCAACCTGGCCTTAACTTTGAAGCTAGCCCTGTTTTGAGAAGGAAGTGCTAAGCTAGATGATGAGTTACTGCCACACCAAGTTCTGCTGATTCTAGTTCGGTAAGCAAATTCTCTTTAAGAGACAACAAAAGTTTAATGATATTTGTGAGTTAATGCTATCAAGACAGGTGCATAAAGGTCATTTAAAAACAGCAAGTTATTTTCCTGATCAATGACTCCTGTCAGAAACTTAATTTTATTTTTTTAATACAGTTGTCCTGTATTTACATTGCTGTTCCATTAATTTTTCTGTCGAAACTGCAGCCATCAAGAAGTTGCTGTCAATGCACAGTAGCTTTCTGCTGCCACTATCTAGACTGTAAATGAAATTAAACCACCCCCAACCGACAACCCTGATTACTACTCCTGTTGCCACTAGAAAAATTGACTTTGCCTCTACAAAAAAACTTACTGTAGTCATTAGGTGCTCAGTGACAGCCGCTACCTCCTGCTGTTTCTGGAGCAGCAGTGGCATGCCCATCTCCAGAGCAGTGGCACCTCGTAACTGCACCTTGTGAGCTGAATGGACGACCAAAGGAATGATCAGTTTTGCCCACCTCACAGCCTCCTCTCCCATCTGGGCTGGAGTTTGCTCCATCAAGCTAGATCCAGAAAACAAATGTAACTATTACAGATCTCCAACAGACATACTGCTTAGACACTCAAAAGGTAATCTGAGTCTCACCAATAAATGCTCTAATCCAACATGTGGTTTACAGGAAACCATTCTAAATAATTTTTTTATTTTTCTAAACAATTGTATTTTGACAGTTCACTGAAAACCGCAATGCTGAAGTGTCATTTCAGATAAACCTCTCCAAAAGCAGAACAAACTGACATTTACAGTTGTGCTTTCCATTCTCTCACAACTTTTTGGGCAAACGAGCTGAACTGAGAGCCTGAAGGAAACACACCATAACTTCCTTATCAGTGACCAAGTACAAAGCTTGCATATTAACCATCCCCTGTGTGTTCTTAGGGGTTCAGACCAGCTCCAACAGGCCATGTTTGCTGAAGACAATATATGTCTGCTTTTGAAAAACTCCTCAAACCCTGAAGCAGCACAGGCTTGCACAGATTCAATGCACATCAGCCTACTCAAGCATTCTTATCTTATCCCTCTGTTCCTGAGCTGTTAGAGCACAGTATAACAAACAATTCCATGTCTTTACACCATCACACACGGAAACCAATGAGCTTAGAGAACACTTAAATGTAAAGATATAAGCTCAGCATACTTACTAATAAAATGTAAAGATATAAGCTCAGCATACTTACTAATAAAGAAATGAAATTAATAATAAGTATTAACACTAAGTAAAGATAAAATTTGACTATTCTAGCACTGCTGACCAAAACAACGCATTCTTGGTATTGGTCCTAAGAAGTACCCTCAGCAGTGCTACAAGAAACATTGCAGTAAAATTTGTAAAGCGCCACAGGGACATTTTTAAATAAAATCCCATATAATGGCCGAGAATTTCTCAACTGGGCAGATTCTGAAAATGAAAGCTAGAATGTAAGAATGTGACTTGTGAAGCACACATGAGACTTTGGTAGTAATTCCTAAGAAGCCATTAAAAATGAAAGCAATGGAAGTTTATCTGAATACTGACTACTTTTGGTGTCCAAATAATTTTGTCATATTATCATTAATGGCATATTTTGCAAATGAAGTGGTTCAGGAGAACTGCTGGCGAAGAGACGGAAACAGAGATGGTAGTTTACACCATTTCACTATGTTCTTTCTACTGACTGTAACACAAAACACCGTGGGGAAACAGTCTTGAACATAATGAACAATTCAAAGAGCATTCAAAAAAATTTTCTTTAGAATACTTCGTGCCACTAACACTTTGTTTCAATAGTTTGCCCCAAAAACTAAGCGTCTATTTTAACAAAATTGCAGCGCACGTACCGTATAATAACATTTAGTGCTTCGTATTCAACCACCATAGACTGTACATCTCCTTTAGTAAGTATTGTTTCCAGGGTAGAAATTATACTGGACACCTAAGGAAATAAGAGGACAACATTAGAGTAAGCATCTAAATAAAATTATTTCCATGAGGAGCCAGAATTATGAAATTTTGTTTCCCAGGACTGTGCCCCGTGTTTGGATTATGCTCGGTCTAGTTTTAAGGTTACAGCAAACTGAGCAAGTCTGATCAAACTTGAGTATTCACAACATTTCTCCCCTACGCTGCTTCACTGGTATCTAACAGAATTGCTCACACCGCAGCTTCTCCCTCAAGAGAAGCAATAATCTGTTGGCTCTTTTCCCTCTGTAGCTGCCCTTAGATTTTCTCCAAGAACTTAGGCCCTATACTTGGCTGTCAAATCTGATGGAAAACGATCTTCAGATTCAAAACCTACTGAGTGGAGAGTGACCAACAGATCGCACAAGCCTCATCTCCCTAGGAAATGAGGCCACACACAAAAAATAGCAAAGAAACTTACCTCCTTTTTAACAATTTCAGAAGGAAATGCCTGCTTAGAGATCACCCAAAGTGCCCGAGTGCGAGTGTTTTTGTCTGAAGTTTTTACAGCAACACTGTTCACCATTGAAAGCAAGTCTCGTATTTCAGTTGCTGAAAACAGAATACACAGCACTCAAATTCTGTTCGTTTAATTGTAATCAGCTTCTTAGCAAGTTTTGGGTCATTTTGCTCAGTTAACATTACTAAAGATCCATGCAACTAGAAGTTGTTTTAAACTGGAAGAGGGGAGATTTAGATGAGATGGGAGGAAGAAATTCTTTGCTGTGAGGGGGGTGAGCCCCTGGCCCAGGTTGCCCAGAGAAGCTGTGGCTGCCCCATCCCTGGAGGGGTTCAAGGCCAGGTTGGACGGGGCTTGGAGCAACCTGGGCTGGTGGGAGGTGTCCCTGCCCAGGGCAGGGGGTGGCACTGGGGGGGCTTTAAGGTCCCTTCCGACCCAAACCATTCTATGAATCAATGTAACAACCAGGAATCACCAGGTAAAGGCTGGAAAACACTGAAAAGCACTACCACGCATACCCAAATTCCACAAACAAAAAAGCATTCTTCATTCTTTTTCTGCCTGGACATGTTTTTTTATTACTAATTCCACTAAACTAATTACAGTACCTAACTGCTACCAAAGCATTTAGTGAAATTAGAAGTTAGTAAAAGAGTGTTAGTATAACAGCATGAAAAAACACTACTTTTTATTGTACAAGATGGAAACAGTGAACTGATCGTACTTCTCATAGTAGAGACATAACCACTGCACCACTTGGGAACAGTAAACTTGGTCAAAATTAAAGTATATGGTAACAAAGACATAAAGAAAGGACTCTGATCCATATATACACATACACACTACCGGCATCCACACTGAAGTTTGTTTGCTTACCAGATAATTCAGATGTAATATTTGAATTAAAAACGCAGAATCCTAACGCCTGTAATGCCGCATTACTTAGCTCTGAGTTTTGACTACAAATGTGTGCCTGAAAAAAAAACATATACATAAAGTTTCAGTTTACAGAAATAGCTGTGAAGTATTGTCTTAATACCAACACTTCTGCTCAATGAAGCAAGAGCTGTCAAAAACACACACACTTCATGAAAAATGCACCCATTTAGGAAACCCTTCCTGATTACATACACTCCAAATCAATAAAACAGCTTGAGGTTCTGAAGACATTTTTGTTCTCTGTAATGAGACATCTTTACTGAAGTAAGTTCTAAACATCCAAAGTTCTTTACTTCTTCATTTGCTACGTACTACCACTTCACTCCCCCATTGTTTTTAAACATCTAAAACAGACAGGAAAAAGAGATGGCTAAGAACAGTCTCTACCTTAACGTTCCAAAAAAAAATTTGACATTTACTGCATATTCCAATTCAACAAAGTGTTTCTGAAGGCAGACAGAACACACTTTTTCTTTTCTGCCTGAAATATCAGATTTGACTGCCTAATGCTGCCTGAACATATCCCAAACCCTGTGTTTTATTTTTTCTGTAGTATTTTCTAGTAATATGGAAGATATATTTTGGCAACAAACCCTTACTGCTATGTCACTAGCTTGAATTCTTATTAAATGAACTCAAATTCAAGTCTCACAATGGCCACTAAGCGTGACCACCTAAATATGTATTTGTTCAACAAAGTATAGAAAATTAAATGGAAAAGACGTACCTTAAACACTTTGCAAAGTTGAGAAAAGTGTTTTCTGATATCTGCAGTGAATTCTTTGCCTTCCTCACCCGTCAAGCGACTTCGAGTTGCAGAAGGGAAAAAAAGCAATATTCACAGGTCAAACATGATATAAGTAACATAACTTTAAACTTCTATTCTAAACAAAATTCATTACCTAACAGAGAGACGTTTCTTTCCTTACAAAGCTAAAATACAACACTGAAGAAGTTTAAGAGCAAAAATGCCAGTCACCACAGTTCGCCTGACATAGCAGTAAAACACTGTACTATAAAGTACACACGCCCTAGTATACTGGAAAAAATGAAGTCACCAATGACCCATTTTTTGTCTTTGTAAAAAACATTATGGGCTTTCACTTTTTTATCACCTTTTATAAAACGGTTTAAAAGTTAATATGCAAACTCTAAAGGACTGCTGAAAATTAGATATATTTTCCACAGAAATATATGAGCTTAAAAAGCACATTCCTCAAAAGCAGTTCTAGAGCGCAAGCTCCCCACTCTGGGAAAATTCTGGTTTGACAACTAACAGCAATGACTTTGCATATATCTGAAGAACATCCATACGGAAAAGCTGTACTTGTCCTGTAAAACGTTAACTTATTAGTTTCACAGAGCAAAAAAACAACCATATTAAGTGCAATCATCCAGAAGACAACCTGAGAAATCTGTTGCTTAATACTATCTTTAAGTTATACTAGTGATTTTTGGCAGTTACTACTAGAAGCCTGTAAAATCTTACAGTGTTATCACTATCACTCGTATCTAAGCAGTTAGAACTTTAAAAGTCACTACAAAACTGAAAGGCAGGAACTCAAGGAAGATACCGATAGAAAGAGATAATGCCTTTGCATATATATGCTAACAATTCAAAAGATCCAGGTAAAAGCAGACCCTCATGGTTAAGAAGTACCTTCCGGAAAGAAATGCAATTAAGAGAAGACACGATCATTCCAAAACGCGAAAAACGCAAAAAACCTAACCTTATCAATCATATAGTTGAAATGCAAGTCTTTCAGGAAGAAAATAGTTATTATTCCCACAACCTCCGCAGTTTCCCCAGGAAACGTAAAAGGAGGCTCTCGGATGAGCAGACCCGCAGAAGACGCACTCCCTCCCTCCCACCCACCTCCTCCCCCCCTCCATGCCGGCACATTTCCCGCGACCTACAGCCGGCGGCCACGCAGTCCCGAGCCCTGCAGCCCTCCCGACCACCCGAATTTCAGGCCGGGCAGAGGCTTCCCTGCCTGCCCTGCCACTGCACCAGCGCCTGCCCGAGGCTCCCTCTCCCCTACTGCGGCCCAGGCAACGTGGGCCGAGCTTGCCGGCCCGGGCATGCACACCGTCCTCTCCCTCCGCGCCTCGAGGGACCGCATAGGCTGAGGGCGGCCGCCGTTCCCTCAGGCGGCGCGGGCCGCCCCGCTCCCCTCACGCTGCAGGAGAAGGAGGCGGCGGCCCGCACTCACTTGGCGATAGTGAGGTGCGCGTCAGTGAGGTCCCCCAGCGGGGCGGCCGGGTCCTCCAGGGTCTCCAGCAGGGGCTGCAAGCCGGGGCAGACTGCAGGAGCGCTCATGGTGCAGCGGGCGGGGGCCGGGCAACCCAGTGCCGCCAGCCCCAAGCCCAGCCGTCACCCCGGCTAAGATGGCGGCGGGCGGGACTCTCGGCGCGCGAGCCCGGGCTGCGCCGGCCCAGCCAATGGGGAGCGCGGGGGGGCGGGGCCAGCGGACGAGCCGGAGGACATCGAACCGGAGCCACGCGCGTTCTTCGCGCGCGGCGGAGCGCCGAGCGATGGATCGCTTCCCGCGCCTGGCGGGCACCGCCCCCGGCGGGCACCGCCCCTCGCCGCTGATTGGTGGGGGGGGCGCGGGGGGCTGTCCCTGTCGCACCTCAGGCGGCCGCCGGCCGCCAGCTGCCGGCCGGGATGGTGCGGTCCCGGCCCTGACAGGAGCCTCGTGGCTCTGCAAATCGTAGAACGGTTTGGGTGGGAAGGAACTTTAAGATCTTCTGGTTCCAACGCCCTGCCCTGGGCAGGGACACCTCCCAGCAGACCAGGTTGCTCCAAGCCCCCTCCAACCTGGCCTTGAACCCCTCCAGGGATGGGGCAGCCACAGCTTCTCTGGGCAACCTGGGCCAGGGGCTCACCCCCCTCACAGCAAAGAATTTCTTCCTCAGATCTCATCTAAATCTCCCCTCTTTCAGTTTAAAACCGTTCCCCCTCGTCCCATGGCTCCCCTCCCTGCTCCAGAGTCCCTCCCCACCTTTCCTGGAGCCCCTTTAGGGCCTGGAAGGGGCTGGAAGGTCTCCCCGGAGCCTTCTCTTCTCCAGGCTGAACCCCCCCAGCTCTCTCAGCCTGTCCCCACAGCAGAGGGGCTCCAGCCCTCCCAGCATCTCTGTGGCCTCCTCTGGCCCCGCTCCAACAGCTCCGTGTCCTTCTGCTGTTGGTGCCCCAGCGCTGGAGGCAGCACCGCAGGGGGGTCTCACAGAGCGGAGCAGAGGGGCAGAATCCCCCCCCCCTCTTGCCCTGCTGCCCACGCTGCTGGGGATGCAGCCCAGGCTGCGGGGGGGTTTCTGGGCTGCCAGCGCACGTTGCTGGCTCATGTGGAGCTTCTCATCCACCAACACCCCCAAATCCTTCTCCTCAGGGCTGCTCTCCATCTGTTCTCCACCCAGCCTGGATTTGTGCTTGGGATTGCCCCGGCCCACGTGCAGAACCTTGCACTTGGCCTTGTTGAACTTCATGAGGTTGGCATGTGCCCACCTCCCAAGCCAAATCATTTATTTGTGACTGGAATATAATCTCTAGACTCTCAGAGCTGCTCAGCAGCTAGAATGGAGCTCAAGTTCTGCAGAAACCACCCCGCAGCTGTTTCCAGTTGGGGGTTTTTTGGTCCTTGGGTAGGTGCAGGGTTTACGAATGTTGGGGAAAAGTGTCCTTGGGTCTTCGCTCCCCGCCATGGCTGCAGCAGCACAGGCTGCCCAATATCTGCTGTCATCATCTCCTGGTGGGAGACGTTAGTGCCTGGCTGTGCACAGTAATTCCCGCCTCACGGTAAAGCCACTGAGAGGGGACAAGTGACGGACGTGTGGTGAATTACCTCAGGGCATTTGTGGGTTGAGTATGAAATAATGGCAGTGGCAGCAAATCTGCAGTGCGGAGAAGCCCATTTTCTCAGGGGTAGTGGTGGGCCTGAGCACTAACGTTAATGGCTGAGTCTTTCTTAGTCACCCGCAGGGCTTCGTCATGGCGTTGGAGATGCTTAGCAGGAGTGCCTGTCCTGGAAAGAAACTATTCCCCAAACAGTGTCACCCCTCCGGTTCCATGGGGCTTTCCGGACAGGCAGATATTCGCTGTACACCCCTTGGTTCTGATCCATACCCGTTCAAGACCTGTTGCTTCTCAATTAAAGAAACATCAGAACGACTCCAAAACCAATGAAAAAACCATCCTAGGTCATAAAAAAAAAAAAAAGTTAACAGTTCTCTTCATGTGTTTTCCTTATGAACAAACACTTTTGCTGATCTTGGAGAACTGGAATGACATTTTATAACGGGAGGATGTGAACAGTTTTACTCAGTCCACCTGGTGGCAGGATTAAAAAGCGCCAGTAGATTTTAGGTGCAGCTTGATCCCATTAAACCTAGTGATACGAACTTTATTTCCTGGCGCTCACAGGAAATAATAGCATTATATAAAACATTAATAAAGTCTTGGAAATGGCAGGGAGAAAAGCTGTAGTGCAAACTACAACTTTGTTCTCCAGTACAGCTGGGAAGCAAGATCGTATTCCCAGTGAAATTACAACAATAAAATCTCAAAGATGAAATAAATTTAAAGAACTGAGAATTAGAATAAATAAAACAAAGATGGGTCTTACTAGCTTAAGATTCTCCTCCTCTTGTGCAAAACTCTGTCTGAGGAATTCACAGTGCTCCAAACAAAAAGCTCAGGGAGATTCTCAGGGGGCATTAGACTTCAGCAGATCTGGGGTCAGGAAACCATTCAGAGTGAAAGAAAGAGACTCTTAAAATTTATTTACTGCTTTAAATCACGAAAAATGTTTTAAAGTCTGAAAAGTTCTCAAGAAATAAAAAACTCATTGGAAACTCGACACGATTAAAACAGAGGTAGCTTTAATGCTGCTTCAGACTGAGGAATTTAAACTGAAGTTAAAAACATACAGAGAATGATTTATGTTCATCAATTCAAAATAGTACAGTCTTTTTAAAACCCGTGTAAACAACATACAGATCTCGACAGGATCTTCCGGACAGATTTGCTGGTACTCGATTAGCAATTGCTTCTGATGCAATTTCATTTGATTTCATTTGATTCTTTACTAAGTGAAATCAGAGAAGTAAAAGGACTTGAACATCTCTTCTCTGGATGAGGAAACCCTGACAAAATTCATTGAGTAGTTTCTGATTCATCTCACAACAAAATTATGATGACAATATAATTGATTCTGTGCTTTTCATGCTGCTTCCCAACCTTCTGACTTCAGACAATCACATGGGTGGCTTCTAGGCCATCCACAAGATGAATTTATGTATTTTAAAAATAGAGATAGAACAGCAAATGAAATTTAAAAAAAAATTTGAAACAGTCACACAAAAATTTTGTTCAAATGGTGCAGGAAATGAGAAGAAGGAGCAGTTTATATAGAAAAATATTTTTAAAATCTTTGGTAACAATGAATTCTTCAGATTTTTACAGTACTTGTAATGAAAAAATAGTCTTCTATTATTCATGTAAGTATATTTTATAATTTATTTCCTAGTATACGTTATTAACAAAACTTATATAAAAGCAGAAAACAAAAAGTCAGAAAGATATGAAGAAAATGTCTTATCTGAAGAAACAGGTATCTGAATTGGGTTCTAAAATATGTTTCTTAATGAGTGTATCTCATTACTCTGCTCACATAATACCAAATTTGCCAGATAAGAAGTTTGTTTTCCCTTGGGATGTTGTATTCTTTCCATCACTGGACTTTGAAGGCATGTCCATAGTCATATATCTAATTTGAAAACCACCAGCAGTCACTGAAGCATCTGTCAAAAACTTCAAGGTCATAACATTGCCTGGGACAGGAAAAATTAAAACAAAGGTTAGGTTTTCAGGTGGCATATTTCAGAGTTATTTTTAAAGTGCTCTTTCTTGCTTGCTTCTGAGTTCTTTAGAGCAATCCCCCTGGTCTGTCTACTTTCGAGCTGGGAGGATCCTAGTTCCATTAGCCCCATGGAAAACCAGGCAGATTCTCATCAGTTTTCTTTGTTTGCAGAGCCCAGAGGTTGATAAAGTTTTGCTGTACCCAGTGCTTTCTGCAAAGCATTTCCCGTTCTTTAAAATGCAGCTCTGCGTCACTCTACCTGTGAAATGTCGCACTTCATGTGTGAGACGCAGCTGGCATAGAGCCTCATGGATCCCTAGGTGACACGGGGGTGCAGTTGCTGCATCGCTCCCCCATGAGTGTCACCTGCTCGTCTCCACCAGGCAACGGGGAGATCAGGGATGGCACAATTCAACTTTTCTATTCTCTTTCTGCTGAGTACAGCTGTGGCTGGAGTGTGGTAATGCAGATTTCAGCACAGACTGTCCATAGACTGTCCCAGGGAACACAACACGGCTACTTCCCTGCACGGGTGGCTCGTGTCACAATTGTGCTACAGCGACTTTGTGATGCTTGAGCAAAGGGAGGTAAAAGTGGCTTCGATTTACATGTAATCAGACCTCGACCTGCTGTTTAAACATACACAAAGAATAATGTCTATAACCGGCTTTGGAACTGTTCTTGCAATCCTTGCTCTTGAAATGGGAAAAACTGGTGCGTGAAGACTATGTGCACAGGTGGGGCTCCGTTACTAATTGCAGATCTGCTGTGTGAAAACTCAGTAACGTGCGTAGATGTACTACCTCTGCAAGGCCAGCAGGATGCACCCTGGTTATCTTCTAACTAGACTTTTTTTTACTTTTATGTTTATTTAGAAGTAATTGCATTGATGAAAGGGCACGCTGGCAGTTTTGAATAGCAATTTATGACATGAAGCAGAGATTGTGTCTTTGGACATCTTAACCATGTATTATTAGAAAGTAGGGAGAAAAGGTGCTTTGAGCTGATTTTTTTTTTAACCATAAAGAGCGCAAATATATTACCTGTGCTAATGATGTCATCTGGCAACTCATCTCCACAAAACCTGGAAAAATATAAATGGTCATGACTAAACGACGCAGGAAATATGCCGCACCCCTGGTGGCTCTCAGGCTGTACTCTGCTTTGGAGCTGTGGCTTATGGGGCTAAAGTGGTTATAGGTACGCAGTGTCTGTAATTCTCTGCTATATGTTAAAGCAATTTCCTAAAGAATTTTTGTCATTATCTTATAGTAAAGTTAAGGGGAGAGAAAAATGCAGGAAACATTTTTCAATATATGGAGGAAGTAAATGATGCAAAAGAAGAGAAAGAGCAATTTAACAAGGTGCTAAGGAGGAGAACAATGGCCCGAGGCTAAGAAAGGAAAAACATTGTCAAATTTATCTGTAAAGGCAAAACAAATGGACTATATCCTTGCTTTGCTACACATGATTTGTAGAGAGGATGTGAAAAGTGGCAGGAACTGGGAAGTGTTTTTTATCACTTTTTCTGGTTTACTTTTTGTGCTGGAAAGTTGAGGTACTCTATACCAAAATATGACTGCTAAAGAACAAGCAAAAAGATGACATCGAAGAAAAGAAAGTGAGAATTAAGCAAAGAGGGAAACTAAATCTGGTAAGAGAGATGATATATAACACTTGTTCTGTTGCAATTTTGTTAGAAAATATTATACTTCTGTAGCAAATAGTAATTTAAATTAAATACATTTTTGCTAACAGTTTAACACCCTGCCTCCCTCCTTTCAATTAAAGCAAACACAAAATACTGTTTGAGATTGCTAGGAGTTATTTCTGTATAATGATAGAGAATTATGATAAGCAGTTAAGCAAAAAGTCTTGCCGTTTTCTTTCATGTCATTTAACAAAGCAGAAAAGGGCAAAGTGCAATTCTCTGAAACTCTTTACAGGCCTGTGTTAATGACAGTAAATTGCCAGGAAAGATAAGTCAGGTGCTATTGCTACAAGTGTTATGGGCATATCGGAGGTGATAATGGGATAAGGCAATACAGTGTTCTTCTAAAGTAATGTTCTGGCAAAAAAAAATAAATCATTTGATTATTTGCGTATTAAAGCTGGAATTGCTTTACCTGCCCACAAAGCCATTGATATCATCATAGCTATCATAGACCTCCAAGAAATCAGCCATACAAGCTGTGTCGTCTTCAACATCAAACTCTAGAAACTGTAGATGAATACGTTGTCCGTACTTTACTCTAATATGCCAGTAGCAAATTTGGTCGTTTTCATACTCATTTGGGTAGCCTGGTGACTTAAAAACATGTTTTGAATCTGTGAAGACTCCACCACATTCTTTTCCTAAGAGAAAAATAAAAACATCAGAGCTTAAGCATTCATTCTGGATATGGCTATGGTTTAAATCCTTGTGCACTTTGACCCAGAAGATCTCTAGAAAATCACATAGGAACATCTGGGGTGATGGCACTTTTCATATATTTAAGCACGCAGCATTCACAAGAAATGTCAGTCATTGCTAGCTTTTGGGAGCTGGTGTCTTGGAAACAAGAGGCATGATCCAAAACTCACTCAATTCAGAGGAAAAGCTTTCATGGAATTCAGTGGACTTTGGGCCAGAGCTAAATGTTTTATGTAAAAGGCATTTGGGGTTTCTGGCTATGTCAAACTGCAAGTTTTGCAGCTGTACTTCCAAGTCACCCTGGCATTCAGTTTCATCCTTTCTTCTTCAAAAACCTCTTGAAAGTGTGTATTTCACAAGAAAATGTATAAAGGCTAGTTATCACACACATTGCATTGTACTCCTGTTATTGCTGCAGCTCTTCACTCCCTTTGGAATGTCTCCTTTGGGACGAAAAACTCATTCTGGTTTGATTCAGTGGCCATTTGAACTCTAACAGCTCCCTGATGGTGGGACAAACCAATTTGGGGACCTCACACGGCCTGACTTTAGGATTTGTCATAGTTGCCTATGTTCAGACCTCGGGGAGAGGGAGACACTTTCTAAGGGTGATTCAGGGCTCCTGAGTTAGGTCCCTTAGGCTGGATGGTGTGATTAAACCTCAGTCTGTACATTGTCCTGTACTTTTCAGCTGCAGACCATTGCTAGGTTGGATGTAGATTTCAAACACGCAAACAGTTCCACAAGTTTCTCTTGACATCTTTAGCATCCTAGAGAAGAGCGCCGGCTCAATTCAAGCCGAGGTTTGTCTTTGTTCCCCCAGGCTACTTGTCTCCCACCTGCAAAGCAGACGACTCCGCCAGGCTTTTTTTTAGCAGGCTGTCCATCAAGCGTGAATACATATCCTTCATGGGGGTGACTCAAGCTGCTGAGTGTTGGCAGTTCTGGTTTCCTTTTGTCCTCTAACCAAACAGCGCATTTGGAAAGTAACTACCTCTCAGCCCAGAGGAGGAGGCTGACAGAGGAGAAAGTCGGGCTGACAGCTTACATGCAGTAATAGCGAATGCAGTAGTCTCCTTGCAGTTCTCTTTGTATGCTGAACATCTGTGAGTGTCCCCCACCCCGCAGAGCTATTTGATTAACAACTGCCCTGCTAACATAAACAAGCTGGAGCCCTCTGAGCACAAACAAAATGTGCACAGCTGTACAGACGTCACGGACAACTCCGACTTTTGGCTCTGCCAGGCAGGGTAGTGCGCTTGGAGGAGCAGGAGAGCCAAGCAGTGCACAGAGTTGAGTTGACACACACCCCCGCACCCCCCCTCCCCCCCACACACCTGCTGGGAGCTGGATCTATCAGGTATTTCAGTCCCAGACATAGCATGCATTTTCAAAAGTTGTTCTATCTCAGGCACAAGAAAGAAGGAATAAGGGTTAATGCTAAATTTAAAGGCTAATTTAAATTTAAATTTAAATTTAAAATGCATTTAGCCTCTTTACAGGCAAAATATCTGGAAAATGGTTCCCACGTTAAACAATTCAGATTACGTAGATGAAATTGTAGGCTCATTGCAAACACTCTTATAGAAAACAAGACATTCACACATCACATGGAAATATTACTTACCTTTTTAATCAGCAACAGCATATCACTGTATTTTTAGTTTCTGAAAGGACTTTGCTTAGGCCCACTTACATGTGGTGCAATGCAGCGCAGAGACACGGAGCGCTGAGCAAGCCAGATCAGCTGCCGGTAACGGCAGAGGGGGCTTGGTGCAAGGCTCCAAATACATTTCTACCAATACACCCCCCTCCTCAGACAGCACATTTATGGCATTGAAGCTAATCCATGCAGAGCCCGGGCACCTTTGCACAGCCAGATAGCATGGCGTGTAGTCATAATCTTAGACCTGAAGAGCAATGCGTTGTTTTCAAACACACCGTTAGGGTTGTAGCAGTAGGCATCCCATCTCTCGCTTCTGTTGAGGCGAAACCCGTAATCAACAATACCCGTTTTTCCAAAGCCACAGTTGGCACCAGCTTTTACTATGGGGTAACCAACTCTGCCCTTTGCCATCCATCCAGCAGCACACACATGGAAACCTGCAACAGGGAGAAAACACGACATGGATGTGATAAATGGGTCCTAGGCAAGAAACTCTGCTTTTTATTCTAGTAAGTAAAGCCTTACTCAAGCTGATCAATGACTTGGGTGTAATTGGCCTAATAGAAATTGAACTACGGGAAAGAACAGTACTTTGAGAGGATAATTTTAAACACAGAATATAAAATTGCATTGTGTTCTCCACAATATGATTATTGGTTCTTCATTTGAAAACAGAAATCAGATGCAGATGGACTATATAGTTTCCCGGGTAGTGAGTTTTAAGTGCCGTACCAGCATTTGTAATCAAATAATATGTTGGATGAGTTATATATAAGTGTGTTCTTTGGCTCCCTTTTGAAGTCATTGTATCTCAAGAGTTTGCAGCATTAAGGTCTGAGAGTGAATAAAATAATACATACGAAAGAAAGCTAAGAAAACAAAGTTTTTACTTAAAACACTTTAAATTTAAATACCTGAAATACCTCAAGTATTTCTTGCTAAACAAAAAAATCCTGTTAATGCATTTTGTGGCTGAGAACTTAACAACAATAGCCAAAGAATGCAATGTTATTTGCTGTCTGATCGAGACCAATTCAATGTTTTCACGGAGATGGACTGGAACATATTTGTGGCGCCCTAGGACTATGAGCTACTCAGAAAAGACAAAAGTACCCTTTTTACATGTGCGCTGGTGCTGAGAGCCAGCTTCTGACTCAACAGTGTAGCCTGCAAATTTCTAGAGCGGAGGATATTTTCCATTGTTTTCCCAATGCTCTGAATGAATTAATAATTTCTCATTAGGAATCAGATAGGAATACAGTAGAGCCCTCACTCAGCTCCGCTTTTCACTTCAAGCACACCACTCTCTCTCAGAGCAAATACGGCTGGAATAAACATTATGACAACATCTTGACAGATGATGTGAAAAATAGCAGTGCACATTTACTGTAGAAGCTCCCTGGGGATAAACCCCTTCCCCTGCAGCCCCCAGCAGCCCCCAGGTGCTGTACCTGGGGAGGTACCATTGCTTCCCAGCTCAGCCGAACAGCTCTCCGCTGGGCGTTACTGGTTCCGGGACTGCACTGCACCCAGAGCGCGGGGGCATGCAGTGTGTGCAGATGTTATCCCCGACAGCTCTGCAGGTAGCGCAGTCATGCTCTGTTACTGAGGGGGGAAATTGCATGCAACTTGGGCAAAAATCCAGGGAGTTTACAAGTTTCCCAGTCCCAGAGTTCATAACATTCATGAAAATACAAGACCGGCAACATTATGAATGAGCGAGGTGAAAAGCAAACAGCCGTGATTTTTTTCCAACCTATTTTTCTTGCTGCCTCCAGCTGCTGATACGTGGCTAGGTGTCCTCCCTCGTATTCACAGACGGCTTTCGCTTCTGCGTAGGTGAGCTGGTACTTCCCAGAGCGCGCCTCCCTGTGATACACTCCAGCTGCTCGTTCTGTGGGACCAAAGCAATAAATGATTTCAGTATCATATCCCAGCTGGCCCATCCCCTGGGGTGCTCTCACCACCTCCAGCAGTTTCCCCCAGACCTGCGCTTTGGGCTACTGCCCAGGTCAGATGAGAAACAAAATGTTCAGCTAGTGGCTGTGCCACTTGGAAAGTGTCAGGAAAATATGTCCCTCCCAACCCAAAGACATGTTTTTGCAACCCAAAGGTATGCTTTTTTTGGGAAAAGTTTTGAACAACAGAGCTAGTCAGAGCTTGGTGAGTTTTTGAACAACAGAAAATCAACAAACGCAGGGAAGGACTCCCCTAGGACTACTCAGAAGGCAGTAGTTATGGGAACGATCGGCTGGTGTCAGCATCACTAGTTCTGTGTGTCCTGACTCAGAGGAAGCTCCTTCTGGATTGCTATCACAGCACTCTTTTGGATGTAACTATAAGTGCCTTTGTAAGATGAATCAGATCTTTGTTTTGAATCTCCAGAGAAGTTAAATCAGAGCTACTTGGATCGAGGAGAGGCAGAAACCGAAGGGAATAAAAATGTGAAATAAAAATATCTGAGCTTGTGTCACAAAGGGCAGGACCAGAACAATTGCTGGCTGACATTTTTGCTGCACAGAAAATTAATACACTTTCTTCATTATTTTTTTCTTTGCTGTTGCAAGTACAATATAAAGCAGCTTTCCAGGGAAACCTAGAAACTGTCAGTACTACTGCAAGTTTTATAACCTTTTCATGTTTCGCTTGTCTGATGCCATATGTATGGAAATCTGTCTCAGAACCAATCTGCATATCTAATCTGCATGGCATTTTTGCTTAGATGTTTCTTATATTTAGTATAATGTGAGAGAAATGGCTGTCTGTAGCTATCACTAGTCAAAATGACTAAAAAAAGATGCAAAACAGGAAGCATTTTTCACAGTAGTTATTTGTATCATGGGAAAAAAAAGAATGTCTTTTCTAGGGACATACTTAGAGTCAGTAGTTTTGGCTAGGTTAGGATATTTTTTAAAAAAAATAAAGTCACCACTGAATTGTGGTTAGCAATGGTGAGAACCCTTGCTAGATGCAGAATGACGTTTGCCAATGTAGTTTTTGGACCCACACAGTCACTGGCCTCACGCCCAGTGAAGTAAATGATACCGCTGACGAGTCTCAGAGGCTGAGAGCTGCTTTCTGTAGCATCCCTGGGAATGTCACTGGCATGGGCATGGGATAACATACAGTCCCTGGAAAAATCTTAATCTTTCTGAAGAAGCCAGCTCCGTTGCAAAGAAGAGTCACAAAAACTAACAGCTGTGGAATAATGGTATGTTATATTAAAAAAAAAAATCTATTTTAATGAAAAATTTATTCATAGGAAGTATTATTTTTCATTCATTCTGTAGCCTATCATGTCTAACCTGGTAAATTCACTCACTGCTTCTTTACAGTACGATTGTATTGGACTCAGTGTGCCTGAATTGAAAATCTGAGTACTACAGAAAAGGGCACACCATTTAGGCTCACTGCACGCTCCAGGGACAACCTGGAACTGACAATTCATGGCACGACAATTCTAAGGTTTGTCACCTTTGCAAATGTGGCCAGTCGCAGCCAAAGCAAGAGCAGTCTCAGAGCTTATTGTCAGTGATGTTTGCTGGCAAAAGCTCCCATCGCTCCGGCAGCCACCTTTGCGAGACCCACCCTGTTCCTTCCTTGGAACTGCTGCTGGATGTACCACCAGGGACTCGCCACTGCTTAGACTCATCACTCTTGGAGCTGACAGTAAAAACTTCTCATGTTCTCCTGTTCTCCTGACTTTTTCACCTGGCAATATTGTTTTCAAATCTTATCCCTCAAAAGGTATCCACGCCCACTTAGTGACGCTAAAATGCCAGTATGGACAGGCGTCACGTTTTACAGAATATTGCTGGAAAATCTGCTCTCCGCAGCGTCTGCAAGGGCTGCTCTACCAACAGCAGCACCACTGAGTCTTCCTGCAACGTCTTGGTGGGTGGTGTTACCCTGCCGAGAGCAATCACCAATCTGTATCTCTCTCACTCCTTTGTAAAGTGACAAAAGTAGCCTTTGGAAAGATACAGACCACACGCACGTACTCTGCCAAGCTTTGCGATTTGATGCTGGCTCAGTGTGTCACAGTTTAAGGATACAGTATTCCGTAATAGTATATCCTAATTAACTGATCGGATCTTTTTGTATCTAACCGATCGGGCATTTTTTTCCCCTCCCTCTTAATTATGTTGGGGGCTGTGCAGGAAGATAAACTGCATCAGCAAAACCAGACCTAGATCAAAGCATCGCACTTATTAACAATTAATACAAATTCACATATTTATATATCTGTATACATATATACATATATACAAATATTCACAGTCATACATGAACGCACACACACACACAAATTACTGTAAGTCTTTATGGAGGTGATATCATGGCCGTGTAGATAAACCTACATGAAATTCTGCTTTTACTTGCGAGCCCGAGCGCGTGCCTACCACTGTAAATGCAGTAACTGTTCATACACCATGGGGCCAACACTACAGAGTATGACGTGCCCCAGCCTCAGCTCAGCATCTTCTCTGATGGGGACTCTGCTTGAAGGCTGCTCTTTTTATCTGACCTGCCGGAAATCTCCTCCTGGGCAACAGGGAGAACTTTCAGCAAAGTTTGTTCTTTCTTTGCCTGAAAACCTGCATATTGGGACTGTTGTCTCAGGGATTTCTCCACCCGCTTTTCTTCTTTGGTTCTTACTCAAAAGATCATGGGTTACCTGGCTGACAGGGCATGTTTCTTCCAACTCACATTTCTTAAAATCTCTCCTTGGAGTCCAGAGGCAGCAGGATCCTGCAAGGACAGTGACCCTCTACTCACCCACAGCATGGGAGATGGTAACATGTAGCCGATCTCTTCTGCACAAACACAGTAAGAATGAGATTTGGCCTGATACAGTTCCCTCACTATGCATGACACAAATACTAAATATTAAATAAAAAGAAATATGTAGAGTTACCGGCACGAGCCTCTGCTAACGCACACAGTGATACTCGGAGTACTCCATGAAATCATAGAATCATGGAACAGTTTAGGTTGGAAGGGACCTTGAAGATCATCTCGTTCCAACCCCCTACCAAATGGGGTAGGTATGACCTCTAAACCGCACTGACACACGGGAACGTGCGAACGGGGATGAAATTCTGAACACAAAAAGCACAGCAGCCGTCCTGGGAAACCTACTTTGTGGCACGAAGAACTGGCACTCGACTAAACATACGAGCAGATTTGGGCAAGACTGTTCTGATCCTCTCAGCAGTTTACAATAAACCTTCGGTTATAATACGCTTGTCTCAAAAATGAGCAAGAATAAAGTTCCATTCACCCAGGAAAGACACTAACAGGAAGGCAATAGAGTCAGCTGCAGCAGTGCTGCACGCTCACTGAGAAAACAAAAGATGCTTTGTGATAAGAAAAAAAGTAAAAGACACGAGCATTTCTGACTGGCATTAATTGAAGATTTTATATTTGTGCTAATGATTTGCTGAGCAAGAAAGGTAAAAGGGAAAACTCCCTTCGTTTTCAGTTTGACCTTGATAACGCTTTATCAGAAGAAGAGGAGATAAGCAAAGCTCAGATGTCAGTGCACATTCCTAGATTTTATTCAGGGGAGAGGGTCTTGCTTTAATACTCATGCATAGTGAGTATGAGATTGGGGTTACTGGTTTTATTGTTCAAGTTACGCCTTTTTTCTTTTTTTTAAATACAAAGATGCATAAATTGCATGGCTGTGATTTTGCCAAATTTTTCTCCATATATTTATATATAATGTCATTGAATTCCATTGGTAATTCAATTAACTGCATTTTGAGCTTTGTTTCAATAACTTCAATAACTGCTGTAGTTACACTCAATGGTGCATTTCTAAAGGAGCTTCAAGAGGGTCCTGGAGATAAGAAAGCAGAGTGGTTATTTCAAAGTTGCACACTGCACTTTTTGCATGTGTTTGTTTATTTAGAGCAGCTCTTTACCCCAGGGTTTATTTTTATTTACTCTCATGGTAAATGCTAAAGGTGTAGCAAAGCATAATTTTATTATGCATTCCAGTTAGCACTCTGTTTCTTCATTTTAAAGAAACAGCATTTTTTTTTCTTCAAATTGACTTCAATTCATACAACTGCTTAAATGATCACTGTTATCACAAAATCACATTTATGTTGTAGAAGCCCCTAAAGGCGCCATCCAGGGTGGCTGATTGCTGTGCTCACATGGATATGCCAATATTTGTAAATAAAACACCCAGGCCCCATTCTCTGGCCATGAGCGCAAGTGGCACGGCGTGTGCCTGAGCTCTCTTCCCCGCCATCAGGGGGGTCTCATCCAGGGACAGTCCGTGGCCCAGCTCTCCCTGGCGCTGCACTGGAGTACTCTCCAGCAGACCAGTGGCTGGCTCAGGGCAAAACTGTGCCAGGGAGCGTGAGGATGGTTAAACCACAGACAGGACCTGTGCTTGGCCATGTACTCCTCACTCAGAATCACAGAACTGTAGAATCGTCTAGGTTGGAAGGGACCTTTCAGATCACCAAGTCCAACTACTTGTGCAGGGACAGCCTGTACCAGCTACAGCAAAACCACAGCCTGACCCAGCAAGCCCCTTTGCTCATTGCTCCGACCACATCCCTTCTATACGAGAACACCCATCACAGCCTGTATCAAATTCAACTTCTCTGCTCCTGCCATCAGGGCTTAACACAGCCTCAGTCCTACCTATCTTCTGTGTCTCTTTCCTGTTATTCCAGCCACAAATACAAGCTTTGCTTGTTTCTCGCACGAACCTCTTCTCTGTCATCATTTTTTTGAATAGCAGCCCCTTGAGGTGGCGGCGCATGAAGCTGCCAAGCTGTTCCCCCTCGGAGCTCTCCCCCACCTGAGCACCTTCACCAACGATGGGACACAGCAGGCGCGTTCCAAGTTTAGAAGGGAAGAGAAGTCATTAAAAATGTGCAGTCAAATGGAAAACAATATAGATCACTTCTCCTTCTCGTTTACGTTCCTGTTAGTTTACGTGGTCCTCTGAGAAGGGACCGGAGTCACGTGGTTGCTGCACCAGCTAATAGAGCGTGGCCCCAGTCCCTCATGAAACACCTAAACACAACAGAAACAGTACCGGCTACAGGAGGTCCTTAAAATCCTTAAAGAAATACACAACATCCTAGAGAGGAAAAAGGAGCTTGCAAATATTTGTCTATAGAATGGAGCACTCAGTGTATGTTCTTGTTTTGGCATCCTTTATGTGACTATATTCTGGGTATGTTTTTCTGTTGCATTGCATAATTATAAAGATCTATAAAGGAACTCTAAGAGCTATTTAAACCCACTTGAAGTATAAGAAACTATTCCCACAGCATTTTCTGTAGCCCTTTTGGAATATTCTCTCCACTGTTTAATGATGTGAACAAACCAACGGGCAAAACATATACATTTCTGTACTTTCCTAGAAACCTAGGAAATATTATTGCTATTATTTCCAGATCATTTAGTTTCATATGTAGGACCCCAGGCATTTGAAGTATGTTCATGCAGAAAGTAATTCATTCCTTTGGCAAATGTTTATTTTCATACTCATTTTCCTTCATTAGAAGCAACTACTATTTAATGCTGTTTTCACTTTACCTCATGCTGTAGGAAAATACATTCAGATGAAATATTCCATAACTACTTTTCCCTGCACTTCAGAGAAATAGTAAAAATAGTATGCTCTAAGGACAAAACTTACAGTCGCTACTCAGATAAAATGATAAAATAACAAAAGGATTTTGCTAATATTAATGCAGGATTCAATTTTATACTGCTAGGTGCTCATCTTTATACTATTAGGCAAACACAGTGACTTTTGCAGCAAAACATTCATGATTAAGTTATTTCTTACCTAACCAAATGGAGTTATGCAGCACTCCGTCCTTGAATCCCCATGCTTGAGCCTTGTCCCACAGCAGGGCAGAAACGAAAATTAGTGCAATCATCTCTTCCGAACTATTAGGCTGTAAATATTCCCTGTTAAAACACTCAGGGTAACCTCTGCTAGCTGCTGGCTAGATCCTATTGGAACATCTGGTAGCCAGATCTTAAATAGTGCTTTCAGCTGTGAGGTCAGCAAGCCTGCTCCAATTGTGCTCGCTGTAGTATTATTACACAATTAAATGTGATGTCTGCAGTCGTCCATGTGACTCACTTTTGGCTCCCTCCATTCCCAGCGTGTCCAAGAAACCATTCTATCCCTCACTACTGCAGCACACATGAACACTTTGCAAGCCAAAGTCTCTTCATTCTTCAGCACTCACCGTCTTCAAATTCCATAAAACAATAAAACTAATAATGAGCCTATCTGCTTATAGAGTTTCTAGTCACACCATTTACCGGACTGAGGAGAATCACACATAGTACCTCTTATTCTCATTTAAGCATTCTGTTCTTTCATGTACAATTTGGATTTAATTTCACAGTGACCTAATAAATGAAAAAATGTAAGGAGAATATTTTGCATTGGCTATCTGAACTGAGTTTCCCGACATGGAATCTGTAATTGCAAGTCAAACTCCCAGATCAGCATAAAACTGCAAGTGTCAAAAACAGATGCTCTTTGTTCTGCAAGTGGGAAATAAAGCTGAAATCTTCCCCTCCAAACCACAGTTTAAAATCTGATTCATAGCGTGACAGCTGTCTGCCTGTCTTCCCTTCTGGCTGCAAGTGACTGCTGCAGCTGCTCCTTATGGATGAGTGGGAGAGTAGAAAGGGGGAAAGATGAGAGTATGGAAAATGGTCTGGTGCTCCACACGCCTGAGCAGCCATTGGAAGACTCTGCTCTCTGGTTCTGATAACATTCGTAACTTCTGAGTCAGGAGCTATAGAAGAAGCTGTGCTCATGACCACAAAGACAACCAAATTGAAATAAATGAAAAGGAAAGGGTGGAGGACTCTGTGCCTACTCAAAAATATTTTACATAGATGACTTGTACCAATGAGGAAGATATTCTTCACCACACCATTCTGAACATAAAGTGATGAATGCCTAGCTACGCTGCATACACAGACACACACACACACGTATTCCTCCCACCTACAACTCAGGCAGATGCTGAAGGGGAGAGCTGTGGGGAAAAGGAGTTGAGAGAGAGCCTTTCCCCCGCGTCACAGCAGCAAGACGCCTTCCACCAAAGTACCCATGTCTTGACCTGTCACTCTTCAGCACTCACTGATGAGAGCAAACCCGCTCTTCCAATAAAGTTCACCTATCATACACTCCTGCTGTGCACGCCTATGCCTTACCCACTTGGTTTGAGCCTGCGGTGTGCAGCAGTAGGTGTACAATCTATACATGTCTTCTCATTCCCAGCAAAGCTCATGTGCGCTGATGTCAAGGCCTGGTACTGGGACTTTCCACTCAGGTATCCCAGAAAGCTGATGACAGCCTGCTGGTTCTCTCTGACCATCTTGGGACATTTTGGGCTTAGTGGCTTCTTTCCTGTGCTGGTGAGCTATCACAGAGCGGGATGCTGGGACCAGGGATATTGCCTGCCAGTTTGTTCACCAGCCTCTACCACAGTGATGGTCCCACCACACTGCTTGTCCCACCACGTTACAGCTCCTCTGTCACCAAAACAAGAAAGCACTTCAGAGACTTAGAATCATAGAATTGTTTAGGTTGGAAGGGACCTTTCAGATCCTCGAGTCCAACCATCAACCCAACGCTGACAAAGCCACCACTACCACATGGCCCTCAGCATCATGTCTGCCCGGCCTGTAAATACCTCCAGGGATGACAATTCCACCACTTCCCTGGGCAGCCTGTTCCAATGCTTGACAGACCTTTCAGTGTAAAGATTTTTCCTAATATCTGATCTAAACCTTCCCTGGTGCAACTTGAGGCCATTTCCTCTTGTCCTAATGACTTGTCTCATTGCACAGAGGTAGGAGCCCTACTCCGTTTCTTCTTTCTAGATACAAGGCTTGGTGCTTTATTTGTACTTGTTTTCTGTCTTAACGCCCAAGAGATAAGAGTCCAAGCTTTTTGAATGAGACCTAATTTGACATTATTCTGTGAAAGCATATTGGTAAAAGTCTGTTGCTTTCTAAACATCAACATCCCAGACATGTATCTGAGGTTACCTGGGATAGGAGTTGCTAAGATGACAGTATAAACCTACGGGGTGGTGGTGAGTGGAGGAGACAGTGCTGAGTGTGTTGCTCTGGAGCATTCGTTTCTCATTAGCTGAAGGAGACTGGCATTTGTCCTTTGCTGGTTTGGAGTTGTGACATATTCATGGTATCTTCTGGGAACCTAGAAACAATAAAGAGGCATGAGGGAAGCAATGGAAACCAAAGGAAAGTGAAAATCCAGCAGCAATATCATTCAGTGGTAATTTAAAAAGACAAATTACTGATTCAGACAAAGAGAATCCTCTTAGGCTGATGCGAAGATTTCTCCTTCTGAAAGAAGTATCACATGGATGTCTCTTTCTCTGCACAGGCCACCTTTTCTCTCTGCCATTCCATGCAAATTCCTCTGGATGATATTGCAACGTGAGTTGATAGCTTAACGATCTTCTATCAGAGCCAGATGTCCACACCACAGGGGATTGTTCTGTTCTGTGGTAGGCGCGTCCCAATCCCACAAGATCACAAAAATGTGTTAGTAGTGACTAACTCATAAAAGCAAGGAGTGAACACCAACTTGGAGATGATTTGTGATAGACTACCATATTGAAATTCTTGAGAAAGACACTTACGCAATAATGAATAAAAAAATATTTTTTTACTGAAGTTAACTGCTAATGGTGAAAGGCTTCAATTAGAAAAAGCAACTTAATAAATAAAGTAAGAAACAGTTCTAATAATGACAGCGTCTGACAGCATCTCTTGATTTATACGAGGTCTAATGTTTGAATGAATACATACCTCCCTGGAGGGACAAGACTATCTAATAAGTCCAAAGAAATACAATGGCTTATGAGTCACAGAATCACAGAATAACTGAGGATCACGAGAGGTCATCCACTCTTGAAGTCAGAATTCAGATGTCTATTATAATATCCTCTGAATAATCCCGCAAATTAATTTGTGGGAGGGTGACAAAAGCTTTACAGGGTTCAGTCCATGTTTTATAGTGATGAGTAATTGGGTAGGGTGAATATTTTCATACCTGAGGAAACAACTTAATGTTTGCTATTGCGTTGTATTAACATTAGACATATGCTTCAGATTCAGCCCAGGCATAAGTCTGTGCAATTTGCAGTGTCAATAAAGTAACACATTCAGACACTCAGTCCTACACATCTGCCCCCCAAGTGAGCCGGAAAGGAAAGTTTTCATCTGCAAATCCTAGCAGAACCCCTCACCAAGAAGAAGATATTCCACAGCTGTACACGGGCACTTCCAGACATTCATCTGACAGTATTTTCTTAAGTTTTCTTCCAAGTTTTCCACATTTAAATATATCCCAGACAAATCTTATATAAATTGTGGAGGGAGAGGGAGATGGCTTTCCTTAACTCTTTCCACACATACATATGTTAAGAAATACTGTTTGAAAGTTATTCTGTGGTTTTGACTAGTGTTTGAAGTGAAGACCTAACTTGGTAGTTCTCAAACTGTCATGGGAAGCCTGCAGCGATATAAAACTAATTGCAATGACACAAAGAAAAAACAATCCAGTAGCTTAACGTATGAACCACTGAGGATGAAGGAATTTTAAAAAAAAAAACAGTAGTGTATGTGGGTCACAAATCTCTTTTGCATTAATTTAAATATTAAGCACCTAAACTTTTCACTTTTCTATTTATAATTGAACAAAAATGGTGAAAATATTTCTAGCTTTTGTATTCTAAGATTCATATACTACTATCAGTGACACAGAATACGTTACAATTATATTGTTTATAGCTTTGAGAATGACACCAAGAATGGTGTATTTAAATGGAAAGGCGTGCAGTGAAGAGCCTTTCATTGGGAGGTTTTTTTTGCAAGAAACTCTAGTCTCATTCAGAAAAAATTACTTGGTGGAAAGCGTAGGAAAAAGGGATGCAGGGAAAAAGATAGCAAAACAAAGCTAGGGGTTTTTTATGAGTAAAAAACCTAAAATAGCTGATGTGAAAGGGGGAATATGACTACACTGACTGAATGTACTTAGTGGGAAACCTGAGAATGGAAGAAGAGCTATTTAACCTAAAGAAAGGAAAATGTTAGCCCAACAACAATATCGTCCCATCTCATCCCATATAGAGTTAAATTTAGGCTGAAAAGCAGAAGTCCATTTCAAACCTAAGACCAGAGAAATTTCAGAACAGCCAAACAAACAGAACACTTATTTTGAGATGATGTTTGAGCAGGAGCTTGGATGACGTTCTTTGAAAGAAGTCCACTCCCAGTGCTATCTTATTTTTAGCTCATTTTAAATAAATTTTATCTTATTTTAAACTTTTTTTTTTCATGAACTGAAGCTGTCAAGGTACAAGTTGAAGGATTGTCCCACACTCCAGAACCTCCATGGAGACCTTAAGAACCATGAGATCCCAACCATCTGCCACATGGCAGAAATAATTACACCTGAATTATTCCTGGAAGATACTTGCGTAGCCTGTTCTTGTGAACCTGCAGTGGTGGCAATTCCACAGCCTCCTGGGGCTTAACTCTTCCTAACATTCTTAAATACCATCCTTAATCAAAACATCTTGTATTAACTAAAATGTTTCCTGCTGCAACTTTGGCTTATTTCTTCTTTTTGCTTCAGCAGACTTAAAGTCATGGATTCTTTACTGCCCCTTTGTAGCAGGAAAGTTATGTTACAACTGTTACTCTATCTCGCTTCAGGTCTCTCCTGAAAAATAAACAGGCTGTTCTTCTCATCTTTCCTGTAGCTCATATTTTCTAGACTCTTGATCATTCTCGTTCCTCTCCCCTGTACTCCTTCCAGGTGTCTGGCATCCTTCTTGAAGTGTCATGCCAAAACTAAACACAATACTCCAACAAAACACTCTGCCGTGTCAGATAGCGCAGAATTGCATCATATATTTTCCAGATGACATTTCGGTTTATACAAAATCTTAGTTGGACGTTTGCTGTTAGTGAAATTTCCTTTAAAAAGAAATAGTTTTTAAAAATACCTATTTCATGTAAAATGCCTTTGAAAAGAAGATGCTTTAAGTGTGAAAATGCATCCAAGATGAAAGGAATCAATGAGATTTGGTAGGCCTACCTGAGTATATTAATTCGCTTTTCCAATCTCTCTTTTCTTGTATGCTTTCTGTTTAAGTGAAAGCTGAAAAGTGTTACAGAAATGGTGTGTTGTGGAAAAGAGTTGAGGGAACTCTTACATTTATGTTTCGGACTAGCGAGAAACTCACTTCACGATGAATTTACAAAGCAGGTTTTCTAAATTGTCACACATTTGTTGTACTTAAAGATGGAAGGAATTTCTAATGAAATTTCCTAACTTTTTCTCTCCCCTATATGCTTCAGATGATGCAATTTTAGAAGAATTTTATAACGTGAGAACTTATTTGGCCAATGATTTTACTAGTTATTGTCACAGTGCTAAGTTAATCTTTCAGAGAGTATTTTGTCTTATAACTATTTTAAAACTTACTCTCCTTTGTCTTCTAGTCTAATTCTCATTGAAATCAATGCCAATTTTTATCAGCACATCAATGAGATAAGAAACAACCGTGCTGTGTAATGGTGCTTTAGTTAAAAAAAAGCAAACAAAAAACTTCATGTGAAAGTAGAACAAACCAAAAACATTTGGGATTATTAAAAGCAGATGTTAGGAGAGTATAATGGATTCACTTATAAAAAATCTGAACATTTGCCAAGTTAAAATGTTTGTCAGTTGAAATCCTATAGTGACAGTAATTCTAAATAAAACAGTCGAACCTATCAAAATCAAAAATATATACAGATATAAAATTTACAAGTGTCTCATTATGTTCTTCTATGTTTACATTTTAAAACTACACAAATATATTGAAAAACCACAAAATGTTGTAAACACAGTTTTTAGAATCTGATACTGAAGAACGGGTAATATGGTAGGGGGACGCCAAGACAAATAGGCTCCAAAGATTGCCAAGAAACTCCTAAAAGAAAAAATACCTTGCAACTCCAGCCATTGCAAAGCAAACTGCAACAACTTTTGGGGTGTACGTGTGCGTGTATGTGAAAATACTAATATTCAATTGCAAAATTAATGTACGCGAAGAGTCAGATGTACAGAATTTGGGCCCTTAGGACCATAGTTAAGACACTTGAGTTTTGTCCACTGAATACCACATATCAAACAGCCAATGTAGTAAAAAACATGACCCAGGCCTTGTTCTTCCAGCGTTCTTAGAAGAATGTTTTTTTCCTTCTCTGCGATAGAAGGAGTGTTTAGTTTTCTAGCCAAAGTGGAGCAACTTTAAAGGGAAACGCTAAGAGTTACCACAATATATCTACGGACTGCTGACTGGCACATGCCCTTTGTGGCTAAGCTGTGTAGGTTCAAATACCTTCAAGCAGATGAAAACGTTGAACCTATGTTTCGGAAGCTGTTATCCAGTGGTGCCACTACAGAAAAGTCTTCTTGCCTGCTGGGAAACGGAACTTGCTTCAGAGGAAGGTCCCGGGAAGGGTTCTGCTGCTCCGTGTTCCTGCAGCTGGTCACACTAGAGTCACATCTGACCTCAAAAGACAAACATTTTGGTTCCCAGAAGAAAACCTGCCCACCAAAATATTGCTTTATCCCATCAACTCAACATCTATGCTGTGCTGAGCACCAGGATGTGCTCAGACATTAATAAGATTTTAAGGATACATACATGCCTGTAATATGTGCATGAAAGACCTAGTAATCAGAGGTTTAAAAGATGATGTTCTTCTGTTTAGTAAGCATGTCCATAAAAATACTAGTGTCTGGCAAACTTATATGAAACATCTAGTATTTACATTACAAGGCTTTTTAAAAACATTGTATATTAACTATTTTTACATTGGTGAAAGCAAGATGAGAGCCAAATCGCTGCTGCTCATTCAACCAAATGGAGGCAATTTTTGCAAGGAAGACTTTGTGTTCAAGCAGTTTGGGGAAATAAATATTCCTGTAAGCATATTTGCTTTAAAAAATGGGTAATTCTAAGAAATCCTACCATGTGTGAAATAACAGGGATTATTATTTATGTCTACCAAGGGCAGTTAATAAGCTGCAGTAAATAATTACTTCAGCAAAAAGGAAAAAATGTTTTTTCTCTCTGCTGGTTTATGTATCTACACTAATTATGTGGCTACTCAGTTTTGTGGCACTGTGAGAATGATCCCTGTCCTGGCAACAGTTAAAATACACCAAGTGGACACAATGAACTAATAACTAAATTAAAGAACACAGCAAAAATTCACATTATTCACATTACATTTTCAGTCAGATATTGCATAATTGCAAATTATTGCAAATAAGTTCTTGCAAAATTGAGAGTATTGCCTACAAAGAAAACACTTATTGTCACTATTTTAATTATTTTTTTCCTCATAATTAAAGTAAATAAGCATTCATAAGGGCTTGTTTTAGTCTCCTATGTTTATTATTATTTAATTGGCTTACAATATAGCACAGGTATTCACACTATCTAACTCTAAGAATATAATTTAAGTGTGTGAATTAAGAGCCTTTCCATTAAGTGAGCCTCTAACGGGCACTCAGAGCATATACATGCTGAATATCTGACCACTGGTTTTCACCTCTCTTACTTTAAACCCCATTCATTTGTCCATCTCATAACATCTTAGATCTTAAAAGTTGTTTTCGTACCCTAAGATGTACATAGGCAGGCAGCGAATTTTCAGAAGGAAAATACTCCCATGAGTTTGTGCACAAATACTTGCGAAAACCTTGCCAGGTACCTAAATACTTTGGAAAAATTGGCCTTATAAGCAGTCATCAAACTGCCTCCTGCTCTGTGTTCTTAATGCATTGATTCTGATCGATATTCCTGGTAGATAGATTTAAAAAGGAATTTATTAGACCCAGGGTGGAACTGAAGCGAATAGCCCAGCATTGCATCACTCCTCTCTAAACTCAGCCCTTTGGAAAACCTGGGGGCCACTGAACTCCTCACTTGTTTTATCCAGTGGCTACAGAAATACAGCTATGTAAAACACATAAAGAGTCTGGGGAAGGGCATAGAATCCAGGGCAACGGGAAAATCCCTAATTCACTAGGGGCTACCTGTTCAGGCTCTTTCTTCCACTATTTCCTTCAGACTCCCTGAGTCTAATGCCTTCTTGCTGCCCCGGGTTGCAGCATTACCGCACCGCCAGCAGCTCGTTTCACAAAAACCAGGGTAAGGTCTGCTTTCCTCTTCAGAAGCTCGCATACCCGTGCCCGGGGTGTCCACCCACGCTGTGAATCCCAACTGGACAGGGGTCACAAGCTTAGAACTGCAGACTAATGCCCTAGATCTGCAAAAAGATGTTTATGGTTTGGGACAAACCTCTCCCCACACTGTGTCCCAGGCTGGTTTCCCAGGAAGTCCATCACCAGGCTCCCCAGGTACTGGTACTCCCTTCAGATACGTGCTGGAGTCAAACCCCGTCTCTCATCTGGACAGCTTCAGCGTTCTGCACATTCCTGTTTCCAAAAGCCATCAGCCATTATTACTCCTTCTCTCTACATCTCCCTCTGTTACTTGTCATTTGCTTTCTTGTTACCTCACTCCTCATTTTGTGTGGTATGTCAGACTTTCTAATTGAATACAGAGATATTCCACAGGGTGTCCTTTGGTAAACCAAATGTTAGCTCACCATCCTGGACACTGGCATGGCAGTGGCAGAATCTGCCCTTGGTCCTACAGGCGCCTTGTTAGCTCAAGGGCAGTACCTCCGGTCCCATAAAAGCTAACCATACACATTAATCTGCTTTGCAGTGTTATGCTAAATTCCTTTCTGAAACCCAGATAGATGAATATGGTGATAACATACTCAGTGGATTAGTCTCAGCAGTCATTGCTTAAGATGTCCCTTTATGTCTGCAACACTCATTTCCTAGCCCACTGCACATTCATTTTCTCTCCTCCCTCCTGCTGTCTGCTTCGGCTTCTGAGGAAATCAATTTTCCGTCTTTTTCTAATGCCATGGTGACTCAGTATTTTATCAGCTTTTTTTGTGTTTTATTTTATTTCATTTAGTATGATGTATTAGACCTCTGTCACCCATTTTCTAACCTTCTGTGGAGAGTTAGGTTATGCATTTGCTTATACGCGTGGGCACCGTTCACATCCTGTGAGCTCAAGAGAAACAAGCTGGTGTCTCTGATCATTTCCTTACGCATGCAATACCACGATTACAGAATTCAGTACGGTGCTAACTAATATTCTTGGCATTGCGTCATAATCCTGGAAATGCCCAGTTGCACAAGTTGGCTGGAAATTGTTTTATAATGGTATGGATTATTCCCACTGTTTCTGAAACAACAACACTTGGAGTCATAGAATCATAGAATGGTTTGGGTTGGAAGAGACCTTGAAGATCATCTCTTTCCAAGCCCCTGCCCTGGGCAGGGACACCTCCCACCAGCCCAGGTTGCTCCAAGCCCCGTCCAACCTGGCCTTGAACCCCTCCAGGGATGGGGCAGCCACAGCTTCTCTGGGCAACCTGGGCCAGGGACTCACCCCCCTCACAGCAAACAATTTCTTCCCCAGATCTCATCTAAATCTCCCCTCTTCCAGTGTAAAACCCTTCCCCCTCGTCCCATGGCTCCCCTCCCTGATCCAGAGTCCCTCCCCAGCTTTCCTGGAGCCCCTTTAGGGACTGGAAGGTCTCCCTGGAGCCTTCTCTTCTCCAGGCTGAACCCCCCCAGCTCTCTCAGCCTGTCCCCACGGCAGAGGGGCTCCAGCCCTCCCAGCATCTCCGGGGCCTCCTCTGGCCCCGCTCCAACAGCTCCGTGTCCTTCTGCTGTTGGTGCCCCAGAGCTGGAGGCAGCACTGCAGGGGGGTCTCCCCAGAGTGGAGCAGAGGGGCAGAATCCCCCCTGGCCCTGCTGCCCACGCTGCTGGGGATGCAGCCTGTTGCTGGCTCATGTTGAGCTTCTCATCAATCAACACCCCCAAGTCCTTCTCCTCAGGGCTGCTCTCCATCCATGCTCGACCCAACCTGTATTTGAGTTTGGGATTGGCCCGACCCACCTGCAGGACCTGCACTTGGCCTGGTTGAACTTCATGAGGTCTGCACAGGCCTACTTCTCAAGCCTGTGCAGGTCCCTCTGGATGGCATCCGTTCCCTCCAGTGTGTCAGCTGCTCCACTCAGGTTGGTGTTGTCAGCAAACATGTTGAGGGTGCACTCGATCCCACTGTCCATGTCGCCAACAAAGATGTTAAACAGAGTCTTTCCTCTAGGTAGTTAGTGACAATCACCACCAGCATCTTTGTTAACGAATGACCTGTGAGCCTAGACCTCTAAAAGAGACAATCCCCAGCTTTTGCACCTGATGCACAATACTACCAAGGAAATTATTTGCTGTGGAAAACATCTCACTTCCCTCTTAATCATTCTGTGTTTTATACATTTATTTATTTCCCGTGGCTGTGAGCCACTGTCTCCTTCCCAGATTATTTTGATGTATGTGTGTTTTTATGGAGTTGGTATTCTCTTTGCTTTACTTCTTTATTTAAGGTATATTTTCTTTGTCATCTTTCTCATTATGAAAGAAAATGGACTATCCTATCCCATAGTAACATCTCTCAATTAAGTCATTTTTACATGATTGTGGTCTCAACCTCCTTCTCTTTACGTGGTTATGAAAGTGCCCTTTTGCTTTGTTCACATACTTGGCAGATTGTGACTTATCAAATTTATTTTTACAGTATTTATTTGTCCTTGTTTTTCATGCTCTGACTGTGCTTCTATTATTCTACCAGCTCCCAGTTTTGGGCCATCTAGCAAGCCATTAGAATACTTCACTCCTAAATAACAGCTCAAATAGGCAAAGCCATCCCTTTCAGAGGAGATTAATTGAATTGTACAAATATGTCTATGAATTATAGTTCTTTTAAACCAAAATCATACACAAAGTGTCAAAAATGGATAAAGATAACCCAGCCAATTGCTGTTAAACATTCTTAGTCATTCTGAGGCTTCAGCAACATTATAACTGCTGCTGCATTTCCCTGTTATTTACAATATAATTGATATTAATTTGATATTTATCTTGCTAAGAAAAACCCAACAGTAAATATTACTAAATGCCACTCCAGGCACTGCAGAAAAAATATCAAAACGGGAATATAAATGGAAAATTAGAACTTCTTGCCACTTGAAGATGAAAAGGTAAAAAGGGTTTTCTTGCAAATTTAATGAACAAGTCAGAAAAATTTCTTTTCTCGGTGTAAGGAGTCTTTAAATAGTACTACAGAACATGCCTTACTGGCATATGAACTTCTGCACCTAAAGATATACATGAGTATACAATTTTAGAAAAACTTGCACTATCACAAACCTGGTGTAGCTGATTCAAGTGATAAAACTGTCATTTGCGTATGCGCCAAAAGCAAGATGAATCTTCAGTCTATCATTCAGTATCTTTAAGTATACGAATTCAGCCTGTGGGAAAAAAAAAATAATCAAAGGCTGTCCTTGATAGCATTGCCACAATGGATTACCCTAACGAAAATTAGGCAAATTTTTGTTTGCTTTTCTGTTACTCAAGCTTTCCTCATCTTTTTCATAGATGTGCTTCCATACAGGTGGAATACGTGTGGGGTTTCATACTCAGTTGTTTGCAGAACAGCTCCAAGTATCTTACAGGAATCCCAGCCCAACTTTAGCACCATATTTTAAAAGCTATCAAGCTGGCGGTGTCAGCAGAAGGACTGCTGGCTGTTATTCCAGAAACTCTATGCTCTGTTCTCTCTGAATATTAACAGCTGCATCAAATAAAAAACTCAATATCCCAAATTTAGAGCACTGTAATGAAGCTGTAGAGCTGAATGAATCATCTTTCCCCAAAAGCTAGGATGATACAAATCTTACCAAAATTTTACTGCATGTTGAATATCCTACGCTTTGATGCAAGACCGTTATTGCCTTCACACTCATACTGGGAAAGGTAATTACTGAGAAACATCGGTGCAGAGAGCCAAGCAAAGAAATAAAACCCATGAATTTTCTATTTGCTGGCCAAACACAAAGAAGAAAAGCTAAAAAGGAATAAATTTGTCTGTTATTTCAAAATTGAAAGTGATTTTTTAGTGAAACAGACTGATTTTGGTTCAAGTTTTAGATTTTGTTTGATTTAAAGTAGTTTAAATTTCAGGTTTTAAGAAAAATTAATTAGGATATATGGCTACTTTCCAAAAGGTCTGAAATGAAAAATCAAATGGTTACATTTTGAAAGAGCTGAAACAAATATTTGAGCTCCTTCAATATATTTTCTTTCTTGCCACGACTGTTTTTTACCCAAATCAATTAATCGTCTTCTCCTCCCTAAAACTGTTCAGTCAGGTTTCTGTGGTGAAATAATAAAAATACAAATTCATTCACTGTATTCTAAGGCTGCCTTCAGCTGTGAATAACATCACACTAGACATTTTTAATGTTGATTTAACATCTGACTTGTCAGAACTGAAACAGAGTATCAGGGAATACGAGACACTTATTTGAGAACTGGACACAGCAAAATATCTTCAGCCAGAATTAGTGGCATAAAAACCCCATGTTTAAAAAAAAAAAACCTGCAAAAACTAAACAGAGCTCTTAAGAGTTAGTAACACTTCACTTGGAAATGAGCTGGGTCAACAGCTGCTGTGTCTTTATCTTCAAAAGAGTGCTTTATGTGCACAAGCACAGGAAGAAACTGAAATACAAGTTCATTCAAAACAATTAAACCCCAGGTTATACTGAAGGAAAAGGAAAAAAAAACAGAAAAAAGAAAAAAGAAAAAAGAAAAAGAAAAAGAAAAAAGAAAAAGAAAGAAAAAAGAAAAAGAAAAAGAAAAAGAAAAAGAAAAAGAAAAAGAAAAAGAAAAAGAAAAAGAAAAAGAAAAAGAAAAAGAAGAGAAACCTGGTGGGCCTATCTGTGGATAAGGAAGTGGGATTCCTACAGAAGAGGCAGCCATTAGTCAATCCTTGGCTTCACATTGGGCCTTTCAATAAAAAACGGGTACAAGAAAATGAAGCACATGCAAATATCTGCAGGCAGTCTATTCAGCATTCTGCAACTTGGGCTCTGACAAAAGACTTAAGGATGGAGGCAGAAGTTGGAAAGAGAAGCTGCATTCTCTAAAAATGAGAGCTTTTCATTTTTACTTACTTAACAATTTTCCCAGTTTTGTTAGGTTTATTAAAGCTTACAGAAGACAAGACTTGGAATATCAGTATATAAGTTATTAAATCCTAGGGTTTGTCTGAACTGTGGATTGAGATGAACTGACCAAAACAGTGGTGTTAATAAACAAAACCTAATATATTCAATTCTCAGTTTTTCAGGCTGTCATGGTTTAACCCCAGCCGGCAGCTAAGCCCCCCACAGCCGCTCGCTCACTCACTCAATGGCAGGGTGCGGGAGAGAATCAGAAGGGTAAAAGTGAGAAAGCTCATGGGTTGAGATAAAGACAGTTTAATAGGTAGAGCAAAAGGACACAAGCAAAGCAAAACAAGGAATTCATTCCCTGCTCCCCACGGGCAGGCAGGTGCTCAGCCATCCCCAGGAAAGCCAGGCTCCATCACACGTAACGGTGACTTGGGAAGACAAACGCCATGGCTCCAAACATCCCCCTCTTCCCCCTTCTTCCCCCAGGTTTCCACGTGGGATGGGACATCCCTTTGGCCAGTTGGGGTCAGCTGTCCTGGCTGTGTCCCCTCCCAGCCCCTCGTGCCCTCCAGCCTGCTCGCTGGTGGGGTGAGGAGCAGAAAAAGGAGCAGCCTTGAGGCTGTGTAAGCGCTGCCCAGCAGTAACTAAAACATCCCTGGATTATCAACACTGTTTCCAGCACAAATCCCAAACAGCCTCATACTCGCTTCTATGAAGAAAATTAACTCTATCCCAGACAAAACCAGCCCACAGGCAAAGTGACTTTCCTTCACCATTTAGAGTTCTGAGTTTTTCCAGTAATATGTCAAGGCCAAAGCTATATAATACTGGGATTATTTTACTTCCCAGAGATATCCTCTACATGAGCAATTCTCATGTTTTAACTTACATGTACTTTTTAATTTGTCTCAGCTGTACCATAGCTTTCCATTTAAGATAGGGCCTTATATGCTTTACACTCAGTAAATGTTTCTTTCATGAAGAATGGTATGTAATTAAATAATTTTTTGAAATTAAAAAAAGGCGGTAACTTCACAATCTCTTTCAAAAAGCATTTCCAGAGACGAAGGCACTTATTTAAACATTCCCCAAAAGATTATCTTGATAGAGTATTCATTCAGAAATCCTGCTGACTACAAAGTTTGGCAAGAAACAGAAAAGATCTTTTTTTCATATGGGCAATTTCAGAATCTGTCATTCAGGCCAGAGCCAGACCAAAGAAGCATTTTGCCCTCTGTTACAGTCTATGCTACGGCCAGTAGTTACTCTGGGACGCACCTGGGATTTTCAACGACAATGTTTTTTATTCCTAAGGAATACAATCAATTTCTATTCGTTCATCACATAAAATAAAAGCATAGACTAATACTATTGACAGGCACACCTCCTCCACCCCTTCTCCTACTCTCCCTTCCCTCTCATTTACGTCTTCTCAAATGGCCTGCGTGCTAGAATTTATTCTGCCTATATAAACCAATAGTCCTCACTGAAACACTAGCAATGTTATTTGAAAGAAGTCTTTCATTAACATGCAGTGATTTACAGTCAAAGAACTGGAATGTGATTCAAGCCTAACAACACGCATCTTAGATGATTTCTGCTTCATTGTTTGCTTTCTAGCGGTCGTGCTGGGACTATTTACTGAACCACCGCATTGCCTCATAGCACTGTGTTCTGGGACACACATCTTAGGGAAGCTGAAACATTGCCAAGTCTTGCTGGACACATTTCAGAACCCTTCCAGTAAAAAAAAGTAGATTGGTATAGAGTATTTATTTCATAATTCTGCTTGTGTTGGAAATGGACTTGTACATTTACAAGAGGCAGATATTTGACATCTAAAGGTGCTGGATGTTCATTGTCAGGTATATTTTTCTCTCCTGCCACACTAGAAAAAAGGACTGAAAAAAGAACTATGTTTTGTGATGCCTAAAATGTAGGTCCCTTGAAACAAAATCTGGAACCCCCTCTATGGCACTGAGGCACCCTACACCACACCAGACAATGAGCCTGTATTTTGACCAGTGCTTTAAGCCATGTTACTCTGGCACCACCACTGAAATAAGCTTTTATTCACCCCAACTGAGTCTACTGACCCTGCTGCATGCCACCCCCTCCTGGGATGGCACACTGTTTTTTGACCACAGGATGAACTGGATTGGAGAAATGAGCCAGCTAAAACCAACTTTGTTGTGGGCTAGTTTTTAAGCTGGTTCGTTTCCCAGCCAAGATTGCCATGTGGCTGCATAAGCCCTCAGGATACGGGAGAAACAGGGGAATGACAGGTCAATAGGACAGCTTCTTTAAAGACACCACCATATGTGTGTTCTTGGTATCTCCTTGACATCAAGGTCTGATGAACTACAGACTATTGTATCTCAGCAGTGAGATCCAGAACTATCATCATGGTGATTTTTGATGCTGCTTAGAAGTCCGCACTTCGTAAGATATCACCCCCAGTTACTGAGAATACACTAAATGTAAGATTCAGATCTACTCCTCTCCAGGGCCTGGCATTGCAGCAAGGATAGAAAGAAGAAATTTCTGTTTGTCCATGGTTTGTAGGTTGTTTTTTTTCCCAATAACTGAGTAGAGATCACTAAGGATGGGAGGTGGTACAGCAATCGTCATTCCCTTTGGACAGGCCAGCTGCTGGACAAAGTGCAAAGGACTGGGACACTGAAGAGAGGTCAAACCCACTTCTCCCAGTTGCTGGAACAGTGCTCTGACCACACGATACCGGTTGCTCTGGAACACGGAGTCTCTGTTCTCTTTCTCAGAATGTGTGAAAACTTCTCAAAGAACACTAGAAAAAAAGCATTGATAAACAGGAATCATGATTGTATCCTGCTTATTAAGGAATGTATTTGTGTGATAATGTGCTGACAGAATACATGAGCAGGTCCTTGAAGGAGAACCTGAAATTTTATTTCCTTTTTTCCAGACGCTAATATTCTACAAAAGCATACACAATTTTCCAGATTCTGCAAATCTTTAAGACAAGCAGGGAAGGCATCACTACCCTCTGTTGGCCAGGTTTTGAAAGAAAGCGCAAAAAAACCTGCAATGCCATGGAACATGATTCTGTTGGAGTATGGAAGTACCGTACATGCCATCAGAACATGTCAGTGGTTGAATGTGGCTTGTAAGCATTATCAGACTAAAGCATTCAGAACTGCCAACGTTCAGGTGATACTAGACCTGGCTGGAGAACCAGGCTCCTTTGCAGCCGGGGTACCTCAAGGATCAGACAGGCACTGAGAAGGGTCTTCATTATGACAGTTATGATCTAAGCACCTAAATTCCATTTACTTCCTTCTTTGGACCTGGTCTAACTTTAAAAGAATACTCTCCCTCTGAAGGCAATGCCATGAGATTCTTAACAGTTACTGTCCAGAAGCTGAGTTATGGTCAAATTGTTTTGGTACCAATAAAAGGTAAGCTTATGGCTGTAAAATTTCTTCCAGCTTAATCAGAGTATTTCCTGATGTAGGCGAGTCCTAATCCTATGCTGCCAGAAGGGTCATGGTTTTCTTTTGAAGTTTCCAGTCCAGCTTTCTAGGCTTATCAGGAGTTTTTCAGACTCCTGAAGAACAAGTTTGCTATCAATGTCGACTGCTCAGAGAACTCTTGAGAGTTTTAAGGCTTCTTGTACTCTTACGCTATATTTTACTCCTTGATTTTCCCCTTTAGCTAGACTCTTCTAGAGTTTTGAAATCAATGCTTTTCCCTTTACTCTGATTCATATGCGGTTAACACTATAAATTCACATCAAATAGAAATCAATGAACATATCAACTCCAAGTCAATTCCATTTCAGTTAAGGAACTTTGCCCTGTTCAGTATCTCCAATAAATTTCCTTCACCAAACAAGCACAAACACATTGTTCTGCTCAAATCCCAAAGCAGGCCATGTAAACAGACTGGTGTTGCTGCATTCCCCGGAGTTTAGAAAAATAAGGCACTTTCAGATCAGCAGTGACTTCCCAACATGACCATGGTTACTGGAGAGCAGCCTGCCACTCTGACATTTAAATCTGAAATCTGATGTACTTAGGTCATAACATAATCACCTCCTCCTCCCTGGCTACTTCAGCTAAACCTCTCCCTTTTACTCATCTCATTAGTAACCAACTTTGTGTTTATAAAGCAATAGTAAACAGAGTTATCCACTGTCAAGGCAGAAAATAATTAAAAAAATATCTCAAATACAGGGTCATAGTTTCATCCACTTATCTTAAAAACCAGATAAACGACATTTGAAACTGCCATAATAATTACCCCATGGGTAAAACTCCCACTGAATTCAGTGGCACAAGGTGATTGCTATCCAAGCAGGGTGCAATCCAGGATGCCCTTTGCATAGCCAATGAAAGCAAAAGTTCTGAAAACCTTGATCTGGCTGCTCTTGCGCAGGCCTCCTCAAGTGTGAAAGAAAGCGCAAAAAAACCTGCAATGCCATGGAACATGATTCTGTTGGAGTATGAAAGTACCGTACGTGCCATCAGAACACGTCAGTGGTTGAATGTGGCTTCTAAGTATTATCAGACTAAAGCATTCAGAACTGCCAACATTCAGGTGATACTAGACCTGGCTGGAGAACCAGGCTCCTTTGCAGCCAGGGAGCCCAACCAATTTCACTGCGATGCTTCGCTGCTACACAGCTCCTCCTGCTTTCCTCTGAAAGTAGAAGTCCACATCTGCTAAGCGGCAAAGTCAGCTTCTACTCTTTCTCCAACTATCTGGCATATTTTGAATTTTTGAGGATTAATTTCTTTAACAGTCAGTGCTGATTGACTGCTAACCATACAAAATACTTCAGTCAATGAGTACAAGTCTGTTTCCAATTTTGAGGGTGACATTTAAAAGATCAGTTAGTTTTAAAGGAAACCTGAAAGCAATTCTATGAATATGCTTTCTTTTGTTTTTGGTCTAGGACACGGACATTGCACAAATTTTGTTCATGACTGAAATGCATCTATTATGAGTATCTAAATAGACAGTAAGTCTTGGATTCAATCAGCTGCGTCTGGCTGCTTGGCTACAATCTTGGATGCATTGTCTGCTCCTGAATCCAAGTGAAAGATGTGTGTGGTACTTTTTTTTGACCCACCCATGCTTAGGCACAGGCACACTTTATACCTGCCAACTGACAGCTCCTGTCAGGAGAAGTCCAGTCTGTCCTAGCAACATAATCTGCACGACAAAGTGAGTCACGCCAGCACCCTCAGGATCCATAAGAGATTCTTTCCTTTAGTTACCCACATGAAGAAGGATCATTCAGTCACCAAAGCCTTTTACCCTCCCCTTCAAGGAGAAGCCAGTGCTTTCTCTTCCTCAAACTGATCATCATGGAAATCTAAGCCTGTCTTTCCCAGAAGAAGCTCTTCCCTGAAATCTCTTTAGAAAATGAGTGCCTGCTGGCTAACACAGCGGATGTTTGCAACTATCAGTCACTTCACACCAGTCCACATTTCATGACTTCTCTGAAATGACTTACATGCGTGCTGAAGCTCTCCTCCCCGTCTTTCCCTGTGCTGGCATTAGCAGTTGTCATCACAGACCTAGGAACTGATGGGGCTTTTTTGTGAGGGGCAAGAAGGAGGCAGCTATTTGATCGGTGCTCCAATCCAACCCACCAAGCACACACTATGGCCAAAGGACTTGAAAAAAAACTCAGATATCTTAAACACTCACCACAGAATGAAGCTGGCATTGCCTATAGACTGCCCATCCATGGCTTTGCTGCCCAATTCTAGGTGTGTCTGCCATGGATCATTTTTATGAATCTATATACATATTTATAAATCAAACCCATTTATAAAATCAACGACGTGCCTCTAGGATGGAGGATGAAGCCCTCTGCTTGATGAGAGGTGGCTGCCACCCCCTGACCCAAGGCCCCACCTCATCCCCCTGACCCAAGATGGCAGGCTCCCTCCAAGATGGGGGGTCCCTCCGAGATGGTGGACTCCCTCTGAGATGGGGGGCTCCCTATGAGATGGGGGGCCCCCTCAGAGATGGGGGGTTCCCTCTGAGATGGGGGGCTTCTTCAGAGGTGGAGGGCTCCCTCCAAGATGGCGGGCTCCCTCTGAGATGGGGGGCTGCTGCTGTCCCTAGGAAAGGGCCACATGACAACCGTCTGCCACTGCATTTTCCAGACTTTTTACAGAAACAATTTTTTTGAACGGGGCACCTCCATCAGCAAAGGGTCTTTCTGTCACTGAATGTCTAATGTCTTTTGCCACAGCCTGGCAAAGGAATACCTATTCCTTATAATACAAACGCATAATCGCAGAGAACGTGGTTGAAAACAAACAAATAAATAAATAAAACAAATTCACCAAAATTAGCTTGAGGACGCCAGGTCTTAGTCACGTCACTTCACATAAAAATCCAGTGGGCAAACCAGAAGCTTCCAGCCAAGTTAAGAGACGGGCGAAAAAGGGGTGAAATGGTAGGAGGCAATGGCCGCCTGGACGCCTTTGTGCCCTCCCTGACTCATACTCATTCCCATTCCCATTCCCATTCCCAGCCCGCCCGCTCCCCACCTTTTCTGGGATTTCCCCATTTTCCGCAGGGCGCTACTTGCGGGTGCTGCCCAGGGGCCGTTCCCCGGGGGTGCCCCAGGGCCCCGCAGCCCAGGCCCCGTTACCGGAGCGGGGCGGCGGGACGCCTCTCAGGCCGCCCCAGGGGCGAGGGGCGGGCGGGAGGCCGCGCTGCCGCCGCGGGGAGGGGTCCGGGCGGGCTGCCCTCCGCCGAGGCGGCGGCCGGCGTCACCTTCCTCCACGTCACTTCGAGGAAGAGGAGCCGGTGTCGCCCGCGGGGACCCGGGGAAGGGCACCGGGGAAGGGAGGGGTGCCCGGCAGCCGCTCCTCAGCCAGCCGGAAAGCGAAAGCGAAATCGCCGGTGGCGGAGGGAGGTGTCTCGGCGGCGGCCGGAGGGGCTGTGGGGAGCCCGGCGCTGCGCAGGACCGTGCGGGTGAGCGCTCGTCGCAGCGCGACCGGCCGCCGCCGCAGGGACCCGCGGCCGCTGTAAGTTGTGTGAGGACCCGCTCGCCCCCCTCAGGCCGGGGCGCTGGGCCTGGTGCGGCCTTTCCGGCGGGACCGACCTCCCCGCACCGCAGAGGGGGGCTGGGACGGGCTCGTCCGGGGAGGCGAGGGGCTGGAGCCGGTGGTTTGCCGTGTTTGGGGTCCGCAAGAGAAAGGGACCACAAGAGAAGGCGTGGCAGTGCAGAGGTGGGCCTCGGCTGGCAGCTGGGCTGTCCTGTGGAGAAGCCAAGCGAAGGTGTTTTCCAGTTACGCACTTTCCCAAGACAGGAATGGGTACATAAGTGAGTAAATTTTGGGTTACTTAACATAAAGCAGAAGGGGATTCCTGCATCGTTGGCCAAAGACAGCCTCAATGCTGAACCGCGTTGTCGAATGCAGCAGGGATGGTGGTGTCGGATAAGAACCAAGCTCGGGATTTCCAAGTGGGAACGTGTGAGATGTCCGCCCGGGTCGGGACGCTGCTGCCTGGGTCCTGGCAGTTGTCAGAGGCACTTAGAGATTCTCTCACCTGCCATGCCAAGCCCTCACACTTGCCCCAGCATCCGTAGGCTTGGGAACCTGCAGCCCTTAGCATCTGTTTGCGGATCAGTGGCCCATCAGCTTCTCTAAATTCCTTTTTATCTGCCTCGGCTAAATGTTGTGGCAACAGATTCCAGATTTTACACTATCGGTGTAAAGGAAGTGATTTTCAGTTGTATCAAGCAGGTTTAAGGGTTGTATCCGTTAAGCACAGAGCACACAGGATGTTAAACGTATCACGGTACAAAAGCAGTGTAAAGGTAAGTACATACAGTTTCAGGACTGAAAAATACATTGTGCAATGCAGAATTCCTCACGTCTCTGGTGTTTATGCTTGTTAAGGAAGGAAGCTTCAGATATCCAATATATATCACTTTTGCCTGTAAAATGGTACAGCATTTACATTTAAAAATTCTTTTAGCTCAACACAGCTTCTGCTATTCTGTTCTGCTGCAAAAAAAAAAAAAAGCCAATACACACAATGTTCTGATTTCTTTTCTTGTTCCCTCAGGTTTCAATGGATTTCACAAGTCCCCTGCTATCTTTACAAGATAATGGTTTTGTAAGTATTTCCTGATGTGCTGCCTGGAAAAAAAAAATCTATTTTTGACAATAGTATCGCTGAGTGAAGGTTTGTGCTAGGGCTGCTAGGACAGTACTTCTGAAACTTCTTGTCTCACCTTCTTCCATCCTTTCATACTTTGGACAATTCCCCATTCCCGCCTCCGCTTTCCATCGGGAGAGTCCCATTCCAAAGTGTCTGCATTACAGATTCTGGGAGAATTTTCCTGTCCTGCCTCGGTTGCTCATCCGTCTCTCTGGAGGTTTCTTAGGGAAATTTCCTTTTTCCTGGTGCCTCCCTGGATTCAGTTCCTGCAGTGTGGCAAGTAATTTGGATGGGACTTCCCCTGGAATTTCTTGTGGTTTCCTTCTTATTTTTTTCTTTACTTCAGGTTGAAAACTGTTGTCTTAGACAATTTTTTAGTAAAAAACAGGCATTCTTTCTTACCAGCTTCCAGCTGTGGCACGTGCATCTTTCTGCTTTCCTGCACTCTGTCCCTTGAGCAAAGGGATTTTTTTCCAGTTTTAAGTTATACACAGATGGGGATTTCCCTGTTGCTTAATAGGCATTTGAAACTGGACAAAGTAGTGGAAAAAATTATTTTACATTTTATTGTTTTTAGGAAATACCCAGCATTACCAAGAGAATTGACAAGATTATCTAATTTAGACCTTTGACATGCCTAAATTTCATGGTTCACATTCAAGTTTTATGTAATCTTAAGTAAAAGGGAGGGATTGTTTCAGCAGGTCTCTTTGGATTTTTTTTCTTTTCTGCAGAATATTGCAGCCATAGAAACAAAACAGAAGATTTTTCTCTCTTCTTGGGCTTTATCCAGTTGTAGTTTTCCCGTGCTTGTAAACTTCTGCCCTGAAGTACTTCAATTATGAAATGCTTCTTTTGTCACCTTCCTCCTGCTTGATGTTACCTTTTATTGTCCGGTCTCCGTGAGTTTGGAAGCATCCCATTTTGCTTTTTTTTTCTCATTAGGCCTGTATATATATACATTCTCTTAGAGGAACTGCTGAGAAAGCATATAGATAAAAATTTGTGGGTTTGAGGGGCTCAGTTCCCTGTGGAAGAACATAGAGACAACTTGCTTTTATTATTTATCAAAATATTAGCCTGTGAATATTTTCAGTCGGATAGTTAGCAAATAATGATTACTGACCAGGATGCATTTTCTGAGATTTTTGTCCTATCCAGCCATTAAATAGTTCAATGATTTGGCCTAAGTGCCTGAATGCATTTTTCAAAAATTATGTGGTATATGCTATATGCTCTGGCATGCAGATTCTAGGAAGATTTAATTATGAAATACAATCAGGCTCTTGACTCACCACATATTTTGCCTGCATAATTGGAGAAAAACAGCAAATGGGCACACAGGCAAAATACACTGGACTTCCATTAATGGCCATACATTGAAATCTGCCATGGCGAAATGATTCATCCAACTGCAGAGGGTTTATTTCCTTTTTTATTCTGAAGCCTCACTTGAATTGTTTGGTGTGTCTCAGTTTTTGCTTAATGGAGGGGAAAACCTGTATGTACCTCCTTTTTTCTCTCCAGAGTATGGTAAGCCCCAACCCTGCTGGCACATCACACGATGAGATGGAAAAACTTAAAGAAGAACTGAAGAAATGGAAGGCAAGTTCTATAAAGCACATAGATTTGTGGAAATTAGCTGAATGATACTTGGAAGACCTTTAGTCCATCCTTCTAAAACCAGATCAACTCTTCCCCAATTATAACATGTTTGTCTAACTTGTTCTCTGTTCTTCAATGGTACGTGCTTGTGTTGATCTCAGTGGTAACTACATTTCCAAGTCTAAGAAAAATATTTATCCGAAGTGTTAAAAATAAATAAATATAAAGGGCTTACTTAAGGTTTTGTTTGTTCCTGTGGAAAAAAAAAAAATCAAAAATCTTTTTTTCTTTTTACTGTCCAGGAAAGAGTTGAAAAAGCCGAAAAAGTAAAAGCTGACCTTCTTCTCTGTAAACTAAGTGCCAATGAAGAGTGCATTAAAGCAGAGGAGGAGCTGAAAAAGCTCAAGGACTTTCAAGAGAAACAGCATAAGGACATTATTATGTCTAGGGACACCCAGGAGGTATGGAGCAGGATTTCTTACAGCTCTTAGTATCTGGGGAGTTGTGAAGGAGGTGTTGATTAGAGAAAATAAGAGTAATATCTCCTTTTCAGTTTAAATGGCTTTACCAGTTTGCAGACTATACGAGTAGAATGTTCTACACATAGCTTTTCAGTGGCAGATAAACCAGTGCAATAAAATAAGTCTTAGGGCAATGTTGCAAGAGTGAAGGCAAAACTGAGACCTATTTTGTATAGAACATGAAGACTGACAAAACCAGTCTTCCTCTTCCAAGATTCTCCACTAACAGACGAGTTTCAATTTTGTGTGACGGAGGTAAAATTGAACGGGTTGATTCCACTGCTTTGTCAGCTCCCAGCCCATCTTACAAGACGTTACAGCACCCAAGGGATTTCTTAAGTGACGCTGAGCTGAGCAAGAGCCTGAAGAGGGCTCTTCTTGCTAGGACTACTTGGTCCTAGAACTAATTGGTTCATTACCTCAGTGTGCCAGGTGCAATCATTGATACAGTAATAGAGGTTTCCATAGGCTGTCAAGGAGGTGGTTTCAGTGAAGTTTGGTTTGGCCTATAAATCACCGATGAGAAATTATGGCTTCAATATTACAAGCTATTAAAATATAATTAATAGGTTAAGTACATTCAGGTTGGCATGAGATTTTCTGAAAGTTGGTTTTGGTTCTCCAATCATAAATGTTTGGATTTTATAGACAGAAGAGGTCCTTATCATCATCTGGCTTTTGTTTTACGTTATCTTCAGCTGATGGGAACTGGTCTAAATGTCTCGAGTGGTTAATAACTTTAAAGGAGCCATCTTGTAATTGTGGATGGCTGGAGCCGACTACATCTGCAGTGTTTCCTTGTCATTCCAGGAAATACTGGATTTAGTTACATGGGCTTTATGCCCATTTAGGATTCATTGGTGTGGAGGAAGTACGTAGGAGATGGGAGGTAGAAGAGGTGCTCCCTCTTCCTTGCTGAAGAAGTATAAAGAGGGAAGAGCAGCAGTGTGTCAGGAACTGTCCTCGCCTGCTAAACTTTTCAGAAAAGGGGATAACGGTTACTAAGATCACACGTGGTACAAAACCCAGAACCTATGTCAACACACAAAAGTGTGTTGACATAGGTTCTGACCTTGCATGTATAAGGAACTGACATAACTATGGAAAGCCCTGTGCGATTTATGGTACGCTATATGTGCTTGGAAACACTCATTTCAAAAACCGTCTTTCTGTAATTTACTTTGACTGAAACTGCACCTCAGTGAGTGAATTTACCTTGCAGATAGTTAAAGCAATGCCAAAAATGTATTGTGCTTGGCTGTCGTGTAGAATAATTAAAAGTTGAAACCATTTCTAATGTCTACAGATTTTGCTGAAATATATTTTTGTCTTCTGTATTTTTAATTTTACATTTAATACTTTTGGGGCTGTAGAGGGAACTCAATGTACTAAAGCAAGAAAACGCTGAGCTGAAGAGAGAGATTGAAAAGCTCAAAGAAGACCTTGCAGAATGTAGTTCAGTGCCTTCACAGGATAGTCAGGTAAAGTTTGAAATATTTTGCAATTTGTCTTTTGGAAATGCACATTTTTATTTTGTCAGTTCTAGACAGCCGGGGCCAGTTGTTCAGCATGTGAACCTCTACTGATTTCAATATAAAATATAGCTTGAATTTTTATTTTCTTATTTTACCTGGAAAGATAATGTGAAGCAGGCTAAGGATATGGAAACAAGTATGTGAGATACTGAAAACATGAGAGGAACAAAGAAAAGCAGAAAATTACTACACGGAAGACACTGAAATAAAAAATATACACAGCATTAGTAATTTTCAAGTACTCTCATACTTATTGGGCAAGAGGATGGAAGAAAGGAAATGTGTCAATTATATGGCAAATGTAGAATTTATTTTAGCCTGTATTGAGCTTGATTTGATTATAGTTTTTCTCATATTACTCCAAATCAGAAGTAACTCAATTTGCAGCCAGGTGAATATTAGTGATACTAAATAGATTTAAACATAGGATCCAAAGTGTCTTTTGGTGAAACTGCTACTGATTCATAGGTGTTCAGAAATTGGAACTTCCCTTGTGGAAATTTCAGCTTTTAAAAATCCATTTTCATTCTGAATTGGAACAAAACCAAATATTTTGGGGAATTTACAGTAAAATGAAAACTGTGATCATTTTTTGTTTATACAGAGATTGAAACTCTATCCAAGTGTTACCTTGTTTAATATTAGCAATATTGTAATATTAGTTTTAGCTTTGTAAATTCCATTTCTAAGTTTAGAAGATGTCAGTTAAGTTCAGCCTATGCAGTCACTGGACAGGGCAAGGCTCCTCTAGAAGGAGATTCAGTGTGAATTCAGACACCCAGTCTCTGAATTATCATTTGGAAGAATGTCTCTCTTTCCCTTGGCAGTAGAGGGAATGGAAAGAAAGCGGGCTCATAGATAAGATGCTAGTTTTGAAGATAGGTAGCAGGAATGCTTTCATTACTCTGGTTATTTTATCTTGACGCAAATAGTATTTTTCTTCTACACAGGGTTTTATTTTGAAATAGTTACGTAAAGGGGAAAAAAGAGTTATCTGAAACTCCCTCAAGTTTATCAAAGCAGCCTTTCCTAACCAACATTTTCATGAAGAGTTTTAATCTATCCTAGTTATAAAATAACTATATTCCTAGTTATAAAATAACTATATATGTAGGGATAAGATATTCTTAACTAATTTACCAAGATGGCAACATTGAAGGCTGTTTATTAGAAGACTTCCCATCGCTGTAGAGCAGTGATGCAATTAGGCAAAAATAAATTGCAACACAAATGACTCTGATGATGCTTGCATTTTGCAAATTTTACATACCAAAAGTAGTATACTTCTGCAGGTGGAAGTGTGGACTTCAGTTGAATTTTTACTGTATAAGGTCAAGTTTAAGTTCGAGGATAATCAAAGAAAAGATAAAAAACCCATCCCACTGACAAAAATCCCAGGAATAGACAAGTAGAACTAGTCAGTTTAGTTAGAAGAGTTACACCTGTTTCACCAGCCATGACTTCAATCTGCTTGACTGTTAAACTTTCAAAATACATGTAGCACTTCAAGGAAAGACTACTCTTCGTTTTTCTGTTCTGCAATAAATTACAGATTTTTTTTTTCCCTTATCTTGATTCTAAAATACTAGATTAAAAAAAAGGTAGCGGGAATGAAACTGAAGTTCACTCACATGGAAGACATGAGGGATGATTATGCAGATATGGATACTCACTGTGTCTTTGGTGCAACTACAAAAATCCCATTCAGACTGAATCAAAACCAGGCACTGCTTACTTTTGAAGATGAAGAAGGTATGATGCATATTTTAAGTATAAAGTTAATGTCTCTGATGTATTTCATTGCCAAATGGAAAAGATTTACATAAATGTTTTGGAAAAAAAAATCAACAACAGCCAAAGAAAGAATGCACAGAGAACCTTTCACTATTATGATACCAATCAGTGGAAAAAATGTCTTGCAAGCCCTCTGCCTGTCTTTGTTGGATTACCAGATTTCTGCTCTCAGCTAATACAAACAATACTTAATGTTTGAAACTGGGAATATGTTTCTACCTTACAGAGTATTGTCAAGAATGATTCAAAATGTTTTGACAGCAGAATTTGATTTTTTTTCTTTGCTCTGGGCAGTACCTTATTCTGTTGGTTAACTGTACACGTCAGATGATGGGTAGATCTGAGACACGGGGATGGTGTGGTCTGTACCTTGCCGGCTTCCCACTGGGATAGTTACTGTTTGGCCAGTCTGGTGCCTGCCCACAAGGAGCCTGCAGGCTCTGCTCGGTGGGTAACTCGCCCACCGAGTATATTCCAGGTACATATACGTCAGTATATTTCAGGTACGAAGCCAGTGATGTGGTTTTCATCCAAGGATATTTTAAATGAAATATGAGAAGTCTAGTATTTGATCTTTGATACAGTGAGAGCATCTTCTCACAGCGTAAAGATTCTATATTATTCTATTCTATACTATTCTATACTATTCTATTATACTATTATAAAGACAGTACAATATTTTACCTGTTGCCTATAACCAGTGAGACTTTATGGAAACAGAAATGCCTGAAGACATGGATAGTGGGATCTGGTTGCCTAACTGTTATTTATTTCTCCTTTATTGATGCAAAAGGACGTTTTACTTATGAGGCTGGGGAATAATTTCGGTTTTATAATGATTAAACAAAGCTTTTCATGTCTGAAAACTTGTGATTTTCCTTAGTTGCCCAGAGACTGATAAAAATGGGTAAGCATACTGTGAACCTGGACAACAAAATAGCAGATGTGAGTGTGAAGCCTTTTACACTTGAAATGGGAATCAAATTTGAGGTAATCAACTGAAATATGAAACTGTAAAGATACGAACTTGCAGTTCTTAAAAAGCTTTAAGTTCAGGGTTTTTGGGTGTTTTCAGTCACAAAGCACACAAAATTATTTTTTTTAGCTCCGTGTCACTATGTCTGGAAAGAAGATCAATGTTTCAGAAGTACCTGAGCTATCCATTCCTGAAGACTGGGTGAGAGACAAATTAGAGCTGAACTTCTACAAATCTGAACAGGGCGGAGGAGGAGAAGTAGAAAATGTGAGCTATGACAAGCAGTCTAGAACAGCCGTTATTACATTCCTCAGACCTGGAGGTATAGTATGTGATATTTTCTTAGCTAGATGTACCGGCCATATTGTCCATTCTGCGTTCCGTTCCGTTCCATTCCATTCCATTCCATTCCATTCCATTCCATGTTATATCCTGTGTTAACTTAACCACTGAATGTAGCAAATTCTTCCCACGGAGAGTTAAGTAGATCAGGAAAAGATGTGGGTTCGCCCACACATCTGTAAATAAAGCAGTATTTCGTCATACTCCTTTTTGATCAAACATGACCTGATAGGCAGCTTGTGAGCTTTCTTTCTTTCTTAACTTTGTCAAAAAACTATTTTTTCTTTGCATTGCTAGACACTTATATTGCAAAAAGAAAAGTAGAAAAATGTGTTTGATTTTAGCTCTTGTTTCATGACAATGAAGTTAGACGGGCATTCAGATTGCCCAACTGTATGAAATTCTATGAAGATCAGTGGAGCCACATCCATTTAGAGCAGCTGCTTTAGATTTCTTTCAGAAGCTTTTGTGGGTATTTAATGATTTTGCTTTTTTGGAAATGCCAGATAAACTTTTTTCAAAATGCATATGAAGAATCTACAAGTGTGTTATCATATTTTAGTTTCTAAATGCATATAAGAAAGGTAAGTCTGTTCTTTGATATGCTCACAAAATGCATTTTAGATTATATTACTCTTAACACCTCTTTCTCTCATTCTCCATTACAGCAGCTAACAGCTTTGTGAGCTGTACTAAATATCCTTTCTTTGTAAATGGAAGGTGCTATAGGCTTTCTGTGTCCCTACACACCGACGTACACTTGGAAAAGTTTCAGGTAAAAGAATCTAGCCCAGGCTAACCCCTAAATAGAAGAGATATGTGGGAAATAGGAGATATGAGCAGAATTTTCAGTTCTGAGGATTGCAGAAGCTTTTGTGTCATGCACTTTGTGAAACTTAATAGCAAGTGTGAGTCCGCAATATGCTGCTCTGCTGATAATCTTATGTTTTGCAGTGTGAAAGCTATAATTTATTTTTAAATGGTGTGCATGTCTTTCCTTGGTCAAATTATTCCATTACTTACCATAATGTCTGTGCTAGACAGGAGGCAGATACTGAACTGTTTGTGAAGCAGGTTAATAGTAGACACGTTTTTCCAAGTCACAAAGCACTGTCATATTCATCCCTAATGAGAGACCTTGTTGATAGTCTCAGCAGAGACCCTTGTTGTTCTGTGAAACGTTTGCTCGTTCATTTTTTTCATTCATTCATTCAACCCAAATAATGACTTCTTTTCCTGTAACGCTAGTCTGCTTGCTCCTCGTATTCTCACTGAAATTGTCTTTTACTTTGTATGAATAGATTGTAATCAAGTCAGTATTGTGTATATAATCAGGCCTTTATAATTAAAGCATTGACTCGAGTGTGTGCGTTTATGAGACACAACAGCATTCTTTGCAGGTGTGTATCATGTATTGGCATGGGTTTTTATGGAGTGACGCTGTCTGGAGTCATCAGAGATCCCCAAATCCAGTGTGTGTGTGCATTCAGGAGCGGAGGACACACCAGTTGAGGGGGCTGGGTGCTTTGCCTATTGAACTCTGTATATTATGATAGAGTTCACAAGTCCTGCTATATTCAGTGATAGAAATATACCACACCATCCAAAGTCTTAAAATGTCATCAAAGATCCTAGCCATATCTGATCAAGGATATGTTTATTTCCTTTAGATGTACACGCAACAGCGGATGTGTAATACAAGTTTGTTTTTCTTTCCTCACTAGCTCTATTGCGGGATTTCTGAGAGGACCATTCTGTTGAAAGGAATTCAAGAGACGGAAGATGATGAGGAAAGTGTACAGGACATGATTGAAATTCATTTTCAAAAGCTTAGTAATGGCGGTGGGGAAATAGAGAATATCAAATATGTATCAAAAGGAGTAACATGGGTTTGTTTTGAGGAGGACGCTTAGCATGCCATAGAGGAAATTGTAGGTTGAACTCATGAAGTTCTAAGTTTTCACGTCATCAGAGGCATGGAAAGTTATGTACCTTGTACTTTAATGTTCTGAAATTTATACTTGAAAAAGAGGAATAACCTGTCTTTCTGATTTGAGTAACAGCACAGACTGCGTAGAAATTCAGTAAAACTCACTGCTTGATGTTCCAGAGGTTCTTGATTAAAGTCACAGTAAAAGCCTTTACCAGCACTTGAAACTTAAACCTAAGATTGCTTTCTGCACATTTGCAGATTTTGTATCTTGCACATTTTAGATAGGTCACTCCCAAGTGGGATAAACCTATTCCTTCTTACATTTTGGTTACAAAAGCCATATGTAATCCCATAAGATTAAAGCCAGGTTTATTGTTTACTTCTAATATTTGTTTCTACAATCATATTTTTTCATTATTTTTGTTCACGATTTTGCTTACTTTAAAATATTAAAGTTAAGAGTTGAGATGATTCTTTACCTAAACCAGATTATTTTGTACCGAGGTCAGGGAAACAATCTGATGGGGTTTGTTGCATGTGACTGGCCAGACTGCTGGCTCTGGGAGGGTATGGAGGGATGGGTCAGTTGGAAAAAGGCATATAGAGTTAAGGACAGCTTAATTTTTCAGTGTGTAAAGTCCCCCTTTTGTTTCCAGTTCACCCTTCCAGTTGTCATTCTAAAAGATCTTTGAAATAAAATGGAAGCGCAAAGTTGGGGGTGGATTATTTTCCAAGGAGGGGTGTTTTTCCTGTTCTGCTGTCAGCCTTTTTATTTGCTACCTTTGGGGGTTGAAATGTTTTGGCAACTCAACTTCAAAGTAGCGCGGCTTTAACATTAAAAATAATTTATTTTCATAGTATTTGACATCTTGGTATGCAGGGAAAGGACAATGCACCAAACTCGGATATACCTCAGATATATCCTCAGGTATATCTATTATATACACCTCAGGTATACCTGATATACCTCAGGTATGTCTATTATTATTCTAATTAGTATTATTATTAGTCTAGAGATGTTGTTAGAAGGCAATAGATAGCGTTGAATATGGGAAACGAAAAGGCTGCCAGCACCACAGTTGATTTTTACTGTGAATTTACTGTTGGCTGAGATACGTGTGACTGCAGCACCTCTTACTGTCTAGTGCGTGCAAAGGCACGGATTGATTACCTGAAAATTATTAAGTAATAATAAAAAAAAAGTAGTACTACTGGAGTATTTATGGAGATTGTGTACTTTTGCGTGTAACGGTCTTAAAATCTTGATAAGATCAGATGCCTTAAGAAAAGGAGGGAAACCTGGTGAAGGTAAAAAATGTCATGAATTTTAACTGTACCAGTTTTAATGATGAAAAACGAGAATACAGAATTTAGGTGATGTTTCTATAAATGGCAACACCCCTTTTGCTACCTACTGGAGTGAAGTTACCTTTGACTGAAGTTAGAAGAAGAGCTGTATGAACTTTTTCCATGCCCGTACCGCCTGCAAGTACTTCAGCGCCTCACCGATGCCGCTCCCACCCTGAGCCGAGCCCCCATGCCGGCTCAGTCCGACAGCCCCTGTGGATTTTCACTAATTGTGAAAATCGGGTTATTGCTCCTTCTCGAGCTTCCTTTGCGCGGGGCCGGCGGGAGGCGGCCCGGGGAAGGCCTCCCCCTCCTCCGGCCGCGGGGCTCCCGGAGCGCCGGAGCCGCCATTTCCCTTCGCTTTCCCCCCCGGGCGGGACCCGGCCGAGTGCTCCCGCTCCTCCCCGCGGAGGGAGGTGGCTGCCCGTCGCCCGCGACGCCGGCGGAAGCCTCATCTCAGCGGAGCGGCGGCCATGGCAAGTGCCGGCGGCGAGCGGGCGGGCGGGCAGGGCCGTGAGGGGAGCGGCGGGGCTGTGAGGGGAGCGCCGCGGCGGCGGGAGGCGGTGGTCCCTCAGAGGCGACGGGCCGGTTCCTGCCGGGAGGTTTCGGGGGTGCTGAGGGCGGGGGAGAGCCCGGGGCTTCTCGCCGGCCCTCTTCTCCCTCCGGAGGCCCCTCACAGAGGGGTGGAAGGAGCGGCCGTCTCCTGCACCGCTGGTGAAAAGCCTCGGGGGGGTTAAAAGTAACGGCGCCATGAGGGAAAGGAACGAGTCGCGTCCGCCCCTCGTTCGGTTCCCGCACTGAAGAAACACTGTGTTCCCAGGCAGCCGCGGCCTGCTGTCCTGGCCCACCTGTAGGGATAGCCGCGGCTCCGATTTCCTTCTCACTAACATTAATACTTCAGTTTTTTAATAGTAGTGATAACCGATGAGGCCTATGGGTAAGTCTTCACATCCGATCGCTTGCCAGCCTTGACCCGTGTAGCAGATTTGCCAAGAAAGGGCAAATGGTCGCCAGGGCCCGGCATCGCAGTGCTCCTCTCCCTGCCCGTGTCCCCGCGGCACCTCCGCTGTCCCGTCTGGTGACTAACACAGACATGTCTCAGAAGTGATTCAGCACAAACGAATTGTGTCTTTGTGGGTTTTTTTTGTTGTTTTGTTTTTGTTTTTTTTTCCTAACCCCAATAGTAGGCATGAGTGTTGTTCCAAAAATACCAGCTGGCAAGGTGCGAGATGCTGTCTGGCAGTGGAGTGCTCCCGCTCGTGCAGGGGCTGTGTCGGCTGCGCGAAGCCTGAGAAAATCCTGCATAAAGCTCCGGCAATCTCGGGAGTGCCCTGTTTATATTCTCTTCATGTTGTCTCATTAATGCAGAAACTTGCTTTCGCACAAACGTTACCACCAACATAATTGCCTAATACAGTCAAACCTCCCGGCTCTTTAAATCTGGTGGGTGATTTAAAAAAAAAGGACTCATGCTTTTATGAATTAAAAGCTTGCATGGTGGCACAGTTGAATTGAATGTCCCCTCAGTCCCTTCAGAAACACTGCGGTGGTGGTCTATAAGGCTTTGGACACAGGTTGATGAAGCATTCGCCCCCAGCGGCACATTCTGCAGGCTTTGTAACTGCTCTGCTGGCCCTAATGTTTTATGCAGCCCAGGTCCAGAAGAAACTTTGTAAGAGAAGTCTAAAGAATGTAGATGGAGTGTCTGGCCTCGAGTACAGTCGCTGTGAAGTTACTGATAGTTCGTTCCCGTGAACGCCGCCATGCAGACATACCAAACTGTTACAAAATGTACTCAGTGTTCCACCATTCACAGTAATTCTGCTGTGATATTCCCAGTGAAATGTTACTGTTTATGTCTGTGTAATAAGAATGGAGAGAAAATATGCTTTCCTTAACAAGACATGGATGCAAAGCCTATATAGGATGGATTTCATGTTTGCAGCATTGGGAGGTTTGTCTCTGATGAAAATCATGTGTGTAGTTAGTTGTTATATGCAGTGCGAGTCTCAAATGACTGGGATTATGTTCGTCCAATTTAACAAGGTTATCCATTCAGTAAGTGGAGAAAGATGAGTCAGAGCACAGCCCCAGATCCCAGCTCTCATCAATTTAACAAGTAAGGACAGTCTGAAACTGACCCTTCCACTGTGACCAGACAATCCTTACTGAACAGTACATGCAATTACAATTTTTCATTCTCTTCAAATTCTGAATATTAGAATCAGAGAAAACAACCTTATCAGTGTGACACTGGACCTTTCATTTGAGAAGCTGTTAAATTTAGCTGTAATTTTTACTGCCTTAAGAAAAGAAGATACTGAGAGAGTGTAAATTACACTTAAGAGCCAGGCCATTTTTTACTGCAGCGTAATGGAAAGGTGCCTGAGAGAGCCTGGCATTCACAGACATCTGATTCAGCAGTCTTCTTAGTTACCTACTAAATGTGCATGTTCGTGTGCAAAGGGAAGGGGAGTCACTTCAGCGATCTGGGTGAATCGGGGTAACCTCTGCGGGAGCTCACCGGTACTCCCCGCGTTTACCTTGTGCCATGTCTCTGTGCGCAGGCAACAGGACAAGCTGCTAAATCAGCAAGGACAGTTGTCATCACTGGTGTTCCAGATGGCCTTCTGCACGATGATGTCATGACTGACATACTGGTGATTCACTTCCAAATGTCCAAGAATAACGGGGGAGATGTGGAAGAAGTACTGTATCCAACAATGGAAAAAGGAGTTGCATATGTAACTTTTGAAGATCAAGAAGGTATTTAGATTAATACATTAAATATGTAGCTGTTTCCCAAAGAATTAGCCCTAGAATGTTAGCCCTAAACCAAATAATTTTAAATTGTTTACTGGTACTAGGATTTTATAGAACTGGGAGACTAACACATCTCTTTTAGTCAGTCAAAGCTTTAGGTTTTTATTTCTGTTCAGTGAAGACATGACTCTGAACAGGCTTTGTGCAAAGCATTTGTTATGTTTGTTTTTAGGAATAAATTTATATCATGCATAACAGATATGATTTTTGTAGTCAGGTCTTTGAGAATAAATCTCTGCCAATTAGTGTTCTAAGAAGACAGGCTTCTGTCTCTCGCTCCACAATTTTGACTAATACATAAAATTTTAGGCAAGAATATTGAATTGCCTGCATGTATGTATGGAAATTGTTAGGGAAAACATCAAGAGAAAACCACCTGTGGAGTGTTCTGCCATCAGACAGGCAATGGCACATTATCTTACTGTGCAACAAGTGAATCTGGCTTTCTCTTTAGTTGTAGAGAGTGTTCTAAAGAAGGATGAACATCAACTAGAAGACAAGAGGTTGTCCAGATACTATCCGCTGAAAGTAACCCGTTACTGTGAACACGTAAGCGCATTCAGAATTTACCTAGTTGTACTTCCATTGCTATGTTAACCATTACGTAACTTCTCTAATTCAAAATTCTAGGTCTTCAGCTCTGTCACGTCTATCCTCAATATGTCTATTTTCAAAGATCAGTTTGTTTTAGAAGATCTGATACAAGAACTTAAAAAGAAGAGCACAGCTTTGAGCTTTGGTCCTTTGCAATCCAATGGGCATATCTCTGTTCAAGGGTCATTTCCAGCAATCAAATTGCTAAGAGACTCTCTCTTACTAAAAGCAAAATCCCTTTCAGAGAAGGACAAAGGAGAAGAAAGTAAGTCCCATCAGAGACCAAGGAGGAGGCTACAGCAACACAGACTTACCACAGAGACAAGTAATTTCGTTTATGATGCGGATGGGGAAAAGCAAGTGGTTGTTCTTGACACAGATATATATCACTACATGAAGTACTTTTATCCCAGGACATTCCTAGTAAGTGATGATGTTGTAATTTCGAACATTACTGATGGTGATATAACTACAGTGTATATTGAGAAAGCTGGAAGTAGGTCTGACGCTGAACAGGTACTAAGAGTCAAAGAGAAAATTGAAAATCGGTCTCTCAGACTCCATAATGCTTTACGTAAAGAAAGGATTTACTTTGAGGAACACACTGGAGATGAAAAGCGGAGATATAAACGGGCGTGTGAAAGTCTAAAACCCCATTACCCTCATGTTCTGATCATTCCTTACAATACTCACATTGATGTTGTAGGAAATTCTTCTGAGATTTTTGAATTTATAAAGGAAGTGAGCAATAAGATTCAGAGCCCGCTTCAAACCAGGTAGGAAGTTAGTGTTCGTGCTTTTTAACACATTGTGCTTCTCACACAGACCGCACTAGTGCAACCTCTGCACCTCTGTGTCCCTGCAGATCTGTCACATTCCTCCCGCTCACGGGCTGGGAAGGGGAAGTCTGCATATGAGGGTGAACAAGCCCATTCCCCCGAAATTCCAGATTAACTTCAGAACAGGAAACAAATGATCTCTGTATCTCTCGTGAGCTTAGAGGCTGAAGAAGTTAGGCCTCCTCTGTCCAGATATAGCCACCTTTTTCCTTTTGTTAGCTGCGTTCTGGGCACACACGCACTCATTTCATCTCGCTGTCAGGGAGCATACGATAAGCGGATTTTTTTAATAGTTCTTGTTAGCATAAGAATTCAGACTGACAAAGCTGGGCAAGCCAGTCTGGTATGACATACTGCGTTGAAGTTGAGTGGTGTTTCTTTGTGCTGGGAGATGACCGCTGAAAACAGGAATAGTGGCCTTCTTCTGTTGCCTTTAATCGGCAGAAGGAAGTTCTCATCGTTGGGATGCATGAAGAAGATAGAGCTTTGACACTTGAGGGGATGGAATGTTTTATTAAATTTACAGGCTTGTCATATTCTGAGGAAGACCTTAGAAGATGGCATTGGAAGTTATTGACAGTAGAAAATAAGTGAGTTTGTTTTCATAAGAGCAGTAATGGGTTTTTTTTGCAGCTGTAATGGCATTTGCAGCATCCCTTGACAGCATGTTATTTAGACATGAAAGTATATCCAAAGTTTTGATGGGACAATCTTGGCACATTTAGACTTTTGAATCAGATTCAGTTTATGCAAGTCTATTTATATATCCATTACAAGGGTCTAAATGGCCATCCTAATTTAGGCTTTTTATAAAACCAATTTAGAAAATAACTTACTTTATGATATCAGTGTGTTCAGGATACTTTGTCGAAACATCGAGAGCACCAGCTCTTTTGTCTTATGTGCAGGAAAAGTTTTATTTCTTTATGCCATTAAAGAAATTAGTTATACAAAATACCGTGTCCGTGTTCTTTTGGTTAGAAGCCCAAACCTAAAGCCTAAGAAATGCTTTAGGCATTTTGTTTTCAGGACTGATTATCCATTGCAATTATGCCAGTGAAAGATAAAATTGTTAAACTAGTGCCAGTGCTCTGGTTTAAAATACACTGTCAAAACGGGAAGATGATGAGCTTAAGCACCTTGCTGAATTGGAAGTGGGGGGAGTAGTATTTAAAGAATTAATCTCTTCCAAGTTCCTGGGCAGCTCATCGGTTCACCGAGGGTGTCGGAGATGGGGCTAAAGATGGGTGCCTGGGGTCAGGCCCTGGAAGAGCCCCTCTTGTGCTCCCCCCCCAGCGCTGGCCTCTTTTGGGTGCTCCCCACAGAGCTTAAGCAAAGATGGGAAGTTTTTCAACCTCGTAAAAGAGAAAATCCTCTACGAAGGATAATCCTTTAATGAAATTAGTGCTCTTCACTAGTGTCCGGATTGGTCTTCCCTTTTCTTTCCTGAAGAGCCCCATTTCTTTCCCATTCATAGCATTAGTATTTCCTAATTTTAGGGCTAGGCTGGTAAACCAGTGGCACTGGTGTCAGTTTGAATCCTGACTGGTTACTACTGGCTGAATGTCACTTTTTGAGTCAAGTTTGACCACAGAAGAGCTTGCAGCAGTGGTACAGGTGTCACTCAGGTCTCATTGCCTGGCAAGCAAGTGGTTTTCACCGAATGCTTTTCAGTCAAAACCTGAAAATCTTGAAAACATCACAGTTGGATAAAATTTCGTTGTTGAATCCTGGTTCAGTTGCAGCAGCTCTTCTGACTCACTTGCTGAACGCCCCTTTGCCACCACGTCCTTGGCAGTGCTCTGCTGCCGGGTGCTGGGGCCGTTTCTCACCCCCAGCCAGTGTTGTTTCATTGTTTCCTGGTGCCGTCCCATCTGCCATCTGTGGTCTCATACTAAGAATGTCATTTCTTTAGACAAAAAAGAGCTTTGCGTTGGTTGGTTTGTGTTTTATGGAGTGCCTAGTAAATAGGGATCTGGGGTAGGTGAGCAACTAGTAGCTGTTGTTACACTCCAGGCTTTATGGGGCTGGTTTTTCAGATTGGATTTGCAGCAGCCTTGGCCAGGAACGTGCCACCTTTGTCACCTCTGATGGTTCCTTGTGGCTGTGCAAGGGCAGGGTCTTTCCTAGTGATACCACCTACGGCCTGTGACTGATGGAGCTACTCTAAGATTTAACCCCAGCAGCAGGAAAAAAAAAAAAGCCTGTGGTCCACCAGGATAGACCAGCGTTTGCTGTAAAACGTAAACAGCGTTTCAGGAGAATAACATCATAAGCAAAACAGGCATTTGTTCCTTCCTTCGTGATGCAGATACCACAGAAAACAATAGATGTTTAGGAAAAAACGAAAGTCCGATTTTGTCATTACCACAAATACTTAAACAAATACGACAAAACAAATCGGTCTTAGGTCTGGTAAGAGACTTGCCAGCTCTTATTCTCAGTTATTTTTATGGCAAGCAAAGCACTGCTGTATCTATTAAACTCCACTTGACAAAGGCATTTAGTATTTGTGTATATTGGAAAATATCCGGGAAACCGTATCCGATGTTTTTCCTAGATCTAAACTAGTGGTGCTGACTCAGTATTCTCAGTGTTGGGTTTGCACTTTGAATAGAGAACTTGCTCGTGGGACCTCAACAAAATATTTGTCCTTATTGCTGTGCCGACGCTTGCTGCCCTTCACCAGAAGGGAATACATAACAGTTCACGTTGTAAAAATGCTAAGCCTAATTTTGACTTCAGGCACAACTCCTACTGACAAAGCCTAAAAAATAAAAAAAATTTTAAAAGTCACAAATAGCAACAGAACCTGAGCCCAGTTCCTGGTTCTCCCCCACTACGGTCAGTGGGGTAAACACCTTTTTCTGTCGCCTGACAGCCTGAGGATTCAAGAAACAATTTGACATCCCTTATCAGGAAAATATTGTATATTTTGGAGGCAAAAGCAATCTCCTTGTTGCCCAGAGGGGACGGAGGAAGAAAGACTTACTTAAGTCCTTTTGCTATCACTGGCACAAAGCGCTGCTCTGGTGGGGCAAAGGGGGGGACAAAACCTCCTGTACTCCCCATTGTACCTGTGCAACTAATGAAATGTAAAAGGTTAATTCGATTCCTGCAGGAAGGAGGTTGTTCCAGTAGGAAAAAAAGCCCTTCCTGCGGGCTTAATTGTTGTCATCCAAACTGCTTCTGCCACCTTCGAGTTGCATTGAGGCTTTCTTTCTCTGAGCATTTCTTAAAAAAAAAGCACATCCTACAAAAGACCTGGCAGGTCTCCTGAAAGACTGCGATGCCAGAGCGACATTTTCTTGATACTTTTGGAAGCCGTGTCTCTTATTTAAAAAAAAAAAAAACAAACCAAACCAACAACAAAATGATGCGCAGGAAAAATAAACAGCATTATCAGCAAATGATTCATTCTTTAAGACAATTTTTAGGCTTACGTCTTCATCCGGCCACGCTGGAGATGCAGAACCGTAAAACACAGATGAAAATAGCCATAAGCCGCCAGCCGAGGACGGAGGGCGAGCGCGGGGTGGGGGGTGAGTCGGTACCTGCAGCCCGCGGGGGTGGGATGGGGCCAAGAGGAGAAGAGTTCTGCAAGTCTGTGTATCCGAAGGAGCCGAGGCTCTTCGCTTGGCTCCGCTTCGGCTCTTGGGAGGCTCCCATAAACAAACACACACGGTCCTGTTTTGTTGCGCATCTTGTGCAAGAGAAAAGCAGCTGTAGAGCAGGGCCGAGCTCACGCAGGGGAAATTCCTTCTCCATTGCACAACATTTCTGCGGTGACTTCTTCCCTCGCATTGTGTGGCGTGTGGGTGTTTACGGGATACGTGGCTTCTGTCCAATTTAATTCAAAATAACTCATTTCTTGTCCTTCGGGCGTCTGCCTTTCAATCTACTGCAGTTACTGATGAAAGGGCCTTTTCCATCCCTCTCTTTTAAACTAAGAGCATAGTGAAATCACGTGTAGCTGCTTTACCATTTTCACCTCCCATTAGAAGATGGGAGTCTTCCCTGATTTCTGCAGCAGGCTGCTGAAGATAAACAGACAATTTGGCTAAGAGAAAAAGAATAATCCATAATTAATTTTAATTATTAATTTAGAAAACACAACAAAACAGAACAATTGAGTCAAAACTGCACAACAATTCAGAACTGACAGAACCTGGTCTGGTTGTACTTACTTTTTCCTTAGCTATACAGTTGCAGAACATCTGCTGGAAAACAAGTCCCTTTTTCTCCTTCGCCTAACACAGCTTTCCTTTGTCTCCTGACACCCATTAATGACCTTTAAAGAAACCTTCCAAAAGTAACTCCTTTAAGAAGAAATACTACCTCTAATGGCAGCGGCCAGTGCTGCTGGAGCATTGCGTTAAGGCCATTTTTCAGGTGGATTTCCCCACTCGTTACTGCTACCACCTTTGTGACAGAGCAGTATGGATCAGGACCTGCTACACAGAGTACTTTACAAAAAAAAACCAGCTGTATAAAATACTGGAAAAAACAAAGTTCTATTATCTTTGTGCAGGTGAAATCGTTACATACTCCTTAAATCCCTCACGCCATGGAGGAGGGAACACATGGCATGCCGAGCGCGGTACGTACAGATGGCAGTGCTGTCGCTGGGACCAAATCGCACAGAAGAAGGGGGGATTTTCTCCAAGGTGGAAGCCATGGCTGACAGTCACAACTCATCCCCAATCAAGCTATAGGCAGCAGGCTGTGAGTAGTGCATATGGAGCTGCACACCCTGTTCCGTAGCTGTGCTCCAGGAACAGCTTGATGTTTCCTGGCAAGCTCAAGGGTGCCAGAACACAGAGATGGTCCGTATCACGTCAGGTCCTGACCAACAGCTACTGATGTGATCTACTTCTTGGGCTGGACACGAGGAGATAAGCAGGGGCCACCTTCCCTAGAGGGTTCCACCAGCTGGACTTTGTCCCATCAACTTCTCCTGCCGTAAACACAGGGAGCACAAGAGGGAGCCAGATGCTTTGGAGCTGAAATCCCAAAGTCTCTGCTGGGGTCCTGCGCAACAGCAGCCTGGAAAGGAGGAGATGCTAGAAGCAGGTCCTGCTCTGGCCCTTAGCTGGTGGGAGTGGAGCTCAGGTCACGTTTGCCTGGAGCAGATGTTGGGAGTGGTCCCTTCCAGTCCTTCATCACTCAGGATGTGCTCTTATATCACCTTCTTTCAAAGTTATATAAAAATGGGTAAGGAAATAGAGCACTTCACTGATTTCACACTGAAATTACGGATGGATTAGACGACCAGAAGTCCAAGCGCTGCTGTAGTTAATCCCTTGTTAAACATCATTACTTCAGGCTGCAGAGCCCTGAACCAGGTGAGCACAACCTGACACCGTGCAGGGCGGATCACCTCGGTGCTCACCTGTGGGGGGGTGACCACCCCATTACCACTGCTCTGAGACAAAGGGAGTCACCAGAAAGAAGAGCAGGCGAAAGCCAGCAGTTCTGCTCTCTGGGGGTGATGCTCCCCGCTAACCCCCATCCCCCGGAGGCGAGGACCTGCCGTGGAAAGCTGCGCTTGGATTCCAGCTTACCTGCACTGCTCTGGGGCTCCTGGTCTCCTCCAGATCCCGCCAAGTACAAGGGCTCTGGAGGAGAAACACCAGCTCAAGGCCACCGCTGCACTCGGGAATTTAACCCTTCCTGCACATAAGAATCACCCATCCCATCTCTTGGAGCGGCTGGCACTGAAGTCAGTGGGCAGCGGTGGTACATATCCAAGGGTTTGACTTTCAGTTCAGACACACTTTAAAAAACAAAACAAAATAAAATTAAAAAAAAAAAACCAAAACAAAAACCAAAATCCATCCACTTTGGCATGGATTCTGGCAAGTCTTTCCTAGCATTGTAATAAAAGCAACACCTCGGTGTTGCAAATAGACGTGTCCTGCCTGGCCTGCACGTGGGGCCTTCATTCGCAGAAACTTGCCATTTTTACCATTGTCTGAGCGCTTCTGTTTATTAGCGGATACAGCCAGTTCTTAACAACTGGAAAACGTTAATGCACACAGTAAACACCACTGAGAGTGCTTCTCCCCCTCGAAGTCAGCCGAACGCTTCCCCCGTGAGCTAAGGGATTTGGCATTTCTCTCAGGCATACTTTACATTTTCCAAACTTTCTGAATAACACACTGAGAGACTGAAGCATCTGCACTGCCAAACCAAATGAGAGAAGAAACGATTTTGCAGGCTCATTAATGCCTCGCACTGACAGGCCTGGAGGGGGCTGCGATTTTATTTACATAGGGTAGAGACAGGCCTTCAGGGAAGCAGGGTGTCATTTACATGGAGGAGAGATGTTCCTTCAGGGGCGGGGTCTCATTTAGATGCAAAAGGGACAGGAACTGGGAGCGCAGTCTTACATAGGGAAGGTTTTACCTGTGCTTCCAAAAACACACTTAAAATCACGGTCGTAAACGCTGTTCTTGGTGGCAGCTGGAGGATTTTTCCCCACACGTGGAGCGGTTGGAGTTCAGCTACACCAGCTATCCCACTGCGAGCAGAGCCCCCGAGAGCAAATGAGGGTGAATTAGCTACAGAGGAAAGGAACAGAAGACAACTTGAAGATGGAACGACTAAGAAAATCCAGAAAATAACAGCATTTATAAAACTACAGTTGTCAACCCTCCCTCACAAACTCTCCTGAAGTCAAACCCAAAATAACTGTATTTATCTAGTCGTTGGCTCGACGCTATTTGCAGAGCTGTCCCTCTGCCCCCCATCGCCGCTCCCCATCGTGCCCAGCCAACGCACGCCGAGGTTGTCCCCAACACACCGCAGGCTGCCCACGCCACCCACCTCCCCTCGGAGCCTCTCCACAGCCAATGAGGTCTGGTCTTCACCCCTCCAGAGTCATCCTCCCAGCCTCCAAGAGAGCTGATGATTAATTGAAGCCAGCTGCTTGGCTCCCTCGCCTTCTTCCCACACCACTTTGCATTCCTGTTAAAGCACATGAACCGCCCCAGAGCTCTGCTTGGCTTTCTGGAGCGCGCAGCGGTGATGGTGCAGAAACAAGGCCAGCTTTCACACCACCCCTCCTCTTTGCTGGCTGTAGATGTTTAGGTACCAGACACTCACGGTGCTGAACTCGGTGTGCAATGGCATCAGCCTCAGAAGGTATTTAAAGTCTTGCTGATTTGGGGCCGGCGTTACGTTTTTAGCTTTTTTTGTTATGTTCTCAGTTTTTTAATGTGGGTAAACCTGAAGAGCCTCCAGACTTGCAGTACTGTCATAGCAATCGCATATTGCATATCTAATCAAATAAGAGATCCTGAAGAATCATAGAATGGTTTGGATTGGAAGGGACATTAAAGATCACCCAGTGCCACCCCCTGCCCTGGGCAGGGACACCTCCCACCAGCCCAGGTTGCTCCAAGCCCCGTCCAACCTGGCCTTGAACCCCTCCAGGGATGGGGCAGCCACAGCTTCTCTGGGCAACCTGGGCCAGGGGCTCACCCCCCTCACAGCCAAGAATTTCTTCCCCAGATCTCATCTAAATCTCCCCTCTTCCAGTGTAAAACCCTTCCCCCTCGTCCCATGGCTCCCCTCCCTGATCCAGAGTCCCTCCCCAGCTTTCCTGGAGCCCCTTTAGGGCCTGGCAGGGGCTGGAAGGTCTCCCCGGAGCCTTCTCTTCTCCAGGCTGAACCCCCCCAGCTCTCTCAGCCTGTCCCCACAGCAGAGGGGCTCCAGCCCTCCCAGCATCTCCGGGGCCTCCTCCGGCCCCACTCCAACAGCTCCATGTCCTTCTGCTGTTGGTGCCCCAGTGCTGGAGGCAGCACTGCAGGGGGGTCTCACAGAGTGGGGCAGAGCAACTGCCCTGGTATCTGACAGAGACCTTCCCAATCAGGTGTTCCTGCTCCTGACCCGTTTTGCTCAGTGACAAATACTGCGTGCTGAGAGTGCCACCAAGCCAGAACGTTAAAAATGAGCACGCCAGAGGCCTTGCAAGTCAGCTGCGCTCGGTTTGCTCAGCACCTCAGCCTGAGCCCATCAGCTCTGGAGCTCATATCTTCATGTCAACTGACATTTCTGCTGCTTCTGTGTCAGCCAGTCCCAAGGCATATCCATCACCGCTCCCAGGCCTTGTGCAAACACAAGCAGAAGTAAATAAATACCTGGGTCACAGCACTAAAGAGTTAAGAAAGCTCTGTGTTCTTCCCCAGGGGAGAGCCTATTGGAACTTGTAAACACTTGCTGTCTGTTTCCAGGTGGTAATTAAAACAGCTTCCCCGCACCAAGGCGGTATTACATCAAGAGGCTGACAATTTCCTGGAGAAAACAGCTGTGTTTCCACTAATGAGCCTCAAGATCAGCAAAACGCGATGCCTGCGCGCGGTTGTAGCTGCGGCTCTGGCACGTGAGACCCAAAGGCCCTTTGATAATTCTTCCTGGTATTTGTTAGAGGGTTTTGTTTCTCCTACTGTTATTATGCCAGCTTGCAAAAGTCTGCTCATCACGCTGTGGAGTTTTTCCTTTTAAATATTTACTGTGGATTGTTGGTAATTCAACCAGGTAACGGTGACACCTGGAATGGGCCCTGCCAGGAGAGGGCAAACTGGGGCAAAATAACCCCATCCGGGAAGGAAAAAGCAGAGAGAAGTGTGTTTCTGAGTTTCTGGAAGAAACGTATTTTTATATCATGCAGATCAATGAAACTTTTTTTGTTTTTTTTCACAAGATGAATTAATTTTTGCAGGTCTGGAGTGGGCATGGGAGTTTGAGAAACGGTTCCATTCCCTTCAGGTGGCATATTCACATTTTCCCAAATTACTTTGCAAATAACTGGCGCTCTTTAATAGGGAAGCTGGGCAAAATAAAGCAGGGCTGTCAAATATTGCTGCTAAGTTGCAGATTCTTCACAACCGCACCAGGCTGGCAACGGCTGAAAGGGAACAGATAAAATTGTGATGGTCGTTCATCTTAATGGTTGCGTCGGTGAGTAGATATTAGTAGTCCTGCTGTTGTGACCCTGGTTTGCACGCCCATGTGCAGTGCTGCTAACGGCTAGGGGATGAATGGCGTTCTGCGCTGAATTTATACTTGGATTTGTGCTGTTGTATGAATAGGCGATACATACAGGCATGGCTGGAGCGTGGGAACAGCAGCAGATCGGGAGCACAAGTCCCTGCTGCTGGGGTCAGCCTCAGTTTCCCATCACCTCAAAAGGAGCTGGGACTTCATCCTCTGTCCTGAGACGCGTGGATTTTGGTGGGCACCAACGCAGGTCTGTATCAAACACAGGGAAAACTGCTAGAGCGGTTTGAAAAAGGTCTGCCCTTCAGCGCCTTGTGCCAGTCCAAGCTGTGCGATGATGGGGCGCATCTCCCAGGAGGACGCAGATCGCCAGGGATGCAGCTGCCTTCCCGAAAGCGAGGTCTTATGTGAATCCTCAGGGTTCAGTCATGTTTGGCCAAGCAGGAAGGCTCTCATGCTCTCATTCTCCTCTGGTGTGGATTGACTCGGCACCTCCACCAGTACCTCCCTCACTCCCCGTGGAGACCTCGCTCAAAATCATCTTCATCACCTCTGTTTCTGGGTCCATTTATCAGTAGTTTCCCACTGCTCTGCTTTCCCGCCGGAGCAGCCGAACCCCCTCGGCTCAAGCAAATCTGGGAGGACTCTCTTCTTCTGGGCAAGGTTCAACCACAGCTGAACAGATCAGTCCCGCTTTTGGCCCCTTTGGGAAAGCGTGGCAGGGAAAGCTTGCACTCGTTGCGTTAAAAATGGGTATTTTCACTATCTAGACAGAAGCCTTCAATCTCCAGGGCCATCAGTCTGTACCCCTGACAAAGACGGAATGAAAGGCAAAACATAATTACTTACATATTACTCCATCTGACATCTTAAATATTAAGACATCTATCTAGTCTAAAATCATTCATATAAATGTGTTTATGGCACCTTAGGCTTAGGAAATTTTGAATAGCTGAAGCGATAATGTTCTTCGGTTCGGTCGGGCTCTTGCTATAACGTGATTTGGTTTTCCTCAGGAGCAGGGGGTTGGCTACAGCCTCACGCCGTGAAGTTGTGGTCCCACCTGCCATGAACTTTATACTATTTCTCTTTGCCTCTGGAGACATATTTCCGTGATAGTCCACTGCCTTAATGGGAAATTTGAGGCAATGCATCCATTTTTTGAAAAGTAAGCATTATGTAAAATGAGTGTAAATGTCATGTGTTTTCATACCTGTCAAACTATTGTAATTTCTCTGTTATTTTATAGATCGAAAAATTGAGGCGAAGAGGGCAAATGCTTGCCCGAGGCTACGCATTCAATAGCAGGATAAAAATTGACGATAACGCACTAAGGTCAGGCCAAAGAAATATTAACACTTTGTCAGCCTCCAGCATTCAGGAAGCATGGGACGAGAGGCCCCACGCCATGTTTTCATTCCTAAACCCCTCCATGTCAAGCGCTCTGCCTTTTGCAGGTGCATATTTCCAGCCCTTTAACTGAAAAGAGGATTAAAAAGCCTGAAAATGAAAACAATTGGAAATAAGGAAAATAACGACTGCCGAGGACCTCGTGTGTTTGCAGGATTTGAAGTCGGTGCCTTAAGAAAAAGAGCAGAGGATTATTGTGGCTCAGGATAACGTCGTGAGAGCCGGAAAACCGCGTTATGCTGGTGCTGAAGGCGGCTGAGCGCGAGCAGGGGACGCCTGGGGACAAATTCACCAGGTGCTGCGGGGTTTTCAGGTTCACCTTCAGACTTTTTCTGCCATCTGTAGTCAGCTCTCTGCCTTTGCAGCTTGTGCTTTGGGCAGTTCACGGAGCTGGAAAACACTTTGTGAAAATTGTCTAAATTGAAAAGAAACGAAGAATTTCGAAACCTTCTGCCTAGCCACAGAAGTAAAACTGACTTAGCAAACACGACTTCTTTTTATTTAGGGAAAGGAACTGCTGTGTCTGAGGTGGTCCCTTGTGAAAACGTGTTTTTATGCAGTGTGCTGTACGTGCCATTCCCAAAACCCGCATATTTTGTAGCCAAATGGCAGAGAATGTCAGTTTATTTGGTGTAACAAACCGTGCTTCTGCTCTTCTTTGCCTGAAAAAAGAATTAAGTCCAAAAAAGAAAGCAGGGGAATTGAGTATAAAAGAAAAATGGAGGTGCGAAAACTTAGGGACATGGGAATAATTAGAAGTATTTTACTACCCACTGGTACTTAAATGTGAACTGCACTTCAAACGTACACCGTTTAAATTACCTCTGCAGCCGTCGGCAGCTTCGCGGAGCCTCGCACGCAGAGCTCGTTATGCCGCCCTCTCCTGCCACGGGATCCGGGGGATTTGTTCGGCTTCCAGAGAGCGCGGAAAAGGGCTAATGAGACCCCCTGGCATTTCGGGGTGAGCGGCTGGAGCCCCGGGGTCCCTGAGCATCAACCGCTCTGGTGCGGGGCCCTTTTTTAAGTCTGGATTTCAGCTGTTGCTCGCCTTGGGAATGGGGACGTGGAGGCTGTGAGGTTATGAAGGGGACCTGCAAGGGTGTGGAGAGTTGTACGTCTATCCGGATTTTTCTGTTTGAACTGCATCGTAGGGTCTGTAGCGATTGGGGAAATGGCCCATCTCAGTTCTATAGTGTCGTTTTTATAACTGTTATTTTGATTAATTGGATGGCAGCTAATGATGTAACCAACAGGCTCTCCCTCTTGGCCCCTTCCCCGCTGCGGATGGTGGTGCTGCAGGACCTCCACCAGTACCTGTGCTACAGGACTTCGCGGGTGGGAGGCGGGAGGGTGGATGGATACGCCTGGGACACCATGCCCTCTGGGTACCCCTTCCCGACATGGTATCCCAGGGCTTTGGGACCCCCTGCTTTACAGAACCTGCAGATAGTAAGCTTGTGTATAAAGCCAAAAAACATAGCTTTTTTTCCATCAGGAAGTGCTAGAAAACAACATTAATGGCACTTCCCAGGTTTGTTGGCTGCCGCGCTCCTTTCTTTCATCTTTGTCACTAAGCAGCTCATTAAACGAATCAAAGCAGGTTTTACGAGGCTGCCGCCTCCCAGATGTGCCCGGCGTCTCCCCGCCAGGGCGCTGCGGGCGCCCCGCAGACGGCAGGGCTGGCACGGGGCACGGGGACGCAGCCTCTGTGCCCATCGCCGTGCGCTTCAGCCGAATAACTTCAGGAGTGGGGTTTCCAGCAGGTCCCGCGGTTGTGCTCAGGTACAGCCGACTCGCCTGTTCTCCCTCTCTTGGTCAGGATGGGTCTGTTTTGATTGCCTGCGCTGTTAACGAGGGTGGTTGGTGGTTTGGAGCCCTCCTTACGGGGGCAAGAGCCGCGTGAAACGCAGAAGGAGCCCATGGTAGCAGCAGTAAAGGAAACCACGTCGCGCTGTTCCCCATCTCCGGTGACTGTTAGCCCGTACAGGAACCACTGGTCCGTGGGTGATCTTACAGCCCATCTGTTCTGCGGTCTGTGCTACAGCAGAGCGGCACAAAAGGGCGTGTTTATATTGTAGCCGGTTTGTTTTTATTGTTCTTCAAGGTTTATTTTGAGAGGGTTCTTTTTTTTTTTTTAATAACGCATTTATATGTTCCTCCGCAGTGCTTACCTTTAGAGTTGAAGCTGTTAAACCGCAGCCAGATATTTGGCAGCGATGCATCGTTTTATACTCGCACAAAGACCGTTAATGTTTGCTCGGCGATAGTTCCCACGTTAATGAATCGCGGGACGCGTATGCTCGGGTGAGCACAGCCGTAAGGTGGGAACCAAGATTTTCCAAAGAGCTCTACAAGCCACCAGCGCTGCTTCCTAATGCCAGAGCATGGCTGATCCCAGAGTCCCAGAGTGGTGAGTGGAGGCATCCCGGGGGGGTTCATCTTGTGGCACCTACACCTCTAACCCCGTGTGGTCACCCATCAGGCTCCTGCAGAGGAGCGGATGCCGTGGGAGTCTGCCCAGGCAGGTTGATGCTGGAAACATGCCCAGGTGTGCTATGGGAGCGCTGGGCTGAGCCATGGGGGTGAGGAACCAGCCCCTCCATCTCACGCCCATCACCCTCTGTGGGGCTGGGATTCCCAGATCCAGGGGAAGAATCGCGGAGTATAGATGGCATAGCATCCTGCTGGCGTACGAAACCATGGCAACACTCTTTCAAGCATTTCTAGGCTGTTTAATTTGGCCTAAACACTTTACAGGCCTTTGTCCTTCAGCTATTTTTGTATTTTTATTTTTATGTGGATTTTAATAGACTAGTCTAAGTGCGATTTTTGCCCCTCCCTGCAATTGCCCCTTAAAGGCAGCCTTATGATGTACTGTTAGATGTTTCTCACTTAAAAAGCCTTGGGTAAAAAATAGCTTGGCTTGCCAGAGCATCACACCACTTGCGTGGCATTTTTTTTTTGAACCTTTGAAATGGGGCTAAAAATGTTCAGACAAAGACAGGGGCTCTGGCTGGTGCCAACGGCGAGGAGGACTCGATGCTTCATTTTTGTGGGAGCCTGCAGGTTCCCCCCACTTGATCACAGCGAAGCCGGTGTGATACTCAAGTCAACTAATTGTCGCTATTAAAGGAAGAACAAGAAAGCTCAGACAGTTAATATGGGAGACGTTTTTTGACTTCTGCACAGGCACTTTTTTTTTTTTTAAGATTACCCTCAAGAACCAAGAGAGCCCATTTAATTCCGAATTTAATGACTTTCCACCATACCTAATTCTACCATTTTCAAGTACATTAGCTGCATGATCTCCAGATTGCTAGAAAGATGTCGTCAGGTACCAGACTGAGTGTCAGACATAAAAGCTTAATAAGTGACATGCTTTACATTTTTGGTGCAATCGAATATAAAAGCTTCCACTCAGTTAAAATTACCAGAGGTAATTTCAACACAGCTGTCAAGCCTTTTTCCTAGAAATGGAAGTTTTTCCTAATGTGCTTTTACTGAGATTGAGGGAAGTAATTTCTGATGTAATTTCTTTGTATGCAGGTATTATCGGAGAGAGGTGAAGCTTGACATTTTGCTGAGAAGGTATTTCTGGGGCCGTCCTTACCTAGAGATGGTCCCCCAGTTCAGAGTGGGATAGATTTAAGACTGATATCCAGGTCTGAACATGTGGGGCTGAGAGCTGAGGCCACCTGGGGCATGGTGAAACCGACAAATTCTGTTAAATGCCAGAAGATTTTTTTTTTTTCCCCTGCAGAGGTGTGACAGCAAGGAGCTGAAATCCTTGCTTGAAATGGTCCCAGACCATGGAGTAGTCCCAAGGTCTGCCTTTTGAAGGCAAATGAGTTCTCGGTGGGACCTGTGCTGTAGTCCCTCAAAACCACTCAGGTTTGCCACGGGGTGATGTGGAGGAAGGGCTGGACCCCTTTGCATCGACAGTGGAAAAAAAGAAAAGTAGAAATTTCAGTGCTTCCCGCTCTTCATTATTACGGCTTGTGGAGGCAGGCACGGGAAAAAGTTATCCGAGCTCCATTTGGAATAACAGAAAAATGTCATTTCCATGTTAAAAGGCTGCAGTTGGGCCTGAGACGCTCACTCAGCCCTGACAAAACGGGTGCTTAACCCCAAGGACTTGCTTAAGTACTTTTCGGGATTGGGGCCTTACCGGTATTGACTTTCAAACCAGAGGATGAGCCAACCTGAGAGCCGCTCAGCTGCCATTGTGGCCTTCAGAAAGGCCTTTCTTTTGAGCAGGGGTGGCTTTTTGAGAAGCTGATGGCCTTTTAAAGTCCACTGTTGAACGTCCCAGGCTGTGCAAGGGTCCCTCTGAGCCCCAAATTTCATTTCAAACACGATACTAGATGCTTCATCATCTCTGAGTGTTTGTCTCACTGTTTTAAGGAAGTGATTGGGAGAAACTTTTTTTTTTTTTGGAGTAGTTTTGGAATGCCCGGTGCCAAAGGCTTGGAGGGGACAGGGAGAGCTGGCACACAGCTGGGAATGGCGAGGCCGGAGTGGGGAGACAGCTCTGGAACCCCAAAGCCTTGCAAGGAGGTTTGGGACAAGGCTGCCACCTCTCCTCACCACCGGCTCAGCAACACGAGCCAGGAACGGGGAAGGGGGAAAGAGGTGAAGGATGGACCAGGGGTCCCTGCATTTGTACTTGGGGTGATGTGTGTGCCCCAAACCCCCTTCCCAGGGTGTCAGTGGCTGCGTGCTGTGAGAAACCACCCCATGGTGGGACACGGGGTATCTGGAGGCTGTGGATCTAATGGGTAACTAATGCATATCGGCCACAAGAGAGCCTTAGGGATAAGAGACGGCCACTCCTTGCAGGGCTGGAACCTCAGGAGGCACATTTAGCACAGTGTGAGGCCCATGAGAGGTCAGGACACAGAGCTTTGTGCTCTGCAGCTTTCCAGAGCCGGCTGATCCCTCTGCTTGGCTGTCGTTGAAGGTTTCTGTAGCGATGTGTCCCAAGAACTTGCATTCCAGCTCAGTTGTGACATAGATGTATTGCTGTAATGGGCAAAGTATCCACGTAAGATTTAATAATACACTCATCCATACATCTTCTAATTCCTTCCAAAGCATTGATGCCGGCATTCATCTTTCTTTCTTTCTTTTTCTTTCTTTTTTTTTTTTTTTTTTTTTTCCGGTACAGCAATCAAGCCATGTGGTTTTCCCAATTAGTCAGGGAACTCAGCAATCTCTGTAATCACATCTTTCATCTGATTATATCTCATTTTCCCTCCCCGGCCCCTTCCCCTTGCAGTAGGACTGGCAGCGATGGGAATTGTCCTTCCTCAGGCGCGCAGGAGCGCGCTCGGGGGCTGCTCCTCTGCTTGGGCCCAGGTTTTACCTGCAGCCTCTAAATCCTTGACCTGAGCCAGGGTCTGGAGCAGGAGCTCTTATCTCCCCCTTCTCCAAAAGCTTCTGCATCTGTCCCTTATTTAAATGGTCCTTTTCTCTTCCAGGACTGCCTTAACCTTCGCCTCCGCTTCTGCATCAGCTCAACCCACGTGCACCGCAGGGACCTTTTTACTGCCTGGCTGAGCCCATCACCAATAGCCAGGATGAAATCATTCTGCTTTTTATTTCATCATTACGAGCCCATAACCAGCTCTTAGGGCAAATGGAGTATTTTTCTCTAAATAGTTGTAAACATGAGCGGAATGCACTTTAAAAGCAAGAGAGAAGAGTGAAAAAGCACAAACCCAGGCCTTTGTCCCTGTTGCAGGAAAGGTCCCGTCCCAATGCTGCACCTTGTTCCCTTTATGAGGCCCCTCAACAAAAAGGTTAAAGCAGAAAACTCTTCAAACTACAATGTTTATGCGCCATTTGGGGCAAGAAAGTAAAACCCTGGGTATGCTCTGACCTACAGTTTGGAGACAGAGGGAAAAAAAGAAAAAATTTAATCACAGCAAACAGCGTTTTCCCATATGGCGTGTCCAAGGAGCGCATAACCGTACCCAGGTGTGCCAGCCTGGCTGTTCTCACTGACCCTGGTTGTCCTTATTTTCTGCTATCTGAGGGCTCTGTTGTGCTTCCAGCTCTTAGTGAACAAGGTACCCGCTCGGCCTCGCAAATAGATTATCCTTGGGCCTCTCATTTTTCCATGGCCTCAACCCTTTCTGGGTCTCCCACTCCCCGAGTCTGTCACGTCCCACAGCAGGCCCAATGATGGGTCCCAGGACATGCCGCTTGGCTTGCCCTTCTCAGAAGGTTTCACTGGGGTCCCAGAGGGGGTCCTCCAGCAGGTTCTGCAGGAGGTCTCACCATGGGCCCCATCGTCACCCAACAGGGGGTCCCCCAGTGGGCCCTCCTGCAGATCCCGTGGCAGGTCCAATGGTGGGACCCCCAGTAGGTCAGCCTTCCCTTCTCTGTGCCCATTCAGACACTGTTTACCTCTTCTGGAGCATCCTTCTAAAAAAAACCCCCAAATAATGCTCATTGAAATAATGATAGAAATGTCTTTTGTGATTTTCAGAGAATTTTTTTTCCCCATTTAGATGGGCTAAATGCTGCACCTGATGCCAGTAAAACCCACTGTCCTCCAAGGTCAGAAACCAGTGCTCAGCGACCAGTCAGCCAGTACTTCACACCTTGAATTTTTTTTTTTTTATGACCTTGGTGCTTTGTTTTGTTCAACTGTCTGACATTTCCTCAGGGAAGGCAGCCCCTGGCCAACAGCTGATCACCCAAAGACCCCTCTGTAATTGTGCTTCAGCTCATAAAGGATGTGAGAGTCACAACCTGTTGTGTCTGCGGTCGGCGTTTGGCTATACAGAGGCCCAAACCTCAACGCTGAATGGCCTTTACTGTGTTTACCTGAAATTTGACATCCTAATTAAGTCTTTCTTCATCTTCCTAGTTAGTGAAAGGGAATTTGTATTGCAAGGTATCACTGCTGAAGGGCTTAAATTCAACGCAACAAGCGTTACGGGTGAAATCCTGTCCCTGGCAGCTCGGGGAGCATTAACGATGTGCTCTTCCTAATGAGAGCGACGAGCCAGCCAGCACATCTGTGTAGTGCTGAGCGGTGCATCAGGAGGATGCAATGCTATTTTGATAACATGGATGTCAGCAGCTTTTCTTCTCTCTTTAACCAGGTCTGGGGAAGGGGATGGAAGAAGGATGGAGAGCAGAGGGGTCTCCTGTCCCTGCATGCATAAACCCTGACGTGGATGCGGGTCGGGGCTCGTGTATGCAGCAGCCTCAGCGTCTCCCCAGGGCTTTTATCTCATTGTGGTTGTTATTCTGCTTGCAGAAAAGCAAAAGGCAGGGTTTTGGCACCCTTCAGGTTTCTGTTAACATACAGGTCCTGCCTCCTCCCTGCTGAGAAGTGACCAGGCTCCTCGTCTCTTCCCGGGTACTCCAGTCCCACAGCTCCTGCTCAGCTCGTGTCAAGATGAGGGCTTTAAGCAGCAAAATCCACTTCTCATCTTCCCAGTACAGTATTGGGCCAACTGCTGTCCAAGCCTGCCCGGCCCGATGGCACCTCTCGTCGCTGCATCCTATGGAAACAGCCTGGGTGAGAAAGGAAACTGCAGAAAGTGGCCGTGTGCGCTTTCCATGGATCAGCGTCTCTCAGGAGCGAGCAGCTGAGGCTTCACTAATATTTTTTTTATCCCAAGAAAACCATTATGCAAGAAGACTAGCTAGATACAAACAACATATCTTTAAAATTTTGAGGAAAACAACTGTTCCAGGAAGACAAAAGGGGGAAGGAAAAGAATGGGAAGGAAAATGTCTCTAGGATCATGCTTTGTTACTCCCCATATCTAATGGAGTGTCCACAGCGAGCGATGGAGCCGGCGGTGGAAGAGCCCCTCGGAGAGGTCTGGCCTTGAGGGAGGAGGCTCCCACGCTCCCACTCCTGCCTCTGTGCAAAACAGGGGCAGGGGGAAAAGGAATTACAGGGATTTCAATCCTTTGAACTGAATGTAATAATAAGAGAGCCGGGTACCGGTGTCTTTGTGGTAGAAGGATATTGCTAGCTGTTAATATTTTATACGCCGTCTCAGGGTAACTAAGACTGTTTCTCCCACCTCCCTCCTACAGAATAACCCTAAAGCTGCCAGCAGGAAACTCCAAATATCTTTAATTTGAACACTTGCAGGACAGGCATTCAAAGAAGTGAGTTAAGATCTGAGTTATGATTTTTTTTTTATCTTTTTAAAAAGAAATGGAGTAGGGAAGAGGAGTTGGCGGTGTAGAAGCAGAGCATTGTCCCATGCGTGCGCCTGCCACGTGACCTATTGATGGCAAATGCAAGCTAGCTATTAAGCTTATCTCCCAGCTGCTAAATATAGAAACATATGCATGTATACTGTCAGGTGGATAATGCCTGGGATTTTTACGATTTGACAGAAAAATGACATATCTGAGGATTCAAAACTTCCAGTTTTGTTCTACACACTGCTTCAAAGGTTTCTTTTTTGTTTTTTGTTTTTTTTTGTTTTTTTTTGTTTTACCCTTTAAGCATCTCTTTCTCCCGCAGTGGAGAAAATCCCAATCGACGATTGATTGCATCAACACCATTGAAACCGAAGGAGCGTGCACTGCGCAGTTCTGCTCCCTTTTTTTTTTTGGAGAGCAGTTTCTTATTTTTATTAAGGACAAGCTCATAAACACCTGTGGCAGTATAAAATCAGGAGAGGTTAAAAAAAAAAAAAAAAGGACTGTGAATAGTGACTGTCAGTGACCAAAACAAAAGAAAAACTTAATGGAGAGGGAAACGTAATGGAGAGGAAAGGTGAAAGGTGAAAGAGTTTCTGTATCTGGGTTCTTTTGAGTTATAACTTAAGAATGGGTTATTCAAAGGAGCTCTTGAAAATTTAGCAGAGATTTAGGACATACAGGGAGTCAACTTGAAAACAAATAGCATTTTCGACACAATTTTGTTGGAGCTTAAATAAGAGATATTCAGAAACTGGAAGCATTTGAACTGTAGTTTTGTTTTAAAAAAAAAAAAGAAAGAAAGAGCTGAGAATTCCAAATATAGCAAAAGGAAAAGATATGTAAATGTGCTTGGAGAAGCCCTAGGAAATGAAAAGGAGGAAGAAAGATGGAAGGAATGGGAAAAGTGCAAGTAAGAGAGGTCGGAGAACAGATGGAGCTGAAGATCACTCTAACAAGATTAACGGTGATTAGACAATTGAGCAGAAATCTCGTTTGTTGGGCACTGACCTTTGAACTGAGGTTGTTGGAGATTAAGGCAGAAGATAATTGCCTTTGAAGACTTTGCTTTGGAGCAGTAGCTGGGTGATGTGTAAGGATGGGATTCCTCCACCTCCCCTGGCTTCCCGGCACCCCGGGAGGGACGGCGGGCAGCGAGGAGCAGCCATGACTTAAAGTTTCTTTTAAAGAAAAGAAAACTCTTTCAGCCCTAACTCTTGGCATGGCAGTATATTATAGTGATGTTGGGGTGAAGCAAGTCGGAGAAAATACACTCAGATATTTGGACTCCAGAACATCCTTGTATTTGTTCACTTAGAAACTGGTGGTGTATGAAATTAAAGTATAGAGGTGGATGGGCAGCTCGTCTACGGGTGAAGACACACCAGTGAGTTTTGGAATATTTCCTGATACGATTTTCCATCATGATAGGATGCGCAGAACCTTCTCATTTCCTTGGGTTGTCTTTTTCCCCTTTTTTCTTTCTTTCTTTCGTCCACAAGTTTCTTGCCAGAGCATGTTAACCTGTGGCGGTACTTACTGCCAGCTGCCGTGGAGGTGAGGGTTCTTTGTGCCGGCTCCGTGCTGAGAGGAGAATAAACTCAGCTCAGTGTTAAAGTTTTTACTACTGGGGAAAACATAGATATTACAGTACAGGAGGTCCAAGATTTGTTTATGCAAGAGAAATTAAACTGCTCATTTACATAAAAAATAGCATACAAAGTATTACAATCAGCCATTGTACTGGAAAACAAGTATTAAACATGCAGGGGAGAAAAATATACCCTGTATGGAGCAATCCTGCACAGACAGCAGGAGGACATAGCTATACTACTAGATTTTTACCACTTCTGTATTTTATTATTCCGTGAAACATGACTACGTTGAGTTACGTTGACTCATGTTGAATTAATTATTAATACAATACCCCAAAGCTTTTGATGAACCAATTAAATTTTCAGCAGATACTTACCATTTCCTGCCACAGGCTTGGAACAGGTAAGGCTGGGAGAAAAAGGCCCCGGCGGGACTGAAGTTTGAACGGGGAATCGCACAAAACCTGCCAAAACCTCATCTGTTTGGCCAAGGAGGAGAAGAAAGGTCTCTTCCTCAGCGCGGAGACGGTAGAGATGCATTAATCACAAGTGTCCACGCTGTACGTACAAGCAAAGTCTCACCAGGTCTTACAATGTTACTCTGATTTTGCAGATAACAGACGTAGAGTGATTACGGTACAAATAAATTCACCTTCAAGAATATGCGCGTCACACCCCCAAAACCATTGTTATCCCAAAGGTGAAACCTTTTAGGGAAATATTAGCTTGTTTTCAGAAAATCTGCCGCAAGTGAGGAGCGGGGAGCTGGCAGCTTTGCTGATTGTGGAAAAGCTGAAAAATGTGCTATGGGCACGGAACCGAATGTCGGGGCGTGTGACAGAAACTCCCTGCCCTTGTGGAAATCTGATTTTACAAGGAGTTAGTTACTGGGATTTTAAAAGTCAGAGCAACCGGGGAAGTTCAGCAGCCTACTTCAGTAAAATGTGGGATAAAAATACGTGCAGGGCTGGAGGAGAAGGATAAGTGCATGTATATGAGATACTGTAGGAGAACACCAATTACTGGAAAATTACATTTTCCAGGAGACTAAAGTAATCTTTTTACCCATATTGCAAACATATTATAAATGTGCTTTGAAATATTATGACTTCAAAAAGCGCATCTTCAGAGTAAAAATCCCACAGTATCAGGAGTGCTTCCTTCATGTTTTTGCGCATCCATCACCACATAACGGAGAGCAGCAGCCACTGCACGTAATTCCTACTTAAATGCAAGAAAGGGGAACCATAAAATGACGGGGGTTGGGTTGGAAACATAAGAATAGGTGGGGAAGACAGGAATTTAGCTCTGATCTGATGGGTGCACAGATCATGTTCCTGCGGGTGCTGGTCAACAGGAGCTGCTCTGCAGATGGAGGTGTCAGGATCAGGCAGCTGGAGAAGGGGCTCGGAGCTCAGCAACAGCTCGAAAGGGAATCTGGAGTGATGGGTTGCAAATATTGTCTTTAATAATTAAGGGGAACATTCTGTAAACTGTAAAGTGATGCCAGGGTCAGCCTAATTGCCACTTCCAGGGCAGTAACTTGGAGGGGTACCCTTGGTGAGCAGGAGACGTGGGTTATGGGGGCCACCAGCAGCAAGGGGGAAGCAAAACAACAGCACATTCTGGGCAGCATCTTCCTGCACTCAAAGGCCTCTTTGTTTGTTTAACATCCACAAGAAAGCTGAATTCCTGAATCCGCAAAAGCGCTTTTTCTCTCTCGAACATGCCACTCCTGGTTGTAGGATGCAGCAGCAGATCTTCTCGCGGTGTCAGCAGCTCTCCGGGGGGAAGCAGGGACCATGCCCCATTTCGCGCTTCCCTGGCTGACACGGGCCAAGCCCCCGGGCCACGGCCGCTTGTGCTGCCACAGCAGTCGGGGGGTCATCCCGCGCTGTTTATTCCCCTCCCTTTCACAACTGATTGGAGCAATGAAGAATAGGGAAGCCAAAACGACACTTTCCCACTCAAAGCATTGCTGCTGGCAAAATTCAGTGTATTTCTCTCCTCCTGCAACACTTTACTGCTGATTTTTATTAACTAAAATAAACCGGAGTTTGCTTAGTCTTGGTAAGCAGCGCTTCCTCTTCCATCTAAATAGCTTTCTCCAAACCTCGACCCCGTTCCCTTTCCGTTTGCAGGCAGCTGCCCATCGCCCCGAGCTCTGTTCCGTACAAACACAGTTGCTGAGCAACCAGACAACCTCCCTACGGCACAATTTGGGCACATAATCTGCGATTTGTGTGAAATGGAGAGGGCTTTGGAAAGGCAGATTATCGCCCTCCCTGCTGCACAGCGCGTAGGGCCGGAGGTTGTAGCGGGGGGGACGCTGCGGAGACCAACGAGGGCTTGACCATGGTCTTCCCCGTTCCTTCTGGGGTGATTTTCCTTGAATGGGGATTAGGTCCTAACTTCCTATTCTCAAGAGGAAGCAATGATGTTGGCCATGCAGCTGGTGGCATGTGTGTTATGGGTTGAGGAACCCACAACAATTTATTGTCCTTTAGACGATTATTCTCCCACGTGGTGACCCCTCCCCACCTGGGAAAAACAAGGAAACCTGAGGGCTGAAATATAAATAGATTTAATAGAATAAGGCTAAATAATTAACATTGGTAATACTGAAGAACCAGTATTGATCCCAATACCAACATACAACACCCCAGGGCTGTCCCCAGCCCGTTCCCCGGCAGGAGCCGAGCGCTCCCCGCGGGGACAGCCAACGTGGGACCCTGCGAGCGCCGCGGCTGCGGGAGGAAGGGAAGGGCTCAGGGCTCCGGCACCGGGGTGACAGACATCCCAGACATCATGGAAGAGCCAAAACTCCTCAGCAAACTTTCTAATTTCTATGGAACGTGCCGTTTATGGTATGAAATAACCCTGTTGGCAGATTGGGGCAAGTGCCGGGGTCTCGCTCCTCCTCCTGCCCGCACCTGGGGAGCTCGGAAACACCGAGACCTTGAAACCTGTACCCCAGAGCTGGCTGTAAAGGAAATATTTTCACCAATTCAGACACTAGAGTCTTCTAAAAGTGTAGTTTTCCCAGGCATTAGAAGAGCCCTTACTGAAAAGTAAAATTGCTGGAAGAGAAATGAATCCCGTGCCGCTCAAAGCGGGACAGCGTGCCGCTGCAGTGGGGAGGTCGGTGCGAGCGCCCATCTGCACAGCCACCTGTTCAGCTCCGGCTCTTTGAAAGCCCTTGCTCCAGCCGAGGCGTAAATTACTGAACGGGTAAACTTTATGGGGAGGAATGTGCAAACTATTAAATAGCTTTTGGGGATATAAACCAGAGCGAAGCTGTAGCTTTTGACTGCTGAGAGCATGGCGTGCCGCAAGGGTGTCGCTCCCTGCGAACGTGATACAAGGAGAAGAGCGGTTCCCCTCCGGTGACAAATTACATGATATGACAGGAAGAAAGATTAAACAAACCGCTGTACCAAAATAAAATAAAATAAAAAAATAAGCTTTTGTGCCATGGGAATATGAACTATCTCTGAATATTCGGGAGTGCTGTTTGCATGGGGAAGGTTTTTGCTGTGTTTGGGGTTAAAGACTGGGGGATCTGCAAATGCAGGGTCTTATTGTAGGTGAAACCCAGAGGCCGAGCTGCTCCTGGGGCAGCAGCTGCAGGGTGGCTGTACGTTGTGGCAATGTCTCGGGGGTTTTTTTTAGCATTGCTGGTTTAATTTATGGGGAGGAGATGCTGTACCAAGCAGTAAGTCAGAGCAGGGACCTGTCCTGGCTGGCAGTGTCCCAGGGGATGGCCGCAGTGCCTCTTGCATGGGGTGATGTCCCCAAAACCACGCAGCTCCGGGCGCAAGAATTGCTTGGGGAGCACAGTGCATATGGAGGAAGGGGAGGGGCTCTTTGCAAGGGCACGTAGTGACGGGACGAGGGGCGACGGTTTTAAACCAGAGCAGGGCAGGTTTAGATTAGACATTAGGAAGAAGTTCTGTACACTGAGGGTGGTGAGACACTGGAACAGGTTGCCCAGAGAGGTGGTGGAGGCCCCATCCCTGGAGACATTCAAGGCCAGGCTGGATGAGGCTCTGAGCGACCTGATCTAGTTGAAGATGTCCCTGCTCACTGCAGGGGGGTTGGACTCGATGGCCTTTAGAGGTCCCTTCCCACCCAGCACATTCTGTGATTCTATGAAAAGCCCTGATGGTGTAGCCCCTCTTAGTGGGTTTGGATGCAGAAGAGTTTGCTTTACCCGCAGGGCAGGCAGCTATCATATCAGCAGACACTTGTCATCTACAGGCGGGAGACTTGGGGAAAAAGAAACCCGTAATTCTCATATGGTTTTCGGTGCAATCTGCATGGGGCAAAACCCTGCCATTTCTATGAAGTGAATGGTTACAAGTTCGGAACAGCTCTTGTGCCGCACGGAGCTTGCGAACGCGCCCCGTGCTCAGCCTCAGCAAACCTCCTGCGCGTGGCCTCCTGGGGACCACGGCTCCTTCCCAGCTGTTTCTCCTGCCAGCTTCAGTGCCTCCAAACGTCTCAGGCCGGGACTGCGCATTGATCCTTCTCTTAATTTGCCATAGTCTAATTACTATGAGAATAATTTGAAGAGGAGGAACTTGTTGCTGTGCCTGGGGAGGGGAGAAGAAGCCTCTGTGCACGTAAAACCTGCTTGGGGAGCTTGGGATGCTCTGAATTAAAACACCGCTGAGTTTTTTCCAAAGCGCTCTGTTAAGAAGGTCCCAGCTCTGTATAAAATGTTTAAATATGAATTGGGATACAGCCGTCAGTGCAGGTGTCTTCCTCCTCTCTCTTCCCATGCCTCTCTCATGAGCTTGCTTGGCTGTTCCCGTGCTTTCCTCCTCCGACTCACTGAATGTTTCATCCGGAGCGATTCAGCTGTGCGCAGTCAGCTGGGAGGTCTGCAGGAGGTGGGCCTGAGCCTGAAGAAAAACTCCAAAGTTAAGGAAAGGGAAGAAGACCTTGCTCCAAAGCCCTGTTTAGTTCCCTGTGCAGAGGGGCGAGGGCTTGGAGCTGTGCCCTGGGGATGCTCTTGGTGAGCGCGGCGCAGGGAAAAGGGAAGCACCGTAGTTGCATGTCATAGAGCTGTTCCTCCATATAGATTTATTGCGTTTTCACTGGTCAGAGAGAGAGAGAGACTGGATGCCAATAATTGTGTAATTCTGCTCTTTCTGACCACAGAGGACTAATCCCAGGCTTGGATATTTTCGGAGCTGGGATCAGTGCCACAGGAGCGGCAGGGAACGCGCTGCCAGCCCATGTTACCGGAGTGCTGGGCATGAAGCTCCCAACAGGCAAAAGTGTCGTTTGCACCCTTTTCATCAAAGCAGAGGATCCCCGCCAATCCCCTTTGACGGGTCCCACCCCAATGTGTTGCACAATAAAATTATATAAGGATTTTTTAGGCCTAATCTGTGCGGGTGATGCTCGGTGAGTGTGTGATAGGGGCGAAAGTTCTACTCTCCATGTTCCTGAATGGAAACAATGTGTGAACCTGACGCTGATGTGTGGATTGCATGGTGGCCATTCCCTCTGAAGAGGGGCATCACCTACACTGACTATCAGTGAATCCACTCATTAATTGCTAGCGCTGCCCGAGAGGGACGGGGACAGCGCTGCAGACCAGAAGAGCCTGTGCACCACCGCAGAGGTGTTTGCCGTCCCACCAGCACCAGCTCGCTGCACTTTGGCTCTGCATCCCTGTATTATCACCATCCGACACCACCATCAGACCAAAACCCAGGAGGAACCAGCATCCCTTTGAGGTCTGAGACCTATGAGGATGATGCAGGAGCCCCGTGTCCCTCATCCCAGGGACATGCTGGTGCCCGTGCTGCCCTGAGGACCTCTCCTCCTGATGCTGGTGGAGATACGTGGCCATGCACCTCTCTGGGACCCAGGTGTGCTCGCACCGGCTCCCCGCTCCGGACACCAAGACAGCAGATATTTTGCCGAGAAGGTTTCCTGCTCAGGTCCTGCCCGGCCCAGGGGAGCGGCTCGAGACGCGGGTTAGCTCGTGGTGTGGCTGGGGAACAGCGCTTCGCTTCGAACGCACATTCGGGAAACACTTCACATCTGGCTTGGAGGAAAAAGGAAGGAAAACGCTTCCCTCAGATTAAAAGAAATATCACTAAAGAGTTCAAAAATCTTTTCTGTTCCCTATCTGTTTTGACAATGTTAATTTTTTTCTGTTTTGGTTTTTTTTTTTTCCCCCTGAACTTTTCATTATCTGCAAAACACTTTCTGCAGGAGTTGTTTCGGTTTTGAGAAAGCTGCACAAACTCTGCTCGAGGCTGATATTTGAGCATGCTCGAGTCCCACACGGAGCGAGAGCGTACCAGGGAGAGATGGATTCCAGATGTTTGCAGCTGTCACGTGGTACCAGTTGATTTTTGTAAGTAATAGAGTTCCTTGAGTATCTGATTTTGGCAGCGATCTCCACTTTTGTCTGAAGAGAAACTGCGCAGGAAGTTAGAAAGTACAAGACAAAGGAGTATTTTTAGCTAACTCAGCTGTGAAACTGAGCAGAGAGGCAGGGTCGGAGGAGCAGGACTGGGACACGCCGAGGGACACTCGCTCAGGTTCCTGCTGGTGGGGTCAGAAAAGAAATTCTCCTCTTTTTTGTGACCTTTCCCAGCCTCCAGCAGCGAGAGTTTCGCCATGAGTTGTGCCCAGGCTGACCCTTGGACAAGTCACTCTCCGTTAATTTGTCTCACCCTTTCCTGGTCCCACCTGTGGGCGCACCAAGGCCACCAGAAGGTCCCTGCCATCATTCCCGTCTCTGTCCGTTTGTCGTTTTTCCTGTGGCTGAAGTGACATCTTTTGAGAAGGGAGCTTGTCCAGCGCAGGTCCCTTTCCTGAGATGGACACCAGCTCATCGGCAGGGCTTGGCTGGGGACGTTCCGCTCGCTTTACGTTCCTCGTTGAGCAGGACCTCCCCAACCCAACATGGAGCTCACGCGGAGGTGGCTGTCACCACGTAGGCTTGAGCTGGAGTCTGGTCTCAGACCTTGGACTGGTAAACTGCTGTCCACACATAAACTTTTCTCGTTCTTTTTAAAGATTTATCTTTCCCTGTCTGACAAACTCTGAGCCTGTGTGTGGCCATTGAGGAGTAAGTTACAGGGTAATTACGCTTTGCTGTTTTTGAATAATAACAGAGATTTTTCTTTGGAGCAGGGAGCAATTAGCTGGAAACAGTGAGATACATGCACCCGCACATCTACAGGGAGAGGGCATTTTAAATGTGAGTTAGCAACATTTCTGTACACGCCTGTAGTCTTTGCTTGGGTTAAAAATAGCCGGTCCCCAACCTCCACTAGTGCTTCTAAGGAGGTTAATGGCTGTTCTGCAAAGTGCCTCACGCTTAACCCACCTGGTCCTCTCCAAGCAGTGCAGAACATTTTCCCGTGCTCCCGAGCATCCCCATCAGCACGTAGCAGCATCGATCCTTGGGCGGTGCTTCCACTGTGCCCAGAAAAATATCTGCAAATTGTCCTACCCACGCAGTCACGGGGCTGAGGCCGCCAACGGGCCGGGAGCGGCGAGGGAAGGGGTTTTCTCGTGCAGGGCCACCAAGAACCACCGGAGTTTTGGCCTCCTTGCAGATAACGCTGCTCGATTAGATAAAATGCGGTTACATGGATTTATGGTAAATCCTCTGAAAAGAGCACCGAAGAAACGTAGTGGCAGCAGAAGTATGCTTCGTAGAAACGGGGGTTATAACAATGTGAAAAATGCCTGTTAACTGCACAAATCTGCCCTCTGTAATTTCTGTAATGTTATCTATAATGTGGGAGAAGATTTTTTTTTTTTTTAAAAATCAATTATTTGACAAAGAAATAAATGTGGGAGAATAATATTTACTCAATATATTATTTGCTTGAATGAAAACGCATTTTTTCAGGGCCAACGCATTAAAAATACATTAAAATATTTCAGTAGAAATAGAGTGAATAGGTTTTAAAATTTTCCCAAATCACAAATTCATGACTTCATTTGCATGGGAACTTCTTTTGAGTTCTTTGATTAATATTGTAATTAGATGTACATAAAAGGCACAAGAAGTGTGTAGAAAATAAATTAATAAAGTAGAACTCTAGAAAGGAAAAATGTGAATCTTGGATAAGAGAAACTGCAGGCAGCGCAGCAATCTGTTTGTCAGAGTGCGTTGCTCTTCACAGCACATTTTTTGGTACTTTAACTAGTTGGGTTGACCCCATCTGGACGCCAGGTGCCCCCCAAAGCCGCTCTGTCGCTCCCCTCCTCAGCTGGACGGGGGAGAGGGAATATAACGAGGGGCTCGTGGGTCGAGATAAGGATGGGGAGATCACTCACCCATTGCCATCACGGGCAAAACAGACTCGACTTGGGGAAAATTAATTTAATTTATTACCGATCCAATCAGAGTAGGGTAATGAGAAATAAAAACTAAAACATAAAACACCTTCCCCCCACCCCTCCCTTCTTCCCAGGCTCAACCTCACTCCCCATTTCTCCACCTCCTCCGCCAGCAGCACAGGGGGATGGGGAATGGAGGCTGTGGTCGGTCCATCACACCTTGTCTCTGCCACTCCTTCCTCCTCAGGGGAGGGCTCCTCACGCTCTTCCCTTGCTCCATAGTGGGGTCCCTCCCATGGGAGACAGTCCTGAACTTCTCCAACATGAGTCCTTCCATGGGGTGCAGTTCTTCACCAACTGCTCCAGTGTGGGGTCCCTCCCAAGGGAGACAGTTCTCCACAAACTTCTCCACTGCTCCAGTGTGGGTCCCCCACGGGGTCACAATTCCTGCCAGAAAACCTGCTCCAGTGTGGGCTCCTCCCTCCACAGTCCATAGGTCCTGCCAGGAGCCTGCTCCAGCGTGGGCTCTCCATGGGGTCACAGCTGCCTTTGGGTATCCACCTGCTCCGGCGTGGGGTCCTCCATGGGCTGCAGGTGGATATCTGCTCCACTGTGGACCTCCATGAGCTGCAGGTGGATATCTGCTCCACCGTCGATCTCCATGGGCTGCAGGGGACAGCCTGCCTCACCATGGTCTTCGCCACGGGCTTCAGGGGAACCTCTGCTCCAGTGCCTGGAGCACCTCCTCCTCCTCCTTCTTCACTGACCTTGGTGTCTGCAGAGTTGTTCCTCTCACATATTCTCACTCCTTTCTCCAGCTGCAATAGCTGTTTCACAGGGGTTGTTTTTTTCCCTTTCTTAACTATGTTATCCCAGAGGCCCCACCACCGTCACTGATGGGCTCAGCCTTGGCCAGTGGTGGGTCCCTTGGAGATGGGTGGCATTAGCTCTACTGGACATGGGGGAAGTTTCTAGAAGCTTCTCACAGAAGCTATAGACCCAATGCACCAGACCATCCTGCTGTTTAATAAGCTTTTGAGCCTTCTTCATGCTCCCAGGCTAGCCTCGGGTAAGCAGAGCTTGGAGAAACTTCACTGGTTTGGGTAAACCTTGGGTAAGCTTTGGGTAAGACTTGTCCTAGCCACAGGGCTATTGTCTCCACTGCTTTTGGTAATACAGATAAATGGCACTGATGTAAATGCTGCACAACCTGGACCCAAAACATCTCATATATGGAAACGTGAGTGATGATTTTGTGCATCAACAGAATAGAAAGCTAAACTTTCTCACCACTTGTCTGTGGGAAAAGGAGCCAAATCTGCTTTTTGGACTCACGTAGCTGCATTGGCTCTGATGGCTGCTGGGTATGAAAAGGAGTAGCAGTGTTTTACTGGAGAGCGAAATGGGTCTGTGCACAGAGATGTCATTTTTATGTAATTCCTTCAAAGGCCGAAGAGTTCCCTGACCACATCCTTCACTGGTCAAAATCACTGAACTGATAGTAAATGGTGTGTACTGGTGGGGAAAGCAGCCTCTGAGCATCCCTGTCACTCCATCCCGCCTGCTGCGCTGTGTGAAAAATATAAAACACGGCCAGAGTTCTTGAAATTGCAGTTGATTTATGTTCTACGTATGTATTTTTAAAATAGCCATATGGGAACAGTGTTCTGCTGAGAAACAGCCCGTTCGGAGCCAGGACTGCAGGTGTGTGAGAGAGGGGCTGTTATAATTGAGCCAAACCTATTGCCTGCCCCACGTTGCAGTCCCTGTGCAGAAAGCGGTGCAACCATCCTGGTGGAGTGAAGGTCTGAAGGCAGCTCCAGCTCCTGCTGGGACCAACGGTGACGTTGATCTGCTCCTCTCAGCAACAGAGCAGTCCTCAGGCACTGCTTTCTCAGCATAGTGCTGCCGGAGCTGCTCGCCAAGCACCTGCTGTCATGGTAGCACCCTCCATCATCATAGCACCTTCCATTGTGGTAGCACCTTGCATGGTGGTAGCACCTTCCATTGTGGTAGCACCTTGCATGGTGGTAGCACCTTGTGTCATGGTAGCACCTTCCATTGTGGTGACACCTTGCGTGGTGGTGGCACCTTCCATCATGGTAACACCTTGCGTGGTGGTGGCACCTTCCATCGTGGTGACACCTTGCGTGATGGTGGCACCTTCCATTGTGGTGGCACCTTGCGTGGTGATGGCACAACATCACCAAGCAACGCGGGCAAAGGCAAGGCCATTAGCGCAAACACTTACCAACTTGAAGCCAGGTAAGGTTGGGAGGAAGACAGTTTCAGCTACAAAAGTTGCTCTGAGTTTAGCTTCTCACACATGGGTTTTGCTTCTAAAAGAATTTATTCAACCTGAAAATTATTTGTCTGCTTATACTGCCTGTGACGGCCTTGAGGGAATAAGTACAGCTAGGAGGTAAGGACAAGAGACAAAATAAAGTGTGCATGTAAAAAATACATAAAACAATGAATAACACAGAGGATGTCAACTTGATTTTCAGAGATTGTTGTAATGTGTCTGTCCCGAGACATTTGGGGAAGGGGAAGACAAAGTGAGAAACACGCTTTGGGGTATTTTTGCTGTCACCTTGTTAAAGGAATTGATTTATGATATGCATTTGAACTAGATGGGGCTAGTTTTATTGCACACGTTTGATAAAGCATGGTATTTTAGACATCAGGGTGGAATAAAACAGACAAGGAAAATCTCCGCTTTTTTTTTTCTTTTTTTCATATGCTAGAATGAGAGAGAATTAAGTGAACTGGGACGCAAAGTAATTAAAATGGGCAGAAAAAGGAGTTTTCTTTAGAGTAAGATCTAGTAACCTGAGGACTATGTTATGAAGACGAAGTGTTCAGCTGGCACTCGTGGATAACTGGGGTACCGTGTACATTGGTAAGCAGCTGAAAATGGATGCTCCGTGCTACAGAATATATATCCCTGTATCCCTCTATATCTATGTGTTTATATCTATGTATCACTGTGTCGTGGTTTAACCCCAGCCAGAAAATTGGTTGCTCACACCACACACCACCACCACCACCACCCCCAGTAGGGTAGGGAAAAGAGGGAGAAAAGGAGGGAAAAGGGAAAAAAAAACTTGTGGGTTGGGATAAAGACAGTTTAATAAAACGGTAACGGAAGAGGAAAATACAGTGATCATGGATTCCCCCAGCCGACCCCCATTTATATACTGAGCATGACGCCTATGGTATGGAATATTCCTTTGGCCAGCTTGTCCCGTTTATGCTCCCTCTCAGCTCCTATGGGAAGCTGAAAAAGTTTTAGCAACAACTAAAAGAGTAAGTGTTATCAACATTCTTCTCATGCTGAATCCAAAACACAGCAGCTACTGGAAAGAAAATGAACTCCACCCCAGCCGAAACCAGGACGCGCTGGATGTCCAGGTGTCTTCCACAAACGCGCTGTTGCCTTATTATCCATCCTGTGGGCTTCACACGAGCTGCTAAAGCGTGTGAGTGGTAGCCGTTGGGAAGACCCATAGAGCTTCCAACACAGGGCGAAGTGTTGAAAACCTTGAAAACCACCTGGATGATGGGCTGGCTCCTTGTTTGGGTGTTATGAGAAAGCTGCAGTTTCATACACTGGAAATAGCCGTGTGAAATCAATCGAGCAGCGGGGATCGTGTGCCTGCTTTAACTCCTTCTTGCGAAAGAGGTGGGGAATCCCCAGCACCTCTGTTTGACCCACCTCGGGGTAAGTTTTTGGCCTCGCTGGAGGTGATGCACCCAGAGATCAGATGCTCCGGTGGCATTTTCTGGGTGAGACTCAGTGAAATTGGCTCTGTGTTATGGATTTCAGTCGTCTGATGCTCCAGCAAAATGGGTCACGCTGGAGCAGAGAAAAGCAAGTGCCGTCTTTCCAACGCACCACGCTCAACAAAGGAGAGACGTGTTTTAACCTGCTGAATTAAGCAGCACAAAGGGGCACGTTTCAGAGGCCATGTGCTTTTCCCGACTGGAGGCGGGAGATGTACAACATCCATAACTGAAATTTATTTCACCTCTCTAGTCTCCTGTAGCATTATGGGCTTTTTTTTTTATTTATTTATGATTTCTGTTCCTCTGAAGGGCAAGCTTTGGTAATGTTTTCTGGTGCACGTGTCAATGGTGTCACGTCTATCGCAACAGCCTTGAGAAGCTGCAGCAACAAATATCATGCCAACGTTATCCGCGTTTTACCGCTTTTGAGCTCTACAGCAAAAGAACTACGAGGAAACAAGACAAAAAAACGCACCAAGTTAAAGTCTCTGACGGAGTTTGCCTGTGCACCCAGGGTCACATTTTGGGTGTATATTAGGCAAACCCCAACACAGAAGACCTCGTCATGTTGGGTCGCTTCCAGCACCGTACAGGCAGGGGTGCGAAAGGGTCGTATAAAACTCAAGGATTTTGGAGGTTGCAATGTGAAGCTCTGGCTTCAAACCGTAACAGGTCAGGAGCTGATCCCGAGCGCCGGATCTAAACTTGCGCCACTACAGCATGCAGCGGTTTTGTAAAAATAAATGCAGAGCATGGCAAATGACAGAGTTCCCTGCGGATTGACTGCTTCTGACACGGGCTGCTCAGGCTTAATGCTGGAAAGGCTATAAATGTGATTTTCTCTAGCCTTCCTTTTCCTGCAAGCCTGATGAGCCCTTCCCTGTCCTTTGGCTCTTTCTCGTGGCTCCAGCTGATGACCACCCACCCCTCGCTGTCCCACCAAGCCGGCATGCTGACTACAGCATCTCCTTCCAACATCCAGGTGGAAAAAATAATGCCGATGTCAGCAGGGATTTGCCGACAGGCTAAATATTCACAGTACGTGGCGTCAGTGGGCTGTCACTCTCGGCCACGGATGGTTCCTACCGCGTTAAGCCGGGATGTTGTACGGATACAGTCCTCGTTATCGCTAATGACCTCCTAGCTGACACCACGCTCAAGAAATTCGGTGTGTTTACTGAAAAAAATTATTGGTTGATGAGTAGAGTATAAAAGGAGGGCAGAAGGGTGATGGCAGATTAATACTTTATAAGGTTAGAAAAAGCCATAATGATTATCTAGTCTGAACTCCCATGTAAAACATGCCTGGGGACTTTTCTATTTGAACTGAAGCTTTAGGTTTCGAAAGAAAAAAATACCTCTTCAAATCAGAAGATTTCTCAACGGTTGTTTCAGCGGTTAATAACTACACCACTAAAAACGTGCTTTTAATTCAAACCTGAATTTGAATCTTGCAGGCACCGGGCTGTGCATATTTTCATCTGCCTGACCGGGGAGCCCTCTATTATCACATTTAAATTCCAGAAGTAATTAGAGGCTGCAAGTGGATCCTCTCTTAACCTTCTTTTTGTTAAGGAAAACAAATTGAGTTCCTGGCGTCTTTCGTTATCGGGCGAGCTCCTCCATCGTCCCCGCAGCTCTCCTCTGAAATGACTCCAATTTAACGATTTCCACCGTGGCTGGTGGACGTTTCCTTCCACCTACTGTATCTGGGGGGGCCCCGGCTATAGCAAAATCAGTTCAGAGTAATTCCCGTTGAAAACAAAGAGGAATAAAGTTTCTCACTGCGAGATGTTTTTTGTGTCATCCTGGCAAATTTTGTTATACGACTGGCTGGAACCAGTGGCCTCGGCCAACGCGTGGTTTGCACACACGCTTGTGTGTGTCCTGGTCAGAGACCCTTTAACCGCAGAGCGAGAGATGCCCACCATGCGCAAGGGGGGGCAGGCGAGCAGGGGCTCTCTGGGTTGAACCCCTGAGCCCTGGCACGGGACGGACGCTGTTGCTCAGGGGATATTGTCCCATGGTAATAACCTGGAGTCATCCACAGAACATCCTGAGAAATTTCGTAGAATCATAGGATGGTTTGGGTGGGAAGGGACCTTCAAGATCATCTCATTCCACCCCCCTGCCCTGGGCAGGGACACCTCCCACCAGCCCAGGTTGCTCCAAGCCCCGTCCAACCTGGCCTTGAACCCCTCCAGGGATGGGGCAGCCACAGCTTCTCTGGGCAACCTGGGCCAGGGGCTCACCGCCCTCACACCAAAGAATTTCTTCCCAATATCTCATCTAAATCTCCCCTCTTTCAGGTTAAAACCCTTCCCCCTCGTCCCATGGCTCCCATCCCTGATCCAGAGTCCCTCCCCAGCTTTCCTGGAGCCCCTTTAGGGCCTGGAAGGGGCTGGAAGGTCTCCCCGGAGCCTTCTCTTCTCCAGGCTGAACCCCCCCAGCTCTCTCAGCCTGTCCCCACAGTAGGGGGGCTCCAGCCCTCCCAGCATCTCCGGGGCCTCCTCTGGCCCTGCTCCAGCAGCTCCGTGTCCTTCTGCTGTTGGTGCCCCAGAGCTGGAGGCAGCACCGCAGGGGGGTCCCGGTACAGAAGACACACCGCGGGTGGCGAGGGCACAGCCAGGCACGAGGGTTCACGCCGGAGGAAAGCTGAAAATAGGGAACTCGCTTCTCACATAAAATGCAGATGGTGCTATTAAAACCAAAAGCGACGAAAAGTAAGGAAAGAGAGACATTAAGATGAAAATAGTAAGTCCTCAAATTTGCTTTGATATGATGATACAAGCTGAATTTTGATTGCGGCTGCTGTATCCCAGCGGTAATCGCCAGCGACACAGAGAAACGTCGGGGATTTTGGAGCCTCTGGTGCAGCTGCGCAGCATGCCGGGACTGTGTGGATTTAGGCCAAATAGAGATTGGGCCTTTATCTTTCTGCAGGAAAATGAATGAGAATGTTTGAGAGGGTGCATTTTACACCCTGCAGCCCTGCTGGGGGAGGTTTTCCCCCGGTACTCGGGGTGTCACAGGGATGCTTGGGCGGCCGCGGGCGGGATGCAGCCACCCTCACGCCTTTTGCAGAAGCACAGAGGGTTTAAGACTGATGTATTCGGGTGTAGCCACCTCGGATTTTAGGTCTTGGATATTAGAAACCCTCTTCTTATATCTTGGTGTGAACTGGCATTGAAATTTTTGGGAATGACAAGAAGGGCCATGCAAGAAGGATCTCTCCCTCAAATAAAGACATACATTTTACAACATCTGCTGGCCAAGGGGAACATAAATGGAAAATAATGAAATATGGGGCAGTATATTTTTGTCTGTCGTGGGTCCTAAAATCTCCATCCAAGGAAAAGGGCTGTGGAGAGTTAAGCAATGTAAAGTAATGGATGGCAGGAAAAAAAAAGCAATCTCTGCCCTCGGGTGCTGGGCTGGGGAGGGTGGCAGACCCCAGCGGGGAATCCCTGCGTGGTTTGTGGGCGTTTGTCTAGGATTATAATTCAGTTATCCCCAGTATTCGGCAGGAAAGAAGATGTTCTCCAGGGACTCGAAGTCCTAAATGAAAAAAAAAAAGAAAGAAAAGATGAAACCCGGAGCTAATTCCCGGGCCAGCCTGGGCATGGGGGCAAAGAGGAAAATTGGGGGTGGCTGAAAGGCTGATGCTCAAAGTCTTCTTCGCCAAGAGGTCCAACCTGTCCAGACCTCGTGTTTCTCCATGGCAGCTCGGGTATTTATTTATCCTTCTGCATTACGGCTCGGGAGAGGGTTCTGCTCCTCACAAGGAGCCCCCAGTTACTGCAGGGCTCGGGGGGGACCCCAAACCAGAGCCACGGCGAAGGCACCGTCACCCAGCGAGGAGCAGCCACAAAGTTGCGTCAGAGCAAATGAGGGGAAAGTCAGGCCCGCTGAGCAGGATCTAAACATAGAGAGAAAAATAAAACCATAAGGTACACCCAAAATTGCAAAGAAAAATTTGGCACTGAGGAAGAGAAAGCAGGAAAAGCGTAAAGAAAAAGGTTTGGTATTTCCAACAGTACAAAAAATACGTTTATTCGCATTCCAGTGTAAGTGATACAGATATTTATCAAGTGATTTACTGAAGTACCTGTCTCTCACCAAACAAAGTACCTGCGGTGAGGAGGTTTGATGGCTTGAGCTTGAAGTGAATGCAACGCTTCAAAACCTGTGATAGATAACGCCTTAGTGAGCTGCTTAAAGGTCCTCATAAACTGAAACACGTAACGTTATTTATATAGTACATATTGGTACAGCGTGTTATAGCAGAGTTTATAGTAATTTATTAGGGGAGAAAAAAGCTATCTCCATTAATAATTGATTCATTATAAATAATGTATTAAGAAATCCTCCTTTGATTTAAAGCCCATGCTGTTAATGTATGCTAAATTCTGCTGTATTTGACGACAGTAAATCCAGGGAAATCTTGCACGTTTGCATCCCCTACCTCCCTCCTGCTCTGAACCGCGGAGGGCAGGTGGAAACCTCGCTGGAAATGGTGGGTTTTCTGGGCTCGCCGAGGGGAATGTGGGCTAAGACGCAGAAACGTGCGGTGCCGATGAGAGCTGCAAAAAAAAGAAGGGTCCCTCTTTTACACCATTACGAAAGGATGCGTGTTGCAGCAGAAACGGTTCACCGGAATCGCCGCCTTACAAATTGTCCTTCTGTGTTCACAGACATAGAAAGATTTTTCACAGCTCAAACTCCAGCACCTCTTACTTCTCCCTCTTACCAGCGTTTATGTTCTCGGGATAAGGCAGAAATGGATGAGAGAATGTGAGAAAGTGCGTTACACTTTTCCAGACGCTTCCTGAAAGCCGCTTTCTCATAAAAACCTGATACTTTAAACATTACAGATCACTGGATATGTCAGTAAATATTGACAGAAATTTGTCAGCAGAGATTATGAGTCAGCTCTGGCCTCGAATTTACAAAGCGACTTTTCATTCATTTATTAAAAAAAAAAAATAAAATAAAATCCCCATTAGTCTATAAAGCACAGGCTGGGTGCAAGCTGCAAGAGCAGATGGAGTAATTTAATGCCTTTAAACTGTTGGACTGGTGACAGGTAGGACGCGGTGTCGGAGCAGAACCCTCCATCTGCCGCGCACATACCTTCGCAGGAAGGCGATGCCGGAGCAGACGTGGAATTAGGGGCTGCAGAACCCTTCTGGGGCCTGGACTTATTAAAAGAGCCGTGGCCACAGGTCGTGGTCCACAGGAATCACGAGAAAACTACATCAAGTAGCAGGACCGGGTCACAATTAATAAAAAAAAAACCCAAACTCTTTTGCGACTGAGCTCTCTTCTGTGTCCTGGTGTCGCGGAATAAAAGAAACTCAGGTGTTAAAAGGAAACAGAAGTGTCTTTTCTGTTTTTTCCTCATTTTGCTGAAAGGCTGGTTGGGATCTAATACATCCCTGGTGCTGGCTGGAATGCATTTAGCCTAAGAACGTGCGATGCTGAATTTTTATGAGACCTCATATTCACCCGGTGTTCGTAAGAGATTGTCAGTACCTAAAACTGCATTTTTAAGCCTTTTGACTAAACCCCCTCCTTTTCCCAGCCTTCGGTCTCCTGTGACATTATAACTTTCCTTCCCAGTCTCCCAGGGCTGACAAGACTTTAATTTCTAATTTAAAAACCAAGAGATAACATTTATTCTTAGAAAATACGCTTGGCTGTAAGTCTGTAAGACTCCTTTGTACAAAACGAGAAAGGGAAAGGGGTAGAAAGTGACTGTTTTCATTTCTACGACGTTTTCCTATAAAACACGGGAACATTTCTTCCTACTTTGGTTCTGCTGATGAAATTACCATCGTTTGCAAATGCTGGTTCGAAATGGAGGGTCGCCAATAAAACTCTCTCCACGGTTGCAGCAAATGGTCCCTTGCGCTGTGAGTGCCACCGGTGCCCCCGTCCCTGCCCTGGGCTGGGCTCTGGAGAAGGAGAGCATGGACGGGTATTGCAGTAACGTGTCCTTAACGTGTCCAACCCTCAAACCCTCCGCCTGCTCCTCAGACCCACACTAACCCCCTGCCGAAACCTCGGGCATTGCAAGAAAATGCAGTTTACAGAGTACTGGAATAGGAACCCTTTGAAAATTTGTTACTGCGTATATATATACACTACATATATATATATATATATGTTTATTCCTAGTAATATTGTTTTCTTATCAGGAAGAAAAGATACATAGCAGGGATGATTGTCATTTAGCTTCCGTCTCCTTTATTAATTTATAATGGGCAATTTGGCATGCACAGGCACTTATTGCCAAAACCCAGAAACAGACGCTCCCCCCGTAGGCCCTAAATCACTGCCTCTGGGATAATTAAGGTAGAGGGAGTTTTTATAATGCTTTTGCTGGATTTATGGCCCCTCCCTGAGGTGTCTCCTCCTGCTTGGCCTTGTGTCTCTGGGTGATGGAGAACTTTGGCCCCGTGGTGTGGGTTTCCCCAGGACAGGGCAGTGCCACGGGGGTGTGGGGGCTCTGGTTCAGCCCCTCATTGCTGTCTCGGGGCGGCTGAGCCATGGGGTACCACCTCGTCCACCCTCCCCAACTTCATTTAACCTCCTTTGAACCTTCCTGTGATGACCTGTGCTGGCAAACTATGGGGAAGAACACTGCGGATGAGGGGATGGGGACGTGGGGGGACAACCTATCTCAGCACGAGAAGGACACGGAGCTGTTGGAGCGGGGCCAGAGGAGGCTCCGGAGATGCTGGGAGGGCTGGAGCCCCTCTGCTGTGGGGACAGGCTGAGAGAGCTGGGGGGGTTCAGCCTGGAGAAGAGAAGGCTCCGGGGAGACCTTCCAGCCCCTTCCAGGCCCTAAAGGGGCTCCAGGAAAGCTGGGGAAGGACTCTGGATCGGGGAGGGGAGCCATGGGATGAGGGGGAAGGGTTTTACACTGAAAGAGGGGAGATTGAGATGAGATCTGGGGAAGAAATTGTTTGCTGTGAGGGGGGTGAGCCCCTGGCCCAGGTTGCCCAGAGAAGCTGTGGCTGCCCCATCCCTGGAGGGGTTCAAGGCCAGGTTGGACGGGGCTTGGAGCAACCTGGTCTGGTGGGAGGTGTCCCTGCCCAGGGCAGGGGGTGGCACTGGGTGGTCTTTAAGGTCCCTTCCAGCCCAAACCATTCTATGATTCTATGATCCCAAAGCAGGAGGAATTTGGAGCCATAAGGCATGGGAAGCGGGGCAGTGCCGTTAGCACGCAGGAGGAACACCAGCATCTCTTCCTGCTACGTGCTGACCGCGTTGGGTTGAAGTTATTGTTTCCACTAACTTTTTTGGATGCAATATTCAGCGTTAACAGAAAATTCTCCCTCACCATTGTTTTCCCCAAAGAAAAATGTGCTTTTATGCTCCAGCAGGATTCCTGCAGAAATTACCTCCCTGCTCTCCATCAAAGACTCAGAGGAGGTTTCCTCCCTCACTCCTGTGCATGGGGAAGCCCCAAGCAGACTCCACAATGCTCAGCCATCCCTCCCCAGCCCCAAATTTCAGAGCCAGCAGTTGCAGACCACAACCAGCTCCATTTGAGGTCTTCCCCATGGATTAAAATAGCTCCAAGAAGCCAATAAGGGAAATGTGATCTTAAAGCCCAGGACTTGACGGTGTAATTTCCATTGGAAATCAGCTCTCGAGGGGTTGGCCGGCTGGCAAAACCGCATCCCTGGGGACACTCGGGGCTGTTTGTTCCTGTAATGTTCTTGCTATTGATTTAAGGAGAAACAAGAGTTGGTTAATTGTCTGTGGCTGGGCTTAGCTTTGTTTCGTCTCTGCTAATGGCTGGGGCTGTTGTGACTGTACACTTTAATGGCTTTCAGATGCCAGAGATCTTATTATAAACCCATGCCCCGTACAGAGACCACCAGCAGAAAACAAACTTGTTGCTGCTTTGAGGTTGCAAATAGCAAAGAAAACGATGCTGCTTCCCTTGCCCCAAGCCCCCAGCGCGCATATTTTTGTGAAGAACTGCAGAGTTGTTTTTATATCAAACGAGCTTTTTTCCTGACATAGTTATGGACCGCCGAAGAACTGAACTCGTCCCTGCGCAGGTACCTCTATAAATAATTAGACATATAATATTTCCACAGCTGTGCGCTGCCAGATGGCTCTGCTTTTTTAAGCTTAAAGTAACTTCCTTCCTTCGCGGGGAGAAAAGCCAACTCTGTCAAGTCCTATAAACTCATCCTTTCAGGAGCAGACACGTCCCAGAGACCTGGCTTTGAACCTGGAGAAGAAGAAACTTCTCAGGGAGGGGGCAGCCACCGAGCGAGCCCCGAGCCGGGTCAGGCGGGTGCGTGGGAAGGTCCCCGGTCCCTTTGCAGGTGTCAGTGGCGATGGCTGGCCGCAGAAACCAGAGCGACCCTGCGGATCAGGACCCGGATGGCCTTTCATTAGGGTTTTAAGAGAAAAATAACATCAATAACATGAGCGTGGTGATAGTGGCAGCAATCCCCGCAGAGCACAGGCTCCGTGTTGAGCGGGTAAATGCTTCCAGGGGAGGTTTCCGACATGTACCGGCTTGGCCCCTTTCTGCTTCCCACTGATGGCTGCTAAGTAAATAAATAATTTACATTTCCAAACCGATCCGCTCCATGCTCTGGGCTGCTCTGGGTGTGTTTAACTTTTCGGAGACGGAGCAGCTCCTGCAGTGCCGGTGCACAAATGATGTCTCCCGGAGCGTGGCAGGGACTGCGCAGGCTCTCCAGATAAAATGAACCCGGCTTTGGGAATCCATCCCAGACCCTGTGCGTCACCCAAGCCTTCAATTCCCCGGGGAACGCACCAGGCTCTCATCGCTGCAGCACAGCACGTTACAGCTGTGCCTAAACAACCCCCCAAATCCCACCTTGGATGCGTATTGCCGCAACGTTCAACCAGCAGCTCTGGAGGTGGCAGATGCCCATCCTGACCATGGCCGGACACCATGCACAGCCTCTCTCCTAACAAATTGCCCTCCAGCTCCTCCTGCTGCAAAAGGCTGGCAAGGAAATGTCGGGATTTTTAATGACAGTTACCTCTGCCATGGACAGGAGTGCGTGGGCAGAGCGGAATTACTGTCGTCTTGGCTTTTTTCAATCCCGGCTCATGCTCTGTAATAAGTGTTAGCTCCCCAGCGCAAACGCCTGGTCTCTTTTTACGGCTTTGGATACACCTTTTCCTATATTACACCCCCGGACCTTTGCAAGAGAGTTCAAAACGCAGGCTGGATTTTACATGCCGTTTGGCATTCCCGAGCCGTGCCTGGGAAACTCTGCGGGAGCGGGTGATCAAGAGTGTTGTCAGGGATGACATCGAGCAGGCGAAGGGGAAAGCACAGCGTGGCGCGGGTCTTTGCCCTTTGCTATAATTGCCGGGCTCTTTCCGTGCGGGTTTTCACATTGCTGTTCCTCCTCCTGCTGCCGGAGCCTCGGTGTCCCCTGGGAAGATGCTTCATGAGAGCTGGGGCACCTTGCTTTGCTGGTTGCCGCCTTGGCTATAAACCAGTGCTTCAGCCTCGGGCTGGGGTGGGAAGAATGTATTTATTTCTCAATGTTTTGCTCATCACGCCTTTTCCCGGGGGCTGCCTGACTCGATCGCTGCTGCTCGCCGCCAGGCTTCGGGAGCGAAGCTCGTCCTCCTGTCGCGGCTCCCTAATGCTGTGCCAAGCAAACCCTCACCGTTTCCCTCACCGCCCCCGAGTGCAGCTTAAAATTCAGCTAACAAAAAGCAGTTTTAAGCCGGAATTACAGCCCTGCCTGACGATTCCTGCCCCGCTGTCCCCATCCCCGTTGCTCCGCATCCCGCTGCTTTTCCAGCACGTTGCTCTCAATGACTCGACCTGGAAAGCTGGGACCGTTGCTTTGTTTTTAAGACGTTCCTTTCCAAACCCAAAGGCTCCCATCCCTGCTGCATAATTGGGTGCAATCCCTGGGTAACCTCCTTCCTGCCGCCGAAATGAAGCTGCTTCGTGCAGCTGCAGCCCCAGGTGCCTTATTTTTTTTTTTTTTTTGGTGGTTTGCTTTGGTGCTATTGAGCAGCGGGGATCTCCCTGCTGAACGTGTGGGCTGTTTGCCAGAGCGTTCCTCCCGAGTTTCAGCCTCCATTTATCATTTATCCCGTACAGGAGATGCTTGGCCCAGGGGAAGAAAAGGCCTGAGAGTCCTTGTTTTGTAGCTGTGCAAGAAATTGGGTTTCTGCCTTCTAACGGTGCCGTCTTGTTTGCGGGTCAAAAGACGGGAGCCTTTATCTGCTGACCCAGACCTGACCCAGCTGGCATGGCAATGTGCAACGCGCACTTGTGTGATAAATAATTTGTACTTTTCTCTTTAGAAAATCTCCCAAGATGCACCTTTGTGATTGCACAAGGACTCTGTGGAATAATAAAAAAAAAAAATCAGTATTTTTAGAATAAACCCAGACAATTTATATCTCTTCTATCCTTGGTTCTGTATATTCCCCTTATTTTGCTCCAAATTCGCGCCGGGGAAACAATGAAAATGTATAGCAGAGAATAAAATTTAATGATCTTCTGAGCCCCGTGCCTGCTGTGCCGGCTAGTCCCTGAGCCTGTGGGCTGGGGGGGCTTTGAAAGGGGGCTCTAAAAAATCAAAAAATCCCTGCAAAGGGTGCGGGGTGTGTGTCTGCCCACAGCGCTGCTGCTTTGCCCTCCCAGTACCCACCAGCGCTGCAGGTTTTCCCTGCTTCAGCCCAGCAGGAACCCAGGATTCAGCCTCATCCCTCCGGGCTGGAGACCACATGCCCGGTCGTTAGAGCAGCTGGTGGTGGGGAGGTGGTGGGGATGGAGACTGACCAGGGTGATGGGGATGGAGACCCTCCAAATGCTTGGACAAGCTTGGAACAGGCTGGTGGAAGTGGTGGAATCACCATCCATGGAGGTATTTAAAAGCCGGGCAGACGTGGTGCTGAGGGACATGGGTTAGTGGGGGTTTGGGCAGTGCTGGGTTGGTGGTTGGACTCGATGATCTGAAAGGTCCCTTCCAACCTAGACTAGATTCTATGATTCTAAGTCTCCTTTCCATGGACTGCCTCATTCAAGGTCCCAGCATCCGTCTGCCTACGACTAATGAGGTCTTCAGGCTCACTAAATTTCACTTTGAAGTCCTTTGTGCCACCAGGAGGTTTAATCCCTGCTGGGCACCACAGTGCAGCCACAGTGGTGACTTTGGTAGAGACAGCCCTGACCACCCAGCCGTGCTGCAGATGGCACCGGTGTCCCAGCCTCTGCTGGCGTCTCCAGTTTTAGCTCTGCTGCCAGATGGGATTTTCAGGCAGGAGTCTGCCTGACATGTCCCGCGGCCGTGGCCGGTCTGATGGTGGCTGGAGGTTGGCATGGCCGAGCTGCAGACCGGCCAGCGAGCAGCAAAGCCCCACCGCATCCCCCAGGACTTGCCCAAGCCCCGCCATCCTCCCATGGAGGGGAGCAGAGGTTACGTTTAAAACACGTGAGCCAAAGCCCTTAATGATGCACCTTATTTTTTATCCGAGGATAAAATAGAGTGAAAAGGATGCTTTAGTACAGGGGAGGCTTTTAAAATATAGAAGCCCAAATACAGAATTGCTGGAGAGATGGGACGCACAAACAAAGGGGGGTTAGGAGGAGGGCAAAGGGGGTCAGGGTCCCCCACCTGCTGATTGATTTTAGCGCTTCAAATGCTATTTGGGGATTTCAGGTGAAGGCAAAGCCACGTGGATTTTATATGGTGGGCTGTCCACCCTTGTTCCCAGCAGCTAGCAACAGCTCGGGAAGGTGAGGAGGCCACGCAGGCTCAAACAAGCATCTTCTGGCTCCCACCAACTGATGCTCCGGTCTGGGGATGCAGGTTTCCGTGCTCTCCCGGTTCCAGGCAGCACTGGCGGCAGGCTGCGATCGATGGAGTGCCGGGGCCAGGAGCGGTGAGCGCTGGAAATGAGTGTTTTATTATTCCAGGGCCTTCAGAGGTCATTGCGGGGAAGAGGCTGGAGCCGGTTCCCTGGCAATCGCTCCTCTCCATCCCCTCTCTCATTAGATTTTCTCTATGTGGATCGTTAAGCAGGAGGGGAGAAAAGGGCAAAACGGGGCTCAGCTGGAGTCAGTGGTTACGCTGCTGATGGCAGACGTGGCTTTGGCTTGTCCTGCTTTAACATCACCTCTGCCACACTGGCTCCGTCCCCTAAAATGTCACCCTAAGGCGGGTCAGCATCCGGCAGGGTACCACCTCCCACACATGCTGTGCACATAAAACCAGAGATACCAGTAACACCGAGGCTATGGATGCGTGACAAGGTGTTTTCTCACTTTAATTAGTAGAAATACAAAATAATCACCTGGAAGCGCTGCCCTTGGTTTAGTCTCCTGCGAATCGTGCGAGCTTGCACTGCAGCGGGCTGCCGATAAATCAAAGCCGGGCACCGCTGGGGCCAGGCGAAATGAATCCCCAAATCTTGACATTTGTTTTGACACATCATCTCCTCGTGTGTCGGAGCGGCGCAGTCATGTCTCTCGCTCTTTACACGGCGCACCTGGGCCTGCACGGCTGAGATTGCTGCTGAGGTCATTACACAAATATGTGAACTGCCTATTTTCAAATTAATAGCACATGGACTCAATCTCTAGGCTCTTGGGCATAAGTTCAAAAAAATAGAGATATAAAACTTGGGTGATTTACTGGACCTTTCCTAGACTGAAATGATTAATTGTCTGATTTACTGGTTCCATTTTTTTAACGCTGAAACCGATATAAAAAAATCAGAGGGAGTGCAGAGGAAACGGTTATCTCAAATGCCTTCATCATATTGCTGAGTAGAAAATATTGTATTGTGATGGATAAATTTTAAATATTAATGTTCTGATTCATTTCTGTGTGGCGGTGAGCCGAAGTGTGAGCGATGCCTGTCTGATGTGGATGAGCTCAGTGTTAAATGTTTGAGGGATGCGAGTCACTGATGTGAGCCAGTCAACTCGTGTTAAAATTCTCTCTCTAACCAGCCAGAAATGGTTTGAGGCCATGGTGAAAAAACAGCTCTAGACCCACAGTGGGGTGACAGCGTCGGGGACCGGTAAGTCAGGAAAGTCATCCCAGGCGTTTCAATGACGGAGAAAACACCGAGGGCAAAGGATGCGCCTTTGGGGTATTTATTCGGGTGATGAAACAGCGTTGATGGCAGAAACATGCCAGCATGTGCCCGTCAGTCCTTGCAAGCAGCTGGAGCTGAGGACACGGTGGTGGGTGATGGGTGCTGCTTTGCTGGTGCTGCCAGGGGCTCCCAAGCTGCAAATTCCCCCTGCTCTGGCTGCCTGGATGGTGTGACATCCACTGTTCCACCAGGATAATCAAACCCAGAACGTCTCCAAAAGCATCGCCAGCTTTTCATAGAATCATAGAATTGCCTGGGTTGAAAGGGACTTTTCAGATCATCGAGTCCAACCACCAACCCAAAAACCATCACTAAACCATATCTCTAAGCGCTATGTCTACCCGTCTTCTAAATACCTCCAGGGATGGTGCCTCCACCACTTCCCTGGGCAGATTTCATCCGGATCTTTCTCAAAGCACTAGCACATGTTTCTGCCTCCGCTCATCACCTTACGCCGTTACGATGAGATCTCGTGATACGTGTTTTACACCAAAACCCACAGCGGGAGAGCAGCGAGGAACACCTCTCCTTGCAGCATTTCCTTTGCGGTAGCCCCTTATATTCCTTGCTGTGTGCTGTACATCTTCCCACCGTTTTTGGCCGCGTGGGGCAGCGCACAAAGCCCGGGAAGCAGCAGCCCAGCTCTGCCCTGTCCCGGCTCTGCCCGGAGCCCTGACTCCCCCTCAGGGCTCCACTGAGCTGGTTTCACCTTTAGAGCATGGCGATTACTGTCACATATAATAGATGTATTGCAATAGGCAGGATATTAAAAATAAATGCTTACGCAGCCCGGCCGGGTTGATGTTCTACTTAATCCAACGGAAAAAAAAGTATTGATTTCCAAGGCAAATGGGGGGAAAAACCTAAGTTACTAAATATGCAGGCTAGTGAGGGGTTTTGTTCTTTGCCTTCCCCTGAAATTAGTCGCTTAAGCTTAGGATTGCATAAGTTTTGGGGTCACTGTATTCAAGGGGATACAGTATTCAAGGGGAAACCATCGCCAAAGATTCACTTAATGTCTTTTAAAGGTAAATTGACTTCACTGGCACTGAAGCATTAAGGGTCTTGATTTTGTTTGTGCTACAGCTAATTATGAGCTTGGCTTTGCTAGGTGATACATCCCTACCCTGGGGCTAGGAAAATCTTCCCTTCACACCCGGAAGATGAGTACCTCCTCAACGGTTTAAAAAGTATTCGTGAAAACACTGTCTTTAAAATTGTTCCGTGTTTCCTCACTTGTTTCCTCGTGTGAATTTGAATTAGCGATAGGAGGCCTGCCAAAAAATGATGCTGAAGACCAGTAAGCCCAGTTTGGGAGCGGCTGGGTTTGCTGGGATGCCGTCAGGGACAGGAGCTGCCTCCCAGCCCCGGTCCTGCTCTGAGACCATCTGAAGTTGCAGTTGGCCGTAGGAGATGCACAGGAGCCCGCAGTGGGAGGGAGCCCCGGGTCACCCCGTCTGCTTTGTTCTTCATACAGCTGTTTTTCCAGCCCCAGTGGCCTGATCCTCTCTCCGCAGCCAGGCAAGGATTGCTCCGCTGGAAATGCAGGGAAGAGTTAATTTTCTAAATTTGGAACGTTATCTGTCATGTGCGACTGCTCTGTAATTACGACTTTTTCTGCTTCTTAGAAAAAGGTTATTACAAGAGCCTTTTAATCTAAAAGGCCAATTATATTAAAACAGTGACTTCCATACTTAGATTCCCCTCTGTACGCACGCTATTGTGTTTGGTATAAATTTAGCAAATTATATGGAAGCTTTGCTTAGTGGAAACTTAAAAATATGATTACTGCTTGCATCGATGTAAGCATGAACAGTCCCGAGGAACATGTCTATGTTATTTATTACAGCCAGGAGCCCCCACCGCCCTCAGCCTTCAGGGAAATAACGCGGGTGCGGGGCCTCAGCACCTCTCCTTTGGGCATTGAAGGGGCTGCTGGCTCTAGGTCTGGAAGATGCTGGGGAGCAGGAAGATGTGGAGCAGACGAATTTGTGGCTGCTGGGGTCAAGCAGGGTCCGCGAGCAGCAGGTAAAGCACCCGTCCAGGCTTTGCAGATCGTTTCAATGGGACATGAAACCCAAAGCAATTATAAACCCTTTACTTGGTCTACACTGATATCTCGCATAGGCAGAGCGTGCTGGAAACTCGTTTAAATCACATTTATACTGTCTGCAAGGGGAAACACTTTCTTCCCAGTAAAATAATGTTGTTTTCCCTGACCCATGATCTACAATGGGAAATAATTAGCTTGAAGGACACGTAATGGAGAAAAGGGTAGGGTTTCAGAGCATCTCCCGCGTGCAGGGTGGTAATTGCTTCTAAGCACTGCTCTGGATGACGAGCTCGTTAGGAAGCGAGCGCGCAGACACAGGCCCCTGGGTATCAGCTGCAGGGAGAAGAATGGTAGTTTTACAGGGAATTTAAGAAAACATACTCCTCTGGTCATATTAGCTCTATCAGTTTTTAATTACTCAATTTTTTAAACCGTAAGGTGTCATTTTATCAATACCGCTTGCAACAGTTGTAAAAGGACCAGAGATGGGAGGAAATGAGAGAAGTGGAGTCCCTTTGCCCGGCATGATGTCCCGAGACTGCCACAGGCTGGTTCACGGGCACAGGGCACGGGGACAGGGGTGACGTCCCCACTGTCAGGATCCTGATTGGGATGGGTCAATGTCAGCAGGAGTTAAAACTCAGGGATGAAGCTGAAAAAAAGCCACATCGAGGCAGGTGAATTGTTGCTCCTGCAAACAAGCCGCCACATCTTGCCCATGGCTTTATCGATCTCCTCCCTCGTGCGGCTCATGCTCCTGGGACGCTGCCTGGCCAGATTCATTTTCAGACTCTGGGCGCTGCAAAACCTATAAGTAATAAAAACAAAGCTATGATTTTCTTGGGAGGACTCCAATAAAAAGCCGGAGCTGCCTGGGTTGGAGCGTTGGCAAGCCCGGTTATCGCTGCGATGGCTTTGTGCCCAGCCAGGAGAGCTGCAGGAAACCCAGAGCTACAGAATCATAGAATGGTTCAGGTTAGAAGAGACCTTAAAGATCATCCAGTTCCAACCCCCCCTGCCATGGGCAGGGACACCTCCCACTAGACCAGGTTGCTCAAAGCCCCATGGTTTGGAGGCCCCAATGGTTTGGAAGGGTTGGAAGGGTTAATGGTGTTACCATTGCTGTCGGTATTTATATACCACCCCAAATTAATGCCACCCCTCTAATGAGTGTGAAGAAAATACCACTGCAGAAACGATATCTGCATATTGTCACTAAAAATGTATTTTTGGGGAAGGGAGTTGGTGTTCCTTGCGGCTGGTTTCCACCTTTGTGTCTCAAGCGGGTTGGCCATGGTGCATCACTCGTGCCACCTTCTCCCACCAAGTCTCAGCCCCTCTTTGCTGGGTCTAGACAGCAGGGCAGCAGGGAGGTTTGTCTCCTGTTGCTGCGAGAGCCCAGAGCTTTTGGGGCCTTACCCAGGTCGGGAATAACTTAGAGTGACCCAGAAGCTGCTCTAAGATGTGTCTTGTTCCCAGGGACCTGGTGCAGGGTGCCCACTGCCTGTGGGGACACACCGTCCTGCTCCCCGTGTGACTCAGACGGACCACGCAAAATGCTCCGGGAACACTGGGAGTGGGACCCCTTTGGCTCATTGGGAAGCTTAGGCGATGAGATGACAAAGCTTAGCCTGTGTTATTAACATTATGCTCATTATTATGGCCAAAAAAGGAAATTGCAACATGTGAATTCAAAAGCTTCAGGTGAGCTGACAGATGATTTTCATCCAGAATCACTGTTTTAGGGTCCAGAGCCCCAGTATTGCCTCCCTTCCTCCGCCTCTACTGAATCAGAGGTGCTGCGGGGTTAAAAGGTTCACTGCCTAGATCTTTCATTTATGCATTTATTCAATCTCGCCCCACGGAGGTAGCTGTTTTAAGACGAAAATATCCCTTATTCTCCAAAGTTATGATAAATATTGATGCAGCATTTCAAATAGCATGTGCACGGGCAGGTCTGCGAGGGCTGGAAGTGCAAGACTTCGATAAAAAGCAAGGAGCCCTCTACAAAGGGCGAAGACGAACGCTGACGCTGAGGAGCTTGCCGGGGCTCCGAAAGCGCGGGCTGGCGAGGATGCGGGGAAGGGCTCCCTGCAAACTTCTGTTGGACTTTTTGCCATTCCCCGCGAGCTGGTTTTACATGATCAAGTGGAAAAATTGAGGAAGATACCACAGTTTCAATAGCAAGTGGCCCAAGGCTTTTGTTTCTAATAAATGGACAAGCTCCTTTAAGCCCGGTAATTAATCTGGTGGATCTTTTCAATTTTATCAGCCCCTTCTGTGACATTATTCTTTAATCTGCGCGGCTCCAGCTTTCATTAAAAACAAGCCTCGTGACAACGAGGTAAAGCTGCTCCAAACGCTGCCGCTGATCTCTGCTGCTCGGGCATTTCCCTGTAATTGCTTTTCCACGGTGTTTCTGTAAGGGCTGTTTAGTGCAGCATCTCTGGTGGTGTCATAGCTCCTGGATACCTTAATCAGGGGCTTTACAACTTAATACAAATATTGTATCAGGAGAGAGAGGGTTGTTGATGGTCAGGATTTGTGAGAAGCATCTGCCTGCCTTCCAGCTTTTGTTGCTGCATTAAATTATGGCCTCAAGGAGAGGAGTGCGACATTTTTTACTGCTTTCTTGAAAGCATCTTCAGGTGGGATTTCTTTAATGCTTGGGCCCTTGTTTTCCCTGTCACGGGTCGGCACCTCGCTGGAGATGGCTGTCAGCTTGAGAAGGATCATGTCTCTTCCCAAAGGGATGGCCAGATCCGATGTACGCGGTGCCGGCTGGCTCTGTCCTTGCAAGGTTTGGATCATATTTAACCAGGGCCAGCAAAGCAGTGACCCCAAAACTGAGCTTTTTGCTGCAAAGGGTGCCGGTCCCAGGGAATTAAACTGTGCTGGGAGATGTTTAGGTGCTGCCCTGGCTTCAGAAGTGTCACTGATCTGCTGGGCTGGACCTGGACTTCTCCTGCAGCTGCTGCCAGGGCCGCGTCACCCAACATGCATGGGGTAATTTAGGTAGAATTTAATTTCTGTGTGTGACCTCGGCTCCTTTCCTGGTAGACGTCTGAGTTGAGCGAATCCTCCCAAATGTAAAAACCAGGTTTACCCTGGGAGCCACATTTATCTACAACCTTGACGTGACCTGTCCTTCTGCCCATGGCTTGGAGGGATTTCTCTCCTGCTTTCTGAAAACCGAGATCGCTGCTGGGGTCCCCAGTTTGTGCAGTACTCACCGCAACCTTCCCATCGGTGCACGCAAGCGAGCACGGGTTAGAGAGAAGTGCTCGGACACTGCCGTGGGGTTTGGTTCACGTGCTGGAAGCACGGGAGCCAAGGTTTAAGGCTCTGTTGTACCGAACCAACGGGAAGGGAGACACGGGAACGTGAGCTCATAGGTGGTCATCAAAGCAGAAGAGGCAAGACTGCAATCCGTAACTTGAAATCGCTTCTTCAGCAGGATGCAGTGGTACTTTTTATGAAGGAAGCTGTAAAGTTTGTAAAAAGGGGTGGTAAAGTTATTCATGCTGCTTGCTAGCAGCCTGGTAGAAAATGGGTTTTGTGGTTCTTCCTCTCATCACCTGGGCTCGGGCAGGCTGAAGGAAGGCAAAACCCTTCGCAGAAATCTTTCAAGCCCAGCAAACACTTAGTGCTCAAATGCTTTCGGTCGTGCCTTGCCCGCTTTCTGGGATGGGGAGGAGCGGGGTGGTGGGGCTGGGCCGGGGTGGCCATCCCTGAGCATAGAATCATCGAATCACAGAATGGTTTGGGTTGGAAGGGACCTTAAAGCCCACCCAGTGCCACCCCCTGCCCTGGGCAGGGACACCTCCCACCAGACCAGGGTGCTCCCAGCCCCATCCAGCCTGGCCTTGGAAGGCCTCCTGCCGACGCTTACGGCTCGGTGCCGCCTTCCCCACCGACGCCGCATGGGGTTGGCCCTGCAAGGTGCACGAGGAGCCGATTGCAGTAAACTAAACTCCCGAGCAAATTAAATTAAGGCCACCTTAATTCCGAAATAGGCTGTCTACACAGGGATTTAATGAGGTTTAACTAATCCACTTCAGAAATTAATTCCGATTAAGTTCTCCGAGCATCCCCAGGTAGGCAGGCTGGAAGGAAGACAGGAGAAGGCCATTCAGCAACGGGATATTTAAGGTGCGAGGGTTCGGTGGCCAGTTAGCTGGAAAGCAGGGGCTGCCCACAGGCACAGGGGGGCTCAAAAATGCCAAAACCCTCCCGAAGCAGAACGGCAGGTTTTCCTTGTAAGATTTCTCACTGCCTGACTGCATTTATGGGAGAAAAAGGAGAGAAATCTTTCACAAATCGAGACTCTGGGTCACCCCAGGAGGTGACGCTGGCGCTGGGGACAGCCCCGCGCTCTGGGGGCGAAGGTACCTTTTTCCTTTTAGCTTTTTCCTTTTTTTTTTTTTTTTTTTTTTTTTAATGCCGGACAGGAAATGTCTTGATGCAATATTTAACATGGAGGCCTGGGGGACTCGGCGTGATTGAAGACAGGATCTTCATTTTGACAGCTTAATGCATTTTACATTACGATGCCACCGCATGCGAGCGATCCGGCGCTACATCTCCTTTTCCAAGTCCCTGCATGACATACTAACACTGTCCCTTTGCCCTCCTGACCCAATCTCCTATTTCTTTATGAGATTTCGGTCATCTCAAATCTTTTCGGATTTCACTAAATGTAATCTGATGATAAAGAGGAGAAGAAAGCAAGCAAAGCCAAATTTCACTGATAACGACTTCTTTGGCATATGGTTACTGGATTACTGCGAAAAGCGCCTTTGAAGTGGATTACACCTAAGCCGGTGCCTTTGATACAGTGAGGCATTCACTGGCTACCGATTTGGTACTCTGGTCAAATTATTTTGAGTAAATAATGATAATAATAGGTGGAAAGTTATGTTACAAAAAGAAATGGTGGGCTGCAATGACCACAGGACTTGCAAAGTACTGGCAGAAGAAAAGAAAACAAATAACTTTCCAGGTCTGTAATGAGAACTGTCTGGATTTGGATTAATTTGCCTCATTATTAGAGCACGCTGGGCTGGGCTGGTGGGCAGAGAGAGGGGACAGGACAGCCGGGACTGCGACAACAACGCTGGGGACACCTGCCCTGACCCAGGGAGCTGCTGGCGTACATGTAAATACACACATTATATATCTACACAGCCATACCTGTGTGTGTGTCTCAGCCTTTGGGTGAGGGCCGTTCACATCTGCACGTCCACCCTTTGTGCGACCGAACGAGCTCCAAATGGCCCGCGTTCAGGTTATAGCAAGCATCCTACAATTATGTTTCAAGCCGCCATTAGTCTAAATCGTACTCTGAGCGATTTAAACCCGTGTTCTTGCCTACCGCAGAAGTATTTCGGCATAGCTGCTGAGCAAAAGGGGCCCCTGGAAGCGGTGGCCGGGGGGGGGAGAGGCTCCGCGCTGCATTCAGCCGTGTGTTTACTGCCAAGAATTGCTATTTTGCCATTTATTTTTCAACGTATTTGAAGACTACCTGGCTTGGGGATTTCGGAGCTGCGTCGCTGGAGGCAGGAAAGCCACACGCGTCTGTATGCCTGTGATGTGCCTGCGATCAATACGGCCGTGAGCATGATCTGAACGCCTGAGCCCCCACGTACGATGTGAATGCACCGAGCGATAAGCAGCTGCCAGCGGGGAAGGACCTGGTGCAGAAAAAAATGTCACCACGCGGAGAGATACGCAATCCTCAATGAATAAATCCAATATATTCTGTATAAATCTCTTGTTATAGCCTGTTTTATTGAACCAACCAGCATGTTTCTCCACTTGAGAGACTGTGGAGAGCCTTATTTATTAGCACTGCAACACGAGTGCTTCTCTGTGCCTTTGTCTGCTTTATCTCGCTTGTCACCGTGCTGCTGGGCGCGTGGCTCTGGGCCCTCTGCCTTTGTTTTGGGAGGTTTATCATTTAGGCATAAAACCTTTGTTCCTAGCTGAAAATTAGCCGGCGTCACTTGTGCAAATGTTTGGCTGGGAAAGGAGTGTCTTTAGGGAATTGCTGTTGATGGAGGGCGATGGGGGTGATGCTGGCAGCAGGGATGTCCTTGCTGGCCACCGTGGGACCATCGTGTCACGCGTGGGGTGAAGGCACCTCTCCAGGTGGAGGGACCATATCCAGCACTGGCAGCACCAGGGCACGGGCAGGAGAACCCATCACCTACTGCCATGCGTGTGATGCTTGTCATAAAATCACACGTCTCAGAGGCAACCAGGCTGTATGAAGCAGCTCAGGATACGGGAACGGAGCTCTTTTCTCTCCCTAGATGTTCAAAGTGGGTTTTTCCTGCATGACCTTCAAAAGACGTGACCTGCGAGCCAGCCAAGCACGTGGGAACACCCGGCTAGTAGAAATGCTCTGCCTTATGGCAAGATGAATCTCCTCAAGAAGATTTAAGATACATACGTTATCCAGTAATTATCCCTCTAGCCACCTGACAGATCCAGCTTTCCAGTGTTCAGAGGATCTTCTCCCTCCAGGGTCCATCTGCTGCCATCGCCACCGGCACGCGGGAGGTGACTGTCCCCAGTTAAACAGATGGCATTGCTAGCCTCCAAGTTGGAAAAGTATTCAAACCTTGGATTGCCGAGGGAGATGGGAAGGAGAGATGCCCCCCAAATCCAGGCTTCCCCAGCCAGCTCTCTGGCCACGATGATCACTGATGACCCAAACCTTGCTTGAGTTAAACAGGAGTGAAACCAATGTGACAGCGCCTTTGCACGGAGCACTGGAAGCGCCTGAGATGCTGCGGGCGTCAGCGTTCCCATCGTATGGCGTTTTTTTTGTCTTCTTTGCCTGGTTGTCCTTCAGGCGGCACAGCGAGAGACGTCAAGGGCTGAGAACAACCAAACAGCCTTTGGCTGTGCTGCTAAACATGACTAACACGGCGAAACCAGCAGTGACAGTTTAAAGCTTCAACCTGATGATGCAAACGTGCAATCTCCCGGCTGAGCGACGGGCCCGTAATAAGGCAAAAATGAATATTACAACGTTCTGGCTTTTAAGCCTTTTCCCAGAGAAGTCATGTTGGATGTTGTTTCTGTGAGCACAGCCAGGGAATATGACTGGAGGTGGACACTTGGTTCAGATTTATATTAAGTTCCCAGCAAACTGGGGGAATATAAGCCAGTCTGACCTAATATTATGTTGATTCCAAAGTAATTACATTTGTTATTTGCAGGATCTGTAGTAAATCGAGTTGTGGCAGTTATGTGGATGCTTCACAGGAGCAATTTCAGAGATCATTAAATATATCTTACATTGGTTACACATTACATTAACCCCTCCAGCGCCTCAAGACATATGACATCCATTCGCCGAATGGACAATTTTTATGGGACTAGATGCCAAAGGCAATCCAATAGAGATAAATTCTGGAAATGTATGCAATTACCGCTGAGAGAGGACTGTTGTTCACTATAAAAACAGGAGGATTAAAAGTTTGGACAAGGCTCATGCAAACTCCAGACCACCTACACCACCAGCCTGTCCTCCGCCGCAGCCCGGCGACATCCACATGGCACACGCGTGGGCATTGCTGTCCTCCCGGAGGAAATTCCCCCTTGTCCCCAGCTAGCTGCATTTATCATTACTACATTTATTTCATTCAAATGACAAATGATGCGGAAAAGCTGGGCGGGAGGAAGGACGTGCCTGTGCTCATCAGCTCACCGGATGGGCCGGTCTGTTTCTGGTCCGGTTTTCTGGCACAGCTGCAAAGAGGTTTTGGGGGGGTGCAAAAGTCTTGTACGCTCTTTGGAAGAGGCCTGGGGGTGTTATTTCTCGCTTTGAGAGCTGTGGTTTGGTAGTCCATTCCGAACGCTATACTGCATCTGTCCCATTGCAACGCCGATGTTTCCTTTTTGGAGGCAGGGGGAAGAAAGCAGCAGTGTTTGTGGGTGGAGGAGGTTCCTGCAAACCAGTGGTGCGATGGGCAGCAAACTTCCCCATGTCGCAGGAAACACCAGTTCATGTTCCCCATCCTCCCTCTGAAGGTATCCTTGGTAATTTTGATGTTTACTAAAATACAGAGGACGAGAGGAAATGTGTTAAATTAGGGAGGTGAGGCCCAGGAGAGGAGCTGGTGGGGAATGAGGTGATCAAGGGTTAGATACCATCATGGCTTTCTATAATGTTATTTTTCACACCTTCTTCTGCCGCTTTTGGAGCATCGGTTGGCAACGAGGTGAGCGAGAGGGATGGGGAGATTCACCCCCGGCTCCCCATCCTCATCCCTTGCTGCAGGCTCCATCCTGCGTGAGCCTCAGCCCAGCAGTGTTAAGAAAATGGGATTAATTGGGTCTGGACAGATGGCAGCGATGGCAAAGATGACAACCCCAGGCACTGTGCCAAATACAGGCCTGTGCGTGTCTTTGGGGAGACAAACCAGTGCAAACAGGGCTTACCCCTGTAGTGCCGTCTCTTCCCTGCGGTGCAACAGCAAACGGTCCAGCCCTTTCACTGGTTATCGAGCCCGCGGGCCATTTTTAGCAGCTGCACAATGAATAATTTCAGTGCCTGTAACCGGCAATTTTGCTAAGTGAGGGAGAGACAAAGTCATTAACATTTGGGAGGGAGGATTTGAAGCTGTCGGCTACAAGCACGAAGGACCTCTGCTGTTCCAGGGGTGGTGACGATGCAATCCTCACCGCCGTGACGCAATCACCGCCCAGGCCTCGGGAAAAGTTCACGCTGGGCGCTGAAACAAAGCTTTGTGCAAGACTTCAGCCTCGGCATTAAAAATACGCTGGATTTTTTCATTGCTGTGGAATATCCTTGCCATGGATATTCAAAGTCTAGCTTCGTGCGCAAGTGTAAAGGTTTGGGGCCTGAAACACCATCAGGTGGGAAACAAGCTGTTCTGGAAGACCTGGAGGAAAGACTCTCACAAGATGCTTTTTATTTAGTCTGCTCTAATTCAGCTCTCGCCTAATGCCATGTTTAATGTTCTAATGCGATTTTGGCCAGTCCTCAAGATGCGCACAGCCTTGCTAGACTGTCTGCCTCAGGAGCTGTTTTTAATGTAGGGTGACAGCTTTGCTCCCATTGTCGTCAATCACCGCAGTGAAAATGGGATGAGCAGGTCTTGTCTTGGGTCTCCTAAATGTGCCCAGGGCATGCCCGCTGTCTGCTTGCAGGCTCCTGAGATGTCTCATGAACCTCCAGGGGATGGAGATGGCCCCACACGTGGCCAAGCTGAAGTTATTGCAAGCCTTGAACCCCTGCATGAGGAATGACTAAAATCAGCTTGGCTGAGTTAAGGTAAAGCAGATCCAAGTTCTTGTCGTGCCAATGAACATCCCTCCAGTGGCTTTGGTCACTGGCTTGGGGCATCCTCTGAGCCACGCACTCCTTCATCCATTTCTCCCACCGTCTCTTTTCTCTCCCCCCTTCACTTACCTCTGCCTTCTCAAATTCAGTGCATTGGGTTTCCCCCTGGCATGGGAAAATGGACCAAGTTCATCCCACTGAGCCCACCCCGCTGCCGTACCCACCATGGCCACTCGCTTTTGTAGCCCGGCCTTTGATGAAACTTCCACGTAAACCCTCCCTGGTTATGATCTTGTCAAGCACTTATAGAAACTGCCACCAGGTTTGGCTGAGATCTCATGAGCCAGGCAACCATCCCAGCAATATTTTATCCCCACTATTCACATCTCGGTGTGTTTGCAACGGGTTTCTTGGTGTAAAACCAAACAACTTTCAGTTGTTTTGCAGCATTTCTTTTCCAACAGGCTTTAGTTGCTCTCCACAGCCCCAGCTCAGCACAGGCATGCACTTACACTCTCTTCACCTAACAACTTCATTTCACCTTTATTTTTGGGAAACTTTTTAACCTCCACACATGTTGTGTCATACACATCGGACTTTTTATACCTGGGAAAAGCGATGGGCTCATGTTTCCGAGCCCAGGTAAGTGCTGGGTGCTCAGCCCTCGGAGACCCCCTCATTTATTCATCTAGGTAGGGTTCAAAAATAGCCCCAAGGGTCAAACTTTTTAGCAGGGCCTGTTGCGATCGGACAAGGATAATGGCTTTAAACTAAACAAGGGAAGTTTTAGACTAGATATAAGGAAGAAATTTTTCACAATGAGTGCGGTGGCCCAGGTTGCCCAGAGAAGCTGTGGCTGCCCCATCCCTGGAGGGGTTCAAGGCCAGGTTGGACGGGGCTTGGAGCAGCCTGGGCTGGTGGGAGGTGTCCCTGCCCAGGGCAGGGGGTGGCACTGGGGGGGCTTTAAGGTCCCTTCCCACCCAAACCATTCTGTGATTCTATGGTGACCATCCGGTGTATAAGCAATCTACAGTATTTGGCCTATAAACATTGCACAGCTGCATTATTCATGCCTGTGTGGGGGTGTCACAGAACAGGGCATAAAAAAAAATTAATCCCTATGGTTATTGTTTGCTGTAAGTGCAGAGGGAAGGGCACTGGTGCTGTAAATCCCCCCTCCCCGGCGGCCACGGCGAGCAGTGTTTTACAGCCCCAAAGTAAACGCAGCACATGTCTGCTGCCAGACAGAAGGAAAACGTTGCTTAATGCGATGGGGACATTCCTCCTTTCTGTGCTCGGAGTTTTTTGTGGCTTTAATGAGGCTTTTTTCTGTTGTTCGTGAGCCGCGAGGCTGTGCCAGGGCTGGGAGTCGCAGCCGCCTTTTCCCTCTGCCAGGCTGGGCGAGGGATGCCCAGCTCCCCGCATCACGTACCAGCAACGCCGTCCATCCTAGCAACGCAAACATACAGAAACCACAAATAACCAGAAATATCTTCCTTCCCCAGTGCAGAACCACCGCCTATACTGGGAAGGGGAACTCCCGCCCCGGGGGCCCCAAATACTGCAGAAAAATGCAAAGAAAAGGAAATGGGGAATAGCCATCGCACTTTATATGCCTTGTTTGGCAAAACCACGGGTATCTCGCACCTCCGGCTATGAGGTATTTACCAGTCTTGGGGCTGTAAAGATATTTCCCCAAACCTGTCGACTTTCGCCCGGCCGCAGCTTTGGGTGGCAGGGTTGGGTGCAGCTGGGTGTTGAACAAGCAGAAAGTATTTCAAGGTTCCCTTTCGCCCTCTTTGAACCACATCTGGTTTTCGTTTCCGCAGCTGACACATCCTCTGAGATACATCCCTCTTCCCTGGATTAGTCACATTACAGGATTTAAAGGGGGGAAAAAAAAAAACCGTCTCGTGCACGTAATTATCCTGTACTGGAAAACAGTAGGTTTGGAGCAGAAAGGAGCTGGATGGTTGGAGCATAAGCCAGATTTTTGAGATGCTCTGCCCAAGAAAGACCAGCTATTAAATACTTGCTGGGAGATGAGGACCTAAAGGGGAATATTACACTTGAGAGGAAGCAGGTACTTAGTAAAACTGTTAAATCCTCATTTCGGAGGCCCCTTTCCAAAGGAAGGAGAGGTAGAGGCTGCCACTGCAGAGCTGCTGCCACGTCCATGCGCTGAGCTGCACGGGACGAGGTCTGCAAGACTATTCAGTCCCAGTAGTTACTTTAGAGGTGCTAAACATCAGCGCTTTCCCCTTTCTTCTCCTCAAAACAACGTTTTGAAAGCCCTCTCACAAGTGCTGAACCAGAAGGAAAAAATATATGTAATTGTATGTATATAATTTGTCACTGGTTTTCCACCGAGCTACCAATAAACACGTTACGAGGCAGATGGGTGCAGCTGGGATGGGTTCCTTGGAGGACTGCAGGGCCACCCACGGCCCCAAGAGGGTCCGAGGCCCTGTCGCATGATTTGCAGATGAAGAGATGAACACTAATGACGCCAGCGGCTTTCAGGCAAAGCTGGGGAGAGAAATAGGGCAGCCAGGGGAGTGGGGGATTTGCTGCCCAAGCTCCATGCACGTGGCCACCAGCCCACGGCCAAGAAGCCGGGCAAGGAGGAACAAGCTGAATCCAGCCCTACCTTCATGGCAGGGGCTCTGCCTGACATTGCTGGGGTTCTGGGGGTTCTTCCATCCTTCCACAGGGTTCTCAGGCTCTTTCTTTGCTTTGCTGCTTTTTTTTTTTTATTAACTCACCTTATGAGGAACATATTTCCAATAATGCCCTTGGAAGGAGGCCTTGGTGATGGAGTGGTCTGGGTGTAATTTGCCTGCTGCTGAGTGTAGTGTTTCAGTTCTATGTGAATTTGTGCCTATGATTTATGGGTTAATGTTTCCTATTGTAAATTATATTTAAAGAGAAAAATGAGGCTTATTTTTTTTTTTATTTTTAGAAAAAATAATGTTTATGCTTTATGCGCCATCAGGAGAAATAAAGCACTGCTATGTTTTCAGACCATGTTTTCAGCAGGTAAAATGCAATTATTCAGACCAGAGAGCTCTATTTGATATATGAATAGAGTAAAATGAAAAGGCATTCAAAGCCTGATCCAAAGCCTCTTTTAAATCTTTGGGAGTCTTTTCTTCCATGAGATTATAGAGCCAACCCCCCGGCCATACAAATGGGAATGGGATACACGCCATTTCTATCTTGATGGGGTACTGCCATAGCTCAGGCTTGAATTTCACCCTCTGAAAATGCAGATATTGGACTTTCCAGGGCTGTCATTCGGTTTTCTCTTTTGTGGGTAGTGGTAATGGATCTGTAATGCACTTTTCCCATCACATTAATTTGTGTGCGAGCCGTTCTGACATTCTGCTGTGGCTTGTAGAAACGCGAGCTCCATCCCCGCCGCGTCCAACACCTTCCCGGGGAACACGCCGGCGTCTCCTCTTCTGTCTCACCTGGCATGAACCTCGCCGGCCGAGCACGCGTTTCTCCAGCCATCGCTTCGCATCATGTCATCTGCTGCGGGGAACGCGACGCTCGTGAGAGCCACCGGGGAGGTTCTCTCTGCCGAGGGATGGCAGAGCCATGTGCTGGGAGAACCCAGAGCCCTTCCTCCCGGGACCAGACGGCTCCTCAGAGGGTCTGGGCTCCCGAAGGTGTTCTCCAAACACATTGCAGCTGGTTGGTCCTCTGGTCCAGCCACTAGTGACCACGAGAGGTTCCCTAGTCCATGAGACACCACATTTACCATTTTCAAGTAGATTCCCAAATCTATCAGTGCATGCCCTAAACTCCTTGTGCTTCATTTGCTTTCTCAAGGTGATGAATTATCATCCTCAAAGGGGGTGATTACAATGTTCATTAGCCTCCCCTCTTCATTTTGCATTGACCCATGGGCGCATCCAGCTTCACACAGGTGTCTGGGTGGTCCCCACTTGCCCTGGCGTGTCTCCAGCCCTGCCGAGCAGCACCGCGGGCTGCTGAAATGAAATATTGTGCAGAAAGGGAATTTGTGATGGCATGGTAAATCAGGAGCGCGGGACACGGAGGTCTTGGTTGAGCATCTCGCGCTGGAAAGCAGAGCCCCAGCAGAGCGATGCCGGGAGATGGCTGACCTGTGGGTTAACACCACTGCAGACAACTGCCCGCCTCATACCTCACGTCTCATATCCCACGTTTCGTATTTCCTATTTCATAGTCATTTGTTTGGGGCAGAAGGAAAGAAAATGGCTCAGTGTTTGCGAAACTATCGGGCGAGGAAAAGAGAAAAGACAAAAAAACCATGTTGGTGTAGATCTGGAATGGTTTGTTTCAGCTTAGCGAGCTTTTAATCCTCTAAAACCTTTTCTGAATTTATGCTGAAAACCACATACGACTACAACGCAAGCAACCTCCATCCTTTAAACCATCCTGGAATTAAACATTGTTCCTTTTACAAAGAAATTGTTTCCTTGCTTAAAACTGTTCACTGAATCCAACAGCAATGGGTAACGGCCTCCACACAGTGAAGGAGTTGACATATTTTCAAGGGAATTCACAGTAAAGCCGGTTTGAAAATTTCCCTTGAAATTGTGGGGTTTTTTTCACATTTCATTTTGCCTTCCCTGCAGCTATTTGTTTCTGCAGGTTTTTTTTCTTCTGCAAATTCCAGGCTGGTTTTGTACCTTCTTCTAAATGACATTTTCTGAGCGCAGCACCAGTGATTGTGCACCAGATACAGACCTCACGCAAAAGGGAAAAAACCCCCATTTTTTGCAGTTTTTCTTACCCCTAGCCTGGCTTCTTAAAGGGATTTGTAGCAAGCAGAAGTAAACTCCAAGTGATCCTACCTCTATGTTGAATAAAAGTACTTGCAGAGCCTTAACTTTAAATATTTCGTATTTGTTTCTGTCACATAATTTTAAGATCATTGTAGCCCGGAGAAGCCCATGACCTCATTCAGTCAGAGCAGAGCGGAGCCGCACAGGAACCGGCCCCGCTGCGGCCTCAGCACAAAATCCCACAAGCATGAAAATGGGGAGTTTGGGCAAAAAGCCTTGTTTTAAATATGTGTCATGAAGTTCTCGGGTAAGTTTATATAGACAACACAACAAAGAAGTGAGCAGGGAAACTGCCAGGGTGAGGGGGCTGCTGCAGGGAAAGGGGGGCTTTGCTGCGGAGATCTCCATCGTTGCTGCCTTGCATTATTCTACAAATTTGTGAATAACCGGAATTTATAGATGGAGAAAAGGAAAATCTAATCTAGGCATCCTCCAGCTTTCCCACGGTGCAGAGACAGTGCGTCTTAACAAAAATACTGCCTCATAGTCTATAATTTGCCCTTCCTCCAAAATATCCAGGGTCCCATGTAAGTCACACGTTATGGGAAAGCTAAAAGGAAAAAAATTCCCAGGAATGGGACCAGAGTCGGCATCATTCGACCATTGGTCTTTACCACGGCGCAGGTTAACATACGTGCATTAAACCTTGCCTTTTATTCCTACCAAGGTAGTATTTCTAGTACTTACAAGTTTATTATACTTTTTTCCCAAAGCGCTGGGTTACGTTTTCAGGGTGCGAGGCTTTTTTCCTTGTACCCATGACATGTGCGTGCGGGGGCTCTGCGAGGAAGGGTTGAAATCTGGTGTTTGTTTATTTCAAGGTCTTGCTCTTTATCTCTTTACGCAGGGAGACGAAGCTGCCTTCGCCAAACGCCCGTCCACGCAGGAACGGATGGTAGCAGATGAGACACTTGTTCTAATTAATATTTTATGGGCTTATAGACTTTTTTTTTTTTCCTCAGCAGCTGCTCTTAAATAAAGACCAATTTGCAAAAGTGTTAATTAACTCTAATTACAAAGCGCGTTGTAGCTTCTCTGAGCATTTCCGTCTGGAGAGTGACACGTAACCGTTCAGCCCCTCGTCCCCGTCAGGCTGCAGCGATGCTTCAGGGCAGCTTTTTCTAAGGACTCCACGCACGTTTCCAAACCAGAACAATCAAATTCCACGTTGGATAATCGTAGGGTACCAAATGGCCACGCTAACAGAGGGTGCCAGTTCCTTCATCCATATGCATAAATCCTTAAAGCCGGAGACTTGTCCTGTGTGTGCTCCCCACCGAGCGCCAAAGCGAGCGTTCCCGCCACTGCGACCTGGATCAAAGGTTTCCCAGCTCCCCGGTGAGCTGCAGGAGTGATGCTGGTCCACATCTGAGATGCTCCAGCAGCAAAAATGGGCACACGCTGATAACTCCGTGGAGTGGCATCTAACCCCCTGACGTGATTTAATCCCAGCAAGCGACTGGGACCACGCAGCCGCTCGCTCCCTCCTCCCAGTTGGGATGGGGGAGAGAATCAGAAGAGTAAAAGCAAGAAAAAACTCGTGGGTTGAGATAAAGACAGTTTAATAAGTAAAGCAAAAGCCATGCGCACAAGCAAAGCAAAACAAGGAATTCATTCCCTGCTCCCCACGGGCAGGCAGATGCTCAGCCATCCCCAGGAAAGCCGGGCTCCATCACACGTAACAGTGACTTGGGAAGACAAACGCCATGGCTCCAAACATCCCTCCCTTCCTTTTTATTCCCCCAGGTTTCTATGCTGAGCACAATCCATGGAATCGGGGATCTGTGGAACATCCCTTTGGCCAGTTGGGGTCAGCTGTCCCACTGTGTCCCCTCCCAGCTCCTTGTGCCCCCCCCAGCCTGCTCGCTGGTGGGGTGAGGAGCAGAAAAGGCCTTGAGAGCTCGGCAACACCCAAAACCATCAGTGTTCTACCAACGCTATTCCCATCCCGAATCCAAACCACAGCACTACACCAGCCGGCAGCAAGAAAGTCAACCCCATCCCAGCTGAAACCATGACACCCCCAAACCAAGGTGACGCCATTGCCCAGAGCAGCAAGAACTGAACCCACTGCAGCGCCCAGGGCAACCGATGAGTTGAGCTCCAACGTGTGTTGCGCTTTGGCAGCATATTTACGCCAGCTTTGTAATTAGCTTTCCGTGACTCCTTTCCCTGGGTTTACATGCACAGACTTTGCAGTGTTTTACCCCGGGCAGAGCTGGAGCGCGGCGCGTGCGCACGTGCTGAGATACAGCCCCGGAGCAGTATCACAACGCTAATGAGGAGGAAATCAATTAGGAGTTTTGACACCCGGCGATGTGCTCAGGCAATTAGCCCTGTCTCTAGCTATGAGGCTGCGGTTTTAACGTGACAACGCCAGTGACTGTGTCACTTACAGCCCTCCCAGTGGCTTGCAGCGCTGCCACTCTTGCTGATGACGGCGATCGCTTTCCTCCCGCTGGAAAGCAGCCCTATGCGGGATCTCCTCCGCGCAGGGCTCTAATCGGCAGCAATCAGCCCCGTGTGTGTGGTGTGTGTGGCCAGGGGGAGGTGTTTAATTTTCAAATGGTGTTGTCTTACTGCTTCAGGCTCCTGGTAAGGATGGAAAAATGTTCCCAATGCTGCGGCATCGCTGCCTCCGCTCGCAGAGCTGCAGGGGGATGGTTTTTACATAGAATCATAGAACCGTTTTGGTTGGAAGGGACCTTCAAGACCATCGAATCCAACCATCAACCCAGCACTGCCAAGTCCATCACTAACCCATCTCCCTCAGCACCACGTCTCCATGTCTTCTAAACACCTTCAGGGATGGCGATTCCACCATTTCCCTGGGCAGCCTGTTCCAGTGCTTTGACAACCCTTTCAGTAAAGAAATTTTCCCACCATGACCTGTCCCAAGCAGAAACCAACCAACCTTTTGATGTCCTTCTAAAACCTCCAAGTCTATGATTTGTGTTATCAATTATTTTGGAAACATCATCATCATTATTATTTTTTATTTCTGTGATTTGCAGCAGCTTTTATACAGAGGAGTTGGGAGAAAAGTCCAATTGCAGCTCCAGCTCAAGGCAATGTATTCACTATAAATCTAAATGCTCAGACTTTGCTTCACCAGCCCAAGTTCTTCTCTCGGCTCCGCAGGGCAGTGATGTCCTGGAAAGAAATGAAAGGATGTGGGCATCCCTTTGGGAAGCACAGTCCAGGCAAAACTAAATCAAATTTTAAAGAGGATGGAGAAGAGGTTTTAGCGTACTGAAGTATGGTTTGTCCTAAATTAATTTTTCAGTAGATATATATCTGCAATACTGTTAAACAGCCGGTTCAACTGCCTTCACAGAATCCCCCTGGAAAAAAAAAAGTAAAAAAAGGCCTTTTTCAGTGTTAACTTCTTCAAACAAAACATTAGCACATTAATAAGCACCAGTCGTGGAGGTTTCCTATTGAGCAGCATCCTGCAATAGGGGCTGCATTATCCCAGCTGGGGCCGGCGACGGTTCCCCCCCAAATCCGGGCGCGGGGCCGCGCCGAGGCAGGTGGGGATGGCTCCCATTCATGCGGTGGGTGGCATGGCAATTAATTAGCTGATTTGCCAAAAGAAGCCCTCTTTTGTACATATGCACACGCTGCTTTTCAACTTTCAAAGGGCAATTCATGGACTGGTAGAGGCCTGGCAAATTAATAATAATGAGCTAATTTCCATGCCATCTGCTAATCGCTCTTCTCTGCAGCGCTTGGCTCCCGAAACAGGAGTTTTTCCCACTCTCCTTCTGTCTACCAACAGGAAATAATGACATCCAACTAAACTCCTTTGGAAGCGATTCACTTGGTATTTTGTACCGCTACAGCAGCACTGAGTGGTTGCACAGCCTCCGGCTCTCCTTTTCAGTTCCTCGAAGGGAAAAAAAAATCTCTCCAGGGAAAGAAGAGGTGGTTTTTACGGTCTCTCTTCTTTCCTCCCTCCCTAAGGCCGCCTTTTCTTTATTGGGGCCGATTTTTGTCCCCGTGTGACTTGGGCTCAGCAGAGTTGGGGCAGCGTGCCCTGGGGAGGTCGGTGCATGGAGGGATGGGGATAGCGGCTGGGATGGGAAGTAGAGCATTGTATTTATGGGGCGGATGGACCGCAGCCATAAATGCCAGCCGCCGCTTGCAAGAGGAGCTGACTTTGCTTCCCAGCCCCTGGAAAGGTCAGGGCCATCGGGATGCAGCGTGCAGCCATGCCGGTGCAGTTATCCATAGCATCCGTCCTTTCCTGATGCCCTCTGTGATAATAACCTCGACCGGGGGGTTTCTGCGCGGGGCTGCATGCAGGGCGATGTCCCAACTTGGAGCAACCTCACCAAGGTTTTTTTATTTGATTTCTGCATCCCCAAAGTCACTCTCAAACATCGCGCGTGTGGATGAATAAGCTGTTTCAGACACACATAGCGAGACCTGGCCGAGCAAAAAGGTTTTGTCAGCCCCAGCCGGGTTTCTGCTTGGTGTTATGTCAAGGCCACAGCTGCTAGGGCAGAGGTGGCCACCACAAAGTCCCCTCTGCAGAGGCCACCGCATCCCTGTGCCGCCTGCCAGCCCTCCTTCAGGCCGCCGACGCTTCATTTTCTTCTCCCTACGGGGTATAGAGGAACAGATCAATCTCAATGCCCTCAATTTTAAAAAAGGTCAGCAATCGCATAAATATGAGACTGTGGCCCAAAAAACCCACTCTCGCGTCATGTCCTGAGCCAAAGATATGTCTGGGGTGAAGGAATCTCTTGCAGCTCCGTTGTTTCCAGCGTCAGTGCTGCCGCTGCATGGGCCAGGAGCTGCAGTGACTGGGGTCTCCAGCCCTGCTTGGGTCCTTTATGCCCCTGGGCTATGTGCCACTATAGCTGTGTACATAGATATAGATACATAAATATATGGATATAATGATATAAAAACAACAAATAATAATAATAATAAATAGCACATATTATTACATATGCAATGAAATTATGCCCAGGCACCCCGATGCATTTTGGTGTGCTCAAGAGCATCGTCGCCATTTGCTGAGGCTCTAAAAGCATCTCCCTTTCCCGAACGGTGCAATCGCATCAGCTCTGGGTTCAAAGAAGTGTACCCCCCTCCCCCCCCCAGGAATTAAAAGGCAGTTTTAGCGCTTGAGCGTGACCTTTCATGGTCAGGGCCCAGGAGCCGATGGGGAGTGACATTGGCATTGATCTGAAGGTGTCCATCCCAGCGGACATCCAGCTGGCTCAGCAGAGCTTGCTCCGAGCATCAGGACAAACCAGGCGATGCTGGGAGAAACAGGGAGAAACGCGTAAATACGCTTTAGCGCTTTCATTGAGCGCAGCAAAGTGAGACAAAATTGAAGTATCTGTCTGTATTGTTCCCTGAATTACCAGGGTTTTTCTTTTTCTCATTACCTTCCCCTCGCAGCTGCTAGTTAATGGAAAGCAGCGATATGATTTTCCCTCCTCCCTGACTTATTACGTGCGTGTATTTGTAGGCTCAGGATATTACACTGGGGATCTATGGATTGGTTTATTCGGTTTATATGGAATTTGGGAGAGCAGGAAACACATTTAACTCTAATCGTCTTGGGAATAGGTCACATAACCCGGAGAGTCATGAACCTTTCATAACAAATATATATGGCCAGGTGTGAGAGAAAATGAAGTCCATATGTTTAACATGAATTGGGCAAGGAGAAATTTCCTAGAAGCCGTAAATAGGATGTATGTCTACTTTTGCCCGATCATGTGAAATTGTGGGTAAGCCAAAACGGATCCTTTCTTACAAATTACATCCATGATTTTATACGATGATTTTTTATTATCTTTTCCAAATGGCTCTCGGTCGCCTGAAAACAAACCTGGGGTTTGAATTACTCTCAGCGGGAGCGGCGGTGCCTTTGCCGAGAGCAGAGTTTGGGCCGCGGTCTTTATTATCTGACGACTGTCATCATGCAAATGGTTACAAATGGAAATGAAAAAGTACTCGAGGCTCTTTCAGGGTATTTCAGCATGTAGGAGAATAGTTGGCTGTGCGAGGGAGCCAAACCAAGAGCAGTGGGAAATGGCTTTCGGTGCGTTGCAGCCGTGGACCTCGGCCACAGGGGCCGTGTCCGTGAAAACGGAGGCGTTTCAAGAGCTCTGATCCATGCTGGTAAGCTCAAGTCTTTCCACCAAATATCACCCATGGCTCCAGACTGAGACGGGAGCACGTCCTGCATCGCGTGTGGGGTGACCCCCTGCCTGGCAGGTTCGGTGTGTGGGCACGGACCACAGTCAAATCTGGTGGTTCAGCTCCAAGCAAGGCCTAGACCTTAAATATATTGCAATATATAGGTGATTTTCTTCATGTAAAGGAACGTCGTTAAATGCTCTTTCAGCATCTGTGTGCATTAAGCCCATGTGTTAAAGGATGCTGCAAGTGCAGCGGTGCTACGGGCTATTCCCACCGCTCCCAGGAGGGGCTTCCTGGAGACGGGACATCCCGCACAGAGGGGACACAATCACAGAATCACGGGATGGTTTGGGTTGGAAGGGACCTTAAAGATCACCTGGTTCCAAGCCCCCTGCCATGGGCAGGGACACCTCCCACTAGCCCAGGTTGCCCAAAGCCCTGCTGACCCCCCTGGCCCTGCTGCCCACGCTGCTGGGGATGCAGCCCAGGGTGCAGGGGGCTTTCTGGGCTGCCAGTGCGCATTGCTGTCTCATGTTGAGCTCGTCATCCACTAACAGCCCAAATCCTTCTTGGCAGGGCTGCTCTCCATCCATTCTCCTCTCAGTCTTGTGCTTGGGATTGCCCTGACCCACGTGCATTTGGCCTTGTTGATCTTCATGAGGTTGGCATGGGCCCACCTCCCAAGCCTGTTGAGGTCCCTCTGGATGGCATCCCTTCCCTCCAGCGTGTCCACCTCTCCACTCATCTCGGTGTCAGCCGCAAACTAGCTGAGGGTACACACAATCCCAACATCCATGTCGCCAACAAGGGTGTTAAACAGCACTGGTCCCCATACCGACCCCTGCGGAATGCCAGTCATCATTGGTTGCCATCGAGGTGTCCCTGGGGGTACTCGGCAGGCATGCCAGCCTCTTCCTGAGACAAAAGTGAAAACCAGTGGTTGTATCAGCTTTGAATACCCAAAAAAATAAATTGTGGTGGGCCAGCAGCACCTCTCATTCCATGGATGCTGCCGGGCTGGAGGGCTGAGCAAATGGAAGGGGTGAACTCGTGGATACAGAAATACCTGCTGTGAGAAGATAACTGTGAACAAACTATGACAGTGCTGGATTTATTTAATCTCTTAATGTATAAACATTAGCTTTTTACTGCAATAACGTACCTGAAAACTCCCAGACGAAGAAAACAGGTTTGTAAATAACCATCTCCGAGGCTGACAGCAGGTCTGGACCATGCTATGGTGGGTCTCCAGCACGATGCTTGTGTTAGTCCCGGTCGCTCTGCAAAGCCCAGGGAAGAGAGATTTGCCTAATGGCATATTTACCTGCTTTCTTTCTGGGCTAGCTCTTGCAGGTGGCTATTCAGGACTTCTATTTGACTATGTCTCACGTGTAATTTCGATGCAGATATAGATGTTTAATCGCACAGCTGTGGCGATGCTCCTTTCATCTGCAGTTCGTTAGGGCTGAGAACCGCACCGTGCGATAGCATCGCTCGCGCTGACCTCTTTCCATATGCGCGAGCAATAAGGGCTGGGACATTTCCTTTGGGAAAGAAGGAACAATGCCTGAGGAAAAAAATAAACGTGAAGTATAAAGTGGTTGCAGGAAAAGATTATTAACTCGCCATTGCCCTGCAGGCACATGTCCGGAGGAAGTCTGTGCTCTCGGGGGGCTCTGCTGGCACAGCCCGTCCCCCTGTGCTTCAGCCCGATGCTGGGGGCTGACGGGGACGCTGGGGGCTAGTGGGGATGCTGGGGGAAATGGGGACAGGTGGTGCAACCCCCCGCCTTGCTGCCCCGTAGGGCACTTGGTGCTTGGCACAATTTCCCCCCACCCCACCTGGGCCACGTAACCATACAATGGACAAGAACGTTACCTGAGACACGTAACGGTCCAACAGGAAAGGAAGGAAAAGGTGGAGAGTGATGGACCAGAACGCTGCGACAACCCCTCAAGGTACCTGGCTCCTGTGGCTCCTATCGTTTGGGAGCAATAACAATAATCCATCACTCTTGACAATGGATCGTGGCCCAAAGAGGGGGTTGATACCGGAACTCCAAGATCTAGCAAGCTCCGGTGGAAAGTAGCAGAACATCCCATTGTCTGAGTTGGGACAGAGTTGAAAAGTACCTGACAAAACTCAGTTATCTCGGACCCTATAAGGAGTGATTCTAGCGAGACCCTTTGAGCTCTCCTGGATGGCAGCGGGCTGTGACCAGCACCTCCCCTGAGCCTGGAGCCGCTCAGGAAAACACCTTGAGGATCCAAAGGCCAGGGCGAGTCACCCCTCTCGAGTCCCAGTGACCGCCCGCTGAGGAATGCCGATGCGTCGGGAATATTTACTCCAAACCCAAAGAGGGAAATTTTAACTATAGGCTAGCATCTCTTTCATCCACCTCTCTATATGCACAGTAGCTCCTACCAGTGTGGATGTTCTTATCCTTTACTGGATCCAAATATTTGTCTGTGCATGTGTAAAAGGGGCACCCATCATCTCGTTGGAGGCGCCCGCTGTGGAGGGACCTTTGGTCCCGGCAGTTAAAAACTTGAGTGTGGGTGGGGGTGTGTGCGACCCTCGAGCGGTGTGTGTGTTATGTTGTGCTCATACGCGTACGTATCGATTTGGGGTACCCTATAGCGAGCGAGTGTGAATCTTGCCATTTTCCAACCTGTGATTAAGTTGCCGTTCAATTATTTTGTTGGATCATCTTGTAAATCCTGCAGTCAGTTAATGATGAAGTGCTGCTAAAACTCAACCTCTTGATCTACCTCGAGTCGTTAATAAATTTTTAATTGCTGCTAAATCATAACCGCGCCTGACGTTTCCATCTGTGGCAGGGCCCTGGCCCAGCGTCCCCCACGTGCACGCAGCAAACCTCCCACTACTTATTTTCTCATTTTTCTCTTCCTTGGTCCAAGCGATCTGATTCCCTTCCCAGGAACACACGGACACCCGGGGCAGGGCAGGAGACGGAGAGTTTGGGCGCTCGGAGGTGCAAAACCTGCACCCGGCAGCACCCAGCCTGATGCTGCTGCCACCACTAAAAATAATACAAAAGCTTTATAAAGCACCGGAGGGAACTGGGCAGGCGATGGAGCTTTGCATCAGGTTTATTCACCGGTGTGAATGTGGCACACTGGCTGTAATCTACCTCTTGAAAGAAATAATGTGGGGTTTTATATATTATTAGCATTATATATATATATATATAATGTTGTATTATATGTTATATATAGCACATATATATAATGTACAATAAACCATAGATAATAGATAAGGTATTATATTTATTACATATCTAAATATCTAAATATCCAATATATAAACTCTATATAAAATATTATATATTATTAGCATTAATTATTGTACTTTTTTATATTTATTATACATATAAATATCTAAATACATAACATATAAACTCTATATAAAATATTATCTATTATTAGCATTAATTATTGTAGATTTTCGTATTTATTATATATATAAATATCTAAATGTATAATATATAAACTCTCTATAAAATATTATATATTATTAGCGTTAATTATTGTAGATTTTCCTGGTTCTGAGGGCAAGCCACCCTTCGGACAGCGGAAGGGGAGAGCTGGGCTGTGAAACGCTGGCGACACGCGGCAATTCCAGCAAATGCGTCGTTTGGCCAAGGAGCCGCCCAGAGAAGGAATTCATTACGCGCCGCCTCTAAAAATGCCTTTTACTGTGCAATGGGGTGTAAAAATTCACACCTTTGGAAGACGTCGTGAACATGGCAGTCCCGGGGAGATAAATGTGTTTGGGGATACGTCCCCGTCCTCAGCTCTTACTCTGCAAATAGAGAGGGGCAAATAATAGAGGGGGGCAAATATCGCTATAGTGTCCATGCATTAAATTAACCCCAGCCGCACTACGGGGGCTGAATTACCCCCTGCTCGCCACTACATAAATTTACAGAAAAGGGCAGAAATAGCCTCAAGAAGTTGATCTTCTCTAAGCGGCGATGACACGTTGCAGGTGGGGATCGGGATGCTGAAGCCGTGCTTTTATCCCCTCCCGGAAAATATACTACTGTATGCATATTAAAAAGGAAAAAGGTGGCTCTGCTTGTCGGAGTAATCCGTATTATATGAAAATATTCACAATATTCCCGAAAAATGTGCTGTTTGCATTGGGCTGCTCAGGTTTTAAAGTCGCCTTTATCAGCGAGGGTTTTGTTTTCAGCTTTGCAAACAATTTTCCCAGTTTTCGTCACCGAAGCCCGCAGAGGAGGGCCGGCCCAGAGGATTTCTTGTCACGGGCGGGATCTCCGAGCAGATAAGAAAGCAATTTCGAGGGGAAAGCAGGAGGAAAGAGGACGGGGAAAGGCACGTTGCCGTCGGCTGGGCTCTTTCCCGGCGACATCGGGTTTTCCCTGGTCCCTCTGCCGCGACTCATCCCAGGCAGTTGCAGAAGGGAAATAAACAGATGGAAGAGTTTTCCATAAAAATGCAAATAGGTTGTAAAAGTGTCTGCAGCCATCTAAATACTCGGTGAGGATGTGCCAGTTCGGATGAGTATTTTGACGAGGAAAAGCGAAAGAAAGGAGAAGTTAAAGGATGTCAGAACAAAGTGTCTGGGTTTCCCTGATAAAATATTGCTGCAGGAGCTATAGTTTATTTAATTAAGGCGTATGCGCCGCACTTAACGATGTAAGAGTCTGCACAAAAGTAAATTCAGAAGTCAAACTGAAATGGGCTTCACGCTGCAAAAATAACGTTTCACTGTCGTAAACGGATTTTTTCCCTGTGTTTTTTTGGGGGAGGGGAGGATCGATTTTCCCAGGAAAAGCCGACGGTGCAGCTCTGGAGTGTGGTCCCCCGGAGAGCATCCCTCTGGACATTTAGGAGCTGACGCGGCTCTGCCAGGGCGTGTGTGGTCAGAAACTCCTCCTAGGGTTTGTCTGGAGAGGAAAACCAAACTGCTTAACTTTCTGGTTTGTTTTTGCCGCAGTGTTTTCCCAGTAATTGTATTTTTTCTGGTTTGTTTTTATTTTTTTCCCCTCCCAAACCCAAAGCCATGCGTGCCGGTGGTGGGAAAGCTGGGTGGATTGGATGCGGCGAGGGTCTAGAGCTGCCGGTAAGAGATGTGCAGCACCCATAAGGGATAAATGATCCTCTTACAATGCCACCGTTGCTCCGTTCTTCTCTTGAAGGGATGCTGCCTGTCCTCTGGGTGTTATTTTCTTGCTTTTATCAGCTTTTTATTTAGCGTTCACGAGCCTAACGCCTGTAACAGCCCTCCATGGAGGCGTAGGGGGGATAGGGAAGGGAGCGCATCGTCCTTGCTGCCTCCGGAGCCGCAGGGCTCAGCAAGCACGCAGTGCTGGGGAGGTGGCAAGGTGCGCTGGGGAGATGGAAGCATACCTTGAGATGCTTCATATCTCTGGTTTATGGGACCGTCCTTACACCCTGGATGGCCTTTAATGGAGGTGCCGCTGTAAGGTCCCTCGGCACATCCCGGGTGGCCGTCTGTACCCCGAGCCACACTGGCATCACGAATTTGCCCCAACATCTGCACTTGCCCACCCAGTTTCATGCAAACCTTGGGTCATACCGAGCATTTGGAGCCCCTTGCTGAGCTCGGGGCTCCGGACCCTCAGGTGTCATGTTTAATTAGCTACCAATGCCAAAGACAGCAGAAAGCCCATGTGCTCTTCTCTGTGCCATGGGCAAAATTTTAAGTTCAAAACGGTGCTGTAGAAAAATTCCTATTTTGTTTCAGTTGTGACTTTGGTGGTGGCGTCTTGAAATGCAGAAATAGTTTCCCAGGTGATGGGGGCTGTGCTGAGCCCCATCCCTGGTGCCGGAGCTGCCGACAGTGCAGCTGTGGCAACCCCGGCTTTCCTGGAAGTTATTGCATGTCCTTTTCATTTATAATAATTTTCAAATGGTTTTCAACCTCCGTTACCCTTGGATTTGCATTGAATTCTGTGTTGGAGGAAAAGTGACCTTTTCCAGAGCCAGGAGATGCTCCTGGTCCTTAGGAGTTCCACGCAGCAACCTGTGTCTCTGGGTGACGGTGACAATGGGGACAACACCCATGGTCCACGCTGTTGACCCTACCGGAGAAAACCCCTGGACACCCCAATTCCCCCACTGCGCTGCCTGGAGGGTGGAAATTCCCTTTGCCTATATGGGCTGTTGTCTCACATTTTCATTCCACTCTGGATCAAACACCCCGATTTCTCAAGGAGAGGGAAACCTGTGAGATGCCACGTGCTGTATTTCATGTACCCTGTGCAGGAATACAGACTGATTTTTCTGCTGCAAGGCTAAACATTACCGCAAAATGACATTGGAGTTTCTGAAAAAGCGTATGAAATGGGACCCGTCACCCACCCAGCCCCGCTGAGAACGTCCCCGCGCCGAAGCACGAACCTCGTCAGCATCAGCCCGCTTTTAGTGCCCCTTAAATATTTTATTTAAATTTCAGTGCAGCTTTTCACGTGCTCCAGCCGCAATAGCCACGTGAAAGCACCGGGTTTAAGATACACTTGCGTGTTGTTAACATCAGGATCCTGCCAGGCTTCCAGACGGGGCTCTCTCATAACACAAGCCTCTTTTATATGGCTCAGACCTCATTAAAGTTCTTTTACGGCCTCCAAAACAATCCCTCCCATAATCTTACATTCAGTTTACTTAATATCTCTCTTTCGCCCCTGGGAAATTTTGAGGAAGAAGGGGTTTTCGAAGCATCCCATCGGCGACGGCACAGGGCTGTGCTGGGGAAAGACGCAGGGACTTTGGTGCATGGGGGAACTGCACATTTTTCAAAGCCAGCTGCTGGCGATGGGGTAGCAAAGGAAAGCCCAGCGTCGTCTTCATGGGCGAAGCTGCCCAGCTCCTATGGAAGGAGTAAAACTGTAAATACGTAGTAGGGAATGAATAAGTGTCTTAACATTAATTTCGGCTGCCACTGGAGGGACGTGTTTCTAGACCTTGGGGAAGATTGCCTGCCTTGCTGGGAGAGCCTGGCCAAACTGGGATGCGACCAGATCTGCTGGGTTTTGGGCATGGGGGCTGCCCATGTGAGGTGGTCCATATGGCTGGAGGCTCCTCCACAGCCCCCGGGAGCAGAACTGCTGGAGGATGGGATGGGTTCTCAGGCCATGGGGAGGTCCCAGGCCAGATGATCAGCTCAGGTCAGGGGAACTGCGGAAAACGCATTAAAGCACTTTGACTACAAAAACGGCATCTTCATGCTCAATATATTTGGGAAAACAATAGCTAGCCCCAGCATTTCTCGAGTTGGTGATGCTGAAAAACTGTTTTTACCTTTTCCCCAGCTGCTGTGAGCATCTTCCTTCCAGCCCAGGCCCGGAGAGAGGTCACTCTGCCTTCAACGGCTCATCTCCACCCCCAAATCTATCTTGGACCAAGGCTGCCAAAATAGCGGTGTTCCTCTGCAAGAAGGAGCCGCGCCACTTTGGGGAGGGAAGGCACGAAGCAGCTTGGCTGGTGGGAGTCCGTCTGTCTGAGCCAAATGGAGAGAAACTGCATTTTTACACGGGCGCTGGGCAAAAATAGACTCCCCCGATTCAGTGTGTTTGACAAGTGTCTGCCGTAATGAGTGTTTTCCATCGTTAAGTCACATCACACAGCCTTCTAATAGAGGGGAACGCAAATCCACTTACTGCGGACAAGTGCACTTCCAACCCCGCGTTTTGGAGCGCGTTTAATCAAATTACAAGTTACGGCGAGCTGTGACGGATGGCAGTGCGGTATTTAAGAGGTGTATTGCTGACAACGCAAAGATTTTTTGTGCTAGCAGTGGTTTCAAGTTGATTATTATGAATGGCTGCCTAGAGCAAACGTAATCTGTAAAGCTATGAGAACTTGAAAAATCCACCAGCAGTAGCTCGCTTTGCTCGTTAGAAAAATCTCCAGGGTTCCCGTAGCAGGTAGAGGGAAAGCAAATGTGCTTGGTGCCAATTAAGGATTCAAGCGCCTTGCCATGCAAAGTGAAACACTGTGATTTGGCGGTGATAACCCCCGTGCAAGCACCCAGTACCCAGGAGTTTGCTCTGTGCAGCATCCCTATGCTTTGGGATGGGGTGTGCCCATCTGCGGATGCTTAAGGACAGTGATACAAGTCCTTTGCTTAGTGGTAATGGCATCAGGGTCCTGGTGGTGGGGAAGGTGATGGTGGCTGGGGCAGCGGGTTTTGGAGGGGAGGAGCTGGGATCTAGGAGAAAACCTCCCTGGATCATCTAGGTCCATCCGGAGGGGCGGCAGGGATGTTGGGTACCAACTCCCAACCTCCAGTGGGCACGACCGATATTTCTCCTATCTAAAAACATAAAAATAATAATTCCCTAATAAAACCACTTTGGGTGCAAGATGTTCTGTTGCAAAAAAAAAAAAAAAAAAACCAACCAACCCCACTCGTTCCTGGGGAACAGTCAAAACAATTATTAGCACAAATTTCCAACTCATTATCTCCCAAGGTGACATGTCGTGTCAGGCACAGTCATGTCACAACATGCCGTACCCAGACGCAGTTAATGCAAGGTGGCAGCCCCTGCGCCGGGCTGGGGGAGCAGGTCCTGCCCCTGCTGGGGACAAACGGGGAGCCCGGCCGCTGCCGAGCCTTCGGAGAGGGGGTTCTGCCCCCAGTGATTACAGGGAAGGGCTGGAAATTAAAATGGCCCAGCCGTGCCCCCTGGACACAGCAGCTTTCCTGGTGGCTGTGCGATTTTGAGCCCCTGCACAGCTGTAGCTAAGATTTGAGATGTGCATATATGTCTGTGCATGCATAAATAGAAATGGAAAAAAATATAAATAGATAGATAAATAAATAAAATTAGAAACCGCGGCCAATTGCATTTTCGCGCCCAATTTTGCCTGCTTTGGGCCGAGAGGAGCGCGGGAGATGGGGTGTCCCCAGCGCCAGCTCCAAAATGTGCATCTCTCCCTCCTTTCCTGCAGGCTTCCAGGTCGAGGGAGGTGATTTTACCCCTCTGCTCCGCTCTGGACCTGGAGTACTGTGTCCAGCTACGGAGTCCTCGGCAGAGGAAGGACACGGAGCTGTTGGAGCGGGGCCAGAGGAGGCCCCGGAGATGCTGGGAGGGCTGGAGCCCCTCTGCTGTGGGGACAGGCTGAGAGAGCTGGGGGGGTTCAGCCTGGAGAAGAGAAGGCTCCGGGGAGACCTTCCAGCCCCTGCCAGTCCCTAAAGGGGCTCCAGGAAAGCTGGGGAGGGACTCTGGATCAGGGAGGGGAGCCATGGGATGAGGGGGAAGGGTTTTACACTGAAAGAGGGGAGATTTAGATTGGATATTTGGAAGAAATTGTTTGCTGTGAGGGCGGTGAGCCCCTGGCCCAGGTTGCCCAGAGAAGCTGTGGCTGCCCCATCCCTGGAGGGGTTCAAGGCCAGGTTGGACAGGGCTTGGAGCAACCTGGGCTGGTGGGAGGTGTCCCTGCCCAGGGCAGGGGCGTTGGACTGGGTGGTCTTTAAGGTCCCTTCCAACCCAAACCATCCTATGATTCTGTGATCCACGGCCCCTGGTCGGGAGCACGGAGTGGGGCACACGGCTCCTGCAGCTGCCTGGGCTTTGGCAGGGATCAGGCAGTGGGCAGGCATCACACGAGGGATGGTGGTGTGACCTACATCCCAAAAGCTGGCCCTGCAGCCCCACAGCCACCAGTGGTAATTTAGAAAGAAGGAAAATAGCTGACACAAAGTTTCAGAAAGGAACTGGGAAAGCATCTCGGAGACAAAACATAGCGGCAGAATATTGGGAAAAATCAAATCCCTGCTCCATGCATGAAGTTACAGCAAAAATGATGCCAAGAGATCTGAATCTGACGGCAGTCTCCTGGCACTGGGATTCTTATTCAGAGCATGAACAACGAATTTGCATCCTAGGAAACAAATGCACTCCACATGCCCTGATACAAATAAATGCGAGACATTCCTTTATTCCACAGCCAGGAATCTTAATCTTGCTGATAAACAAACCAAAGAAAAAAAATGTCTCTGAATGTCGTGTTTTTCTGTAGTGCTGTATTTTCTTTAGTTAAAGACCTGAATGCCGAACAGAAAATAAAGTCAGCTTTGTGTAAGAAGAGATTTGCTCCGTCAGGACGGCGAAGGCAGGTCGTCTCAGAGCCATCCCTGCTGGGGCAGCTTCGCTTTTCAGTCGGAGGTGATTTCTTCTTTCCAGCTTTGGGTTTTCCTTGGACACACTCTGCTGCAGAAGCGGGGGAACAGGGAGGTGGCATGTCCCCAGGGATGAAGGTCCTTTGTGGGTACCTGCACAGCATCACCCAAGCCCTGTCCCTGCCATCAAGTAAAGCACCAAAACCAGCAAGTAGATATCTTTGAGACATCATATTTGTTGTCATTTTCTAAGAAGGGGGATGCTGTGGATCTCCTCTTATCCCCCTCTCAAGAGCTCAGCAGATTTTGCTTAAAAACTCTGAAAACAACCTGCTTCTCCGCAATTTGCAAAGCCGCATTCCATCCTTTCTAATACATGTAAAATTATTCCGACTTGCCAAACTGACGTTTGGAGTTATCACCGCATCCTGGGCGGAAGCAGAGTTTGCAATAGCTGCGTGTTAAAACAGGCTCAGGATGCAACGGGAGGATTTTTGCGTCGGAGAGGAGCCGCATCCCTGGGATAGGGCCCCCCAGGTACCATAAAGATTTCGTTCCCCTTCTCTTTGCAGGTGGCTTTTGCTGCTTCTTATGATTTTCCCCATCTCCCCAAAGGAAATTCTTCCTTTTTTTCTTTTAAATTCCTCAAAACGAAGCTATTTCAGACTATGTTTGGTAGACGCTAGCCTTTTCTAATTATTATTTTTGCTATTCATTTTGCTAATGTCACTGTGGGCAGAATACCACCCACCTGGCCGCCTGGCTCAGCGGAGCACATTTATACTTCTGCAGAGCCGTTATTTGTAATTACGGGGTCAGAAGTTCGGCTTCCTCTAATCGCTCCTCCCTTTGAAATTCCAGCCGAAATTTCTAATTTCTTGACCCGGCGAAAGGAAGGCGCTCACCTAATTATGATCCTATTTCACTTTCCCGAGCCCCTTTGGCCCCTCGTTAGCTGCAACAGTCATTTCCAAAGTCCTTCAGCAACTTGTCTCTCCAAGAGAGAAGGTTAAAATCAAGCGAGATCAGAGCCTGCCGTCCCGGCTCGGGGGAACCCAGTATTTTCTCTTTCCCACCGCCATGAAAAGGGAAGACTAAACCCCTTTCTAATGGAATAAATTTGAATTCTCTCCAAAAAAAAAAGCCTCCGTTAAGGGTAACAGATTGCTTACAAGCTCCCGCGCAAAGCCTGGCTGGATCTCAGCAAAGGCAGAATTCCTGGACTGTGGCTCAAGCTTTAATCAGGCAAAAATCCCACTGAACTCGCTGGGAATTTTGCTTGAGTGAAAACCTGCCGGGTCTCAGCTTTGGCCCATAAACTGGGAAGAACGGCCAAGCAGCACTTTCTGGTGGAGGCACGGCCCTCCTCCCCTCTCGTTTGCTCCTGCAAGGACCATCGTGCTGCTCTCCAAGTGCCGCGGTGTATAATTAGTCGCATTAAGGTACTCCATGCCAAATTATTTCCTCATTAATAATATTGTGAGCTGTTCTGCTGGTGCTCCCCGTTCCGGCTGGGGCAGAGGGTCGGATATTTCCCCCTGCATGCCCCTGGATCAGCCTCCCTGTCCGAGGAACTGGATTTTCTGCTGCATCTGCATCTTCTGTCAGGTTGGACGGGGCTCTGGGCAGCCTCATCTAGCAGAAGATGTCCCTGCTCATGGCAGGGGGTGGGACTGGATGACTTTAAAGGTCCTTTCCAACCCAAACCATTCTGGGATTCCGTGATTCTGTGGTCTCACCTTTGGACTAACACAGCGATGCTCAGTGTCCTTGTGTCCCCCCCATCTCCAGGGGGGGACAGACCCATCAGGCTGGGCCAAGGTCATCTGAGCCTGGGCACAGCCCAACCTCTCCATCACGCCACAGAACAGGGCAGTAATGCAGATAAAATAGAAATGCGTTCTGTTTGGACAGGTGCAATAAATTAATCTCGCATCTGGCGAAGCTCAGGACGGGGCTTTTTCAGGCAAGACCATCCATCAGCGCTGGGTCGGGAGAGGCAGGGGCTGCCTCGCAGCGGGTGCTGCTGCCTGCCACCCCTGCCTGCAACAGCTCATTTCCAGCCCCACGAAGCCAGGAATTTCACCCCCAGTAAGATTTCGGCGTGCGGTGGAAAGGAAAACCTCAGCTGAACTTGGGCAGGGGGTGGAGAGCAGCAGGGGACACGTGGGCTGTTGGATGGGACAGTTGGGAACCCGCCCTCAAGCAGCTGATGCCCCCGGATGGTGTGGGGAGGGCAGGCCGGCCCACCCCGGGCTAATTGCCGGCTGATTATTTATCAAAACCGCCCTTCCAGCTGGAGACTTCGGCCCCCACGTTTCCAACCCGTGCCAAGGTAATGACGGAGCCGCTTTTCAGAAACATCTGACAAACACGTTGGATCCCCCAGAGCACCGGCTTGGATGGGGCAGGAGCCTCCGGGAGGCTCCGGGAGAGGGGCAGCATAAGGGTATTTTTTGTTAAAAAAAACCAAAAGCACAGCTTGTGAGGAAGAGCTTGGGGATGCAGAGGTCCCACCACCACCCCTCTCCCCTGTCTCCTTGAATGAATTTGGGTCCGAAGGCTTTTTGGTCCATGAGCACAGCTCTGAGAACTGCAATTCCTGTGGCGGGGAATACCACGGTAGGCATAAGCATGATTTCTAGACTTTTACCTGCCGTAACCAAGATGTTTGCAGCCCGGAGAGCTGCAGGATGTTGAGGGTCTTCACAAATAGTCAGCTACTGGAAGAAAAGACATTTTACAGAGGGATTTAATTCTTTCAGTGCTGTTTGAGTTTTTTCCTAGAAATAAATTAATTTGGATCTTTTGTTCCTAAGTATTCCCCCGTTTCTGGAAGTGACACAAGGCTTCAGCCACACAAGGAGGAGAGGGCTGGAGAACAGAGACTCTGAGTCCCTACAGCAGCTTCTGGCCATTAAAACCCCCAAGCAGCCCCGGCGGGGAGCGGGCAGCACGGCTATGGCAGCCGATGCCTTTGGATATCCCTCTTTGATCTCCAACACGAGGTGGTCATGCCTGACTGCTGCTCACAGCCGTTTGCCCCAGGGAGGTCAATATTTGAAGCACTTCAAAGCCCCCTGGCTTTGAAGCTCCCAGCTTTCCATCAGAGCATCATCCCACCTCACCCCCCCGCCCCCAGGCGATGTCCTCCTGGGCACAGAGCGGTCCAGGGCCCGGCTCGCTGGAGAAGCAGTCATCACCCAGGCGTGAGGCCAAGCAGGTTAAATGCCAACCCAGGTTTTGACCAGTCCCTTCCACCTGAAAAGAATATAAAATCAGGAGAAAGGAGAGGGTTAATAATGCTTTCCTTGGATTTTCATGCCCTCGCTTTCTCATGGCCGCATTGAGGACTGCGAACTGCTTTCGAAAATGTGGATTTCGGCATGTGCTTATCACCAGCCATGACCCCGTGGCAGCCCAGAATAAAAAACCACCAGTAAAAGTGCCCCGACCTTTAATTCTGAACCAAAGCCTGCAGTGCTGAGTAATTGCACTCCTCGCCCGGGCTGCTCGCCTTCGAGGTCTTCAGGGAGGCAGAAGCCAGATTCCTTCCTCTTTGCAATCATGGCAAGGAAAAAGGAACAAACAAACAAACAGGAAAGCTGCTCCCAGCTGGAGCAGAAGCCCGTGGGGCAGAATCCAAGAGTTTATTTAAAGCTCTAAGAAGTTCCTCCTTTCAGCCGCGCCGCTCGCTCGAGGGGAAGCAGCCTGCGGACAGCAAGGGAAGGAGTCGCTGCGAGGCCGGTTATTAATAGCTGGAGTCGAGAGAGCTGGGATATTGCAGGATATCACCAAGATATTCCCACGAGAGTAGCTGTTCCTTCACTCGGGAGAGCACAAGGAGGCTCCGCACCTTGCGTCAGCGTTGTGGAAGTGACAGGTGGCTTTGGCATCTGCTGTGGCCCAGGCTCAGGTCAAGTCGTGGAGCTGCTGCTGAAGCATGGGGAGCATCAGCAGTAAGAAAAAACATCACATTGAGGGTCTGGTAACTCAGCGGTGCTTTCTGACCACCTCGGAAAACTCCATCCCCAATAGCAGTGTCCTGTGCACAGATAATTCTTTCCATTACATTGCTAATAGAATCATAGAATCGTTTTGGTTGGAAAAGACCTTTAAGATCAATGAGTCCAAACATTAACCCAACACTGCCAAGTTGCCACTACCCCATGTCCCTCAGCACCACATCTACCTGCCTTTTAAATACCTCCAGGGATGGCGACTCCACCACTGCCCTGGGCAGCCTGTTCCAATGCTTGGCAACCCTTTCAATGAAGAAATTTTTCCTAATATCCATCCTAAACCTCTGCTGGCACAACCTGAGGCCATTTCCTCTTGCCTATTGCCTGTTCCTTGGGAGAAGAGCCCAACCCCCCCCAGCTGCCCCCTCCTTTCAGGGAGTTGTAGAGAGCGAGAAGGTCTCCCCTCGGCCTCCTTTTCTCCAGCCTATTCTGAGTGGTACCTTTATTAACTCTGCTGATTGCACATCATTAACTGATGGGATGGACCTTAACAATTCCAAAAAAGGAATGCAATGAAAGAATTTTTTCAAATATGTCATTTTCTTAACCCTCCCTGCCCTCATCCTATAGGTTAGCAAGATGCGGCGTGTCTCTCAAATCGTGATGCTGGACCAGGGCAGCTCTTGGGATTATTCATGATGTATCGTATGATCTTAATGATGTATTAAATGTCTTTTCCAACCAAAATGATTCTGCGATTCTGTGATTCTGTGCTGGGCTGATCAGGGTTTGGGGCTACCTCCAGCAGCCACAGAGGTGGGTGAAGGCTACGCATGCCTTAAAACACCCCGGGGATGCCCCGAGGTGGACTGGGTGGAAGTGCCTACAAGTGAAGCCCAGCACCGAGCTCCTCTCCTGACACGGCTTTTGTTGACAGCAAAAGTGCGAGAAGCCCAGCCCCAGCATGTGCTGCTCCAGCACTGAAGTCCCCATCGTACACACAGCTGAAGCAGAGACAACTCATTCTTCTGGTGTGCATCAAGCAGGAGGAAGCAGCGGTGAGCGCAGGGTACACGGGCTGGAGGGTCCTGCCATCCCCCCACGCGCAGCCGCCCTGGGGATGGGCACATGGGTGGTGTTGATCATTTGGGTCTGGAGAAGCGTATGGTTCATGTTGAAAAGCAGAAGGGAGCTGCTGCCTCCTTCATTTCATGGACGAGGATGTCAAAGTCCTCCTGGAGCTCCCCAGGTCGCAGTTCCCCCTTAGCTCTTTGCTCTCCCGGTGGGGACACTGGTGTCAGTCCTGTGCAGACCTCACCAGAAGATGCACGGGGTGTCAAAGGCTCTTGGCTGTACCTAGAACATCACCGTCCATCGCTGTCCCCAACCTACTGTGTGACACCAACCAACCATTGGAGGCTTGTGGCACGTGGAGTCGGCAGAGGATGCTGCAAGGAGATTCAGAGCCGCGCTCCCTGGGGCAGGGGAGTAGATGACTGGATCAGGGAACAAGTTTCTCCCGAGGAGGCAGATAATTTTAAGATCTTTTCTTCCTTTTTAAAATAGCGATAAATATTTCACAGGCCTGGAGGAAGAAGCGTGATGCCTGAGTAGTTACTGTCCAGGGAACATCGCATGAAATCTCTACACCCCGAGCGCTATTTTTACATCTTTCTTTTTTTTTTTTTTTTATATTGCATAAATGGTGACTGATTTTATGGTCCATGATTAATTTAGACACAGGATAATGGAAAGCCGGGAGCACTCACCCAGTTCAAAGGGCCATAACAGATAAATAATGTATGTTTACGTAACTGTAATATCAATCTCGGTAACAAATGATTTGTAGAAAGTCGTCAGAGGCTGGTTGCAGAGAGCTGAGAAACGCTCCTCGGAGGCAGCAGCATTGCAACAAGAGGGCCTTCAAGCAACGCGTTGTGGTTTGGAGGCCCACCTGCCACACGCTACCCCTTATGCCTGGAGAGGGGTCTAATCCCCTCTGGCTGAACTCAATATAATTGAACAAACCCAGCTCAGCTGCTTCTCCGAGGACATCTACGTACAGGAAAACTAAAATGGGAACTGGGTTTCTGGGTAGTTCTTAAACACCGCTGAATTCCCGTTTTGGTCTTCCTGTATGTAGATGTTCTTGGAGAGGAACATCTGTTTTCGGAGAAGAACATCTGTAGATGTTCTCAGAGAAGAACATCCTGAACTTTCTTAGCTGCAGCAGAAGGACCAAGGCTGGGACCAGAAGCACATCCCTGCCCAAAAATGCAGCTGTGTTGTCCTACCAGGGTACAATGTCTGGACACTGGAACTTGGCCTTCATCCACCAGCTGCTCTGGAGTCTTCCTCGCAGACCCCCAAACACACGGTTTTCTTTTGTTTTCCTGTGAGCACCCAGAAATTCGCCAGCACCTCATGGTTCTGTATATACAGACAGACAAACAGGTCCTTTGGAGAAGATGTGCCGACAGCCCTGCAGGTAGCAGCGCTCTGGGGAGAGAATTCAGACGTCCATGCCAACGGTCCAGAGAGCAGGAGCAAAAGGCCAGTTCTCCTCCTGTAAGAGCATGCAGCCGTGGGAGATGGAGCTTATCTGCCATGGTGCAACCATGAGATGATTTACCTGCAAACAGGACGAGGCGCGCGCCACAGATGATGAAGCATCTTTGCACCCCAACACCAGGGTTATCTTTGGAATAAATAACATGCTCTTGTTTTTTAAACTCGTCAGCTCTTGACTGTGGTAAAAGCATTGTCTTCCACGGATTGCGGTTAGATAAAAGGTGTTTCTCATTAGGGACTAAACATTTCCCAAGGAGGCACAGTGTCCGTAAGGGAGCGGGGTCAGAAAGAAGGAAAGAAAAATATAATTGTCAATAGACACCTGCTGTGTGTGCAAAGAGAGGCCAAAAGCAGACAACAGCCGAGGCATTTTGCCGCCTTTAAGTGGCTTCTCATTTTGCCCGAGGTTGGTGGCTATGGCCTCACTTGTGCTGCACGCGTAGTGCTGGACACACAGAGCTAATATCTTTAATTATCACCGGCAACGGCTATCGCTGAACTGCCGAAGGATGCGTTGCACGTGGTATATTTTAACCAGAGCAGAAACCCGCTTTGGCTTTCCTATTGCCTCTAAAGGTTGAGTTACGCAATTCTTTTTCAGGAAACAAAATCTGCTAAAAACCCATTGTGTTTGTGTATTTTAATACAGCTGAGCGAGGCGGTTCTGGCCACTTGCTGATGTGAAATGTCAGGGTAGGTGGTTATATAAATGTTATTTTTAGATGCGATTAAAAAAAAAAAAAAAAAAAAGCCAAAGAGTTCTCTAAGGCTAACACGTTTTTCCCTGCTAGCTGTCTTGAACTAAAAGGCTGTTATATATTTCAAGAAGGGGTTGCACTTTGCTCGTGGCATAACAATACAGCCAGCCTAATTGCGCATATGTTAATGGCTTGTTTTTAGAAAGAACCTTATCAGGCTCCAAGGCTGCCCAGCAATAATTTGCCTTTGCACTGCGCAGCCCCTTCCCCATAAAACTCTTTTATTACCTGCACAGAAATCGCGGGATAATGGCTCTTGTCCTGCGCTCCGCCGCTGCGCCGGCGCGGGGGCTCACTGTGGGGCCCAGCCCTACCCAGGACCAACCCCCACCTGCCACTTCCCCTTTCCGCATATCAAAACTTTTGTTCGAAACCTTTTATTTAGCATTAACCCCATTTCCATGCGATAAAAAGTGAATAATAAACAGAAATTTGATGGGCAGTTTGAGCCATTTATCCCATTCATGTGTAGAAGTAGAGGGGCAGCTCCTGACAGTTGGCCCAAACAGAAATTATGGCTTTTTTTTTTTTTTTTTTGGTTTTGAGAGGTTTTTTTTCCTCTTTGCAGTTTGGGCATGGACATAGTTGGACTAGATGGTGTCTAGAGGTCCCTTCCAACTCTGAAGATTCTGTGATAGGTTACGCATCGGCCACCCAAATCTTGCCTGTGCTTCATCCTAAGCCAGGTCTGCAGGGATGGGCAGGGAGGACCCTGTGATGCTGGGGACGGGTAGGGAGGACCTCATGAGGCTGGGGATGGTCAAGGGGGACCCAAAAAGCTGGGGATGGGTAGGGAGGACCTCATGAGGCTGGGGATGGTCAAGGAGGACCCTGCGAAGCTGGGGATGGGCAGGCAGGACGCTGTGAGGTTGGGGATGGTCAAGGGGAACCCAAAAAGCTGGGGATGGGTAGGGAGGACCTCATGAGGCTGGGGATGGTCAAGGGGGATCCCACAAAGCTGGGAATGGGCAGGGAGGACCCTATGAGTCTGGGGATGGGCAAGGGGGACCCAACAAGGTCAGCAGGGACACCCAGGCTGGCTGGTGATAGACTGTGGTGGTAGAGCAGGAGATGGTTCCCAACTCTGCACCCTGCATTGGGAACAGGCATCCCCAGAAAAAAACCACCATCAGCAGTTACAGCCAAGGCTTTTTTGCTTTGAGCATTGGCCAGCAATGCAAAACTTAGGCATGTTTCATCATTTATTCTTGGAAAACCAGCAATGTTTCTAGTGGGTAAGCCAAGAGATTCCCGTCCATCCCAGGGATGGACACACACCCTTCGCATGTCCTGGCAGCAGCAGGGAGACCCACGGGCAGACGAGGAAGGATGTAGAGGCTAAAGAGTCCCCCAAGGTATGGGGGACAAATGCCTTCAAACCCAGAGGTTATAAATTAAATTCTTTTGTAATCAGAGCTAAGAGTTATCAGTGGCTTCAACAGCACCGTTGCTCTGAAATTTCCATGGGGAAAGAAGTGCTCATGGAGGAACCAGACTCAGGTGAGACCCAGAATTAAAAGAAATGCAAAGCAAATCACAAGGATTTGTACAAATTATGTAAATCTTCCTGCAAATACAAAGTGCGTGGGTGTGACGCCTGTGCCTTCGGTGGATCGGCATTTGTAGATAACCATATTCCCATAAAATTGTGTGCTTCTGAAAATTGGTACCATTTCCACTAGAAGATAGAAGTTTAAGTCATTAAGTTTTTTCCTCCTGTTGTTTTTATTTTCTGCAGAACAAGAAGTCTTCAGGGTGAACTTATTACAGAGACTGTTTTTCATGCTGAAGAAAGCTGACGTTTGTCACCTGCACAAGCTAAAATATAAAAAAATTGTATTTTATTGAAAAAAAGTTGGAAGAAATCAGACCATGGCCTTGGACACTTTCTGTGCCCATCGCGAATGGGCGAGCAGCAGGTTCATTGCATACTTATACACTGTGGAATTTACACACAGATTTGGTGTGAAATGATGCTCCGTGTTGTAACCCTCTGTGTTATTCCATATTTCGCATTTCCATGGTGTGTCTTTTCCCACCGGGAGGCTGATGTTAAATGCCTATTTTTGTTTCCCCCCCCCCGCCCCGCTCCACTTAATTTTAAGAATTTCTCTGGGCACCGGGCAGGCAAATGAATTGTGCTGTTGTTAAATAAGCTTAATGAGGTGTCAGGAGCCCAAAAATATTCTCATGGCAGTAAAGCCTTTTAGTAATGAAACATTGATTTCCCACCCTCCCCCCACCCCCCCCAACTAGAGATATTTCTCCTATTCTAACAGTTAGTTGAAGAAAAATGGTGATTGGTTTCCGAGTGATCCATTCTCAGCAGCTTAAGTTAGCATTTAAAAATCTTTATGAGATTAGTGTATTCAATTCTCGCTGTTGGCCTGGGTTTAGCCGGTCGCAGTTGCATGATGCACCACGCGTGCTGGTGCATGCTGCACCACCCATAGGGGCAACTTAATGTAAAAAAAAAAAAAAAAAGAATATAGATTTCTTGCATCTTGAGTACTCATTAACAATACGGGCAGTGCTAATTGGGATTTTAATCGACGGGGGCGTTTTCCCATGCGCGTTGCTAGCTCATCGCACCGAGTGGTCCTCCATCACCCGGAGGAACCCGGACCTTCTCCCAGCAGGTGAACGCCTCCACGACATGAAATTGTTTCTCTGATCCGAACCACATCCCGCAGGGAACCGGTGAGTGCAAACGTCAGCCGAGGACTTTCCAAAGGCAGGCGGCATCAGCGCCTGGATCTTGTATCGGGGCAGCTGCCTGCACTGGGATCGCTCTGTGTACACAGGGATAAACTAAGAGTGAATTTGGCCCGCAGAGCCTCTAAGATGCTTGGTCTTTACACAGGAGAATGCTGGTAAATATTTACCAGAGACCTTGGAATAGTTTCTGGTCTTGTACGAAGGCAGGCATTTAAAAATTAAATGAAATTCCTATTATAGGCTCTGTAAAATAGAACAAGTCTGGAGGGACCGGTCTGGTCTTTCAGGTGAGCGATGCTTTAAAGCAAGTTCTTTAAAGACGCACGGAGTAATCTTTCAGTGTTTATGCTTTTATACGGTGGGATATTAACCCAGTGAAATACAAGTGGTGGGTTTGCTTTTGTAATATGCTCCCAGGCCCCAGGGCTGGTTTTGCACAAAGTTTACGCCGGCGCAGCCTCCGCCTCGGGGCTGCTGGTCCCATCCGATGGGGCCAGGGCTGGAGGGGTGTAATGAACCATTTACCCACGCATGAAAATAGCAGCTATTAAGATAAATCGGAGAAAGAACCGTAAGGACAACTGTGCTCCAGCGCCGCTGTAACAAACAGCATCTTTCATTTGTAATTAAGCTGCGAAGACGCTGCAAGCTCCGAATCCAACTGTGCAACTGCCAGGCAGAAATATGTCAGCTCTCACGCTCCGCTGTAATTAATTCGGGGAGTTATTTCTGCTCATCCCACCTTGGAAATGTTCATGGCCAAGCAGGTCCCCCCTTGGCCGAAGGAGGGCGTTCACACCGACTTGCTCCAGTTAATACAGCCCCTCGCTATTAGCAAATGATGGGGAAGCGTTCTGTAAATCACAGCTGGAGAGGCTGGAGTGTATTTAGAGTTGACAGCAAGATGCTCCGCATCTGCCCGGGCTTAGCCAGGCGGGATAGTAGGAAGATGCTCTCCAAGTCAGGGGTTTGCTTCAGGGCTTTGCCTGCCGGTAATTCTGAGGCCACGTTCATCAGGGAGCAAAATTTGTCTCTGTATAATTAGGGAGAAGACAAGGTGCTAACCACGCTTGGGAAAATTAATCTGCTATACCGATAAGAGAAAGGATTAGGCCATAATTGTGGAAAAAAATTAATTTAAGCTATTAGCTTAATGCCCAGCTGCAGTAAGGGAGGTAGGAATGATAATGGGGTTTTTCAGCGGAGCAGGGACGGGAGCTGCCGTGGGAAAGCTCCGAGTACGGAGGGAAGCGGCTGCACAGAGCAGTTGTTTGCAAAGGTGCGCGGGAAGGATTAAAAAAAAGTTGAGGGATATAATTGCCAAGCTTAGGAAGTGCCCACGAGGCGCGTTGGCAGAAGGGTTTGGTGCACGGGGTGGCAAACAAGCGGGACAAATTAGCTGGGAGGAGCTCTCTGGAGAAAGGAGGGGAAAAATAATGGGTATGGCAAGACCCCAAAAAGTAGATTTTATGATGAGCTAACTAATAGGTTGGAACTAGGTGATCTTTATGGTCCCTTCCAACCCAAACTATTCTGTGATTCTAAGAAGAGAACAGGCAAGCTGCTCCAGAGGGGTATCTCCGTCTCTGATTTTCCTTATATTCTCCCTAAGCACAGCCATAAACAATGCCCATTGCGGGGTGTCGGTGGGGTCCCTGGGGCGACGAGATTTAGCCTTTGCAAAGAGCCCCTTTGCAGGGAAAATGCTCCAGCGCTTCAGAAATGTACGGGAAAGGAAGACAAGAAAAATAAAAGAGGAGTTTTCTCTCCCCTGATGCCACACGTGACGTTTCCCTCCTCCCTGGGGTCGAAGACAAGGGTCAGGAAGAGATTTTCTGACGGCTATGAAACACCTTTGCCTGCCCGTACAACGTGAGCGAGCTCTTCCCACCTTTTACATTATTCCCCTTTTCTCCATCAGTTTTTGTCATCTTCTGCCAAATGAGGCAGCCGCGCACCGCTTCGGAGCGAGTATTACAGGAGTCCCCGCAAATAGGAATCTGGCTGGGCTGTGAGCGGAGTCAGCAGGAGGCTGGGAACCTCCCCGGTCTGCAGCGCTTGTGAAATGTTTGAAAAGGAGAATTCTAGTGAAAAGAAACCCCGGTACGTACTGAAATAGCCACCCACAGCCTACCGTGCCTCCTTTAATACAATAACTGGATGCAGTAAGTCATTTCTGAGACAGTTGGGCGCGCATTTAATGCGATAACTTGAAGATAAGGGGAAATGATTCAATCACCTATTATGTTCTCATCCCAGCTGAAACAAAGAATATGGAATAATCGTTTGACCAAATGATATAAAAAGGACTGAGGGAAATGCGCAGCGTGGCCTGAAATTCATCATTTCCTCCGGTGTGAATCATGGCCTATATACAGCAACGAGGAATTATTTGGGAGAGGTTCTGCCTGGCAAAGAGGCAAATTCCAGTGACGTACCCCTCACATTCAGATACCTCCAAATATTTTCCGACATGAGACCGCTCAGAATCTTCCTTACACAAATAACAGCGATTCCCCCCGCTGCATCTCCACTGCTCCCTGCCTTACGCTTGGCTCCACCATCATTAAAGCACCTTTTGTTATTTGCCTGCTAATGCCAGGAGACTGGTCTTCTGCGATTTGCCAAGCACTAGGCGTAACAGATAAGACCAATAAATAATGGTCTTATTATAGCAAATAAAATAATCTGGATTCAGTCCCCAGAAGGAATGAACCACCTCGTTAAAGACCAGTGCTTCACAGACAAGATTTTCCCATATCTATCTATCTCTCTCTATATATATACACACACATGTATATATACACAAATACATGTATATAAGTCTGTGTGTGAATATATATACACACACATATACATGCATATATACACACATACATGTATATATAAGTCTGTGTGTGAATATATATATACACACACATATACATGCATATATACACACACATACATGTATATATACACACATACATGTATATATATGTCTTGTGTGTGAATATATATATACACACACACACACACATACATGTGCATCTGTGTGTGTATGTCTTTGGCCCTTGGGCCTCTTTTGCTGAGATTTTACGCACGTGTCTGTGTTACTGGTGATGCTTCTCCCTCCAGCCACCATCGAGGCCACGCCGGTGGGCGACCGTGACCGATCTTCTCTGCTCTTTCGCCGAGGAGATGCTGTGGTTGGATTTCAGGGGTGGTTTGAGGATGGGTCTCACGAGGACGTTAAAATTAACCCCGCCAGAAGAGGCGTTTCTGGGGTCTCCTCGTTTGCGCATGTCCTCCCTGTAGAAATGTAGGTCTTGGCAGCAGCTGGTCTGAAACTACTAATTTCTGACATTTCAGTACAGCCTTTCGTAAATATAGAGCTCTCCGCTCTCTTTTCATATTCGATGAAAAGACCTCTGCAGAACCAACGTGGGGATGACGCGCGAGTGCGGCCCAGGAGGAATCCTGCCGAATTAAGTGGAGCTTCTCCCAGGGGCCAGCGCTGTGAATCCCAGCCTGTCCTTGGAAAGGCGTCTGTCCCACATACAGATCTCCTTTGCTTTTTCTATTCAGGTCATTTCTGGTGCCTAAACACTGTATTAAGAATGACAGACATTGCCTCTAAGTTACTTCCATCAGGTTTCTGCCTAAACACACGTGAAAACACTGATCTTTGCAGCATCGTTGCATCTAAACATCAGAAAGGATTTTTTTTGGTTAAGCTCGCATAGGGCTGCCTCTCCGAGCCCGGACGCAGGACCTGCGGAGTGATGTTCCTGCATTTCCCAGGGAGTTTCGGGACGGTGGGATAGTTATTCGCTTCGCAAACTGAGAGCCCTCAGGGCAGAAGATAATTTTTATCTTCTGTATCTCGCTGTCTGAGTACTCCTAACACCCTTTTTATTGGATATTTTCCTCCCCAAACGCTGCCCTTCCTTTTTGTATCTCTTCTGCCACGGCAATCTCACGCAGGAACCATTGGCATGTCCTGCTTCCCGTGAGGCTACTCCCACGCTGGCAACGCGGCTTTTCCTAACATCCCACCCCAGGAAGTCTAAAGGGTTTGTGCTGCCAGAACCCTTCTCTGTTTTCCATTGTCCCCCCCATAAACAAACAATATTTTCTCACCCCTATGAACAGGGCAGCGTGCCCCTACACCTCAGAGTACCTACTGAAGTGATGCTGCATGCCAACGCTAGAAATCGCTGGATTAAGGCTGACATTAGAAAGTTATTGCCACCTCCTCCTCGTCTTTGAGGTATTTAGTTTCATTTTGTGGGGTTATCTCTAGCTAAGCAGGAATGCGTGGGGATATAAACCAGCTATTTATATAATCACACGGAAAATTATGTCCCAGTAGGTACCCGGGGGTTTTTTTTTTGGTGTGACTCCACAGGTTCATCACAGCGGGGAGCGAACGCTGGTGGATGTGCCAAGGACGTGGGGCAGCACAGGGGCTGGTTTGGGGTGAGAGCCAGGGAGCGGCTCCTTGGATGTTCCGTGGGACATGGCATCAAATCTCTGGCTGGGGGAAGAAGAGCTTCTTCCTCTTCCTCTTCTCCTTCTCCTTCCCTCTGCCTCTTCTCTTTCTTTCTCCTTCTCCTTCTCCTTCTCCTTCTCCTTCTCCTTCTCCTTCTCCTTCTCCTTCTCCTTCTCCTTCTCCTTCTCCTTCTCCTCTTTCCCCTTTCCCCTTCCTCTCCCTCTCCCTCTCCCTCTCCCTCTCTCCCTCCTCCTTCCCTTTCCTCTTCCTCTTCCTCTTCCTCTTCCTCTTCCTCTTCCTCTTCCTCTTCTCCTTCCCTCTGCCTCTTTTCCTTCCCTCTGCCTCTTCTCTTTCTTCTCCTTTCTCCTTCTCCTTCTCTTTCCCCTTTCCCCTTCCTCTCCCTCTCCCTCTCCCTCTCCCTTCCTTTTCCCCTTTCCCCTTTCCTCTTCCTCTTCCTCTTCCTCTTCCTCTTCCTCTTCCTCTTCCTCTTCAGCCATGGCTGCCATGGCTGCAGGATGAAGGGAGCCACTGGTGGCTATTTATTGACCAGATCAATGAAACAGCACTAAATTCTTGTACAGGTCACCTTGAACCCCACTGTAAACAGGGAATCCCTCCTCTGGGATGCGGCCAGCCCAGCGCTGGTCCTCTGGAGCACGGGCTGATGGAGGACACGGGGACCCAAACTCCCCAGCAGGCTCTGGACACGAGCAGCAGCTCTCCTGGAGCAACGTGGGGACCTTCCTCCCGCTCAAAGCTCCAGAATTTAAAAACAATTGAGATGGGAAAAGATGCACAGTCAGACATACTCAAGATCACCATCATACTTTTTTGTTTTCTCTTAACTTTAAAGCCTGGGTTCTGCAAACAGCACTGACAAAAGGGATGGCTGCTTCAAGCTGCTTTTTTTTTTTTTTTTTTTTTTTTTTTTTTGAGGGGGTAAAAATAGTTGTTTAATGACCTTTTGAAACCAGAGGAACATCTGGCTCATCTCTACGACGCCTTTCAGCCAGTGATTTTTTTGCACGGGGCAAGTGCATGCCTGTATTTTAACCGCACAGAAATTTGTTTCTGGGAGAGAAACTTTCCTCATCTACGTGGGATGCCTCCGCGTGTGATATTGCAGCTTCAGCTAATTGCCATCTCCGTGCTGCTTTTGAGTCAGTCGCTTGCTGGAACAGTCTGGATGAAGCTAAGCTCAACCCATGTGATTCATCCTCCCTGGTGCTTGCTTTGACAAAGCTAATCTTTGAGAAATGTTTGAGCAATCAAACTGTCTGGGGCTCATGTGCCTCCCGGTCTCAAAACCTTTTTGGTTTCCAGCTGCTGCCAGGGGTCTCTGGGCCAACTGGAGGGAAGTTAAAAGGAAACAAAAAAAAAAAAAAAAAAAAATCCCTTGTTTGTGTCTGGGTCATTTACTGTTATAATATTTCATAATAAATGTTTTTCTTTTCTCTAAGCTGCACTCCACCATGCTGCTGCACCTTTCCTCCCCGCTTCCTGAGCTCTGCTGCCCCAGGCATGGGCTCCAGCATCGGCCTGGGTCCAGCATCGGCCCCTTCTGCCCCTTCTACCAAACTTCTGCCCCTCTGCCCTGCTCTGTGAGACCCCCCTGCGGTGCTGCCTCCAGCGCTGGGGCACCAACAGCAGGACACGGAGCTGTTGGAGCGGGGCCAGAGGAGGCCACAGAGATGCTGGGAGGGCTGGAGCCCCTCTGCTGTGGGGACAGGCTGAGAGAGCTGGGGGGGTTCAGCCCAACTCTCTTCCAGGAGTTTTCCCAGAAACTAGAACCGACTTCCAGAGAGCTGCGCAGTAGGTGCTTTGAGGAGGATGGCTTTTCTCCACTCCCTAAGTGGAAAGCAGTTGCCACATCGCCAGCAGAAGTGTGTTATCTCGGTGCATTTGGACTCAACCAAGGGCACGTGGCATCTCATTCCTCCGCTCTTCGGATTGGGGATGAGCAGTTACTGCTGCAGCAGCTCCCACAGCCCCTGGCCAGAACATCCTACGGGTCACCAGCCACCCCACGCTGTCTCCTGTCCTTTGGGGAAGGTGCGGGTGGGCAGCAGCAGCTCATACCCCCCAGCATCTAGAATCATAGAATCGTTTTGATTGGAAGAGAACTTTAAGATCACCAAGTCCAACCGTGCACCCAGCAGTGCCGGGTTACCGCAAACCCACGTCCCTCAGCACCACGTCTACATGTCTTTTAAATCCCTCCAGGGATGGCGACTCAACCACTGCCCTGGGCAGCCTGTTCCAACACTTGACAGCCCTTTCGATGAAGAAATGTTTCCTAATATCCATCCTAAACCTCCCCTGGTGCAACTTGAGGCCGTTTCCTCTTGTCCCATGGCCTGTTCCTTGGGAGCAGAGCCCGACCCTCCCTGGCTACCCCCTTCTTTCAGGGAGTTGTAGAGAGCGAGAAGGTCTCCCCTCAGCCTCCTTTTCTCCAGGCTGAGCACCCCCAGCTCCCTCAGCCGCTTCTCATTGTATTTGTGCTCCAAACGCCTCACCAGCTCCGTTGCCCTTCTTTGTTGCCCTTCTTCCCCTCATCTGGTGGGGCATCGCTTGGACTCAACGCCCACCTCAGCCAGAAACTACTCTCAGCATCACCCTTTGGCAGCAACTTTTCAACAAGGTCTCCTAAAACCAAACCAAAACAAAACAAAAGAGCCTTCGAAGGGCCCTGACAAGTTTTCTGTGATATTCATTTCCACGCCTTTGAGCCGTCTGGCTGCGGGAGGCTGCTGGGTTTACAAACCAGCTTGCAAAACAGAGCCAAGGGAAACACCTCCCTTGAGGTGAGCAGCTTATAATAACCTGCCTGAAAGGGGCCTTGCTGGGAACGGTCACCGGCAGCATCTTCCCAACACAACGCTCGCCCTGTCCTCTGCTCCCCTCGTCCTCACGCCCCCGAGAGACCCGTCGGAGGGTGCAGGAGGCAGCGAGAGCCTTTGAGTTCAGCATCAGATGGTGCCTGCACACCCACCCCTTTCTTCTTTTTTTTTCTTTTTCTTTTCTTCCCCTTTTTCTCTTTTTTTTCTTTTTTGAACCAAGGTGGGTTTTTTCCCCTTTTCTGTTTGTTATTGTTTTCCACTCAGGGCCTTTAATGTTCCCTCACAGCCGCATTTCACCCCAGCTGCAGAAGCGGGATCTAACGCCTCCCCACCTTGCTTCCTTAAAGTGTGAAGACCTCATTATCCCTGGTCCCCAGCCCACGCAGGCCAGGGGTCCCCACGGCACAGGCAGGAACGGGCAGCCTGCTCCGACCTGTAAATCTGCCTGCCTCGCCGGCCGGGGTCTCTGGGCAATAAGAGCACAGGAAATTGTTGCTTTCAGTGTTCCCTTGAAAAAAATGTAAACTTTGGGTCTTCTGCTGGCTGTTTGGCAATAGGGGAAGTGGATGTGAGCTCTTGGGAAGGAGGTTGGAAAGAAATGAAAGGCACATCCAGCACCGCGGCTCTCCCATCCAGCCCTGCAAAAGAAGGGACACTCTGCCTGGGACACTCCCTGCCCACTTGTCCCCCTGCAAACCACGCACCCGTCCCTGGCTCGGCCAAAGGGGAGGCTTCATGGCAAGAAGAAGAGTGTCTTGCGTCCCCATCAGACTTCCAAGAGGAACGTGAGACATGTCCCAATGTCCTCACAGACCCTGGGGTCACTGGGAGCAGTGGGGGTCACCCATGCACCCCGCTGATGACCATGTGTGGAAACCTCTGAAGAGAGCTGAAAGCATTCCCGAGTCATCCTGGCCAGCCCTGAGCTCCTGCCAGGCTGAAGAGGTTCAGGTAACCCCCCTCCACCACTTCCCATCAGCCAGGTACAGCAGGAGACCCCTCATCCCCGCTGGACTTGCTCTTCTTCAGGCTGACCAAACGCAGGTCCCCCTATGTGTCATGTGCACCAACTCCAACGAGTGCTAACAATCTGCCAAAAAAATTATGAATCCTCATGTTTTACAAATGGCATCAGGTAAACCAGGGATCAGGAGCTACAATAAAACCAGAGGTCGAGTCACTGAAAGGTGGAAGAGAAGTGAATACATCCCGCGGAGTACATCCATGGAGGTACTTAGATCCTTTCTTGACAACAAACTTATCTCCAGAAGTCAAAGCTGTCCTCTGGGGATAAAATGGACAGAACAATAAGTAGTATTTGTGCATGAAAATAATAATAATAAAAAAACCAAAACCAAACAAACAAAACCCCAACCCCAAATATAGCATTTCCTTCTAAAAACTGAGTGGGATATAGGTGGCAACAAGGTCCAATCACCCCCAAGGAATTATGGACAAGGCCAGAGAGGTGAGAGCACCTCTGCTCTCCAGAGCATGAACTCTACACTTGGAGGGGAGAAAGCCATGGAGCTTATAGCTCAAAGGTTGGAGCTCCAGCAGTTTGGGACTGCCGGAGCTGATTTAAGGAGTAATTATCTCCGTGTTTGCAAATTGGCCCCAGTAAAATTTGACCGAAAGTCAGCATTTTACACTGCCCCTTTTTATTCGTATAGCTGCAATGCTTTAAACTGTAACAATTATGAATTAAATAATTTTCAGCCTGCCGCTTTCTCCGGTCCTTGATGGCTTCTGTTGACAATAAGGCCTGAGGTGCTACCACTGCTGGGGAGGTGCCCAAGCCTTGAAGCCGCGTTTCTGTAGGACTTCCCTTAGGAAGAGAGAGGGAGCAGCAAAATAATTGCCCTTCTTGAGGCTCTGGCTCTTCTGCTCCGTCCTTGCCTGTCTTATGTTACTTGTCTTTAACGTGCAGGGTAAAACCCAAATGGTTAAAAGTTCATTTAGAGTGGAAAATAAAAAAGCTCTCCCCGCCGGCTCGCGGCCCACCCCAGGGACTCCTCGCCCCGCTCCGAAACCCAACTCCTCGCACAGGCAACATCTGTAATTCATAATCCTGTCAAGCCAGCCTCCAGCTGGGGGATGTTTCTCCGACCTGCCAGTTGCACGATTACAATGACTTCCTATTAAAAAAAAAAAAAAAAAAAAAAGTTAAAAATAAAAAAAAAAGTGAGTTAAGGTCAAAGCCAAGCTAACTCCTTTCGCTTGCTGCAGAAGCAGCGGGGCCAGCGCTGGCCACGGGGGGAGGCCCGGAGCCCGCTTCCCCCCACCCGGGGTGGGGACCCGATTGCCACACCGAGAGGAAGATGCTCCTTGTGCAACCTTTCCCCCGTGGTGCCGCTTCTCAGATAAACTTCGGCAATGCTATTTTATCAGTGTTCATGGCCTGTTGGGCTTTTTTGGTTTTTTTTTGTTTGGTTGGTTTTTAGAAGTTTTTTATTGTTTTTGTATTTTTTTTAAGTTTTGTTTATTTCTAAATTAAATAGACAAGAGTCATTTATTTTCTCAGTTGCCGACTCTCAGCTAATTTAGCCAGCCCCCCCCAAAATAGCCAATATACTCAAGGATACGAGCAGCAGCCAGCTCTTTGAGGATGCTTATTCTGCATTTAGTTGGTTTTTTTTAAAGCTTCTTCCTGGGCAGCTCTCCACACAAGGGTCTACACTGCAAGGCGTCTATGGATTGCATTCTATAGAATATTTTTGTTTTGGACATAAGTTTCACTTCACGTCTATTCAAAACACATATGTAAATAAGAGTCAGTGTTAAATTAAAAAAATACTGAGAAAAAGGCATGTGGTAACACATGGAGGAAGCAGAGAAAATATACTATCATGGATGAAATTTAAAATTAGATGGGAGAGCTAGCAAGGTGAAGGTAGAGAAAAAAACTGCTTTAAATATTGGGAGTTTCAGGAAGAGCTTTGGATACCAGATCACATAGGGAAACCTGGATATTGTGGACAAGCCGAGGGAATCTGGACATGTTGGAATGGGTACAATGGAGGGCCCCGGAGATGCTGGGAGGGCTGGAGCCCCTCTGCTGTGGGGACAGGCTGAGAGAGCTGGGGGGGTTCAGCCTGGAGAAGAGAAGGCTCCGGGGAGACCTTCCAGGCCCTAAAGGGGCTCCAGGAAAGCTGGGGAGGGACTCTGGAGCAGGGAGGGGAGCCACAGGTCGAGAGGTGATGGTTTTAAACTGAAAGAGGGGAGATTTAGATGAGATGTGAGGGAGAAATTCTTTGGTGTGAGGGGGGTGAGCCCCCGGCCCAGGTTGCCCAGAGAAGCTGTGGCTGCCCCATCCCTGGAGGGGTTCAAGGCCAGGTTGGACGGGGCTTGGAGCAACCTGGGCTGGTGGGAGGTGTCCCTGCCCAGGGCAGGGGGTGGCACTGGGGGGGCTTTGAGTTCCCTTCCAACCCGAACCATTCTGTGATTCTATGAATCAGGAGTGGGCGGAGAGGCCAGGTCGGTGCCATCTGCACGATGGCTCCAGCACCTGGGAAGCTCCAGGTCTCCCTCTTCTCATCAGAAGGTCCAGGAATATTATTAGCCCAGTCTAACTCGTGAGGGGATGAGTCATGCAGAAACTAAAGGTCAGATTTTAGATGTTTTCACAGCAAAAACCCCAAAGCGTCTTCAAAACGTTGCCTGCCTCCTCTCCTGGCTTTTGCTTCTGAACTGACCTTAAAAATCTGGTGGTGGGAGACTTGCAAAGGTCCCGCGGGAGGGATGACTGCAGCGTGCAGCACCACCTCACCCCAGAAATACCTCCTCACAGCTTTCCCGTTAGAAATTCAAACCCCAAGTTGCTCAGAAACATTTGTGCGGCCAAGATAAACTCGGGGAAGAGTGGCTTTGATTCATCCCCGAGGGCGTGCAAGCTCGCATCCACGAAACGCTTATGGAAATTAATACTGCTGTGGATTAGAAATTGCAAATATTTTTCCTGAGTATCCAACATCTGCTTTCTGCCATGGCAGCCTTTTACACGCTGCACTCTCCGTTGTCAGGCACTCGCTATATTTATTAATTGAAAAATTGTCTCGGTTTCTTGTAGTTGGTTTTTTAACATGTGTTTAGCGCCTCATATGAAATACGTCCTGTCGTATCGGCGCTGAACCTATTGTCTCCTGCAATTTGACGCTGTAAAACTAATGGTTGCTATCAGCAAGGTCATTTAGCAATTGAGGGAGATATAAATCATCTCCGACCCGCTCCCACACACAGTCCAGGCTGGCATCTCACGTTTGCCGACACCACATGCCCCGCATCTGCTTTCTGGGGATATCTTTGCACGGAACGTGTTAAACAGCATGTATCGGTTTATGGAAGCGTGTGAAAATATACACTGATGTTACAGGATGTTAATTAGCGTTCACAAGCCAGTCATTAGCAATACGAATGAGTAGAGGCACAGCTGAAAGCAAACACACCCAGCCATAGTTCAAGAACAAGTGGGACAAATTAAGGAAATATGCAGCATGCAGAGCAGAGACGAGATGAAATGCGGTACAAAAACCATACAGCTCCCCAGCTGCTTACTGGAAAATACTCTGGTGGCCTCGGTGGACCATGGAAATGGCTTTTGGGTTGGGCTCGGGTGAGAATTTTAGTGCAAATTCATACCCACAAGGCTCTGAATTGAGTAAGCGCTGCGTAATGCTCTGGAAAGGCCTGAAGCTGTGCGAATCCTACCGGCTTTGGCTTCTGAAAGTTGTTTTTAAAAGAAAAACCCAAAGAGATGCCTGAAATTCACCTGGGCAATGGAAAAGCAGCTCAGTCCTGGGATGTGGTTGGATTCAAAATCCATTTGGCTGAGCTTTCGGGGTCCGATGCCGTGCCAAGGTCTTGCATCGCCCAGATTTGACCCACCAGCAGCTGTTGGATGTTGGATGCTGTTGGATGCTCTGCTCTTGCAGGAGCGTTCAGCTGCCCACCGATGCCCTTGGATGCAGCATGACGTTGAGTCCCAGCCAGGGCTGGCACACAAAAGTGAAACCACCCTTCGCTTGTGGCATGTAGCATCTCCTTTGGTTATTTTCTGCAAAGAGCAGCCTGCAAGGAGCTGCTCAAAACACACAGCTGGAAAACCTGGCTGCGGCAGGAATCAATGGCAAAGCTGGGCTCTGCCTCGCTGCGGAGAGAGATGCTGCTGGGAGAACCTGCAGTGGCCTTACTGGAGCTTGTCTTTGGCCGACATCAAGTTGTAACTGGGGTTCATGCCCGCGACCGCTGCCTGCAACGCACTCCTGGATGCATTCCTATTTCCACTGACCCCAACCAGCCACAGTTTTGGGAGGCTTTTTTGATGAGATGGGACCAGGGGGTGATGACATGTTCCCATACTGGTACAACCGAGACCTGCCAAGAGCATGTTCCGCATCCGATTTCCATTGGCACATTTTCCTACTTTGCTGTCTCCCATGCCTTTATTTATTTATGTATACCATGTTCTTGAACAGGTAGCGATGGTGTGGTTCTTACCGCTTCACCTTCTCTTTCATGAGAGACCCCCAAAGTATGGAAACCATCTGTTTTCGGACGTTGGTGAGCAGTACTTGATCTCTTACTGGGGCTGCTCAAACACATGGCCAGCACACGGTCGTGTCTCTCCCCAGCAAAGTGCCACCCCACCAACATCCTGCTGTCCTCCGCTGCCCACTCGCTCCTCCGCCGCCACAAAATGCTGCATGGACACTGAACCTGCACGCTCACCTACCTTTCCCCAAGAGTTCATTCCTTTTATTTCATATGGTTTTGGTGCATCGGCACAAACGCAGCGTCTGCCAAGTGTGTCCCAAGGTTGGAATCTCACCAGCTTCAGCTGGAGCCAAGCACACACCACAGAGCCCTTCTTGACTCAAAGTGTTTCCCGACCAGTTTAATGCTATTTTCCGTGTAAGACAAAGCCTAAATAACTCAGGAACTGACATAAACTTGTTGATCAATGTCATACTTACAGCATGGTGGGAATGGGATATTAATCCCCAAGTTGCCCAGCATGCTGCAGCCAGCACCCACACCAACAGGAGAACCTCACCACTCCTGTGCTGACGTTGTGCGGGAGTCTTAATTGTGAAAAGCTCCAAAAACCACAAAACCACCTTCATAAAAATACTATGAGCCGAACGAATTAAATCAGTTGTCATGCTCAGCACTCAATGTAGGAGGTAACAGAAGCTGAGAAGAGAAAGGAATATGCAATTTGTAATTTAGGTTGTGTAGTGGATAATTAAAAAGCAACTGAAATTAATGCAGGCTGTATCTATTTCCCCTGCCTCTCATCAGTACCATCAAGCTATATATTATCGAAAGCATTAGGCCAGCTTTGGGAAAAATAAGTGTCTCCGCTTCTTATTTAAACCCTTGCCAGCTCTCTGTAGCCATCCACAGGATCTGATGCCAGCAGCGTCCTTTGGGTTCTTAAAAGGTGAATTCTGTGAAATAGTCTCAGTGAATAAAATTTTCAAGTGTGCCCGAGCGACTCAGAAGCTGAAGTCCTATAGCCAGGTCAAGAGTGACTTAGGGCTCTGTTTCTCGCTGACGAGTTTGTGATGGACCCAGGTATCTCCTACAGCATCCCGGGCCCAAGAGAGCAACGCCAGGTTGGGGGCAGCAAATTGTCCTCTGTCGAGGGCAGGCAGCACGAGTCCCACCGGGCAAACGCTGCTCGCGACCTCCTTGCACACAGACACCCGACGACGGGCACAGGGGGTCCTGCAGCGTGGGCATTTCGGTGCTCGGAGACGGTGTGCTGCGGAGGAACAAGGCTGCAGCATCCCATCCATCACCACCGAGAAAGCAATTGGTTTATTTTTTTATTACTATAGGAAATCTAAACTTTATCAGCGCAACAGCACTTTTTAAAGTTTTATCCCAAAGCTAATGCTAATTCCCTTGGTTTGGCTTCTTACCATATTAATTAAGTAGCTCTATCGGAGTCAGCAGAAATTGTTTTTTTCCGTGACATTTTTTACATAATCTAGACTTTTAGGGCTTGCTGTATGTGAGGTTGAATTTTGGGACGTGAATGCGGGACTTGCCTGCCTCTCCCTGTGTGTCTGGCTGGGACCCAAGCAGGGAACCGGGTCAGAGCCGAAATCTTGGGTTTGGCCCGAGGAGGCTCAGAGCATCAGCCAGTGGCAGGGCAGGCCAGCAAGATGCTCCGTCATGCCAGACCTCTCCAAGCTGCCTCCAAAAGCTCTGGGAACACCAGGAGATCCAAGCGAGCTGTATAGATTTGAGCAAACAAGTGCGTCAACACACCCAGCCTGAGCGTGGCCATAAGGAGTTGACTTTTAAACACTGATTTCCTTCTTTTATAAAAAAGAAACAGCTGCAAGTGTTTGTCAGCACCTCTTGCAGAGCTTTGCTGCCCCAACTACCCCAGCTCACCTCGTCTCCCTGAATTTGTTCATTCAGGATGTACCTTGTGCTCTGAACCACACTGGGAAAGGGACATCTCAGATCTGTCTAGGGGACAGATCCAGCACAAACCGATGGAAAACTCAGCTTAAGATCATAGAATCATAGAATCGTCTTGTTTGGATGAGACCTTTAAGATCATCAAGTCCAACCACTAACGCAGCACTACCAAGTCCACCACTACCCCATGTCCCTCAGCACTACGTCTACATGTCTTTTAAATCCCTCCAGGGATGGCGACTCCACCACTGCCCTGGGCAGCCTGTTCCAATGCTTGACAACTCTTTTGGTGAAGAAATTACCCCTAATATCCATCCTAAACCTCCCCTGGTGCAACTTGAGGCCGTTTCCTCTTGTCCCATGGCTTGTTGCCTGGAAGAAGAGACCGACCCCCCCTTGCTACCCCCTTCTTTCAGGGAGTTGTAGAGAGCGAGAAGGTCTCCCCTCAGCCTCCTTTTCTCCAGGCTGAACATCCCCAGCTCCCTCAGATGCTCCTCATAGCACTTGTTCTCTAGATGTTAGACCACGTGAGTCTCCCCCGGGGTGTGGGGAGCCCCTAGAACCAACCAGGCTGTTGGCAACCCCAGGGCTCAGGAGCTCCCGCAGCCCGGAATGATGGACACCACATGTGGAGTGAGCCCAGCACTTGTGTGGGACACAGCAGAGAAACACAACCCATTTCAATTTTAATTCCTCAGGAGCCGGCTGGATCTGAACCCATTTAACAGCGTGGGTTGGTGCAGGAGAGGTGCAGCCCCGGGAGCAGCAGCCTCCTAAAGTCATCAAGTGTGGAGCTGGGACCTGCTATCACTGAAGGCTTCATCAGAAGGACCTGACGTCAGTCAGATGTACTGATGAGGGCGGGAGAGACACTGATGACGCATCGCCCTCAAGTTGAGATGGTTGTAAAGTCATACAGTGGAATAGCTCTTAACAGCCAGAAGCTGTTTCCTGCGCCAAGGTTCAGTCTTACCACTCCATGGGTGCTCGCTATTTGGGCTTTTTTTCCCTTCTTTATTTCTTTTCCTTTCTTTATTTTATTTCTTTTCCTTCTGCCTTCCCCTCCCCTTGCCCACTCTCGGTCCCCTTCAGCTCAGGAGAGCGGCGTGCAGGAGATGTTTCTCCATCCCATGGCACGTCCCTCATCCTGACCCGCGTTCTTACATCTCTAGATGTTACTCCGAATTTTACAGCGCTTTAAGCACTGAAACACAAACACGCAGCTGAGGCAGAAAACAATACAGGCACAAAAGCAGATTTCTGCGTGGCACCTCCAGGGGGTGGGCAGCAGTTAGAGCCCTGCCTCTTAAAACACTAAATATTGCAGATTTGTAGACAAAGCTCTAAACTGCAGGGTTGATTTAAACACTTTCTCCGTCGTATTAAGGAAATTGAGGAAAAACTTCAAGATTTTTTCTCCCTCTAGAGGGGAAATTCCCCTATCTGAAACTCTCAGAAAACGCTGGTTTGGGCAAAAATGTTACGGATCATTTGAAGACTGGGATTTGATACTTTGTCTGTTATTTAATATTATCATATGATATCAGAGGCCAGTCATCATATAATCATTTTTTCAGAGAACGCACATGGAAATTTTTCATCTTTCAAGCCTGGCAGGGGGAAAGGTCATTTTTCAATTAAAAAGTTGCAACACGAGCTTTCTGATTAACCTAAATCCAACTACTTTCAGCATTTCCTGAGGCTGTGTATCCCAGGGAAGAGGAGAGGGCTGAAGTCACTGGTGGCTTTCCTACAAGCACCGGTGGAAGGGACACCTCGTGTGCCATTGGGAGCAGGCGACGTGTCCGGCGCTGCCTGAGGCTCGTCTTGGAGTTGGCGTTTCCTTCTGGTCAGAGATATTGGGGTGAGTTGTTTTTTTTTTTTTCCACCTGCTGTTCAGAAGAAGGGCTTTAAATCCGGGAAGTGCTTTAGGGCTTGATCAAAACCCCATTTAAATCAATGAAAGCTTTCCGATCGACTTCAGCGGGACGGCCGCTTGGGAAATAAGGCCAAACGATCCGCTTTAAAAAGCTGGTGTCCATAGCAGACTGTTTCTGATCAATACCAGGAAATAACGTACACCATATGTACCCTTACAGATATGCCTCGGGCTTCATCTGCCTGCTGCACAGCTCTGTGATAATAAGTGAAAATTAATAGGGGGCCGTATTAATTTTGCGTTATCATCACAGATATAGGAGAAAGAAGCAAACACCCATCTCTGATTGATGCGATTGCTCTTACGGAAGCTGGAGGAGAGGTCCAGCGGAGGCAAAGCTTCTCCCTCCCAGCCCGGTTCCCCCCAATGCCGGCAGAGAAGATGCTTCGGGGCTGACTCACACTTTCCAGCCGGCACTGCTGGGAGACCTGCCTCTTCCCTTTCTAAGCTGCGGGAACGCTGGCAGCTGGAATTTGTTCTTCAAAGCGCCCAGCAAAAAAAAAAAAAAAAAAAAAAAAAGGAAAAAAGAAAGAAAAGGAAAGATATTAGACGTATTGAGGGAGGCTTCTGGCCCTTGAGTTGGTAATTAAGTCCGGATTTAGGACACGCAAACACAGGCGTTAGCGTGCCCGGTTATCTGGCTCACTGCCAGCTGCAGGTCACGGAGTTGGGATCCTGACATCCATCCTTCCCTCCTGCTGTCAGCAGCGGCCCCAGCTGTGCTTGCGGGGAGGGAAGAACCTAAAGTCACCCCTTCCCATCACCGCGGCTGTCACCCAACGCGTCCCTGAGCGGGGCTCGGCTCCATACCCAGCAATATACACATCCACGGCCTTTTTTTCCCCTCCTTCTGTCCCAAAGTCCACGAGCAGGGCAAGGATGCTCATGAGACACCACGGCCACCCCACCGCAGCCGTGGGCAGCGTACCCAACGGCAAAACCTTTAATTGCCCAGATCCTTCTTTTCCCCAATACCTGAAGCTGTACTGAGAAGCTTATATTAATTGGCAACAAATAAAATTGCTTTTTGCCACAAAAAGCCGGCTTTTACACCGTTCTTGTTCCCATTTCTGATAGGCAAATATTTAACGCTGTGGCCAAGGGCAACGTTTCCTCCACCTCTATATTTGCGCAGAAAAATGTCACAGCTGAACAAGTTGCTGTGCCAATACTTAGAGATAACGCAATCAGACACGGGACCTGATTAAATTACCCTCATTTATTCTGGCTTTCCTCTGCTATTTTTTATTTCTTCTCCGCGAACTCGTTAAAGTACAAGAAAAAACAACTTAAAGTGCTCTGTCCCAGCGAGGTGATGAATAGTGACAGCTCAGAAAACTCCCTTCCCACGGTTCAGGGATGCGGGGGCTCATGCTCTCATCCCAGCCACAAATGTGGGGAAACCAGAGCCCCCCCCAGGACAATGGCTAATTGGTAATGGGGTAATTGCTTACTCTGGTCTAACTGAAGTAGGGTTTGATATATTGAAGCTGTTGAGTCTTAACTTCGGCATTTCACTGCATCATAACTGTCAGCAGCTTTCAGACTCGGTCCCAGAGAAATGGATACTAATTCGATGGGGTGCAATTTTTTGGGGGTATTATCAGAAAAATACACCGGGCTTTGAAAAGTTTCCCTTCCATCTTGAGTGAGGAAAGAGCAACTCCGGGTCAGAGAGCAGGAGCGAGCCATGACTTGAATTTGCCTTTGGTTTTTAGGACACCAGGGCACACCAAGCCCGGCGTTTGACCAAGTCCCCTCTGCTAAGGGATGGCTTCCCCATGATGCTGTTTCTGCCCGCCGCTAAACAAAAGCCCATCTGCAAGTGCTTGGCGAGCTGAGCCGGGAGCACATGGGGCCAGTCTGCAGGTATCGTACCAGAGATATCTCCATTAAAACGCGCAAAATTAGCAAAACCTTGAAGGTGAATGGCAGGAAAGCTGCAATCGCACATCCCTTGAAAGACAACCCTTGTCCATAGCCCAGTGCCACAAGCCTTGCAGGTCTCGGCAGCCCAGGCGGTGGTTTTGGCACAAGATGCTGAATCAAAGGGTGAGCTTTAACTCCATCGAAGCATGGAAATTTTCCCTCCTGTGACGCAACTGCTGGGTTCCCACCTACATTTGTGCCTCTTTTCTTGTCCTTCGGTTATCGTTTGGATAAATAGGATTTGGCATGACTAAACCGATGCTTTAATAATCTCCTGCTTTTGTCTCAGTAACAGGGAGAGTCGGTCTCAGCCCAGGTCTCCCTGATTAGCAATTAGCAGGTGATTATTGCCTCCTCTCCGGCAAATCCTTCCTTTGTATCTGCCAGATCTCCTCTAAGTCCAGATCAACGCCCTCTCCATTCCGGAGAGGGGAGGGAAAAGGCAGAAGTTTTCCTCCTTTGCTTCCCCAGATGTATTTTTCTGGGCTAACCTTGAAGTTTATTAAAATTTTCCTTTTTTTCGGAGTCGGCCAAGCTGAGGACCGCTTCATCTGTTTTCCCTGTTTCCCCTGATGTCGGTAGCAGAGCTCGCCGCTGGGTACCAGGGGGGTTCCAGTGCCCCGGCAACTTCTGCTATTTCCATTATGGGAGCATTATAAATTATAAGAGAGACGTTTTAATTGCCATTAGACTGTAACCCAGTGCATGTTTTACCCACTGGGAGGGATTTGGGGAAGGAAAGATGTCAACGCTGCGCTACAAAGAGATGATTGATGCAACGAGCTATTTAAGAAACATATTTCCAAAGGGCAGGAGCTGCCGGGTGCTCCACAGTGTCTCTCCTTGCTCCGTGGAGGGGATGTTTTGAGCATCATTAAGCCTTAACGATCAGCCTGCTGTGATAACCAACTTGGAGCCTCAGGATACACACTTGACGGGGCAGCAGCATGGGTGTGCGCCCTTGGAGCCCATGGGTGGGTGCGGGTGGCTTGGCCATCAAAGAGGACAGCAGACAAGACTTTCCCCTGCCAAAGAGCAAGACTTGTGTCCTCCAATATCCACCCAGCTCCACACGCGGTTTCTTACACTGCTGTAACTGTAGGAAAGATCTCCAGAGAGGGTTTTTCTTGACTCTTTCTTGTTTTCTATTACTGTGCAATATAAAGGTTCTCAGTACGTACTTTGCTCCCCAAGTAAGTGTGGAGGAAATAATATTTAGTTATCTAAAGTAACTGGAAAGGTTTAGGGGAAACAGCTAGAAATGTTAATATTATTGTTTGCTTCATGGCCTCTGGCCAGTGAAGTATTTGAGGTATTCATAAAAACCTTAATAATCTCTGTAACACAAAGAACTCCGTGATTAAAATCTGCAGAATAAACAGTCCTGCCCTTGGCTCCTCCCGACAGCCTCCTCCCCTCCCAAAAGGGTTTTGTTGTACAAAGTGTCTGAAACAGAGTGACCCAGGGTGGGCCAGGACCTCCAGAGCAAAGGGGCGAGGGAAAGGCAGGCTGTCCTCAGCAAGAGGAGCCCAGTAAGACTCAGGAGTCCCCAGCCCTTCCAGGGGACAGTAGGGTAATTCAGGTTGGAGAGGACCTCCTGCCCCAAGGAGGGTCAACTACGGGGCTGGACCACGTTGCTTTAGCTGGTTGGGTCTCGAACTCCTCCAAGGCTGGAGACAGTGTATCCTCTCTGCCCTACTTGTTCCCCCCACAGTGACTGTGTGTGTGCCCAGAGCTACCGGTGGTCATCACAACCCCACCGCCCCCAGCTCACTTGGTGCTCAACCAAACAGGAGCTTCCTGCCCATCACTGCAGCATCGCCACCCGTGTGCCACCAGCTGTCCCCCAAACTGCTGAGCAGCTCAGGCCACGGAAATCTGAAAAAACATGAAGTCTAAGGTTTTTTCCCTGTCCCATCACAGATGTTTCATGTCACGGGATCCTTCACCATCTGCGGGGGGTTATGGGAGACCTGCGGAGATGAACGCCTCTGTTCCTCATGCCTAGTGTCTGGGTTCCTCGGGAATGCGTTGCTATTAACCTCATTAATCTGCACAGGCAGACGCGCTGTTTATCACATCCATCTCGCGAGTCTGTCAGCGTTGAGTAGGTCACATAATGCAAAACTCCTAATATTTTGACTCGGCTCCTCAGCATGCTCTTCAAAATCTGCGCGACAGCACGGATGGGAGGATTTTTTTTCTCGCTTGTGAAGCTTGAATTCTAATATTGTAAAGCCCATTTCTCATCAAGAGCTGCAGCAACGGGCTGTGACTGCGATGGCATTCCAAGGATATTTCTTCTCGGGGTCCTGACAAGACCTTGGGAGGAGGATTTTCCCCCATGACCTTCACCAGCGTGGGGAAATGCTGGCAGAGGCCAGCCAGATATTGCCTGGCACTGCTTTCCTCCATTCCTGCAGAAAGCAGGCAGGAGATACAGGCTCTTGACCTGCTTAAATCTGCTCTGAAACGTCTGTGTGGGCTGGTTTGGTTTTGCCAAAATATTCTCCGTGGACGGAGAGCATCCATTGCTGAGGTGGGGCCACCTCTGAGTGTCCCTGCTGAGGCCATCACTGGGGATGCTCGGGGGTTTACGGCTCGTTTTAGAGCTTCGATACATCAGTTTAAGGAGCTGGCTGTCACCGCGGATGCAGCAGCAATGAATTACCGAGGCCGCTCTTCCCGGCGTGGCTTCAGCGGGGACCGCCGGGAGCTGCATCCCGGGAACCACAGGCGCAGCCAGACGAGGTGATGGGAGCGACTCTCTCAAAGGGAAGAAAAAAAACCCCAAACCAGCAGCACAGGTACAACACAAAGGCTTGGCGATTCGAAAGAGCAGATCCTGCATCGTTAAAACAGATTATTGCTGTTGACTTCCGCGGTGTTTGACACATATAGACACCCACGCAGCGGCACAGCAGGCGGAGGGCAGCTCGGATGCCTGGGAGGGTCTCCCTCCTCCCCCTAAATATTTACCGCTGTTGTTTACTATGGTAATTATCCTGGCTATTTACTGATCATAAATTAGTTCTCTGGTGGAAATGCAGTTACAGCCACAGTTATTTGAGTTCCTCTGCTTACCCGGTAGCTCGCCAGGGTGGGCGGCGAGAGCCGTGCCTGGGCCGAGGCACCGAGGGCTGTTCCCACCAGATCTTGCAACCGATGCACGGCGAACAAAATCAATCCGTACCCAACGCTGATTACTCCACGTCGTAATGGTTTTAATTAGTGCGGTTGCCTAGCTTCGGGCACAGTCAGGCCTCTCTCTGTCCAGCCTGCATTTGTTTGATGCCTTCATTACACCTTTCAGCTCCTATGTCAATAATGCAATAATATTTCAATAATAATTTAGCATAATATCATGTAATCTAATAGCCTGTATCTTACAATCTCATTTGGTGCAGTTTGCCCTGGATTACATCAGCCAGAGAGCAGGAAAAGAAACATCTAATCAAAGACTGTGGATATTTCCCCAAAATATATCCGCGACATCCATCACGATGGCTGGGGCTTGAGGCAGGAGGTACCGGCTGGGACCGTGGCCTTTGCGGCACTGGGGACGAGGTGAATTCCCTCTCATTCGAACACGGGATCTTTGGTGAAGGATACATCCAGCCAGGTCGCTGGTTCAGCCAGTAATTCACCCACGCTGGTCCCGCTGGTACCCGCACTGCCTGCCTGCAGCTGTATCTGGCTCCAGTGAGCTCGTCTTGGATATCTGGGATTATCTTTCTCATTAGAGAAAAACCCAGTTTTCACCCACTGAAGTCTACAACCAATTATTTTAATGGTGCGCGGTTGGGTCTGTAAGTTCTTTGAGCCGCGGATTTGATTCTCATTTCAAAAATGGCCATTTTACAAATCTCCAGGCATGCAAAATACCCTGTCAGTGAATTTAAATGGGCCACGTTGAGCCCCGTGGGAAGAAGCGGTCTTAATGCAAGTGAAAACCGGGCATTTTGGCCTAATGTGCCTGAAAGGCACTTCTCCTACCGTGGTGCTGGATCAGTAGCATAAGTAACAGCGGAGGAAGGAAAATAAGAACATTTATTTCACCGCCACTAGTGTTGGCCCTAAGGATTTTTAAGTTGTCCTTTCCATTTAAAAGAAGCCTGTGCATGGGATGCCCTTGGTCCAGCACTAAGGCATCTTAGTGCTGGGGGTTAATCCACCCCCTCGGACTAAAGAGCAGCGGCAGTTTTGTAACTGGCTGTGGGGCATCTCCCCCAAAGCCGTTCTTCCTGCATCCCTCCGCAGCTCTGGTGCCCGGACCGAGCCACCTGCCCATTCCTGATGGAGGAGCTGGTGCTCACCAGCTCACCTTCCCCTGGGTTTAGCCATTGGGACGCAGCAGCGGGATGTGGAGCTGCCCACCGTTCCCCTTTTCCCCTTGAGACGTGCAACGGGCTCATCCGCTGCTGTTTGCCCAGCTGCTCTGGCCTTCCCTTCAGTCGTCAAGCATCTAAAAGCAGGCTGAGGGTCTTCCCCTTACTCACCACATCGACCTGCTCATCTGAGAAATTAAATCAAGCAGCTGCATCCCGCAGCTCCCTTTACTTACGTCGTGGTTTAATCCCAGCTGGCAACTAGGACCACGCAGTGGGATAGGGAGAAGAGGGAGAAAAAGGAGGAAAAAAACCCTCATGGGTTGAGATAAAGGTTTCAAACTGAAAGAGGGGAGACTTAGATGAGATCTGGGGAAGAAATTGTTTGCTGTGAGGGCGGTGAGCCCCTGGCCCAGGTTGCCCAGAGAAGCTGTGGCTGCCCCATCCCTGGAGGGGTTCAAGGCCAGGTTGGACAGGGCTTGGAGCAACCTGGGCTGGTGGGAGGTGTCCCTGCCCAGGGCAGGGGTGGCACTGGGTGGGCTTTAAGGTCCCTTCCAACCCAAACCATTCTGTGATTCGATGATTCTATGAAAATCAAAGAGGATCTGAAAGGACTGGCTGATTTGTCTCTGGTTTGCAGAAGTAAGGCCATCCTACGATAGAGAAAAAAGCAGGTCTGGTTTTGAGTTACACAGTGCAAAACTAATCTCGTCTGAAACATCGCAGGGAAAATGAAGTCATCCCATTCCCGCATTAGTGGCTGCAGGTGGTGTGAACCACAACTGCGGCACAGAGCGATGTCAGACAGCGAGTCCCGTCAGAGGCTCTTCCCCTCCCCAAAACCGTGAATGAAATCTGGCAGAGGCCTCGCCAGAGTTAACTGCAGGCATTTCTAAACGCAGATAAGTAATGGTGTGTAATTTGGAGCAATAAAAGCTTGCAGCGGTGTCAGGAGAGCACAGCTGCCTGCCACATTGCCCCTGCTAGAGGAGACCTTCGCGTTTGCTGCTCATCACTCACCGCAGCAACTCTTCTTCGGAGACAACAACCCGCCGGGGATTTCTTCCCTCCTCACAACTCTGGTCTTAATTCCGCTTGTGCTCATGAGATGTGGAGCTGGGTAATGGAACGGGCACCAGCTTTTGGGAGGCTGGAGGGCTTCGGGAGGTTCTTTCTGCTCGGACACGGCTCCCTCTGCCACATCACCCACCCACGACCACTGGAGGAAGGTCATGAAATTTTAGAGCGGGGAAACAAGGGCGTTTATTGCGAGGCACCACACAAGCCGTCCTCACGCACTTCAGCAACGCGCTGAATGACTGGCAAAGGGACATTCTATATGCATCAACTGAAACCTGGATTCACTCGTATATAAACAGGCTGTGTGTTGATCGTTTTAAGAGGGCGGATACAATGATCAGATGCATTTAAAAGAATCCTTAGCTCCCCTCTGGAAAATGCGAAGGTACTTTTCTGTCCTTAGAGCTTGGAAAATTAAAAAAAGTCTACTTCCAAGTCATATCTGCTGCCACGTTCCCGGTATGCGTCAATATTTATGTGGCAGTGAAGAGAGAGGAAAAATGCATCCGAGACACGGTGCGGTTGTGTGCCAACAACTGCATCAGCTCCACACAGCCGTCAACGCGCGTGGGATGGTTCTTCTGGAAAAATATCCTCTCCGGAGGATTTCTTTGATGGTTTCCGTTGCTCTCGGGGGAGGTTTTCATTCCAGCATCCCTCTTTGCAGCAGTGCTGGCTGCTGCTGCTGCTGGGATGCTCCCTGGTGTCGATGAGCAATGCCGAGGTGGGTGCAGCCCATCTTGCACCGATCAGCGGGGCAAGCGGCTTAAAAATAAGGGAAGCAGACAAGGTAGCACACCCCAAAGTCCTCCCTCTAAACCCGACGGGTGTGGTGGTGGTGGTGAATAGAAATGAGAAGTTTAGAAAAATGGAGTCCAAGGTGCAAAGGGAGGGGGTGTCCTGGCACCAGCAGGTCACACTTCTTCTGGTCTCCTTGGATGACGCCACCGGGCAGGGGTGGGAAAGGCGATGGAACGGGAGAGCGTGTCAGGCCAGGCTCTCCCCGGGTGTAAATCAGCGGTGGGGCACGGAGCAGTGCCGTGTTGATTAACACCAGCTGAGGACCGGGCCCATCTTATTTTATTATGTCATAAAACAAGGAGAAATGCCCCAAACCTCAGTAAACGCATTGTTGATTTTATAGAGAGAAATTCAAACCGTGGGCTGGGGCAAACGGGAAACGGAAAATCATTGCGATGCGATTGCTTCTTGGCAAAAGCTTCTGACAGGGAGATAACGCTGATTTTTATATTCAAGGCTGCTTCTGGGAGTTTGTCTTTGCCCGTCCTTGGCAGACGAACACCGAGGGGTGATGAGGAGCGGGCGGGCGGGATCCTGTCTGCTGGCCCCGCGTTTGAGGACGCTCGTTTGTCACCTCTCGTCAGACGCTCTGCCCATCACTACATCATTCGTGAATCGGAAAAGGGGGCAAAAAAAAAAAAAAAAAAAATCATCTGGAGAGCTCCGCAGTCAGCTGGGAAATGCTCCGCAAGGATATAGAGTGTCGCCCCCGAGCCCCTCTAGCAGGGAATGTACACCCAGGGGCAGGAATGGGCTGTCCTGGCCGTATTCCTCCTAATTGCAAAAAATCTCTTGGGTGACAGTACAGCCAGGAGCGTCGGTTGCATCCAATGGCTGATGTCAATGTGGGCATTAATATTAATACCCTTTTTTAAAAGAAATAAGCATTTTCCCAGCGGATGGGATGCAGCTGTGGGGTAGCTCCGCTCTGGTGGTAGGTAAATAGGATTTTTGCAGCAAAGATTCAGATATTTCTGCAAAAACAGAGATATTGGGGGGGGACGGACATGCTTAAAATTTATCCTGAATTTAGCCAAATGCTCCAGATTCAGCCCTCACCCCCCACCGCTGCGTCCTTCCTCTGCCAGTCAGAGACGGCACGAGCGAGGACGCCTTTTCATTGCTCCCGAAATAGGCCTGCTGTAAAAAACGATTTTACCCAAGGTAAATGAATCCCTGGGTTAATTAGCACCACTCCAAGCAGGGGCCGTGCCGCTGCCAAAGCGCGGGACAGAAATACAAACCCTGGGTGATTTTGATGGAAAGTCGGTGGGAAAAGAAGAGGCTTTATTGAGCTCTGGTCTGCGGCGGCCGGGGCAGCTCTGCTGACCTGAATTAAAGGTTTCCTTTGCGAGCCCGGATTTAACTCACATTCCTAGAAAATCTGCCTAGAGCAGGGTTTTGTCTCCGTTTCAGGGGATGTCCGGAGGTGCCGGGCAGTCCCGCAGCATCCCCCGCCTGCATCCAGCCACTTGCCTCCTCCCCCCCTCCCCCCCAGCACAGACCCCGCTAGAAATCCCGAATTTCCTTTTTTTCTCCTTTTTTTTTTTTTTTTTTTTTTTTTTTTTTTTTTTGCTCAGCAACGAAAGCGAAAACCGCAAGGCAAACAGGATTCAAGATGCCATTTTTATATGCGACGTATAGAAAATATTCAAAGTGGTTTTTAAGGAATCATAGAACCATAGGGTTGGAAGGGACCTCTGGAGATCATCTCGTCCAACCCCCAAGGAAGCTGTACTATTTCTGCTAAGGAAATAAATTAATGTCCCCTCCACAGCCCCGTAGGTCATACCTTCAAAATGACTTTGTTCCTAGGGTTTTCCTTTAGTGTCTGACACTACATGTTGTTCCAGGGTTCAACCTTGCGACTCATAAATAATATAAATAAATGTGAGAGCAGGTGAACAGAACCAGCTTTGCTCCCCGTTGCTTCTCCCCGGCTCCACATCAAGTTACCCCGAGCTTTAGCAAGGAGCGGCCACGTGAAATTCCCCTTTATGGAAACGTTTTCTGCCCGCTTATATTTTGAATTTGTCATTTTGCGTGCAGAAAGCCCAGTTTGAGCCGGGGCAAAAAACACACCGCTGCCCCGACGCCGGCGCAGGCATCTGCGGTGCCCGAACGCCACCGCGCCGGTCCCGGGGAATTCCAGCTTTCCTTCCATCTGGGATAACTTATGGTAACTACGGAGGGGTGTTAGCAGACATATGGAAAGACAGACACGCTCCTGAAACAGCACGTTTCTTGGCGCGGGAGCAAAAAGTGTCACTTGTCTTTGAGGACGGTCCTTCAGTAACGGGACTTCTGCTTGGAAGCCTGATCCAGCAAACAGGGGAGAGGAAAAGGCACGCAATCACATTTATCGTCTCTTTTTTTTATCACGGTTTCTCACCAAATTAATATTGATAACATTTCCCGAGATTTTTAACGCCATTTGATGATATTTGAGGTCTTTTCCGCTAAGCAAAATAATAAGCGGCTGGGGAGCGAGAGGTAAAGAAAAGCGCCTCAAGTATTTTCCATGAGGATGACACAAAAGTTCAATCAAAATATTACATTTTCCTTTGGGGGCCGGAGAATTTAAAACCCCAAGTTTTGATAGGAAGACTTTGGAGGTGAAATTCCCCTTTCCTGACCATCCGGCACAGCGCTACCGAGTCGGATTTTTCCCCCTCTAACTAGAAAAATCTGCTGCAATCTGATATCCCGCGGCCAGAGAGAAGCTGGGATTGCATTCCCGGCCCTTCTGCAGGCAGAAACCCGCCTTCTGCAGAGCTGATTGGAAATAAATTAGCAGAAATAACAGATCCTGCCCCTATATCCCACCAAGGGCTGGACCTCCTCCAGCCTGCCACTTCTCCTCCCTCGCTGCGGACAGTTGCCTGTATTTTAAACATAAATTCATATTTATAGAAAGGGCTTCTGTAGCGCAGGGAAATGTGGGATTTTATAGTTATATTGGGCTGCGCCTGGTGGCAGGTACCTACAGATGCAGAATATCTACAAAAAGTTACGGTTCAGAATTTCATCGTATTATGAAATACGTATTATTCATCATAAAAAAAGGGAAGAGTTTATCATAAAGGAGGCAGCCGGGAGGTGTGCAGCTGTGCGGACAAGCTCTTCCCATCACTGGGCAAGCTGCTGGCCAGGACCGCAGCCTCGTGGTCCGTCTCCCAGCCACCCCAAATAATTTTCCAGCCACCCCAAATAATTTTGCCCCGGGCTTCTGCCAGACCACACCTTACTGCCTTGCTGCACTAATTTGGCCAGTTTCCTTGCTTTTGTTACAGTCCTTTCCCCATGGAGGTCTGGTAGCATTCCTGTATTTGGATTAGCTTCTTATTCCAAATTAAAGGATACTCTCTGCACTCTGCTAATCGAGCACGACAGCGTATGTATCTTAATTTAAAATCATCGATACGGTTATTATTCTGGGTCAGACCGTACAAGGAAGCAGAATAACACTTTGGGGAATAGTCAGTGTGTTTCTGCTGAAGAGAAACATTACATCCAGGTGTTTTTTTTTTTTATTTAAAGGCATTTATTTTAGTCTTAAAATATATGCAGGAATCCACTCGTTATGTATGCATGTGTGGGGGCTGAGATGATAGAATCACACAATGGCTTGGGTTGGAAGGGACCTTAAAGACCATTTAGTGCCACCCCCTGCCCTGGGCAGGGACACCTCCCACCAGCCCAGGTTGCTCCAAGCCCCGTCCAACCTGGCCTTGAACCCCTCCAGGGATGGGGCAGCCACAGCTTCTCTGGGCAACCTGGGCCAGGGGCTCACCCCCCTCACAGCAAACAATTTCTTCCCCAGATCTCATCTAAATCTCCCCTCTTCCAGTGTAAAACCCTTCCCTCTCGTCCCATGGCTCCCCTCCCTGATCCAGAGTCCCTCCCCAGCTTTCCTGGAGCCCCTTTAGGGACTGGAAGGGGCTCCGAGGTCTCCCCGGAGCCTTCTCTTCTCCAGGCTGAACCCCCCCAGCTCTCTCAGCCTGTCCCCACAGCAGAGGGGCTCCAGCCCTCCCAGCATCTCCGGGGCCTCCTCCGGCCCCGCTCCAACAGCTCCGTGTCCTTCTGCTGTTGGTGCCCCAGCGCTGGAGGCAGCACCGCGGGGGGGTCTCACAGAGTGGAGCAGAGGGGCAGAATCCCCCCCCTGGCCCTGCTGCCCACACTGCTGGGGATGCAGCCCAGGCTGCGGGGGGTTTTGTTCCCCAGCCGAGGCAGATCCCTGGCCACCAGCGAGCAGCACTGTCTCGCCGTGTCATCCCTTCGACGCCCTGACCACGACCAAACCGCTCGGCCTGCCCGTCCCCAGAGGACGAGCCCCTGGGAGTGCGAGCCGAGCCGAGCCAGGAGAGGTGGCATTTAGCATCCCTGTGCCTGCTGCCGAACCCTTCCCTGCTGCCCAGCGCTGTCTGCCCTCTGGTCTCTTCCACCGCCATTTCAGTGCGTCAGGGAAAAAGTCATGGCTGAGAAAAGTCACGCCCGACACTTTGCCCACCGTTGTTTTGGGCTGAATCAAAGGGTTTTCAGAGCCGGGATTATTGTGGCTTGAAAGCCACAGGCTTAAAAATAGAAAGATACAATTCAGCTGTTGGTATATAAATATGCGGAAATTATAGCTCATTCCTAAACTCAATTGAGCACCATATGATCTGCATTCACTGCAGTCAATTTGGAAACATTAAAAGCTATTTTGATGGCTGTTTTTACAGTTACTGATTTGTTAATATGTGTTTTGCAAATGCCGTTTTGATTGGCTCATCTTAATTTGCCAAGTGGAAGGCCTTCCTAATGAAGCTAAAAGGAGCGGAGCGTTTCATTTGACTTTGCATTTTAATACAGCCACTGGTGTTTATTTTTCCACTCCAGCCCACATGGGGAGAAAAGGGGTTTGTGGTGAAAACCCCCCCGGCCGTCGAGCACTTTGATGTACGGGGCGTCTGAGGGAAAACGCTGCTTCGCGGGGGCGGTTGTCTGCCACACAACAAAGCATTTCTGGGGACAGAAACAGTGCATTTCGCAAAGGGAAGAGACCATGGGTACCCGGGGAGCTCGGCAGCATCTGCTCAGGAGGAGCAGAGCAGCATCCCAGCGCTTCCATCGCACTGCAGGCACTGGATGGCCCCAGCGAACGTTGGCAGAGGGTGCAGGGAACCACGAACGTTGTTCTGCTACCGGGAAAACGCTTGTTCTGCGTCCACGTTGTTTCTACTGCTTGGAAAATAAAGACAACCCAAAGACCCAAGAAATACACCACTATTTGTGCACATCGTCTTCGTGGGCCCTCAGAGGGCACATGGGAAGTGCCGTGCTCCTGTGCACAGCCAGCCCTGGTTGTGAGCACCGTCATATTAGGTATTTAAATTCAGTATTAGCTGAATATATGTTGAAAGCCACTCATTCCATTAGACTTTTAAAAATGCTTCTATTGGTTTTTAGACTTCTGCCGAAATCAAAGTGCTGGCCACTGCTAAGTGTGCAATTTTGCTTTTGGAGAGAAAAGGAGTTTCTCTCCCTCCCTGAAAGGGGCAAATGAGGTGCTGGGCTGCGGGATGCCCCTCGGCTCGGGGATGCACACCGCGCTGCTCTTCATGGGGCAAGGAACCGTGCAATTAAACGGGACACCCTTCTGCCTGTCCCCCGCCATCCTAAGGTGGCTGTATGCGTCCTCAAGCACTGTCGTCAACACCTCACTGGCTTTTTTTATTAGCAAATCGATCGGGTCTATTTTCACATCGAACGGGAAAAGGCAAACATTGAACCGACCAAAGCGCCAGGACTTAGCCTTGTTATCTCACAGCATTTAAGCTGATATCAAATAACCGGTGAGTGGAGGGAGGAGACAGGTTTGGTTTATAGTTTTTTAATGTAATCGTCAGCATCTCTCAAGCCTCGGGCTCTGAGCCTCACACCTCCCTGGTTCCCCCTCCCTGCTGCCGGGACTGGCCTCTTGGCATTTCATCTACACCGAAGAGTAGCCTCGAGTTGCGACAAAATCTTTGATTGCTCAAAGTAATAAACACTTCCAAATCCCATTCCTCTGCTCTGATTTGCTGCTGTGGAAAAACCATGGGAAAAAGCAAGGGACCCTAGTAGTTTTATCACCAATAAACTCCTCCATTTTTTTTCCCTGTCTTAAAAATCCTGCAGTTGCTGAGACCCACGGAACCTAAAACTCAACTCTTAGGATGGAGTTGAGGAGGAGGAAGGCTGTGCCCCACTACAGGAGGCTCGGAAAGACAATTATTCAAATTTCTTGGTGGCGATCTCATCTACACCCAGCTGACCGTGGGAACAAAGAAATCCTCGACAACATCAAGCCCTTCTGTGCACTCCTCCTCCTCCTCCTGCGTGTTAGTTATCACAAACGGTGATCAGATCAACTGTGAGGGTGGGTGCAGGATCTCAGGTTTTTCTGGTCTGACTTGAAGGAACTTCAGGTTTATCATGGAGTCCTCTGCTACTGCAGGCACCACATCAAATAGTCTCCTTCTCCACCTAAGAATATAGTCACCCGCTGTCTTGAGCAGAACCAGCTTCTTAGCTCTCTCAACTGGCCAACAAAAACAGTGTCTTGGTCTTTGAAACCTCACTGCTGTAATGGTTTTATGTCAGATCTTGAAGGGCTCCTCCAGTTCCCATTGTGTTCTTCCACTTGTCCATGGCTTGAAAAACTTCTTGCCTCTGCCTAAAACCTGGCCCTTAAACGTCTACGCAGACAGCAATCAGATTTTCTCACGCTTTACTTTGCTGAGATTTTGGTAGATTAAATGCACCGAGTTCCTGTAGTCTACCCTGCACCAGGAGAACTCATTTTTCTCTTGAACACACCTGATCAGAGTTGTGTACAACATCTCAGGTGAGGGCTAATGAGATCCTTGTGCCTCTCCTGGGAGCTCTTCGTCCCCCAGATCTCTTCTCCTTAACCATTTTGAATTGATGCACTCTTAACAGTACAGCTCAAGCCTTCGTTGTGGGATCCCAAGTGCATTTTACACTATTGAATTTCCTCTCCTCTCCATTATTTCAGTCCTCAAGGCCCCCTAGTTATTGATGTTTCCCCTGAAATTTGTGCCATCGGCAGATTTCCTCAGCAACACCCCCACTCTCCCCTCCTTTTTTTGGTCTTGTTATGGTCATTAACGAAAATACCAAACAACGTTGCTTTCCACGTGGATCTTGAAGGAAACGGCTCTCCTCCTCCAGTTGTCATCATTCTCCATTTGAAATCCCCTCCTTGTCCCACCTCCCCCCTCTGCTGCTGCAACCTGCTCTTACTGGAGTCCAGATAGAGGCAATCTCCTACATTTCCTTTGTCTAAGAAATCCATTATCTTAGCAAAGTCAGGCTCAATTAACCTTTGTTTCACCTTTGCTCCACTTCTATATCATTTTCCATTTACCTCTGTAACAGTAGCAGTTCCTTCCTTCCTTCATTTTTTAAAATAAAGTTAGATTAGTCGGTCTTTAATTACCCAATCATCATTTTTCTTAAGTGTCGGTATTACATATGCTGTTCCCCAGTAAAATGCAGGGCAGTCCTTGGAGCAGGGATCAAACCCTGTAATTCCTCTCTCCCAAATGGGAGTCCAAATCACTAAGATAAACCACCAAGAACCACGCACCGGTGTTTCCTTTGCCCTTCAGCATAATATCTCTTGTGCTTTCTTAAAGCTTTATTGCCATTAATAGGTCATGAATTAGAGGTAATAACTCCGGGAGCTTCATTAATTTCCTTACTGGGTGCGAATGAAAAAGGTGACCTGGATAAACCCATCATGTTCTGGATGTGTTCATCAATCCCTGGAGATTGAACTTCTTTGTTCCTCTTTACAACGCTGCATTTCTTCCCCGGGGCTTGGGTGAAAATGCTTCATAAACCTCTTCAACAGGGTCTTAAAATACTCAGAAATGAGCGTTTTCACCTCTGGAAATCCAAGTTCAAAGGCGGGAAGCAAAGATGAGACATACTCATTGCAGCCTCATGCCCACGGCTCCACTTCATAACCGAACCCCAGGGTGGTGCTGCTGCTTGGGGCACAGGGAAGGAGTATCATAGAATCATAGCATCGTTTTGGTTGGAAAAGACCTTTAAGGTCACCAAGTCCAACCGTTAACCTAACGCTGCCAAAACCACCACTAAACGATGTCCCTCAGCACCATGTCTACGTGTCTTTTAAATACCTCCAGGGATGGTGATGCCACCACTTCCCTGGGCAGCCTGTTCCAGTGCTTGACAGCCCTTTCGGTGAAGAAATTTTTCCTAATATCCATCCTGAACTTCCCCTTCTGCAACTTGAGGCCATTTCCTCTTGTCCTATCACCTGTTCCTTGGGAGAAGAGACTGACCCCCATCTCACTACAACCTCCCATCAGACGGACCATGAGCAGCACCAGCTTCATGTAGCCTTGAGAGGTGTCCAGTGAGGTGACAGCAGTCAGATGTCCCAGGCCACGCAGCTGGCACTGAAACCTTGTGCAGGACCGTTAAACTCTGCTGCACTCACCTCCCCTCGCCGCATCCCACTGCACCTGGACTTGGGACACATCACACCTCCATTTTGGGGCACCAGATAGCTTTTAGGGGGACACCTGCCTCCCAGCAACTGTGTGACACAGAGGCACTCTAAAAGTCGGGTCCTGGGATGACCACTTCTGCTGGCATTTGGAGGAGACCTTCAGCGTTAGAGCTGGATGGAGGAAATACAAAAATCCCATGATTTCTAGAGAGACATTCAACACGTTGTCCAACACTTAGCGCCTTGCTTTGAAGATTATGAAACACTGAATTTTTTTTTTTCTTCAGTTTATTTATTGTTGTCACCCTCTCCAGAGCCCAGACAGGCGGCAGTCAAAGCCATGGGCTACTGCCGGGTCATGGCTGCTGGACGGGAGGCAGAAAGCCCAGAAATTTCACGTCAGGCCATTCCCGGGGGAGGAACAAACGGAGTTTGCATTCTTCTGTGGTTTGGACAAGTCTCCGAATGCCTGCGTGTGTGCCCCAAAACCCAAAACCAAATGCTGAATTTCACGACAAGCTCCAATTACTGCTTTGATCCTTAGGAAAAAAAACTAATAAACACCATTGCTCCACCTTCTGCAGCCCTGCTGCTTCTCTGCAGGTGGCTCCAGGAGCAGATCAACCCCCAGCGACGTCCTGCCACACGGACCCCACTCCTTAAGCTGCAGGTTGACACCTTCGCTAGAGGACTCGATGAAAGTAGGTTAGGTGTATATTTTAGGACACCGTTCATGTGTGACAGTTACTTTAAAAAAATAGAATTTAGGTTCACAGAAGTGGAGATGTACAAAAGTTGGAAGGAAGCTGGATTTTTCATCAAAAAACACCTTGATGCAGTGAACAATGCCGGCGCTTAGCTTCATCAGTGCCACCCCACAGCGATCTACGTCCCCGAATGCCGCAACTGGGTGGTGTTTGTGTCAGGATGAATTTGGGCCAATTTTGGGTGAGCCGAGCAAGATGGCGCAGGGAGCCTGGGCAGGACCATGCACGGCCCTGAGCATCACCCCCGGCAGCTCCAGGGGATCCTGCATCCCATCCCGGCAGCAATTTGGGGCTGCAAACCCAAGGCTTTGCTGCTCCTGCAGTTGGGAGGGAGACCCAGGACGGAGCCAAGCAGGTTTTGAAGCGATCCCCGAAACTACCCTTAGTCCTTCCTCTCTGTGCCCAGCGCGGGGGCTGCTCTGGGAGGACATGGAGTGCTGTGGAGGCAGGAGGAGTAATGGGTTTCCATAGCTCCGTATTGCGCATCCAGGTCTACCCGGCACAAGCCACATGTCAGAGGCTTCAGCATAGTTTATATATATATATATATATATATATATATATATAAGAAATCTATGAAAAATAATGAAAATAAAGGAATAAATGAAAATTAGTAGAATAGAATAGAATAGAATAGAAAACATAGAACATAGAACATAGAATAGAATATAGAATATAGAATATAGAATATAGAATATAGAATATAGAATATAGAATATAGAATATAATATATTATATTAAAATGACAAAATTATAATAGAATGCTGAATTCCACTTAGCAAAAGGGAAGCAGAACAATGCCTCTCAGTTTAATTTAGGACCATCGTCTTCATGCTCCGGAGCAGGAATTTGCTGGGCCAGCAAAGGAAGCAGGTTTGCCCAGCAGCGTGCCTGGTGCAAGGGCAGCTTCCCGTCTCACAGGCATTTACGGCAGCCTGGCCGCGCTTTGTTCCAGCCCGGCAAGGCTCGGAAAAAAAAATTTTGAGGTGGTTTGAAGCACATTGTTGAAATGCTTTCGCATATTTGTCGCTGGCAGATGCCTTTACCAGCAATAGGAGGCTTCAAGCGCAGGTTTTCCGCTGCCTCGGCAGGAGGCTGGCTCTGCTCCGTAGCGCTGGAATAAACCCACCATCCCACATCCTCGCCTGCAATGGAGCATCTGCAAACCCTGCAGCTCCAGCTGCCACAGCCTGAGTGAGCCCGAAGGGTGGTCCTGGCCCCCTTTATCCCCACCAACCCTCCCACCCCATCCCAAGGGAGCTTGAGCCCCCCAGGGGTGCCTAAGTTGCTCCATCCCGCCTTCCCCACCCCGGCAATCCTTGGAGTGTTTCTCATCCAAACAACGTATATATATGTATTTTTTGCAAAACACTTAGATCTCATTTAACTAACAGTTTCCAATGCAAAAAAAAACCCAGCTTTGTCAGCATTTCCTCCATTACGTTTAATGAATACGCCCTGCCTTACGTCACCAATTCTCATTTTCTCCCCATATTTTCTTCCCAGGTGGTTTCCCTCACCCCTGTGCTGCTGTCCTGGCCGTGGGCATCCCGCAGCTCCTTCTCTGAATGTCCTGCAATTACGCTTTAATGGCTCCTCCTTAAACTTTGTGGCTGTTAAAACTACCTACAGAAAAAGAGGCGTTAAGTACATTAATAAAAAGGCAAACCTATGGGTTTATTGACCCAGGTGCCGCAGGGCACGGGCTGCTCCGATGGCGATGCTGCGGGACAGGGGTGCGATGCCACCTGTTGTACGGGCTCTGCCGGTCCCTGTCCCCCACGCACCCCTTCCCAGGGACCTCCGCTTTGCTGAGAAAGCCACAGCTTGGGCCAGATTAAATGCTTGCTAAGTACCCTGAAACCACACAATAAAAAATCCCTCCGGAGAGCAGAATATTTATGTTTTATGAGTTCATCATAAAGCTGACGTGGTGAAGATACCTAACGCATGAATAATTTGGGCGGTGGATATAAAATACACAACGGGCTGCAGGGAAAGGGAACGGCAGAGAATTGGAAACGCGTTTTCCTCCTCCGTCTCTTGTTTCAGCAGCTTGTTATTTAAAGAAGGAACTCAGGGCAGAGCACTCAAATACAGATGTTGTTTAAAACGAGCCTCAGCTCAAAGACTGGCAAAAGTCAGCCGATGGCCCATGGAGCAATACAGGTCAAACCCACCCAGTTCTGCAAGGCGCTTCCTTGGTAGGTAGGAAATCAAACAGCCAAAGCATTTCCTACCCCACCGAAATGTCTTAGTTGGGAATCAGTGCACCTCTGTTCCCCGGCGCAGTGACGGTGATGAGCGCTGGGTACCGAGGACTGCTGGGTGCCGAGGAGCTGCGGTGGCTTTGGGGATGGAGGAGCTGGGTCAGCACAGCGCTGGCTCCCCAGCAGGCAGGTACATAGAATCATAGAATTGCTATGGTTGGAAGAGACCTTTAAGACCACCAAGTCCAACCATCAACCCAACACTGCCCAAACCCCCACTACCCCACGTCCCTCAGCACCGCGTCTGCCCGGCTTTTAAACACCTCCAGGGATGGCGACTCCACCACTGCCCTGGGCAGCCTCTTCCAGCGCTTGATAACCCTTTTGGTGAAGAAATGTTTCCTAATATCCATCCTAAACCTCCCCTGGGCCAACTTGAGGCTGTTTCCTCTTGTCCTATCACTTGTTCCTTGGGAGAAGAGACCGACTCCCCATGGCTACCCCCTCCTTTCAGGGAGCTGTAGAGAGTGAGAAGGTCTCCCCTCTCCTTCTCCAGGCTGAACACCTCCAGCTCCCTCAGCCGCTCCTCACAAGACTTGTGCTCCAGACCCCTCACCAGCTCCGTTGCCCTTCTCTGGACACGCTCCAGCACCTCAATGTCTTTCCTGTAGTGAGGGGCCCAAAACTGGACACAGCCCTCGAGGTGGGGCCTCACCAGTGCCCAGCACAGGGGGACGGTCACTGCCCCGGTCCTGCTGGCCACACTACCGCTGACACAGGCCAGGATGCTGTTGCAGGGTACTTTGTGAAGTGGATGAAGAAAATGCTCGTATTGATAGAGGTTGTGTGGACAGACATCAATCCGTACATGCAGTGTGCCTTACAGATGCTTCTCCCTTGCGGTGGCTTGTCCTGGAAGCCAGTTCAGTCTCCGCTCCTTGCAGGTGATGAGCCCATGGGGGCCAGGAGGGACCGTCCCCCTCCTGTTGCCCGTCCCCGGCTGACGCCGACCCCCTGCTCTGCTTCACCCGCCCAGCCTTAGCTCTGGTTTCCAGGATTTTTCACGCCAGACTGCAATATTTTTTTGCTTGGCTTATTCCGCTTGTAAATGTATTACTTGGGCTGGTAACATTCATATCTTCTTCCTCCGCATCTCACCCAAACAAGGGCTGATTCGGTCCCCAGGCGATGCGCCGAGGCGGGCGCAAACTGAAAATTCTTCTGGGACACGTATCTGCAGACAAACACAGGTGGCTGTCTAAAGATATCCACAGCCCTCCCCACAGCTCTTCTCTTCCTCAGACACACACACACACACACCCCCGCCAAGAACTCCTCAGGGTAACAAGACACGTATTTTCAAATGGCAGCACGCAGGAGCCGTTCCTGACCAGGGGAAAATAAATAACTATTGGTTTAGCCACTGTTGAATGTGAATATAAAGGAGAGGGCTGCTGAGAAAAACAGCAAAAAACAGCTTCTGGAAGCCACGGGTGAGTTATCGACACGCAGTGTTGTCCTCATGCCACCCAGGTTGGTGCTTCTTCCTCGCAGGTGTTCATGCCTTGGACATGGGTGGCAAGTCCTGAGAGCTCCAGGTCTTCCTCCCACCACGGCTCTCCCCCGTGGATTCACACCAGAGGGGGAATGGGACCTAACTCTGGCAGCTGAAAGCCTTTTCCCGCATTATTTCCCCAAATGTGCTAAAATTTTTGCCCCATTTTTGCCTCCTTCTTAGCAGACAAACGTTCTCCTGGGAAAAGCCCAGAGGTGCGGGATCCCAGAGCCAGAGGGGTACATAGGGATGGCCACAGCATGGCCAGCATTTCGTGTTTCCAGAGACTTCCCCAGCCCTCCAGAGCAGCCCTCGCCATGCAGCCAGCAACCCCACGCGGCGTATATTTAGTGAAAGAAGTAACTCGGGGGCCAGCTGCGCCCACGTGGTTCCTTCATAGCATTTTGTTGCGTGCGGAGCAAAAGAAAGGCCATGTTTATACAGCCGGGGAGCGCAAAGGTTATCATTTTTGTTCCGACACTCGGTTTTTAAATGCAATACTACTGTCCCCGCATTTCTTCTGGAGGCGTTGTGAAACCTGGCCCGGAGCCTGCAGATTTCCGTTCCGCGTTAATGGTCCGTTCCAAGAAGAAGTGGCTGGGAAGAGTTTCCTGACAAACGATGGGAAAATTTCACACCGAGTGCGTTGGGAAAGAGTGGCCCGTGGCTCAGGGCTGCGCTGCCTGTCCCGTGACACCGCCTGAGATGAGACACCGCCACCGACAGCCCCGAATACCGCAGGGCTGAGCCAGCTGCCACCAAAGAGAAACAGAAGGCAAGGATTTTTTTCCCAATTACATGGGAGTGAGCAGCTCGGCCTTCGCAGAAGATTCAGGGTCTGTGTCGCCGTCGCTAAACCCCTGAAGTCTGAAGGATGCTTAACTGGGATCTGGCTCCAGGCAGCTTCTCAGGTCTCATGCGATGGTGCAGCTCTTTGGGATGACACCAGGGAGGGACGCTTATTTTTATGTTCTATTTTAAGTTATTTTTAAAGCACTCACCCATGGCTCCAGGCACTTTCACAATAGTAATTTAAAGTGTGCACTAACGTGAGGGAGTTTCTCCATGTCCATGTGGGAGAGGCCGTTCCCTGGGCACTGGGAGGATGCTCGGATGCAAGTGGATGTTGCCCTCTGGTACCCCAAGAGCCACGCAATCAGCTGTGTTCCTGGGTAGGTCATTTATTTCTTGTTATCTATTATTAATTGCATTATTCAATAGGATTATTCCAAATCGCAGCCCTGCCGAACGCCATCATCTCTGGATGACAGATGGGATCACGGTAAGGAACTGCATCTCTGCCCCTCGCTGCTGTGCTCTGGCAAACCCCCATCAGCACCGAGCCCCAGGGGCACCGTCCCCTGTCCCGCAGGAGCATCCCTGCCCTTGCAGGTGCTCCCAAGAGAGCTCTCTTCCATGCATAAGCCCTAGAAACCAACAAGGTGGCCTGGGGAAGAGCCAAGATGAAGCTGTTCGCTCTACAGATGCAGCAACAAACAGGGAGAAGTAGCGATGTTTACCACTTGGTAGGAGAGGATGAGATTCTTCCAGGGGAAAATAAAGAAGCTGAGGCGTGTGTACCAGCTCCAGTCAGCTACTCATACAATCACAAGTGCTTCCTGCCTGTTAGTGTTCCTGCCACGGCTTTGGAAACTGGATTTGTTAACCGTCTGGGCTTAAAAGAGAAGAAATAGCACTTGGGTATCCACCACCTTTCATTTTCCCTTCCTGGCTCACGTAACCATGGCAAAGGAGCCTACGCCAGCCTGTGAGATGGCATAATTCATGCCAGCCCCCATCCATTTTCCGATTAAGCTGCTCGACACAGAGCTTTACATCTTTCCAAGTCTCGCCTTAGCGTTGCTGCTGGGAAAATGTCAGGATTTTGTGCCTGGGAAGGGAAGGGAACACGGTTTGCTCCAGTCGGTGAGTGGTACCTGCCCCTGTGGCTCCCCCCTTTCTCCAGCGCCCCGTGTGCGGCTCATTGACGGGAGGATGGAGATCGTACGGGGAACCCACGCAGGCAGCTGTCAGAAAACGAGCTTACTATAAAAGCAACATATGCTGCACTGAATTATGAGACCTTCAAATCACTACAAGAAGTGCTTAAAATATTCCGGAATTTAATTACCAGACTGTATATGCTTTAAATGCATGAATGTATAATGCAGGCTTGGGCTGTGACAAGGGAAATTCTTCTTCCACACGCACTTGAAGGGGCTGGAAGGGAAAATCCCTGGAGGGTGCGGCAGGACAATTAGTTGGGATCCACAGAGCTACGTTGCCCTGTTGCTAGTGGTCAGGATGCCACCACAGATGGCCACCAGCGGCGTGGGCAGCCGGGTGAGGGGGGGATTCTGCCCCTCTGCTCCGCTCTGTGAGACCCCCCTGCGGTGCTGCCTCCAGCGCTGGGGCACCAACAGCAGAAGGACACGGAGCTGTTGGAGCGGGGCCAGAGGAGGCCCCGGAGATGCTGGGAGGGCTGGAGCCCCTCTGCTGTGGGGACAGGCTGAGAGAGCTGGGGGGGTTCAGCCTGGAGAAGAGAAGGCTCCGGGGAGACCTTCCAGTCCCTGCCAGTCCCTAAAGGGGCTCCAGGAAAGCTGGGGAGGGACTCTGGATCAGGGAGGGGAGCCATGGGACGAGGGGGAAGGGTTTTACACTGGAAGAGGGAAGATTTAGATGAGATGTGAGGAAGAAATTGTTTGCTGTGACGGTGGTGAGCCCCTGGCCCAGGTTGCCCAGAGAAGCTGTGGCTGCCCCATCCCTGGAGGGGTTCAAGGCCAGGTTGGACGGGGCTTGGAGCAACCTGGGCTGGTGGGAAGTGTTTGAGGTTTGGAACTAGATGATCTTTAAGGTTCCTTCCAACTCTAACCATTTTATGAATCTATGATTCTACAGGTGACATCCTCTGGTGCTGTGTCTGGGACTGCTGAGACAAACAAAGGCACGTTCATACTGAGGGTTTGTGCTAAATCTAAATTTTCAAAGACATTAACATCTATAAAGTTGTTTGGGTTGAACCCTTTCAAAAATGCTTTTATTCCTAAAAAAGCCTGCGTGTACCTGAACAACTCACCCCTTTTCTATGTCACCTGTCCTGCTCTCACGTGGCGTTCATCAGACCAACAAGGGCTCGTCCCTGACTAAAACACATTGTTATTATCTTCCACCAAGTTAAATGCCTCGTGTATTGCGCCTACAAAAATGAAGATGCACTTAACACAACAATGTGGTTATTAGCTTAATGGCAGGAAGAGAAAACTTAGGGATGAGAATTAAAGCACTGCTCTTGCAGAACGTCCCCGAGGAAGGATCCCTGCGTCTGGGATACCCGTGAAGGCCACTCATCCCCCAGTGTTTCTTGGCAGGCGTCCCACTGGCGGATTAGCATCTCAGCGGCTAACGTGACACGAGATGAGGAATCTGGATGCATATCGCACTGATTTGTAGTAGATTATTATTATTATTATCCTACTTTTAATTAACATAGAGAACTCAGATGAGAAAAGAGAGCATGTGTATTTTCCAAGCAAAGAAACGACTGTTTGGTAAAGTCTTTGACCTGCAAGCCGCGATGCAGGACTGGAAAATGAATCACCAGGAGCAAGAGCATCCTCCCTGTTTGCAAGAGCTGGGGATGGCGCAATATTCCTGCCCATAAACCTGTGGAGGGGCCAGGGCGAGCCTCTGCAGTGAGCCTTGGGTTTTCAAGACGTAGAAGAGAGCCAGAGCCATCGCTTGCAGGTTTGACGGGGGGAAATTTGCTGGTCTCTTCCCACTTTCCATCAGTCAGCATTCCCACCGCCGCTTCCCTGCCCAGTGCAGAAGCTGGGCTGAGCCGGACAGAAGGTATCATTTGGCACAAAGATATCAACAAGGCACTTAGATGACAGCCAGGTCGGAAATGAGGGCTGCAGTGTAAATACAGAGATGGGGAGCGCACAGGTCGTGCCAGGCAACCCAAGCAGTGACTCATGCTTTGCAGCTACGTCACGCTCCGGATCTTTCTGCGGGAAATTCTTACTGGGAAAAGCAGTGTTAGCCATCGTAACTGGCTCATTTTAAGGCTGGAGAGAAATCAGGACCACAGCTGGAACGGCTGCTCAGGGCTTGCCAGGGCTTTTATCTCTGCTTTCTAAATTCGGTGGCACTCAAAGATCAGCCATGCCTACCAAAAGCAGGGGACGAGGTGATAAAGCCCATAAAACCATCCTGTCCCACACTTCTGGCCAGAGGCCGGGCTCTGGTGCCAGAGGTCGGCAGCGCTTCTGAAGCACCAGGTCCTTGCTGGGGAGGAAGGACTCCGCTAGACTAACGACTGTCTTAATTAAATACGGCAATATCATTAACCCGCCGGAGTTCATCAAATTAGTGTTGCAAATGAAAACTGCATTGGCCTCGTTTCCATAAGGCAGTTTCAAGAGGGAAAATAGCATTTTACTTGTGAAGATGATGTTTGCTTTTCCGATAAAACAAAACCTCTTATTGTCCCTCTGGAGCTTTGGCTCCGTTCAGTTCTCACCAAAATATTTGTTTTGACCCTTCCTTGTTTATAAGGTACCTGTAGCGAAGGTGCTTGACGTGACAGGGGATTGCCGCAGGAAAAAAACAGTGAGAAAAATAAGGGATTTAAAAAAGGACTTTTGGGAGGAGGAAATGCCGGTATCCCTCCTCTAGCGCATAAATCATTTTCTGTAGTTCAAAATAAACCAGCATCTGTGCCGGTTGGACCGCTGCCATCGAGTTTCTTATCTTCCTTGTTTGCTGAAGGGTGACTCAGTGCAAAGCTCACACGGTGCCCGCGGGAGCGCTGCTGGGAATGTGCTGATGTCACCGCCTGCATGGCAGCCCGAGGGCTGGAGGGCTGGGAGGGGGATTCCCACCTGCCGGCGAGGAAGGAAGAGGAGCCATAGGGATCCCTCCGCCAGCACCCTGGCTCTTCGCCCAGGCCGCTTTCCTCGTTTGTGTTGCACTGGGGGGAGAGTCTCTTAAATAAATAGAAGCCCTGCTTCGTAGGCGAGGGCCGGCATCTCACCGCCGCAGGGGGAATGTCCATCTCCCTGGCGATCCTTGTGGCATCAACCAAAAGCTTGGGCTTTCCCAGCAAAATCAAATCCCTCTCGTCTGTTGCTCGTCCCCCAGCCCTTGGGCTGGTATATGCCGCGAGCAGCATGGGGGGATGCGGTGTACCCCAGGTTCCCGCTGCTCCTTGCTGGGATCCCGGGGATTTCTGTCTTCCCCATGAAATGCTTGGGCTGGCTTACAACCATCAGAGTTTGAGACGTTGGGAGTTACTCGATTTTGTTTCCACATCCCTATTAATCACTTCTCTCAACCCCTCTTGAAAATTAAAGACCAATTTGCAAAGCTGAGCAAGATGAAGGCGTCAGGGAGCATAACCCCCTTTAGGTTGAACAGAGCCCAGAGCACGGTGGTCCCCAGGAGATGCTCCTCCATCTTTAGCATTGCAGGAGCATCGCTAAAACCAGTCACCGAGCTTCTCCTACGAAGGGATCCAGAGAAGCCAAGAGATGGCCAGCAGGACGAGAGGGGGGGATTCTGCCCCTCTGCTCCGCTCTGGGAGACCCCCCTGCAGTGCTGCCTCCAGCGCTGGGGCACCAACAGCAGAAGGACACGGAGCTGTTGGAGCGGGGCCAGAGGAGGCCCCGGAGATGCTGGGAGGGCTGGAGCCCCTCTGCTGTGGGGACAGGCTGAGAGAGCTGGGGGGGTTCAGCCTGGAGAAGAGAAGGCTCCGGGGAGACCTTCCAGCCCCTGCCAGGCCCTAAAGGGGCTCCAGGAAAGCTGGGGAGGGACTCTGGAGCAGGGAGGGGAGCCATGGGACGAGGGGGAATGGTTTTAAACTGAAAGAGGGGAGATTTAGATGAGATCTGGGGAAGAAATTGTTTGCTGTGAGGGTGGTGAGGCCAGGTTGGACGGGGCTTGGAGCAACCTGGTCTGCTGGGAGGTGTCCCTGCCCAGGGCAGGGGGTGGCACTGGATGGGCTGTGAGGGTGGTGAGCCCCTGGCCTTATTTTGAGCCAGAGATTTTGGTTTTAAAGTGAAAGAGGGGAGATTTATATGAGATGTGAGGAAGAAATTCTTTGCTGTGAGGGGGGTGAGCCCCTGGCCCAGGGTGCCCAGAGAAGCTGTGGCTGCCCCATCCCTGGAGGGGTTCAAGGCCAGGTTGGACGGGGCTTGGAGCAACCTGGGCTGGTGGGAGGTGTCCCTGCCCAGGGCAGGGGGTGGCACTGGGGGGGCTTTAAGGTCCCTTCCAACTCTAACCGTTGTATGATTCTATGATTAACCTGGCTCCATCAGCAACTCCTGGAGATGCAGGCTCTGCCCTGGGAAGGGACGAGTAGCACAGGAGGGCTGCCATCATCCTGGCTGGCCCCACGCTGCCGGGGCAGAGAGGCCTTAACCCCAGCAATGAAGCAACGCTGCGCCTTTGCAAGCACTTTGAGCAGGGTTTCACAATAAGCAAAGCCGATTTCTTCACCCATGGCCCTGCCAAGCGTGAATGCACTCAAGTACAGCGCGGGGGCAGCCCCACCGTCTTCTGACGGCCGTTATCTCCCCGTGTGGTCCCCTCACATCCGCTCGGACCTAGGCACAGGGAGGTTCTAACAGGAGAAAAATCCCCCTGGTTTTCCTGTAACCACTGTGTTACTTGATGCCAAGAGGGTTCTTCATCAGGAGCTGGTGCTGTGTTGCTCAAAAGCTCTGGCACAAGAGGGATCAACCTGGTGTTGCTCTGTGCTCCTGAGCCAGCCATGCTGGTGGCACTGCCACCCTGGGGGGACATCCCCTGTGTCGGTCAGGGAGCCGCCACCTCCCATAAGAGGCAGTTCCTCACTCCCCATGGTGGCCAGACATTGATGTCCCCAAAATTAACACAACCAATAAATCCTCCATCGAGGAAATGGGGAATTCTCCAGGTTTGATTCACCGCGGCTTTCAAACTGCCAGGGACGTGAGCTGGCTTGTCTGGTGCAGCCGCAAACTCCAGGTGTGGTTAAACCGGCGCTGGGGAAAGGATGCCAGTGTGGCGAATGCCATCCCCCTCCTCGCCCAAGCCCAGGGGACCGGCTGTGCTCACTGGTACATTAGCTCGACCCTCCAGTGGGCCATCCCTTCTGTAAAAGCAGCTGAGCGTGCACCTGGTTTTCGTGGAACGCTGTGGCTTTGCACCATGACCCTCTGGCCCAGGCTTCGCTCCTCGGGTGCTCCCTGCTAAGAAGATCTGCTCCCTGGTGCCAGGGGTTGACTCACTTCTGTGTCTTTTCACCTTGGACACAAACAATAAACCACCACCTGGATGGGCTCCTTGGGGCATCAGGATTTCCACGGGGGTGGTCATCACTCCTCTTGGGCTTGGCGTGGCTTTGCACACTCCTATGTCTTGCTAAGGAGCTTGCAAATATTCTTCTTTTGTTATTGACTGATGATTAAACCCAACATTGCTTGACAAAACCCCATCTTCCCCTCAACAATAGAACCTGCATCCCCACATCCTGCACCTAAGGGCAAAAAGCCACCCTTGCTTTTGTTCATCTGTCTTGGGCTCATCAGGGCCGAGCCCCTTCGGCTGAGGACCATTTGATCATCAACTTTAACCTTTTCGGGGTTGAAGGGTGGTTCCTTGAGGTGCTTCTGACCTCAAGACCTTGAGACCAACACGGTTGGGTTGAACCCACCAGGCAGTGGGGTTGGGGGAAGCAGCTCTGGGCATCGCGGGCTCCTGCCGGCAGCACCCAGGGATCTGACAGGGAGGCAACAGAGGCACTCACCACATTTGCCAGCCAAACCCCAGACTCCCAGGAGGCACCGGAGCTCTTTCGGAGGCGGTGGCAATGGGTTCACCCTCCTGGTGCCCTTGTGAGTGCCTGGGAGTTTCTACAAGCCTCAGATAAGGAAAGAGGCATGGAGACGTGAACTGGCTTGCCCTAGGTCCCGCTGGAAAACTGGCAGGACAACCAGGAACAGAGTAAGTCTCTTTTGCACTTGGACCAGAAGATTCCAGAAACCTTAGAATTTACCCATTTTTGTGTCTGAAAATAGCTTGTAATTATTGTTAGCGCATCGCTCTCTCTGTCATGCTCATTTCCGTAGGAAAAAACCCTTGCAAGAACATCCTTCTCTTTCCCCATGTAACATACTTCCGAAGCTCAATTCCAAAATTTCTTTTTTTTTTTTTTTTTTTCTGGAGATTTACTGCCTGTCCTCTGCTGAATTTCCCAGGACTGAAACTGCAGAGCAACGCTGTGGTTCTGGCCCCAAGCCCCCTCGCAGGGACGCTGACCCCACACAGGCATCCCATTCCCACCAGGAATATCCCTTCAAACCCCCACACCGTGGCATGACCAAGCTCGGCTGCTGGATAATCCTCTCTCCCCATCATTATTTATTAGAAGACATTTCTGTGCCAGATGTTCCCCTGCCTCAGACCGGTGAAAACTATGGGCCACTCCAATTAATTTGGAAAATACAACAGGAAAAAAAACCTATGTAAGCATTTAGGGAACCAGACCTGGCTTCTGCATGTATCTTTCTTTATGAAAGGTTATTATACACTTATAATTAATTGTTGGCTCATGGCAGAAAAGTTTTGACTTGCACGAACAAGTCGGAGGGAGGGAGGAAGACCTGGGATGGGAAGCAGGTATGTGGGAGGATGCAGCATTCTTTTCCCACGTTGAGGAGCAGCAGGACATGTAAATTCAGCTCTGGAATTTTGCTCCTTACCTTTTATGGTGAGAAAAATGAGGCTTTCCTTTGACTTTGCAAATACATGTTCCAGCCGAAATCCAACCCGGGCATTAATACCTAGCCCAGCATCTGCAGCCGCTCGCTGGGATGTGCTGAGCACGGGCTTATGCAAAGGGGAAAGCAGCGCTCTGGGCTCCTCCGGGCTCCTCCGGGCTCCCCAACCGCCCCACGCAGGCTGATGTAATGCTTTTATCTGAGGACAGGATTTGGTTCTTATTGCTCAGTCTTGCCTCCAATATGAAACAACTAAGCTAAGTAATTAATTTTTAATGCATCCAATATAGGCAGGGAGAGTTTTTGGAGTGATTTATGCTGGATCCTGCTGTTGCTGCTAGTCTGATCCTGGGCCTGGAGAGGCACAGGGGAATCTTGCAGCAATGATGGCAATGGAACAGGATGATGTTTAAGGTCCTTTCCAACCCAAACCATTCTATGATTCTATAATGCCCGAGTCCCACTCTTCCCACCACTCCTTGGCGCTGCCTCCACTCCCGCACGGAGCCCAGAGGGATGCAGACAAACCCAGCGACACTTGCCAGGGGCTCGGAAAGCCCCAGACTCTTCATCTCACCGGCACGGAGACCACACGCTGCTTTGCGGGGTTTGAAGGTGAACAGATGGAGCAGCGACGTCCTGCAGGTCCCTTCCAACCCTTCTTTTACCATATACCAAGCTGCAAATGAAGTGCAGCTGCCCCAGAAGCCCTTGTTTTCTGTAACCTTCCTATAAAACTTGTTTTATTTAGTAAACAGCAGCGTAGGAATCATAGAATCATAGAATGGTTTGGGTTGGAAGGAACCTTAAAGACCATCCAGTGCCAGCCCCTGCCTGGGGCAGGGACACCTCCCACCAGCCCAGGTTGCTCCAAGCCCCGTCCAACCTGGCCTTGAACACCTCCAGGGATGGGACCTCAACAACTTCCCTGGGCAACCTGAATCATTCATTCAAAAACACCCAACTACAAAACCAAATACAAAATGTGTTAGAAGGAAGACCAGTTAGTCTTTTCTGAGTCATTTAATTAGAGCTAACTTTCCTTCTCTATGGAAATCTCAGGGTGGAAAGTGTGTGAAACCTGCTGCAACCAACACCTGCCTAATTAGCCTGGCATTTCCCTCTCTCTGAAGGGAGTCAAAGCGTGTGTGCCCCACAGACGTTCACACTTTTTCAGCCTAATCTGGTTTAGGAGCTGCCGAGGTGGGACAGTCTCTTGCCGCGGGTTGGGATGGCAGTGGCAGCCGTGGGACCCCCAGCCTGCTGCCCACCACCACCATCCATCCATCCATCCATCCATCCATCCATCCACACTGGTGCCTTCTGAGCTCCAGGTCCTAGAAACGCTGCATCCCTCCATGCACTACTACAGCATCTGGAAGCAAGCAAAGAAACGGAGCAAAACTCTGCATTTCATCTTCCCGTCTGCAGGCAGCGTGGGTGAAAACCGAGGCCAGGGTCACCATGACCCAGAAATGTCCTGTTTGACCCACAGGCTTGCTTTAAATCTCATTTTGCAGCTCCGATCTGCAGCCTCGCTCAAACAGCTCTGGAGAGGAGTAATCCCTCGGTGCTGACAGCCGTGGTCGTGCAGGAGCTGCCTCAAAAATTATAGTTAATTAGAAATTTGGGGGCAAGGACTTGTGCTAGCAGCTTTTGCTTTTCCAGCGACTGGCTAGGGGGAAGTTTAATACAGTTGAACATTTGCTATTCTTATTTTGAGCCAGAGATTTTGGTTTTAAAGTGAAAGAGGGGAGATGGAGATGAGATCTGAGGAAGAAATTCTTTTGCTGTGAGGGGGGTGAGCCCCTGGCCCAGGTTGCCCAGAGAAGCTGTGGCTGCCCCATCCCTGGAGGGGTTCAAGGCCAGGTTGGACGGGGCTTGGAGCAACCTGGGCTGGTGGGAGGTGTCCCTGCCCAGGGCAGGGGGTTGGAACGAGATGGTCTTTAAGGTCCCTTCCAATCCAAACCATTCTACGATTCTCTGATTTAGCTGCCCAATTCCCTTGTGTCTCCTGAATCCCCTCGTGGCACTGCAAAACTTGCTGCTCACCACTGCTCCTGGCAGAGGATTTCTCCTCTCTGCTATTTGCTTTACAGAAGCGCTGGCCTCCAGACATGCAAACCCCACCGCTTGCCGGTGGGTGGTTTGCCCACGTGGGTGCCCGTGGCCGTCCTGCTGAACCCTGCTGCTTTCCCCCAAAAAAATTCCTGAGGTTTTTCTGCAGATCGGAGCCAGATTAATCACAGCCTGGCACTGCTCGCCCGCCAGGCTAAAGCTACCAGCTTCACAAGCCTAATAAGCGGAGAAATTCAGCAGAGAACTCAGCCCTGTGACTTTATGGTGGGAAAGGGCATGCCTATGGGACAGAAAATAACAATAAAAATCAACAGCGAAGCGTGTTAAGAGTTTCAAATGGCACCGAAAAAATGCTTGCTATGTTTCTGAGGGTCTGTGCTGCTGCCCCGGCCGCTGCTGTTACTCATTCACATGGGCAAGAATTACAAGTATGTCTGTGCAGCCAGAAAAGCTTTGGTTCACCGAATATTTGAGGCTTGGTGTGGTATGAAGGGGTGGAGAGCACGGCTCCAGCCGGCAGCAGTTCGAGGAGAAGAGAAGCAGTTTTAACTTCCTCGGGACAATTAAACCGCCTTGGTGGTACTGTGGCAAAAAAAAAAAAAAACCAACACACACACCCCCCATGCATTTGTTATTTGCCGAATTCTTTCTGCTTTTCAGCAATAATTTAAAGCCGCTTCGCCTTGAGGGAAGCCCTGCGAAGTGCAGCGTTCACAGGAATGGGTGAGGACAGGCAGCACTGACCTAACCCACCCCGCTCTGCCCTGGAAGCTGTTCCCAGCTCCCGCCGGTGGCCCCCAGCACCCGCTGGCTGAGAACTGGGCATTACACAAGTTCACTTGCTTTTTCCACCCCAAAACGGGACTAAAGAAAAAGGATTTCTAAACTCCCTCTGAAATGAAATCCGTCCTTTGACTAAAGTAAAAAATGTTCAAGTTAACACAATTCTTATATATTTCCTAAAAAAGACAGAAGAAAACCTCGGAAATGAACATCTCATTAAAAAAAGGCTAAAACAGAACAGTGCAACCTTACCGGAGAGATTCGTATCAGAAACTTTCTAATACCAAACTTCACTGAAATCGAAGCAGTTCTGCAAAACGTTTTGCCTTCAGCATATCAATATTTCTGATGGAAAACATTCTGTCAGAAATTTTTTATCCAGCTCTAGGCTAGAATTTCATACCAAATAGTTCTACTGTCTCCCCAGCAACTGGAACTGCTGATCCACTATAACGAATTTCCATAATTAACCTCCAGGAACTGAAAATGAAATCTTTTTGTCTGCAGGGTATTCTCAAACAACAGCTAGAAATCATTTCACTCTGAGCCAAAGCGCAGTAAATTCAATAGGATTTTCTCCACAAGTTTCAATGGATCTTCAGATCAGGCCTGTTCAGATCAGAGTTCAGATCTGGATCAATTTAATACAGCTCTGGATGTTTCTTCAACATTTGGATGGGGCTTTGGAAAAAATAAATCTCAAAACAATTCTTCCTTTCTGTTGAAATTCAACCCTATATTGTCATCCGGATTAAGGACTCGTACTCTTTGATGTCTGCAGATAGAAGTACTTCGTAAGACGTTTGTGCTGATTTTGAACAAGTGAGGAATGCACAACAGCATTAGGAATTTAGACAAAATAACCAAAGTTAAACCTGTGGGCTCTTAATGCTGATTTTTGGCTTCTCACCATGTGTTCTTGCCCACTGAAGGCTGTTTCCTCCACCATCCTACAGCAGGGAACGTCCTTGAGCTGCACGTGATTTCACGGATGGCAGAACACCCCCGATGCGCAATTTGTTCTTACTGCGAGCACTAACAAATCATACATAATGTAACAGCAAAGCAGCTGACATCGGATCTGCATGAGATCCTTTTACTGTGTTTATCCAGGAGTTTTCCTGGTTTAGATGTATTTACCCAAGAGGAGTAAGCTCTGCTCAGGGGAAGTTTTGGGCTGAGGCAGTTCCCCAGCTGGTGGGATAAGAAGGTCAAGCGGCCGCAAGCCACAGCGGGAGTGTATCTGAACCCCGACTCCTTCCCCTTGCAAGAAGTGGCCCCAGATATTGTTGTCTGGGTCCTAATGAATACATTTTCCTACTCTCAAAATATTAAGCTTTTCCAGAGGTGGAATTAAGACATACATGTGAATAATCCACATAATTTTTGTGGCTCCTACGGACCCTCCTTAGCTGGGGGGTGTGTTGGGAAGAGAGCGGATGCAGTGAAAGTGTGATCACCTCCCGTACATCCTCATTTCACTGTAGACTCCACGTGTGTTCCTGGAGAAGCCATTTAACCACAGTATTATCCCTCCGTAAAGGGGAGAGAGCAACACACCCGCCATCCCGCTGGCGCGATGTGAATAAATGCCTTAAAACCATCCCCGAGGATAACGCCCAGGAGCAGACATGCACCAGGCTCACGTGAGATACAGGATTCCCACCCGCAGGTGGATAATTGCGGTACGGTCAGTATTTTAAAATACCTTGCCCTCTGTCTTAAAACCCTCCCGAAATGATTAAGGGATTTAAAAATAATTTTAGAGTCCTTGTAACTTTGTTAAAGTGTGGCCCTCAGCTCCTGAAATCTGGGATAGCCGAGCTTTATTCCCCAGCCAAGCACCCAACAAACTGTCAGACAAGTGAAGGAGAGTCACTGAGGTCTTGAAGTAATTTTACGGATTTATGCAATTTTTTCTCGGTAGTGTAGTTATGGCCAGATTTCTAAATGCCAAAATACAGATTATGAGAGTACATATATGGATTATAAGAGTATCAAGCTTCATTTTGTTCTCAGTTCACAGGTAATTAGCATTTATTTTCACAATTGCCGTTGTTCCTGCATATTGTTGTACCAACACCATGAAACAGGAGATGCTCATTCTCATCCTCCCATCATTGATTTTAAACCCTCGTTGGAACAGAAGAAAAATATGGTTTGGTTTTGGCAGTCAAAGCTCCAGTCCCTGGGCAGTGGGCTGAGCTGTGTGTGGCAGTCGAGCCGCCTGAACCCTATTTTTCCCCAAATGAGAATCTTTTATTCCCTACACAGACAATGTGGGGCGGTGCTCTCCGATTTTAAGTCCTAACCCCTCCCGGCTGCGGACGAAAGCAGCAGGAGCTCGGTTTTAAACATCCGCGGTGCCGCGTAACGTTAAGTTTTGGGAATGAACCAAGGCTTAACCAGAATTAGCGGGTCCTTGTGACCTTACTGCTTCTCCGCTGTCAAACAGGCCTCCTCAGATCGCGTCACCTCACAAGGCAGCCGCGAGAAATAATTTCTTTTCATCTGCCGAGAACTCAAATATGACATTGATCAGGCCCGCAGAAGAGATAACAAACGGGTATGTGTTCAGAAGAAGGTTTTGAATAGCGTCCCTAAATGAGGCAGGGATTACACGCTGGCCTGTGAGAAGTACAGATGTTTCTGAATAGCTGCTCGTTAAGGTGACAATATCGCTCTGCAGGCTGAATAGCTTCTCGGGAAAAAATAATACGTGATCGTGAAATTAATGACTATCACCGCGTACTCACAAGGGAGCCCATGTTTCCGACACACAGGAAATACGCATTTCCTAATACACAAGTGTTTGACCTTAAACCTTAATAATGTTCTTTTAATGTACGTCCCATTTAGCTACACGCACGCTCGCAGAAAGGAGGAGGGAATGGGATGTGTAAGGTTCATGTTTTATGTATATTGTTTAATACTTTCCACAGATGCTTTGGTAGTTGGCATTGCGCGGAGAGATATTCTGGTGGCAATTTTAGATTTAAATCATCAAGCAGCCATTCTGATACTAAAAGCACTTGTTCTCGGCTGTTTTATTATAGTCGCAGAAAGTGTTCAGGCAGATTACTTGTGAGAGGAGAAAAATGTGGTTTGATATTCCCATAAAATCTTATACTAGATCAGTAGTCGTTACCACAGATAATATGAGATTGTATATACACTATTAATATACGCATAATGCTTTCTTGGATGGAAAGCGGAGAAACTGTGAAACTCTAGGAAGGAATCAGGTCTGAAGAAAAATTGGGAATTTGAACTAAGCAAAGCAAGAAACTCTGCCTTATAAATCAAAACCCAGACTGCATGTGAAAAATACCGATGGAAATGTTAACCCCCGCTGCGTTATCCCCCTAGTTATCAAGATATGGGAAAAGGCATTAAAGTTAAGAGTATGACATGAATAATAGTTTTACGGGGATTAACATATCTGGAACAGCTTCCCCAAGGAATGACAACAAGCAGGCAGTTTCGGAGCAGGCAGGGGTGTCTTGCAGCTTATTGATTGTCACGAGTGCCCAAAGCGCTGCAAGGCACCCCAAAAGCCCCAGGGTTTCGCTGGGTGATGCTGGCAGCCTCTGGACCATGAGGGTGAACAAAGCACGTAAACATGATATTACTGGGAAGCGTGCTTTTGGAAGATATGCGGTCATGATGAGTAAGTCTTTCGTGAGCGTTAAAGTTTCCACATTCCTAACATAGCTGGATGCAGGCGAATTTTCCATGTGAGCTGTGTGAGGGAGCCATCTCCCGCAGCCCCGGTGTCTGGGAGTGCCAATTCCTTCTCCGAGCACCTCGGTCCTGGCCAAGCCCACCAAGGAACGGGTGTCATCAGTGCCGGCTTTGGTGCGTCTTGCCTCCATCTGTATGGAGGTGACCGATGAACTGATAGGGAGCAGATGTTCATACCTAGCTCCCACTCAGGATTAACAAAGAGCTCTTTCAAACCCATCTTCTTCTCTCCTTATATTCGACAGATATGCCTCCGTTGGTATGTTGGACTCACAAAGAATACAGAGCCAGAGCTCTACCCCACCTGCATCTGCCCATGAGGCTGCCACGTGTTTCAGTGTGGAGTGGAATGAAGAAACAGGATTTTCTGCACCCTGAGGAAGACATGAGAGCATTTACGCAACTGTATTTTTCCAGAATTCTCTCCTGTTCAAACATACACAGCTGAACAAAAGAGGGAAAACCAACTTGCCGTGAGCAGTAAGTTTCCTCACTGTTCTCCCTTTCCATCATCCATCCAAAGAGTTGAAGTCGTGTTGGTGGACAGCAGGGATGGATGGAGACTGCAAAGTACCTGAGACTAGCTTTTAATTAAAAAAAAAAATATGAGAGATGTGGAAATCTGTCTGCTCCAATTTTTCAGTAAGGCCTTACAAATAACACACACAATGGAAATTTTAGTGTTTTGCTCACCATTTCCAAGCAGCAACCAAGGCTTAAATTCTTTGGAAACTTCATTAGAGCTGAGCAATCTGACCATCTGAAGATGTGACACATCGGAACAAAATCAAGAACATTAGCACTGGATTTGAAAACGTCATGCTTGGGATTCTCTCGTCTGCGTCACTGGAGGATCTCCCTGTGGTCAAACACGCGCAAGATAGCATCGCTTTCCCTTTCGGCGTGTAAAACCTGATGAATGGCTCACGTTTCAGCCCAGAACTGACACGGAGCTAGTCTGTGATGGGATGACTCGAGAGGTAATGCCAAGACCCACCTTCACGAGGTCCTGCCCTCCTGCGAGGCCGTGGCTGCCCGCCTGCCACAGGGAGCCATACGGAGAGGAGCCCTTGACGGAGCCCTACGAACCGCTCACAAACCGCCCCTTCTTCAGGGCTGTCGCTTCAGGAGAGATTTACCCCACGCTGTTAAAGACTCCCTAAAACATAGGAAAGAAGTGCCGCACTTTGTAAAAAAACAAACAGGCGTTAAGGAGGCCACGAGGAATTCACTTGGCATCAGCGTTTATTAACACCTCCTCACCCTTCTCACAGGTAATGGCAGGTTTCACGGCAGCGGAGGAGCAAAGGTACCTGACAGAATCAAAGGTAGTCTGACAGAATCGCTGTTTCAGTCAGAGCAGCGTTCAGTCCTCTGGTGACCGTAAGCCAGTTTGGCTCGGCTTTGTGTGCAGGAAGCTAAAGAAAAAGGAGCACGTTAACAGTGGGTATGTTTTATGGGATCCTGACACCCTCCTTGTGACCATGTTTTGAGTGACAAAGCCCTTTGCCCACAGCCACCGCCTGGCTGAGCCCACTCTGCGGTGCAGGTAAGGCCGAAGCGCGCTGCTCGCCTCAGTCCGGCCTGTGGCAATCCCCTGAGGGATCCGGGTGGCCATTAGCCACCTTGGCACGCCTCGCCGCCCCTCTGGAGGCCACAGAGCCACGCAGGCCGCAGATTCCCTTTTGTAGCACTGAGATTAATAGAAATTAAAAAAAAAATCCACAAAAAACACCCTTTATGCGGCACCGAGACCTTTCCCCCCCTCCCACCGCCCCCGCCGGGGGCTGCGGCGCCGGGCGGCTCCCCCAGGGGGCGCGCTGCTCCGCCGGCCCGCCCGGCAGCGCGCGGCCAGGGGCGGGCCCCGCAGCGGCGGCGGGCGGTGATTGGCGGGTGCGAGGCTATAAATATGGCGGGCGGCGGGGGGGGACAAAGCAGTCTGCGCGGGACCGGCGGTGGAAGCAGGGGAGGTGGAGGCGCGTCCCGTCCCGCGGCTCTGCCACCGGGGGGGTTTTTTCCCCCTTTTTTTTTTTTTTTTAAATTATTTTTATCTATTTTTGAGGGAACCGGGTGTATCTTTTTTTTTCCTTTCGCTGTGGCCGACCGAGGAACTAAGCCGAGATCAATGAAGGAAAGAAGAGCGAGCCAGAAGTTATCGAGCAAGGCGGTGATGGATCCCAACCAGAACGTGAAGTGCAAGATCGTGGTGGTGGGGGACAGCCAGTGCGGGAAGACCGCCCTGCTCCACGTCTTTGCCAAGGACTGCTTCCCTGAGGTGGGCCGGGGGGGGCCGGGATCGGGGTGGGGGGGGGGGGGCCGGGGCCGGGACCGGGGCGGGCTGTGACCGGGGCCGGTGGTGGCGGCGGGCTGACCGTGCGCTGTCTCCTGGCAGAGCTACGTCCCCACCGTCTTCGAGAACTACACGGCCAGCTTCGAGATCGACACGCAGCGCATCGAGCTCAGCCTCTGGGACACCTCGGGTGAGCGCTCCCCCGGGGCGGTGGTGGGAGGGGGGATCGGTGAGGAGCCGCAGCTCACCCTCGGTCCAGGGGGGTCGGGTGGAGGGAGAGGGGGGCAGGAGACCGGCACGGCGGCCCCCCAGCCCCTCACCGGGGCTGCCGGTCTCCACATGCAGTCGGGAGGCTGCTTCTGGTTGGATTTTTTTTAAAAAAACTGAGGTAAACTTTAGCGATATATAGATGAGGGAAGGGAAAAGGGTGTAGGCAAACCTCCACGAAGCGATTTGTCAGCATTGCAGGGCAGGGGTGGGGGCGTGTGCTCTCCTGCCTGGCTGGAAGGAGCTTATCTGAGCTCCAGGGGTAAGGCACCTTTGCTCCTCCGCTGCCATGAAACCTGCCTTTACCTCGGAGAATGGTGAAGAGGTGCTTATATATGCTAATGGTAAATGAATTCCTTGTGGCCTCCTTAACGCCTTCTTTCCCGTGTTGTAGAGAGTCTTTAAAGCCAGTAAAGACTAGGGAGGTAGGCATCTCCAGCCCTCCGAGGATGCAGGGGTAACCATCCTTTCTTACATACCGTGACCAGTGTTTAGGGTCCTCATCGCTCTTCCAGTTGTCCCTTGTCAAAAACCTTGGCTCACGTGCCTCCAAGGTTGAGGTTCTTGGTGTTCTGGCTCTCATGTTAGGCCAGGAACTCCTCTAGATCCTGATGCCAGTTGATAAATGAACTAAGCTCACTGCCAGGGTGGTGAGGATGGACCCCTGAACTTGCCACCTCGGTGCTGGAGAGGAGTGTGGACAGCCGGTGGGTCTCTGCTGCTCAATAACTGAGCGTACGGGGAGGTGGATCAACATTATTCCGCAGAAGTGAATGGAAGAAAGCTGGAGGAACTAGAGAAGACTACTCAAACTCTGTCTTCTTTAGGCAGGTTGTGTAGATAGCGTGTTAATGTTGAATTCGGACCCAGCGGTTCCTTCTAAATATAAAAGCAGTCGTTTTACCAGAAACGAAAATGTTAATCCCTTTTTAAAAAAAGGAGTTTAGGCGGTGAGTTGGCTTTCCTCTTGCTGTTGCGGAAATGATTCCAAATTCTTGCAACACGATTACTGGGAAAAGGCAGCCTCTCTGCCCACAACCAGTATCAGCGTAGCTCTGAACTGATTTTTTTCTTCATCTTATGCCAAGTAAGACTTGCAGACTTCTGGAGTGTGTCTGGTTTGAGCTTTCATCCAGATTACTAAGCTGGCTGTAACAAACTCTATGGAGTGAGGGTTTATTAAAAATTAATAGTTAGGTTATTTTGGAAAATTGTATCTTCATCTATTAAAATACAACATGCTCACAAGTGAAGTTGGTTGATGTGGGAAGGCTTGGAATCTGTATGTCAAAGGCTGGAGGCACCCATGTAATGAAATATTCTGTAGCACTTCAAAAGACAAAAGCAGTGGAAGAAACACCTGCCAGCCTTTGCGTGTGCATGTCGTCCTCTCAGCCCTGTCCTGGAACTAATAGAAAATTTGACTGAGTCAGAAGCTTAAGATCAAGGGGCTAATTTGTCTGCAATCTGAAACCGAAGAGGAAATGTTTCACAGATCCAATGCTTTGGTCTTACAAAGTATTACTGAACAGCGGATCCTCTGGTTGTGGGACTCTGCGAATGAAGAAGTGTCTCTCCGTAAACAGCCCTTCTCACCGACTGCAAGAAGAAACACTATCCAAACCCATTAACCCAATGCAAAATCACATCACCAGATAAGGGACATGAGAAGATAAGATAGTGTTTTAGCATTACCTTAAGTTCTTGGTAATTTAATTTTTACAGGTCTTCGTCCTATTCCTCTGCTGAATTAGAATAAATGTCTTGGTGACATTTTTAAAGCAAGACTAGATCTAGTTAACTTAAAAATATAACTGATTAACTGCCAAATGCTAATGGAAGATCCTGTCCATTGCAACACAGGGGGGAGGTGGTGGCTCCAGTCTTTTGAGGTACTTCAGTATCTCTTGGGGGAGGGCAGGAAGGACGCTATTTAGCTGAAGTTGATTGCGGTGTACTGCAGATACTTGCAAGATGACTTGATCAGTATTTAGTATCCATCTTTAACTATTTTCTAACTGGGAGCATCCAACAAGCTACCTTGCAAACTAGTCCACAGTTTGAATTAAAGCAAGCGTTGGTTTTTTGCATTGAATCCTTTGTAAGGAAGGTACTGCCACTTTGAGTACTTTGTTTTGTCCCTGAGAAAATGAGAAATGCTCTAGGCATTGGTTAAAATAGCCTTGTGTTAGGGTGAGAACAGGCCCTGCTGTCGTGGTTTTAGTTTACAATCCTTTATATAATAAGAATATGCTTTTTACTAGAGAACTCAAGTACAAAATGTAGAGAGTCACGCAATTGATAGAACGTTTTAAAGCAAGCTGTAAATTAATTGGGAAGGGGTTTTTTTTTATATCTTGGATATGCCAATAGAAATATGGGACAAAACACTCTACAAGTAAGAGTGGAATGGGAAGACTCATTATTCAAATATTTTCTGGTACTGTCTAGTTCTGCAAGTCATTATAAGGGTTTAAATTAGCCACAGCATTAAGGAAAGCACTTGCCAACTTGAATTTCAATTGGTTTTTGGACTACCAACCCTTCTTTCAAAGCAGGAATGTCTGGTTGCAATCTAACTACACCATAAATTACTCCACTGTGTGGTAATATAGTATGGCAGTTGTGAGCTGTTTGGGAGCTGTGTGCTTACTTTTGCTAGGTGGGGTATTAGGAGTTTCTTCAGGCTGAAGCTTCATCTTGTAGTTTCATGGAGACTGTAAAGAACACTTGTGTTAGATGTATTTGTCCACCATAGGCGTGGTCTTAATGTGCATTTACTAAGGTTCTGGGTTCTTCCAGTAAACTTTGATACTTACATTTCTTGTTAGTACAACAGCAGCTATGGCACAGAAATCACATACTAGTAATTAGACATACATACCTGTGTCTCCCTAAAAAGGATTTTTTTTATTGGTTGTACTGTGGAAACTGTACTGGATGCTCCAATAAAATAATTCTCAATAGGGCCAGAAATACCCATGCACTGCTGGGGATTAGCATATAATTAAATCCAGAAGGGCCTTAGAGCTTTAAACCAGGTTAGCTTTACTGTGATTTGAATGTGCACAATGTTTTCAGTGTCTATGTAGAAACATAATATTAATTATGAAGCTTTTCGCTGAAATCTTTCAGAAGACATCTGAAACATACAGGAATTAAAGTTACTATTTTCCTGAGCTCTCTGGCAGGAATCATTGTAAAGGAAATGTCAAATTTCTGTCTTTGCCTTCCAGTTCACTTGCAAGTTGGCTTTATTGAGCCATGTGATTTTTTTTTTCTTTCATGACAGTGTAATAGTAACTAGTTTTATAGGGGTCTTTTGTCCTTTAGAGGGGAAAAAAATTAGACTTGGTAACTGGGAATGCCAAGTCACTTGCCAAAGTCCTGTTTTCTGTTTGAGGTGCAGAAATGTAAACACACAAAATACTATAAATATGGTGATTTGTGTGCTTGGAGATGCTGTGTTCTATGATCCTGGGTATACAAAATCACCTGCATTTTCTCCAAAACAAGCCAAGGTGGATTTGGAAGGAGGAAAGCCATCAGCAGTGAATCGGCTACTTAGAGCAGCCACTGCGGCGTTTGATGTGTTTTCTAGGTAGCTGGTAATTAGTGAGCCCAAGGGTTTGGGAGTGAGAATGCTGCTGTTCATCTGTTGTTCTTTCAGTTGACTGGCGTCCAAAAGGCTACAAAGACTAATGCCTGATGGCTGCTTGGTGGTGTGTAAATAGTAAAGTCTTGCCTGTTACTGAGCTCAGGTTCCCTTAGGGCCCGCGGGCAAGCGGAGGCTGAGCAGCATGGTGAGCAGGAGCTGCCCGGATCAGCTCCGTAGGTGGGATGTGGGGCTGAACCTCCTGGTTGGACCTGGTGATGGCTTTGGGTCTTGCAGACAAACGGTGCATTAGCACTCCGTGAGGTAGCATCCCGGAGTAGTACTAAGCCATCAAAAAAATTAAGTATGCTTTAACTTTTAATGATGGAATTCTGTTATTTATTAAGATAGCAATATTTAAGCCTAAGCTTGGCATCTTCTGTGGACCAAAGCCAACCATATTGCTGGGAAGGAGTTTTATTTCAGTTTAAAAGCTGAACGTATGTTGTATTTTGCATGAAACAAAGTTTTAAAAGTAGATCATTCTTAATGTGTAACTTAACTTTGTCTTAAATTATTTAAGCTGCCAAACAGATTAAAAAAGGGGGATTGCAGCTGGAATGTACTTCCACCACAAAGTAAGATGAACTGCAGCATTATCAGCAATTCCTTGATAAAACAGAAAAATCATCCATGTTGTCCTTGACAAAAATGTTTTATTTTGTAGGGACAGAATCACAAACATAAATAGGCTTATTTTTTTTTTTTTCCCCACAAATACTATAGCTGTAGCTCTGCATTCTCCTTCTGTTTTCTAGGGTTGGCACGGCTTCAAATCTGCAGACTAACTTGAAAACGAGTGAGCAGCCTGACTGGGCTGTGCTTGAGTTGTCTGTTCAGACTTGAGCCTCATTCCTCGGATTCCTGGCTTCTGAGGGTTTCTCTGGGCGAAACGGTGAAATGCCAGATTGAATAGGCTTGCACAGCAAGGGCCGTAGCCCCTCTTTATTTGCACAGTAATAAAGGTTTGGTTATTGCTGTTGAATGAGAGCAGGAAATTTCCTTTGTTGATACTGCAGCCCGAGTAGTTTAAATGGTTCCCATTTGTTCTGCCACACAGTACCCCGAAGAAAAGGTGGTGTCAAATATTCCTCCTAGCTTGCATCTGAGCAGAAGGACTGCCTGTAAAAGTGCGCTTATTCTAGCTCAGCATCTTTAATAGGAGAGGTCCAGAAGGAAAACCTAAAAAGAAGAACCCTCAAAACAAACAGAGCTACAGCTGACACAGTAGAAAGGAGTCTCTGGGCTGGAGGTGGTGACTGTATGTATACATAAATACATGCTGATGGACATATATGGTATGTTGTATCCCTGAAGACTGGTGAGTGAGAAGATAGGTATGTGTCTAAGGAATTAGTTTCTGGGTGAGGCTTTTTTGAGACTCCTTTCTAGCCAGCAACCATTTGGCCAAGCATTAATGATCTTCAATCTTGCCCTTACTTGCCTGAGCTCGGCAGGGAGATGTGCTAGCCAGGCAGTGGCTCTCAGCAGCACGCAGGCTGTGCTTGGGCCAGTTGAAGGCTGCAGAGCAGTGTGGGTGGCTAGTTAACAGCACGCTGCTCTGCAGTTCCTCTGTCCGGGATAAATAACTTGGCCCCAGGGCTCCAGGATAAATAACTTGGCCCCGGGGCTCCAGGATGGAGACACTGTAATAGCAGGGCTGGAGATAGCTGGGAAATAATTAGTAGTGGAAAAACGCTTATTGATAGTCACTGCTAGCAGAGCTGAGCTCAAATGAATAGTTAACTACCGGTCAGCTCAGCTGGCTTAGATTTCTTTTAACATGTCATTTACTACTGAAGACAGCTAACTGTTTTTTTGAAGAGCAGTTTTTGACAGCTGCCTCTTTGTTAGATTGACATCATTTATGAAGATGAGCATTTGAATAAAATAGTCTCGTTCAACAAATTACCTTCTGCTACCTAGTTTGGTAATGCTTCATTCCCCATGTGTTACTCTTCATTTCAAAAACAACATTCCTGGGATTGTTGACTCCTTCCTTCTAGTATAAGCTGTCCAACTGAAGTCATCTGTGATACGTTCACACCATTCCCCGCTCTGCTTTGTGCAACAGCATGAGCTGTCTGTCAGTTAAAAACTTGAGGAATTTCTCTAATCCAGTTAATAGCCTGCTCAGCCTCTGAGACCTTACAGCCAATTAGTTATAGATAGTTGAAAAATTGGTGATATAATTAGCTGATAACCCCCAAACTCTTGAAAGCTGTATTCTTGTTGCATATGTTCTATGATGTATTCTAGGTTCGCAAGAGAAAAGCACAGGAGTAAGACTGTATGAACTAAGAAAACGCATTTTAAGTTGCAGGCATGCATTTTAAAGCCCAAGCCCTTATCCTGTTGGACCACTTAACTGTTTAAGTGCTTTTCTAAATCAGAAATGCATTCTCCTCAGTAATTGAAGCTTCAGCAGAGTCAAGGCCAAACCGAATGGTGGCTGAGTGACTGGAACTTCCTAGAAAAAAAGGAAGATTTCTTTCCCCAAACCTGTTACTAGATTCACCAGATGATAAAAATGGGATTTCTGACCCTGCAGAGATACTTGTGACTCTGCACATCATGACAATTCTGAAAGAAAACAGCATATCCCTTAACTCTGGAAGTAAAACATGCACAAAGTGCAATATTGGACCTACTTCTGTTCCGTCCAATTACTAGATTAGCTTTAATCTCGTTGATAAAGATTTGTTTTATGGGCTAAACATAGACATTTATTGCAAGCATATATTGATTTACAGATTGATGAGGCTATTTGTGACAGATAAGTTGCGTGCCTGCCTACAGGACTAGGATTCTTTTCTCCTAGAGTACTGCAACAAATGCTTTAATTTGAGGCAAGAGTTTCTTCTAAAAACTGCTGATATCCATGACAACTGAAGATGCTTTTTGCACTGGGATCTATTTGTTTTAAATGTTAGAAGAATCAAAGCTGATTTATTTCAAAACTTCCTGATTTAGTTTTTTTTCCCATGAAAGCACAACTGTGACAAATGTGCTTTGAAGGAGCTTTTTGGAGGTTGAGGATTTGTTCTCAAAGTCAAATCCCTGCAGGTTAATGCTGGGACTTAAACTTGGGCTGACCCAATTTCCCTTTCCTACTTATTGGGGGCATCCCAAACGTTTGGTGGGAGATGGATCACTGGGGTGCCATCACTCTTACTTGGGAAAACTGTTGCTTTTGTAGGTGGGAAACAAAGGGGAAGTGGGGAAATGAGCAACTGCAGCGAGTGTTTTGGGAATACAGTGCTGTTGAAGAAGAGAAGGTAGCTGGGTGCTAATAAAGAGCTTCACTGGAAACCTTTCTAAACTTTCTGAATAAGCTTGAGTGACTGCAGAAAGTGAAAAATATAAACTAATAAAAATGTTGTTTGTTTCCCTGCAGGGTCTCCTTATTATGACAATGTCCGCCCGCTCTCCTATCCAGATTCTGATGCTGTCCTGATTTGCTTTGACATCAGTCGGCCAGAAACTCTTGACAGTGTGCTAAAAAAGGCAAGTGTTTGAGAAACATTTGAGTACAGAACTGTTTGAGTAGCTTGTCTTTAAATCTCTGAAGAGTGGTGCTGTTTCCTACGTTGGAAACTTCAGTTTGTTTCTTTTAATGGAGAGATGACAGGACCGCGCTCTGCACTGCTAGAATTTGAGATCATTTGTTTGAAACGGGTGAATGTTAATTGAAAACAAAAGCTCCCTAATGGATGCTCAAGGATGAAGTAAATTCTCATTCCTTGGCCCTTAGACAGCAGTGAATTGTTCAGGGTGGTGTGAGGTGCCAGGGCTGGGTGCAGCAAGAAACTGTCTCTCACATTATATTCATATAACAGACAGGATTGAGAAACTTTGCCATGTTGCAAAGATGGTTAAAACGTGCCTGCCAAGTGTTTGGACTTTTGCCATGGCTTTACATAATTTCTCAGCCTGAAGTTAGAACCAGCCAGTGACAAATGCCTCTGGAAGCTACCAGAAGACCTAGCGGTGGCACAGAAATGCTATCCTGCACCAAACTTCAGAGTTTTTCACAAGCTTACTGATCCGAGATTCAATGCCAGACTTCCCCCGAATTAAAACATTGACTTTTGATAATCAAGCTCTGTGTTTGCAAGGTGGTCCGGGTCCTTTCCTTGGTCACTGGCCATGGCTCAACTTTGCAGTGTTGTCTTTAAGGCTTAATGACCTGAAGTTCCTTTTTCTGAAGCTGGGGCCAGTGATTCTTGTGTCACTGGGAGTAAAGTGGCATACAATGCTCTGAATAGTCAGCAGAAAATACTTAAGACTGTTCTCTCAGCTACTAACTGTGCCGACAAGCCTCTAGAACTGTCTTTTTGTTTTCTGTCCCTGATAATTTTGGTTATTATACTGTTGCTTAATTCTGTAAGAGATTTTTCTTGATATGCTTTTAAACCCAAATCATATCTGTATGTTTTAGGGTTTGTGTGATCTGTCCAGGTTATGCTGCAAAATTCTTGGCTTGTATTGTCAAAATAACTATGTAGAAGGGGAAGAAAACCAAAAAATATATCACAAGTCCTATTTGAAGGGCTTGTTACTGGTTCATAATAGCTGAACCCTTGACAGATTTGTGCAGTTTTGGGTGTGAGGATGTAGCCAATATAAAGCGACATTTATTTCGTGGTCATACAAGACCTGCCTCTGTCTCCATCTTGAGGAACCATTGAATGTGGTGACAGCAGGTTCCTGTCTGCAAATGGCCGTGGCTGGGTGTTCACTGCTTGTGGGGAGTGACAGGTCTGCAGACCTTTAGTCATGTAGGTAAACAATCTCAATTCATTCCCTCCTGATTAGTAAGTGGGATGAGTGTACGAGATAGTAAGATTTCATCCTTGACCAGATTCTGCTGGAACAAATGCCTTTAGAAATTACCTTGAAGGTAGATAGAGCCATTATGTAAGAATATTTCCACATAAAATGTCATGACTTATTAAACTTCATCTTGTATCTGTTGCTGCATTGGATTTAAACATTCAACTACTCGAGTATAACAACAACCTAAAATTTTACAGTGGAAAGGTGAAATCCAGGAGTTTTGTCCCAACACCAAAATGCTTTTGGTTGGTTGCAAGTCCGATCTGCGCACAGATGTGAGCACGCTAGTGGAGCTTTCCAATCACAGGCAGACGCCTGTGTCCTACGATCAGGTATGTGCCGCTTACTTTGTACTTAGGGGTGGGAGATAATACTCTTTTTTCTATCACTGTAGCCATCTTTACGAGCAGCTTCTCCCCCCATCGATGCCGGTGCATGCTAGGAGTCAGATGCACATTCTCTAGTAGTTGCCAGAGGTGAATTTGAAAACTACTGTAAGTAAAGGCAAAACTTACCCACAGACTGGATGCAGCAGAAAAATCATGCAACCCTGTAACACATGCTTTTAAGCAGCACAAGTTTGTAGCCTTATTGGTTGCAAAGAGCCTCTTAAGTGTATTGAAAATAAATTTACTGCTTTTCTGGGCCTGCAGAGGCCAAAACAGTAACTGAGAGGTGACACATCCTGTTTGTTAACTGACAGATTGGTAAAATTGTTGTTTTCAGACTTCAGATTTGAATGTCATTCATCTAACTTCAGCATCATGACAAATATTGCATATAATCTGTCTCCTTTAAAATCCCGTTGCCTTAAAACACCGGTGAAAACACCTTGTTAGCTCCCTCTGAAGGTGGCAGCAAATCCAGAAACCATCTTAATTCTTGGCAGCAGTTCTGTGCTGTTGGGGAAATGGGAAGTTTGGAGCCAGGCATCAGGGGACAGAAAAACAGAGGTGAAAGAGAAAGGGATCAGGCCATGGGAGAGCAGGAGGTAGAGAACAGGGGAAAACTGGGCTCTAAGGTAAATTTCCCCTTATTACTCACACGTGTATATCGTGCTTTGCAGCTGAATCAGAGTGGTGGTTTGAGCGACACCCTGCAGGGTGTAAGTGTGAGAATGGTACCTCTGGAAGAAACTTTAGCTAGTGTGGATATCCTGTGCTATCAAATATTTTCTTGCTGTTTTATCCACAACTTCAGGTTTTCCAAACCAACAGCTTCTAATAGGCGGTTACTAATAATGCAGCCTCCCACAGCACGTTTAAATTGGAAAATGCAAAGATACCATAAACTGAGTATCTTGATTAAAATAGAACACGGGGTGTTGTACTGTGATGGCTTATGCTGCTTCTGGCTTTTTTCTCCACTCGGTGAATATCCCTCCATCTCAGACAATTTTATATGAAACTGGCATATTTTTTACCTTAGTGTAAAACAGCTCAGAAGTGTCCTTAAAACCTTGCTTGTTGCAGAAGATGTCATCTTGGTTACAAACTACAGCTGTTGCACGCGTATATATTCATGTTGTTCAGCCTCAGATCTGTAATTTTCCATGCTGTTTTTCTTACTGTCTGCCACTTATTCCATACACAAGCTCACGTGCTACATTTTGTACAGTACTTCAATAGAATCACCAAGTCTGACTCTTTTTTTCCATAGTGATTAAAAAAATCTACCGACAGATGGATTTATCTTATCCTCTGGTGTGGAAGACACACATTTCTTCTGGTGTCACAGCTTAGCCTGTACCCCTCAGGAACAGGAGTCAGCTGAAGACAAAAGACTTAAGCCAGAAGCTTATTACTTACAGCCAAAGGGAAAATTGCACATGTTAGAGGGAAGCCACTGCTTCAATAAACTCACAATTTCACCTGTGTTCTACGTAAAGTGTAAATTTACACGGAGGAATGGTTTTATCTCTTGTGGTGGCCAAAGCCCAGCGGTGGCATGAAGCAACCCGCTGCTCTCCTGCACTAGTTCTAGGGAAGGCTCCTCTGGGATAGAGTTACACAGCTTATTTTTAAATTCCCTTCCCTTGCCTTGCTAAGTCGACATGGGATCAAAGAGCTTAGTGGGGTTTTCCCATTCCTCTTAACTTCACAAGGAAGCATCGGGAGGATAAAGGCAGTTGATGGTGACACCCTGTCTCCAGTATGTCAGCCAGTTTCCAGTCAGCTACACCTGAGCAAACATTTCTGAGACTGAGGTGTATAGGCTAGTCTTGATCAGTAGGAGTTGAGATGTTTAACAACGGAGAGGGCTAGTCCTACAAACTAACACTCCTTTATCAGCCACTCCCACTTGCAATTGATAAGAAGATGGCTGCATCACTGCAGTGCAAATAGCACATACTAAAGACATGGTTCCAAATAGAGTAGTGCCATCAGCCTGGCACGGGAGCAAAGAGGAGGGTCTGGACTGACCTGTGCCTGGAGCTCAGGCCCGTGGATTGGTGAGGAGTGGCACATCGAGGATGTGGCTGGATTTCATTACTTACTAAAAAGATTCACCCTCAGAAATAAAATACCGTTGAAACAACTCAGTTTTTTTTTTTCACACAATGCTGTGTCGTCTTCCTCTTGCAAAACCCACAACAGGATACAGGGTATTGTCATCTGCCAGAGTCTTGTTTTTCTTGTGCTGCTGGAACAAATATCCCTGCTTTGACTTTTAAGCCACTTAAAGTTGCAAAAGGACTGGTATAACCACTGATGTCCTTCTATTCTTTATTTTTTAGCCTGTTCCCTAGCTGCAAGTTGATCTGTCCGCAGCCCAGAAACCCACAGCACACTCCCCTATGAACTTTGCCCCCTTGGTGGAGATGTAAGCCCCAGGTCAGGGACGCGCTGGCTAGCCTGTAAGGCAGGCAGAATACATTTTCTCTTTGGAGGCTTAAATCTGGAAGCTGCCAGGTCCAGACCTTTCCCAGCGAGCATGTGATTCACAGCTGCAAGTTAAGGTGTAAGAGTGGAATTGCTAAATAGGTCCCACTAATACTCTTCTGGCGTTCTGCAGTTGTTTGCAGGTCTCTGAGCTTATCTGCTCTCTTCCAATTTGTATTTATCGGCATAGGAGATAATGCTTGGATACTTGTTTAATGTATCTTGGAAGCAAAGCTCTGTTTATTTTGCAAAATGAGCTGCTGGCTGTTGTGCTGGAGCTTCAGCTTTGGTTTTCACAAAACATTGTGTATGGAAAACAGCGCTGAAAAGTAATTGTATGGTTTGCTTTGGCTCTCTGCGGAAACTTGGTATTGATTGCGTGTTCTTTTTTTCCCTTAGGGTGCAAATATGGCCAAACAGATTGGAGCAGCTACGTATATTGAATGCTCAGCCTTACAGTCAGAAAACAGTGTCAGAGACATTTTTCATGTTGCCACCTTGGCGTGTGTGAATAAAACAAACAAAAATGTTAAACGAAACAAATCGCAGAGGGCAACAAAGCGGATTTCACACATGCCTGGCAGGCCAGAACTTTCCACAGTGGCGACGGACTTGCGAAAGGACAAAGCAAAGAGTTGCACGGTGATGTGAAGGACCTCGATTTCCTGGAGAAGGAGGAAGAGAGCGTCCCGGAGGGGTGGAGGCTCAATGAAGTACACCGCCACATGGTATTTATCGAGGGCTTATGCCAGTGCTTTAATGGAGACTCTTCACCTTTTGTGTGAGACTGTATTTAGGAACTGAGCAGCGAGAAGAAATGGCTGTACACGAGGTGGCATCAGAAAATGACAGATTGAAGAACATGCCAAAAAAAAAAAAATAAAAAAGGGAAAAATGTTTGAGTGTGCTGAGAAAAGAGAGAGTGAATGGGAAAATAACACTGCAAAGAAGAGAGATGTCATTGACAGTGCTTGTTTCTTTTATTAACGCTCTGTTCCTGGATGCTACCACTTTGATTTCATTAAAATAATACTTTAATGGTTTTTTTTTTTTAAAGAAGATGTTATTAATATGCCCTCCTCATTAAGGAACTACCCCTGTGACCTTATAGTTGGTTTTCCAAAGGATATGATCTAATTTTTTAGTAGCTCATCGTTTAAATGGAGAGTATACCGAGGCCTGTGCGTCACCTAGAGGAAAACACTGTACGTGAGGAGTCTGGAGTTTTGCCTTCCCAAGACGGCAGCACAGTCTACATCTGAGCACGTTGGTAATGAAGACAACAGTTTGAGGTTTCCCAGTATTACAGGTGCCCTCGCACTGTGGAAATTCAATGGATGAAATTGGAGTGTGGGGGCAAACGACCTGCCCGTTGCAGGACTCTGACTTTCCGTTCCTCTTTGTGATTGTAATTTAGAGTGGAAGTGATCTCCAGTTCTGGTGTACTGTATGGGTATGTCGCTGTAGGTTCAAGTGAAAGGTGCTAAGAGCTATGATGACAAATGATCCTTAGGTTTTACAACCATGATAATTCGTTAAGCCTTACTGCCCATCTGGGGAAGCCCTGAGACACCTCTGCTCCTGCTGGGAGTTGGAGAGCGGGGTGGATCCCAGGATCTAGCCCTCTGTAAATGCTACGGAGAAGTGCTATTCTATGATGTGGTTCTCTGCAATCAGCTTGGCGAAAACCCCCAAGAATCTGCAAATGAGCCAGCAGAGCCAGATGATGTTTTGTGATGCTCGAGTGTTTTGGGGCAGCCGTCTCTCGTTTGCTCGTGGTGAGGAAATGGGGTCTGAAGAACTGTGACGCCTTAAGGGGTCCCCATTGGAAACTGGATATCGCCCTTAGTCTTTAAGACTAATATACATATCCAGTCAACAATCGTGAAACATCAGTGAAGTCAAATTCCTTTTTGCTTACTGAATGCTATTGTTACATGAAATAAATTGGCCTTTAAAAAAAAAATGTTCGCAACTGTTTACTGACCGACTTAACTCCATAGCTTCTCTCAAAAGAAGGATACTTTATAAGCTCTAACCAGCGTGGCTATCGCTTGTTGAGCACAAGCGTCTTGTTCCCAAGGGTAATGCTTCATTTTTGAAGTGTTAAAGCTGTGTTCTTGTTGACTTGTGCAAAGGTAAAGGGTTGCCATAATTAAAACTCAGTTCTGTGTGTTCCCAGCACTTTGTTTCATCTGATAAAAGGGAAAAAAAAACCCGCCACAAACGCACCCATTCTGATTATTTCCCACAAAAAGACGTTTTTACCACCATAATAAGCTTTTGACTGATGCAACAGTGCGCTTAGGGCAGTATTACAAAATAGCTGGTAAGTGCTTTCTGTATTTAAATATTGTGGAAAAAATAAGTTATAACTGTTATAAAACAGGACATTCATTACTTTTTTTTAAATGTTGAAGTCACTTTGTATGTTTGGTTAATGTTTCTGCAGTATTTATTAAAATACCATTTTTTTTTTCTTTGAATTAAAAAAAAAGTAATTGACTTGTAGTGGAAATGGCCTTTTGTGTTCATTAATACCTGTGTGTTTTGGACATAATTGTGCTGAGCTGCAGAGCAGGCTTAGCCTGGGACTGGGATGTGATTTGAATCTTACCCTTGCAGCAGCCTTTTGGGGTTTTGGGCATTATATTTAAGTATGTAGCCTGGATTACTGAGTTGCTTCCCAAAAATGTCAGAGGCAGGGAAGACCAGAGCAAGCAAACAAGTGGAGTTCGCTTTGCTTCTCCTCTGAAGCACTGAATGCCGCTCTTGAAGAGGTTTCATACATTGTAGGAACTCCTAGAGTTCAGCAAAGGCAGGCTTTCCTGACCAAGGGCTCTGCCCATTTTCTGTCACCATTGGGACATTGTAGTTGCTGTGGCTCCTCTTGGAAGACTTGTCCCAACACGCCAGCTCTGTTAGGCGTGTCAGGCTCCCATTTGGATGTAGAGGACATGATGCTGAGTGCAGCCAGTGTTGTCCTCCTCGCTGCCTTTACAAGGTTTTCTCCTCGAAACTTGTGAAGTCAAAGCAAGGGAGCCTCCAAGGTTATCATTTTGGGGTCTGCTGAAGCATGTGTGGTCACTCAAGATGTCTGAAGTCATGCAGAAGTCCCAGCAGTTGCTTATCTCGTGACCATCCTGTGCTGACCTGATCATCCTTTTCTGTTTCTGGAGATAATCAAGCCAGGTTTTGTTCCCCGGGGGCAGAGATGCTGTAATTATGGGATTGAATGACTTGCTGTGCTAGAAGGCGGCCCATATCGGTGGGAGGGTGCTGGGCTGGGTCTGCGGCGTCAATTCCTGCTGCAGTGCTTTTCCGGCAGCTCCTGAGTTCCTGGGGACTTCTCTTCCCCCATGTCCTTCAAATGCCAGCCCTGCAGCAGCTCCTCTTGGAGCTGGAGGTGGCCTCTGGTAGGAAGTCCTCTGGTGAGGCTGCAGCGGTGGGGTGCGTTTGGCCAGGGGTTAATTATCCGTGTGCCTAAAAAGCTGCCTCATTTTATAGTCTGAACTTGTCTCGTTTCAGCCTCTGGTCTTTCAATCCGGTTAATATGGATCAAGAGCCGATCAACATGCTCTTGATTACTGAGTTTAAGTACACCTTGTAGGTCACTAGTCTAGAATTAAGTCACCAGGAACCAAACAGATCGACTCCTTCTTCAATGACTTTGAATCTCTTGCTCTAAAGCATATTTTCCAACTCTCAGTTACCAGCGGTGTGGTTCCTCTCAGCACTCGTTTTAGGTTTTTGGCATCTTTATCGGGATTAAAAGTGATGGAAGAGCAGTTGGGTCACGTAGCATTAGCATTTCTACTAGTAGTGCTTTTGTGTTCATCCTAAGCTTCACCATAACCCTTTTTTTTTGGCCTCACATCACCAGTTCCCCACACCGAGTGCTTAGTGGTTTTACTGGCATCTGGCTGCGGCACAGCTGGTGTTTGCTCACACGTGGTAGAGCGATATGGACATGCGTGTTCTTCACCGCCTTACCCCTCTCCCCGGTTTTGTACATGCTGGTATTTCTTTGCAAACCTCTGATCTGCTGTTTTCCAGGTGTTGGTAAGATGGTGAAGCAGGTGAGGATAAATAACCCCTTTGAAGCCTCACTGGAAATGTGCCTTCCTGGTGATTCCAGTTTTGCTTTTGAGATCCACCAAAGTGTGTAAGGAATTTTTGACCCATTTAGTGTGCGCAGGCTGGGTTTCATGTCGCTCCTCTGTTATACCTAGGTGTGGTGTGGTCACAAGTCCAACGGTGTGGATTAGGAAAGTGCTGTTAAAGGTACTCGGTTTAATTAAACCAAACTCAGACCCCTGCAGAAAGGAGATAAAGATCCTTTTGCAGTTGATCACTACCCTCATTTAATGCCACCGGCTCAGTCCTCCTTTATTTTGCTCTAAGTGGGTGGAAGATGGTTGATGGTTGGACTACGTGGTCTGAAAGATCCCTTCCAGTCTATGGTTCTATGATTCCGAGATGAAGATGTCTTGATTTAAAAGTTGGTAGTTCTGTCTAAACCCACTAACCTTACCAGCGTTTGTTTTTCGGTCCCTGCTGCTAGTTCTCCCATTCCCTTCAGACCAGAATTAATTGCCAGTTTTGTTGTTCGCATGAAACATTTCTTGCTAAATTTTGGCCAAGGGTGGTTGAAACCTCTGAGCACGAGGAAGGACCAGAGGTTTACTCTTCCAAAGCTGGAACCTGGGCTGAGGTGACATCTGCAGACGCACCAGTTGGTGTTGGTGAGATGATCGCCCCCATCAGCTCCCCAGTTGCTGAAGCGAGCACGGGCTGAATCGGAAGTATTTTCGGTCGTGGGCTGTGGCTTGCTCAGATGTTTCTCTTCAGCACCATTTGATCCCTGGAAAACAAATTTGGCGCCTCGCCACGGCTCCATGGTCCGCTTCCAAAAAGCACTTAACTTTTGCAATTTTTTTTTTCTTTTTTTTTTTGTTGTTCTTTTATTGCACAACTGGGTTGTGCAATGGCTTACGGTAATTGAGGCGGTTTACTAAAACTCATCCCTTGCAGAAAACCCCCCCCAGGGAGAGCGGTGTTTCTAAACACGGTGGGCTGTTTCGTGGTGCCGAGATCGAGCTGGCGCCCAACCTGGGTGGGCTGGGAAGCCCCCACCGCGCCGGGAATGAGCAATTCCCCACCTCCTGGTCTCGCAAGACCCGGTGTCGTGAGCTCAGCCTCGGCGCCTGGTCCTGCCCAGCGAGGGGACAGGGGCCAGCAGGATGCCAGCACAGCGGGGAGAAGGTGGGCGACAAAAGCAAACCCACCCCACGTTCCTCGCTAAAACCTTTAAAATGCCCGAGTTGTGCTGTTTGATGGATATTTATGGGTATTTCCACCTATCTTGGTAGCTGCTAAAAGCTCTAGTAGGTGCAGTTATTTCAGTTTGAGGATGCAGAGCTTGGTGGTGCTGGGTCCATGGTGGACACCTGGTGGCCCTGGTTGTCCCCAGGCAGGACCTGCCCTCCTCGGGGGTGATGGCTCACAGGGAGCAGAGCCCGAGGAAAAGACCGAGCTTGTTCCTCATCTCTTGGGCTGGTTCTTGTAGCCGATCTGCAGAGAGAACCGGGGAGAGCTGGGCTAATTAATAGTTTGATGTTGTCAATGTGGCGTTTCGTTGCCAAGTCCTCACGTAGCAGCGCTGCCTCTCCTAAGGGAGGGATTATTTGCTGAAAAGCAAGTAATTAGTAATTCTCAGCTCATTGGGCTTCTTCCCACCAAACTCCTTGCTTATAGCAGAAGATTTATTAATGTTTTTTTTTTTTCCCCCGGGACTTTCCATCTCCTTCAGATCTCCTCCTACCCGCCAGCCTTTCTGCAAAAGCCACCGAGATGCTGCAGCTGCAGCAGAGCTGCGGTCCCCAGGGCTGCAGCAGCAGCCGGTGCCGGTTCGTGATAATGTTTTGGATGCAGAAGCAACTTTTCTATTTTCCTGCAGCCCGTTCAGCTCCTTCAGCTTCCCGGGAGGCCCTTGAACATCCCAAAGAACCCGTGGATCGCGCTGAGCCCCAGCGAGGGGGTGCTCTGGGCTCCAGGCTCCCAGCAGAAGATCCCTGCGAGGGTGGAAGTTGCTCGGTATCGAAGAGGGATGTTCTGCCAAGCGTCTCATTTTTATTTTTATTTTTATTTTTTATCCTCCTCAAATTAGTTTGGAGGATTAGGGATGAGAAGCAATCTAGGGGGAAAGAAAACAAGATCTTTGTCCAATTTTGAAATCTGTGAAAAAGGCAGTGTCTCCTACGGCTGCCAAATGGAGAAATGGGTTGTTAGACCCCTGCTTCACACCCTCCGCAGAAGGACTAATCCTGGCGACTCCAGCTCTCCGCCGTTCGGCGCACACCGCGGCACGAGTTCCGCAAAGTCCTCCTCGAGCTGAGGGATCTTCTCCCCTCGCAATTCGCTGCTGGTGTCGGTAAGAGCTTGCTGGTATCTAAGCCGCAGAAAGGGGATGTCCCAGCTCTGCCACGGCCACCCGTGCAGAGCCGGGGGGGGCTGAGGAAGACCCCCCCCAGCCGGGGCTGGCCCTGCCGTGGGAACCCGCTGTGTCCTCGCCCAGGCGGCGCCTGGTTAAACCACATTCCTGGGGTCCCGCTCCCCGCAGCCCCCGGCAGCGGGTGGGAACACCCCCCCCTCCCCCCCCAGGGGACCTGCTGCTGGCTTCCAGCCCACCCCAGGTGCTGCTTTGGGATGAAAGGAGCCGTTGGACTCATTTTAGCGGGAAAATGTAAAATATCGGAGTGGAAAATGTCAATATCCTGGTACAGTGTGCCCACGCGCCCTCCTGAAATGAGGTGGGTTTTCAGTGCGTATGCAATACAATGAGATAATGCTGACATTATTTAATATTATTAAATATATATACACAGGGAGAGTCGAGTTATGGTCTCTGGTCCCGTGAGCAGCAGGGGAAGGGGAAGGGCTCTGCCTGGTGGGGCTGTGTATGGGCTCGGCTCCTCGCGTCACCCGGCTTTTCTGGGGGGGAAAAGCCCAAAGAAAGGCTTCACCCCCCAGCACAAGGAGCCTTGACTTAAGCAAGCGCTCGATTTGAAGGAGGAGAAGAATGAACACACATGGTGGATGGCTCTAAGGTGTCCACCCGTGGCCGGAGTCCAGGTCAACCAGGCCGGCAAGTGGCATCGGTGGTGCCCTGGGATGAAATGGGGCAGAGGATGCTGAATCGAATGCGAGCACCAAGTGCTCTCTGTGGTGGTTGTCACCACATAAGTGGTGAACATCGGCTGTAACGCCCTGGAGCACCTTCGGCTGCTGCTTGAGGAGTTATGGTGGGTCCTTGTGTGACCCCAACGCTGATGACAAGGCAGCGGTGACCACAGAGGGACTGGGCGAGGGAAAAGGAAGTTGCTCGGATAAATGCGTCTGGGGATTTAGCAGCAAAGGAGGTGGGCGCTGAACCTCAGCCTTTTTCTGCTCCGCTCTGGGAGACCCCCCTGCAGCGCTGCCTCCAGCGCTGGGGCACCAACAGCAGAAGGACACGGAGCTGCTGGAGCGGGGCCAGAGGAGGCCCCGGAGATGCTGGGAGGGCTGGAGCCCCCCTGCTGTGGGGACAGGCTGAGAGAGCTGGGGGGGTTCAGCCTGGAGAAGAGAAGGCTCCGGGGAGACCTTCCAGCCCCTTCCAGGCCCTAAAGGGGCTCCAGGAAAGCTGGGGAGGGACTCTGGAGCAGGGAGGGGAGCCATGGGACGAGAGGGAACGGTTTTACACTGAAAGAGGGGAGATTGAGATGAGATCTGGGGAAGAAATTGTTTGCTGTGAGGGCGGTGAGCCCCTGGCCCAGGTTGCCCAGAGAAGCTGTGGCTGCCCCATCCCTGGAGGGGTTCAAGGCCAGGTTGGAGGGGGCTTGGAGCAACCTGGTCTGGTGGGAGGTGTCCCTGCCCAGGGCAGGGGGTGGCGCTGGGGGGGCTTTAAAGTCCCTTCCAGCCCAAACCATTCTATGATTCCTGCGACCGCCCCGGCTGCAGGGGCAGGGACCACCCTGTGTCCCTACGGACAGATCCAGAGTGGTGGAGATGGCTTCCCCTCCTTGGGAATGTGCTGGTCTGCACACCCTTTCCGACGCGGGCAGAGGAGAACAGAAGCAATTTATGGGGCTGCAGGGCATTTTCTACCCCCTAAAAATGGACCTCCCACAGTCAGGGAAGGACTTTGAGTTGCAGGTTGCTCTGCAACTTTCAAGTTACTCAGAGCAGAGCCATTAACCTTATCCTGACCGTAATAACTACAAATTAGATTCAAGACTTTCCTTAAACCAGACGGTGAGTCATTTGTTCTGTAGCATGTCTAGCGTTTAAGGAAATATCTTCCCCTGGATGCTGCCGGCTCCCGTGACTGCTGCTGGCTGGAAGCGGAGCATCCGCGACGCCGGGGGTGCGCAGCATTGACCTTCGCGGGGCAGCACCGCCCTCTCGCCCGCTCCTTCACCGGCACAGCGTCATGTTTTTCTTGGTGTTTGTCTGCTTTGGAGGCCTTTTGCTGCTCTTCATCCTGCTTTTTTGCCGTGATTCACAGCGGGAGCTGCGGGTCGTTCTGAGCAGGGGCAGGTGACAAGGCTGGGCAGCATCGTATGGGGTGTCTCAGCCATGAGGAACCCTTCTCCTTCTGAAATGCCTGTTCTTCTGCAGCTTTAACCACCCCCCACGAGCATGAGAATGCTAGTACATAGGGACGTGCTTGTACAACTAAATTTGGGCAATGCAGTTGAAATACATCCTTCTCTCTGCATATGCACACCTAAAACTGCCAAGTTTTTTCACATCCCATTTCCCCAGGACCTTTTTCTCCGGTGTTGACAAAGGCAATTCCATCCTGAAACACCGCACCGAGGTGCTATGCTGATGGCATGCTGCTTGAAGGATCATAGAATCCTGGAATGGTTTGGGTTGGAAGGAACCTTAAAGATCATCCAGTCCAACGCCCCTGCCCTGGGCAGGGACACCTCCCACCAGCCCAGGTTGCTCCAAGCCCCGTCCAACCTGGCCTTGAACCCCTCCAGGGATGGGGCAGCCACAGCTTCTCTGGGCAACCTGGGCCAGGGGCTCACCCCCCTCACAGCAAACAATTTCTTCCCCAGATCTCATCTAAATCTCCCCTCTTTCAGTTCAAAACCCTTCCCCCTCATCCCATGGCTCCCCTCCCTGATCCAGAGTCCCTCCCCAGCTTTCCTGGAGCCCCTTTAGGGACTGGAAGGGGCTGGAAGGTCTCCCTGGAGCCTTCTCTTCTCCAGGCTGAACCCCCCCAGCTCTCTCAGCCTGTCCCCACAGCAGAGGGGCTCCAGCCCTCCCAGCATCTCCGGGGCCTCCTCTGGCCCCGCTCCAGCAGCTCCGTGTCCTTCTGCTGTTGGTGCCCCAGCGCTGGAGGCAGCACCGCAGGGGGGTCTCACAGAGCGGAGCAGAGGGGCAGAACCCCCCCCTCTTGCCCTGCTGCCCACGCTGCTGGGGATGCAGCCCAGGCTGCGGGGGGAGGGGGGGGTGGGTTTCTCCCTTTGTCCCTTCCTTCTGCGCTCCCACCAGTTATCCCGATGGCTCTGGCCAAAGCAGGCGGCCCCGTGCTGGGCTCCTTTCCCGCTCGACGCAGGGCACGGCCGGGGAGGCTTGAGCAAAGACGCGTTGGAGAGGGACATCAGAGGGGTTGCGTTAAGATTTGAGGATGCTGGGGTTGGGTGGGGGAGCGCATGGGCTTTGGTGCCTTTCCAAAGGGAGGAGGGCTTTGTGCGGCTGGGGGGGATGCGGGAGGGCGCTGCCATGTGTGTGTGTGCGCATCTCGCTCTGCTCCCCGGCGATGAAAAGGCTGGGGGTGCCGGGGGGGCGCCGGCAGCGGGGAGGCCAGAAGGCTCATCTGGTGTCAGCAGCATTCATGTGCAAAGCAGGGACCCAGGGCAGCGCATTAGCTCCCAGCCGGAATCGCTCTTGCAGGCGATCCCAGACTTTTCAGGGACGCTGCACACTTGAAGGCTGGTTATTAGTTCCAAATGCTGCAGGAGCATCTGCTCTCAACTAGCTCGAAATCATGTTTAATAACAAGAAAATCTACTTCAGCCAAATCCCTGTTGGGAGGGCTTTAGCCCGAACAAAAGGCCCCACCACCACTGATTTCCATAACAGATGTAGCATGCGATGCATGACAGCCCAGCGCGGTGTAGCTCCTTTATTCCCCACATCTCCATCTGCAAGGAACGGGGCTTTCATTTTATTAATTACTCTGGTGTGCTCCGCACGGCTTTGTGCGGCCCAGAGAGGAAGGTTTTGTGTTTCATGCTACAATGATCACGGTAATGGTTTGGGTTGGTTTCTTTCTCTCTCTTTTTTTTTTTTTTTTTTTTTTTTTTTTTTGTGATCTTAGTGGTAAAGGTCATTATCCCTCCCCTTTTCGATTTCTCTGCATATGGCGTGTTGGGGGAAATACCAGCGACTCCCCGCGGCGCCAAATTTCTCCCTTTGAGGCGGGGGCTGGCTGTGGGCTGCGGGAACCTGCGGGAGACGACGGGCACCTCCTCGGTGCCGGCCTGGGGACGATGCTCACCATCAGGACGCCTTTCTCTATTCCATCCTCAACACCCCCCCAACCCCAGTCACAATTCCCGGTTTTCAACCGGTGGCAAACTGAGTATTTTTCCTCCTCTTTGACCGGATCTGGTCCACCCAGCTGTGGAAATACCTGGCTTATTTCAGGCAGCTGCGCCCCGCTGCTGCCCTCTCCCTCGCGCGCCCCATTTCTTCCCAGGGATACGACATGTAGCATCACGGATCTCCATGACCCGTCCCCACACACATCACTTTTCATTCCTACACCGTTAATTTTACCCTATTTCTGCTACTCAGGCCACTCACGTGGGGTATTTCGATCCTCCTCTGTGCCGAAGGTTTGTCCCCAGCCCTGTGCCACCGCCAGATTTCCACGGCAGACTCCCACTATTCCCACCGAGGCTGCCTTTAATCCCCTTTTCCCATCTTCCCCCCCCCCCCCCCGATATATTTTGGTTTATGGAGCCGTTCACCATGACTACAGCCCCGAGCCGTCACTTTTTGAAACCCTTGCTGGAGGTTTGAGCGTGAGATTTTGTGCTCCGTGGCTGGATTGTTTCCAGGCTTTTCAAGGCATTTTCAAGATGTTCACGTTTCCAGCACTCGGGGATACTAAAAGTCAATTTTCTCCCCCTGCAAAGTGTATTTAATGGCAGAAATAGAAGAGAAAAATCTCAGAATAAATTTGCCAGGTGTGTTAGTGTTTTTGAGCCTTATAGGCTTTGCAGGATATACCCGCTTTTAATCATAATTCTGGTTTTATCTGTCATAACGTGGGTTTGTTGGATGATGGAATGGGGGTCCGTCCTGCTCCCTCTTCCCGCAGCACAGCGGCAGCATCCCGAGCTTTTCCAGGCTGCTCTGCCGGGAGGCAGGGAGCCCTTGCAGCATCCTGGGAAGGCACTGCAGCATCCCGGGAAGGTGACCATCCCAGTACTTACACCTCTGAAATCCGTCAGCAAGGGAAAAAAAAAACAACCCCCCCTTACTCTGGCAGGAGCAGAGCAAAATCTGCGGAGGTCCCATTTTAATGACTTATTTCGCTGATGAAGTCTCCCAGCACGAAGGCTGCACAGTACAGCGAAGGCCACGAGGGCTTCACCGGGATATAATTCACGTCTGTCAAAACGCTGCGACGATTCCCTAGGGCTACTGGATTTTTTTTTTTTCCTTTTTTTTTTTTTTTTTCCAGCGGGATGGGAAAGCCGCGGCGTGCAGGGGAGTTTCCAGGCGGACCACCCGGGAACGCAGAGCAGTGCCCAGGCCGTCTCCTGATTATCCTAACAGACCCGCCGCAGCTCCGGTGAGCACTTCAGCAGGGAGTTTCAAAGGCCGGGAGTAAGCTAAATCTCCTAAAATTTCAGAACCGGTGAGATAAAAGGCCATCCCTTGCTGTTCTGGCACAGATGGGAAGAGCTGCGTGATGCTGATGAGGCTTTTCATGCTTTTAAGCATCCTCTCCATTCCATTTCGCTCCCACAGGCTGAAGAGGAGAGCGGTCCCGGAGCCGCCGGAGGAAATTACTGCAGGGCAAAGGCAGAAGCTGACGGTGACTTGGGCCGCGAGTTTCTGGAAGGAATCAGGCCACAGAAATTCTTGGTTTTCTGGGGAGAAAAAAAGAGAAAAAAATTAAGAAAAAAAGATTTAAAGCTCCCCAAAAGACCAACCTTACCAACTGAACTCAGGATTTTGCCCAGTCCTTTTTCCTGCTTCTTCCTCCAGCTTTATACACTGAGCACGATGCCATATGGCACGGGACATCCCTTTGGCCAGCTGGGGCCAGTGTCCCCTCCCAGCTCCTTGTGCCCCCTCCATCCTGCTGTGCCCCCTGTGCTTTGCCGGGATGCTACCAAAAAAAAACCTCCCTCATCCCAGGAGGCGAAGAGCAGGTCGGGTTGGCCTGAGCTGCCCATCACCAGCATGGCTTCTCATCTAGTTTTTTAAATTTTTCTGAATTTTAACTTTGCAGATGGAAAAAACCCAACTACCTTTGATAGCCCGCCCGTGGGAGCTGCCTCCCAGCCAAAGGGCTTCGGTTAAAAGCTTGCAAAAAGTGCCCCGAGGGCTATTTTCACCAGCCAGACTAGTAGAAAGGAATGGGCATACCCTAAAACGAGACATTCAAATACATCCTGACCGGATTTTGATGCCATTTTTTGGAAAATAGCTTTTTTTCAGTTGGTTTTTCCATGGAAGCCGGTGGGACCCGTCCAGCCGAGCGCCGTGGGGTCCTGCGCCGGGGTGAGCTCCGGGTGCCGGGGGCTTTGGAGCGAGAAGGGAGAGGGGAGGTGGCTTTCTGAAATGGCCACGCTGATGAGAAGCAGATGATGATATTTGCAGTTTCTGAGGACTCTCCGGTTGTGCGTTCACTTAAAAGCATCGCTGGTTCCAGTACCGAATGCATATAAGGCATGAGGGAGCCCTTGGAATAACTTCAGCCCTGCGGTCCATCCAGCGCGTGCGCTGGGAATTTAAACAGCCCTTGCCAAAGGAGCTCCTTCCCTCTCTCCGGCTCTCCTAGAAGTGGCCTGTGCCTTTCTCAAGCTCCTTGTTGGCCCCCCGGGGCCGGATCCGCACTGCCAGGACTGGCCAAAGGAGGGATTGTTTTCTTTCCAGGCATTTTGCAGAGGTCCGGTCCTATGATTTCTTTTCTGTTTATTACTTCTTTCCAGCCCTGGGTTATTTTCTCCGTGCCTTTGTAGCGTCGGATTAAAGCCAGCCGTGCCTGTGAGACCGGCAGAGGCAGGGCAGGCCGGGCACATCCCTGCCGGGGGGATCGGAGCCCCTTCCCCTGCTCTCCAGAACCTGTTTTTAGGGGCTGCTGAGACAACCCTTTTCCTCAGCCCCTAATTTCAAGCAATAAGATAAAAGCTCATTCTGTGCAATGCCAATTCCTCAATGAATCATTTGCAATTTTCCAGCGACTCTTTCCATTTGCTGCAGGAGCAAAAAGGTGAAAGCAACGCCTGGCTTTGGCCCTAAAAGCTGAGCATCGGGGACAGGTGGCTTCACCCCTCCTCCTGCAAAAGGGACAGCAAATCCTCGCCCTGACCCAGCAGAACTAGATACAGCCCTGGGATGGGGGGAGAGACACAAATCCACACCAAACAACCCCCAAAATCCTCCTTGTGATGGAGGGCTACGGCCAGAGGAACCTGCGCGCAGATGCCAGCGAGTCCCATGGCGCATCTTGGCTCACTTCTATGGACTCATGGCAGTTTAATCCCCGATAAATTCCCCGGGATTTCTTTATTGAGGGGATATTGTCATGACAACCCGTGCCACCAGCACGCAGGGAGCCGGAGCTGGAGTGGCAAAACTCGGTGAAGCCCATTTGGTGGGTCAGACCCAGCACCTGGCACGGCTTTGCCTCCCTCCCTCCGTCCCTTCTCCAGCAGAGAGAGAAGAAACCGGCACGTTTCCCCTCTAGACAGATGGTTGCTTTCTTCAATTCCTTTTTTTTTTTTAAAAAAAGCCTCTGTTTAAAATTCCCGACGGATGAGGCTGGCGTTTCCCCATGAGTCATCCTCCGAAAGATTAAACACCAGCCGCCAGGACAGGATGCTCCGAGGCGAGATGTGGGGAGAGGCTGGTGGCGGCTGGCAGTCCCCAGGCGGGGACAAATATGAGCAAAGGCAGGATGGTGCCTGGTGGGTGCGTCTCGTCATCGATGCAGAAGGGTCCTGAGGGGAAACGTCTCTGAGCACCCAGGGGTGGAGAAAAGCATAGATACGGAGCTGGAGGAAGAGAGACGCATTGAAATAGGAACGCGTGTTCATATAGGAAAATGCATTGAAATACGAGAACGCATTGAAATAGGAAAATGCATCGAAATAGGCAAATGTATTGAATTATAGAATCGTAGACTCACAGAATGGTTTGGGTTGGAAGGGACCTTAAAGCCCACCCAGTGCCACCCCCTGCCCTGGGCAGGGACACCTCCCACCAGCCCAGGTTGCTCCAAGCCCCGTCCAACCTGGCCTTGAACCCCTCCAGGGATGGGGCACTGAAGAGGAGATAAAGGCACGGCACTGCACGCAAGGGGGTTCGGGTCCAGCTGCGGCGCTGCGTGGTTCCAGGGCAGCAATGCCAGGGCTGGAGGGATACTATGGCCTGAAGAGCCCACAATGATTTATTGTCATTTGGACAATTATTCTATCACCCAATGACCCCTCCCCACCCGGGAATGGGAATCAGAAAGAAACAAGGAAACCTGAGAGTTGAAATAAGACTAAATAATTAACATTAATAATACAGAAGGCCCAGTATTGATCCTGATCCCAACATACAACACCCCAGGGCTGTCCCCAGCCCGTTCCCCGTCAGGAGCCGAGCGCTCCCCGCGGGGACAGCCAACGTGGGACCCTGCGAGCGCCGCGGCTGCGGGAGGAAGGGAAGGGCTCAGGGCTCCGGCACCGGGGCGAGGGGTGCTCAGGATCCCAGACATCATGGAAGAGCCAAAACTCCTCAGCAAACCTTTTAATTTCTATGGAATGTGCCGTTTATGGTATGAAATAACCCTGTTGGCAGATTGGGGCAAGTGCCGGGGTCTCGGTCCTCCTCGTCCCCGCACCTGGGGAGCTCGGAAACACTGAGACCTTGAAACTTGCACCCCAGAGCTGGCTGTAAAGCAAATATTTTCCCAAATTCTGACACTAGAGTCTTCTAAAAGTGCAGTTTTCCCAGGCATTAGAAGAGCCCTTACTGAAAAGTGAAATTACTGGAAGAGAAATAAATCCTGTGTGGCTCAAAGCGGGACGAGAGTTCTCCGTCCTTGAGGCCCTGGTCCTGCAGCCTTTGCTGCAGCGGAGGCTCCCCGTCGGGTGAGGAGAGGCACCCAGCTGGGCTAGGTGTCAGCCGTGTAAAAGACCGAGGCAAACGAGGTTTGCGTGTGCCCTGCGGGCTAACGAGAAGTCACGCAAATGCCCACGAGCACCCGTAGAGCATCCAAAACTCACAGCCACCAGCCACACCGTGCCCCCTCCATCGGCAGTCCCTGCAGGACCCCCCGTACCCCAACCACAACCCATGAGCCCAGCACCAAACTTCTTACTCTCTCTTACGGAGATTTGGGTGCCGACGCTGCTCCGATGAACCTCGGGAAATAACACTGAGTAATTAATTTGTTTTTTTCCCTGGAAGGAGGATTTATAAGGGTGTCTCTAACTTCGGAGGTGGGCAATGCTGCATTCTCTTTGGGAGCCAAGAACGCAGCTGGCGACTCCCAACCTGAGCCCGGTCGCGCAGATCAAAGGCCGGCGTTCACCATCAAACAGGATCAGGTCACTGCTTCACGCGACTTGGAATAAACCCAAGCACCGCTGGGATTTCTCTGTGATGGCAGGAACGCATCTCGACGATTTCATAATTCCCCCATGTCCTAACATCTTCAGATAAATGGATCCGCAGGCGTTGGCTGCCAAAAGCAGGCATGCGGTGGTCAAAACACGGCAGCCCCCAGGTTCTGCACCGGCCGGCGTCTTTCCTGGGAAAAGCAGCTCTAAAGCAGGCTCAGCCTCTGCTCTGGCATCCCCTCGCTCCGGTCTTGCTTTGGGGCTTTTCTGAGTCAGCCGTATGAAGTCACAGCAGGAGTCTCCAAAGGTTTGGAGTTTATTTTTGAGTTGTGTATCTTCATACATTAACCATGTTACTTAAACTGTTCGGATGCTGCTAAGTCAGTTGTTAAACGAGTGTTTTAAATTATAGCCGGGATGCGTAACTACATTTGCAGACCTGAATCTCCGCAGAAATTTCAACGGACAGATGTCACGGGAAGGACTGGTACCTGGCCATGACGTATCTGGCTCTGGAAGCTGCAAAGTGAATTCATCCTTATTTCTCTTAGCGCTATGGCAGGGAAAAGCTGGGCTCCTCACTGCTGCAAGAGGTGATGTCCGACCTAGGCCAGGGGAAGGAAGCTCTGCTGAGCTGCGGAGCGCAGCCCCGCGACAGCCGTATCTATTTGTATGTATGGGAGTGACACACCATTGGGTTCAATCAATGGACTAATAAATGAACTAACGAAGAAATAATACAGCTGAAATTAAAAACTGATCTATGCCGCTCCGTTTGGCCGCGTGTGATTTTCCTTTGCATGGGATCTGCAGCCAATTTTTCTGCTTGTTTTCCCGAGCAGAGGCAGGAAAGAGCCGCTCTGAGCAGGACCCTCCGTAGAGCATCCCAGCAAACCCATCCCGGGCTGTATTTAATGGTGGGCTCTGTTTCCCAGGGATGTACGTGGGTCTGAGCAGAGTCGCAAAGGAAAGGTAGATCATATTCATCTCCACGTTTACTCGTAGTTCATAAAACCCCAGCGTTGCTGGGGCAGCCTGATTGCCTCTGCCACCCCCGGCCCCCCGGTTCTCTGCGTGTGGCCGTACCCCCTCAGCAGCCATTGCCGGCATTTGGGAAAACCAGATTCTGCATATAAATGCAGTTCTTTAAACATTTGTTTGCCAGTCCCAACCTCACTATAAATCAGCTGAGGAGCCGGCTCTCTCCTTCCACCAGCCTCCTGTGGGCATTCCCAGACCTTCAGGGATGCAGTGGTAAGGAGAAAAGCCGCGGATTTCAGCCTCCTGACTTAATTTACTTCTAACTCCTTCGTTAGAGATGCTGGAGGACTCTTCTTCGTCTGCTCCCGCACAGCACTGAGGCTGCGCGGCGCAAGGGAGCATCCTTACTGCTGCGGGAAGCCGGGATAAATCCACCTCCTTGTGCTGATGGGGCAATAAAATGGGAGCATCACCCAGCGCTGTGCAACAGCCTTTCAGCCAGACACAATCGCAATCTCCAGGAGCAAACACAGGTTTTCTCCTCTTTCGTTATCGCCCTTTATTCCAAGATAATCTTGTGTGCCGGGATCAGGCGAGAGAGACGTTTCTCTGTTAGAGACCGGCGTTGCAGCGGCCTTTGGTGAAGCGGGGGGTGTAAGCGCGGAGCCGAGTTAGAGCTTGGCCTGGCTTGGCAGCCTAAAAGCAAGCCAAGAGCCTGGATTTGGAGGCGAACTGTCGTGGTTTAACCCCAGCCAGAAACTAGGACAACACATCTGCTCCCTCCCTCCCTCCAGTTGGGATGGAGGAGAGAATTCGAAGAGCCTCATGGGTTGAATTAAAGACAGTTTAACAGGTAGAGCAAAAGCTGCGCTCGCAAGCAAAGCAAAACAAGGAATTCATTCCCTGCTCCCCATGGGCAGGCAGATGCTCAGCCATCCCCAGGAAAGCCGGGCTCCATCACACGTAACGGTGACTTGGGAAGACAAACGCCATGGCTCCAAACATCCCTCCCTTCCTTTTTATTCCCCCAGGTTTCTGTGCTGAGCACAATCTATGGAATCGGGGATCTGTGGAACATCCCTTTGGCCAGTTGGGGTCAGCTGTCCCACTGTGTCCCCTCCCAGCTCCTTGTGCCCCCCCCAGCCTGCTCGCTGGTGGGGTGAGGAGCAGAAAAGGCCTTGAGAGCTCGGCAACACCCAAAACCACCAGTGTTCTACCAATGCTATTTTCATCCCAAATCCAAAACATAGCACCGCCAGCTGCTAGCGAGAAAGTCAACCCCATTGCAGCTGGAAGCATGACACGAACGCGTGTAAAGGTCTCTCTGTCATGGCTTTGCATCTTCTGTCCTGCTGGGACCTCAGCAAACACCCAGCTTTTATTGCCTCGCGGAGGGTGTCCCTCTCCTGCGCAGTATTCCTGCTTCTCCGCCCCCCCGCCCCGGCTCCCCACTCGCCCCAACAGGCCATGCCAGTGCAGGGACGGGGATTTCCAGCACATTAATGGTGCGCTGTCACCCGTCGTACGACCCGGGATGACACCGGCGGGGACCGCAGCCGGGGCGCATCCATCGCCTTCATTCATTACGTGGGAGTCACAACGACGGATGAAAGGGCAGCAGCTGGCCTGGGAGGGGTGAAAAAGATATAAAAAAAAAAAAAAGCTGCTTCTCTAAAAAAAAAATAACTTGTGACTTCACGCTGGCGCTGTTGGAGTGAAAGAAGAGCTCGATGGCACTGCCTGCGGGGGTTTGTACCCGTGCACGGGCAGGAGGAGATGCCAGACGTGCTCTCGGGAAGCGCTGCCAGCAGTTTGCCTGTCGTTCCTGGCTCCTAGTGCAGATCCGGGTGTTTCCCCAGTCTGTGGAACTGCTTTAAAAATACGCTCCGGAGTGGGCGTGCGGGAGCTGCTGGAGGGCATCCTCCATTCTGCCTGCGGCTCCCCGCAGCCCAGCAGCACCGGCCCTGGGGGGATGAAAAAAGGGGGATGTTCCGAAGCTAAAGCACATCGGCAAGTATGAACATGAGGGTTTTGTGCCCCAAAATGGGTCATTTTCTGGACGGCACGAGAAGCAGCACAGCCGGCAAGAGACGGGGACGGCTTGGCTCCCCCAGGTACCCCCCCCCAAACGCCTGCTGCATCCTCCCGGACATGCTCCGCGCAGGGCCGGCACGAATGTTTATGTGCACGAGTGTTTCAGGAAATACCACCGGGGTTTTTAAAGCATTTTTTTATAAACAGACCTTTTCTTGGAGATTCCCACCCTGCCTGCGCTCCTGGAGAACACTGACGTGGGGAGGGAAAACATGGACCTTGCGGGAACCCACCCCTTACTGTTCCCATCCTGGTCTCAAATGGGCAACTGGACATTTATCTCCTCCTTTAATTGGAGAAAAATAGGTTTTTACGGCATCCTTCCAACTGGGTGGGTGGTGGTTGGCTGGTGGCTGTGGGGAGCAGGACAGGGCCCCCCCGGCCTCATCCAGCCCCCAGGTTTCCAGAGCTCACCATGCCGCCGAGCGCATCAGTGGTCGATATGGGAAAGCCTGAGATAAATTATTTTTTAACTCCTTTTTTATACTTAGCCTAGCAGTTAGAAACAGGAGGAGCCGGCGCCTTGTGGCCATCCCATCCCCTCCACGCAGCAAGCTCAGGACCTGCTGTAAACCGTCAAAAAGACATGGATTAAAATTGTATTTGGATGTTGGAAGCGTGTATGGCTCTGAACCAGTGACCCGGAGGTGTGGGGGTCTGCACAGCCCCCTCCTCCGCGCTCCCCCCTGGCCACCTGGGAAAGGAGGGGTTGGGCTTTATGAAGTGCTACGAACAAGTCCCGCGTTTCTCTAGCCCAGGGGCAGGTTTTGGGGTTGTTCCGGCTTCTCCCGGCCCCGCCGGAGCGGGATCAGCAGGTTGCTGCCCTCCAAAGGGGCCAGGGGATGCCCGTGGGGGGCTCTCGCCGCTGGGGAACATAAATCTGCCCCGTCAGGCGTGGTGATGTGCGAGAAATTCCACGCTCGCAGCAAAATATACGGCTCTGGAAGGAAGTGATAAAATATAAACTCTGGAGAGAAGAGGGGCAGCGCTGCTGGAGGGGCTTCTGGGGGGGATTCCTTAAATCCTTCTCCAACCAGCCACCCCTTGGCAGCCCCGGCACAGCCCGGATGGAGCCTGGCACGGTGGTGGGAGCAGAGCCCTCCCCATGGAGAGAAGCCCAGAGCGAAGGGCATCGTCCTTGGGCAGCCCGTGCTGCCGGCACCAGCCCTGCCCTGTAACCCTCACCCCTACCAGCCACATCTCCTTATTTTCTTCTGGGGTCGCTGCAAGTCTGAGTGTTTCTCCTCAAGACTTGACCACTTATAAAACCGTAAAATCCTTCTCTCTGTTTTCACATGTATATCATTAGCACCTACCTCTGTGCTGTATCCACACTCTTAATAGTTTCTTTCCGAAAAGTACTTTTTTGTCCCAACTGCAAAGAGGAAAGCAGGATTTGTGAAGCTTTATGCTCATGTTTTCATGCGGACTAGACAAATTCAGCCATCGCTGTGGTGCATCCTGAGTCGTTTCAAGGCCAGGTTGGACGTGGCTTTGATCCACCTGGGCTGGTGGGAGGTGTCCCTGCCCAGGGCAGGGGGGTGGAACCGGATGGTCTTTAAGGTCCCTTCCAACCCAAACCATTCTATGATTCTGTGATTAATTTCCTCTTCTGCCCAGATTTTCATCCCAGATTCACCTGCAAACACTTTTCTGCAGCTTTTCCTCGCACGCGCCCATGTTATTATGTCAATGCAAATTTATCTAACAAGAAGTCATCAATATCTTCTGAAAGGGAGAATTACTAACGTGGTATTTTTAGCCAAAGCGTTGCGTCTTGACTGTTGGACTCTCATAATTCTCTGTGTCTCACACCAGACACCGCTGTCGTACAGGCATCAGAAATGCCCCAGGGCCGAGCACCTTTGCAGTGCCTGACTCCTGCTCAGGGAACAGGATGGAAAGACCACGACTACCTCCTGCATCGCCTGCTGCCTTGGCCTCCATGGGAACGCAGGGAACCACCAGGTTTGGGAGCCGCGGTACCCGCTGCCTCCCAAAACGCTGGCCCCCGAGCCCGGCTCTGCTGCGGCCAAGGGAAACATTTTGCTTGACTTCAGTGCGACTGGGGTCGGGACCCAGAAAGGGCGGCTCCCATAAAATCTCTCACTTTCATTTTTTATATAAATATATAGTACTTGAGTCGCCAGACGTTGTTTAAACATCGGTATCCTCGAATCCTTAATACTCGTTTCTGTTAAATACAACCGTGTTAATATCCCTCTCTCAGGCTGCATTCAAAATACCAGTTTAACGCCCATAAATTAGCTCCTTGCCGTAGCGTGCTATTGCATAATTTTAAAATGACTGTATGGGTTCCTAAATTGAAAAGGTGATGATCCTGTAAGGATTTACATTCGGCACAGCGGAGTCTATGCGACATCACCTTTAAAAGCTCCCTGGGCTGAAGGTCATTATCAATCGCTGTTTAATCAGCCAAGTCATGCACGCAGGCAAAGGTTAACTGAGCATGGACCCATCCGACTGCCTTTGTCAGCTCCAGACAATTTGTAGCCTAATAAAGCAGCTCTGATTGCACTTAACACCTGCTTTAAAATCCAGCCTCATTAATACTGTGCTAATGAAACAGAAATCTTCCAGCAAGGGCAGAGTCAAAGACGAGGGGCTTGCCTTCAATCAGATGACCTAAATGGCATTTACCCACCAGGCAAGATGTTTGCAAAGCCTTTCCAAAGAAAACGGTTGGGAATAATTGCCTATGATATTTCAATTTAATTTTAAAAGCAAACAAACAAACAGATTTGTTCGTCTTGGAATGGCGCAGAGGTTTAGCAGTTTGGTGGGATGCACTATGGGTTTTTTTCCGAAAGGTGCTTTGGTTTCAGCCCAAGGAATGCTGGCCATGCAGAGCAGGCAGGAGTGGGTGTGGGATAGTGCCGGGAACTCATTCCCTGCTCTCTGACAGGCGTCCATCACTATATCAAACAATAACTGAGTAGAAAAAAATAGAATTGAATAAAATAATAGAATTATAGACTCATAGAATGGTTTGGGTTGGAAGGGACCTTAAAGCCCCCCCAGTGCCACCCCCTGCCCTGGGCAGGGACACCTCCCACCAGACCAGGTTGCTCCAAGCCCCGTCCAACCTGGCCTTGAACCCCTCCAGGGATGGGGCAGCCACAGCTTCTCTGGGCACCCTGGGCCAGGGGCTCACCCCCCTCACAGCAAACAATTTCTTCCCCAGATCTCATCTAAATCTCCCCTCTTCCAGTGTAAAACCCTTCCCCCTCATCCCATGGCTCCCCTCCCTGATCCAGAGTCCCTCCCCAGCTTTCCTGGAGCCCCTTTAGGGCCTGGAAGGGGCTGGGAAGTCTCCCCGGAGCCTTCTCTTCTCCAGGCTGAACCCCCCCAGCTCTCTCAGCCTGTCCCCACAGCAGAGGGGCTCCAGCCCTCCCAGCATCTCCGGGGCCTCCTCCGGCCCCACTCCAACAGCTCCGTGTCCTTCTGCTGTTGATGCCCCAGCGCTGGAGGCAGCACTGCAGGGGGGTCTCACAGAGTGGGGCAGAGGGGCAGAATCCCCCTCTCGCCCTGCTGGCCATGCTTCTTTTGATGCAGCCTAGGGTCATATAAATATAGACATATAAATAGACATTTACAATCATCTTCCCTTGGAGTTTCCACTTTTCCCTGGACGATAACAGCCAATGCTGTTGATCCTACGTGTCCCAAGGCTGGCCCCAGTGATGTCCTCTCCCCTGTCCGTAGTGCAAACCCCATCCGCAGGGACCATACAACACAACTTAGGGTCCCCCAGGCTGTGGGATTCCAGGGAGGCACAACCCCCCTGTGACTCTCACCACCCCTAAATCCCGCTGAAACCTGTTTCGCTTGAAGCAAGCGGAGAATGGTGAGCTGCTATTTTCCTTTCGGTGTAGATTATTTGTCTTCATTCTTTATTTAACTTCTGCCTAAATATAATAATCCCTCACAGAGATGGAGATTAAAGCCATGTTGGCAGGGATGCTTCAACATTAACCAGAGAGGCAAGTGAGCGATGCCAGACCTCGAGTAAATCCTCTCCACTTGAGACTTTGAAAACTAGACTAGACAAAATGTTGGTGGAAATGTTACGGGGACAAATCCTGCACTTTCTCAGGGTAAGGGACTATTGGGTGACCCGTTAGGTCTTGTTTCACTCCTTGAAGGAGAACCCTCCTGTCCTCCTCTTTTTAAATGCTGTCCTTGCAGGAAAGTATGTGATAGTCTTGCAGGAAAGTATGTGATAGTCTTGCATAAAAGGCCAATATAATCTGAGATTTCGTCATTGCTATGAGAAAAAAACAACTCCGGCTGTGAACACTGATGTTCTAATGGGCAAAACTCAAGAGATTTGCAGTTTTCCAGTCTCGTTGTCCATGTGCAAAGGGCAAAACTCTGCTCCTGCGCGGGCTGGGAGGAGTTGCGTGTGACTCATTAGGAACTTTGACCATTTGCACAGAAAAATCGGCCCTGACTGGAGCTGAATCACCCCATTTCCACTTTGCTGCGTCTGTGGCCACCCCAGGATGTGTCCTGCTGGGACCATGGGGGCAAACCCAGCCTTGAACCTGCAGGGAGTCTTTTGGGGTGTTGGAGACCAGGTTATTCAAATCCTCGGGGTATTTCTGTGGGGAACACCAATTCCTGTCCCTACACGTTCAAATACTGATAAATGAGATTAAATAAAGGAAAGCCCATTTCTTGGGCAGCTCTTCCACCTGCTTTCTTCCCAGCTTTCTGCTGGGCAGAAATATGATGGTGTCACCACACACATCCTCATGTTCCCACCACTTGGGCTGTTCACAGCTCGCATCCTTGGAGCAGTCCCTATAACAAATGCTCGGCGTTCAAAACCCCACAGAGTTGTCTAAGGCAGATTATCAGGACAACTTTCTTTGTGTCCTCTCCTTTCCAGCTCCAGTCCCCTCTGGTAGTGGCCAATTTTACAACTATTAATATGTACAAGTAACCCTTAAATTAGAAGATCCTCCTACAGGCAGCTGCATACCAAAGGATTTGCTTAATCCCGTAATAGGAGCGGTGCTGGCTGGAGAACACGCGGCAATTTTGGCATTAGCTAAAAGAGGGCGAATCTGTTACAGGAAAACTCAGGCAGAGGTTTTCTTGACCAAACCACCTTGTCCCACCATAACTCACATTTAAAACTACGTTATTCGAGGCTCTTCTGCCCTTTGCTGGTGCAGGGTCCGGGCAGCACTGGGTGAGAACCTCTGCCCACCCCGAGCCAGAAGAGGGGAGTGATGCTCAAACCGGGAACCGACAGCACGTTTGAGGGTCTGTTCACTGCAGAGGGAGACGTGGCCTTGAGCAAGACATGGAGCAACTCACAGAGTTAATAATATATTGCGCGAAATAAAAAATGCATCAAAAAAGAAACTAGACTGAAGAGATGCAGCACAGATACAGCTCAGGAGGGTGGTTGTTGCCTTGGAGGCTGGATCCGGCCTTGCAGCGTCTGGGGCTGCTCAGAGATGCACCAGAAGATGCATTTGCTTTGTGGAAGTCCAAGAAGTAAACAGAGTGGTGGCACGCATGTGTCTCCCAGGAACACCCTTTTCCACCAAAAATAGCCCTACCAGGGAATTTGGGCTGGGCTGCGAGGAAGGAGGGCTTGGAGGGCTTGGAGGGCCCCATGCATGGGTGAAGGTCTCAGGCTGGCCACACACGTAACCATCCCTGTGAACATCGCCTGGGATGGAGGTCCTCCTGCCAGCCTCTGCCTCTGCCTCCGCTTTTCTGTTCCTTGAAGAACCCTTTCATCCCACTATTCTTCCCCACAAAGCTAGCCTGATTGTCTTCTGCGTCCTTCAGATGATGTGCATTGAAAGGAGAAACCCCTATGGTGCTCCTCAAAGGGGGACAACGTCTCTTGGGTGTCTCTGGGGCAAGGACAACAAAGAGGGAAGCTTTGCAGACATAAAAAAGAGGAGAAAACATCTTTCAATCCAGAAACTGGTGGATACGAAATCCAAATGCACTGCCGTAATGAATTCGTCTTGGAGTGTGTTGGATGAGAGGATAAGTAGATGCAAAGTGGGGATGATATTCTGGCAGCTGCGTGCAGCTCATTAAATCGATTGGCAGGAGCCAGCGTGTTTCATGCAAAGAAGTTTAATTTCTGTTTGGGCAGACAGATGCTCCGAGGTACCTCGGTGTGCCACAGACTGCATTCGTACTCTTGGCTTATCCAAAACAAGCGTGGATAGTTTTATCCGTGAGTCAGCGGTGACTCAGACATTGAGATGCTGGATTTTTTACAGCTATCTTACAAAGGAAAACAGAGAAAAGAAGCCTGAATGCTTAATAACTGTTGTCAAATACCCGCGAATCTTAGCTAGGGCAATTCAAAATGTATTTATGCAAGCTGTATTTTGTGTCTGCATAAACCTGTGTGAAGATATTGGGGTGCCATCTCAAGGTATGAGCTGGATTAGCTGAATTATTGTAACACTGGAAGCCCTCTTGCTGCTCGTCAATTAGATTTTAATAATAAACCAAGTTTGAGTAAAACTAAACATTTGGATAAGTTTTCCATCCCTAATAACCTGACAGTGACCAAACAGCTTCTGCTAAACTTCTCCGGGCCAACTCACCTCTGTCTGTGGACAACTGTAGCCACCAAAAGTTGGCTTCGGAAATTGAATTCACAACTAAAATGCTTATAATGGTCATTGAAAATAAAGTCAAATTGCACGTACTTTGCTGGCAAATAGTGTTTAAAAGACACCATGAGTCGGATCTGGCAACAACTAAGCTGGAGAGCACGGCATTTAATTTGCGTTCTAGGGGAGGAAAGGGGGTGCCAAGCGTGCTGTGGGCGCTGCCGTGGCGTTTGATGGAGCGCAGCTGAAAAGGTGGCCTTTGGCAAGCCCGGGGGGCCCAAAGAAGTGCAAGAGGTGGCATGCACGAGCAGCAGGAGGTGACACAGACGGAGTCATCCTTGGAAAAAGGCTCCTGAGCCCCGCCGCTTCTGCCTGCCTTCCCATGGGGAGGTCCAACTGCCCAAGCCACTTGGTTTTTTTGAGATAAGAAAAATGGGATGCTGAAAGCCTTCCCTCCGTACACACGCACGCACACGAGCTTTGCTTTGCAAGCTCCAGCAGCTGTTTTGCCGGGCTGAGCTGAGCTGCACAAGTTGTGCTCTGCGAAGCACTCGCTGGGGAGACGACAGGACACACACCACCATAAAAATAATGAAAGCCGTACCCGGGTGTAAATTCCTGCGGTGTGGTAGCTCCTGCCTCGTACTGATTAGAAATGTATGAACCTCTGCTCTGCACACTTGGGTAAATTACTACCTTTTTGGCAGCAACGTTTCCAAACTTAACCTCCGGCTTAACCGTCACTGGGACTATGGCTGAAATTCAGGGCAAGGGTATGATGCAAAAAACCAAGGTTCTTGCCCCAAAACCGCAGCCCATCCCCACGGAGCACTTCTGGGAACACCACGTGGGAAACCATCGTCAGGAATAAATTCGGTTTTCCTCTGCAGAAATTTCTGGCCGCCGAGCGCTGCAGAGAATTGCAGGGGCCACGCGTGGTGTTATCCGGGCACATTATCCCCGCGGGAAGGCTGGAATTATTTTTGTCAGATTGTTTCAACCTGTTCATTACCTTTAGTGAATTTTCAGGAATATTTATGATGCTGCTGAGCGGAACTGCGGTAGCTTTTGGTTTGTTCATCCAAGAGTAGTATATGAAGTAATAAAAGCAATTGTAAGCTAACTCTGCTTTTGTTAACCAGAGTTGTATTATTTCTGTAAAATGTTTTTATTCTATTTTTGCCTTCAAATGGAAGTGTTTGTTTTCTATTTCATGTTACTCTTCTATATCATTTTATTTCACTGTGATGTTCGAAATATGCATGCACGACTGCTGCTGTGATTTCGACCTTGAATGGGCTTTTTATTGGACTTCTCCTCTCAAGTGTTGTTAAATCACCACAAATTGGAGTTTTCAAAGCACTTGGTCAGAAAACAGACTGAATCATTTATTCAAAGGGCTTCCCAAAGAGAAGGATTATTTCCATTTTTCAGTGGAGCCTCTGGTTTGCACATGACCCCGAGCTCAAGAAAACAGATCTCCAGAGATGTCTTGTTTTTAGACAGGGGTCTGGTAGTCTGAAGAATGCAAAAATATTCCTCAACGAGCAGAGCAGGAGGGATTGATATGTAGATGTTGATGCTACCCAGGCCTTGAAAGCCCGAGTGAAAAAGCTTTATTTTTTTTCTCCTTTCAATTCATGTCATTCCTAAACCTCTTCTCAAGGACGAAACCTTTAAACGCAAGCAAAGAACTGTCGTCATCTTCCTGTTAAAAACCATTTGCCTCTGAAAACGTGCAAGAAAAGAGATTTTAAGGGTAAAATTTAAAATTGGAACAGGTTATATGCAAGGTGCTGGTAACCTCATGCTGCATTGTGCCACTCAAGGCACCCCCTTAGTGTCTCCCTTTACCAGTTTTGCATGAATAGATAAATCTCTCTAAACAAATACGGAATTAAATGAGTGTTGTAACTGGTTGTGAGTTCAAGAAACTGTCTGAATGTACTCGCACAGAAGACATTTGAAAGGAACATTTTCTTGGATTGTTTCCTTGAAACCATCTGAATAGAAGTCTTTGTGCTGCTGAACAAGTCTTCATAAGATCACATTAATTTGGGGTTTTGGAAAGCTCAGCTGACTGCGACAAAGCAACAAGAGCAGCTCACCACGCAATGAAACGCCCATGCCCGTTCCTAAACCCCTCGTGAACGATGACACATATGTCTCTATTTACTATTGATTCGGCAGTGTCACCCTTATTCCTGATAAATTAAAACCAACCAGAGGTGGATGCCTTCCCAAAGGCTTTATCTCTGCTGAGAGGTGAACAGGTCAAAAGCTGTGTGCACAGGGTTCTTCCAAAACATATGGTTTCACAAAAAGCAAAGATTTCTCCTGGGAAAATGTCACTTCCAACCTAATACTTATGTATTTTTTCCTGCAGGAGATGTCAACACAGACATTTTTACTTAGCTTTTATCTGAAATGTCATGCTGTTGCGGTTGTTCAAAACTGGAGTCTGAGGACGTGTAAGGACTGTCATTTGCGGACAATGAGGAGAAGAACCAGCAAAATGAGGAAGATGCTGCATGCACTCGCTGCCCTACTCCTTCCAGAAATGGCCTGACAGTTGCAGGTGGACACTTGGTGGGAACCAGGCTGAGGGTTGCAGGTGGACATTTGGTGGGAACCAGGCTGAGGGTTGCAGGTGGACAGATGGTGGGGTTCCTGTAGCCCAGCACCCTGCCCAGTGGTGTTTCGCTGTTGGGAGAGGGCTTTTGGGGAGTCATCTGGAGGTTCTGGAGCATGTCCAGAGAAGGGCAACGGAGCTGGTGAGGGGTCTGGAGAAGCCAAGTCTCATGAGGAGTGGCTGAGGGCGCTGGGGATGTTCAGCCTGGAGAAAAGGAGGCTGAGGGGAGACCTTCTCACTCCCTACAGCTTCCTGAAAGGAGGGGGTAGCCAGGGGAGGGCTGGTCTCTTCTCCCAAGGAACAGGCGATGGGACAAGAGGAAACGGCCTCAAGTTGCACCTGGGGAGGTTTAGGATGGATATTAAGAAAAACTTCTTCACCAAAAGGGTTAACAAACAAGATCTTAAAGGTCCCTTCCAACCAAAATGATTCTGTGATTCTATCTCCTGTCCGCCAAGGCAGAACAGCAGAGATGACACTGTCCCTCTCATGCCCAGTGCACCTTCACACCTCCACGCCAACGCTCCATCCTGCAGTGGGAAAGTCTAATTTATAATCTCCTTTGAAGTTTTAAATTATTTGATTTGTCTGCTTTAGTGCTACGGCTCTCCTGGCCATGTGGGCTACGGGAGTGTGGGCATCGTTTGCAGCCTTCTGAGACTCTCCGGCTAAAACGCAGCAGTGCGATTTGCTGTTAAGGACAGTTAAGATTGAACTCCACAAGCTGACATTACACAAGAACACATCAGCATCTTTTCCTTAAATTTCCACGTTATTTCCTTCCATTAAGTCTTAAAGGTCAAGTTTAAAAATCTTTTTTCTTTATCTTCTACAGGCCTCCTCTTTCTGCAAGTACCAGAAATGAATAAGTGCAGATTAGTTCTCCCTGTGGCAGGAATTGGTAAAATTAGTAAAAAAAAAAAAAATATACCGGTGTGTGGGTGCAGGATCTCTATCTATGTACTTACGCACTTATGGAAAAAAAAAATATTTAGGGGGTTATTTAGTGCAATTGGATGTAACCCCCTTTACACTAATAAAAGCAAAGTGGGAAGCGGTGTGCTGGAAGCACAGAAAACTGTGGCATTGCTTGGGATGGCTGTTGGTGGCACACCGAGATATTATTATTACAGTCACATTTTGCGCTGATCTCCAGGAGTCGTTTTCTATTAAAAAAAAAACCCAGTTTTCTCCAGCCTGTGATTTAGCCAGAGGCAAGTGCTGGTTTTCCTTTGGAAGAGCAAACGACGGTGCTGGTGTTGGCGGTTCCCGATACGGAGACGGCGGGTCAGAGTTAAACCCTGTTGGAAGTGGAAGGGAAGTGGCTTTCCCGCTGTCAGACCCATGCTATCTTTATCTCCTACCGGTCTCCGAAGCATTTAAGGCTGATGAACGGTCTATGCTTAATGCTCAGATTAAACATCCTTCTGTGTTTATCTCAAATGGGCAAATAAGTGTTTGCATCTCTCAGAAAATTAATTTCAAGACCAAGTATGACAATTCTAAGGTGAAAATTATTTAGCTGTTGCCCCACTTTATATTAAAGGCAGTTAAGCCATACGACCAGAGCTCTGAGTGAGTTTGCTGTAGTTTGGGCTGTTGCAAAGGCCCTTTCTCAGATGGTTTATTAAAGGAAAAAAAAGGTATATTTAGTAAAATTTTGGCTTAGACTTATGACACCCATTTTACTCACACTCACATTTCAAATTCACCAGGAGCAAACAACAATTTTTCTAACTCTCTTAGAAAGTTCAGATCTGTTTCCATATCCTTTCAGACTCCTTATCCTGTTATAATTAATTAAGAGCTGATTAACTGTTACGTCTTTTATTGTCTCTTTGTCCTGGCTGCAGTCAGGACAGACGTCTGGGGTGGCGTGGTCGGCGTCTCCGTGGCTGGGCATGAAGCCATTGGCACCATGGGGGGTCCCACCATGTCATCTTCTTGGGGTGGCCTTTCACTTGACCCCCGCCAGGATCCTGCTCAACTCTACTGCAATTTGAAATCTTCTGGGGGGGGGTCTGTGAACCCTCCTCCCTGCCAAAGGGGACCTGAGCACCCCTGAGAGCCATCCGCTTCTCTATCCATGGGATAAAGAGGTGTAGACGTACCAAAATAGAGGGTTTTTTTGAACAAAGGAAAAAAAGTTATGTTTAGAATTTGTTGGCCAGAAGCAGCTTTATCTCCCCCGGATAAACACAAGACTGGTTTGCTAATGTGATTATCGAGAGATGGGAGGGATGAAAGTTGGTCCTCTCACCTGACCTCTTCCAGGTGAAGAGTGGAAAAACCTTGCCCGGTAAATTTAGCATCCTGCTTACAATGTCAGTTTGGGCTACAGACATCTCTCCTACAGCAGAACCTGGTCTTGCTTGGCCAAAATCACTAGAGAATTGACTCGGGGTGCCAACTGATGTGTGTCACCAGTAACCAGAGCAGCCCAGCTTCCAGCTCCAGCCATCGGACTCCGTTATTCCTGCTACCAGCCCTCTGCAGGAGGAAACCCTGCGTGCAGCATCCCTCCCGAACCCGATGGGGACCGTCATGGTCCTCACCCAGCAAAGCCTTTTCTTGAGGTTTGGCAGCCAGCAAATAAAATCAATCAAAAAGCAAAGGGTTTGCCAGGTTGTGGGAGGGAATTTGTGACCTTTGTTGTGCGGCCCCTTGCGAACACCTCCCCCCGTTCTATGAACCCCAGGGTCAAACTGAGGGCTTTAAGGAAATTTAAAAGAAAGGATACAGCATCCAGGACGGGTAATTTTTAATGCGTTGGGGTCGTTTGGAGACAAATTTGTGTAATGAGTGCACTAGAAATGGAAAGAAGAGATTAAAGCCCTGTTTGTCATGTACAGAAGCGCTTATCAGCCCTTCCCAGCTGAGCCCAGCTCAGATTAAAAATGATCTGAGCGAACAGGGGCTGACTGCAACCATGGGTCTTCCCTTCCAGGCTAATTATAAAGTGCATATTAAACACGAGGCCGACGACGGAGCAGCTGCAAAGGTCTTTATCTATATTAAGAGACTGTCCACCTACATAATAGGAATAATTATTAAGAAAGGAAACTTAAAGAGGAAATTGCACATAATGGCACATTATACATTTCCCTAATCCCACGCCTCTCTGTAACAGCACATGCCGCGGGGACGCTTTGGTTCGCATCTCGGGGGAATGCTGAGGGGCTTGTCCAGCTTCTCTGGGCGTTCCCTGGGGCTCCAGCCCCACTTCTCTGCTCCTGCCAGCAACCCAGGAGGGAGAACTCTTCTTCCCAACATTGTTTTACCAGCTTTTCTTTTATTTTCACATGAGATGTTCCAAACAAAAATCAGAAATCGGGGCTTGAGCACTTTGTTTTGCTCAGTTTTTAAGAGATCCTTCAATGCAGACCACTGAAGGGCAACACACAGCTCTGTGCGTCCCCTGGGCCCTGCAGTTCAGAGCAGCCAATCTGTCCAAAGGGACACTAAAAACTGAAGGCTCTAATTAACAATGAATTAGTATATTACCCTCTCAATCCTTGAAGACTTTACCAGCCCAGGACAATCAATGGAAAGAAAGATATCAAAATACGGCAAAAAATAAAAGCCTGCAAGAGATGGGAGACCTACATCCCTCTATTTTCTACCTGGTTTAGGCATTTTTTGAGCCCGCTGACTCCAGTGCCTGCCTTTCCAAGGAGCTGCATGCATGCGGGTCAGGATGCTGCTGGTTTATAAGCCTGGGTGCTGCTGCTGCACCCACTATATGTGTTAAGGAGCCTTATTTATGTGCAGAGCAGGTCTGAGCACCCCGGTACACACCTGTGTTTGCCCCCACATCACACAAGGACCAGAGGGCAGACCAACCTCGGCGATGTTTTTGGGCAGAGATTTCAGAAAGAGCCAGGGGCATAATCTGCAAGAACAAGCAAAAGAGGGTCCTGTAGGGTAAAAATTAATTTCTGCTGTATTGCACCAGCAATCAGACTTATTTCAAGACAAATGTGTCTCCTAAAGGTGTGTTCAGCTCTCCTCCATCATCTTGGGGAGAGCAGGTGGAAGAAGGATGAATTACACATCGACACGGGTGTATCACCACGTCCTGCAGAGGAACTGGGGATGGACTGGGGTTTTCCCAGGTCTGGCTCTGCTGAGTTCCCGTCTCCATCCCATCTGTAGGACCCTAACTATTTTTGCCCAGATGGCTTTGCCACAGATCTCCCCTTTCCCAAGCAGTTGAACGTGATGGTCCACGGTCTCGTCTCGTCTCGTCTCGTCTCGTCTCGTCTCCTCTCCTCTCCTCTCCTCTCCTCTCCTCTCCTCTCCTCTCCTCTCTTCTCTTTTCTTCTTCTCTTCTCCTGCAGCATAAATCAGGACTGGAGGTGGAGTTGAATGAAGGTGGGGAGGGCAGCAGAGCCCTGATGGACACAGGAATTATTGCACCACTCTGCACTTCATACCCTGAGCTTTATCACCGTACATGGGGTGTGATGGGGGCTGGGCCATGAAAGAAAACACTTTGGCTAACTTCAACTTCTCCTTCTTCATAATCCACCTGGGTTTACATTGTTCCTGGGCTGCTCAGCAAAGCCCTGTGCTTCATAGCCCTGATTTCTGCACAAAACCAGGACCACGAGGAGCCCCAGGAGCCCCCATGGAAGGCTGAGGGTACCCTTGGGAGCCCCAGTGCTGCCGTGGGGCAGTTTGCCAGGGATGGTGTCTGCTTGGGGAGCCTTTCCCCAGGTGGCTGCAACAAGAATGGCTCATTTCCCTAAGTCGAAGGGAAAAAAAGTGTTGTTTTGTTCCCATGAAAAAACAAACAACCCACCAGTCAGCCATGGCAGGGATCCCGTCACAGAAGCCCACTCACACTGTCCAGGAAGCCGCTGAGGCCAGGTTTCCTGCTGGCTTCTCCGTGGATGTACAGCAGAATGCCCTGCTCCTCCAGCCAAAGACGGAACACGAACACCCTCCAGGGGCAGATTCTGACCATCAATGTGCTCGGATGACGTTTGGGCACCCTCTGCCCAGGGTGGTCCCATCCCCAGAGTGGACAGTGCAGGGATGGATGGACAGGGTTTGCTCTTATCCCCACCCTCAAACACCTCAGGGGTTTTGGACCCCGTGGACCAGGAAAGGCAGCCCACGCCACAGCCATTTCTGCCTACTGCCAAAGCAATTCAAGCTCCCCCGTGTGAGATGTAATGGTTCTGGTGTCATTATTTGCAGTCCCTGGCCATTGCTGCATCCCACTGGTGTGTTTTGGGTGCCTCCAGATCTTTTTAAGTGTTTTTGGTCTGTCCCCAGATCCCCACATTCCCGACACTGAGAAAAATCTTGCCACCCAGGGGAAAGCCAGAATTTTCCCAACTTCCCCCCCAAAAACCAAATCACATACACACTGTTGTGTGTTCATGTAAAACATAAAAACCAGTTCTAAGCAAACAAAAATGTCTATTTGAATGCCACGTAAGTGGTGACCCGGCTCAGCATCAGGGGCCGAGGCAGGAGTAGCGTGGCCTGGAGGCTGCCCTGCCCAGCACCACTGATGCTTTGCGTGCTCCAGCACAAGCGAGGGTAAAAAAATACATGAAATGTTCCAGAAGAGCCTTAATTTCTAATGTTTCAATACAAACAGCCCACCAACCTGGCCTGCACGGCACAGTTCGTAGGCCTTGACTCAATGCCAGCGTTTGCAGGGCTATGATTTTGCTAGGAATACTTTACCCCGAGAAGGAGGAGCCTATTCTACCCTCCTCCTGGAGCATCATCATGTTGCTGGAGGCATCCGAGGACACTGTTCCCCATCCCCAGGTACCCCCTGCAGCATCGAAGCCACGGGTGCAGTCCCCTGGGAATCCCCCGGTCCCAAAGCTGCAAAGTGGCCGGGAAGGACCAGGCCCAGGAGAAGGGCTGCAGCACCATCCTCTTTGCTCCCCTTCTCCCACCGGTGCCTAAAAAACAATGAATTACCAGAAAAATAAAATAAAATAAAATAAAATAAAAAAATCCAAAAATCAGGTTGCATGAGCAAACACCAACCACCGCTCGTATCTGATGTGCACATCGCCAAGAGGAAACTTGCTTGGGTTTGCAAAAGCTGCGAGAGAGGGAACTGGCCTAAAACTGCAATATTTATACAGTCTTGTTCATATATCCTCTGCTGAAACCAGACCAAGCCTGAGGGGATTTTCTTGGCAGACCCTGTATTGCAAATGGCAGATTTATTGGCGCGGAGTGAAGCAATCCCAGGCTATCAGTGCCTGCACAGTATCTCCAGCGTGAATTGAAAACAAAGATTTGATTGTCTCTGTTTATCTGAAATGATTTATAAAACAGTTCTTCGTTCGGAGCTGGGGGAAGAAAAACATTTGTGTTCTTATCTGAGGTCTCCTTTTTTTTTTTTAAAGGAAAAAAATGTCGTATGGTTGAATCGAGTATCAAGACGGCGGTGGCTTTTGTCCCCTGTCCCCGTGCCCACAGGCAGGGCCATGATGGGCATTCCCCAGCCTGGGCACGCTCCGCAACCGGCATCTGGGTCATGTTTGCAGATGTCAAACCAGCTCTGATCCAGAACCTGCTGTAATTAATGAGAGGTTTCCTAATGAGCTCGTTAGGCTGCAGAGCACAGCGCTGGTGTGACAGCACGTGTGCCCAGGCGGGCAGGAGGACGGGGCTATGCACAAGGGATGTGGATGCGCTTTGCAAAATGGAAATGTCCTCTGCTTTTTCTCACTGAAATGAGAAATTAGGTGCAGTCCCGCCACTGGCTGAGAGCGGCTTTGGGGTCTCAGCCCCAGCAGCTGCTCCGGAGTGGCTTTGAGGGGGTGTCGGCACACCTGGGTGGCTTTGGCAAACAATAGTCTATGGGCCAAAGGCTGGAGAACCCAGCAGGAAAGGAAATTACGGCATTCATGCCACGGAGGGTTAAAATAACTTGCTAAGCAACAAACATCCTGGAGTCCCTGCACGTGGAAGAACATGTAATTGTCTGTAAGGGGAATTGTTCTCATGTTGGCGTGAATGAAGCTGGTGCCCACAATGGGCTCACCTGGCCAGGCTCCACCGGTGCCAGCGGGAAGGCGCCTGGGCACCACTGACTACCTAGAGGAGCTGGCAAGGGCTGGGGGTGAATTATTAACACACAGCCCATAATGCTCCTTCTCAGCTGGGAGAAGATCACTCTTTGTTTATTTTCCCTGAGCACAGGTTAGTGAGAATATTTATTTGTTTATTTATTAATGATACACAGACCTTAGTCCCATAACACGTCTGATGGGCATCCAGCAACCCCAGGTCCTCCTGCATGGGCTGCCCTCCCTACTCCTGCACCACCTCCACACCGCCTTACCAATGAGTCTACACCTGAAAAAGCAGATGACAGAGGTTAATTAGGCAATGAGCTATTAATGATGGTGATAAGCTGTTGAGGACTGTGCCCCACCATGCAGCCCCAGGGCTTTGCGCTGGGCCATGAGTTCGGGTGAGACCTAGGAAGGTTTGCGCAAGGAAGAGTGATGGAAATGTCCCCCTCTACGTCCCACCAGTGTCAAACCCTGCGGTTTTACAGTCGTGTTCCTCAGCCTTCTTGAGATGAGTCCAATTCCCAGCAGGTGACCTGCAGCTGCTCAGCTCTCCCTGCCTGGATCTGGTCTTGAAACTTTATAATCCTTATAATCCAGCCCCATAATCCTTGAGGGCTGGCAGCAGTGTCCCCAGGGTGTGCATCCTGCTTGGTCCCTGTCCCACTGCAGAGCTGGGAGCCAGAGGGGAGGGATGCATGCCCAAGGGATGCCACTGTCACCCCCCAGGAGGGATGAGGACATTTTAAGCAACGCAACTTTTTCTCTATTTCAACGCCAGGAGCATCTGCAGGATGTTGCACCTTTCGGGTCTCTGCAGTGTGCCCATGAACCTGCTGTGTAAGATCAGGAGGTGGTCCTTGATGAGGAGGTGGTCCTTGGTGCTCCTTCTTTGGACCGCACGTGAAGGGTCTGGAGCACAAATCTCATGAGGAGCGGCTGAGGGAGCTGGGGGTGTTCAGCCTGGAGAAAAGGATGCTGAGGGGAGACCTTCTCACTCCCTACAGCTCCCTGAAAGAAGGGGGTAGCCGGGGGGGGGTCGGTCTCTTCTCACAAGGAACAGGTGATAGGACAAGACCAAATGGCTTCAAGTTGCACCAGGGAAGGTTTAGGATGGATATCAGGAAAAATTTCTTCACCCAAAGGGTTGTCAAGCATTGGAAGAGGCTGCCCAGGGCAGTGGTGGAGTCGCCATCCCTGGAGGTGTTTAAAAGCCGGGCAGACGCGGTGCTGAGGGACATGGTTTAACCGCGGACTTGGCAGTGCTGGGTGAACGGTTGGACTTGATGATCTCAAAGGTCTTTTCCAACCCAAACGATTCTACGATTCTATAAGCTCGACGTTTTCTTTGGTGCGATTTTGCATGATGAAAACAGTTAACAGTAACACAGGGAAATTTCTGAATCTGGCGAAGAAGAACGGCTGTTTTGCAGCAGTGTCCTGGCCGGCTGCTGAAGCTTCACGTAACGCCGTGCTCGGTCCAGCAGGATTTAGCTAATGGAAGGCTGAAGCCCCATTCCAGGGTTTGGGGTTTTTTTTTGGGGGGTAGCAAAACAATGTGAAATGCGTTGGTGGATGGAGGTTTATTTGTTTTTAAGGTGGTACCAGGTTTGAACCTGTCATTCTTTTCCAGCTAATGAAAGGTGAGAAATACCATGTGTTTCTTCATAAAAGCAATGCATTTGCCAGAAATTGAATAAATCCCATTAAAAGCGCAGATGTGAAAAGGCTGCGTGTGTAGAGCCCTTTGTGCTGCATTTGCTCAAGCGCTCGTTTTTGTACTTTTTCCAGTCCCATGCTACTTCTACCTTTAAAACACCCTTCCAAAAAGCCTCCTTCTGCCCACCCCACAGAAAGCAGACGCTTTCCATGAATTCATTAGCGCCACATCACTTCTGAAAACGAATTGCCAGTGCAAATTATTATCTACCCTGATTCACCGTAGCTGCGTTCAATCACACCCAAGCATCTTTGTGTTGTCTTATGAGCAAAGTCCATTTTCCTGGCCGATCCCAAGTAATTACTTCCTTTTTGGATGTATTTCTTTTTGAAAAAGAGCTTTGGCACTCTGCCCCCATCCCTCCTTGGCATGGTCTTGAGGCAGGGACAAGTGATAAAGCCGTTCCTCAGCCCATCCTCGTGCTGCAGAGGCCCGAGGGAAGTCTCCTGGGTAGAGTAAAGCTGGTCCCAACATTTCCCCAGCATCGTATGAGAATTGATATTTAGCGCACAATAACACAGGAAAAGAATGCCAGGAATGGGTCAAATAAAAACATTACTGAAAACAGGAGGTACTTAAAAGTCACGTTTTTCTTTCAGACCGCATTCACTCATCATAAAATGTTAGTTTCTGAAATGGGCTGGTTTTTTAATGAAAAGCAGCCAAAATGCCAAAGCCCTGGAAATGTGGGGAGCAGGAGGTGGTGCAGAGCAGTGTCAAGGGGGAGCAGCGAAAGCGAACTCTGGCTTCAGGGTTGGCAAAACCCTCCACGTGCTTCGAACCCAAATGAGGGGGTGAACGTAACCCCTTTCTGTGCTCCTGCAGGGGAATCGCACCCCCCCCCCGCGCACAGCGCTTTCCCTCCGCTTGCGCTCGTGCTCAGGGATGCTCCGGAGCCTGAAATAGGATGTTTATCCCAATACAACCACTTGAGCACATCACGATGTCCTTTGTGTCACTGTTACCCACCCACCACAGCCATCTCCATCTCCGTCGCTTCCATCTAGGTCAATGGTTCCCACTGTCTGGATGGGGACACCGCCACTGATGCTCCCGGGCGGTTCCTGCCGCTCTCCCTACCTGCCTTGTCCACGGCTGGGTTATTTAAGGTATGCTCAGCCACCTGGAGAGGGGCTTTTGTATCTGTCCGTGCTCCGGAGAGCATGCCCCCAGGCTATCAGCGCTGGGGAATTAGTCTAATGTAGTCTTCCAAATTCAGCGCTGAAGTCAGCTGTTACAATTAATTAGCTCTGTTGCTTAATCCTACTTTAAGTCCCTAATGATTCGGCGCTTCATTGGAAATCTAGTAATGATGTCCCCTATTGCTGGTCAGTCTCAACTGCAGTGGGGACGAAAACAGAGAAGAAATAACACCAGCGCAGCACAGATCGAGGACACGTGTGATCTGCTCACCGGTGGGAGCCTGTGCTTCCCAAATTCCCATAAAATAAGTTGTAAAACCTGGTGCCAGCCTTCAGAGCACGCCTGGCCACGAGGAGCTGCTGACCATGAGGCTTTGGCCAACACTGGCAAGGCGGGAGGATGAGGATGAGGACGCTGCCTCCCACCGCCAGCGCCGTCACTGTTATTTAAGGCGAGCCGCTATTTTGTCACGGGGCTCAGCAAAATAAATGCTGTAACATAAAAGTGCATTTCCCAACCCTTCAAAAACCTCCTTTCCCAGCATTTCTTTTTTATAGGTGCTGGTTCACAGAGCTATATTTTAACTTCACTTTTCTTCTTCTTTTATTTGTCCGGCTATTGTGTTGTTTTATTGTGGGGTTATTTTCCAAGTGCATCAAATTCTAGCTGCCTGCCCAGGGGTTTACTCAGATTTCTGTTGCCTACCATGGCTCTGCCCTGAGGAAAGCCTTCCTGTATAAACAAGGATTTACAGGATCTCAGACGGGTGAACACGCCTGAATTTGGCATCCCCCACTATTTACGTTCATGCAGCCCTCGCTCTGCTTTTCAAATCTCTCGCGGAGGGGCCATGCCCAGAGTTACACCCTCAGAAAGCCTTGCTCCGGCATAAGCCCTTAATCAGGACTTTATTTGGCAGCACCGATTTTACCTGTATTTACCGGATTTACCACACTGCGAACACACGGTTTAAAGATGCTGGAGCTGCCCAACGCTCCTGATGGAGAAAAACCTGTCACCCGCCACGCGGCGTCCAGAGGAGAGATGGTGCCAGGCTGCGCAGGACCCATACTGTACTGGAGTTACAGGGGGTTAAATATGTGCATTTCATGATAGTAAAAATATGCCAAGCTTCCTTTCCGTGCTGGGAATGAAGACCTCAAAAGTAGGTCCCAAGAGCAGCGATGGTAGGAGAAGACGGGTTGTGATGTCCTGTGGGCCCGGGTCTGAGCAGCTTGAGTTGCAGCCATCACATCAAGAAACGGTTGTGGGCAAAGAAAAGAGATGGTTCTAACCATATCAGAGAGCAGAGGCTGGTAATTCTGCTTGGGAAACATCATTTGAATCTGCCCTCGCCTCCACGCTAAAATCAGCATTTAGAAAACAGATCATGTCCTCCAAACTTTCCCCCGGAGACATCCTCCTCCCAGCACATCATTCCTGAAGCCAGTGCATCCTGCGGGCGAGGAAGGACCTCTCGTAACCCGCACTCCATCGCCGCTGCTGTTTGAAGTGCCTTCGAGGCAGGGAAAACTTCCAGCGGGGGGTTGATTGGGCACTTCATGCTCGCAAAAAAAAACCCCACGTCCCTACTCCAGGACACTTCTGCAAACCTGCTCAGCATCTTCCAGGCTAAGCGTCACCTGCGGGTGGGAGCCGTGTTATTACTGAGCCGCGCTGAACCCCAACCCCGGCGTAACCGAATGTGAAATACCAACATATGCACTGTATTAATGATGTCAGCTCAGTCTCAGGTCACACTTAACTGGATTTTAATATGGAGATGGGTCACAAAGTCTCTCTGACCTGAGGCTAAGAGAGATGAAATGAGATTTTTCCTTTTTTCTTTTTTTAATCCAGTATTTGCTTAGCTGTGAAGCAGAGCTGCCAACGGCCCCAGACCCGCCAGTGGGGCCGAGCGTGGGTAAAACCACAGTTATTAGAGCGATTTCACTTTTATTAATGGCTAAGAAACATCTTCATGCGCCCTGTGCCTCGTATAACAAGCCAGGCTATATCACAGAAGCATAAATAAGTATGAAAAGTTGAACGTGTTGCCCGGCTCCCCCAGCCTCCCTCAGCACCTGCATAGGTTTCTGCATTCGGGTGGGTATTTGTGCGCGTATTTTTGTAATGTATGGGGGTTTTTCAGCCTTGGCTTTGCTATTGCACTTCTCTGAGGAACAGCTTGAGCTGCTTGAATTGAATGAGCTGATGCTGAGCCCCGGGAAAGCCGGCATGGGAAGATGCCTCGGCCGCGGGGAGCCTGTGCCCCCAGCTGTACCTGCCACAACTTTTTTTTCTAAACATGGCTTTCTACAAATGGCTAAACTGTTGAAAACGCAACAAATTCCAAAATCTTTCCCATATGTTCGGGGTTGGTGGTACCACGACTCTCATTTCATCCTTAGTATGACTTTATTAACTATCCTGCTTAATTACTCCTTGGCCAGGGTGGTTTTCTGAGCTCTCCAGAGGAAAGCGAAGCATCGGGAATGGCCAGCAGCTCTTCCCAGCTGTGCGCTTTGCCTGGTTCCAGATGTGCAAATTAAAGAAACGCTGACAACAGTGTGCTGTCCTAGCTCAGAGGAAATTAAATGTACGGCCCGTTTCTGAAACCCTGCCCCAGCCCTTCCATCATCCAGCAGCAAAATCAATATTTGCATTTTAAGCCTTGCTTAATTTTAAAGATTATGGGTTGGATAAAAGGCAGAAAACTTTGTGGCATCCTTTGAAGTTGATTTATTTTAACGTGACACCTACAAGCACTCGCCGTCTCCTTGCACGTCATGAAATAAACAGCTGCGTTCCAGGGATAATGATGCTAAACAAGTGCCATGCAAGTGGAGGTAATTCCTTGTGTTTAACACACTCGTGATGGCGAAACGTTCCTGCAGAAGCATGGGCAGAGGAGCAAACCGCCAGGGATTTCTGGAGCAGGTGGAATCCACGCCGCCCCAGCCGAGCTCCAGCGATCCAATCCCACTCATGCAGCCAGCAATAGGAAGCAGAAACATAAAAACTGGCAGGAAACCACATTAAAAAGTCATTATTCCTGCCCATAAATGTCAAGAAGGAAATACGGAGGAGGGCAGGTGGAGGCAAGGAATGTGGCAGGCACCAGCCCCAAAGGGGGGGCACTGTAGGGAAGGGGGAGAGGGATACCTGTACCCACCAGTCTGGGAACGAGGGATGATGGAGCAGCACATCACAGGGGAATGAGCATTGCAACCCGGAGCACCTGCAAGCCTTAAATTCGGACCAGCACCTTCTTTGTGCAGCTTTAGGGACTCCTCCTTTGCATTATCACCCTTTGCCAGGAGATTAAATCCCTTTCTTTTACCCCAACTGTCTGGAAACCTCAATGTCGGGTTACCCCAGGCTTTTTATTATGACCATTACCAAAATTTATCCCCCACTTAAAATGCAGCTGTGAATTTGAGTAATGTGGACTCCAGCCCAGTGGTTGGATTGTCCTGCAAGACGTGGGGGAAGAGGGGTGCGGGTTAGGGCAAAATTTTGCACGTGTATTTTTTATGCAGCAAGACGAAAAAACTTTGAATGTGAGACATGTTGTAGATGAAGAGAACTTTTTGGTTTTGTTAGGAATGGGAGGTTGAGCAGAACACGTGGAAATCAGAGAGACCTGCCCTGAGACATCATTATGAGTCCTCCCTGAAGATAATGTCCTGCATGGAACGTTTTTCTCCACCTCTTCTGGAAGCTCATGGTGGGGAATTCCAGCACTGGGGTTTCAAGGAAGAGAAGTCCTTCTCCTGCCCATCCTTCCCTGGCTGGTGGTGGGGATGATGGTGCTTCTGTGGGGAGCCCCGGCCAGTGAAATGGGAGGCAGCGGGTACCAGCGCTGCTGGAGGATGCTGCCCTGTCGCGGTGCTTTAAACCAAGATGCTCTGCAAGAAGAAAGGATGGGCACTGCCTGCATCCAAGGGAAGAGGGAATCCCACTGGCTCCACGTGCTCCAGCCACGACACGCAAGTGTGTGATCCTGCCGTTGCCATGGTTATCTCTCCAAAATTATTGGCGAGCCAGGCAATTAGGCTACCACAAGGCACCTAATCGCTTGTATATTTTCCAGCATGCTTTCCCCACTTTTCCAGTGGGGATTTCCCCTGGCAGTGCCGAGGCGCAGCCGTTTCCCCACGTCCTGCTTTTGACAGCCCCCTCCCCGCAAGGAGCCTCCCAGGATAAATTGCTTAACTCCAGGTGACAGATGCTGCAATAAACCCGCTCCTAATTAGCTGATATCAGAACCCGCTCATTCATAAAATGTTGATATTACCAGCAGGACAAATGTGCTTCCTTTAATCACAATGTATTATATTATGGGCTCGGAGCCAGGTTTTAATAGCCACAGACTGGGACGACACTCGATCCTGCTGATGAAATCCTTCCTGGTGCACCTGAGGATGCTCAGGGCTACGCTGGTGGCACCCCAGCGATGGTGACCTGTGCTGGGCAAGTCCTAGGGGCAAAGCAGGACAGCACTGAAATCCTGCACCCCACCACGACCTCCGCAGACCCCGGAAATCAGGGATGGAGGTAGCACCTTCCCACATGCCGAGAATTTTATCCCCGGCGCTGAAAACGGTGGTGGAGCAAAAAACGCCATTCCTGAGCTCGGCACTGGGTACCCACAGGGTTAACGCATCCCGAACGCCTCTTTCCAGCACTGGCAGGAAGGGATTTGAAGTGGAGCAAGGGGAGGATGTGAAAAGAGTTGGAGTTTCCACCGTCTCAACATCATGCCGGAGAGAAGAGAAAAGAACATCTTTTCTTAAAGCCTCATTTCATTGTCATTTTAATGAGCATTTCAGGTCAATTCCTTTTCTGCCTTTGAGCCACCTCTCTGCCTGTACAGTTGTGAGGGTACAAAATATTCAAGTCAGCTAATATGAAATGAATTTTGGGATTTTTACATATTTCTCTAAAGAAGACTTTCATGATCAGAGTTTAACATCCATTTCAAATAGATGGGACTTCTGTGACTTCTGGCTGTTTTTCCTGCCGGCACAATACCTCCAGATTTCACCCTGGCACATTAAAAAGGCTCGTGACACCACATAAAATATGAGCTATTACTAGCGAAGGCACCTATTCAGGTCGTAAATGTATTAAAAATAAAATTATTCTAACAAAATTTAACACTAAAATTCCCAGCCTATTGGAAAAACCTCGGTGCCGTTACCTTCCCTCTTGCGTCTCCCTCCTGTATAGCATGGGGGCACCTAGAGAAGAGCTATCTGGGGAAATATTGGGGTTTTTTTTCAAGGGAAATTTGCTGCAGGGTATCTGGGTGTTTGGGAATGTTTTCTGATGGCAGTTTCCCCACCATGGGGTGCTGGGAGCAGAGCGGGGAACCGGGGCTGCCTGCCCGGCTCAGGGTCCCTGCTTTGTCCTTGGGGCAGCAACATCCAGCTGTAAAGTTGTAGCAGGGGGGCAAGGAGCAGCCCAAATACATCTGCTCCAGCTGGGAACCAGCTGGAACCATTCATGATGATAGAAAAAATTAAATAAAATTTGTGTTCTGAGGCTTATCTATGGGCAGAAAAGAAGTTTTTTGGGGTGCATTGGTTTGAGGGAAGGGTTCACCTGGTAATTCCACCAGTAAATGGTAAGCAGGGATGCAGCCAGGCACTGGGATGCACTGGGGAGGGCCAGGAAAAACAAGAGATGAATAATTCATGGATGCCCAGGAGAAATGGGGCTGATGCTCCCTTGCAGAGCTGGCAAGCCCTGCCCTGCCTGCCCTGCCCAACCGGGGATGCTCTGGCTGCACTTGGGGTCCAAGTTTTCCTCACCAAGGTGTTCCCTCGCTTCATCTGCATCCAGCCCCATGGATTAACACATCCCCGAGAGCAAAACTCTGGGATGTGAATGAAAACCCAGGCAAGAGTGACATATTCCTGGTCGTTGGCTCCGTGGTGCCAATCTGCTCCGATAGTGGGCAGGATAATGAGGGTAATGGCTGCACTCCTCGTCAGGGTTAGCACCAATTACCAGCTGGCTCTTTAGTATTATGATGGTTATTGTTGTTGCTGTTATTGCTCAGAAACATTTGCATGTCATCTACGCATCCTTCACCAGCCCACCTGAAGGATAAGTAATTTGGCACATGAAAAAGGGTGCGCTTTGGATGGAGAAAAGCTCCAAATCCCCGTGGCCAGTTCCACCTGACTGCTTCATCTGGGGTCTTACAAGCCTGACTATGGATAATGTCAAAATAAATGTTATTTCTGCTCTATGTTGGCTTTGTGGTTTAGAAAGAATTGGGGAAAAAAGGAATCACTTCCATGACCTAATCCATGGGTTGGCTGATGGACTGATTGAAGGCATTGGCTGTGCTGCACCCTGATCAGTGTTCAGGCTGGGAAAACACCGTTTTAAAAACCTTCCTCTCCAATGGGGACAGTTTTAACATGATTTCTGGACCGTCCTGTTGTTGCTTGGCTCCATGCTAGGAGGCAGGATGCATTCAGCCTGCACCGCGCTTCGTAACGGCAACGACGATGGACCAGGCAGTCTGACGCCGCTCACTTTTGGAGATATCTTCGCTTGAAAATTTGTTAAAAATAAGCCAAGGGAAATACAAAGGAAGCAGATTTAATGTATGTACTGATGCTCCTAAAAGCCTTGGTGCAGAGGCATGAAAAGAGGGGTGTAGTGCCCAGTTTTTTGGGTTGAAGCACACGTGCATCCGGGATTCAGCAGCACCGGCAGAGGAGAGGGTGGAAACGATGGGGCCAGGGCAGGACACAGCAGATGGTTTCTCAACAACCCCGTTTTCAGCCATCACGTAGTGAGAGGCGATACCCGGCAATGCAAACCCAGCATCCCCAAGGAAGCATGGAGAGAAAATCTTGGAGGGGGGAAGACCAGAAAACCAGTCCATTTTCCTTCCTGGCAACATCTACTTCACAGTATCAGGATGAAATGTGAAGGACCAGCAGGTATGGGCTTTGCTTTCTCCTTTCCTGCAGTGGGGTCGGGATTTCACCTAGGCAAAGCATTTAAATTCCTTGTTTCCCACCCCCAGCGGGGTCTCCATCGAAAACAACAACAGCCCGGTATTTTCATTTCAGCTGGGTTGGCACCTGGAGTTTCGCCATCCAGATGTGATGCTTCTCCCCCCCGGATGCATCACCCCCAGAGCCGTGGTGTGTGGGTTCAGACGCACAGCTGGATGCTCCTGGGGGTGCAGCATCCCCCGGCCACCTCCGTGGTCCTGGGTTTTTGGGGGATAAAGCACCCCGTGGGTCCTGCCGTGGGAGGTAGCGGGCGAGAAGGCCCAATGCAGCGGAATACCTGCCACCTTGCTTTGCGGGCAATTAGAAGGAACTGGAAAGTGTTCTGGTTTCCCAAATGAAAACCTGTTCCTAATTAGAGGTAAATGTGTATCCTGGTAACGCTGAATTTTAAGCACCGTTTTCAAATGTTTATTGATTAATAATTATTATGGGAAAACACGAGCTCCCATATATAAATCTTTTGACAGGAGCTGTCCGTCAAAAATAATGATCCTTTTAAAACTCATGAATAAATAATAATGTAAATCCATTTTACACAAAATACACACTGCTTTCCATCCCAGCCACTGGAATGAAATGCAGTTATTTAAAATAATGACTCTACAATGCTTCAATAATGAGCTATTACACATTTAATACACATGACTTTTTTTTTTTCTTCCTGGCTTCTGGATTATTACTTTTTTCAAATTAAAACATTACATTCCTTCAGATTCTTCTATCCTAAATGCCTATGACATTTTTTCCAGTAGGTTAAGGAGAAGATGGCTTCATTTGCCGCGGAGCCATATCGTGACGGGCACAGTAATATCGAGCTTCATTAACATTGACCTCGTGCTTTGGGGCACTGATGGGGACGTGTGTTCCAAGTGCCATTGTTCCCCCAGAAGGGGCTACCAGAGGACTGGGAAAAAAATTGCTGAGAAATGTTACTTTTGGGCCATTTCAAACACAGGATTTGCTGCAAAGTGCTGGGTCAGCACTTTTGCTCAGAGCCAACGTTCGCACGAGGTGGGAGTCTGGCATTCGCGGACATCTTGGCTTGAGAAAGAATTAAGAGGATTGCCCCCCAAAAGGTGAATTTTATTAGTGTGCAAAGAAGTTATCTATGGGTCATGAATTACTCTTGGAGGAGTAAGTCTTGATGTCAGCGTTCACCGAGGAATCTGGGGAGTGATAAATACAATTTAAGGGTGCTCTTTCAGCTCTTACTTAATTATACAATAAAATTACCTCTGGCAGGGAGCTGTGGTAGTTCATATAGATCTTTAGATATTTTAAAATTATATATTGAAGGCTGGATTTAATGCTTGCTGGTCTGTACCTCTGAAGCAGCAGGAGAGGATGGGGCTGGTAACACCATGGCTGGGAGGTTCCTCCTGTTTCCCCAGTGCGTGGTCCTGGAATCCTCCAGCTCCCGGGGTCCCAGCACTGCTCCTGGGAATGTTTGCCATGCTCCTGCCCAGGGGAAACAACACGAAGTATTTTTTCCTTTGAAATCAAGGTCGGTGAGAGGATAACACGGGGCTTTCCCTGGTCCTGCACATGGTCCCATTGCCTTTGGTGGGGTGGCTCATTGCTGTGGGGGGCAGCAGGGGAGGCAGCACAGGATGGATATGAATAGCGGTGGTTGGCCCTTGGTTATTGACAATAAAAAACCCAACATCAAGTCATAATTAGAATAAAAATTGAGGCACACATGAGAAAAAAAGGGAGTTGATAAATACGTATCAGATGTCATGAGTCAAACTCATGGTGAGCCCCTGGCCCAGGTTGCCCAGAGAAGCTGTGGCTGCCCCATCCCTGGAGGGGTTCAAGGCCAGGTTGGACGGGGCTTGGAGCAACCTGGTCTGGTGGGAGGTGTCCCTGCCCAGGGCAGGGGGCTTGGAATTAGATGATCTTGAAGGTCCCTTCCAACCCAAACCATGCTATGATTCCATGAACATGGTATTATGCTGAGCTGAGCATTTAAAAGCAGCGCAGCAACTGATCCAGCACCTCTTGGTGACCAGGAAATGGGCTGCAGGGACCCACCTGATGGCAAGGGAGAGACGTGGAGGGGAGGGCAGGTCTGCCTGGGGTAAGAACAGCCTCTCCTCCCAATTTCAGCCCTCTGCCATCCCGGCAGCTGGGCGCTCTCACCCGGCTCCGACGTGCCCCCCAGGATGCAGACGATGCTCACCGAGGTGCCCACACCAGCGATGTCCATCTCAGCCCACCCCTCAAACTGGACGTGAACTGGCAGCAGGTTCCCAATCTGGGAGGCGAATTTCCCCAGCAGCAAGTTCCCATGAGCTAATAAATATGAGATACATGTTATAGGTGGGACATACCCACACAGGGATGGGGAGGGGAAACAATTTTAATAAAGGTGGGCTCAATATGTATTTTTCTCATATTCTCAGTTGGGAGTAGAAAATAGAAATGGGCCTCTCTGCTGCTCCCACAGCTCTAATATTAAAGGTAATGTCCTCAGATTTCTCTTCCACTGGAGTAATTTGGCATAATCTGAAATATATTTTCAGAGATGACTGTTAACATCTGCAATTCTTCTCCTGGCTTTCAAGTGAGCAGTAAGTGTACCTAATGTCAGGCAAAGAAATCACATCTGAAACAGCAGCGGTAAAGCCATTTGGAAAATAGCTCAGGAGAACAATTTGTGTAGACGATTTCTTTCAATTTTTTTTCCCCTCAATTTTTCAATAGGAGCCTATTCAAAAATGTTATTATGTGGAATTCAAACACAGGCCTCAACCGTAAGAAATTCTCCCAGTGGAAATGGAGGAAGGCTGTAATCAAGAATTTCGGTGTACATTGGGAAGAGGGTTGCTGGTAGATTTATAAACGTGGGGGGTTTTTCCTGGTTTTTTTTTTTGCTGTTTGTTATTTGCAGAAATGTTCATGGCTGGGCGATAGCGGGGCAGCGTCTCTCCCCCTGCCCTGCGTGTGCCCATCGTCCCCAGCAGCACAACACGATGCTGAAGCCGCAGTTGCACGTTTCCACCTCCAAATACCCACAAGAGCGACTCAGTTTAAATATGTAAGAAGATGGAAGAAGACGCAGAATTAGTTTAAGATTCAGAACCAGAGAGATTTGCAATTAAAAAAGGAGAGAAAAGCCAACAGAGACATTCTGTGACCAGACTACGGCTTATTTTTCAGATCTCTGCTCATTAAGGAGTGACTCTGTATGTAAGTATGTGTTTAAGCTTTGGTCTCAGCCCCCTTTTCACAAAATAACAACCCTTTCAAGCGGAGAGAGGGAATCCTCTGTAGACAAAATCAAAGGCAGGTCCCTGGTGAGCGCGGTGTCTGCAGGCGCCGGCTGTGGGAGCCCCTGGGGCTGCCTGAACCCTCCTGCTGCCCCTGGGGCCGTTCCCCAGGGGAATGGCTCTGGAGAGGGAAGGGGTTAGTGAGACCCCGGCTCCTCCATGGGATGGAGAGGGGCTCTGTGGAGGGACTGGGAGTCGTGCTGGGGGAAGTGGAAGGAGCCCCCTCACCACCATGAGCATCTCTGTGAGTCCATCTCCTCTTTCCCCTTCCCTTCCCTTCCCTTCCCTTCCCTTCCCTTCCCTTCCCTTCCCTTCCCTTCCCTTCCCTTCCCTTCCCTTCCCTTCCCTTCCCTTCCCTTCCCTTCCCTTCCCTTCCCTTCCCTTCCCTTCCCTTCCCCTTCCCCTTCCTTTTTCCTTCTCCTTTTCCTTTTTCTTTTTTTCTTTTTCTTTTTTTTTTTCTTTTTCTTTTTCTTTTTCTTTTTCTTTTTCTTTTTCTTTTTCTTTTTCTTTTTCTTTTTCTTTTTCTTTTTCTTTTTCTTTTTCTTTTTTTCTTTTTCTTTTTTCTTTTTTCTTTTTCTTTGTGTTTGTTTCCTTTTTGTGTTCTCTTTCTCTTTCTATTTATCTGTTTCTCTTTCTTTTTTCACTTGCACATTTTAAATGGGTGGGCCCATTCCCACCGGTCAGGATTTCCCATTTCAGCCCTGTGCCACAGAGTAGCCCCCAGCGCATGGCACCTGACCTCCCCCAGCATTTTTTCAAGGGCAAGACCAGGAAAAAGTTATTTTCTCACTGTCTCTGGCTAAACACAAAAGTTTTTCAAAACTGTAAAATAAAATCCATAAAGAAAGTGTCTCCTCTGGCCCCGCTCCAACAGCTCCGTGTCCTTCTGCTGTTGGTGCCCCAGAGCTGGAGGCAGCACTGCAGGGGGGTCTCCCCCGAGCGGAGCAGAGAGGCAGAATCCCCCCCTCGCCCTGCTGCCCACGCTGCTGGGGATGCAGCCCAGGCTGCGGGGGGTTTCTGGGCTGCCAGCGCACGTTGCCGGCTCATGTTGAGCTTCTCATCCACCAGCGCCCCCAACTCCTTCTCCTCAGGGCTGCTCTCAACAGTCACAAGGACCTGGCTCAAAGGGAAACGAAGACCTCGGTGCTTTCACACCTCCACGCGTGATTGGCCTGGCAGCAGCCAGCATCGTGGGAAGGAGCCAGCGTGCCGCGGTACCGCACCCGGCAGGACTACGCGAAAAGACTTTTAAACTTTCCTTTCCCAGCCCAAAAGAGAGCCGAATCCCCACGCCCAGAGCCCCTGCGCCTCCCTGAGAGCTTCCCTCCCGTCCCAGGCAACCCAAACCCATGCCAAAGTAAATCCTTCAAGCTGCAGTTTCCGAGAGCATTCCTCCGCTTATTGCTTACACATGGGTACCGCTGGAGAGCTTCCTCTCGTCCTCCACGCTCGCCCTCGGGAAAGAGGCTCTTCCAGCAAATACCGAACCTTCTGCTTTTATAACCACAATATAAAGTCCTCCGTCAACATTAGGAATCATTTAATGAGTCTGGCAGGGATCACCCCACTTCAGCTGCTTCGTAGCCAGCCAACCAAAATAAATCAGTTATTATGGCAAAGGGAATTTCTCTGAAAGATGTATCTCAGCCAGTGACAATGGGGTATTTTTTTGCAATAGTAAACTTTTAATCTCCCCCTCCCGCCCCCAAGAAGAACAGAGTGTTACAAAGGGTTCGCCAAGCTCTTCTGATGCGAAGTGATGCATAAATGGGACCTGACGTTAATCTCCTCCTGCCCAGAGCACTATAATGGGACACTTTACAAGCAGTGAAAAATTTAAACTAGGAAGGATTTTCTGGGGAGAAAAAGAAAAAAACAAAACAAAACAAAACACCTCAAACCCTAGGCAAAAATAGCATTAATCCAGTTAGTGCGGGGAGTGTTTGCATCAAAGGAAATTCATGAAACACGACTCCAGCTTTTGGGGTCTTTGCTTTATACACAAGGAAGGCCCTCGATGGCCATGGGATGGCGAGGAGCGAGGGCTCTGCGTGGGGGAAGGAGCCAGCCCCAAAGCACGGCACTTCCTAGCACCGTGACTCATTCCTTTGAGGACTAAATGGAGCTGTATGCTCACCATGGATTAATTAATTTTTCCCCACCCAAGTAAATGAGCTTTATGCCGGGAAGCCGCTGTAGAGCGGTTCGGAGTATCCCCTGACAGGCAGGCGAGTGGAGCCGGGCACTGTGGCAGGAGCCCTGCCCAGGGTCACCCGGACCCACGCACATCCAGAGGTCTCCCCATGGATGGGACACGGTCTCCTCTTCGGAGACCCTTCGGCATGGCTGGGCTGGAGCCATCAGCAGGGAAAGCCTCTCAGTGTGCTCTCAAGCGGCCCCAGCCCTTGGCTTTGTGCCCCCCATCCTCTCCCCAGGCATCTTGGCACGAAGACTTTGCAGGAGCTGCCACAAGAACTGAGATTTCATCAGATGTGGGCGCCTATGAAATACGAAAAGTGACCCAAAGAGGGGAACAAAGTAAGCACTGCTTGAATAAATAACCTTCATAAACATGGTGAATGCTCACCTTGCAAAGGTGCAAGATAAATGGCAGTAATTTCTAGGAAGCAGTCCTGGCAGTTTAACTTCTGCTCTCAGAATCATTTAGGTTGGAAAAGACCTTTAAGATCATCGAGTCTTGGACCATCCCGGGGTTGCAAATTACCTTGCAGAGCCTGCGGCTCTTTCTGCATTAATTTCATGGGCCGCTGCGCATGACTCCATTCAGCTGCTGAGGTTTGCATCTGGATTTGCTCCGGGATGCACTGGGCTCCATCCTCATGTCTGGTGGCACCCTGGGATGGGAAGCAGCCGGCACCAACCCTCTTGGACACAGCAAAATGGCTCAGGGCACATGCTTCCTGAGGCTGGCACAAATCCCCTCCCAAAGTGCCTCAGGGGGGCAGGGAAATTGGGGCAGGGACACAGTTTTAGGCTTTTATTAGTTTCCCTAGGTCAGCTCAAGTGTTGTTTGCGGGGTGTTGTACTTACGGAGCTGTGTGTCTCAAAGTCCATCACAAGGGATGACATGGATAAAAGCACCGTGATGATTTACTGACAGAGGAAAGGGACGTGAATTTAAAGCTCAGATCCTACTTCCAGAAAATCCATGATCAGCTTTTGTTCTGTTTATCGTAGGATGTGCCTCTAGTGGAAGTCCAGCCACGTGCTGGGTTCGTTCTTCTGTTCAGATCACAGAGCTGGAGGAAGGGATCTGTCTGACCAGGAACGCGGAGATCTATCAATGTGTCTTTGCACAGTGACACCTGCATTAATCAGGTCCCTTATAAAAACACAGGGGCTAGAAACATGCTGAAGGTTTGGCTGTTTGTCCATGGAAACACAGAGAGGCTGCTCCAGGAGGGTGGCTGGTCCGGATCCTGTGGAGGGGGACAGGAAAGGTGGCACAGCATGCCCGGAGCCGGGGCATGGAGCAGGGAAATGGCTGAAAATCCAACCCTGGGTTTTATAGTGATAACAAACGGAGCCATAGGTTTTAGGAGAGAGCAGGAGGGGTATTTTCCCAAACCCTGGGACAAGTTATTCTATATGCGCTGATGGGACCTTCATCAGCATTTCTCCACCCGTCCAACTGTGCCTCTGAAGGATGCCCAGGAGAACTTTGGTCGTGTCTAACCAAGACAAACGCATATTGGTGTCTACAGAATTGCTGCAGCACAACAAAATGTAACGTGACAACCCTTCTAGTAGTTTGCTCCCCAGTCCCAGACAGTCGGCCCCCTGGTGATATTCACCAAAATCATCCAGATCCAAGAAATGAGCTGATTTCAGTTGTGATGAACATACGAGAGAAATAAACGGGGAAAAAAGCCATAATCATTTCAGGCTCCATTAGGAATAACTAATAAAACTCAGTGTTTGCCAAGTGGAAAATAACTATCTTGATAAGGAGGGGAAAAAAAAAAAAAGTTTTCAACATCACAAAGTGAATTTGGCAGCAAAAAAAGCCATGCAGAGTTTAAAGAAATACCCGAGGTAGGACCTCTGTTAATAAATGACTTCGTATGGGTTTATCTGGCTCTTTTTCACCTGGGCTGTTTGTTGTTATGTCTAAAATCATGCGTCAGTATATTATATCACACAGAAGCAGGGGCATTTCACTGAAGTGCAAAAAAGCGCGAGTCGATGCTTGAAGAGCCGTGCATGGGCTCGGAAAGCAGAGGGACCTCAGCAGCTTCACCCTCTGATTTACAAGCAGCTACTTCCCTGGCTCAGAACGGTCCCTAATTCCAAATACACTCAGGGCAGAGATGTTCAAGGGGGTCTTTTATGATAATTAGACGCTCAGCTTGGAGCAAAGGGCTCCGACGCTCTGGGAGAATTATTTCTAATAAGGCAGGAACAAATCTGCCCAGCTTGTGGTAAAAAAACATATCCACGCCGAGGGGCTGGACGACTGAAGTCTGTAGATATGTGGGCAGTTGCCATTTAATTCTGCATCTCAGCTATTTTTCAATTACCTTTGGCTGACCTCTAATTGAGATCCGAAATTAAAATCAAAAAGTATGGAGGAGCTTTAGTTGTGAAGACCCAGTCATGCTATTCACCTCTTTGTTTCACCCAAAAACCTTTTCAGGTCCTTTTACCGCTTTCCCCCCCCTCCCCCCCCCCCCTCCTTATTTGCTTTCCAAAAGTGAATTACTTATTAGCAAAAAGTATTTTCTGTACCGTAATCCCACAAATAGGACCACACTTTCCGCTGGTCTGAGGAATAAATATAAATTGATCTGGCTTCCCGTCTGAAAAAGACGCCTTTAACACATTGATATGCTGCACAGCAGATTTGTTTCTGGGAATTGCTCTTCTTTTGGTCCTCACCATTTCTGTATAATTAGAGTTTTTGCATTTCCACTGGGAAATCCGTATGAGTTACAAATCATTCCTGGCTGGACAACTTTGCAGTGCTAATGAAAATCACTTGACACAGTCTCTTCTTTCTTTCTGTTTTATCTTCTACTTTTTATTTTCTATTTGTTTTTCAATTTGAGTTCATTGGATTCACATCTGGTCATATACTGAGCCCTCGGGGACTGGCCCTGGCTTCTCCCACCACAGAAATCCTCTGCTTGGGGAAACACATTGGTCTACACTCTGTAGGAAACACCGTGGTCAGAGCCCACCATCCGTTTGAGTGCTACCTTCTGCTCATAGCTCCAGGAGATGAAAGGCATGGAGCGGAAAAAATGAGTTACTCAAGCCTAGAATACACATAGTCCTTGAAAAAGTAGGTAAGAACTCAACTGTTTTCCACCCCAAGTAGTGGATTTGATATTGCCAGGTCAACAAAATTTGTTGGTATTGTGTTGGCTGCAGACCTGCTTCTGCCCTTGCCTGGGAGGTTGGTGGCAACGCGTCCTGGGCCAGGGATTTGGGATTTACCCCAGCAGCAGCCTGGTCCAGCTCCTGCAGGCTGGCGTGCATGGGAACACCATGGCCAGCTGTCCAGCTGGAGCTCCTGGGCTTGGGAGCATCTCCATTTTCCATAATGCATAGTATCAGCTCATATTATTTTTAAAAGTCACCGCAACTGGTCTTCTAGCCATATTTAATCTTATATTGGAAGGCAAATCACTTCATCTTTTTGTTTCTAGCCTGAAAACCACCATAAGGGACACCACCTTGGAAGGTGATCACGCATCTTTTTGGGTTGTGGGACCATGAGGACCACAGGATGTCTGTGCTGAGAGAGCACAGGGCATACCACATCAGCAGTCACGCAGGGCTTTCACGGGATGATATTCAACCCAGCAGGGTTAGAGTGAAGTAAAGGTCTACTCCCAAACATTGTACTCATTATTCTCCTCCTGCAGATCCTTGAGAGTTTGGGCTGTGAAGCAGGAGCAAGGAGATGTCCTGAGCTGACGTCTTTGCTGAACAAGCAGCATGTATAGAGGGTGAGAGGCCCAGGCAGGAGAGCCCCCTAAATAATGTCTTTTTCATGAAACTCCATGGTCTTATAGTTCCCCTGATGCTGTTCTTAGTTTCATGGCTTTGCTCAGTTGGCCACGATCTCCTGGCCAGCCAGCATGGAGGTCTTCTGGGCAGGTTTTCCTGAAGGATGTCCTTGGATGTGGCAGTGGCTGTGAGCACAGCAGTCGTTGGTCTCCCATGGGCACCCACCACAGCCAACTGAGAAGGGGGGTGCCCAGCTCCTGGCACTGGCTCATTTTGGGGAGGGGACAGTGCCGGAGCACAAGGATCTGCCATTTGGAAGCAGGTGTGTTGGAAGGAGACCTGACGAAGGGTCACTGAACCCACCTCAAAAGCAATCCGGAGAGCATTTAAAAAGCTTTACATCACAGGATCCCATTCCACACAGATCCATCTTGCTACAGCGAGGCCAGAACTGTCATTCCCTCGTTATCAAAACCATCTCCACTTGGGTGTTGCGAAACAAAAGAAAGCACTTTCACAGCATGGCCCTTCTGCTACGGACGGGAGCGCTGCCGAAGGTGCTGCTGCTCCCCGCTCCCCTCCATCAGCTAGCGTACAGACCATATATACCCATCTGCCTTCAAACTCTTTTGCTTGATGTCTAACTCAACGTACACCGTGGTTTTTGCTTGAAAGCCTGACACAAAATCCTGTGTCTACTGAAATCAGTGGGGGTCTCACCTGTAGCGCTGGGCAATGTCCCCCCCAGGTCTGTATCACAGGAGGGTTCACGGAGGATGGCGCAGCTCAGTAGGGATGAAGGGATGTTGATTTTCCTGCTGCAGTTCCTATTTACTCAGTATCTAAACTACCGCTCTGAGCACCACATTTGCACATTAAAAATGCCATTCAGTGAATTTCCATTTGGGCGTGATTCCTGGGGAGTTCATCCAGTTCCAGACGAATTGCACCACGCTCTGCAGACCAGGAGCGGCTCCACGCCGAGCGAGCGGCGCCCAGGCTCGTTAGCCCAGGGACGGCGTGGCACGGGCAGAGCTTTGCTGCACCACGTGCCAGCTTGGACCCAGATTAAATTCAGCCACTTTTTGGTGGCAGAGAGCCCGTGCTAATAAATCCCATTGGATGAGCGCAGGTTGCTGCAGCACCAGCACCACCCTCACCATCTTCCCTGGTGTAACGGAGAGCCGCAACTCCAGATTTTGATGGGCACTGAGGACCGTCTGAAGGTGTATGTATTTGTTCTAGTGCAACAAGATTTGGTTAAATCAGAGGGGACTGGTGTGAGAAGGAGAAAATGAACCCCACTGCCCTCCCCACAATGCCCAGTGCCGCTCATCCATCACCTCTAGTGACAGTCTCTGCACTCACGTTGTCCCCAGGTGGAAAGTATTTGGCTTTGTCAGGTGACTGAAATTGAAAGAAATATATTGGATGTTAAGAGAAAAATAGCTTTTCACATTTTCTGGGAAAGTAAAATTATTTTCAATAATAGATGTCCAGCTAAAAATACTCTATGGCACCAAATAATGCCTTGTCTGTGTTTATGTCACAGCTACAGGAACGAGACCTGAAGACAAATGCTCATGTTGGTGTAAGTGGTGTGCATAGCAGTTGCAACGTTAATTTTTTAATTATGAGCTCCCTTTTAGAAGAACCTTTTGACCAAAGGTGCGTTTTTCTGCGTGAAAATCTCCCGTGGCGGGTTGCAGCTCCGAGAGGAGAAGCGGGATCCCTCGCCGCTCCGACCTGCCTCCCGCAGGGATGGCATCCTGGTGCCGCGGGTAGCGCTGGCTGCCAGCGTCCGGCTGCCGCTCGGCAAACCGCCGGTACCCAATGGCACATCGGGGAGGCATCGCTGGCCTTCCTCCCCCTGCCAGCCCCAACGCCACTCGGCCCCGGGGGCTCAATTTTGGCTGGTTTCTTGGGGAGCTAAATGGCCCGTCTCTTTTCCCCGGGAACCAGAAGCTCATTACGAAAAGTTGTTTTGATATTCCTGCTGGAAATCCTCGCCCAACAACACGTTTGATAATCATACATGGTCTCATAGCTAGATACACTCCTGCCCATCTGCCGGCATGGCAATCTGCCCGCTCACCAGATGGGACGCTTGATTCACAGGGGCAGAGGTGCCAAAAAAAAAGATGGATTTAGATGACACTGTTAGTGCCACCTCTTCTGCCTTCCCTCCGCGGTGACAGCTCAGACAAATTAGTGCCACGGCAACAAAGAATTCCACTTAATAAAACGCAGGAATTAGAGATGGAAAAGACCTATTAGGTCATCTACTCCATCTCCTTGCCAGTGCCTGATCATCACATTAATCTTCCCAAATGTGAATATCGCCGTGGAAGAAAAAAAAGACAGACTGCTTCCAGATATCGGCAGTTGCCAACAACACGAGCAAGATTTCAGCTTGTGCCTGAGACAACCGTGGGGACCATATGGGGTGTCAAAATATATTACACAAAAGTTCAGCCTGAAGGCAATCTACGTGAGAGGAGGCCCGTGACAGACATAAAAAATGTTCACGTTTATGGGAGGATCTAACGGCGACGGTGGAGCGTAACGCGCAAGATGTCATCCTGGGGACTCGGGCAGACACGCAACAGCAGATACCTCCGTGTGCCTTGGGAGGTTTGGGAAAGAGGAGGTTCACCAGCAAACTAAACAGCTGGGGACATAAAAAGGGACATAAATGGCTCTGAAAGGACAGGTCAGCTTCCATTTTTCCTTTTTTTTTTTTTTCTACCACCACCCCAGTGGTCTGTCATTATCTTTTAAGATAAATGTATCAGGGCTCTAAACGTTTGATGTGGCAAGTACCAAGCCACCCTATGACATGCTTCACAAAGCACAAGTCCTTTCTTTCCAGTTGGGTTGGAATAGCTTTAACAGCATCCATTTTAAAACCACAAACTTCCCAAACCTTTTCAAAACCTTACAAATCCAGTCCAACTCTGATTTCAAGTCTCTTGTCCAGTATGGGGGCGACAGCAAATAGAAGTACAGCCACATTTCAAGGTGAATATTCAAAGTGCTGTCAAACATTGAACTAAAAAAAAACGGAAGAAATGGCAATATAAAAGGAGTTCTCCCTAAATGTTGCCCTGACCTTGAGATAAAGGTAGTTCACGTCTCCTTGTACAGCAAAAGACAAGGGTGGGTCCTCTACCAGGTTCTTGGCTTTTCCATGAGCTGGCTGGTTTTACACTCTCGTTCTCATTTTTCTCTCTTGCCTTGATTCCACTGTCAATCCCTAAGGTCACATAAGTAACACAAAGAAAAGACAGCCATTCAGTCGGTATTTTTCCATGATTTTTGGGTCCTATCTTTCCTTCACTGTTTGCAGAAACTGTAATTGCTCAATTAACCTAATGAGGTGGATCTTTGAGATTTCCAAGTGCTCAGCAGCTCAGCTCTTGAAACCCTGCAAATAACTCCATCATTTACTTCCACATCGTACCTGTGATGGGAATGATGCCTCCAACTGACACCAGACAGCAAATGAGTGGAAAGGAAGGAGAAGGAGCACCCCTGAGGAGCCAGGAAGTCTCCCCTATGGCTTGCAAGGGGAAAATAGAGAAGGTCCCCAAGCTCTGCAGGAACGGTGCCCTGCATGAGGACCAGGGACGACACCCAGGTCGGTGATCAAGGGTGAATATTTTAGGAGCTGGAAGGAAACAAGAAGGCAGAGCTATTTTTTTTTCTGCTCAAAAATTAGAGATTTTTCCGTGGCAACCTGCTAACCTCATTTCTTCCTCCGCAGCAATAGCTAGCCCAAAGCGAGAGCGAGGACTTTGCTCCCCATAAAAAAGGCACCTAATGGTGCTAAATGCCTGCAAACAGCTGTGATATATCCCGTTCTCCATGTGCTGGTGGAGAGTTAAAAACAATTCTTATTGAATCTTATTATTTTCTGTGTGACTGCAGTAATAGTACACGGCAATAACGAAAAGGTGAGGCTCTCCGGTTGTTTTACTCTCTTGGCAGGATTTATTCCAGGCAAAGGGGTAAAACAGCATTGATTTTTTCTTTTTTTTTTTTTTTTTTAAGAATGTCTTTGGCAAAGGCTGCAGAAAGGCTTTGGAGAGAAGCCTTCAGTCTTTCATAACATAATTAGCCAGAAATACTGCAGAAAAATATCCATGAAGGACACAGGCTAGGAAGAAGTGTTCTGTAGCTGGTGCGTCGTTGGGTTGTTGTTTTTTTCTCTTCACTTAAGCGAAGAGGGGAAATTCCTTGGTTTGCTCAGCTTACAAATAAATCCCCACTAAAATGAGGAGCGGGGCCAGCGCAGCTCCGAGGGCCCCGGGCAGCCTCCCGCTCCGCTCCCTGCATCCCTGCGGTGCCCATTGCCCTCCTGTCGGACGGTGGCCCTTGGCAAGGCACCACTTAGTGTGGATGAAGGTGGCAGCATCTGGCCCGTAAGGAATTTGCCAAACCAGGCAAAGCCAAGAGGGTCCCTGCAATGACCCCACAGTGAGACAGACCCCGCTAGGAAGAGATTAGGACACTCCGCTGCCTACGGGTACGATAAAAGTCCATTAAGGACTGACAGAAATTGCCCTGCGATTGTATTCTCTGGCCCATATCTACTACAACCATCACCCCTGCGACCGTGGGGAATACACACAATTATTGTTCCGTAACCGCTAAAAGGAACAGCAGATTGAATGCGGCGAGTTTCGTTCTTTTGCTTTGTTTTTTGGGGTGTGTTTCTTTTTCTTTTTCCCCGTGAGGAGAGCTACCTCTCAGGCAGTGATGCGTGGGTGCTGAGTGCTCCACGGCTGGCTGCCGCCGAGACGTGCTGAATGGGATGCTCTTCTCGTGGTCCTTTCTTATTTTTTACGCTATGTCACTCCTGGAAGCGCATTGATAGGAGATGTCAGCTGGTGATCATTTACAAAAGCCGGTAAGAAGGCTGCTCATTTTGTGTCTCGGGAAAGGCGAGGAGGAAGAGGAGCAGTCTCTTTTTTTTTTTTTGCTTTCATGAGCAATAAACAGGAATATCAAAACTGAAGCCACTTTAAAGAATGGCAAGTTTCCGAAACACTAGCTAAGAAAGAAATTTAAAACCACAGTGAAACACTGCAGCCGTCGGGTTTGGAAGTGGAAAGAGTCCTTTCAGTTCAGCGGTGTGCCCTCTGGGAATCAGGGCTTACAGGAACAATTAGAACCTCACCAAGATAAATAAGGATGAGAAAAGGGAAAATGCATCCTATATTCCAGTGTGCAAAGTGAGGGTTACCTGGAAAAAAAAAAGAGTCAGCCTCTAATCTATGGATAAGCAAAAGCAGAAGCTTTTCACCCAAAGAATTAGATGATTACCTTGGCTCTCCAAAATGCAACACTAGCAAAGACTAGCGATGTTCAGCCCCCTACGCCTGTGTACTGAACCCAGCCCTGGACTTGGGAATTCATTGCTTACACAGCTGGGTCTCTCCAAGGATGCCCAAAGGGCGTCTTGGCATCCAGACCTTGCCAACTGACCCTTGTTTTTCTAATGGGGATATTCCCCTGTAAATCTGAATCAAAAAGAACTTATTTAAAATGACCTTTCTTTATTTCCTGTTTAGATCAAAGGCTTGACTTCACCATGGACAAATGCGTAACCATGGGGCCAGGTATAGAAATAAATTGCATTAAGAGATGAGGCTAAAAATGACGTTCCACCTCTCACTAAACATGGGTTGGGGTGACCATGGACACCCAGCCGGAGAACAGCAGGTCCCCTCCATATCGTTTCATTGGTCATTTGTATACATATTTTCTTTTCTCTTAAGATGTTGCCCCTTATTCCTAGTCCGAATTTGACTTTCCAGTTGCAGGATCTCATGCTGTTTTCCACCAGATTAAAGAGCTTTCAGAAATCTCTTCCACGTTGCCATCCTGAACCCCTCGCAACTCACCTCTAAGTGCGTGCTTTGCTAAGCCAGACAGATCAATTTTATTTGCCAGATACTGTAAGGTACATGTTTGAAGATTCACATTATTTTTATAATTCTTCCTAAGGCCTTTCCACTCCCCAGAATGAGGCTTTTCAGCAGCAGATAAACTCAAAGACCTCTTACAGTGGAAAGCAACTCCCGACACCCACAATGCGAGTGGATGCAGTAAGCGTTCCCTGATCCAAGGCCGAAGCCAGCGAAACAATTAATGTGAATGTTGTCCCTTGATCCTCACCTGTCCTTCTGCAACCACGTGGGTTGGGAGATGTTCTCCAGCCTCTCCTGGGACCCATCTGCAGGTTCGCCAACCTCTCGATGAGAAATTCAAGTCAGCTTCAACCAGTTCCTGGAGATGCCAAAGGTACGGGACCGGGCACCCCAAACTCCCCAGGCGATGGAGCATTTCCAGATGATGGCCAACGTCTTGGGTGGTCTTTGTCTTCTGGAGGTGCCACAGAGCATACAGGACACCTGGAAGTGGCATTTCAGCTGGGCACCTGGACTCGCAGCACAAGATACTCACCATTTCATCACTCTCTTGTCTATTCCGGACAAACAAGGCAGAACAAAGCAAGGCGTTAGCTTTAAACCTTCCATTTCTTCCATGTTCTTCTGCAAAAGCTATTTTTGCAAAACAGACTTCATTTTATTTCTGTGCTTTGCTCTTGCTGCTGAACACAGGGTACCGAAATCAAGGAGAAGAGCGTGAAATGAACTTGCATCGCTTAAAAGAGCTTGATTGATATGAAGTAAAGCATTTCCCCTTGAATTCACAAAGTGGAGCTAGCATTTTTAAATCAACACTCCTCTTTATGAAAACAAGTAATTATTCTTTCATTGAAGCCAGAGCCAAAGTCTGGCAAATTACTGAAGTTAGAAAAATGCAAATGCTACATTAGTCCGGAAGACCGCAGTTATGTTTCATTAACTCACACTCTTTCTGTACATGCATAATGTATTTTCCTTGTTTATTTTTGTGGTTAACTGGAAGTGAAGGTCCACCTCAGCCTCTTGGTTCAACAGAAAGAGGATGGGTGACAAGGGAGGACATGGATCATCCCCCGGGGATGCTGCAGTCCTCCCATGCCGGGGACTTGCAGAGGCAACACCACCTGCCTGAGCTTCCCAGGGCTTTGCCAGCCCTCCCGAGCCCTCTGTACGCTGCAGGTCGGGGGGAACGTCAGGCTGGGTCAGGCTGGGGTGTCCTGTTAGGAACGTGCCAGGTGATGCCACCCCCTCCGCCGCCGCATCGGCAGCAGCTTGTCACTGTGTGGCTGAGCTAAGTCAGGGGGGGTGGTAAAATAAAGACAGATGGCGGCAAGTTTCTCTTTCAGGATTCATGAGTCACAGCTCATTCACTGGGATCCTTGATATAAGACACGCTTCCTTCCAATTTTTCATTTAGCGTGGAAGCACTTTGCTTATGAAAACACCCCCGGAGCAGCCTCCTACAGTATTTCTGCTGAGATCTCCTCCTCCGCAACGGGGAAATCAAGCCGGTTTGTTGGCAGCACAACATCCATCTCCCCAGGGAAGCAGAGGACGCTAACAGCGCTTAGCTCACAGGCATGTCCTGGGGGTTAATTAATGGATGATCGTTAGGTGCCTTCAGCCCCGGGAGCTGAGCAGGGCATGTACACGTGTAATGGGAGCGGGACAGCACCATTGGGTTTCCCAGCCAAGCCTTGACCCTGGGGACCCCCAAACCCACTGGATCTTCCCATCGTCATCCAGCCCATCACTCCATCAAGGCAGAAATTTGCCACATCGCCATACGGTTCCATACGAAGCCGTACAGGCGGTGGCCTGAAGAACTACGTGGGAACCCCCAGGCTGCAACCCTGCCCCACTGCAGTCACTTGAAAGTAGTCTTTGAAGTATTCATTTGATTTGGAAGTTGCCTGTCATGCTTGATTTATCCATCTCATTCCATAGATAGTTAATTAATCCCCTTCCTCGAAAACAATAACAAGTTTATTGCTGTCTGAGCGGTTTCCTGCTTTATCCCGGTTTGGCACGCTGGGATTTGCGTTGGCACGCTGAGCTCGGGGCTGTCCCCGTCTTCCTTGGGTTCGTGCTTCCAAACTTTCTTCTGCTGATGGGAAACTCTGCTGTGGAGTTAAGCATCCACGGCCGCGGCTCTCTCCAGGCTGCCAGCGTGCTGAGGGAGGACCAGGGAGCCAGCACCAGCTCTTCCCTGCCTCCATCGGTTATTGCTCCTTTATAGCAAGGGAAAATAAGCTTCTCGGCGGAGGCACCAAAACACCATCGTCCCTGCGCAAAAGCTATTACAGACTTTATCACTAATTTAATGCACCTCCCGTCAGTTTAGCTCATAACGTCCGCAATCCAAAGCAATACTAGCTGGGAGCAATGAAATGTGGTTTCCCTGACCTCATTGGGAGCAAGGAAGCAAAACCAAAGGAGCAAATGTATTTCCCTTATGACAGCCCAGAAACACGTAAAAGCAGTTGCAGTTTCCTTAAGGATGCTCACTCCCTGCTTTCCCCACGGAGAAGGGAGAGGATCCTTTCCTCCCCTTCTCCCACCAGCCAGGGCTGCTGCTGCAATTACCCCAGCGAGGGCCCAATTAAAGTGTTTATCATCAGCCTTTCTAAGTGTCCGTATTTCTGGCATGGCAATACCGCTGCTCATGTGCTTCAAGGGACCTCTGGGAGACCGAATTAATTTTTCCGGAGCGCTTGGGGATGCTCACTTAGGAGATGCTATATTACAAATGTGCAAAGTGCTTTCATTATTATTAGAGCACCTGATGCGGTGCAAGGACCATTGCACCGGCTTCTCAGGCTGTAAAATATCGCTCTGTGTTGAAATGCAATGTGTTAGAAACCGCTATCCCAAAATTGAACCTCATCAGGACTATCCAATCACCCAGACCTGGTCCTGACCGACTTGCTTGTCCATATGAGAGAGAAGCGTGATTAAAAAACAGGATGCAGGCACCTGAAATTGCCCATAAAAGACAGAATATTATACTGTATAGGAGGGAATTGCCATGCCAGGGATGTAAAAGTCATGTGTCCACGCCTCTGCAGAGAGCAGATCCACAGCAAGAGCAAAAGGCCGAGCTGTCGGAAACATTAGCAAAATAAAAGGCTTCTTGCTGTTAGGTTTCATTTAAAGAAACGTGAAATTCCCAAGAAGAGCAGTCGCCAGCAGCAGAAGCCGTCTTTAAATGGTTCCCAGTGCTGTTTGTTATTTTACCTGTTGTTTACATGGTGTTTATAATGTGTTTTAGATGGAACAACAGCTCCTGCCATCTGTTTATAAGCCTTCCCCTCGGAGCCAAGCGTACGTTTCTGATGATGGGGATGATGCCCAAATAAAGAAGCTAAAGAATGAGCTCGGCTGCTCTCATGACAGATAAAAATATGAAGGAAAAGGGCTTAATTCTCAAGCATGGAATAGATAAAAATCCAAATAGATCCATCACCTCCCCACCTGAAAAGTCAAGACACCCCAGCAGGGAGGAATCGGATGTAACTTAACATAATTTTACAGGGTGGCCGTTTCAGATGTGCTGCACTTAACATCTCTTTGTCTTTTTATTACCCACCCCTTTCCTGGTTCGCTTTTACGACGGCAAAATTGTGATGAACTGGCGGGAAGCTTTCGGAGGAGTCCCTTTCAGAAAGCAAATTCCTCCACGAGCACCTCTGCACCGCTAAATGGCTGGAAAAAGGACAGAAATCCTCTTTTATGTGCTCGATGAAAACACAGAGCAGCGAAGTTCAAGAAAAAAAACCTCAGATAAAAATTTAATTGTATTTGCAATAAATTAGGAGCAGGTGAGGGCTGCTCTGAACTTTGTCCCCGTGGCATTATTTCAGAATGAAGCCATCGCATGAGAATCTCTTTAGCGATTATGTATTTCGGTAAGTACAATAGAGTACAATATCAGGAAAAGTGGAAACGCGTTGCTTAAAAAATTAAATACATATGGGAAACATAAAAGAACGAGCCTGAAGAGCCAACTGTGTACTCTGGGATTACCCTAATTGCACAGAGACACCAGCCATACACGTCCAAAAATGAAGACCAGATTTGATCCGAGCTTTTTAATCGGTTAAGATTTTATAGGCTACTCCAACCATCACAAGACACGCAATTAACCGACAAAATATAACCGACATTTTCAAGGATATTGTTTCATTGTCAGTTCATTTATGAGGTGAAACAGTAAATTTGCCCAAATTTCCAAAATCCACTACTGATATTTACCAAGAGAAGATGAAAGAAGTTCAGCCACTAAGCACAGAAGCCAACGTTTTTGTAAAATGACTTAATTGCAAACGCTTTCCTATTTGGAGCCTCTTCAGGAGACACCTTAAAGGGGATTTGTTTTCTGAATGTGCCGAGCATTTAATTTCTAAAAAAAACATTTCTCATCTTTGGCACTCAAAATGATGAGTCACTTGTCAAGTCCTGGCCCACGCTGCAAAACGCCGCAGGAAAAAGAACTGCCTAAAGAGTGTTTGCACAAGGGAAGGAAGAAAGCAGAGGCGGCGGCCAAGATTCAGAAGAAGAGCATCCTTTCTTTGGAGCCCCAGTTCCCCAAGCACAGGCAGGTGCAGACAGGGATTTCGGTGACGGCGAGAGGGGCCGCGTTTCCATCCTCTCCCCTGGTCCTCTACCCCTCATGGAGGTGCTGGTTCCCTGCCGATCTAAAACCATCACTCGCATACCAACACGTGGAAAAAGCAAATCTTGTGAAGGATTTTTTGGGGGACGCATCTCATGAAGCATCCCCAGAAACGCAAATTCCCTACGACAGCTTTCACTTCAGCTACGGCTGAGGTATAATTAAAGGGGGCGGGGGGAAGACACCCCTGCGGGTTTCACATCCTAAAGCTGGATGGGTGGTTGAGTCACCACTCGAGGTATTTAAAAGACGTGTAGACGGGGTGCTGAGGGACGTGGTTTAGTGGTAACTTGTCACTGTTAGTTTAACATGATGATCTTAAGGGTCTCTTCCAACCCAAATGATTCTGCGCATAAAATTGTGCCTTTGCTAAGAAGAAAAATGAAGTGAAGGGAGAGTTGCTTCGCTTCAGTTTTTGAGGTGCTTGGCTTGGTTTTGCCTAGGAAGGGTAGGCTGATACCCGGGTGCCACCAACATGTCCCAGGTAGACCACATTTCCTAAGTGACGTCAGGCAATGTGTTTAGAGACTGATCTATTACAAAACACCCCCACAAAAAAACAGCAGTCACTTTTTTCAGTACTTTTTACCCGTTGCCTATTTGTTCTGGGTAACAGTAGGCTCTCTGTGATCTCAGTTACTCATATCCTTTGGAAACCTCTTCACCACCCTGTTCCTCTGGTTCAAATGGCAATAAAAAGCTATTTCCAGCAATTCGTGCTGGGAGGGGTGGGGATGGGTCTATAAGGGTCAGGTTCATGCCCATGAAACCCCATCCAAGACCAGTGCAGGAACGCGTGGCTGGCCCCAGGATATCAACCACAGGGTTGTGGTTGATACCACAACCTCCGGCTTCTGCTTTAGGCTAGCTTTTATATATATAAATATAAAGTAATTTTGACTAGCAAGAACTTCCCATTTGGTCTAGGTTTCCTGGGGGTCTTTTATAAAAGGAGTGAGGCAAAAACGCTTTCAGCAAGGATTTTGCCGTAAGAGTGGCTTTGCTCCAGATTTTGTACTTTATGAATTCTGGCTTGGAGCAGGAACCGGTGCTGTAAAGAGAGAGCCGTCCATGCAGAAACCTCAGCAGATAATCCCAGTCAGGAGACACTCATTAAACCTTGTTTGGTGTGGTTGGTTCTATGGATAATTAATAAAGCAATCAGCTGGAAGAACTTGTATGAGGTATGAACGGTATAATATAAAGAACTCTTTCACATGACCAGCTGAGTCAGGGTTTCAGTGCTGGAAAGGTATGAGAAATCCATAAATGCTTCTTATTTATGCAGAAAATGGACAGACAGACCACAATAAAGAAAAAACTCAATTGACTGATGAGGGCCCCCCAACATTCTGCGATCTGGACCCAGGAGAAAGCCCTCCAAAGGGGCACTGATGCCTTTGGTGCTCACGGCACATCTCCACTGAGACCAGCATCCCGCCTCGACCAGGCTACAGCGGAAACCTCCGTAAACGAGGCGGCACAGAGGCGGCAGCATCCATCAACAGCCAATTCATTATACTAAATCCACAGAGGATAATGAAACCCGCTGAAATATGGGACCAAAGGCCAAGGTTGGGTTTCCCTGGAAACCGTAGCATTGTATTTGCTAACTTTTGTTATTCACAAATGTTGCCCACGGTATTTCGGCGTTGCTGCTCTGCCAAGGGAAACATCGGGATCTGTGCCGGCGTTTCCCCCTCCCTCCCCACATTAGGACTACTGTAGCTTCAGTAATTCCTTACTAAAAGGATAATAAAGGTTAGGGTTTGTGTTTTTTTTTTTTATCTTTCCCAACATTTCCCTTTTATCTTAATAAAGACACTGCTATATATTCTCATAAATACCTTGGCCCACATATCTCCTTGGCTCTTGCCAATCGCTAGGAGAAAATAAGTGACCTCAGTGGGGCTGCGATGATAACACTGGTATTTATCAAGAGAAACTCCTACGAGTCTTATTTTCATTTTTGCTGTGGTCCAGCTGGGGTATAAATCAAATAGATATCAGGACCGTTCATCCATCCTGATGGATCTTAGCGCCGCTGTCATCATGGGGAAGGGCATCCGCGCGGGGAGATTTGTGTGTATCTGTCTACTTTTGCTCTGCCAACGAGCCAGTTGTGTCACCCCTGATGGAAACGTTAGCACGCAGTGGGGATATCCGGAAAAAAGGGTTTTGCTCACGGTAATAAATTACTTAGCCAGACCATTCATATTGTCTAGTCATAATTTTCAGCCTTTTATCTCTGTGTCTTTAAACGGCAAGGGAATTTCAGGGCTTTTTACACACTATTCTTTAACCAAGACAAACTATTTTTAGCGACTGAGATTTACAAGAGGGAGCAGAGTGAAAACGAGCTGGGCTTTCCAGCACAGCCTCGGCAGCGTTTTTAATGCTCAGCAACACTTATCCCCCGCCCCGTATGAGGACCCACAGCCCCCCAGCGTGGCACCAGCCGGCCAGGCGTACGGGAGATGCTTCTGCAACCTCTGCTCTATCAAACACGCTGCGCCCACCGGCTCATCTCCCTTAGGTGGAAAATAAAGGTGATTTTTACTATATTGTGTAGATCAAGAACTGCCCTGGGCCCAGGGATGTGCTCTAATAGCAAGCGGCCCCAGCCCCACGCGCAGTGGGAGCGGCGGCCGCCTGCTAAAGAATGGAAAATGAAGATAGAACTATGTAAACGTTAGGTGACAGATTAAAATATTGCCCTGTTTTACGAGAACGCGCATAAATATCTTCCAGAAGTTTTCCCGAGCTGCTTTATTTCACGTTTTGTCTGCTAGCTCTCCCCCTTGACCAAAAAGGCCTCTGTAAAACCGGGCACAAACAGGCCGGCTGCGGGGTGAGGGACTTCTCTGAAACGCAGGAAATATTTAGCATTTGCTGTCAAAGCCTGTTCCTTCTTAATGGGAAGGAAATTCCCCATTCCTTATTACCCCGCATCGCTTCATCCATGCTCTGGTATGAGATGCACCATCCCCTTAACGGCCCACTGCAGCACACAAACGTTCAGCAATGTCAGATGCAACCCCATGGCAGGTAAGTTGTTTATGTGGCTATTTGGTTTTATTTTCAAGCTTTTGCCTCTTTTCCCTCTTTTTCAGCATGAGAAAACTGGGGGTGCTTTCAGGCCCCAAGCCCCCACGAGCAGCCTGCCAGCCAGCCCCGCTCCAAGGGACACAGACGTGTCCCTCTGTGCAGCCTCGCCCTGCAGAGATGGGCTTATTTTTTAAAACAAAGGAGAAAAAAAGATGCTTTTTTGCAATTTCCCACATTGTTTGCATTTCCTTTGTCCCATCGTGTTCTCATTTTGCCCTCCAGCGGGTCCCACCGGCCTTGGCAGCCCGTTGCTGGCTCTTGGTCTGGTTTTGCTCTGCAGGAACCACCGGGGAGCTCACAGCACATGTCCCAGGAGACTTTCTGGTCCTCATTTTATAGGTTTGGATTGCAAGAAGTTGTCTGGAAGCCTGAATTTGACCTCCCTGGGGTTGGGACTCTAACCCTACTTGCACATCACTCTTGTATGCGTGGGTAGCTCCTCTAAACCAGTGGTGTAAAACTGGTCGGAGGGAGGTTGGTGGCCTGTGCTGCAGCTCCAAAGAGGGTTTCCCAGGACACTGTCAATGGCCAGCATCCCTCTGGCTCCCCCAGGATGGGGAAAGGCATTTTGGCTCTGCTGGAAACACTCCAGGGCTGGGGCATGGTGGTGAGGATGTGATGCAGAGCCCTTTTCTCCAGCCCCAAGAGTAAGGGAGCAAGAGGTGTAAAATAACCACGCTGGGGCCATAATGTCCCAAATTTTGGCACTGGAGAGCCTCTAGCTCCTGTATACACACACACACATTGCCCCACCAGCGCTGCTGGGGCATCTCAGCCTCAGCGGGTTTGGTCCCCCTCAAGCAAACAGTCACTTGGGGTGAGGAATTTTACCAGGGATCACTGGAAAACTGCTGATGGAAAGGGAAGCGCCCAGGCCGGCATGGAGAGGGACATGTACTCAGCCGGCCACGCGCCGTGCAGAATCCCATGAGGACTGGGTGGCTCTGGAGTTGAGCAGGACCTTGATCCCCACCCTCTGGGGGGACAAAGAGCCAGGGGTGCTGCTGGCGCAGGAGGGATGTGGAGTCCCTCTGAGGCCAGCACATGTGTGCATCGGTTTCCGTAGGCACGGACGGAGGAGAGGGCCCTGCGAGGCAGCATCTGCCTTTAATTGCCTTCTTCCCTTCCTCATCTCTCTCCCTGTTTTTCCTTTCATGCCTCCTCTGTTGCCTTGTCGCACCGTCCGCCTTCCTCACATCTCCCTCGGCTTGCATCCCCTCTTGCTTTCATCGCCATTTCAAATGCCCCAAAGGGTCTGACTTTTATTTCACTGTGCCTCTTGCTTCCCTGAACGCAACTCCCCTGGGAATAACGCCGGGGTCTCCTCTTTCATTCACTTCTGATCTGAGTTAAAAGAAACGGGACGTTAAACCCGCACAAAGCCAACAGCACACGTATTTCTTTTTGATCTTGACGTCCGCAAGTTGTAATAGAACCAGAATCAAAACATTTCAGAAATTTGGCACAGCGAGGGCTTGGAAGGAGCAGTTGAAAGGAAGATTTCCAGGATTATTATTATTTTTTTTAATGAAGTTCTTGGAGAAAGTTTGCTTTGAAACAATGTCTTGCAGACAAAGCCGTTCCACCCTGCCAAATGATTTCCAGTTTCTTGTGATAAGAAAGCGGCGTTTCGGGGGAAAAGAAAGAGTAAAGAAAATGCCGAGCCTTATTTACCATCACTGCATCCCTGCGAGGATGCACAAAACCAAACCACCCTTTCCCTGGCTGCACCGACTATGCCGTTCCTGCGGTCCCTGCTCCCGGCGCCCCGCAGTTTAACCCTGCGAGACGGTGGGAGACAGTCACTTGTGCCTCATTCCCAGTCCCCTTCCAGGCACAGGGAATTTTGTCTTGGTTTTAATGTGCCTAACAAGAGGTTTTTGTCACGGGGGGCCCGCATGGCTGTCATTCCTGTGGTCTACGAACATATACACTCGCCGAGCTGTTTATACTCCCTGTCCGGAGATGTTTTTCTGATTAACCACCAGCGGTTGTTGGGATTTCTGTTTGCCCACATGCACAGCTGGGAAGAGCAAACAGCAAACGCCGGAGGGGGGCGGACGGGCACCCTCCGCGTCTCGGCTGTGGGATGCACAACGCGAGGCGAAGCGGCTCCTTGCTGCCGCTCGCACCGTCTTCACCAAGAGCTGACCACAGGACGATGCTCTTCTCAGCTCTGCTTCACCGCTGCTTTATTGCTCCCATAAATCCCTGGAAGAGGGTACCTTTGTATCTGTCTGGATCATGCGCCTATCTGATCCAAAACAGTAATTACTGGGAATTTCCTCCGCGCAATTAAGTATTTATCAGCGGCGGGTACTTCTGCACGGAAAATGAGATATTTAAGGGCATTGCGTTGCAAAAACCAGCACACATTAAGTAACTTTTATTTCGAGCCTGAAAATATGCTGTAACATCTGCCTCCGAGGCGTGTATACTTAAGCGTGGGCACACATCACCTTAATTAGAGCATCGGTGCTATCAGGAGGAGAAATGAAGCTATGCGGTAGAGTTCCCAGCAACCATTAGCTTTTCATTTTCATTTAAAGCCCATCGCTTCATAGTAAGAACATTAGATAATGATCAAAAGTCCAGCTCTTCTTTCCATAAAACCTCCTTTGTTTTAATTTTAATGCCTGCCCATCTCTCGGTGGAGCTGACCTCGGGGGAAGGGCTGGGCGCAGCCCCCAAACCTCACACCCCGTCTTCTTCCACCCCCCGTTCCTTTGGGAAGTTTGTGGGAGCTTGCGAAGCCAGAAATCGCTACCACATAATAAATACTATATTTTTATATGAAAATAGATACATTGGCCATGAGACGCACACTGGGCTCCAGCACTAATTTGCGTACAAATGTCCTCGTCGCTTCTCTCCCACCTTGGCCCCTGTGCCAGCGCTCGTCGGGGTGAGGGCAGCGGCTCTGCTCGCCGCCGCCATTCACAGCCGAGTCAGTTCTTGCTCTCCATTCATTTAACGCAAAGCCTTGGCAGAAGGAGCAGGGCAATAAATGCCCACGACATGAGCCGTGCGCCCGTCCCGCAGCCCGAGCAGAGCTCACCCCAGTCATTGGCTTGCCCTCGCTCTAAAATCTCTCTGCATGAACCAGACCAATACTATGAGCCAGTTTTACCTGTTTTACCTAAATCGCCGAGCTATCTCTTTTTCAACCCTCGAGGTCCCTGACCAGAAAAACCACTCCGGTAGTTGCGATTGATTTATTCATTCAGGGGAGGTGCTACACGGCGAGAGCAAAAAAGAAAAGGCAGATGCTGACTAGTTATATCTCATTAGACCACTCGTAACTGATTTGATGCTTTTCCAGCTCTAACAACTACCTCCTAATTATTGTCTAGTTGCAATGCGATTTCCAAAGCCTTAATCTCACACGCAGCTGCCAGAGAGAGACTTTGCAGATCTTTGGTGCTTGGGCAGGGTTCGACCTGCAATGAGGATTAAATACAGGAAAACAACAATGAACTGCTCCTGCCCACTGACACCAACGTGCGTTTTTCTATGTGAGCGATGAATAAAATGCAGGATGCATTTGCCGTTGATGCGTCCCATTGTCCGTCTGGGCACCTTGGGAGGGAAGCTGTTGTCTCAGCTGCTAGACAATACGCAGCCTCTCATCCCATTTGCCGAGTTTTCATTGATGAAAGACCAAAGCATGCAAAGATCAACGGCCTCATGCATAATACAGGGAACAGTGATTAACTCTTCTCTGCGGCCCTCCGACTCCCACCGCCGCGATGCTGACTGCCTACAAATGGCTCTCTGCTCCTGATGGGGACGAACTCTGCCAATTCTCGTCATCGATCGGGCACCCTGCACCCACCCAGCTTTCAAAGCTGCTCGAGGTGTCTCTGGCTGTTTTCCCCCTCGCTTGGCTGGCAGACGCGCATGGGAGTAACTACGTGTCCGATCGCATTACGCTCTCCAACGACACCGCTTGTTATTCCAGCTGGGTTTGCAAATCTGATCTGTGGTGCGTGGGCTTGGAAGCTCAGTCTTGTAAAATTTGATTTTACGAGCCCAAGCCTCATCTCAGTTTATTCCCCATCAACACCAGACACTGCTCCAGGAGGTAGGGACTTCGTCAGGGTTCCCACACAGTCCAAACTTCTTCAGAGCATCCTTGTGGTCCTCCCATTAACAGCCTCCTTCTTCCCACACCATCCTCCTACCACGGACCTTGGCAATGCAGGCGTTGGCCAACCTGTTGGGTTCACCACGGTGTGGTGAGTGTAGGGGCCCCTGCAGGAGCTGTCTCTGAGCAGGCAACGCCTGCGAGCTCCACCAGCCAAGCTCTCCCTAAATCATCCCTATAGCGGTCAATCGAGGAGCAATAACAACACTCGCCTCTGTGAATCTATCTTCTATCGCGCACGAGAAGGGATAGCTGTTCGGGTGTTTTGCTGGTATTGTTGATAGTTAAACAAAGGCACTAATGACCAGTAGCAGCATCCTTTGGCGTGAGAATTTCTTGGAGCCTTCATCAACCTGTGCCAAACGCCCCCAGCAGGAGCTGAGGTTTACAGCCCTCCTCGAGAAGTCCGTCATGGAGGAAATGGGGCCAGGACCCAAATCCTTGTCTCTGATGCCTCGTGATGAAGTTTGGTAGCTAATGAGTGAGCTACTTTAGATGTGGTGGTGGGACTATGACCCTGAGTTCCTTCTCTGGTGGGCTGAATGTTTAATGTCCGTGGGCATGTAACCACCAGCCCAGTACTCGTATAGTCCCGTCTAAGCACAGCTATTTCACAGCTTATCATCTTCACCAGGTTCCAGAGGAAAAATTGAGAATTTCTAGTGCTTTTAAAAACCCTACACGTCAGTTTGTTTAGTGAAAGGATGCAGGGATGGTGAGCGGGAAGGCGATGGGGCCCCTCGCTCTAGATTAGACCCAGATGGCTGCAGAGGTGGGGGAATAGCCTTTGCCTTCTTGATGATGAATGCACAAATCCCTTCTGCAGCTATCTGAACCGTCATGTTGTGAAATGTATGGTGATTGATTAGGAGAGTATTAACCTTGTCATTTGTAATAGGTCATCTGGTGATTTTATCACGTTTTAATCCATATCTTTTTCATACCGAGCTCCTTCCCAAGGAAAGCGTGTAGATGGGTGAGCTGGGGACGGATGGGGGTCAACGTTCAGAGAGTTTGATGATAATTTTTTTAATGCTTGCCTTTTCTGAGCCAATTTTTTTTGGTAGCTCTAATGGTGGGGTGAGGTGACCATTTTTTCCAAGATTTATGTGACCAAATTAGTGATGTATATTTACTGGTGACTGTGAATTCCCTATGTCCTTGAGATGCTGCAGGTTTAAAGGAACAGACAATAGGCAATAAGTTTTTAGGACCTTGCTCTACGCGAAGACACAAATGTCTCCCCGAAGTTATGAGGAGGTTGCTGTGCCTATATGAGGGTAAAATCCACTGTAGATTTATTTTGTGTTTTGTGAGCACAGTAATCATTTCTGTTTTATACACTGTCTTATTTAAAATGGGTGATGAGCTGTGAATACCCAAGTTAGACAGTTACTTAATTAAATAAAAAAACATTTTTTTCTTTAGTACAGATTTGTGAGCCCAAGCTTGCGGGCACCTGGTGAGACTTTCGAAAGCACCAAACACCAAATTTTCCCATCTTAAAGAAAATCTGCCTGTCTTCTCTATGCCTTCATCGGAAACATTTCAGGCCATCTCTGTTTCCCACCTGTGTTTTCCACCTCTGTGCTGAGTTTTGGTTGTTTTATCAGACCTAAGGCTGAGCAGTTTTCATATAGCTGTACACTCTGATGTAATGCTCGGGTGGAAGGGAGGGTGTTATTTCAGTTATTTATATTCTTTTTTTTTCCTGATTGTGTTGTCTGGAAGGGATGGCTGTGGTCTCAGGTCTGGGTTTGGTCCAGGAAGCCACGTCTCAGCTGGAACAAGGCCTAAAATGGCCTCCCCCAGTTGATGGGAATTATTTAATGGGTTGGCAACTGTGGCTGCAGAGCCAGATTGTGGCTGTGGACAAGGCTTGCTCTGCTTGGATGGAATGAGTTAGGGGTGCAGCAAGAAGAGAGCGAATCGGGGCAATCATCAAGTCCCAGCTGGATTTCTGTGTCCCTTAGTGATGACATTCAGTTCAAGTCAGTGGTTTTCTTAGCTGGAACGGCCGCTCCAGGAAAGTGCTTAGAACGGGGCCAAGCATGATGCTTGGGTTTTGACGAAAGAAGTAGATTAAAAACATGAAGAAACCCATTTTTACAAGGAGTATCCCAGCTCTGGGAGAAGAGAGGGGTCCCACCCCCAGCTGCCGGAGAAGCGTTGGAGGTCCGCAGGCACATCAGGCAATCGGGGGCTTGTTCTTACGCTCGCGTGGTCATTGCTATTACCTGCTGCGTGTCTTTCCATCTGCATTACAAAGCGAAATGAGCTGAAATTTCCCCAGAAGGTTACGTCTGTAATTACTGGTATCTTCATGCCTGTGCTGATGGGGACGGTCCCATTATAGTCTATCATTCTGAGCAAGAGGAATGCTGGACACTTGCCTCGGATGGTGCTTTGTGGGTGCCGATCTCAAAGCATGGTGCAATTTTTTAACACCTTTGGTGTCAGACAGAAAAGCGGGGCAGGACAGGAAAGTATCAGTTCCATGCTCACACCTTGGAAAGTTGACATATTTTGAGATTAAACGAATTCCTCAACCCCAGTGAGGAAATTTGTTGGTATGATGATGCATTGAGATGCACTTATGTGCTACGTGGCTCAGGAGCAAACTCTCTGGCATTTAGGGCATTCCCTCCCTGGAGCAGAACTCCGTACACCAAATTCCATACTGTACAATGGCTGCGGCTTCTCTCCATGCTGCGGAAAAAAGATGATTTCACCCCTGCAGCAGCTAAATTTGCCTTTGGGGGGAAAGACAACACCAGCCTCTTGTCCCAGGTGGAATTATCTTGGGTAACCACATTTAACCCAGGCTTTCACTTTGTTTCAGTTCAAACATCACTGAGAAAAATATGCGTGTATACATGGGAGGTATTTACATAGTGTTTATGTTTAGATTTAAGCTTGATAGAGCAACAGGAACAAAAAAAAAATCAAAACCAAGGGGAAGGGTACAAACGTATTTCTGAGACATGCCTGAACCTGATGCACCTCTTAATAAGATTTAGCAAGATCAATATGTCGATACAATACTCTTTGGCCTTGCCAGAACAAATATTCAGAGAGGAAAGTGGGGCAAGGACGGCTGCGGGCTCTTCTTGCCTTCAGATCACTGCTGCAGAATTAGCGGAAATTTCCATTCTGAAAAAAAGATTGAGCTTAGGCTTTCGGTGGATGAAACCCCAGCACATTTAGGAACTTCACATCCTTGGCGGGATGATAAGCTTGCAGTTCCCTCTTTCTGATGCAGCATTTGCTCTTTCTAAGGGGTTATTCTGATGTTTTTTGGGTTCGATGTGGGATCAGGATCAGGCCCCTTTGGCTTGAATCATCGCTACGGCTGGGAAGGTTAAACACCATAAAGGGTGGATGTTTCCCCCAAAATGTCCAGGAGACTTCCAAGTGCCAAAGCTGTCCTGCCACCGCTACAGCAACTGAAAGATGAATTCAACCCAGAAAGCAACATTCTTCTTGGATTCTTAGCAATGTTCTTCGTTGAGCTTATACACTTGGAAAATACTTTCCGAAATATTTACTTTCAAACATTTTTTTGTCTGTGTTTAGTGTCTTACGAAAAAAAAAAGCTAAATTTATCCCTCCGTGGTTGTTCTGCAGTACAGACTGACTCAGAGTTTGCTAGCACAAACTGAGCCTGCACTGCTGGTGGGTTGTCGTTTATGGAGGTTTGGCTCCTACCCAATCTATATGCTCCTACTGAAGACGGAGAAGTTATTAGCTATTGCTGAAAATGCTTTGATTCAGATGCATTTTATTAAAATCATTTGAGACACAATCAATAAGGTAATTCACATGAACTTTGAGTAAGAAACCACCATTTTTGGAGTCTGATAGAAGACAGGACTGAAGGAGGGCGTTGCTGGTGTTGCACATTTGTTGTTGTTGGTGGTATTTACGGGCTGGATTGTGAAAAACAGATTTTTAACCTGGAAAACAGAGGCTCAGCCCCAGATGGAGCAATGCCTCCACCTTTCCCAGGAGCCTGCTGCTGTGCTGTATCCCAAGCCCCTTGCTCGGTGCTTCTCACCTAGTAGAAATAATTGCTCTCGCAAGAGAATAGAGCAGCTCACAGAGCATGCTGGAAAGTTTGGGACTGGAAATGCTGGGAAAAAACACATCGTTTACTCTAATGCTACCGGCTTTAATGTGGAGACACGATAATTTGACCAATTTTGACAACGGAGGCATTTTGTCAAGCTAAAAGAAATAGTGATAAAAATACACCTGTTATTTTGCTGTCAGCCAAATGTAACCTCCACATTGGAGGAGATTAAAAACAGAGAGTAGTAAGAGCAAGGCCCCAAAAGCCTGAATTCCCTGCTAATAGTACAAGTGATCTGCTTTGCTGGAAGTGGGTTGGAATGGAGTTTGTGTGAACACATGGTCTCCGTGCACTTGTCAGGGCGTTATTTGCTCCTCTCTACCCATACCGTCATGCCGTGTGAGGCCACGGCCCGCACCTGATTCAGCCTCCTGGCAGAAAAATTGTGAAACTTCATTTTTTTCTTGAGTTGGAGCCCACACCTGTAAGCAATCAAAAGAGAAAACCCGGTCCAGGCAGTCCTGCCAAAAACTGAGGTCTGAATCTCAACCCATCTTCAGTCTGCGGCTTCAGTCCCTTCACATTTGTTGTCATAAAAACTGTTCAGGAAAAAAAAAGAACAAATAAACTTATTAAGAGAGATGTCTGGGGTCACTGCACGAGCTGTCACACTTAGTTAGCTCCGACATGTTCCTGCAGGATGTATTTATGGTCCAGCCTGGATCAGTCCAGAGGCTGGGGCAAGGTACGAAGGACCCTTCCTTTTTGGTTTCTTTTTGTACCTAAATCCAGACTAAGTACACCAGAACTTAAAAAAACCCCACAGCTAACAAAGGAAGAGACAGGTACAGGAGATATTTAAAGTAGAAATTTAGCTTTTTAAAAGGATATAATGTAGAGAAATAGGTATATTGCTCACCGCCGCTACAGACCATAGTCTGGCCAAGGGCTAAGTCAGCGCCAGGTTTGCATGGTAAGAGCATGCAGGGGCTAATGCCCACAGAGGTGTCACCATCCCTTTTCCAGTTCATCTTTTCTCATCTGAAACTGGCCTTTTTCAGAGAGGGGCTCAGACAAATAACCCAACGGCTCCCCCTTGGCCACCCAGCGATCCCCAGGGTGGTGGGACAGAAACCAGCCTCACGGCATCGACCTACCACTACGAGAGACACCTCCAGGGAGCCAGTGGTGGAAAGCAGAGCAGAAACCCAGAATTTCTCCAGTGGTCTCACATCAATTACTTTTTACTCAACTTTATGAAGCCATTGCATTTTTCCCCTTTATTTTCTCATCTTGATTAGCCCGCGTCCCACCACTGCTCCCGTCTCCAGTTGCCATCTGTGAGCAATCTACATTCCCAGCCTCGTCATTAATTCGTGTCATTTCTTGAAAACAGCGCAATCATATACTCGTGGTAAGCATTTCATTCTGAACCAAGAGAGCTTAAAATGCCTCCGTGTGCGCCTGCCTGCACCAGCTGAGTGTCCCCAGGCCACAGCCCCGGCTCCTTTTTACGGCTTGTATGAAAAAGCCTCTGCCTCACACTCCCCACGAGCCACTGGCCCTTTGCAAGCACCCAAGCTATGCCCAATTTTTCACTGCTTGGGTTCCCCCCCCCACACATATGGTAATAGTTTTTCATAAGAAAAAGGTCAATGTCATTTTCTACATGAAAAAAAAATAAAAAAAAATTCTTTCACAAGTTCCCTTTTTGGAAGGAAAACAACACTTTCGAAACTTTTATTTTAAAAACTTTCATTGCTCGTGCAAGTTTGGAAATACTTGGCTTTATGTCGAATGCAATGAAAACAGCTTTTGAAACATCCAGATTTACTGTAAAACAGGCATTCCAGCATTCAGACAGCTCTGGATCCGCAAGGTCCTTAGAAACACTTGGGACAATCCACCCCAGAGACACCAAGTCACTGTTTTACCAACTCAGTGGCAAAATAGGGACATTTCTTGGACATCTCTCTGCCCGCCAACCACAGGGTTTGCTGTGCATGTGCAAAATGACCCATCAAACACAAACCCCCTCCTAGGGCAGGATCTTGGACCCCAACACCCCTGTGTCCCTGGGAAATAAACGCAGGAGAAAGTTTCTCCTGAGTGCATGGGCCTGAAGGACCAAGTGTTGGGCTGGGTTTGCTGAAGAACCATTTCTGTGGTGAGGTTTCAGTCTCTGCGTACATAATGAGACATGAGACAACCTCCAAGGAAGAAGACCTCACTCGAAGAGTACTCAATAGTCACCTCGCTGGGAGAGGTATCACCGGCTTCTGTGCCTCCTGATTAAGAAATTCACATAAAACGGAGACAAAGGGTCACGCTGCTGCCTTTGACACACATCCATATGTGCCACATGCCGCTCACGTTAACGTAATTAACTTAATTTGACAAACTGCATCGAGCAACAGGCGCGGCTGTCTCAGAGCCTATTCACTCTGTACGGTGACTGCTCCCCAAACCGTCAACATGACAGAAGAACTGTGTCTAATTAACACTTTCTTAATAACTCAGCAAATAACAAACCTGCTGTTGGGAAAAATAGTTTCACACTTCCTTATCAAATTAGGGCAAAATCACTCCTAATGAGCTAAAATCAATTAGCGCGACACCGAAATGAATGTATTTATGCTGTCAGCAAGCGCTATTTGCATAACAGTTTGCAAGGGCAGGGAAGATGCTATAGCATCACCGTGCTGCTAATGAGGAGCTGCTGTGGGAAGGTGCTACCAGAGAGAAAATGGTTTCGTGCAGCCTCCGTAGAGCACCGGCTGGCACCCAGGGCCAGAAGCATCACAGGGGATCATGCAGGGTTTTGTTCTCCGAAGAAGAACCCCAAAAGCCCAGGTAAATAGGGCCCGGGGGTGCATCCTGTCTGCTGCCCCGGGAGGAATGGGGATGTCCCTGCCACTCTCTGCCATTGCAGTGTCCACTGACAGCGCCGGTGACCGCGATGAGCTTTCTTTTGTAGGGTGCTGCACCTGGGGAGGAACAACCCCCTGCACCAGGACAGGTTGGGGGCTGACCTGCTGGAGAGCAGCTCTGCAGAAAGAGACCTGGGAGTCCTGGTGGACAACAGGATGCCCATGAGCCAGCAATGTGCCCTTGTGGCCAAAAAGGCCAATGGCATCCTGGGGTGTGTCAAGAAGAATGTGACCAGCAGGTGGACCGAGGCCGTCCTCGCCCTCTGCTCTGCCCTGGGGAGGCCACAGCTGGAGCGCTGGGTCCAGTTCTGGGCTCCCCAGTTCAAGAAGGACAGGGAACTGCTGGAGAGGGCGCAGCAGAGAGCTACAAAGACGATTAGGGGACTGGAACATCTCTCTGATGAAGAAAGGCTGAGGGATTTGGGTCTCTTCAGTCTGGAAAAAAGACGGCTGAGGGGGGATCTTATCAACACTTATAAATACTGAAAGGGTGGGTGTCAGGAGGATGGGGCCAGGCTCTTCTCAGTGGTGCCCAGTGACAGGACAAGGGGTAACGGGCACGAACTTGAGCATAGGAGGTTCCATCTCAACATGAGGAGGAACTTCTTTCCTGTGAGGGAAAGAAGCCTTTCCTGGAGACATTCCAAACCCGCCTGGACGCATTCCTGTGCCACCTGCTCTGGGTGACCCTGCTCTGGCAGGGGGTTGGACTAGATGATCTCCAGAGGTCCCTTCCAACCCTCACCATTCTGTGATTCTGGCCCCACCGGCACCTTCCCCAGCTGCCACGGTGCTGATGGGGGACCTGGCTCTTCCCTTATTCACCCAGAGAGGTGGAAGCCTCTTCAATGCCTCTTCTGCCCACGCAGAGAAAAATAAACAGCTGGAAATGGCACATAGCAAGAAAAAAACACCTTTATGAAAACCACCCATAGTTTTCTGTTGCTGTTAAAACCTTTAATCGAATTAGAGGACTGGTTCATGAACAAATGGAATGGAGATAGGCAGCAATTGATTTTAATCATATTTATTTTTTATATCTTCTTAAAATATCTCATTGCAGTTCCGGCATATACAAATGTATTCTTGACCTTGGAGTTAATTGCTTCGAAACTGTGCTTGTGACTAATGCCTATGTGCTCGTGTGTCTCTGCCTCTCTCTATCTCAATGCCATTATAGCTATACACGTAGAAATAAATATGTAAGAGGAAGAATGACACAATACGGACTGAAATAACTGCATGTAAGCTGGCGCAGCTGAAATCCTTACTAAGACACTTGTAGCAAATTATGTCATCTTTTCCTGAATTCAGGCTATCATACAGACAATAGTTGGATGGATAAATAACTCAACATCCTGCGGTTTTACCCCATCAGAAGTAAGGATGCACGAGTGGAACACTGGTCCAAAAAAATAAATGCAAAGAAAAGCAAATGCAGGGAGGGACCGGGAGGAGGGTAGGGGCTGGGCAGAGCAAGAGCAGGGAAGGAACATGGGTGGATATTAGGAAAAATTTCTTCATCAAAAGGGTTATCGAACACTGGAACAGGCTGCCCAGGGAAGTGGTGGAATCACTATCCCTCGAGGTATTTAAAAAATGGGTAGACATGGTGCTGAGGGACATGGGTTAGTGGTGGTTTTGGCAGTGTTGGGTTGATGGTTGGACTCAATGATCTGAAAGGTCCCTTCCAACCTGGAGGATTCTATGATTCAGTCTTTTGGGAATACACTTTTTACTCTGTTTTCTGTAGTTTTCTCAGCAAACGGAGCAACGGCTTCCTTTTACCCACCACAGGGTTTCCATGAGCGCGGCTGCTGCCGCGGGGTCTGCCCGGGTCCGTGTAAGCTCCAGGCGTTCCCGGCGTGCTGGAACTGCAGCCCGTCCACTTAACATAGCTTCACGCATTCCCCGGCATCCTACATCACCTCCCGCCGCCCCACCAGGAGCTTCGGCTGCCCTGCGGGAGCCCCACCGCCAAAGGTGGCAGATCCTCTCGGCATGCAGAAAACACATCGATCACGCGGGAAGCACACAGGTAATGGGCAGCACGGGATGGGGCCCTGGCTCCCACCCAGCCAACTGGAAAAAAAAAAAGAAAAAAGCCATAATATCTTAAGTTCCTGCTCTAGATACGCTCTCCTGGGGTCTAAGGCACTAAGCGTGAATCTACTTCTTATCTTTGCTTTCTATCTGGCAGCCACGGGGAAAGCATTTACTAATGCAACCAATGCACTCAGAAAAGTTTTAAGCATACTTTCTGGCTTTCTGAGGAAAATAAAGACTTTGTCATCTTAGCATTAGTGATTATTGTCATTAGAAATTTTTGGACAAAGAGGAGGGTATCTGTGGTTGGGATTTCTTGGTCAAGAAAACCCATGCTGGGGAAGGTGGACACCCCAGTCCATGACACATCTGGACACTCTTGGACAAGTGGACATCTTCACAGAAAAAATTTCCAGGTGGAGAAGGAGACTTTACTTGTCCAAGAAAACAAAAATCAATGGTATCTAATCATAGAATTTTACGCAAAATAAAGAAAATTTGATGGAAACAGATCTTTCCTCCCACACAACTCCCTGCTCTGTTGAAAGCTGCTTTCTATCTGAAAAAAAAAAAAAAAGTTCTTATATTAGATCTGGGCCTGATGTATAATTTTTACATTACAACCAGGATCTTTGAAAGATCATCTGCAATAAGGTTGCAACGTAATCTCCCGGAAAGGATGGGAGTCTGCAAGGTCGGTGAGTAAATGAGGTGCGAGCATATAAGCAGCTAATGAAGCAAGAAAATATTAGTGAGAAAGGGAAGAAAATAAATTCCTGACGGACTGAAACTGGAGCATCGCCCAGCCGCAAGGCCTCCCTATAAGGAGGAAGGAAATGTGGATGTGAGGTGGACCCTGGGATCTCCCCACCATAGCAAGGGACCCCCAGGCCATGTGGAGCATCCTCCTCCTGGCCTGGGACATGCCTGTTTCTTGGAGCATCCAGGAGAACCCCATCAGCTGCTTCTCAGCAGCTTTTAGACACCTTCAATATTATTTTGCTTTACACATAGAAAAAATTGGCAGGGGGCAGCTCCTCGGCTTGAGCAAATGAGCTCTCAGGGACCCACTAGGGCTGGACCTGCTTGAAGTGTGAAGAGATGGAAAAGATGGTGCCAATGTGGCATTAATGACACTGAGCAGCTCCTGTGGCAGAGGCATTACCTGCCTCAGTAATTAATGCAGGACAAGCACGTAGGTGCAGTCGTTCTTCAAATGAGTAATTTATACAGGCACATTAAAATATATCGCATGTAATTTCTCACCTATCACCGCCTGAGGGGAGCACGCGAGCCTGGTTTACAAGGAAGTGCTACCCAGACACCACGCGGTGGGCTGTGAATAAGAGATTTCTTTAGATTTTCATCCTTTAAATAGTTCTACAAGGCGGTGCAAACACCCCTGCAAAACCAAATCCCCTGCGCATCGCACCCGCGCGGGGCCTGGGGATACAGGAGTCCCGCTGGGAGACCTTTGGCAGCTGCTGTCGCTCAAAGGTGGTTTGCAAAACCTTGACGATGTTTTGCTCAGCGCTTACCTGCCACTGAGCGAGGACTTGCTGGAGCACACGCACACTGGACGGGTTCACCCTGGCACTTTGCAGAAGTGTTACGCTCTTGTCTGCAACCTCTCCTCCAGGGATGCTCCAGGAGTGCTCCTGGACCTGTTGCATCAGGCTTATCCTACACAGTTAATTCCATATTTATTGTCCCACCTTCCAGTCATTCTTATGGTTGTTCAAAAAATCTGAATCTCTGGTGCATGACTGAACTGTGTTTGCATGGCAAGGTTTTGGTAGTGGGGGAGCTACAGGGGTGGCTTCTGTGAGAAGCTGCTAGAAGCTTCCCCCATGTCCGATCGAGCCAACGCCAGCCAGTTCCACGAGGGACCCACTGCTGGCCAAGGCTGAGCCCATCAGCAAGGGTGGTGGGGCCTCTGGGATAAAATATTTAAGAATGGAAAACAAAGCCCTGCGCAGCATCAACCAGGAGAGAGGAGTGAGAGGAACAACTCTGCAGACACCCAGGCCAGTGAAGAAGGAGGAGGAGGAGGTGATCCAGGCACCATAGCAGAGATTCCCCTGCAGCTCATGGTGAAGACCATGTTGAGGTATGTTGTCCCCCTGCAGCCCATGGAGGTCCATGGTGGAGCAGATATCCACCTGCAGCCCATGGAGGATGCCATGCTGAGGCAGGTGGATGCCTGAAGGCATCTGTGACCCCATGGAGACCCCATGCTAGAGCAGGCTCCTGGCAGGACCTGTGGACCGTGGAGAGAGGAGCCCACACTGGAGCAGGTTTGCTGGCAGGAATTGTGACCCCATGGGGGACCCACACTGGAGCAGTCTGATCCTGAAGGACTGCACCCCATGGAAGGACCCACACTGGAGCAGTTGGTGAAGAACTGCACCCCATGGAAAGACTCGTGTTGGAGAAGTTCGGGACTATCTCCCATGGGAGGGACCCCACTATGGAGCAAGGGAAGAGCGTGAGGAGCCCTCCCCTGAGGAGGAAGGAGCGGCAGAGACAAGGTGTGATGGACCGACCACAGCCCCCATTCCCCATCCCCCTGTGCTGCTGGCGGAGGAGGTGGAGAAATGGGGAGTGAGGTTGAGCCTGGGAAGAAGGGAGGGGTGGGGGGAAGGTGTTTTATGGTTTAGTTTTTATTTCTCATTACCCTACTCTGATTGGATCGGTAATAAATTAAATTAATTTTCCCCAAGTCGAGTCTGTTTTGCCCGTGATGGCAATGGGTGAGTGATCTCCCCATCCTTATCTCGACCCACAAGCCTCGCGTTAAATTACCTCTCCCCTGTCCAGCTGAGGAGGGGAGCGACAGAGCAGCTTTGGGGGGCACCTGGCGTCCAGCCGGGGCCAACCCAGCACAATGATGCACAAAAGTCAAATTTGATCATCAAATTTGGAACCTCAGATTTAGCTCAGTGTCTCGTTGTGAGGTTGTGATGTACAACAGCAGCTGCGGCTGCAGTAGGAGGGGACCACGGACTCATAAATTGTCCAGAAATTAATATGATGTGACTAGTCTCAGCCCTAGGGGATAGAAGGAGGAAAAACAAACACTACTGCAACTCTACACCCCAATCATCTCAGTTATAGGGGCAATAGGGGCAAGACTGCTTTTCTTGCCAGCTCAGAAGGAAAAATGAGGCAGTACAAATGCCACGTCCAAAAGCAGGAGGACATGGAGAGCCCAAGTCAGAACCCAAGTCACAGTAACTAGTGCATGTATTAAATATTACCCAGTAAAATCTACTTGCCATCACGATAGCCCCAGAGAGGTGTTGCATTTTTTTATACTGATGCACGTTCAGCCTGAGACCAACAGGACGAAGCAAAATGTTTCTTTTGACGAGATTTCTGCTTTTCCAACCTCTTGGGAACCACAGCAACAAAGCTGCTTTAAGACGTTGCGATCCTGCATCACGTTGAAATGTCATGGGCTACCACAAGACAAATATATCTTTTGTGCAATTTAAATGGCAATCAGGGAGCTATTTTTTCTGATTAATATACGGAAAGTTGGCGGTCACAGCGGGGGACTGATGAGGCTAATCCGTCAATGTCCTTGATAGTGGTACGCTTGATTGCTCCAAGCCAGTGGAAATGCATAATGACGAGGAAAGGCAGTGATCAGAGCTGGGGTACGCCGTCCCTCCTGCTCGAGTCATTTGGATGTTTGCACCTCAGCCGACGCTACGTGGGATATTTGGATCCACCATCAAGAGGGCCTTGCTAATGAAGTTAGGAGCAGGAGAGGATAACTGCGTCTGTGGGCGATCAGACGCAGTCTAGAAACACAAGAGATGAAATCTAGGATGCTTGTGTATCTTTGGTAAGGGCTCTCTGTATGAGCAGAGGTGGACCTAAAGAACCTGAAAATGTGAATAGCTCTTAGATGAGCTTGTCCTCTCAGTGCTTCTTCAGCAGATACCTGCCACAGCCAAGTAACCATAATTAAATGCATAAACAACCGTCTCGGCTGCCCTTTTATCAGAGAACTTGTACTCTCAGCAGGGAGCAGGAGAGGGGGTCTGATGGGTCGGTTGCCACTGACCACCCTTCCCTCTTACCCTCTCCAGGAGCAGATGCTCGTGGTCCCAGGAGGGTCTTGCCCGGCGCAGCTGAAGCTCTGCAGTTTGCTGGCTCACCAGCCAGCTGTCACAAGAAGAGGTGAAACACCAGCTGAGGGCCAAATCTGCGTTTTCTTCTCCATCCTCTGAAGCCAGTCTCATCTCTACCTGGGTTTCTCAGTGCTGGTAAAGGTTTTGACGGCGTGAGCTCCGGGTGTTTAACACGCCAGGTAGGCAGGCAGGGAGCCCGCAACGCATCACGCTGCGTTCGCCCCCTGCATCCGTGCTGAGAAATGAGAAATTTCACGGCTTATTGAACACTGCAAATAGTCGCAGCAGATAAGACACAGCCTCAAATTATTTTATTTTTTTCCCCAGTTGTTACACATCGAGAAATTCCCATTGTGCCGCAGCCTACGAAGCCATACTTGCTTTCCTCCACCCGAAACGCAGCCGGCTCAGTGCTCGGAGTTAAGCAGCAAAGCCTGCCATGCCCACGGAGAGGACTGCAGCCCAGCTCTCCACCTCCTGGAGCTCTCCTCACCTTCTGAAGGCCAAGGACCTCCTTGCACTGGCAGCGACTCAACAGCCCCGTGTTTGATAGCTGACCGCACACCGTCAGCGGTGGTTGTACCACTAATGGTGGCATCTTCTGCTGAGGGCAGCTGGTGGAGGGTCTTCCCATTTAGCATTTCGTTTTGAAAGATGGGCACATCTCCCCAGCGCTCGCAGGCTGGCCTGCCTGCTGGGGGGCTCCTCCGGCTGCAACGTGGGGATCAGACTTGGGGTTTCCTGGAGTTGTTTTTTTGTCACTATACTGGCAACGTGTATGATGGAGACATCCATGTTGCTTCCCAGAGCGTGGAGAGAAGGAATCGTACCTAAAATGGAGTTATTCCTAATTTTTGCTCTTTATGGCGTAAAACTTTCCTTGATGAACAGTGTCACTCCTGCTTTACCTTCTGACTCCAAAGGGTGGGTGAGGCATGTCCAGACGATGCTCTCTTTTGTGGGCTGCCTAAACTAGAGAGGAGCAGCTGCCTTTGAACCCCAGCTGTGCCATCTTCTCCATACATCAGCGTGACTCCTGCCCTCCTATGGAGGCAGATCACCTCCGAAGTACATACATCAAAAGCTCCACTGAAGTGCTAAGGATTATTTCCCACAAAATTTATTTTTATTCTAAATGCAGTAAGTTTTAAACCTAGATAATGAACTTCTATTCTATCCAACTACATTGGATAGAATTTACTACTATTTGAAAAAAATATGTAGCAAGCCATAACAACAGTGCAACTAACACTCGCGTGTTTCCATCTCATATTTTCTTCAGGAAAAAAAAAAAAATTCCAAGATTTAGACATCCATCCTACTCTGGCAGCACGTGGAATGGTGTGAAGGGGTCGCAGGTGCCCTAACAGGTACCAGCGTCCCCGACACGTTACACAGCTCAGCTCCCGTTCCAAGCTAATTTTCCAGTGGTGCATTGAAAACTTGCAATTTGACTCAGCTTTCCAGCAACTAGATTGCAAGAAAGCTATGGGGCATCATACCCTTTCCTCCATCCCTTAGTGCCATTGGTTTTGCAGCACGTTTGGCCGCAATGGCTACTGCCAAGGAAGAGAAACGTCCCACCAGAAGCCTTGGGGTGGAACAGGGTCTTCTGCGCCATGGGTGAGCAGCACCCAGCCCCAGATGCGGCATTCACCCAGCGCTGGTTTGCACAGGCAGGGTGGGACACCGGCTGCAGAAGATCCCTCACCATCTGCTCATTTCCTGGCGCAGAGAAATTCAAAGGGAGTCACAAATTTGTAATGACCTGAATATTTCAATGCTGGCATATTTCTAATTAGTGTGGGCTAATTTGCTTTCAGATCTTTTTCTCTCCTGTAAAGCTCAGCCTGCTCTGCAAGACAAATGATCGTTTTTCTGAAATACCTTTCTTCCTCTTGGATCGCAAACCAACCAGCCCCGGGGCTCAGCCTCCAGCAGACTGCAACTCTGCCACCTTAAGATAGCTTTGGAAAACTGCAGGCTCCTGCTGGCAAAACCAGCCCTGAAACCCTGGCGTGCACTCCTCCATCCTCCACCCTTCACGCTCCATCCTCCACTGTCCACCCTCCGTCCTTCATCTTCCACCCTCTATCCTTCATCTTCCACCATCCATCCTCCACCCTCCAACCTCCATCCTTCAGCTTCCATCCTCCATCCCTCAGATTCCATCCTCCATCCTCCCCCCTCCATCTTCCACCCTCCATCCTCCATCCTTCATCTTCCACCCTATATCCTCCATCCTTCAGCTTCCACCCTCCCCCCTCCATCCTCCATCCTCCATCCTCCACCCTCCATCCTCCCCCCTCCATCTTCCACCCTCCATCCTCCATCCTTCATCCTCCACCCTCCATCCTCCATCCCTCATCCTCCACCCTCCTGGCTTTCCTGAAGTGCAGAGCAGGACAGCAAGCCACGTGTGGGGGACACCTCCTTTACACGTGTGACGACGCACACCCTTGACCTGTCCCCTGCTGCAGATCCTGGTGTGGGCTTGCTAGACTTGGTTTTCTGCTGCTGGAAAGGGATCTTCCCCAAAACACCCCAATCAGAAGAGTTCCACCTCGTGCTGGAGGAGCATCCCTCCCAGATACGCACAGTCCCCGTTCCTGCACATCTGGAAGATGACAGGTGCTTTTCCTCCAGGACTATCGGCGGTGGCTGCGCTCAGTGGAGGGGACCTTTCAGTGCCATCCCGGTACCAGCGGTGGGTAACACTGCCTACGCCCACGCTGCAAATCAGGACTCGATGGGACAGACTTGGTACACGCACCCAGTTAGCTCAGATGTTGGAAGAGGAAAAAAGCAATTCCACCCACCCCATGGGCAGATGCGTGCCCCTTCCCAGCCCTGAGGCTGCAGGAAAACCATCTCCCTTCAAACGCTGCTGACTGTGGATAAAACAGATGGATTTTATCCTGCAGGCATGCACGGGTTGCTGCAATGGCTGGGTGGACAGGCAGAAACTCGCTCAGCTGCTGTCGTTAGTGTTTCTAAGCACTTCAGTAAATTAGTGGCCCACATCTTCATTTTATCCATCAGTTTTAATGCGGTGATCCTGATTATCAACTGAATATCCAGCCTTATTTTCAGCTTCTTTTGCAGGGGGAATAATAGTTCAGAGACAAGAAACAGAGTAAGACGTGAGTGAATGGAACTGCTGCCCAGGCGTTTCTCCATGGGCGGGAGGAGAGAGGTGTCCCCATGGCCCAGAGCTCCTCAAGGCCAGCCCGGTCCTTGCTCTGAGCTCGATGCACGTGGGAATTACCAACCATCCCCACAACGGGCCCCAGGAGGGATCCTGGGCCTCAGAAATACTGGTAAGAAAATCAGAAATAGAGTCAGAGCCAGCAGGAAAAGGCCGTGGCCACATCCCAGGCAGCCCCGGGGAGGGCTGTGCTGCAGGGACACCCAGACCCTCCCCAGCCCCTCCTGACGAGGCGTTTCTCAATGCTGCTTTTTCTCCTCCTGGGCAGCTTTTTTTCCTCCTTGTTGCACGAGCATCCCCGCGCCAGGAGAAATCACCCGCCGGCAGCATGGGAAGGAAAGGAAGCTTTCCCCCGAAAAACCCGGCTCGCGTGTCCCCAGGCAGCTCACCTCCGCAGCTGGCAGTGTCCGCAGAGTTTAAAGCTGTAATATAAGAAACAGTCATAATAGCTCTGTAGACCATAAATATGATCCTACAGAGCCACAATTAAGCGTACGACCGATCAGAAAATATTTAATGCTTGCAACAGGTTTTCCTTCTCAGCCCCATTAGATAAAGAGATACTGGTGGGAAAATCCAGGGAGGCTGTCACCGGAGTTCAGCAAAAGGGCTAATGAGACGGCAAACAATGTTCCTTTTAGGCCCTGGGCTTCAGGAGTCCCAAATTCCCAACATTAGAGCTAACACATTTTAAATTACTTCCCAAGTCCCAGCCCTGAAGTATGTTTACATTTTGGAGAGCAGCCAAGAGGTAGCTTAACGCCGGGTAAGGAATCCAGGCTGAAACAGGACGCCTTCCCGGAGGGGCTGCCCCCGGGTTATCGCTGGGGCTCCAGCCCTTACCCCTGAGCTAACGGGGGGACACATTCGGCTCTTCCAACACCCAAAATCGGCCGTCTGTTCATCCCCAGCGGTGATAAACACACACGGCCATGCAGCCCCCACCCCAGCCACCAAGTGTGGTGGTGGGACGGATGCTGGTCCTTCAGATCAAGCCACATGCCAGGGCAAGTAAGGGCTGACTGGTACCAAAATGCAGCTGGGCTCCTTGGAAGTCCCTGCCTCTGCAGGGGAAAATTTAATCCAAGTTTTGAGTTGGGTTGGTTGGGTCTTTTTCTGTGAAGGTGGTGAAATCTGACTGCGTTGAGAGCTGAGTTAGATGACCTTCACAATCACGTCTTCTACGTGAAAGGAAGTTGGAGCGAGGGGAGGTTGGTCTCTTCTCCCAAGGAACAAGTGATAAGACAAGAGGAAATGGCCTCAAGTTCTTCCAGGGGAGGTTTTGGTTGGATATTAGGAAAAAATTCTTCAGTGAAAGGGTTGTCAAGCATTGGAACAGGCTGCCCAGGGAAGTGGTGGAGTCGCCATCCCTGGAGGTACTTAAAAGACAGGTAGACGTGGTGCTGAGAGACATGGTCTAGTGGTGGACTTGGCAGTGTTGGGTTGATGGTTGGACTCTTTTTCAACCTTTTTCAACCTAAGCGAGTCTACGATTCTATGATTCTCTTGTAAGGAAGAGGATGGAGATACTTCAGAAACAGAGGAAAAGAAAATCTGTTTAAAAAAAAAAAACAAACAACAGAAAACAGCTTCATCCACTTCACAATTTGATCTGATGGAGTTCCTTCCAGTTCTTCCAATTTTCTTGCATGTGTTAGAGGGAGGAGAGCTGTTTCTCATGAATCTTATCAGATCCCCCAGACTTAAATAATGGTCACAACCAGTGTCGATTTTTCAATAGGTTTTGATGCCTCTGCAATTCATATTTCCTTCTGATATATGGAAGTTCACATGTTTTCAACAAAAAATTTCACGCATTATCGTTTTGCAGAAGCAGTGCTCCAGCATGTACGTACTGTGGCAATTATTATGTGTTACTATTATTATGTATTAAATAAGGTATTTATTTGCTTTTGTCAGATGCTCATCTTACTTGTTTTCCATCAGTGTTGCTCTGAGTGTTTTAAGCTGTTTATAAATGAGAGGACTAAAAGGCTTATATATCTGTTGCTCAAGGTGCTCATCAAAGATGTCAAGATACCTTCTCAGATGTATTTTAAACAATCAGTATATAGGTACATATAAGTCTCAGGTGGAACTTGGACAGAAAAAGGCACGTGTTGGCAGGCAAACACCACGCTTTGGGTGTGGGGCTGGACAACTCGGACTAGGCTAAGGTGCAGTATGAAATACTTACCCTAGGACACGGAGCTGACACAGCAATCTGAAATCTCATACGTTAGAGAATTAGGTCGTCTAAATCATCCCTGCTGTCAGTGCGGAATTGCTCCTTATATTTTCAAGTGTGTCCTCCAGTGTACCATTAAACGATACAATTAATTGGGGCTGTACGCAAAGGTATCATGAAGGCTGTTTTGGGACGTCCAGAAGCAAGAATGATTTCTCCCTTCCCTCATATTTATTTATTGATGCGGGACCAGTTTCTAACCAGTGGATGGACGGGTGCCGCCTGTCCCACCAGCTCACCATCAACAGAGACGGGCACCTTCCAGTTCACAGCCCAGAACTGCATTCATGCCCCAGCTCATCTCAGATGTAAGGCTTCTTTGGGGATCAAATCCTGCAAACAAAAGAAAGATTCCTGTTGTGATTCTTTCTTCCGGTGTCAATTTATAGCCATCCATTATGTCTAAGATGACCTTCAGTCTCTCTGAACTTTTCCCTGGGGAGCAAGATGAGGAGGCATTTGCATGCCCGACCCTTTTTTCCTGACATTTGCTGGCATGTAGATAGAGCTTCGTTAGTTCTACGTTATTTATTTGATCTTGCGATTTTTATCCTTGGCTTTGATTGCCCCATAACACTGGAAAATTATTTTGAAGGCTACAAGGGGGTTCTTCATAAATAAGAAGCCCACCACCTGACCCTCATTATTCTCTGGTTCCTTCTGCAGCGCTTCATTTTACATACGCAGAACATCAGTGGAAATACAAAGGGGGAAAAAAACCACGAGAAACGATGTCACGCAGACAAATGCACATGCCTGCTTCGGCTTTCATGTCTGGGAACGCCGGTATCCCTCAGATGTCTAGAGCAGCTTTGCATGCCGAGTGGTTACAGCACGCTGGCGTGATCAATAGCACCATTAATCTTTTATATGCTGCCTTCTTCCGTGCTCACTCCACAATTAAAAACTCAGAGCAACAAAAAAAACCTAAAAAACGCCCCCAAACAGTCCAGCAGTGGGTGCATTGGGAAGGTTTCGGTGGAGCTGGCAGCAGCCCTACCTGCGACCACACCTGGATGGCACAGCCCTAGCGTGAGCAAACGACCCATTAGTGCACTAACGAACGGCAGCAATTACCGTATATCGCGCTCTTTAAGTATTATTACAAGTGTTATTTAAGAGACGTGCCCTCCTCAGATAGATCTCCCTGAGGACCGCTGGAAGCTGAGGGGAAATGCACCCAAGTAGAAATGACTTTATTTAATAATCTTTAAGATGTAATGACAAAGCACGGTATGAGGAAGAAGGAAGAAAAGGGCAGGGTCATGACACTAAAGCAAAAAGGATAGGAGGGAGAAACAAAGGCAAGGAAACATGGGATATTTTGATGGGAAATTTTTCCAAATAAAACAAATCAAATGCTAAGTTCTTATTTAAATGCAAAGCTCTCATCTGACAACTTCCAAATCAAAAGTCAATTAGAAAATAAAATAACCCATCATGTTTTTAAGACGGGAACAGGTATGGCTCGCAGACGCCGCGAGCCCTGGCTGGCTGGTGAGCGCTCTGGGGGGAGCTGAACCATCAGGGATGCCCCAAGCGTGGGCAGCATTTCCAACACGTAGTGATGAGAGAGAAAGGCAGGGTGAACGCCCTTTAACTTCTGAGAAAGATTCACAATCCGTGAAGGCTTAAATTATAGCCTCCATAAAACCGTGCGAGGGTCACGCCTCGCGTAGAGCTGCAGCTGCGATTTAAGTTCCCTGATGATGCCCAGAGGGATGGACCGGAGCTTTGGGAAGGGCTTTGGGAAGGGTTGGGCTCTCCCTTTCCTGCTAGTCTGAAAAAACGGGAGGGAAAAATCATTTCAAGTTCATTCATTCCTTCGTTGTCAATATTAAATTAATTTTTTTTGCCATGAAAATGAAATAGTTCCATCACAGCTCCGCGTTGGCATTTTAGGATTAAACTAAGCGAATGAAATGCTGTCTTGAACTCAAATATCAGAATGATGGACTTGGTAAATGCTAAAGTGAACTTTAGAGGCTTTTTTTCAGCCATCCAAAATATCTCGGTACGTAACAGAAGACTGTGCAAATAACATTGATGGATCTGATTTTACATTCTCTCTGAGGAGGAGGTGTTTGACCAACAAATTGCACACAGCTCCACTTGGGAAGATGCAAAGACCGTGGTTCAAAGCTGGGTGAAGTACTCTGCCTCGCCGCAAAGCAGCTTCCTACACCTGCAAGGCAATAAAACGGGAATATAAATGCCACCTACAGGGAGAACCAAACATAAAAACCAGCAAAACTCAGCCTCATTTACGGCAATGCTACCCAAGCCGGCGTAGGGATTGGCTTCAAAGTGGGTAGAAGATGCTCCTGTGGATCAGAGGATGTCCCAGCCTGATATCTCCCCCCATGCACACCGGACTTCGCATCGCCACAACCTGCCTCCCTGCCAGAAACGCCTGCGGAGACATTCGCTTTGCATATATGCAAACAACAACGGGTATTTTCCCTGCTGGAAACGCCAGCTGCCTTTGCCTTCACTGCGTTCGGCGATAAACGTTTGCAAATAGCGGAAGCTGCAATAAAACGAACATCATACGTAGAGCAACGCTTCACAGCAAAGAATTAGTCATTAGGACTTTTGAGAAATTTGGATTAATTAATTTGAAACATGGTACAGAAAGATGTGAGGGCGGGATGCTGCTGTGAACCACGATGGGCTGTTTCGCAGGACGGAGAAGAACCATTTAGAGTAGTAAGAGCAAGGCTGCTTGGAGGGACTTGTTTACAAATACTCCAAAGGTTGGGTGGATTTGCATGGAGCTGTGATTTTACTGTCGCACTTAGGTTACAAAAAGACTAACAACATCCAAGGGCATTGTTCCCAGTTCAGGGCTTCAGCCGAACTGCTAAAACAGGAGCAAGAGGAGCAATTTTCGCTCCTGCTAAAATTATTATTATTTGCAATTGGCTGCATTCAGCGTGGAGCTTTTAAACCTTATTTCCTATTGTCGCAAGGTCCCCGCCTGGGCTGTTTCGGATGCTGGGCTGCATCCATGCGCCCGCACCGACCCCCTCCCGCGGCTCCGCCAGACAAAAGGGCTCATTTCACGCCCAGCTGGAGTCGCTTCGGGGAGGATGCTCCTAAACGGTCTCCCTGGGGTCGGCCACGCACCGCTCAAACCAGTATTTCTGGGAAAATAAAATAATCCACAATATATTTAGTGATTAAACCAGGGAAATAGCTATAATCTGTCTTGGGCTTTTATTTTAAAGGGGAGGGTTGGAAACCCTACTGGAAAATCCTACAGCGGTATTTAACAGGAAGATGATTGCCACCTTCAGCCAGCCAGGGCAAACTGGAGGTTGGGCGGGAGAAATACGGATCCAGCTCTTTGTCCACGTGAGCCACGTTGGGCATGACACTTTGGAAATAAGCACATAACAAAAGTGATTTAATTTGCTTTCCTAGGAAAGAAACTAGCCCTGAGCTCGCCAGCTCGCACCCAGGAGGAGCCTGGCTAGTAAGGTCCGGGTGGAGCGAGCCCACCTCGCTGTCTTCAGCCAGGCTCAACATGCACTGCTGGAAATTTCAATAAATTCACAGCCCTAAGGAAAGTTTTCCCATTTGGGCGCATCATTTCTGCTCCAGCACCTCTCCAAAACGCCTGTCCCCCGTGGGCAGGGGCTGAGGGTCCCTCCCGGTGGTCCTGCAAAGCCCAGCTCCATCCCCATCGCTGGCCATTTCTGAAATACAAAAGTCATGCAAAAGATCCTAGAGAGGCACCAGAAATGATGTTTTTCTCTTTCTCCTCTTTCCCCCCCCTTCCCCCCCTCCAATATGCTCAAAAGAAACCTGGAGAGGTGACTTGGAAATACACGGGCTGGAGACAAGCCAACAACACCTTTGCCGTAAAAATGTATTTGTGATAAAAAGGTACCCTGGCAAACAGGGGATAACAGTGCTCTCTCAAAAAAAACGTTGTGTTTTTTCGCTTCGGACACAAAGCCCCCGTGTTAATTAAACAAAGCCGCAAATGACCACGGTGGACCTTCGCAGCCGGACCGCGCAACCCACGGTCCAAGGGCGACTCAGGGCATACGGTCGAGAGAGATGAAAACTCTTCCTGCAAATGTCAACAGAACAATCAAAGCGGGAAAGACGTTATCAGCACTGGCGCAAATGAGAGATTATCGCATTTCTGCGGCAATAACCTAAAGATAAAGGCAAAAATTCAAAGCAAGCTGAGAGTTTATGATGCTGTAGGAGAAACAACGCTGAATAAATTCATCTTTGGCAATGACACATGAAGCGAGGCATGACCTCCAGACTCTCCGAGTGCTTACAACAACACAAGGACACTGATGAATTTGAAGCAGACGTCACTTTGACATATGAGAAAATCCAACGGATTCTGATTACAATATCCCGTGAAGCCATAATTAAGGCCTTTATGGCAACAAAGAAAATTGGATTACATTATTTCAGTGCTAAACAGCCAGAAGATTGCAGGAAAGCCAAGAGTATAGAGCGTAACAAGCCATAGACATCTCCAACAGAAAACAAAGACATGGGCAATTGCAGGATATTTTTAAGTGGTCTTGTGTTTTTCAAAATGATATAGGGCAAAGCCATGAGTGGCAGCAGAGGAAATCATACCTTTATTTTCTCCTGGCCTCTTCATACTCCATTTTTCATAAGTAATGTGCGTTATGTAAATCAGAGCAACTCTAAATGCAATCCGCATGTATTGAGGTTTCCTTCGATGCTTCTGCAGTAAGAACAAAATTTTCCATCGCTGCTTTATTTAAATGAATAAATCATCCGTGCCATAATGCCGGTGAGGAGTGCTGAAAATCCCCGATACGCACCGCAACCCCACGCACTCTCCATCCTTTAAAACACCAAACCAACTCTGTAAGAACCAGAATCACCTGAATTAAAATAGCAAGTGAGAAGCTGGCATGGGGCAGCTCTACCAAACTTTGCATTAATTTAAAACCCTTTCCATTGCATTCATAATAAACAGAGTTCATGTGATGGGGAGGAACATTTGAGAACTTGCCCGTGCTTCCTCTTCACTGCCTTCGTGCACCAAGCACAGCAGTATCTGCTCCCTCCTCTCCATCATTTCAAAGAAGGTGGTTCATGGTCAGCAGTTCTCATTTTCGGTTTGCCATGGTCCAAAAGAGCAGTGATTTGGCTCTTGTCAAAATGTCCTTGTCCACGTATGTCTTTGCTCTGAACTCAAACCCAAAACTCAGAGCAAAGCTTGCCCAAAACCGCTGATTCTCCTTGGTTCTTTGTCAGACTTCACCAACATTTTGTCAAAAATCCCTCCCAACCCTTGTCAAAACATTGGTTGATTTTAGCACGAAACGCTAAATTACAAAACAATCTCAAAGTAGGCAAAATGCACAAAACTGTAGCGAGACACCCTTTTTTACAACAAACCAACACAATAATAGTTATGTTTTGCGATATGGTGCCACCACAATTCCAGCTTGGCTCTAAAACCCCCACATTTGGTCCCAGGTGAGCGCCTTATCTCGTGTCCCCCATGCTCTGCATCCAGCTGTGCCTCCAGCTGTGCCCGTTGAGGAACACGGACACTGGAGGCATTGCAACGCGTCCCCGCCACAGTCCAGGACAAATCTCAGATACCTAAAGTAAATAAAACTATGTATTCTCAAGCCAGAGAATAAAAATCCTCTTACTCTTCAGCTATACGATAGATTTACCGTGCACTTCATAAAACATGAATATCATTTGTTTTAATAAAAGGAAACCCACCGGGGAGTTGGCTTTATCTCGGTTCTCAATTCATCGTTTGCAAGCCGCGTTTTGCTAGGTTTCTCAGCTGATGGTACATCAGTCATATCCCATCAGATCACAGACAAAGGTGTCCGCGTTCTGTAATATTGTTTTTCCTAGTATTCTCCATCCTCTCGCGCTCTTTCATAAAAAATATGAATGTGTCAAAGACTTTCCAGATTCCTATTGATTTGCGACAGATCATAAACATTTCATCTCCTTCACTTCTCTTCAGTGAGCAAAAGGAGCTGTGAAAAATTTCATTCCTACTGTGTATTTTTCTCAACAGAATAAGTGAATATCCAGGTGCCCAGTGAATATCCAGGTTGGAAATAACATTGAAACACCTTATCAAAAATACATGAATTTTATCAGATTATTTCAGTGGATGGCCCCATCGCCGTTCCGGTTTCAAGACAGACATTATGTGACTGTGTTTTTCTTTTGTTTGCTTTTCTAAACAGGGCTCAGATGAAGAGAGAGGTCGTATCAATCTGGGGAAGAGGGATAAAGCGTGCAAAATCGCTCCAAGGTGCCATCTCCCGTGCCCCCGCAGGACCCACCAGCGTCTTGCAGCTCCTCCCCGGCGCTGCTTCTCCCAAGTCTTGGCAAAAATTAATTGCGAGTCTGTTCTTCCCACTTGTTTCCTTCTGTGGAGCATAAATTCAGAGATTAATTAAAGATTAGCAGAAGAACGGTGTTCCGGGAGGAATGAAATGGTACATGAGTTCTGGCTGAATTTAGCAAATTCAGAAATGGCAGAATGTTTCCTCCTGACGCTTCATTTCAAAATGGCAAAATCAATTCCCTTGAAAAAGAGGTTAAACAGCAAGATTAACCACCCCCAAAATACTCTCCCAGATTTCATCTAGGGTATAATGAGATGTTTTGGGTTGACCCTAAAGAAAAAAAAAATATTTTATTTCACTTGAATCTACTTTCTCTCAGTTTGGCTATTATTTTTTTTTAAAAGATCCATTATCCATCCAGCTTTACTTGGCTTTCAGTATGAGCAAACTCGAGTTACCTGGAAATCTGATTTCTTTAAACATTCACAAGTCATGAATTTTTATGGCATTAAAAAATTTTCGGGGGGTATAAACTTCCCCCAGAACCACCAATAAGAGGAAAAAAACCAAAGCATAGCCAAAGGTGTTGATCTGGAAGTCAAATAGCTTTGAGAAAATTGCGCATGACATCAAATCAGAAGTAATGTCAGGATATCAAATGCGTACCTCCAGCTATACTGGAGTCAATTAAAAAAACAACAATCTGCTCTGGGTTTATTGGATTGCTGAAAAATGCCAGAGCTGAAGACGCTGGATACTTCCACGGTACCTGTGAAAGTATGTTGAACAAAACGACCTTGTGTGTTGATGAGCCATAAAAGCATCTTCTTTAATACCTATAAAATGAAGTAATAGGTATTTTTCTCTTTTCCTCTTCCAGTACGTAGCCCTGCCTGTCCTGCCCCTGCAGGATCTTCCCGCTGGGGAGCAGCGATGCAGCATCAGCTGCCGAGGCTCGTTCCCTTCATGGGCCAGGTCGGTGTTTGGGATGATGAGCAGTGACCACCAGCGGTATTTATACCCTCTCAAGGCACGGGGTTGGTGCCTAGTTCAAAGCACAAGAACCCAAGGTGGGCAGTAGACCCACAGCCTCCAGGAAGCCTTCTGGTCACCAGCCACCCCTAGATGCTGGGACATCCTGGGCACCCAGCGTCTAGGAGAAAAGCTCTTCCAGTGACCTAACACCACCAGAGGTTTCTCTGACACCAACCATCTCCTCCATTAGATATTTAACCTGGCTTTAGACCCTAACTCACCCCATTTTGGTTACTGGTTGATGCCTTTGTTAGTGGTCACCCTCATCAAGCACATCCCTCCGTGGCAGCCCCCTCCACACTGGCCACGTGGTGCACGGGGACCAGGAGACCGGACAAAAGATTGGCAAATTTCTTCTACCGCTCCATGTTCTAATTTTCCATCCGAAGCTCATCCCTGTCTTCAGACCCCATCCCATTTTCCCTCCACCCTGTACCCCTACCCGACCTGCCGAGCAGTGCTGCACCCACAACGCCCAGCTCCACAATCGCCAGCCCCCCGCAGGAGAGCCCGCCCGGCCCTGCCAAATCCCAGATCAGGGTTTCCCAAGGAGAAGGGAGGTAATTGCTATTGCTTTATGATTCATTTAATTACCTTGTGTTATGAGGATGATTATATTTGATTCACACGAAAGTGACTCAGATTACACACAAAATTATTAACTGATAAAAAGAGAATAAATTCTTTGTAATTAATTTTTTTTATTATTTTTTTATTATTATTCTCAGCTGATATTCTGCTCTCAGGAAGAACTGCAACAAGCTAAACCTTAACAACAGTCATTCTGGGTAGGGAAATTGAGACTGTCCCAATCACTTACACACTGACCCAAAATGAAGGCCTCCAAAATCTTGAAAGAGAAGAGGAGAAGGGTTTGATGGAATTTAAAATGAGATAGCATGCCTATGGAAATGGAAGAAAATGAAGCTAAAAATTACCTTGTAGATTTATTAAACTTCCCCGTTATTTTGGCCCACGAAAGGATTTGGGTTTGATTCCAAGAGGAAGCTGATGGCACTCACCGGTGGTACAAACAAGAGGATGGAGTTACCTTGCTATACCCCCACCAAATGTCTACCCTAAGACAGCATATTTATATTTCGTCTCCGAATTCTACGATAGAGCGGGCAGCAATTTCTGGGCCACGCTGCAGCAAGAGACACGGGGCAGCAATTGCGCTCCCTTCGTCTGCCAAATGGCAAGGGAGTCGCTCCACGAGAGCGCGCTGAGAAATACGAGCAGCTCATAGGCTTTAGGCAGCTACATGGGTTTAATTTGATGCGCTGCTGTGCAATCACGGTACTGCCATAAAAAGACATCTGTATCCTTCAGGTGTACCTCACTGGGAAGCAAAAATGACATCATTTTCTCTTCCCTGCCAGTACACAGGCTTTGCCCAAGCATCACTTCCCTCGCTGACAGCGGAGAGCCGCCCGCCTGCCAGCCGAAAAAGGGAAAATGAGAAAATAAAACCCGTGCAGACATTACCTGGAGCGGCACCGGTGTGTTGTACCCGCATCCCGGAGAGCGGCCGCAGAGACTGGCCATCAGACCCGTGCAACTGAGCCCACAGCAGCACCATTAAAATACATTTTTTCTAAGAATGCAAACTCTGAAAGCCACTTTAACACTATTATAAATATAACACTGGCATGCTTACTGAAAAACACAATTAATTCCCATTTCCAAAGCCTCTAGGCAGGACGTCAGGCCGGAGGGCTACAAAATTCTCCCCGACGTACACCTAGAAAGCCAAGGCGGGCTGTCTGCGGGACTTAAGGCTCGGAACAAATTGAAAATCACTAACGGAATATTGTGCAGTTTGTTCATATTAGGAGCAGTCAAAAATCATACATAATGTAACAATGTACATGCAACAGCAGGCTCACGCGAGATAATTTAACCATGAGGAAATGGTCTTTGAAGTGGTCCCTGATGAGATTTTGCTTGTTCCTAAGAGAATCCAGATGTATTCCAGAACAGCATTTTAAAACCACTTTCTAAAATTACACCCCCTCCCAGTCATTACGGTGCATTATGGTGACACTCTGCAGTCGGGATTTTATGGGGAAAATTACTTCCGAGTTGTATTTTTCTGTTAAATGCTCCCCCTCCGGTACCTGAACCCCCACTTTGACGACTGCAGGCATTTCACTGCCTGACGTACACATTCCCCGGGCTTTGCATTTTGCAGAAGACACATCGTGGGCCAAATTCTGCTTTTCGTTATCCCTGGAAAGCTCATTAAAGGCTATCAATCTTGACTTCATCGGGCTTACGGTACAGTAACAGAGAGTAGAAGTTGGCCTGAACGGTCACAGTTTCACGCGAAAATATTAACTCATGGTATTTAGAGCTGCAGAGCGGAGCAAACCAAGGGGAACCAGGCACCCTGCCTCTCTCAGCCGCTCCATGAGAAGGGAAATTAAGCGTGTTATTAAAGGGGCTCCCTGATTTTGCACTTTGCTGGGCATCTCCCTGCGAAGCCACAGGGCAGACGGCTCAGGAGGGCCGCAAGCAAGTGAGGGACTCTTTATGAGGGAGGGGAGCCATGGGACGAGGGGGAAGGGTTTTACACTGGAAGAGGGGAGATTGAGATGAGATCTGGGGAAGAAATTGTTTGCTGTGAGGGCGGTGAGCCCCTGGCCCAGGTTGCCCAGAGAAGCTGTGGCTGCCCCATCCCTGGAGGGGTTCAAGGCCAGGTTGGACGGGGCTTGGAGCAACCTGGTCTGGTGGGAGGTGTCCCTGCCCAGGGCAGGGGGTGGCACTAGAGGATATTTAAGGTCCCTTCCAACGCAAACCATTCTATGATTCTATGACATCATTTTAAGGTTTGTTCGTTACATTGCTTTGTCTGAAAGGTGATAGAAGCAATGTGTTTGTTGCACCAGCTGGCTTGGACTGCGCAGGCCAAGCGTGCCACCGCTGAAACAGAGAGATACAGAGCCCAAATTACTCTGGTCCAGGCTACAGTTTGGTTCCTTATTGTTATTTTAAAGAAGACACAGACTCCTCGTGCATATAATTGAGACCTGCAACCTTGCCCTGCGGTGGCAGGGCTAAGAGAGCGCCGCGCTGTGACCCCGTGACTGCGACGCCGGCGCCTCCCAGCACTGCAGACCCTCTCCCCACAAAGCAGCGGCGGCGGGTCCCTCCCATGGGATCTGCAAGACAGGAGATGCACTGGGCATCCATATTTCCCATCAGGATAGGGGTCACGAGACCTCTTTTTTTTTTTTCCCTTTCCTTTCTTTTTTTTTAAAGAATCGACCTTCATAAGGAAATTCATGGGCAACCCTAACAATAACCGACTTCCCCCATCTGTGTTAAGTGCTGGGGAAAGCTATCAGGCAAAGAAAATTGATTCCCTTTCAGAGACAGAAACAGACGCGGAGAGGGATTTTATTTCCCTGTAAGGTTATTATATTCAATGTTAACATTATTTAAAGGGCTTTTGAATGGAGCTGTACTCCGCAACATCTCATTATGGAGTAAAATCATCCTAATGATTACGCTCTGCCAATACCCACTGCTTTATGGGGTGCTTTCATTACCGCTAGAGATGCTCTCCGCCTGGGAGTGACGCGCATCTATCACAGCAGCTTTGCAAGGACGGGAAAGAAAAGGAGACGGTCGCTGGGCAATAACTGCTAGTTTTTCTGTCTGCAAAACCCCCAAAGTTGTAAAGATTCAGTTCAAACACGTGGGATTTTGCATTTTCCTGCAGTGCCTTTTAGCACTAGATGCCTTCAAGAGAGTTTCATACATTAAACACAGGTTCTGCGCTTAATCTATTTGCACTGGCTGTTTCCTTTCCATACGGAACCTGTCAGGAGTTTAAAATAATCTGAAATGTGGTCATTTATTTCCACACTGCATTACTAAACACATGAACGGCACTTATCACCCAGTAACGCACCGGCAGTGCCGGCACCTTTGCATTTGTGGAACTAAACACGTTTGTACAAGTGAATAAGTAACATGGACTCGTACAGCTTTTCTTAGGCTTAGCCAGGAAACCTGTTCCAATATTTTATTTTTTTTTCCCCCCCTGAAAAAGTCTTCCAAGAAAATGAAATAACTTTGGATTTTATAAAAATATTGTCTGGAAATGCCTGCATTCGGGGTGAAAATTCCAAATCCTCCGACTAAACGATGCAAATAACCAAAATGTAAGAGACTGGAGAGAAAAACGCTTTGACAAAATGCAATATTCTTCATTAAACGTGGCGTTTGACAAAAAGCACCTGCAGCAACGTGTCTCCTCGGGAGGAAGGTGTGATGGGGTATTTACTTTTACGCTTGCGTTTTGGAAAACTCTTAGAGGAAAAATTATCTCCCACTTCTGGAGCCAAGAATACAAGGTGCTGGCAGGTTGAAAAGGCTCGTTGTTCACTCAAAAAACAACATTAGATACATTTTTATAGCAAAAGACGTAAGCTCAATAGATTAATCTTCTCATGAAGGCAAAGATTAACAGGTGACTTGGCCACAGTATCTTCTGTATCTAATAGACGGCGCTCTGCAGTCTAAGAGGAGAGTGCTCTGCAGCCTGGCGGGCAACGTTATCAGAAGCTATCGCAGCTGGAAGTCAAAATTTAGTCTGGTACAACTTAAATTAGTCGGATTCATTTCCGACTTTAAGTGCACTTAATAAAAGGTAAGCCATTTACCCAGGATCCTGGTGCATCCCGTGTGGCACAAATCAGGCATTAGGTCTGGGTCACCCTTCCCGAGGGCTCGTCCCCGGGTCCTCTTCTGTCCCCAGCCCTTCTGAAAGCATGGGAATCCTGGCTTCCTAAGCTTTTTCCAATTAATTGAATCCTATTTAACGCAAGCACGCCTATATTGACAATGAGCAGGGGAAACATTTCTGCACAGGCGTTGGTACTCGGTGGAAATACGGTTCTGCGTTGCATTGCTACTCCCTTGCAAAGATGTTTTGCAGCCTTCAGAAGGAATAAATCCAGCACATCGTGACCCTACGGCAGCATTGGCAGGTCCCCCCCAGCAGACATGCAGCAGTGGGGTTTTCCCCATACCCAGACCCCCAAACCTGGCACTTTCCCTCCCCCATGGGCTTTGTGTCCCGGTGGAAAGAAATGGCTCCAATTCCGACGCGTTCCTACAGACAAATAGAGATTTTTAAACTCTTCATCCCTCCCCCATTCTGCTATGAGTGTGATTAATGGAAGGAGAGAAAAACTGGGTAAGGAGAGGAGAGAGACGTCCTGCTCCTCCGAGCCGCGGCTGCCCAGCCAGCAGCCCACCCCTCGGCTTGGAGATGGATGAGGTTGCTGTACGCTGGGAAAAGGAGCCAATGGGCCAAGCTGAAATCCCATCCCAAACCCGTGTTTAATATTTATAGCTGGGTTAGAGCACCAGGAGGCTAAATCACACATGGGTTTTGAATTACTTGCGAGTTTTCCCCACTCTGTCCTCTTCACCTCCATCAGCAGCAGCAGTACCTCCATATAGAAGCATCCCAGCGACTCCCCCAGCCAGCTCTGCAGACAGAAAGCAATTTGCCAGTCAACATATGCATTAACCAGAAAATCCCCCTGGGCAAAATTCCTACATGAGGCTCAATGAGCCGCAGATACCTTAACGGAGTCCCCGAGCCCTCCAACGACTGGATTTTAATAACTTTAATAACCCCAATACTGTGAGCTAAAGTTAAAGATTACGTCTGTAGTTTTTATTGTACTTATTTGGGTGCGGGAGTGTTTTGAATAGTTTGCGAGCGGCTTTAGTTGTTTTCCTTGTCAGCACGTTGGCCTTGGGCTTGCAGGTCGATGCTCAGTTGCTTCAGTTTAACAATTTTTCCTTCTCCTAACCACTTTAGTTTTCAAAATAGTCCTAAATTGCAAACGGTAAAAAAGAGAAACATGGGGGTTTTACAGGCATTTAAAGTTTCCAAGGAGGGATGTCCCCTCTGACAAACACTAGCAGGTATGCCAGTAGGCATGAGCAGAAAGCCGTTTGCAATGTCTCCTCCCGCAATGGTCCCCATCACCTTGCACCGCCCTGAGGGAGGTGGCGTCTGGACACCGAAAACTTACTGAAACCTCAGCAAAATTTACGAACTGCTGCCAGCAGCCTCCACGCACGTTAACACCTCTTCATTTGCAAATCTAGAGCCGGAGAGGTTGGCCCCTCTGCGTATGGGAGATGCAGGACTTTGGACCCGTTGCAGATGGAAGATGCCCAACCGCGCCGGCCACGCAGCAGCCAGCTCAGCGCTGGTATTTCGTGCTGGGTTGAGCGGCATTGGCCAATTGGTCACCGTCCGCAGCGGTGCTTCCTCCAAGGTAGCTGCAATTGTGCAAGAAACTTGTCGCTTACAGAAGACCTTTTCCTTCAGAGCCTGTTTCTAGCACACCAATACTGCCATTACCACTACAAATAGAATCACAGAATGGTTTGGGTTGGAAGGGACCTTAAAGACCATCCAGTCCCACTCCCTGCCCTGGGCAGGGACACCTCCCACCAGCCCAGGTTGCTCCAAGCCCCGTCCAACCTGGCCTTGAACGTTTCCATGGATGGGGCTTCTACAACCTCATCTAACCTACAAATGTAACCACCTTCAAAGGAATTATATCATACATACATGCTGCACCCAGAAACAGGCAAAGCAAAAGTAAAACTGTAAATTATCTCTTCTCTAACGTGAACATGTTGAGTCACAAGTTAATTAATGGTGTTACATGAGAAAACTACATAATGAGCCTCCAAAACTCTCTGAGCCAGACGCCCACAGGTTGGTGGAGGGATGAAAGAGGGGGAGAACAGCTTGCAAAAGGATGCCCCTAGGAGCAGGACCAGGAGTAAGCAGCCATCCACCCCTCATATAATTCCCAAGAAAGAGTTATACAGAGCATGATGAGAGATGTCAATGCCTAAAAAAAAAAAAAAAAAAAAAAAAAAGGAAAAAATTGCCAGAACTCTACAAGCAACAATTTGCCAGAAAAAGCAAAAGAGCTGAGGAGGAGTAATCTGATCCACATTTTTTTTCTCATTTTCTTCATTAATTTTAAATACCAAAATTTACAGGAAGGCAAGCCCTAGAAAAAAAGAGAAAGATTAACTCTTTCTTTTCTGGATGAATACAGCGGCATAGATTTTTCCAGTGATGTCTCCCTTTCATTTGAGAAGACTGGACCAGAGACAGCAGGCCGCTGAAGAAGCAGACACCCGTGACAAGGTGGCTGAAGCTGCGAGCTATGCCAGCTTAGATCCCGTCAGGAGCTCAAGCCTAACGCAGGCGAATGCCTCTGGATAGGGAAATTTGGGAAAAGCCTCAAAATCATTGGAGGGTTCTGCTTTCCCTTCATAGGATGGCTAGGAGTGCAATGGAAAGCTTTCCCTCGCAGATATCAGCACCAGATGCTCTTCCCGAGATCTGTTCTTTGCCTCCGAATGCCACAGAAATGAGTAATTTTGTGATTTATTCACAAGGCAACCTGTGAGAGACTCCCTGCTGCAATCAGCCTCTGGTTTGGTTTGGGATTGAGTGCAGAACCCGTCCTTCATCCGCTCGCCATCCTCCTTTCCTTTTCCCTGTCTCTTCTGTATATGTAGGCAGAGGGTCGTCACAGTTTGGTTAGTAACATCCTAAATTATTGGGGTTTATTCCTTTCTGCATTTCCAACAGGTGATGGACAGCTGGTCCTGAAGGAACTGCAACCTTTTGCAGCGAGACTGGTATGAAACAAGGGTGTCATCCAGTAGTGGGAACACCTGGCAATAAAGACAAGGACACTTGGACCACAGTGGAACCTGTCACTCTGCTGTGGCACTGAGCGACAGTCGTCAAGAGTGTTAGAAATGCCTCAAAGCCACCAAATCCATGCGGTGCACCAAGTCCTGCAGCCCCCACCCCACAGACAAGAGGTCCAGGTCCCTCTCCGGCTAAGCAGACATGCAACATCCAGTCCAAGCGTATCACCAAAGGAAAAAAAAGCTCCTGAAAGTCTTAATGCCAAAAAACTGCTTCACTTGCAACCTGCAGGGGCATTTCTCTTTCCAGCTTTGACTCCAACACACACCTCCTCACCCCGTACTTCTTGTGTAGGAGGATCACCGTGAAGACACGACTCAAATGTCTCCAGATGGTAGAAAGCAGCTGGCTTCCATCTCCCCAACAAGCACGGGCCAGCCCCTGTGTCCCCAAGCTGTTTTCATCAAAATTCTCTGTGACCCCAGTGACCATTTTATTCCTGTAAAGGTAGAGTGCTCAGAGCCTAAGCTTGTGTTCCAGCTGAAACCCAAACCAGAGGTGCTCCAGGTCAGGTTGGTTAGGAGAGGTCTGGGAAACCACAGCCCTCACCCTGGCAACGCTCTGACCAAAGCCATGGGCACACTTCTTGCTTGAAATTCAGAAATAATTTTCCAGATATAAAATGAAGCTTTTTGAGTCTTTATTTTCCGCATCCCTTGATTTGAAAGTGAAGAGGGGCTTAGCAGCGAGGACCTGGCCCTGCTCTCACTGAAACACCTAATCCTGGGTGCTCTGGCTTTCACCTGAAGTTTCAATTTTTCTCCCCAACGGAACCATGATGAGAGAGAGAAAAAGGCAGGAAAGAACAATTCCTGTTCAGTATCTGTTTCCATAGAAACACTGAGATTAAGAGAGAGAGAAGACTTTTAACATCACCCAGTCCATCCACCTGCCAGCACAGTCCTGGAGTTTCGAGACCCGCTCACACCTGAGCTGACAAAACGCACCTCTGTGGTGATTTTACAAATTTACTGACAACGCTGACTTGAGACCGCTCCCAAACAGAGTTACACATTGCCGGGATCTACTCGGGCAGTGAGCATTTGATGCGAGCATCTCCCAGGGACGGGCACGAGACACCTTCACTCTCACCTCCTGCCTTAGGGGCTCACATATATTTTTAACTGACAAGATGCATAAAAATCCCTCCCTGAGCAAGGCAAACATGGGAGATATTTGGACAGGGTTAGCAGGTTTGCAGCATCCAGATGGAACACACAACTCCTCCAAGAATGTGAATATCATCTTTTTTTTTTTCTTTTTTTGAGCAAATTAATATGGGCCACGAGCCAGACTGTGTCAAGAGGAACGTTCACATACGGGAAGCAATCACACTGCGGCCCTTTGTCCGAATAAACCATCATCGTCTTTCCCGTTGCTGCTGGTTTTTGAGCTAGAGCAAACAGAAAAAGCAGGCTACAGCCTGCTACCTGGCACCAAGGTCCAGGGATCCCCCTGGTTAGGACAAGATGGGTACTCCATCGATGGCCAGGAAGGAGGAATTTCATCTTCTCCTCTGCCTTTCATGTGCAGGCTTGGAAACGAAAACACATGTGCCAAGAAATCCCCGAAGCATTAATGAAAACTGGATGCTACTTCTTGTTACTTTCTAAATTTGATATATAACAGGAACACTGAAAAATGTGCAAAGGAATGTTCTTCGCCCCTCCGCTAAACGACAACAAGCTTTTCCCTGGTAGTTTGCAGCGCTGCCTCTGTTCCACAAAAACACAATAAAAATCACAGTGAGAAACCGTAGAAGAGATTGACAGAGTAAAACAGGAACAAAGTATAAAACTGAAAGCACCAAGAGTAAGCTCTTAAGTCTCTTCTTCCTAATCTTCCCAATGATCTTCTCCGCTGCTCTGTTTTATTACCCCTCAGAAGGGTTTTAGCTTTAATATATATTGGAATTGCTGGGGAAAGGAAACATTTAAACATTTAGGCATCCTAACTCTTTCAAGAGAGGTTTCTTAACCTTTAATCCTCCTTCCCGCACCCGCGGGCCACGCAATACGCAAGGCAAAAGGTCAGGAATGTGGACAAAGGCAGTAGTCTGAGTCTCACCCGCTTTCCTTCTACCCGAGCTGTCTGCAGTCCGTGCACAAACACACATCGCTGACTTTTATTACCGCTAAGGGCTGCTGTGCTCGGTTTAAATACTGGCAAGTGTTTAAACGACTCGACACGCAGGCACGGCCAAGCAGGAGAGCGTGTGGGCTTACCTGGGAGGGAGAGCGGCACACCAGCCCTCCCCAGGAGCTCACAGTTGGCCAACCAGGTCCTCAGCTGATGCAAACGGGTTCTGCTCCCTCTACCTGCACCCCGGGGTCTTTTTGGGGGTTGATTGGTCTATCTATGATCAGCTCTGCCCCGCCACCTCCACCCCCGGAGCTGTTGGCCAGGCTCGTTAGGGGCAACAACCATCATGAATGTAACGATGGACCCACGGCCTTTGCTGAGCTGCCTGCCGCAGCCCCCTGTCACTGCTGCGGAACGACACATTTCATCTGTGCTTGGGGATGGTTCCCGGCGCGCATTTTCTAAAGTAAACATCAGCAGCAAAATCAGCCCCAGACCCCCCTAAAGGCTGGGCAGCTCGATGGAAATGCTTAGCGCTGCCACGACAAATATTCAGGAGGCGCTGCAGGGAGCAGTGCTCTCATTTCCTCTGCCCTCTCGCTGATGGGGTGACCGTCCTGCCCCGCACGAGCTACAGACGCTTCCCCATCATCATCGGGAAGACCGGAGGGACAGGCAGGCTCGAAACGCGACTGCCAGGCAGTCACTTGCTACAAAAGAGATGTGCATATGCTACAGCCGCCCCTCCTGCGACCTTTCGAAACACATCGCTTTATCAGTTCCATAATGTCATCCCCTTGTGCCCACACTTAGAAGGAATTCTTTCATCTTCTCCACAAGTCGCTTCACTCCCGAAAAGCTCTCAAGGGAATGGCACAGGCGTGTCAAATAGGTGCAGCCACTGGTGGACACGGGGACAGCGTGGCACGACCCACCAGCTGAAGGCAGCTTGCCAAAAAGCCTCTTCCTGGAGAAAAAGTGAACACAACAGAAAAGGATAAAGCTGTAAAAGAGACTCAGCCCTTCTGCTGGTTTTCCACACCAAACTGATTTACCCAACTAAATATTTGGTCCCAAAGCATTCCTCCCTCAAACTGATTCACTCTAAAACTTGTTTATTTGAAGCAGAATGGACGGGCAGACACTGGCAAGTGGGAGCCCGAGTCTCCCGCCTCCTTCCTCTTGAGCTCTATGTCGCTATATAGGTTGATCAGAACAAGCTGCGAGCAGCTGAGCTGGGTTTGCTCCCAGGGGACACTGCAGATGAGTTTCAGCATGATGAAATGATGATCTTACCATGACCTAATGGGACTTCTTTGTCCGTCTATGGAGAAGCCTTCAGTGAGCTCACAGCTCCTGTGGTTTATCACCATAGTTGGTGATGAGGAACTTTGGAACCGTTGCAGGGAGACGAATAAAGATGCAAGTTTGAATATTCAAGTACACAGAGATATGCTCGATGATGCCTTTTGTGAGACACCCCAGCCACTGATTTATACTCCCTGTCAAAAGGAAGCTAAAGATAGCATTTGGAAGACAGCACGCAATGTTGGGTCCGCTGTACGCAGCTTAAATAAAACTATACGTTCAAGAAAATTGTATGCATGTTGCCGCATCTCTGGGTCTCACGTAGTTCATTTACAGGTTTGCTCAGGTTGGACGGGGTTCTGAGCAACCTGACCTAGTAGTGGAAGGTGTCCCTGCTCATTGCTGGGGGGTTGGACTAGGTGACCTTCAAAAGGTCCCTTCCAACCCAAGCTATTCCATGATTCTATGAATCAGTGATACACAGCAGGAGTGATGCTTCCAAAGTAGCACCGCAGTTTGTCCCCACTAGACCCGCCTCCTCTGATCAGTATTAATCCAAGAGGAAGACAGGATCAACTGATCATTTACGCCAGTGACTTGCTATTTTTTTTTTCAGTCATTTTAAAGATACTGACAAATAAAAATGCAACGCAACCTGTATTAAGAAAGCTTTCGGCTGTTCTTTGCAGGTTTAAATTTAAAATGCAGCACATAAACCCACAGCATTTTATGGTTTCATCGTACGAGCAGGGCATTTCAGCTAACTTTAGTCTTCCTTTGATCATCTTACAGGTCTCATCTGTTCATACCATAACTTTTGAAGAAGATGTCTGATGTTTTCTTCTGAAGTTCATGTAAGAAAGTCAAGAGCCTTTATTTTAGGTTACCCTTAGAAAGGAGGAGGTTAACACATGCAAAATGTAGTTTTCAGTCATTTGTTTCAGTCATTTCAATACAAGAAAAGGAATCTGTCAGTGACAAATTAGTAGGTTGGTTGTTATTCCTAAACTCGTGAAAGAGAATATTAAAGCTACCAGGAACGTGTTGTGGAAATTAGACTATTTCTCTTTCTTTCTAAAGCAGAAGTAGGTGCTGTGCCATGGAATTAGGCCAAAAATGCATTAGCAAAATAGCAAAGTAGGAACCAGAGTTTGGTGACAGAAATACGTGATAGCACCCAACCAGATTTGTCAGCACAAGCATTTTGCTCTCAACAATAAAGATGCTCTCCAAGTTAATAGGTTTAGCTCTAGCTCTAGATATATTACAAGACAAAACGCAATAACTCCTGTGATTATTAGTTCATCTTGTTGTCTCTACCCAAGGCTGCTCAACACTAACAATTTTACCCATGAAGTACCAGAGCGATGCTGGGGCGCCTGGACAGAGAGACTTCACACGTGGATTCTGCCTCACTCGGTGACTCATTATAAGAAATATTTGGAGAATTACTAATACGTAATGTATCTTAACATCTATTTTTTATTCCAGTTTTCACTAAAGGCATCAGAAGGTCTTCTATTGACTTTATTGGGCTCTAAACGTGCGTGACAAAAATCCCGATGAGACTTTGCAAGAAGGTTTTCTGGACTGATCCCTTAAATTCTGGGCACTGCTCACCTCCACCTCCCAGAACCGCGTCGTGGATTTGTTCCTAACGCAGAGGACAAAAGAGGGCAGGATTTTAAGCATTCCTGCTATCGCATGGCAGCAGCATCCTTCACAGTGACTGATTTCCTCAAGCCTCCAGCCAGGAGGTTTGTTTAAGCTCTGTGAATTTTTATAGAAAGGGCCTCCAACTGTCCTGACTTACACGTCAGAAGAGATTCTTTATCACAACATCCATCACCCACCCCATCTCCTCAAAGTGGGAAGTTTTGCGATATCTGGTTTTACATACTGCCAGATGCTGGGCTCTTTCATTCGCTGCCAGACAGGAACAGAGTCTCATAACTCACAGGCAACACTCGATGCCATAAACCTTTTTGCGAGACATACTTCATAACCACGAGGGTTAAAAAGTATGACCCCATATATTTAAAAAACAATAAATGAGGAATTTAGTGGAGTAAGTAGCCCATTAGGCATGGCACTATGTTTAAGCATGAATTTTGTCTTCTCAGGTTTTCTAAGAGAACACTTTCCAGATGGAAAAATAAAGATTTACCAAAATAGAAACGCCCTATAAAACCCCTGATTTTCATACAGTTCTGATGGGAACCTGCCTCCTTACCTGCCACCTAGCACATCTGGCACGCAGAACTGGAGCCAAGCGCCTGGAAGACCACGTTTCAGAGCAGCTGCATGGCTGAGGACCACCGTGGCCAAGAACCAGGACTCGGAGCGCTTCCAGCCTGCTGAGCCCGCTGTCTTTCCCACCAGGAGATCAAGGGGGAGAGCTCCATCTCCTCCTCCTCTTCCTCCTCCTTGCAGATCTCTCCATCCAAGACCTGGGACAGGTGGACCTCGGTCAAGCAGAACAGCAGCGCTCTGGTGCAGTCTTGATGCAAAACGGTCCCTTTTCAAGTTCGGTGTGGAACAAAATCAGGTCACGCTAAGGTTAGTCGAGGCTACTTCTGGCCTCCAGCCTCAGTGACAGTCTGAGCACTGGACATTTGATACCTAAATTCCCTCTTTGCCCTCACAAAGAGGCAGATTCAGAGCGGGAGCAACGCCTCCCAGTCATAAATGTAAATACCTCCTGAAACACCCAACCTGCAAACACCCCCGGTTCCAGTTTCCAGGCAGCCTGGACACGTTGGATGTGGCAGCATCCCAGAAGTGCTGGTGGAAGTGATACCTGGGGAGAAAGGAGACGGGAATCCCTCCATTCCCGCAATGTGAGTGGGGAGGGCTGAAGGCAGGAGCAACTCATGCTGCCACCCCAGGAAAAATACGCCTGTTTAATCCCTATCAACCAAATTACAAAGCTTTTAAAGCTCAACCTCCCCCTCTTCGGCCCATCATTAAAAGCTACAAAAAGAATTGAGATGAATTAATGTCTGCCTTACAGCCTGAGCGCCATGCGGGCAACCACACACCAGGGCTCCTATTCGAAGGACGTCGCCACCTCTGGAATTGGCACATCCCAGTTTAGTACGTTTGATAAATTTCTCTCTGTGGTAAAAATGTAAACTGGTAGTTTACAGATCCAGGGGAAGTTCTGCTGGTAAAGAATTTCCAGGAAAGCTCCCTCAGCTCCGGCAGAGTTAGACCCAGCCCGTTATCGGGGAAATGCTCACTTCCCCCGTCGGTTCATTCGGATGTACGTTCAACGGGGCAGGGGGAGCTGAACGAGACACAGAGCAACGCCCTGAGATAAAGGGGAAAATCCCTTCCAGGTTCAGAGAAACAGACCCGGGGGCGGGGCGGGGGGAGGATGTCTTTCCGAAAAGAAAACAAACCATGCTAAGACTTATCGTGTGCATTCACACCGCTTACTAAAAAGCCTCTTTTCCCTGTGGCAGCGAACAAATCTCCCAGCCTAGTATCTGGACATGCCAGAAGAAAGAGATTGTTCGTATAAACACATACATTTCCAGGGGAAGTTTACTCTTCCTATAGCCAGAGGATGTTTACCTTTCCAGAAAAAGAGTATGTTAAAACCTGTCTTCCTTTCTACTTCATCACCATTTCACTGGCACTTAGGAGCAGGCATTCCTCATTTCAAACAAGGTTTAGCGGGTCAAGTGAAGGGGGAGCCGCAGTTGTATACGCAAGAAAAAATAAATACGGGGAATGAAATGAATAAACAAAGAGGCTGAGTTAGAGCTTAGAGCCTACATGTTCCCCGACGGGGGCAGCGACACAGGCGGGCGATGTGATGGCTGAAGCCTGTCAACGCGAAGAGCACGAGCCCAGGGCTCAGCTCTGCAGGTCAGACCCATGGTTCCTCCTAAATGTCACAGGGACCCCAGGCTGAAAGCCTCCTCCCTCCCTCCGCTGTCGCTCGGGAAGCGCTTTTGAACCACCGGGAATGCGGCCAGCACGGCGCGAGAGCCGGCTGGCTTTGGGTATGCTCGGCTACCGCTCTGCTGCGAGCAGGTTTTAGAGATCAAAAATCAATGCCAACGATCTTAACTTCTGTTTAACAAAGCCCTAATGAAGTTTAATAGATGCCATTAGATAAATTGCAAGCGCCAGCACTATCCGTCATTGCACAGAAATGGAGATACTTTAAAATGCATTTTAAAGTTTCTTATATAAGTACAGTAAGAATGGAGAATATCTCGTTATTTTTACAACCACTTAACAAGCTTCTGCAGCATTCAGATAAGCACCTACGAACAAAAAACCACCGCTCTCATAATCAGGTGCAGTTCCACTGCTTTCAGATCAATCACACCTGATTAACTGCAGGCTGAACTGAGCCATAACAGCAGCAAAGACCCACATTAAGGATGAAACCCTGGGAAAACAGGCAACAAAGCTCTAATGCCGGTGGAAAAATTCCAAAAGCCTCTATTTGGACAGGCTTTCAAAACTTTTACCTTTCAGCTAATGAATAAAGATGAAGAAAAAGAGGTTTTGACTAAGGTCTTGTTCCTGCAACAAGTGAAGAGGACAGAAGAACCCCCTCAAGGCTGAGCTCTATACAGCAGCATCCGTGCTCCAGGAATGGTACGTGGTTTCTGCAGAGAGACAGCCACGCTTCCCCCGTACTGAACAGGACAGGGGTCCAGGTCCATCACTCGTAACCCAGGTAAACAGGTTACAACAGCGGTGCCACGGAGCTGAGCAGATACTGAAGACGCCACGTCTACCTGTACCAGCACAGGTCTTGGCTGACGCCACACTGTCCAGGAGCATTTGATGTTTGTGTGAGGAGAGCCCTCTGATTTTCACAAACACAGAAGCACCTGATCACGGGAAAAGCCACATTTCCACGCTGGGTCTCTGAAAGTCTCCGGTTCGATTCCAGGACCTCATCCCATTGAGTTTTGAAGATCTCCAAGATGGAAGAGCGGAGTCTTTGCTTACAGACCAAGGAACCCCGCAAGTCTGGGGGTGGTGAAGGAGAATACCAAGCAGGGCTCGGAGTTCGGTTTTCAGACAGAGGGTGGTGGTGACTGGGAGAAGTCCCTTTCGCAACCCTCTCGCTCTTATGTTGCTGCAGCTGCTGGGATGCTTCCCCGTGCCGCACCCCATTCAAACTGCCGGGAGGAAACCACTGGCACCAAAAATAAAAAAAAGACTGATAAGGAAAAAGAGCATCTCAGTAACACAACAGGAAAAGCTGGTGGTGAACTTCAGGTTTCACTGTTAAAATTATTGCAGGTTCCTGGACAGAGACTGTTTCTTCCATCTTCATGAAAAGGAGCATCCCGTTAACTGAACCTACGTGTATTTTTCAGAAAAGACTTTAAAATGAGGAATTAGGTATCATCTTGTGTGCATTCCTTCCTCTCCCTCAAACTGAGAAAAGTAATCTCTGAGGGAAGAATTTAATCAAAGCCAGCTGCTAATTACTTTCATGACACCAGGGGAGAAGAATGTTGGCATCAGAAAGATATGGATTTTCATGATTAATATTTGATAAATCTGTAATTGGATCGTTTGATTTTGCAGCCTCCTTTGAATAGAGGTAGAAACTTTATTGAAATTAATCTTTATGAATTCAGGCCACAGACTTCAGGGGATGATAACCCATTGATTGATTTGAGTATCTTGAAGTGCTAACCCTGGAGAGAAGATAAATTGGGATTGCCTAAGGACAAGTCAATACATACTGAATGTAATCCAGAGTGCTTTCCTATTAGAGGAAATAAATTACATTCTCTAAAGAGTTAAAGTTGAATTTCTCCAGCCTTTTTTTGCTGAAGTTCCGAGATTCAACATGAATATTTAATTTAAAAGCAAATGAGAATTAAGTGTGCTAACATTGAATTAATAAAATAGTTGAGTAGCATGCAACAGCGAGCAAATGTTCTCATGAAAAAATGCAAAAATCAAAATTGCAACATTATAGTTATCTAATGTATCATATTGTTTAGAATTGGATATAGGAATTTTCTCTTGATCCTAATAAAATAAAGCAGAAATTCAGAGCATTGTAGGGCTGAATATTATCACTGTGAACAACAAAAACAACTTCTTGCTCTGATTTTTAGCTTTTGGGTTGTGTATTGAAACCTTTAGAGCTGGTTTATGCTAATAACCCAGCAGCCAAGCAAAAAAAAAATTGTCCAGAAATATCTGGTTTATAACTAAAGTAAATTGAAGGCCATGCGCACATTCACTGAGGGAGCTGAATGCCCAATCTTTTATTTTGAAGGCAAGAGATTAAAGTTCCCTTTCCTTAACCAGCATCGCTGCTTTGAACAGATAGCAAAGAAATGGCAAAAAATAAGAAAAAAGAGTCCTAATCCTAGTATAGCAATGTGGCTTGTGTGCATTTCCCCTCTATTGCAGAAGCAATACGGCTCTTTTATATCAGCTTTAAAGAAGATCCAGGTTTGGGCACCTCTCCCCTGATGTTTTTAATTCAGCATTTAAATAGTTGCATTTGTATGCACAGCACTTTCCACGTATGCAAGGAGAGAGGTTTTTGCCTCAAAGAACTCATGATCTAAATTAAATCACAATATTGAAAAAAGGACAAAAAAAAGCCACCTGGAAACAGCACCGAGTCTTAAGCTAGCTACAAAGCTTTCTCGCTTCCCCTTCCCATTGATGGCAGGATTTATGAGAAGGCAAGATACAGAGGGTGATCGCCTGCGCTAAGCAAACAAAAAAGACGGAAGACAAAGATGACGAGGTTGTTCAGCACAGTGCCTGTGGAAGGCGATTCCGGACTCAGAATTAGCAAACGGATAAAGATAGTGCTGTTAGAAAAGCTGGAAAGACGCAGCATGTAAGAAGTCATGGATTAGGTAGATACAGCACGATGGCTACAGTGTTTGAAGTGGATGAGGAAAAAGGCAAATACAAAGATAAAAAAGGAGCTAAGATGACCCTTCTTACAGATACACTTCAGGCCACAGGGGGACAAACGTGTCGTGTTCCAGGTGACATTAAAAAAGAGAGGATGGCAATTTGAACCCAGGTTATGTACTGGAAAACTGGTACAATTCTGCAAACGAAGAGGGAGCACGTGCAGGAACTCTACACGTGCGCAAGGGACGTGGCTTTGGAATCGGTGCTCCAGCTGAGCCTCACTGACTTTGTGTATATATTCAACGCGCATTCCGCGGGTAGCGATCCATCTATCCAGCAGAACCCATAGAGTCAGTAGGGCTCAATACCAAACATAAACTATCTTTATGCTGCCCGTTTTCCTCGGAGCAACAAAGCCTTGCCCCCAAACGCAGGTGGGAGCACCTTCAACCGCAGATGATGAGTAGAGTGGAGTAAAACCATGGAGCAGAGAGTCCTTTGGACGGAGAGTCCTCCGGCGCGGGGCTCCCAGCCGACTCCTGCTGCCGAGCTGCTCCCTCGCCGCACAAAGGAGAACGCTTTCAACTGTAAATATGTGCTCGCATTAATAAATTCCGCAGTTAGTTAACTTTGTGTGGCAGAAATTAACAGATACTTAAGAGCTCTGCCCATGGAATTACCTCAATCTGGCTCACAGCGGAGAAGTTTATTTAAAATAAAAGCGGGCTTTGTAACCAAACCTCCCCCCAGATGCCAATAAATAGGCCCAAGGAGAAAAGGTGGAAAAACGAAGCCATTCCAGAACAAAGTGGGAAGGAAAAAAAAAAAAAAAAACAAAACCTTCGGTCCACTGCAAGAGGGTTTTATTCTGTATTTTATTTTGTAAAACAGTTATTTGAAGAAACTACATATTGCCCGTAGACGAACAGCTTTGTTAGCAGAAGTGGCATTTATATTCAACTTTGAGGAAGCCCCCGGGCCTAGAGCGGCCTTTCGCTGGCTGGGAAGCTCTCCCTGCGTTTTCTTCAATAAAAACACCCCCTTTTTTTATTCATTTTCGACTCCGTTGCACTCCCCATCCCCAGAAAGCCCCGGCCGAGGGCGCTGGGGGGAGTGGTATACCGGCAGCCCGGCGGACATTACATGACTGACTCCTGGCGCACCCGACGGGTACTGCACCGCCGGCGAAGGGCGAGCCGGTACGGACACCGCGACCCCGAGAAGCCCCCGCACCGAGACAAGGAGAAACACCCGCGGCGCCCCGGCCACCGCCCGCCCGTCGTGAGGGGCCACCACCGGCCCCGCCGCCACACACCGCCCACCGCGCCCGGCCGCTCCCCTCCGGGCCTCCCCGCCGCCCCAACCAATCGACAGCCGAGCGACTCGCCCCGGCTCTCGCTCTGCCAGCTCCCTCGGGACGCTAATCGAGGTGTCGGTGGATCGCCTCGCTTGGCTTGGCGACGGGTGGGGCGCGCGCCCGTCGCGCGGGTGCGCCGTGCCGGGGAAGGGACGGCGGCCGCCGCCATTTTGCAGGAAGAGGTGAGGGGTGGCGGTTCTGTTGCCTCCGGTGTTTCCCTCTCTCCTCCCGTCGTCGGCAGCGTCGGCCGCGGGCGGCTGGGCCTGTAACGAGCGGGCAGCGTGGCGGTGGTTTGTGGGGCCGTTGTCGGGGAAGCGGGGGGCGGCCGTGAGGGGCGGGAGGAGGCCGCTGCGGGGCCGGGAGGTGAGGGGGCCGCCCCGGTCCGGCCGGTGCCTCGGAGGCCAATGCGTTCGCTTCTCTTCCAGAGGCCTGTTGGCGAGAGGCAGCCCGCTGTCTGCAATGGCCAATGTGAGTAACCGAGGATTAAGTCGGATCCGGTTGGTTTTGGTTTTGTTTATTTTTTGATGTCATGAGTTAGGATGAAATGTTGGGGTTCACTAGGCAGCTTTCAGACCGAAGAATAAAACACCCTTTATTGATCCAGTGTTGACACAGAGACATGAATAATGTATTGATTTCAGCGGTGTTTTTTCCGCTCGGGTAATGCTAGATGTGTAAATATTTGCATAAGTGAGCGCAGTCAACACGTCTGTAATTAACGCTAACATCTCTAAGTTAAGTGATCCTGATTATAAGGAAAAATGCTGTTTTCTTGTAATTACGTGTCAGCTATAATTGTTTACATCTGCTTTATCTATAATGTAGTCATTATGCAAAAGTAAATTTCAATAGTGTGTTTACATAATAGAAGAAAAAAGCATTCAGGTGGAATCCTCAGACTTTTGCTGTTGTTACAGGAACCTTTTAAACCTAGCGGTGGTTTAGAACTAGACAGCTTAAAGCTTTAATCATGAATTCTCAATTTAAGTCATAAAATTAAGCATGCCTTTAAGCATTTGAGTCTTCATAATGTTGATAGAACTTATTAGACATTATATGTTTACGCAGAGGGAGTATGTAAAAAAACTGATGCATACTGGCTTAGGTCCTGATACAGTGAATAGTCTTTATCTTAAACATACAAACAGTAGCATTATCTCACTTTTTCTGAAGTAACCTTGTTGCATACATGTTTAGTGGCAAACACATGCATAAACTTTTACAGAATCAAGAATGCAGCACTTAAGGAAAATCCCTTTATGTCAGTTTCTCAAAAGAATTTCTTTCCCTCACCTGGAAAATAAAGTTTTATGAAAACACACATGCTATGGCAGGTGGGATTTGTATTTTCCTTCATGCACACTTTTCTGCAACTGTAGTCAAGAATAATAGTAGTTTTGTGCTAGTTAAGTAGTCTTTAGTATTATTTTTTTTAAATTACACTTCTAACTCTCTGTGTTGAGTGTATGAGTTATTTTTCTGTTATGTCTGTGTAAGTGCATCATGTGAGTTGTCAATCTATTTTTAAAGTATAAAAACTAGATCAGATGTTTCAGTTTAATCACATCACCTGGCAAAAAAAAAAACCACAACAAAAAAAACCAGTAATAGCCACTCTTATTACTACATAAGATAATATCATTTGGCCTCAGAGTTAATCTTCATTGTGAGGAGCTACTAGATCTTCAGAGCCCTGTTGTTGAGACCATTTGCGTGCTCAGGGAGATAGCGTTGCATTGCATCATTTTCTGTTTGCTGTGTGGCTGAATCAGCTTCCGATAGAATCATCTTCAGCAGTTGCAAGTTAGGTTGACAGGAAAACTCTGTGGTGGGAAGCAGATTTTCTGGTGTATTCCGAGACCATGGAATTCATAAAGGTTTTATGTCTTGCTGGCATTTTGCCCGCAGTACTGATCTGTTTGCCACAACGCTTGTTTATAAATAAGTGACTGTACCCAGTTTGTGAATCTGAATGACACTGGCTGTACTAACTTAAGTTTTGCACGTGTTAAATGTTTATGGATTTTGAGAACAAAAGAAAGAAGCTGTAATTACCGTACCTACCTGTTTTGATATGCTTATGTCCCTGTATAGTTCAGAGCTGTTGGTATGTGTAACTTGCTGGCAGAGAAGTGTGTGTAAGCACATATGTATGTGTGGTTCTAGATGAAAGCTACAAGATGTATCTGTAGTTATCTTGTGTCTCCCTCCAGTATTTTAGGAAGTAGGAGTATAGGCTGGCTAACATTTGGGCTATCCTTCAAGACAAATGTCTGGGATATCAGCGTTTACTTAATTAACAATATTTCTAGGTATTTCTGATAATCAATCCTATGATTGAAGTGTGACAATTATGGAAACAATGACATGCATGGAAATAATCATGGAAACAATCCCCATCTATAACATAGTTTAGGTTGTGGGATTTCCGTGGTGCTATTCAAACTTTTTAGAGTTCTTTCCTCACATGAGAAGGCCTTTCAATAAGTGTTTTTGAGGCTTTTCCTTTACTTAGAATGCTATTACTAGTAAAATAGAAAATTAATAATAAAATACTCTTAAAGCTTCATTTTACAGAAACACAGTTCATCATAATTAAAACTGTAATCTAATTATCGCATGAGGATTTCTCTTGTGATCCACAAAACTGTACTTAAACTAGTATTTTTCCCAGCGGTATGTAATACTTATTTTGGTTTTGTCTTCTCAGGTGCTCTGTACCAGAGCAAGATTGGTCACCTACCTACCAGGGTTTTATTCCTTAGTCAAAAGAGTTGCAAATCCCAAGGCTTTTTCTACAGCAGGTTCCTCTGGCTCAGATGAGCCTCATGTTGCTGCTACACCTCCTGATTTATGTAAGAAAAAGCAAATTCTTTTTCTTTGCATTCGTGTGCTATCAGAACTTTGCACCTCATATAAATTTGGGAATTCTCGAGTGTGCTTTTTATGTCAGGGCCCTTACTTTTACTTGTGCATTGTGGTTACTTTAGTTATATGTGATTGTGATCAAATTCAGATATTTTTATGGGAGAGGGTTTTCCTTCTTTTTATTTTTTTTCTTTCTTTTTAGATGTGACGACTAAAGCAAGGCATTGACTTTTGCAGGTCCAAGAACTGTATGGCCAGATGAAGTAATGGGTCCGTTTGGTCCTCAGGACCAGAGATTCCAATTGCCTGGTAATATTGGTTTTGACTGTCACCTAAATGGCACTGCTTCTCAGAAGAAAAGCCAAGTTTCAAAAAGTCTGCCTGATGTATTAGCAGAGCCTTCAGCAAGTGAAAGGCATGAATTTGTAATGGCACAATACATAAATGAATTTCAGGTAAGAACAGGCTTCATCTATGTGAAACTGGTATTTCCTGTCTAAGAGAAACGTAATTAATCTGCCTTCCTCTTGAAAAAAAGATATTGTTGATTTTCTAGATGGTTTCAAAAGATGAACTTCAACTGGGGAGAGCAAGAACCTACCTGAAGTTTTTTCTTTTAGGAGAAGGAAATATTTCAGGGTGTGGTTTTTTGACTAAGCAGTTTAGTGAAATAGCATTTTATTAGTGACTTAATTATATGGATATGGGAAAGGAAAACTTCAGTTTCAAGACTTGCTGTTTACTGAGTCTTTCCTCGCCTTTTATCAAATGGAATTGGTGGTTTCTTCAGTATTTCATTTAATGGATCTGAAAGTTACATAGTTTGGACAGTGTTTGGATCTGCCTGCTTAGTTCTGACAGCCATTGAATTCGTACAGGAGAAGCAGATCAACATACCTCAAGCCTCACAATGAGACTGTATTTTGGCGATGGCAGAGCTTGCAACGAGTCAGATGCATTATTAACAAGCAGCTTGATAATTACTAGTGTGATTGCAGCATTTTGACAGAAGTTTAGTGCTACTAGCTGCTGACGGAGCTTTCCAGGCTCTCTGAGTTTGTGACATGCTCAGACTTTGGAAGTCAGCTAGCAAATCTCCATTGTAAAAATGCTGTATAGTGGTTTTTTGTAAATGTGGCATTGTATTCTAAAGTGTTCAGAAAATGTAAGCTTCTGGTGAGCTCCCCGGGTTCTGTTTTCAGCTTGTGTGGATCATACTTTCTGTTAAAAGACGAACAAAAAATTCTAGTTTTGTTTGTTTAGTGCAAACCAGGTGCACTGAATGCATGTTCACTTTCCAGCAGGATTCCTTGTACAATTAAATGCCTCGGGCAACTGTTGTTGTCTGAAATGGAAGGGAGAAACTGGAAAGAGCAGAGGCAGGTTTTGCAACTGGTATTCAAAAAGCAGTCAACAAGAGTTAGCTCTCCTTCATACTGGTGGTGTTTAGGAATCCATGAACAGCATTTAGCTAATGAAAATGCTAAACTACTCATCTTAGGAGAGGACCAAATTTTGAATGGTGAGATCAGCTGAATACAGAAACCTGCCATAGGTTGCTGCAGCAAGCAGGAGAAAAACTCCATGCTGCTGAAGCTCAGGCTCCGGTCCTCAAACCAGTCAGAGAAATGGCAAATTTCTCTGACCTCTGTGTACCTGAGATTGATGCATTAGTTTAATCGGAGCAGAGTAAATGGGCCTAGCAGCCTATCAGTATGAGAAAGCGGTATCGATCTTTGGATCATAGTCTCTTGATGATAGCATGCCTACTAAGTGTATGTGCTATGAAGTGGTGTTTAGCTGGATAGAATGGGAGTAGTAGGCAAGAAATCACAATGAACCTCCGTTCTTAGCAATAGAAGCGTCTTATAGTTAAGAAGAGAAGGGGTTTACCACCATAACTGCATGGTTTGTCAGGCTTAAAGTATCACCTGATCTGTCCAAATGACCGCAATCATAATGTGAGATACATACAGAAACATATGTATTGAAACTGCAGTTAATGTTAGTCTGTTTCCGTGTTAATTTTTTTTGCTGGGTTGTTTGGGGTTTTTTTTGCTATTCTTGAGTGCTAACTTCTAGAACAAAAATGTTAGCCACACCTGTTTTTAATGTAATAGTTTTCTCTAGGGAGAACTTTTGGATAAAGACAGGTGTTAGGTAGGACCTAATTACGATGTTAAGCAGTACATTTCAGTCTTAGAGAAACTTACTGAAATTCCTTGTAAATTATGGCATAGTTAGAGCTAGAAAAACTGTATTAAGGCATTCTACACCTATTACATAATAATTGGTATCCCAAAGGAGGCAGTTGTTGTTACTACCTTCTTAAGGGCTTTTTAAGCTTAAATGCTATATATCTGATTTACAGGTGCCCCATTTATAACGTAACCACAAGAATCTGGGGGATTTGGGGGGTTGGTTTGTTGTTGGTTTGTTATTTGGTTTGGTTTTTTTAGAAACTGTAGAACTAAAAAGCTGTAAAGAATAAAAATGGTATTATTGGGAAACTCTTCCGCTTCTCACGCTGCAACAGCTAAAGCTGAAAATACTGGTAGTTTTAGAACTGTTGTGTAACTTTACTTTAAAGTTTTCTTTTCTGGCTTGGGTCATGTGCTTATGTCTGAAATCTGTCAATTGCTGTTGTATTGAATACTTGAGGCCATTTTTTCAAAACTTTTTGTATTGGTTAAGGCTTTGAGGTAATATGGTTACAATAATACATAAAGCTTAACATTTCTGTATAGGTTTAAGCAATAGGTTGTACCTAATCTGTTTCTAATACTTGAAAAACAAATTTTAAGTCTTACTGCAAATGATCTTTCTCTGAAACAGCTTGCGCGTATCAATGGACATTTGGTCACAAAAACATAGTCTGGTGTACAAAGTTCTTCCTGTTATATGGTAACAATTTTCATTTTTCTCAGGGTGCTGATGCTCCGCAGAAACAGCAAATAAATAGTGCTGAAAGTTACTTTGAAAATGCAAAGGTAGAATGTGCAGTACAAGCTTGTCCTGAACTGTTAAGAAAAGGTATTTTTTCACTTCTTTTGATAGCTAAGAAATGATAACCTTTAAAAATGTGAAAATATGTAAGTAGATGCTCTGATGTAACTGATGCCACAGAATGTGTAATAGAAAAGGGTAATCCAGAGTTAATATTTTACAAAAGAAAAATACATGCTATAAAATGAAAACTGAAACTTTGCTGTTGACAATACTTTGTCAGTGCCATTTAAATTGGAGATCAGCTGGGGTGGGGAGTAACTTCCGCCTGCTTCTTCAGTGTCAGGTAGATTCTGGAGCTCAGTCACTATGCAAAAACCAGTTTGTGACAAAATCAAATCTTTTGCCACTGCTTCCCAGTAAAATAGCAAACTGAAATTATGAAAGTACTGAAAGCATTGCTTTTGTATCTTTCTTTAATTTGTTCAAGAAGGAAACGATTGAAATAAAATTGGGATAAAACTTTCCAATTTTAAAAGTCATACACTGAAAGGGAGAAGAGACTGAAATCTGGATGAAATCTAAGTCTAGATCCTGAAGAGAACAGACTCTGCAGAGACTAAGAAAGATTGAACCTTTGGACTTTTAGTTTTCAAAGTGCTTTTTCCTTCTACACTGAAAATAAGGGTCCATGAAGCCTAATTGTGACTTTGGTGCTTCACATGGATTCTTGTTTGTAGCCCAGTAGATGATGTAGAGAGAGAATCACAATGGCTTGGGCCTTCTCCTTCCCAGGGGAAGAACTGTCACAACTCATGCCTGCAGTACACTTCTCATACTGAGTCTGCTGCCATGTCCTAGGAAGTAGATCTGAGGCATTTCTACTGCAACATTTGATGTAAAAAAGTCAGCGTATATCACGTAACGTGGCTTAGCCAGAAAATAAGGGTCTTCACACCTTATGTGTGTGGAGAACTGTGTGGTGTTCAATTCAAAATATTAAACTATTACTGTACTTGGTGTATTGTCTTTGCAAAGAAGGGCACTTGTTTGCACGTTCTGAAATGTGCATAGTGGGGCTTTTATCATCTTGCAATTAAACAAGAGGTCTTGAAACAGCAAATTCCATTGCCTAGGTTGAGTTTAACAGGACCTTACCAAGGTGCGTTAGTTTCCACAAAAGCAAGACCAGCATTTCAAACCAGCATGCTGTTTGCTGCATCTAACGTGAAAAACCAAACATATATCTTGGATTTAAATGAAAGGAAGGCTCTGAAGTAGGGTCAATAATTTGTCGAAAACTGAAAAATTGTAAGTAAAATATCAGAGCAAGCCATAACATCCCAGTTTCACTTTTTTTTCTTTTTAGACTTTGAGTCAATGTTTCCAGAAGTGAATGCCAACCGTTTAACGATATTAACTGTCACCCAGAAGACTAAAAATGATATGACTGTATGGAGCCAAGAAGTGGAGGATGAAAGAGAAATGCTGTTAGAAAATGTAAGTAGCTGTTAGTAGCATCAGCTTATTTTTGTTTGCAGATGAATCTTCTGTGAACTATGCCTGTATTTTGGTCCATTTGTAGCTCTGGTAGTAATATATCCTATTACTTTTTAGAGCATTTTTGAGCTAATCCTGTGTTCTTTTATTGATAAAATGGAGATAACTTTTTTCCAGCTTTGTAGCTTTTTTGACTACTCTACACGTGTCTCATAGAACTGTTAAATTCTTTAGAGTGGGGTGAGTCAAAAGTACGCTAAAATGTTGTAAAATGCTACAGTAAATTATTAAAGACATTTGATTGTTGTCCTGTTGCAGGTAAAGGGCAGCAACTATTTTCTCACCTTATTTCAGCTTTAGTACAATGCATTTTGTAGGATTTTGCTTCTCTCTCTGCTTTTCTATGGCGTAACTAAGATTGCAGTACAGAGTCTGTCCATGAGTGTGTCCTTACTTGTAAGAAGCGGTTGTTCTGAATTTTCCATTCTGATAACGGGTATGGTTAATGCTTTTAGCTTGGGTGTCAGTTACCCTTATTGCATTTTAACCATCCTCACGAATTTTGTCTTATTGCTCTGTTGCCACTAGAGGTCTCTCTGACAATCGCTTTATTTCACATTCTTCAGATAGGTGTTTCTTTTTTGGTGTGTGTGTGTACTCCAGCAGGTGTCAGTGTTCACCATCGCTAGCATTCTTTTCTTAGCACCTCAAAAATACAACGTTTCTATGTATTATTTGTTAAAATCTTCCTAAAACTAATAAAAAGCATCCTGCAGGATTTTCATCTGTATAGCAAGGGTCATGTTAATTTGAAAATAGTCTGGTAATGTCCTTTTCAATCCTGCAAACTGCAAGTGTGGCCTGTGTAAAGCAGTGTAAGGGTTACCACAAAAAAAAAAAAAAGCAGTCTGAAGGATGAACATAAAGATTACACACAAATTAAAATTCCCTTCATTTTAGTGTGTTCTTCTCTTTGAATTATTTCTGGTCTGTTGGTCTTTGGCCTTGTAATCTGGTCTAATTATATGTTAATTGGCATCTTTCTTCCGTGTGCACCTCCCTGTCAAGTCTAATATAGTCATTGTAGGGGTGTTAGGATGTTGGATGTAACCTCCTGGCCTAAAGGTTACTAACAGCAAATTCACAAGAAAATGGTCTGTTTGTTTGCTTCATAGATGGTTAGAAGTAACCTTAAAAATACTAATTTAATGTGAGAGGCTTGTGCTAAAGTAATGAGGGTTACTTACAGCCAAATCTAAGTGTTTACAGTAGTGAATCTCAAGTGTTTATTAATCTCACTCTAAGCGATTGCTGAGGGGTTGTTACAACACTGGATCAAAAGATGTACTCTATCAGAAATGTAATGCCTAAAATCCCATCTTCAGATGGCTTACTTACATTGGTGACTTAATTTACAATCGAAGCATAGTTAATCATCAGAGCCATCGCATATCAAAATACAGGACAGATTACTGTAAAGGATAAACTCCCCATAATTTGGACCATTAGGGAACTGAAGCTGAGTAACTCTAATATTTCTATAAACTTGAAACCTTGAGCTCCTAAGGGCACTAAAGTATTAATTTATTCTGAAGTTAAAAGTATTTTTTATGAGATTAGGGAATTTCTTTCACATTTTGAGGAAGCTATGTGAATTCTGGTTGTGCTTTATTCTAGACCAGTGTATTCAGCTCTTCAGATTTTTGCACTTGGGCATGTGCTTCTCAGAGTTCATGGATGGTTTTAGATTTATCACGTATCTCGACTTTTGTGGGATTTTTTTCTCACCTGTGCAGGTTTCTTCAGAAGTTTTCTACAGGGCCCTGCTGTCCCTCATAACACGGGTTCAAAACTGCTGGTCTAGGTGATTAAAAGTACATAACTGAGGTCTCCTGTTCTTGCTGATTTATGTGTGGAAAAAATGTGCTGTGTAATCTGTAGGTCGTGTAATTATTTTGTGCCCTGTGTTGTGATGTCAGAATACAGGAGCACAGCTTTAAATCTACCTGGTTGAATTTTCTTCTACATCTGACAAACACATAACTGCAACTCAACACCAAAGATTTAAAAGACAAAAATAATAATGAAGAAAACCCCAATTTAGCTTATTAAATTAGCTGATGTGAAGAGTTTGCTGAAAAAAAAAACAGTAGATTCTCTAAACTGTCTCTTCAGAGAAGGGAGGTCTTTTACATGTTACGGAACAGGAAACTTCTTGGCACGGTACTTAATGGAAAATACTATTTTCAGGAACATCAGGTGGTGTAATTGAAACGTGACCTACAACTTTGATTGTTAAATAGTGTGAGAGTTTGAAATCATCCTTCATCCTGACCATCCGTTAATTACAACGAGAGTTGGTGTAGGTTGGTGTAAATGTCAAGTGCTTATGGAACTGTTTGCTGCCACGATGCGGAACTGAAACATTCTTTAAAACCCTTTGTAGTGTAGGCAGAACTACATAATACTGTCCTGTTGGCTGAGATAAGACCTTACAGCAAAACTATGTTTTTCATATATTTATAAAAATATATATTTAATGCTACATTTAGTGTCAAATTTGTGGAGTTTAGGTGAGATCTGTAAACTCGTGGAAATAACACAGAAATACCTGCAGTAATGGTTGACTTCTTAAAGAGGATAACAGGTATGATTGCAATCTGCATGAATAGTCAAAGCAATTACATTATTCCTTGTATGAGCTGTTAATCCATTACTGACTGGCGCAAGAAACACTTTTAACTCTCATATGATTGGAGTAGCCTAATGTACGCCATTAATTCTAATCCTCTTAATATTATTAATATTTTATTGCAAGTATGCTGAATTTGTCATTTATTAGTAGAGACCAAAAGAAATCTGTGCTTGTTCATTTTGGAATATTTTATGTGTGTTCTGATGTGTATGTAACAAAAAATCCCATTTGATATCCTTCTTTCCCTTTATTTTCTGTGAAGTTCATTAATGGTGCCAAGGAAATTTGCTATGCGATTTGTTCTGAAGGCTATTGGGCTGACTTCATTGATCCATCCTCAGGACTGGCAGTAAGTTACGTGCTGTGTGGAGTATGCAACAGGCACTGCTGTGTTCTAAGTAGCAGTGCTATTTGTCTTCTTCTTTATGGGTTAAATCCAGCTTTTTCATATCGCCCAAAAGCTGTTACCATAGGATCGTTCCCTTTATAAATTAAGATGGGATAGTAACCCTGAGCCAGTTCCCATACTGTGTCAGCTGTCATTGCAGTTGGCATTTTGGCGAACATTGTTCAGCAATGAAGCTGAATTTTGGATAACTGTAGAAGTTTTATGCCCCAAAGCTTTTGGTCAGTGCGCAATAGGCTGGTCATGCCCTCCCAAGGTAACCTGGCAGTCCTGACACCTATTTATATAGATGGAGGGTTTGAAAATGTCTCTTTGCAGTCGTTAATGATATCTTTGTTATGCAGAAAAAATGAATAGCTTGTTCCTGTTAAACAGCATTGGCATTCATTATCAGATGACACCAGTTCTCTGGAGGAGCTGACAGTTTCTTACCAAGACATCTGCGAAACAGAGAGTGTCTTAAAGCTTGCAGGAGAGAATTGAGAAAGCTTCTATCAAAGCACGAACATCTATGTATTTTTGTCTGAGGACTGTTAAAACCATATCAGAGTTGAACGTAAATCATGGCAAAGCTCAGTTTAGTGGGTTTTTATTTAAAAACATTGTGAAAGACAGGGATTTATTGTGTCAACAGAGACAGCTACATTTAACAGAGTATGTTTATAAGGCGAACAGGCAGTTGAAGGTGTGTATAGTGCTTAAAAGCTTCCCAGAAATTCCATGCATTTAAGGAATAGTTACGGACTGATGAAAGTAGGGTTCTGTCTTTGGACTCCAATTCAGTAGTAACAGCCTTAATGATAACCTGTTTGTCAGGAGTAGGCTTTTGGTCAGAAGCTTCCTCTGGAGGTAAAGCAACTGAAATGCCTGTTTCCAATTTGCACGCATTTTTGCTCTTCAAAGCATCTTTCTTTATAGGGGCCTTACTGAAAAGGTACATGTCTTATTTTTGCTATTTCACAGAAGGGTTCTATCCTTAATGCCTGTAGAAGTAGCAGAGCCTTTCCAAAGCACTTCGGTTTTTTCTATACATACGATTGATTCAAACACACTGATATGCCTTCAGTGCTCTGTCAGTGGCGAAGGGAAATCTTAAAATCTGGGGTACCAGTATAACCAGAGGTGGTCTGCTTAGTTTCCTGTGTAAATTTCATGAATAAAACTGGACATAAAATTCCCGCCAACGGGTGTAACTGGTACTTCTGGGCTTAGGTTCGGTTTTAAAAAGGGGTGGTTCTGACATTTAAAATGCTCTTGGAAATGTTCACATGAAAAATTCTCTCCTTTTTTTTTTTTTCCCCACCTAGTTTTTTGGACCTTACACAAACAACACTCTCTTTGAAACAGATGAACGCTACCGCCACTTGGGATTTTCCGTTGATGATCTTGGCTGCTGCAAAGTTATTCGTCATAACATCTGGGGTACTCATGTGGTTGTAGGAAGTATTTTCACTAATGCTGAGCCTGACAGCCCTATCATGAGAAAACTAAGTGGAAACTAGCAGTCATCAGGGTTTCACAAGTTCTTATGACCTTTGCGTTCTTTTACTTGATGATTCTCCCTAAGCATTGTCAGGAAATGCCACACTTTAAAGTATTCTTAGGTAATAAAGTAGCTGTTATTTATTTTAGTCTTTGTGAATATGTGTTCACCACACGTGACTTAGAATAATTAATTGACAACATTCAAACAGATACCTTAACGTGCCACATGAATTTTAAGCTGTGAGTTTCCTTCATCTTGAATGAGTTTAAACATACATGTACAGAGCTATCTGCATATCCTTTTTTAGTATTATCTTACAAGCCACGCTTCTTAACCATTTTGTCTTTCAGTGTCTAACAAGTCCGTGCTCTTGGTATTAAAAATCCTGATGCCACTGAAGTTTCTAGGAATTCTGCCACTTACTGAAATAAGTGGCCAAAAAAAAAAAAAAGTGGAATAAGTAATAGAATTGTTCTCCCAGACTATAGAACTTAACTTCTGCAGTTTTTATTAATGCCAGACTAATAGCTTGTTTGCTGTTCTAAAATGAGAATAATGAGATAAGCTTTCAGGGGTGCTCTACCTACAAGTAATGCTTCAGTAGGGGAGTGCTCACTTGATTGCTACATCCACAGACGCAGTAAAAAGTCTTAAATTATTCTAGAATCAGTCATCTCATGATGTTTTTTGTCTTTATATTGCTTGGGATTTTATTTTCTCAGCGTTAGCTCAATATATTTAATTAGTTTATATATGTAAATGTAATTTAAAGTTGCTTTTGTAACTTTCTTAGGTCATTAAATACATTGTGAAAAAAAATAGTAGGACAATGCTTGGATATCATCATTGTTTTCCTGTACTTGGGTGCAATTTAGACTTGTCTCTGTGGAATTTTGAAATGCCTGTGCAAAGAGCAATTATGATCAATTATTGCAATTATGATCAATTATAAAAATATTTCAACAGGAAGGTTTCAGTAAACTAGTCAGTCTTTTCAGGTATCGTAAAAACAATCGGGTCAGTTGAAGTAACTGGTGGAAGAATAGTGAAAAAAATTCAAGGCACCTGAAATTGTGGAGGTATGTTGGCAGCCTCACTACAGAGACCAAGTAACGAACTAGATTTTAATCTCATCGCAGTCAGTTATCAGGGCCATTTGTTACTACACCACTGCTGTAGCTCTGCCAGTTCATGCAACAATGGGAATCCTTCATTCTCGATTCCGTCAAAATTTAGTGCAACTTTTGTCTGGAAAATGGCTGCACAAGATGATGATCTATCTTCCTGTCAGGTAGACAGGAGTTTTAATCATTGTGTCTTTTTCCGATGTTAACTAACAAATATGGATTTGAAACTTGTTCTACGTTTGTATACTACTTCTATTCCCTACTCAGGGTCTAAGCCAGTTATCACCAAAGTCTTTTTATTGGCTTCAGTGGGTTTAGAACCAGATCCTTTACCAAGTGCCTGTACCTGTCCTTGTTAATGATTGCTGCGAGCCCATAACTCTGCTGGATCTCGGAGGCGGAAGTGAGGAGGACTTTCTGCTGAAGAAGTGAGTGCTGTCTGCTCTTAAGTAGACAGAAATTACTAAGCCAGCAATTCAGGGGTTATCTTACTCCCCTGCCATCGTTGTCATCACTGTTGGCTCTAGGCTGCGCACATTCCAAGGTTGAAGTGTATGGCTGTTGGGGCAGGATTTGTTTATCCCTTTGTTGTGGAATTTGTGCTGTATTTCCAGAACCCAAGTTCTTCATCTCCTCTCTACTGTCCAAGAAAGCTGTATTACTTCAAAGTCTTTCATTGGTTTGTTGTTTTTTGAGGATTAAAAAAGCTTGAGAAGCTGCAATGTGTCTTGTCTGTTTGCAAAATACAATTATTTTGCAGAACACAAATGAGCTCATTTGATAAAAGAGGCTTAGTGTCTCCCTGGAGTGTTCTCCACTGTTGTGGAGAACTTTGTTGGATAAGTATTAGAAAAATAAATTCTGTGAATGGTTCACATATATTTTAACTATATTGAAGACTCTTGATGCTGTCTTTCCTTTAGGTGGGGTGGCTGCGCTGTACTTGCCTTTCTGTGTTTTATAAGGGGTGGGAGCTGTCAGGCAGCTATCCAGTTTAAGCTTGGGATGCTAGTTTTTGACTTCATATCCTTTGCCGTTTCGGCCTGGAAGGGGCTTTTACAGTGGCTTCTCAAATTGCTTCAACCCAAGGCAAAAATGTCACTGAAGGTAACTGCGAGTTTTGCCTTGACTCTGCTAATACTAATGTTCCATGCCAGAATTTGAGGGGCAGTATAGTTTCCCGATATTTTTCTGAATAAAACTTTCTCAAACATTTTGATTCTCAAAAGACTAGAACTATTCCAGTTCACTTTCCCTCACAGCAGAAGAGCTTAACGTGTGCCTTAATGAACTTGCTACTATGAAATGAAAGTTCTTGAATGCAGTGTGATTAACTGTACTTCTGATAATAAAAAAACAAAACAACTTTTCAGTGTTACACAGTTAATTCCTTTCTAGAGTAAAGAAACAAACACGTGAGAAGAGCTGCTGTAGGTGAGGTCACACATCTTTCCTTAACCAAGATTACTGTTCTGTGGGAAGTACTGTTTTTCTTAATGTGGAGAGGCTATTTCTAAAGCTACTTATTACCAAATATACCGCAATTTATTGGTTTTGCAAGAAATTCCACAAAAACTTAGGTGAAGTGGTGATGGTGAGCATCACAAGAGCAGCGCTATCTTTGTGTAGTTACATTTGCAAGCACGTTAGTATACGTGGAGAATGTGCTCAAAATTATGCAAGTCTAGAAGTTGTTTATAGTAGTCAAAAGGCTAAAAAAATGTTACGGGTGAAATATCTGTCATTTAGGTGCCCTAAGGTATGAGGAACTGAGCTAAATGTCTTTCCACAGAATTCCTAGTAAAGGAAAAAAATTACAGAGTTGTCTTTCTCTCTCCTAAAATGTCTTTTTCTACTCTTACGTGATCTGTTATCCTGGTGAAGTTCTACACCGCTATAGTCTCCTAAATAGCTGGTGGTATCACTGCTAAGGACAGGAGTGGTGGCAGGATTTTAAGTTACAAAAATAACTTTGAAACCAGGCTTAAAAGTTTGGTGGGGATGAATACACGGGATGAGGTATTGAGGGAAAGGGTCAGTTTCTGCTTAGCGAGAGCTAAGTGTAAGAGTTGTGTTGATTTTGTGGTTGAAAGGGCAGAAGTGCGGTGTTTTAACAGACTGAGGATTGTGTACGGAGGAATCTTCCAAATCCTCAGCCACTTTGGTTCAGTGAATTCACTGATTCATTTAGGACACATCCTCATGTAACAGTAGAGGTTTTAGAACTTGGCTTTATATCAGTCACAAGTGGTGTTCCCCAGGGCTCAGCGCTGGGGCCACTTCTGTTTAATCTCTTTATCGAGGATCTGGGCGAGGGGATCAAGTGCACCCTCGGTAAATTTGCAGGCGACACCACGTTGGGTAGGAGTGTTGATGTGCTTGAGGGTAGGATGGATCTACAGAGGGATCTGGACAGGCTGGGCCAAGGGTATGAGGTTCAAGAAGACCAAGTTCTGGGTCCCGCCAACCCCATGAACGCTACAGGCTTGGGGCGGAGGGGCTGGAGAGCTGCCCGGCGGAAAAGGACCTGGGGGTGTTGGTCGACACTGAGTTAAAAACTAACACTATACAATCTGTCATGTGGAGGGAGTAAAAATGCTGCTAGTGATGTAGAGCTGAAATATAATAACAAAGCAATTGTATGACTTGCCTCGTGGGCCCAGTCTTTGTAAAGCCTCTTTTTTACTGAAAGTCACTTCTTTTTTACTCAGCGTCCTCGAAGTTGTCATTCAAACTAATGTTCCCTGTGCATACCTTTAGAGAGAACGGGAAAAATAATCCAGGGAATCGAGCAGCCTCTCGTTTATGAGAGTATAAACAGGGAAGAACTCTATTCTCCTTCCGCCAGCAGCCACCTGGCTGGCAAAAAAACTCCCCGACTAACCTAGAGGGTCAAAGGGATCTCCTGGGGCAGAGGCCCCTTTTCTCTGCCTGCCAGCTTGGCTGCAGGCTCCTCTCCCTTTCTTGCTAATTGCGGTGTCATTCACCAAGAGATGCTCTGGTTCATAAACCCGCAGGAAAGCAGGGCTGTAACTCGAGACAGCTGCGGGCAGCTGATGCAGGAAGGGGAGGCCGCAGGATGTAGGCTATTTTGTCACGGTAACGTACACAAAACTTGGGCTGGCAGCTTGTCTTACTCTCAAAGCTTCTGCCCGGTCAGCCTGAACTAATTGCAGAAATCTAGATACAGGGTGGAAAGGCACGTGAATTCGGAAGAACTTGGCATACGGAGCCTGTGTGGATGGTGTTGCTCAAATAATTTGACATAAGTACGGAGTGGCAATAGGATTTGTGTGATCCAAGACATCAGAGCACAATTTCTCTGCTCTTTTTTCCCCCCGCCTCCGCTGCACCCTTAGCAGTAGAGCATCTCTCCCTGCGGTTTGCCCTGCTGGACTGAGGCGTGAAAGCTGCTGATTCAGAACACGCCTGAAATTGATTTTCATGGCTGCGTGGTCTAAAATGTCTGATAGATACAGATCAGGAGGTTATTATGTTGTGTTACGAGATACACAGCGTATATATTTCTGAAATCACGCACTTTAGAAACGGGGTAACTTCTTAAACCACAGTGTCACCACTGAAAAGCTGCCCATGTGGCCGGGTATATTAAATTAATTCCTTCCCTTGCTCTTGAGCTAATGCTTAGCGGACACTGATAACAACCCTTGTCTTTGATAGCGATGCCGTGTTAGCGTCGCAGCAGAGACGCGGGAGGCTGGCTGATGGAGGAGGATGAGCCGTGTCCAGGTGAATTAACTGGCGAGTGGATAATCGAGGGCTGAAATGCCTCACTCGATCCAAAATGAAACATTCCGCATACGGAGATTTTTGCATAGTCATTCTTCTAGCAAAATAGGACAATTTCACGCAAAATGTTCGAACATTCCTGGATTTTTTTTTCCCCCCAGCTTTTCTTACACAAAGCCAAAATCCATACACAATCACTGCTGTTCTCTCTGAATTGCTGTTTTTACCACATGTGCATCAATATTTATTGTTTGACTTTACTATGCACACAGAAGTCATGGTCAGGAAAACGCTCTGCTTTAAGCTTTCCTTTTAAACCACAGAATTTCAGGCTGGTTTCTTAGCACCCGCTAGGAAATCCATAGAGATACCCCAAAGCTTGAAAAGTTGCGTTTCGGCAGCTTGCGTCTCCGTCGCTTTCGTGGCGCTCGGCAGAGTCTTGCTGAGCGGATCCAGAGCACAAACCCTACCAGTTGAAACCGAGGTATCCTCCTGTTACCGCAGAGCTTTGATTAGTTATTAACACTCAGGATGTAATGCAAAATCGTGTAGCAGTAAATTATTTCCTAAAGAAATAAGTTCTGCTGCTGCAGGAGTGGCCTGTGTGTGCTATTGGGGAAAAAGAAAACCAAACCCCCCCGGTAGTGCATGCTCACCCGCTGGCTGTATTGTTTGGCCTTGTAGTACCAATACTTCATGCTATGTTATCGCTCTAATTGAATGCATTTTTATTTTTATTTTTATTTTTTTTTCTTAGCTTGAAAAAAGCGTTGGATGGCACGGTACTACCGAAGGCTAGGTGTGCTGTGAAAGGGACCGTGATGGTGTGGCCAGAAAAGCATCCTCTGTACAATTGCTATGTCAGGAAGGAGCATTAAGGTCGGTCAGAATTTCCAGCTGAGAAAACTTAATTGCAGATAAGGTATTCATATTCCTGCAGTTTATTTTAAGGCATTGCTTTTCCTCTTCAAGCATAACTTCGGCAGGGCTAACTCATTTTAATTGCAATTAGAAGTGGCGAAGTACTGAAGTTTTGACCCTGCTATTAAAACCATTGGGCAAAGAGCTTCAGCCATCGAGACCTCAGCTACACCTGAGCACTGATTGCTGCCTCTGATATGACCTGGCCTTTTTTTTTTTTTTAAATAAAACACTTTGGGGGGGCAGTTGGTCAGCTGCTTTAAATTATTTCATTGAAGCTAGCAGGCTCGCTTTAATTTCCACCAAATAAAGGTCTGGCTCATTCGTATCAGGGAAGGTTAAAGGTTGCCGTGCGCGCGTGCTTTCTGCTTGCTGTGCCAAGCGGGTCGCTTGGAGCCTTTCGTGCCTTTACGTTTCCGTGCAGGCTGGCACTTGCGTAGGGGACCTTTTCCATAAATCTGGAAGTTGTCCAGGAGCTACATGCCCGTATGCACACGCGCACCCGAGGCTCTCAGCAGCTGCTTGATGACGACGATATCTTGGATCAGCTGCAAGAATAAGTTATGTGTTGGCTTTTTCATAGGATCCTGCTCTGTTATAATTCCCTTTGTTTCCAGGGGAATAACGGCATCTGACAGCCCTCTTTGTCAGGGGCAGCTCTTTGCCAGGGGATACATGCAGCGTTGGTGATATAAAGTGCTTAGGCTCATTTTAGAGATGGAAAGTTTATTTTTGCCGTGTGAGGGTTGCAGTGCCCTGTTAATACGCAGGGTTTAACCCTGGGGTAGGTACCCCAACATGTGCCTTAACCAGGTGACCGAGACCGAATTGTTTACTCATAGAATCACAGAATCTTCATGGTTGGAAGGGACCTTTGAGATCATCGAGTCCAACCGTACACATGGTTGGATCCATACGATGGCGATGTCATGACCACATCCCAACCATTACACTCAAATACAAAAAACCCTCTTTAAATAAATTCTAGCAGCAGCACAGCAAAGCTGGATTTGCTGCAAGACACCAAAAAACCCGCAATTTTCTCGTTAAACAGCTGCCCCTCCCTCACCCACTGGTTACGGGGAGGCAGGTTTTCCGCAGGTGAGTAATGGGGGCTCAACGCCCTGCAGCTGGTCCCCCCCGGTCCTGCCCGTCCTCCTGCAGCACAACCCTGCGGTGGGACCTCTCTCGCTCAGCTGCTGAACTAATTAATCAATCCTGCCTCTTCTGAGAGGGTTTGGTAGATGTGGTGTCGCCTCGGCGGGGGTAAGTTGTGGCTGGGGGATGCTCTCGGCCTTTCAGCTCTGAATATTGTGAAAATAACTCAAATTGCTGCGTGAGTACTTGGGTCTCGAGACAGTGAAGACCCTATAAATGCCCTACAGGTTTCGGAGGGGCTTTGTCTGGGCTTGTGCTGGGGGGGAGGCTGGGGCTCAGGAGAAGGGCAGTCCAGCGTGGTGGCGTGAATTCCTGCTTGGTTTGCAGCCGGCTGCAAACCTCCCGCTCTCCCTCTGAGGAGACCCGAGCGTGACGGCTGACGCGGTCTTCTCTGAGAAGCTGATGTGGGGACAGGAGTCAAAAAGCCTCAAAACATTCAGTGAGATCGAGTGTTGCTAAAAATCCGTGGGCGGTTTTGTACCGGCTGGGGTTTCCCGAGGGCTGACTGTGCTGCAGAGACCACCCGGAGCCCGCAGCTGAGACACCGTCGCGGTCTCTTTGAGCAGGAAAACCCAAAGTTGAAAAATCTTGACCCAAGTAATTTACTAATTTGAAGAGAAAACTTAAACGCTGATGTGGAGCTGACAAGCTCATGATAAATGTATTTATTTTCGGGACTGCTTTGTTTACGAGCAGGGGTTAGATGTATTTCTCTTTTTATTTTGTCCAGTGGTCTTTGCTCCCTCTAAGGGGGGGGGAGTGTTGTGTGATAAATATGATTTAAATCCAGAAGTGCGTGAAGTTTCAAGAATATTGAAAAATAGATGTTGGTGATAAATAATAAGGTAATAGCATTGTATATAAAATGTTAACTAATTAATTATAAAATATTACATATATTGAAAGTATATAAAAATAATAAGATAAATAAGACCCAGAGGTGCAGAAGCAACGTGTGTTTGTGTAGAGGCATGGAAAAGGAAGTTTGTGTGCGAGGGAAGAGGGCAGGATCGTTGCTGACTTGGTACTTTGGAGTCTGGGAGAGAGGAGCAAGAGATCAGAAAAGTTCAGAATTTAGAGACAAAAGCATAGGAGATACCATTAGCACTTCTTACAGACAGGAATCAGAGTAGGAATCAAAGGAAATCCAGGTATTTAGCTCCATCCTATTATTTATGAAAGTCGTCCAGAGCAATGCCTGACTCTCAGCTCGGGGATTTCCCGACAAGCCGACATCCTCCTGCGTGTGCCAGCGGGGTTCGGGTGATGGGAGGGATGATTCCTGCCCCTTCTCCTCCTGCTGCTCCTCTAATCCCCACCACCAACACAAAACGTGACCAAGGGGTTCCTGAAACAGCTCACGGGAGTGCTGCTTGTGCAGGCGTGCCTCTCTCCCAGCCTCTTGTCCCTTCCCAAGGGAAAACGTCCCATTTAATGACCCAAATATTCCACGGAAACGGGGAGAAATGTAGGGCTGGCCCGCTGGCACGTGGGGTTTGATCTTTGCAGCCTGCAAAGCCACTGCTCTTCCAGCTCGTCTCGTTAAAGACGCGAGAACCACGCGCCTCCTATTGCTTTGCCAGTTTTCTTTTTTAAACTAAAACCTCAATGATCCGTAGTTAGTTGTCCTGTTTGGAGAACTATTTATTAGGCACTACGGTGTGGTCCATAGCCTTTCACTACGGACTGTGCACGTTCAGCAACGGGCCGTGACCGACGACTCCTCCCCTCCTCCACACGAATGTCCTGAACTCATTTTTCTGAAGAGACACATATATATGTGGCATATAATATATATAAATAAGTACGGCACTTGTCTAAGTGGCCAGTCGTGTGCCTGCCGGGCTCTCCCACAAGTTGAGGTTGTGCCTGTATGCACAGGGCCAGAGACTGAAAATCAGTCTTTGAACATAGAAGTCCTGTATAAAGGAGGATTTTCACAAATATTTTCACAAACAGAATTAACAGATCGGGTTAACCGGTATGCCGCATCCTGGCAAATTTGGGATATTTCCTCTCTCCGCCAGCCGCTTGTTATCATTAAGTTTCCGCTGGGTCTGACGCTGGAGAATTGCTGCAGAGTCGCTGAATATTTGGCGTTGGAAGGAGCCTCGGGAGGCCGCTGGGTCCAACCCCCACTCGGCCAGCTACGGAATTGAGGCGGCTGAAAAGACACGGAATGGCGATGTCTGAATCATCGATGTCATCTTGTCGAGGAGGGAAATGTCAATAAAATGAACCCCTTCCATCCCTGCTCCTGCCTGCTCCTCGAAAAAAAAAATGGTTCTGAAAACCTGTTGAAAGTATCCCAATGAAAACTGAACTGAAAAATCATCTGTTATTCCCAAATTTCTAGTGTAATGAATGGGGTTTTCTCCTACGTGCTAACATCCACAGCGAGGATAAGAAATAGCTGGGATTTTTTTCTCTTGAAGGATCCCGCCATCGTCCATTAAGGAATGAAACCGTGGTCTCGCCTGGAGAAAAGCCAAAGGTGGAGCTTTGAGCCCAGCACCCAAATCTGCAAATCCGCGTAAAAACCGGGACTAAATAATAGTTGTGAAATGATGGCGGCTTTTGTCTTCCACGGGCTGCTGCGGTGCCTTTAAAATAGTAGCCCTTCGCCTTGGCAATGGCCATTCTTGCTTTGGGGGCTTTTTGTTTTTCGGGAGGGCTCAGGCTGGGATTTCAGGAGCTGCACAAACACAAAGGTCCCATCGGCGTGGAGGCTGAGGGGGGGACACCTAACAGGATTAGGAGACTGAAATTTCATGCGGCTGGGGATTACGCTTCACCGGGAAAGTAATCTCTACCGCGAAAAACCGCAGCGCTGGCAGATTGGAAAAGCTTGAAGAAAATCAAACGTAGTGTGAGGGCCGGACCGTGGGGAGGGTTTTACGTCTGAGAGAGACGCAGCGCTATCCCGTAGAGGCTCAGTGGTGACTGGTGGAAAATGTTGGGAAACGAACTTGTTGGAGTATGTTTCCCCTGGAGACAACTCAAAATTTTGGTTAGTGGGATGTTTTCCGGTGACGACCCGTGATTTTGGTTGTAAAAAAAAAAGCCATGCGTGGGCACACGTGTTGTAGCCTACCTTGTGCTTAGGTTGCGAAGGCGTTAGTTGAGGATGAACAGTAGGAAATACCCATCCCGGGTGGTCCTCTACGGGGGGAGGGGGGGGGCAGCAGAATCAACCCTGCATTCTTCTGTTCTTCTGGCACAGGCTTTAGGTGCAGCTCTTTTCTTTGGCCGTGCAGATCCAGCGCTGCGTGCCACACGGGCTCACAACAGGAGGGTTATTTTCATTTTTACGGGAAAAACTTGGGCAGGTTACCCCCCCCCCCCCCTTAAAATAGTTACCTACCTCAAATATTCAGAAAGGGCTGGGCTGGCAGCCCCTTGCCGCGGTCCCAAATCAACGCTTTTTGGGTTGGAGTTAGTCATTTCTAACACACGTGGACTGACAAGTTGAGGTTGAGCCCGTCTTCAAGCAGCGCTTGATAGACACAGCTGTAGCCCGACTAAAAGCTATTTCAGTTTTACGTTGGAGAGCAGTGAAGTGTTTATACACATCGGTGAAGCCGGCTCTTTCAGGCTGCTTTTCTCAGCACAAAAACCTCTGGGAGGTGTTTTTTGACAGCTTGATATGACTTTGTTTTGGCAGTACCCTCACCCCCGTGGTGCGTGTGTTTGCCTTTCTTGTGGATAGGCCCCTTCATGTTGACGATATCCTGCTATTTTTTTTAGTCTAAGACTCGCAAGGTTGAGCTGCGTGTGGTGAAATGTGTGTTTGCTGCCTAAAAACCCGATGAAATCTTAAAAAAAGGGATAGGAAACCTTAAACCCTCTAAATACACGTAAGTTGAAAGAGATATATTTAAAATGCTTTCAAATATAAGATGTCAATGCTGAAGGAACGACGTTATTGGACCAGCCTGGGCAATGGGTGGCTGATGGTTGGCTGAGGAGGAATCGAAGTGGACTTTGGGGTTAATGTCAAGGGGAATCCCGCTCAGCGATCAGCAAAGAGACATCGGTACGAGAACCCATCGAATGATCTAATGAGGCTGGCAACAAAAATTGCAAGCCTGTTTTGACACGCACCTGGAATTGTAATGCTGTGGGGTGCACGAGGACTTCGATTCAGAGGGCTGGTTCCCATCTCTTTTTTTTGTTTGTTTGTTTGTTTTTTAATTCTGAATTGATACCACTTCGGGCATTGCCATTTCCAAGGTTTGCACCTGTGGATCATGAGAGCTAACTTAGGCTTGCCATTGATTGCATAATGTGCATGTTTTAAGTATATTTTTTATTTCCTTTCTGGCTAGCTACATACAGGTATGGTGATACCATTTACCAGAGTCAGAGTTCAATTTGTTGGCAGTTTTCTTGGTGGAAGGAGCAAGTTGGGAGGCAGAGTCCTCTCCCCAGCTGGGAAAGGAAATAGGTGGGAACCTCCTGGTGTCAGTGAGACACTTGAGGCATAAGGGAGGCTCTACAGAGAGACTTGGATAGATTGGATCGATGGGCCAACGTTAACGGAATGAGCTTCAACAAAGCCAAGTGCCAGGTCCTGCCCTTGGGAGACAACCACCCCATGCATCACTACAGGCTTGGGGCAGTGTGGCCGGAGAGCTGCCTGGCAGAAAAGGACTTGGGGGTTCTCACTGACAAGCGGCTGAACATGAGCCAGCAGCGTGCCCAGGTGGCCAAGAAAGCCAATGGCATCCTGGCTTGTGTTAGAAATAGTGTGACCAGCAGAAGGAGGGAGGTGATTGTCCCCCTGTACCCAGCACTGGGGAGGCCACACCTTGAGTATTGTGTCCAGTTTTGGGCACTTCAATATGAGAGAGATATGGAGGTGCTGGAGCGAGGGCAGAGGAGGGCAACGGAGCTGGGGAAGGGCCTGGAGAATAAATCTGCTGAGGAGCGATTGAAGGAGCCGGGACTGTTTAGTTTGAGGAAGAGGAGGCTGAGGGGAGACCTCATCACTCTCTACAACCACTTGAAAGGACATTGTAGAGAGGTCGGTGCTGGTCTCTTCTCACAGGTAATTAGCGACAGAACAAGATGGAATGGGTTCAAGCTGCAGCAGGGGAGGTTTAGGCTGGACATAAGGAAAAAATTCTTCCCAGAAAGAGTGGTCAGACCCTGGAATAGGCTGCCCAGGGAGGTGGTGGAGTCACCATCCCTGAATGTGTTTCAGACTCGTTTAGATGTGGTGTTGGGGGATATGGTGTAGGGGAGAACTTTGTAGAGTGGGGTTGATGGTTGGACTCGATGATCCCAAGGGTCTCTTCCAATCTAAATGATTCTATGACTCTGATTCTTTAACCTTTGCTGGTGGCTTGAGCCTTTTTAAGGGGGTAAAAATGCTCTCAGAAGCTTTGCCCTGCCAGTTAGTCCGAATTGGGGTTTTTTTTTGGGGGGGACTGAGCTGGATTCTGGCTGGCAACGGAGAAGAGGTTCCGGGGGGGCGGGGGGGGGTGTCTCAAAAAAAATGCTGGTGATTACAGGTACTGCAAACAGGAGGGTCAGCATCGCTTTGGGTGCTGCAGGGCAGAGGTACCAGGCGGGTTTTGCATGAACTGGGTTGCTGAAAGCTACGCTGGGCTGCTCGATGCCCACAAAAGCAGGCGAAGGCTGCGTCTAGTGGTGTTTAAGGGGACGAAAAACAACTATTTTGCCAAGTGTTAATGAATCTCCCATTTAAAGTACAACCAGGTTTTTTCATCACTAAGAAAGAACTGTAACTTGATGTTACCACCCCATCCACCCACCCCCCCCCCCCCCCGCCCTTAAAGGCGTCTCCTGATGCTCTAGGCACGTAGCATCAATTGCACATTGTACTCCCCACCAACACTGTTTTCCTGTTATTCTATATACCCTTGCAAACATCCGTTTATTATTTTTTGCTGTTGCTGTATCCTGGGGCCAGGAGAGCCTCGGCTCAGCCTTTCCCACTGCTGAAGCGGTCACTGAGATGGAAAAGCTTTTATCAGAACTCAGGAAAAACAAGTAAATTCGTTTCTGTAAGTGCAGCGTAAGGGGAAAAGAGATTGTCAGAATATCCCATAATACAGCTATAGGTTTTTATGTCTTTAGCTTATGTATCTCTTTATAACTTTATTTTTTTTTAACTTTGGGTTATACCTTCTTCACGTTACCCATAAATATCTTTGTCCACAACCTTTCATTAGCTACATGAAGTTGTTTCCATCCAAGTGTGGGTAAGTTTCAGGAGCGGAAATTAGAAATGACGGCACTGAAACCTCCAGAACGCGCTGGGACTGAGCAAGTGTGGCAGCACCATTATGGAAAAAACGGAAAGCTTTCCCAGAGCGGGCGAGGGAAAGCAAGGCCTGGGTGTCACAAACTAAACGGGAACCTTCTCAGACTTATTTTATTCAAATGCCCAATATAAACCAATTTGCAACACATAATCATGGGAGCTCGACAGGAGAAAACGATGGGAAAGATTCATTAGCTACAGTGGGAGTTAAACCAAAATGCTCGAAATACATCTGTTTTGGGTGGGTTTTGGGTTTTTTTTTTTGGTGGTTTTTTTTTTTTTTTTTTTTTGCTAGTAGGACACCAGAGAGAGGAAAAGGGGACAGGGGAGCAGAGGGCTGTGTCCCAGGTGCAGGTGGCACGGCACTGAAGAGCAGGGATGGTGATGGCAACTGTACGTGGTTATCAGACACCTCGCGTCATCTGAACATTTAAAATATTTATTTATACAAAATGTACAGCATTTACAATAGTTAAAAAAAAAAAAATTAGAGATTTAAAAGGAATACTGCATATATAAATACGGTGCAGCTCAGCATTTATGTGCTTTTAAAAAACCCCCCGGCAGCTCCGCGGGCAGCCCGGGCACAGCGACCTGCTGGCACGGGGGGGGCCACTATGCCCCTTCCCCTCTTGCTCCCAGGCACCTTTATTTGCTCTTTTAAGCTCAGTGTCCATAATCCTGGCACCGGACGTAGCAGCTCGGTTGGACGGGGCTCAGGTCCCTTTTGAAGGGCACAACTGCGGCACGGTGGCCGGGGAGCGGGACCAGCACAGCACAAGAACCAGGACTTCCACCATCTGCAGCAACATCACGGTCAGAGCAAAGCGGGTGACGGGCTCAGGAGTGGCTCCCGCTCAGGGATTTTCCAAAGCACCGGTCTCAGCAGAACCAGGTGGCTGGCAGACAGCCAGCCTAGGTGAGGTGTAGTGCTCACAGCCAAGCTGCTTCTTATAGGCACATCCATCATGTGCCTGAGAAGACACAATTTAACCATCCACCTCAGCATACAATGAATCAGCCCCTGAAATACCACATTTTCCTCCACCGACTACAAAAGGAGTAGAAGTAACCGGCTTGGCTTAATGAAACATCGATGACTAAATTTGCTCAGTGGCATCCCGGTCTTTGTGGGTAGAGTGTGCTCCCAGGTACCCAAAAAGGTCTCCGGTCTGTCTGAGGTCCACCCAAACACAGGATGAAGGTCCTGCCTGTTAGTGCACACGATGGGCCAAGGTGGCACGTGTCCTCCTCCCACCGCGGGTACCACACCTTGCATGGGGTGGGAGCGGTCCTGAAGGTCCAACATCTTCTGAGGAAATCCGGCCGTTCCTGCAGCTCAGCCCATGTGGTTGTACATATCTAGCTCGGAGTTACGCACCACGGGTTGGCCTTGTTAAATAACAACGAAACTGGAAAATAAATGGAAAATAGAGGGCGATGGCGTACAGAGAAGCCAGAAGACACAGGCAGAAACCTGACGGTGAGCCGTTAACCAAGGCAGCCTGCTCGTGTCAGGAGGTGACTTCTGCTCCTTGCTGCTGGTTAGGTGTCTTATTGATTGACTCCTAAATGCAGGTGTTTAACAGCGAGGCCTAAAGTAAAAATAGAAATCCTTAAAACCTCCAGCGTGTGAGCCCTGAGATGGTGGGGAGCTCCCCACGAGGTCCTACCTCTGGCCACGTGCAGGATGGCCCAAACCTCGAGCCCACCTCAGTTGAACAGATAAGCAAGATGTTCCTGAGTAATCCCAGACTTCCCAAGCTTCCAACATAGGTTCTCAAAGCACGTGTCCTGGATCTGGGCCTGCCCCTACACAACAGCGCTGACAAAATGCTTGGCCGTTGCAGAAAACCTGTTTAACCCCCAGCCCAGGAGAGAAGCTAAGTGAGGTCCCTCCAGACTTAAATTCTTCCATTTCACAGGATAATAGTGATAATAAATATTTACATTGCTGCTGGAGAAGCCATAACCCTCCACCTCATTGTCCCCCAACCCATACAGGGTGAGGACCTGGCACAGCTCTGCCGCAGGAGATGCAGAGGAGGGAATGGGCTGTAGAAGGACCACAGGGTTCATTTTTTCAGGGTCTCCAGCGACAGGTCTGGCTTGCATAAAATAACAGATTGCAACGACCCTCTGAATAGTAGCCGTCTGCGAGCAAGTCACAGGAGAGCTGAAAGGACACCAAAACGCAAGGTTCTTGAGGGAGGTCAGCTAGTCTGTCCTCAAAAACGTTAAGTTTCATATAAAAAGTTTTTAAAAAAAAGGAAAGGAACAGTGTTTGAAGTTCAGTTTTCCCAGTGAAGTATATATACATTTTAAAAAACATCACCCAGTGAAGCCCGGCGAGGCTTCCAGGGGGCTTTCCTCCCCCGGAGGCGTTACCTGAGACTAAGCCGTGAGCGAGCGGTGCTTCTGGTCCTCCTCATCCTCTGCCTCCGATAGAACTCCCTGGAGTGCAAGCGGAGTTCACTCCGAAGGACACAGAACTGGAGACCTTGCGTGCTCAGAGCTGCGGTTTCCCAGCTCTTCATGTTATCCAACACGGATGTTGCCAAATGGGGGCTCGCTGGGACCCTCACAAAGCACCCAAGGGGTTCGCAAAGCATTTGGGGTCCAGCACGGGCCACCTTCACCTGCCTTCCACTGCGTAACTCACCAAAAAAGCACCTCGGAGCCTAAGCAGCTCGATAAGGCGCAGGTTACCTTGGAGCATGACTAGCCAAAAGTTAACTGGTAAAAGAACCATTTACGACTACAGTGGTGTTTTTTAAAAAAAAAAAAAAAACAAACAAAAATGATATAAAAAAAGTTTGGTTTAACTTTAAAACAAGTGCATGGACACCCTGCTTTATTACTGACCTTGCAAAACAAAGCTGATGCTTTTTCAATAGTGATGCAAACCATTATATATATATATATATTTATGATAATTTATATATTACAGGCTTACCCACTTGCAAAGCAACCATTTTGCCTAGCAGTATCAGTTTTAAGAAGGTTTTAAACGCTTTAGAGCCTACTCAACGTACAAAAATAAATATTGCATACGTGATTCCCGAGCAAAACAAGCAACACAGGTCACCAAAATGCAGCTGTAGCTACCAGCAGTCCCTCCTCCGTCGTGGGAGTGCATTGAATAAAAGAAGCTATTCAGGATCGACACTCTCTCGTGCTGTAGAACTGGGTGCCAAAATGTGGAAATATGTAAAGCCCCAAAACACCAGGAATCCGTTGGCTTGGGAGGCACCAGCATCCCAACCCGGGCACCCACCGGTTCTCCTCTCGGGAGGGTCAGGGACCATGAACCCGCCTCCCCTCTAGTTGCGCTTCAGGAACAGAGTTTTTAGGGTTTTTCTGGTTCAGTTTATAAACCAAAGTGGTTTTCTGCCCATCGCAGGGTGTGTTGTTATGGGGGTGGCTCTTTGTGCTGCTGGTGGGCAACCTCAGAGGAAGCATCTAGGCGCGATGCTGGCCTGGTCCCGGCTGCTCCTTTGTCCTCATCCCTTCCAGCTTCTGCTGCCTTGCTACAAACCCCTGCCCTCTCCGGGAGGAGGAGATGTGGGGAGACTGCAAAGACTACTGCCTATATATTATTTACCTTATGGTCTCAAAATACGTTAACGAGACACCGGCGTTAGTGCTGTGACAAAGTAAAACAAGAAAGTTTCAAATGCATAAGTGGTGATAATAGCAGCTGGCGGTGAGACAGTACTTTTTTAAATAAGATTTCTTCATGGAGAAAAGACAGGCGTTAAGAAAAGTCTATGTATCAGTCTCAGCCGTGGATTCTGGGAATGTTTGGCATGAGTTTCTTCAGAAGAAAGTAGAGAAACCGCTCGATGGTTTTTACCCCCTTCAAATGCGTCAACATCCCAGGCTCGCTAGTTCATCGCTAACGAATAATCAGGAGGAAAACCAGTCTTCCAAAGGACTCCGAAGCGCGGGCTCGGCGGGGAGAGGCTGGACGTGGGTGCAGATGTCCTCAGCCACCTCAGCTGTCCGGGCCCGCCGCGCGCGGCAGCGTCACCCAGTGCTGGGACACCAGCCCCAACCAGAGACAGGCTGTGGTCAGCAGGGCGGGATGCGGGAGCCGCTGCGTCTTGTTGAGGGGGGAGAGGGTGGTGAACACGGCGTCCGTCGTGTTCCTCGGCAGCGGCAAGTTGCAGATGCTTCCTTCGCAGCAGGAGGTGCAGATCTGAGAGAAAACGGGTTATAACTTGGTTATTTGAAAAATACCCGTACCACTGAGTAAAGGCATAGGGAAAATAACAGGGCATTTGCAAGGGAGCGCAGTGGCCAGTCTGGGGGGGGGGTCCTGCCTTTTTTTTTCTTTTCTTTCTTTTTTCATTTCTTCCCCTCCCCCATCCTTTGTTTTTTAAATCCCTCTACTTGGAGAACAATTTCACTCACACAGGAGCCGTACGTTGGCCAGCCCAAGGAGGACGCATCCATTTTGAAGAGGTTATTGTATTTTTTTTTCACCCCAAATAAGTAAACTGACAAAAACTACTGTTGTTCGGGTGAAGTTGAGCTCACGGGTCAGGGCTCAAACAAACCAGAATTTATTCATATAGGGGTTGTGGGGTTTTTTTTATTGCCTATCACCCAGCGTGCAGGCACGGGAGCGACAGACAGTCCCCGTGCCAGCCCCTGGACTCGGCACTGGGGAGGCCCCACCTCGAGTGCTGCGTTCAGTTTTGGGCCCCTCACTACAAGAAGGACGTTGAGGTGTTGGAGCGTGTCCAGAGAAGGGCTACAAAGCTGGTGAGGGGTCTGGAGGACAAACCTTATGCGGAACGACCGAGGGAACTGGGGTTGTTCAGCCTGGAGAAGAGGAGGCTGAGGGGAGACCACATCACCCTCTACAACTACCTGAAAGGAGGGTGCAGAGAGATGGGGGCCGACCTCTTCTCCCTGGGGACAAGTGATAGGACAAGAGGAAACGGGTTCAAGTTATGTCAGGGGAGGTTTAGATTGGATATTAGGAAACATTTTTTCACTGAAAGGGTTATTAAACATTGGAACAGGCTGCCCAGGGAGGTGGTGGCTTCACCACCCCTGGAGGTGTTTAAAAAAAGGATAGATGTGGTACTTAGGGACATGGTTTAGAAGTGGTTTTTGTCAGGGTAGGTTAATGGTTGGACTTGATGATCTTGAAGGTCCCTTCCAACCTCAGCGATTCTGTGATTCTATGATTCTGTGAATGGAGATCTGGCTTCTGAGGGCAAGAAAGGGCCAGTGACAGTGTCCTGCCAGAGCCCATGGGTTCAGAGCAACAGGATTAACGCTCCCGAGGCCAGGAGAGCATCAAATTCTCTGCAAAAGCGAGATGGGGCTGCGGGGTGCCCGGCAGCTCAGCCAGCTCTTTCGTTTTAATCTGTTGGAGAAGTCCAAAAAAGGCCAACTGTTGACCTTCAGAAAGATCTTATTTATAAATTAACTGTTGGATTCGGATATCAAACGTTTGCTCCAAAGGCTTCGGGGCTTTTACCCGTCCCGTTTCGGTAAGAAACCCACGAGAGGGTGGGCGAGCATCCGCTGCGGAGCGGAGGGGACCAAGCCCGGAGCAGATGCGCGGGCGAAGGGAGAAGGGAGCGGTTCCCTCCCCGCAGTTGCTGGCAGGAGCGTTATTTAAAGAGATTATTCTTTTGTTCTGGGAGAGGTTATCCCTTTGTTTCTGTAACAAATGGAAATGAGCTGGAGCTCGTTACGAAGAGAAACTTGATTTTTGACGATGCTGATTTACCCACTGAACCGGTCAGACTTCCAGCGGGGGCCAAAAGGATTCTGCCCAGTTTTCATATTAAAAAAAAGAACAATTTTTATCCTTTACCTTGTATTCTTCATGCTTTACATATGTGCATCCCGTGGACAGACAGTCCTCTAATGGTACACAGCGTTTGGTGACGGACACGCTCTCTCCGGTGACTTTCATCATGTGTTGGCTAAAGCAGTATCTCGTACCTAGAAAGACAGAAAAATGTGTTTACCCGTCAAATGTGAGTTTTGTGATAGTCTAACAAATAGGAAGAAATAAGAAAGAGGTCTTAGATTTTTTTTCCAATCTTGGGATTTTTTAAAAAAAAAAAAAAAGAGAGACTTTTGAGGTATTTATTGCAGTACATAAATGTCACTAAATACACACAACACCCACCCCCCGAGCTCTGGTTTCAAAGCGCTCCAGAACATGGGGGTTTGTTCCCAATCCCACTGCGGGTCTCTGCGTTACAGCCAAAGAAACACAGGCACGTGGGATGATCGGGTTACAGAGGGAGGTGCGAATAAACACCCCAAATTTCGTATGTCGTTAGTTCTACAAGAATGGCCTTTAAAAAAAGAAAACATTTGCAATACCTGTTTATGCCCGATGCTGACCTTTGTTTGGATAGGTTTATTTTTTTTTCCCTAGCTTCATGCACAACCGTTAATTCTGCAGAATCACCTAAAACGTTACACATTGGAGATGCCTTTCCCTGTATCCTAACAGCCCGCGCAAGCGCTCCCATCCCGGCTCTGCCACGGCTCCCGCGCAGCCCAGAGAAGATCCTTCACCTTCTCCGTCCCTCAGTTTCATCGTCTATAAAATAATGCCAAAATACCGGCAGAACAGTTGGGGTGACTTATGTATTTCTCAGTTTCACAGGCTTTGGAAAAAGCACCATGGAAGGGACTGCGGCCCCGGTGTTCCCATCGCGTCTTCTGCACACTTCTCCCGTGGGCTCCCTCATCCCCAAGGGGGACCCTCCTCCTCCTCCTTTTTTAAGCTACTCCTCTAGTGACGCTTGTAAATCACGCAGAAAATTCAAAGCGGGACGACTGACAAAGGCTGTGGTTGTCCTCAGGCTTGCAGGAATTTGGGTTTATTTCATGCTTTAGTTGTCAGAGGGAAGCTGAAGGTGCTGTTCCCCTGCCTGGCACTCCAAGATGAAAACACTGGGTTTTCAACGCAGAAAACATGCCACGATGTATTTCTTCTCTAAATTATACCTTGCTTCTTATTAATCAGCCTTATTATTAATAAAATTGTTGCTTTCATACGGGGAAAAGGAGGAGTGTAGTTAAATTAAAGTGAACATTCCCGTTGAGCCCTCGTCTCCCATGGGCGAAGCCCCGCATACTTCTCGTGTTTTAGGCCTTCGGCAGCAGCCGAGCGAGGTTGCCGACCGAGCACGTTATTCATGAGGCAATAAAACCCCTCAGACATCTCGCCGTATCTTTGACCTGCTCTTAACTCGAGCGCAATATCCACGGCAAACAGACGTAACTTATCGCGGGAGGCTGGAGACCCTCCATGTGCTGGCTTCCTTCAAACCGGCCGGGGCTGCCACACGCGGCTTTTAATGGGTTTTCCAGGCTCTCCTGCCCCCGGGGGTGAAGCTCTCGCAGTTTTACCCCGCTCTCTGCACAGCAGCTTTGAGCTTCTCCCAGGACTTTGCCTGGAAGTGCCATTTCCCAGCAAACCTGGGCGCCCGTGGCTTTATTTCTCTGGCAATGGCTCTGTCCGTGCAGAGGAGCCCGCCCCGACAGGTCCCAGATGGAACAAAGAAAGCTTCTAGCACCCCATAACTCCTTTCAGGCTGTTTCATTCTTTCTTCTGCGTGTGTTTTTTAGAAAATATTGTGCAATCCTCTTGGAGATACGTATTTTTCCCCTGCTCAGAGGGAGCAAGCACGCCTCTCCTCGTACAGCCACCACGGATGGCTGCCACCTCCGGCGAGGCACGGCGGCAGCCACGGAGTAAGTCCACCATAAGCAATAAAATCCACCTACTCACATTAATACTAACTTTCGCACTGCGTCCCGCTCTGCCTCTCTCCTCAGAGCAGGATGAGCGCAATGGCCACAGGCGCTATGAGAAGGGTTGGGCCAGAGAGCACCAGGAGAGCCCGGAGCAAAGCGGAGGTGGGGAACGTCACCATGGGGGGGGACACGGACGTTAACTGCTCCGCAGACAGGGAGGCTGCTGGACGGAGGGATGGAAGAGGAGCTCCAAGCTGTCCCCGTGAAGAACGCAGGCTATAAAGAAGAACCCAACGCTATAAAAATTTTACCAAAAAAAAATAACCGAGACATTTAGGGCGATTCAAATAAGACTTAGGAGCTGATGCTTCTAAGCATGGTGGTGCCCAAGCCAGGCAGCAAGCTGTACGGCCACAGGGTAAGGACGGCTCTTGGTGGTATCTTATCAAAAAAACATGGATTTATGGTTCCTAAATTTTGCAGCGTCACTGTCTTTTGCATTTGTCCGTTCCCTGGTGGAACTGCCATGCAAAGACTGCGTGACCCACTTCAGCTACGAGGTGTCTCCAAACACCTGCATACAACAGACAGCCGCAGTCTCGACCTGCCAGGAGTGTTGCTGACCTACAGCAGCACCACCCAACGCCTGAAACGCACGTTCTCCATGGGACCCACCTCCTGGGCACCCTCCTGCACCCTCAAAGGAAGCATGAAACCAGCTACGGAAACCAGAAGTCATGGTGCAGACCGACAGCCAGGCTTGGTGCGAGCAAACCAGCCCCGCACACTGCGACCCAGCAAGGCCGGCACACGTCTCCAGGAGGAGAAGGTTGTCCTCTCTGTTTTAAACTGGGTAGGGAAACGCTGAATCTGGTATTTTAAAGCGCCCAGAGTCACACGTTGACTTTTGAGAGCCCGTTTCCCAACACGCAGCCTCTAACGGCACTTTCGGGTGCCACCCGCAGCGGCTGGAACATCACCGTGGTGGTGGTCGCCACCATTGAGACGTCAGCCCGCCCACAGGCCGTCCAAAAATAAGAGTACTGGGAGCACTCTGAGTGCAGTATTTCCATACAAATTAGATCACTAACACAGTTTCTGCTTGAGCTGAAGCTAATAAATAACAGAAAACAAGGTTAATGCACAGCAGGAGGCCTGCCTTCTGGGAAATGCTTTTTCTATCCTCTGTTCAATACAGGGATTCGTGTTTTTACTCTCCATTACAATGAATTTTGTTATACGCAAAATGTGGTTCCCTTTAAGTAAGTCCTACGTTATAGTTAATGAAAATATTTTGGTTTGCATTTTAATAGCATTCTGTCTTAAAAAAAAAAAAAAAAGAAAGCAAATACCAGGACGGAAGTTTTCTTGTTTTCTCCCACCATTTAACCCAAACAAACCAGCAAGGGCCCGGATTCGGATCACCGCAGCGAGGGGGGGCGGCGCCACGAGCGCGCCCCTCTGCCTCCCAGAGATAAGGCGGGTCCCCGAGCCGATAACCCCAGCCCCCAGGGCACGCCCGGGGTCAGGCCTCAAACCTGCGGCTGCGTTTCTGCGGCTTCCTTACCCGAACGCCGAATCGCATTTGGGAGTTAAAGCCACAACGGAGAAAAGCTGGCTTAACAGAAGGTTGGGGAGAAACGACTTTATCAACTTCGCTTCCACTGCAACGGAATAAGGCCGGAGCGCTTGAGCCCCAGTGCCCGTCCCCCTTTCCCAGTCCCCCGCTCCTCCGAAGCGCAGTGACTCCGCAGTCGCTCCTTCCCGGGGCGGCAGCAGCGAGGGGCTGGGGGTCCGTGCCGCCGGCAGAGCCGTGCTCCAGCCCAAGGCAGCACCATTTCGGGGCAGGCTGGGCACTAACGCGTCCTGCCTCGAGTAAAACATTATCGGCTCCCTCCAGTTTAAGGAGATAAGAAGTTGCTGTGCTGAAGTTCAAAGGTAGACGCGGATTTGCAGCCGGCCCCTTCTCACGGCTAAAACCCCCTCCTTCCTTCATGGGTGTACAGTGGGCGCTTGTACCCGCGGCAGGAGGGCTGGGGACCGCGACTCGCAGCTCCGGTCTGGATGAACACAGACACACCAAAGCACGGCTTCCCCCTCCCCTATACGGCCGCTAACTTCGCTTTCCAGACTAGCACGTCTTTTTTGGTCAAGCCGTTTCTGCTGGCTGTTGCTAAGGGCAGACGGTGGAGTCACCCCTCGCTCCTTGCGCGGCGATGTGCAGGTAACACCGCCCTTAGTCATTTAAATATCCTCTATGCCTGTCAAAACAGGGAGCGTCCGGGAAGATCGGTCTCATCTGGTGCCAGCCAGACTGATCTCTTTTATCCAGACTGATCTCTTTTATCATTGTTGGTGTTGTGCTGATTTGAGCCCAAAGCAAATACATTCTCGGACAGATAACACGCCCTGACACAGGCTGCACACACAGCTGGTTCGTCCCTGCGGTGCAGGTTATGGTCTTTCTCTTTCCAAGATAAATATTTTCTGAGGGCACTTGTAATGTCCCACAACAGACCACAGACATTCCGGATAGATGCTGCACAAGCGCTGCTGAGCCTACAGAAAGCACCAGGGGAGGGGGTGAGCCCTGGCAGCATCCCCCTGCCCTGGCAGCATCCCTCTGCCCCCACATCCCCGGCAGCATCCCTCTGTCCCCGCAGCATCCCTCTGCCCCCACATCCCCAGCAGCATCCCTCTGCCCCTGCAGCATCCCTCTGTCCCCGCAGCATCCCTCTGCCCCCACATCCCCAGCAGCATCCCTCTGCCCCTGCAGCATCCCTCTGTCCCCGCAGCATCCCGGCAGCCCCACCAGCATCCCACCGCCCCAGCAGCATCCCTCTGTCCCCGCAGCATCCCTCTGCCCCGGCAGCCCCGACAGCATCCCATGGCCCCAGCAGCATCCCTCTGCCCCGGCAGCATCCCTCTGCCCCAGCAGCCCCGACAGCATCCCACATCCCTGGCAGCATCCCTCTGTCCCTGCAGCATCCCTCTGTCCCAGCAGCATCCCTCTGCCCCCACATCCCCAGCAGCATCCCTCTGTCCCAGCAGCATCCCTCTGCCCCCACATCCCTGGCAGCATCCCTCTGCCTCTCTGCCACCGCGGCTGCCTCCTACCCACACATGGTTCCCACACTGGTGAGGACACAGTCCGCATCCAACCCATGTCCAGGGCTTCATCAGGGGCCGTGGACATCCTAACGCTTGTGAGCGTCTCAGAAGCGGTAAGGGAGGGGGAGGTCTGAGGATCTCACTGATACCTGGATCTGATACTTGGGCGCCTGTATCTCAAAGCCCTTTCTGAGCTGTTCCCAACTTCAGACTCCGATGGGAGTTACGAGCCCAAAATACTGAAAATACCTTGATGCCAGCCAGAAAGGAGGCAGCCTCGGCCGCCTTGAAGCGTGGGCCGCCCTGAAGCGTGGGCTTGTGCCATGGGGGAGGGAAGCAAACAAAGCGAGAACCGGTCCCGAACTCACCAGTAAGAGAAATACAACCCCTAAATAATCGTCAGCCTGATTTAATTTCCCGCTGAGCTAGAGGAGTATGGGGAAGGGATGAAAGTCCTAAACTTCACCCACCGCAAAGAGACAGAAAAGCTTAAAGGATTACTCGTATCGCTTACACATCTCTCTTGTCGAGGAGGCTGACAAGCGGGAGCGGCAATCGCCGGCACCCGAGCACGCCTAAGGAATAAAGGGGGCTCAGTGCTGTCCCCGCGGCGGGACAGCGAGCGGTTGTCGTAAGGTGGGTTTAAATTAAACACTAGAAGGCGGCTGGTTACCTCTTGGACAATAGACGTCCGGAGCCCATCGGTTGCATTCGTAATTATCTGCTGCCTTTTCGCAGGTGAAGCATTTAAATCCGTGAGGATACGGTGTGGCTGAAAGGAACAGACAGTGTTCAGTTAAAATGAGCCAATTAATCCGGCTCTACTGCGCTTTTCAGAGGCACACAGCAGCATTTGTTCTCTTTAAGACATATCTGTCCACAGGTATACCTGTCAGCTTCATCAAGTTGGGCCCGATTTGTAAAAATCCTATCAGCAATGCGGGAAAGGCGCGTACGGATACAATAAGGACTCAGTTCAGCCGCGTTTGCTGAGCAAATTTCCCACTGCCGACTTCAAAGGGAGTTAAACGCGAGCAAGGAGAGCTTATTCGCTTGGTATCAGAGCCCGCATCCAATACTGCTACTTTATCACTGCTGATAACAAAATATCACATGGATTAAAATACTTCTGGATTCCGTCCCACCAAGGAAAGGAGCTACCCCTTTTGAAGGCAGGCTGACGTCCCCAAAGGAAAGAAAGATCAGTTTGCTGAACCTCCAGATTTTAGCAGCAGACTCCGTCCTAATTCATCTCGCCAAACGAAGAGCGTAACTTCTTAAGTGGTCTCCTGGCAGGGCTTCTGTAGCACATTCAATACGTCTTCAAGGTGCTGCCACCTTCTCAGAAGCCAAACGGGTCACGTTTATCTCCATGGGGCGAAGTAAGCTGAACCTCCACAGCCTCACAGGCCACGTCTCACCCCTCCCTGCCCTCCACCACCTCCCCTTGCCCACCGGCTCTGGGCCAGACCCCGTCGGGTAGGAGAGGTGAAGCAAGAGGCATTGGCTGCTTGTATCCCCAGGCTCCTCTGGGTACGGACCAGCGAGTCGCCTGGGACCGTCTCCGGTGGGGCTGGGGCTGCCCTCGAGGAACAGCTTGGGGTGTGATGACACAACAGTGCTAATAAACCCACCCCGGAGCACTAGCAGGTCGCGGTTACAGCATAAAACAGGAATTCCATCTTGCTTGTACAGAATATAAATTTTTCAGCCAAATTTGGAAAGGCGGGGAGTTTTCAGTGGGAGCAGATGGCAGGCACAGCCCTCTCCTCCTAGAATTAAGTGAGTTTGTAACGGGTAAAGTGAACAGGCTGGTGAAAGGGGATTCCATGAAAGAGCTGAGGGTGCATAACTTTGCTATAGGGTTGCTCCAGGGAGCTACCAAAATAACGTCAGGAGCGGCTGGTTGGCGCCGCAGCTGCAAATGGTCGCGTTTGGCCCTTGCTCGGAGCTATCGATGTGCTCGGGCAAACCGCGTGGCCGTGGGGCTTCGTCTTACGGCCAGGGAGATTATTGAGGAGCAGAAAACAGTGAACCCTGACACGCTCAGCAACTGCCTTTCTGTAGCCCTTTCTGTCCTTTAATCCCTTTGGGGAATTAATTTACTCCCGATGTAAAACCAACGCTCTGGTTTCACACCGTGAGCACCGGGAATATTTCTTCGACCTTGGCTCAGCGCAACCCCCTTAACGCCCCCGCTGGCCCCCGTCCGTACCCCCGCGCAAAGGTGGCTTACTGGAAGGGTGGAGGTAGACGATGTCCTTGACGGTGAAGTCGCGGGGCTGGGTGGCCGGCGGGCAGGTGGCCAGCAGGCAGAGCAGCAGCACCCAGGCCGGCGCGGGCTGCGAGGCCATCGCCCGGCGAGGACGTACTCATGCGGCGGCCGAAGAACCTCACCTGGGCGACGGCAGAGAACAGGGGTGAGCAGAGGAAACCCACCAGGAGCCCGGCCACCACCTCCGCCCCCAGCAACCCAACCTCGCCAAAACCACGATGGTCCCACGAACCTTCGGTTGCCCTCCCGTGGGGACAGGCAGCCGTGTGGCTACTTGGGCTCGGGTTCAGTGACATCCCTGGCACCGCCGGGACTCGGGCAAACCCTTTCCCGGCCAAATGGGAGCCAAGGGGAAGGGTGGTTGGGTTCATCACTGTTTACAATTTAACCGGCCAGCGACTGGTTCGCAAAAACCTCAGTAGGACGTTGATAAAGTCATCAGAGACTGCACTGCGAGAGGATTTAATTTCTTCTTTTAGAGAATATTGGAAAATTGGAGAATTGGACTGGGAAGAAAGGAAACAGGGTAGATGTAGACCCATCGGGATGTCTGGGGGAGCAGCGATGCGTCTCCCACTCCCGCACTCCAACACAGGCTCACATCCTTCAAAAATACACCTTTTCGTCAAACCAGAAGCTCCACGTTATTTTCCACATATCTCAGGAAAGGCGAGGAGCTGCAGGTTGTCTCTGCCTTCACCTGGCTGCTGTTAATAACAAAGTGACCGTTGCGTTTTCCTCATCCGTGCTCCAAAGGGTCTTATTCCCTCTGTGACACTGTTGACAACAAATGCAGGGTATTTTCCCCACGTCCCTGAACGAAGGGAACTAAGCAGAATTTAAGCAGAAACAAATACCCACTGTGGCTCCACCTGTGAAGCCGTCCCAAAATCAGCAGCTTTCAGCAGCACCCCAGTCTCCAGCAACAGACAACGCTAATGCATCATTAAATACACAGCTCGTATTATTACGATTCCTTAAAAAATGATGAAAACACGCGTCAGAACCGAGCGGGACAGGAAAGCCCCGAGAGGACGCGGCTGCCGGGGCAGGCAGGAGCCGCCGGCTTCCCCCGGCCGCTGGCGTCCCTCCAGCACACACAGGGCCGGGGTGGTTTTTCCACCCAGACTGGCTGAGAGATCAGCGATACCCGGATATTTCCCTAAGCAACTTTGAAAGCGTTGTACCTATTATTTAATAAATCATTTTTGTCGGTTTTTGCAGGAAAAATGTTCCGGGGGGGGGAGGATGTAACCTTCCACCCCTGGCTCCAAATGTTTTTCTTGCAGCACAGACCCACACAGGACCAGCAGCCCGATGGCTGTCGGGGGGGTGGGGGGGCTGTCATTATCCTTGGCTCTTATCTGAAAACACCCCTTTTAATTAAAACACCGTGAAATCCATAAAAATAGTGAGGGAGACAGATAACACATAGTGTGGTGCATCAGGCTTTGTTGTTTTAACCTTACGAAGAGGAAAATGCCAATTTCCATTGAGTTTAGTCCACAAATGCAACCAGGGGAAAATGAAATCCTGATTAGAAGCAGAAAGGAAATAAAACAAGCCTCTCCCAGCCACGGGAAAGATGAAAGAAATGCGACCAGCAGCTCTCTGTGGGGTCTGGAGGAGGAGCCCCCAGCAAAGCCAGTTGGAGCCCACCTCGGCCAGGGAGCGGGGCATCCGCATGGATTCAGGACTATTCACATTTTTGAGTTCTCACGGCTAAACACACACGGACCTGGAGCTGGGCTGGCCAAATCCAACCCTGTCCTGACGGTCCTGAGTTGAGGAGAACAGGAGCCATCAGCTGCACAAGCAACGGCACTGGGTAGACATGTTCCTCTCCAGGAGAGTTCACTTTCGGGGCACATATTTATACATTCAAGGCCAGGTTGGACGGGGCTTGGAGCAACCTGGGCTGGTGGGAGGTGTCCCTGCCCAGGGTGGGGGGGTGGAACTAGATGGCCCTGAAGGTCCCTTCCAACCCAAACCATTCTGTGATTCTATGATTTAGGTTGGAAAAGACTCTTAAGATCATCAAGTCCAACTGTAAACCTAACACTGCCAAATCCACCACCAAACCATGTCCCTAAGCGCCCTAAGAATTCCTCCCAAGTATAATAAGAAAATAATTTCTTGGGTTTTCTCAGCATATTCACAAAAAGCACGTTGCGGCACTGATCAAAGTCCTCCAGTTGAGGACATGAATTTTCCCTCTATCGTACGCGCTCCCTTTTAGGGACCAAGTGCTCACTCAGCCCATCTCCCGGTGCCTGTGCGTAGCTGTTAGCACCTGCCGAGTCGTCAGGTTCAGAAGACACGGGGCTGTTAGTCCTGCCTGCGAGGGTGGCACGCCAAAAATGCTCACATCGTGCCTCTTGTAATTCAGCCGCTTAATTGCCAGCACCACTTCTAAGGAGTTGCAAGAACCGCAAATGAATATATAGAATTCACTCCCCCACTTCTATTTTATAGGTCTGAAAGGGATTTAATTACAGGCAAGGAATTAAAATTTTAAAACCCTCTGTGTTCCAAACAAGCCTGAGCCGAGCGGAGCAAGGCCAGCCTGGCCACCGTTTTGAACTATGGCAGCTACTGAAGTAGAAAGTCCTTATTGGACAAAACACCTGCCGCCGTTACAGTCACCGCTCTTCACAGCGAGCACGTTCATCCCCGCATCGCTAGAATAGAAATAGACGCTTCTGCATAGACAGGAGTGCAGAAACTCGAATGCTCAATATTTCACAAATATTTTGAGTATGTACACACGGGTACACATGGTTCTATCTTTCACAGAAGGCAAAACTGAATGTCCAAATACACCACATCCAGTGGAGAAAATATTCGTTGAGATTTACGGCAATATTGGTATTTCACAGAGAGTGGAATATCAAAACCTACTTTGAATAAAATCAGACATATTCAATAATTACTGTTCAGCGCACCCACACAAAAAATAAAATGTAATTACTTTTTTGTTTTTAAAGGAAGGGGATATATTTATATATACACACACACATATATATATATATATACACACACACATGTGGACACACTGTCTTAAAACCTGCAGACATTTGACAGAAAGTTGTTTTCAGTTCACTTTTTTCCCCCCAAATCATCCAAAACTATATTTTTCTGCAAACGTGGCTTCTCTTCATGAGGTCTGTAAGCCCTAAGAAGCTTCATCGAGGGCAGGAAGACTTTTTATTTTGCTCACAAGCCCCTTTCAGCTCATGCCTTCCAGCCAAAACCGCCAAACGTTGTACAAAAGTATTTTTTTGGAGCCGTTCTGGCTGACGTTTGGGCTGCTGCAGCGCAGAGCAGAGTGCACGCACCAACCTAATAGGAAATGGCACGGCCCGACTCTGAATTCGATCCCGGATTGCAGTTAGGGGATACAGTCACATGGTATTTAGATCATACAGTCTGTTTATAAAAGGTCTTGGGCGCTGACACAGAAATCCTAGTTAACTCAATCTTTCCAGCTTCGCCAGCACCTTTCAGACGGAAAGGCATCCCCATCCCCGCTCTGCAGCAGGATTACTTCTTCCTGCCCTTTGCCCCCACACGGCGCTATGGAAATTAACCATTAAATTCCCTAAGCAGCAGCCCCGTTGCCCGTTTGTCAGGTCTCATTAGGGCGGCGACGTCTCCTCCTCGCTGTCGCCAGCGCTGGGGACAATGGAAGGTCCCCGTCCTCCAAGGAAGGAGCGGGGAGCCCTCGAGCAGAGGCGCTGCCGAACGTCAGACCTCTGGTTCTGGGGGAGACGCGTTGTTGGAGAAGGCAGTTATTTGTGAGGACGCATTAGTCCCTCCTGTCCCTCTCACAAGCTCAGTAGATACCTGCTAGTTGGTCTTCACTGATGGCCACGAGCTGGGCTGCTGCCGCCTGCAAGGTTGCAGTAAATGTTGCAGCATTTCAGGAGAAAAAAAAAAAAAGTCAGACACCAAATCTTCCCATACAACCATTTGGCCAAAGCCAGGCATGAAGGAATTCCTGGTTTGTAGGCGTTTCTGTGGTCCTCCTCCTCGTGTGAGTACAACACGTGCTGCAGCATTCAGTGCCCTCCACCTCCCTCCCACGGGAGATGAAGCATTGCCCTGCTCTCCCTAGATGTCTGATGCAGACGGAGGTTGCCCAGTCTCACTGGAGGCTGACGCTTGGGATAACTGATATCTCAGCTCCACCTTCCTCCTCACTGTCTGGGCCACATCTCCAAGTTTTATAGCTCGCTACCTCACTTCATCTTGAAGACGTTTTCTCTTATCTCTTCACTTGGAAGAGCTTCCATCTCAGAGCACCCTAAAGCAACACTTCTTTCAGATAGATAAAATAGTAAAAGCAAACAAAAGCTCCCTCTCACAGCAGGCAGTAGACTTATCAGCCCTAAAGTACCAAGCACAGCATGCCAAAGCAGCAACACCTGGGAGAAACTGCAGAAACCACAGCACGAGTAATTTGCTCTAGCAAATTCCACCATGCGAGGTCAGCTGGACCATCCTTCTGCTATGTTACGATGATAATTCATCAGTGATAAACCACATCAAAGGAGCTACAACCAGTGTGCCAATGCTGGAAGATCTGTTCCTGGACGCAAAGTCTACCCAACAGCAGTTCCTCCTCGTGGACGTCACCAACGTGACTTTCCCAACAATTGCAAGAGTTAATTCACTGTTCTTTGCGTTTCCTCCTGCCTTTCTCACAGTCCGTATAAAGCTGCAGGCTGGAGTTTCCACCACTGAATCTACAATACATGTATTCATTTGCATCTCTCTACAGCTTCAAAAATGAACCCCCATCTCTCTCTCTCTATGTCATGTCATCACTGTCCCATGACAAATCTGAATTGCAATGGAAGGTTTCCCACCTACCAGCTGTGCAGGATCCCGGACAGCAATCCCAGAGACTTCACCAGCTCTAATTGCAATCTTCCCCCTCCACCTCTATCCTGCTCAATTTTTTTACCCTCTTTTTTTTTTTTTTGGGGGGGGGGGGGGGTGTCTATTCTGTTTATTTCTTGTCTTTTGGTTCCTGCCACACACGTCAGAAAGATTTTGAACAAAATTGGGAATTCATTTCAATTGCCTTCAAATCCAGCTGCTTTCCACTTGCCATTTAGAGAATTTTATTTGCGGTTTGGCCCTGGGAATGGTTAAATTTATGTTATTCTCCTGATAATATGGGATGTAGTGAAGCACATGCAACTTCTAGCTAAGGAACCTGTAGGAGCTCGTGCAAAGGGGTTCACTACCTCTCCTCAATTACAGTAAGCAAGAGTAATTAAACAATCAAACACAATTACTGCACAAATTACTCCCAGAAATGTGGACGATCTAATCGCCTTGCTACTAATTACAAAGCCCGTAGTTCATTGAGCTAAAAGCCCGTGTCCTGGGGAAGCGAAGGGGGGTACAATATGTTCCCTCTCGCACCGTCTTCCCTCAGACGCAATTTAATCTTTAACAAGAGGCGATTTCAAGATTATTTTAGAAGTAGCACAATTGCTTCTATTTTCAACCTGTGTTACTTATATTTTCAGTCCAACTAGCGAACGCTTAACTTTTCTTAGGTCATAAATAAACCTCTCATCTTTTAATGAGTTGTAGTAAAATGCCACTTCTATTCGTGCATCCCCAGAGGATAGTTTGGCTTCAGATAAAAAACAGAGGAGAGATGAAACAGATGTATTTCGCTTGAGTATTTCAGAAACTTAAAATTTGGCATAAATGACAGGAGGAAAAAAAAAAAGTTAGCTTAAAAATCAGGCAGGCCATGATGTTCACATGAGAAAATACATTAATTGTCAAATTGTCAAACCGAGAAGGTGAGATATTCAAAGTCAGACATAATTCATTTCCATACTAATTTTTGAGACTCTGAACACTTCTGAATTAGCAGCAAGACGGACACGGATGACCTAATAAATCGTTTCAAGACCTATCCCCCAGGTTTTTGCATGGCATGCCCCAGAGGCAGCAGGGGCAGTGAGCCCTGAACTCCAAGGGATGTGCGAGACCAGGATTGGGTTCGGTTTGGGAAGTCTGGAAGCCGGCGCTCCCCCTGCCCTGTCCCACGGCGCATGGGCTGACCCCAACGTGCAGGGAGCCCCCAGACAGCCCGGCTCCACGCAGACGGAGGATAAGGAAACGATGGGTGAGCACAGAAATCCTGGGATTTTCCTGCTAATAAGAAGCAAAAAAACATTTCTCGAGTTCCAGCGGCCAGGCCCCTCTGCAAAGGGGAAGCCGGGGGTGTAAATTATTTCCTAAAAAAACATTGAAGTTCACTGGGGGCCACTGAAAGGGCTCCTCTCTCCAAGGCAGGGATGCTGTTTGTGTGGACCACGCGTTGCATACGGCTCCTTTTGCTGCCCGGGAAAGTCTCGTAGAAAAAGGAGGTGCAAGGCTCCGAGCAGCCGGCCCCGGGGTGCCCGGGGAAGGGTGTTTCGGGGCAGGGAGGCCGCCACAGCCAGTCCAGGGTTGGTGACACCATGGGACGGCGCTGGCAGCGGGCAGGGTGGTGGTGCTCTCCTAGGGAAAGGTAAAACGAGGTCCCGAGCCAACGCAGCAAGTTAAATTTGGGTGAGGCTCGGTGTGGCAACAGCAGTTGGGATCATCCCGGACCATCTTTCCTACTTACATTTAACCCAATAAGCAAGAGCATTCCCGTTAAAACACGGGGAAGCACTTATGATACGACCATGCAATGCATCTGCTAGGAAAAAGGCCAAAAATTTGCAGCATGTTACCAAATAAAATGTAGCCAAGAGTAAGAGATGCCAATGAGACGAGCGAAATAAAATAAAACAGGAGAGCGCATCCCATGCTTACGAGGGGACAGCTGGCAAATGATCTAATTGCAACCAAGACATGAAACTCTTCAATAAAATAGTTTTCTGGTCCATGTACCAGGCTAGCAGATATATATACTCAGCGGTTTTAAAAGAATGAGATGACACTGCTGAGCTCTTAAGGTTACATTTTCTAGAAAACCGGGACAGTCTAGAGTCCAGGAAGGTCATCAGCACAAACTCCGAATTTTTAAAGGCTCAAAGGAACGACTGCTTAGCCTAAGGTCAGCCCTGGGTAAACTCACACAACAGTCTTATTTATGCTACGCCGACAAACGTTTCCAGTTGTAAAAAAAATGGTGAGAGGGTTGGTAGGATTTTGTGGAAAATAGGTCTCCAAACAAACCCGTCATTTTCAGATGGGCAGGATTACGGCTCTGGCTGTGAAAGGAGACTGTTACACAGAATAATTGGGGGGAGACCAAAGCACCAGACCTTTCTGATTACAAAAATGAGTTCTACCCAATTAACCAAGCATGCTTGGGACAAATTAAAAAAAAAAAAAACCATCTTAGCGACATCTCAAAATCTAATTGGTGAAAAGGACATCTTCAAATGAAAATACTTATTTTTTTCCACTTTCCTGCAAGGCTACGTTCAGCCTTTTGTCCCAAAACTATTGACAACAAGAAACTTCTTGTATTAAACACCCCAGAAGACGTTAAAGAGCGAGCCGAAATGCTTGTCCGTCATGCAACAAACTGTGCTTTAATAAAACCATACATCAATCTGCACCATTGTGTCCCGGCTCTGCCGATGCCTTCCCCCTCGGCTCTCCAGAGCGGTTTGTGACAGTTCTTCTCGGACATCACCCCGCACATTTGACATGCTAGATTAGGCACCGAGTCACAGACTGCTCGGCATCGACCCAAAGCGAGCTTTGTAGAAGTTCAGAGATCAGCCCCGAAAACACAGTACTGGGGAAACGAGGTTTTATTGTTATGGACTAATTCAAAACTTGAGCTTTTCCCCTGCAGAAGAGAAACGGGACCTTTTTCACCAAAATCAGCGTAAACAGGATTGGGCCGTTACTATTCCTTGCGATGGGCAAGATATTAATAAACTCTCTTGCTTCCCATTCACGCTGTAGTGCCATGGTTTTTTCCCCAAACAATTTAACCTATTTACGCAGTAGCTAATGAACACCGGGTGGCATTGTTCCAGCCCCGGACCCGCACAGATTAGGCTGCAGAAGGGCTCTGTTCCCCTGGCAGTTCACCCGGAGTTCATGCCATTTTTTATTTCCCGACCCGCGCCTGAATTCCCGTTGGCACAAGGCATCAAAAATACCAGCAAGCCACAAAGGCAGGGGACACGTTTGAGGACAAAACGGCTGCTTTTGCTCATTTCCAAAGAGCACGTCTCCAACCGGGCTGCAGAAGACGCCGCACCGATGTCGGCAGCTAAACCTCAGGGAAATAATTGGGCATGGGCTGACCGTCCCCGGCTAGACGCTTTCGGCACCGACATAACGTTTAATGAAGAACGAACTTAACCTCGCGCAACCGTCCTTTGGATAAGCATCTCATTCTCCTTTTTCTCTTGACGATAGAAGAAAGTAGCTCACGTGTGTGTGCATCCGCTTCTAGACAAGTTAGAGGTGGCGTCCACAACCTGGTCCAGCCATCAAAATAAACAAGACCTTCCTATTTGCACCGTTGTATTATTGGTACTGCCACCCTTCGCTCCACAAGGACTACGACAGACTTTGTAGGAAATCTCCCTTTGCAGAAATTTCCATAATTAGGTACGTTAAAAGAGCAAAATTAATCTGATTTCATACCTTACATTATGTGACACTGAACTTCAAATACTTCTCTCATTAAGCTCTACTCAAAGTTGTTCCGCTGCCTTCCCTTTGATTTTTATGCATATTTTATTTGGTATAAACATTAGAAAAGCTGCGTATCATTAAAGTCATGTAAAAGAAACCCAAAGTAGAACTGACCAATTAGTGTTAACCCATGCTGTCTGGTTAAGCCATGGAGCAAACAAACACTACCATCATTAATTCATTCAGATTTTCAATAGCTTTTTCAGAAAAACAAAACCCAGCATAACCCAAAACAAACACACACACATACGGCTTTACAAGACTTTCAAGTGCTGTTTGAATTCAACGGCCAACTAATTATTTGGCTCTTGTCCTCCCAGAAAAAGCCATTTGACTCCTTTATTTTTTTTATATCGTTGGTGAAAAAAAAAAACCCTATTAAAAGAAATTGTCACCTCCACTGTGATGGGAAGCTATAAAATGCCATCCTCATTTTAGCCACCACTCCCCTGACGGTGTCAAGCTGCCAACATTACACCATGGTTTTAGGTGGGTGTTTCTGAGATGGAGACCTCCGTGTGCTCCCTGGTACTTGTGGGCACATACGGGGGCCGGGAAGCCGAGCAGCAGTAAATACGTGTTCGTACAGCACCTTGTGTGCCCTTGGCTTCCTCTGCAACCATCGCCCACCCTGGCTAATGCCAGTACAAGGTACAGGTGGACTTGCCCCGCGACCAGACTCAAACACAGTCTGCCGGAGCGGTACCGTCTGCTGTGCCTTGGTACACGCTACCCGTAACGCAAGCCGAATTGACGCTTTTAATTCCTCTTTCTGAAGCTGAAGAGATCTGAACGACTTCGCTGTTCAGAGCTCAGCTGGGAGACAACTGCTTATAAAGTGAATTAACTGTCGGCAGAAAACTCCAGGACTAAAGCAGACATGTTCACTCCCTCTTGTACCAGTTTCCTTCTGCATTTAATTTTTCATCTGGTTTCCACACAAGCTCTGTACCCTCCCTACACCTCCCTTACAGCTAATCACCGTCAATCACTCCTCCGTTTTACTGTGTGCAAATCGCACAAGCGAGGATACGGGCACAATGCAACGTTCCCATCAACAATACTGCTGTTATATCATAGAATCGCTGAGGTTGGAAGGGACCTTCAAGATCATCAAGTCCAACCATTAACCTACCCTGACAAAAACCACTTCTAAACCGTGTCCCTAAGTACCACATCTACCCTTTGTTTAAACACCTCCAGGGATGGGGAATCCACCGCCTCCCTGGGCAGCCTATTCCAATGTTTAATAACCCTTCCAGTGAAAACATATGACACAGTTAAGCAGGAAAACATTCCCATGGTCATTAATTATCTGCTAACAGCTCATAAAGCTAATGCATATATTTATATTTTTTTCCTTTTTTAATGACAGTAAACCAAGATAGGGCACAGAGGTAAACACTGCTGCACTAGAATCACCGCAAGCTCCTGTCCTCCTGGATTTCTCACCGAAACAGACCTAGTCATTTGTAAGCAATGTCAGAAAAGATGTCTTTTGTTGGTTTTGCTGTTGTTTGGGGATTTTTTGTTTGTTTGTTTATTTTTTTCTCCCCCAATTGTTACTTTAACCAACCAGAAGTAACTACCTGAAGATCGTGGGTTATTCACTGTGTGGATTCATGGTTAGCTTCAAATAACAGCAGTGCACCAGGACAGAAGAAGTGATTCTCCCTGAAACTATGATGTCTGGCTGGCTGATATTTTTTGAAAATAATAAAATTATATTCATACGTTTGCTTTCGCTCAGGGCGGAAGCAATGCACGCATGAATAAATCTACCTAAAAAATGGGTAGGAGGAAGAGGGGACAGAAAGATGACTTGGGGACCTTACATGAAGACTCTGTGGGCTAGATCCTGAGAGCCACAGGACCACCACCTGGTGCCCATCATAACAGGTAAACCCTGGTTCTGGTAATAAAACCAGATCAAACACAAATCAGGAGAGCGAAGCGCACCAAAGCAGGAGCCTGGGAGCCAGGACATTGGGGTGGATGTTGCCCAAGATCAGCAAAGAAAAAGAACGGCAGCTGGGGTGTGAGGAGATTGGGTTGTCCAGGATGGAGAGAAAACCACATTCATTGAACAATTTTACCACATCCCATAAGAAAATGAGGAAAAGGCAGAAGCTGATGGGTCTGTCCTCCTGCGTCTGGATCTTGCTTGGCTTGCTTCCCTGGGGTGCGCTGGAGCACGAGCCTCCACAGATCATTTTGCAGCTGGTCACACTGGGTCGGTATGCATTGCTTGGCAACTTTACCAATCGCCAGTACACGATTTAAAACATAACCCCTACTTGGTAGTAGTAAGCTTTATTTTTATATTTTTTTTAATGGTTTGGGTTGGAAGAGATCTTTAAGATCATCTAGTTCCAACCCCCCTGCCATGGGCAGGGACACCTCCCACTAGACCAGGTTGCTCAAAGTCCCATCCAAGCTGTCCTTCTCCCTCCACCCTGGAAGATCTCTGTGCAATGTAGGAGCTGACACTCCTTCAGTCTTGTGCCTCCGATAAGCCCAGCTGAGGCAGGCTCCCGTGCAGGGTTTTGACACCCTCATCCCTCCTTTGCCTTCAGCTACGACCAGCCCCACACCCTGATGTCTCGTGCATTTGCCCTAACACCTTCCACCCACCTCCTGATGTACCGTCATCTCTGCCAGTGCCCATTTCATTCAGTTGAAGTGCTTTAATATCATCAGTTCACTAGACGGCAAGCGTTACCTATGATATTAAACAACGTATTTGATTATCAGTAATGGGAAGCTAAGGCAGACCCCCTCCTGCCCCGTCTTCAATCTGCTCCATCAAACCTCTCACCTCCTTCACTGCAGGCTCCTCTGCTCCTTCCTTTATCTCTTCATCTGCTCTGCCTTTTGCTAGATCCAAATGCCTCATCATCTTGGCATTAGAAAGTCCACTTTCCCAAGGTACGGAGTGTTTATGGAGTATCATCAGTAATTCAAGTGTCTGCCAGCTAAGAGATGTTATCTTCAACATAGCTGAAGAATACCTCAAAATCGTGCTCCAACTCATCTGCCTCAAACACTCACCTACAGAACACGCTGAAAGCAGATGTAGTTTTCAAAATGTGCCCCCCTGATTTAACCAGTTGCTTAATTTTCACACATGAATCATCTGGCATTCCACAGGCCACGATATATAGCTTTCATCATGTCACCGCTGACATTTTCACTGCTGGAAGACCATGATTTACTGGTTTTCTTTAGACCTGATCTCCACTCTTGGTCCTACCCCCAACTTGTTGAGGAATCCATGTCTGATTGGTGAAATGTTGATCTGACTTGAAAATACACTGCTCTTCATCTACTAATTTCTCTAAAATTGGCCTTTTTCTGACAATTACTCCCAATGCTGACAGTAGAATAGACGGCTATAAATAACGAGCCTGAGAAGACAACTCTTCCTCCAGCCTTGGGAGAAAACAGGCTTCTAGCAAAGACACTCCACCATCATAGCCACAACATTGCTATTCTTTTACCACAACAAATACCAATGAATATTTAAGATTACCTAAAACAATTTTCTTTAAAACATTTGAACTGCAGCTTTGCAGAGTTTTTCTTTCCAACTGAAGCACCAGGCCAGCATCATCATATTTCATTAGACTTCTTTCCTAGCAAAGACCTCTCTAAGCAAGATCTATAGCTGACAGCACAACCAGGCCAGAAAACGTGGCCCACACCATTATTTGAAAACAAAGACACAAAAAAAACCCCAAAACCAGACAGTATGTCAAGCCCTAGTAAGAAATGTTGATTTGAAAGATTTTATGGATCACTGAAAACCTGAAAAGAAATAAATTAAATCAGCCGAGGATAAAGTATGAGAGAAGTCCACTTCCTAAAGCCAACGGAAGAGGCTAACTGGCAAGTTAACCTCCAGAGAGGCAAACGGACTGAAAATTCAAAAATCTCACTGGTCCAAAGGATACATGAGAACATGTCTGATGAGAGCAATTCCAAGTTGCTTTCTGCAGCATGATTTTATTTAATTTCTCTTTTATATGTAATTGAGACCTCATGAAAAATTAAGTCGGGCCAAGTTTCTTATAGGGTATGATGGCCTTTCCAAGAACATTGTAGATCAAACACAGACTACTCGACAACATCTATGATCGTTACCAACATATTCACCAACAGATACACATTTTGGCTCTGAAAGACTGATTTAATTTCCATAATGTCTAATTATGTCACAAGTCACTGGCTGTAAAACCATTTATGTGCTTAAATCCATGCTGGATTCTAACTAAAGAAAAATGGCATTTCTGCTCTCTTTTTACGTAACACATGCACGAGCTGTAATATCTCAAACTACCAATGCAAGGCAGATGTTTAAAAAAGAACTCAAAAAAGTGAGACTGTATTATGGAGCAAACCAGCACTATAAACAGAGAGCAAGATTAGCCAATAAAGTGGCTGGTTGCAATGATTATCCTAATCCTGGGCAGGGGCCACAGGAGCTAGAAGCCGGCGAGGATCCCCATGGGCCGCCTGTTCACCCCAACACCTGCCACCTCCACATGGACCAGAGAACCTTCTCCTTCAGTAGCTTCTCATAGAATTTTTGAGGAGTGGTGGTTTTGGCAGTTAGGTTAACGGTTGGACTTGATGATCGTAAAGGTCCCTTCCAACCTAGACAATTCTATGATTTTATACATATATATATATATATATAGACACACACACACGCACTGCTATGCCAACAGAAAGCTTTGCCCATGGACTCTGCACTCCCTAATACAGAGGGGCTACAGCTACCCCTGCAGGTGAAGTGGACCAAGAGAAGGCCGCGAAGGGGTGCCCACACACAAATCCCCCCCCAGTTAGGGGTGCCTGGTCCTCCATAGCCCCAGCATCGTGCCTGGCCATCGGCTGGGAGAGCCCCGCCAGCAGCCGGTGGCTGAGACGGTCCCATGCAGGGATGCTCACGGCACAGGCACACCTCCTGCTCCAGCCCGGCACTGGCACACGGGGACCGCCGGTAGAAGCCTCAAGCTGAAAAATGTGCAGTTGTCTCAGTGATTATACTCTCAGCACTCCCCTTGGTTGCTTCTATATTTAAGCGTAAAGCCTTGCTGACTCCAAAAACATGTGGAAACCAGAAATTCCCACGAGGAGGAGACACTTCACCTTGCTCCGTTTTCCTCTGGGGCTGGACGCAATGACGTTTGGGTCAGCAGAAAGCCTTCCGTTGACCTCAAATACCTGTTCCATAGGGCTTTTACAGCCTGGCGCGAGGAGCATCCTCCTGCAGAGCCTGAGCAAAGACCGGCGCCAGCTCAGCCGTGCTCCCACACGGAGTTTGGGCACCCACCCGGACCTGGCACCTCCTACACCCACCACAGCTTTACACACGAGCTCATAATTGCAGCCGCAATTCTGAGCCCAACAATTACAAATAGATGCTTAAAAATAGCTTGCTCACACCCCGCTCGTCCAAACGCTGGAGCCAAAGCAGCGCTGGCGGGTCTGGCACCAGGAAATGATCCCACTCTCGCCCACCACCGGCCAGGTCCCTTGGCTGCAGCGTACAAAACCCCTCACAAAACAACAAGCGCTTGTAAAAATATACCTTTCTGCAGGGAAGGGACAGGTAACCGAAGGAATCTAGGCCTGCCGAGATGCGGCAGGATAAGGCGTGCAGTAACCAAGGCTCCCGGACCAGGGGAACGGTATCTCTCTGAGCTCCTCATAAAGTTATACAGCAGCGTGAGAAGCATCAGGAATTAATTAGAAAACAGGTTTCCACGTCTGATCAGGTGTCTGCTCTTTCTGCTACAGCTTTGTTTGGAAGGGAGACGGGCACCGGGGCTGGCTCCTCCGGAACAAGCTGACACCTATCGCTCTACGTATGCTCCTGCGGAGGAAAAAAAACCCACAGCGTTGCACAAGATAAAAATATTAGAGAAATAAAGAAAGAAAAACACTGGGTAGAAGTTTGTAGAGTCTGCTCTTGTATTTACTCTCAGCACACATCCATGGCTTCTCCCCTGTGCAATGACTATCAGGAAAGCAAAAAAAAAAGGTCTCAGCCCTCCACCAGGGATTTGTTTCCTCCAGATTCGCCCACTATAAAAACCTAAAAGCTTTGCACACTGCAGCCGTGAAAATTATTCACCTGAGAAAACAAAATAATCAGTGGTTTAAGTCTTTGCTTTATAGTCTTTCAGCTAAAAAAAAAAAAAAATAAAAAAAAATCAATTTTACACCAGAAACAAAGTAGCTACAACTCTCGCAAGCTAAACCCCTACATGTTCTTATCTACCAGTGTAGATTTATTATTTTTTTATATTTTTTTTTTTAGCCTAAGTGGAAACGTGCAATCTTCATGGTCACAATTCTGCAGTAAATGGCCAGACCCAGGCGGAGGCACCGCAGCGGGAGACGAGGTGAATTTTCACCCCCGAGAGCAGCAGAGGGGGACGGGGCAGGCACCCACCCCCGCAGCACAGAACTTCACCCCCTCCGCTGCGTGTTCTCCCGCATCCAGCTCATTGCAACGCTTCAGAAAACTTTACCTTTCTTCTCGAAGCGGAAGAGAAGAAATAATAAAACGTGCCATACGACCTTCTCCTGTTCCGACAGACTTGCAGAGATATTTCGGGTTTTGATGTAGGACCAGGGGGGGTTGGTTTCTGTGAAGCTCCCAGCCGTGCTGCTGTGCCAGAGATATGATGTCATGGAACTAAATTTCTGATTCCCCGCCAGTTTGAGCAGTTCATATTAAATGAAGCCAAAACGAGCTTCCTGTGCTAAACTGGAAACAAAAGAGCACTTTTACAACGCTGCCCTCAGGGTTAATAGAAATACATATATGTCCAACGCAAGTCGCAGTTACCATCTTATCGCACTATCAGCGTCTACACGCACAGAACAACGTACAGTGTGGGCTCTCACACGACGTGGCTATATTTAAGTCAGTGCAGACAGGCGCAGAGAGACTTCAAAACAGCGCTGGGCAGCAAGCCACCAGCTGCCATCTGCCCGCCGCAGGGGACATTCCTGCCCAGCCGCCCACTCCCCAGGCGTGGGGCACGTGGCGCGGGGCAGAAGATGGAACCTCAAACCCCAGCTGGAGACAGAGGAGTTACTATTTGTTGTGAATTACAAGAAATCGTTTGGATCTTAATTTAACACCGCTGCCAACCAGTCCTGATAGCTGTAGACACCCAGGAGTTTTAACCACGATTAAGTCAAGGGTATGATTACGGGTCAGATTTGGAGAGGATCTGCAAAGTAGATGTTGCAACTCACACCAAGGCCAATGGGTGTTTGTCACGAACAGCATTTTACCTGCACAAATGCACTCTGTTACCGTTCAGCTGTCCCCAAGATTGGCCATGGACGATGTCACCCCTGAAGGACCAGGCTTGGTAGGTGTATCTCACGCAGCCTGAGCTGGGCTCAACAACGGCAGTGAAAGACGGCCAAAGATGTGGTGACGATGACACTTCCTTTAAGCGATCTCACTGTCAGAGAGTGTCAGAGGACCAAAAAAATTTCAGATGACACAGAAAGTGCTGCATTACACAGCCAAGTCTCATGTCTTGCAAGGTCTGTCCACGGGACATGACCTGTCTAATTAGAAAAAATAGGAAAATAAATTAATGGGAAAAATTTCTTCACCAAAAGGGTTGCCAAGCATTGGAACAGGCTGCCCAGGGAAGTGGTGGAGTCTCCATCCCTGGAGGTATTTAAAAGCCGGGCAGACGTGGTGCTGAGGGACGTGGGGTAGTGGTGGCTTTGGCAGTGTCTGGTTAATGCTTGGGTCAATGATCTTAAAGGTCCCTTCCAACCTAGATGATTCTATGATTCTAATGTTTCAATGGCACCTCGCTGCTCTTCCAGCCGCCCAGCAACAGAAGGCAGCTGCTGCATGCGCAGTCATGCAGAGACCTCAAACATGTCCCACGTTCGGGGAGTCCGACAAGATGGACCTGAACCCCAGGAGGTGGGCCAACCAAGGACTGACAAAATAAATACACTTATACCCCCCAGAGGTACCAGGAGACTTAGTGCCCCACTGGAGACCACAGTTACAGCCTCCCTCCTGAATAACGAACCAATTTTAATGGAACTGTTGTGAGACGCAGTGCCCCGACAAATACCAAGTCAACTGACACAGATCTGCCGGTATTTTGGATTTGAAAAGAACAGGCAGACATTAAAGCCTTACTTGAAATGCTTGAGAATAATGCAAAAAATCCAACAAATGAATGGTGCTCAGACAGATCTAGCTAAGACTGTGAACTGGTGGTGCAGCCCTGCCAGATGCTGCTGACAGCTGCTGAAAGCACATGCAATCGTTCCAAGACAAATCACCTTGAAAATAATCCTCCCTCAAGAAAGCTTATGATATCCAACAAATGTAAACCGTTTTCAGACATCTGTGAAAAGAAGGGGATTGTAAAGATCTTGGAAAAGCAATTATATACAATGGATGCTGATTAGAGAGGAAAACAGAGTGAACACAAAGGCTGGCATCAACGAACACCGTTATCAAGTATTCTAGACCAAATGGGACAAAACTCAACCAAATGGCTTGAAAATGCTCTCTGTTCCTGAAGATGATGGATGCCAGCTAGCAGGAAGGTGTGGGGTGAGCCTCAGAAATGTGAGCCTCCGCTGCCAGATCCATCAAACTCTTGCTGGACCACAAATGCCGGAGTGAATTTGGATACCCAGCCCACATCAATTTTCCATCGTCTGAAGCTGCCTGAGAGCTTATGAAATGCAAGAGTCTTTCCTGCCTACTGAAAGTTACTACATTTTTTTTAAATTCTACAGATAACGAGCGTGCTAAAGACATCACCAGAACTTGCCCTGTTGGGTAACGGTGACAGCTCAGTTCTTCTCCTGCGCTCAATAACAGTCAACAGTTAATGAGTAAGACGCGCCGGTGTCCACAGCAGCTCTGTGGAGCTTCCACAGCTCTATACGATAGATGTACCAACATGTTTGTTCAAAGACATTTTTCCGTTCATGACAGCAACACAGGAGTGATGCTGCGAGACTTTAAAATCTCTTCCCATACACGTCCTGTGAATGGATACCAGATACCAGCCTGCTGAATACACCACGGTCTTGCGTTGAGATTGGAGCCAGAATTATCGCAGCAATAAGTGTCTAGAAAAAAGGAGTGGTTATAACGTTGATCCTACTTTTTGGCCCCTCAATATAATTTTCATCCACTGGCATCAGACAGAGCCCTTCACATTTATTTTGACTGCCAACCCAGGCAAACACCCTCACAGCATATGAATGAAAAGGGAAAAAAGCGACAGACGTCCAGTGCTACACACCTTGCATGGCAACAATTTGGTCCATGGTCCAAAGCACCAAAACCTGTACTAATCACCTCGACCTCATTAATTTACAAAGCTTTGGCCCAACTCTAGTGGCTGGCAGATGATCAAGCTCTTAGTTGATGTGATTCAAACTAATCCACTAAAAGGCATTTAAGAGCCAGTTAGGAAATGAGTATTTTTCTATTATTAGAAGTGCTAAAAAGTTTTAATGACATCAGACTCTCAAGGTGAGGGAAACAACACCCAGCTCCCTACGTGAGGACTTCCCTCCTCAAATCCCACCACCAGTCAGTGCGCTGGGTCACCCAGTGGTTACCCCGCCATTTCTGTACCCTTTCGCTGGAGAAGGGCAAAAAAGCAACCTGATGCACCCTACGTTATCGCTTCTTTCTCCCTTTTCATCCTTCTTCATCCGATCCCATCTTCAGCATGGTTTACTAGGGAAAGGGGGATTTTCCCGTTGTACCGGAGTGTGTATCATTATGCGCCTTTTCGCTCCTTCCATCCAAAGCCACACTCAGACCTGTCGGTGGCATTTGGCCAGGCTGGACACGGAGGTAGAGGCTGGGAAATCAGTGAACACACAGAGCAAACATCCCCCAAGTGCCCCAGCTAAGGAAACACTGCAGCTTGCACCAGTAACTCATTAGACAGAGAAAAACCCAACCCCATAACCCCCAAACCCAACAGACAAAGAGAAAACTTTTCAATCATGGAAAAAATTAAATTACTTTTCAATCATGGAAAAAATTAAATTACAAACCACAAACCACCACGAAACACAACGCCTTAAGAAATCAGGCCTCATCAGACGTGGGGCTCATGGTCTACCTGGGGCGATGCGTGTTGCTGGCCAGTCTGCTGTCAAACGGCGTCATAATCAAAGACTTTTATTTCATCAGAAAGCCAGAGGTTTGTTGTCTGAACACCAAACTAAATAGCACCAAATGTTATTCCCAGATAAAATATTTTAATATATATGAAATTCTACCTTCATTAATATAATATTCATTGGTTTAACAATGCCGTTGGCTGCCTCAGCTGAAATTTGCTCAATAAAGCAGCACCGCAGAAAAACGCTCACGCGAACAAAAACCAATGAGAAAGTCTTTTTCCTTTTTTGCCACTTGAATATCAGATCTAGAACCAAGTTTTACCGAGGTAGAAGCCTTTTAAAACCTCTTCTGTCTGGGAAAAAGTAAGAAAATTATAATATGAATTTTTGAAACATTTTAAATGCACAAAAACCTCTCTGTACTCTATTATACGTTAAAGTAGCATACAGTTTGCTATGCAAGCTAAACTTGTTGAAAGCAACTTAACGAAACTTTCATACTTACGTAGCAGCTCGCCCAATGTTGATAAAACAACTTTAAAATCTTTTCAAATCTTGAAGGCCAACGAATAAATAAACACACACACATATATATGTACATATATATACACACACTCACGTACACACACTCACATACACACACTCTCATCATTCGGGAGAGACGGGAGGTAAAACGAGGAGGACAAGGGCATTTAGTCTGTTCTTGGGCTGGGAAGAATCAATAAAGTTTTCGCTCCCCCCAAACTTCTCCTTGTAGCTGACTCCCTTGTATGCTCTGAAACACCACGATTATTATCCACCCAACGAACCTGTTCAGAAGCTACGTAAACCTACCCAAAGTCACAGCCGCTATCCCAACGACACGGGGTTCAAGTTCAACAGTTGCAGGTGGCTCCGCACAAGACAAGAGGCCGTGACCGAAGGCGCTGGCCACCACCCTCGCCAGCCCCTCTTATCTCGCCGACGAGGAGCCTCGCTGGGGGCTGGAAGCTCCTTAAGAGAACGAACACATCTCAAGAGATATTAACTCTTAATAACTGCAGACTGGCATCTGCTTCCTCGGCAGTTTAGCCCCAAATGTTTGTCTGGAAAGAGCGCTCTAAAACCAGTAGGGATTTCTGCGAAATCCAGTCTTGTACTGGTTTAGCTTTAGGCTCTTGTTATATTAACACAAGAATCCCGGGAAAACAAACTCCCTTGGGTAAAGGCCAGAAAAGCCTAAGAATGCTTTTGATCATTAGCATCCACAGAAACAAAGAGCTCAATGGATGTAGTAAAAATAAAATATTTAAAAATAAGTTAAACTCCATTAAATATTTAAACATACACAGTACCACAATAACAGTACTAGCCAAATTGGTCATGAAAACCCACTAACGCTCATGTCAAAACCACCTTCATCTGAAGGTTTGCCTTGTTTATGAAAATTCAAATGTTTATTTAATGTATTTAGACCTAAAGAAGTGCCATAAACCTTATGTGGCGACACTCAAGCAAATATCATGAGATGGGTATTATATACGATGTGTATGAACCAAGTCTAGATCAACTGCACGCGCACATCAGAACCACCAAACCCATCATCCTGCCGAAACACACTTTACTGATCCACTCAAACGAAGTGGACATCGCTGTAATTTAGGGAAGCCGTTCCAAAACAAACACGAGCATCACGTGCTTCATCCCTGACAACACGTGGGCGAAACATACGTTAAACATATCATGTCATATCAGCGGCCACCCGACCGCATCTTCTTTCTGCTTATCGCGTTCCAATAAAGCCAGATGAAAAGGTTCAAGTTGATTTGGGATGCTGAAATTAAACTGCTGCTCCTTGGGGTTTTGGTCCATGGAAGCCCACGAGACTGAATGACTTTAGCAACAGATGCACAGGGCGGTATCTTAAGACGCTACAATTTTATCAAGGACCTCCATTATTCTGGAAACAAGAGCTATTGTGTCCACTCACATCAGCGCTATTTTGGGAAGCCGCGTTACGCACACAATTGGCCAAATTAGCTTTTATTCAATTATTCAAAAAATAACGTCTGAAAAGTAACCTAACTGAATCTACTTCATTTACTGCAAAAATCACGTGCAACGATGTGAAACAACAAACAAATTAAAAACTGCATAGGAAAGCTTGGAGCTGACGAACAGAAATCCAGTGGCTTAAGCGAATATTTTGGTTTGATTGTTCTTCTCCTTCCTGCCAACCTCATTTTATGGCATAGCTTTACCTTAGCTTCCAAAGCAAAACTGTAGACACACATTATTTACTTTTAAAAATCCATCCCACAGCTGATTGAACTCCAGAAATGAGCTTGTCAGGCCCCTCCCTCCAGCATCCAGACAGAAAAGCAATTGATTTCCATATCAGTAATGTGAATATTGCGGCATAAAAGGACAACCAGCTGCAATCACCCCGACTGCGCTTCCGTACGAGTGCTGGAAAATAGCGGGGACTCGCATTGCCAAGCGATTTCGTCTGAAAATCTCTGCGTGAGTAAAGGAATAATAACGGTGAAAGGGAACGGGGACTGGAGTTAGCCATTTCCAGCTACTGGTGTTTAAAAAAAATTAAAAAATAAATCAAACACTAACACAGCAGCAGTTCATGCAAGTTCCTGTGAAAAGCTAATTTTTTTTTGAGGAATTTTTTTAATTGCCCTGGGGCTCTTCATAGCTGTAGCCAATAAGCTCAAAATTAGGCAAGGTCATGAGTATGCAGCCTTCAGCATTTCTGAATGTAAAATACCAGGAAAATGCCCTGCTTCCTTGACTTCCAGTTTTCCAGAATCATTTTATTCGCTGTGCTATAAACCGATTTCGGAATCCTGATAATTTGGTTTGTTAACCCGGTTACGTGCTTTTGCACAGTGTATCCCTTCGTACGGAAACACCCTTGTCAATACAAACCCCAGTCACTTTGCAACCTGCCCGGTGCCGAAATATTTACATTAAGGTTTTACCAGCCAAATACCTTCAGTACACAAAGGAGCCACCCGACGGCCAGTCAGTCAACTACCTACGAGTCATAATTCGTCTGTACAACAGCTAATGAGCTGAAAGCAGATACACGCAAAAGCAGTAGGCTGACTGATACAAAGTAATTGCAGGCAAAATTCCGGGACAGTAATTTATGGAATTCTATTAAAGGAAAGGCAGTTGTATAGGAAGAGAATGAAAGGTCAGATAAAACCCCCCCAGAATTTAAACAGAACGCACGAGGAATTTTATATACTATATGAATGCATAAAGGGAAAAAAGCCACAATAAAACTTTTAATTATAATCGACTCTCTTCCTCCCATCCCTTCCTATCCTATTTAGCAGTTTATATAGCATATTTAGCTATATAAACTATATATTTTTTATAGTTTTATATATATATAAATATATATATATATATATAATCACAGAATCATAGAATCGCTGAGGTTGGAAGGGACCTTCAAGATCATAAAGTCCAACCATTAACCTCCCCTGACAAAAACCACTTCTAAACCGTGTCCCTAAGTACCACATGATATATATTTTATATATATATATGATATATATACATATGATACTTATACATGATATATATATTATTTATATATATATAAACTATATAAACTATTTATATAAAGCCAGGCAAGGCCGCAGCTTGCCCAGAAATACACACCGAGGGAGGAGCACGCAGGATATTTTATGCCCTCATCCTGAGCGCATCCCGGTATTTCGCTTCAGGGTTTCCCACGGAGAATTTTCTGAGTGTTAACAGCAAAGTAAAGTCCTGGCACGGGGCGCAGCTCCTGCTGCGTGCATCTGCAGCATCCCTTCGGAGAGAGCACCGCTCTTAACGCCCCGCCTGGGCACTGCTGCCAGCCACACAAATGGCAATATTGTGGATTCGGACCCAGTCACGCCCCGCGGCACCAAAGAAGGGTCCGGACTGGGGATCACGTAGGCGCAAAGCTGTGTCAACGTACAAACACCATTGATAGACAACTTCTCCCTTTTTTAGCACGTGCCAAGGGATAAACTGTGATTTTATCTGGTCTACAAATGTCAAAAATATTTAAGAAATTAACAACAATATATGGCCCGTGATGAAGCAGTCCTGCCTACGTACATCCATCTCTAGCGTGAAACCCTCACAATTTCCACAGCAGCTTTATAAAAACTATATCAGGGACAGTAAAGTGCTGCATACGCACAACAGACCAAATAGTGGCACTTATGGAAAACGATGATTATTGCTGTGAACATATGGCGACTGAGGGATAAGAACTACGCTCCTCTCCCAGTAGGTCACCCCACACAACAAAGAACACCGTAAATTCACCGGGGAAAATGGGCATCTGAGGTCTACTACAGCTATTCCAATAGTTGGCAACGAGGAAAACTATGAAGAATTATTAACTTTATAAAAGAAAGAAGGCAAGCGGGCAGTCTTGTCGTTCAAACTATCCCATCCTCCCAAAAAATCATGGAATCCAAAATAATTGAAAAAAAAAAGATGAAATAAAACCGGAATATATTTCTACTTCTGTCCTTCCTCGCTGATTGTATCACAAGAAGGTATTGTCTAATGTGAAGATCTATTCAGAGTGCCAGCAATTCTACCTTACCGCCTACTTTGTGCTATTCTCACTCAGTAAACATCTTCTTACAAGAGGAAGATACCTATCAGCAATCAAGATACGCCACCTTTTAACCACGTCAGCCACCCTAGCATTAAAATAAAGAGTTTGTTTTCAAGGCAAATGAGTTCATTTTGACTAAATATGTCTCGCTGAGCTTTATCGAACCGAACCATCAGCCGCACCAACACACGCTTCAGCCTCTTCTGCGGGGTTCACCACCGCCCAAGCTCGGCTGTTGTATCGCTTGACCCCTGCCAGTCGCTCTGCCTGTCCCATCACATCAATGTGACAGACACGACGTGCGATGTGGGGGCCAGGAAAAGGCTGGGGGGGGTGTCACAGCTTACTGCGGTCAGGTTCATACGTGGCTAAATAACCTCCTGAAGGATGTACGGCAATTATTTTAGCACTCCTCAAACCGCTATACGTGCCCATCAATGCAGTTTCTAAGGGCAGTGGGAAGCCTGGACAAATCGAGGGCTTCGGACTTGGGTCTCCATTGGAAAACTCCAGTCCTACTCATGAGCAAAAACTGAAAAAAAACCCCAGATTATTCTATTTCCAAACTACTTGTAACTTATACTTTGCCTTTTACTCCAGAGAGTCGGAGGAAATCAGACTCAAGATCAGACACGCGAATGCCAGATAATTAAACCAGCGGATGGCTGCGCTGACGCATAAATGAAGTTTTAGATTTACGGCAAACGAGTCTTCTACTGTAATGCAACCAGGATGACTTTTCAAAAGTTTTTTATGTCAGCGTTGACGTAAAAAAATCCAGTGGAAACTCGGAGGGTCGGATTCCCTCCCCGCTGGCACCCCCGGGCCGCGCAGGAGGCAGCAGGGTTAGACCCGAGGCCCAGCCTGATTAAAAGCCTGTCCTCGGTGTTTGCATAACTCCTCGGTTGGATGTTGGGAATCATTTTATCTGAGCGGTACTAATGAGCTAAATCACTATTATTATTGCAGTGATCACCCACCCGTGAGCACCTCACCAAGGCTTTATTTTTACCTTGCTCCGCAGCAAAGTAGATGCGGATCTAGTGAAGAAACCTCGTCCTGACACCTTCCCTCCACTGACACATGGAGCCTGAAAGCTCATCCCTCACTACAGCAGAAATATCTACGTTTTCATTTCAGAGCTCGTTACGCAGCGGATGGCACCGTTACGTTTCCACGCCAGAAATCCAAAGGCACCGGTATGAAACCCTGGGGGCTCCGCAGCCGTGACGCTGGAGCCGGGCGCCGGAGCCAGCCTGACCTCCCGACACCACCGTCCAGCGGCCGCACCGAGCTCTGATGCATCCAGATAGTCGTATCTCTGCGCAAAACGGGGTTTCCCCAGCAATAAAAGCAAAAAAAGTTCACCAAAGATGGTTCTAAAGGTATGTTAATGGCCACACTGGGGATCTCCACCCAGTTCACGCTGAGATCTTTTTGTTATTGCACTTTTTTTTTTTAACCATATTTCCATGGAACAAGCTCTCTGAGGCAACACAATTTTTTTTTTTTTTTTTTTTTTTTTTTAGAGAATACATATATTGTGCCAGTTCTGCCCCTTGGAAGTTCACAGTCCATGATAACCATCGGCCCTCTGCTCCGGCGTGGCCTTGCAATCAATCTCATACGAGTAGAAAAGCCTAACCCCAGCCCTTCTGCGCAGCCTGGGCTTCCCATGCTATAAAAATCAACCAGCGCACACCTAATAACGCACTGTATTAAACACAACGGATATTCCTGCAGGTCGTCCCACAATTTGGGCAGGTTTTCATACTTCTCAACATCCACTACAAAGTAAAAGCTTCCGAGATATAAAAGAAAACACGTGAATTATATAGAATCATATAGAATTATATAGAATCATAGAAACTTGCCTATTGTATTGGCAAGTGATGTAATTTACTGTTTTCCACCACACTAGCTATAGAACGTAACAATCATTAGGAAGCTGCCAATATTCCCTCCAAAGAAAGTGCATTTTAGCAGAAAAAAGAGTGCAAGCGCTGGGTACAGTTGGAAACACAACTATTTGTCTAAGAAATTAATTAAGTTTTTTAGAAACATAGAATCATGACAGCTTGCCTGTTATATTGGCAAGATATTAGTTACAATTGGAAACTCAACTATTTGTCTAAGAAATTAATTTAATTTTTTAGAATCATAATAGCTTGCCTATTATGCCTATTATATGCCTAATATGCCTAATATGCCTATTATACTGGCAAGCTATTAGTGACAATCAGAAACTCAAATATTTGTTTAAGAAGTTAAATTTTTTCGCATAGGGATATTTTTGGAAATGAGAAGGCAGAGTGGGAAGCTCTTTCACACCAGCGACACGCTTCTCTTTTGCAGACTCACAACACGTGTGATTTTTTTCATTTGCTTTTGCTTGGAAAACAATTCGTAAAGAGCTACGTTTTCATAAGCAGGGTCTCCAAAAAAAAAAAAAAACCACTAAAAATTGCAGGCAGGTTCTCCTGCGGCGCCCAAAGCAGCGCGCCGGGGTCGGGGCTGGTCGTATCACAGCCCCGGGCTCCCCCCGGCAGCCCTCGGGCAAGTACTGGTCCGGGGCTACTCCCTGCATGGGGCGACTAACCCACATGTTGTGCTTCAATAATCTGAGAGAGAGTTGAATAAACAGAAAATATTCAGGTTTACCTTTCACCTGGCACAAAACACGGTGTGGGTTTTTTAAGTATATGTCAACCCCAGTGACTTTTAGATTAAGATCATCACTTTTTTTGCTGTAATAGAAACAAAAGGTTAAAGAGAAGAGATTTTTATACAGCATATAGAGGTGTACCTTTGCAGCACGTATGTTCTGGCAGGTCGCTCAGGGGGTTTCCATCACGCCCTCAGCAGCGCCGGGGGATCCCGGGACGGTCCCCTCGGTCCCCTCCCCGGGTCCGGCAGCGGGGACATGTCCCGGGGTGGGCACAGCTCCCTGCCGGGGCCGGCGGCTCCTCCGACGGCCGAACGCGCTCCCCGCTGCTGGAAAGGGAAGATTAGGATCTTCGCCCGGCACGGATCCTGCTGAGCTCTAGCTTTCTTTCACGCTTCGTTAAAAATCAGATGCTGGATTATTTCAAGGGTACACAGGCGTATCGCACAATTATGTTATTATTCCACTCTTACACAAGTCGTCTTTGTTTCAGGGGAAAAAAAAAAATAAACTACGGACAATAAAGCGTAAATAAAGCAGGGGGATGGAGCGGCTCTCGGGGAGAGCAGCCAAAAGGGGAGAGGAACGGTGGCACGCAGCGAGGAGCGAGCCGAGCGCCGAGCCAGCGCTATCCCAATATGAAATATAAACTGGCCCGGCTGCGGGGTTACCTTCTGCCCCGCGGCTCTTCCGCTCGGAGGGGCTGATGCCGCTGCGCGCCAGGGTCGGCAGCGAGGGATTGCTAACTATCTGCTCCAGCTGGGAGTGCCTTTCCCGCGATGAATCACCCCGGTTTTATCCCAGCGTGATGTGACAGAACGCTTTACTCCAGCAAAACTCCGTATGCGAGGCTGCAGGTTTTCATCTCTTGCCAATTTCAAGTGGGTTTTGTTATCGTTAAAAGAATGTAATTACGTATATCTCCCTATATTCACGCCTGTTTCCCAGCAGACTGAACATAAATACCTACACGTACTTAGAGAAGCATGACATCACGTTTTAGCTCAGTTAAGTGGCTTTCAGATAACAAGCAATACCCCATCCCTGAGAATGCGAAGATTAGATAAAATATTGAAGAAGAGCTGTGACTTCCAGCTGTTCATTTGCACACACTAGCGTAAAGTTTAACAACACACTTTAATTCATTTCGCTACATTAATTAGTCATGCAGGAAGTATTCAAAACAAGACTAAGCAACAATTCATCAAAAAAAAAAAAAAAAAGGCATTAGTATTAAATCAGCATTGGCTGGTAGTTGAAAGCTGCTCATAAAGCCAGGAATGCTCCGGCTGATGGGAGAAGCTACACAACCTGTCCCCCCCTCCCCGGTCTTTCCTGCTCTGCGCTGCTCCCCTTCCCTCTCACAGTGTTTATGGGAATTAGCATCTGCAAAATACAAGCTCTCACAAACAGTCCTCCGGCAGGGCCACAGATATTTTTGTCCTCTGGGCTTTGAGCGCTGCCACCTGTGTGCTCCCACGGATAACTCCATTTTATAAGGAGTCGCTCCTCTGATACAACCGTTGCTCAGTCACCGGAAAGGCTGCAAAGTCAGACCCAATTCTTGAATTATTTGCTTATTATTTACCTATGCGGCATCTTGGAGAAGTCCACGTTTTCTTCTTAGGGTTGATACAGCATAAATATTCATTTCAAAGATTCCCTAGAGTTTTGCAGGAAAAATACCGCGTAACGGAGCACTGACCCAGGGCGAAGGACAGACCTCCTTAGAGCAACGCACCCCACACGTCAGGTACAGGCTGAAGGGGGACTTGAAGAAGCGACGGGGAAAGAGAGAAACGGTCTAGCAGAACAGACAATAAATACAGAGGTCAATTCTGGAATTATTTGCTTATTATTTACCTACACGGCATCTCGGAGATGTCCACATTTTCCTCTTAGGGCTACTATAGTATAAATATTCATTTTATAGATTCCCTAGAGTTTTGCAGGAAAAATACCGCGTAACAGAGCACTGACCCAGGGCGAAGGACAGACCTCCTTAGAGCAACGCACCCCACACGTCAGGTACAGGCTGAAGGGGGACTTGAAGAAGCGACGGGGAAAGAGAGAAACGGTCCAGCAGAACAGACAATAAAAGGTCCGGGAAAGCCCTTATGGGACCCAGGACCAAACCTTTCCGTGGGCCGGGCAAGGTCCTCTCCCTTGCCCGGCTGCAGGACCAGAGCTGCCGGGCGTCTCTGGAGGATGAGCTGCTCGGGCAGGTGATTTGAAAGGCAGATGCCAGCTCCGGGCCAAAGACCTGAGTCAGGGCTGGGCATGGAGGCAGGAAGCTGGGTGGTGAGCCGGCAGCGCTGGGGTGGAGGGGACAGGAGCAAGAAAGCCCACGCGAGGAGGAAGCCATGGCAGCCCCAGTTCGGTACTGGCCGCTGCCGGGACCAAGGAAGGGCACCTGGCTGGGTTTAGTCACAGATTGCACCAGGAGGTGGCTGTAGAACTGGCTGCAGCCCCGCAAGTATTCAATGGGCTTCTGTGGACTGAGGGGGCAGCCAGTCTTACCCCAAAAAATAAATGGGTAGAGAAAGAAATCTCCATTTCAGGGGAGCTAACAGGAAAACAAGGTTAAAAGAGTGGGATAGACATGGAGCGTTGCTAACAGAGGGTGGACACCCTGGCACCGAGGGCCTGACTCAGGTCTAGGATGATCCTTCAGATTGAGCCTGATACACAGGATTTAATAATGCATAAGGAATTATTTTCATGTTTATTGCCACGAATACCATTAATAGAAAGAGACTCGCCCAGCTGGAGCTTGCAGTGCTCGTGAGTCACCCCAACGAATCAATCACAACACACAGACAAGGACTCACCGGAGAGCAGACAAAAGGAGCAGCAAGGCTATGAGACGGCACCGCGAAGATGGGAAGGTTAAAAAGACAGGCAAGAAATCCCACAACAGTATCAGGATTACAAGGGCTGTAAGCCTCGTGAAGGTTACAAAAGCCTTGTGTTTCTGTAGGGAGATTATGAGGTCGAAACATCTAATGGAAAGGGGTTTTATATGAATTAATTTATTCCAACTCACTCCATCAGTATGCGCAGAAGGTGTACCTGCCTGGCTGTGTGCGCACGTACGGAGTCATTTCAAACCGCCTAGAAACTTGGTACGTAAAACCATTGTTAAAATCACTCGTAAAATTATGCAAGTTACGAAATAAATTGTAACGCGCTCTCAGAGTCCCACACAGACTTGAGGATTAAAGAAATAATTGATGCTAACCATAAAAAAAAAAAAAAAAAGCTAGGTAATTTGTTGTGAAAGACATTTATTTCTTCTCCTAAGGAGGGATTGCTCACTCCAGCCAAGCATCGTACGCATCCCTTCGCCGAGAGGTTGCGCACTGATGTGATATTTAAGGCAGGCTCACGAGCAGTAATTAACCCCAAGGGTCCAAGCAAGCACTATGGTGTCTCGCGCCAAGTTAAATGGGGTAATCTTGAAGCATCAAAGGCCAGCTATTAACAGTTATTACAAATTCATTAATTTTAAAGATTACATGAAAGAATTAACAATCGCAGACAAAAACAGCCGACAACATGAGCTCTGTTGATAGCAAATCCTGGTTTTGTCTTCATGGTGAATGAATGAGGGACATCTGTTCCTTCAGAAATGGTTTGGGGGGTTTTTGGGGGGGCCTTAAGTGCTGTGACCCTGCCTTTGTGCACTACGTAAAAATAGATTTGAATTTTCACATTATCTTCAGACACTTCCTAACTGGCCAGGCACGAAGACACATCACTATTTGACAGTATCTTCAGCGCAGCCCTTGGTTTCTGTGCCAACATTCAATGCATTTCATTCAACCACTTGCTTGTGATGGTTTATGAATGTCCACTCCACAGCAGGGGAAGATGAAAGCCGTTTCTTTGGTCGCATATAGCTTATACAAGCAGCAGTGTGCGTCTGGGGCTCCTAACACTGCTACATCAGATTCCTCAAATTCCCCATAAACACTGGGAAAATAGCTAAACTGGGACTACTGTGTCATTCTCTCTCCACCGTGACCTACTCTAGTTTAGGCACAAGGCTGAACTTCTTCGCGTCTGTGTTTCAGAACAGTAACTCCCCTATTAAGTGTACGTTATCACCACTGTTTATAGTTCTCCTCTACCAGCATCGCATATAACAGATCCGTCTAAATTAAATTTTGCTACATCCTTTTTTAAAAGCCTTCTGCCACTTTTAATCACCTTTACATCTTCGCCGAAGCTTTGCCAAGAGCACCCAGGCAGCTGGTGTTTCCGAAAGAACCGCTCAGCTATTGCAGTAGCAGACAGCCCCTCCGAAGGCACGCTGCCTGTCTTCTGTCACCTCCGGGATTTAGACCAAGATTTTGGAAGACACAACATGAACAAATCATTAACCTTTGGGCTTGGTGGAGTTGGGGCTGGACATCCATGGTCAGGCTGTAGAAAAGCCAGGGCATGAGATGCTCAACCACTTCACGCCTCTGTGCAGCCCTTCCAGACCACCTTCTCCTGGCTGCCCACCACCCGCGGCAAAAAGACTATAAAAAGATGGTGAAACACATTGCTTTCAGGTATCCAAAGCCTGGATATACTATAATGATCATTTTGATCGGAACTGAACCTCCGCATCTTCAGAGATAGAGGAGAGGGTCTTGACACAAAGAGGTTCTCCAGATTAGAAGCCTCCATCTATCTTCTGCTTCCTACAGACCTCAGGGAACTGAGGTGTTTGCGCGCTGACCCCAGAAGGCACCACTCAAAAAACAGCAGTCTCAGCAAGAAGTTGTTCAAAATCAGCGAGAAGGATATTAAACTCCACATCAAACGAACAGGATTGAAATTACTGAGTTTTGAAGCTTCAAATTCAATTGCTACCAAAATCCTACCGAATTGTCTTGTTTAGTAGAAGGTTCGAGGACAATAGCTCGGAGACATATTCCAAGCTATCGGTGTTTTATAGTCATAGTACAACTGTAAGGCTTATGTTCCTGCATGCCCAAACAGTCTTTGGTTTCATACGGAATTAGTGACATAATTAACAACATTTAATAATGTTCAGCAGATCCTCGGAGCCAGGAGACTCAATGAGCTGTCTAAATGGGCGCCTTTCTATGATATCAGCAAGACTGATTTTTTCAGTCCTACAAAGGAAATGACGGTACGTATCTATGGTGTTACTGGTCTCCAGCACTTGGAAATTATTTTCCCAGTAGTAAAGTTGGGAACACACTATTAAATCACAGCATTTTACAAAGAACAGGACACACTGGGCATTTTCGTATCCTTCACTTGCCTTCAGGCTTTCCTGGCTTAAATATCACTTGAAGAGAGAAAAAAAAATCTGATCAATTATTTGTTCTAATTGCATCCAGCCTAACACCCCAACAACCAAAGCAATATCAAGAAGAAAAGGACTTCACAGCAGTTCAGCATCCCTTCATTTCCAGTGACACCTCTTCAAATACGATTCTTTTTGGACCTCCCTTTAAGAGAGAGCGTGGCTTAACAGAACGAAACGCAACACCTGTCTGGTGTAATAAAAACCCCTCAATACCTCAAATAAACGAGAAAATGTTATAAGAAAGAATAAGGTAAGGTTTACAGAAAGCTGGGCGGGTAGGGAAAAGTTGGAGGGGGAAAAGTAGGAGTGCATCAAGGGCAAGGGGACAGCATAACATGGAGAAATAAGTGTGTGGGGAAGTGGAATAGAAAATCTAAAATAATCCACGGACAGGGGAAATCCCTCTGTCCACAAGGACCTGCCTTCCTCTGCCTGACAAGAAGTTAGATTAATTAGTCAATGCAGGTTTCTGTGCCACAGCAGAAGCACAGACATCCCCAAAATCCCAAAATCTTCTTGTAGGGTTTTAGCCCGTGGACAACCTGAGTTCAGTTTTTTTTTAAAAAAAAAAAAAAAAAAAAAAACAAAAACAAAACAAAAACCCAACAACCAATAAAGAGGTGGCCAAGTCACTAAGGAACACAAGGCAGAAGCTCCAGCCAAGCAGCACCACCAAAACACTCGCACGCAGCTACGTAATGTTGTATTTCCCAGCAGAAGGTACTGAAGGTGTGTGGCGTGTTTTAACAACACGCCCCGTGATTTATAAACCGCGGTCTCAGCGCACCCGTTGTACCCACCGAGAACAACTCTTTAGCAAACGACTTACGGCGTGTTTTCCCTTCGCTGCCAGGCTCTGGCAGGAGACACCTCTGTGCCAGGGAGGGAATCCCAGCGGCGGGTATCCACCGCCGAAACTATCGCACGGAGCCCTTCTGCCAGCTGGAGGATGCTTCACAGCAAATGCACCTCTGGATCAGCGGCAGCCATAAAAAGCACGGAACCATGAAATTAAGGATTTAAAAAAATATAAAGAGGTAAAAAAAAAAAAAGAAAAAAAAAAGAAAAAAGGGAGTCAGTGGAATAAAAAGGGGGTTAAATTTTTTTCCGCTCGCTATTTTTTTTTTTTTTTTTTTGCAAAGAGCAGGGAGAAAAGTGGCAGGCGTGAAAGAGACCCTGATTGCCTATTATTAACTGCTAGTAGCACCATTAGTTTATTTACTAGAGTGAAAACTAATAAGGAGACTAATGAGAGGTTTGGTTTGGGGCATTGTGGCGTTTCATTACAGTCTGGTGGAAAATTGGAAACGAACCTGATAGCTCTGTACTCCGTTAACGCTTTCTCTCGGATCTGTGTGAAAATGCAAACACACATGCCCGTAGTCAGCCCTACTTACCAAGAGAGCTCCTAATGACTTTTTGGCAACTTCAATCCAACCCCCCAGTAGAAGATTTCTTGCTATTTTTCCTCTTTATGCCCAGCATTGCAGTATTACGGCGCTAAAATTTACCATCAACAGAATAATAGTTCATATGCCTGTCGGGCCTTTGATCGGGGTCTGTCAAAGCATGGCACGAAATGTAATTAATTAAGTATAAGTATCTCCCGATACTCCTGGGGTCGGTACTGCGATACAGCAGCATCACTTCGCCTCCCCAGCATGGTGCAAGGAAACATTAATTCCTTCGGTAACCTGCTCCGTGAAGATAAAGGCTATCTCCGACTCAAGAGATTGGGAGAGGACAGAACGCAAAAAGCGGCATCTGCTGGGAGTGGGGAAGGAAAGCAAATTCCTCACCTCCGCTTCATCAGCATCTCAGAAACGGCAGCGTAAGGGAATACAGAAATAGCGCCGCACAAAGAAATTAAAAGACTTTGAAAACTTTTCATGGATACGTTAGGGAAACAGGAAGCAAACAGGTAAGGTTTCCTATAGCTTAGGGTGATGTAAACCCGGTTTTAACTGGGTTAAATAAATACAAATAAATAAATAAAACGGGTTTAACCAGCTGGGTAATGATATGGCCGGTTCTTGTGCAAGGAGCTGTACGCGTCCGGGTGACTGCCACATCACCCGCCTCTTCCCCCCCCGCCCCCATGGGTCCCTGGCGCGTCCATCACCGCTGGTAGTGCTGCCAGAGCTTTTGACTCCTTGGTGGCTTCATTTCTGGTGGGGGTTGGTAAATAAAACCCCCCACAACTCTGTTTTCACAAATTAATACCTACTTGACACACCTTATTGTTAAAACAGCCCTCTGTCCTCCCAGCCCAGGCATTTCTGTTTCTTCCCTGAATCTTAAAAAAGAGTGGATGGGCTAGAGCGACTCATCGCAGATCCCATTTAGATGAGCGGGTGCATGTAGATCGTGCACTAAGGAGCGTCTCAGTTGCGTGATAAATAACCTAGCGTTTTCACAAAATTACCAAATTAGATCTTTTTGTTTGGCTGCCTTTTTCACCGTTCCTTCTGGAGGAGCAAGCAAAACCACTGCTATCAAGTGCAGTCCCTCTGGGTAAGCGTTACACGAGGAGCATCCCTCCACTTGCAAATGCACCAAAACATTCAGATGCAAAACATCGGAGCTTTCTGGAGATGATCCGCTGGGATTCTTAGGAGGAAAAAAGATTGTCTGAAGAAGATTCCCATTAATTTCTGATATTCATAGCTAGCTATTTGTAACAGTTGGATCCTTGATTAAGTACAAGGGAATACTTGTATTTAAGTTCTCAGCTGTCCAGCATTACTAGGTAGAGAGCACAACCAAGACAAAATTAAATAAATAAATTTAAAAAAAAAAAAAAAAAGGAAAAAAAAAAGATAGATTTAAAAGAAAATACCAAAGGGGGCTAAACCGACAAGTTTTATATTCTTCCCTCAGGGAAAATGTCTCTAAAGCAGGTGTGGAGATAAGAAGGAGAAGGCACAGAGTGGTGCAAACGTGACATGGAAGAAACAGCAAAAAATCACATGCAAATACAATTACGCCTCCTTCCCACGGAAATGGTGTCAGGCTGCATAAGAAAGATGGGCAAAGAAAGCAGTTCCACCCTGCAAAATACCACGCAAGTCCAACTCCAGCCTCTCCCTTGGGCCATTTGTCCGTGTTACCAAAGAATACCATTAAATCAGAACCCAGGTCAGAAAGGTGTCGAAGGAGGACGCGTACGCACATTTGCTCCAACTCTTTCTCTTAGATTCCAAAAAAAAGATCAATGCACGATTTTTTGCACGAAGATTTTGCAAGGTTGCGGGAATGGGAGAGATCTCCTGAAACCTGCCCCCTTTGCCAGCATCACACGCGCGGCCTTTTCGTTTGGAGACGGTTCCAGCCTTCGTTAGGACCATTTGAGCAGCGCAGGGCCCCAGCGCAACGAGCCCTTGTTCGGTTTGAAGCTCGACACCTCACGTTATTAACCACCTGCGCCAGCGCCCACCGAAGCTGAATTAATGCAAGTCTCCCACCAACTCCAGCCTTGCTTGATTAGGCTTTAAAAAAAAAAAATAATTACGAACTTCTCTATTTTTTTTTTTCCCCTATAGTTAAAGTCCATCAATGGATTAATTTTTTTTTATTTTTTTTTTTTTCAATCATCAAGATCATCTTGGGTTTTGCCTCATGTTTAGGTCAAACTTCCTGGATATCTAATGTCAGCAACTTAACGCTATTGCCCTTGTTTTACAGATGGAGTTGCTTTTTGGCTAGATGTCTTCCTTGGGTTTAGACGTTAAGGAGATAAAAGACAAGCTGGTGGAACGACAAGCAGTTTTAAAAAAAAATAAAAAATAAAAATATTCAGCGGTAGTTGTTCAGACTACCATACTGGCAGTTTGGCAGAACCGTGAGGGGATGTTGCCATGTTTAATATACGGGATGAAAAAAGGCTTTGAGTTTAACAAAATAAGAAAATAAACAAAAGAAGGGGGGAAAAGCCATTGGGAAATACTTTGCATGTCTTTATAGTTAAGATGTTAATGGTCCCAAATAACATCTGTGTTCTTCCTACATTCTTAAAAAAAAAAAAAAAAGAAAAGAAATCCCTTGCTGATTATGTTAGCTTGCTTTGAAAGCCCACAGCAGATTTATTATTTCCTTTGGAAAAATTGCACTTTGTTCTTCCTACAATATCATTCCCATCAACTGCAGCGTGCCAAAAGAAGCTGCTTTGGGAAGAAGCCAAAAAGATGGAGACAATGTGGTATACTCTAAGCACAGACTATTTATGGGCTATGAGAGAAAATCCTTTTGTAATTTTTGAAGTCTGCACTTGGTGCAAGTTAATGAGAAAGTTTGAGAGACTGAAAGGTCTCATTATGACATGTCACTCCCAGATCGCATCTTTGTTTCCTTAATTTTCTTTTAAGCTGCTCCCGAGCTGGCTAAAAGAATCTTTATGAGAGAGGCTGAGATAAACTTTTGAGAATTTCAATGCAGAGATGGCCAGTCCAGATTTCATCCAGTTTTTTCGCTCTTGCGGTGAGAGCTGCAGCGAACGAGCGACGAGTCACTGAGAAGAGAGACTGTCGGCAGAGCTGTAAAACCCCAGCTGTATTTTTCTCCCGCTCCGCTGGCATCTTTTTGGGCTGAGTAGAGGGTTTCTGGTTATTCACAATACCATGCACACTGATGCAAATTCAGTCCTCTCTTCTGTTTAGGAATCTCTGCTTTTTTTTCCCCCAGGATTCCAATCATTTTTCCAAATTATTTCCTAGGCAATGCTGAGCCACAGCTGTGATGGTGCGGGTTATCTGCAGGACTGTCCCACTGGCCGTGGCTGCCTCGCAGAGCCAGCCGCCTCCTCCCTAAATGGAAGGCTGGAACGAGTTGACAGAGTTTGAAAAGTGACTTCATTGCTAGTAACGGATTATTTCTTCTCATTAACCTTCTCATGCGATTAAGTAAATCCTATGAAGTGAAGCTATTTCCTAAGTGGGCACCTGTCTCGTGAAAATCAAGAAGATGGTCAAAAAGAAGAGTTTTGGTGCATGGTGGGAAGCGACGGCTGTAGTTATTGATTAGCTGACCACCCCTAGGACCTTTGGGTTAAATGTCTATTTATAAATTCATATAACTTTAGGTATTAATGAAGTAGCTCATCCAGTGGCTTCATGGGAGTGCTGGCTCCACTCTTGCAACCATCTTGGCGGCATTACCGCAGGCCGCACTGGACTGCTGGTTTATTATTTGTTTCACCCCCAGCATTGCAGTTCGTGGCACGCTGCAATGTTGTCCAAGCAGGCAAAAAAGAAGGATGGTTATGGTAGTGGCCGGCACATCAATACAGAGGTGACCAGAGAAGGATGTACGTCGCCTTATAGCACAGGGGACCTACACATGTAGCATCACATCCTTTGGTGTGATGGTTTTGTGACCATTCCCAGCCCTACTAGACTTTGGCTCGACACAATGTTCTCATGAAGTGTTTTTTCTCTTGGACAGAGTACTGGGAAAAACCAAGAAGCACAAGTCAGGTACTGGAGAGAACCTCCTTCACCAGCAAACCTCATCCTCAGCCGCTGCAAACAGTGCTGTCAGGAAATCTGTTTCACAAAGGGATCAACTTCCATGTTAAACGTGCAGCTCCGCCAACTGGATGGCTATTCCTGACTCTCACTGATCTGGTCACCACCAGAACCGCTCCCCGCCACCCAGGGTATCCATGGCTGCATCGCATTCTGTACCGCCTTAGCTTAGATCGCTCCCAGCAGCGAGGACGGTCAGGAACAGGCTTTTCAACCCAGGCCTGCTCTTTTGCAGAGGAAGTCATCAAGAAGAAACCCCCGAGGCTATTTCTTGTGCCTCTTCTAAAGGACTAAGGCAGCACGTCTTTGCCTATGCATGACTCCAGTAGGTCCCATTTGTTCTCGTGCCAACTTGTCCTTTCAACAGAGCAGCTCAGTCAGTCGTGCTTCCTTCAACTGCTCCCAACCCACAGGGCTTGCTCTGTGCCCTTCCCCTCAGTCTCCAAATCGCTCACACAGCAGGAGAACGTGTCCCCGGAGAGGGAACAGTTGCTGGAAGTGATGCAGCCGAGGTTGGGGAGGAGCTGAGCTACCTGCAATGAACCTCACCAGCACGGTTACACCCCAGGCCCCTTGCTCACCCCCTTCTCTTCCCTCAGCCCCAGGGACCCGCGAGCAGCACGCCCTACGTGTGCCTTATTTTCAATAATGAGTTCAATTCTGAGGATACCGGCTGAGCGCCATGGCTCTTCTCTGCAAGCTCCCTTCACTTCTGGAGCTAACGTTAAACTGAGCTGGAGGCGAAAGTTCAGATACTGACTTATGCGTAGAAGTAAAAGTGGTAGAGCTCAACCTTCTCCCTCTTGAAAGCCCAAGTCTGAAAGCGTTTCTGCACACTCGCTGCCGAGCCTTGATCCTAATCAAACACTTGGATTTAGGGCTTTTCACCCAGAATGGAGGACCTGGTGTCAGTTACGTCAAGGTGCTCACACGCTCTGGCTTTTGGCACGCACGCGAGTCCTCGAAGGAGGGCTGGAAGAGGTCTGGAGTAGTTTATTTTTTCAGCTCAACAGGAGAAAAACATTACACACATGATCGATACGTTAACTTCTAAATATAAAGACAGAAGCTATCCAAAATTATGTAAAACTAGCCAAAAACACTACCAGATGCCACCTGTCAGTCATTAAATAACTTCGCTTTTTTATACTAAATAAATAATAGCAGTTTCTAGGGAATCTTAAACTTAGGTCATGGGATTAGAACCGCACCCGGGAATCTTCTTATCTAATTGGGTGAACAGGCAATATTTTGAAGGATTTATAATGAACCTGAAAAATAAACACAACTTCTCCTACCTGTTTACTTCTCAGTAACCAGTTTACGCTAACAGCCGCGGAGCCAAGCAGTCTGCTTCCCCGCAGAAATCAGAGGAGCTGTAAAATTGCATCAGCATAAAGACAAATGCCCTCACCTGGGAGAGACAGGGATCCACCGCGAGCAGAAAAGAATGTAAGATGAGATCTACCACAAACCCCACAGCGATAGTAGCCGGGCAACACGCGAACGCTCCCCAAACCACAAAACTTGGGAATCACAAGTGAAATCCAGCCCTTTCCCCATCGCTGTGCAAAATGTTTGCAATCAGGCTGCTAAGTGCTGCCTTCCAAATACTTTTGATTCATTAGAATACACGGATATCTTTTAAAATATGAAACGTGCTTGTGTGTTTCTTCCTGGAGTGTTGGAAATTCAGATATATTTCTTTCTTCAAATCTTAGTTATGAATATCAAATATTGAATATGATGTATTGCCTCAGTGGAAAAGAAAGCAGTGGGAGTTAAACCCCTTTTGCACTTTTTTTCTGGGTTTTTTTGTTTGTTTGGGGGTTTGGGTTTTTTTGCATGTTCTTCAAGCTCATTAGTTGCCACTTAAATGATTCTTTTCTTAAAATAGTGTAACGACAACTGATCGCGTCCATCCTATTTTCACCGCAGAAATTTTCATTACTGAACGACTTAGTTTCGCACAAAACGTAACTGCTACAACGCTCCCTGTTCAAGAATAATTAACGCTCGGACAAACAGCAGCAGCCACAGCTCAGCACTAACTCGCGCTGCTGGGAAAGCCAAGCACACTAATCCAGAATGTGTCCGAAGAAGGATGGGAATACCTCATTCACGGCCACAAAGCTCTCCGGCTCCTCTACCATGGCCCAGCCCCAAAAAATGAACTCAATTCAGTTGGGCTACTCGCATGCTTAAATTTACATGTGTGCTTAAAATAGTGTTAGACTGGGATCCAGTCCAGCTGGCAACTGGAACAGACTCGTTAGAGGATTATCTGGACCCACAGCTAGAGGGGGAGAAAGGCTCTGGTTGTGGTCTTGCAGCTCATACAAGAAGTGGAGAACTCAGTCGTGCGTCCTGGAAGGTCAGAAGGTGCTGAGGACCTACAGCTATGACAAACGGGGCTGGTGAGCATCACACCCCCGGCAGCAACATGCAAAGCAACACTCACAGTTAACGCTTCCGCATCAGGGGGTTAACTTCTAACAGAGTCCCTCACCGCTAACGAAAGACAGATAAGAACTGAGCTGAAGATAAAATACTCGAAGTGCTGCAAAGCCGCGTGCTGGTAGAGAATCAACACACACCACGGCGGCGGTGGCACAGGCGGGAGGTGGCTGAGCAGGGCAGCGGTACCAGGTCTGCAAGAACCACCACAGCCCCATCTCCAGCAAAAGCAAAGGTAACGAGGTAAGAAAAACTACATCTGAAGTTTGAAAAGAAGGTTATCTCCAAACTCCTGGTTCTCCCAAACATGAGGCACTGCAGAAGCCAACACGCTCTCAGCGTGGCCCCGCCGGCCTGCCCGTAGCACATGTGGGGCCCCCAGAAGACGCACTCATCTCTCTTTAGACAAGCCAGATATCATTGCTAAACCAACCACTGTGCTTTCTTGAAGGAAATGTGCTGAAGTGGGGCTGTTCTCCAGAAAGGCACGCGTTGCTGCGGAGCAAAGGAGAAGCGGGGCGCAGCCTGAACTTTCTCCATGCTTTCTCCGTGGCCTTCAGCCTCACAGACGCTCTTCCTCCTGCCTGCCCCCATCTCCTACTGCTTTCTCACCTCTGCCCACCCCGTTCTGCTCCCCAGAGCCTCCTGCCCTGAAGGCACGCACAAATTCCCGCGTCATCGCTTTAGGACTGGGCAGGAAGAGAGAGGGAGGCTTAACCAGCGGAGAAGTGTCAAAAAGAGAGCAACAAGAAAGAACAGAACTCTAAAACCCATGACCTACAGAGGAAGGTCTGGTGAGTGGGAGCTATTCAACCTGTGGACATTTCCTGACAGAATGAAAAGGCACATTCATTACAGGTCACCAAGGGCCAACCTATTCAGCCTGTTCGTGACAGAAGTGAACACATCTGCTACAGCACAAACCGCTTAAGCTGGACAGGAACAAAAGCCAACAGCAAGGGTGGTGAAGCATAGGAAGAGCTTTCCTCGCCCTCAGTGGAAGTCTTGCAGTCCAGGTTAGACAAGGACCACTGGGGAGCACGGGAAGCAGAACTGCCTTTGTACATACCTAGCTGGGACTTCTTGAGGTCCCTAATATCGGCTGCACCTACTAGGCAAGGTGACTGCTGCTGCACAGACACCAGAACGCCACTGGAACATCCTCTGCAAACAGCACATCTCTGCCCACCACCAGAACATCTGCCCCCTCTCTTGATGCTCAGACAACACTAAACTCCATAACCATCAGCTGTCCCAGCCCCTTTCCAGAGGTGTGGGACACTCCAGATAGTGTTTGAGAGCTCTAACTTGTTCTTCCAATTCATTAATGAATACTTTATCTTGTTAATCCAAACAGGGATAACAGTCTTTAATCTTAATAGCAGAAACTGGGGGGTGAGGGGAATGTAAAAACAACAATTCTTTCAAAGTCAAGAGCATAGTTTGCCAATGCAATATGATTAATGACAAGGATTATATTATATTAATGGAGAAATTTATTAAAGTACACTTTCAAGATTTCACAATTAATCCCATTCTCCCAGACTACAAATTAATGGACGTTTTCCCAGACTTCAACAAGAGCAAAGTATAAATCCCACAAGAGCGGGACAGCCTGTCCCGTAACCAAACGCGTCACTGCTGATGTCGCGTTGACCTCACGCTTACAGGCCAACTGCAAGCGTTTGCGTGGGCAAATCAAAAACCTTCATATCAGTCTGCTGGTGTCTGAACTGATTTATAGCTGAAGATTTTGACGGGCGCTGAAAAGACTTTGGTTCCAGAAATCTGCTCATGAAGATTATTGCCAATGAACCGTCAAAAAGGTTTTTTTCTTCCCTTTATATTATGAATTAGGCTACGACCAAAACCCTTTTTCTGTAAAGCTGGATCCTGCGCAAAGCTGGTCTTCACAAAACATGAACACCGGCTCCTGTGCAAGGCATTGTATGGGGAAGATGTTCATGCCCTTCCCATCCTCCAGATGTTTGAGTCCCAAACCTGCATATAGAAGGAAATTGTTGTCCCCAGGGAACATTATTTCATCTCATCCCATCAGCAGATTTTTTTCCCTCCTTCACCTTGTTTTGGACTCCAGTCTCTGTGCAAAAACTCTGGTTTCCACCACTACCAGCAGCGAGCTCCCACCCCCAGCCGCTGTGCCCAGGCCCTGGGTTGCACACCAACAGCTATCCCACGGGCTGTATATATAGATTTTATTACATTTTTTCAAAGTAGTGGAGTGAAAAGGAGCGCTCACCACGTTTTCTCAGCAGCAGCAGCAGCAAGACAGACATCAATGCTTCACCCTGTACTTAAACCAGAGCATTAATTTAGGATCTCAGCTCCATTCAGGGACGGTATTTTACCCCTCCGTTCCAGACCACCAGATCTTTTCTCCTCCATACCCAACTCGTACAAAAGCCACAGCTTCCAGTTGTGTTGGCTCTGATTTGGGGAGCCTTGTGACGGTCCTGTGCTCTCCAGCAGCGTTTCGACAATGTTTCTGTTGTCTCGGGCTCTTTGCTCCCAGTTTTTTTTGCTCCCAAACTCTGTTCCTCTAAGCACAGATTTTTCTCTCCAGTTAGTTTTTTTTCCAAAAGTTAGTTTGCCGCTACGAAGACATTGGATCTGGTTTATTCAAAATCTTCAGGGTATAACTCTTCCCGCCGTAGTCCATAATGTCCTTCATTCAATACCCTCCCGAAAACTCAAGCCTACGTTGCTCTTGCTCTTTCTTTTTCTGCAGCGCTCGTTTCACCACTGGTAACGCTTAACTCACTGTGTGCCATATACACCCACAGAGCCTTTGCTCTTCTGCGTCTCTGTAAATAGGTTTTTCTGACATTTCTGAGTCCACCTGCATCCTGCTTTTGCCTCCCCAAGTCAGCAGCAGACTTCTCTTGGGTGGACTATGTTGTTGGCTGTAGTAGTTGTTGGCTGAAGCCCAAAGCCCTTCCCTTCTCAGATTTTAAATGGTGATGCATACACCAATCCACAATAGTTTTCTTAAAAAATAAAAAAAAAAAAAAAAGAGAGCCTATTTTTAAATAGGAGGGGAAAAATGGCACAACACAAGAGACAGACTTCTGCTTTTTGTTCCGAACTTTGCACAGCCTGTGGCAGGTACATCCTGTCTGTAAAACAGGCAATCGTTCGTACCCCGAGAGGTATTTTGGAGGGCGATGCTTAGAAAACCCGTATTTTCAGTAAGAAGAGATCAGTAAGGGAATTTTTCCTCTTTCATATAAATGAAGTTGTAACGTTAGCAGACTAGTTACACGTGAATAGGAGCAAAAATCAAAGACGGCAAAGCTAAACCCATCAGGTGTGCGCGCATAGGCCCGGGCAGGTACATACTCTGTGAAAAGCATGGGAAAACTATGCGGGAAGAGCGGAGTCCGAAGGCGACACGAGCAAACGCCAGGCAGGACCAAACCAAACAGAACACGCCGAACGCCGCTTGCGATGGCTCAAAGCCACACGGAGCCGGAGATGGAGATTTTAGCCCCAAAAAGACAGATGCGAAGGATAAACTGCAAATCTAAACCCCAGCATTTCCAGTGAGAGTTTTCCTACGGCATCAGCTCTACAGTGCTCCAAAACCTACCGTAAGGCTGTGCAAGCTGACTTTGGCCATCTCCCTCTCTCTCTCTGTAGCAAGTGATAAAGTACTTTTTTTTGAGGAAGGATATCTTGATTTGATGATGTTATTGCCATTTGCTGAATTTTGGGAGCCAGAGATGGGTCATTTCACACATTCAGGAATTAGTCTTTCTTCGCAGGAGAAGCTTCCATTAATAGCTAGACTGCTGCTGACCGAAATACCGTTCGGAATATCTCTTTTGTTGATCTGACCTGTCTGCCATGTCTCGTTGCCTTGTTCCAGACGGGCTGCGTGCCGCCTCCTGCCCAAATTCCAAACCCACCGTGTGAGGGAAGTCAAACACGGTGTCCTGGCATTCAGGCTTCACCCAGACCGAAATCATCAGTTTTAGCTTTGACACCTCAGAGAGTAAGATCTCAAATGGAAAGGTAAAAAAAAACTAAAAATAATAAAACAGCTGTTTAGAAGCACAGAGGATTAACACCAACACACAGCTTAGATCAGTTCAGCAGTAACAGTATTTAGCAGAAACGGTATTTTGGTTCAGCATATTATTAGATACATTACATAGAGTTTCTGTATCTGATTTTCAGTATTCCCAGCACTTACGGAGTCATTTAACCGCCAGCAGTGGACCTTGCTTCTCTGTCCCCGATTGAAATAAATGCTGTTTTTCCCTCCGGTACCATTTCCTATATAAATGTGGAAAAGAGCGCAGTCCTGATTTTCCCAAACCCAGAAGGGCAGCCTACTTAATCACTCATTTTCAATCTTTGAAGACCAGCATGAATAACGCCATTGTTGCGCACCTATCAGTGCCCAACGCTAGGGTTACACCACTTTTGGAAATAAGTAGCCTTTGGATCACCCCTCCTAACAAGTATTACGTTTGGTTTATTAAAAAGGCCTAACGACACACCAAACAAGCACTAGAAAATTAATATCGCGTCACTTTAGCTTATATTCAGAATCAAAAAATTCGAATTTTGACTAGCTAGCAAACAGGTAAAACGCTACCTTTCCTCCGCATAAACAAAATAGCCCAGCCTTCCATTTGCACTATCTCCTTGCATTTATCAAGTTTAAACTAACAATGGGAATACTGAAGGAATCCAGCCAGGAAACACAGAGCTATTGAGCTGCTACGGCCTATCGAGGATTCTATCAATCTTAATGTCTAATGCCACATTCTTCCTCGCTTAGATTTCAACGGATACAAGAAAGAGTTGAGCAAATTTTATGTAATTGCTGTGCACTTTAGAGCTTCAGAGGAGACTGCGTTTCACATTTAGTTACTTTTCGAGGCTAACAGTCACCTGCATCCGCCTTATCTCACCATCAGGACACTCTCAATACTTCCATATTAGCCACGCAGAATTATTTGACCTTCAGTTATAATAATCCAGACAAGATAAAAAGAAGAAAAAAAAATAAAAATAAAAATAGGAGCGCACAGAGAGATCCCTACCAGCACACCTGACTGGGTCTTTAGCCGAAACTCACGTAACCGCGTTGTGGCTGGTGACAACCCGCTCATCAGACGGAGGAGTACAAAAACTAGCAAAGCCGCTTTTCACGTGAGACAAATTACTCGGTCTTTATTTGCACCGAGAAATGCATGTTCATGCTAGTTGTCCCTGTTTGAATTCAGCCAGGATTAGTCATACGATTAAAACACTCAAAAATCTGTTCCTTAATGCATTTCTGGCAGCTTTAGCAATAAAACCACAGGGATTTTATTAGCAATAGAAATCATTATGATTTTTATTCTGCATGGATAGCATTTTTTGAAGTGTGCTTACTGACTTACAGCCTATTGACCAGTCTGAAAATTTGGCTTTGGTATTTTTGGCCCGGCTTTTAAAGACATTGTAAAATTCCTTAGGAATACAGGTGGTTTTCAAAACGCTGCCAAGCAGCAACTTTAAAACCTGACCCCGAGGAGCCTGTCTTTTACTGAAAGCGAGAAGAACTTCAGCCACCGCTTCCCTTCCCTTGCGTGGAAAGGACACTTTGGTTACTTTGGCGTCCCAGAAGCTAAATTTTTACCACCCTGGGTCGCTCGCACGGTGACACAAGGGCGGCTGGGATGCCAAGTGTGCCCAGCTAATTAGACAGCCGGGAACGGATTCTCTCCACGCTGCTTTTGGTGGTCAAAAACTCAGGTCAAGGTTGTTTACACAACTAAATGTTAAAGCCTTCAGCGGGCTAGGTGCCTTCTAATATATCCTCGTAACGCCTCTGAGACACACGAATTGTGTCCTTTACAGAAGAGCAAAGACAGAAAAAAATTACATGGTGCAATTGTGGAAAAAAAAAAAATAAATTAGAATTACCCGAGCATTCAAACCACCTGGTTCTGTGTTTGGTTTTATGCTTTACGATGGGCAAACCTTTTTCGGTGCTACTTCATTAGCCGTGACCAGAGGTCTAATTACTAGTTAATCCTGGGGAGCATCGGGGGTTTAAACAGCTGCTGAAGCAGTTCTGGAGGGTATCGGTGGAAGACAAGGGTATATACACCTAGTGCTAATGCACATATATTGTGTAATCTGGCTAAAAGTGACCAATAAATAACTAATCAGGTCTCATTAAAGTCAGTGGCACAAAAATGATACTATGACTTGCACTCTGGAGAAACAAATGGGACACAGAGATTAATACGATTTGAATGAGACCACACACAGATGTATTCCGTGGGGGTGCTTCTTGGTTAAAAAGGAAAGCAAGTCACAAGAATAAAACAAAAATGGAATTTTTTCTACAACGGGATTTTCCTGCACGACACCCATCTATAGCTTATTTTCTGGAGAGGGTTCGGTTTTGTACAGACGGATGCTTTTACTTCACTTTGCAACTGACAGGGAAACCTGAGCATTTCTAGCCTAAGGCCCCACGTAAATTCTTCCTTCCTTGATAGATGTTTACCTCCAGCTTTTGGACAGGAAAAAAAAAATTGAATAAAGTCCATGTGTATTCCATGCTCCTTGTTGTCATGTATGGCCCGGGATGTAGAGGCCATAGAAATAGTGCCCACAGAGCCTAAAGCTGACATCCAACAAAGATTTCTGTTGGGTTTCAATTAAAGTTTAAGCAGACAGCGGCCACGGGTTTCCTCGAGGTTCATCGTAAGGAAAAAAAATAAATATAAAAAATAGGAATAATCAATCAATACCTGTAAACGAGGTAGAGAAGTGAAGAGCAATGATTCTGCCTCCGTATGCCAGCTCTGGACCCCTCTATCCGAGACAAGCGCGGGATGCTGAATGGGTACCACGGCTTGATTCCGCCGTCACTGGCTGCCCAGAGCCACCGGCGGCGTGTGGGCAGGAGGCGGCACGCAGCCCGTCTGGAACAAGGCAACGAGACATGGCAGAGAGGTCAGTCAACAAAAGGATATTCCGAATGTAATTTCGGTCAGCAGCAGTCTGGCTATTAATGGAAGCTTCTCCTGCGAAGAAAAGACTATACACGTCGCAAAAACTCCTCAGGCCAGTTTGCGCCCAAGTGAAAAGGCTCTGCCCTGCCGCTGTCGAAAAGGAAAGACGTTACGGGGGGAAATGTGGAGATACGTACTTTCAACACACACAGAGCCTTGGTCTATGAGCACACAGTTATTCTATAAAGAGTAAACATAAATAATTATTAAATGAATAAAGGATGATCTAAATGGCCTTCAGTAAGATTGAAACCCCGAAGGGAGCAACGTTCTCAATGGTCATTAAGGCCAAACAGGTATTTGCCCCCCAAATGCAGGCAGACCTGAAGTCGAAAGGTTGTGGCTTCATCACGTGAGCCTTATATCCCCACTGTTGGCAGGTGAAAAGGAGACAAACAAGCTGGTGAAGTAGGCTTCAAGTCATGTACAGGAACAAAGGAACACTGCAGGTATTTCTCACACCCCAGCGCTGTGCCCCGTCACCAGCCTTTTGCATCCTCATCAAAAAAATCCCAAGAGCACGTGAGTCTAATAGGGACCACATAAACATTTTGTACTTTTGTTTTCTGGGTCCGATCGGTAACTAATTTAGCTAACCTAAACATAGCAGAATCTGTTCACCTCAGTTATAAAGCCTGAAAACAAGAGTTTAGTACATTAGCTTCTGAATCCATCGAGCACTTTAATCCATCAGATTATTCTTTTATCCACATCACTAACATGTCCTTCCTGATATTTTTCCAAAAATAAAATAACAAACAAACAAAACAAACCAACCCACTGTAATTCAGTCACTATTACTATCTCCAAAATCATCTACCTGTGCTGGATTCATACCAGAGAGATTTACAGGACTTAATGGCAGCAAGGGTTGGAGGTCAGTTAAGGAAGCTCTGAAATTACTTGCCTTAGGATAGCAAATTCCACAGCAGTTGCAGCAAAGCACAGGCGTAATGACTGCCTTGAACGTGCCGATGACAGATGGAAAAAAGTTCTGTTACACGTGCAGTGCCGATGTCCTTGTATATGGTATAATTTTCCTCTTTATAACTTTCCTCCTCGAACCAAGGTGTCTCAAGCAGCGCCACGAACAACCGCACCCTCCGTTCATCCCGGTTAAACGCGCGGTGCCAGCGCGACGACGACGTACAAGCCCATACCTCAACTCAAGCGCTATCTCCCCGCCTTAGCCAAGAAGGTTTTAGGTTTCAAATCAAATTTACACCCTGCAGTTACATGATGAATTGCTGAGCTACCGCACTCGCGGTAACCAAGATAGCTCTTTCATCCTTCTCTCCACAGAAGATTTCCGTAAGTCAAGTTTCCTCACGCTGCTACTGCTCTTTGCCTTTCCTTCCCCACATTAACTCTCACATTTCTTTGTAATTGGCTTTTCAAGAGAGTGCGGCTCCCCCCTCCTCCCCTCCACCGCGGGCTCAGCAGCTGCCATCTCACCACGCTTCCTTGCTACTGCTCTCCTAATCCACGTGCTCCAGCAGGACTTCCCTTTTCCTCCATACTTTCTTGAGCTTATTTTTCAGCGAGGAGGCAGTGGAACAAAACCCCCCAGTGAAAGATCTCACCAGGTCTTCTGATGATCCAGGATATGATCAGGCTCCAGGTGATACTTACTCGACACTTACTTGATGATGCTCCACGAGTACTGACCTCCCAGCATCGCACTCCCCTCATCTACTTATCTCCCCACTGTGACCTTTGTGGCCATTTTTGTACCAATGAATATAGAGAAGGACAAGGGGAAATGGTTTAATGTTGACTCGCCTTTTTTTTTTTTGAAAAGCAATAATACATTAGACATCAGGAAGAAATTGTTTGCTGTGAGGGGGGTGAGCCCCTGGCCCAGGTTGCCCAGAGAAGCTGTGGCTGCCCCATCCCTGGAGGGGTTCAAGGCCAGGTTGGACGGGGCTTGGAGCAACCTGGGCTGGTGGGAGGTGTCCCTGCCCAGGGCACGGGGTGGCACTCGGCGGGCTTTAAGGTCCCTTCCAAGCCAAACCATTCTGTGATTCCATGATTTCCTGTAGAACCACACAGCCTCCTTGTATTTCCAACCTACACAAGAAGCTGCAGAGTATTTTAAAGATAGCTTTCTATACATTTAATAACCTCATATTGAGCCTTTTTGGAAGCACCTGTTATAAAATGGCCAGCACAATAAGTTGTTGTGTCCTCTTTAATTTGCCTTTGGCTTTTATAAGCAAAAAGATTAATCTTTTCAACAGAACAGCATTCCCAGTAGCTTTCCTTTGCCCACAGCCAACTACAAATTCTTAGCAGCTCTCTAAGGCTACTGGTTACTTAAGAAGTTACAGGCAGAATACAGTTATATGATAAAAATGAAAAGGCACGATACGCTCACAAGGCAATGCGAAGGAGGGAAAAGGAAAGGAGGGATTCCCACTTTGCTGGAATGAATCGGGAGCTCCCTAGGATGGGACCAGGAGAAAGATAAAGAAGATAAAGAAATGAAATTAAATGCCCACTTCTTAAGCAGAGCAGACAGAGACTTTCTCACTCAATAAAGGGGGGGGGGGGGGGGGGGGGGGGGGGGGGGGGGGGGGGGGTGGGGGGGGGGGGTGGGGGGGGGGGGGGGGGGGGGGAGGGGGGGGGGGGGGGGGGGGGGGGGGAGAGATATAATCTTTTTCAGAAATTTAAATAGCCAAAAGGCTAAAGATTTTATCCAGGGTTTAAAAGGTGACGTGTATAGGAATACATAAAGGCACGCTATCTTAGCGGGCAGAGCTGCGCAGTATCACTTCTACACTCTCTGACGCCCGAGACCCAGAACCACCCTAAAACCTCACCATGAAGTCTCCAGTGCACGGGGGGGATCTGAGAGCGTCACCGCGACTGCGCTCGAGATCGTACAACAGGAACGCTCCTGCTCTCGCAGCCTGTAGGACACGGGCGTTACGGAGTTCACCTTATTCAATTGTAAGAGCAAGGGGACAGCAGAAAGGCAACTAGTGAAGAGCAGGGGTAGATTACAGAGGGAGAACACCTCATTTTATGCAGAATCCTTGATGAGTTCCATGACCAGACCTTATTTTACAGCTAATCCAAAGAACATCTTGAAACCATCAGTTTCTGTCCCACAAAAGGAACACAAACTGCTTGAAAAAAGGTGCTAATGAAGGGGGAGGTGCGTTTTTAACCTTTTCTGACCTGCACATAACTTAAAGTTTCCCAAAAGGGAGGCAACCTCTGGGTCTAATTTGAACCAACCAAAAATAACTCTTTTAACGGAGAGCAGGGAAGGGAAGATTATCCTTCAGTGGATCCCTTAGAGAATCCATAGACCTCTCAAGTTCTAGTTTACAGCCACAGGCTGAGACCAATCTTTGATCCAAAAAAGGTTGATCCACCATTTTTCTGGAGATTCATTTCCTATTTGGCCTCAAAGAAATTTAATAGATTGGTATTAGGGAAAATTACTCTAAGACAGGAGAACATCTGAATTAAAAAAAAATAAAGCCCATGAAATGAAATTACAAAGGTCATTGCTCATGACATTTCACACGAAACCAAAACTTTTCAGGAATGTTCGGAGTTTAGAAGGACCTTTACCAAGTGGCGACCCCAGGAGCTTTCACTAGTCTTCCTAAGTTCAGATAAAGAAACTTAAAACACAGCTGCTGGCAGACACGGGCAGAGACACCTGATGGTCTGACTTATACACAAGCCACACTAGTAATAATTTTAAATCCTTAATATTTTGCATTTGCTTAAAATGAGGGGAGTAAAGGATACTTCAACATATGTTAAGACAGTGTAAATCAATCGACGGTGTACAGTTGCCAAACGTTTCAAGGTGCGCACGTCTACGCATGCGTATTTTTAAATCATGCCAGGCACGGGGTGGGCAACGGCCCAAAGTCTCGGCCAGTCCTCCACTGCCTTTATGCTCATTTCCATGGAGCTTTTAAAATTTAATTTAAAGGGGAGCCAAATTTCAGCTGCTGAAAATCCCGAGGATCAGAGGCGTACAAATGTGATTTAGAGCCTTCAGTCATTAGTAGCTATTAACAGTATATGTGAAGAAAAGCAGAACGACTGCATGCCAAGACTAAGTCTGGGGTTTCTTGACATGTCTTACGTGTGTAAACGGAGTATTTATTTATAGCTGCAATAAGAGAAAAAGCTAGTTCTGGAAATAATTCACAAACAGAAAAATAATTGCCAGTCAAGTGTCATTCCACCGAACCCCCTAGCACTGCTGATTTTTGACAGTTAGGGCAGAAGCTGTATTAGATTTATATTACTTTAAAAAAAGAGAAACTTTTAAACTTAGATTAGTCGAAGCATTTTCTGAGCGCATAGAAGAAGTTGCAGAGAGATGGAGATTTTTCTCCCTGATCGACGAAGCCCGTTTGCGGCGCAGGGACACCAAACCCAAGGTACTCTGGGATCTCGGAAGACAACGCTAACAGCAATCCCAGCCATCCACAGGCATCAACCACAAACACCGTTTGGACGTTAAAATTCCCCAAGTGACTATATGCACGCTGGCCAAGCCCATTAAATGAACAAGCAAAATTAAGCAAGAAAATGAATTGTAACAGAGACTTGCACAGTCTGCTGCAGTTACTTACTGCCAGACAGATTCTATGCGAAGTTTCATATGCCGAGCCCCCTGAAAAGTTCTATAATCAGTTATTCGCCAGATTCCTATAATCCAGTGAGCCTAATTACTCTTAGTCATACTAACTCTTCAAATACGGAGCGAAAGTAGTATTAAAATCACCTTAAATTCATAAACACCGGTTAATTCCATTTAGGTAACATCCAGCCATTACAACATAGCACAAAAGAGTCTGTATATAACACACACAAATATAGAATATTATATAAAATAGAAAATTTTTAGTGATATAAGAGGATAGCCTAACCAAAATACCTGTACGTCTAAAGCAAAATAAGGTAGAAATCAATTTTTTTTTAACGATTTCTATTAATATTATCTGCACCAATGCATTCCAACAGATCATTTGGACTTGAGGAATGACTGAGGGAACTGGGGTTGTTCAGCCTGGAGAAGAGGAGGCTGAGGGGAGACCTTATCACCCTCTGCAACTACCTGAAAGGAGGGTGTAGAGAGGTGGGGGCTGACCTCTTCTCCCTGGGGACAAGTGATAGGACAAGAGGAAACGGGTTCAGGTTATGTCAGGGGAGGTTTAGATTGGATATTAGGAAATGTTTTTTCACTGAAAGGGTTATTAAACATTGGAAGAGGCTGCCCAGGGAGGTGATGGATTCACCATCCCTGGAGGTGTTTAAAAAAAGGGTAGATGTGGTACTTAGGGACATGGTTTAGAAGTGGTTTTTGTCAGGGGAGGTTAATGGTTGGACTTGATGATCTTGAAGGTCCCTTCCAACCTCAGCGATTCTATGATTCTATGACTTGAAACTCATTTTCAAATAGGGAATGATTATTAACAAAAGCGTTCAGTGTTCTCTCGTTTCACAGCGGAACAGACGGATTTCTCACCAAGCCTGACATGCGGCTCTCCAGGTGCCTGGTAAGACCAGAGTCTGAGGGGTTGTTCTACAAGGCTTTAAGGACCAGAAGTATCAATGCATGAAACACCAAGATATAAGGCTGTAAAACCCACAAAGGGTTTAACCTCTAATTAACCCTCTGTGACAGGAATGATTTAAAGCTAAATGCTTCCCTGTGTCAGCCACAGTAATAATGAACTGTCCGATAGAATGATAAGTCACTGCAGCCCTTCACAATTGCCCTAAAAAGCTAAGTATTCACCCAGACTTTCTTCCTTTGAGACTTGAAGTTGAGAACAACAAGATGTTCCCCAAAGCAGTAAGCATCAAGGACCTGCAGGCGGGAAGAGGCCTCCGGAGGTGATCCAGCTGGCTCAGAGCAGGGCCAGAGCGCAAGGGAAGGGCATATTCCCCAAAACTTTCTTCCTGTAAAGACAACGGTTTCTTAATCTGGTTGAGACTCAGCAGATTAGGTCAGTGGGTGACATGATTACTTATGGAAAGTGGAACAGGTAGAGAGTCAACGGCATCACGTCGATGGTATCTCCAATGTGACGATCCGCAGCCAATACCTCGCTCACCTTCGAGATCAGATCTGCTAGCTTTGGCAGCCCGTGTTTAACCAAAAGCCAAGGTAAATATATCAGAGAACTTCGGAATCACGTGGGGCGGAGGAGGGAAGGGAGGGGCATTTTAGTTAAACCTGCCTTAATTGTGTATTTTCAGCTTGAACGCACACAGTTGCAGTTTCAGCGGCAGCAGTTAGAAGAAAACTAGCAATCAGCTGAATGAAACACTGAAGGAAAACAAAAATTAGGTTGATGTAAACCCTGACACTTGCCTGCAAAAGCACAAATTAGTTTAGCCATGGGATTGTAACAACATAATATTCCTTCGAGCAAATGTTACTTGTAGTTCTAAACAATCCAGTAACACAAATCCTGTACGGAGGGAAGTACAAAGAGGAGAGAAAGATAGTTTGGTTTTAAAAAAGTAACAGTCATTATCCGCTCCTGATATCCTGATATGGTTTTCCGAAATCTCGCTTTTTTCAATTCAGTCTATTCTGTCTATTTACTCTAGTGTAAAGTAGCAGGAAATTTCCTCGCTCGCAGGGAGCAAGAGATGGTATTTTCTAAAGACAAGCTGGTAAACAATCGCGAGCAACACAACAGAAAAGCTCATTAGTAAAAATACGGTTTCCGTGAGAAGGATAATTAATTTTTTTTTTTTTTTTCTTTTTAACCAAACTTGAACAAGTGCCAATACGCACACACAAGCAGGCAGGGCAGCTGCCCTCTTGAACCCAGTGGTGATCCTCACGCGCCTGGGTGTTACGTATTCACATACGCACTGTCCTGGCAATTCAGGCAGTAAAAGTCCTAAGGCATCAATTAAGTTGTCCCTAAACTCTTACCTGACAACTTCAAAAGGTATAAAGTGATTCCCAGACCTAGAGCTGGCTTTCTTTATGTAAAATATAATATTAATTATGGAGGAGATAGCATAACTTTCATTTCCTACTTCAATATCTTATCTAGAAATAATAGAAAGAAATATTAGAAATATATTAGAATCTTCTGCATACCTAGATTTAATTTTTTTAAAAAGCAGTTTTATTCTCCCCACTACTTCTTGCCCCTGACAAATCCCAACATCATCGAACAAGATGGAAGTGAACCAAGACCAGGACCGGGCTTTGCGACAATTTCTCTAATCTCTTCCAATTCAGGTCCCATATTCTCCACTAAGGCAAAATAATTCTTTCCAAACAAAAAAACCAAACACCAAAACCCAAACCCAAAATCAAACTAACCAAACAACAACAAAAAAACCCCCACCTCCAAAAAAACCTCAAAAAACCCAAACCATCAAAAAACCCACCTATGTTTCTTCTGACCCAAGAACAAAGAGAAAAAAAAAAATTCCAGGAATTCCTTTTACTGACAGCTTCCATGGGCTGCTTTCCAGACTAGGGGAATGATGTCCCAGTTTGGGGAGTTCTGTGCAGAAAACTCATTAATATAATGTTCTCCATGAGACATTTTTAAAAAATTTGATTTACTGCCAATACGAGCTGACTAACTATGCACGACAACTGCCCTCGCAGACTAAATGAAAGCATTTGCACTCCACAGTTCTTAATCAATTACAGTAATTAATTTTCTACTTTCAAATATTGAACTCTGCTGCTGCTTCCTGGACAACATCTTCCCGGGTTCTGCCAAAGGCACGTCTCTGTTTACTGGAAGTTTACGGCATTCACGAAAGAAAAAAAATGCATAGTTGCAAGAACACTTCCATATTCTCTGCACTGCCGAGTTTGGAAAAGCAAAATATTATGGATATTATGTCTCTCATCGGGAGATATAATAGGCAAAGCAAATGAATAGGCATTATTCCAGGGTTTTTTTTTAAACACTAAATACATGAAACGTAAAGTAGGTACCGCAATAGAAGAAATGCATTAGATATTCAATATTGGAGGCAAGCGCTTTTACAGCGTTTGCCCTTTACACAGCAAATAACACTATTTTCATTTCTAGATTTTAAGCATCTGCACATCTTTGGATCCTTGAGCTTAGATCGTCTCACCATTCGACAGGCACCCCAACGCCTTACTTCGAAAATCCATTTTCACGGAATTTGCAGAGTTGGAAGGGGCCTCTAGAGATCATCCAGTCCAACGGATTTATGCAACTTCAGTGGCAGAGAAGTTTGGGAAGAGCAAAGGCACTGTGAGAGGCCCCAGACCCAAGGGGAGCAACGGTGTGCCCGGAGGACACACACCATCCCTCCCACACGGCCCTCAGGATGGGCCACTCCAGCCAGCACCTGCCTTTACAGGGGCGGTTACTGGAAGATGATAAAAAGCAAGACAGAGTAACCATATTCTCCTGATCTTCATCATTTCTATACAATTATTTTTATTTTCCTTTAAGAAGGAAAGTACTTTTAAGAAAAGCATCAACGGAGAACACTTGCATCACGGAATAACTGGGAGTCACTTCCAGTGAGGCTCCAAACTTGCCTACGCAGGAGTTCATCGTTAGTCGCTGCTGATTAAGATCAGGTGGGGACACAGGGCACTACTCCTGGAGGATTTACCTGTCTCTGGTAAAAGCACTACAGCAAACACGATTAGCGCAAGATTATTTGGGCGGAGCCGCTGTGCTCGAGCCCGACTCCCTACCTGTATCAGCGTTAATTTGCTAACGGAGACGAGTCCTGACAAACAGTACGAGTACACGGGGACGCGAGTAACACGTACACTGGAGCGGTTTGTGTCACCGAGGTCTAACGGCACAAGGATGCGCTGCGTGTGCTCTGATAACACACCTGTGACCTCATTTAGTTAAAGAAATTACATACCAGCCACAGTTTAAAAGCTTCAGGCTAGGCTTTAGCAACGACACATATATCTTTATGGAATAGGATAACAGGATCCTTTGTGGATCGGTCACAAATTAAAACTGAATGGTTTGGGATCAACTGTTTTCATCCTTGATTTAGTGCGGGCGCATAGTGGGGAATCCATTCTTAACAAATTCTTTGGATCCTAGCCAAAACCGGACATGGGAAAGCCTAGGATCAGTAAGGAAGTGCCTTTTGTAACAAGTCCGTGGGATGCAGGCATGCGCAAGAGGTTATTTTTTTCTTTTTCAGAGTAGGAGGAACATACAATGGAATCTGTGAAACTAAAACCATGAGGGAACACTACGACAGTTTGTAAGAGCTAAAAGATAGATATTTTTCTTCAAATAACAGACGACATATTTTGTATAAATTCAGTGAAAATAATCGCAAGTGAATTTGTCGTTCACTTATTTGTCACCTTATTTAATATTCTGTTTATCCCACCTCCACTCGCAGACTTATTTTCTACTTATTGCAGTTCATTTTGCCAGAGCATTCCCATTCCAGAACAGCACCGTGTCACCCGGGTTACAGTGACACAGATCAAAGGACAGAGATTAAAAAACCCCTAACAATAAATGCTACGACGGGGACAAATTAACACAAATGAACTGTGCAACGCGACCCTTAAACCCCTACAGAACAGCGTCACCTTTCTTCTTGCACAAATCCATTCAAACATCAAACATCTACGCTCTTCCCTCCTTTAAGAGCAGCTTCTTAATAGAGCACTGACACCGATGTTAAAAATGACCTTACCAAATCACCGTGAAATTCAAACTTTCTAAAATAATGAGTTATGACCGCTAAACGTGTTCATGTATGTTCTCCAGCCCTCTCCCCCAAACTTACAGCTGTTTTTTCTGCATCTCCTTGATTTCTTGAAGACAACAGCAGAAGAGATGATACCAAAGGCTCACACAAAACACCAGACGTACTTTCTGCAGAGAGATAACACAGACTAATTAGTCACCTGGTGCCTACCTTACTCCTCCAGGAGGCTTAATTGTCCTGACCTTTAAACCCTGCACCTGGCTTTTGGAGAGGCTGTTGGCCCCAGCTGAGAACCTGGCACAGCTTCTCCACCAAGGTTGCGCCGATCTGCGACCTGCAAACCCCAAATCCACAGGGAGCAACAAAACCCCCCCTTCTCCTGAGCTCCACGCCGAGGAGCTTCTTCCTTGGCTGAAACCAGAGATGTGAAGACCAGCAAGATCCTCAACCACCCAGTCAACTGCTCCTGCCCCAGGTTATCCTGCCCCAATACAGGAGCTGGAACAGCCACTCAGGTGAAGGGGGTGAGGAATATCCCCCCTCTGCTCCTCTCAGGAGAGGGCTGCTGGCCTCGTCGTCTTCATTTGAAACGCCTGCGAGTAGCAAGCCCTGTAAAATCAGGCACTTCTTGCAGGGCTTCTTCTAGAGCCAAGCGGTGTTAAACGCATACTTGCTACAGAAACGGCTTTGTGCTCTGAAATAGCTAGACTTTAAATCTTCTTTTTAAAAAAAAAAAATCTTCTTTTGATGTTATTTGCTATAAAAATCTGAAATTGGCATTTTGTCCTGTTTACATGAATCGACTGTGTGCTGCTCGCTTCCTTAATTTGGAATTTTTAACCTGCACCTGGACTTCAATTTTTCTGGCCAGTGCAGAAACACATTTCTTGCCTTGAATCTTTTCTGATTAAGTGTAAAAGTAAAAATTTATTTCCACGTAAATACTACAAAACTCTACCGAAAATTACTTCGCTGATGCTTACAGCAAGTTCATTTGCAGGAACGCACATGACATCTCGTTTTCTTCGTGCCTCTTTAAATGCCGTGGGGCACAGTGTGTGTCTGTGGGGATAAATTGCCCTCCGAGAGGGGAGGACTGGCATCGGTAAAGATTCCTGGTAAAAGTCAAAGCAGATGATATTATAAACGACACTGAAGCCATGATGGAATTCTATTTAAACTAAGATTTTGCCAGCGTTTCCTTAGCTGTAGCAGGAGTTTAATAAGCAGTCTCCCAGGATACATAGATATACGTACATATATTATCCATTTGTCGTCTTTTCTTCAATGGAGCTACACATGCAATGTAAAGCTATATTTACACCTTGCTACGCCTTGTAACGAAAAGCAGGGAAGAAGGGCAATGCTCATCTAGAAACTGGAATAAAACCCACACGTGCTGATTCCCAGCACGCTTGTTCAGTCCAGCATATCCACGAGCAACCCATGTGGATCTCTCAGCTGGAGATGAAGCAGAGATGAACCCTATCTCCCTATTTCCATTTTCTCCAGCTCTTCCACATCATTAAAAAAGTTCAGACTTACACTGCCCAAGAAAAGGGAATCTCCACCCCATGAAAACATTTAACGAACCTGGAAACAGTTGCACCAACTGGGAAAGGCAAAATGCCAACCCCTGACCCCCGGCTTGCCCCAGGGCTGCGGTGTTCTCCCGTCAAGGCTTGCTGACCCGTGTCTTCGGTCCGTTGTCTGTCCTTCCTACCCCTGCTGCTCTCAGGACACCTCTCGGTGAGTTTCCAGCACGCACCAGAAGAGAAAGAGCCGCAGAATCTGCCCTCAGTGCAACGTCAGCTCAACAAGTTCCCCAGCGCCACCACCCGCCTTCCTTTAACAAGCTGGATAAATTACAAAGTAGATTTTCCTTAACCGAAATCAATAAAGGACAGGATCTTCCTCGTAACTGGTCTTGCTGTCTTAAGAAGCAAAAGGACTTTTATCTTTTTCACCACAAACATTTTCCACCAGCATGTATTTTAATATTTTTAATTAAAAGTGCCCTTTCCGGATAAGACTTAGAACAGTAACACAGCAGTAAGGAAGTGTCATACAAACCAACACGGAATAGAGAAGCAGCTTTTAAAAATAAATCTTCTATAGACTGCCCAGTGCGATGTAAAAAAAATCACCATTACACATATATATTATAAAACAACATTTATCTTTCCTCAGCTGCACAAATTGCCTTACTTGCCATTACCCCTGAATTTTTTCCAGGTTCTAAGGGCAGCGGGAAGGGAGCATTTTGCCCGTGAAAGCACAGGAGTTTGGCACCCACGGATCTCACCCAGCGCCTGCCGTCTCCGAGATAAACCCTGCCCATTCCTGAGCCAGAACACAGCATTTCACGTTATTGCTGGCAGCGGGATGTGCACAGACCGTTCGCCAACACATTTCTGCACGTAAAGGTGCGGACGCGCATTTACAGAAACGTCATTTCCAGAGCTGGGTGGCTAATTTAGGCATTAACGAGCCATCCGTATTTAAGTTACAACATCAGTGAAGGAAAACTGAGACGCATGAAACACATACATTGCGGAGCGCCTGAGGATTATTTTCCTCAAATGAGACAACGCTCTTGGAAGTTCCTCAGCGAGTGCTTCAGACAGATGGCTGTGGAGAAAATATAGCTGACACTTGAATCTATTGAATAAAATATAAACATCCTACCATAAATTAACGTTAAGATTGCCTAACGCAGTCAATCATTAGTCACGCCAAAAATATGCACTCTGGCGAATTTTAGCGCTTTTTTTCTCTAATAATCGGCTCATACTGCTTTTCCTACAAAGTCCGCATTTTGCGGTGACCTAAAATAAATTGTAAGCAGAAGCATACGGGTTTTTACGCACATAAGAAAGCAGCAAAGGGTGAGACTGATATCCACTCTTAAACTCCGTATTTCTTCAGGCAAGTGCCTACTTGTGCAGCATTAACACTGCAGTAACAGCTTTTGCATACTCATTTTGCAAGAAACAACAGTCCCAAACCTTGCAATAACAAAGGTATTGATGTATCAAGATGACTAGAACTCATCCTTAATATCCTCCACTACTGGAATTCTATTAGGTTAAAAAATAAACCTTTGGCAGCACCAAATCCTTTCGTATACCCAGGCTGTTGTCTTTATTGTTTGTTTGAAAACGATGGCAATTAAAATCAAGCATACTATGCCGGCACTCCAGCAGAATTCTTCAATTTATTTTTTTTTTATTCCAAACAATTTTTTATCAACTGCATTAAGTATTTAAATTACGAGCAGATTTCTTAACTTTTCAGTGTGACGAACAGGAAAAAAAAAAAACCCACCTCAGTTCAACCAAGAAAAACAAAGACGCAGAGACCTCCCCTCCCGAAAGGTCTTCTGGCAGTCGCAGGGAACCTGCAGCCCGTTTCCCTGCGCCTGAGCCCTCCCGCGGGGCTCCAGGGTCTCCCTGGCGCTCCCGAACCCTCTGGAATGGCATTTGCAGCGTAAATAAATGTCAGCACTTCGATTATTGTAATATTATTTACAGTAAACTCATATAAGACTATAGGGCACTTTAAGGCCTTGTTAAGATTGTGATAATTATTCCCAGAAACTGAATTATGGGAGCACCTAGCGCTTAGAGGCAGAACCAGGAAAAGTATCGTGATCTGAAAAGTGGCAGACACCTTGCCTTCACTTGACCAAGGAATTCCCTGTTGAGCAGAGAGCAAACCTGGAACGATTTTCCCCCACAAGAAAAAAGTGCGTGTACCCTGTAGATCGTGTAGCAAAAAGGTGATGTTTAATGATGAAAAACATGGAATGTGCTTGTTACTGTGTCTGACACCAAGATTTATACTACAGGTGTGTTACCTAGGGGTGGTCACTGAACAAAGGGAAAAATTCCTCAAAAGATCCTCAGCGTCTTGGCCTGCTGGATGGCACAGCAACGGTCATCAGAACCCAGAGCCTGGAAATGTTAACTTAGGACGGCAAGAACTATTTTGCATTGGCAAGGAAAAAGTGTTTCCGTCCAATTTTTGTAACTGCGCAACTGCCTGTCAACAAATCACCGCCTGGTTTTTAGACACATTCATACGCTCTAAAATATTGCCTAGGCCATTTTAGAATGTAAACAAAACCAAAGAAAATTTCAAAATCTGTTTTTCACCTGCTAGTCTAAATACATTTAGTGATTTCAAATACCAAATAAATAGGCCAATATTTATGTAAATAAATCCCAGTTTACAGATACTTGAAATTTTTCAGAGAACACTTTTGAATCTCTTTTTAAGAGTAAATCTTGATCTGCCCTTCCTGAAAAATAGTTCCAGTTAATCATAATTTTAACCATCTCATTTAAGATGAGGAAAAGCCACTAGAGGCAGATCAGAACGATCTATCTTACTCGTAATCGTATCCGTGTATTCATAAATGAATAAAATAGTTTAGAAAAGGAAAAAAAAGTGAAATGCAGTTCCTCAACCTGGCTAGGTCAAATCCTTACCTGTGCTGCAGGATCTCAGGTTGTCAGAGGAAGTTTATGAAAATGGTGGGGAGTTGGAAGAAACACAATTGGGCGAACGGGAGCAGCGGAAATTTGTTAGGATTCCGGATCATATAAAACCATACTGAGAAGTCATATAACATCTGTACCTGCTGGTCTGTGCGACCAGGACGTTTGCAGTGCACAGAACACAGACGTTAACGAAGCGACCACTGCAGACACTGTAAGTCTGACCCACTGCAGGCTCTGTAACGGCTGGATCTGTCAGAGCCCTGGAAAGGCCCCTTCTGCGCTGGAAGGGGTGAGAATTCACACAAGCAACTTATTTATCCTGCTCTGCACCACAAGGTTTACAAAGGTTTTAATATGTCTATCTGTAACCTAAACTCTACTATTTGTCAAATTTGCCACTGTTCATCTAGTTGATGAACGGTCGTCTAAATGATAAGGAGTCAAACTGTCAAGCTATGCAAATAAATCACACTAAACCCCCCAATATTCTAAGGGAAAACAGAATCTTGGCCCGAACTTTTCAAATGGGGGTGGCAAAGCTACATAACAAGGACGCCCAGAGGTCTGGGATATCCAACAGTGCTGACTTACAAGTTGAAGATCCATCAAGGCCAGGAACATTCCTGGGAGAAACTTCTGCAAATCAAGAGGGAACACGGTACGCTCTTCTCTTTATTTATAACGTAGCTGCTTGACCGTAGCCGCAATTTCAAAGTCATGGTATTACCACCACTTTGAGCAATATCGCAAAGACAAAGACTCAGCTGAGGTGAGACTCCACTGCAAGAAAATAATCCCTTTGTGGGGGCAGAATTCTGATTTAGGTGCTCAAACAGTTCATCATGTTTAGACAGAAATTATAGTAGTTTCACACTGTTTTAAAATCTGAATGTGAGACCACATTTGTACAGAAAAGAAAGCTGTAAGTAGTATTTTGTATTATTGCCAGCAGAAATGATAGCTCTGATCAAAACAGATAAAAAATTCTCTCATATATGTTCTCTGTGAAAACCATACATGTTCTCTATGAAAACCATAACTGAAGATAAGTTTAAATACACCTGTTGATCAAGACAAGAAACTTATTTGTTACTTATGCACAACAAAAACCAGCGTAAAAACCGTCTCCACTGAGATACCTGTTGGCACATCATCCATCAAAAGTTCCTTCTTATCTCACCTGGGAAAGCGATTGTCTACTGACACTTTTCTCTGTTCAAAAGACATGCCGAGCATATGTGTATTGTCATCATAAAATAGTGAATTATAGTAACTTGAGTCCACGCCACTGCCTAGTCAACCAGTGGGTGGTTGTTTTTTAAAAAATACTGCAGGCCACGTGAAGTATCTTCACTAGAACTTCATTATGTACACTTGCCTTTCCACTGTCCCCTTACGTTGTACGTAATTAAGCCGTATCGGTGATTTCTCCTTGCACATACTGAAACAATCTCCTCAGGGTTCCTTAGGGCCCGCAGAAAGGCGCACCCTCTCAGGCAGATGTGACCGAAGGATGCTGCATCACAACAAGGCGATCACCAGGACCAACACGAGCAGGGCAACGCTGACTGTCCGCCTGCTGCCATCCGATGTCCTCCGGGCATGCAATACAGCAAATACGGCATTTGTGTGGTTGGTTGGTATTTCTACATTGCAGATCATGCCTTCACAGCAAGAAACACACTCCTGTTGAGAAAAAGGAGACAGCATAACTCAGCAGAAGCTCTTAGAGAAGTCTGCTCCTGTGCCACCTGCTCTGGGCGCCCCTGCTCTGGCAGGGGGTTGGACTGGATGATCTCTGGAGGTCCCTTCCAACCCCCACCATTCTGTGATTCTGCGATTCTATGTATTCTTCAATTGATTGCAAAGGTTACAGCTAAACACATAGAACATATATACCACAACTTCTCTTTCAAGTCATGCACCACGGCCCTCCTGGAGTAACTCATCCCCTGCTGCCGTCACCGGGCTGGGAAACCGCGATGTGATGCAATACAGCCACGCCAGCCGGACTGACAAGTTCACTAACGTAACAGAAAAAACAGAGAAAGCTTTCCCCCACTCTTCCCTTCTAAAACATGAGCTACAAACATGCGTTTGCATGTTTCAAGTTTCAGCTTTTTTCTTTTTTTTTTTTTTTTTTTTTTAGTTTTCAGCTGAAAAAATTCTGACTGTAAAACCTCTATTCCCATTCCATTTTTCCCCTCAAGCTTTTGTGCTCCATGCAGCTTTGCATGCTGAACTTCAGACCTGTGTTTTTCATTTTTCTAGCACCACAGAACCACTGACATCTGATTTTTAGGAGGGACTCTGAAAAAAATTTTCCTTACTTGACACTCCTTACTGGAAAAGCCAAGAGAAGGCCAATTTTTATCTAATCCAAAGGCATGAGAACTCTTATAAGATAAAAATGCAGCAGAAGGCAGGTTACATAGTCATTTCATGCCCTCAAGTCCACCAAAACCTGTTGAAATCAATGGAAATTGATCTTTTATATTTAACATGGATGTCTCTGCTTTGTCTTCAGTGTCTGAAATCTTTCGTGCTACAAATAACACAACTACCCTTCTCAACTGTTAAGGAATTAGTGGATAACACTTTACTCCAGTGAATAATATGTTGGTGGGATGTGCTAGCACCCCAGCGATGAGAGAAGGCAGCAGTTGCAGCTATTTGTCATGGAACAAAACCTCATACAATCACAGAATGGTTTGGGTTGGAAGGGACCTCAAAGATCATCCAGTTCCACCCCTGCCCTGGGCAGGGACACCTCCCACCAGCCCAGGTTGCTCCAAGCCCCGTCCACCCTCCAGGGATGGGGCAGCCACAGCTTCTCTGGGCACCCTGGGCCAGGGGCTCACCCCCTCACAGCAAACAATTTCTTCCCAGATCTCATCTCAATCTCCCCTCTTCCAGTGTAAAACCCTTCCCCCTTGTCCCATGGCTCCCCTCCCTGATCCAGAGTCCCTCCCCAGCTTTCCTGGAGCCCCTTTAGGGACTGGAAGGGGCTCTAAGGTCTCCCCGGAGCCTTCTCTTCTCCAGGCTGAACCCCCCCAGCTCTCTCAGCCTGTCCTCACAGCAGAGGGGCTCCAGCCCTTCCTCAGCTGTATCTCCCTCATGTTCCTCCCTCAGTTGTATCTTGCTTAAGAGCATGGCCTTTGTGGACAAAAAACGGCCTTGTTTTGTGTACTGTCCGGTGTTACCCAAGCTGTGTTGTGCAGAGACACGACTGGACTACCCAGCACCCAGCCTGACTTGCCCAAGGGCTGGACAGTGCCACAGCTGGAGCACCGGCGCAGGCTGCATCGCCTCCCCGGGCTACTCAGAACTCAGGAACCAAGGCCCATGCACACACCAGCAATGCCTCAGAGAGCTCAGGTGTCTCTTTAGAAGTTGTTAATCCATCCTGTCACGCTTAGGAGAGCAGGGCTAGTCGTGCATCTGTTGCAGAAGTTTGATTTCTATAGTGAAATACTGGCGAGTGTTTGGCACATCCTCTTCAGCCCAGCAGGAAAAACAAGTACTGAAACGCAAACCTCCAACCAACCCGCTGCTCTCATACAAGGAGTGGTGCTTACTGTGTGGCCGCTTCCCTGTGACGGTGGCAGCCTACAAAATGGCATTCTTCTCCAGTAGCACATTTTTTGGTGACCGATGTACTCTTCCCGTGGTCTGTGAGAGATGAACTGTCAAACAGTACTGAGTACCTACAAAACAAATTTACAAATGATTATTGGCATAAAGCATGCCTTCTTTACAGGGTTTAAAAACTTCACACGATTTAGCAAAATATTCCCACAAAAATGACTTATTCCGGCTGTATAAAGCCATTTTCAACTTGGTCAAAATACCATTTAGCAAGAAATCAATTAGTGATGAAATCTTAAGCTTAACAGACCCTTCAAACCTCCAGAAAGGCCTGCTATCATTAGCCCTATAATCTACACGTTAATCATCTATTCTCTCCTCTTTTTTTGCAGCACATTCTTGCTTTCCTTTGTTTCTGACCCGTTTCCTCATTCCTCTAGTTCTTTTCTTCCCTTTTCCCACTGTTACCATGAATGTCACTGCAAGAAAAATGAGGAAACGTGTTTCCATTCTTTTCCATGTATCCATCATCCTCTCATGCAAGTATGATCCCTAGTCACGCAGGTCTGGCCGCTCACACGTAAGCCTACAGCCCATTTATATCTCGGGATGGCATCCAAAAGGAAGGGAACAGGGCTACGAGGGCAATCCTTAAGTTCTTTTAAACACCACCTTTAACATTAATTCCTAGGAAGCACATAGCTATATATATTTACATGCACATATATAATCAATCAATATATAATCAATATCTTATTAATACATTAATAATATATTGTGTGCTGTATAAAATGTTTTACACACATATATATATATAAAAAAATATTTCATAGAATCATAGGGTTGGAAGGGACCTCTGGAGATCATCTAGTCCAACCCCCCTGCCGGAGCAGGGTCACCCAGAGCAGGTGGCACAGGAACGCATCCAGGTGGGTCTGGAATGTCTCCAGAGGCGGAGACTCCACCACCTCCCTGGGCAGCCTGTGCCAGGGCTCTGCCACCCTCAGGGTAAAGAAGTTCCTCCTCATGTTTAGGTGGAATTTCCTATGTTCGAGTTTGTGCCCATTGCCTCTTGTCCTGTCCCCGGGCACCACTGAAAAGAGCCTGGCCCCATCCTCCTGACACCCACCCTTTCAGTATTTATAAGTGTTGATAAGATCCCCCCTCAGCCGTCTTTTTTCCAGACTGAAGAGACCCAAATCCCTCAGCCTTTCTTCATAAGAGAGGTGTTCCAGTCCCCTAATCACCTTTGTAGCTCTCTGCTGCGCCCTTTCCAGCAGTTCCCTGTCCCTCTTGAACCGGGGAGCCCAGAACTGGACACAGTACTCCAGGTGTGGCCTCGCCAAGGCAGAGCAGAGGGGGAGGATGACCTCCCTCCACCTGCTGGCCATGCTCTTCTTGATGCACCCCAGGATGCCATTGGCCTTCTTGGCCACAAGGGCATGTTGCTGCCTCATGGTCATCCTGTTGTCCACCAGGACTCCCAGGTCTCTTTCCACAGAGCTGCTCTGTGGTCACCCCCAACCTGTCCTAGTGCATGGGGTTATTCCTCCCCAGGGGCAGCACCCTACACTTGCCCTTGTTGAATTTCATAAGGTTCCTCTCTGCCCAGATCTCCAACCTGCCCAGGTCTCTCTGGATGGCGGCACAGCCTTCCGGTGTGTCAGCCACCCCCCCAGCTTTGTGCCATCGGCAAACTTGCTGAGGGTGCACTCCATCCCCTCATCCAGGTCATTGATGAATATATTGAAGAGGACTGGACCCAGTACTGACCCCTGGGGAACACCACTCGTCACTGGCCTCCAACTAGACTCCGTGCCCCTAATCACGACCCTCTGAGCTTTGTCTTTCAACCAGTTATCTATCCACCCCACTGTCCTTTCATCTAGCCCACTCTTCCTAAGCTTCCCTATGAGGATGCTGTGGGAGACCGTGTCATTTTTCACTCTTGCTTCACACTCTGAAACGATCAAAATATTCACCTCAGCAAAATTCGTGTGACTCAGTATTACTAATAACAGAACTGAGGGCACCACCGCGTTGGCACGTTAATCCTATTCAGTTAGACTTCTACACCATGGCTGAGTCAGGGAGAAACAAATTTAACTGTCACAAAGAATCTCCTTCGTGCAGAGGCACTTACTTTCAGGACACCATCTATCTTCAGCCCATCTGTTACAGTTGTAATTGTCCACCGCGTTGTCACAGGTAAAGCACTTAAAGCTGTTTGGGAATGGGGTGGCTTTAAAAGTATAAAACACAGGTAAGTTTGCAAATAGTACGAAAAATAAAATATTCAAAATAATACTGAAAGTGCTTGTACGCACATACAGTTACAAAACCATATTACATACATTTACATATTTTCAATGATATATCACTGTTAGACAAATAAACCTACGAACAAGTTCTGTAGAAAGCTTTTACATTTTTAATTGGATTTTCCTAAGCCTGAACTTTAAAACAACCTCCCGTTGTTTTCAATTCTTGCAACCCAAAATACCACTGAAGTCGTGGTGGGAAAAACAGGAAAGAGAGAACACCTTTATATATATGCACATGACCGTACGTGCGCATGGACGTTGTACAGATACACAAACACAATCTACATTCAAATGGCTTTTGATTCCTTTGATGAAAAAAAAAAAAAAAAACCCACATCTTCAAAACCAGCTTCGATTCTCGATCTCCAACTCTGAAGAAGTCTGAACCCTTTGACAAAGGGATCGAGACAACTATTTTAAAATCTCATTTGCATTTTATAAATATATAAATTGTTTTAGGATGCGCATTTCCCTAGACGTGCAGTTCCCTGGATGCACATATATTCCTATCATATCTAGCTGTCTTGGCTGTTTCAGTGATACCTATCATGAAAATCCTCGCCCCTGAAACGAAGGGATGGAGCACTTCTGATGCTAGATAAGAGGCAAAAAAATGATGCTATTAGTGACAACTGGCTTCACAGGTCTCACAAGGTTTTTAATTACCTTCAGTTTGAATTAATTGCACACCTATTCTTTGCCTCACAAAAACCCCAACACGATAAAAGACAAAACCCTCTGTTCTGTATTATTTATGAGAAACCCACTGCATGATTTGCTCTGCAGGAAGACATTTCAGAGACAGAAAAATATAATAAAAGCACTTAAAATGTGAAAACTGGTGCCCTCACGCACTCTTTAATTTAGCAATGCACACAATTGTTTTCATTAAGTCAACTTCTAAAATCTTAGCTATAAACTAAACTGCTGTGAGGTGAAAAGCAACAGTTTTGTTTTAATCTCTTTATCCTTCATGTTTGAAGAAGACAAACACCTGAAAACCACAGGACTGAGAGAATACGGCAATTAACTAAAATGTTAAGCTACAACTGCATACACAAAAAAAGCGTAACTGTCTACTTACGGTCTAGTGGAGGTCTCACGTTGTAAAAGTTGATGTTCTCAGCTGAAACCCAGTTTCCTGAAAGGATGAGGAAGGGAAGAAAGGCTCCGGCCAGCATGTGATAGAGTAACAACATGCTGAGGATTATTGTACACGAAAAGCAAAACTCTCAGGCCTAGGAAAGAAAGGGGATGCATTATTTAGGGGGAATCACAAAGAACAGAGAGTGTGGAACAATAAGTTTCCCATGAACTACTTTGGAAACGTGGAAAATTCAGTCCGTAGACCTATGCCGTGAAGCCGGCTAACGCAAGCAGGCATGCAGTGATGAACAACGCAAAGCTGGGCAGTTACTGCCTTCTGCTGGCCAAGATCCTGCACAAAGTACTTAAAATTCCCACAAATGTAAAAAAGTTCTTTCTTTCATCTAGTGGTCCTTCTAAGCAACGTCAATCTTATAGACTCCTTGCAAGCGTTCCTAAAAACCAACACCAAAACAGAGCTCCTTTATATCCTACTTGAAACAAGACGGGATTACAGTGCCATTCAAGAAAGCAAAATGCAGACAAATGTCATTTTTAACACCAACAACCTAGAACCCAAGACCAATTCCTTATCTGATATAGATCAGTGTAAGTCTATTGACTTCAGAGAAATTGTAAGTGCGCTTATCAATGGCAGAGCATTAAAGATCATGAGCCTAAGTTAGATTTATTTCTTTTTAAGGTGCATACAAAAGAAATGCTAAGGAAGATGCCTGGTGATGTTACACAAGTTTTAGAGAACACTCAGAGAGATGAGATGCCTGTTTTAGGCGCGCTTTGCGCATTTATTTGGGGCCCCCAAATAAATATCCCAGGTATTTTGGTAAGGCTTCGTAGAGCAGAAGAACTAATCACTGAACACTTTGGTCAGTTCGATATTGAGATGTACACACATACGTACGTACACACAGGTATGTACGGCAAACTGCAGCGATACTGGAGACCCAGCTGAGATATTAAAAAGTCGGATCAGATGACATGGCACTCCGCCCATGCAAATTCCCAGCAGGAGAAACAAGCTGGAGTGGAGGTTCCCGCCAAGCCAGAGATGTTGCTCTGAGCTGCCAAGTGCATTCATTCAGAAATCTCTGCACACCCCACACAGGCCCATGTACACACACACTGCAGCAAGAGCTGAATGATTCCAAGCACTGAACTGAAAATGCTACTCAAGACAGCAGCGGCGAAGTCAAAAGATTTCCTTCTTTTTCCTGTTTTTTTTTTTCCCCCCCAATTGACACAGACAGGAATTATTTGAAAGATGGTTTGGCCAACAAACCAATCAACAGAAAGTTCAACTTCATGCGCTGGGAGTGTAGCCATCCCACTTAAGATTTGTTTTTTAAATCATGGCTTTATGAATCTATTGCAGTAGACAGTGAGAAAGCCGCAGCGTACCTCTACTTGCAGTGCACCTCCAAGACTATTTTCTGTGGATGGTCCAGATTTCTTCCGACTATAGCCCAGGATCTGAAGAAGGATTACGAAGAAGAATCTGCAGGGAAAAAAAAAAACAGCAAGCGATCATCATAATTCTGTCCTGAAGGAACTAATTAGCTGAACACTGTACGTCCTTATTTATATTGAAAATGAAGATAGAAACTTAGAAGTACGGTGGTTTTTATAACCAAATATCCAAAGAAGCACCTGAACCACGCAGTGTGGCTCTGCCTCGTTGAGTGCCGTCCCACTGCAGATACACAGATTCTGTGATACTCCGATGTCGTCAAAGACAAATGAAAGACAAAAAGCGAAGCAATGGGACTACTCAGCCCTTCCATGAGGGTGAGTTCACTTCTCTCGCAAGGGAAAAACATCATTCAGGCAATGACCTGGGCAGGACCAGACTATACCAGATGAATATATATTTCATACTCTAGACATATCCAAACTTGCAACACACGCTGTGACCAAAATAGAAGCACTAATCAAGGTAACCTAAAAGAGCAAAGACAATCATCAGCCTCCAGAGTAGCAGTTATTAGCAAGCTATGAAGTAAACAGGTCCCCCACAGTTCACTCCTTACTGAAACAGGAACACAAAAATGTTGGTCAAATCCCTAACACCACTGCAAAATCCAAAACAAATCTAAAACGTAGTCACAGATCTCTCCAATTAAGCAGATGATACCCTGCAGCAGTAAAGACAGGCTGCTTATAACCCGCTTGTCTGGTCTCACTAACGCATACTCAAGGTGCACATTTCATACGTACACTTAGTTTTAGTGGGTTTTATTAATTTGTTGAGAGACAAAACAAAAAGCATCGTGACTGGACGCTTTTCTGCTGACAAGTCAACCCACATCATGTTCCGTCACTGAGCTGTTGCCTCCAAAGTCTACTTCATGACCCTTTAATGTTTTCCAAGAGAGAGCAGCAGAACGTGCCATTATCCAGGAGACAGTGGGATAACAGGAGAAAGCGAAAAGAGGAGACATGAATGATCCAACACACTATCCAACTTAGTTTCTCCTTCCTCTAGCTTTCTTAGTTCTACCAGTTTACATTGGAGACAACATCTCTCCCTCAAGCTCCTTTTGTTTCAAACAGTTCGTTTTATCTTAGTGCCTAAAAACTCCATCCATTGCCACCTGTATCTGAGATTCTTAAAATCAATTTTGCTCCCAAAATAACCTTTTATCCCAGTGTCAAGAAGTGACAGAATTTCTGTTCCAGCTGACAAACTTCTTCTTTTCTTCACAGACAATATTCCCCATATTATCCTATCCCACTCTTCTGCTTTAAGGTATTTTGGATGAGGTTTCAATGCTCTCACCAAGAGAAGGAAGCACCATAGTGCACCGACCCCCTTCGTTAATACCGTAACCATTATTCTGAATGAGCTGAAGAGTTAAAAGTCAAAGTAATCACAAAATGTCATAGGTACTGGAAGCAAAATATATTAGCATCATTTTGATAAAATTATATATAATGTAGAATTGTATATAAAGTAGCCAATCTGAGAAAAAATTAACAGCTAAGGGTGCACAAAGGCTAACTTAAGAGATCTTTCATTTCCCACACAAAGGGGAATTCTTATATGGTGATTTAAAAACAAAAATACCCCCAAAGCACAGAATATGAAAGGCGATTATGCACAACTGAATTAGCCAGCTCGCCAGTAACGTCCCCTTTGTCGCCTGTAGAAGACACATCCCTCCTCTCACTCTGTCTGCAGGTTGTCCTTTCCCATTCTTTCCCATAGGTATCTCCTGTCATCCGTGACCGGAGTCCAAACACGGAACGACGAGGTGTTTGGTCTGACTCAGTACAGCCACTCCGTCTTACATTCATCCCATTCATCCCACCACTGCGCAGAGAGGTTAAAGCTACTGTAACTGCAAGGTGGAATTTTACGGTCCTGAGCCACGTTCCCTTTCCTCCCCCTGCTCAGCTTTCCCACTAAACCGAGCCCGTTCAAAAGCCACTCTTACCTGTGCTGGGATAAACTGGTCCCCAAGCCCTGGGAGGGAGTGACACGGGAACCTTTTGGAACCTCCATACCCTTTGCTAGGACACCAGAAAGCGTTTTTCCATGCAGAATAAGTACTAGCTCAAAATCAGAACCGCCACATATTTAATTTTAATAAAATAATTTTTAGAAGTACAGCAACCAATAGCAACGTGTGGAGTTAAAAGGACAGGAACTCCAGTACAAGCAGGTACCAATTTGCAGAGCCACACGTTCCTGACATTAATTACCTTCCCCCTGTGTCCTCGGACAATCGGAGACCCAGTTTGCACTGACTCCAGTGTCAGGCCCTTAATGCTCACAGGCTGCTTGAGCGTTCTTGGTGAGAGCACGAGAAAAATCTTTTTTATGCCTCAAATGCCAACATCCTTCTTCACAGATCCCTTGCAGAACAGCTCTGTTCGTGCCCTTTGACTATCACAAGCAAGTTACTTTTAAATTGGCAAGACAGTTTTAATCAAGCAGCAAATTTCAGTGGATTTCGGGCAGCCCAAGAGCATTTAATTCTTCCAATTTTACCCTGTAGGAAGATAGGGTATTGAATCATTTCAATATGTAACAGCTGCAAAATTTATCTCCTTAACATGTGTTTTCTGCAGTTTCTACTAGGTTGAGGAAAATTTGCCGTTATGGGGAGCCCAGTCTGTAACTTGATCTGATGCACCTGGATAGCAAATAAAAGGCACAATTACACTCGTGCCAGATTCCTACAAATTCAGGCTCTCTCCTCCCCCCCAACCCAACCCCAAGTTCCTATTGCTTTCCCCAGAGAAGCTCATGCCAAATGGAAAATTTTAGAGAACATAAATACAAAAAAGCGAGTCTTTAGTTGGTGCAAAGCACAGCAAATCGCCCTCCCAATCTGCTGTAGTCAAAGGTGTCCTTGTTTGGTAACCAGGCCAATAAATAATGGATGTGGTTTGACACGCTCTTGGTTACACAGCTGCACCTAAAGTCCTTTCTCAAATAAAATAGGAAAATATTGGCAGAAAAAAAAAAAAAAGGCTTTCATATCTTATCCAAAATCTTTCAAATGCTTATTTTCTTCCGAGTCTCTTGGCTCTGTTGTGCCTTCATATAATATGATCTAGTAGCATGAGTAAACATTTCATAATGCACAATTAAGAACTCTCATTAATGAAGGAAAGAACTGTCAAAGTCCAGATGATTAACTTATATAAACAAGAGCAAACACGGAGACGCAGCTTTTCTCAGGTGAGGGAAGACGACCCAAGAGGGAAGGGCTGTTAACGTACGCTCTGTAACTAAAGCACATTTCAAGAAAACAATGAGGAATACAATGGCTGAAATGACTATTATATTCCAGAAGGTTTTAAAGTTTATCTTGCAGTGTGCAACACAAGAGTAGGAAGCAGCACGCTTGATTCCTGATTTTAATAAAATTCAAGTCTGTCTACATTGTTTTTCCTGGCAGACTCCGTGGAGGATTAGCAGATCTAACATCAGATACGGAACGCAAATGAAACTTCCTCCTGTCATTTAGTAAGCAATTTTCAGGTGCTATTAGATAATTGCAAATGCTTATGTTAAGCTTGTTAAATACCACTTCAGGACATAAGAGTTAGAAATACATAGGCAGAAAGGTATGTATGGTAAGGGCTGAAAAAGTTAAAACCAACACCTGACATCATCAGGTGTTCCCTGCAACAAGCCAGAGAGGCCAAACCTGACCCTTCAACTTATCTAAAAGGACAAAAATAGCTCCTTGGCTTCCCCGTTTCTTAGACAAATCCTGCCGTTCTCATGTTTTCCTCTGGAGACCACTTAATTTGATCTGTAAGCCACCATTTACCCCACTTCAAAACTCAAAGAGTGAATAAATGGGTGGAATGAATAAGAGAAAACCTTCGTTTTCCTTGGGAAATAGGTGGGGCACATTTAAAATAAAAAGGGAGAAAAAAGGAAATATTTTGAAGAATTAAAAAAAAAAAACCCACCATAAAATACTATTTCAGACCTATGTTACCAACATTATTTTTAAACACAACACATGACTTTATCTTCACCCACAGTACACTTAACCATGCCTGGAATTAAATATGGCCTTAATTACAAGAAATTACAGAGTTCTGTATCTCAGATCTTACAAAACACGTCCAGATCTGGCGATGGCAGCGTCATTCAGCTCGGGGTATAAAGCTGGCATGGGAAGCTGCGACGCAAAGCCACTGCGAGACACGGAGGTGTCTGACTCCACAATACGCACAGCTGCAGGGATTTTGAAAAGATTAATGGGCAATTAAGGTGATAAATCAGAGAAGCACCACTGAAGGGAAGTATTTGCAAGGATAAAAACATGTATTTGTTTCTTAAGCTCATACAAAACAGAAGATCCATGGAATGAAAATTGCATTGCATGATGTTACATCTCTTTCCTTTTACAGCCAAAAACTGCTCAGCAAAAACTAGTCCTGAGCACTGACATTTATTTTAAAATTCAGAATCCCTGGTCATCTTTGGAAAGTAATTTATTCTAGCTAAAGAGTCATTAATGAGAGAGAAATCTCCTGTTCCCTTCTGCAAGCGTATGATTTCCTCAAAGAACTGCGCTTTGTCAAAGCTATGGGTGACCAGAAGTTTTCAGCTTGTAACAGCTTCTATATATCACACGGTCAAGCTTTAAATGTCTCTGTCCCACCTGTGCTGGGCTGGAAACAGGAACTTAATATTACTCCAGAGACAAGAGATTATAGGAATAAGCAGCACTTTTTTTCTCTCCTTGAGCTCACCAGAGCACTTCTGTGAAGACCAGTTTAACGGTATTAGTTTTACAGAATATTTTGTTAAATACCTCAGTGTATCAGATCAGTACTAATTAGTTAGGCCTCGCTAGAAATGGTGGGATAGAAGTTAGGCAGGCCTACCTCGCTGTACGCAAGCTGTAGGGACCCCAGTTTACGTTACCGAGAGGCCCCAGTCAACGCCCAACCAGCCAAAAGTAGAAGACAAAATTCTGATTTTCAGTATCCTTCTACAAGTTTAGCTCCAGACCACAGTCAGTATTTAAAAGACTTCTATTTTCCTGACAAGCTAAATTTACTCATATTCACCAAGAGTAAAGGCAATGCTACTGCACGTTGCACAAGAATAAAGTTCTTCAAGAACTATTTTAGGGCATGAGAAAGGTGGGACAACAGCATTGTTCCAATGAAACCAAGCGATATCTGTATATTTCTATATACCATCCACTAATTGTTGTTAAATGGAAAATGCAGCATTTCAGCCAGTTTGATCCAGCCTCAGCAACATGCCTTGTTTTTAATCCCTGATTTTCCAAGTGAAATCCTATTTCTGACATGAACTACGTGCAATACAGTTACATGCGCCATAAAATTACATATACCATTCTAGACAATAAAAAATAAGACATTCTAGACAACGGAAATGAGAACCTACACCGTTTCCACTTGTGAAGTAAATACTACGTTCCCTTTCAAATTAAAATGTCAAATCAAGATTTGTGCAGAAACGATTCGCTAGGAGAAAAGAGTGTTGGCATGCAGTCCTGCTTCAAATCTTACGCTCACCAAAATCTGTTTGAACCTTGAATGGCCCAGCTTGATATTCGGTTGTATTTTAAAACTAAGATTTGAGCTATGTACCAGCTGGGTTCATAAACCTGCAAAGCGTGCTCTTTTACCCAACACCGATGTCTGGAGAGAATTCAGCCTTCGTTCTCAGCTCTTGGTCGCTCCCTCACTACCTTGGCCTTTGGTTGGGTTCTTTTCCAGTTGTTTGGAAAGAATAAAGGGTGCAAAAAAACCAGTCCCCCCGCCCTTTCCTCCCATTTCAGTTGCAACCTTTTCCCAAGTCGCAGAGGGCTGGGTATCGCGTATGCGCCAATACAAACTCACATTTTGCATTGAAAGAATATGAAGAAAAGGTAAACTAACTTTGTCTAGTTTTATTGTACTGAGCGTCAGGGTCCAAGCTCTCATGGCAAAATGTCCTTTAACTTCCTATAGCAGGACGCTTCACTAAAACCCCAGATAATGACATTTTCTACAACAACACAACACTGGAAGGACTTTTTCGCTTTCGCTTTCCCAGTAATGAGAAAATGGTCAGCAACGCCCTTCTGCCCTTCCGCCACCATTTTATGCCAGTTTAAAACAGTAGCATAAACTAATCCTCACTGTAATTGAGAAAAGCTACACACAGAGTCAACCACTGGTTTATATTGGCAGGGTTTAATGTGTGAAATCTACAGTGCTGGTACTTGTCTGATACTATCTTTGCCTCATGTTTATATCAGCTTTTTGTAACTACGCAATCCCTGAAATCATAAACAGTACCAGCTCCTTGCATGCACCAGGAATGACTGCAAATGTTACTGGACAGACACCAGCAGCTCCCAGTCCTGCCACACTATGTCCAGGGAACCACAACAACAAACTCCAGCTATTGAATGCGGTTGAGGAGCAAGCTGTCTTCGTATTGAACTCATAGAATCATCAAATCATAGGATGGTCTGGGTTGGAAGGGACCTCAAAGATCATCTCGTTCCAAGCCCCTGCCCTGGGCAGGGACACCTCCCACCAGACCAGGTTGCTCCAAGCCCCCTCCAACCTGGCCTTGAACCCCTCCAGGGATGGGGCAGCCACAGCTTCTCTGGGCAACCTGGGCCAGGGGCTCACCACCCTCACAGCAAACAATTTCTTCCTCACATCTCATCTCAATCTCCCCTCTTTCAGTTTAAAACCCTTCCCCCTTGTCCCATGGCTCCCCTCCCTGATCCAGAGTCCCTCCCCAGCTTTCCTGGAGCCCCTTGAGGGACTGGAAGGGGCTGGAAGGTCTCCCCGGAGCCTTCTCTTCTCCAGGCTGAACCCCCCCAGCTCTCTCAGCCTGTCCTCAGAGGAATCAGTGAGAAGAAGCTTTTGTTCACCTGAACTCATTTCAGGAGCTATTAAGTCACATTTCTAAGAAACACACATATCTGAATTAAACTTATTGAAAATGCAATTTTAAAAGCAGAAATCTTTTGCAGGTTCTATTTTCATGGCCTACCTGATGTTTATGTTTATTAAGAGGACTGATTTGCATTGCAAGTGTGCCAGAGGCATGGAAAGAGTGGAATTCTGATTATTGCCAAGTCAATACAGAATCTACTACAGGAGGAACTACCCAACTGACAGAAAAAGTACCTCCCTCGAAATGGCACTGCCTACAGAGCTGCACCACAGCTCGGTGTCATACATCACACCTAACGCTACTAACAGCGTAACAGAACTCGTTTTGAGCAGACAGTTAATCATAGTGTCACTGATTACACTTCTGAAAAATGTTGTGTGCACAAACATCCCCCCCTCTTCCACATTGCTCGTCCACATTTCTAAGGCGCATACTTTCAGTCACTGAAAACTGATCAAGTACTTGAGTAATTCCCATTACTCCGCCTTGCCCTACACGAGCTGACATAGCATCCCAAGCGTATAGACTTGCAGATGTAGTTCTAAGTAGACGAACCCAAATTGTGCATTTCCTCTGTTTTCTCCTTGAAATCTCAGACCACTCCACTCTGAAGCGATGGATACTTCAAATATGGCTTCCTAAATTACAGATGAAGATTTTTCTACTTGAGACACAACCGCTGATGGAGAAGAGATGATGAAAACCCCATTTCCAAGCCAAGGTTCTCTGTCTGTAATACTTTGGTTTCTACAACCCCTTTTCTAGCTGAACTTTTCGCTCCTATTATTTGCCACCGAAGGGTGAGCTGAGAAGCTGGCACTGATGAGAGTGCTTTTGATGATGTCTCTCAGGAAAATCTTGATACACATGACAGAATATATCTACACGCATATTTTACAGCCTGGTCTTCTTAAGGAAAGATTTACTTGAAAGATATGTCCAGAGGTACGTGAACTGTGCAAAAGCAAGAGATGAAAGGGGGTAAGAAGAAAAAGGCTTTATTTTTCTAAGAGTGCTCCCAAAGTCTGTTTCAATTCCTTACACAGCTACAAACACAAAAAGGCTTAAGAGTAGTTTGTTTGTTTTGAAATGCTTTAAACGAACTAGGCTCAATACATTGCTGACCCATCCAATCTGACCTAGAGTAAGACGGCATTTACTTCCCATCAACGCTCTAATCCAGACAGCCGAAACCAGCAAAAAGCAGATCTCATTTTTTACTAGCCGAGAACTGTCACCCACGAGCAGCATTTGGCACAACCTGTTACTTGAACAGCCTCAGTCAGCTTTCTCTTGCTCTGTGAGAGAAAAGCGATTTGCCCTCATTTCAAGGGACGGACAATCCAAACATAAGAAGCTCCCTTTCGCAGGCTCACAAAAGCCGTGTTGACATATATGCCGTATCTGCAACTACAAAACCCTGACACTGCGCTGTTTTCTTCCTCTTAAGGCTCAAATTTCTGGAGCAGAAGCACATAGCTTCCATGTCTCTAGACACAACCTGGCATTAAGCACTAATAATTAAACATAAATAATATTTAATTAAGATTATTTGAAAATAATGAATTTTTGTACAGTTTCTCTCATTTCCCTTCATTCACCACAAGCATCCGTGCTCCAGAAGTGCAATCACATCACTGTGTATAGCAGCTAGAAGGAAATCACATTTCCATCCCCTTGCAGTTACTTCTTCCATTTGCTGGAGGCTGAGCCTTGGGTATTATAGTAGCTGAGGAAACATTCCCAGGATTCGGAAAAAAACCCAAACATCCATCATTTCTTGTCTTTTCATCGTTGTCCAAGATGGACACCTAGTATTTCATAGCATTTTTTTTCATAGTATTTTTCACTGAAGTGACACTATCTCTTTTTTTTTTTTATTTATTTTTAAAAAGCTTGAATTGAAACAGCGCAGGGGACAGGGAGCCAAACCATTTCCAGTGACAGCCATTTGGGATGGAACAGCATCCAGTCCCTTCACTTCTTCCAGAGTAGCTCCCACTTATCTCCCCGGCAGTAATTCAGTAATAGCACCGGTTCCCTTACAAATCTTAACCATTCGGAACGGTCCCATCCTCAGCTTAGCAGCATATGGAATATTGGAAGGAAACGGGTAAAAAAAATCCAGTCCCGACCCTTGTTTTATGGCCACCAAAGGGACAGGGGTACCTCGTCTTCTCACCTCGTCACACTGCAAAAGGTAGGGACTGTGGGTGCGACTCATGGTCTTTGTTCTACAGAAAGCAACCAAGCGTCTTGGTTTCGTCTAGAACAAACGTTCCCTTCCCCTGACACACATTTCCCATTTCTCAGCTGTTTCTCTCCCCCCCCCCGCCCCCCTTATCTCTTCAGTGTGATGCTATGGAGGCAGTGAAGTTTTCTCACTTGCTAGAGGAGGTTACCTAAGAGTTTTATAATTAAAGTGACAGAACTGCTCCTATTCAGTATCATCCTAGCTCTTTGTGATATTTTCCAAGGGCAGTAAGGAGATTTACACTTCAAATGGTCTTTCCCACCGTCACACCTCTGAAGTCCTCTCCAAGAAGAAATCATCTTTAGCTTCTGGGTATTCTGAGCAAAGACGGGCTTGTATTCCCAAAGCCTAACACCCAGTAAAGCCTCACACCTTATTCCTTTCAGTCAACGGAATAACAAAACAAAACATGGGAAGTAATTTATAATCTGAACTAAAGGTTAGTTTTCATTCAATTGGAAGAGCAAGAGAAAGAGACAAAGTGCGCGTTCCACCTCTGCACTTACCTGCCCAAGAGACAATGACACACTCTTAAATAAACTGGCAGCGCGGTAACCAGTAACAGTAAGAACGCCTCTGGGTGGGGAGATTTATTTACTATACATACGGCCTACCGTGTGCAGGATTTATTTTGACAAATTAAAGCTGGCAAATTTTCCATTTCCTTCCTTTTCGGTTCACAAATCAACAGCAATGCTCAACAGAAGAGCACTACAAGTAGGAAAAAAAATAATTCCTACTTTACTAAAAATAATAAATCCTTGACAGGTAAAGGCAACCCTGAGTAAAAACATAAAAGCAAGCACTGGATTTTAGAAGTGAATGCCAATTTCTGCATCTGAAATATCATCAGTTGGTTTGCGGCAGAATTTCTTCGGAGATTTATGAACGGGTGTGAGAGGACTAAGCTCAAACTCAAGAGCCAAATGCTCCATCTGCTTTTTTTCTGGGTTTTTTTTTTGTTCTTTTTTTTTTTTTATAAATTTCAGATCCTCCCATGCAATTCCACATCGCCTGATAACCCTCCCTTTCCGAGAGAGGCAGACACGCAATGCCACATCCGTTTCCAGCAAACGAGCTTTGCCTGTTGATAAAGCCTACCGGCTAGAACACAGCTAAAACACTATGTGCAAACCACGCAATATTTGCACAGTGCGTTTCAAAACAGGTGCACAACTCACCGCAAAGGGTGAATAAATACTTTATTGTAGCCGTTTCTCTTTATTGTGCTTTTCATAGGCCAGTTCCAAGAACTATCAGGTGCCATTTGAGTAAGCTATCCATATAAATGCACACAGATGAAAACTCGCCTTACTGCTATTCCACTCCAAACAGAAAGCAATTCCCTGGGGGAAAGAAGAAATCTTATTCCTTTTGTGTGTGGGAGCTCACGTTCTAACTCTTCACAATCAAAGGCACCATGTGCTTTTTCCTAAGGTTACTCAGAGCCTTGCAGAAATCCTTTGTATAACCTTGGGTGTCTTCTAGGCAGCTAGGTCGTTATCAAATTAGCGCCAGGATAAATTGGAAAGACAGACACAAGAAAAAAAAAAATTACCAGTAAGGGAAAAAATAAAAATCCAAACACTAGTAATGGAAAAAACCCCTCAAACACTACTAAGACAAAAAAAAAAAAACCCCAAACACTAGTACTAGTAAAAACCACCAAACACTTGTAAGAAAATAAACATTAGTAAGAAAATAAACATTAATAAGAAAATAAACACTAGTAAAAAAAAAGACTGCAGCCTCTCATAACAGAAACTATTGCATACCCGTATTTGTTATTATTGTTAGTCTCTTCAGGCCTACACGCTTTCACCAGGCTGTACAGAGTTCCCTCAGCACCTGCAAACACCATATGAAAAGGGCAAAAAGAAGAAGTATAAGGAAACACAGATGTTAGGCCATTTCATTTTGGAGGATCTGTGGGATTTCAGTTGATTTAATTTTTGTCTCTTTGGACTGACAATGCATAAGTATCTCAACACGTCTTTCAATACTCTCCCTTAATGGACGAGAGCAGGAGGTTTTTTCCCACTTGATTTTCTCCCATTAGATAATACATTTTTTAAAGGTTAGGGTTTTTTTTCTGTCAGGCTTCTTGCCTGTGGAGGAGGCAGGGCTGTTTGTTGGGAGATGGCTCAGACCCGCGTCACGAAGCAGGAGTTAGGAAGCTCTCTTCACTCCAAAACTGCCCAGCAACAAGTCGTTTCAGGAAAGAATACGCGAACATCTCAGCTTACAGGGATAATTCCTCCTGTGTATGTTCACCCTCCTTCCCGACAATCTGCAATTCAGGGACTTCCCAGGGCAGAGACAGCGTACCTATCTTGGTGTTTAATTGCCTCTCCGTGGCTGGGTTAATTGAACTGTCCATGGGTTATTACTGTCAGGTTTTGAACCCATCTAGAGTCTTGGTAATCACAACATCCTATGGCAATAAACGGCACAGCACAAACGTGCACCTTTTGAAGAGTTATTTCCTTCCCTTTGTTTTAAACCAGCTGCCTGTCTCATTTTATGGCACCTAGTCCCTGCCCTCTGACAAACCACGAATGACGACTCGCGGCTCCCTTTCCCCGCAGTTGCTGTGATTTAACTGGTGCCTGATCTTTGTTTACCTTTATTGTCTTCTGCACATTTTTTTGGTTCATAGTATGTATTTTGAAATCAAGGGAAAAGCAACCACTAAACAAAGCGTGGGTACACTACGAGGGGAGAGAGAGAGACACACACACATACACAAGCCCTATACGCCCACCCAAACAGACTTCACACCTGAACTCAAGGAAAAATTAAATTTTCATCACTGCTAATAGTATACTAATTTTCCTTTTGTTAACCGTATTAATTTTCACAACGCAGGTCATGCAATACACCAATTATCCACAGGTTAGGAATATACCTTTTCAGAGGTTAAATGACTTTCAGAAATTGTCAGTTGAGAAGAAGTCCTACGTGCACATCAAGCAATTCCTCAAAATACATTCTGTGAACATCGACAGATGAATGAAGAGTTTCAGAGGGTAACTCGTAGCTTATTACTTTCATGCTGATACCTCTAACGTGATGCATGGATTATGCAGAAGTTGACACAACCAAAAATTAATTACCTACTTCAAGGATTCACAGCTGTGTATAAACAAAATAAGAACATAAATGAAACATTTTCAAATTCAGATCTTCAATTCCAAGTGTCAGCCCCGAGCAAAATTTTATGTCTGAGCTACAGTATTAAATCCCCCAAACATGGAAAGGCTCAAAAAGAACATCCTTTCAGACTCCTAATTATTACTGCACTGAAAACTAGAGGTTAGCAAAAAGTCTTCACTGTGTGGCAACAGAAGGAGGGAAAACAGGGATAAGAAATTCAGGATGGCCTTCATCAATAAACCTTACGAGACAATTAATTAAAAATATGGACAGAAGGGCCAGAACAAGTTAATTGGCAGAGAATCTAGAAAGTGATCTGAATCAGCAGATTTGAGAGCATTAAGTGTAAGCTGAATAATTCTACAGAACTAAATTACCCAGCAAGTGGAAAGCTATCCCTTCCATAATACCAGGCAAATATATAGGAAGCAATAAACTTTATTACAGGAAAGAAAGAGGCTCAACGGTCTTTTGAAATAAGAGAACTTTCTTGCTGCGATTCTGCGCTCTTGCTTATCTCCATGAATGGGCTTCGGTGACTGAAAACCAGCAGCAGGGAAAAGAAAAAAGGAGACAACATTCCCGAACGGTTCTCAGCTGATGGATGCTCTAATCATTTGTATAATCATTATAAAGGGATGCTGCATCAGCAAAACCTCCTCAGCGTTTTCAAGAAGCACTTTTATACATTACCAGAGAAACACTGCAGTATCTCCAAAGAAGCGGATGCAGCAGCAGAAGGGAACACGGCTCAGAAGAAAAGGGAGAAGTCTCTAACATCCACCGTTGCCTGAGTAGCAGAAACAATCACAACGTGCGTCTGGCCACCACCTCTGTCTCCGATGGAACAGAATTTCATCTTTTAAAAGGGTTAGTTATATTGATACGGCTGTATGTGCTACATAAGTTTGAAAAAGTAACTGAATATACAACATTACATGGTATTTGCCTGTACTACAGGTATAAATCTGTAACTTGGCTGCGTGATCTTCATAAAAATTAAATAGACCATTTGACCACAGCAACTGCTTACAGTCTATAAAAGGTACTTACGTTTGTTTAACAAAAATAAATCCCTAGCTAAGATAAACCACTGAGTGGAAAGGTGCTGAGAAGTAAAAGAAAACATTCTAGAAAAGACCAGAAGAGAGAAAGAAAGACTAAATTCTTTGAATGTAGCCCAAGAGAGAGCACACTGCAAAAAGAGACACTACTTTCCTCCTGCCCTGTCTCCCTCCCTCCATCCTCTCCCCAAATCCTTGGTTGCTTAAGTACTGGTCGTCTAATTAAAGAAACGAGCAGGGGACTCCAACCAGCTCCTGAGCCCTGGCTTCTCTAGTCTGCAGCTGAGTAACACAGAACAGAAAAGGAGAGATTTATTTCCTCTGTCGCTGAGTTCCCGTGAGCCACAAAGAACAAGAAGTTGCATTAAGCTTTGCTGATCACTGCAGCCAGGTTTCTCCAGCGTTGTAGGGGTTTTTTTCCCAAAAACCTCCTTCCACCAACAGACCAAGAAGATACACTGTGATGACGTTTTTAATGCAAAACAAGATTAAAGGTTCAACACAACAATAAGTCTTTCAGAAAACGTTTAAATGATGAATGACCCTCAAACCCTCCCAGCTGCAGGGAGGAGTGCCGAGCCAGTCGGATCTGCTGATATCCAGAAGGGTGCAAGAAGAGGCTGCAGCTCCAATGCCTGGGAGCACTATGCTAATTTGCCATTATTATCCATACGTCACTTCCTGCACTTGCCACACCAGTGTGAATTACCTCTTTGATGTTTCACAGCTGTAAGCCTATAGCACTGCATCACCCCACTCGCTTCATTCTAGAATGCCACCACAAGAAATGTGAGCGTCTCCTCCTGACCTTTAATTTGAACTTTTTATTACAGTCCTGAAGAGCGGATGGCAGGTCTGAAGCACAGTCGGACGATTCCAAGGATGTAGTCAGGAAAACAGTTGCAGCAGAGCTAACCACACGCGCGCGTGCAGATCTCAACCCACGGGCTCGGGGACGGAACTAAGAGAGTGTCCTCCGCTGGGCAGGTCTCCGACTTCTCCTGCGAAGGACGTCTGGTTGCTGTTGTCCTCATCACAGGCACAAGGAAGTACCAATCCATTCGCGTTGCCCATCCGCCATGCAAATCCCAGGCTTCTGCCACATCTTACGCAGAAGAAAAATAGCAATTCCCGAAATTCAAACACAAAACCACAGCAATGATTACACCGTAGCAAGCAAAGCACCAACTCCGCATCCAACACTGAGCTCTCCCTACCAACGGTGGAGATAAAACCTACAGCATGGAGCCCATTCGTGGTCCTTAGCGCGTCTATCAGATCTAGAACACAGTCCTTAAAAACCAAAATAATCCAGTTTAAATACTCATTAGCCTATTCCAAAGAACTCAAAACACAGCCAGCCAACTGCATCACAACAATAACTAACTACTGTAAAAGCATGGTGGAAGCACTTATAGGTAAAAAAGAAACTCAATAGCCATGAATATAAACATTCTAGTTTTCCACAGAGGATAAAGCGTGAATCTGGGAGGAAAAACGTAATGCACACTTTGCCTTATGCAGCAATTAAGTATTGTTTTATTCCTACAAAGCAATTTCGCATTGAACACAGCGAAGCGATGCTATAATAGGGGCCGAATTCCTCCAGCTCTTATCTGACGCTGTGTAAACACCATGAAGTGCTGTGGAAAGATAAAGTTCTCCATCTGCTGATGGTTGCTACTGTTAGCCAAAACGGGGTCAGAAGTTAACTCACCCAGCTTATGCATGAGGTTTTTATAGCTTAAGCCTGAAAGAATGAAGCCACGTTACTATCCATTTGGAGGAAAAAAAAAAAATACTTTGTATGTAGGAGACTCAGCCAGTCAAGGACAAGAGATAAGGCATGTAAAGGGCCGGTTAAGCTGAACCCAGAACAGCTTACTCAAAGCAATCTGACTAATCGATAACTAGAGACAAGAAAATTAATTAACTGTTGTACAGTCCTCACCGGAATGGATTCCAAAGACAAAAGCTCAGGAGTAATTATCATAAGTTTCAAAAGTTATTCATAATAAGATTTAAGTACCCTAAAAAAAAAAAATAAATCAATTGATTCAGCTTTTATTAGCATATTCAAGCAAGGAAAAATGAGCATATTGTTACTAGCCTTGGACTTGGAAGGAGTGGGCCCAATTTCTGCTCCACTAGAAACATCTGCCATCTAGGGCAAGTCACCAGCCTTTTCTTTTTTTCCATCATAAAAAAGAGTAACTGCATACCTTAAACATATTTAATCTTACACTAATCTATGACAGACTGGGAGGTGTTTGTTGACAGCCATAAATGCTGTATTCTTATAGATATGAATTCAGTCTTACACTTAATAATCTCAAAGGAAGCAAGTTTGTTGAAACCGCCAATCAAACCTTAAACAAACACCAGACTGTATTTCAAAATCTCATACACAATTTAGTGTAATTATTTCTATTCCTTAAATAACAGAAATAGCCAGGATTCAATCAACCAGTGCCGACACACATTGCATAGAAGGGAAAAGGATTATTTTGTCCACAGTTTAACTACAGAAAAACTAAGTACCAAGGGGGTTTCCTACAGAATAGAAGCAAGAGCATCCAGCTGATGATCCCAGGGACCCAAATATATCAACTAACCTGCGCTTCAATCCAGTTAGGGCTGGGGTTTACAGCTAGTCAGAGATAGCACCGGTACAGAACTGGACCAAAGCCAGTATCAGTCTCTTTTATTAAAAAAATAAAAGGGATCTTCTCCAGCTTGCCTCAGCCATAACACACCAAAGGCATTCAATGGCCTTAGTACAGCCTCCAGAGAAAGCCAAAATGCTTACTGTACACTTTCATGCGCATTCAAACAATATATCCATATTCACATCTCAGGAAGACAGTTCATCCTAAGAATTTTTGGTTCCATCTTCTTCCAGTTTGGAAACTACGCGGGTTTGTCTCTCTGCTTTATTCTGGTGACGCAGAGAAGAGCAAGGCCGCAGCAGTTCTGCCGGTGTGATCATCTCATGGTCCCTATTCGATAAAATTATATAAGCTGCCAGAAATCACTGACACTGGAAGCACTCCAGAAATAGGAGAACTATGACAGACACGCCAGACAGCTGCCCTCTCTTCAAAGGCTTGAAAGTGCAGGGTTGGGAAAACAGGGGTGGGGTGAAAAAAAATAATCCTAACTTAATTATAAATATAGCTTAAGAATCCCATCCACGTGAAAGTTCTCCTGCTTTGTATCATGAATACCTCCAGGGCTCAGAAAGCTGCTTTGAACAGAAAACACTTGGAATGATTCTCTCATGAGTGGCTCTTAAGTGGTAGTACAGGTGAAGAGGACAAGGGAGTATTCCTCGGAAAGTGCTCCTTCAACAAACCGCTCGAATCATTTGCTGTTTTGCTCCAAGTTGGAGCTGCAGTCCGTACCGACCTGTGGCCTCCACAGCTGGCAGCCCTGGAGAAGGAGAAGGTGTGAGTGACCCAGAAAGCATTCTGTGGCTGTGCTCTCCCGGTGTCTAAAAGCTTTCTTCCCCTTCCTACTTGACTCTGACACCAAGCTGCCTGGGCTTTTTGGAGTCATTCATCTCTTCCCCATATTCTTCTAGCTCTCCCTCACCGTCAGGCGTGACTATTTTCCCGTTCAAGTGTTTTAACCACTCCTGCGATGGATAGGTGAGAGGAAGGAGCAGCAGTCAGGGATGGACAAGAAAGAAGACCCGAGGTGACACTCTGGAGAGTACAAATCATGGCAGCCTGAGAAATGTCTTCCAACTGGAACAGTGAACGCTCCAAGAGCTCTCTCCACTTGCTAAACAGAAAGGTCTCTTGGACTTCCCTGCAAACACAGGAGCCCTTTTGTGTTACACATTTCCTTTGTGTAAGCTGCAAAGAAATCCAATTTTACAATTCCCTGTGTCAACTACTTTAAAATGCACCCCTCAGGTTCAAATGTCGCCACTGACATCTCAGCAGAAAATACCAATAAATCCAACATTTAACAAATAGCAAGCAAGGATCGCTGTAGCACTCTGTACCAAACAAGGGAAGAGCCAAAGGTGCTGTACAAAGCTGTATTTCTAAAAAATATATGAAACTAGTCCTTCAAATGTCAACTGCTACTTCAACGCCGAGAATTATTACACATTACACTAACGCAGTACAAAGCCTACCACAAACTGTGATATAACTGCAAATGAAACCAAAGGAAAGCTTTATTAGAAATTTTTTCAAGAATTGAGAGCACCTGCAACTTGAGTGAAGACACGGTAACCTTCTGGGAAGTGTCTGGATGCTTCTGCATCACAAATATGAAGTGTGACAACTGGAGTTCTCCACAATTCACAAATTGGATACGAAAAAGATCACGAGCCTTGGAAACCATTTACTCTGCTTCTTCATCTTCCTTTCAACACTTGTCACGATAGAGGCATGCTACCAACATCAACCAACACATCTCCTTAGGTGATAAGGGATAGCAAAAATGTCTGAAATAACTCCATGCCACCTACAAAGCCTGTAGAAGCTCTCGAGGTTTCTAAATAGTTTATTTGCAGAGCATTAACATGTGCAAACAGAAAAATGGCACTAATTTTCACACAATCTTTTTAGCGTTATCTTGATAACTTCTGTAGAGACAGCAAATATGACATGCAACCCCACTAAAATCAGGTACGTTAGGTAACGAGGGTGGTACCATTTGAATTTTTCATAATCCTGGTGCCATCAGGCCCCGTTGCTCCCCTCCCCACTTCAGGGCAGGAAAGCCAAGGAGGGAGCACCACTGCGGGCTGGGGCTGGTGGGGCAGAACCCCCACGCAGTCAGCACAGCATAGAATCATAGAATTGTTTTGGTTGGAAGATCATCAAGTCTAACCGTTCACCCAGCGCTGCCAAGTTACCCCTAAGCCATGTCCCTCAGCACCACGTCTACCCATCTTTTAAATACCTCCAGGGATGGTGACTCAACCACTTCCCTGGGTAGCCTGTGCCAATGCTTGACAACCCTTTCGATGAAGAAATTCTTCCTAATATCCATCCTAAACCTTGAGGCCGTTTCCTCTTGTCCTATTGCCTGTTCCTTTGGAGAAGAGACCGACCCCCACCTCTCTACACCCTCCTTTCAGGGAGTTGTAGAGAGCGAGAAGGTCTCCCCTCACCCTTCTTTTCTCCAGGCTGAGCACCCCCAGCTCCCTCAGCCGCTCCTCGTAGGACTTGTTCTCCAGGCCCCTCACCAGCTTCGTCACAGCAGCGCTCCCCCAAAACACGACAGAGCTCGTCGCCACCACAGCTCGGTCGACAAAGCCACTGCAGACCACTCTGCGCAGCAATAATTACTTGGTCCCAGAGCAGAAATGACTGTATTGTACGGTGGAAACCCATCTCCAGAAAGGCCAGCAGACACTCTACTGCCCTTGTCTGCGCTGAACTTGTGTTCCGCGTTGACAGAATACATACGACATATTTGAAGGCCAAAATCTCCTTCTTGTTTTTTAAATTCATCATACTGTCAAAATAGTATACAAGACACAGAATTAGTGTTCTCACCTTGTCAAGACAATAGGGATCTAATTCCTCCAAGAACTCACCAGTTTCCACAGTTAGAAATTTCTGTTTAGCAGCTGCTGTTGAACACCAAATGTTGTGAGGGTTTCTTCAAAATTTCTTTTTAGAAATATATCCTACACACCTTCCATTCTAAAAGTCAACCTAAACTTAATCTCGGATATAAAGTATAAAAACTGCTATTCCTCATCAGTCTTTACTTATTCAGGTTTGACAGACAATATAAAAATCAGCATCCAAATGCTTATGTTTCATAATCCCTTTACTTACGAAAGTACGACTGTTGGCAGAGCTCTCTACTTAAGCGTGGTGTTTCGCTTGTAAAAAAGCCGACCAGAAGTTTCAAGGCGTTAGCTATCGTGATAACTGTCACAGCTGCTAAGAAACTAACCCTCTGTGCCGTGCATCTTACACAACTGTGACATTTTCTCCCATTATGTTGCTGACAAGGGTTTTTTTTCCTGTCTCCAGTATAAAAAAAATCTCTTCTATATCCTCTACTTCTAAATAAGCAGCCTGCAAATGTATTCACGCATTTCTGCTGTGTTTTTTTTTTTTAATCCATGTATCTTAATAAATACCAAATGGTTCTAGTTTCGCATACTCTAACAAAATAAAATATAAACCCAGAGGAAAATAGAAAGAAAAAAAAAAATCCAAGTTTTATTCTCTGTTCTTACACCACGTTCTTAACGCCATTTGTACAGTGCAGGGGAAAAAAGATAAATATTTCTCCCAGGAAATGTACAAACCAAATTGCACACAGATTCCTAAAAATCAGCATAATGAATTTTTGCCTCAAAGGTTTCTGGATTGAGAATTATTTAGCACCACGCACACTTGCAGAACTGAAGTAATAACGCAGCCATTCAGCATCCTGAAGTGCCTGGTGCCGAGGTCCGACGCGTGCCAGGGCAGGAGGGCAGCTGGAGGATGAGGCGGCAAGTGGTGAAAGGCAGCAGAAGGTGACACTATCTCCTGAGCCTGGAGGTGAGACACCCAGCAGAGGGCTGGAGCCCCCCTGCTGTGAGGGCAGGCTGAGAGAGCTGGGGGGGTTCAGCCTGGAGAAGAGAAGGCTCCAGGGAGACCTTCCAGCCCCTTCCAGTCCCTAGAGGGGGCCTACAAGAAAGGTGGAGAAGGACTTTTTACAAGGGCATGTAGTGATAGGAGGAGGGGGAACAGTTTTACACTGGAAGAGGGGAGATTGAGATGAGATATTGGGAAGAAATTGTTTGCTGTGAGGGGGGTGAGCCCCTGGCCCAGGGTGCCCAGAGAAGCTGTGGCTGCCCCATCCCTGGAGGGGTTCAAGGCCAGGTTGGACGGGGCTTGGAGCAACCTGGGCTGGTGGGAGGTGTCCCTGCCCCGGGCAGGGGCTTGGATCGAGATGATCTTTGAGGTCCCTTCCAACCCATATCATTCTGTGTGTCTATGGTTCTATGATTACTTCTTAAATTAGTCTAATCCGCAGCCACCTGCCAGTCCCCAACTGCTCTTTCCCACCTCCGACTTGCCCCCCAGAAGGTGTGTGGCCACACCATGAACCAAACAGAGGAATTGCTCCGGGTTAAAATAAACCCAGAAAAGATTGCTTTTCAGCCACGTTCCTTTTCCTGGCTCAGTTCACTTTGCAGCTGTATAAATGCCTATGCAAACACAGCACAGGAATGAGCAGGAACAGACAACGTGGTTACTGTTTTATGCTGTCAGAAAACTACCTATGAACTTCACCCCCCAAGCAGTCTGTCTTAAAATAAACTATGCTCTTTCACTGCTGCTCTGAGCCGGTTCCTGGGTAGCTGGTTTGCATTCCTCACGTGCTTTGGTAATAGATCAATAAATACTCAGCAGGTATGCCCGTATTTAGACACCTAGGTGATATAAATACTAGACACAGATGAATGCAAATTGCACTGTACAAAAGCCTACGGGGTTAGGGCTGCAGATTTATGGAAGGCTATGTGACCAGGCCCAAACAAACAGATTTGTGAGTCACAGATTTTGACCTGATTATACTGTAGACATTGCTGTTGAGTATGGTTATTGTCATTAGTCCATACGCAAGAAAGTACACAGGCTATTCAGCCAAGACAAAAAAAAAGCAGAAACAAGGAAAGGGAGCAGTGGAGAAATGAGACTGGCAGTTTAGTAACAATTCAGTAACTCAAAGATTTGGAAAAGCAACCAATGTGTAAAGACACAAAACCCTGAGAGGAGAATTTAAGTAATAAGTGGCTGCCCCATCCCTGGAGGGGTTCAAGGCCAGGTTGGACGGGGCTTGGAGCAACCTGGGCTGGTGGGAGGTGTCCCTGCCCAGGGCAGGGGTGTGGACTAGATGGTCTTTAAATGTCCCTTCCAACCCAAACCATTCTGTGATTCTATGAAAAGTGGTGACTCAGAAGAAGGTAATTCAGGAAGAACAAGGACCCGTCCATTGCAAGGACTAAGCAATTAAGGGAGGCTGACATTCACAACCTGCCCACCAAACACCGGCATGGGGCTGAACCAGGCACAGCGAGTATTTTAATGTTTAACCTAGTACCGTGCGGCTGTAATCTATTTCTTGCAGGCTTAGTTGGAAGACAAAGGAACAGTTGTGCGCTCAGCAGCTCTATGTGTGCTCCTGCATTCTGGTCTTCATGCACAATAAAATACACCCAAATAAAAGCGAGCCAAAGATTTGCTGGCTGCTCAGCTAAACCCATCTGAGTGCTGGGCTATCAGCTCCCTTCTCTAGCCATCATTTTTGTCAGAAGGGATCATGTAGAGAAGCCCTAGTGTAATAAACGAATAAATAAATAATCGGTCGTGGGTTAAGCAGTTGAGTGAACAACACAGAGGAACTAAAGGAGCCTCGTGCCCTCCATGGCCCTGGCTCTGCACCCACCTTACCCCACTCCCAGCACACCGAGACACCGAGCGAACTTTTGGGCAGAGGAGCTTTCTGCCACATTACACACGCTGAAACGGCTCAGCCCAGCTCCAGCGGGCTGCAGACCTGAAAACAAAAAGATGGGAACACAAGGCATAAAATGGAGGAAAGAGGACTGCGCCTCGGAAGTCCATAGTTAAATTGGGCTTAGGCTGCCGTGGAATTCCAGCAAGACTCACAGAGTAACTCCCAGCTGCTGGACGGGCCATAAATTTGTAATAAATCTGCAGTAAAGAAGCAAAATATATTTCCTGGTCTAAATGACTAACTTGAAGACTAGATTATACTCTCCGATGGTGTTGGCCTTCTTTGTTCTGCTGCATTAATATCTGCCAACATCTAAATAGTCTGCTCTGTTCTTTCTACTTTGTTTAGTCAGCTACTGAACCTAGGGAACAGTCTTCTCACTATTTTTATAGAGAGAAGATACCTACAGCGAGCTGTTTTTGGTTTTTTTTTTTTTAAACGGGACTTGCCTACGAAGGCCATTCAAAAAAGACATCAAGTATTTAGAGAACAGTGTAATGAAATTTGACTTGGCTCTCTGCGGATGCGTGCGTTAAAGATAACATGGACAGAGGAAGCAGGCGCCTGCTCCGAGTCTGCTTCTTTCTGTACGGGGAAATAGCACTCCAACCGGTTCCTCTTGCACCACAAACTATTTTGAAGTGGTCTTAATTTGACTGAAGAGGCACTTGCCAACTCACACTCCAATGCCTGTTACTAACTGCGTCACCCTGAGTACTCCTGATTAATCCTGCACCGTTTGAAACAAACAAATAAACAAATATAAATATATGTGTCTTTAAAGTACATCCCGCTCAAAACAGAGATTTCAACAAAGAGAGGAAAGTTTTCTTTAAAACTCCAGAGGCCGCTTTTGTGGCCCGGGTTCTAAAAGGAGCACTTTTTTATTATTATTTATAAAATCTTACCAAAATATTTCATTTGGGAGTTGAATAAAAAATAAAATTAAAAAAATAAAAGTAATCTATTAATGACATATTGTTTTCTTCCCCTTTTAGAACTAAAATGAAAGTTGAGCAGAAAACATTAGGAACTAAACCCCAGAAAATCATGGAAGAGAGAGGCTGGGGAAAGAAAAGTTTAAAAATCTTATTTCCGTTCTACGATAGGAACAACAAAAATATGCAGAGAGTTAAAGGGGATTAAAATATTCTAATTCCTGATCATTGAAAGTAATACCAAATTTTCCCATCAACCTCCACAACGACAGAATTTAACTTCAGAAAAAGAAATTCTATAGAACGGAGTAAATCTACCTAAACGTATAGATGAAGTCATTCTGACCACTCCTTTTCTTATTCTTCCATTAAAAATATTATTTTAACCTTCATTTTTCCATGGTACCCAACAAAGAGTGTGGAAGAAGTATTCCTGCAGTGGAGGAGAGAAGGCTGCAATTCACCACCAAAAGGAGATTTAAAGTAGAAAAGTAACTTCAAGCACAGATAAAATTATGAACAGGATTTTCACAATTAGCTTAAAGAACTTAAAATACCCAAGAATGTAACAAACGTAGTATATTGCAAAAAATTTGAAGTGGGAAACAAGCAAGCAAACCACAAGACTGAAACTGTCTCCCATGGAGCACATTAACATCTGGGCACAGAAACACAGCTGAGATTCCTTTTTGAGGATGTCAGCACGTTTCCATACATTTGAAGTCCAAAGAAAGTGGAAGAAACAATAGAAATATTCTTAGGAACAATTTTAAACTAAATGAAGATGAACCTCCCTTGATACAAGGGAGATGATGTAAGTCATCAACAGCTTCTAAGACTAAGAAGGGAACAAATGGGGAGGCAACCAAAGCAGTGAGTGACTATGAAAGCACAGCTGGAGAGAACAAGTCCGAACACAAGACAGCCTGCACTGAAAAACGATGCACTTACACGAGGCTGAACCGTACGAGAATCTCTGACGTTTGATTATCCAAATGCAAAAATTAGTCTTTTTGCTTCTGTCCCTCTTATCACAGCAGCTGCTCTTCAGCTCTCTTGTAGGTACGCGGCTGTTCGGACAGAACAAATACACGCTCTGCTGGCAGATACGAAAAGAGTTGGTCAGTACAGATCTGTTCTGGGGACATAGATGTAACCCCCGTGCCATCCGAACAGCTAATCCAGGTGACAGACCAGTACCGATGAAGCTATGGTAGGATTTTTGCCAAGAAAGGCTGGCCCAGATGACCCTTGAGTGGGATCCTTGGTCCCTTCCAACCTGGTATTCTGTGAGTCAGTAAAGCATACGCTGATCAAACAGATGGTCACCGCTGAAACACGCAGCAAGTGTATTTGAACTTAAATCATCTATTGGAGCCTGGATCTCAACAGATGAATCTTCCTTTGCTGCATCCCATGGCAGTACTGCTTTATTAAGAGAGATGGAAGACAGGTCATGTGACCCGTGAAGCTTTTTATCATTATACATTAATTTTCTTTGCTCAGTGGTCATTAATCACAGTTTCCGTGAAAGGAAGTAGTAGTTCAAGTACTTTTCTAAATGGATAGAAAGTTTGCTTGGTTGCCTTGTACCTTCTGCAGTGCCCTCCTTTTAATAAAAAATTCTTGTAAAGTTTTACAGTAAAATACTCTTTGGAGTCCTCAGCACAAGAAGGACACGGAGCTGCTGGAGCGGGGCCAGAGGAGGCCACAGAGATGCTGGGAGGGCTGGAGCCCCTCTGCTGTGGGGACAGGCTGAGAGAGCTGGGGGGGTTCAGCCTGGAGAAGAGAAGGCTCCGGGGAGACCTTCCAGCCCCTGCCAGTCCCTAGAGGGGGCCTACAAGAAAGGTGGAGAGGGACTTTTTACAAGGGCATGTAGCGATAGGAGGAGGGGGAATGGTTTTAAGCTCAAAGAGGGGAGATTTAGATTAGATATTAGGAAGTTTTGGGGTTTTTTATTAGTTTTTTTACTAAATCAGTTTCCTTACTAAGTGCATGCCTACGGAGCTGGCACATTGATGCAGAGATTTCCAGAGGCAACACATCCCTGACGCACACCACACCTGAGAAAGGCAATACTAATGGCGACAAATCAATACCTGCTGCACAGAAATGCTTATCATGCCCACGACTAAAAAATCTCATTTAACAAGTGTCCTCCAACATACCAGATTAAACCATTAAAAAAAAAAACAAAACGACAAACCTTAAAATAGAATAAGCTTTTCTCATTGAAAAGGAGTACTACGAAAGGAAAGTCAGTAATTGTTAGTGGTTTCTTTACAGAGCTGAAGCATCTCTAAGAGAAGGGGGCTCATTACACGGCATCTGATAAGTCCCTGGCAGAGTTTAAGGATAAACAATGGGACTCTGTCTGGAAGTCCGGGAAGAATCAATGTCCTGCTAAACTCCTAACTGCCAAGGAGACACAAACCAATGCATTTGCAATTTTCCCAGCAAGCTAAAGAAAGCAGGGTGGCTAATTTAATGGAGTGAAGCCAAGCAGAATTACTGTATATTCAACACCTGTAGGTCACACACTCTGCACTTAAAACACATCAAGCACAAGCACCCTCCTTTCCCAGTAACACAAATCCCATGTCATGTGAAGCACACTTTTTAATTGGTTATTATTTTAAACAGGTGCTTCTTTTTATTTATAAACAAGGAGAAAATAATGAGAATTTAAGAAGAATTGTATCCTTTGGTGCAATTAAAGAGACAGACTTGTTTTATGCAAAGTAGACCAGGGTATCTAACGCTCACTTAAGGCAAACAATTGTTTAGGCTTGGAGAAAACCCCTACACATTAAAATAAACAACTTTTCAATTTCTCTACGACTAGGAAAATGAATACAAAGACAATAAACAAGCACACCGTTTACATCGGTTCCTGACACTTCAAGAGAGTAGAAACTACAGATTAAAGAATCTGAAAAGTCTTTGCAGGACAACTAATCCCTGGGGAAAGATTGCTTTGGTTTTGTAATCTGGAACCACATTTCGAAGTACACAACTGCAGAAGGAAAAAGAAAAAGGCGAAAAAAAAAAAAGCCGCCTTCTCTTCTCCTCAAAGTAGCACTGCACTCAGTTACCTAGCAAAGGAATAAATGTTTGCTTGGGTTTTTAAGTGATAAAAGCACAAACTATGTAAAACGTGGTGAGATTAACAGAAACCTAAAAGGAAACGTCACCAGACGCAAGTAGGATTTTACCGCTTTTGGCTGGGATAGTTAATTTTTTTTTTTCATAGTAGCTCATATGGTGCTGTGCTTTGGATTTATGACCAAAACCAGTGTTGACAACACACCCATGTTTTAGCTGTTGTTGAGCAGTAATTGCGCAGCATCACGGACTTTTCTGCTCCTCACCCCACCAGCGAGCAGGCTGGGGGGCACAGGGAGCTGGGAGGGGACACGGTGGGACAGCTGACCCCAACTGGCCAAAGGGATGTCCCATCCCACATGGGGCCACGCTCAGCAATAAAAGCTTGGGGGGAGGAAAGGAGGGAGGAGGGACATTCACACTTCCCAAATAACCATTACACGTGATGAAGCCCTGTCTTTCTGGAAATGGCTAAACATCTGCCCGGCGATGGGAAATAGTGAACGGATTCCTTATGTTGCTTTGCTTGCATTAATAATTCATTAAATAAAATATGCACTTCATAAATTGAAAAAGATGGTTTGCGACACAGGAGGGTGATTACGGACACGCAGCGCCCTGCAGCGCTGATGAATCAGGAAAAGTGCAAGTTACATGTAATTTCCCGGAAGGGAGCAGAATCTACTTCTGTCCCATGCACATACGTTTGAAGAAGCTGTAGAGTCCGCCAGCTGCTCAACTCTGCAGACAGATCCCTAGCAAAAGGATTCTCCCCTGCCCTCCTTTGTGATCACACCCTTGGACCTGGACAACCTGCTGACCTGGTCGGCATCGTCTCCTCTTCCCTCCTTCTGTCCCTCACCCACATGTATTTCCTACGTCACCAAATGTTTTCTCCGGAGTTTCACTCTCTGTGTAAACCTCAATAATTTGGTGCTTCCAACTGAGGGAAGAGATGGTGTAACATCACCTGCGTCCTTCTGTGCCCCTGGCAGAGCAAACCCAGCTGTCTTGGCCTCTCTTGAGCTCCAGCCCCTTGTCCACCTTGGACACCTCTGTCGGACTCGCCGCACTCCGTCAGTGTCTTGCTTGTATTTGGTTTGCGTGGCAAGGTTTTGGTAGCGGGGTGCTTCACACTTCCTTCATTACATAAATATCAGGACTGTGAATGTTTTCAGCATTTCAGATTAGCAGCAATCCGACCACAGTGAGACAAAACGCAGGGCAAAAACGCCAAAAGGCTGAGTATGGATTTAAACAACAATTTTGACCAACGTGACCTGCTTCATCGTGGCTTCAGCAAGCCCCTTGGCATAACCTCCTATGAAGCTAAACAAGAACTGTATTCCAGAGACATGAATTCGATGCGATTTTGATTTCTAGTGCCGGGCAGTATGTGCAGTTACCCTCAGCTTCTGCTGGGAAAGGCCACAATTCTACTTCAAACGCGTTCTGAAGTCTTGCACTCGGTGTAAGTTAATTTAGAACGAGGGCTTCAGCACACACCCTCAGATGCCTCTTCTAATTTCACAGTCTCCCTCCAGCCACCTCCCCAGGCCCATTCACCCTTGGCAAGCGCCGGCGAAACCTCCGAGTCCCCAGTTTGCACTGAATGAGTTTCACTACAAACACAGTGTCTGGTTCTAGACGCTGTATTACAACAAAATAAAAATCTAAGAGAATCTAATTTGTGGGAAAGGTTCACTAGCCTTTCAAAACAAAAAGGCGGTTGCTTTGGTTGCTTTGGCTTTGTTGGTTGTTTTGTTGGGTTGGGTTTTTTTTTTCCCCACAAAAAGATAAGCAGGCACACATTTAAACTACTTTAATTGCCCCAATTCAGTTCCATGTCCAAAATACAAATTAAGGCATGGAACACTGAGAGGACTCACAAATAGCATCCCAACAACCACGCAAAATACTTCCAGCATTTCCCTGCAAGAGGCCAGCGAAGGTCAGAGGGAACATGGAAACAACCGGCAGCTCTCTCCGGCAGCAGGCAGAATATTGACCATAAAGCACTCGGCTACAGGAACCAAGACACGAAGGGCTCTACAAAAAGGCCATTAGGTTTCTTCCAGGATGGGTATAAATACGTACCAGAAAACCGTATTAAAGAAAAAAAAAAAAAAAAAAAAGAAGAAGAGGATAGTCGTGTAAGAGCCAGGTATTCTAAATACTTCTAAGCAAGCTCAGCATAACATCAAATAAAGAAAAAAAACCTCAAATCCCTCCCACTGCACACTTTGTACATATGCAAACCACTTTCGCCAACACAGGCACCATATAAAGGAACAGCTATAGCCTGTTAACGGGCCGTGTGGCTGAGAGGCAACCACCCCTGCCAAATACTGCACAGAAACTTCCAAAACCTACCACAGAGAAGCCGCCGGTCTGTGGTGTCTTTGCCCCCATCAACCGCCCTGTTGCGCTGGGGACATGAGGCTGGCATTGCTTCTGGCACTCCAGGAGAAAACCATAAACGAAGATTCCCCTTTTTCATATTATCCAGTGATGATTCTGGTATTGAATTTCTTAGCTTTGTATTACAAACAGCCTTTGAATTCGAGTTATTTGAACTATATGATTGCTTACGCTTTTTTTTTTAAATGAGAAAATACACAAAGCTCACGATTTACGTCTCATACTATTTCTTCTGTCACCTCTTCTCTATCCCTGCTCAATGGTTTATCATTTTTGTCACTCAACATGAAAACTTAGGCTTACATCAGCCAGTTTGTTTCTCAAGTACGAACTTCTGCTCCGTTTTTTCATGCATTCCTGTCCTGTCCACTTTTCAACAGCACGCACTGAGCCACAACGACGTTGTTGGTATAGGTTCGAAGAACTGAAACTAATTTTCAGAAACTGAGATGAAACCTTGCAAGCAGTCTATTTTACAAATCTTCTGAAGGTATACCGAGCGTTGCGCTTTGAAGAAAAGCACAGAAGAAAAGCGTTACTTTCAAATATTGGTGCTTGCTGTTAAAAAAAAAAAAAATCAAGTTCAGTATATGTTCTATTACTAGACCTGATGACATACCTGAAAGCTACATTTAATGTCACAGTTCTCAGCCTTTTCAAGTCTGTTTCCATGTCAGGAGCTTAATGAGCAGAAAACCAAACAAGAACTCCAAAGAAGATCAATGTCATTCAACAAAACCCTCTCCTCTTTTCTTTTTTTTTTTAAAAACATTGCATGCATTCTTGAGAAGACAATGATGACAGATTGAATGTCAAAACCTTTTAAAAAAAATTCTAACCTTTTAATTTTTTTTAACCCTTAAAAATAACCATTGCTACTTTCAGCTTATGCAATGGGAAAGCCAAAATCATGTAATAAGAGGTAAAGTTTGCCTTCGTCTGAAGCTAATTTAGAGACTATTATTTCTTCCACAGGTCTAATCATATTTTATTGTAAGAAATACCTTTCTTTATTATGTTTGTTAAGATCAACATTAAGGTGTTTTATTGTGGTAATTTCTTTAAGATAGCAAATATAGTGCTGACATGATTCAAGTCAAGTGCGGGAAGCCAGAACTCTGGAATTCCCTTCCCAGCATCACTCCTGGCTGCACTTTGGAAAATCATTGCCCTAGTACTGAGCCTTGGTCTCCACTCATCTATAAAACATCTTACCTTCAGGGCTGGTGCTGACGTATGTCATACAAGCAAATGCTGATGAACAAAAACGTCATTTCATCTAAAGTGTAAATTTCCAGCGTGTTCTTTAGTCAACCTCACGCCGATCCCAGACCAGCGAAGCCCTCTGCCACAGGCCTTCCCATTGACTTTAACAGATTTATGAATATAATTAGATGTTTGGCTTAATCACAGCAATACAAAGATAAGCTACATTTCGTTCCCTGTGTGATTCCAGACCTAGTAGGGCTATAGCAGAGATATCCCTGCAGAGAAATGATTTTCATGTATTTTACGTTCCAAAAATCTTTTGAGTGAGCTGAAGGGAGAGGGGAGGTGGACTGAAAACGTGCCGCTCCGCCGCGCCACAACCCAGAGCTTCCCCGGTGGCTGGGACCCACTCCACTGCACGCCTCCGTCGGCTCGCTAACGTCACCGCATGGTGTGATGTCAAAATGCACCACAAATTACACCGATTTTACAGAAAATGGTAATTTCTTCTTATGCAATAATGCTCATTGTGTTACCCAAGAAGGAAAGAAAGCTCCATGGACAGCACCTACCACTCAGGAGAAACAACACAGAAACCGAACGGCCTGTCCATTTCAACAGGGAGACCCTGACGTTCATTATGTTATTAACACCCTTAGCACACGAGAGACACAGATGAGGGGACCAGGTGGCTTTTGGGGGTGCCTAACTACAACGTGTATCTGCTCTCTGCCACCTAATACCTGTCCTTAAAAATTAACCTTCTGAGCAACAATAGACGAACCTCCATATGCCATTGAAAATGTAATATAATCAAAACAACAATTTCCTGCTTTTAAATAGAAACCATTTCTCAAGACTCCAGTCACAATGGGAAACGGGATCTTAAGTTTTGAGTTGTTACAAGTCTGAGCAATTAAATCTCATACAAAAACACATTAATGCATGGACTACAAGTTTCTTTTAGTGAGGGAAGGTGAGGAAAGATTAATAACCCTGGTATTTAACATACTATTATAGCTACAGGCACAATGAACTTCCCCCGTGCCTGATACACTACTGGGTATTGCATTGCACGATACCCATTCAGAGCTTCAGGCTTTCCTATTCAAATAGAATATAAAAATTCCAGCTTTCTAAACCACTGGTCACTGCACTGACAGGTCAATCCGTCCAGCAGAGAGAGATGTTTGGGTGGTTCATCAATGCTCAGGGTGTGAGAATGCACCCAGGCACAACCTGCTAATCCTTCCATTGTAAAGTCTTTCTTCACCAACACAGAGACTGGAAAAAACCTAAACCAAACTCTAGTCGAACCATTCCTGCGTTAGAACTGATATTAGCCACGAACTGTATGGCATTCCTATACATAAATCCACCACTAGAAATTATTTCTGCAATTGTGCATTAGAGAGTTGAGCCGATTTTGATGAGATGGACTCGTGATATTTTTCTTACAGAGCTTAAACAGCGATTTTTTCGAGCACCTAGGTTTACATTCACAAAAGGAATTTATGCTTCAAAAAAAAAAAATATTTAAAAATCAGAGTAGACGCACAAATGAAAAACTGCAGTCTTCACATTCACCCACTCAGCTGCTACCAGAATTCCCCAGGCACCTCAAAGTTTTCCATTCTCTAATCACAGGAAATTTTGCTTTCAGGCACACCCAATTTTGGCAGGCCCGAGCAGCTTACCAGCCTATCTTGCAGCTTAGTCTCACGCTTGTATTCACAAGCCCTTCTTGAGGGCTTCAACTGAGGGGTTTGATCCAGATGGCACTCAGACCAGATTCCTTCTCTTCTGGTGGGGGGTGAAGTAATTGGAGGTAAGGCCCATTCAACAGGAGTTAAGTGGCACACTTGCCTCAGATGTGGGAGATCTGGGTTAATTCTTGCTAGGATTCAGACCAACATTTCTCCAAGAAAGCGCTGTATCAACAGGCGATGTGTTCATTCATAGCGGGAAGCTCTTGATCTCTCTCATTGAAACTGATACACCTTGCAGGGAACATCAAAGGTCCATCCTGCAGACAGAAAGGCTACACACACGCGCGCACAGCAGACGATCACCTGGGAGGAGGAAGATCTGCATTCCAGGCTTTGTTTCAGTTATCAACTCTTTTATCCAATGACTTTGGTATATAAAACATCTGAATTTCTAGTGAAGATAAACGCCTCTGGTAAACAAGAATAAAGCTCCGTATTTCCAACAGAGTCAATGTTTAAAAACCTGTATTTCCCTAGCCTCCCTCTTCTGCATGCCTTCAGGCATCTTCCCACAGGTAGAATGTAGGCCCTTGACAGCTGCCGTGAATTCCCTTGTATTAGTAAGACATACAGAACATAACCAATGTTACACTGATGTTATGGTTCCACGCAGCATTTCCTTGATTTCATACCATTTTAAGGGCTAGTTTTGAAACACGCATCAGAGTTTTTGTGGATTTAGCCACACGTCGAAGCTGTATAATGGATGTCTACTATAGCAGACTGTGGAAAACACGCAGCACCTGCTGCTGCAGGGAAAATGCAGTTCACCAAATTAGTTCAGACACCCTTGAGTGCTGTTGATAGTGATTAACAACCTTCTTCCAAGCAGACTTAGAAGTTGACTGCATCCTTCATACAGAAAGGAAACAATTCAGTTAAAGAAACCTGAAAAAACAAGAGTTTAAGATGGTCACAGAAGAAAATAACCCGTTTAAAGGAGCACAGTTACTGCAAGAGGTCTGAAGGGATTTCCCCTTATCTACTTCTTCAAAGAATACGTACTATATTCACAATATAAACCAATGTGGTTTATGTGTATATACGTTACAAGCATTTTCCTGCAGTAGTAAAACGAGTAAACCTGAAACTTTCAAAGTGATTTTATTGCTCATTTTATAGATTTTCCTAGCCCTTTGATGCGCTGCCATTCCAGAAGGCAATCCCAGCTTCATACCTTTGTTGCTACTGCTCACGTCAACCGCACCCATTTCCAGGTTGTCTGTGGGAACAGTATGCACTGGGAATTAGCCAGGCATCTCCCGGCAGTAATCCTCACAGCAGAATGCCAAATCCCACGGAGTGCCACAGAGACTTTCTTCAGCACGTGCACTTTAGCACGAAGCCCGCTATGGAGAGAAACAAAATCTAACATGAATAAGATACAGAGACAGAAGCCACCAAGGAAATGGTATCCTAGAAAATCCAGGCTGACCAATGGCCACTTTTTAAGTGTTCTGAAATAAAAACCGGATGGCTTTATCACCTATTAATAAATAAATAAATACAGCTTAAGCCAGGCTGTATCTTAAGTGCCAGAAGAGCTAAACATCCTCCTTCTCTCACATGTAATTTCTCTGCAGGTGTAAGCCTCTAATTTCCAGTGGGTCAGATTCCAGTGGACAACTTTAAAAATAAAGACAGTCACACTTTTATACCCATCACATAGTACGTTATTTCTAGACAGATTAGGACCAGTTGGACTGGGAGCTGTTCCATAATCCCTGGATGGAAAATATTCCCTCCCACGCGGGAAGCTTGACTTTCACCGATGCCTACATCCTACTCCAACCACAGTGCTGACGTTAAAATTCCCAATCCGTAATGCTGCTAACAGTAGGTACGGAGCCATGAGCCGCCCCACAGAACAAATGCTGTTCACTGCAGGCAAAGGAGCAGCGGTGCTGAGGCTGACCAAAGAAATTTAAATCTTATCCGCAGTCCCAGCCAAAGCATCTGGCATGGCAACGTACAAGAAGAGCTCAAAAGCGCTATAACCAAGGAGACAGGTGAAAATGAAAGAACACAGAATCGCAGAATGGTTTGGGTTGGAAGGGACATTTAAAGACCATCTAGTTCCAACCCCCTGCCCTGGGCAGGGACACCTCCCACCAGACCAGGTTGCTCCAAGCCCCGTCCAACCTGGCCTTGAACCCCTCCAGGGATGGGGCAGCCACAGCTTCTCTGGGCACCCTGGGCCAGGGGCTCACCCCCCTCACAGCAAAGAATTTCTTCCCCAGATCTCATCTAAATCTAGGTACTCGCCACACTCCACACAATTCCTATCACTGCCATTGTTTTGGGGATAAACCAAATGCTGAAGATGCTCCTAACAAAATCCTTTATCTAAATGCCTGGTTTCAAATGGAAGTACATTAAGAACCATGCCCCACAAGAGATTACCTAGAAACTTAGCTGCAAAGATTATTATTTTTCAGATTTGTTCTGCAGAACAGTTCTGCAGCAGGCTAAAGTCTGGTGGAGGACAACCCACCCATCTGCCTAGCTAATTTGACTGAATGCTATTAATGCATTTCTTAACAGTTTTTATACTACATTGCTAAAAAAATTTTATAGAATTTTTTTAATATGTGGGGACACACACACACACATATACACACCGCGATTTCTCTGGTAAAATAACTAGTAGTAAAACATGATGACCCTGATGGCATACTGCAAATGCTCCAGCTCAAATACTACTTTTACCTGGTAAACTAGTGAAAATTGAAGAAGATTTATGCTAATAGGTAGGACAAGGCCCAGATTAAGGTAGCACTTGAAATAAATTCCCTTTGCTTTTCAGTGATAACTAACAACAGTTCAAGAGATGCACTGTGGCTGCTTTTAGCTATGTTGACTTAAAACCGTATATACTGCCAAGTTTCAAGTTTCGTATCGTGCATATGTCCAGACATGTGATTGAGCACGTTATTGGAGCAGTCTTAACCACTGGAGCCTCTTCTGTGGAAGCACGGCAGGAAAACAGTGTAGTGTTGTATTACGGAAGGCCAGTTATTACCTTTCCAGCTACAATGGATTATTCCGAGGAACAGTCGCTTAATAAACTGGTAAGATGTCCACAGAAAGCTCCTCTCAAAGCCAAAGACAACAGAAAAAAATAAAGCGCAAATAAAAGTAATTTAAATGTGAATTGTATCATCAATCCTTTACATGCTAGCACTCACAATAAGACAGCCCATGATCTTATCTAGGGTGGTTAACCACAGGCAGGGTTGTAAACGTGGATTAAACTAGTTAAGAGTGTATTCTGACAATTCAGAGCAGATCTCAGTTCCCTTTATTTTGGCAACTAAGTACACAAGCAGAGATTTCTTTTGCAATTACACATTGTTCTTGAAATAGTTCACTACATAATTACTTCACTATGGTGGTCAAACTACACTGACAACTCACAAAGCCACATATAGAAGTGTATCTTTAATAAACATCCACCTTCCACCTCCCAAGATCTGGATACTACCAGAGAAAAACTTGTTTTATATCCACACAGAACAAATGAAACCCTCTGTGAAAAGAGCGATACAAACAGGACTTTCTCACCATCACAGAAGCAATGCTGCATTCTTGGCAACATTAAAGAAGATGGAAATATGTTTTTAAAAGCCTGAAACCATAGAAATAACTAGAGGCTTAACTAATCTATCCTTTAAAAGATCAAAAGTCTTCAAGCGTGCACAGGATTCCACAATTAAACATACTCAGCTAGGTTACTACCACAATTAATAAAGCTAGAAAAAAGCAATTTGGAAATATTATGCCAGTACGACAAGTGTATCGGCACTATTTATTTTCTTGAGTACACATCCAGAGGAAGCCCGCAATATCCTGGATTCTTACTTTGACCAAGCCTTTGTAGTCTCTTCTGGCCACCAGCCAGAGAAACCACCATGATCTCATGGCTGTCCGTCAGTTTGAACTACAGGCACTAAGTGCCCCGTTTCATGGTATATAACAGCCATGCTATTTCCCTGATAAGCCACTGAAACAGCCCCAGAGTGCATCCTTCCCTAGACCTCCAGGCCTTGAGGTCAACCCTCACAACCATTTTCGCTCCCCCATTTCTGAATGCTGAAGTCAGAGCTGTCTCTAGAAATAATGCAAGGCTGCCCAAAGCAAAAAAGGAGAGGAGACGCTTCCTTCTCGTTCTGCGCTGCCTAAAAATTATCCTACGTGCATCTCTGTGACTATCACGAGTGTACGCAATGCATTCGCTCAGCCTGCAAAATCCCAGGATCCATCGCTAATTGTACTTACTCTAGCATGACAGCAGGATACAAAGAAAGTTCATAAATAAATTCATGTGCCCAATGACATTTTCCGGTGTTTGGATGCCACAGGACATTTTTCCAAGACAGAACAACCCTTAAAAACAACTAAAAGTGGCCCTGTTACTCTTTGTTTCCCTGTACCTACTATCGTTATATTTCTGTGCTGATTTTTCAAAAGATCTGACTTCAAAAGCTGACATCTATTTAAAAACCTGACCCATACTTCAGCTCTTCGAGCACTTTCTATTGAATTAAGGCATCAGAAGACTTGCTGTTTGCCCTGTGCATTTTTTAAAAGAACTGAAAACACAGCCTCTTTCAAGCCAGAGGTAGTTTTGTCATCCAGCTTTTCGGGAGGCAGCGTTCCACCCCACAGCTGCAATGACTAAAGGCTTTAAAGGTCTTATTTTGCAAGGAAGGGATGGGAGCTAGTGGTCTGAAAATTCAAGAGCAGCTGGAACACAAAACATGCAAGAGGTTCAAGATATCAAATGTTGCTGTGTGCTAGTCACTTTTAAAACTTGTTTCATTGAAAATGCAAAACAGAAGTGAAATGTCCCCAAAAGCCACTCCCTTTCTGAAAGTGAAGAGATGAAATGCTATCGATTAGTCCCACTGTCTCACCAAGAGGGAGAAGGTTGGTTACTTTCATTACTTTTCTTTTCCCAGGCGGGTCACACCAATGGAAGCCAACTCGACAGCGGGTAAGATCGGAAAAGCTATGCAGAATGGTGCAAGGCTCTCACGCGAAGCTCTGCCTGCCTTCCACAACTAATAACACAGTCTTTGGATCTGTACGCTGCCAAGTCATTAGGTACCTACAGTAACATGAGGTTTAGGTTCTGTAGTCCCTCTCTCAGTTCCGTCCTCTTCCTCCTGTAACCCTGCGGTTGATTGACCCCAGACAGCAATTAAACATTCACCAGCTGAGGCTTGCTCCCTCCCCGCCTCAGTGGGATGGGGGTGAGGACTGAAAAAGTGAGAAAAACCTTGTTGGTCAAGTTAAAGGAAGTTTAATAAGTGAGGCAGAGGCAATCACTCACCCTTGCAGAGGCAATCACTCACCCTTCCCACCAGCAGATCAATGCCCAGCCGCTCCCTGGGCAACATCCACCTTGAAAAGATGACAAACCTCCCCCCGCGCCAGTTTTTATTGCCGAACGTGACATTATATGGTGTGGAAAGTGCCTTTGGCCAGTTGGGGTCAGCTGTCCCAGCTGTGTGCCCTCCCAGCCCCTTACCCACCACCAGCCAGAGGGAGAAAGAGGTAAGTCCTGTGATGCTGTACACGCACTGCCCAGAAACAGCCAAAACATGGGTGTGTTATCGACAATGTTTTAGTCCCAAATATAAACCTCAGCACCATATGGGCCGCTACAAAGAAAATTAACTCAATCCCAACCAGACCCGTGAGCAAGCTCCTGTAGGACTGTCAGCACATAAATGATTCCTTCCAAAAACTACTCAAACCCGACCACCTGATCACCAAATCGCAGAAAGGCTGAGGTCGGCAGGGACCTCTGGAAGTCATCCTGTCCAACCCCGCTGCTCAAGCAGGGCCACCTGGAGCTGCTTGTCCAGGACCGTGTCTAGGTGGTTTTTGAATCTCTCTAAGGAGAGGAAACCCCCCAGCCTCCCTGGGAAACCCGTGCCAGTGCTCCATCGACGCAGAAATACAAATACTGATGCAGACAAACAAATCTGGGTAGTTGCGTATCTTACACAACACAGAAAAAAACGCATCGCATTAAAATACTTGATGTGACTTCTGTTTCACTGCGTATCTTTTGGCATAAATAATGAAAGGTAAGAAACATCTCTTTATCAAAAATCCATAATTAGTAACTTGCCCTACTAGGTGGTGGGCTTGCTAAGTTCTAACAGGGAAAAATAAGTCCTGTGGCAATAAAGTACGTCAACAAAGGCCTTTTCTTCCTCTCCTGTTAATTCTTAGTGAAATAGTTTTCTATACCTCTGAAATCTGGCTTTGAACTACAGCAAACAGTTCTTTCCCATCAGACAGCAATCTATTTGTCAAATCACTAGGGCGTTGCTAAAGTCAATGTTGGTCAGGAAAGGGAGTAAAGTCTACTTCAGCGTTCACTCAGGACGTTCACAATAGCTGAGGAATTGCTCTAAGGGAACTGAGATTCTGAATCTTGGCAAGCAGGTGGAATGTCTAAATCTTTACATATAAAGAAATTGTGTTTATACAAAACAATCAATCCTACAGTCACAACCAGGCGTGATTACAGTTGGCAACTATCACTGAGGAAGGACATACCGTGGTGAAATGTATACGAGCAGACTCACAATAAAAACAAATGAACAACAAACGCAACAACCACCCCTCAAAGTGTCCAAGGCCAGGTTGGACGGGGCTTGGAGCAACCTGGTCTGGGGGGAGGTGTCCCTGCCCAGGGCAGGGGGTGGCACTGGATGATCTTTAAGGTCCCTTCCAACTATAACCATTCTATGATTCTAGGATCATCCATCTTCAGTATTCACACCGTTCCCGGCCCTAGCCAAGCACCAAGCGCCGTGATCACTGACGCTACTGCCCTGTGGCACCCATGAGCTACAAGTGTGCAGGTGACGTATGGTGAATTCGCTGGTGACTCTGAGCAGGTATCTCCTACTCAAGCTCATGGTTTTACCTCCAGAAGTTTCCAGTTCAAGATGAACGGCACCATCCAAGATGGCAGCTGCTATACTGACACAAACTGGTTGTATTTTGATTCTCTGCAGGACAAATCTATAAAAAAATACTAACTGATATCTTCATTATTTTGAAAACATAGTCTGCTTAGTACTTGCACTTTCTTATAAATAAATAAGCTGTTGCCCAAACCGTGACAAAACAAAAAGGACCATGTAACACAATCGTAACTCATTAGCTTGGACATGAGGAAGACAGGTGGAGTAACACAAATGAAATATCTATATATAAACAGATATTCTGTTTATGAGAAGTATTCCACTCCATCATGTTTCACATTAGATACCCAACAGTGACAAGTCCGTATCAAGATGATGCAGTATAGAGTAGACATATATCACATATCCAGAGAATATGGTAGGACAGTAGTCTCAGGAAGTGTTATTAGCCGAAAGTCCTAATATCCAACACTTTCAAAAAGCTCATTATTCGCCGTATTGATGGAGGAAAAATAGAGGACTGTTGTGAGCCTGAACACCAGATGCCCTGAATTCCAATTTGATTTAGCACAGAATTCATGGTGCCTGGAGGGACTTGAAGTAGGCGATGATAGCCCCTAATCTCTGCCTCTAAAAGAAAAAAAGCAGCCATGCAGATTTTAGTTAAATTAGCAGGCTGGTTGAAACAAAAACTTCTTACTCTAAGTATCTTCTAGGACCTGTATTACAGCGTACAGTTGCAATGACACTCCCAGCCCTCCACATAATTCTGTCAGAAAAGGTATGAGTCTGTTCTGCACACCAAATCTCTCTTTTCCTATAACTAGTGAGGTAGAAATCCTACCTCACTTGACACATTTTTCTTCTTGTCTAATTATACTGTAATTATTAACCTCATTTTGGTGCTTCACAGAAGAGATATTTTCAAGTCTGTGCAGATTAGCTGTAAATCTGCAGCTCCTTCTATACCTCATTAATATTTTAAACACCTATTTTAAGTTTTTTCCACACTAGACGTAATTTGTGTCAGTGTAAATTCTTTGTAGCCGTAGTCTCATAAACCTGGTAATCTCTCCAAATGCGCGATTCATCACAGGGAGGGAAAGATGGGAATCTTCCTTCTGAATAGGATTATTTTGAGCTTGGATCATTTCACCAATCCAGCTTGCAAAAGAACTGTACTGAATCAACAGAGCCGAGGCAGGTGGGAACCACAAAATAGCTTTAGGAATGCGTCCACACCCTCCCTCCCACAAACCCCGCTGGCGTAAGGATGCTGGTGGCGGAGTCTGGTCGGACTCCTCAGACTACCAAAAGCTTTAGTACCGAGAAAGCAGAGAAACGGTAACTTTACTGGGTGTGGGCAGGCTGGAAGGGAGGACGTAGTGAAACGATGTAGTCGGCGTTTCCCCTGAGCAGGGCTGGTTTTCTGTCGCATACACTGACACAACTGACTGCTCCTCGCTGCCTCCGGCCAGCCGGCCGCCCAGGAGAGCCGCCGGTGCTCTATTTCTGCCTTTTTCCTCTAATACAAAGGACGCCAAATAGCCAAGTCTGAAACGTTATAAAGAAAGAGGTAAGCAAGTCCTCCTGAACCTGACGGTGATCCTCTTTTAAAGCCTCACACTTTACCATCCTTTTCATTTTTTATCCAATGAATGACTGAGAATTTTCAAATCCTGTTTTACCGTTTAACAAAAACTCCCGTAAAACTACAGTACACACCTCAACGAAAAACATTCTGCTTACTTCGATTTGCGTTTTGGTAATAATATACACATACTAAAGCAATAAATCCCTTGGATTTATTTTGTTACCCCAAAATAACTTGATATGAAACATAATTATTACGGCAGAGAGTATCGATTTCACGGCATCTGATCAGAGAAAATTCCTTATTAAAAAGCAGAAAAAAATATTAAAAAACCCGGACTAAATTAAATCCAACAGTCATTCATTAAACAAATGATATTATCAGCTGCCCAGTGACAAGTAGTGATTACTGTAGCTTCAGTGAGGTGCTATTAGAAGATCACTATTCAGAGTTATTAGCAAGTACAGGCCTAAATACGGGTTATCGCTGCTAGAAAAGACAAGAGAAGTGAGTTTTCGATAAGGCGACAGGCTGACACGGGAGATGGAGCTACGCAGGGGAGAGCTGAGCATCCTCGGCAGAAGCTCCTAAGGGAGACAGGACTGTCCGAAAAACCAAACCACCACCACCAAAAAACACAGGAAGGCTCACTCCTGAAACGGCCAAATCCAATAACCTTTCCCTTCTGTGCTGCGAATTTCGAGTTTTATCAGACTAGATTGATATCAGGCAGTGTTGTAATGATCTCAAAAAAAAAAATAAAATAATTAAGAGTAACAGAATGGAGCCCAAGGCTGAAATTAGCATCCAGAACTAGCTCTGCACAGGCAGATTCCCCAGCCCTTACAGACACGTGGGGTTTTAATAGCTGATATCCCAGAGGAACAGCTGCTGTGCCAGTATCTCTCACCTCTAGCTTGTTCGGACAAACCGCTTTCTTGACTTCTGCAGAATCTGTGCTGTTGCTTTTTTGTTATATAATTGAAAATAATTTTTATATGCTTATATAAACACCCTCTAATTTGATTCTACAAACCATACAAGGCACATGAGACACCATTACCTTGAACTTGCACCCCACAGGCGGAATGTTAAATTGACATGTACCAAAAAGAGACTAAGAAAGGGTCACGTCTTCAGGTATACCACGTAAGAAAAAATTCGCTATTTACCTGATAATCCCAGTGCACAAGCGTCAGGAAACCAGTCTGTCCTCTGACAGCCCCGAAGAGAGAAGAACCACCGTAGTCTTAATTTTTTGTAACGTTTGACTTGTAGGCTTCGTTTTAAAGGATCGATACAGGACAAGCCCTTCGAGCAGACTCAGATTTTGGAGCAGCCACATTACCCTGGGTAGCTGAGACCAAGCATCTGGTGATTTTCTCCCTCTCTCGGATGAAACGCCAATGAGAGGATTATCCTACACAGTCCCGCAACCACAAAGAGCTGGAAACTACAGAAACAATTGTGATGATGAGTCTAAGGAAGACGTTACGTGGCTCGAGCCAGGCACAGCAGATGGAGACAGTGGACTTGAAGGGAACACGATGACCCCAGTTCAACAGTGCCGGGACCCGAACACCCACCCGACGCTCTGCTGCCACAAAGCCATGAACTAAGGAAAACGTGGCCGTAAGAAACTCTAGCCAGAATGGATTTTCTTAGTTTCCGGTTGAAAGATGGGAACATCAGCACTTCAAGCTCACATCTAACAACTACACCTTACGTAGGCACCAAAACTCTTCACATCTGGCCTTAAATGAACTTTAAGGCAAAACCAGTACCTGTAAACAAGGTTTGAAGCGCCAAGAGGATACACATAACGCTTGTGTTAGCAAGCTCAGTGACACAAGATACGTATGCCTGTATTTCCCTCTATTTCATAAGCTTTTAGCTCCATTTCTCTGTATTAAGTTGAGCTCTGAATTAGTGTAATTTGCTGCAACAGGTTTATTCACATCAAGACAAAGCCGGGGCAGCATTTTTCAAAAAAAGGATTAGATGACTGTAACTACTACCATCTGCACTTATGCGTGTTTAGACTCTGAGAAGGGTAATCACCACACTTCAGGGCATGATCTGCAGGGGTCAGACAGATAATCTTACACCCATCTTTCTGTTTTTGACGTTGCCCAATTGGGTAGGTGCATAATAGAGGATATTAGTCTTCCCTCGAGCGCTGGTTATTCATCACTGCCAGAGGCAGCTTTACACATCTAAGACGATGAGCCAGTCTAGGATGGCAACCTGTTCTCTCAAACTCCGAAACACGCTCCGCAGTCCAGGGCTCGAACGCGACGTGGTATTTCAGGTACAAATAAGAGACTATCTACGAGTACGCCACAAGATTTCATGGAGCAATTCTGGAAAGGATTATTATTATACCAAGGGCCTCCAGACCACCAAAGACAGCGAGTGTTTTATGGAGGGTTTTCTGTTTGTTAAATTTCCATTTAAATAACAGGCAGAAATTACAATATCTTGCATTTAAACTTAGGGCAAATATATAGATACAGATCAAGTATTACTCCTACAACTGGTGTGAGTTTTCAATCTATATAACCCAAGAGAGGCCTAAGGATTTCAGTCTTAGCTTCTCTATCATTTGGAAATACCAGTGTAATCTTCCGAGGCTACACAGAAGGTTGACACATTTCTTTATAGAGACACAACAAGGTCACTTTGACTGACACAGGAAAGAAAACGATTCTCACAGACACACTGATTCACGAGCAAAACAAATGACGAGCGTGAAAACAACTGTATTTCAAAATTTTGAGTAAGCAGCAAGTTCAACCTATTTATACATCTGATTTTTCACCTACTTATTGCAAGCATCTCCTCCCGTTTTGCTTATCAGCATGTACTCCTATTTTAAAAAACGAAGGATAAAGACTTCTTTCCATGAAGCTACTAGCCAGCAGACAGATCCTGCAGGACGGAGCGGACCATCCTCTGGCTTGAGAGCTGCCCGTGGAAACACCCCCTGGCCCTGGCCCGCCATCCCTCCCCCTCTCCCCGGCTCAGACGGTCACCTCCGAGATGGTGACCTGACTGCTCTGGAAGTCATTATGGTTCAAACGAGCTGGGTTAGCTGAAACACTTAAATTACAGTTCTCGGCCAACCCAGCCCATTTAGGCTGCGAGGGTGTAGGGAATATTTACAAAACGCAGCCCTGTCATTAGATCTGAGACTCCACAATTCTCCAGCAAGAGCACGGGGGGCAGGGACGGGGTTCAACCAGCAGAGAACGTGTCGCGTGTATAAACTTCAAAATAACTTTTGCGACTTCCAGTGAGGTCCCACTCCACAGCAAAGTGACTTTATGTGACTCACTCATTAATTAACAACACCGCTACAGTACAATGTGGGTTTTTTAGCTCAGCATTTCAAATAAGGAGGTAATTTTTTCTCATCACGCTTTAGAGAGATGGGATTTGTTATCCAACCATTTTATGGACTGTGAAAAAGAAAAAAAAAAAAAAACAAAGCAGAAAGGGAAATAGAGTTCAGATTTTTTTTTTAAATGCTCTGATAATCTAGTTTAAAGATGGACTACCTGACACTGAAAATAACTTTTTCTAGACATGCTATAGGGTTTACAGAAACTTTCAAGTGGAAACCTTCATCCCAGACTTTCCCATCACTGACACTTCACCTACGGCCATCTCTAATAGGAGCAAATTCCACCTTCCATATGCACTGGTTAGACTGGAACATGGGGAAGCTCAATGTGCTTGAGTTTCCTGGGGTGAAACTGGCACCCTTAATAACGCTACCCCTGCAGGGTTGTTTGCCCTAAGAATTATTTACAAACCGATCAATTTTCACAGCAATTGATGGAAATAAATAGAAAAGTCATCATTACTCCCAACAATGAGACAATAAATAGGTAGAAAGAAGATAAATTACCTGCCTAGAACCATTCAGCAAGTCACAGAATTGTAGAATGGTTTGGGTTGGAAGGCATCTTTAAAGTCCATCTAATCCAACCCCCCTGCCATGGGCAAGGACATCTTCAACTAGGCCAACGAAGGCTGTTTCAGCTCACCCTAAAGGAATCCCCTGGTGCCTGGCTTCTTGGTGGGCAGAACATAGCTAAAGCCTAGATCTTTTAACCAAAACACATTCTAATCCTTTACTGCCCCATTTCCAGATCTGTAAAGTGATATTAACAATGGGGTTTTTAAGTTTATTTCAAGCAGGTTTCACACAACAGCTTAGATTTGGTTTAATATCAAAGCAACATCTAGACAAAAACCACCAAAAGAACGCCGTTTTGCCCCAATTTGGTTCCTCGCCAAAGCCCGTAGTTCAAACCGGGTACATCAAAAAGCTCCAAGCTTCAGGCAAGAAATCCCAATGGAGCTTTGCTGGCGTAGCTGGAGTGGGGCTGTTCCAATGCTCGTAGCTCACGCCTCGTGTTCTGGCTCCTCACGGGCGCCAGGTTCTGAGCGAGAAGAACAGCAAATGCAAACAGTTACTCTGAGCCTTCATTTCGGGATTTGGCATCGCAATAACCAGCCCGCTACTCGCATCTCTGCCGAAAGCACGTGCAAAGTCTAGAAGATGAAGCCTCTTCTTTAGACGAAAAGATTCTCACAGCAATTAATGGAAAAATAACTGCCAACAGCACACGCATCATACAACACAACTCAATCTTTAAAGGAAAGCTGCAATCTGAAATTCCTTCTGAAGCTTATTGGCGCGGCACTATCGTACGCACCTTTTCACCGCTTCTGAGCTGCTAGCCATGCCCCTCATCCAGAAGTCCTCTGAGTCACACACACGAATAACGGAAGCATTCCTTTCCTTTGAATCTACAAAATCCAGCTAATGGGTACGAAGAAAAGAAAGAAAATACCGAGGAATTTATCGACTTTTTTTTAAAAAAAAAAAAAAAGAAGGGGAATTTTCTCAACTATCAGAATTTATTGGGAGATGGAAGACTTTTGTTGTAAAGGACCCCTCAAAGTAGCAAGGTAGAGGGGAGGTGAGGGGGTGTTTTTGGTGCAGCTTAGGGCCCATTTGGACTGAGAAATGACAGCCCTGGAAGATTCTTCACCCTTCAACTACCCTGCCCTCCTTGAGAGACATTAAGCACCCTTAGCATGCTCCTTCCCTCACCTCTGCTGCCGAGTCCCTCACCTGCTGCCCGCACTGGAAGAGTCTGTCTGGTCTCGGTGACTTCTGGTTCATAACCTAAGTTCGCACCTCCTGATTTCGGGCAGGGCTCTCCTACATAATTGACACAACTTGTGTCAACAGTATAAAAGGAAACGTCCCCTATCTCTTCACCCACAGCTGAAGCTTGGGCAAATGGAAAACAGGGCAGGAAGAGCTCGTAATAAATTGACTGCGTGGCATGAATCAACCCACGAGTTAGCAAGGTACAGGTGTCTCTTCTACAGAGTTCCCAAGGGTGCAGGAGAAGGCGCCTGTTCTTGTAACACAGCTCCTTTCCCCCGCAGCACTTTGCACTTTGGCAAATTGCACGCCTCCCCGACAAAGAGACCATATCTACCCTCACCTTGGCTACGCTCTCCCTCGTCTCTTTCTGCCAGATAAAGCATCCAGCACCTGGTGCCAGCCAGAGGATGGAATTCATCAGAAGTGTTTCGAGGATCAACGCGCGGTATCCATCCTATATTATAAGCTGATTACTGGATTTACCGGACTCCTGACACTTAACGTCATGCAGCCAGAATGCCAGATGTCAAGCTGGCTTGAGGAGAGACAGCTCTGACTAAACTAGGCTAAGGAAAAAGGCCCTAAGATTATCTGCTCTGGGAGGGATGTCACTGAGAGGATGAGACTGGCCGTGAACAGAGTGCTGCAATTATCACGCTGGGAAATGCTAATTGACTTACAGCAAGTAACGCATGACGAGAAGAGGGAAAGACTCTCATCAGCAACGCTGGTAGCGCGGTTAATTGTGGATTGACTAGAAGAGCAAAAGTATTACCACGCAAAGATTGATGAATCACCAAGCCGTGTACCAAACAGGACAACTCCCTTCATCCATGCTATAAAACATCCATCTACAATTACCTCTGGAATTCACCTGCGGGACTGTGCTGCTGCGCGCAGCCTGGGCACCCGCTGGCATGGGGGATGCGAGGCCGGCGCACCAAAATGAGGACAAACTCTCTCACCTTTTAATTCTCTTTCTCCGAGCTGGTGTACACGTTCTCAAATGGAAGGGATGACCATATTCTTTGGCATTGTAAACGTTTAAATTTGTCCCCTTTTCTGAAAAACTCACCTGAGGAGAGGCAGAACGGGGTGCTGCAACCAGGAGGTTCATACTTACGGAGGAAGCTTGAAAAGTTTAAACTTAGAGGTTCAAAACCAACCTGAGAAAGAGCGATCTCAGCATTTAATATTTTATTATTTTAAGCAAAAACATGTTTATTGAGGGAGGGAAACTTGACTCACTATCTGAGCATCTGGGATTACCAGTACTGTATTTATGAAAGAGGCTGCAGCACACGGCTCTCTGCAATTGCTCTGATCTCTGCATCTGCGGTTCCAGGCTCTGCCCGCGTTACCCTCTGACAGACGGGAAATCATACGAACCTATTTTCCTGAGATTGCCCTTAGGAATCAACCGGCTCAGTCTTGCAAACCAGCTCTATCTGCACGAACGGCGTGCACTCATCAGCCTGTTCTCATTAACCCTATTACCAGAGCACCCATCGGCCCCGCACGGAACCAAGCCCTCGGCGCCCTCCACACCACAAAGACACGGCCGGTTGTTATTCCAAGGAGTTTACGGCCTAATTAAACACAAGAATGTGCATTTGTGTATAGGAAATAGGCACGGGAAGCCCGCGTCCATTCCCAGGAGAAACGCCGCGCCAAGGGCAGCACTTCGACACCTGCTTGTCCACTCCCATGGCGGGCGGCGTGTAGTTTTTATTTACCTGTATTATTTACTTATATTATTTACTTACTGGTTATCTGCTTCATTATGTACGTATTTAAATGTTTTGTTATTTTTTAGGGCGAAGCCTAATGCGCTTACTTTCAAGAGTGAAAAGTGAAAAGTTTGCCGACGCACCTGTGAAAAATGAAGAGCAATTTTTTTTTTTTTTTTTTTTTTTTTACAGCTGTATATAATCATCAGGCGCAATGTTGTAATAACTGCGACTTTACCACACACCTACAAAGCCCGGTCTGGGTCTGGGACCGGCAGCACTCGAGGCTGAACACCGCGGTTCTCCTCGCTGCCTGGCTCCTTCCCGAGTCCCGCCATCTCCCTCCAGCCCCACCGTCTCTCCCCGGCCCCGCAGCTCCCTCTCCCTCACCCGGCGGCAGATTTGGGATCCATCTCTGGCTCCCCAGTTAACGGCGGGGCTCCCCGGGGCTCCCCGCCCGCCCTTCCCGCCTCTCACCCCGCGGCGCGCTGAGGGGAGGCGATGGCGGCGCCGGGCCCCGCTCCGCGGCGGGTGGGACTCACCCTCTCTGCCGGCGCTCCCCGGGGGCTCGGCGTGAGGCGGCGGCTCCGGGACAGCTGCGGCCGTGGCTCGGCGGGAGGCGGGCGGTGCGGGCTGGCCGGCGGAGGTGGGGCTGGGGCGGGGAGCGAGCGGCTCGGACACCCCCGCACCCGCCCCCCGGGCGGCGCCGCCGAGCCCCGCCGGGCGGGCGGACGGACGGGCTTCACCCGGGAGCGGCCCCGGCGCCTGAGGGGGGCGCGGGCGGCCTGCGCGGGGGGGCTCTGAATCATGGAATGGTTCGGGTTGGAAGGGACCTTCAAGCCCCCCCAGTGCCACCCCCTGCCCTGGGCAGGGACACCTCCCACCAGCCCAGGTTGCTCCAAGCCCCCTCCAACCTGGCCTTGAACCCCTCCAGGGATGGGGCAGCCACAGCTTCTCTGGGCAACCTGGGCCAGGGGCTCACCACCCTCACACCAAAGAATTTCTTCCTCACATCTCATCTAAATCTCCCCTCTTTCAGTTCAAAACCCTTCCCCCTCATCCCATGGCTCCCCTCCCTGATCCAGAGTCCCTCCCCAGCTTCCTGGAGCCCCTTTAGGGCCTGGAAGGGGCTGGAAGGTCTCCCCGGAGCCTTCTCTTCTCCAGGCTGAACCCCCCCCCCCCAGCTCTCTCAGCCTGTCCCCCCAGCAGAGGGGCTCCAGCCCTCCCAGCACCTCCGGGACCTCCTCTGGCCCCGCTCCAGCAGGTCCATGAATCATCTCCACAGAGCTGAAGGTGTTGGGCACCTGCACTGAGGGGACTGCAAGGACAAAGCCCTGTTTTCAAGCAAATGTGAAGGAAGTCTGACACTCCAGTAGCGAGATGTGCTGCCAGGGTTATCCCAAGGAACAGGCTCGACGCTCAGCAGTTCCTGAGACCACCCTGACCCGTGGGGACGTTGCAGGTGCCTCCTGGGCATCGCGGTGGCCGCCGGAACACCTCTGCCACAGGAGCGGCTGATGGGGCGAGACATCAGCCCCACTGAAGCGTCAGGCACATCTAAAGTGTGAGCTGATAAAGAATGACCATCACATATCTTAACCCAAAACTATTGAAGGTCCTCATTTGAGGATAAATACAGTCTCCATTGAGTTCAGCTCTGATGGAAGATAAATTTCAATTAAGTTTTATCTAAGAAGTATTTTCATCAATAGTGATAGATTTGCAGTGAGTCTTTTTCTAGGGATGGAAACCCCTCTCCTTCGCTTTTCACTGTACGCTTGTGTAAGCTCAATCCTGGAAATGGATACTATGATTTGTGTTGTTTTGATAGAGTTAATTAACTGATGCAATCCCACATTCTGAAAATGAAATTGTAGGGATACACTTGCAAAGTCTGCTCTATAATTGAGTTCATCCTCCAGGCATGGGCTTTATCTAGGAGATCTTACAGGGTGCATCTTTTTGACTCATGGAAAAAGCTCTGGCGTGGCATAGCGTCTGCGTTGGAACAACTTTTCAGCCCTGATGGAGGCAAAGCTCGCCATCCCTCATGCAATAGAATAATAGAACGTTCACTCTGATTTAGAAATAACTGACTCCCGATTTTAACAGAGTGATTTCTAAGTCTGCTCCGACAGTGGTCTGTCCTACTGAATATACTGGGTTAATCATCGTGATTGTATCAGTAGAGCTGTGGAGTCGGTGCATCTGAACGCTTAGTTGCTGGGTGGCATTTACCCAGCCCTTAGAGACCTGTCCTTGTCACACCGACCATCGGTCACCACCGGCCGCCTGTCACCAGCAGGGACTGACAGATCCTGGCTGCAAGGGGCTTCCCGTGCCGCTGGGCTCCCAGCAGGCCCCACGCAAAAGCAGCATGAGTGTAGGCAAATAACGATGGAAAACCACATAATCCTCATTAGAAATCTACTCGGCAGCAAAAACAGAGCACTCCGTTTCTACCAAAATTCTGGAGCACCATCAATTTGCATTGCGGAGTAGAAAAGTAACGATATAATTGAGAAATGCTCAGAGTAATAATTACTGAAAATAAGCCGTTCATAAAGCTTCCGAGTATGACTTAAGGGAGGTGTTACGGACGCAGGAACTTTTACTCCATTAACACTGTATATAAAGTGAGTGTAACATTCCTATAAAAATGGAAATGCATGCAGAGGGTTAGTGGAAGAGTCTCCCTGTCATCCTCCAGGCTACTGAAAAAAAGTAGGAAGCGGGAAGATTTCTATGGAGAGGTAGTAGAGAAGATGCAATTATTTATAAAAAAAAATTAAAAATAATAATCCTGTGTTCATTTCCCAAGCCTTCTAATTACTTTCTACAGATTCAGAGGAAAGGTTTAACTCCAGACAGTGGCTTGAGATGGGGACTCCCGCGCGGTTCCACGGAACGGGTCGCCGCTCCGCGCCGTGGGCAGAGCACGCCTCTAACAGAGACGCCGGACGTACGCGTCACACAACACGCACACCGCAAAGTTTAGTTCAATTTTATTTTCCACTGTAACGGTTTTCGAATGATACATCATGCAGTCTGCCAGTGTATCCATCCATCTCTGATAGAATTTTAGAACGAAGATAAAAGACTTATCTCCACGGGATGGGGGAAGGAGGGTGAGATCTGCTATCAAGAGTTTAATACATTTCAGCATCGTTTGATGCAATGGCAAAAAATTTCCCCTTGTTACCAGCAAAACGTGTCCACAATTTATTTTTTCCTAAATTGAACACTACTGTAAAGATACATAGAGCCCAGAGAATACACATCTGCAGTACACGTTACACACTTTACAAACTAGACATGTAAATTCTACAGAATGCCTCAACCCCCGTGGTTCTCCCACAACGAAAAGTGTTTCAATGGACAAGATTGTGAGAGCGAGAGAGGAGCTGGTGGAGCAGCGTTCCATCCTGCACAGCGGATGTTCTCCAGTGCGCTTCGCAGGTCGTACAGGCACAGTGAAGACGAAAATCAAAGCAAGGGTAGATTCAGATTATCCTGCCAACTTATTTTTGGATCCCTTCCATTTCCAACGGAGATGTACTTCATTCCTGTTTACACAAAGTCTTTCTCCTCCAATAAGGGAAATTTGATTAGGCCTTTTCCTTTTGGACCTGTATGTCCATTTGGTTTAAATACCCATTTATTCAAATCAAACAATGTTCAGCTTAAAATTTATTTCTTTTATTTCCCAGCCTTATTTATCAAAATTTCAGGCCAACGTGCACCTCAGTCCATTAGGCTTTATAAAATGAAATTTTGAAGTTACTCATAAGGTTCTCTAGGCACAAGTTATTGAAGTTAAGTTTTTTGTGACTTATTTTTTAGTTTTCAATATATTCAGGATAATCCGCGCTCACCCATGCTGAGTTAAATACAAACTTAAAAACGCATCAGCCAAGATCTTTCTAGGTTTAAAACTTCCCTTGCTTTTGAGAAAACAAGTCGATGAAACATGAACTCAAGGACAAACGCAAGATATTTGAACGTATCATGAAGAGAAGCTCAAATGAGCAGGAAATACTTTTTAATTACTAGCAAAAAGAACAATATGCACTTTAGTTCCATCCGAAGTACGTTTTCCATTTGTGAACAGTATTTCCACCAAAATTTGTCCCATGCATGACATCTGAAGATGTGAAATTTAATTTGCGCTATACAAATCACAACTTTTAAATTAGCCTAGAATAAATATAACACAACATTCAAAGAGCAAAGAAAGTAAGATAGCATCAAGTAGTGGAAATAGCAGGAGACAGGTTTTGATCTCTGCAGAGCAGATGTGTGGTTTTCATTTCTGTATATAAAATGTGTAAGACTTAAAAATGGTACAAAAGTTGAATATACAGTACGCAATACAAACTTAAGTTGCCTAATTAAAATAGGCTTACAAAACAAGAATCTGTATATAAGCAGAGTAAGTTCGATTGACAGAATCAATAATTTCCAATTGAGAAAACACCTTCTGCATTTCTTTTTGAGAATTTTAGCCTAAGGCATCTTTTCAGCGTTTCAGTTACAGAAAGGCCTCCGACAGTCTTGACATAAGAAGTTAACTTGGAGAAACTTACATTATTTTCGCTAGATGAACTGACTGGCTGATCAGCACTAGCACAACTAAGAGATGTCAAAGCTAACTTATTACTCAAACTGAAGAGAGACGTCTCAACTGACACACGGAACTAATGGTGATGCTGCGAGGAACTTAATGCGGTTTTTAAGCTAATGCTGCACCTACAAAATACTTCCATACCCGACTTTGAATTCGGAGACGGAACCAAAGTTTTACTACAGTACAAAATCTTTGACAGCAATTAAGTTTGGTACTTTTCCAAGACAACTGTTTTAGAACCAAAACAAGAGGATCGTTAGTTCATAGTAGAAATTTCAGCTCTGAACAGCTGATAAGATCGCACAGAGTAGTTCTGAATTAGTAATTTTATTAAAGATTGCATATGGCAAGTTCACAGTTCATTTTTCTGGCAGTGCACATGCACATAAAGAAAGAAAATATAAAACTTTGAAAAATACAAAATAAATTAAATACATGCAAATTTGCAACTTCATTAAATATTTTTAGCAAAACGCTCCCCCAAATAGTGCAACATTTAAAAAAAACACCAACAGTTAAATTAAGTCCAACTTACTTTGCAACAACCTAAATAATTTCAGTAGAAAAAAAATATCTAAAGTCAATTCACAATCTTTCAAAACGCTCTACACTAACTAAACAGTTCTACACCTACTAACAAACATGTTCAGAAGTTAAAAAAAAAAAATCAATCTCAAATTAAATAAGAGCAAATGTCTGCAAAACAAGACTAGAGGGCTGTGCTGGGCCGTACCCTTCTGGAACCCGCGCTCCGTTGGGACGCAGTGGCGCGTACTCCGCACACCCGCGGAAGGAGGATATGTGTGTGTGGCACAGAAGCGGGAGGAGGAGCAGGAGCTTCTGTCGCCCAGCGGAACCTTCCCAGAACGATTCCAGTGCCCCCCAGTGCTGAGAAGATGGAAACTTTCTGTCTTGCCTGAAAGAGAGATCGGAGAAAGGCAAGCGGGCTCATCCTTACCTCCGTGCACACAAGCGAGCCGTCCGGGGGACGACTTGCCTGTTCTAACTTACAATGACTTTCTTTTCCCCTTGCAATACGCTCTTCACCTCCTAACAAACGTATTCCCAAATTTGATCTGCAAAGGACAGCTCGAGTATGCAACTGTCACCTCCTTTTGGACTCTCTCTATATAATTTTTTTAAGGTAGGGTCTGGGGTTTGGGGGATTATTCTTTTTTTTGCTTCTTTAAAGTAGCGTCTGTTCTGGTAGGGGACAGTTCACTCCGGTACCTGAATTCCCGAGTGAATGGATCGGGGCCTGCCGAAGGTGTGCAGGAAGGGGAAAGGTGGTGGTGGGGGGGGGGGATGCTTGTCGGCTTTTCTGAGACAAGATTTCCACAGCATTCTGAAAGCCTTCAAAATTTCATAGAGAACAACGCTTACAAACACATGGCTAGCCATCACACTCCAGGAAAACCCACCACTGTAGGGAGAACTACAAGCAGATCCGATCTTAATTTTAAGATAGGTCACACAGATATATTCATGTAACTACCAAACTTCAAAACCTAGATCTAGACTAACAGATTTCTCTGCATCCCATTTGATCTTTACCAGGTACTGCAATAAAGGTTATTTTATACAGTCCAAAGATTTTATCAGGATATTACAAATGGTTCTTTGGGGAAATTTACTTCTGAAAATGTAAGCAGTAAAATTAAACCATATAGCAGCACATTTTCATCCCCTAAAAATATAAAATAATATGTATATTATACAGTAAATCAGTCATGACAGAGCACAATCACCTGCCTTTGATGGCACTTGGTCATTGAATAATTAACTCTCTGCTGCCAGAAGTCGGGATTTACTGACGCAACAGAGGACTTTGAAAAAGCATCAATCAGAGTGTAGAAGCCCCAACCTAACCAGCGCCAAGGGGTCAAACGCAGTCAGTGAGAGATTCCGAGTGGCAGACTTCCTACCGTTACTTAGATGGTTATGTTAAATACATTGTACAAGTATCTGTAGAAGAGTTGAGCTGAACACTTCTGTACACGTGGAGATCCTACGAAGCTCAAAATACCCGGGACCAGTGCATTGCAGATGGCTGTCGGACGCGCAGGATGAAGAGGATGTGTTTCGGGTTGAAGAGGGGGGAAAAAAAGAAGCTAGTGACTTAATGACAGTCCTTAGCATGCTAAGTGGAACTGACCTGCCAAAAGAGAGCAAGAGAGGTAATGATAATTAGTGGCAGTTTGAGATTAGAACGCAGATACGCCGCGTGGCTAACCAGCTGATACCTACGCGTCACCGAAAGGTGATGCGCAGCAACCAAAGAGCCACCGTAATAGCGAGAGTCACAGAAAGCACAATTTTAACAATCCATGAAACGAGGGTTTCAGTGACTAACTCTTGCAGAGGAGCTTTCTCAGATCTGTCTTCCCAGCCCACAAATTGGCACAGTCATAACGAAACAATTCTCTTAATGAAATTAATTCTTTGCCACCTGTAGCATAGCATTACGTATTGTCTAAATACATCCTCAAACACTATCTAAAGGTCTAACTGTTTTATTTTCCTTTTGTCTCTCTGTTCTGTTAAAAGGATTTTTCTCTCCACCGGTCAGCACTGGGGTATGCTGCAGAGCAGGCGTGTGCATGGCTCACACAAGCAAGGGAAGTAACTGCAGCTGCGTTTGAAAACTGAGTATAAAATGAAAGGCTGAAAAAATACAAATCCCAAACAATCCTTCGGTTTTATATGTCTCCTGACAGAGAGGTGTTTTCCTAATATATATATATGCACACAGATATATATAAAAAATATGTGTTTACAGAAATACATACAACTATTTTATATAATATCCTGGTAATATATTATAAAATTATACTATATCATTTTATATACCATATATGCATATTATACAGGCATCTTTCTCACTAATTTAATAGTAATTGCATCCAGAAAAGTTCAAGGCACGTTACCAAGTACAAGGGTGATTTAAAGTTGATTATAAAACATTTGAAATACAGACTTTTAAAAAGTCTTGGGTTTGAATATTTTTGCCCCACATTTCTCATTAGCCATATGTTACTTACCACGAGTACCTGAATGTGCCGAGCACATTTTCAGCACATTAGCTAATATAAAATCAGCCTTACAAAGAAAGATGTGTTTTCCTCAATTAAGCATTTTCTTGTATAGTTATTTAAAAAAAACTTGTCCATATTTAAGATCAAGTTAGAAAAATAAATAAATACATAAATATCGATGCATCGGTGTTTTTAAATTTACCCTAAATTAACGGTGGGAATTGTAGTTGGCTCCTAGTTGTCATCCTTATTAACACCTTAAAGGAAACCGGGATGGTTATTAATTCATGCCTCTTATTGGCTAGATTAACTATGGTCTAGCTAATTAAATATGGTTATTCATCTTGCTCGAGGATGGGGAGGTGCTGGGAACATACCAGAGGCTTTAGGATAAGGGACATACAGACAAGAGCCTGTTTGCACAGCATTTTTCACAAATACAGATCCCAGTACAACTTGCTTTAATGTAATTTCCGTAGGCTGTGATGGAGCATTACTCGTTAGTGTATCTTCATGTCAGTCCTTTCCTTCTCTTTTGAAATGAGGTATCAGACCAGTTTGAGCAAAGATTGGCAAGGCAGGAGAGGCAGATCAGCAGCTTCCTCCAGATTTGAAACAGGGAAGCACACCCATCACCCACCCATCTGCCACTGCTCGCTCTGTCCCAGGTTTCCAGGCAGTGCCCGAGCATCCCGGCGGTGCCAGCTTGCTCACAGGTCTAGCGACTGCAGAGAGCATCCTCCAGCCTGCAGCTCAGCCGTTGAGAACGGGGTTGCAAAAATGGTGACAGCAAACCTAGCAGTTTGCCTACAGCACCTGAAGTGCCCCCCAGCAAAGCCGCGAGTGCTGAGGAGTGTCGTCCCTGCTTTCCCTGAGCCCCAGCCTCAGCTGTCCCCGAGCCCTGCTGGGGACCCGCTGGTCTGTGTGCAGGGCCAGGCCAGGGCCAAGGTGTAATTAAAGCGGACTCAAAGATGATCTCTTATTAAGTCCTTATTAAACCAGGAGCTGCAGAAGCGCAGCACCACCGCGGTTCGGCTCTCCACGAGCAACCTGAGCAACAGCACCTGCGTCCCCCAGACGGGGTGTCAGGGGGGTTCTCAGCAGGTCCATTTAATGAAATTAAAGACAGAACGTGAGCTGATTTTCACTAACATTGATCTGGCCACGCGTTTTAAGCAGGAAAGCCAATTCAGCACAGATTTCTACCACTTCATGCATTTTTCCCTATATTCACGCCAGTCTGGCAGTTACTAACTAGCAGGCTGCAAGGGACATTCAAGTTTGCTCAGACACTGCCTTTATGCTTATTTCCATTTCTAAAACATATTATTATTATAGGTTTTCTTTAATGATTTAGAAATAAACATATGAAACCAGATTGTAGAGTGACTTTGATAATTTTGTGTAGTTTTTGTGGGGCAGCATGAGAAAGTCAAAACAATTTGGGTCTTGCTTTGGTTTTTTTTGTTGTTCCTATCTAAAGCAAAATACATACCGTAGTTTTTAGTTTTTTAATTCCTGGCATTATTTGAAATACTTTAATATTAACCTTTTTTGAAACCTGCGCTGTGGTTAGCTATGTTTAGAAACTCTGCACAATATACAACTAAGTTGACCAGCAGAGAAGCTAATGTACAGCCATCCACATGACACGATTTGCAGCTATTCACATATGAAGCGTATCGTTCTTGAAAGTTTTGTCAAAATACTTCTCTCCGCAAAATTCAAAAACTTTGTGAGATTTACACTGAAAATACATTTCAACTAATTTTATTATAAACTGTAAGAACTGACTCAAAATTGTGCTATAGAAATAAACATTTAGAAGTCCCCGAGGCCGTCTCCATGAAACCGTGGCATAAATTTAGCTACACGGTTGTAGCAATTCCGGTGCTACCTCCTTATAGAAATAGACCCGTAGTGCAGAAAAACACTGGTACTGCAGCACTTACCCTGGCAGCTGCACCAGTGTGACTTCCCTTCCTGATCATTTCCCAAATCTAGGTTTGAGGTACGCCCCAGGTAACAAATTCATTGCATTTGTATTTTGAAAAACATCTGCAATGTAAATAGCGCGAGGAATTATCTCGTAGAGATTTGCAGACACGCCTTGGCCTCCCAAGTCTCCTGTTCAAACCAGCTACTGGCAATTTGCAAGTTCAGGACCACATTTTATTAACACCCACATTTTTTTCTCTCCCATCTCCTACTGTTGTTCATCAAATGCTAGGCTTTCTGGGGTAGAGATCACCTCCTTACACCATGCACGCTGCCCCGCGGCAACGAGGCCCAAACCGGGCAAAGTCTGAGCTTTGTCCTGATTAGTCTCACGGGTTTGCCCAGCTCTGCAGGACTTCACAAAAACAGCAACAGCAACCCTGGCTGTTACTGAGGGTTAAGCTGCTGCATTAATAAATCATTATTAGTGACTAGTCTAACAGTAATAAACGTCTATTATCTTTACTGTGAATGATGAATGAACCTAAGATAAATTGCCCCTCATCCTGGGAGAAAACTTTCATTCCAGAGATAGGGTATGTTACTTGACAGCAACATGTATGTAGAAATCCCACTTTTATTTCCCTGCTGTTAAATGAATATAAAAGAAAGTTCTGTTCCAGTTCTAGCTGCATAGAACTGCGCCATTCAAAAGCACGGTGTAGTTCTAGAGAGCACAGAAATGTCTCAATTATATTATGGCAATAATCTGTATAAAATTTTCCCTGCACAAGTAGTACCTTTAGTAACACTCTTACTCAGGCCCCTGGACTTTCATCCAACAAGCCCAGAATTCAGATCACTCCGATACTCCCAAAATCCTTTGGCAGCCAAATAGCTGCAATTTGCCAATAATCTTCTTAACCGAAGGACCAAAAATCATGAGAACTGACGTTCTCTAATCACTGCTCCGCCTTAGTTTACTACATCTACAGGACATCTTTCTAGATGCCTGCAAAAAATCTAGAACTTGACTGTGTTTAAAAACCAATTATAAAGCCTAAAACGTGGTTCTTTGAAGTAGTAATCACAGAATACCTTGAGATGGAAGGGACCCATAAAGATCATTCAGTGCAACTCCCACGACATTTCAAATTGTTGCCTTACACATAACATGTAATACATAATACAGCCAGGCGTTAGATTCAATCTCGAGCAATAAGGAAACGAGACCGATAAAAGCCATAAAGGACCATTACTGTCAATTAAGGAAAAAACCCCACATACATACTTTTTAAATGGCTTCATTCCAACCTGTCGGGCTTCCATTTGGTTTTCAGAATTTTTTTTCCTATTTTTTTTCAGAAACCATAAATCCGTAAGTTTACCCCTTTTCTTCTAAGATCTTCCGTCTTCTTTTTCTCCACCCCTATTGTCCCTGAGCTCCTCCGCAACGTGTCCCAAGCCTGGCCTGAACCTGCTCATCCTCCACCACCCTCAAATCTAGAATTCGGCATTTAAAACATCTGGTGCATATTCTGTGCTTTCAGATTGCTTTTTATTGACTTCCAAAGTCCTATCTTGTAATACGCCCATCTAGTTTTAAGTGTATTTATTTTGTTAATAACTTCAATTAATCTACAGTTGTTCTCCTGATGTGCCTATACCTAATGTGTGGCCTGTTGGAGTCTGATGCTTAATTTCCTAGCAGATGGTATGTCAAAGGCCCACCCAGCTTAGGCAGGTAGCAGCTTTTTTTCCCACAGAGCAGTTTTATGTATGGAAATATTTTACATGCCTCTGTATCACACTCTTCTCCCTTTGCTCTTTCACAGAGGTGGGAATGCAATGAAGTAGATAGACAGAGGCGATCTCGCTTGTGAGATGGAAAAGCCAATTTCAGTGCAGAATGAACTAATGCACAAAAACGCTCAGCAAAGACTTGCCCTAATTCATCCCCAGCGAAAATATGTTGCTTGCAGCTACAGGGCTCATGGAAAACACAATGAACAGAAACAATCTGCACAACACAATAACAGCTTGAGTGCGATGTGATGGATGGTTTGCATGCACGCGTGACATGAAACAGTCTCCAAAAAAAAAAAAAAAAAAGAAAAAGAAAAAAACACCCAAGAATGCCGAGTGCCTAAAGGAAACCACATACTATTAGATGAGAGTCATAAAACAGAATTAATCCTCAAGGATTAAAAAAAGCCAGACTTGGAGGGACAACTCAGCAGTCCCCTGCTTTTCACAGCCACTCACTGCCATCCAACTCCTAGTATGCCTCTAACATAAAGTTATCATCTAAAAATAATGGCAGATGTAAAATAGCTCAGAAATATCAAGCATTTAAAGAAATACAAGGGAGGGTAGGGTACATGAAGCAGTCTATTAGGAATATGCTGCTCATTTTTCCAGGATGAGATTTGTGCCTAGGAGAAACCTTCAGGCCTTTGCAATTAAAGTAAAATATTTACATTTTTTTCTGAAGAGAGCCGAATGAGAGCGCAAAGCAAACGAAACAAAAGTAAAGTTTGCCAAATTGGGACACACTAATTTGGAAAGCTCTGTGCTGCTGCCGCTTACGGCTGCTCTACCACTGTCCCAGGCTGGAATATCCCAACACGGAAACATATCCATGGTACAGAAAGCAGAAAATTCTATTGGCAGAAGGAACCTCTGGAACTCTATTTTTACAACATGAGATTCACACCTCTATGTGTGAATTTCAGTACAGATTTACCAGAGCATTTCAGTTTATTAAAAAAGTTTTAAGTGAGATATCATTAAAATAAAAACTCTCAGCAGCAGCTTGCAGAGGCACTCCTCACTTAAATTACTAATTTTCACAGTTAAATTATCAGCAAGAGAGTCCTGCTAAAACTAGGAAAAAAACCACTGTGGGTCTTCTAAAAGCAAGCCTGAAATGTAAGAAAACTGGGTGATCAGTGAAAGAACAGAAGAGTAGGTTACTTCAGTCTTACTTCTCGTCTATTTGGTGTTGTGGTAGTAGCTAGAGTTTGACATCCCTCCCCCTCGGATGGCATGGACAGCCGTTGGAGAAGACGCTGGGTAATGACCGGGGCGGATGGGCTTGGCTGCAGAGTAAAAGTGGGAAACAAAACAAGACGTTTAGCTTTCAGACAAGGTTTTCTGCTCACCTTCTCCTCTCGTACATACCCCATTGTTTCCAAACAAGGGGCTGTGCTTGGCAGAGCAGTCCGTACTCTAGCTATGTGGAATACAGCATTCCCTTACCTCGGCCAACAACAAATACACCCGTTTTCTGCTTGTGACAGAACCATTTAACCATCCCGTGCATGCCCCTCATCTCTGCAAAGATTATGGACTGTCTGTACAACAGAGGGAACCACTTAGTGGTCAGTGATGTACTTTCTGTGTCCAGTCTGACTCTTTATATCATCCCAGCGGATGCTGAGACAAAGCCGTCAGTGGCTTTCTACAAGAGGCAGCATACAGCAGGAAACTTTGTGTTTCTCTCTCGGCTTTTAAGACACCAATATTAGCATCGCCATCCAAAACATTATCCTTCTACTTTAGCAATTCCAACAAATAATTGCAAAAATTGGTCTATCTTAAACACCTTTTGATGTATTCATGCATTCAGATGGCACCCCACAGATATATCAAGCATCCATATTACATGGAAGATTTTTGACTCTATACAGCTCAAATTAAATCACAAGGAGGAGTGATCAGGGAGAAAGAGAGGAAGGGATAAGGTCCAGAAAGGCAAGGAAAGAACGAAAGCAGAAGGAGAGTATGTGGGGGAGGAGGAAGAAAGTGAGAGACTAATTTAAAGAGACAAGTTTTCAGGTCACTAGAAGGGCACACAAGACCCATTATGCCATTTATTTACTGAGTTAAATAGCAGAGGCACTTTAAACTTTAGGTGGGGCAGATTCTATTAAAAAGTGAAGCCTTTGAAGATTCCCGTGCAGCAGAGAAGCAGACCCCGTGGTTCGCCCTGGTCTGCTGCTTTCAAAGCTCTCTCTATTTAAACATGAGCAAACAGACCAACCATGAAGTATGTGAGCAACCGCTAACCCTTTAGCTCCGTGTCCTTACCAATTTGAGCAGAGTGTGCTCTCCGTGCCATGTTTTTGGCTCTCACAGCCTCCTTAATGCGATCTACCTCCTGCTGGTACCGTTTGCGGTCTCTCATGGCGTTCTCCTTGGCCTCCTTCAGTGCAGTCTCCAGGGCCTTAACTCTCTCTGCCGTAGCTCTAAGTCGTTTTTCCAGCTTAGGAAGCTCACAACGAAGATCTGCATTATCACGTACCAACTGCAAGAAAAGAAGTTTCAAAAATATGCTATGAAAAAGTTTATTCCATTCAACAAAATTTCACAGATCGGAGCCCGAAGGGTGAGGGCTGCAGGACAAAGCCTGCTACCGCAGGGCACTCTACTGCCATACCTGCTTTTCTAGACTTTAAGAGCAACTGCAGCACAAACCCTGCACTTCTTCAGAACGCAGAAATGTCCGGCATCTCACAAATACTTGATCACCTCATTATTTCAAAATTGTGATGCTTAACTATGGCTTATGCACAACACTGGGTATCACTCAATATTCACCATCTCTGGCGGTTACGGCATGCTCACCTACTCGATCCCTACTCAAGCATATGGGTACATTGGAAACCTCAATGCCTCAAACATCGCTAAGACGTCACTTAAGGCCTGTAGTTATAGATGTGATGATCATGTGCAACTCTGAATTCATGCACTTCCTCAATTAAATATGAACCTGAGCAAGGGCTATCGCTTATCAGAATAACATCTAACTTCCCATGCAACAACAGCCAAGAGAGAGGACTGATTTTTTTGATAAATAAAAAACTGATACAGTTAGAAATTCCAGTACAAATTCTACTGAACGGATTATACCACTACTAGAAGTCAACAGAAAACTGCTCCAAGGAGTGATTCTCCCTCTTCTGGAGCGAAAGGAAGAAAGTGGTTTAACTACCACATTAATAACACAGTAAAGCAACAGCACGTACCGACATTCACACCTTGTTTGACAATCAAAACGTTTTACACCTGCTAGTCCAGGCTGAGTGCCAGAAGAAAAACACAAACAAAGCTAAATAAAAATTGTCACAATGTGCTTTTCCTGCAAGTGTTGAACCCTTGTTCTACGAAATAGTTACGATACGAAATAAAAGCAGGATGATATCACTTCAGGTCAAGTTCAATGTCATCTTTCCCTCTAAGCTTCTTAAGAGATGTGGCCTCCTAGTTGGTTTTGGGTAAATATACGCTAATGAGAGCTATAAAAATCTGCATCTGAAAACCCAGCAGATGCGTGAGCTGAGTGCAAAAAAGGCAAAACAGTAAAAGGAAAAACACTCCTAACATGTCCCGATTTCCACATTTAGAAACTAGGTCTTTAAACCATCTGTTCACTGAGAATCTCAAAATATTGAACCTTAGCGGACACTTGTCACGGTCCGGCACTGCTTTTTTGGCGGTTCCACAGGAATAAAGCAAATCTCAGAGCACGCTGTGTCTCACTATTAACAGTTTCAGAAAACTGCACTGGAGAATGTTATGTCAGTGACAATTAGTCTTGCCAAAGCTGCTAGAAAAAATAATTGTTCATTTAACACATCCATAAGAAGTATGGATGGTGGGAAGAGCAGCTCTAACGCCAAGAATTTTAGTTTAGATCTATAGGTACCATTTCCTCAGACAGTACATGTTACCTTCAAAAATTATCCTCTTAAACATGCTTTTTTGGATGGATGGATGGATGGATGGATGGAAGGAAGGAAGGAGGAAGGAGGGAAGGAGAGCCCCTACCTGTTTGTGAACCTTTGTAAGCTGTTCCAGGTTGTTCTCAAGAAAGGAAATTTTCTGCTTCTGCGCAGCACTTCCACCTCCGTCATCGCTGTCAAGTTCAACGCTCTGCACAGAGAGTTGCAGCATTCAGCACAGCCAGGCAGGAACTCAAGAGGAAGCTCAGGTCTTTTGTGAATTTAAGCTTCCCAAAGGCAGAAAAGCCTTCCAGAGCCCCAAATTAAAGAGAACTTATTCTACCTGTTCATTTTATGTTTGAGCCACATCCCCCACAACACAAAAGATAAACTATTGTTAGCAAACAATTGTGGGGGGATCCTGAATAGGAAAATCATAGATTTTACTTGGGAAACCCCCTTTTCCCTCTTTTTTTCCACTTCCGGGAGACATTTTTATGTAAAAATTCAACCTTTTAAAAAAAACCAAACTGTAAAACCTCTTCCCTGAAGCTACTGTGAAGGACTGAAAAGCATTGCAAAGCCTTTGACTATTTATGCAGCTCTGACTCTTCTGCAACAGTTAAAAATACATTAATTCCTTCCAAACAATAATTTGGCCAGGAAAAAGCTGACTAGTCACAAGCCCACAGAAAGAAAGGGCCGCAGCGTTCAGTGTAGCGTAAGTTAGTGTAAGTTATATTGAATAATTTCTGGTACGCGTTGATACCACCTTTGAGAATTTGTAACTGAACTGAACTGGATTGGTTCATTTCACTTCACCGTAACAAATTAGAACCAAATAAAAGTTAATAAACATCAGAACAGTTTTAATCTTATTAATCACTGTTACTGAAAAAGACAATAACCCACTTTGTAACAACACAAACTAAAAGCTTCCAGCAAATCACAAGAATACTGCAAAAAAAGATAAGACTTTGGCTTAAAAGAGTATAGTCTTACTTTTTTAACCCGGGTGGTGAGATCTTGCACAAACAGTTTGCGTAGGTTGTGAAGAGTCTGAAGTTCTCTTGCCTGGAATCAAAATAACAAAAAAAAGAAAGCACAAACCAGTAAGAGATAGTAAATACTCTGGTGTAAAAATTGAGTCAATAATATGGCTTTACTGTGATTTATTGACAGGGATGAACCTGCCTGTAGGTACACGCAAGCTCACAGAAGGGCACTGCCCACGCCGAAGAGCTCTTGCGCCTCCCAAGGCGTTCACCACACCAAAGCTACTTTGGAAAATATGTCAGCTCTGTCTTAGGGCGCGGGGAGAAACAGGAGAAAGCTGAAGTCTCACAAGTTGGCCACGGTTACACACATCTAGTGACGTGAAAGAGCTCTGGAGTCACTCTGTGGCAAACGCACTGGCTCGCCGTGAATGCTTATTCACAGGCACTTAACGTGTTTAAGTGCTTTTTAAGTTTTGGCAAAAATCCAGGCTTTTCCAGATTTATTTATTTATTTTTTTTATAATGCATCAACTTCTCAGGCTGAGCAAAATAACGGCCTGACTCCAGACTGGAGGTGGGACACAAGAGGTGGCAGCCCTGCCCCTACTCCCAGAAGGACGGAAGCACTAATCCATGGGCAGGAAAGGGAACTACGTGGATAGGCAGCTCACCCCAACCCCATACTGCGCCAAAGCCATGCTCAACTGTCTTTCCAAAGTTGGTAAGAGCAACCTTAGCTTTCCCGTTTTATGCTTATCCATTCACAGGCTGGAATTTAAATGAATCACTCAATAAGCTCCACCATGACTACAAGCTTTTGATCTCGAATTTTTTATCTTTCTCTCTCGAAAGAAAAAGGCAAAACTGAGTAGAGAACAAAAGGGAGAAGCTTCCTTCATGGAGTGCTAGAAACCGTACATTACAAGCCCAGCTTACGTACGTGTGAGTGACGTGGTACCCAGCAGGGGCACCCTGTGCCACCCTAAGTCAAGCCCAGCTGCGGAGCGGACCCTCCCCGAGAGCTCCCATTCGGGGGGCTGCCCCAGCAGGCTCCATCCCATGGCCCCCTCCCACAGGCCCCCTTCTGCTTCCTCACCAGCCCCGTGCTGGGAAGGAGAACGAGTCAAAGCAAAGGCAGCAGCTGTGGTCCCACCAAAACTGTTCTTCATCCCTTCCTTCTCAAAGTCACCACCCAAACGACACACAGTGCCCGTGGAACCTGGTGTCTCCCCACACCAACAGGCAGGGATGAGCCACCGTTTGGCCTTTGATGGCTCATGTTTTCCTGTAATTCGCTATGCTTGATTTTCAATTCCTGCTGCAGTAATTATTAAAACTCTAACAAAGTGAACAAAAGTTTAATGTAAGATAGTTCACAGATGTTTATTCAAAAACATAAAGAACACCATCTGGGTTTCTGCAAGCTGACGGTATCGTACTGCCTAACTCTGACTTCCAGCTGCCTAATTCATTTGGCGAACAGGGCCAATCAAGTCTACGTGCAAGCTCTGTAAGTATCTAATGAGTACAGTTCATATCCAAAAGGTTGGTTAAATCTGTCCCTCGCATGAGTTTATTTACCAAGGCTTATGTGTGTGGGAGCCATCAGGAGGTAAAGCTGAAAGGATCCGAATAGTTTGGCTTCAGTAATGAACTCCAACTGATCCTGAGGCCACTACCCGCTTAATTTTTAAAGCATCACACAGAGGAGAAAATGCTGGGTTTGAGTTATTAACCATGTTAACACTAACAAAAATAACTTTATGATGCCCCTAAACCAGCTACGGTTTTGACCAGCTTCTGAGATCTTTGAGAAAGCTTGCGTATTTTATAGACAGATAGAAATGTAGCTTCCAACAAAACTGTGCAGCAACAGCTCCACGACTGAAGTCATCCATCACAGACTGCATTTTTAACATTGCATGCGCCGTATCGTACTTCTCTGCAAGCTGTTTCACTGGTCACGTCAGAGGCAGGTACGTGTCACCTAATTGTAGCTACACTGTTCCGTACGCTGGTAATTTCGGGTGACTGGAAGGAACAAGGACAGCAAAACAAATGAGTCCTGGTAGACTTATCGATGATGGTTATTCACAGGAGGCAGTAATAATAGTATTTAAGCTTAAATTTTAAAATTCAATTTCAATAATTTGGCAAAACGCACAAATTTAACCTATTATGATATAAATTGTTTATTTCCTTGGGCACAGATAAGTGTTTGGTAATACATCCGTGATGAAGACCTAGGGAAAAAAAAGCTCACTAACGCGTAATTAAGACATACCACTGTTTCCTCCAGGCCCTTAAGATCTTCTCTTGCTTGTTCCCTTTTATCATTAAGCAGTCTAGAAAGATCACAACATTAAACACAAATCAAAAATGTTGAAGTCATAACAAGACAGAAGAGAATCAATCAACATTCAGTTTGAGTAGAACATCTGCAGATGTCAGCAAATTCTACATGTCTCTGCATCTATAATTATTCTTCCGACTGTCCCAAACATGCAAATTTCTCACATGGAATGGCCGAGTCACCATCTCCATTTGTTGTGTCCACACATGACATTTTTATCTCTCATTTCCAGGAAAAGCTTTTACTCAGATATCTGATTTACTACCAGCCCAGCCCAGCCACCCCCCAAAGCCCCAGCTTCTTTCTTGTTTGTTTTTGCTGTGCATGAATAAATGGGGGATTTAACCCTTGCTACAATATGTCATAAAATCAGAGCTCTTAAAAAAAAAAAATAAATCTTTTTCAGATTTTATCAATCCACTATTAAATCAAATCCACTATTAAAAAGCCTATGATGTAAAAATACATAGTAACTGGTAATAATTTTAGTACTGTATGTTGGGCTTTGTTACTGAAATGATATTTTCCGTGTGAATATTTCAACACATGTTTCTCACTAGGACATTTCCTGTGGACACATTAAAAGACACTATATTCGAGGATAGCAGATGAGAAAACTGTAGACTTACATGAGCTTTTCCAGTTTCATTTCTCTTTCCTGGTCCTCAATTTTTAATTTATCATAATCAGCGCTCAGTTTCTCTTGTTCCAATTGCAGCTTCTGATTCATACTGAAATGCGAAAGTCAAAGTCAGTACAGCTCAGTCCTGAACCCCGCAAACGAGGGGGGGTAAATCTCCATAAACAGAACTGGGTTAGACAGAGAAAGTAAAGCTGTAAATCTCTACTGAAAAATTCTGAAGGAAATTAAGAATAAAGAATCTGAAGAACAATAGGTTTTTTGTAAAAATATTAGATAATTAAATACAGTGGCTTGCTTTCTGTATCTTAAAGGACACAAACTGTTCTTGCAGTCTTTCTGTCCTGCTTCCCCATGTTCCTGTTTCCCTGGTTTTAGTCTTTGGCCACAAAATAAATATGATGAAAGGATAAACACTACCTCAGGATTGCCCAGATTTTATGAACACTGACCAAGCCGAGAGGACAGGAGCAAAGAACTCCGCTTTTCAAGTGCTGGAGTATCTGACGAAGAGAGTTATGTTGCTGTGTCAGGGAGAAATATTAAGGGTGTGAAAAACGGGACACATTAGAGTCACCCAGACTTGCAGAAAGTCTGTGGCAGAACTACTTGCTACAAGAGGCCCTCAAAACTTTTATCTTTTAAAATCTGTCCTCCTCCAAGCTTCTGGTATCCACTGAGCTGCAGGTGTAACATTATGCTTTCTTTTTCCTCTCTATAATTTTGTGGACTTGTTAAAGCTCCACAATAAAGACCTAGGCACTGTAATCCACCGTGCAAAATAATTAGAGGGTTGGCTGTTGCATGTAAGAACACTACTTTCTGTAAGACACCAAAATAAATAGACAAGAATTAAAATGAAAAAAACCCTACAGCGTCACAGAACAGGACAGGAACAGAGGAAGTGATGGAGCGAGCGAACATACTCTCTGATTTCATCAATTATTTTCTGCTTCTCTTCAATTTCATCCCTCAGCCTGGACAGCTGCTTCTGGTGGGCTTCCCTGTGACTCTCCATCTGCTGCTCCAGGGCCTTCTGCAGAGCGCAAAAACCACAGCCATGCGTGAATCGAGTAACACACAGTTAAGCTTCCTTCGTACGTGTCAGCTAAATCAACCTTTCTTTCTGGATTTGAGGGAAGCTTATCAGACCTGGTTAATTCTGGAGTCTGCCTGGTAGATCATTCTATGATTACAAAAACGCATCTACTCATCCAAGCATTTAATTTGGGCATTTTTTAGCAACAGATGTACACCAATTTCTACTCATTTTCTTGCAAAAACTACCGCATGTGAAAGCCAGGGTGTCAGTACATCAAGTGCCAAGATTAACACTGTTTTTACCAGTCTTCTCTTATTTCACCTGTTTATTCACCACGAAAATATGTGTTCAGCTATACTTGTGACAGAAGTAAAACCCAAAACACCCTCCCCCTCTCTGAAAATTGTTTATCCCTAGCCCTGTTATTTAAATTCTAAGATTAGGTATATCTCAAGTAGTAAGAAAAACTCAATACATCTCTTTAAATTGCTAATAAAAGATTTGCTTTTTTTCCTTCCAAATGGAAGGAATAACTATACACCTCTTTTAATAACTTTAACTTTTTATAATGCAGGTAAAAGTTCTGAAGCTGACAAACCTCTATCGCTATCCCTTTTAAAATTGCATTTTTCCTTTTCCGCAATTTGCAACTCCATCAGAAACACAACACGCACAATTTTGCCTAAAATTTCTTCTCTGCATTCCCAAGGAAGATGAAAATACCAGAAAACAGATCGATGTTTGATTATTATTTCTAGGAGAGTGTCAGAATTCTTGCCCGATTATTTGGGAAAGTTGTCTGGCCTCTTTTTTTATCAAAATGCAATACCTAAATTATATTAACCCCAGTAGCCTGATTCACTATTCATGACTTTCAGCAGAGTTCCACTGGCAAAAAATTAGAGTAATATAGAGGTGAATTAATATCATTTTTCAATCATACATAACAAAACTCTTGCCAAGTACAGATAGAGGCTCTTACACTTTGGTTATCTGGTCGTGAGATTTGCAGAACCCAGGCATCTCCAATTCAGCAAACGCAGGCCGCTGAAACCTCTCTACTCCTTGGAGCTGGCTCACCTTACACACTGGTGCCAAAAGATGCTCTCACCTCAGATATTCTGGCTATACCTTACTTTTTTCCATAATTTGATCAACAACCTCAATACTAACAAGTTCTCTAATTTCACATTGCCAAGGTCGCTCAGTTACATGAGGTCGGGTGTTGTAACAGAGGCTGGCAATTCTGACAGAGGCTGGAAGTGTTTTCTAAAAGCACACAATGTGTACAGGAAGACAAAATTACATCCTAATTATCAGCTTAATGAATGATCTCGCTGAGAAATGCCCTCTAAAATTGCCGCACAACGTACTACCTTCATCTCCTCTGCGTCCTGAAGCCGGGTCAGATGTTCCTTCTCCTTATCCTTGAAACTGACTTCGTGCATTTTTTCTGTTTAAAGTTAGAGACAGTTCAGAATTAACCGCATAGTTCCAGGATGTGCTACATCCAGCCATTTAAAAAAAAAAAACGTTCCTCTTTTTGCAGGGGGCAGAGGGATCAGGGAGACAGCGTTGGAAGGGCAGAGACAGCCATGGTTTGCAGTACCAACCTGTGACCATACTGCCCCAAAGCCCCTTTTCCTTTACTAACAGCCCACGTGGTTTTCAGCCCATCCAGCTCCTTCCCAACCTCCCCTTGTCTCCTTATAACCCTACTTATCACAATCCTCCTTGTCCCTTTTCATTTTCTCCAGGGAAACGGTGCCACCAGAACCAGGTTATATCTTAAAAGTGGGGTAGGAAAATCAGGAGATGGAATAAAAATTTTATTCTAAAAATAGAGAAGATGTTAAAAAAAAAAAAAAAAAAAGAAGCCTTGTCCCCACCTGCTGCTCCCGGAGTCAAAAGAAGATCCCTGGTGCAGAAATCCAGAATAATGCTAAGGCTGCTAGGTCACATTGTAATTTTACATAAACCAGGAATTTAGCAATGCTACAAGAACTGCTTTTGATACACATTTTCCACATTAAATCAGAAGGGGAAAAAATAGCAATTCTTAAAATGAATCCTGTAGAGGAGCTAGGAAAGACACACCTTTTGCCTGACCCTAAGGGAAGCAGCTTCCTTTTGAATGTGGCAGGGCATTTGCCAGAGGGACAACTCAAATTAGACAGATATCCAAGAATTTACAGAATAGAGATTTAGCAAGATTGATCAGTGGTGTTTGGCTAAAGTATTTGGGGTTTTGTTGTTGTTGTTTTAGGGGTTTTTTTTTTTTAATTTCTCATATCATTAAAACACAAGGTGAAGCTTGTCATAAAGGTTTTGATTCTTTTGAAAAATTAAGTTTCTCTATTTTGTGAATGGGCTAGACTGAGAGGGATAATTCTGGTTTTATCTGAAGTGTAATGTACTACCAGGAAGTGCAATGTGTTAAATATTCTGAATCACAATTTTATGTCTTCACTGCACAATACTACACAGACAATAAAATATTGTAGGACTACTGTACATACAATACTTCAGCCAATACTGAATGTTCTCAGACATACTTGGGAAAAGAAATGATGAGCACAAGATGCAACGTTGTACCTTGAGCACGTAACTTGGCAAGTTCTTCATTGAGAGAGTCCTGTGACTCTTCCAGGTGCCTTCTCTTCTGCTCCATATTTTGCATGTAGTCTGTGAGGGACTTGATCTTTGCTTCGTGCTTTAAAGACATGGGGAACAACAAGGAGAGGTGAGTACCACAACTTGTTATCTAGGAATTCAGGTACTGTCCTACATAAAGGAGGAAAAATAGAAAGCTCTCCATATCCGGAGCTGATGACTAGGAGAAAATACAGCAAAAGATCTGAGAAGGAGCTAACGGACCCAAACAGACTGCATTTGTAAAGGTCACACATAGTAGCCCAAGACATACTGAACACCGCAGGTGGTAATTCCAAAACATCGTGGGAAGATCATGACTTGGTGTTAAACAAGTAGCAGCACCTTTCTAAAACCAGCTGAACACTGGGCTTCTGAGGTGACTTCTTGGGTGCCTCAACCTGCAGAAGCTCAGATCGACTTTCCCCAGCCATCCTGATGATTTCTTTCTTGCTAACATGAAATCATAGAATCATAGAAACATCCTTTTGACCGAGGAGGGCTTATGTGAAGCTATTAGAAAATATTAGCTATTAGAAAATAGTGAAGAATGTAGGGAAAACATCAAAAATTGAATTAGAATTTTCTAATTTGGGGATAAAATTGAGATACTATCTGGGAATTATTACATGCTATTCATAAGGCCACTGAAGCACTTGTTTAGTTGGTCTACTGTTCTCGGCAGAGGGGGGCTGAGACCTCTGGGTTGGTGCTACTGTAAAGCTACGCTTACAGCTACAGCTGTATTAAGTAGAACTTAGTAAAGCCATTCTGCTGCAGGACAAGAGGCTATCCTTCTTCCAGGATTTCTTTGAATAGCTGGCAGCAAGTGAAATACAGTAAACTGGATCGTCTCTTGCCTTTCGCATCTCCACTTCAAAGCAGTTGATCCTCTCAAAGCATTAGCCCCCTCTCCTGCAGCAGGCTGCAGCAAGCGTCACTGCTTGTAACTGCCACCCACTGTGAAGCCCTCCTACCATCCGGATTTCTAACTTATATGGCAATGTTTTCCATAATGCATTATTTTATATATTGCTGCCGAGTTATCTTGGTAGCATACTAACAGACCAGATACGGGGGGCTCTCCGAATGTTTTGCTAGTGAACCATATAATCACTGCTTCCTTTCTCAGGTTGTTTTTAAAATGAAGATACAAGATACAAATTCATGCTGAGGAAATCACTCCGAGGAGGATTTTCAGTATTACGCCATAGAAAACATTTTGAGATCTACATCAGGACACAATCTTGCCACAGAATGTGCTGAAAAACATTGAGGGGGAGGAATGGGAGAAGAGAGAAACAAACCAACAAACCAGATGAGAAATACCACTCTGCTCCCCGAATTCTCACTCCTAGCACACACACTTCACAAGGAAGGAGGCTGAGAAAGTCATCAAACCTTGCTACAAAGGGACAAGGAAGGAGGAACAAACGTACTTGTGAAATGAGGAGCTGGCAAGCTGCAAGCTCCCTCTCGCTGGCGTTCATCTTCCTGTTGGAGTCAATCTGGGCACTCTCCAACTGCTTGCTGCGGTTCACCAGAGACTTCACCTCAGACTTCATCTTGCTGATGTAAAGCCGTGCCATGGTGAACTCCTCCTCAATCACCCCGTTCACATCTGCTAACTAAACACACAGCAGATCGCAATCTTGAAGGTGTGGTTCTTACAGGTAAGTCAATGCAAAGCAGTCTTCCTGCTGTGAAACTCTTGTCTAGAATGAGAAAGTACCCACAGACCTTCAGGTCAACTTTAAAGAGGTTATACCACTCTCTTTCTTACAATCTTCACAGATAAGCCTCAAAAATGAGAAAATAAGGCTTGCATTCACAGCGCGCCTCATCAATTTACTGGTTCAACATCTAAAGTAAGCAAGCCTGCCATCATGGCAAGAGCATATTTTGGAGAAACCTTCTCATGTCACCAGCACTGGAAATTTTCCTTCTTTCAAGCAGCTGAAAGTGGAGGAGCATTTCCAAAGTACTCCTTAAAGAAGTCTCCTCTTGAAGGGTTGTGCTTCTTCAATAAGGAGCTGTAAGACAGACATGGGTCTGGAAATCTCACCTGGCAAGAGGAAATTAACTGCTCTCGTCTCTAAATATTAGTATCATTCTATTTATACATCATTTCCTTCCCTGGTTTAACGTGGTGCCTTATATTTGCATGTCTTTCTCTTCATGATTTTTCTTCAACTACTTAATTCACGTAACCCACTGACGAGCTGTGAAGATTCTCGTTGAGGGAGCATATGGCCAGCAACTTCATCTGCTTTTCGCCTTTTTCCCCGCACCGCCAAAGGGAAGGTAACACGTGCTGTGGCTTCTCCCAACAGCCTAAAAAACACAACTGCTTCCAAACCCCTCAGTCTGGTCTGAAATTAAACACACTTTGAGAAGATGCTAATTGCCAACAAATTTGAAATTATTCTTCTAAACGCTTCTCAATCTGGCCTTATTTACACTGACAGCTGTCCTGTAAAATGCTGACGTCTTCGTTACTATAAAAATTTGTATCAAACAGACTCCACCTCCATTTTCAAAGATTTCCTCCTACAGTTCCTATTACAACGGCCACCAGAGGCTGCTGTAACATCTACCAAAGCCTGGTCTCACCTGGCGTCTGCATAACCACCTCAGACAACAGGGATGGTGTCCACTGCAGTAAGAGCAGGCTGGAGCATCTGCTGCTCTAAGGGGGTTTTAGCAGAACAGGAACAACTCTCAGTCTCCAGCTGTACAGACTCACTTTTCCCTTTGACCTCTGGAAAAGGTCGGGAAAGATCATTGCTCAAAAACTGAGAAATGAACAAAAAGTAAGAAAATGGAGTGCACTGCAAGTAAGATACGTACACCTTGAGAATTAATTTCTTAACCAGTTTGAGCAATTGCTCGTTTCCACATGGTGCTAATGTCATCTTATCTGTCCATTTAAAGCCACCAGAAGATTTTCCAGGCCATGAAAAGTTTCCGTCAGAGATGTGCCATTTAGCAATGACTATACAAAGACCTTGTCTGAGGCTTAGCATTTTGTTCATCTACAACAGGAGGAGCATGACAAAGCGAGTAGTTACCTCCTTTACTGTGTCTGTAAACCCAAGGGACAGACAGAAGACAAATTTCAAAGCAAAGGTGGCCAAAATTTGCACCATCTCCAGGCATGTCCAGATACCAAGGTTTCTGCTGCTTCAACCACCTTCACTCCCATTCTTACCTCAGAGAAAAAACGATCCTCTGCAATTTTTCCTCTATAAAGGTCATTAGTCAATACACAAAAGTTAAGCTGCTCCTACCGTCATGTAAATATTTATGTGGTATCTAGCACGAATTTACCAATGCTGGAAATCAGTATATGTAAAGCATCTTGTGTTCAGAAACACGCATGAAAGCCTGGGCTTTCAGATGAAGCCAGCCGCTCTCGGCAGGCAATAAACAGCAGAATGCAGAAAACACAATTTCCATGCAGATCTTCTCATTCAGGTGCCCTGGACAGCTGTCAGGACACACCTCTGGCTTTGAGAACCGATCACCTTCAGACACACAACAGTTTAAGGACAAACTTCAAACAAAAAGGTAGCCATCCAAGTGCCAAATCTCCCCTAAAAAGATTCTTCGGATTCTGGGAATACTGGATCATGCCAGCTAACGAAGGAGTAGAGCTACATGTGTATTGTTTTGGGGGGAACTCAGACGCCGCCCCCCCCTTAATAAATGCATCAGCACACAGATGGGCTGCATTAGTCTGGCCTCGAACACTGAGCTGGGAACAGAAGTGGTATTTGTGTGCACAGACACTGACCACCTCTGGCCCAGGCAAAGATCTCTTCAGTATTTCACTCTGTGCTGAGGCCAGGAGTTACACAGCAGTGTCCTGGGAGGAGGAACTGCTGCATCACACATATTTCACATCAAGTATTTTTATTTTGCAGGAGGTGGCGGGGGGGCAAGCAATAAAGATAGCTGACTTACTGTTTTAACATCGTTAGTACCAATGATTCCTCCAATCTCTCCCAGGTCCTTAAGCAGCAAGTTCAAGATTTCTGTAGCTCTCTTCTTCTGATGGTTACTGAGCTCCTGCAACTGGCCCAGCTCCCTCTGGGTCGCTGTCAGGGCACTCTGAAAAGGTTTAAGAGGAAAAGTTATCCCCCCTCTGCAGACTGGGCATCAGTTCTTCTGTGACACCTAAGGTGCACGGTATTGTCTTGTATTTTCCTGAACATGCCTCCTGGCTCAGTGCACTGCCACCTACAGTTCCACCTTGCCATAACCCACTTGCACAACGCACTTGCTAACAAGGCTACTTTAGATCTCTTAAATGTAGTAAATCCCGTAAGAATCTTATTTGCATAATACATGGCAAAGAAGGTTAACCACAGAGAAACAGGTATAGAAGGATATAAAACTCAATTTTTTTTCAAATGGATTTCATAGTAATCTGTTTCACTGAAGCCGATAACGAAGTCTTCCATGAAAATAGACCTGTTAACAACAGCTTCCTCACTTTGTATAATGAATTAAGGAACAAGGATGTATTAAGCTAGCAGCCCCCTCTTGATTTTTCTCGGATCAGATTTTTTCCTTAAGATCAGTACCCATCAGCTGAAAAAGCTGAATTTTTTCTGGATCCCTTCCTTGAGATCTCCTGACTCTGTACAAAATTCCCAGCTCCACAGCACAGAGTCCAGAAAAACATAAAAGCTGCAATTTGCATGAAGCAGATTTTCACATTGTTTTTTGGCATAATACAGTTTTTAAATAACCAAACCACAGAATGGCCAGTTCCCACATTCAGTTCAGTTGTCGCTCTGCTGTGCAAAATACAGAGGTTGCAGGCGAGCCACAACCTGCCACCAGCTTCCACAGAGCAGTTTCTGAGTTACCTTCATTTCATCGTTTAATTAAGATAGAAGAGAGATGGTAGCATCGGCAAATATGGATCTTTTAACAGCTTCCCTGCTAGTCCATTTTTTAAACTAAATAGAACATACTTGGCAGCAGGATCTGAAAGATTCTTGACATGGCAGAGGCTGGCAGTTATCTGGGAACCCCTATGGAAATCTTTAGGGGAGATGCAGAATTAGGGACCCAGAACTATAAACCGTGTGCTCTTACACTCTTCTGTGCCAGCTCGTCAGCCAGCTGCTCGTTGGCCCTTGTTTTGTCCTCCACTTCTTGGGATTTCTGGTCATAATTGACAGCTAATTCTTCCAGGGCTTGAAGGACCTCTTTCACTTCATCTTTCGCTGCTTCGTTCTCAATCTGGAGACGGGTCAGTTCCTCCTGAATCTTCTCATAATCTCTCCTAGTGGAGGCCAAAAGCTGGAAAGCAGGTATCACAGAAGCGTTAAGTCACCCAAGAACTCACTGAAACACCCAAGACAACATTGAAAAGGGAAAAAACGACAAAGAGAGAAAGAAAGTGTGAGCACACAAGTATGTGTGCAAGAAAAAGAGCAGGAGAGAAGAAATTCTGCTATTCTACCCAAAACACCATCAGTTTCAGCATAAATGTATTTTAAGGAAGCAAAAAAGGCTCTGAACTTCAATGAAAAGAAAAATCTTAATCAAATCCTGTTATGACACAAGACTGAGGCAGAGAAACTTATTTTAAACAGTATCATAGCTCCAAATAAATTTTCTGCCCTCAATCCAATGCTGCAGCAAGGACCAAAAAGTACCACAAAGTAAAATGTTTAAACACAGACTCACAGCTTTGAACCAAACCAAGTAAAAGGGTTGTCTGAGGCAGTCTCAAAGATCTTGCGGCATTAGAGAAATACCTTGATAAGCAAACCTGTGATGATTACTCTTAGGTATCATCTGAAGCATGATGCTGAGGACAGATTAGCTGCTCGTATTTGCTGAGGCAAAATATTAACTCAAGAAGAAAATACAGACTTCACACATACTAGTGAGTATTTCCAATTTGTAAGACTTATTAAATTTACTCTTCGCCTGCTACTAAGAGAGACGCTGGAGTTTCAGTGGGAGTGCTGATTGCAAGAGGTCACCTGCATGGTCCTCTCCCTTGCCCTTGCCCCACTCCATCTTCATTCAGATGTTAAAGTCTCAAAAATTCAGCTATCGGATTCTTAGCACAAAACCAGTCTCAACAGCAGCCATATGCTGCAGAATGATGTGAAAATAAATGAAAAGGTGCCACCTAACATTTATTACTAATATTGAACTTTTGAGAATAGTAACAAAATCAGGACTTAGCATTGCATAAAGATATAAAATATAGAACAATAACATAAAAAACTAGCGCATGAGATGCAGGAAGGCATTCATGCTCATCCTAACAGCAAAGTTTGGACATTCATTCACAGAACTCACTTATTTCCAAGCTTTCCTATGTACGGATTAGTATGATATTACTGTACTGCAGCTTTCTTGAACAGCAGAACACAACCTGCCCTCCCAAAGCGTGCTGGGTGGGCTTCTCCTGACCTGCCCCACCACTGCCCACTGGCCCCCGGGCCATGAAGAAGTTGAGTGCGAGTCCCCAAGCTAAACCAGAAATGTCTCTCTCAAACGGACCCCCTAAAAGGAGAATGTCAGAGAAGAACATTGCTTTTTTTGGCTCAGAGTGCTAATGGAAAATAGGAAACCAAGCAGGCAGCTTCAGACGCTGGCATGTGCCCAAAGTGGCGAAGAGAGGATTCAGATGTAAGGGAAATTTATCTCACTGGTAATGCTGCAGCCTCAGAAGTGCACTCACGTTACGGAAAAACCCACTGAATTGCCAAAGCCAGATGGCATGTAAATATTTAAACAACAAAATAGCTTAAAATAATCTTTGTACTAAACACAGATGGAACTATTATTTACATTTACTTAAGAAATTTTTCTGTGTGAATATTACTGTGACTTCAAGTAAAGGGAAGTGTTATGTATCACCTAGAGCATAAACACAGCTCCCCAGAAGATTCTTGTTGGTATAATGTGGAAAAATATACCAAGATTTTAAAAGGCTATTAATAACACATTATACCAATGGGTTATAAACAAAGGGAAGGAGACAATGGCTGCAGCATTTCAGGGACCTGCTCACAGCACGCGAGATGCAAGGGCGGAAGATTCAGAATCCCCCCCAAAACATACCCCCTAAGAAACAGCCAGTGGTGAAAAGGTACCAAAAGATACCAGTATCAGCAGAGTGCCATCTGCAGCAGGCCTTAGATTTATAATCAACCTGCTAGCTTAATCAAGCAGAAAAAAGCGCTCTGGTTAATTGGGGCAAAGCAGAGTGAGGCAGCTGCTCTGCAGCACATCTATCATGGAGCTAATCACAGGCTCTAAGACAGGACAGGTAGATCGCTCCCACACTGAAGACAAAACCTTGAAAAAATTAATTTAAATCCCTTAACGAAGAAAACAAAAATATTGCGTTAGCTTTCAAAGAGGTGGACAAGCTTATCAGATAAACAGCTAAAAACCTTCTGAACAAGTGGTGCAACATCAGCTGCAGAGACTTCAGTAAGTCAGCAAAGCTAGACTAGAGCACGTGCGAAATAGGGGAAAAAGTGACCTCTAAGGCAAGGATTAGAGACCACTGAAAAACTGATTCATCTTCCAGATGTAATATTGAGTTTGGAACACAGCGGGTGGGGAATAAGCCAGGGTACAGCATGCTCCCAAATCTGTAATACAAAGAAAGGAACATTGCTCAAAAAATAAGACATAAGAAAAACCGTGAGGGAAAATAAGCTTTAGATGAGAACACTGATGTAAAAAAGATGGGAGAAGTGGGATGGTGTAAGTAGTAAGTGACACACATCCAAAAATAATGTTGCTTAGAATGCATAAAATTCTCTCATGTTTGTATAGCCATGGACATGGGCAGCACGTAACACAGAGTCATCAAAAGAAAGTTGCAGCAAGGGAATGAAGAGCTTTATCATGGAGTAAAACAAAGCTGGTAATTCCTGCAGTGAGGATAAAGTCCCCAAAGGTGGCAGGTGAGTCACGAATGATGAGTAACAGGCATTTTCATAGGTTGTTCTCTCCCTGCTAAGGAGCCAAACCTTGGCGACCCTTTCTGAGGACTTGATTAAGGCATGGACAGAATCATTTTTCAATTACAAGAGAGGTTTCACACCCCAAAAAAGCAGCCAGAATAACGCTGTACTCCAACTGAAGGGGCTCGGGCAGCTGGGAGAATCCAAGGGAATCACGGCAAAGAGACACCAACATTTTGGAACAGTAATGACGAGTGAACCTCCACACCGTGGTAATACCCCAGTTTCCCGCAGCCTGAAAACCAGCAGCACAAAGCCATCTTCCGAGAAATATCACAGCAACATTTGGGCAACTTGGTAATTTAGTGTTGTTGCCAGATTTTACATCTTCAAAACCTCTCGTAAACAAATGACAGAAAAGGAAATGACTTGACTGTAAGTTTAGTGATCGTATTCCCCATCTTAAAAACCACATTCATTCTGCAGACAGAAAGAATGAAATAAAATGTTTAAAGTGAGCAATCCAAGATTTTAAAGCAAATCTGTGGCAGCACCAATAATCAATTTTTCGGACTCACAGATTTCTCACAGGACTATCTCTAATTGCCAAAATAATGAACGTCAGGACTATAATGAACATTACCAGGACTAATCTTTATACTGTTAATCCGGAAATCTGTTAACCACCTACAGTCCATAGTGTCTGGACACCTGAAAGGACACAGACATATTGCAAAACACTTTTGAAGTATAAAAAATACTGGCCACGCTCCTACCTTGGTACTTCCAGCATCGCTTCCCTGCAGGACGGTTTGCTATTATACGGAGTTATCAAGGCTTAATGCTCTTCCGAGGATATTAAGAAATTTGAAGTTTAAACCTAGCTGTCACACAGGTTTCTCTTATTGATTGAATTTTATCCAGTTAATATGAACATATTTAGTCAACAACTGTGACAGAATCGCTAAACAAGGGGCTCATAAGCAAAATGCATAAGGGGATTTTGTTTTGGTGGGGTTTTTGTTTGTTGTCTTTTGTTTTTTTACCTCCTCTTGATCCAGCATTTGTTGCTTTAGTTTTTCAGCCAACTGGCTCTGCTGGTTGATTTCATCATCCTGCAATGAAATAGAGTTGGAGATCTTTAGTTTCTTTTCACAGTTCTTGTTTGGTCACTTTTATTTCCCCTTTCTAAAAAAGAAGCAAGAATAATGCCGAAGCAAACCTTGCGCAGGTTTGAGTGGTATGAGAGAAAAATACACATACACAGAGCTACACAGTAAAAGCAATGTATACATGCAGCTGTCCCTGGTCTATACCTAAGCAGAGGCGTCCCTGATGGTAAACGAGATACAGATATGGTCAAAGTTGCACCTTATCACCTGCAGTAGACTTTGCCAACATACGTGATGTTTTATAGATATGAAAATACATACACACCCCTTCTCTTTCTTACTCTGTCCCTAAATTTCAGCTGAAGAGAGGTCATTGGAGATAAATTTATTAAGCAACTACAATTTACAGCTAGCTCTGAACTGCTTTAATGAAAGAGGAAGCTCAAACCACAACAGGGAACTCGGACCCTCAACTGCAGAATTTGTATTTTCCTACTCCGTCACAGCCCTTGAAGAAAATAGTGCCAGGTAATGCACAGCCAGGCACCCCATTTTACTGGCATTTCAGCTTCCTTGTTAAGACAGCATCCTCCCGGGTAGGAGCTGATCTTAAATACAGAAGAGAAATGATGATGGATTCCACTGTTCAAGTCCTTCCCCCAAACCGCCACAGGCACACCAAGCACAGGATCTGACCAAGTCCATCTCTTCTTGTGATGGATATCCTTCTCTAAAGGAACTTAGCAAAGATAAAAGGTTGCTTTTCACCCTATCAGAGTCAACTGGTATTTTGTATTCCACTGACAAGCATGCTAATAGATTGATTTCTGATAAAAAATACAGATACCGAGTAGAATACATCGAATCCTTTTCCCACATATATAACATAAGAATGGTCTACACTGTAACAAGTAATACATGGCAACATTTTGGTTTTGTTTTGGGGATCAAATACCTTCTCATTTCCGATAGTACTGCAGTAATGCACCAAATTACGCTTCCCATGTTTTCCAGGGTGAAACTCAATCCTGCTGCCAGTTCCCTCAAGAATAATTCAATGGGCTTTGCTACAATTGATGAGGGAAAGTGAAAGAATGACTGACTTTTTTTCTTTTTCTAATCAATACGTAAAAGCTAGAGACTGCTACCGGGACTGTATGCTCCATCACAGAAAAGCTATAATTTCTTAAAGACCTTAATTGTTATTTTGAATGCCATCAACACGCAATGAACTTTTGCTAGATAAACTTTAAGCTGTTCTCATCCATAACGGTCAATGGGTTTATGCCTTTTTTGCCCCACTACTTATCTTCACACAAGCCAAAGCTGTTAATGGCAAGTGCTCAGTAAATGTATGGCCGATAGCTTTAAGTGCCAATGATGTATTTCAAGCTGTGCAAATAAATAAATAAGCCACCTGCACTCCAGGCAGCGCTCACAGCTAGAACAACATGAACAAAGGAGCCCCAGGGGATGGTTATATATTTTCCTTAAAATTTTAATACACAATAAATATATAAAAAACATTAAGATACAGTCTCCCTTTTTTTCTTTCTCCTGTGACTCCAAGATGACATTACATTTTGCTGATGGATTTTACAAAAATCACTGAAGAAAAGGAGTGCTGAAAAGCCTGTACTGAGCCCTTAAAATTAAAGGCAAGCTTGGCTCTGATTTCATGGAGAACACCCCCAAACACTATCTGCAGAGGGAACAGAGGCCAAGAGCTGACAGGAAAGGACATGATCTGGTTTTATGCAGTGACAATGTTTTGAACTTTGGGACATTTTCCAGTTCATGGTGCTCCAGAAATACAGAGCCATTTTGGCTTAGTTTTCCATTTTCACCCAGCAAACGGAGTCAACCCAAAAGTTCCCACCTTATCATCCAGCTGTCTGTAGAGACTGGCAATCTCCTCATCGTATTTCTGCTTCTCCTCTGTCGAGATGCTGGCAACAACCGGCGTGATGTTGTCAATAATTGGGGTGTTATCACAAGGCTCCAGGTTCTTCTGGTCCTTTGCGCTGATCTGTTCATCTTCAGGCACAGCTTCTCCTGCAGGCACGCAATCTACGGTCATTACAATCCAAGAGGGAGGGTTGCCCAAACCCATGGAGACTCTAGGATGGTCCTTCACAGCTGCTGAGAGGGACTCAGCAAAGCAAAGAAGGGCTGTATCCAGCTGTGCAAGGCAGGCAACTGCCTTGCAGACAAATGACGGGCCAAAGGAGGTGTGGAAAGATGGCCATCCTCGTTAGGAGGATGACCTCCATGGTCAGAAACACAAATATGCAAAATGCAGCAACAGTTTGAATGGCTGCCATTAAAAGCATTGAGCTCCCTGCTCCTCTTTCACTCAAGACCTCTATAGATGGGATTAGCTCCATGGATTAACAGAAGTGTAAATAAGGAGGAAAAAATCCAACTTTCAGCCTAAAGCCTACTGGCAATTAAATGTCTCTTCCTCTCCAGATTGCCAACTGCCTTACCCACTCTGCCTTCCCCATAATGAACTGGCAGAGCATCAGGACAACAAGCAAGACAGCTACATTTAAAACGACATTCACCTTCTGCCTTGTCACATCTAAAATTAAAGCGCATACACCAATTTTCAGATGTTGCCTATGCATACCAGACAGGATGTTCTCCCTACACGTTTCCTTTCAAAATCATTTTCTCCGAGGAATATTTTCTTCGGTAACGTGGGTGCATTGCAATTACGAGGCTGCTGCAGTTCAGTGAAGAGGGACAGACAAAGCGCTCATGCCAGAAATTGAATCTACTCTCATTAGAGTCTGGTGAGAGACTCTGCGAGTCACCGAACGCTGCACGCCTTGCTCGAGGTGCGGGAAGGTTACATCCAACCCTTCTGCATAAACAGGGTTTTTCCTCCTCTGTGAAAAGCTGCAATATTTTAATGTCATAAAGCTTTACTAGCCATTCCTCTTGCCAAAACAGCATAGGCAGTATTTGTCTTACTGGTGGGGAAACAAGTAAACAGGAGAAATATATGAAAAACCAAAAAAGCAGGCTAATTCAGGCCCCAAAGCAAAGCACAACAGGGCATGAAAGAGCATGACCAACTAACAGAGATGATAATTTTTTCAAGCTTAAAGCATGAAAAAGAGTAATCTGGAATCAAGCACCGTAACCTCTATAAAAGTGCTTTATTCAAAATACTTTTCCCCCTATTGCTAGTAGCTTGATGATATTTTATATTACTAATGAGAAAAATGTAAATTGATTTTTCATTGTTGCATTTCACCGGAGCAGCCTAGGAAAGGTGGGCTCAGTCAGACTGTGGGACCTCGCACACCCGGCAACGCTCCTCAGGCTGCGGAGAATCCATCAGGAGCCTCACAAAATGAATCTTTAGCTTTTCATTCACTGGATGAAAACAACCTACCTGTAAAACACAGACCAAATTGTGCACTTGGATACAAGGCTGATGAAATCCTGCTTCAGTGAGAACTGGGCACACCCATTTTCTGCTATAATTTTATTTTGTATATTACTTTCTAAGTTTACAGAATAAGCTATACCAATGGAATATTTATGCATCTATCTGGCATTTCATATTCAAGATGCAATTTCTGTGACGCATTCATTTGTAAAGAGCCTCTTTTGACAGAATATCCTTCCAAAGGATGCTATTGCAGAAGGTCAGACAAGAAATCAATGGTATTTTGAATGCATTGAATGAATTGCTGGGTGACGCCAATGAGAAGAGCAGGATAGATGGAGGGGATGAGGAGGTGTGTATATTTAGACAAAACAATAGAGACAGCATGTTATAAGGCTTGTTTATATGGCTTATAGAAAGGATCTATAAAGGGTTTTCTAAAAAAATGGTTCTGGAATGGGAAGGAAATTAAAGTCGTCACATTTAGCAAACACAGAATGAAACACGCAGAACATGAGCGGGTTATAAAACCCCAGCACTCCTCAACACCACCAGCAGAGCCACCGTCTCCATAGCAATTGAGCTATGCTGATAAGGGAAATATTCCCTGTGCTGAAGTCTCCAGAGAAAGCCAGGGAGCGCAATCATTAGGTAACGATCTCATCTGAAAGGCAAGTAAACAGCACAGGGAGCTGAAAGAGGAAACAATTTTTCGCACCCATAACGATCAGGTATTATCTTTTAAGTAGTGATTTCACCCAGGATGTTCAAAACCAGACTTGACTGTGCAAAACAAATTGTGACTAATCATTAAATCACAGATTTGTTCTTGCTTTAGATACTTCACATTTGCAAGAGTTACATATTATTGAACTGCGAGACACATCGACACGTAGGACCTGGACGACAAGCAATTTAGAAAATAAAAATGACTTCAAAGAAGCAGTATTTTACTGTTGGGGGTTTGCTGGGATTTCAAGGTGCAAGGGGGTGCAGGGTGGGGTTTTTGGGGGTTCAAGAGTTGTTTGTTTGTTGTTTCTTATAGGTTTGGGGTTTTTTTGTTTGGACTTTTTTTTAATACATTGGATAAAAATGAAAAGCAAGGATGGTTTGCTAAAATTAATTGTCCACGTTCCAGATTAAATAAAAATTCTTTAATTTGTATGGGTGCATAAAAATATTCTTTCTCTTCTACCATCCTACACTTGATCTTACAGTCTACCCTGAACGGCAATTCCCTATGTGTCGAAACAGAAAATTGGCTCAACATAAATTTTACTTAGAAGCCACGGAAGGAGACAAGTGGTGATTCTTCTAATCAGATGACACTCCTAATCATTGTACTAAAGGACTAATTATTCTAATGTTAAACTCAACTATAAAAAAAAAAACACAAACCCAAGATCTAGTTACTTAAAGAACAATGGAACTGATCTCATGCCTGAGGAGCAGAGTTCTTTAAAAAAAAATAAACAACCCAAACATAATGACATTTTACCTTTTCTTTAGTAATGTGACTAGCACTATTAAAAATTACTGATGCCTTCCTGTACTCACAACATCTGATATCACACTAGTTTTGGCGTTTAAAACGGTACCTTCTGTAAATGGCTGCTGCTGGTTTCCCTGGTTTTTGCTTCTTCACCTTTCAGTTATTACTATGAAGCGTGAGCTACAACTCTGAATGGTGAGCTTAGAAACACTATGACTCTTCTGATTTCAGGCAAGATTTAAACATACATAATTTAAAAATATAAAGACATGTACCCATTCCCATTTTCTGGTACGTACCATTTCTCCACCTGTTCAGTTCCAGCTCTAGATGCTGGATAACATTCTTTAGACTCTTGTTTTTGTCTTTCTCCTTCTCGTACTTTTTCTTCCACTCCTCCGCAGTCAGCTCCAGATTCACAGAGACCGTGTTCTTAATCGTCTTAGCTCTGCGCAACAAAACCAGCTGTCAGTTGCTCTGCAACTTTTAGCTCCATACAACAGTAGGGATTCAGAATTTTTTCCATAACACAATGCGAAACTACTAAACACTTGCAATTTATTTTCTGAAGTGCAATGCTACAATTCCATTTTCTCTCAAACCCCCAGTACCATTGCTACATTGAAGGCTCAATGGAAATTTTTCCGTATCAAAATCCAGCAGCCAGTGACCAGTTAGACATGGATCTGCCTCTTCTCCAAAAAGAGCAGCTCTGGAAACTGTTCTTGAATTAAGGACAAAACCAAGTCCTGTCATTATTGCTCTGTTAGGTAAGCTGTCACCTCGCAGCTTCTCCTGGACCCACTGTAGAGTACCCCACACCAGTGTCTGACCACGGGCTCGCCCCATCTCTTAACAACCATCCCTTAAACTCCACGAGCAAAACTCAGCCATACGTCAAGCATAACAGCATGAAGGATAGCAACACATGGAAGCAGAGATATAGAATCATGGAATGGTTTGGGTCGGAAGGGATCTTAATGATCATCTTGTTCCACCCCCTGCCCTGGGCAGGGACACCTCCCACCAGCCCAGGTTGCTCCAAGCCCCGTCCAACCTGGCCTTGAACCCCTCCAGGGATGGGGCAGCCACAGCTTCTCTGGGCAACCTGGGCCAGGGGCTCACCGCCCTCACAGCAAACAATTTCTTCCTGAGATCTCCTCTAGATCTCCCTTCTTGCAGTTTAAAACTTACAGAAAATTATCCTCTTGAAAGCCAAATAGAAATTTGAAACAGATTTTTGGGGGTGGAAGGAAAGGAAGGAGGGGAACCGCTGGTCACCACCAGGCATCTGGGTTACTGCTGGGCTGAGGAAGGCTCTCAGGGGGAAGGGAGCCTGAACTCATGCTTGTACCACTGCAGGCGGGCTCACGAGTTACTGCCTCTCTAGCAAAAATCACAAAATTTAAACCCTTCTAACAACAACCACCACCACTTTACTATTGTCAAAGTGCTTAGCTCCAACTGAACCTAAACAATTGCACCAGAAAATGCAAAGCAAGCAGAAAAATTGCACAGTACCTACTCTAGCAAATCCACATTTAAAAAGAAAAACCAAACAAATCAGTATGAATTAAGAAACCTTCGGATCTTTGCCCTTCACTGCTCAGACATTGAGTCCGTCCAAATGACTCCAGTGTTATTGGATAAAACAGAAGGAATAACAGACAAACGTCCTACCAGTATGTAAAACGTAGTATGAAACCATGTATGAAATATCAGTGCAAGAAACTACGCCTAGGAACAGGCTAGAAATACAGGGGCTAACTCTGCTTTGGGCATGTGATCTTAATTAGTTTCTTCACAGCTCCACTTACTGATTCTAAAGCATCCTTTAGATGTGGCCAATCACTAAAAATCCCCAAACTTTGTTTTGTCAGCAAGAAAACACTCCCATATCTGTGCCTTATACTCCAAACTGCACTCCAGTGATTTGCACTATGTGGCAAGCAAGAGTTTTATTCCCTTAGAAACATTTTTAAATAACCTTAACTTTTAAAATATGCAGCCACCTAATAGTTAGCTTTTACATATTGCCTCTGCCAGAAGCATGGCTCAAGTTTCCACTCATTTAACTGCACTAGGTGAAAAAAATGCCACACTATTAAGGTTATCGACTGCATTACCCTAATGATGGATGGAGTACTTACTAGCAACTAAAATTAAAAACAATATAAAAACACAGGAAAAGATGGAGCAGAAAAAGAAGAGACCGACTCCCTACTAACAGAGGAGCACATGCATGTGTTGATTAGTGTAAGTGGCTTGTGAAGATGAATTTTACTCCTAACACTTATTTTAATGGTGATATAATTCTTCCTTGCTCAGAAAGATGGAGGAACCAGTAATCACCCATGACTCATATACCTTGCCTTTAATGTTATTCAGGCCCTTAATGCTGTCAGATCAGAAAAATGAAACACCGCAACCAAAGAGGCTGTAAAAGAAACCATTTCCCACAGACAGCAATATTCCTATCCAAAATGCTGACAAATAACACTATGTGTGTAAGTCTGCACGCTGCTCTGCAGGCCCAATACATCACCAGCCCTCCTACTTGTATTTCCTTTCTTACAATTGCATGTTCTCCACGAGGAACTCCCGTTTTAGCCCAATTCTACAGCTCGTAAGCAAACAAAACCCCCCCAGTAAACCCCAACAAAGCACTCTCAGGAAGTATTTAGCGATTACCCCAGTTCTTTCAGCTGACAACCCAGTCCTCAGTAAGGAACATCTTTAAAATGTTTCTCTTCTAGAAAAGTGTTAGTCATGTCACATCACTCCAAGCTCTGCTAGCCAGGATGTGTGGAGTTGTTTTAAAAGATATTTTGCTCCAAGCAGAAAGGCAAGTTTTACCCATTACTGGAAAAAGAAACAAAACCAAGAGAAATGTAAACTGAAATAACATGGAAACTGGACTTCCTCTACACAGACTTCCTCAAGTAGCCAAGCATACAACTTTCCAGAGAGCCTGGACGGCTGCTACACATTACAAAGCAAAAACAAACACCTTTTATTCTAGATTTAAAAAAATAATTTAAAAAAAGCTACGCTACCTTTTAATCCCCTTGATCTGAACTATTACATTTTACTGCTTACATTTCTATTTACTTCAAACCATCCCCGCAGACAGAGAGTTCTGCACAGCAGCAAGCCGGCTGAAACCTAACACAGCACCTACCCATCTACTAAACCTGAATGCCCCTGCGCTGCATTACTGCCCTGGAGCCTTATCCAGAACGAATTATCAGGAACTTCGGGAGCGCATTTCTGTTCTAGAGAGGTGTAAGATTCACGCTCATCTGAAATCACCTGCAGTCAGAAAGTTGTACATGGGGAGGTTTAAACTGTGAACCATCAAAACATTTAAAATTTAACCATCGACAAAATCTGTGCAGCTCATTATACTTCAGAACGGTTAATTCTCTTTATTTAATTACTGCATCTTAATATTTGCATTTACTCAAAATATCTGTGATGCACATTATAATATATGGGATTTCAGTAGAAGCTTACATCTTCAGTAACTTAGACTTAGGTTCATCATACAACAGTGAATTAAAACTGCACAGCAACCCTTAACTCGATTATATGTTAACAACCACTTTTCCATAAAAACTTTCTGCAGCGACCTGTGATGTTCCAGCTTTGGGGAGTTTTTCCTGCATGCTGTTATTAAGCAAGTAGTTTATAGGAAGAGATTGGAGGAACTGGTGCCTCCCCACCTTCCACAAATGCCAGCAGCAGATGACAAGGCCAAGTTAAGGCTGGTTCTGGCAACGCCAGATGGAGAGCGTGTTGCAGAGAACCTGCACTAATCCACAACCCTCCACTAAGAGGGACTGCGTCCAGCTGCAGCTATTTGTCCTGCACTTTCATGTACTCTTATATGAATACACTAAAGGGATCATCTTCCCTCACAAAAATCTAAGGAAAGCTCACCTTAAAGGATAAAAGTGGGACAAGGAATTAATAGATATTGTCATATTCATCTTCTATATTTGATTTTACTTTCCAATATAAAATGCTCCTTAACAGTGTGGGCTTCAATGCAAAAATTGTGCATGGTGGAAAACAACCCATTTTCAGGCAAATTTTTTGTATTGTACAAACTGTTAAATCAATTCTATTTCAAACAATCATAACTTGATAGTATTTTTTCTTTCTGCTATTACACAAAATGAGTAATTTTATAAAGTATCAGAGTTCTCCTCAATTACAACAAAAGCAGCAATTACATAATGAGCCTGACCTATTTTTGCAAACTTTCCAAATGTATTTCATGTGACTATTGCCAACGAACACATATGGAAGAGAAATCTTCTTTCTGAATACTTCCATGCTTATTTTACCCTTGCTTGTTTCTGAAGACTTGTTCCTAAACTGTTAAGATCCTTCAAACACAAAAACGTCCGTGAGCTATCACGATAATCTATTGAAGTTGTCAATATTACACGGAGTCCACATCCTTCATTTTTCTTAACGGTTAAAAAATATTTTTTACAACCATGACGATAATCGCTGAGATGCCATGCAGGGAGAAGACACATCTTAAAAGCATCAAGAGCAGCATCAGATAAAGGAAACCCAAACATTTTCCACTGTTAGCCAACAGAAAACTAAAAGAACTACGATAACGCTTTGTACTTTCTACAGGAAAAATTATCAGAGCTTCTAAGTAGTGCAGCTGCTGGCCAACATCAACATTTATTTTTATGGTACCACAGGGAATGAAGAGGCAGTTTTCTCAAGTTCTCCAGTACTATTTTTGAACAACTCCAGAAAACCATAACCTCCATATTTTAAAATGCCTACTCATCTCGTTCCCCTCGGCACGGCTGGCTCGGAACACGTGGAAGAGACCGAGTAAGGGTCATCCAGCCTAATGCCGAGTAGGACTCACCGCTGTCCAAACATCAGGGTCGACTTTGTTTCTGCTTCGTTGAACACGGAAGGAGAACAGCATATCACAATGGTGGTTCTGCAGTTCCCACCAAGAGAATCCTGAAGTATTCGGGTCATTTTGCTGTCTCGGTATGGAACGTGGGTTTTCTAATCAAAATATAAATAAGAGACAAGAACAATTTTTTTAAGTGATGATATCGTAATGAGAGAGAACATGAGTCGACAATGACAGGTTTAATGGATTTGAAGCATGCAATCACGAAGAGTAATTGTTTTGATTGTGCTAAGATTGGATAATCACTCAAGTGAAATCACTGCGAATTAGTTTCTTATCTTCAGTAGAAGAGCAAAAGCATCACAGGTTTGTGGTTGGAAAGCTAATCTTTTCTTCTTTCTGAATTGAAATGTTAGCTGATTTTTTTTATGTGCATGGCAAAGAAACAGATAGGTAAAAAGCCATTCTTCAACAACACAAAACAGGATTACTTACAGTTCCTTCTGCCAAGGCAGATATCACATTGCCTAAAGCAGACAAAGACTTATTGATATTTTTAGCTTCGTCAAGAACAGCGCCCTCCGCTCCAGTTTTGCTGACCTACCAAAGAGAGCAGGCAACAGTCAGGCTCAGCTACCAGCGAGCGCCTCTACAAATACAGCTACAACGCAGACAGTGCAACCTTTAAAGATGCTCTTGGAAGAAAAACAAAGCAAGCTTATCCTCAGCATAAAGGAGGAGAAATTTTCTATGCACTTTTTTTGTTAGTGGAAGCTTGTAATACTTCTACCTTTCTTCCAGCGTAACAGCAGGTTGACCCTTACTTTGTTCAGGGAAAAGCTGGTAAGCCCGTGCCCTCCTGAGGACACTTGGGGACCACTTCTAAGACCAGACTGTCCATACAGACAGGGAACACCACAGCTGTATTCTTAGGGCACACTCAGTGGCACAGCATATGCCACCAAACGAGTATCTTGGCTTTGTATTTTGCTTGCATGGACAAAGAACATCAGGACAGAAAAAGCGTGATCTCAGTCATCCTGAACGCAAGGTTTACTGGTCCACAAACTGGATCCCAAGGTGGCTCAGGTGAGGAACTTGGTGGCCTGGGACCAGCACTCCTTTAGACAGCAACACGGTTTTACAGTCTTTTCTCTCTCTCTTTGTTTGGGGGATGGGGTGGGTGGGGAAGGGCACAGAAAAGGAGGATAAAGCCATATATTTTTCTCTACATTAAAACTACAGTATCTGTACTTTCCTCCAGAAATGCCACATGACATAAAAGGAAACATAATTGCATCTTTTAAGACAATCTACCAAGAAAACCCTTCTTTCAAGTTTTCCGTACACCCAAACAAACAAAAGTGTAGCTTTCAGAGGAGAGTAGAGCCTGATTAGGCCCTCATTTTCTGAACACCACTAAAATTATTTAACAACTAGTATTATATGCAGTAATAGAAATTAGCATGATTAATTACTCTGGTGAATGCCTTCTGCATTGTACCGGTGGGTTATCAACTAGTGTGTCCCAATGAGCATTCTGAAACCTTCCCAGCCTATCAAACTAAATCTTTTATTTTACTTCTCATTTTCAGAAAGAAATAGAAATCTCTGACCACAATGAGAGACATTTCTTCATCATGAGTAATTATTTTGACACGCACAGTAGTTACGAAGGATCCAGCTTGAATGAAGAATTCCATAGCATTGCAACATGAGTTTTATAATCTATTTCATTTACAGTTAGACGATTTTGAACACTCCAGAAGATGTCAGAATGAGAATTGGGAAACAATGACATTTTCCCACTGCAGTGTTGTTCTAGACCATTATACCATTGGTAAACAGACACAAGTTCTTTTCTGGCTAGTATTTTTCTATATTGCAAGGCAGAAATAGTCACCACAATCAAGAGAGTCATTCAGGGAGCTTCAGATAGACTTCAGCTGTAAAACTGCATTACCTGCTGTTACTTCATTGATCTAATACGTGAAATAATTACAGCAAACCTAGAAATAGGCCATGTCTGAATATAAGCAAATTAAAATAGCTGTCTAATTTGACAAATTGCATTAAATTACATTACTTCCTTCAAATACCCATAACTAAATGTGATGCCATATACAAGTACACTGGTTCAATCCACTTCATTATAAATGAAGATATATTGCAGATTTTGGGTTTTGTATTTCATATCAACAGTTCTCATCTGCTCCTTTACTCCATCCCACATTTAAAAAAAAAAAAAGTTTCCCATACTAATGATAACCTAAGATAAGATAAGCTAAGATAACCCAGCTTAGTTCGCACTGACACACGTTCACATGATCAGTTTAGTGACCCCACTAGGGTTGTTCAGAAGTTTAGGAAAGAGGGAAGATTACCTTCTCGCTGCCAGCCAGGTCTACCAGGTAAAGCTTTCCACTGAGTTTCTTCTCAGTTTCCACATTCTCTTGTTTAATATTAATGAGGAAGATACTGTGGCTCCTAGAGCTGTGTTCATTCATATCTGCAATCACATTTGAAAGGTTTTGTTTAAATGACTTTAAAACCTCACACGAGGTTATATTTCATCAGAGCTAGCCTATGGCTAGTATGAGTGATTCACTGGAGAGCCCAGACCAGCGTACTGACTGCAGTGTCTACACCAAGAGCTGCAGATAAAGCCCATGGACTACATGATGAGCTCCTACTTTCTCCCAACATCAAATTAACCTGATTCATGATAAATGACAAGCCTTTTTTTTTTTCCTCCTCCTTTCTTTTTTGAAAGTTTTTTTATTGCCCTGAAGCAATAAAATTTGATCAGAAATAGTTAAAAATAACAAAAAAAAAAGAATCATAGCATAAGACTACTAAAATAACATTTCACAGACGCAGTAAGAAATAAAGAGTCTGTCCTTTTATGCTTCTTCAGGAGTATAGACAGCTCACACAAAACACTGCTGTGATCTAACATACACCATTTAGACATAGAACTACAATGAGGATGTATGTTTAGCATCCTGCACAGAGCAATAATTGTGAGCTGAGCAGGAGAATTTAAAGAGAAGTAAAAATAATTGCATTAAAAAGAAGTTGGGTAGGTCTCAGTGCAATTGTGTGAGGAGATCTCCCAACATTTTAGCAAAAGTTTTCATCAAAAACTTACTATTTAAATGAAAATTTCAGAGTGATTTTTATTGCTCGTGTAATTACAACTCCTCCTTCACCCAGGCAGCAGGTGAAACACAGGCAGCTAGAGTTTCAGCTCCCACTTACTCTAAGTCTGATTGTACCATATCATGCTCGAAGTTTCATAAAGCAGCAAAAAAGAAAACATTAAGAATCAGCCAACCACTTTCTCATCTGTCTTCTCTCTTTTCTCTATTACTTTAAAATCCACTCCCACCTTTCCCCATTCACACTCACAGCAATATTTATATTTTTCTCAACTCCCTTTTTCTCCTCCATCTCCAAACACAGTTTTTTCAATAACACTTCCAAATCTGCTCCTCGCCATTTCAGTCTAGGTAAAATTCAATCTCTCTCAACTTTTGTCAGAACTTTTCTGTGTGCACCAAATGCAACAGGTAGTATCACAGCAAAAGGTGTATTTGGATATTTTTTGTTAAAGAGAATAGCAGAAACAAGAGGAGGAAATTTTATGCAGGAGAAAAGAGAATACATTTCTATCATACTCATCGTACTATGATGAGAAAGACATGGGAAAGCTAAAGCAATACAGTATTTACCAAAGCAAGAAGGTAGAGACGTGGAAGAGAAAGAAGTTATCCAGTGCAGAATAAAAAATAAAATAAAATTTAAAAAAAAACCACTCCACCACCAAAAAACCCCATACCCAAAACTCCACCCCACCACGAAGATTTGAGTTACAAGCTGAGGTTCTGCCAAGCTCACTGCTTGGATCAAAGACGTCTTACAGTATAAATTGCGAAACCGGCCAAAGACACCTGCCCTTTTCATCACTGTAATGCTAGTAACCTGCATGCAACACAATGTCAGCACATTTGGCACAGGCTGAATATTCTCTTTTTAAGTTGAGGAAGATTTGCTTGCTTTGCCATCATTGGACCTCAACCGAAGTCACCGCTTCACTGGGACAACTCGCAAGAGTCTGCTAACTGCTCTGCAGTCTTCGCTGGCGATTTGACCATCGAATTGTGCTGAGTTCTTGACTTGTAGCACGAAGAAGAATGTACATACATAATTTCAGTTATACATAATTTTAAAATATCTATACTATACGTGACAATACATATTTTGATGTTTTATATAGCAATACTAAATAATGCCATTTATTAAATTCAGGAGTTGTCAAAGCTGAAAGTCAATAAATGTTTCTGTATGCAGTGAAGTGGTAAAAAAAGTACAGCTCTATTAATTTTAGAGCGTTATAATTTGTGCATCATTACATCGTTCATCTAAGTAACTCAAAATCCTCTGTGAACATGAAGAATCAATACGTCACCAGAAAGCTACGACCACCCACACTTTATAGCCAGAACACTTACTTGTAACGGCTACATGACGATTAGCTTTCCCTTCATCAATGACATCCAAAACTTCTTCAGGACTAGATACAAATCTTTCTGTACAACCCTAGAAATACGCAAGTCGAACACAGAAAAGTTCAGGAAGTGTCCTAATACTCCAAATGCCATCAGGAAGAATATTTAGCACTAATGAACAAAATAATTAGAAGGGCTATCAGCAGCCAACATGATCATTAGTGAGGCAATGGACCAAAACCTGCCTTTGCATGACTTTCAGGAAGACTCCACAGGATAACTTGAGGGACAATTTTCTTTCACAAGATTAAAGACTCAGTCAAATCCAAACATGCAGTAGAAAAGAGTTTCTACATGTAGAACACACGGAATGATACGGCATATATTCCTGTTACTAATTTGCGTTAAATTACATATCCAAATTAGTTTTTCTCTCTCAAACTACAAGACAACATGCATAGCCCTTATTCTCTGCCTTAATGCAATATTACTGAAGGAATTATTTTATAAATTTTTTTTGACCTCCCCAGGATGAGAATAAACAGAACAATATTACATGTATTTTATTAAGGCACACATATGTTCATAAAAAGTATATTACATTTAAGTGAGGGCCCAGGATGTCATAAAAAAAAATCCTAACCCAACACATCTGTTGTAAAATATTGCGAGATTACAGCATCTATGCAACAAAATCTTAACAAACAAAATTCTTCAAGATGTTCTCTTTCATATCAGACATGAGAATACGAATACATAAAATTTAACACCATACTAACAAAATGTAAATGTTTAAAGTCAGGAAAATAAAGCAAACATGATTCAATCCCATTAATATTTCAGGAAACTGTTTAAATCCAGGGCACATTCAAGACTCCAAACACGAGTTGAATTATTTCAGCAAACACACTGTGATACAAATGGAAATGTGTAAATAAATGCATATGTGAGAAAGAATGAAAAACTGAGCATCAAATTTTCCTTATACCTTAACATATGGGACTCTGTTTTTATCTTCATGTACAGCGAGGTTTGTCTTTGACACTACAAAAAAAGATGGAGATCATTAGGAATATTCCACAGGTAATAAAGTGTCAACTATAGGCATGAGAGACAAATACCGTGAATGTATTAAATTTGGAAATGAGAATCGTAGTCACTTCCCATTCCTTATGAACTGCCAGTATTTCTGCTATATAAAATTTGTTTCTTGTTCTGTCAATCTTGTACCTGTTTAAAGTTAACTTTAGGGCACAAAACCTTTCGTTTACCGCTTGTATTAATAAAATAAACACAGAACGAGTTGGATTTTGCCAAGGCAGCAAGAAATTCAAAATAGACAGAACTCACTGGAATTCTGAAAAGCTCAAATACACGTTCCTGGTTCTGTGGTACCATTAGCATACATTTCTCTCTCTTCAGACTGATTCAACACACGCAATTCACACTTTCATTAACACACAGCACGCATACACAGACACAAATTGTAAAAGAGATAGATCACTCCAAACAAACTCTACCTAACAGAAGCAAAGCGAGGAATAAGTTGAACAGAATGTATTCTAAATTTAACAAAATTTAACAAGCTGTTGCTTGTTCTCACTGTCCCTTGCCAGCGCTTTCATAGTCCCACAAACAGAATACTATATAAATTTTTTAATTACAGGTTTTTTTCTTTAAGAATATACGTTGCCAATGAGGCTCAGACTTGCCTTGAAGTCTGTAAAATTCTCTGTACTCACTGATTTGTAATAAATCTATGTAGCACTGCAGAGGTAGGTGCGCAAGAGTCAGAGATCAGGTGACTTAAACTGCAAAATTCTCATTCACGAACCCAGTCATACAGCTCACGTTTAAATCACTCTCAAAGAAACTGTTTCCCCTTAAGCATTGATTCAAAGCACTACACCCAGCCAAAAAATACTTAGTCCCCTAAGAAATGCAGAACTTACCATCGAGTAGGTCCCTTATTTTGTCCAAATATATCTCAAAGTAGGAAACCTAATTAAGTAATCATAAACATTACAGATTTAAACTTTGGCACTTTAAAAATCTCAGTACCTATATTTCTGTATCTGTCAAAATAAAAAGCACCAAATTAAAAATAAACCCCATCTCCCACACAGTTTGAATTACATCTTTCATGTGAACATGCTTATATTTTGAATGATCTACAAGTCATTGATCTTTCTCCATTTATCAGTGATTCATCAGGAAAGTATACAAAAAATATTCACACATTTTTTATTTTTTTTTACATCGGCAAAATTGACAAAAATATTGAACAGAATCAAATCAATTAAGCTATTATCATATTAGTACAGCTGCATCACGAGAAGGGTCAAGTTTGACAGCTGTAAGAGAGATACTGATATTCACAGCACAAAAGCAGACGGCACCTTCAGTGGTTTGATGTACAACTTCTGTAATATAAGCAATGTATGTTAAATCAAACTTTTAAATGAAGCATATGTAAAAGTTCTGTCTTGAATCAAGTCCCAAAGAAGAAACTGAAAATGAGCTGTTCTGTAACAGACACAACTGTCCGCAAAAAAAAAAAAAAAAAAAAGAAAAAAAACAATCAAGGAGAGGGAGAATGAATGAATGACTCTTAGTAAAAGGGTATTCAACTCACAGAAGCAAGGAGAAATGTGTTAGGGGCGTGGTGCTTGATCGTACCCTAAATAAGCTTTATCCAGGGATTACTTAGCTAGAATACCAGATGGCTAAATTCTAGGTATGAGTAAACTCTAGCTATTTAGTAAAGTATCATGTTGTCTCATGTGACAAATAAATTATGTCTAGTTTTTTGATCTTCCTATGTGACAACAGATATATTTCGCTTTTGTGCATTTACTTCACCCACGTCCCATTTAAATCCATCCTCTGGACCAGCTCCTTTCAACAGTCCGGTTCACCCAGCCTTAACTCACGTGCTTTATATTATCCTACTAACACACTGCTGAGGACCAACAGACACGGGAGGTACCCAGTTTCCCTCCCTATTCTAAATGGGTCTCTATTAAAGAGGGAGAGAAAAAAAATTATATTAATTTTCAACGTTGGCTCAGTTATTAAAAGAGTCTGACAGTTTGGTTAAATTCTTGCTCCCAATGACAGAACATGCATTTCTCTCACTGACAGCTCCTTGTATAATCACTCACTCATTCATAGCTATTTAGGCAGCTTTTCTGTTAAGATATTCATAACCGTCAACTATGATAGGAAACCACTGAAACAATTCAGCGCTGGCAGAACATGTTTTATAAAGTGATAATCTTCTGCCAGGACAGGAATTTACTACGTCTTGTACAAGGGGGTCCCCATCTGTGCTATCAAAGTGTATCCAAGTGCTATCAGTAGAACAGCAATAGCCACAGGACAGCTTTACAGATGATGAAAAGAAATCAGTGTCACTCCTATGGAAGCCATTTCTAGGAAAATTCTGAGGCATCTCTTCTTAAGGAGCTCAATATTTTACAATCTAGGGTCTATCAAAATATTTAGATGGTTTATTTGTACTTGGTAAGGCTGCTTCTTCTGTCGGTACTTCATGAGCACCCCCATGAACGGGCACTGATACATATATATACACACACATATACCCCCAGAAATGTTTCAAGGGCTTTAATGCAAGCAGCACTAAAAGGCCACTCATCTCTAAGTTTTAGGCCCAAGAGGGACAGAGGAGGAGAGCTCCATTCTCAGAGAGCATCACCTGGTCACCGCAGGAGGAGGGACAGTGTTTTCACACTCTACCTGCACTCAGGTACTTAACCTGACACCATCCAGGTATATTTTGTGTGTTTTGGGGGAAGGATGATACAGAGGAGTACTTATTTTTCCTGCAACCCACTGGGTAATTTTACTGATGTCTGCTCAGAAGGAAGCTGTATCCTCACCCCAACTCTGCCAGACGGACCAATGCCCCCCGTGGCTGAGAGCTCCCCAGGAGACTGGATGAACAGTAGGAATTAAAGGTCACTCAAAAAATTTGAGCAATCATATGGTTGGGATCGAGATAGTGACACGGAAAAACATAGTAGCTGTTCAAATCAAGACTTAGACCACCATTCTTAAGGAACCCATACATAAACTTTTGAGCTAAAAATTACTTCTAAGCATCCTTCCATAAATTGCCCAAAGCCATCTTTCCTCCATTTCAAACCCACATATTATGGAGGACTGTGTATATCCTTGAGATAGGAACAATGCGTCAGTATTCTCACAAAGGTCATGCAAATCAATGGTATTTATGGTCACCTAGTGGGGCTGAGGTACAGTCTTTGGAGAAGCTGCAGTGAAATAAGTGTGTTGTTTCTTACCAAGTTGGTTAGCCTACCAACTGCGGTGAGAGACAAGGCCATCAAAGGACTAGCAAACCCGAGCTGAAAACACACTCCAAAAAACTTTCTATCAAAGGGTATTAACTGTATGGGATTATTTCTAGTAAATGTCCTCGGTAAAATAATGGGGGGTTGTTCCGAGTTAAAAAAGGGAGAATGGAAAACTTCTGCAGCACAGTGTTATAGCGTGAATGCAGATTTCCCATCCAGCTTGACTTTCTTCCATCCGACCCGTTACATAATGTGTCATTTTGCATTTACCTTTATATGAAACTCCAGGTTTTCATCCATGGAATAGATGTGATCAAAGATGTCATGTGCAATTCTTGGAATGATTCCCATGAGCTGAGGGTCGTGCAGCTTCCCCTGCGGACACAAAACCAAACCGTAACTCGGAAAGCCTTGCTCAGGCACATGAGAGGAGAAAGCCTTGTGCAAACACACCTTCCTCCAGTGGACCCCTATGAATGTGTCTGCTGCTTTGGGGAGGATTTACTTGATATAAGGTGCACCAAAAAGGTGGCAGAAGGACTCAACGTGTTAGTACTCTTCACCCGACAGAGCACCTATTCGTTTTGTCAGCTCGTGCCATTTGCCAAGCGTGCTGTCCTGCCGCTATCTACACTGTCGCTCTCCGATTGAAGACAGAGGAATAAACATAAACAAACATACAAATTACAGCCCGGTTCTCCCAGTTAAATCAGATATTTGGAAACATGTCACAAACAAGAAGTATTAAAGCATTTTGTTTCTCTTTCACCACTATGCTAGAAAGCTAAAGGGAAATCTGGGTTGTGGGGATTTGGGGATTAGAGTAATATATTCTGATTTGAGCTTGCTGGGCCTGTTGCCAGAGAACTGTGCCTTACAAACCCTACTGTTCTCCGTGTTAATATGCACAACTACCTTCCTCTATTCTTTCAAGAACTGAATATTAAATAAAAACAACAATTTCCCTGGCTGCATGGCTCCTTTTAGTTGTATTACTCTTTTTGAAAAAGGCAGACGCATACAGGAAAGCTAACACTTGAAAACTGAATAGAAATATTAACTCGAAATAAAAACCTTTTCTGACTACAGCACACACTGTATTGTTATTTCCAAATGTTTTATCAAACTGCTTAAACATGCAATAACAAGCCAATAGTTGGAAGACTCCATCAGAACACAGAGTCTAGAAACTCTAATATACCTTTTGAATATATCTTTGCCCAAGTATCAGCACAACAAAGCATCTTACTCCGAAGAGTGGTAGGGAATTATTTTTTTTTTTAAAAATATAGTGGGTAGCCATACAATTCCAAATCATGGGAATTCAGATTTTATCTGTGTCCTGATTTGGGATGGAACAAAAAAAAACCCAATTTTCCTTTTCAGTAATTTTACTTTTCAGTCAAGTCTGTTGTAAGTGACTGCACTCTCTGAAACTAACGGCGTGTTTTTCAGACAGTTCCTGCTTCTAGCAGAGACAAGGCCTGACGTTTATAGCGAATACCAAGGAACGGTATGCAGAGAGGCTCTTGCCTACACTTACTGCTATAACAACCAAGGTCAGTTCACTTTTATTCGCCACGTTGGAGGGTCGGAAGTGGAAGAACATAGAGGGGTCACGCCTGTGGGGAGGAGCAGACAGGGCAGGTGACCCAAAACTGACCAACAGGGTACTGCATCCCATCGGCATCATGCTCGGTATAAAGCTGAGGGATCAAAGGGGTCAGCCCTCTCTTCTTCAATGGCCAGCATCAGAGGAGGACTCTGTCTGTTCTCCTTGTTTTAAGTTGCCAGCACAGCACTTAGCTCCATCACACAGCGTGTACTGAGCAGACACTGCAATACAATTTTCCCACTCTCCGTCCCTTCCTCCTGAAGAAGTCCTTGAAAAGCTCACTGAAACCAGCAGACTACCCTGTATTACTGCACAGAGAGTTTTCCCAAAGAGGGGAAAGGAGTTTTTCTAGAGTAAACAGAGATTTGCAGGTATTTCTTCAGCACACATTAATGCAACCAAGGGTATGTCTAAGCTATATAACACTGCAGGATGCATGATTCCTAAGGCAGCAGAGGCAAAGGCAGCTACAGGAGAAATGCCAGAGCTATGCACTAGGATCACTGCAAAGGTAGACCTTTCCTCTAATAATCGCTTGGGCTCTGGATAAGTTATAAAAGTATTTAATTAAACATTCTAGCCTCAACAAGCCCTCTAATAATTATGTTTTCCTTTACATAGCTTTCTCTAGCTCAGAAGAGAAAGCAATCTGTAAAACATGATTAAGTGTGCATGTAACTCACAACTTCTCGGACTTGGGTTTTCTATTTAAGTCAGTAGAAACTTCAGTGAAGCAAGATCCCATTCAATGCTTTGCAAAGAAAGAGTTAAGAGCTTTAAAACACTGTAACACCAGCACTCTGTGAGTTATTGATAAAAAATATATCATTTTTACTTTATTATCCATGGATTTTTATTAAAACAAGAGATGATTGAAGCAGGTCCCACTCTAATTTATGGAGACCATAAACTGAAGGCAAGACAAAGGTAAAGGTAGGCTATTCACTGGAAAGCTGAAACAAAATACATTTAAACGAAAAAAAAAACCCACTTTCATGGATTTAGCCATAACCTCAGAGTTTGGAGAAATGTGCTACTGCTGCCATGCTGACGTTGCAGTTAGTGGACTCCCCCAAAGCACCAGGACAGAGAGTTCTCTGCTCATTAAAGCCTCTCATTTTAATAAGAACATTAATTTCCACATTTAAATACAGCAGGCAGGCAGTAGTCAGTGAAGTGTAACATTTGAGGCAGTGCTGTTTTATTTCAGGATGTTGACATAATAACTACAACCTATAGGGACTTAGTATTGAAAACTGTACTATAAGGTCAAAGCTGAGCAATTCAATCTTATGGGCAGAAATACGTAATTTTTAAGACAGTTTTGGTTATATCCTGCTATACAGGTTGGCAAATGTTTTATCTACCACAGAAGAAAGACCTAGGTATGTCAGAAAGCCTACCCTGGCTATATTATACTACCGTGTCCTGTTTAAGCTTACCACTAACACTATGAAGCATTTCACAGAAAATCCTCCATAACAGCTTTACCAAGAGGATTTACTATTTCTTCAACTACAGACTATTTTTTTCTTCCACAACACACTTTAGCAACTTTACAAGAGGATGTTCAGTTAAAAGAGGGATTAAAACTGAATATAGACCTGATTCCACTTTAAAATGACAGCTTTTTTTTATTAAATAAGTAAACCAGCCGTTTTTCTACAGTCATTTTCTTTATCGCAGCTTGTAATTCTGAATATAAATTGGCTTTAAGAGATCTTTCCCCATGCCATGTGGAAGCACCAGCTCAAGCCCTGCAGACATTTTGATTTAATTACATTCAGAGCTGGTGGATTACTCAGCCATTGTGCCATCTGTGAGGGCTGAGCTAGCGATTTCCCCCCATCCTCACAAGGACAGACTTAATTAGACATGAGGCATCAGTTATTGCATCCTCCAGGAAAGGAGCAACTGTGGCAATCGAACGGCAATTTCACCAGGGCCTGTTGGCTTGAGAGAATATTGCTTTCCGTCCCCTTTAACCTTCAGGTTAGGTAGGTCACCCGTGTTAATCGTATAGCAAAACCATCTGATGCTGTTAAACAAACGAAAGCTCATTTTTTCCTTTCATTTAGCAAAACTTCGCTGTAGCCCTCCTGTACTAAAGTTCACAGTTGCACTGAAATGCTCCAAGACATCCAGCTTGTACAGCATTGTGATGGAACAATCCTATGCGAGGATTAAATGCTTGAATGATTCGCCTTTTTTAGCAAGAGACTAAAATATCTAAATATCTTCTAACTGAACCGTTTAAAAAAAAAAAAACCACCACAGGAAAAAAACGTACACTCTCACACTTCATGTAGCAGAAATATAAACAGACTAAGGACCTCAGCCACTGGAATTTGGTATAATTTGGTATTCTCCTCCTCCAAAGCAACAATTCTCAAATTCATCCATCTGTGCTGCAGCATGCGAGAGTGGTATTCCCAGAAGGGGAGTGCAAATGAGAAAACCAATAACCCAGGCATGAATTTTCATAATCCTGCATGCCAGGGAACTCTACAGACCCTTATTACTGTTTTCATTTGTGGATTAACAAATCTCACTCAAAACCTTTAAAATATACACATACTTGAACTGTTATGACAAATACAGAGAAGCTATACTTGATATTTTTGACTCACTATTTGGTAGTTTAGGTAGGTATGTATAGACATCTCTTGAAAAAAACTCCACATTGAAAGAAATACTACAGCTTAAAAGGCAGTAGAAGCTAAACATACCCAGATCTCTTTTTATATGTCACTCACAGCTGAGTGCTCCAGATAGCAGGCTTGTTCAGGTAATTGGTACATATAATTCTACTGCTGCTACCAAACTCATTTAATTTTGCCACTGTACCTCCATAGTATGCGTTTTTCCTGATGATGTCTGTCCATAAGCAAAGATTGTGCCATTGTAGCCTTCAAGAACATCTGCAGGAAGAAGGAAAACAATTAAAAATCATATTGACATCTTAGCTGGATTATCAACATTTCATAAGTCTTCTACAAAGTTGAAGCTCAATTAGAAAATAGTTTGCACAATAAAGAATGGGAAAAATGTAACAAAGCTAACCATCTCTAGGGAAAAAAAATCATAACAAAATGTAACTCAGAGAATTACAGAGTTATTGACATCTCTTTCACTTTCCTGGAAAAAAACATCTCTGGACACTAGATACTATCCAATATATCTCTGTAACATGGAAATGCATTTAAAACCATTACATAACAGAGAGAAAATTAAACAAATTCATACTTTTTCTACTACTATAACACCCTCAAGATTTCATGGCCTCAGTAATTTCCAAGCTCGTCTGCAAAGCAGGAGAGCAAAGCAAGAAGAAAGTCAGACAAACAGGAATTGGCTTTATTGAAAATATACTTCTCTCAAGGCAGAATAATTTTATATTGCATTAAGATATAAAAATACCCATTTTTAACTTTGCAGTGGTTAATGTCTACAGTAGCTTTCAGAAATACAGGAGGGTTGTAAACCAGCTGGTTCTTACGCAGTCCCACATCCATTCATTGCCATTGAAAGGATTAGAGTTGGACTTGCTCCAGGCAAGTGAATTTAAAGTCTTAAGGAAGGCCACCTATTTATGCAGCTTTCATGTAAAAAAAAGAATAATACTTATTATAGTTGCTAATAAAGAACAAAGGAAACCTTCAATCTAAAACCTGGTGGTGATAACCCTGTGCTGCCCCCACCAGCCTCTTCTGAGAGATGCCTGGAGCCCCCAGGGTGGTGGGAAGGATGCTGGCCAGGTGCTCTGCTTAGGGACACCCACCTTCCCCTCGCCACTGTGCTCGATGCTCTTGTGGGAGCCGGTGGCATCGTACTTGGCACCGGAGCTCTGCCGTGGGCCTCTGGAGCAGAAACACCAAACGCAGGGGGAAGCCAACAGTGCAGAAGAAAAGCAAAAGGAAAGCTGGACTCTTGCAGCCTGCAGAGGGGACTGAGAACAGCCACCATCTGGCAGGGCAGAAAGTTTCCTGTCCATGGCCACTTCCAAACGCACCTCCTGCTGTTAGAGTTGGCCTTTCTGCTTCTGAAATATGTTACATTTCTCACCCTCTACAGCTATACTCATAGAGACTACCAGGAGAAAAAAGTATGTGTCTGTGTGTGTATTTACAGTAAATATATAAGCATGACTATATTATATATTATTACATATAATGTCAATAATGTCATATATATTACATTTACACATACAATCTCCTTATTTGCATCTCCATATGCATGTATGTAGACGGTCCAGATAGGAAGGATAATTAAATAAGATACATTAGAAAAAGATAAAAAGAATGGAGAAAGAACAAGCATGAAAAAAATCATAGAAAAAACACACAAAGGTGATTTCAAAGAAAAGAAATGGATTTTAAAAAAGGAAAGAGGTCTTTGTCAAAGACAAGTGCTACATAGACCCACATTTCCTATACAGCAACAGTGAGTAAGGATGAAATTGGAATGAAGCCATTTAAAAATATATAGTCTAATTAAACACAGAGCATAACTGTTTAAGTTGTGGCAAGAACTATTTTGGGGAGCTGAAGAGGACAGACATGCCAGGGGTTGCATAGACCTCCACAGAGTATCGCTGGGCAAATTTTTCAAATCTTGAACTCTAGAAGAATGACAAAGCTAGAGACTATAATTACTGTCATTCTGGTATTAACATTTTGTATGAATTTAGCATCCTCATCTGTTTATAAAAATAGAGACACTGCTTATTCTTGCTTTAAGGAGACAAAGTTTAAAATAAGGAAGTATAAATAATAATTGCGAAGATAAAAACACAGATGCCCAGCCATAGATGCAGTGCTATCTTGAATTCATGCCTTTGACCCATAATTTCACCAACAGGCTTCAAAATAGCACCAAGTGTCATGTTATTGGTATTTCAAAACATTCATTCACCAGTTCTTTCCTGAAGGAAACATCTCATTCATTTTCAGTTCAATACAGGATGAACCTGAGTGGGAGGGAAGGGTTACTCCACCGGTAGCTTGAAGAGCTGGCGAGCCTTGCTGCTAGCCCTCTGGCTCCACCACCTTCAAAGCCCATTCACTTGAATTTCTGGGGCTGCAAATTTAACAGCATTTTTTTACAAGGAAACCCCAATGTATACTGAGCATTGCCTCTGGAAGTCATTAAAGTATTAACAAAAGAAAATTAGCTGTGTAGCAGTTTCCTGAAGATTGTTGATGATTAAAACTTTAACGTGAATTCTGCTAGGAGCTCCACTCAACTCGCACCAATGGGTCTAACTTGGGCAAACCAGCAGGAACAGGGAGCGCAGGACCAAGGAGGTAGAGACAGAGGCGCAGCCGTGGGTCTACAGCATGAGACCAGTGGCAGTAGCTCACAGGAGAGTGTTATCTTGGTGTTAATACAAAAATATTGTTTCTGTTTTAAAATCTAATCAGATTAATACTAAATTTCAATACAGCCTATAAGAAAGGGAACGTTCAATGCAACTCTATTTGAAATATTTTAAATAAAAAGCTTACTTGACAATTTTCTTACTAAACATAGACACATCTAAGCAGAACAGGGAGGGAGTCGTATTTAACTTTTGAGACTAGATCCAGTTGCAAGTACTCCATATCTGTTGTATATAGAAGGTTCCAGCTTTGTTAGCCAGCAAAGAAAGAAAGTATTAGCATTTGGACTTTTTTATTCTAAACTAAAATCTAGCTAGAAGTTGGAAAAGGAAGGTTTGCTTTTTTCTTTAGATGAAAGCCAGCTCATGTTTGGAAGGTGCACAGAACCAGAATTTCAAAGGTGCTTAGGCATCAAAAAATATAAATAGTTGTCCTAGGAGGAAGTCAGAAATCCTCAAGCAAACATGTGCAACTCCTTTTTGTTTCTAAAATATCACCTAGCATCCAAATACCTTTTAAATTCTACTGCAGGACAGTTAAGCACAATCTACTTCACTATTTCCAATTTTTGCCAAACTTGGTTAACATTTAAAAAAAAATAGGTTGAATTAAAAAGAAAAAAAAAAGGCTTATTATCTCCAGGTGAATGCAACGTACAATGTCAGCTTTATACTGGTACACAGCCTAGGGGGAAAATAACCTGATTAATCTACTGTTATGTAAGAAAATTGCTCAGAATTTGCATCAAGGTATACTAAGGTACATCACTGCTTGAGGAAGCACAGATAAGCAATTTACCTTCCCAATTAGCAAAAAATACCTTATTCTATAAAAAAAAAACCCAGTCCTTTGCATCACCTGCAATTATAAAAAGTCAGTGGTCTCTGTGGTAGAAGAGGTTATTTTAGTTAGAAGACTTTCCACCTTAAAATAAAACAAACCATCTGTCAACTAGATAAAGAGAGAAGGCAGTTGCTGATAGAAAGAGCCTGCACAAAACTTCAGAGCAAAGGAGAGGGGGGAAATAACAGATGAACAAAGTGACCAAACAAAGATCAGTTGGGATTTTTACATAACTCATATCAAACAAAATAAGAACAAGTGCTTTTTTTAATTCCTGGTCCAACTCTCTCTACAATGACTGTCAGTTTGATTGGCTCTCCCCACAAAAGCCAGCTACTTCACTCAGCCACTCAGCTGCTGCCAGATAGTGATTTTCCTGACGAGGATGGATAGCACAAGTAGCAACAGTCTAAAACCACAGCCCTTGTGTTGGGGCTACGACACGGACTCACTCAGGTTAGGGACCCAGAAAGTCTTTCCAGCAGCACCAGAGTCCCAGCAGAGCCCTGCAACAGGTCACGAAGGGCCGCTGTGGACCGGAGACCTTTCAAATGGACCACTGGCAACTATAGGAGTCTTAATGGCAAGAAGAAAGACCAAGTGGTTTTATGGCAGTCCTTTCAGCTTTGTTTCTACAACCAAATTTTTAGCTCCATACTTATCTTTTCCATCTCTAAACTTTCCAGTACTACGATGCAGCATGTGAGGCCCGTATTTGTAACCAGAATAGAAAGTCAACAAGCTACCCACTCTGAGAGCAACCCCACCACCCAAAAAATCATTAGAGCAATTTTCTCCTCCTCACAGGACACACAAATGCACAGATGTTCACATGTGCACTAACGTGCTCACAGCTCCAGTGCTCAGCAATATCTGGCCATTGTGTATTCTCCCCTCAATGTAGGGAAGATGCAAAATCCAGATACACACATCCATCTGTGTAGACTGGGAAGATAAAGTTGTTTTCTGGCAGTAGAAAGCAATGGGAAACAAAGCAAAAGTGGTGGCAATCACACACTGTTGTTCCCTTTCAGATTTAGTGGTATTTCTTACTTTGGTTAAAAAAATTTAAACACAAGTTCCCCAAACTGTGTTGCTATGCACCAGTGATATTTCCCCATGCACTTCCACTACTGGTATCTCTGCCCTTGGGAGCACCTTGAACAAACACCATCCCAGCGCCCACCCCGATGCAAACTGCTGTAACAAACAGATTGCTTCTCCTCCTCTAAAAAAACTCCGTTTCTCATGTTTCTCACATATGGAATGTGAAATACTTTGACTTAGTCACTGAGCTGTTTACTTAAGCCTAATCCCATTTCTTCTTTAGTGAAAAAAACCTCATTGAGATCATTCTCATTGTCAACATAGTTGTTGTAACCATTGTTTTAGAGACTGTTAGGCCAGCTGGCATTTTCTGTAATAACATTAATCACAATGAAACCATCAGCCATTTCATGGGAGTATAATGAAATCTGATAACAAATGGCAACCTTGAAAAGCTATCTAAAAAAGTCTCAAAGATTTAAATAGCGTTCCAAGTTGTAATGCACTCAGCTCATATTTCCATGTAGTGAATTACATTGTTCCATTCTATCAGAAACAGCCCAGTATGTTTCACATTCTTCACTTTATTAGGCTTTAAAATGGAAATTAAACATAACGAAACGTAAGCCCAGAGCTCAAGAACATCACTCCAGTAATGCTGTGCTCTCTCTCCCTGTCTTATACTCTCTTTCTCTCCCCCCTCTCCCTTTCTCTCCCTCCCCATCGCTCTCCTTCTCACTTTCTCTCCTTCTCTCTTTTTTCCCCATTTCTCTTTCTCTTTTCCTTTCTTCTACACCCTCCCACCCATCAAACTTGCCTTTCAAGGTATCTAGAAGGTCGAAGTTAACACACATGCAAAAGTATGTTTGAACTCTATTTTCAAATAGGACTTTGGGAAGCATTTAACTTTCTATTTGGTTAATGAAGAATTAATCACTGATTTAGGTCTTCCAAATTGATTTTATTTCTCTCACTATTTTCAGAGGAAACCAGCTTCCACAGGAGATACAAATACCCTCCGCAAAGCTACAAACGGTGCTCTGCTGCTTCTGTTAGCACACACTATAGTATTGAAATAGTTCCCCAAACTTCCAAAAGTTGAGTGGTGTGTCAGCAACCCAAACTAATGATTTCTAAGCTCTACCACTCCAATCCCACCAGTTTTTATTGAAGGCTTACCCGTCTGAAGTCAGAATTGCCATAATTAGGCTCCCCGCTGAGAATCAGAGAAGAAGCAACTGAAGTCTTATGACTCATTTCCTCTCTCCAACATCAAATAATTTAGCTTCTGGTCCTCACCCCCAACCATCTAGTCTACACGCATGTTGGTTTGCTCAAGGCTCTCCGAGCGAGTCAAGCAATTTCCTCCAGAAAGAGAACGCAGGGTTGGCAGCAGGGCTGCTCACCCCAGGGACCTCTCCCCACCGGCAGCACACACAAGCTCTCAGCAGATCCAGCTCCATGCCTGGAACGCTACCGAGTCCTTCAACACTGCTTCAGTAGCTCCTGCACCTCTGAACAACCCCAAATCTCTCATGCCTCGTAAATCTCACAGCATTCAACACGCAGCCTTGCATTGCTATAAAAGCACAGTTCTGACCAGCTCTGACACCATTCCCACTGTTTGCATACTTTGATTTAAAAACAAAAACAGAGGACCAATTCTTGGGGGGCACAGGGACACTGCACAAGGCCAGTGAACAACTAGACCACAATACTATCATGGATGGACTATCCAGTTGTGCTACCATCATGAATATACTATCCAGAATCAGAATCGAGTGGGAGGTCTAAGAGTGATTTGGGAGGTGGGGGAAGTATGGCAGACACTTAAAATGCAGCCAAAAAGTTTGATTCTCAAGTTAAAATCTTGATATTTCAACAGTTTATTAAAGTTTTGTTTTAAACAAATAGGGTGCTATCCAATAGGTACTTGTGCTCTCATTTAATTTTTAAACGCAAGCTATCTGCACGCAAAGCAGCTACAAAACCAGTGCCTTCTATGTTTTCCTTTAGTGGTCCATCATTCCAGTCAAAGACACAGCTATCCGTATCAAAGACATAGCTCATTCCATACTAAACAGTGTCACCCTGTATGAAGAACAAGCTTTTTCTTGCTTATCACATATCACAAAAAGCAAGTATTTGTGTAGAATAACAGTCACACACAAGGAGAAAGTAAGGAACAACTACTGCAATTCCTTCAGCTCTTTTTCCTTTTGTTTATTTGTTTGTTTTGCTTTTGGGTTTGCCTTTTTTTTTTTAATACAGACAAGTCCTTAAAAAAGGAAACTCTTGGAATTACTAATTACTAAACTCCCACACAGACATCTAAACATTTATTATCCTGTCTTTAAATAGCTTGAGGGGACAGGGAGACATCTTCTTCCCTCCCCCCAAGCAGGAATAAACAAAGATAACACCTACCTTTAACAATCTGCTTGGCACAGGCATTATAAACTTGTTCCTGGGTTGTATTAGGAGGTAACACTCTATCAAAGACATACGGCTTCCCTTGCTGCAAACAAAAGAGAAACTCTGTAAGATAATGCACATTTAAAACAGTTTACAGACCCAATTTAACAGGCATCCTGAAATGCAGCATTTACTACAAAGGAAGCCATTCAGTGCAATGGAGACGACAATATTTTCTTGAATAAACAGATGTGACATTTCGTGCACTCCAAAACCATCTTGTCTATAGCTGGCAAATAAAACACAGCATATGTTTTCTGTGTGTTCATATTTGGGTCAGCAGCTACAGTTGCAGGAAAAAATAAGCTGAAATATCAGCAACTGGAAGTTGATTTATTTTCTCCCTCTCCTAGGAGTTAAAGGGGAATAGCCATATAAATATTTGCAAAAGATTTGCTGTTCATTATTGTAAATGGTGAAAGCTGTAGTGCAAGAAACAGCAGTCAGACCTGAGAGAATCAGAAGTCTGCAGGTCCCGAGAGCTGCCTTCTCCTGCAGCCAGGGTGGCCCAGCACAGTCCGAGCACGGTCCCAGCACACTACATGTTCCTTCAACAGAAATAGCCTGGTTTCATTTCTATGCTAAACATGCAAATGTGTGTCGGTAAAACCATAGATTAGACCCAAAACAGGCAGACCAATCAGACTGTTATGTTGCCCTAAGCTTGTATTTTATTCAGAAATTGTCATGATTTTTACCCTTAGGACCAACAAATAACAGGATGCCATGTGAAAGAGCTCCAAAATGACATCTTGAATGGGATCAGGGCCATTTCCAGGTTGTGAACCACAATCCATCCCACCACAGACACTGAGCTGCCCTAATTCTCTGGTGACACCATGACTGACACTTATTCATAGGTATATACGGTGTAGCACAACCCGTACATACACTTCCAGAAAATTTTGATTCCTCTCTGTAGCGAGTATAATTGGTTACAAGAGAAACATGTATTAGCAATCCTAAAAATAGGTTTGCACGACACTTAAAAGGCAAATCAATTTCTAAGACAGCAGTTCAGTTCCTTACAACTCAAAACCAAGCAAGACATCTGCATTTAAAATACAATTCCTTTATTTAAAGTTGCACTAAGTGTATGTGTAACATCTTTCTTATCTTCCATCAAAGCCTGTAATATTTCCCTTCGAAGATGTGACACCTGCTCCGAGAACGGCATAACAAGGGCTTCAAAGCTAACTACGAGGTGGCTGGATACCCAACATAGGAATCTTGTTCTGTTGAGTTGACATGCCATCTCTGCCATTTGCAGCCAGCTGTTCAAATGCTGTGCTCAATTAGCCATTTTTGTCACACTTTGATTTTCCTTCAAGCAGATCACAAGCTTACGCTTGCCTGCTCCTTAAACTCGGGTACTTAACAGCCACAGGGGAAATAAGACAGAGAGGTGTTTGCCTGCAATGTGCGTTCTTCATGCTTCATCCCAGAATTTCGTATCTCAAGGATAAGAAGGCAATTTATAAATCATTTAGTAAATAATTCATGGTCCTGTGTTGGAATGGGGTGAACACTGGGCCACCCAAGCACCCTGCTTGATAAGACACAAGCCCAAAGAGGCGACTCAGACTGACATCCCCAGTGCAGCCCCAGCCCCCAGGAGAGTGGTAGGACTGCTGGGAGCACCCAGCTGGCACCTACCCCAAACTGCTCCCCACAGCTTTCCACTGACAGTGCACATAACATGGCTCTCAGCTAGACAAAGCTCTTCATTCCCAGGATGAGAAGGGCTGCTCAGCCCTGCTATAATTATTCTGGAACAATTTCTCAAATGGACTTTTTACCTACTTGCCCCCATTTTGCTTATTTCAAGTACTAGACAATAATCCCTAATGCAAGTGGCCAAAAAACACACGGACACACAACCTCAGCCATCCACTTATCCCATTTATTTCCTTCATGCCTGAGTTGAGGCTTACTAGCTAAGCAATGTGAGAGAGTAGCAGAAAGCAATGCCAGTACATCATCCTACCATGGCAAACACAGCACTCCAGGCAAACGCTGCTCTGGTGAAATCAATCCAGCTCTTCTACTGAGCTCTCAACAACTATAATGCCCCCAAACCCAATCCCATCATCATTGTGCTGCTCGCAGCTGAAAGAGGCACTGACTGCAACTGTTATTTATCTGTCAAACTGAAAAGCTACAAATGTAAAACAGCAATTCACAAACCTGCTACACAGGTCAAATTTCTTCCTCAGGATTTTTGTTCTGGGAAGCTCAAAGACTGGAATACCCATCACTGATAGCTGAAGAAAATAAATGAACATGAAGGATCACAAAGCATCTGTCACCAACTGCACAAAACGGGAGTGCTCCACTATCTGAGCAGCACTTACAGGTTTTTGGGGAGGTTTTTTGTGCCTCATCTCCACACTGATCTTAGACAAAGACAACTCAAGGCTCACGCTCCTTTCCACAAAGGAGAGTATGCTGAGTAGGCACAGACCCTCTGTCTTTACTCTGAGAGTTTATACTTCTTTTGCTCTACCACCACTTCTCTGCCCTAAATCCTCTCAATCCTGCTCAAACCTCTTCTCCCCACCTCCACCACCACCTGCCCTCCCTGTTCCTTGGGCTCCTCATCCTCCTCCCTCTTCCTTTGTTCACAAGTTCCTGCTTGGGTCTCTGACATTGGAGAAAGGTTGGGCACCTCCCATGTCACCCCACTCACTTTGTTCAACTTCCTGATTCTTCTGTTCCAACAGCTCTCCCTGGAGTCCTCCGCACCACCATCTCCACCCAGCTCTAGGTCCTGGTGGCAGGCTGTGACCTTCATCACCTCTCCTACCAGGTTGTTCCTCACCCTTTCCACATCCCAGCTGGGCAGCCCACAAACCCACTCTGCACAAATCCACATGAGCTCCCGCAGGAGCTCACCTTCAGCTTACGGGGGCTGTAGGAGACCACAACACCTCAGACAGGGAGAAGATGCCCAGCCTGAAGGAAAGCTGTGGCAATTCAGCTGCCAAGATACTGTTAAGATATAAGATTTTTCTCTGGAGCAAACTATGGCTTTGGTTTTGTTTTTTTTTTTTTCTTTGGAGGATGTTGTTGTTACAAGCTCTTTATTCTTGACAGACTTTCCTCAAAGGTAACAAAAGCCATATACATCCTACAAAGGCAACACACTGGCAGATCCGAAGGTTTTGCTCCAAAAAAGAAAGGGAGGGTGAGCAAACATGAACATCACCTTATTTTTAGTATGTTCCCAAGCAGTACTTTTTCCCCTATTGTCATCTTCAGAAATACCATAAATGCTTTTTTGTTTTTTTTTAATGTAACTCAGCTTGAATTAAATACCAAAATCGGGAAGATTTCAGCCTTATTAGCACTTATTCAAGAAAGCAATAAGCAGCTAGAAATAAAGTGTTATTTTCTGAGTTGATGCTAACAGTTTTATCTGCGCGCCTCCTCCATACATTATTTTTCAAACTTTCTCATTATATGCAGTGTATTATCTCTCATACATAAATCACATCTTCCTTCCTATGCCATTACTTCCTACAGTCCCCCTGACAATCTGTTCCATTAACTTATGCCACTGCTGCATAATGGCTAGGATAAGTGCTCCGATCCACCCACACAATTCCTGCTGAAGTTGTATTGACAGCTAGATAGATTCTGTTCTGGCCCTTGGATAGCACGAAGAACGCTATTCATATGTATTACCAATTACTATTTCACCAGCTTAATGTCTAGAGTTTCCTATCGAGTTTACAGGCTTGGCATTTAAAAATCTGAGGATTTCACAAGCACAAAAAGAATCCTGACCATCAATCCATGTGCTACCAAACCCATCATTTTACAAGCAACATCACAGAGCAGTGATATCACTAGGAGCCAACACGGTCTCAATTAAAGATAACCAAATATATTTCCTGTTAAAAAAAAAAAAAAAATATATATATATATAAATCAACTCTCCTAAATTCTACACAGGAAATGAGAAGTGCTCAGTTCTTAGAGCTAAGAATTAGGAGCCTTAATGCAATTTCATGATTAATTCCCTGTGATCTTCAGACAGACATTCAGGGTTGACTTCAGTGTATCTGCAGGTCATGATGTTAAGCAAGACAACACCTGACTTTCAGGCATCTGAGCTCAGAGGCAGCATCCATAGTCCAAGGTCCATTCCCAAAGTGCCTTATAAAAACCATGAGCAAGGTGGGATGGCTTAGAACAGGATTTCCTACAGCCAGCATGTAGCTCAGATACATAATTGCTAAAGAAGAAAAAGAAAAGAGCATACAAAATGCTGGGTTTCTTTGCTTTTTGGGGCTGTAAGGAGACATTTGAGTTAGATGAGGAATTATAGCCTGAAACCATCACCTAGAATTAAAGATATCATCCAGATTTAGCCCAGGACAGATGCAAGTTTGTTCTGCTTGAGCAGAAAACAGCTGGGAGCAAGTTATATGATGACTGGTGGCTGTGAATACGCCTAGTCCAGTTCTGACCCCAAACATAAAAGCAGAGGTGAAGCTCATTCATACTTGCCTGCAACATACCATGCCAGCACATCCTCAAGGGGGACATCGTTTTGAACGAGACTCAAGGAGTTATGGTATTTCTGAAGATCATAATAGGGGAAAAAGTACCGCTTGGGAATGTGTAAGTTCCCAAGTACCAGCAACTGGGGTGGGACCACAGGTCACAAGGTCCACGTGTCTGTGCTGCCAGCTGCATCTCTGTGCGAGGAGGTCTGGAAAGGGGCTCAGTCTCACCTCTGCCAGGCTGCCGGATTTGGCTCTTCTAACAGCCAATAGTCAGGGCAGAGAGATCGTATACACAGGGTCCCTCTCATTCATCTTAGCCCCCTGTCCCCTCAGAAGCCAGGAATTTTCTTTTATCCACAACCTGGTCAGATAAAGGCATCCCCGTTACCCCTGTAAAAGGGGTGCATCAGTCATGCAATCATCAGCCGATAGCTCAGGAAAACTTTTAGTCCCTGCAGAAACAAAACAGTGCCGAATCACGTGGCTCAGTTTATCAGATGAATCGTTTGGCAAAACCGTGATTGCTGAAACTCTTGTCATTTTTATTCTGGCTCTCTATTCAAGTCAACGAGTTTTATTGACGCAGTTGGAATGAATGATCTATGAGTGGGTTTAACATACCATACAAGATGCCACTGCCAGTACATACAACGGATGAGTATACAGGTAATAGAATCACGTGATACGTAGGAGCTTAATTAATGGGAAATTATTTCCCAGCTAGTTTTCGCTACCATAAGTGCTCTTGTAGTAGAGGTTTTATAAATAGAAGATACATAATTGCAGGCCTGGAAGACAATTTTTCAAAGAGCAGAAAGCAAACTATTACCAGCAGCAATTCAATTTTTCAGTCAAGGCACATCCCTCGCGCAGAGCTGAGTTTCTCCCTTGGAAGGTGGTATAAAACTCATTTCTTCTCTCTAGCCTATAGGAGTAAGAATTAAAGTCTTTACTCCCCTTGAGAATGTAGAAGCCACAGTTACTGAATGCTGCATCAAACTTGCTCCATTCGCAAGTGGGGTAAGCAGCTGGCCCTGCAAATTTCCTCTGGAATTAGATGGAACTAATTAGATAGAAGGACTTATTTTCCCCACAAGTTAAGAGAAATTCTGCAACTACAAGGTTGTTATGATTTTGCTGATAAAGGACAAGAAAAAACAGGACCTATCCCATTCTCCTGAATCCACCTCTCTCTAGTGAGGGCTGAAAACATTACGATTAAAGACAGAGGGAGAAAATTAATGCATGTGAGCAAAACAGTTAAATTTAGTTATTATGTTGTTCCTTTCCTTTATTGACTAAGGAAATGCTACAGCCATCCTACCCGTGTTCAACACTAGCTTACCCTTTAAAAACACTAGCACAGCAGCAATTCACCTAGGAGATGAGAATTCAGAACACCTGGGATAAAACATTTAAGGAAATTTATTCAGAATAACCTGAATACACTACACAGTCAAACCAAGTTCTCCAAAAGAAACTCGTAAATCTTGGTAATAGTCCTAAAACTCAGTTGGAAAATAAATGAAAACAAGCAGTTGTGTATGAACAGGCACTGCAGAGCAATTTGAGTTGAACACAGCATCACTTTTGCATAGCGGGCTTAATTATTGATCTACCTTATGAATATTTCTGTGGAGCGGATGGAATTTGGCACGTGGCCAGCGATCCACTTTTAGCTTTCACTCTCAGCAGAAAGAACCTTTTAACTCCTTGCTATAAATCCTGTTTTCAGAAAGCATTATTTTATTTTAGTATGGATCTGCAATTTAGGAAACCAAACCTTAGAAATTATTTTAAAGCTTTTCTTCCACCTAAGATGCATGACCTGGAAAATATACTCTTCAAGAAACTTTATATGAATTTTAAGTATAAAGATCTCCCAACGCAAAGCCAACTATTAAATAGCACTCTTTAGCAACATTTTTTTATACTTCGGACACAGCAATACCCAGAGTAACAACTCTCCGTTATTATTTACTTTTATTGGTGCAAGCTAGTCACCAATGTCCAGAGGAAGAGATGGACCCAGTGTGTCCATCACGGACCCCACAAATGCTCTAACCCTTTGCTGGCACTTCTCAGCCGATCAGATGGGACGTTACCAACGTAACACTAGTCACAAAAATTAAAAGCAGTGCAAACCATCCCCCAGCCCGGCCATCAGATGATAAACTGCAGGCTGAGAGAGTCCTCACAGCTGGGAGGAAGGCTGGGGCAAGGGGCTGGAGAAGCAGCACCCTGGTGCACCCAGGGCTCAGGAGCTCCATCACTGCTGGAGGCTGCAGCACCCACCAGCACCGTGGAAAATGGGATCTCTTCTTACTTGAGGGCAACAGACTCGCTCCTCCTCCTCTTCTGGGACTCCCCAGCGCCGCATGGCTCAAGAACAGGACAGGGAGGCGGAAAGGCCCTGGGACACAGCCTCCTCCAGCTCCTCACCATCCTCATCGCTCTGCTGACAGACAGGTGCAGGCAACCTTGGCGGGGGCACTGCCCGGTCGGCGACTGAGCATCCGGCAGCACCAAGCACCACATGTGGATGCTGTATTACCGGCAGCTGTTAGTCCGCACATCCTTTGGTACTCCTTCCACAGTGCAGCCTAATGCCATCAGGATTAGCACCATCCTTCCAGCCCACCAGTGCTCTGCCCGCCACGCAGCAGCTTGCAGATTTGGGCCTTGATTACTTAACTGCTTATGCAGCGGCACAAAACTGGATATTTGGAGAGCAGTGATATCCTTCTGCAGTTAAATTTAATCTCTGAAAAGATGAAGCTATGTTAATGATCGTGGGGAAAAGGATTTTATTTGGTGCTCTGTACAGCACTAGCTTAAGATGTGCGTTATTCCCCCTTTCCTTGGTCTTCCACCCCACATTAAGAAATTAAGAAAACCTTTTCATACTTGTTTTTCACAAAACTGTTTCTTCCAACTTTTTTCACAAAACTAAGTTTTAAGTAGATATGTGATTGTATGCTCAGCAGACCTCTCCGCTTTATCATAGGTACAAAACTATCAGAGTGAGGAACTGGACATAGGCTAGTGTAACGGTCCTAGGGGAAACAGGAGAACGCGGTCCCCTACACCATCCCTCTGGCTTTCAGGTAGCTTGCGCCACTGTATTATGTGTAACAGATAACTACTGGTTTAATTTAATGTGCTCTATCTAATTTAATCGACCTTTTCAGGCCTATTCGAAGCTACCTTCATAATCTACTCATTTTACTTCAGCAAAGCACAGACAGGCTTAATTAAATTAACTTTAAAATGCTGTCACTTGCGTTTCAGATAAAGATCCTCTCGACAGCAGAGGTTCTTAAGTAAACGGAAATCTTGGGAGGATATTTAATAAATAATACTCCAAGGCACAGTTGGTACACAGAGTCCTTTTCTAACATGCTTTTGATAGCTTCCACCTTCAACAGACACCTTGCGTGAGCGGCTGCGCAGTCCTAGCTGCAGGCTGAGGTTAAACCATGACACCCTTCTACAAAAAAACGCACTCAAGGAGCTCTGAAGACAAGCCAGACTCAAAATTACACAATTTCTCCATTTTTACCAGCCTCCAGCACTTCAGCTAACCTACCCTACTCCCTCACATCAAAAGGATAAGAGAATTTGATAACTTCTTTTGTGCATAAAACCATGCAAACTAACAGTTTGGAAAGAAAAGACAGAATAACATTAATTGTAGAAGAAAAGAGAAAGAAATGTACCATAATTATAGAAGCCCGAGACTCCTCTAACTAAAGGTCTTCTGATTTAACAGAAGTTGAGAATGAAAAGAGAACAATGTATTAATTGTCTATTTTGTAAAAATGCAATACTTCAAAATTGGTTTTAAACTACTGGGGGCTTTTTGTTATTTAAAGAACACTATGATTTTCTTTTAACAAATATAAAAATTTCCTAGCCAGAAAAACAATGTAGTAAGACCTACCCTCAGGCAGCTCCCTACAGTAGCAACGGAAGAGGAGTCAGACAAGGCCATCTCATAGGTGGAGGGCAGTGGGCGTAAGTTACACATGGAGCAGCAACTCTGCTTATCATCAGTGTTTATAATATTCCAACAAAAATCAAAACAAGATAGGTGGATACTTCAAATCATGAAATGGAGCAGTTTGGGTGAAGTAGAAATCCCAAGTAAGATGCTGACCTTCAGCTCCAGCTACAGAAGAGAAGCACAACATAAACCAGCCCCGGTTCAAGACGTAACTACATCTTAATTCTGCCGTGGCAGCGTTGTGTTAATCTCCGCTTTGTTAAGCATATCACTTACAGATTTATGGGGCAACTGGGCGGCTCAGGAGATTAGTAATGGGATACTGAGCACTGTCAGTTGTAGATTCAAATCCACCTCAGGTCAGGAGAGGTCAAAACAAAATGAGAGGGCATCACTGGTCCATAGAGCAGCTTTCTTTTCAGCATGCTCTGCAAAACCAAGGATTGAAGAGGATCAGAGAACAAACTACACCATCGGTCTTGGAGCGTACTGTCAGTTTGGGTATATATCGGCAAGAGGAAACAAATGAGATGCTTGCACCCCACTGCCTGCATTGTACGGTATTTGTTCTGCAGAGAAAGCGCTTCACAAGCATAAAACTGTCACATTTGCAGCTGGGCGATATACACATTCAGTCTCACAGGGATTAATCCAGAGCCACTAATTTATTGTGTGACTGAATCCTGAGGATGGAGTTCCTGAAGGGTCTTGAAACCACACAGGTACTCCCAACAGCAACGAGCCCAGACCCCACCAGACAGCATATGCAGCGAGTCTGGGCACATCTCTGCTCCCCAAACTGACTCTCTTCACACTGACCTGTGCAGAGCCAAAATGCCATCTACATGGTGGCACACCATGGTGAGAACATGGCTCTCTGCTGGGAACACACTCCACCAAACAGGGTTTAATTATTCTCATCCCATAATCGCTGGTAGCAAACTGTAGGACCAACAGCAACACTGGTACACGTAGATTATTCTCCTCTGCCCTCAAGAACTGAAAGATCTCAAATGTTCAAAAGCCCAGATTTATAGCGTCTGAGACAGGTGAGAGAGGAAGATACCAGCATCCATAACCTAATGGAGTAACAGTACTCCCAGAGATGTGGAAATAAGCCTCCCCCCTTGATACCTTGCTGGTTGAGTGCCTGATTCACTGGGAGACCAGTAACAACAATTTAGACTTGCTTCCTCATTTACAAACTGAGAGACTAAATGCCAGTAGTGCTGGGAGCTTGAATGTTTACTGACCTGATGTTGTACCAGGAATTTAAAAGCATACAATATAACAGAAACATTATCACTAGGCTGCCCCAGCCTCCTTTCATGCAATGCAATTAAGAACAAATGCACTGAAAATACATCAGAGAATGAAGGAAGAAGAATGACAGCACCACTACTTCTGTACTTCCCTCAACCTTTTCCATGGAAAAGTCATACCTAAAAGAAGAACTGAGAGGGCAGCAAGCAGTGCAGTGCTGTATCTAGTTTTATCTATGGAGATATTTGATGCACAGCTGCCCTGGCATTACCTTCTATTTTGTAGCTTGACTGTTTGCAGCCTAGATTCGTGTTGTCTATTGGAAATATCCAGCTCTGCATCTCAACAACCATAGTAAGAGCTACAATTTGAGCATGGAAGACCCTTCACAGAAGCTCAGATGTCGAGGCAGGCAGAGCAATTACCCTGTCACTGACTAATGCAGACAAGTTGCTCCTGGCAACAAACCTCTTCAAACACGGACAGAGAACAGCCTTCACAGAACAGAGACCCCATGAGCGAGCACAGCCATTTTGATGAGCATCTGCGTACCTGCCACTTCTCTCTGTCCTGGTACTGCGGACTCTCCAGCTCTTGGGGCAGACCCATCACTGCGAGGTCCATGCTTCGCAAGCAAAATGCACGTCTAAAAGCTTATTTAATAAGAACATGGAGTGAGATTAGATCTTCCAGGAAGGAGCACGCAGGAACTGCAATGTTTCATACAGCCTTTGATTCCACTACTCCTTTCACTCTGGTAACACTTCTATTGATTTGTTTTACCTTTTCTTCTTTCTTATCTCAATTTGCCCAGTTTCTTCTCCCCGTACCATTTCACCCAATTTAAGACAGGCAGGAGCAGAGGAGAAAGGAGGCAGCTCCCCTTTGGGAGGAACAAAGCCACCCAGCACTGGCCAAGCACAAGCCTGGTCACTTGGAGCTTCAGCTCTCACCTGCACGAGCACCGGTTCCTGCCACCCGTACCCTCTGCATAGAGAGGAACCTGCTCACTCCCATCCATAACATTACAATGAACAAGCTTCTGTTTCTTGGCTTGTTGCACTGATTTCCTTATACATATCTCATCTCATTATCTGGAGGAAAAAAAAAAAAGCAGAACTCTCAGTTTCACGTGGTATGTCCAAGTATCACAATTTTAGCACCAATCATCCAGTCTTCTTCAAGCTAAAGCATTTGGGGTCAGGTAATTATACAAAAATAATGGTTTTTAATAATATGGAAAAAAATAAGGATTGTGTCTCTGATATAGTGGGGCTAGGAAAGCTTAAATAAGAACTGTTAAGCAGAGGACCCCAAACCTATTTGTAAAACCCATATATTTGTGGGAGCGGGGTCATGATACTGCAAGTGCTTGGTTTGGTAATACTCGGCAATCGTATTCCAGTACAGGCACTCTTCATTTGTACCTCTAGTTCATAAAAATCACACTAAGTAATTAGACAAGTAGAGACAAAAAAACCCATCCTTACAAAACCATTGCAACCCCTTCCAAACTAGAATTACTGCCTCCTCCATTTTTGCACCAGTTATCAGGAGGAAAACAGAGTATTTGAGAATCTGGTTTTTGCGTTCTGATAAGTTAATCCACACTGACAAATTAAGTCAATCATCAAGAAATTCAGAATTGTTTAAATCTCATTCAAAATTCAAGTGGAACTGGTTCCAAATGGCTTTGCATTTGGGAGTGAGAATGGCTATGCCAGCTTGTCCTATACCGAGAAATTTGTGGTGGCAAGTTGCGCTGTCCTGGACAGCTGGCAAAGGGGTTCCGATTGTAGTTACTACACAGAATTAGCTCAAACTGTTACACAAATAACATAATAAAAGTGATGTTATAGAGCTGGTTAAAACACACAGACAAACACAACAAAATACCCTCCTGTGAACTTGTAAGAACAAAGAGCTGCAGAATTTCTTTTTTAAATGCACTGCCTGGATCTTCTTTGGCAATTTGGCTTTTTAAGTGCAAAAATAGATTTTTCTGGCCCCTTCCTGTGCCCTCCCTGCAGCTAGAAATGCATTACAGCTTACATATACAGCACATCTCTTCTTACAGCACAGCAATGACATCAGCAGACCAGCCCCGCTTTCTGGTAAGTTATCCAGAAACAGGCAATGCTGGCTGGAATTATCTGACACTAATTCTATTATCAGATTTAGTAATGCTGATATATTCCTTCTGTATTTCCCAAATCTTCAAAGCAGGGTACAATCTGGGCTGCCAACACTCCATTCCCTTATAGTGTTCCAGGGGCACCAAGACCATGTCAACGCTTACACACGTGAGTGAAAGCCCTTGCACTGTTTCTTGACCCACTGCGATAAGGCAGATGAAGAAAGAACCACAACCTATAGAATGGCAGTCAAATAAACACAGTACCTGTCTCGTCTGTAAATCATGATTCATATTCCTATTTCTCTCTAGCAGAAACAAACAAAATCTGCAAGACACAGGACTGTCAACTAGCAGAAAATAAGGAGGACAAGGAGAGTGCAAACAATCATTAAGACCTTTTATTTGCATCAGCATAAGCAGTTGCTCTTCCTGTTAAGTCAGAGGCTGTTCTGCTGACAGACTTCAACCTCCAGCCACCCTGCTTACCTTTAAGCTCATCATTCGGCTCTATTTCCAAAAAAAAACCCTAACTCCTTAGTCCCGAAGCCACAGAGGTCTCTTGCCTTCCCCATCCTTGATGTTTTTCCAATTTACAATTCCTAGATCTCAAAGTGTCTAATACACATGCCACTCCACATGGCAGTTTTTAATAATAATAATAAAGTGCAAGCAGTTCCTGTTACACAAACTAGCTCAGCTTTGGAGATAACTGGTAAATGAACACAGTTTCCTCGCCACCTGGCCCTTCTCCCTGTTACCGCCCTGAAGAGGAGGGATAACTTTTCCCAGACAGACCTAGTGTGCAATGGCAGCAAAGAGGAGCTGCCCGCTTTCCCTTCGCAGCAGCTCAACTAGAGGCTGAGCACTGCCTGGTGCAGGCATCCCGGGCAGCAAGGCATCTTTATCAGCAGTGCTCCGCTTAGATGTTAATGAAAGAAACCAACCCAGAGCAGGATCAGAGCTGTACCAGCAGGACAGTGCTGCTGTCATTGCCCCTACACGGCTCTCAGCAGGAGCTGCTGCTGCTGCTCGCCAGCCAGAGGAGCAGCGGGGCTCCAGCGCTTGCCCCTGCACACCTACGACTGCATTCACACAGCTCAGCCATTGCGTGCGGCAGACATACATCTACACAGTTATTGATGGCTCTTTAGAAAAGCAGGACAGATACACAGCAATATTCTGCAAATCCTAAAGACAGAAGGCACCTCCCTCCAGGACAGAATAATTGCTCTGAATTCCCATGTCCACCAGCAAGACTACAGCTGCTTCAGCTTTCAGGCTTCCTGCATTTTAGAGAGAGAATCCCAAATGACTTTCTCAAAATGAAACAGAAGTGTGTACCGGCAGCTACCATAGTGCCAAAAATCAGAAAACCCTGAAGTTTAAACCACCAAACCCAATAACAGATAAGAGAAAAGCAAGGAGTATTTCCATTGTATAAACACGGGACTAAGAGGCTGATGAGCCTACAGTCACCTGCAAGTCAAATCCAGGTTTGTTCAGTTCCAGCACAAAGTCTGAATCCAAACCAGGCCAAACACAAGCTCTACTCAGGTGAACAGATTAAGAGCTGCATCAAGGCAGAAAAGCAATGTGCTCAGCTCAGTTAAAATTGTACATTCATATAGTACCGCCTTTGCTGAAATAGCACATGTATGTAGTGTAAAATGTAACAAGGAGATAGTCCACTTGATTTTAAGAAAAACAGAAGTCCCATATTAAGTGATATACTATTGAAAAATTCTGACGAAAGTGAATTTAAAAAAAAAAATGTAAAAAATAGGGCGATAGTTCAGTCTGCTTCTAGAAAACAGATACATCCACTAGCTCTGCAGACAGACAGCCATCAGAAAGCCCTGCAGACAGCACCAGGAGCTGGATCCCCCTGCGGCAGCTCCCATCCTTCTGCCAGGAGGATGAACAGCCCAGAGGGCTGCTGAAGGCAGCGCTTCCCACCGCTCCGACTGAGGCAGCCTGTTCTGCACTTACACATATTCCTAGCCATGTCAAATAAGCAGCCCTTCAAACATCTTGATTAGATGATGGAGATAGCAATGACTCATCTCATCATGTTTTTCCCCAAAGAGGAGCAGTTCTGCAGGTGAGTCAGGTGTTTCCCAAGTCGGGTACTGACAACCAGAGGTTTCCACGTCTCATTCTTTTTCCCAGCTCTGGCACTGGGTATGGGTTTCATACTGGTAGTATGAAACTACCTTAGATGCTTCCATTTTCCTTCAGCTCTTAGCAGCAGAGTCCGTCCTTCCTCCCGCACAGAAAGAGAGAAGGCAACTCTTGAACAGTGCTTCACAGCTCAATGATCACATATGGTATGATTAAAATAAATTGTTTATGCTGGCAACAGTTTTGTTTGAAGTTTATGGCTAAGGTTATTCTATAATACTCAGAAAATCTGGGCTGCACATAAAGCAAGCAATGGGCAGAATAAATCCTCTATTACCAATATAAGCAAACATTTTTCTCAAGTATAAAGAAACACGTGCTTCTGTATAGCAAGATTAACTTTGCTTTAAGATTTCTTTGCATCATTGAACTACTTTGCTTTGAAGTTAAATTGTAAAAGATACCATAAAGTGAAAAATAATCAAGCCAATGTGTTTATCGAATGACAGCAGAGATTTCCACTGAGTATTTATGGGTGACCCAAAAAAGTGGTAAGAAAATAAGAAAGTGTATATATAAGAAGGTTCTAAAAGGACTAAAACCAAACAAAATGTAATATAAAAAAGGAGAGGAAAAAAAAATGCAATATAAAAGGGAAGAGCGGAAAAAACAGGTAACAGAAAAGGGGAGAGAAGTAGAGGATGGATACGACATGGGGGTGGCAGTTTGAGACAAACAAGCCAATCTTTAGTAGTGGCATTTTGTATAATTTGCATGGTGACAAAAATCAGTGTTGGGCTGTTAAAGAGGAATTGACTGCTGCAGTTGGAGAAGACCGAGCTGTATGGATGCAGACAACCGTGCAGTGCAACTGAAACACCTACTAAGAGCATCAGCAGTAAAACTGAGGAGCAGTGTGGCTTCCCAGGGTCAGAGGAGTCACTGCATTCCAAAAGGGCTCGTGGCATTGATCAAGCCATCAGCAAATCCTGTCAGGTAGACAGCGAACAAGGCAAGACGTATACATTTGCTGTGCCTGCTCCAGCTGAACTAGCTTCAACCACCTCTTCACGGAACATCTCTGCATGTTATGAGCTAGTCCAATATACATATGGATACAAACATAGACATATACATCCTCCAACTGCATCCTGTGCTTCCCTCACCAGGCTCTAGTGCCTCCAAGTACAGCTGCTCAGCTATTTGTACTACAGAGCAATGTATTAAGAAAAAGCCAGATGACTTTCCTTAGTAGATTTTTGGAATACATTATTACTAAGTGAACAATATAAAATCTCAAAGCTCTTTGAGAAGTTGCAGCATTATCCACATCTCACTCTTGGCCTAAATACAGAGATTCAAGCAATTCAGGAGAACTGTACAGTCAAGAAAAGAGATTACAACTGCAGAAAAATCCAACTTCTTTTAACAGCTTTGCTAAAAATATTCACTAACCCAGTTACCCCAATTCAGATAATGGTCTCCTGCACATCTTTGCTAAGTGAGATAATAATTTAGCAGTCAGAATGATACTTGTGTATCAGACTAAACCTCCCTGCAGATTCCCAATGTGACTTTAAAAGTCAACTTTCACCCCCAAAATAAGAGGTCTTCTTTACCTTACAGGCTGCCACAAGGACAGTTAAATACAAAAGATTGACTCATAGCAACATTATCTAAGTAAATTCAATAATTGTTCAGGAATACAGCAAAAGTTATTGCAAGCCTTTAGGCCATTTGACATACAAGAAAATGTGTTTTTCAGTATCACATCCTCCTCATGCAACAGAAATGTTCGACAACAACTTCAAAACCACCACAGTTTTCCAAGAATCCTAGTGCTCCCTGACCCAGAAGAGAGTCTCTTACACCAACCATCTCCTATCCATCATTATAACTAGGTAGCAGAGTAAGATTTCTTTTAGCAGAGAGTAAAGCACTAAAAAAGAAATCACTTTTTTTCAAAGACATCTAAGAGACAACTATTAAATATTTAAGTCCTTATCTCTGAATACTCATTTCTCATGAGGAAAAAATCCAACATTCTTGGTTTCAATTAGACTCTATCTCATAATTTGAAAATATGCACTTTCTGAAGCTGTCATGGGACCAATTATTGATATTATAATGAGAATCTGATAAGAATTACATGCATTTCCAGGGCATCCCACAAAAAGTCAAGAACCAAAGAGGCCATAAACATACAGAAATGGCTTGGCTCTTTCTAGTAGATGAGTAAAACCAGGAATTCATCAGAAACACCATGCCTGTGACTCCACACCTTTAAGATTATGAAGGATGCCATTATGGATATTTTAAGGTAAAGGGTTTTTTTTGCCGTTGTGTTGGTTTTGGTTTGTTTTTTAACTATGCAATATTTTCACACTCCAAAATCCAATAAAATTGAATAAAGGTATTTTCCCAGTTCACAAAGCCATCACACAGACAAGCACCATTATCCAACGTGCACCTTCCAGTGGAGCTAGAAAAGCAAACACTGGCGACACCGCAGCCAAGTCAAAAATGTCAAGCAATTACTGAGCAACTCTAAATCACTTTTCTGCTCCTATCCCCACAGCGTCAGCTAAAGCACAGCTTACCCCGTATTGCACACCCAGGCTGCTGTCTCAAATGACTTGGATCCAGTGTCCCTCCATTTCTTCTGCCTGCTGCCAAAGCAGAGCTCTGCTGCCTCACCCTGCAGCATCCTGGTTCTCAACAACAGAATTGAGAACCGAACCAAGACTCATTCCCACACAGACACACTTTTTTCAGTCATCTGAGTAACTTAGTAACTATCTTTTCAGAATGAGTCTTACCTTGGCTTGACCTCTGAGTTTTAAAAGGCTGCAACAACACAAAAGCAAACAAAAAAGGGAAAGTAAGGGGTCTGAAAGTAGTTGGTAGGTAATTGTGTTTGGTCTTGTTTGGCTGCGTTAAGACACAAGATGTCAAGCTCAAAAGGATCCAACAAAAACAGACAGAAAACATCCTGTGCACAGGACTGTTGTCTCTGTTAAGAAAAAAACCCCACAAATAAATCCCCTTGTGTAGAAGAGATCTTTTGATGAAAACATTCCTGCCAAATGCGCTTTTGTATTCAAAAAAACCAGGCAGAATTTAACAAGAAATGCATCAGCAACCAGACCGTCCCAAGCCATGGAAGCTAATAGGTGGAAATTAGATTATGTGTGTTTCTTTTCCAAGCAGAGAACAGATCACCCCGTTCATTTGTTTCTTCTATGCCACTGCCCCCTTTTCAGCACTTGTCCACAACTCCCCTTCTCCCTATACGTACAGTATCACCAATGAAACGACACAGCTCAGTTTATGCACGCTGAAGTCTTCAAACAAAAGAATGGACAAATACCGGCGACGGGATATTTAACTTTCTTTTAACATTGTCCTCAGCAGAAGGAAAAGCCCACCTTTAAGAAAACACAGTTGTGAGACCTGCAGGTGTTGCAGCTCTGCCACTTGCTGCTCTGATACAGCACTTACAGAGTTAGGAATGGACCTGGAGGCATATCAGGCATTTCAGAATGACTACATTTGGAAGAAAACAAAACAAATCCTAAGGTGAGTCATTTTAATGATAACAAGAACACCACCAAAGATGATACCAAGGGTGTCAGCAATCTAGTTAAAAACTGCCAGAAAAACTAAATAATCTCTCCTCCTAAATATCTGTTTTTACAGAAGCATTCCTGTAATCCCCCCCAAATTATCTCAATCCTCAAAAAATCCTCAAAAAACTACCACAGAGAAAAGCACATTAATATTAAAGACTTATAAGTGGCATCTCATCCTTCATTTTATCTTTTGTAATGGCTTTTATTCTTCTGGCACAGTTTGAAACACTGAAACAATACGTGGAGATGTAAGTACACATCACTCCCCACCAGCTTCCTCACTGCACATTAAGCCTTCGTTTAGTGCAGGAAGCTTCAGGAGAAATCATCTCCAACCATGCAGAAAAAAAAAGTACTCCCAAATTTCCCCAAATGCCAATAAATCAGACTGTACCAGCCTGAACAGCCATTTGCAAAAATGAATCCAAACACCAGTGACTAACTACGGCATCTCAGGGGAAGGAAACAAAGACTGCAACAAGCTGGAAGGAGATACAGGAATACAGACACTGAATGGTCTAAACCTTCTGGTCTAAACCAAATGCATCCTGCAGGAGCTACCAGAGGAAAAAAGACATTGAGAGTGGCATGAGACTACATTTTCCAGTTGTTTGACAATCCATTTTGTTGAAATATATCATCTATATTTTAAATTTCAAAGCTTTAAGTAGGAATCCATGTTTTGCACAGGACAGGTATGCAGGATGAAGATATTTTTAGTGAAAGATATCCAAATGGGATTAGAAAAAGATAAAAAAAAAGCCTTCAATGCCCTGAGGAAAGACAAAAGGGAAATTGCTCTGGTGAGAAAATAGTAAGCATTGTATTTTGAGTAAATCATCTTTCTAGCACCACCAACAATAAATAGAAGCTATTTTCACACCTTATTTCTCATTACATTTTTAGAAAACAGAAAAGCACATACAACTTCATCCAAGAAGTACCCATTGATCCGTGTTGAGTAATTTCCCCCAGTTCAGCACTTACAGACAAGCTTGAAAGAATATCTCTTCCAGAAGAGAAACAGCTGAGGGTTCAGAAAAGAAACAAACAGAAATCCCCAAACCACACTGTCCCCACAGAAGTGACTATCTATGCTTAAATCTAGCATGAATGTGCCAAGCAGCACTTAACAAGCCAAGGATTTTGCTTCGAACTTTAACTTGGAGGAAAGTATCTCCATCTCAGGAGCATCTTAGAAAACTGGTTTGGCGCCAGCAGAGTCCCAGGAGCCAAATCGGCTGCAGCCCATCCCGACACCTGCGGTGCAGCCTGGGGCAACCCCCCAGAGCATCACTACCCACGGGGCTCAGGCAGACACGAGGGTGTTGCTCATGCCACACACTACCCTCTGAATAATGCCACGCTCTGCCCCTGTGCCATGTTTCAAAGCTCTACATGTGCCAAATCACCATGCAAACCCACACTTCCTTCAGAAAGCTGCCTCCCTATCTCATACCCACCCAGTCCAGGTTGTGGGATTGGACAGATGCAAAGCCTGGTGAAGGAGAATGTCTGGGGTTTGGAGAAGCTCAGAGATGTTTTTCAAGCCCTTCTCAAGACAGGTTTTCTCCACTGACTTACATTACTGGAGAGTAAGTAATGTTGTACATTACATTTGCTTCAGAGCTTTATGGAAGTATTGCTGTGTCGAGAAATAAATGTATTATATTTCTTGATAATTAGATCCAAAACAGTTTCATTCTTTAGCCAAGACACCGTAAAGACAGAACCAAAAAACTACTGTGCCGGTCATCTCATCAGTCCCAGGATTTTAACCTTCTACGCAAGCTCCTGTAAACAAGTGTGAAGCACAGCAGGAAAACAACTACTCTTCAAAAATCAAGCACGCGAGCAGCTCCCTGAATGGCTACCACACCAGTTCTTCATTAAATAAAATAGGTTTTTCTGCAAGGCACAGAAAAGCCACCCAGATCCAGTGGAATCATCTTGTATTTGTTCTTTCCTAAATGAAGAGCAATGTGGTATGGTCTACAGGCTTCCTCTTCTTCCTGAGATACCTACTGGCTTCAGCTACTAAGAGAAATCACCCAAAAAAAGCAAGTGCCAGATCTGTCAGTCTTGTGCTGCTGCTGCTCTGGAAATAGTCTGACCTGAAAGCAACATAGCCCAAAGCTACAGGGGAATGAGCACAGCACATCGTGGTACATCTCATCCACCAAACAGGAAAATGCAGCAGGTTAGAGACGTTCGCAGCTTATGCCAGGGTACAGGAAAATCTTAGGGTGTAGGAGGATTAGCAACACTTTCGAAAGAAACAGCTCCCACAAAGGTATTTGTCAGCTCTTGGTGTCTTCAGATACCATCAATTCCATATAAATGCCAGCCACTTGTATGTCACAGCAGTCCTTCACAAAAGCTTTCATACAAAACTTGCTCAGTCTTCACTGGAAAAGAAGAGCTGAGCAGAGGTAGAAAACACACCAAAGATGCTGGGAGACAAAGCAAGCATTAGGTTCCCAGAGTGAGCCTTCTGCTAGAAAAACAGCATGCTACATATCCATTGACATATTTTATACCAAGACAGAAATCCCACCTCACTTCACATCCTACATCAAACCAGTATGAGCTTTTTATAAAAGGTATTTATAGATAAGTCATGAACAAACCCTCTGTAAGCAGAATTGCTGTGTATTTTGAAGTAGAGATGGATGCTTGGGTTTTGTTAGAAGCACAATGTACCACAGCCCATGAAAAATGTCATGCAGCACAGGGTAGGTTTTTAATTTTTATTTTTTTTAACTAGTCATTTATCCACTATCCCAAGGGGGTTTTTGTGGGTCTATCTTAACCACAGAGTGACAACTGCCTACAGAGATCTCTGTACAGGAGGGACTTCAGAACACGACTTTTTTGTCATTAGTACAAACTCTACTGGCTTTACTGGTGAACATGAAATAAAAGGTAAAATGTATCCAGATATTCTAGGGATGGAAATAAGTGAAAATCTCTCCACAAGGCAACATTGCAAACAGTACTATAGCAGAAAATACTAAAAAAAAACCCACAACCCTGCTCAGATTCCACCCCACCTGCTTCAAAGGAATCAGTCATCAATTTTTGTTTTCTTTTACTTCATGGAATATGACACTGCAAAACAGCAATGAGCACTGCACGGCAGCAGAGTATCAGGTGATGATATTTTTGTTTGTTTTAGGCCCAATAGTTAGTTATGTGGAATGCTTCACGGATGAAACAACAGAATTTTCACCCATGTGAGTAATGCGCGATCCCACAGGGCCCCTCCCATTGCCCCTGTAGCTCTCCGCTGCTTTTCCCAGGGACAGTTTGCTGCGGGAGCTGGTGGAATTCCGCTAAAACCCCCAGCGCAGGCAGCCAGGGGCCGAGGAAGGCTCTGCGCTGCCTGCCTGACACCGAGCACGCAGCAGAGAACTGCAGTGCTCAGCAGCTCCTGCTAAGCTGGGCTTTACTCACACTGCAGCTCAAAAACCAGCTGACAACCAGAATGAAGTCTTTTATCCTCTTTCTGGTAATAGTAACATGAGGTTTCTGAGTTGGCTAGAAAGATTCACTTTAGGCATTCTCCTTTCTAAACAGGAGATATTTGCCTGAAAAATCACTTTCAGATCAGCCTTGTGCTAAAACGGAAGTGGGTACTCTAGTCCTAACAGAGAAAGGTGGTGAAAATACTCCTTAACAACTAAATTCCTCTACTGTTTACAACAGGGGAGGGGGAAAAGAGCTGGAAGCACTCTCCCCCATAAACCTAAACCAGAAAAGCATCCTCAGGGAGGGCATCCTACCAGGTGCTGAACCTCTCTGCATCCTTCCTTTGCAGATGCTCAGGAATAAAAGCACTCAGAGGAACGGAGGAAACATGAAGAAACCACACGTCATAAGACTGCCTCAGTTGCTTACTACAGCAAACAGCTCCACGCTCTCCAACAAGACTGTAAGAAGCAAGCCAGCTAGAAAAATACATTTTTAGGTATGTCAGCCAACATGATCAATCAGAGAGTCACCTTGAGGTTGCAGAGGAGCAGAAACATAAAATGAAACTGCAGTCTTTTGAGACTGTTGGGTAGCTAACCACAAAAGAAAGCGATGGATTTACCACTATCACCTTTTCCTGCCATGGTTAAAGATGAGATACACATAAAAGGCTTTTATATTTAAAACTTTAAAGCAGATTTAAAATCCAGTGGGTTTTCTCTGTTTTAACCAAAAGAAAATTTAAGGTAAGACATTTTAATCTTCCATGCTTCACCGCGTTGCATGTGCAAAGCGCATGAAGATGGAGGGAAGAGGCCAGAATATAAGACACTGGTTTGAATGGAGTTAGGACATTGTCCTAGGACGTCCCCGACAAAGAGCTCTGAACCATGCAACCACAGGCATTGAAGAGATACAGCTTTAATCAAGGCATGAAAGATATCCTGGGGAAACTCAAGCCTAAGTTGTTAAACTTCCTTCATCGCTGCTTGTTTTCAAGAAGTATCATCAAGTTGTGATCTTTAATTTTTGTTGGAAAATCTGCTCGAGGCACTAGAGAAGTATAATGGGAGGAGATGGTGGGAGGTTCAGAAAGAAAGCATTTTCCCCACCATTGTTTGTTGGGAAGGAGAAGTAAATTTATTCAGACTCACTAGTCAGGAAAAAAAATGACATTTCCTTTAAATCATTTATATTTTAATTTTTCTTACGTGATGACAGAATTCCCCGGGGGGCAGGAGGGGACTGGGGGGAAAGGGGGTGTTGGTGGGTTTGTTTGGTTTTTTTAAATTTTAACAGAATCTCTTTCTTTCCAATATTTTATGGAACAAAAATAAAAGCTGCATTGCAGTGTTTTTCAAACGCTATAGTAAAAAACACACACAAAAGTGTTTCGTTCTGGTTTATTTTTGCTTTATGTAATGTTTCTAAGAGCTTTCGAAGACTAAAATACTGCTTTTCTAGAAGGAAGGCCATCTGATGGAGCCTTCCACCAGAATTAGGATTCCTTCCCCCTGCCAGGCATTATTTGTTGGAGGTAAGCAGTCACTCTAAACCAGTAAACAATAACAAATGGTACTGCTTTCTACTAACATACTGCAGTGGCATCCACGGTAGATCAAGTTACACTAAAGCTCAGTGAGCTCAGTACTGCGAATAAAGAAGACAAAGAACATGGAAAGATTTTCATGTTCATTTACACTTACAAAACTACAAATATCCCCACAGAACCCCAGCCGGATGGTTTCTCTTTGAAAAAAAAGCAGCAGTGTTTGAGGATATATTTCACTAGTTAAGATGACTAAAATGTGCACCTAAAAAAAGACCTGTGGTTTGCCCTGTGAAGGGAAGGGAAAGCCATACTCTAAGCTTCTGACTAGATTTTCAAGATGAAAAATAAGCCCCCAAAAATGATCCTGCCAAAGTGAATATATATATATCTAAAAATAAATGTTTATACGTATTCCTATAAATAGATACATGCACTTTTCTTGTTTATCTCTAGCTACTTTTTTAAACTTCCATGGTAGGAAATTGACAGTTGCTGTTATTTTTTCCTTTTTACCTTTGCTAAAGGAATTATGTCCAGTCTGCAAAATATAGATATCTTTTTCAAAGCATCATAGTTACTGTTTTCCCAGACAACCGACACTTTATAGAGAAAGATACATCATATACTTGCACATTCACTTAGGTGGGATAAAAGAATTCTAAATTCTGCTTCTCTTAAAAAGATAACATTGCTAAAGGATTGGCAGTAGATGTATTTTAATCTACTTTTAATACGTCTGAGGGTTTGTTTGTTTATTTATTTAAAGGGGGGAGGGCATTTTGCTGACATTTGTTTCTTTAGCATCCAAATGACTGTGCTACAGTTATGCTTTCGTTCCAAGCATTTGTTGACCAAAGACAGCTTTCCACTGCTGACTGAGATTGATAACCAATTTGATTATTCTATTGTTAACAGACTGTTCTGGGTGTTACGACTTCAGCCTTCAGATAAAGAACGTTAATTTGGCTACACAGAAAACATTTAATAAAAACAAATTAAGAAAAACAAGTTAGCCATTTATGTCCAGCATTGAGTAATTTTTTTCTTTGCTTTTCCATAACCATCTTGCAACTTTCATGAAAAAAGTTTCTTAAAAACTCGAGGTTTTAATAAGAATGTTGACAAATCACACGAGAAATTGCTCGTTCTTTGTATTATCAATTAGTTTTAAGATCTCCTTATCATAGCACAGTACAGATCATATCATAGGTTTAACCACATTAGACCAATATATAAAACAAAGCACCAAAGACGTGGGCTGGTTAGACAGTAAACCAAAAATATAACTCAAGTTCAAGTGCTCGGTACTATCTATGAACACCCACCAACATGAGCACCATCAGCCTCCTGGACGCAACCCCAACCAAGCCACCTGCTTTGGAAAGCTCGGGCTCCGGGAAGGAAAAGCAAAAGGCACTTTGCCGCGCAGGGCTGACGAACGCGCTGCGCCATGTTCAACACTCGGCCAAGGAGCCACGGAGGGCCCCGACACACGCACGCTTTGTTCATTTTAAAGCCTTTCCTCTTGTGAACAGCCTACAAAGCATGTTTTCCCCTACAAAACGTGGGGAAAACGCAGAGTATGGATATGTCGCTGGCGTAAGCCGGTAGTGCCTTGATGTTTAAATTTATTTTTTTTCCAATGAGAGGAAAAAAATTTCACCTCGCGTGGATCGTTTTAACTAATGGTGCTTGTGCACCGGTTGTTCCGCAGGGACTCGGCGGGTCCTGCCAGTGCTGCCCAGCAGCCACCAGATACCACCAGCGCTGCCCAGCAGCCAGGCGGGACGGGCACAGCGCACCCCCCCGCCGGGACACCCCCTCTCCCCGGGGAGCAGCCCGGCATTCCACAGCCGGCTCGGCTTTTTGTCTCGCCCCGCGGTGCTCCGCGCCGGCGGGGGATGCTGCGCGGGTGCGGAGGATGCTGCGCGGCCCCGGGGGCGCGGACGGCCGCCCCCGCGGAGCGCCGGCGAGCATGCCCAGTCACCGGCATGACATCAGCGCTGCCGCCGGCGGCCGCCCCCGCGCCCCCACCCCTCACCGGGCCCGGTTGGCGAGCCAGGGGAGGGGGGAGCCCAGACCCCGAACCCGAGCTGGGGGAGACCCAGCCCCGCCGGAGGGAAGCGGGGAGCGCCGCCGCCCCTCCCTCGCTCCGCCGCAGCGGGAACAATGGGCGCGGGGCCCGGCGGCGGCTGCGGGACCGCCGGGAGGGGATGCTCGCCCCGGGGAGGGGATGCTCGCCCCGTCACGGCGCCGCGCAGTGGGGAGAGAGGGTCTGCGGCAAACTCACCCCGATGACCACCGTCTCCTCGCCCTTGAATTTGGGGATGAATTTGTCCCCCCGGAGGATCTCCGCCTCGTTGAGGGGCCGGAACCGGCACATCACTTTGATGCTGCACTCGGCGGGATCCGCCATCTCGGCGGGCGGGCGGGCGCCGGCCGCAGGGAGCGAGGCGCTCCGCCGGGCAGGTGCCGCAAACGCCGGCTGGCCCCGGCCCCCGCCCCGGCGCGGCTGCGCGGTGCGGGGCGGGGCGGCGCGGAGCCCGCGCCCCCTCAGCCGCTCCTCAGCCTCCCCTCAGCGCCCCCGGGCTCCGCCGCAGCGCGCGGGGGCTGCCGGGAGGCGTAGTCCGCGCGGCAGGTGGCGGCCGCCAACGGCTCTAACGGTCCCAACGGCTCCCCCTCAGCGGCGGCCCCCTCACGGCCGCCAAGGAGCGAAGGGAGGGCCAGACCGCTTTCCCCACCACCTCTTCGTTAATTATAGTGATTAATGGAGGACTACGGCTATGCTCGACGGCAGGGGTGTATCAAACAAAACCACACAACAGGGAGCAGGTATTTCGTTTTCACCTGGCTTTGTCTGCCCCAGTTTTAGGCCTCCAGGTGCAGCTGCTCTCTTAGGGGAGAGAAGAGTGGACACCTGTGCTTCAACAGATCTACAACCAGGTTAAAGGATATTTATTCCTAGGATACATCCCAGGACTGTAATGAACACCAACGCTTCCCTTCATTACACTAACCGTATTTTCTGGGAAGAAAAGCAGAGGTAATAGCATATCTGGGTGACGCTTTGACCTTGTTAAATTTACAAGAAGTTTGTCACGCTGCAGTCAGTGAATCAGCATCTGGGAAAGACAAAGTCTGGAGCCTGTTCCTACACTTCAGGGGTGCTGCCCTCCTCCTCCCCCTCTTCACTCACTGACAAGAAGCATGGCCGTATTTCTTTCTTGCCTGCTAAAAACACCTGCAACTTGTCCTCCTGCCTCCAACCTTGCGCCAAGGCTAGTTCATTTCACTGGATTAAAGTCATCTGAAACAGTCTGATATAGCACAAGTAGTCTTCTCCTCCTTCATTTTTCATATCTTTAAGCAGTCTCTCTCCTTGCAACAACTGAGGTCTTTAGGAAAGCAGGAGACAGCCCCTAGACTTCAGCTACTCCTGAAACAGGTTTCGTCCAAAGAACAGAGCACCAGTTTCATTAAATTCGCCTCAGTCACACCATTAAGATGACAGTGGTCAGTTCTTCATCATTTCTACGGAGATTGCTGTTTCTTCTGGCCCCAGTGGTTGTCCTCATTACCTGATGTGGATGTGAGAAGAGCAGGCTACTTACAAAGGCTCTCATGCCCTTCTTAAAAGCAATTACATCAGGGAGAGTTAGCAATGTGCAGCATGTGATAAGACATTATTATATAATGTGATTTATTCCCATGGATTACCAATTATCTAGCCCTTTTATTTCTCTTATGTTTCAAGCTTTTACCCTGAATAGCAAATTCCTAAGTCATGACAAGTAGGGGCTTAGTCATAAAGGACAACCACTTCGACGAATTAATCCTTATTTTTCTCCATTATTGAGAGCTCATTTTGTAGCACGATAGGCAAACCTCTATTTTCCTATTAGAGTAGGTATAATCTGCAATCAGTAAGAATGCACTGAAGAGCCATCTCCTCTTAGCAATTTTCTCACAAACAATACTGCATTATCTGTACTGTAGACAATACCATATTGTCACAAAGCTGCTATTTTTACTACTTATTACCAGATTACTGAGTTAAGCAGCCTCCTAGGAACATCAGTTTTCAGCCAGATTCAGGAGTGATCGGAGCCCCCTTGAGCTTGTGAGCTTCTCCCAGGCTGCTGTGGATGCCCTGGTACCTCACTTACAGTGATGGAAGGTATGATTTACAGTTTATTATGAAACTGCTTCACAAAAACCCATGAACTATCAAGACACCAAAACACAGTCATACTCACACTCTTAAGCAGTATTAATTTCTTTTATTCCTGGAGCCATGGCTTTTTTTCAGATGGTGTACTTACAGGGAACACCATGACAGCTATGCTCTGCTTGGCTTACCAGAACACAAGAGGATTTTCATGCTATTGGTAACACAAAAGTAAAAGAAAGCAAACCTTGATGTCATCTCATTTTCCTACAACTGTGGGGCAAGTTCTCCAGCTAGATACCAAGTCCACAGTTTAAATCACCCTGGCAGATTAGATACAGTTTGACAGCAAGTTTTGATTATTCCTGAAGAAATTCTCAAGCTGAGCCAACCTCAGCTGGGACAGTCCACTAAACAGCCTGTGACAGCAGAGATCTCCAAAGGGAATAACAAATCCCCTCCTCGAAAACTGGGGTGAAGGGGGACAGCCATAAGAGAACAACGAGATTCCATTTCTCTGCAAATGAGCTGCCAATATACTCAAGCTGGTCAGGCCGCAGGAAAACCAAGAAGGGGGCATGCGGTAGAGGTTCTGAACAGCAAAATATGGAGTTTGATAGTGACAATCCCACAGGAATAAGGGAATAAACACCCAAGTATTTCAGAAGTGAAAAACTAATTTCCTATCCACAGAGCCAAAAGAACATTGCTTCCTTTCATTGCTTCTGGGCTCCAGGAATGCGCTTTGGAGTTGGGAAAGAGCTTCAGGAGAAAGAAAACAGCAACGGTGAATTTCTGCTGTCTTTAACAATTCAGTGCCACGAACTGACACCAGTACTGGCCAGGGGAGTATCTTATCAGCAGGGAAAGCAGCTTTAATGTAGGTTCTATCGATCCTGGTGTCTCAGCAATGGCCATCAAGCTGAAATTTGATGATATGCCTGTGTCATCAGTGCTGAGATACGTCTACGGGTAAAGCGGTAGTAAAGGATTTCTCGCAGGAGGTACCAAAAGAGTTGGGATCCCCAGGACAAAATGCAATTTCAAGTGTCAAGGATGGCTAATGTGCCACAGACACCAAAAGACACTGTTAGGAGTGCATCAGGGGAAATGTTTACAAAGCCAGAACATAAAGCGTTCAACAGGAATAAAAATAAATAAAGGAAGCCAAAGACTGAAGAATAGGCAACAAAATGAGCTAAAGAGTGCTGTGAAGGCAGCTAGGAAGCACTGAGACAGGGACAACCTGATCTGCATACCCATGCATCACCAAAGGCAAGGAGACATAGCCCAGGAGAGACTGGGCTATAAGACCATTTGTCCAGGCAAAGGAAAATAGCAAGATGTATAGGATCTGCATAACTGACACTCTTAGTCACTCTAGATGATTACCCCAGAAGGAACGTGTCCTTTGATCAGAGAGGTAATGATTTTGTTGGTGATCAGGGGCCATGGGGGTTCCTTTCTCACACTTCCACAGAAAGGTCGGATTAGGAACTAGGGCACTGCCAGTCATAGAATCACAGAATGGTTCGGGTTGGAAGGGACCTTGAAGATCATCCAGTTCCAACCCCCTGCCCTGGGCAGGGACACCTCCCACTAGTCAAAAGGAATTCCGTCATGAAGTGTTTGGGCTATGCTAGCAGGGAGTTTGAGAGCAGCTGTTGTTTCTGATTTGCAAAACACTTCAATATATGCTTACTTTGAAGTATGTACTTAAAAGTATGTTAAGTATACACATAAATATCAATCTTCATATAAATTATTCACATTATGCCTAGTCATATATATCGTATTAACCCTCCTATAAAAAATGGGTTTGCTAAAAATAAATTGATTTTTACCACTTTGTATAAAACAGCAAAATGTTTTAGTTGATTATTCAACACTCAAAATATTTTTCCAAGTTACAATCCTTTCATTTAGGTTACTCAATAAATAACCCAAATTAAAGGATTGTAACTTGGGGAAAAAAAAGTCTTCCTTAACTAAAGGAAGCTATAAAGCAATCATAAAAATTCCGACCAACTGAACAAAAAAGCCCACACGCACTAAAAAACCCCACAACCCCAAAATACAAAACCTCTACACCAAATACACTGTGAAAAAAACACCACCTTTATGCATGACGATCCGGAAAGAGTTAAACAGCATTACAGGCAGATGATGCCATCTTCTGGTGTCACTTACACAGCTGTTGATTTAAAACCACGATGACTAGCCCAGTCAGATCATCATCAGGAAGATGGGGGGTGATGTTATTTTAAGCATCGCTTTATCCCCAGGGCAGGGTTCAATGAAATAACATTAATTCAGGAAGAGTCGGCGAAGCATTAACAGTGATGGTGGGAAAGCGAGCACCAGGCTGCCATCAATTCACAGCTAGCTGCCAGCAGCCTGTCCCTGGGGGCTGGAGTTGGGGCACACTGGGCTACAGCACAGCTTGCCGAAGCAGGGCCTTGCATCGCCGTCAAAAATCTGAACTGCTACTGAGGCTTTGAAAGTGTAACTATTAATTGTGCCTAGCCTTGGTCAGTTGATCATCTTCCACCCCATTAACTTCTTCCTGCTATCCTTAGGACAGTTCAACAGCTGACAGGCACAGTACTAGTCTATTTTTTACAGACATTCCTGAATAAGTAAGATCCTGCCAGAATATGATAGGATAGGTACGGTGCTGTAGTCAGAGTCTTTGCATTGTATCTGTCAGAACTCTAAGGAAGTGGTTGTGTACTCCTGGATTTAGAAGTACAAAGGATTTAGGCCGATACAGCTGTCCCGTTAAAACTTCCTCTTACCGTTATCTGCTATAGTATAGCCTTAATTAATTGCCTCCCTCCTTCATTTGCCCCTTGCTCTCTAATTGATCTTTCTGCATTATCCTCCCTGTGTAATTACATTTGTATTAGAGTTAAATCAGTGTGTAATGGATTGAAGCCAGATTGGACTAAACATTTTTCCCATTCTTAGTCATAGAAACAATCGTAACTAGGAAAAAAAAGCAGCGTAACTGGGATAGAGTGGAAAGGCTATTATTCCGGAACATCAACAGGGCTTGAGACATCTCTCAAATTTTCTGCACAGGAGGTTTCGGGCCACGATGTCTGCACGCATGTGCATCCACCTGCCCCGAGACTGGGGAGGGATGCTGGGTGGCACTATATTGTTTTCACAGTTGGTACAGGGACGGCAACTTTCAACACTACCACGTATGGAGCAAGAATGGAAAGAGGATGTTGATACTCAGAGAAAGGAGTGGACATAGTCCATGTTCAGGAAGCAGTTCAGCTGCTTCACTGTTATTTGCTTTCACTTTTCAGATTTTAGTCCTACTCCAACTACATTCTTTGTTTTTTTGTCTTTAAACTGTAGTTACTGGGTGACAATACAGTCTGTGATTAAATGGGGTTAAATTCATAGCAAAGTGTAACTTGCATGGGTACTCTTCATTAATTTTTGAGATTACACCATTAAAAAAAAATCCAAAAGCACACACAGATTGCATCCCAAGATACACTAGGTGACTTGGAAACAAGCAAGCCACTGAGGAAACAGGGAACTTAACTCAAAACTCCCTTTTCCTCCTGTATAACAGAAAGGCACTTCAGAAACAAACATTCTCACGCTAGGGAATGTCACTTTGGGTACTGACCCTCAGTGCAGCAGGATGGCACACAATCAAACCAATTTCAGGACAAATGAGAACCTCTCATCACCTCGCTTCAGATACTGCGGTTGGGTTCGTGCAAGTAGGATGCTGGCTTTTCCCTTACGCAGTCAGTGAAGATGCAGGATGCAACTACCTTCAGTCAGTTCACAGAAGTCACTTCTTTAAGAAGGCTTCATACTCCCTAGCAGGAGGACAAGGCACACAAGTTCAGTACTTGGTGAGCTGGCTGCTTCAAGCACAGAATAATCTATGAGCAAGAACGGCAGCCTGCTTGGAACTCATCATCTTAGCCAGTGGACTTTCTTACCAAATAGAAATGCAATCAGTGTCACATTCTCTCAGTAGTGCATCCTCACGTTCTCCTTCTGGCCATTTAAGTAAAGCTTTGTAAACAAAATTACCCAAATATATTCCCATTTCATATCTATATGCTTTTCTCACACATTATCACTGGCCTACAGGAGAAATGCTGCCATTAAATGCATTCGGGCACTCTGCAAATAGCTAGAAGGCTGCTTTATTTCTATGTAGGCTAGAGCAAAGCAGCAGGGTGTCTGTGACGTGGCCTCTCCTAAAGACAAGCAACAGACTCCCCAGAATGAGAAACTCCAGATAATGCAGGTATGGTACAATGCGCTGGGAAGCACAACAGCCCTCATTGTGAATCTGCCATAGCTTCAAGTAACACTGCCCTTACCCTAAAACCGCCTGTTAGTTTCCTGAGAAAACCCCTTCCAAGCAGCTGCCTGCTTTAGGGCACTTCCAGGGTACAAGTGGTTCCACAGCGGGACTCCACACCCCAACATTCCACTATTTCCATCTTGACCAGTCTGGATGGCTTTCCTGGGAGATTCAACTCACCCAGCCTTGCTTTGACTCCCAGACAGCAAGTGCCTGTATCTAATGCTTTCCACATAATTAGCTGGTTAGAGCAGAAGAAAGCCAATTATCCACCATGTGCCCTCTTTCAAATGTAAACACTTGGATCTTAACAGCTAACCCAACTTATATGGCCTGGGTCTGCTACTACACAGGAAACATTTCCTCTCCCTGTTACAGACATGTCCTTCCTTTTTTCTTCTTTCCCAAGTAGCATTTTACTGTGAAGACATGCTTTAATTTATGAAGGTTATTCTCCATCCTTCTTAGAAGAAGTCTGAATACTGCAAAACCTAGAAGAAATAGGGAAGTGAGATTTGAAACCATTTATCTGAAGTCAAATCCAGGAAGTCTGCTGAGATGACAGTCCTGTACAGAGTGATCAGTTTGCTGTCGCCTTCAGAGCCTTCCTGTTTGAAGATGCGAGTTTTTACCAGGACCCTCTATTCTGAAGGGCTAAGCAGTTCTTCCTGAATGGTACTGGAAACCATGAGGAAGGATGACCAGCTGCGCGCATGATGCCGAGTCCACCTCAGGATAAACTGGTCACCTCCTGGAAGGCTGCACTGTCTGAGGATTCTGCTTCAAAAATCACAATTACTGTAATAAGGAAATAGGAAACACGTCTGTTATTCTCTACAAAGGAGCTGGAGGTAGTAGAGGAAAAAGGACAAACAGGGAAGGAAAAGGAGTCTCAAAGTCAGAACCCTCAGGAACACCGCAAAGGGCTGCAGTTCCTGTCTTCTTGTCTGGAGGGCGGGACTGGGGGGAACCTGCACATAGTCTACTGCGGAGGATTAAAGAAAAGGAACAGCTCTGTAAATAGAATAGGATATTGTTGAGATGTTCTTTGGAAAGGGAAGGAAAAGCCCTACAGCAGAAGTAGAAACAAGATGCCTACTATTAAACGTGTACCAAAACTCCAGTCAATCTACAGATTAAATAAATTTGATAAACCTTCTTAGAAAAAGAATCGTTTTTTTAGTATCTGACATTTAAGGGAAAACTGCACATTACACTTGAAGTCCGATATAAATTGCTGTAGATACTCAAAAATCTTACCTGAACAGCCTTTCCCAATACATAATAAACCAGAAATCACTATTCAAATCATACTGCAGATACGCAGGACGTTCAAATAAGGGAATTAAGAAGAGAAAGGTGTCATATACTCAGCAGACACTTTTGAACAGTGCACGAAAATAACTCAGTCTCTGGTGTTCCCTGCTGCATACCACTATCAGGAGAAAGTAAACTTTCTAACAATGCTCCCTTTTTTTTTTTTTAATGAAGATTTCTATGGACTACAGCATTATTCATCACTCTCCTTTTCTTGCACTTGAGGCACACAATTAATTGCTAGAAATTCTTAAGACAACTGTTACAATTCTACTTTACGAAAAGCTACGTTGATACTAATCCTTTAAGTGAAGCTCATTCAACACACAGCACGCTTGCTATAGAGCTTTGGAGTTTATGAAATCCTTTTCTCCACCTCACATTTTTCCAGAATCTATTAAAAGTTAAAAAGCCTTTAGCTGGAGCTTCTAAGTAATTAGAGGACAATTAGACTATACCAAGTCATAGATACACAGCAATCTTAGGCACATTTTTGGTCCATCAAAGTGATCTGTGTTTGTAGTGAGAAGAGTCTATACTACAGAGCTCCACAGCTAAGTGTGCAACTTTCAATCCGCAGAAGAAATGACTTCACGTTTTTATTAAACCTCAAAAGGGTTTTGGGGATACGTTAGAGAAGCAAGGTTATTTTGATATATCAAGGAGGACAAGTTCTTTCTTCTTTTTCAGACTGTTTTGCAACAATTCTGCTTTCAAAAAAATATTAATTCATACTTCAGACTACGTAGGTCATACTCATTCCCAGAAATGAACCGATTTCCACAGAAAACCTTAGACATACGTGTAAACAACAACTTGTCAGGGAGCAGCAGCTCCTGTGAAGGCATGGTGCAGGAAGAGCCACGAATAAGCACCTTTGCTCAGGTGCCTCCCTCTTGTGCTGACATCCCCAATCCTGCCATCGCCCCTCAAGTGACCACGGCAGCGACACTCAAGTGTCCTGGGTTCCTCTGACTATTGTCAACAGATACCATCTATTATCACCTCTCCGTGCAGACTTCACACAGAATAGAAAATAAAGCATCGGTTAAGCAAAAAATAGTTAATTTTAGGCATCTGAGTTTCTGACAAGTTCCCAGTATTTAAAGCTCTGCAAGTGTTTTTAACTGTCAAAACTTTTAACTTACAGGACATAAGACAGCACACGTTTAAACATAACTTATATTAAAAATAGCTCTTTCTATATATAAAGCCAAGAAGAAAAATACACTGACTGCATGACATACAGGCAAATCCTATCTTGACTTTCTTGAGGGAGAGGGCTGGAATAGACAACGTCTTGAGATTCCTTCCAACCTCAATGATTCTATGATACAGAAACATTATCCAAATTACACTTGGAGAACCAAACAGTAGAATATTCAAGTGATTCACACACAGTAACACCTCAAGTTTCTTTGGCAGAACAAGAACTGTCACGTCCGGATTATTCGCAGGTCTCAGGTCCCAACTACCAGACCATCCCTCCCCTACCATATACTGTGAGCACAGGAAATAATCACATAAACGGAAACCTTTTGGAAAAAAGTGCGTATGCTTCGGTCAAAAAAATCACCAAAGACCAGCAATAGCCTCTAAAATCTACACTTACATTGCTTGCACATTGTGAAATAAACACGTATGCAACATGCCCATGTTTTGATATGTATTTTTATTTCCCTGCAGTTTTCACTTATCAAGAACAAGTAACAGGGAAAGTTGTCTGAACTAGTGCATAAACAAACATTCTGAAACACCACTACACATATCTAATTTACAAGAACCGTATAAAAAAAGTCACTAAAACACTACACTACGAAGGTGTCCAACGCTTACAGTCAGACTTTTTCCAACCCGTTACTTGCCTTGTAGCCACAGGAAAACTCTCCAAAATTGAAAAGACAATCTTGCCACAACCCTCCCTCCCCCCCACCACCTGGGATGGCTCGATATCTAGACATCCAATAATTAATTATTGCAATGATATATAATGCAATACATACCTGGTAAAATATCCTTTATGTGGTGTGTTACAGTTTTAAAGCCGGTTAAAATATGCAGTCTTCAGATAAAATGTAATCAGTTGAAAATTTTCTCATATCTGCACAATTTTATATGTGCTAGATGCATAATTTTCCTAGTCAGTTTTTTTTCCTGTGTAATTATTTTTTATAAACTGGTATTATAAATAGAAATATACATTCAAAATATATGGAAAAGTGAGTTACTACATTAAATTTGCATGTATCGATCCATCCCTTTCCCCTGCACAGTAATAGAAAATACTATTTTGCCTTGAACTTCATATTTGACAGTGAAATGCCACTAAAGTATTTACCAAAAAGTCCATCTAGTCAAATTGTGAAACAAAATGAACCAAGTGAAAACTTTACATTTCCTTTAGAAAAAAATTACAAGAATTTTGTTTCCTAGCTATGAATCTTTAACTTTTTTTTTAGACACAAAGTTGGATTTATTTGTACAAGATACAAAATGTAAACATGGCAAAATAAATAGTTAAAACAAGTGATGCAGGATCCCATTTCATGCTCATGATCCCATTAAAGAATTATTTTTTAATCCATTCAGTTGCAAATTCAAGTGCAAAAGCATGATGATGAATATCTACTATTCAAGTAACAGAAATAATATTGATGATACAAATAAACTATTTTACAAGGTAGTGATTTTCCCAATTTTACAAAATTTACATTATATATCGACTTAATACACGATATAATGATAGTCCATTTAGGTCCATTTTAGTCCTCTGTGATCCACAGAGTGCTGTATTTTGCATTCAGTTGGAATATAAATGAATACACCATTAGCACAGGTTGAGACACTGCTTTGAGGTTATGTCACTTCCATGGCTACTGTTGTCTCTGCTATGCCATTTAAACCCAGTCGTTCTGGTTCATGGTTCTCTCTGTAAGAAAAGAAATATTCAATAGTTACAGGTAGAACATCAACACTTTCATACTCAGTTTTACTAATTTCTTATGTGTACTATGTGTTTTTACACAGCTGTTACCTCGACTAGGGAGAGACCTTAACACATACACTAGAAACAGATTACTTAAAATTAAATACTGGCATTTAAGAACTGCTTTTACTCCACTGACAGTGCAGTCCCTTCTACAAGATTACCGCGTTTAACTGTAAATTACCAGCCTAAATTATGGACAAGAGTACTAAAAAGTCAAAAATCTCCTGAAGGAGCAAAGTCAAGATATACCATGACGACTCAGTACCAATTATTCTGTTAGTGAGCAAAGCGCTTTTCTAGCATTTTCCCCTCTCCCCCCAATTCCGCTTTAGCACTAGCACAAGAAATCTTAAATGTTTTTCTAGTTTATCATCATTCTCTGTAGAGAAGGCTAAGACCTATTCAGCTAAGGTGGTACTTTTCAAGGCATTTGCTGACCTGACTTGAAATACCCCTCTGACTTGAAGGAAATAAAAACTAAATGCATTCATGATATAAAAAGTACACTTTAAGGCATGCTGGCTAATTTAAAAATACCTTTTTCTCAATCTATGCAGTGACTAAATTATACATGCAATTTTCCATCTCAAAAAGCTCTTTTTAACCTCTCCAGAAGCATTATGAAATAATCAGTAAGCCACATTTGCTAATATCCATTTTTTACTTTTCTAATTCATAAACAAATGTGACTTTTTTTTAAGCATCACACAATCCAGCAGAGACTTAAACCAAAGCCCAAATATTGTCATTTTCAGAAAACTTGGCCTACTGCAAGCTCCTGACACTCCTGTGAAACATCTTTTAAGTATCCTGAAATAATAGTGTTGCTGTTCAATGAGAATAAACATCTATCTAGATACTTAAGATGAAGGCTGGCACATATCTGGTTTTATCTTACATAAATATATAACACACACATCCATATGTATATATAAAATAGGTATGTGCCAGCCTGCATCTTACCATATGGGGACACAAAGTTATGGAGAGAACTTGTGGAGAGTTTGATAGAATGTACCTGAGAGTGCTGCATGAGAAGGGATAAATGAGAAAGGTTAAAATGAAGCCATTTTAAACAGAACTGAAGTTTACAAAAAAAATCGGCGCAAACTATTGGGGGGGTTAATCTACAAAATCAGCTCTTGTGGTTTGTCACGGCCACGCTGAAGATGCCAGCAGCTGGCTGTTTTGGGGAGGTTGAAGCTATACTGAGAAGTCTCCTAGAGGTGCAAACAATTCTATTTAGTGCTCTAGTGCAGAGTTGGGCACATCTATGGAGACATTTATGTACCACAAATGTAACTTAGAACTGCTCCAACTTGCTACAGACTTACCTTGCTATACTGCTGATGGCACTGCTAGGAGTTACCTTTGGCACTCTGTCCATACTGGCAGCAACTGTGGCAAGTTTTAAGGCTGTTGGCGATGGTGCTGAAGTCCTTGTATTGATATGCACATTGACTGGAGAAACAACACTGACGTTGTTGAGGTGCACGGCGTTCGTCAGGCAAGAATTGTTCATGGGAAGCGTTTGAGGGCTGCTTGTGCACAATGCTGGAATTAAGTGGTTTGTGGTGGTGTGGCCAACTGTCCTTACAAGCTGTACAGTTGAAATCCCTGGGCTGGATGATAAAGCCATGTTGGTGGAGTACAAGGTTCTAGAGGTTCCTGTTACAAAACAAGTGTTGTTAATTAAAAATATGCCATTCCTTAGATTCAAAGACAAAGATTAATCTCAAGGGTAATGCTTTAATTAACCATGTCACTGGAATTGTGTAAGAATCTGTTTTTTAAAGATTCACTTCAGAAATTCACATCAGAAATATTTCCTGGGGTTTTTTCATTCACAAGAACATCAGAAAGTGGAAGAAGTTACTATATGACAAAGAACTTTCACTGCCCAGCTTTGTACACTTCATTTTAGATTCCCTAAATTAAAGGGGCAACATTCCCCATGAAAATAAATCGAATGGGGAACACCTTAGCTGTGCAACCTCAGACACCAACTGTGAAGCCAAATTCTGATGCTTTGAATCACCTCCTCACCTCCTACCTTGTTCTGCTGGCAACTTAAGAAGGTTCTGGGGAGCAGTCACCCTCAAGGCAGCAAAACTAGGGATCTAAGACTAGGCAAAACAGAAAACTCCTTTCAGATTATGCTGCAGTGCTCTGTTTGCACTCCAGAATTGTGAGAAACTTCAGGTTTCACAGTGTATTTTCAAACCAAAGGTTCTCAAATGTCATCTCGGTATCCTAGCTATTCACTGTTCTGATTCCGATCACAGTGGAAACTAGATACATTTTCTCCTATATCCTTATTCCTGAAAAAAAAAAAATCTGCTTTCAGGTAACATTTCCTCATTTAAAAATCTTCCTATCCTAAATAGAAATAGCTATTTTACATCATTGCCACTTACAGCTTTAGAACATTAACAGAAGCCTAATTTTGTATGCATAATATTTGCGATGGTTTTCATCAATCGTAAAGCTGTATACCATTTATCGGCATGGTATGCTACCATGTGTCTGATCTTATACCCCCCCCCCCCCCCCCAAAGCATTACCCTCTCAGGTACAATCTTAGAGAATTATACATAGTTGTCTTTTTCTTTCCGGGAACTGTTCCAGTATACTGACTTTACTCAGTTGTGTTTTTTCTCCCCTCTATTCATTTCATATTGTCATTAACCCAGCCTGGCAGAAGGTCTATAAAACTAATCACATCATTAGCTGCTAAAGCAACAAATTACTCTAGAAGCCTTTTATTTGTTATTGCAGTCAAATTCCAAATAACATTTGTCTCTCTGCAACATGGCTACTGCACCAGCATGACTGGCGTTACTGCTTCTGGCAATGGAGGTTCAGAAGAGAGGGCAGAGGGAAGGTAGGGAATGCCAATGTCTACATTTTTGACTGAATTTAGGAGAAATCTAAACGCAATGACATCTGAAACCTACAGTAACATCAGAAGAACTGCTAGAAGTAGTTGATTAGTATGTTTTTGTCTGAATACTCAAGCGAGATAATGACCAAATAACACAGCAACTTTTCTACTTCCCTCTCAAGGTACTTAACAATGTTTTAAACAATTATTTTTTTTAATTACACATTCACACTGTTTTTAAAATGCTGTCACTTATGCTTTTGATCATAATAGATTAGCAAAAGATAAAAGCCTACAGAAGAAAACAGAAACAACGCTCTTCCGATATAAAAGAGCATTTGGTAGTTTTATTACCATAATAACCTACACGCCATTGCACAAAAGTAGTTTTAAATATCATTCTTTAAAATATCACAATTAATATAGTTGATTTTTTTATTAAGTAGTATTTTAGAAATCAGAAAAAAGATCAGCTGACATACTCTCAAGCTCACAGTAGACCACAAGTTTTAAGAAATCATCACCTGAAGGCTGGACAACACCATTGATATTGTTGTGGCTGGCGTTCTGTTCCTTCGTTACCTCACTGCGACTAGGAGCAGGTGCACTAACCACTGCAGATGCAGCAAAGTGGGCGCTGGCTGAATCGAGTGTTTTTGACATACAGTCAGAGGTGCTGGAGCCCTGTGTCAATAAAAAAAAAATCTTTATAATTATCCAAGTACAAAATGAAATACCACATTAGGATTGTTATAAGGCACAGCAAGTAAATAAATATATCTTCGACATGTAATCTAATGCACCATAACATTAAATATTTCTGTATCACAAGTCTGGTGAAAAGTTGAAAAATTAGTGTCCAAATGAGCGTTGAGTAAGTTCTGCCCAATTCAGCCAGTCAGTGGCAAATGCAGTTCTTAGCATGACAGATCACTTTCAGGATGCGTTGTTCAGCCTGGAGAAGAAAAGGCTCTGGGGAGACCTTCCAGCCCCTTCCAGGCTCCAGAAAAGCTTGGGAGAGACTCTGGAGCAGGGAGGGGAGCCATGGGACAAGGGGGAACAGTTTTACACTGAAAGAGGGGAGATTTAGATGAGATATTCTTGGCTGTGAGGGGGGTGAGCCCCTGGCCCAGGCTGCCCAGAGAAGCTGTGGCTGCCCCATCCCTGGAGGGGTTCAAGGCCAGGTTGGACGGGGCTTGGAGCAACCTGGTCTGGTGGGAGGTGTCCCTGCCCAGGGCAGGGGGTTGGACTAGATGATCATTAAGGTCCCTTCCAACCCAAATCATTCTATGGTTCTGTGTATTTGAGAAGCTTCTTCTAAGAAAACAACTACCCCTTAAGTTTCCTTCTCTCTTCTTCTGTCTCCAGGCAGAAATACACTGCAACTGCAAATCTAAAGAGTTTTCAGTATTTATGGTACATTCATTCTCATGGAGCAATTTGTACCACAACATTAACTGCCCACCACATTCTGGAAGTCTTCTACTAGCCCAGTTTCTCTGAAAGAATGGTAAGTACTAGAAAGACACCCTGAAATGGCTTAATGTATCATTCCGCGCTTTCAATTCATATTAACTAAGAAAATTACTTTCCATAGACCTTCAGAGTGTCTTAAAAATCCCAAATTCATCCCTTTTGTTTAGATATCCTGGTATCATGTCTTTACACTTACAAAAAAAATGTAATCAGTAACCACCAATACAGAATCCCTGATTAATTGAAGCAGGAAACACTGAGGGGAAGGGACAAACAGCACTGGCAGTTAGATACAGTATGCTCAAAGTAAAATAAGTTTTCCTAGTCAGAAGCAATAGCTTTTATATTTTCTCAGTCAGAAATCCACAGAAAACTAAGCTCGACAGAAAAACATAGATTCTTCCCTTGCAAGGCATTACAGAGGAAAAATGGGATTCTTTTAGAAGACAGAAGTAGTAACATTGGGGATGGGGAAGGAATCAAATTAAATACGCAAAACTATGTTTTTCCCCTCAGAAGCTACCAATTTTTAGTGCTCACTGAACATCTGTTCGTAAGACAATACATTACCTCGTGAAGTGGCTTTAACAAACAAGTCTCTTCAGAGCACTTATACAAAGGAAGATAAAACCAGTGAAAACAGTATGACTTGACCAAGCACTGGCTATTTCTACACTGACTGACTCTGTGGACGCATTTAACACATTAAAACTTTTAAAATGTAGCCATGATACATAACTTTAAAAAAAAACCCATCAGGTTTTGATGTTGAAACTCAAAATATTATCTCATTCCAAACAGAAAAATGGAAGCAAGGTATTTATACTAGCTACAACATAAGTTGCCTTCTGGGCATTATATGGCAAATTGGAAAAGTATCCTTACCAAAACTCATTCTACATTCATTCTAAAATTTAACATATTTACTGAGGTGCTACATTAAGCACATAAGAGACGAAAAACACAGCAAGCAAAAAGGAAGATATCAGCATATGACGACACTTAAGGTGCATTACCTGTGCTTTCGGATGTGTCTGCTGCGAGGAATGCTGCGATTGCTGTTTCTGCTGAAGCTGAGCAAGTTGTTGCCTCTGCATTTGAACTAACTGCTGTTGATGTGTCTGAAATTGTTCCTCTGTGATACCCCCTGTTACTACAGAAAAGAAAGTGAAGTTAGTGTTAAACAGGCCTGCACAGAACAAATACATCTGAAATGCAAGAACACATCCGTGTTGGATAACAAGTGGTCAAAGACAACATACATTGTGTTAGATGCTTGCAAAGATCTTCATATATTCTTATGTAAAGGAGAGGTCAAGCTAAATTTGCTTGTTGTGTTCTTCTAGCATTGAATCTATTTACAACAAAAGGATTCACAGTTTTCATTGCTTTTAAGCAGTTTCTGTCTTTGGTGGTTTTCTTTCCAGTAGCTTTAAGCAAAAGCTTAAAGAAATTCTTTTCCTGGTTTTCAGAAAACAGGCATGTCCTAAAAATCATAGCTGAGGAAGAAGTACACTGGGCTGAGTTGGATGCCTTCTCTCCCAGTAACCACTGGGAGTTCATTCCTGTACAACTCCTTCCTACAGTCCCTTACTGTTGTCCTTTTCTCTGACACCAGACTGGACTCTGCAAAGGAAGCATATGCCTGGCACTCCGGAGCACCTGCTTCAACAGCACAACCAGAATTCATGTATTTAAATAGTTTGTACACAGCTCTATAGCAATTCTCACTTGAAAGGACTATAAACTAATACACAATGACAAAGCTAATCTCTGGGTCTAAAACTTAGTAAGTGTTCGCAAACATCACAAAACACTGTTTATTTAGCAAATCCAGTTTAACTTTCCTATTTAGCTTTTTTTCTCCCCCCCGAAGGGAATGCTGAAGTTTCATCTGAACAGGATTTTCTCCGCAAATTATTTTTTTTTTTTAAATTGAGTAAGATTTTAAGAGTGACATAATACGTTTGTTTATTTGTGAGAACCAGGTTAATGCAACCCCAGCAGTACGACACTCTTAAAAAGTGAAGGGAATGGCACAGTCAGAAAAGCTGTTCTCAATGTTCTCCCCACCAAAGAACCACAAACTCAATAAACTGAAAATACCGTCAGGTGTTTCATGTTAAAACCTGAGTTTTGTGCAGTTGATGCTAACCTAAGAACCAAGTTCTCCTAGGAGGAAGTAAAAAGAATTCACTTTTCAAAGACTCACATTATTTTGTTTTTTGTTTATTATGTTTTTCAAAGACTAAAGCTGTCATTCATCTCAAACACCTGCATTCTGCAGCAATATCATCACACTGTCTTTCAGGGTCTGGCTCTTTCATTTACTAGTTGTAATACTCATGGTTGTCCTGAAATTCCATTCTGAATAAATACCAAACTTACATTGTGACTGTTCAGAAATTAGTACGGAAACTTCTTCTCTACTGCTGCATTATTAAAACAGGCCTCAACCACGTCAGGAAGGCACCTAAAAATCCAATGACTTATACAGTTATTCCTATTAGATTCTAGGGATTTTATCACTTCCCACATATCCTAAAGTGAAATTTATTTCACATTTAGCTGTATTTTGTTCCTCTTGAATATTCTTAGCTATTACTACAAACACTTAACTCAAAGTTCAGTCAGCTAAACCTGTTAAGTTCCCTCACAACAGTCTCCCAAGACATGTTGCATTACTGAAGGCAACAGAGCCAAGAACAGCATTATGGAACATTACATATATATATTTCTATTTTTAAATTCTGAGGTAAGAAATTCCAGAACATGTCTGTTGATTTATAAAAAATGTTTTAGAACAAGCTTATACAGCACAAAGAAACACCTAAATTGCATTTAGCCATAATTAGCTATTATTTGTAGTATTATATTGCACTACAGGGGCATTCATCTAGACTCAAAGTTGTACTCTTCTACAGACTGTAAGGATGTAATACAGAAAGCAGTCTCCACATCAGAGGATCACCTAATTTAACCTATGTATCAATCCTGTGTTTTCAATGTCCCTTCCTTCTCAGTTTGACACAGACCATGAAGTCATCAAACACTCTATTACAAGGTACAGGGAAGATTATCACAGTAATGTAATACTCACTTACTCTGCCTTTCCATGTTTGAATTCCACTCAGTTCACTACCTTTCACCAGATACTTATTCAGTGGTCAGACTGAACTGAGCTGTTAGCCTTGTTATAAAACAGCAGATGCTCATTAGCACATTTAATATAATTTGCTTTTGCCAAATCAAACAACTGAAGGGTCCTAGAGAAAAAAAGTAGCAAACCTCTATGATGTCCCAATGTAGCCTTTAAGGTCATAGTTAAGGGCAAGAATTCTGTACTTCTTATAAAAGGTTCTGTTTACCAGAATTTTACCTTCTGCTGCTGAATATCAGTATTTTTTTATTTTACCATAGCCTGACTGTATTGAAACACTACAACAGAACAGGGTAAAGAGTTAACCTGAGAGTAAGTCCTCCAGGCTCCTCTCCTCCTTGACAGCTTTGGTTTGGATTATGATGCCACTTCTCTTAGGACTGGAAGGCTGTAATCGAAGACCATCTTTCAGGCTGCCCCCAAAGTGGTATTTCATTCATTCATTCTACATGGTATTTAATTCCGGGAAAAGAAAACAAACCACACATCTAAAAGGTAAAAGCTTGTTCCACAAGCGAAACTCTTCAGCTGAGAACACCATCATCTGCAGTTGTCTTTTGTATCTAGGGACATGGTAACGGAACAGGTAACTACTTGAGCGGGTCACTGGAACTGCAGCTGAAGCAGACTGGAAGCCAAATGCAACATACCGACTGTACTGCAAACTGCTGAGGACTTTGCCTAAAGCCTACTTCTTACTTCCGTCCCAAAAATCAGCTGAGTCGCATTCTAGGAATTCCGCAAGCAGGTTAAGTATAACTTGGCTGTTGTAAGTAGTACCATCTACAAACTCCTGACAAGTTCCTTCCTCCATCATCTCTCCTGATGATCAGTTGTACCCCTACCTCATCAGCTGATCTCATTTTAGATCAGAGAATTCTTCTGGAGGTATCATTGGCAAAGACCAGCTTACCTTTCCAGATACAATGTGTAAGACTACAACAAGTTTACACAACTGATCAAAGGGATCAGACTGTTTCACTGACCTTGTCTCTTCAAGTTCCTCAGTTTTCCCATTTGGAGCTCTTGTAACATGAGCAAGAGAATAATTTAGCTTGAAACAGTGGTTCTTTATTCATGCACCGATTAGGCACTTTCAAGAAAAGACCAGTCACACGTTTTTAAAATGTCTTTTTTTCTGTTTGTACAATGCCTAGCATTTGAAGAATTATCAGAGTAAGTGTTGCTGTATTAACACAAGTAAAAAATACAATGCAGAGGTAACTTAAATATTATTCTGCACCGAAAACCAAAGCAAGCAACTCCAAGTCTGCTCTAAACTAAAAGAAAAAAAAACCCAAAACTATCAGTTTAACCACTGACATTGTTTCCTTTAGAGGTAGCTTTATGCTTACAGGTAAGTGTGCTGTACCCTCAACTGATTTCAACAATCACCTCCCAAACAGAATTACTTTAATAAATGCAGCAGTAATACCTGTGCTGATTTAATACACAGCCAGACTTTGACCATCCCTTCTAAAATTTACTCACTATTTACTAAGGAGAAAATCTAACAGCAGTGCCTCTTGCTGGCTCAGTTATTTGCTGAAGACTTCTGTTGTCTATTGTCTCTGATCTTTTACTAGAATTACAGGACTTGTTTTGTCATTTAAACCTGTAAAGAAAAAGGTCTTCCATAACCATAAATTTCCCTGCATAATGTACTTCAACTAATGAGTTCTCTATCAAAATCTAAATGTATTCTTCACATAATTTCAAAGATTATGTAACCGAAGTTAATTATTATTCCTCTACAAAGCAGCTTAGATCCATCAGATTTGTTTTTACACATCTTTTCTTAGATATTTCTCTACAGTCTCCCCTATCATTAAAAACCGTACTTCCCTATCCTTTCCTTTAGTTCTCTTTCCCTACCAGTATGAATCCTGAAGTCCATGAGTACTAGTCCGTCCGTGTGTATCAGGTCTGTCATTAATTTGCCATGTAGCAACAACAGTTTAGGTTTTTTACCCTTGTTGATGGTATTAACCTGAATCAGGAAGGGCTGACATGTTTTTCTTATGTATACACAGTTCCCCACCAAAACACTGACCCCCCCTTTCCCTGAATATACCGCTTAAACGCTGTTCTCATTTTAGTTCTCTTACGTGCCACCTTTCCCCTAGCTACTGCAATTCTCTTCCACTGCTGCAATCTTCATCTATACTAAACCCAGGTATGAAGATTTCACAAATCTCTTCAACCTTTTTCCTTCACTTATTTCTTCATTTTCCTTCACTCATTTATATTAAAATCAGATATATCAGCTTCCACCCCAAAACATTCTCCTAGTTCTTTAGGCTCCGCTCGGAGGTGGAGGGAAGTCTCCCAGAGCAGAATTTAAAGCCTTGAAGTTTTACATGTAGCTAATCCTGTACGTTATCATTAAAAAATCTACGGAAAAAGTAATCAACTTAACCTGTATCTTTTTCAGCAACTTTCCTTATCTTGGTGTCATCATACTTTATTCATGCAAACAGAAATCTTGCAGCATTACTTGCTCTTGTTATGTAAAGAGCTACCAGCAAATTCTTCGGTGTTCCTTACAGCTTATGGTCACATTTCACATCCTTAACTGACAAGTAGTATTCCTTTCTATTTTCTGGAGTTGCTTTAACAAGACACCTCCTGATGCTTATCCGTAATCCCATCACACCAACCTGCCCCTTTCTGCTACAACTGCAACTCTGCAGCCCTTCAGGTTCCTTACAAAAAAAATCCACACAAAATATCAGCATAGCACATTATATCTGTTCTCTTCATACAGCAGGAAAAATGCTCCTGTGCAAATCCTTTCATGAGAGAGAACAATATAAAGGTTGCAATAACTATACTGAAAAGTTGTGCAAGTAAGTATTCTGTGCTTATGTCAGTACTACTCTGATGTTACTTAGTAAGCTAATGCTCAGTCTTCTAAAACCGTAACATAGAGAAAACTGCTTTTGTTTTCCAAGAAATGTAACTTCTATACACGAATTCTAAAGGTATGTTATTGAAGATTAAATACCCAATCCTGCAACTGATGTTAAAAGAGACAGACCATTCCACATCCATATAAAGTTAATTATGGAATTTAGAATCACCCTATTATATTATCTAATCATCCTGTTTTACAATACCTAATTCTGTATATACGCAATAGAGTAGGAAAACACCCAGATGCTTGTTAATGCTTGGTAGGAGATCTCTTTTGGCATAGCTCCAATTGTTCAGCTTTTTAAAGAATCATACATCCTTTTACAATTAGGAAGAAGTCACGATGTTGAAACTTAAGCAATTACAACTCATAGTACATGAAGCAAGTGATGTAAAGACTGCTAGTGTAAACTTAAAGCAATTTTTTCTTTTGGTGGCTTTTATTCCAACTTCAGTGCTTCTATATCCAAATTGCTAACAAAGGGTCTATGAAGATCAGACTTGTTGTACATATTTTGTATTTTTGTGAAGAAACTACAAGATTTTTTTATTTCTTTTACATGTAAAACCGTTTATAAGTGAATGGCTGTCTTGCTCATCTGGAGCTATCAGGTCATAAAGCCAAATGGAAAGAGATGGCTGCACTGGCTGCGACTGTTAGAGGTGATATTTAACAGGAAAGGCAATCACACTTCATTAATGGCTGGTGATTTTCTTAAAAAAAAAAAAACAAACAATAAAAAAAGAAATCAGAGAAGGTGCATCACTGGCTGCTTCCAGTGTCAAAATTCTGACTGACAGCTATCAACAGAAAGTGCTGTTTTCAGACTTTGTCATGCCTGCTCAGTACACTCACTGACTTACTACCGGTTTTCTGAAATGTTTTGGCAAGATTTAAAGACTCCAACTACAGACGAGACACCTCTCCCCAAGAAACCAACTGCTTTTCCTTTGCATTTTTAAAGGCCACTCTCCTCTCCTTAAACAAGGTTATGCCAATTAAAGTCTTTAAGTCTCAGTCACACCCAAGCAATTCTTAAACACGAGCAGAATCCTGGATAAAGCATGTTTAAGTCCAGCGCTTTATCAAGATTCAATTGAAACTGAAATAAAAGCAGGAGGAAGAGGACTGTTTGTGGAAAACTTCAGTATATTCTAAGAAATACAGAATAGTTAGCTTGTATCTTTAGTTTAGGCACGCGTCGCTGCTGAAGATGTTATCAGTCCAGTCACAAATAGAGACACTAGAATTCAATATTTTCAGTTCCAGAATTCAAATCCTTGCCTACCTGATATGCCATTCTTGCTGGTGTTCAATAAAGCTACAGATGCTGCAGAAACTCTTTTATTATTCACAGTCTGCCCTGGTTTCCTTGAGGTACATTCTTCGCTATCACTGTCCTGTAGATTTAGTAGCCTTGGCTGAAAACACTGCAGTCGACATGATCTGATATTGCTTAGTATTTCAGGAAGGGACAGTCTGTTTTCACAACGTTTATTGGAAGCATTGGTCCGTGAAAAATTAGAAGAAAAGTCTAAAGTCTGGGAAGAGCTTGAAAAACTGTTCAGCATTTCCGGGTCAATCTGTCTCAAGACAGGATCATGTTCTGTGGATATTCGGTCCATTATAACCCTGATTAAAGAGGATGAAAAAAAACGTTAGTTAAACTGTCTTTTTACTTTTATCCTTTGAAGGGGAATGAAGAGTAAACATAGTGCAACTGTACCTTCCACCCCTGCCAATTCGTCTTCTTGCAAATCCTATACATCTTCTTGGAATTGTAAGGGTTGTAAGGCAATGCCTGAACCTCAGTTTGTCCAATTCTGCCAATTCTGAGCTTTCATATGAAGAACTAGTTTGGTCCAAACGAGGCTGTAAAGAAAAAAGAAAAGGCAATTTTGCATTCAGAGTGTATACTTTGGTTAGGTTACTATTAAGTGATTATCATGCACAGGCTACAGCACAGAAAACACTGAAAATGCCCACAGAACTATCACTTGATTAGTATGCTCAAATCATAAAAGAACTTGGAAGATATTTTTTTTTTAAATACATGAAGCAGAAAATCCTCTTCCCTTGATTAGTCATAAAATTAAGATGCCACAACCAAAATACAGAACAAGTAGAATTCATTCTACCAAGAAACATCTAAAACCATTCTACTCAAACACAGGCCCATCTGGCCCAGTACCTCCCGTCTGATAATGGCTCTTTTGGTGATTCATCACCAGATATAAAACGCAGGGTGAAATTCTTTTCTTGTTACAGCCTCTGAGCTTCAGGCTCTTAGAAGCTGAAGGACTACCTGCAGGCAAGGCTGCATCTTGACTATGGTTTGTGATCAGTTGCGGGCCTATCCTTCTCATGAACTTGTCTAATCCCAAAAGTAAGAGTCAGTAGCATAAAAGTTTTTGTCTGTAAAAGTGAGTTTATGAAAAATAAGTGATAGAAATACCTCAAAAATATATTCACAACTCCAGTGTTAAGTATCACGCTACAGAAGAATACTTTTAGTATTTCTTGTGACAAAGTAAATACCAAGAAGGCCTATTCGTTTACCAAGGATCCTGCTGAATCACCAGCTGCACAAAGCAAAGTGACAACAATTCCTAACTCGGAGAGCCTGCAGCCTAAGCATGTAGGTAATCTCAAAAGGGGTTCCTAAGTTTGCAGTTTAGTTTTACTCATGAAACACATACTGCCAAAGGTAACAGATGCTGCTCTGGATGGCCTTTGTTCCAATACGCAGCATTCACTTACCAGATCTTGACAGTGTATTTTCTGTATCATCTTACCTTAGGGCATTTTTATTACTCCATAAGTATCTTTGTTATTGTTATGAACTCAAAACTGCATAATCATTACAAATAGAAATGCTGTGTGCTGTCTGAAATGTCTTATATGACAGGTTAATAAATATATATTAAAATAATCGATTTTTGTGATCAGGTTGAACCTACAGAAACAGTAGTGCTGCAGATTCAATCAATTTATGTTAGAAGTTAATCAAAACTAAAAGGGCTTCAATAGTTAAAAAAAAATCCTATAAGGCTAACATTAAGGCTGTTAAATAATCAGCTTCTAAACAGCAATGGGAAAGTAACAGAAAAAAATGAAAATACAATTTTTTGGTTATCTCAACTTCTTTTGGCAAAGGAGTTAAATCATAGGCTAAGAAAACAAAGTAGGATAAATTCTACGCAAGAGAAGCTTCAGCTAACCCTCTGGAGCTAAGCAGAAAAGGTGACTAGATCAACAACCAACGGTAAAAAAAAAAAACTCACCCAAACTGAAAGAAAAAGTAGACTTAAGAAGCCACACAAAAAAATGGGTGGCAAAGAGACAAGTATGTCCAAAAAAACTACTAACAAATCTCTAGAAGGAGTAGAGTAGTTAAAAATAATGAGATATTCTTGGAAAGATCAAGTTGTCTGTGGTATTCTGGAACGACCACAGCACAGCAGGACGAGGCACGTCAGGCACAGGAGCAAGTGCCAGCACATCTGACCTGTGCAAAGAACCTTCAGTACAGCTTGTGGGAGATGCCCGTGCTATAATTTGGATTATCTGGGGGGTGTCTGGGCTTCTGAAACAGCCTGCCTAGTGACTAGATGACTTCTCTGGAAGTGACTTTAAAGCCTACACAATTATTTTGTCATGTAACTTCATTCTTCCCATGGGAAGCAAGCAAAGAAAAACCAGACTCATAGTGTTGTGTTGCCTTTCTTGGTCTCCTGCAGCCTAAAGCTCCCCATCTATAAGCACGTGCGCAGTAAAAACATTTCATGGTCAGTGGTTCTGAGATGACGACAGGACATGTATAATTAGTCTCTGTCCTCTGCACATTCTTGCAACTGCAACCTGATGTTTTTCAATATATATACACAGCTTGCACTGGTTTAAAAAAAAAATTTTGACTTAACTATATGAAAGAGTCCTCAACAGATTCCACCCCTGTGCTTCAGTAGCAGATTCTACTCAATGCCCCAGTAGGATCTCTCAGCAGGTCTGAGAACTAGGACAACTAGTATCTAACTCTAATGAGCTCTACAAGCTGGGAAGAAAGGATGTGCTAAGAAAAACAATCTCTCCCTGCTAAACAGTGGCTGAATTGGTCTGCAGGCAAAGCATTCTATTACCTTCAGGTAATCACAGAGGAACAGTACAGTGAGCATAATTCTCTTGAAGACTGAAAGCAACTGTCTTTGGATTCACTAAATCAAAGCTTTGGTGGTGAAAGTGGGAACAGAAAAACTATTACATTAGCACTGTGCCAGTCTAAATTTAAAAAAAAAAAAAAACACAACAAACAACATAACAAAAACCACCCCACTAAATCCAAGAGCAGATAATCTTACAGCATAATACTGGCATCCTGCTCTTCTCCTGAAAGCACAAGGTCCATCAGGATCATTTTCTTCTTCTGCTTCTGATACTGGTGAGGGTACCTAGACCAGACAGCAAAGTCATTCTTCCAACTGCCATGTTTATACAATATAATCTTATTGATTTATTATTATACAAGTTTATATTTATATAATATGAACTGCCACATCTATACATTAAATGCAAGCTTCTTTGGAGCACAGCTCAGAAGAAAACAAACTCGTAGTTTCTGCGAGTATCTCTTCTATACATCCCCTGTCCGACAGAGTTATTCTCCATTTGAATCTCGACTGGCCAAATTACAGGCCAACTGAAATTTCTGCCTTCTGTATGCTGAGATTTTGGAACAGAGTATTACCTGCGGGAACTCATCTTCATCTGAACTGTGGAAGTCATACTGTTTAATATCGCTCTTGTTGATAACAGGCAAGGGCTCAGCAGAGGGCTGTTGAGGAGTTACTACACACTCTATTTTAGGTTTCTTTAGATACTTCTTCTTTTGACGTACAACATCTGACACCTCCTCCTTTAGAGATGAATGATGAGGATGCTGTTTGTGAAAAACAAACACAAAATTTAAAAATTTGAAGTAATTAACCTTTCCTCTTCTCATGCCTTGGAAGACACGACTGCTTATCTTCCAAAGCCTCTCAACATGCAGCATCTGCAGAATATTTCAGACACATAATGCAGAATGTACTCAAAACATTAAAACAACCAGAACTTGCCCTCTGATCGTTTTTACAGATATTTACTAATAAACAAACCAAAAGCTTTCAAGCCGTACAACTACCTAAGAGGTTCCTTGCTTTGCAGTAGACTCAGTGTGTATTGTAATTGGAAAGCCTATTCCAATTAGTTTCCAAAATCTCAGCTTTCTATAGCAAGCGCTTTCAATTTTCTGAACTGCTCAGATATGTTCAAAAGAATCTAATTTGTTTCATGTTTCTCAGTTTATATTTTTGAAAAGATGTAATGTTATTTAGCTTTGTTATTTAAGATTTTGCTCACATAAACCCTCTATATAAACAACTCCATCAGTATTAAACTGTTCACTTGAACACAAATGCTATTAAACTTCAAAGCTTTTAAATTAAAAGGAAGATTACTTCACTTGCAAAATTCTCAATTACAAGTAAAAGCCAGTGCAGTTCTGAAAGAGTGTTTAAGTTTACCCCAAATTACCACTTATCAATAACCGTCTGACTGAAACCATTCCAGTAATGGAGCTCAGCTTCATAATGAGATGACTAACACAAAACTCCTGCGCAACAACCAACATTTGTATTCAATCCAGTGCCCACTAGGTGTCGTGGGTGCTAAACACAAATTTCAAAAGGTCTTCAGCTCTCCAGCCTTGCATCCAAGCATTTTATAATAACTAGTAGTTCAGGTTATTTCTCAAAAACATGTCTTAATTCAAAGTTGGGTGCGTTTTTTTCCTGTCACATTAACAGTGGAACATCAAGGCTTATCCTTTTTCTATACTGTACTCAGTTCCGTGAGCTTAACCATAATTATGGCATTAAAACGGCTTGCAGTGGAAACTTGTCTTTTGGTTTGTTTGGGGGTTTTATTCATTTGTTTTAAAAACATGACTGCATTTACATTTTAGTATTTATGTTTTAAAGCAAAGATAGCTCCTAAAGGGGAGAAGAGATACTTATGGCTTAAGTAACAATTAAAGGAAACACAATATGAAGAAGTAGAAACAAGACAAGCAGAACAACCATTTGTAATAATACAATTACATTACAATTGCAAACAGTTAATTTTGCAATTGGTGCCTGTATTAACTGTTAAAAAAACCCCAACCTTATTCTGAAGTAGTAATTTCGAAAACATTAACCCAGGATGGATACGTTTGTCAATACTGCTGCTTGTAGTCTAAGCTGCTTATGACTATTCTACTGTCTCTCATTTAAATCTACTGGAACCGCACATCACCAGAACCAACAAAAACAGTCGTAGTTCTGGTTAACGAGGATCCTCCTGAAAAAAGTGTTTTAATTCTCTTCTGCACAGATGTAAAGACTGGCCTCACAAGAAGATAATAACTAGCACACAAAAATATTACAATCTGATTTGGTATCAGATCTGAACAGCGACAGAAGATACAGAGTTCCCTTTGATGTGGTTGGGGTTTTTTTTTGGTTTTGGTTTGGTTTGAGTGTCATGAGACAAGAAAAAAGAAAACCATTAAAGTTTAGCATTTCTAGCTATGGATTATTCCTATATTACTACTTCTCTGGATGTTAATAACAAGGTCCATTATAAAAATAAAACTAGATCCACTGAGTTTCTGTACATATTAAAAAAAATGTAAAGAAGACTTTGTCAAAGGAGCATTAAGTACAGAATTCCACAACTTTACTAGTTTTAGAAAGGCAAAATAACTAGTATGTGACACACAGCAACTCAAGTCTTACATCCTGCACTCTCTCTCTGAGAGCAGCCCTCTACCCCATTGCAGAAACTAAAGGTTCCAAATTTAGCCACTTTCTTCCACCTTCCTGTGTTTGCTACTTACCTAATACTGAGGGCCAAGCAGACACAAAAATGCCTACTCAGTATTACTCAGAAGCATGCAGGCCTCAGTTAACAACTACTATAAATCCCACGATGTGTTTTTTAAAACATTAGTTGCTTGCAACTTTTTTCAGCTGTCAACAAGATATAACGGTTGCATTCTTGTGCCTGGAAACGTTACTCAAAGATCACTTAAACAGTTCAGAATAGTTTCTAGAATCCTTTGGCATTCTCTCTGTAATTCAGTAAAATCCTGTATTTTCAGGACTATCTTTCCAGTGGGGGCCAGTCAGTACTCATGGACAACACTATCAGAAAAATTCAGCGCTCTAGTCTCCCCTTTGAAGGGAGAAGGAAAAATAATTCACTTCACTTTGCAATCTCATGGAGGTCCTGATGTCCACTTAACAGTTCATGTTTACATCACCTTACAAGGAAAGAGACAGAACTGAGAAGGAAAATGAGGAGTACTACGCTACTGTTGTTTAAAGAAACAAACAGCAATGCCAGTCAGTCCCTTTAAAACCTAGGTGGGAAAAACAAACATTAAACTTCTGGAAGTCAGCACTGCAGTCTCCTGGTCTCCTACCTTCAAGCATGGCAGCCTCCTACTCCGTTTTCCCATGCAAACATCGGCAGTGTATATCCAGAAGAACGACGAAACCGCTAACAAGAGACTCGCAGCAGAAGAAAGCTTACCTTAACTTTACATTCTTGAACTTTGTGATGATTTCCATTATGAAGAGTGGATGGAGTTGTGCTCATCTCTTTTTCAGGTCTATTAAGCTTCACTTCATTGAGGATTTCACCTCCATAATCACCCAAATGGTACCTCAAAAAACAGAATTAAAAATATAATGCTGCATTTCCACTGGGAAAATATTTGAAAGACACAAAACAGCGTCAAGGCAAACAGTCTGCATAAACCCCTTCTATTTCAGTTACTGAAGTTTACGGTGCTATATAGGCCTTCAGCCCTGCATGTGTGTGGAAGACTAACATCCATACAGAAATAAATTACAGGAGGTGTTTTCAAACATATTCGATGAAAATTAAAACCCTGGTGTCATAAATGACTTCTTACAGGTATAATTTGCAATTTTACCTTTTCTCAACAACTTCTAACGTTAAATGCAATAGCTCGCGTTTTGTTTTCTCTCTTCTCTTAATCATCTCCAAAATCGTTATGGCTCTGCTAAACTCTCTTCTTAATTTCAACATCTTCTCATAAGACGCTTCATCATTCTTTCGGTTCTATTGAAAGATTAAACAAATTTTAAGTCAAAAGCAAAACTTAAGAGGCATAAATAGCAAAAAAACATATAATGCTGCTACAAGTGAGAATCATACGAGTACACTCAAAAGAAACTTTTCCTAAAGCATAATCTACTCGGTAGACAAAGTCACAAAAAGCAAACAAACCCCAACTTTTATGAGTAAGTTGAAAAAGAACCTTTCAGCCACTTCCCCCTATGCTTTCTCTGCTCAGATTCTGTATCAACCCAGTGGAAGTTTGTCAGAACAAGGAATTCAGGATTTGGTTCCTAAAACACTTTTTCCACCTTGATTCTGCACACAATAAGGTTGTGTACGTATGTGTAGAAAGTTTATGTAAAATGCTGAGTAATTACAGATTTTCCAGTTCAAATCAATCCACTCTGTAAATACAAAACCCAAATTATTTACTCCATGGCAAACGGAAGATCGTTTTCCTCTTTTTCACAGAAGGGGAAGTGTGTAACCTAGCAAGCCCCACAGCTGCTTGTTGCAGCTGTGCAGTATGTGCCAATGCCTATAAGTCACCCTTTGAGTTTCAGCTTTCTAGAAAACGGACAGATTGTAAATTGTCCATAGAGAACTGACGGATTACGCACTGACTACATCATTTGGCAGGTCTGAAATTTAGCTGGGTCATCTAATATTGCAAGTATTAATAGAGACAATCAGATCAGTAACTGTGGATACCATAGGACAGATCCTGCAAGATGCTGGATACAAATCAAAATTATTCCTATCACTGCAGGATTTAAAATGACAAATTTAAAACAGTAAGGTTTGGCAAGTTACCTTTCTCGTCTGCATCTTCTCAGTTCTCCTCCGGAAGGCAACATAAGGGTCGTTGTTGGTGGAGCCATCCCTCTTTTCCTGTTTGATTTGGGGGATGAGAGATGGCCCTCTACAATTCTTACGCTTTCTTACCCAGTAGTCATATACAGCCTTAATAAGGTAGTCATCCTCATTTAGCAGCAATTTAGCTTCCTGAAGTGTTACAAGCTGAAAGAGAAAATTGAAAAGGTGCAATTGAGATGAGGGTGGGGTGGTGGCACAGGGAGAAAGTCACTGCACACTCACACCTCTTGTGCACTTTCTAAATAAACTTGATTCTTTTCTAGCACAAGATAGCAAAGGGAGGAAAAAAACACTGATCTGAAGTACTCAAGCCATCAGTCAGTCTTCCTAAGTTAAATGTTAAGTTCCCAACTCTTCTGATGCAGCATCATTATCATCTCAGAAACTTTCATACAATAGTCTACAACTTCATCATTTTTTCAAGAAATCTGAAAACACTGTTTGAAACAGTTACAAGCACAGAATATAAATAACTTACTACAGTCTGCAGATCATGATTTGCGAATCACTTTGACTATTTTTTCCTAAAAAAATAAGTTTCTTATTGGTTAGCCATTATTAACGTAGGATTGTTTGCAGTTTAATGTCAATTCCCCTAGAAGATATTTTTCAGTAGACAGAATGTATTCTGAAGTAAATTAGTTTCTTAATTTCTCCCCAAAAAATTTTACTTTGTGAGAGAAAAGGATAATAACCATCCCTGTTTATTACAGCCCAGAGACACAAAGTCATTCACTTCTTAGGTAAGTTACCTGAGTAGGAGGTAGTTAAACACAGGTAATTAAATGATAACTTTTTTCCTTTTTATGTTAAGCTTTTTATATGGAAATCAGACTCTAAATAAATGCAAACCCCACCACTGACTAACCAGTACATTAGTTTAACATGCTCATATCATTTTAAACCCATTCATTACATAAAAAGAAAACAGTATCTCTAGTATTACTTAAACCAGAAGTTGGACAGCACTTCATCTTCCCCATAATTTGAAAACTATCAACTAAAAAAAAAAAAAACACACTTAAATTTGCTGTTTTGCAACATGTCCAACTACAGTAAATCTCATCCCTCCATTAGGGTAAGCAGAAAAAGAAACAATATATTTCTGAAATTTAACTTCATTACTCAAGCAATGAAAGACGAAACCAGCATAAGAAGGATGCAAGTTAATAATGAAAAGTGATAACCAGAACTGCTTTAACTGAAAGCCAAAAGAGGGGTATCTACATCAAAGCTCTAAGAGATCCGAGTAACACACGCTCAACAAGTATCATCCAATGTACTCTGCAATTTTTTTTCTTCATGCTCCACCTTCTCAGCTTACCTAATCCTTCTTAAAGTTTCTCTAAGATGTAGAAAATACAACATTTTGGCCTCTTAACACATTACACTGAACTAAATCAGATTAAGTAACTGAGTCAGAGCTACAGATCCTGCACTGGATTTTTCCCTCCCGCAAAACATTCATCTTACTGAAAAATAACTCTACCTATTTCAAACCTGCCCTTCAGAAACTGGTCTTTCAGATGTAACTTTTCAGTAATGTTTTTGGCTTTAAGACCCTTCTCCAGACACTGACCTGGAACACCTCAGGAACCCGACTAAGATACTGGTACCCTTCTGATAAAATAAGTGACTAAATAAAACCCATGCTTCCTTGTAAAGCAAGGAGTCCGAGCCTCCAAGTTCAAACTGGAGTATAACTTACTTTCTTGCATCGACACAGTTTCTGCTACAAGAGCCCAATCTTAACAAATACTTTGCTTTGCTGTCTATGCTTTTAAGTTTCTAACCTTCAAACTTCAACTGAAGTCAGCGTCCATTAGTACCAACTGAAACAAAGAATTTGGATTCTTATATATGTTTACAGCCATATCTGTAGACCATGAGCTTCTTCCATACCAACACAGGTAAAACAAGATGTTCTAAATTGTCTTCTCTAACACCCTGTGGTTAGGAATTAAAATTTAAAAACATCTCTGCCCAACCATCCCCCACAAGCTCCCTCCCTACCTGTTTTTGTAAGTTACCAACATTGACAGTAAGAGACAGCAGTGTGATTTCTGTCTAACTCACACACACTTATCCTGTGTGGATATAGGAAATAAAACAAATTGAAAAACAAACAAAAAACCACCCAGAGCTACACGACCAGAAAACTCAGAAATCAAAAAACCTCAGCCATTTCTTAACATAGTACAATACCTGACTAGAACTGGCTTTTTCAAGTCTGTCAACCATTATTTCAAACTGCAGCGGCTTGATTTCCATCTTCCGATTTAGTCTGTTCAGTAAGGTTTCATCCTCAGAGTCCATATCATAATCTGGCTGTTCATTGTCCAGATTAAAGGCTGAAACAGAAATACACATGAACAAAAGAAGTTAAATTCTTGTTAAATGGAAACACAGAAGCGTGCATCTGACAATCAGATACCAAAAGATGATCAATAAAATTTTGGATTAGCAGATTAGCACATCTCTACCATAATACTGCTTGTCTCTGACATCCAGTACAAGGGGAATCAAAGAAGATCAATTTTAAGTGGCTTGAAGAGGTCACAGGGGAAAAAAAAAAAGTGCTTTAGTTAAAAAAAATACCACAGAAATTCTAATATATCTTTGCAAAACAAGAGAAAAAAAATGCCTCTTAATGCTATTACAATACAGCTCCTCCAGAATATCACAATAAGATTTATTAACAATTAAGATAATTTTCCATCAAATCTCAGATTTGGAGAAAAAGCACTTACACTGAAGTTCCAATATAATTGCAGTTGCTCATTTTTAAATAGTTCAACAAACCTAGAGTCTTAAAAGATTTAGTAGGCTAAACTTTTCCTCCACCCTCCCCCCCTTCATACAACTGTGCAACAAACCGTAAAAATGTGAGACCAATCCTGGAGGAATTGTTACTTTTTCTCCCAAAACCAACTAAACTCCAGATGCAAAACCTGAATATTCCTCCATACTCTCCAAATAGCAAGTTCCCAAGTTTACAACAAAGCTCATGTCTTTATTACACATTGTGCTATTCGTTTTCCATTCTTACACAATGTTCCTGGAAAAAGCAGGAAGAAGTAACCATTCAGGTAACACAGCAGAAACTAAATTTTACAAGTACGAACAAATTGCAAACAATGAAGAATTCTTAATATGAAACATTAATTATACCTAATAAAACCTTGAAGAGGTGAAGTATTAACTACAACACTCCAAATAATTCAATCAACAAGTTGTTGTATGAAAGCAGTGAAGGCTTGTTGAAATATACTCTGTTCTTATTAGACAAGCAGCACTACCCTCACTCTGCGCTCTTAACTCATGACTATATCTAAGGACTAACTTAAAGAAAGCATCTGCTTACTAAGTTTCCCAGCGTACTTTGATAGGACCTTAAAACAAAAACTTGGAAGACCAGGAGAAAAAAAGATACGCTAAATTATAAATCTTTGAAATATAGTATTTTCTCTCCCATGGTCTGAACAGCCAACAAACATCTTTCCATGTTTCAGACTAGCCCAAGACCATTCTATCTGTATTTCCATGCCATACATTAGCTAAAGTGCTACCAGCATTTAATCGATTTGGCTATGCACGGAAACTCAGTCAGATACAGCCGAGAAGTGCTAATAAGCAGTCCCTGACCATTCCTCCCTGCGAAGTGCTACCTCTCAGAAGAGACAGTGCTTGACTGTACTAACTCTGACAACACCACTTAGAAGGCTTCTCTGGCCCAACACACTGTAAACATACTATAAAAATTTATTTCAAGAAGTTGTTAATAATAACAGGCTGTAACTATGTATTAAGTGGAATTATTAATAATATTAATTCAGTAATACAAGTTGCACGGCACTTGTCACCTGACACTGTCATTGGGCACATGACCCACAGCATCCCTCTAACAATTAACAACTGTATATTAAATTACAGCTTACAACACTGGATCCTGCTTCACCAGTGGCAGTCTGTAGGAATCAAAAGTTTTGAGATAAAAACTGACCCAGATTTTTTTTTTTTTTTTAATTCATTACAAACATCACCAGGCAAGACTATGCAGTTGCAAGAAGACAGAGGCTGTTACAGCACCTGGGGTGAGCTGAACAGCCAGTGATCAGCACAGTATCAGTGAATTACCTGCCAAGTGTCAGTGCTTGATCAAACCAGTCTGCTACACATCACCTTGGGCTCCTGTAAGCTTTGCTCCAACCTCTCCTGTGTGGGCCCACCAGAGTCCAGAACTGCAGCAGTGGCATCAACAGTGCCCCACATCAGCCACAGACTGAAATGGGGTGAGGTGTCCCACCTGAACTGTAACGCTCACTCCTTCACTCCAAAGCTTCTCTCCCACGCAGCACTGACCACTGCTCAAACGTGGACCAAGTATGCCTGACTCCACATGTTATTCACCAGTGTCAAACCACTTCAGAGCTCTACCAGCCAAGGGCAACCTCGGCAGTTCGTACTTCTCCTGTGGAATGATGCCCGATATTGCACTTCCCCTCCACCACAATCTGTAATTTGATGACCTCTGAAGCATAAACTGCCACTTTTACCAGAAAGGAAATTGCAGAAGTTTCCTCCACCCCAAGACTATCCCCAGAGCCTATAAAACTGCTACAGTCCTAATGAAAGGAGTTTCACAGTATACAAACAACTCTGCTCAAGGGAGGCAGCCAAAGTCTTCTAGACCAGATACCCCCATCATTTTGGATAAAGCAGGTCTCTCTAAACAGGTGTTTAACCATGCTCTCACAGATAATGTGAGAACGCACAGAAATCCATTGAAGTCCAGAAAAGGCATTGCTTGTTTACCCTCAGACAGATACTGATCTTACACCAAAAAAAAATGTCCACCTATCACCTGTCAGTAGATAATTCAGTAATCCCCCACGAACAAAACCTTTCAAGTCAATATTTCTAAACCAGAGTCTCGGTGAGCAGGAGGATCCTTGTGACAGGGAAGATGTGATGCTATTCACCTGTACACTGCAGGCAGTGCCAGTAAGCTCGCCTTCATTTCCACAACGAGGAAAGAAGAGTGACTCAAAGTTCTTGAGCTATGCACCCTCCTGAACCACCTTTCAGAACAAAATCGGACAAGCTCAAGTGAGATGCAACTAGAAGGAAACACTAAGACTAGCAAGAAGAAAAGAGAAAGCCCAACCATTCCATGGACAAGCAACTTAAGAGACCAACCATCCTCAGGAATACATGACGAACATTAGTGATAAGAAGGCGAGATCTCCATCTCAAATGGAGAAGGCAGATTCCTGCTTTCAGCTGAGGTGCACCACGGGGTCACTTTACGTGCTAGCAGTGCAGTAGAGTCCCTCCCTCTCACTGCTCACTGTTAGCAAGTTGAACCAGTTTGCAGAGGTACCCAGTGAGGATCACGACCAGTTCAAGACACACCAGGGTGTACACAACCACAAGCGGAACAGGGAAGAAAAGTGGAACCTTCCCTTCTGGCCACTACATTGGTTCATTTGCCCCTGTGAACCACTGGTTAAGTAACATGTCAAGTCCACCTAACTTCATACATAGTACTAAGTTATTTGGTGATAAAACATCTTTTGCAGTCATTTTGAGACTTCGTGAATAACAAATTAAGTGCTGAAAAACTGGGAAATGGAAAAAGCTATAAGCCTTAAGAAAAAACCAGAACTACACCCTGAATTTCAACTCTACAAAAATATTGTGACAAACAATCAAAACGACAAGATAAAAGGTATCCAATATGTACTTGCCAGGAATAAGTTACATCAAATAAATCCAGTCTCATTTTCTTATACAAAAAGACATTGGTACTGTGAGAAGAGTAGTAGCCCTTGTTACATATCCTGCTTTTCATGCCTTCTAGCAATGCTTTTGTTTTGCTTGCAATGCTTCTCATACTATTTGTCACGACCTGTAGTTATCAATATGGCTCACTTCCAAAGAAAGGGGGTTTCCACAGAGGCCGCAGGTTAACGACGCTGAAGCAGTGGAAGCAATACTTCCATTCCACCTCCTCTTTCAATGTGGACAGGAAGGCCACAAAGTCTCAGCACCCTGTGGAGGTCTGTGAGTCTCAGGAAACGCAAAGCTATCCCTCTTCCTTTAACTGCTGCATGCAATCACAAGGAGTTAATCAACCCCAAGCTGGCTCGCCACAGCTCTGGGACACTCATGGAAGTGCCCTCCTTCCCTGAAGTTTGTCCATCACTGCTCTTTGAAACACGCTTTCAGGGACATCCTTAATTATCAGTCTTCTTCTATTCCCAAGCACTGAGTGAACTGTGCTGGTTCCAGAAAAAGCCATTTTTCATCCCAAACTTGTCCTCTAGCATGGCAGCTTGCTGGCTTCAGAAGCCATCATAAGACACAGGTGGTTTATGTGCTGTGAGCGCCAACTATCCATCACCAGGCTCTGTTTCTGCCCCTGCCATGGCAACAGATGCAACTGTTCATTCACGCCTGCAAGAATTAGTGAAGAACTAGACTGAGCCACAGAAAGCTCTGTACTTCAGATGACCTGCTACTAGTTAGCGTTTTAAGAACAACTACCAATGTAGTTAAAAATGCATTATCTATATCCCTTCCTCCCAGTAGCTCCTGGGAGATTCTTGGGATTGACTGATGAATCTAGTCTTCCTACTCCAAAATTTCTGCGTTTCTCCACACTGCATGTTTCTACATCGCACTGTTGGACAGGGCCCTGGCCATCCTACCAGTGATGTTTACCTCGTGTGAATGCTCAGAACTTGTTGGCTTGCTAATTGCTGTTACAAAACCAACATCCTACTTTACATCCTCTGCCACTCTAACCACTCCTGACGGCAGTGCCTGTCAGAGGGATTTGCTTTACTTTACTTGAGCTCCCCCAGGAACAGAGTTTATACTAACTTACAGAAATGCAATTTGTTTTTAAGTTACATTACATTGGGTTTAACTGAACTAAATTAACTGATTTCATTTAGCTAACTAAATGAAGGCTGTGGTTCCACAGTCATTTTACGCTGACATAGACATGAGCTACCACTGAAACAAGCAGTTCTACCAGCTTCCTTCCCCAGCAAGCCACATTCCTACCACCTTGCTTGTGCCAACACCAGCAATCATGCGACGAGTCAAGACATAAAACTGATAAATACAGAGGTTCACCTAACCAAAAAATCGAAGATAAAGTTTCTTCCCAGAGTTAGCTCCCCGTGAACACAACAGCCAGCAGAAAGGCGCTGGCAGTACGAAGGGAGTGGGCAGTATTGATCCCAATGGCAGCAGACACATCTGTGCTGACCAAGAGTAAATGGAAGAATCACATCATGGTAATTATATCCAAAGTAGTAACAAAGCAGCTAAGCACCCCCTCAATGGCAACGCCATAGCACCTGACTGGAACAGAGCTTCCAGTGCTCCCCACCTGCACTGAAATACCTCACTAGGGGAGGTAGCATGCAATACCCTTTGTACATATCTGGGCTGCAAGGCCACAGCCGGAACAGATCCTGCTACGGCATCCTCCAAAAATGCGGAACACTCAATGAATAAAAAAAGGGCAACTCTCAGTTCCATGAAATGCACACGCTTCACTTTAAATTTAAAAAAGTGACTAGAGTTCATCCCACAGAACTTAATGAAGATAATTTGAACTATTTGGCTGCATTACTTATGATAAAGCATTAGTTTGGTATCATTACCCTTCATATACACAAGTAGGTAAAATACATATATATTATATAATACATATATTAAAAATATATTTTTTGCTCCATTCTTATTGTTTCTGTTAGGGACACAACTTTTCTTACATCCACTTAACTTAATTCTAGCATAGGTGCAAGTGCACTAACTTACTCTCTTTGCTGCATAACTTACAATGCACCTCCATGTTACTGAAACTAGAAACATTCTTGGAAAATTATTAAGCATACTGGAATAATTACAATAGTTCAAGGTTTTTGTTTATATTCAGTTCAAAGTCACCTGAATTGGTGTTACCGAAGTCGAATTAACACTTGGAATCCATGGTTATTCATGAATTCCACGCCTCACAAAGCCATTAACTTTTCTCTGCTTGGAACTACTGGTCTAAATAAAAGAATTATACTAGGAAAGTTAAAAATACTAAAACCCTGGGCTACCAGATGCACTGCAAAATTATTTAGGTCTAATGAGAGACTTCTAGTAACAACCACCAGTAAGTATGGATTACAGTACATGGCCTCTTGCCTTCTATCAGTTTACATAGCTTCCCTGGGCAAAGTAAGTATTGTTGCTCTTTGTGCTTTTAGCATTAAAACAGAATTTCTAAGCAGTTCATGTAGCATAAAGCCGCCTTGTATCACTCCTACTCCAACCAGAATATGTGGGAAAAATTATCTTGGAGCAGTATCTGATGTTTATCTTCAGCTCAAATACCTTCTGTAATTCTGTCCAGAAAGACTGTCAGTCTCAACAAGACAAAGAACATTTTGGCATAATATATTTAACACTTTTCGACATGTTTATTAACAATATTTACAGTGTTTCTGGCAATGTCCAACAAAGAAAAGAATAAAATACATTCCTCATTCAGTAGCTTCATTTCAGTTAATTCAACCTGCCTTGCCTGAAGGTTTGTTTCTTCTATTAAGGAGAGAAATACTTCTTCCATTTCCTTTAAATCATTTCTCACACTACCAGTATGATCTCTCCTACATCATAGGGAATGTTGAGCATGTTCTTTCCCCAAATCTCTCATTTTGTAAATACATGGAAAAAACAGGAGACTTCACCATGTCAGTGAGAAATCATGGATGGATGAAGTCCAGTAAATCAATACTGTCTGCACATACACCCAAACTAACACCTGAAGACCACATTCCTGTTCAAGGTGCTGTAGCAATACTCTTTCCAATACAACTAAGAACCAAAAACATGAATCGGTGACAAGAAAAGTTTCCTCTGCATGACTGAGGACTGAATTTGTGCTTCACCATTAAGGACTGACAAGCCCCTGCAACGACTGAACCAAGGTTTTGCTACAAAGATGACTCCTGGGAGAAATCCAAGTCACAAAATAACCCCCCAAAACCACAGGCTGCAAAGGACAAACATGATTTGTGTGCCAAGGAACAACTGAGCTATAAACGTGCACCATTGTCAACAGAACATCAACCAAAAAAAGTGTTACAATTATGCCAGATCAAGTTCAGATTAATTAATTAGGTCTTTTTAGACATAGGAAGCTGAATTCATACAAAAGAATACTTCCTTTTACCTATAAAATAATCTGAGAGCTCCCTACAGAAGGGGAACTCTCTACAGTTTTAGCAAAACACCGAGAAAAATAACTGTTACCCATAGCCCAGAATATATCCCTGCCATAGTGAAGAGCTTGAACTGTACTGTTAGCACAGCTGAAACTGAACCTTCAAGAACTCTATTACACTCAGTAGAATGAAGGCTGATTTCATTACAAAAACTCTTCTGTTTTATTGATCTCCATTTATTTAGAACTTTGGAGTTAACAGGCATTCCAGACTCACTCGGAGAACAAGACAACTCTTCCACTCCCTGCATTAGTATAAGCAAGTAGGAGTCAGCTAGGCTAGTTCAGTTATTCCTTCTCAGATTTTGGGGGAAAAAAGGAAAAAAAGAAAAGAAAAAGAATGCATTGATCAACAATAGTGGATGACCAACAGACAGGTTAAGGCTTTCCAGCTACCGTACATGGAGATACAGTATCAGCACAGAGCCCATAAACAAATAAGCAGAAAAAACCTCACATTTACCTTCAACCTTAAATTCTTCCAGCACTTGAGATACTGGAATTTACGTATAAAAATCCCCCTTGGATTTTTGAGTCCTCCCGCTTTCTGAACATTGTAGCAACTTTGTCTCAAGATTGTTTGAGGATTACACAATTTAAATAAAGGGGTGGTGGGGGAAGAGGAACAAAACCAACATTTGTTAACTTACGTTGAATGTGAATGAACTGCTTTGGTTGCTTAAACTCTCCTTTATACAAACGATTGTAATAGTTGACATTGCTCTCCGCTTCAGGGACTGGGATAACCATGCTCTCTTTCTTTTCTCTGAAGACTTGTTGTGCTGAGATAGCCCGTTGCAAATGATGTTCCTGCAAGAAGAAAATTTTAAGAGTTTGTTTATTTAGGTATCAGTATATAGAAGCACATACAAAGACCATCATCCTTTTCTCCTCCTGTTTACCTCTTTTACAGGAGACCCAGATAAAAGAGTTGAGGTTTTACTGTATTTTAGAGGACAGCAGGATGCTAGTTTCCAGGTTTGTGACAGGACAGACGTGTTCTCCATCATTTGGTATACCATGGGGTTTCTAACTGATAGGAATCTTAGGGCTGCAGTGAACATTAGACAGGACTACAAACAGATGAAAAGAGCCCTTTGTTCAGACAATAGCCCACACCTCTACCAAACTGGAAAAAAGTCAAACATTCAAACTACACAAAATAACCCTAGTAGAAAATTAGGGCTGGTATAAGCCAAACTCATCAAAACCTGTCACAGAAAAAATTTATGCAAGATCAGTTAACAGATGCATAGTAAGTCATTTAAAGTATTATAAGCAACAGATTCAAATCAAAAGAATAGCTAATTTCATCATTCCTGTCTACCCAGCAGTTCTTACCAGCTTGCTGTCTTTAGAAATTCAGCTACTTAAGAGCAAAAGAAAGAGCAGTTGTTGTAGAATCACACTTGAAAAGCACAGAGTCCCTGAACAGGTATCACTTCATTTTATCCTTACAGGACAGGAATCAATTGCTACAGGATCATTTCAAGTGAAATAAAGATCACAACAAGTGTATTAACTTACAAAGATTTTTTTTTTTTCCACACATCATTTTATTAGTTAACTCAGTGAAATTCATCTACTCCTGTAAGCCCGCACTAACCTGTGGCTTTTCCCTCAGGGGTTTTTCATGAGCACTCATGTTAAACTTTGGCAAAGAAAAACCCCAACAGCACAAAGGCGGTATTCTGATTCACGCTACCATCTACGTACCATTTCAGTGCAGTCTGCAGAACACCTGTATGAACTGCCCTGCGACAAAAGGAGCCTGTCCGGCAGACCAGCAGACGACAGGATGATTTTGAACGCTCCCCCTCTGGCTGCCTCCCTCCTTGAGCCAGATGCTGGCAGCTGTGCAGCGTATGTGTGTGCTTCAGACCCTCCAGTGCAGGCTACTCATTTAAACCATTACAAAAATGTCTCATGCTAAGACTCCAAATGGCTAAGTTGGCACATGCTACCTTCTGTGTGTCCAGTAAAGAGGAGGAGTGGTAGTCTTCACCAGGACAAATCTTAGCTTTCCCAAGTAAACAGCTGTGGTGATTTAAGTCACAAGCTCTCCATCCGTGCAAGTCGAATATAAAACAAGCAAACTGCATTCTCCTAGCAGATTACCTATTAGTCTCCAGCAGAACCGCAAGCCTGAAAGTTTCGGTCTCTTTTTACTGTTCTCCCCCACTGCAGAGTTCTTGCCTCCAGCTTCCAAAATCTGAGGGGAGGGAGGACGACCCAGCAGAGTATCAAGCTGAAATCGAAGCTCAGCTCTGTCCTAGACCTATGCAGCCTCACCTTGCCTATTCCAGGGGCTTCGGGTTATGCTCTAGCCATTCCCACATGCCTGACTGCTGGCAAGAGTGTTTCTTCCAAACAGGAAAAACCAAACAAACAAAAAACCCAAACACACAGACTTTGCTACTCTGTCTCCTCCTCTGGTTTTCCGGGGTACCCCTCCCCACAATTAACACCTGTGACTATCCAGCCTCACAAGAGTCACATCAACACCCCAAACAGGAGAACCAGTGTTTCAGCAACTCCACTGCAATGCAGCCTGGCAGACATGGAAGTCTTGCACCCAGAGATTCTGTGCTACACACTTGGTAAATTCTCTCAAGAACAGAATTTCTTCCTCTCTAATTCTACGGAACATTATTTAAAAAAAGGGTACTGAATGAAAGAAATCTTTAAAAAAAATCTGTAAACAACATGTAATAAATTACACCCTCTTAAATATTAAGATCTTGCAGAAACACAAATAATACAGTTTCTGCAAAATTAGAATATAACAAATCAGGGACTGGAAGAGCAGCTGGGGGAAATCTCCTGTAGTAGAAGAAGCAACATTAAGTCAAACTATCAGGCTCCCTAGTGAACGCTATTAAAATTAAGACAAGCATGCAATCAAATATCTGGTGTGATCTGCTTGAGTTAATACACGCTGAGTAAATCCGTCACTCTACCATTGAAATGTCTCTTGGAGAGCTTCACAGCACTGAGCAGGCAATTCAACTAAAATAAAATTTGTTTTACGACTGTGTTGCTTTCAGCTGATGTCTCGAAGAGTTGTCTCCCAACAGTTAACAACACAGTACAGAGCAGCGCCACAGAAATGCTCTTTGGAAGGACTTGTGGAGGTTACATATCCAGCTCCCACTTGAAGACAATTACCTCCAACACTAGACAGGTCAGGCATGACTTTTTCAAGTCCTGAAAACCTCCAGTTTCCACAGCCCCTCTAAGTAACCTGTTTCAGTGACGTACTAACTCTCTTTTGCCAGAAGTAACAAGAGCAGTTCCCTCACCCTCTCCATCTCAGAGCAGCTATGGTCTAAGCTTTTAGCCACTCTGGCAGCGCACTGACACTCAGCATCTTTGAGAAATCCGGGGAAAGCAGAGCAACAGGAAAGAGCATCCCAAGAACAGCCTCACCACTGACAAGTGGAAGAGCAACATAACTTCCCCAGCTGGTGGCCACCCTGCTCCTATCATAGCGCAGTCTACAGCATGCCTTAGTCATACGGCATGCACAGGCTGCTGGCCCATCGCCTGGTCCATTCTTTCCATCAGTGCTGCTCCTCCTCAGCCAGTTCTCTGCCTGTATCAATGCACAGTGTTATTATTCGGCCCCAGGTACAAAAGTTGTGCACTTCTAACAACTTCACAAAATTTCAGCTGGGTCACTGCTCAAGTTTCTCAGCATCCACAAAGATGGACGCTCCACCGTTTGCAAGCTAACCACCCCTCCTGACAGGATCAGCAACAAATTTGCTGAGGATGCATTCCTCACACAGTCAACCAACTGAAGCTGACCAACTTAGAGCTCCACACCCCCAAAATAAAACAAGCCCAGACACTCTTCTAAGATGGGATTAAATAACTTGTAGAGAAGCCACACTAGTCCACAGCGGTCTAAGTAATGAATGGATAAACAAGGTTTAACTTTCAGAAAAAGCAGTGAAGAAGGACACACCGCAACCAAAATTCAAAACACCTTCTGGCTCCGTAGCCCATTAAACAGTGCAGATGAGTAACTCAGATTCTCAGTTTCTGTAACACTGCTAGTAAGCATACAGAGTTCCCAAGGAAAATCTGACAATAGGTGTTAGTACTCTCTTTACTATAAAAAGCCTTCAAGCGTAACACAGCTTTCAAACAGAAAAGTCTTAACAGTATTACTGTCACTCATCAAACAGTGGAGCTTCAAGAGACGGATAAGCTATGGAGTTTTTAATATTAGGGGAAAAAAAAATAATCTTTCTGCTGAACATGAAGTTAAGGAAAATAAGAAATTTTAACTCCTCAAACAGTTCTGTTTAAACAAACTCTGAAGACTTTTATACAGAAGCTGGTCTAATTAAATGGCTTTATTAAACCTGAAAAAGAGTTTTTAAAAATAGATTTAGTAATTGGTACACCAATATACCTTTTTGTCTATTTTTCACCTTTTCTTATGGTTTTGAAAGACATACACCATATTTTAACTTGTACTTCATTCTGAAGTAGGGGAGATAAAGAGATCTCACACAAAATAACTGAACATTAGAGGAAACAGTGATGATAGCAAACAGAACATGCTGCCATGGGAATAAAAAGGAGTACCTGTCAAAGAGTTATTACTCACTAATTCCTTAAAAAGCACATCCAAACCTTTCTCACCAGTGTGACTGAAAAATTTCAAACAAATACAGCTTAGATGGTTCTATTTCTTCAACTAACAGCATAACAGAATCAGAAATATCTAAATGTTTAGTATATGTAATACTGCTGCTTCAGCATATTTACACACTAAAACAAAACTGCTCTCCAAGCGACAGATTCATCTCTCAAGATGCACTTTAGACATGCAGGTACCTTTACCGTACAACCACCGTACTGACAACAGTTTACAGCAAGCTGCTCGTGCCACTGGCTTTACATAATCCAGTCTGTTTTCCTTGGCGCAGACAGCCTGTCCTGCCAGCGTGAACCCACTCACTCTGTAGCGAGCGTCACCAAGAGCACAGTGCACCGAGCAGTCTCACACCCTACCGCCAAAGCTCCAACCCAAACGACTTGACAGCCTTTCACAACAGGGCTGACAGAGAGTAAGTATCAGCTTCAGTCCAGAACAGGACTTGAAATCACGCCTCTGAGCCCACACTGAGACACTGCAATCCTCGCTTTAATTGTTCCTCAGAGGCGAAAGCCAAAAAAATCCTACAACTGGTACCTAAAACCAGCTTTGGTTGCGCATGTTCAGAACCAGGCTCCAAGCCCAAATCAGAGCAAGCTACCTCCACTGCTATCTCCTTTCACCCCTGAAATACCACAGGTTTCATTTTCTTTCTAAACTTTTTTCATAGTGAAGAAAGTCCCAGATAGAAACTTCAACAATAGTAATAAGTCAACAGGTAAATATTCTTCTAAAGATTGTTTTTATTAAGCTTTAAGGGAAACACTGATCAATACTGAACATTATTTTTACCCGTTAGAACTACATTTACCAATATACTCCCCTTTATTCTGCTGCAAAACACAGTGCTTGAACCCTACAGACCAGTTTGGTTTTTCCCTTATTCTTTACGCTCCCTGTTGCCATCCCCCATAGTACTCTCTCTAAAATAGTTTATCATACTTTAAACAAACGTGATCATTTATTGGATGGACATGTTTGGAGATGCCAGTGGCTGAATACCATCCTCACACTGAAAAGCTGATCACTGTCTTAATTATGAAACTGCAATGAGCAATTCCATATTGGATACAGACACCCTAGAAGACGAAGTTTTGGGACTGAACGTATCTGTTCCCTTCTTCATTCCTTAGAATTACATCGTACAAGTGACACTACAACTCTTTAAAAGGTTATTTCACCACTTTTATTCACCAACTAATATTTACGTTTACCCTGTGAGGTAGAAAGCAATGAAACACATTACAGTTTACTGTGACACTATTTAAGAAAAGAACTTCCTCTTTGCCAGCCCTTTCACTACTGAGCTTCAGGCCACACAATTTACATATCTGCAACACTGCAGACTTTAATGAAAGAAATATCTTAACTGATGTTACCAAGACTTAAAGGAAACAAAACATAACACACCACAGCTTAGCTGTTAAAATCAACTCTCTTAACAAGATAGATGGCTTTAACTCTATAGCACTCCACTGTAAGTGTGATGGAAGAAAAAAGTGAATTTATTAACAGCTTTACTCTACTCAAAATAAGGTATTTCTAGGCCAACCTAGAGTCAGCCTTACAATCTACCTGCAATTAAAGCAAAGAAAACAAAATGTACTAAAGCCTAGAAATCCTATTTGCTTAACATTGTATTCAAATTAGGAAATTCAAATTAATTGACTTTTTTTTATATTTAAAAGGGAGATTCAGAAACAGAAAGCACAGAATTTTAAACTGAGATGTGCAGACTCATCTTGCAAAGCCTCAACCACAGCTAGTAACACCTGTCGACAACACTTACAGAAAAAAGCGTCAGGAAGCTCAAAAGCTACTTTGATCAAAAACCTTGCCCCCTTCTAAAGCCACAGCCTTATTATCTACTCCCTCTTTGCACACACATACCCCTTTAATAAAGATTTCTGCTTTTTTATAAAAGCAGCAGAAATGCTGCTTTATATGTAAGCAGCTGAGAGGCTTAAGATGAGGGGGAAAAAAGGGAAGATACCTACTGAGCCGTTTTCCTTTCTTTCCCCTCCCTCTGCCCTGGGATGGAAAACAAGTAACACAAACAAGGAGTCGCATCTAGAGCAAGAAACCCGTCTGTGCACCACCACAATTTTCACTCTTGAGACAGCAATGAGTATCTTAGGAGAAACTCACTGCTTCATTTACAATTTATTTTGTAAAGCAAACATTTTAGTGAATTAGCAAAGATTACTAGGTATTATTTTCTACTGATCTAATGAAGAGTTAATCTATTTAGTAGTCAGATCTGTTTTCTCTTCCTACATGGTGTCCCCTTACAAGGTTATACCAGTTATAAAGTAATGCAGGGAACTGGGCAAACAACAAAAATTCCCATATTGAGTTCAAAGCAACACACCTAAAGCAAAGCTGCTTTGTAGGACTGAAACTCCTCCCAGCTTCCCTAAGGATTTTCTGACTCCCAGTGGGAGGAAGCTCAAGAAAACCCAAAAGAAGTAGGAGAAGGTATGGGGTAAGGCCTCCTTACAAGTGGAAAGGGCTCATGGAACCACTGCTCAGTTTCACTTTTGGACATATCATGGTTTTCCAATATAACACACCCTGCCCTTTTATTTATTTATTTTTTTAAATAATCACAAGAACCACCTGCCACGCACTTGCCTTCCATACCGCTGAATGATGATTACAAGCCAAAAAAAGTACTAACGGTAGGCTGCTGTTATAGACAACTCAATGAAGGACGCAGCAAAGTGAATCAAATCATAAAACTCCATCCGAAAAATTCACAGAAGTCCCTGGAATGGGTCAGATTTTTATTACTTAGCTACTCTAAAGTCACTCCATTATTTCAGAAGTGAGTGAACTCGTATGTCAACGAAAAAAAAACCCAAAACACTTTTCTGTCACTTCCCTTTCCCAGTTGTTAAACAATTGTAATTTCACAAAGCAATGCTAGTGCTATCTAAAAACCAAAGACAAGCCATTCAGTGAATACTTTACATACAAGTCATCTGATCGTAGATAAAGCACCTGAATGTTATCTCAAGAATGCTGATGTAGGCTGAAGCAATACAACAGAAGGGCCACCAAAAACACCTAACTGAGCCCAACATCCTTGGGTGACACTTTGTGTCCAGACAGATAGGTCTCCATGGGACCTGTGTATCTAAATGAAGAAAATACAATTTGGACAAAAAAAAAAATCCTTCATTTCCTCTCTGGCAGTCTGACTAAAGCCAATTTAACACTATAAAGAGACTACAGGCAAGCTGGGAAGTATGAGTGGAAATTAGCCCGTGAGACACTGATGGAGGCACAGGGGAAGTGAGCTGACCAGAGAATAATCACAGTCGTTTTTGTGCTTTTTTAGTCAACCTTGCAGCACAAACACTCCAAAATAAAAACCTCTAAAGAAGTTTAATGCAGAAAAACCAAGTAATTTCAATCATCCTAAGGAATAATAGACATGAAACAACTGTGAGACGACTCAAACATTACCCTACTGAGTGGGACAGCAGTCATGTATGAGAGCATGAGCAATCTCTCATTCCCACAAAAAATGATCGTTTGCTATTTATGAACATACCATTGATACAAAACTGTCACTGTTTATGAAACGTCAAAAAAACCCTAGAGCACTATATTTTAAAGCTACACTTAATTATACCAGTTTCCAGTCTGCCAAAACTTGCATGTAAATGAGTTTTTAAAAATAGAATTATTGTTATAACAATTAAATTGAATTATTAAAAATTACTTTTGGAAAGGCTGAATACGGTACTTTATGAAATGCATGTTTCCTAAGAAGCAGGACCTCCCACCCGCCAAGATGCCTTTGCAGGACCTTAAGAGAAAAATGTTACAAGTACTGCAACATCCAATCAAAAGACACAGAACTTAGTCTTCATCTGGCTCCTTGTCATACGTTTGGATCTTCCACCACACAAGAAATGCAATCTTACCCAGAAAAAACTGTTAACAAATTGCCTCTGAGGAATTCCTTTTCATTTTCTTTACAGTCTGCTTCAATTAGCATAACTCAATTGTCCCAAGTCAGACAAATGGGGGTGGAAAGGTATACACCTACATATATAAATAATCTCCCTCATTTTTCATGTAATTAACCCCACAATGTATTTTAAAAGGCTGAGATGCCATAACAACTAGTTTTCATCTTTATTAAACACACTATTACACACAGAATCTGAGCTCAGTTTAATTCCTGGCTCCACACATCAAAACCTTCATGTCACCACGAGTGACAAAACCGTGCTCCTTGCAGAGGAGAGGGGGAAGGTGAAGTCACCAGGAGGGAAGGCTGTGGAAATTCTCCAACAGAAGCTGGTAATGGCTCCCGGCAGGAATGTCTCCCAGCTGGGAAGCCACAAGGACCTGGGAAAGGCAGCGCAGCAATGGGTGCTGCCTCACTTCATCCCACAATTAGAGATTTGCATTACCCAACAGCCTCGTAACAACACACGCTGCTTCTGGTCCCAGCACAGAAACCTTGCTTGAAGCTCACCTGGCGACGACGTGTCAGGCTACCTGCTCTATGATATTTGTTAGCAAAGAAACCATGTTACCTTAAAGACCTGATCTTTCAAAACGTCAGTTCTCACTTGTGCCACAGAGATTAAGCAGAGTCTTGCTTTGCTGGTGCCTATCAGAAGCCTAAACGCTGGTTACAACAGCCACGGATGGAGAGGTGTGAACACATATGGCTGCTGAGAGGAAAGACACCCATTAAAAATAAGTTCCTGTGGTCAAAGCAGAACTTACTGCCTTAGCACTGAAGTTAAGTTACCAAGAGTTTGGACACCAAACGAGCCCGCTAATTTCATCTTCATCTGCGATACAACTTCCTGGCAAATTTCAGGTATAACTGGTACGTTCAAGAACAAGCTGCTTATTGTACCTCTCCCCCTCATACTGCACTGTGCATTTAACCTTCTGACTTGCATGTAACATTTTCTTTCCAGGAGTAAATTATGGATTTTAATTGAACTGAGGTACACACATCAATACCAGGGAATTTGTATTTTACAAAGCTCTTGAAACGAATGTCCACACCAAAGTGATAAAACCTGGAGTGCTGAAGAACCTGGTAAACAAAACAGAAATCCATCATATTATACTAAAAGAAACAGATACCAGAGATTGGTTCTATAGTTAGGACAACTTCAAAAAATGTTTAAAAAAAATTTACACACAAGTGCACATACAGTAATTGGTAGGAATTGAAATTATTAGAAATTAACTACAAAATTCCATTTTAACTCAAACACCTTTAACTCAAGAAACTGTATTATTACTTTAAAATTTTCCGTAATAGCAGTGTCTCTCTACCTTACTTATCTAGTCACTAGGTACCACCGCAACACATCCAGTGTTTTATTTACATCTAAATTTAGCACAGGGGAATCAGACATTACCAGGATGCTTCAAAGTAGAAATACTTTTTGTTGTGTGACTCAAACTGGTCAAACAGACAAAAGTGTGAGTTGCCGCCATAAAAATGACAGAAAGCTAAGGAAACCAAATTATAAATTAAAATGTAAACACCAGAAAGCAATTAAGGAAAAGGGGGCAGGAAAATATGCTGGTTAAGAATTGCTACATACATGAACTACTTTGTGTGTCACAGGGAACATGATGAGATAAAAAAAGGAGAAAACAGTATTTTATTGATATGAAGTGACATCTAACGAACTGGAGAACAGTCTCACAAGGCAAGCTGTGTGAGCCCTCACTTCTCACAATTTATGACATAAACATGAGAAAATACCTTACAGAGAAAAACTCTACTGAAGTAGACGTATTGGTGAGGTGTTGAGCACATCAAACTTCACAGACCAGAGAAATAAGTCTATTAGACAAAAGCAACCAGTTCTGTCCTCACACATTTGCCAGCAGAGAATTACTTTTTTCTTTGCCAAGTAACATATGTGAGAGGATACAACCCTGGTACCAGCTCACCTACCCCTTCCACTCTGAAGTGTGTGTTTAAATAATAACAGACCAAAAGGCATAACTGTGCCTAATAAAGTTCAAAATTCTTACTCCATGCATTTCCTTGTTGCCTTATTTCCGAAGAAATAAGTTGTTGGGTTGTTTTGGTTTTTTTTTTTTTAATGAAAATCAGGTGTGGTAATCTCTCCTTTTACCTTAAAGGATTAGGCATTTTATTGGTGTAAATGTATTAATCACAATTAGAATTGCACCAAAGTAAATTAGGAAAAATAAGAACTTGGATTTTTTTCCCCGCAAACTTCTGCTCTCTTATATTTAGGGCAGTTCTGTTATGGACGGGGACAGTATTTTGACCCAACACCTTCAGTCACACTATACAGTGATTATTATATATTAACAAGTAGGAATTTGCAAATGGCTTAAAATCAAAACTTTAAAATAGGATATTCCAAAATACTTCATTTCTAGTCTAGAACTAGTCTACATTAAATGTGAAATTATGGCAATCTATATTGATATAGTTTTAGTTTCATAGAATTATTTTCTCTACTTCTTACTCCTTTTCATACACAGTGGTTCAGTTCTCTACTTGTTACAGAAATTTCAGTTCTACAGTTAATCTTCAATGGCTTTTGGGACACCTAAGGTTTAACTGTAATTTTGTTTATGTAAATATTAAAAATATTATCTTTTAAAAAGTCAAACAGAATGATAAATATGCTAAGGCATATAGCTTTTCAAATAAGTACAAACAAGGCATGGTTTATTAGCTTTGTTGGCAAAATAAATTACAAATAACCTTCTGAATGTCTAGGACCCATCATTATTTTTCCTACGAAAAATAATTAAAACCAAGATTAATGTAAGCATATTTAATGTCTGTTGATCTAAATTATTCAAACGGGACATCTCAACCAAATCAACACAGAAACTGTACAAAGCTGACTACTGCTCAATTTTGCCAAGCAAGGGCAATGTGAAATCTGGCACCACGTAATTCAAAGTACAACTGAAGCTGCCTGAGGTATTTCTTTACAAGGTTTTCTGAAATTGAAGGAAAAGGAAAAATTGCTACCTACATTTGAGACACCCCAGAGCTGAGCGACACAGCACAGAGAGGCAGATTACAAAACGTTCCCCTAAGCTTTCATCATGGAATTACACCTCATCCTGAGGAAACCTACCTATAAGGGAAAGTTCCTGCATAATGAATTGAGGTGTGACTCTCAATTAACGTCCAGGCAGATACCATTGTTCTCTACTATGGACTCAGGCACCCAAACAGGTTAAGACAGACTTAATGGGCTGGTGTTAACTGACCCCATGCATGCGACTCTAGCCTGCAGCAAAACTGCAGCTTTATCTACATTAAGGGTGTGGTCTTAAGATAGGGCTGAATCCACCTAACCTCAGGATGACACCAAAAGCATACCAGTCTCGCGCTTCTCCATTCCCAAGACTTCTATCCCCGCATACTCCTACCACTTCTCATAGAAGTAGATGATACTCAGCTTTTCCATGGTGGGCTCCCACCTCCCATTACGCAGTTGGACAGGCCTCAGTGCTCCAAAAAGCAGACCATCCCTACTGGCTGGCGACTATAGTTACTCTGTCTCAGCCGTATCTTAAAAGCGCACTCGAAGATAAATTACCTGACATTTGTCACAGGCTAAGCCTATACTCACAAGCAGTTGTTACAGGTTAGCTGGTAGGTGTTAATGTAATAAGCCCTAATAAACTGATTGTGAGTTTGAGACTTAAAAGCAAATCTTTGTATTGTTTAACTTCAGCCACAGAAATACAGCCAGAACAAACTAAACCAAAAGCTACTCAGTTTAACAACTCACCCGTTAACTATGCTCAGCTACTCCAGCATTCAGACAGGGTCCACAGTCATCAACAGTTTATTATTTCCATCCCCAATCCAACACAATGCAACCTACTTGGTTTTAAGTCTAATCTACCATTATTTAACGGGACATTAAGAAGTACCAGCAGCGGATTGAAAGGAAGTTTCTGTTGGCCACAAAAATATTTTACAGGTGAAAGCAGAGGAAGGACAGAGGATCACAGCTGAAAATTGAAATAATGGTTGGGAAATGGAATTGAAATGTGCACTTGTGAGGAACGTCACTGCATGATGCAATGGGTCTCAAAGGGAGGGAGAAAAATACAGGACCTGAAGGCAGGGGAAGAAGTCTCATAAACAGAACTGAAGCTTTAAATTCCATGAATAAAGATTACAACACAGCATTATGCTACCTACTACCAACGTAACTCAGTAATCCCAGGAGTCTCCAAACATACCCAGAATAAGTAAATAAATACAGGTGCTGAACTCAAACTGAGCAATAAACTTCTGCTGGGAATTGCATTTCCCCAACACATAAGCCAGTCGATTCTAATCAAGCAAACCCCATTTCTTTCCTAAGGAAAGTCTGCTGTCTTGATTTCACCTAGTTTTGCAGGGAAGTACAATCTTTTGAGTTTCTTTCTTAGACTTTCATGAAGTCTTTTTAAGCGAATTTTGTTTTACAGAATATTTGCATAGTTTGAACAGAAGTTATCCTCTGTTGACCTTCTATTTTACACACTGGTGTCCTGGCTTCTTCTTCGTTCTGCAAAGCCCCTCATTTGTAAGCAACTTTGAGGGTTCAACCATAGGTTACGAATGCACATCCGACATACAAATCTCAAGTTAGTATAGGTTCTGTCCACATGGAGAGGCATTTATGTACATTTATGTTTTTAAACCTAAACCTAAGTGCATCAGACAGTACCAGGTAGGTACTTCTGATTGACAGCTTGAATAAATCCTCACACACTTGATTCCTCTCACCTTGGAGATATTCAAGAGCCATTTGGACATGGTTGGGGCAACAAGGCTCCAGGTGGCCCTGCTTGAGCAGGGGATTGGCCAAGGTCACCTCCAGGGTCCCTTCCAATCTCACTCTTTGTGCTGTGCGAGTCTGTAATACCCAATTGTGTTTATTTATGCACCTTCCTGGAAGTCGTGGATAGCAACAGCACAACTAACACCACAAATTCATCCCTCTCTAAAAGAAAATACCATTGTCATCGTAAAATTGTTTTAAGGCACCTATTTGTTAACAATTACAATTTAGTATAAATAATTATTCCTAAACTGGGATTAAAAGAAAAAAAATATCTATTCATGCTATGAAAACAACTACCTGTAACATTTCCATATACAAAATCAGCTTTAAAAGACTTATGTTTCCCACTAAAGATGTGAAAGTGTGTCTGGAGTGGAGGGGGAAAGACTCGAGCACTGAACTCCATACTCCGATTTCACTGCAGAAAGCCAGCTGGTAGCACGGATGCACTCAGCACAATCCCAGCGCATAGAAGATGTACCAAACAAGACTACTTGCCTTTATGTAGACAATTAGCTGTAATACGTGAAAACTCCCTTAATCTCCTTATAAAAATAAATGACACTATGAGTTAATGCAATGTACAAAAAAATGCATGATGGGTAAAATGGGCACTATTTCAACAATAGACAAAAGGGGCAAAAGCAGAGCACCCCTGAAGTCCCCAGCCAATACCAATGCGCTTACACTCACACATGCAGGATGAAACCCCTCCAAGAAAAGATTAAGAAGTGACTATTATTTGATCTTATAAACAGAAATCACAAAAATAAATGTTTGGGCATAAAACGTGCAAGAAAATGTGAATGTAGGACTGTGTCATAAAAAACTTCTTTTAAAAAAAGCTGGTAGATATTGCCATAAAATTAATGATACCTCTGTATGTCTGTATTTTGAACTCTTCCACTTCATTCTACCAGCAAAAATACACAGTATGGTACACGTTATCAGGAAAAACATCCAAACAAAAAAATTATGACTTGTGCGAAGTTAATGCTTCCTGCTTTAAAAGGAGAATGAATACACTGCTTCACAAGCACCACTAGCTCCAGGCTGCCTTGAAAGCCAGACGCTGAACACTTCACATTTCCAGTGTTACAACAGAAACTGAATGAACTAAGGGATGGACAGAATACAAACAGAAAGGAAAGCATGAAAAAATTTCTTCAACTTAACTACTTCCAGCCTATCAACATACTCAAAATTGAACATTACATTTAACAATCAACAAAAGATCATCCCAGGGTGATCACTCAAGGACTGAGGACGAAAGTCACTTTCATTTGCACTCTGACAGCGTTTTAATAATGTTAAACCACGTCCTTAACTTGCTTTTCATGCACTTTTTCCTCTATAACCTTAGCCTTGCCATGTGATGTCAAACTTAGCTGTAAATGAATGTATGTTCAAACAAGAATTTTGAGATGAACGTTCAGATAGCTTTGACTGGCTAATCCAAGTATCACCAATTACCACCCTGCTTTTAGCTTCCTAACAACTCAAGTAAATTTACTTCCAAAAGCCTTCAGCCTGAATTTGCCTCATTATTAAGCATGGTTTTTCCCCCACAATGTGCAACTCAGCTATCTCCAGTAATATGTATTCAAATAAAAAACACAGTTACACGATAAGAAACAAAGCCAGGGCTTATCTATTCTGCAATTTTCCCCCCTTCTAGCCAAAACAATTCATTAGCATTATGAAATACAACTCTTACTCATCAGAGAAAAACAATACGAAGTGTTCCTGCTCAGTTTCTGAAGCTCACAAAAGGAAATCTTCCTGCTTTTCCTTAATAGTAATCTCTTAGTTAAAAAAAAAAAAAAAACCAAAACCAAAAAAACCCAACACCAACACACCAAACCCAAATCAAAATAAAAAACAAACCCACGCAATTTTCTTCCTCAGGTTTAATTTAGGGTAAATTACAAACACTTGCTAACATAAACATGCTACAGACCAGAAGCCTAATTCTTTCACAGCTGGAATCTCCAAGGGAGAGAAATGAGCTGCTGATTTGTAAAATGCTGCAAGTGGATATAAATCTCTAAAATATTTAAATAGAAATAGTTCCAGCATATTCATCAAGATCAAATAAAAAGAAAAGTCAAACAGATGCTCATACTGACACACTGGGCAATATACTTTTTTTGTAGTAGGATGACCAGCAATGTGACTTGTTGCCCAGTCTGGGACTACAGTGACTGCATGACATTTTAATACAAAGCCCAAATAACTTTAATAACAATAGTAGAAAGGAGTGATACTCACTAAGTCACACACCCCCAGCTTTAAACCCCTTCTACATTCCAAACAATAGTACTAGTTAAAAAAACAAACAAACAAAAAACCCCAACAAACCAAAATAAAAGAACCACGTCCACACCACATTAAAGACAAATGGACCAAAAGCTGCATTTCTGTACACACAAAATATCTATCATGAACAAAGAAAATCATATGCCTGTATTAGCAAGACTAGGTTGTAAAGAGCAGGTCAGAGAGACATGTCAATCTTAACCATTTTTCCATCTTGCAAATCTGTAAATACATAGTTATTTTCAGTGAAAGCCAGCCCTGGCAGATGCTACACGACCCCATGATACACTGTACTACAAGACCTTTCTGATTTCACCAAGGCTTCACACAGGGTGGCACAGCAAGGACAGCAGCGTGCTGGGGCCAGGGTACCATGAGCTTCGTGCCTTTGTACAGAAAATGTAAATCACCAGCCACCCTGATGGTTCAAACACTTTTCACAAGGTGCATCCCCGGCAAAACTCTGGGCTAAAAAAAGGCCTTGAGACACTCAAGTAATTGAGACGTCAGAAATGAGTATGTGGATTTCTCTCTCCCTCCAAAAGTCCCTTTCAAAATACATCAAATCAATCATAGCAATATTTGCTATGAATAAAAGCTGTTTAAATATTTCTCAAGTATTTAACTACTGTCATCCACAACAGCCTTTCCTAGAAGGGCTTTATATACCACTACCACAAAATTCTACATTAAAAAATTATTTGTGTAACATTGGGAAACGGGCTACCCCATGAATGAAACTGTCACTACATGGCAATAATCGAAACAATCTATTAATAGTACAGTTCATAATCTTGTCTGGCTGACATGTCTAGCTCTCTGCTTATATATTGCTTCAATGACCATTTCATTTTGAGACTATTACATAATATATCAAATATAGTCACATTTCAGTGCAGAGAAAATACGCCTCATTCCTATAGAAAGGCAACATTTTAGCATGACACTAAAGCAGTTTTACTGAAGTATAAATCTAATCTTCTTCACAATCAGTTAAGCAGTCCACAAGCAGCTTGCTCGCTTGAACTCTTACAGCATTTTCCATTAACAAGTTTATTTAAAACATGATTTATCAAAATAGCACAATCGGTTTTTAAAAACGTGCCACATTTTATAAACATTAAGTGCAAACACAGGGTTGCAAGGTAGAGTTTAAAAACTGAGAAAGCCAAATTACTCTCCAAGATTGCTTCGTTAGTACCATACTGTTGTTCCTTTTAAATACACTCCCAGATTCTAGTAGAAATTCGGGAAGTACTGGAAGTTTTGACCACAGTGTATTACACACTGTAAAACAACAGGGGAAATAGTAAAAAAAAAAAAAAAAAGGAAAAAAAAGCCCACAAAGGTAAGACAGAGGATTCTTCTTAGTATCAACAGTGAAGTGAGGAAAAACCACTCAGAGAGGCATGGAGCCTGCTTTGACAGCTGTACCTTCGGAAAAGCCAATCCACACGCACAGAGGTTTGGCTGAGGCGGAGACACGGATTCATTGAAGAAATTCTTGAGGGTGCATTTACTATCGGCTCTGCCTACAAGTACAGACACATCAGGCGACAGCCCATACCAGAGCCTTATACAACTCTAAGGAGCACGAGCGTGGATGTGTGAAGATCAGCAAGACAAACCAGTACGTTTAAAAGGCACCAGCATCTTCAAAGCGGTGCTGTCCTAATACTCGTCAAAAACACACAGAAACTTATCTTATTGTAAGCGGGCAAAAGCTTTTTCTCCCCTATAACACCACAAGAAGAACAAGCATCACATACCTATTTTTAAACTCTCCCTGGTTTATTTAAAAATACCTAAACGGTCAAAAACCTAACCCCTAGTGCAACACGTCCCAGCTGATGCATCTGACATTTGCTGCGCACCGCGCAGCACAACACAGCTCTTTTTCAAAAAGCACGAACGGGACGCGTACGGGTGACAACCACCGAGCGTTTCTCCCGCTGCCGTCTGCGGCCCGCGCTGGCCCAGCCACAGTCGCCGCCGTCCCCTGCTGTCCCCTCCCGTCCCGTCCCCTCCCGCTCCCCGCGCACAAGGGAAGCGGCGGCAGCCAAGGCACGCTACGCCAACTGCGGCTGCAGCGCCCGCCCGCTCATTCAGAGATGCATCTTGCGCCTTCCTCCCTCTTACGCTAGCGTAAAGGCCTCCCCCCCCACACTAATCAAAACACTCGCGAGTCGGGACGCAAAGAAGATGGCGGAGCAGGGCCCGCTTACGGCGTCGGACAGCAGTTTACGCTGCGCTCTTTGCGCAGGGCCCCATAAGAGCCGTGCAGCGCTGCGGTGGGGAGCGTGCGTAGTGCGCTTAGTGAATGCCGATGGCCTATTTCCCGTGAGGGGAGGGGGGTGTCTGATAAACAATGGTGCCCCCCCTGCGCGGCTCCCTTACCGATTCCTCCTCTTTCTCCATCCCCGTGGGCATCTGCGGCACAGCCCGGTTGATAGAGACGCAGTCGTTGAGGTCGGGCATGTCCTTGCCGCGGTAGATGGGCAGCGGTTTGGCGGCGTCTAGCGCCCGGGCTCGGAAGGAGAGTTTGCTCATTGTCTCCCCCTCACAATAACACCCCGGGGCCGGGCGGGCGGGGGGGGCCTTCAGTGCGGCCTCGCCGCCGCCTCCCAGCCGCTCCCGCACCCGGCCCGCACCACCATGGAGGGTCCCGCCGCCCCGGAACAGCTCTCCGCGGGGCCGCCCGTAGCTCACAGCGCACGCCCCGCAGCCCTAGATCCGCGCCGGGCTCGCTCGATCCGCTCCCTGCGCCATGGCAAACATGGCGGACATTAACCAAAGCGGCCAGCGATCCCGGCAGCCAACGCGAGAGCTCGGGGGATGGGGGGGGGGAAGCCGGGAGGGAGGAGGTGCGCGCGCAGCCGAGGGCGGGAGGCTGAGGGGGGCGCTGGGGATGCGGCTGCTGAGGCGGGACGGGACGGGACGGGACGGGACGGTGCCGTGCCCGCCCGCTGAAGGGAAACGGGCCGTGCGGAGTGAAAGTCATTGTCCCGTTGTTGAGCACCGGGAGGGGCGAGGCGGGAGGAGCCTGTGACCGGAGAAAGCGGCGCCGTGCACCGCTGTCCCCCTCCGCCGCCGCCCCGGAGCCGGTGACAGACACCGAGGGTCGCCCCGTGTGGGGACGGCGAGGCGGGAAGGGCGGGCTCCTTCTCTCCCGGGCTCCTCTCCTCAGCGCTGGCTGGTGGCTCCATCGTTAGCTGTTTGGGGAGGTTAAAACGTTTTAGCACTAACACCAGCCGTCCGGAGAAATAACTTCGGTTATTGTTACACACCCAACGCTTCAGAAACAAACTCAGACCTGCTCAATTTATTTTTTTTTTTTCATCAAGATTGATGCCCTGTATTGCTCTGGATGGACTGAGCCTCGAAGAAGGGCTGAAAGGGGCTCTGGGGAGACCCCCCGGCGGTGCTGCCTCCAGCGCTGGGGCACCAACAGCAGAAGGACACGGAGCTGCTGGAGCAGGGCCAGAGGAGGCCACAGAGATGCTGGGAGGGCTGGAGCCCCTCTGCTGTGGGGACAGGCTGAGAGAGCTGGGGGGGTTCAGCCTGGAGAAGAGAAGGGTCCGGGGAGACCTTCCAGCCCCTTCCAGGCCCTAAAGGGGCTCCAGGAAAGCTGGGGAGGGACTCTGGAGCAGGGAGGGGAGCCATGGGACGAGGGGGAAGGGTTTTACACTGAAAGAGGGGAGATTGAGATGAGATCTGGGGAAGAAATTGTTTGCTGTGAGGGGGGTGAGCCCCTGGCCCAGGTTGCCCAGAGAAGCTGTGGCTGCCCCATCCCTGGAGGGGTTCAAGGCCAGGTTGGACGGGGCTTGGAGCAACCTGGGCTGGTGGGAGGTGTCCCTGCCCAGGGCAGAGGGGTGGGACTAGATGGTGTTTAAGGTCCCTTCCAACCCAAACCATTCCATGATTCTGTAAGTTCTGCATACCACAAAATAAGGTGCTTCTCATGCCCAGAAGTTTGTATTTAAAGACCTGTCCATAGGTCTGCAGTTACTCGGGGATAGCTGTGTGGTATGTGCTTGTTGATGCTGTTCTCCTGTAGAAGTGCCTCACTCCTGTTTTGCTGCTGCCCGCTTTCAAGGGATACAGCCCTGAACAGGAACAAGGCATCCAATTTGGAAAGAACAATCCCAAGTTCTCCACGAGGACAAAGCCACAGTCTTCTACCAGTCCAGAGCTTCCCGCGTCATTCAATCTATTGCCCTGAGTCTGCAAAGCCCGTCATCGCGGACCTTTAGTACTTCAAATACCTCATCACTTCCGTGTTATTTTGACACCCTGAGATAAGGCCAGCTGCTTTTTCTCACCTCCACCTTAGAGCTCTTACAGGAGTTGTCAGTGCAATCTTCTGTCTCTGGAACTGTTGGGCAGACAAAACTTGGCCATGTTACCATTGGGACCACAGTGCCAACGGTATCTAATATTCCATTTTTTGTAGGAAAAAAAAAAAAAAACCAACCAAAACTTGACCAAACCGGCTCAGTCTCTGGGTTGCTGTTCATTTTTAGTTACCTGCTGCATTTGTTATTTATATGGTTTTATAGAGCAAATACAACTACTGTTCATGATAAACACATGATTTACAAAATGAAGAATAAAGAATTGTGTCAGCTAGAGAGAGAGAGAGATAAGGAAGATGAAACAGAAGAGGGAAAAAGAAGCCGCTGTAACATTACATTCATGAACCATGGGCCCAACTTAGCTTGTGAAAGAGACGTGGAAATTATATTAGCTACTCCTGTGAAAGCGTCAGGATAATGTTCAGTAATAGTCATATGAACAAACGAAGCTTTAAAAATAATGAGAAAAGGAACAGGGGACAAAACAGTGATAGATTGCACTTATTTGTAACTCTCTTAAAATATTTTTCTTCATAACGATAGACAATTCTTGACTTGGATTAGAATGAACATGCTTTATGCAGAAGCCTATCGTAAATTAGTTGAGAGCTCAGTACCAATCTTGCTTAGAGCTGCCCCAGCTGTGCAGGCGATGCTTTCAACTATGTTTCTCTTCAGACAAATATTTAAAAGTTGTATAGTTTCTAGCTTAGAATTTATAGTTCAGCACCGTTGTAGAAGTGGCCAAACTTCCAACACCCAAAATCCTTTTTGGTATCTCCAAAATGATTCGCGATTGATTGGTAGCAGCAGAGGGTTGCCATTTCCCAAAGAGGAATTGCGATGCATTTCTGCCTGAAGTCGGCGTGTTCATCAGCTACGTCGGTGTGTGCCTGAAGTAAGCGCTGAACCAAATCCAACCTCACCTTCCCTTCACATCTTAGCACAGACATTTAAAATTGTACCCAAGTGTGAGCTTCCCCTGCGGTTGTTGACAAACAGCATATGAGTGTCATGAATCCCAGTCTCAGTAAATAAAATGCATTTTCAGCTCACGTTTCATACATTTTCCGTATAAATGCCATTACCTAGATTCTGTTGTACAGATAACATGCATTTGGAAAGGTTGGGTTGGGTGCATGGAACAGGCAGTTCCTCCTGAAGCACTTCCTCAGGTAGTTAAAAGACAAGAAGGACTTTCCTCTTTCTGCTTCCCTTCGAGCAAGAAAGAGGCACTTTCCACACTACTGTAAGATATTTTTTGCTTTTTCAGTTAGCACAGCTGAACAATAAACACCAATAACCTTTTCCCTTTGTGTGCATGTTCTGTTCTTTTTCACTGCTTAAACCAAAAAAAAAAAAAAAAAAAAGAACAAAAATGCAACACATTTACCCTCAAGGTGGCTCTTAGTCCTAAACTCATCCCATTATTTTATTTCTACAGGCAATGCGATTTTTTTTTAAATGATGCCCTGTAGGATACAGGGGTTTTTTATGTATTGAAAAAAATCATTGCACAGCGCCAAACATGGGTAGAACTGAGGTTTCAACTTACATTAGTTTAGCTTTAAACCAGACCCATACATCTTTTCAGTACATAATCTGATCTCTTCTTCTTGTAAAATATTACAGGTTTTCTGAAGAATTTAATCTGTAAAAAAATTATGAGCTGGACTTGACCTATAGATAAAATAACTTACTCTTGATGCACAAATCAAGGAAAAAATGAAACTAAATTATGTGTTGTGGTTGAATTCTGACTTGTCTTTGTATTTTCTGTGTAAGATAATGGAATTGAATATGCACACTCGTACTGGATAGACAAAAAATACCCAAATTTCGTTTGAACACATGTATCAATGGAAACATTAGAGTTGTATAGGCTCGGGTGCTTTATCACGTCCTTGCTTTTGGTTCTGCTTCTCCATAGTGACAACACAAGGAATGCTTGTTCTCCCTGTAGCTGCCTGACACCTGGGTCATTTCTGGTGGTCTTTTTGCAATTTTTTTCTGGGTTGTTTTTTTTTTTTTTGTGCTCATAATATACATCTCACTGCATTAGTCTTACGCAAAACAGAAACATCACTTACAGATGATTGTGTCAAGAAATCTCAATGTACGTTATTGCAATATGAAATGTCATGAGCACGTAATAGTTCTTTATTCTTTGCAATGTTTCCTTATAACGTACAAGTAGTATTAAAAAAAAAAAAAAGTATGGACAGTATAGAAACAGAGATTCCAGAAGTGGTTAATTGTCTTTGAATAGGCGCGGTGTCGTTCAGACTCGGGGGGGGGGGGGGGGGTTGTTTGAAACATTAATTAATTGTATAGCGTTAAAAGATAACTACAATTTCAGTGTGCTAATGACTATAAATACACAACAATAATCTTCAAGATACAAAGTGTACGGAAGGGTTGTCTTTGTCTTCTGCAGCACGCCAGGTACACGCTGCACGGGGGTTAGAAGACACGATTAGGAAAGTGGCGCTGACGAATTCTATGCTAACAAATATTTCGGATGTCACTGATGGAGTCATTGTACGGTCTGGGTTCCTGCCTCGGCAGCAGCAGCAGCAGCCGCCTCATTACAGAGTGTTTTGATCTCATGTTTAAGCAAAGCTTCACTAGAAGGGAGCCTAAAAGTAGCCAGGAGGCTGGCTTAGTAACTTCAGCACAAGGGAAAGTGCTGAGCTTTCCAGGAGAGATATGAATGGACTAGGGGAGTCTTTTTAAAGGTTATGAAGTCCTTCTTTCTCCCTATGTCTGAGAACTCCTATTGAAGTGAAAGGAACCTCTGTCCTATTCATTTCAAAGGGGGTTTTGTCAGGAAAAAGAGCTTGATCAAAGTAGCTACTAAGCATGCTTAGTGGCTAATGTTTAGAGTTAAATGTATCAGCTGTTCCAAACCATTTCTATTTCAAATTATTCAAAGGGTTTAGGGGACTGGCAGCCTGCACATTTTCCTCTTTAAGGTCACCAAAACCTATCAGCCAAAACCTGAAATCTAGTCGTGAATAGCTCCTTGGGAGATTTAAAGCTCTGAATGAAAATTATAAAAGTGGAAAATTACGTTAAAATCTAGAGCCCAACAACAACAGCCACTATATAAAACTAAATAAAAAGGCTGCTCTGAAAATAGCTGATTCCCCAAATTATAGCAGGAAGGTAAAATGATGAAAGATGCTTGAGCTAGGAAGCAGCAGGAAGCTCCCAATTTAAGAGTTTTATACCAAAAAACACTTTAAAAACAGCCCCGGGTGCTGGGGTCACCCTCTGGATTTTGTGAATTCAGGCATGGGCACAGTCCGAGGCTTCCCGAGGGGTCCGGGCAGAAAGCCTCTGCTGTAAATGCTCTTACACCCGCAAAACTCTGCCTTCTCTAGTACAGCTTGTTTTCCTTTCTCTGTGAATATACCAGACTTTTACCATTCTCACTGCCAGATCTCAGCATTTTTTCCCTTCTCAAACACTTAAGTCCTTCCATAACCCTGTAAAAAAGAAAATCTCCCCAGTGCTTCTCTCCTGCTGGGCTAGAACCAGGTAGCCACCCGGCTTCTAGAGGAGTAAGATGCCTGTGGTTGCTACTCCTCCCCACGCTCTGGTGACCTCTTTCTGTGTCACGCCGTTTCTCCGAATGCCATCGCCCTGTAGGTTACCTCCAAGCTGGATCTCATCAGTAGCGTGGGACACTTGTGTGCTCTATCAAGCCTTGCCAGGCTCAGGCAATGAAAGGGTGGTACAACACCCTTCAACCTGTGCTTGTGAGAACAATTTCCTGCTCGTCCACTCTCAGAAATAACCCAGGTCTCACTACTCCTCGAAGCAATTCCCCTGCCCCAAATCGCTATTGTTAATTGTAGTCCAGAGGCATTGCCCTGGGAGGAAGGACTGTACTTGTATTCACCCATGATGCTACTCAGAGGGAAGTCTATCATCACTTGTATCAGACTAGTGTCCGTATGTGTTCTGTACTTCCCCAGATTTTCTGGAAAACGGGACTGAGAGCAATCACAGAAAAACAAGTCTCTCAATAACATTGCTGTGCATCAAGAAGCAGAAATATTAGCTTGATTGCCAGAAAAGTCAAAAGGAAAATGAAAGTGTTATGTTGGCAATGAACAGTGCAGTGGCGATGCTGTTTGTAGCACGCTCTCAGCGCATAAATTCATAATAACGAAAGAAAGTTTTTAGTCTTGTAGGCTGTGCAATCAACCACAGATTTAAAAAGGTATTCAAGCTTCAAATTTCTGTACTTTCTTGCCAAAGAGGTTTTTTTAAGAAAATAGTACAAAAAGAGACACTTTTATTATGCAGACATAGAATCATAGAATCATAGAATCATTTGGGTTGGAAAAGACTCTTGGGATCATCGAGTCCAACCATCAACCCCACTCTACAAAGTTCTCCCCTACACCATATCCCCCAACACCACATCTAAACGAGTCTGAAACACACTCAGGGATGGTGACACCACCACCTCCCTGGGCAGCCTATTCCAGGGTCTGACCACTCTTTCTGGGAAGAATTTTTTCCTAATGTCCAGCCTAAACGTACCCTGCTGCAGCTTGAACCCATTCCATCTTGTTCTAGCGCTAATTACCTGTGAGAAGAGACCACCACCAACCTCTCTACAATGTCCTTTCAAGCGGTTGTAGAGAGTGATGAGGTCTCCCCTCAGCCTCCTCTTCCTCAAACTAAACAGTCCCAGCTCCTTCAATCGCTCCTCATGAGATTTATTCTCCAGGCCCTTCCCCAGCTTCGTTGCCCTCCTCTGCCCTCGCTCCAGCACCTCCATATCTCTCTCATGTTGAGGTGCCCAAAACTGGACACAATACTCAAGGTGTGGCCTCCCCAGTGCTGAGTACAGGGGGACAATCACCTCCCTCCTTCTGCTGGTCACACTATTTCTAACACAAGCCAGGATGCCATTGGCTTTCTTGGCCACCTGGGCACACTGCTGGCTCATGTTCAGCCGCTTGTCAATGAGAACCCCCAAGTCCTTTTCTGCCAGGCAGCTCTCCGGCCACACTGCCCCAAGCCTGTAGTGATGCATGGGGTTGTTGTCTCCCAAGGGCAGGACCTGGCACTTGGCTTTGTTGAAGCTCATTCCATTAACGTTGGCCCATTGATCCAATCTATCCAAGTCTCTCTGTAGAGCCTCCCTATCCTCATACAGATCAACACTCCCGCTTAACTTGGTGTCATCATAGCAAATCAGATATAGTGTTTCCTCTTCTAAATTGCTGTTGATCACTGTTCATTGAAATATCTTGCTATGTACGCAATCATATCTTGATAAATACGCAAACGCTTTAGAAGACCTGCTTCCAGGAAAGTCACACATTTATACCAGCTATTGCTTCCTCAAGAACAATGTTGCGAGCTATGCTCAGCCAAGCAATTTATTCTTATTTAAGTGACTAATGATTCAGTGCTGCTCCCTGAAAAGATGGGAGCTGTTTGCCTGTTCGCATGTTGAGCTTCTTTGCTCTTGTGCTTTTGGTTCAAATCAAGCTCTTTCTGGAAGGAGGAGCAGTGTGTTTGTGTTTGAGGTGGACCTCAATGCCTCGTACCCATTGCCAGGTCCTGTCTGGGAAAGCCCTGTTTCAGGGATTTGAACTTAAATGAAGGGAGAGGTGGGAGAAGACAGGGAGGAGAGAGGAGGAACTAGCTGTATTAAAAAAGGCAAGTGAGCTACCAGCTGTAGATGTTCAGGTGTGTTCAATCAGCCCTTCCCTTGCTGTCACCTCCACATGGTGTATTTAGCCAGTATCACAGAATTGGAAGGGACCTTAAAGCCCATTTAGTTCCACCCCCTGCCCTGGGCAGGGACACCTCCCACCAGCGCAGGTTGCTCCAAGCCCCGTCCAACCTGGCCTTGAACCCCTCCAGGGATGGGGCAGCCACAGCTTCTCTGGGCAACCTGGGCCAGGGGCTCACCCCCCTCACAGCAAACAATTTCTTCCCCAGATCTCATCTAAATCTCCCCTCTTCCAGTGTAAAACCATTCCCCCTCGTCCCGTGGCTCCCCTCCCTGCTCCAGAGTCCCTCCCCAGCTTTCCTGGAGCCCCTTTAGGGCCTGGAAGGGGCTGGAAGGTCTCCCCGGAGCCTTCTCTTCTCCAGGCTGAACCCCCCCAGCTCTCTCAGCCTGTCCCCACAGCAGAGGGGCTCCAGCCCTCCCAGCATCTCTGTGGCCTCCTCTGGCCCCGCTCCAGCAGCTCTGTGTCCTTCTGCTGTTGGTGCCCCAGCGCTGGAGGCAGCACTGCAGGGGGGTCTCCCCAGAGCAGAGCAGAGGGCTGGAATCCCCCCTGGCCCTGCTGCCCACGCTGCTGGGGATGCAGCCCAGGATATGGTTGGCATGAACTAGGAGGACTTTGGTGAGGAGCTGCATCTGGCCCATGGTTACAACATGCACCAGTCGTTGGGTGCTGGGTTGGCTGCCCAGGTGTGTGATGGCAAGGGCTGGACCGTATGCACCAAGGGCACGGTGTAGGCACATTGTGTTTTGGGTGCAACGAAAGGAAAGGCCAGTTTGGCGTATACACACCAGCTCAGCACTGGGAGAAAGTTGAGTAATCAAGAAGAGGGAAGTTTGGTGCACATACAGATCCACAGGCGCTCTCACTGTGTGAATAATGCCATTCACGCCTCCGAGAGCTTTTGTTTCACTTTGAATTGGTCTTGAGAGAATATTCTCACACAGCTGAGCCTAACGACATATTCCTCTAAGATTGAACTTGAAGCTGGATGTGAGGAGCCTCCTTCTTGTGTCCCGGACTCAGGTTTGCAGAACAGACAGAGCAGTACCTGCTCACAACATTTATCTGAACTTCACTGAGAAAAAAGGAAGAAAAGAGTTAAAAATGGGAACTGAATCGTGGGCGTGGGACAGAGCAGACAGGGTAAGAGGACGCTGGTGGCATGACACACTTTAACGGGTGCTTGCAAAAGGCCGCTTTGTGAGAACAATTTCCTGCCCATCCACTCTCACTGCTGGTAGCCCTCAAGTTTGAGTTTTCACGTGTAAGTCCCAGAAGTTTGAAAATGCAAATTAGGGATAACTCAAGGTGATATTTGTGGAACTACAATGAAGATATGTAGCCAAATCGGAATGGGAAAGCCTGAGAAAAGATCATCTTGTCATAAAGATTTTAAACAAAAATTTCACTCTGTATAGAAGTGGAGTAAGACCGCCTTCTCCCCAGTGAATCCAATAGCCGAGGGGGCTCAGAAATGCCCAGGTAGCCACCCAGGGTCTCCTAGGGTGGCTCCAGGGCAGAAGACATCTCAGGGCATGGCAAACACAGAGATTCCAGCCAGCACAGGTCACTGGGGAAGAGGCAGGATTTACCGGAGAGCCAGTTCAGCTGAAAGCAGATCGAAACAAGAAGAGAACGGATGAGGTGTTATGGATTGAGGAACCCAGAACAATTTATTGTCGTTTAAACAATTATTCTCTCATGTGATGACCCCTCCCCACCCGGGAAGGGGAATCGGGAAAAACAATGAAACCTGAGGGTTGAAATATAAACAGATTTAATAGGATAAGACTAAATAATTAGCATTAATAACACTAAAGAACCAGAATTGATCTTGATACCAATATAAAACACACAAGGACTATACCCAACCCTTTCCACCTGCAGGAAGATGGGCACTTCCCACAGGGGACAGCCAATGTGGGACCCTGCGAGCGCTGCGGCTGCGGGAGGAAGGGAAGGGCTCAGGGCTCCGGCACCAGGGTGAGGAGTGCTCAGGATGGCAGCCAGCACGGGAGAGAGAGAGAGAGAGATCTCCTCAGCAAACTTTCTGATTTCTATGGAATGTGCCGTTCGTGGTCTGAAATAACCCTGTTGGCAGACTGGGGCAAGTGCCCGCCTCTTGCTCCCCCTTGTTCCCGCACCTGGGGAGCTTGGAAACACCGAGACATTGAAACCCACACCCCAGAGCTGGCTGTAAAGCAAATATTTTCCCAAATTCAGACACTAGAGTCTTCCAAAAGTGCGATCTTCCCAAGCATTAGAAGAGAAATCAGTCCTGTGTCGCTTAACCCAGGACACGAGGCAAAGCGAGCACGTGGGCCAGTTTCTGAAGAGCCCGCACGGCCGTTATTAAACCGCACTAGAAAACCAGTTGCGCCCCTTTGACTTTCTATCTCGGTTACCCCACGGTGCCGCAATGCAAGACAAATTCTGGCAAGCTTTACTCCTTGCTGCTGAGGCTTTGAAGGCTCCAGCAACATTTGTGCACTACGTCCCACGCTTGTTCATCGGAAAATCAGGGAATGTCGTAGGCGCGATGGGAGTTTTTAACCCCGAAACCCTGAATAATGCCTATGAGATTAAAAATCAGGACACCGAGTGCTTCTGGCTACTCCAGGTGTAGCAAAAGTCTTATAAGACAAAAGAATGGCTGGGTTTGGTAATGTTTCTGCAAGTACCCGAATGGTGTCACTAATTAATCATTCTTGGGAACAAAGGAGAAATAGAGGAGCGGAAAATACTGCCATTATATAAAAAGAAAATTACATCAGAGTTTTAGTATAAATCTTCAATTGAAAAAATGCCAGTGCAATAGTTATGGTTTCAAGGAGCCGAAATGAACGCATTCCCATTTCCCCCCAAGTACCCGGGGGTTGTTTGTTAATGAGTTTCTTTGTGCAGTTCTTTCTTGATTTTAAACACGCAGATGTTTTTGTGAGCTTTTCCTGAAGTCACAGGTTAATCCTTTAGAGGAAAATGATCCATAAAGCCTCGGAGTTGCAAGGAGTTGTAATCCCAACCTGTCTGGATTATCCAAAATACATTTGTAAGATACCGAGCTTTTTCCTCTCAGTGAAATTATAATGCAACATGGGCTACGCTTTCTTTGATCAAAAAGAATGACAGATTTAAGTTTTCCTTAAACGCAAAATATAATGAAGCGAGAAAGACCTTCTCCTCTAACTCTCAGACAATATTCTATTACAGAACCCGCAAGAGGAGATATAAAGACAGATTTCCTGGTGCTTCGTGTACCCATTCTCCTGAGACATTACCCGCTCGGGGAACCTGACGAACAGCTTGTTCTCAAAATTTAAATAATAATAAATGCACACAAACTGTTGTCTACCACTGACCCACAGCAACGCGTAAAGCAAAAGAAGACGCTTTCTAATCAATTTGTTGTTATATTCAATGCTGAGCCAATAAAACTTTTACATAGTGGTTCTAGCAGGAAAAAGTGTATTACTGTCAAAGCAGAAAAACAAATGCATAGATTTAGCCCAATAGCAATTTCTTTGTTTAAAGCTTCAGGCTTATTGCGATGCGGAGCCTCCTAAGGTTGTGAGAACGCGATCAAGATTTTCCTGGACTGTTTTGCCACTTCCCGGCAAAATATAATACCATATGGCAAAATTGGGAAAAACATCGTTTGGAAAATGAAACAAAATGGTTATTGGAAATTGCTGTCAGCAAATGAAGTAGAGAGGGAGCCCTGTGTAAGCGGAAGAACGGTATAGAAACAACAGTTTGATACTGAGGACCACCACGGTGAGGGGAGAAGATTTGTCCTCAGATTGTGGAGGTAATTATTGAAATCAATCTGTCTGTGAACATATTGGATCTGTGCTGCATTGTCCCGTGATCACAAGAACCAACAGTCCCGGCATGCGTCAAGGAAAGCTGTGCTTTACCACAGCACATCACAGGAACTCTACAAGTCCACCTTAAAATGGCCTTTCTGGTGGCTCTCTTGCCCTGGAGAAACTGACTCCGGCAGGAAACTTCATGTTTATGAACTTTCTAAGAAAGACTATTGAAAGGTTGAAGGAGTCAGGCGGCTCAATTCTTCAAGGCATGAGCTATGTCCTGGGACAAATATTTGAATGTAGAAGCAGGAGCAATATATTTCCAGGAATATCCCAGTCAGTCCAGCAGACTCGCCCTTCCAGGAAGAGCTGCTAAGCTTCTACATGGTCCCACCAATAGCCATGCCAGCTCCTCCAGTGTTCCTCGTTTAGATAAACGGGGCACGGAAGATCCCATTTCTGGTTCAAAATCATCACACATCTGTCATGTGGGTCAAAGCGGACTTTGGTAATAACAAATCGAAGTTAATTTGAAAGACTGAGTGTATGTATGTGAGTGCAAACTAAGTATGAAAGTGATTCCTGTACTCTGCACTGCGATACTCCAGCTGGAGAATTTTGCTATTCAGGAGCAAGTCCAGAGGGCTTCCAAGATGGTTGGGAGCTGGAGCAGCTAATGTATGAGGAACATGTGGGAAGACTGGGTTTGCTCCGCATGGGGAGAGAAGGCGGAGGAGGGATCTGCTTGCTGAGCAGAACCAGGCTCTTCTTGGAGGTCCACCATGAAAGGAGGAGGGAAGACTTACAGGGGGCAACAAGGGAAACTGATCAAGCATACGGAAAAAAAATTCACAGTGAGTTTGGTTAAACACCGATGCAGCATCCCAGAGAAGCTGGGGAATCTTTTTTTGGTGGAGATATTAAAAACCCACTGAACAAAGCTTAGAGCAACTCAACCTAACTTCCAGCCTGGCCCTGCTTCGAGCAGAGGGCAGAGCTGATGAGCTCCAAAAGTCGCTTCCAACCTCAATCAGTCTGTCATCCTAAAATGTGTTGCACAGCAGAAGAAAAATTAGCTGCCCAGGCTCTCAGAGATTACCTGTATTTTATGCTGACAGGTGGGAACGGAAAGAATATTTCAATTAAAAAATCCTAACCATGAAACTTGAAAAAATTGGGCTAAATGTCTCATTTTAAAGACGCAATACGCGTTAGCTTTATAGTGAAGGCTGAAGCTTCCTCTCTTCATCCACCCCTCCAATCCCTTCAAAATCAAACCCAACCATCTCACAAACGTCATCTTCCTCTGGCAATAAATGACATCATTATTTTCAGGAGCGTTGAATTCTAGGGTTGACTTCTCAGTCACGCTGATCTCCAGGGACTGGGAACTGAGGCTCCTGGTGAGTAAGCAGCTTCTATGGTTTTAAAATATATTTTAGGTAGTTTTGCCTGTGATAATTTAGGTGCCTTTTTTTCATTCTTCCTTTTAGCACGGACACAACTAGCGTCAAATCAGCAAAAGACGGCCCAGGACCTTAGCGATGTAATTTCCAGAGGCTCTCAAAGGAGAAATTTATTAACATGAAATCAATTACAAACATCAAGTCAGTTAATAATGGAGGCCCTGAGTTTCCTGAATTTCTTGGGAAAAGTGAAAAATACATTATAAAATCTTTTCACACAGATTTGGTATCAAACTTTGCAATATTTCTGTAAAATCTTAGCTTTACTCCCCAAATATGGATAATGTGGATCTTAGCTAAGCTTAAAGAGAATTTTCTTATAATCTATTTTTAATAAAAGGCTTCCTTAGGATTCATTAGATTTTAATAGACAGTATCACTTCGGAATAGACATGCATAACAGCATGCATAATAGAAATAGAAAATATACGTAAAAACCCAGACAAGCAAGTAATATTTAAATATTTTTTTTCATTCTTTTCTATGACATATTTGAAGCAGGAAGAGAGAAAAATTAATTATTGTTTTGGTTTTGAAGGATTCTAAAGCTTCCTTTAATTTTTAGCTAATTCTCTTTCTTTCAGCTGCTCACTCAGTGATTTCACGCTCTCAGGCGCGGCTGAGAGAATTTGCTGGTATTGAAGTACCTGTTCTTGCCGCTCAGTATCCAAAAGGCAGGTGCATCTTGCTGTGCCAACAGCGTGCGCTTTGTTTAACTCAACTTTTCCCGGCATCCTCCGTGTGAACTGTAGCTGGATGTAGAGCTCCAAGCTCCCGCCCAGGAGTACGACCCACCAACTCGATCGGAGTACGACCCACCAACCGTGCGTCCTCGGCCGTCCATACCTGCAGGTCTCTTTTACCTATTCTAAAGGGTGGGAAAAATGCAGCTGAGTTTGACCCAAAATAAGGCACCCATCTTACCCTTTGGTCACACACTAGTTGCACGTCGGGTGCACGGTTGGCCTCGGTGATCTGAAAGGTCCCTTCCAACCTACACAGTTCTGTGGTTCTATGTAAGTACCGTACGTGCAGCGCCGCTGAAGCAACGTACCTTCATAGAATCATAGAATCGCCCGGGCTGGGAGGGACCTTTCAGATCATCTAGTCAAAGATCATCTGGAGCCATCAGATCATCTCCTCAAAGGAACAGCCATTAAGGCAGTTTTTACTATTGTTTTAAGCTTTTCCTTTTTATTTTCTGTCTTTGCTTCAGCGGTATCTGTGGTTAATGTGGGGTAAGAAGCCAGGCTGAAGCAGCGCTGAAATCAGCAGCGTTCCACGCTCAGCTCTCCAGGCTCCTGGCTGTCGAGGGGTTCGATGAACATCCCCTTTTCCCAAGGGAGAACAGGGCTCTCCCAGTCCGGCAGCGAGATTTGGACCAGTTGACTTGTTTACCCTTGCGTTTTTATCTGATGGTGAGTTTCATACTCACAAGTTTCTCTCTAACTTCAATTTTCTAGATGACCAACCCAAAAGATTATTAAGAAAACAGTGACCTCATGTCACCTGCGACATATTAAAATCTTCTAAATTGGGAAGTTATTGTTCCACATACGCGGCTTTCTTTTCCTGCTGGCACCTCTTTAATAACACGCTTTGTTCTGCTCTGTTACCAGTCGGAAAGGGAGCAGATTCTCCGTACGACAAGACAACCACAACAAGGAACCGTAGGTCTTGGCACATCGCTGGGGTTATTAATTTCCTGACAAACAGCTCCCCAGGTCTTCATTCCACGGCGGGCAGAGGCTCGGTCATGTTTAACCAGCACCGCGACAGCTTTTGCTTTTCTCCAGCTCAGGATGAGCGTGGAGCCCTTTTCTGCTGCAGCACCAGGAGATGGGATGATATTTTTTCCGGTGCTGTGGTTTGGCTGTAACCTGCCGGTCCCAGTTCTGCATTCCCACGGACGCACCATCATTCAGGATATGCTTTGAATGTATTAAGTCGTTTGAATTTTGTGCCTTTTTTAACCATACCTTTCATCCGTTAGAAAATACCCTTTCAGAGTTCATTTCTACTTTCATGTTTCTGCACGAGGCACAAAGGAGCCGGAGCCATGGATGGATCCAGCCCAACCCCGTTTCCCTCTGCTGTGTGATTTTTTACAATCTGAACACCACAACCCCAGCTCCTGCCCTTCCTTTCAATAGAATTTCACAAGCGCTCTGCTCTGAGGTATGTCTTTTTGGAAATGGTTTTATTTACGTTACCTATTTTGTGTTTAAATTATAATTTCAGGTGAATTCCTGTTAACCTCGTTGGTGGCTGGGCAGAACGGCCCAGTTAATAATGTAAAGAGCCCTTTGGTGGTGGTACAAAAGATTCAGTGCAAATTTGATATTGGCAGAAGGATAGGATCAAGCGATATAAAACAAAATTCTTTGAGAAAGGCCCGTTTGGTGCCAGCAGCCCCAGGGCAGGGGCTGAGGATGCCGAGGTGTGGCTGGTGGCCGGCAGCCAGGTTGGCATCACCGCACCCGGGGAGGGGTTCGCTACTTCCCGAACATTTCCAAAAGCCAATATTTACGATTAATTTAGAAACAGACTTGACAAAACAAGTTTAATTTCAGGTATGTCCAGCAGTCCGTTTAGCTATGTTGCTAACAACATCCGTTCGTATTTTAACCCACGACCTCTCTCTCTTGTGCTCCTGAAATTTGGTTGTCTTGGGTATGGGAAGAATTGCCGGAGAAGTGTCTCTCCTTCCTCGAGCACTGGGCTCTGACGCCGCAGCTCCGCGTGACGGCCCCAGCCTCACTGTGCCGCTAAATCATGTATTTACGTGCAGGTTGATATAACTGGCAAAGAGGAGGAAAGAGAAGGGTTTGGATTTCCTTAGTGCCTAGATGAGGTCACTGGACTTGCAACTCGTGTTTTTCAGCAGCTAATTGTATCCTAAAAGATCAATATTCTTTTTCTGTCCGAGTGACACAAGCTTAACTGGTGTATTTTGGCGATAAAGACTGCGCCTGTATCTTGGGCAGAATTTTTCATTCTCTAGTTTTGCTTTGAGAAGTTTTCAATATAAATCTTATCTATATAAACCAGTATAAAGCTTACACGCAAACTTTCCAGAATATATTCAAAAGGCAGCCGCTTTAAGCAAGCGCTTAATTTAAGGCTGACATGTGATTTGCTAAACAAACTTATGACTAAGGCAACACACAGTTTGTTCAGTAGGACCGAAATTTGTTCCAGCGTGATTCATCAATGAGTAAGAGCGATGCTATCTGGAGTTTTAATCTAAGTGCAGGTTTGAATAATGACCTGGATTTTTTTTGAAGAGCAGCTAGCTAAGCAAGAAAAAGAAGGAAAAAAAAAAAAAATCCGTGAAGAATTCAGTGGTTGATATCACTCCCTATTTTCAGCTCTATGAGTCAGTGAGCCATCACATGGATTTGCACAGAAATATCAAAGCAAATCCCACTTCAAACCCACACCACTTCCCAATATATACCCTCACTCGTCGATTCCAACAAACCCGGTGAACATATATTTGTCTGAAATAAAAGCAGAAAAGATCAGATCTGCAGCAACAATTAACTTCCTTAAAACAAAGCCTCTAATTTTCTGCGAAACTTCTGCCTGGGCTAATTTACAGCTGGAGCAAGGAGAAATACGCAGTCAACAAGGGCCATTTGCTGAGCGCAGTAAGTGGAGCCTTTACGGCGTGTGCAGAGATCAAGGGAGGCAAATTGTTTCGCAAAAATCGCCAAAAAAATAATTTCTAAAATGACAGAGATGGCAACTTGTGCAAATATTCCTTAATAATAATGATTGAAAGAGCTACAGCTGTCACACACAGCCCGAAACCCAACGTATTTCTTCAATATGATAAGCTTATTGGGATATAAATATGAGGTACCTCTGGATACACGAGAGAAACATCATTTGTAGTGGTTCGTGTTTTGAAACATGAAGCCAATTACTGTGCGAGAAGAAAACATAACTCAATCTGTTACAGAATATTTCTGCTAAATCGCATCCTAGTAGAAGATGAAGCTTTGACAGACTTCCGTGTTTTCCAGAATTTTCTGCAACGTATTGCAAGCTGCTGCCAGATGTAAAGTCCTCTGGAAATTAAAAGAAGGATTTAGGCAGTATTTTTAATGCTATATTCAGAATTGCAATATTTGCACACCGGAAGATGAAAAAACATATTGTTTTGTATTTTTATTTCTTTTACTGACCAAAACCAAACCCCTATGGATTTGTAAGTCCGGCCATCTTAGGATATCCTGCTTTTCTCCTATGGTTTAAAAAAGCCCATAACTAAAGATGATTAGGACCTCCCCGCTATAAAGAGGATTTAGCTGTGGATTATCAAGCAAATGAAGAGAAGAAATGGAAGAAGACACTGGGTTGTCTCATCCTTCCTTGCAAATACCTTCTTCCAGTAGATGAGTTCAGCTCCGGGCTTTCGCTGGGAGCCTCCTCGCCAGGGAGCAAGTTTCCTTCAGCGCCAGAGTAACCAGAACAGGCCATTGGGAGAGCAATCAAACACAACGAGAAGTTGCTTCTTTAGAGAAGCAGAAAAGCTTCTGGTAAAGAGCTGGACGACAGGAGCGAGAAGAGGCGTTGATGTGGTAGAGTCAATACCTCCAGCAACAGGAGGAATACCAGAAGTCAGCTCATTGGCATCTTCTCATTTTCCGATTGTGCTTTTATTTGAACAAGGTCACACACAAAGCGAATGGCTGAGAAAATAAGTCAAGTCCATTTGGCTTTGGTTGAGAAATACCATTGCCAATTACTTTTCTGAGAAATTTAAACTTCAAGACATTGAACTTATTCTTTGATTTCAGAAACAAGTAGAAGAGAATGTGAACTTCCGATCAGGAGGTGGGATTTACCCGGGTTTGGTTTGTTGAAGGGCAAAGCTGAAATAAACCTCTTTGATTCAGGAGACCCCTTAACTCGTGGACATTCTCAAGAAGAAATCTCATTCCATCTTTTAAGGATCATTAAAAAAACCCACGAACAACTCTGTAGGCCTAACAGTTAGAGGCTGGATAATTAGTTACAGCTCCGTAACACACGTTATCAATCACATTTCGGGAAGACCCTGAGCATTTCCCATTCAGACTCCCTGAATTCAGATTCCCCGAACAATGCCCTAACAGCTGGTCTTGGGGGGATTCATCCTGATGCCCGAAATGTAGTGATAAAATCCGCTTTCCCGGTCATTGGGAACAGCGCGGGGCTGAAGGAAGGGAGCACAACACCCTCCCTGGCCTGGCCCAGCTTCTGCTCGCACACGCTGCTGAGAAGTCGTCTCCTGGTTCTGCCTGGCTTGCGGAACGGGTACATTTGCTCTTCTAAAAATACTTGACATCGTCAAGATGTTCATCACCTAAAAGTTTTAAGATCAAAATCAATGAACCCATTACACTTTCCTTTCATTTGGTAAATAATTGTGTTCATTTTCCCACAAGTTCAACTATCCTCATGATACACTTCATTTCCTCTTGCCATTTAATCCATTATTTTATTAGATACTTAAGTCACCCTTATCAGACAGTTAATAAGAGGATCACGGTAGATAGTTAATGGCAACATCTTCATCTGAAAACCAATTAATAGAAATGCAACATTCGTGTCCTTTGGAATTTGGCTGAGTTTAAACCTCTCGCTAACAAAGCACAAGAAACCATTAAAAAATAAGCAGAGATATTTGAGGTTTGTTAGAAATGGGCTTTGCCCATTGTATATTTAGGTATTGCTTAATATGAAATGACCTTTCCAAAGTGAAAGCCTTTCAGCCTCAGCTCGGGAAGACAAACGCGTATTTTGAATCGCGCACGCTGGTTCACAGCGCTTGACGTGAAACGCGCAGAGATGTTTGTACAAGGCTGAGGCCCTGCCCAGGCGATGGGAACGCTCCCACCTCCAGGTGGGATCCCATCTCCGGGTGGGATCTGCTGAACAAAGCCACCCGTGCACCCGAACTGCTCCGCTGGGCACCTCCCATCTTTGGGTAGATTCAGACTACATATGAAGGAGAGAGTTTTTTTTCCGCTGAGGGTGGTGAAACCCTGGCCCAGGTTGCCCAGAGAGGTGGTCGATGCCCCATCCCTGGAAACGTTCTGGGGCTCTGGGCATCCTGGTCTCGTTGAAGATGTCCCTGCTCCTGGCAGGGGGTGGGACTGGATGGCCTTTAAAGGTCCCGTCCAGCCCAAACCATTCTGTGATTCTACGATTAGGAGGGCGAACGTGCAGGAACAGCAGAGAGAGCTCAGTTTAGGGGACAGACGTGATAACATCTTGCTGTACGGATTCCGTAATTAATTTTAATTTACTTAATTAAGTATTTAGTCTTTGGGGAAGGAAGATGAAAAAGTTGCTTCATAAACTGACAATGGCCGATTGTTCTCGGCTTCTTATCCTGGAGGCACGCGGGATAATGAGAGCTATAGAAATACTGGGAGAGATTGATTGTATCGAGTAGCCGGGAGTCCCCCGGCACCGGCTGCTCTTGCATCGGCAGAGGAACGCATGGATCCCTCCTCGCTCTGCCGGGGTACGTCACCGCTCCCCGTCTTCCCGAGAAATTAAATTGGCTTTGTCTGGGTGCAGCTACCGGGGGACAAACGTGACAATGAAAGAAACACGGAAAAGCGCGGACAAATTGGACCGAATTGCCCGTGTCTTACGTAGGGAAGAGCGATGCAATGCAAGATGAGACTTTGGAGATATCAGTAATTTTCAGTTTGAGGGGGGGTGGGATTAAACAGATTTCCATCCAGACTGCACTCCCCCGACACGTGCGGAAGACGCAGGTACCCGGTGTAAGATCACTTACAAGCGCCACATCAGGAGGTGATGCTCTGAAAATGGCAGCCAGTGAAATTTATCTGACTTCTTGGGTTCAATTTTTGGAAAACTAAAATTTCTCCGCAAAAGCAATTTTTCATTTGAAGACTTACAGCTTGGGTAGCTAATGAAGCGGTTACGGATTCAACCTCCGCCAGAAAAATCATCCCTTCATCAAACATTGAATCAACAGACTACAGAAGTTGGGGAAATGATGTTATTAAAATTCTAATGTGGAAATTCCCAATACTTCTCCCCAGCATACATAAAAATAAAACGATATAAAAGAAAGCCAACAGATGTAGTGTCATATGGACTCGCTTAATGGCAACGCTTAGCCTTTCAAAAAAAGATTTACATCTATGTTCACTACTAAAACTTGACATTTGCATTGAATAATTCATAATTTGTTGCTTGCTGTGCTTTGCTGCCTTTCTTATATTCCTAAGTAATATTAGCTCTGCTCTTTGTGAAGTAGATCCGTTCTAACAAATGCAGATATTTTGTTGTTGCTCTGTAAAACGTGAATATATATTTAGCTAAACCCACGTGAGAACTTTCCCGGCAAGAACTCTTTGCCGATAATAGAAATGCTCTTTAGAGATTTAATTCGCGCCATTACTGGGCTCCAGCCTAATTCTCCCACAACTATTCCAAGTATTTTAACAAGGATCACATGTGGTTTGGACGCGCGTTGCCATGCCGACATGTGTCTCATTTTCAGACAAACTCATTCCACCTAACTCTTTGGAGGGATGGGAATGCGGTTGCTGTCGGGGCTCTTCCGCCGCCCTCTGGAGACCTTCTCCCCTCGCAGCCCGTCCTCTCCCACCGCTCTGGAGCCCAGGAGAAAAGGAGACGCCTCTGAAGAAGCACCTGGATTCAACATCTGTACGGAAACTTCTCGAGGCGGGTGCTAAAGCCGGACTTAATCGGCAAATTCTATAAAAGTTATCGCCCCGTCGCAGGTTTTAGTGTTGCAAATGCCACGCTTGTACTTTCATGAGTCTCCTAAAATTTGTACTTCTTTTAAAAATGTATTCATTTTATTTATCGTATTTATTTTAATTCTAACGTTTTCTTGTCTACTTTAACCATTCTGACATAACCAAGTTATTGATTACAAAGGTTTGGGTACTATCAGGTTTTTCCTGGCACTTACCTGGCGCCTCCCCATCAGTCGCCTTCCTGCCTTTCTCTTCGGGAAGTTTCTTAGTTTATTCGTTCAGACCAACGCACCGAATAGCACAACACAAGGCTGAAGGGCTTAAAAACTTTATTCTTTAATTAATTTAATCTTTTGCCTCACCAGTGGACAAGCTCGCTTCCCTCTCACGGAGGCAGAGCCCTGTTGTGCATCCGATGCTCCAGCCTTCACTTGGTGAAGCAACACCCACAGACTCCAAGTGTGGCTGTCTAATACGGCTTTCAACATGTTTGGGTTTGTTTTTTTTTAATTAAAACCCCCTCTCTTTTCTATTCTACATAGTTTACACTGCTTTTGATTCAACTTCCGCTTAAAATACCACCTATTTATCACATAGCAGGCTTTATTATGCAAAGAAAGTTCCCGCAGAGCATGTCAGTGCGGCCCGAGGCCTGTGCGATGGGGAAGTGAAAATCTTAAATGTCCTGCCTGGAGCAGGGCAGGACGTCGGCGCTGCTCCTCGCTGCCGTCACGGGCGGTGGAGGCTCCTGCCCACCAAGGGCGCGCGAGAAGGACGCCGATGCCTGGCTCCTAAGGCGCAACAACTTGCTTCCTAACTGGAAAAGCAAATTAACGGAAAGGCCGTCATGGCACGACCTGAAATGCCCAAAGCCTCACAATTGGTCATTTATATTAACTTCATTTTTTGGTAAAATAGATTTTTGAACATCTGAAGAATGAAGTGCAGGCTTGAGCCGGGTGGCACGCCGTTAATTAACTGGGCACCGGAGCAGGCGCGCCGCTGGGATATCCATTTTTGAACACTGTGATGATACTTTTGGGGCTGGGAAAACAGTTTTGCCGTGTTGGGTTGGCTTTTTTGGGTGTCTTTCTGTAGCGATGCTGGGAGGAAGAATTACAAATTCTCCTCTTCGTTATTCTGTTTGTCTGAAACTCTTAAAATGTATGAGACCAAGTCAGGGAAATACAGATTCTTCTTTCAGGTAGAGTAGAGTAGAAGTAGAGTAGAGTAGAAGTAGAGTAGGAGTAGAGTAGAGTAGAAGTAGAAGTGGAGTAGGAGTAGGAGTAGGAGAAGGAGAAGAGAAGAAGAAGAGAAGAGGAGGAGAAGAGGAGAAGAGGAGTAGAGGAGTAGAGTAGAGTAGGTTTTCCCTTACTTTTCAGGGGTAAATCTTCACTTTTTTCCTCCGAAGCAGAGAGCAGCTCCCACAACTGAGAACAGATAATGGCAAACCCCAACACTTTTTGTTAATTTTATGGCTTTTTCTATTCCCAGAGAAAAATCAGTGAGAGAAGCAACAAATTTTCCTGGAACTGAAAACGAGCGGTATTTCTACTGGGAATTAAGAATTGCTTCTCTTTCAAAAAGGCCTGAAACGATTGTGATTTGAGGAGATGGCAACTTCTGGAGTAGGAATAAACCCATCTTTTCTATGAACCTGTTTCCCTGACTGGGGCATCTGAAAAGCTCTCGAATCAGAGACACCCCCCGCCTACGTTCACGTGCCCATCAGAAATCAGCCGAGTAGAAGTTTGTATGTTTTTTGAACCAAATTCTTCCATATTTTTAGGATACTTTCCTTTCTTTGCTTTGCAGCCTTAGTTTCGGTACCTCGACGTTCCCTCTGGGCAAGAATGCTTATTTTTCCTGATCCGTGCAGTCTCTCGCGATCGCTGGTTTTAAATAAGAGTTAATGGGCATTAACGTCATTAGCCAAGGGAAATCATGAACGGCCGCAGGACGCACCTGCAGATCTTCTGCACCCCCGGCCCTGGCTGTGGACGGACGTTGTTCTCCCATCCCACACCGTATCTGGGTTCGCACCGTGCGAAGCCGGACTCGAGCTGCGGCTCAGACCCAGCTCCTCGCTCACCGCTATCCCTTTCTGCCCGTGATTTTAAAACCCCGGCTGGTACCGCACGCGGACGGTTGTTTTCTTTGGCTTGTGGCAACCTGTGCTCGTGCCTTCTTGGGGCTCCTCCACAGCACTACCTGGGGATGCTCCCAAGCTGCCTTCACTCCGTTGCGTCCAGGGCAAGTACATCAAAGCCCTTCCCACTTCCCGTATCTTTTCCAAAATGGAATTTCCAGAAAGAACTATTTTTAAAAAATACATATATTATTTTTTTCTGTTCTAAATCCTAACCCCTTATCTTCTGTTGGGGTGGCACTCAATTACAGACAAATTACTTGTCTCGCAGCAGGTAAAATCGCAGGAGATGAAATCTCCCCAGAACACGCTTTCGCGGGGAATATTTCAAATCAAATCTCAGCTCTTTTTTTTTTTTTTTTTAAAAGCAACAACAAAAATTGCTTTTAAGTGTTCAAAGCCAATAAAGAAATTGTAAAACCCGGCAGAGAGACATGAGCTATGGAGGCCTGACTTCCCACCGCTTGACGTTCAAATGCAAAGCCAGTACAACGTATTCCCACCCCGGCTTAAATGACAGCTCGTAACGCTGGGACGCGGGAGGCCGCGGGACTTTCTGGGGTACGTATGCGTGGGCAGCGTTAATTACAGCAACGCAAAACTGATGTAACCTCTGCGTGTGAGCGATGTTGCGTGAAATACGTGAGCGGGGCTTTGCCCTTTTACAGTTTGCCTCTAGTCCTCGGCGATAGCCAGGTCCAGAGGCCGGCAGCGGGGGGCTGTGGGCTCTGGGAGTCCCCAGGAAGCCCCCAGCCTGGTCTCCTCGGGGTAGAAAAGGGTAGAAAAATTCCACAGAAGGTTGGGTTTTTTTTTTTTTTTTTTTTGGAGCCTTGAAGGGTTTTTCTGGAATGGATTCCATACCTGTTTGAACTGTGCTCACAGGGAATTTGGAACTAAATGATATGTCTACGTGTTTGGGATTTTGTATATCGGTAATGAGCTTAAACCACCGGGTTAATGGTATTTCTTTGAGGGGAAATCCTGAAATGCGAACGTCGGCTCGCTCAGTTAGCACCAGTAAATAGAAGAGCAGAGAGAGGGAGGGGAGCGAGTTAATGCAGCGGATCCGTTTTGCCGCGGATGAGAAGGTCCTGGATCGTGTGAGCAAAACCTTCACCAGCCATCGGCTTCCTCGACTTACCCGCCCGACGTCGCACCCGACGACGACGTTTCCTTCACGCAGGACACAGGAGGCAGACTAAGGCCGGGTAACCGGATCTGCGTTCTGAACTGGGAATTCTCTCGGCCTTTTATGCGCTTAAATCGGCCTGAACGTTGTTGGTTGCTATTTAATTTGATAGCGGTGCCCGTGGCCCCATTCAAGCCTGGGCATCCCATGGTGGCGTCTCAGAGATACGTGGAAGCCATCGTCCCTGCCCCGAAGAGAACATCACAGGAACTTGTTTTTCTGGTGATTTAATCATAATATTGACAACTTTATCAAAAATTACAAAACTGGTATTAAAAAAATCTCTAATTCTTAGTAAGACTAGAATGGGTGTTTTTTTTTTTTAAAAATAGAAAAGCACTTTTCTGCTACTGCTCTTCTGGAATTCTCACATTACAACCCTACATAGCAAAATACAGAGTGTGGCTAAGAAAGGTCGCAGTCCGAAGGTACTTCAGTCCACCACGAGCCCTCTGACATCTCTAGACCAGCAAACTCAGGGACTCCGGAAGGATATCACATCACTCATAAACCTCCTGCAAAGCTGATTCAGGAAATACCTTTAAATTTGAAGTTCTTTTTAACCCCTAAAACCTTAGACTGTGAGGATAACAGGACCTGGGACATCAGAGGTGGGGTGGGATTTTTTTTTTTTTTTTTTTAATTTTTAAAAATTTTTTAAACTATGCGGCTATTATTTTTGCAGCTGATACCAGCCAAACGTTTTCTGTCAGAAGTGAAAATATGAAGGAAATCCATTGAAACAAATGAAAATATTATTTTTTTTTTTTTTATGGTGTTCACAAAACGCACCATAATAGAAAGAGGAATATTGCCTTTAATTTGAGTTGTCACCTGAATGACTCAACCACATTGTCACCCACGTAGCAAAAGCAAGCAGAATAAATAAATAAATAAATAGACAAGAATATGTAACACTTTACATCCTCAAAGAATCACGTACTTCCCTAATCTACCGAGACCCCGATCGACGTCGTGGGCTCGCTTTACTCAGCCGCTTCGGTCGCGTGTGATTGTGCCATATCAATGACAAAGAAAAACTGTTCTTCCACTTTCCACAATGGAGTATTTTTTTTTTTTTTCCTTCACCTTTTAAATATAGGAATTCTCTCTTAAATTAGAAAGTAGGCAAAAAGTATTTTTTTTTTTAAATTTTCATTTTTAAGTCTTCTATTAGAAAAAATATAGATTTATTAAACAAAAAAATAATAAGGTAGGAAGAAGGGTTGGGCCTCCATCAAAAAAGTATATTATGCTTTAATGCAAAGAGAAAGAAATGGCTCTATGGGCAAAATTCAAGTACGAGTGACCAGTTTTTTAATCGTAAAGTAGGTGCAACATTTTTTAAAATGTTACAACACCGCATGACCTGTAATGCTCACAATATTTACATTAACTGCTTACATGAAACCATAAAAACTCTAAAAGAGAAAAAAAATTGCTATGGACTGAAACAAACTACTCCTAGCACCCACAGCAATGCCATTATTAACCAGTGAAACCAAGTGCACAAAAAATACTTTACACGGCCTACTGATGTAAAGTAGACATCGGTGAGAAAGTACAAACCTAAGGAGTGGAAATGCCAAAAGAAGGGTGGGTGGATACAAACCGGGACGCGGGGCAGAAAGCAAAGTGGGGAAGGAGGCAGCGGAGGCAGGCACACGCGCGCGGGGACGGGTTCGGCCCCGCGGGGACGCGGGCAGAGCGGGAGAAGGGACAACATCGACTCTGCAAACCAACACGGCAACTCGGAACGGGAAAAATGTGAGCTAAGCTACGCCCCCTCCCCCCCCTCCCCGCCCACCCACCCCCCCGAAAATAATTCAAATTAAAAACAAAAATGAAAATCGAATCAATCACTTCACATGAGCGTGCGTGGAGGACGGTGGCGTTACAGAAGACAAATGAACCTACCCCGCGCAAGGAAGGGCTCCTGCCTCCAGGCCCCGGTAGCCAGGGTGGCCACGGCGACCCCTTGGGCTGGGCAAGGAGGAGGGAGAGCCGCTTGCCAGACACCGGCAAGCCCCGGGGCGAGCCCGGAGGTAGCCAGAGGCGAGGCTGGGAAAGGCGCCGGGTCCCGCGGCCCTCGGGGACGGCTGGTGCGGGGCACGTCCTGCCGAGAGGGGAGCGCGGGAGCCGGGCGAGGCGGGTGGGGAGCGGAGCCATGGCGGGTGGTCCTGGCGCCCAGGGCCGGGAGTCCGGAGAGCGGCCATCCCGCCAGCTGCCCGGGATGCTGATCACTGCCAGTCCTTAGCTACAGAGTCGGATTTGGGAATTTATGGGGGGGGGGGGAAATCTGAGGTAAGTGGTGGTCCCGGACGAAGAGGTGGGGGTCACGGACTCCACCCCGGGACCGGGAATGGTGACCGGAGAGTTATTCGGGAAGCCTTGAAGACAGAGGATGTCATGGCTTCCATCACCATCACCACCATCCGTGTTAAAAAGAAAAATGAAATAAAATAGAAATAATGTTGTGCTACACTTCCGTCCGTTAATTTTATAATGGCTCATAGCTTTAGACTTTTAAATCTGTAGTGTATTAATTTTTTTCTACATATGTTTCACATTTCTCACTTAATATAACATAAATAAATTTGGTTAATAGATTTAACCTGCACATTTCAGCCACATTAATATATATAAGAATCTGTTAATGGTATAAATAATTCTTTTTAAATAAAATAAATCTGATATGTTACATAATACTGATAAAAATTACCGTTGCTAACAGTTTTGTAAGCCACCCTTAATTTTTCCTTTTAATACTGCGAGCTGGATACTGGAGTTACTTTTACGAACGCTGCGGAGCATGCCCTTCCATCCTACTGCACAACCAAAGCCTAATCAATACCGACCACATCGCTCAAGCAGGGCCTCTGCCCCCTTGAAAGTAAACACGAGGGTTAATGACGTTAGATAATTTAAGCTAATCAATCTAGGGGGTCTTGAGGGGTCAACGTTACGGGGGATATAAACTGTTTAGTTTATCAGGTGGCTATGAAACTTTAACTACAGAAATGGTTGACTAAAATAGCCCATCTACTTTTTTTTTTTTTTCTTTTTAATAAAATCTACAGCATTCTACTTTAAAAGTTAGGTAAATAAAAACGCAACCCGTCGTTGCGGCCTTTGAATTATTAATTAAGAGCTGTGATCCCACATCCCGTTAGGAATCTGCAAGGCTGCACTCTCCTACAGAGACCTGAACCGGAGTGCGGTACTTCCAGGCGAGGTTCATTCCGAACAGACAGGATCGATGAACACTCAGTGGCGTGAAGTGTATGTCAGAATTAAGGTATTACATTATCATGCCTTCTCTCTGCTGTTAAATACAAAAACAGCATCTTTTACATTATCATATAAAAGCATTTAGGCTGTATTTTTATTTATCACTTTACACTGGTAGTCTCTTGTATGTGTACTCAATAGAAACCAAAGAATTTTGTACACTATTTTTTGTACAATAAAAGATAAAGTGTGCATTAGGTACGCTTGTACATGACAATATTGTACAATATTTACATTTCAGATATCACCATGAAATTCTGTATTATCTATATACACAATGAAAATTTCTCAGAAACATTTGGACTATTTCTTATAATCACAATTTTAGTATTATAGAAAAAAAAAAATCTTTTTCAGTAATCATCTGACATTGTTACTGCAACCTTTCGAGATTTCTGATTGGCTTCTCCAGCAACCGCTGTCCCTCCTCATCATCAAAAATACTGTACCACTACTCCCGCGTAGCACCCTGTGATGGTATCTGTCTGTCTTCACATAAATATTGATATAGGCACGTCTGTATATCAATACCTACATAGAGACTTTTGTGCACGTTCGTTCTGATAAGTACTGGACCAGTAACAACAACATTCAATGTTATCTAGAGATCTTCCTCCTCTTGGGCTTTGGAGGCTTCACTTGTCTGTCTCCCTGGGGGATTTGGTGGACCTAAAAATAAGTATATTTACAAGTTAGCAAAGAATATTGGTCAGAGCATCCAGCCAGTAGTAAACGAGTTACAGGACTGCGTGAAGTGCCGTTACGGAACAGTTCTCATTATTTCCTGTCTACACGGAAGCCCGAATTAAAAGGAGTTTCAAGACCTTTCAGGCACTGGGGAGAAGGCGGCCGAGGGCGCAGGCGGTACCGCTCACACCTCTGCTGCCCTGGAGGAAGGTACCAGCTGCGAAACTGTGAAACCGCGTAAGCGGGAATGGAACCCCAAACTGCAGTGATGTCAAATTCCCACAGACAAACCTTTACGCATCGTCGTGACAAGAGCAATGAAGTAGAAAGTAGGCAGTGAGAAAATATCGCTAACAGGGAAAACTAAGAGAAGTCAAATTCAGGTCCGCGGTGGCATTATTAAGGAACAGGCTACGCTTAGTAAACTCTGTCCTCATCTAATCATTAAAAGGAAATACTCAATTTGGAGTTAAATGCCAGATTAATTGGAGCGTGAAGCAGTTTCTCATCACTGAGCGCTCGGTGAGAAGCCCGGCAGAAGAGAGGTGGCGGGAGGCGCTGGCGCGGAATACCACCACCATCTGTCGGTGGAAGCGGGATGCTGTCCTGGGAAAAGCCGTCCGCAGCTTCCGAGCAGCAGCCAGGACACGGCAACAAATCCTTCGGCATCGTGCTAAATTAATTCCTCGGGCCCGTCCCCAGTTCCTTCAGCCCACTAACATTTCCTACGTATTTACTGGCTCTTAGAATAACGCTTGGAGATGATTATCTCGTCCGCACGCGCGTTTCATTTAACACGTAACTGATGGCTGAACAGGAGTAGCTGAAAAAAATGCAAGTCACTGAAAAGAGAAGCGTTGAATGCCTACGGGTGTTTCTAGGAAGCATAACCTTTATGGAAATAAACCCCGGTCACAAATTTTGTGACCAGGAATGAAACCAGAAACGAAGACTGTGTGACGACAGCAGGTCCATCGGCCTGTCTGCGTCACGGATCAGCCCCAGCAGCAAATCCAGCGACAGCAGTTTCCCCTCAGCCAGTCTGTATCACAGTTAAAATGCACACAGCGCACGGTTCTCAGTGTTACTGGATTTATAAATGAAAAAAGGGTCTCAGGGGAATGGCCCCGTCCAAACACCACCCCCCCCCGTATTTATTTCTAACAGACCTACGGGCAGGTCCCGCTCCCCTTGTCCTGCCAAAGACGAGGGGAAAACACCCGCCGATTTAAATCACAGCTCAATCTCATTTTGTAAAATTCAGGAGTTTAAATAAAATATTTGATTTTCTTATTACTTATGGCGGCCATTAAAAGCTACCGAATGACTTATTTAATGTTCGTTGCTGGTTCTGAAGCCAGCCCTAAGCCTGCAGTCCCGTCTGCGTTCCCTTCTAGACGCTCCAGGTCCTCCCCTGAAGTTTTACTTCTAAATACGCGCGTGTACGAACATCTGCAGCGCTGAGCACCCAACAGCAGGAAAAAGGCCTTTCTCAGGTATTCAACTCTTTTATAATGAGTAATTTGAATAATTACCAATGATAAGATACGGCAGGTTATATGTGCTGTGACAGACTTTGTTGCATTTCTAAATATGCTTCCATGAAATTACCGCCACGTTTTAAATATGAAGACGAGTACGTTATATAAACCAAACTTTATACTCGAAACGTCCTGGGTTTATCTAGCAGCAGTGTCATTATTGTAGAAGGAACACTGTTAGATTTGAGACTGGGAATACTCTTTTCTTTTTAACTTACCTTTCATGACACTACCTTGCATTTCACATGAGGAAAACTTTATTCAAAGAGTTTTACATTCAAAAGAATGATGCTTTTAAATTTGGTTTCAGTATCTTGCTACTCAAACTGAAAAATAAACGAGCCTGATTTTGTGTCACTGGTCACGGAAAACCCACGAAATATGAGCGGGACCCAAATATTAGGAGGCTCCGTGTGTAAAAGTATGTCGAGGAATCTCTCCTGGTAAAAAATAATATAATTGGCCACACAACTAAAAGCTGTCAACTTTTCCCATTTTCCAGAACGACCAGACGTTTGCAAACGGTAGAAATATTGCAAATTCCACATTCTTTAAGCAAAGAGAAGCAACATTTACGTTAGAGAGCAACCCAAGCCAACCCCCCGGCCTTCAACTGACACACGCGCAGAACCCCAGGAAAAGGCAATTATCGCTAACGTGAAAAGAAACTTACATTCCCAGACATTTTGTCTAGTTCACTCATGGCCTCGTGTATAGCAGCTTCTAAATGGTTATTTAGCTTTCCACTTCTAGGAAGAAAAAAAAATAACGCCGTCAGTAATTCTTAGGAGCAGAAAAAAGCCTAAAAAAAAATTAATAATAAACACCCGAACTCACTGGATACATTCTACCGGCTGTAGAGCCTCCCAGGCTGTCACAGCACAAATAGCAAGACCAGATCTACATATGATATTATGCAAATTAAAGTTAAAGCCAGCACTTCGGTGAGTTGTACGGTCAGGTACAATAGCCACAAGATAGATTGCATCCGTGAAGAAAAAGCAAAACAGCATTTTGGGCAACCTCTTTTTGAAATTATTAGCAAAGGGCCAGACTCCGAAGGGTTTTGAGCAGGAGCAACCCCAGCTCCTCGGGACTTTCTTAGTGAAGGACTAAACACGGACACTGCTGCCTCCTTGAAAAATCAGTGCGTGAGCTGCAAAATTCTCCTCCTACCCAAAGCACAAAGCTCAAAGTTAAATAACTTTAAATAGCCAGAGGAAACAAAGTTGTATTAGTCCTCTAAATAAGTCACATTAGTCCTCCAACATGTCGTTAGTTTTACCTGACAGCACACCGAGGGCTACGGTAAAGGTAAGGAGACGACTTTCTTCTTCCAAACCAACAAGTTGCCCCAAGTCATTGGGCAGCTCCATATACATCTATTTTTACCCTGACACTTTTTGATTTACGTATATTTCTTTTTTAAAGAAGTTTCCCACTTGGACACCATGCTCTGCACGGCAGCTCATACTTCTATGGCTCCGTGTTCACACCTCAGGGTTTCAAGCCAGCAAACGGTACTGGAGCACACGGTACTATCATTTGTCCACAGCTTGTCGAGGATCTGGGCTTGAAAACGGGCATATATATATATATATTTTATATATATATATATATTTAGATAGGCTGGTTCATTCATAACTTGAACTGAAGAGGTACATTTAGAAGAGTAATGGACATGAAGAGAAATGGCTAAATATGAGATGAGAGAGAGATACCATCCTGGAGATGAGAGACATTATTATGAGCATCCATCACAATCAGGACATCCCTGCTTTGGAGATGCAGAAACAGGGGCAGAAGAAGGGAGCCGTCTGCATCACGAGGCAAAATAATGGCAGAGACGGGTGATAGAACGGCTCGTCCCGAACTGGCAAGGATGGCCGGGTCCCCAGGACTGTCCTTCACAGGAGGCACTTCCTAAAAAGAACCCTTTCCTTTTAAATTTCCTTTTAAAGAAAGATCATCCCATCAGCTGGGACATTCCTCCCTGGGACTTTAAGATTTATAGCAACTCAAAGCATTGGCGAAAGCCTGACACGAAGGAGCACAGACGCACTACGCAGCCAGCGCTGCTCTAAGCCCATCCCCCTCGTCCAACAAGCTGATTTTCATGCCCATCAGTTCAGCTGGGAGGTGGAAGACAGGAGATCAGAGGGTTTGTTATTCATCGTTCCAATGCGGTATTCCCTCGTGCCATTTGGCATTGGCCATCTGCGCTATGCCAGGGTGGGAATTGCACGAAGAAACTACAAAAGCTAGAAACCTTACTGACCTGACGGCACAAACGTCAAGTACAGCGGGACTTCATGCGCTTCCCAAGTCGCACAGGTTTAACGAAGGTTTTGAATGAATTAGTTAAAACGGCGGTAAAGGAGTTTTGTGTAAATTGAAACTTAAGTATGCTGCTGTAGTTTAAATCAATGGAAGAAATGATAAGATAAAACGAAATAAAGATTCTCATGCAAAGCCTGACACGTCCACCCGGGATTTTGAACTGCTTGAGCCAGAACCCTTGCACCCCCCAGTGTAAGTTGTGCAGCCTGGACAAGTGAAGGCACCCTTAGATATTATAAATGATGATCAAAATACTGTTTAGTGGCAGCATAACTTCCTAGAAAGGTAATATGACTCTATTTATAACGCAGATATATTAATACCTGGTAACACTGCTGACTTGCAAGTCATCCAGACGCAGATTTCAGATGCCCAGTCACCCATACGTGATGTGCCGTTACCGAATCAGCACTGTGCTCTATCAGCAACCCACAGTCCACAAACACTGGATTTAGGGTGCAACTGGAATTGCATCCTGTTACATCCGTATTACGATACAGCTTTTGGCTTTGCAGACATTTTTCATCTTTAATTTAGTTTTAATGGTTTTATATTCAATAGATAGTATAAACATATATTACTGGATTGAGTCAAGGCTGTGCGCAGCGAAGGAGACTACTGCAGTGGTCCCGTAAGTAACATCTGTTGCCAAAACTGGACAATACACTAGGGCTGAGACAAGAACTGTAGGAACACAATGAATAATTGATGGGGTTAAGGTATCTGAATGTCACTGGGAGGACCCGGGTGCTATCCCCGCTCTGCTAAATGCACTGGACCTGTGTGATGCTCGGCCATGCTCCCTCAACATAAATTTCTCACGGCTTTCTTTACCCATGTCATCTTTATTATAGAAGTTTTTGACTTGATGCCAGTACTCGATATGCGTAAGTGCTGAGTACTTATACAGGTAGGAAACAGGAGTATTCTACACGTAGCAATTGTATCTAATGCTAAATGTTTTAAAAAATCTGGACCTGTGTGTAACAAGATACTACAAAGACACATACTAGAGAGAAGACCATAAGGAGATTAACAACTTTTCAAATAAATTTTAAACAGTACACAGGTAAGAGAGGAAGGGTCCATGAAGAAATACCAGAAGATTTGAAATATGAAATAAGCACTAGTAGAAATATGCAGGAAAAACCCGTAAGGGCTGTAAAGCAACCCGAGGAAAGGGGCAACCAGGTGCCCCAGTGTCTGGCATATTTGGTGCCTCCTGTTTCCTTATGGGCAAGCAACGGGGCAGAACCAGACGTGACACAAAAAAAGGCCATTGGATTCAGTGGAACTGCAGACAATCCTTGGAGTCTGCTAAACACACAAATGCAAATTAGAAGATGGGATTTTTTTCTTAAATTTTACTGTTTATTTCATCTTTAATGCCTCTTTAAATTTGTTCCTGGTGTCACCTTCCTCGAGTCACGTATTTCGCTTCAGGGACACAAGCAAATAACTGTGGAGTTGCCAAAAGCCCTTCCATGTTCTCACCACACATCCCTAAACTCCACTAAGATATTTTGAGGATGATCTTGGGAAAAACAACCACCAACATTGTCTCATTGGCATAAAAGATATTTCTCTTAATCGCCGCGTGACATATAAATAGAAGGAAGGCTTACACCTTAAAAGGAGTTGAAGACAAATAATTATTTAATTCCCTTAAGCCTATGTTTATTGTGCTAAAGACAACTACTGCAAGCTGACTTTAAATTCTCACCCAAAGTAATATATTTTCACTGCGACAGTAAATAAGCAACAGCATCCTAGCACGAATTCCATCATAGTGCAGTTTCTACTCTTCTATCCTTTTATAGCTGTCTAGATTTTTTTTCTCCTAAAGTCAACCATTTTCCTCTTTTTGTCTATGCTGACGCTTCATGTCCTAATACTTATTGTCTCACGGTCTTTCTATCCTCGTGTGTTTATAAACAAAAGCTAAAAGGCAAGACAAAACCAAACAGTTCATACGTGTCTGCCACAAGGCTCCGCACTGAGCCCCTCCTCTGGGTAAATGCGGCCAGACTTCACAAACCGCGAAACGCTCCTCAGCGATGGGCAATAAACGGAATTTATCTGACTAAAGCTGCGCTCTGCCTGCAGCAGCAGCTGCCAGAGGGAGAGGGGAGAGATAAGAAGGGCAGATGTTGTTAAAAAGCGTATTTGGAACAGTTTTGATGTAATAACTTTTTTTGCTGTAAATTAGAAATCCTACACATGAAAGCTCAAACAAGTAGGCTGACATTTTACAAAGGCTACTGTAAATATCAGAAGATGCAATAAAAATGCAGATATCAAAGATCTGGGATGATTATCATAACCAACACAAGAAATTCAGAAAATGAACTCTTCAGTTTGGCCAATCTGCCAAGCTCCTCCAAATGAGAATCTTAGGAAGGAAAAGAATTTAATGATTCCATTAGACTAGTAAATAAACGAGCGTTTACTTACTTTCTGTTCCTTTTCCTGGCTCGGTTGTAAGCTTCTAGACCTTCTGTTAGTGTCTTCAACTTCTCTGGCTCCACCTGAGTGAAGGTATGAACACCAAACCACATTACCCAGACCTGCAATTATTAAACACTGCTTTTACTTTACTGCTAGACATGCATTATTATGGAGCCTAATTTTCCCTGCATCCATAAGACACTAACCTTCCCAGCAAAGAATCAATTAATGTCCGGCCATACACACCCCCTCATACATATACATATAATTATTCTAGATGTCCACGCTAGCAATAGAAATACAAAAACCAAAACCACGACACTTAAGAAAACAAAACTAAGATGGAAAATAATAATTTTAAACCCTCATTTGCCTTTATATTATTAATATGAATACTGCTGTTAAAATCTCGTCTTCTGCATTCACATTTTACAAATGTATTTTACACCTTTGAGCCCACCTGGAATGCATGAAAATACCGAATTGCCTAGTTATACGCATGATACAATTTGTACAGATGCCATCAACACCAAAGCGTCTCACATCACCTCAAATTTGGGGGTAAAGCATTTAAGGCTCAACAACGCCGCTAACGGCACGGCCAAATTCATCCCGATTCCAGAAGAGCCACGGGACATGCTTAAGTTAAACGCGGGGCGGGCAGGGTGACAGGCTTTAGTTATGCAGCATGAATCTATGTCTTAACTGGAGCTCTATTCAGCCAGCTAATTTATTGGTCCTGAGAAAGGTCTTCTTATTTTTTTTTTACTTAAGCACATACTTCGGTGATTCGCTGAGTCGGGAATGAATTTGAGCACACGCTCAGCAGGGTCGCTGAGCTGGTATTTAAAGTACTTGAACTGGAAATTTAAGTTCTCTCAAAATCGACCAGAATTAGAAGCGTTCAATCAATCTGTACATACAATGGCTGGCACCGCTGCACAGGTACCAGGCAGGGCTAATACAAACAATACAAGCACCAAAGAAAACTAATTACATCATCTGTATGATCTTATCGTTTGCATTCTCAGAACATCAGTACACTTAACTCTGCATATTATTTTGATTTGGTTCAGTCATTTCTGCTTGTAAAAACAAACAAAAAAAAAGGTATTTAAACACATCAGTTTAAGAAAATGAATGGATAAATTCCCTTTTCTTTGTCAGTATTGCTACATTTTGCTTGACTTATTTTTTAATCTTTGCATAACTTAGCAAGAACCTTAGATATAGCATTTGTTTCATTAAAAAGTACAGCTTGTATTCTGACACAAGGAAAATTAATTCTGTAAATACAAATGTATTAAGCATGCCTATATACAATCCCAAAAAGAAATTTAAATGCAAATTCCCTCTAAACCTAGCCTTTCAATCACTAAATAATTTATATTCGCAATGAAACTGAATTTCAGATGTGACAATGTGAAGTTAATGAGTGAGCAAGTTGTCAAAATCTCTAGAAATAAGGCCCAATATAATACGTGTTTAGACCAAATTTCACATGTCTTGAACTTACGCATCTGATAATGAAATTGGGGAATATACTGCCGTTTCAGGAACTTAGGAGACAAGAGTCATTATTGGTGAGATGTGCACATGGGGAGGCAAGACGTCTATTTTCATGAAATAGATTCAATTATGCCACAGATCTCAGCGCTTCTCCCTTAAAACTGTGCTTACTTTTCACGTAAGACTGCGAATATTTCAAATAATTCCCCTCCTGATCAGACTTTGGAAAAATACAAATGCGTACATAAGAAATACTACCTATTTGAAACCTGCGGAGCTTTTCTAAGGATAAACAGGAGAAGAAAAGGCACACAGCACCCATAAAATGAGCAAACCGGCTTCAGAAGCTTATACATTACATCTCCTACATGAAAATGGTATTATCGGAGGCAACGTCACTCTGCAATACACTACAGCTCAAGCCTTCATTTAACAGAATGTTTGAAAAACAGCTAAAAAACCAACTTATATTTTTCCAACTAAACAGAATTAAAGGGCAATAACATAATCGCCTTGATCCTTGGAGGCTGGACTACATGACGGGGTTGCCATAAATGCTAAATTGTACATTATCCATATCCCTGATATATATGTGTGTACAAAGAACAAGGTCTGCAAAGGGTTGTAGGCGTCTGCCATTAGATATATGAGAAAGTTCAATGGTAAACGTTTTTATGAAGGGCTAATATCACATTTGGGTCACAAGGGACATAGGTAACAAGAAGAAATCAGTATCTTCATTACCGGAATTTTGTGATGGTAGAAGAGTAAAAAACCTGCCAGCACTTTTTTGAAGAAGTAGTATCAAATTGCTAACATAACGCGGTATTGGAAGCAACTATAAAAGATATATTTTTGAATGAATAATATCATACGCCTTCATTTACAATAAGCCATTACAACACTAAATAATACATACAGATGGGACTTTCAGGACACTGATAAATCACACCTATTATTATCTGTAGAGCTATAAAAGCTCAGCTTAAAAAACCTAGTTTAACTGCTGGAAAATCCTACCGAGAACAATACTTGCCCTGTAGGAATGGCTACGACACGCACTAACACCAACCCTTCGACTTTCACATTGTTGCTCTCAAAGCCTTGTTCCCATTTAGGTGGTTTGATTGGGATAATAATCAAATTAATTACTTAATGAAATATACACATCCTCCGTTTTAGGATGCACGTAGCTTCAGGCTTGCTTCTTTCCTTTTTCAGAAATTGCTGCTGCTACTGGTGCGCTCCCCTTGGGTTCCTCTTTGGTTTTCCAATAGCCAAAAAGCAAGTGTTCATTAGGAAAGAAAGGTGCGATATTCCTCCCTTCTCCTGTCAGGGAAACGCCATTCTAGCTGCTCTTCAAACAGAAGCATTATTACTTTTAATACCCAAAGTCTTTTAAAATGGAAACAAAAATCAAATTATGTATGATATAAAGAACAGAGCATATACAAAGCACCGTGAAATCCCAACAGCATAGCAAAACTAATGTTACAATATAGGAGGTCAATATTTGATTATACAAATACATTAAAAGATGTTTTAAGAAAGCTCAGCAGAAAATACAATTTTCAGAACTGCAGCTAGTGACTCCCACCATGAATAGTAGCCTTTCAGGATTTTCTGAAGTGCAGAATTTCTGAAGACCATTTGATTTTCAAGGTTATTTCTTTTTGGTTTTCAAGGTTATTTTTTTTTTTTTTTGGTTTGGCGTGTTGGGTATTTTTGTTTTTCCTTCCTCCAGACCAGGCTGCCCAAACATCTGAAGAATGCAGCTGTACAAAGTGTTAGAGGAGCGTCTGAACATGTGTATGGACCACCACCGTGCATGGGAGTTCCTGCCCATTTTCAACTAGAAACACAATTATTATATAGCAGATGCACATTTTCATCTCTTCCATATTCCTCTGTATCCCACCTTTCAACCTCAACTCCTGACCTTGGAATCGTCATTCACTTTGTACTTCTTATTGGAGAAGATTAGACATAATTTTAAATTAAAAAAAAAAGTATTATGATTATTATTATTAAAGGCCTTCTGATGTGAGAGGTGATCCACTACGTGAGATTCCTGATGAAGAGCTTGAAACAGTCTCTCTTGCTGCCTGCACAAGTGCCTTGACCGTACTGCATGTGCCTCCCTGTTTGTGCTTCAGTATACAGTAAAATCTGTGCCACTCAATATAGTATTACACAATGCTTATATCATGTACATAAAAGACACAAAATTAAAGATGGCGGGTTTGCACAAAAGCCACTCTACGTTCTGGTAGCCACAAATTGGGGAGTAAAGTTATAAAATTGCTAAGGAACGCAAATGAAAAAAAAAAATCCACCTCTTTACACAAGTTATAAAACACAAGCTCTTCAAATATATCAAAACAGTCAGACAGATGTGGATACACAATTTTGTGAAGTTAATACATAAACGCATACTTGGAACATATGTGCAGGGTAATTACTGAATTCGTAAGTCACGTGGGACAGTGATATTGTACACCTCCTAATTTTTCCAGTTTTGCTTCATCTTTTATACTTTGTCACCCATCTCATCTGCCTATACTTTATAAACTGACTTGTACCTCGGGGATCTAACCTTTTTAAGGAATGAGCTCTTAAGCATTCAAATACTGTTACTAAAGCACGTTGATTTCTCTAAAATGTAATACTTTGGTTCCGCGTACTCAGACGGGAGCTCTTTGAAACCTTTGCGGCCAAAGAGATCAACTGGGAAGCCACCTGCAAAGAAAGACTCTCTAGGGTTTGAAATCCTAGGGTTTCAAACCTAGTTTGAAATAGGGTTGAAGCCACGCTGGCCGAGCATCACCCCAGTTATTTATAGCACCAATTCACAGGCTCGTTGGACTGTTGGGGGAAGTTGCATTTGCGCATCAGCCTCAGATAACTCTACGATCACGATCTGCGGTAGGACCAGCAGTGGTGACACCACCACAGAGACACCAGTTCCAGCTCAAGCAGTTCCTGAGCTATGCCCTGCTGGGAATCAGAGGCTGTTGGTGAAGAAGCTCTCCCTCAACACCTTCTTGTGCTCTCTCTCCTCTGGATATCTGCTGTTGGCCACATCTTGGGGAAAGGAATACTTTGGTCCAACCCACTATCACCATCCTTATGTTCTTATGACTGTTGTCGTGAAACGTTACGGGGAAAAAGACATAATTTTTAAGTGGCTGGATTTCTCTGTGCCAGAGGTAAAACCTTATTTCATTACATTTTTCCTTTCTGCTTACATATTTTTAAAATTTGCTTTTTATAAAATGGCACTTAAAAGTATTTATATATGGAAGATGTCAAATGTTTTATAAGAACTACAAAAATACAGTATTATACAAGTAGTGGAGACTAGAATTTGAAATATTTATCATAATAAAATAACCAATAACTCCTTGATAACTGTATTTTCTGTATATTCCCCAACAAGCATATGATTTGTCAACAACAACAAAAAAAGGATTTTAGTATGAACGAGCAAATTGGAGTGCTTTCCTCGCTATTAAAAGACAGTCAAAACCTCCTTTCAAGATGAAAATGCACATGCATTTCCTCTTAAAGAGCGTACGTGTCAATCAGCGAGCTTTTACTTATTACAGACTCCTCAACCTGATTAGATCAGTTTTCCTTTTTGGCGTTTTCAACACTTTTAGATATCTCCGTATCAGTTTCTTTGGACACAGCCAGAAGTTCAACTAAATACACGACTTTTCGTTAACAACATTTTTTTTGCGGAGCGAGTCTTTTGTGCACAAATTGGTCAGCAAAGCACCACCAGGACAAAATATAATCTGTTTTATGGCATCGGTAGACGTTTCTCATTAGATAGCTAAAGGAAAAACTCAGTTCTGCAATCTATAGTTATGAAAAAAAGCAATTTGCACTACTAAAATAAGAGAAACAGAATAAAATAAAGAATGGACCGAGATAGTTTTGATAAACACCTGTATGGGCATAGGTACATGTGTATATAGATAGATATGTGCATATATATATATATAAATATACCTTCCCCTCCTCAGCGTTTTGTTGACATGAATTGTGAACTTCTTCTTCTCTTACTAGTTTTCCAGGCCATGAAGTCAGTCCTTTGATTTGGCCCCAGACCAAGTCGCCAACATTAAACGTCCTCGGCCTGTAATGTATCAGCTCATTTGAAGAAGGGGACTCTGGGTTCCTTAGGTCATCTTCACTACTGATGCTTTTAGCATCTGAAGGGCTAGGCACACACCCATTAATGCTTTTGGCATTAAAATCTCCATTGTAATGGATATAGTCTTTAACTAACGAACTTTCCAAGCTATTTGAGGAACTTGGAGATTGCTCTTCCAGAATCAGGTCTTGTTTAGAAGTGTTCAGCAACTCCCCAAATCCTCTGTTCTGCTGAGGCCTATTTCCGTTTATGTGTGCACATCGTTCCACAGTGTTCTCCAGTCTTTCCTTAAAACTCATCATAGTTCTTTTGTAATTGTTATACCTGAAATTCTCCTCCAACATTTTATCACTTTGACAGTTTCGCTGTGATAACAGTATCTGATGCTGCTCGCCTTGTAATAGTGGCAGTGTGGAGATGTTATTGGGCCTTTCGTGACAAGGACTACTATGGATATGGGCAGAGTGGTCTAGAAACTCATCACATTTCCATCTATTTATCTCACTGACAGGACTTTGCTCCCCTTCCCACTGTTTTTTGGGTGTGTTACAACTTGTTGATTTGTAATATTCATACCCATCCCCTTCACTTGAATTTTTACCGTGCTCTGAATTCTTCAGTATTCGCGTTCCTCTAGTGTTCCTTATCCTACCTTCGTGATCAGAAACGGCAATGTTTCTCCCGTGGATTACTGCACTGACAGCGCTAGAAAGGTTTAATGGGTCACCAATTGAGGCTGTGAAGGCACTCATGGCACTCAAAGCTGGAATGGGACTCATTTGTGTTGTACTGCTAACGGCAGTGGTGATCACCACTTGCATTCCTTTGCTTGCAGCATCTACAACCGCTTTGTAGATAGCGTCCACCGATGTATCACCCTGAGCAGCGATATTGAGGTTATCCTTTGCCTGTTGTCCGAGCGATGGTTCAGTTCTTTGCTGCAAATCACAAGATGTTTCTTGGAAAGGAGGAAGCATAGTGTTGGAGCTCTCAGGAACTGGTGCCATTCCCATTTGAGTGATCATTCTTTTGTTTAGGACAGCAGCGTCTTCCTGCATCCTCACCTGGAAAAAGCAGAGAAAAAGATGGTAATTGCTATTCTGCCGAAAGTTCCATTTCAAGAGACAAACTCTGTTTCACTTGAATAAAAAAATCAGGGTGGTGGCCAGGGTGACTATTTGTTACAGTACATAATTTTGTTTTGGTTGTATATCAGTTACAAAGTTTAATGCTGAACAAGCTAGATAGAAAACAAACAAACAAAAAGCATAATTTAAGAGAAAAACAAACACACTGGCTCTTAGAATTTGCCTCCTGGATCAAAATAGACGCCTTGCATGAAGTGATACAACCTACCATGCCCTGCTGAGACCACATCATCATCTCTCTCAGAGTCTTTTCAGGGGTGTCCTCTTCCGATTGAAGTACAGCACCCTCCTGTTTTCTCTCAAGTCCTAAACAACTCCACCAAGGTCAGTATTTCTGTTCTCAACTACTCTCTTTCGTCGCTACCCAGACCCTAATTTTCCTTCTTTCCTCCCTACCAGCTGTTCCTCTGGGCTCCCTGTACGCTCCTCGTTCAATTTCTGGAACGCAGGCCATCACTTTCCTTTTGGAATTGGCTAACATTTCGATTTTTTCCCTTTCAGTTCCGTGCTTCTCTCATGGGATCTCCTGACTTCAGTCCCTTGCAAGCCCTGCCCGCATCCCTTCGCACTGCAGCTGTAACGTCAGGCACCGCCACAGCAAACCCTAACCTGCAGATAAAGTAACTGCGCTTTTTATATTTCTTGTCACATACGTAGGCAGTGCAGACGATGTCAATAATAGTGCTGTAACAAAAATACGTAAAAAACAAGGGTAAAATATTTCCCAAAAGCTCCTTTAAATACTTACCATTACTATTTATATAACTGAGAATCTGAAGCAAAAAATGTGGAGATGAAGCTACCAAAAATTCACACGAAAACAAAGAGAGGTAATGGGCAGTTAGAGGACTGCGATTTTGCAATAGCAGTGAAACATCTACGCTGAGAAAATGGCATGTCTTCTTTTTCCTTCTTAAAGGGTAAAAGCACTTTCTGGCACTATCTGCAGCCTCCGTCTTGAGCTCTGCAGCAACCACAGTAACACTGAAGAATAATAAATACGCGTTTTAACTCTGGTTTTATTACCTATTTTGGTTGCTATGCTTCCTGTCAGTATGTTAGTTTGATAGTTCAACTTGCATTATGAAGAATCGTCTGTTTAGGTGGGTAGCGGGGAGGTATCATTTTTGCACAGTTTGCCATTGTATATTCATTTTAATGCCTGTTTTCTTCAGTCCACACAAGCCACATCACAGCTAGCTCTCCCACTCAGCGTCAGTGGGAATACAAGAGGACTGGTACGCACGGTCACCTATAATCATTTATTAAGTTTCTAATTACTATAAAGAGGTATCAATATTTATTTCTCACCACTGAATTGTTAAAATGGTCTAAAAATGGGAATTTATAATCATTTCTGCAAAATGGAAAATAGTTTTGCTAAAAACGTACAGTAATTGTCAGACACACGTAGCATTTTTTTTTCAATACATGCAGCGTAACTCTTTCCAAAGCAACTATACCCGATTTCTAGGGAAGAAAGTATAAAATTTCTGTAACGAATGTTACTGATTTGCAAAATCCCAAAACTACTGAAAGAGGCAAGCAATCGTGCGTATCGCGTTGTCTTAACCACTCGGCAAAGAAATCAGGCTCTGGAGGATATAATTTTACCTCCTGAGAGTTGCACATTTGCTTGAACATTGATTTCATTTTGCTCTCTACCTGGAAATTTTGGAACAGACACGCCATGGGGTTTGGGTTGTTAGCTGGGCCAGGAATTGGGGGCTGGCCTTGAAAGCCCTGCATGTTCTGATACCCCTGGAGAAGGTGTTGCTGCTGCTGATTTGAAGGAAACATCTGATTGTTGTTTAATAGCGACTGGAGATGACTCAGCTGATGGTTATTCAAAGTAGTGTTTATAGATGACATGTCACCTGTAAATCAAACACAGGGAAACGTAAGTCAGTATCGTTTTCAACAGTCAGGAGGAATTTCCTTGACTCAAATTTTAACTGACTGCTAAGCAAATGCCTCTGCAAAACACCACTTTTCCCCTTCAGTCTTCTACGGAATGGTCCTCAAGGCATGTGTCTCCTACTCTTTATTCCTTTATTTCTTCAGTATTGCGTCTTTTGCATGTCACAACTATCTGGACTCTTTCTAAAGGTTTCTGCCATGACTGTCTTTGCCTTTGGAAGGGTACACAGCCAGGTATGGCAGAGGGAGCTTCTACGATATTCGGTGTCTTGGAATCTTACTCTTAGTTTCCAAAGAGTGACTGCTTCAAACAGTACTGGGGTGGTGAGGGGAAAGAGGAGGAGGAGGAGAAAGAGAGAGAGAGAAAGAGAAAATAATTTAAAAAACCCAACAAAACTATTTTTTTCATTAATTATGACAAAAATCACGTGAGCTAAACTGCAAATGAGCAAAGGCTTTTTGTCTCACAGACGTGTCAGCCAACGCTCTAAGCAATTTTTTTTTTTACATTCTAGAGAAACAACTGTATTAACTTTTTGTATCACGCAAAAATCTCACTTTACATGAAAATCATAGTTCGAGTAAAATAAACATGCTGTTGAATTGACATTATGAAATAATAAAGCTTAAAAACGTATCCATTTCCTGGGGGGTTTCTGTTTTTGAATTAAAAGCCCATGTTTCTCTTAAAATTGCCATTTGCAGAACCACTGGTTAGTTGTATTTTACATGGAAAATGTAAAGTAGGGTTGAGTTCACGATAGCCAGTTAGTAGGTAAGTATGAGGTATTACGTTAAAATACTTATCAGCTCTTTGCCACTATTTAATTCCTCCTACTAGTCTATTGATTAGATTACACAGGGCAAACAACAGAGTACTAACTGTATTACATATTCTCGGTAAAAACCATCAAAAAGACCCAGGAGGAAAAAAAAAACACCTTGTATTTAAGGGCTTTTTAATCACTTGTTTCGGGATGTAGGTGTTTGTCAAGTGAGATACCCTGGGTTTCTAAACTACGAGTAAAAAAACCAGAGAAATGAGAAAAATATAAATACACAATAAAGGGCTCGAAGGGCAACCTTCCTCTTTGAACTTGTGCAAGGACCTACTTCGAGTGCTTTATGGATTACTTTTTGTGGAGTGTGCTTACGGTTTTGGCACTTTTGAGTCGTTTGGAAAAAGGCGCTCGGCCGTTTTTCATCTACGGCACAGCTACTCGCACTAACCCTGTGATGCCACACGCACTTGAAACGAAACGCTGCATCCCAGAGATGCACCTGTGCCTTTACTACTTGAAAAATGAAACAAGTCCAATGGCTTACAGAATTTGAAGGTGTATATAGTAGGGCTAGGTGGCATCAGAATTAAGAACGGAATATAAAATAATTTCCAAAACCAGTATTTAACATTACTGAGGTAAATGAGAACGTATTTTAAATTTCTTACAATAACAGTTATGTTTTTCTCAATAGAAATAAACAAGCTGTAACATACAAAAGCCTTACAAAAAGAAGAGTATGATAAAGTGGAGTCTTTAAAAATAGAAATTAGAATCTGAAATTCCCCCTCCCCAACCCTCTTCTTTTTTTTTTTTTTTTCTTTTATATCTGTGAAGAAATTGAACTTACCAAGCAGACCTGTCCCCAGTAGAGGGTTAAGTAGCTGTGGCACCACAGAGTTATTGTTGAGTTTAGCTGGACCAGATGTATTCCCAGCATTATTAGATATGTTCAGCAATGTTTCTGCCATTGACACCACTGCTGTCCCACCACCCAGGGTTGAGACAGACAGTGCTGCCACTGCTGCTGATGTAGTGGTTGTGGTAGTGGTTGCTTGGGAGGAGGTGGCTATGGAAACCTCTGGATGATTAGCGGTGTTGCCCGATGCAGAGTTCAGGACACCTCCCACCAGCTGGGGATTCAAGGCCATTAATGCTGAGGCCCCAGAGACAGCTGGGAGGAGCAGGGGGTTAGAAGTAGTGTCAGTGCCTGAAAAGCTTGGTATGGGGTTGCCCAGGGGGTTGGTTAAAAGGGTCTCCACCCTGTTGCTTTCTGACTGATTGCTTGGCAAATGGTCAGGTGGGGCTGTCATCTGTGTTACTGAGGGTAAAGGGTTATTTTGCTGTTGCAACAGATCTGAGATGGTCAGATTGAAAGATGGTAGGGGAAGCATGGCAGCTGCTTGGGCTTGGTTCTGAAGGAGGGTTGCTAGAAGCTGAAAATGAACAGGCTGCAATACCTGCCCATCCACGTCACTGGAGAGAAAAGCTAAAGCAGCATTTACATTCGGGTTGAGAAAACCTAAAGGGTTGAGGTTGACCTCAGACTTGCCTTCTCCTGCTGAAGGCTGTAGTATATTTAATAGATTCTGGTTTAGGAGATGTTGCTGATTCACTGGCAAAGAGATAGGTAGAGAATTGAGGAGGTTTTGATTCAAAGAATGTGGAAGATTGTTGTTTGAAGAGCTGTTCTGCGGAAAATGAAGCGAGTGTTCGTGGCCAGCAAAAGGGAAATCGCTCCCAATGGGCAGCTGGCTCTGAAGTGGGTTTCCAGCTGCAGTAGTGACTATAACACCGTCTTGAAGCACAGATGTTGTCTTTGTGATGGCAGGTTGGCTGGTGCCAGCTATGGCTATTGATGATGATGGTCCTGAACCCCCTGCAAGGCAAAAGAACAAAACTATTAATAGAATACTGCCTGTTGGGAGACAGTCATCAAGTTATAAAGCAACCAGGTTAATCCAAAATAGTAATGTTTGATACCCACGCACAGGAAAGAAAATGTTGTGAGCATCCAGACTTGAGTACTTTTCAAACATGAATGAATCTGCCATCAGCTGCTTCAGACAACACGTGCTGTACCGCATCTCATCAGAAATTATTTAACTATACACGTGTATTTCCCTTAAATTTCTCTGAGTGGGGATATAAGAGGATTTCATTCATTACATATTTTGATTGGCATAAACCTAAAAGCAACCATAACTTAATATAGTCAGTCGTGGACCAGTATGAAATTAAGTACTAGGAAGAAGGATCTATGGGAGACATGAATGTTGTGTGAAAGAGCGCAAGAATATGATGTAAATGTAGATGGAACCTTATGGTCTTCTGTTTCCATCTCTGTTCCATTAATGGGGTTTGAGACAATTATTATTTAAAGCATTATTTTGATTCCTGAAGAAAAAATACAATGATGACAATTACATGTCATGATGATGCCTATGATAAAATCTAACGAGCAAAATACATTATGGTCAAGGTAGGTTAGCAGACAAAACCCCCCAACGACTTATAAAAAAATCTAAATTGGGGTGGTCTAGTCATATCCATCGCTTGACATGAAGAGAAAGACCAACTGGGTGCATTTACTGTGAGGGGGCTACACGGAAAGAGTGAGAGAAAATAAAGTTTATTTGGCTATCTTTAGCCAGAGCTGAAGTATAAAGTAAATTATTCATTGTCCTTCACTTAAGGCAGAGTCTTGAGCTGGCAGTGGTCATACACAAAAAACATATGAGAGGAGACTAGAATTCAAGCAAGTGAAATTGCCTTGAACTACGCCTTTCTACTTTATTCATTGCAATTCATTGGAGAAAAAACATTAAAAATATGTATTAAAATGATATACTGCACGTGTATAAAACTGTATAATTATAAATGTATTTAACTATGGCTTTGATGCAATTAAATATTTTTCCATTCTCAACTGCCCTGCAAATACAGCTCATATGATAGAGGTCAAAATAAATCGATTATCAGAAAGTATCAATTACCCTTTTTCTAAAGAAATACTACTTGAAAAAGGATGTGCAACTATGCTGTTAACTGGTAAGAACAGAATCAAATCTTTACAGCATTTGTAACTTAAAACACTATTTGTGAAGTTCTGTAATGTTACGACAACTCAAAAAGGTACAAAATTAACACAGTACGTGAGGCACTGCATTAAATTCATGAGAAGAAAGATCACACCCTCTCTCCCAGGCACCATCACCACATTTCAGTACAGAAATTAAATAATAAATTTTAAAAAAAGATAAATTAAGAACAAATTGTAATCATAAAGCAGAGGATATCCTACTCTGCTGTGACAAGAAATCTGTTAACCAAGCAATAAAAGCAGTTTCGTGACAAATACGTTTCTCTAGGCAGCAGTTTGGAACAAGAAACCAGATACGCGCTTGAGGAACAAAACCCCAACCGTGCACTGAAAATATATGTCCCACTGGATTTCCACTTACGGGTTTGTGTTTAACATTTCAGATTGGGCAGGAACAGCAAATGCTCTGTATCTTGACACCCCCAGCCTGGAAAATGCCTCATATATACCTGAGAAGCCGGCACTCGCCCTCCACGGCCTTCTAGCTCAGAAATACAGACTTCCAAATTACAGACGTCTAAAAGTCAACCATAAAAGTCAACGAAAAGCTGCCGATCAGACAAGTTGCTCAAACATTACTCAAAACTACGATGAAGCTACTAACAGCAAACCTACTGCTAGAGACGAATGAAAACCACAGCTATGGCAAGCACGTCTGTTTTCTGCCGAGGTGTCTGTCCTTCTGCTGGCTACCCAGTTCTGGAGAGAAGCCACCTCTGGCAACGCCTCCAAAATGGAGCGTAACAGAAAAAAGAAGGATTCTCTTAAGCACGTGTTTACCCATCAAGGCGTACACGACCTACCGCGATGACATGTTAAAAAGATTTTTCATGCGTGTGCAATCTTTTTTTTCCTTTTGGTATTTTGCTATTGTTGTTAATAGGCCAATAGTAAAACATCGTTCAAACACAGTTCATACAAAGGAGCGGCATAACATAAAATTAAATCCAACATGTGTGCTTACTATTTAACACACAACTGTAAACTCTGGCTACTCAAATTCAACGACACAAATCCCAGAGAACCTAAACTAAAATATAACTGCGCGTCTTCCTTTTTTCACTGATTTCTGAAATATTTTAAACTGCATTTTTAGAGAGGTAATAGAGAAATCTTTACCATCTTTGTGGCTAAAACCAAATTGTTTTTATTTCACTGGAGAAAAGAAAATGCACCCACTTACAATAGTTTCAAACTCTGATGCCAGGCTGGTAATGGATCAGTACGTTACAGAGCTCACAGCGATACACATCATTAACTATCGGGTACCTGCTTGCTCACAAAAAAGGAAATTTTCAATTTGTTTCATTTGTTTTGTTTAAATCGGTACCCAGAACTGACACTCCAAGGATTTAAATATTAGAAAAAGCCCCAAAGACCAAACTACAGATTTAAGAAATAGCATTACGAAGTCATCCCGACGTGGTTTTAAGGGAAGAATCAGCTGCACCACTCAAATGACACAAGACGGATGCCTACCATACTTAAAAATACATAGGGCCTCTTAAATAATGGTGGCTGAAAAATTGCTCGCTGAAGCAAAACTCTGTCACTGCACTTTGAGACACACTTAATGTTAGTCTCTCTAGTCGTAATCTAGTTTAGGATGGACCAGGTCACACCCGAACATCTTCAGATGGCCATTCTTCCCATTTGGAAATGACCTTTCCACACAAAATCTTACCGTCATACAGATAAAAGCAGGCTCCCATCAGCCTGGCCTGCAGGAACAGTCTGATATACCGGATTTTCTAAGACATGAGTTTGTTTCAGGTGATATATTTTTTTGGAAACTCTTTACTCCTGCAATAGGGGAAAGACATATACAAGCTCTTTCCTCGGTGGCTAAGAAAGGCTTCCCTCGCTAGTAGAAATCACATTCAAAGTGTTAAGCAGCACATGGATAGATTTTTAATTCAGACATGAGGCAACTATTCTATATATAGAGCTCTCATGAATATAAAATCTAATTTTGGTATTTTCAAGTGGACCTTATCTCTGTTTCTGATTTATTTATGATCCTATTTTCCATTCCACTCAGGTAAATGACCACACAGAAGAGTATTTGGTGTGAAGTCAAACCTCAAACTTGTAAAATTGTTGTGAGGTTTTTCTCAAGCTCTGCCCTGATTTCTATCCCCTGTCAAACCAGCTCCTGGAGATCTAACCCGAGAGGGTCTGGAGCACGTTCAACTCTTGCCCTTTCTCCAGGTTACTTAGGCAATGAATTAATTGCTACTGTGAGAAAAACAAAATCTTGATGGATTCTGAGTAGGAGGAAAGAAACGTGTCCTTATTTCAATCCAGACTCGAGAAGTTCGGGAGTGGAGAGGCGATGAGTAGCCAGACTTCAGCAGGAAAAGAAAAACCAGGCAAATATTCTCCCCCAGCTTCTGTTAAACCTGCCTCACAGGGAGACACTGTAGGAACTGGGGTAGGAAAGCCCTGAATTGGGTAGCAGCTAATACAATATTTACAACTGCATTCTGGGACAAATCTATGTCCAGCAACAGACTGAATTGCCAGAACGCGATTTCTGGATCCTTTCCAAAATACCATCTCCAACAAGTCAATATTCCAGATGAAGAAACGCATGCACCCCCATTCTCATTAAAACATAGTGCTGCGAGACATCTTCTGAACGCTTGGCCCCAATCCAAAACACAAAATCTGAATTATTTTTTCCCTTTTATAAAACACGTATAATTTCCATAATTGTGAGTGATAGCGCTGCGTCAACACGGTGCAGAATTCCATCTTCCTCTGGGAGGACCATGAGAGCCCTCAGAGAGCCCTCTGAACTGTCCTTCCCTAGTCTCAAAATGAAATCTCCAAGATCCAGGACGAACGTGAGCAGGCCTCTCTTTCTGACTCACGAGGAGACCAGATGCAATGAGAAGAAAATGATGCCCGGTATCGGCAGCCTGATGATGTGAAGAGTTCTCTGAAACAGCACAAAATATGCACCATGCCTCATCAAAGCAACGGTACAAGCTACACTGCGAGTACAAGAGAAGAAGAGTCCTAAGAAGAGTCCTGGCCTTTCAAACCAGGGAGTAGCATCAAAGCATAGCAGTGACTGGATGTCCTTTGGGGTCTGGTCTTCTATTATCATCTAGACCCACACATTGTATTTACTAGAATTTTCACAGAGGGCAGGATGGCAGTGGAAACCAGGTGGTGGACATCATTCGAAAACAGATCCCTACGCAAACAGGCTGCCTTGGCCAGCAGTGGTGTAAGGAAAACAGTCCTGACCACCTGTATTTCCATCAGGCCTGGAGAAGGATGACAGCCAGAAGAAAAGGAGATGCGCCACCGCACCAAAGAGTTCTGAGAGCGTGGAAGCTCACCCAAAACTCCACCATGAAATGGTTCGTTATTACGGTATCCAGGCTCCAAGATGACAATTAGGAGGCTTTTGATGAGAAATGTGCATGGGAGTTGAAAGTGAAAAGGAAATCGCAAGTTTGATTCCAAGTTTCATAAAAACATGCTATTTTTAATCCTGGAAACACAAGGCATCGAACATGTCAGCTCAGTAAACAACAGTCCTTAATAATCAGAAGCTCTTAAGAGTAAAAGTAGAATGAAAAAAAGATGAAGGAGTGAGACTAAAAGCCATAAAAGCCTAAGACGAACGCCGGCTTCCAACTCCTGCAGATGCAGACGTCTGCCAAAAGTCCTTTTGCCAGTTGTTGAGAAAAAGGAACCATCTTTCTAACGCAGGGAGTAGAAATAGTCAAAATGCCAAAAAATACATCTATTGTTCTCTTGACCCCTATAGAGGGTCAAATAAATGTTTTGGAAGTAAATAAACGGAAATTGGATGGGATATACATTTTTAAAAATTATTACTTTGTGTGCTATGGTATTTTATTTATGAACTTTTTTTTTTTTTAAAGCAGGTTTATTTCCCTGTGTGGATTTTATCTGTGTTCCTTTTTTAAAAATACTGCTTGACAGGTATTGCTAAGAAGATGCAATAAAATAATGGGTATTACAAAATCAGTTTGTGCTTGAGAAGAATCACTTTTTCTGTTCACTTAAAATAAAGAAATTAGAGTGGAAGATATTTATCATTCGTATCTCAGCACTGTCCCACCATGAGGAGACAGGAACGCATACGTACACATACGCTACTGGGATGGCAGGACGTATCAGAGCTCTATCTTGTTTTGAGTCCTGGTTTTAAGCAGTATTAAGATTTGAACAAAACGAAGACTGGCACAGCAGGCTTCAATGGCTGTCCTCAGAAAGAGAAGTTGGGGCTGAGCTATTGATTTCCAACTAAACAAAAGGAAAGAGTCGAAGCCCATACATCATTTCTGCAGCAGCAGCAGAACTGCCTGCACAAAAGTACGTAGGAACAGCAATGACTTCGGATACTGTGAATAATGCTTCCTTATAAACCAAACAATTCAGGCCGAAAGCAAACTATTGTAGTCTTCATAGATATTGAAAGTATTTCTACCAAATTAAAGAATGTTAACTATATATGTATTTTCCTAAAAAACTGCAGTTAAATACACCAATTAGAAAATGATAATAGAAATAATATTTTACAACGCATTTCTCTGTAAGAAATATATCATTATGTATTCTAATATTTCAATAGTCTCAACAGTACATTGCTGGAATTCGTAGAATAAAAATAAGCAATAAGGCAGGTGCATTAAGTACTTAGAGCTTGTGCAGAACTTGCTCATTAGGCATTGATATCTTAAACATTTTAAGAGATGAAAACAAAGAAATGTCACACACACCACCTTCCCAATTCTTACTTTTCTGCATATTCAATAAAAATGCAGCTAGCTTCATTTTATATTTTCTTTGTTGCTTTTTAGATTTAGAACTTTTCAAGTTTTTGAAACCCTTGTCAAAAACTCTCATTCAGCTCCTTGGTCATGGAAAGAGCTTCTTGCCAAACCCTCCACTGCTCCCACCCTCTGCCGGCTGAAACTCGGCAGCTCTGGCAGAAGAAACCTGCAAGATTCCTTTCAGAAAGATCCAGCAAGAGTGGAGAGAGGAGAGTTTCACTGCATGCCTTACCCTGAGATTACCAAGGTGTGAAAGTACAAAAGATCATTTAGGCATTACAATTACTACTGTATCTCTAATGGTTTGTGCAACTTCTGCCGCACAGCGTCACCAAGCCAAGCTCGAGGCCTCCAGAAGCCACTGCAATGCTGATGTGAAATAAGAATTAATACCAATTTAGAGATACGAACACGTAGTTTGCATCAGTGGCAATATTTTTCAATTTGCGATTTTAAGAGGGTTAACTTTCACAGAAGTATAATCCCCGATGGAAGCGGTATGACCCCATATGCCTTAAAAGTTTGAGACAACACGTTCCTGCTTTAACTACATATTCCATCACTTACCTATAAACTTAGAAGCAAGAGCTATACATTTTTACAATTATATTCTCTGTTTTCTTTTTGGAATGGGAAACATTTAAGATATTTATCTGGTATCGCATTTATTATAGCGCTTTCACTTCCAAAGAAGCCATAACTCAGCCGTTAACCGCAAACCCCTGTCAGTTGTTCCCCTTATCTAGATCCTGCTCCCTTGAGACGGAGACATCACCAACAATGGGCAAATAAATAAAACACCCCTCTCGGCCCAGCAGAACCAGTTAAAACCGTGATCTCCCCTCATATACAATACTCTGTCCACACAGAATGTGTTCTCTGAAACAGATTTAGCTGCCTATCCATAACATCACGCTTACCACTGGAGCAGCCGAGCGTATGGCTACGGCTACCAACGGCATATTGGGGCAGGATCGCGTATTTTTTCACTTGCAACGTGACAGCTGTAACGCTGGCCCTGTTCTTCATGGTGTTTTTCAAACTCCTGCTTTAAGAGATTATTTTAAGGATGAGAATCCCCGAGGACTACAGCGTGCAGCCTCTGCGTCTTCTGAAAAGTGACTCCGTCCAAAATGAGTCTGACAAAATTTTGAGGAAAAGGCAAAAAACCCAATGTACTTTCTAGGACAACAGAAATCCTTAAAATTAGGGTTGGTTTTTTTTAAAAATACCTGACTAAACTTCAGTCTTGGCTCTTCTCCTTACTCCTGTCTCTTCTGACTTACGCATTTTACCATCACTGCCGTTTTTAAAATTACTTTGGGAAAAGTACTCTTCTGTGCTTAGCTGTTACAGAAAGCAGCGGCCGCCCCCTAGTAAACAACTGCCGAGACCACAGCATACAAATGAAGGACCAGTCTTTCAGTATTTGGCACTTAGTCTCATCTCGTCCTGTGTCACTCCCCCATTCACAGCTGCGGGAGGTGCACTGCAGGTGAGGTAAAACATGTATTGCTAGTTTGGGAAATTAAAAATTCAATAAAAAGCATTATCGCTTTCAGTAGTCCCCGCTCCACCCTCCAGCAAGTTTTGGAGTCGCCCACTAGTTCTGCTTAAGAATATTTTCAGAAGACGTGGAGAGCTAAATATGTGTGGGAAATCTCATGTAAGTAATTCAGTTTTTCTTCACAATCATACTTTTAATAAAATAAGACTAATCTTTCTGCATTATTCAAGGCCAGGTTGGATGAGGCTTTGAGGAACCTGGTCTAGTGGGAGGTGTTCCTGCCCAGCGCAGGGGCTTGGAACTAGGTAATCTTTAAGGTCCCTTCCAACCTATACCATTCTATGATTTTATTATTATTTTTTACAAATCCTCTAACTTTTATTAATATAAATTCCTACAAAAATGTACAGCAGATGAAACACTAATTAGATAAGAGTCTGGTTAACTAAAAGACTATGAGTTATCGGCAAATTCAAATTATAAGCAGCAAACCACCACAAGAGAAAACCCAAGCTGTGTGTCTAAGCGAGCGATGCGCTCGGTAAGCGGAGCTCAGCAGGGCTGAACTTTTAATCTTGGTATTTATCTCAGAGGTAACGCCACCGCGATTCACAAACTGGGGATGGCAGAGCCTGAAGGGCCCCAAACAGAGTATAGCTAATATACACTGACGGCATCAGGTTCAAAGACAAGGAGGAAAGATGTCGCAGCAATGTTGAGGTCTACGTAGCTTCATGCCTTTCACCGAAGAGCCTTGAGCCCCAGGATGTGGGAGAAGCAGAACGGGATCCCACCATAACCCTCGACAAGTGAGCGCTCTGTCACCATTAGCCTTTCTGATCTTCCCTCACCCAAACCCAACCAGCATAACACGTCTGGATAGCTATAAATAAATTATTCCTACATTTCCTTTTTCCACTTCTACTAGAATTAGAGGCTTACTCATTTCAGCTAAACAACCGAGTTAATTAAGTAGAGATGGAGCTGATTCCCAAGTTTTTCCAATTTGCTAGCACTTGCTAACAATAAACAGTCATAAATAGAGGTAATTTGAAAGAAAACTCTATTCCACTTCCAAATTTTTCCTCTATTGTAAACCTCCTGGTAGCAAGTATGTTTACACCGACTGCATAAAAGTCTATCACGTTAACAATTAGTTTTACCTAATACGAATGCTGATGCCTAGGAAGTCAGTGATTCCTTTATGTTCAGAGAATGAGAGTGGGTTTGTGCGTAAATCTTCTACCGAGAGTTAAAAAGAGCCAATAAATGAGAATATTCATTTCAATAGCAGGGCAGGGAGCAGACTTGACCTACCACACGTCTCATACTTGGAAATCTTATTCTTCCTGTAGAGCATTTTCCCCATTCTTTGCCGTTCTCATTGAAATAGGAACATAATCACTTTTGTCTCCCCAAAATAATAACAAAGGAAAATGGGGTAGAATGTTGAAAAGCAGTGCCAGATTTTATATAACAGTGATTCCTTATAATCACATCCCATCCCCCCACCAGAGAAAAGTCCCTCTGTATGTTTATATAAACACCGAAACCCAAAATCAATTGGCTTCATAATTAGAAGAGTATCTGGTTGGCATCCTGTGTAGGGGTTATTTAAGTTTAGTAAGAAACTCTTCTCAGAGGTAACTAGCCCCATAAAGGATGCCAACCAGATATCTTCTGAATTTAAAGTCAAAAAGTTCTGATTTTGTAATTCCATGATATATAAAAGTAATTTTGTGGAGCAAATCCAGAAGTTCACATACTAGAATGTGCCACTTTGTACAGGTGTGATGTGATATACTCTAAAATACCCCATTTTTGATGCGTAGGAAAGACCATTTTCAGACAAGCAAGGGCCTACATTATGTTGTTGACTACCACTATGTCCGATAGTACATTCAACCTTTTATTCATGTAACTCTTTATCCTCACACCATCAAAATACGGACGCGACTGCACCATCATTCCTTTCCATCTAAAGCATTTACATTCAGAGCTCTCCCAGAAGGATAGGGAGAATACTTACCCCAAACTACTAAGAAAAACAGGTTCACAAATTACAATACTTTTCATCAGTGTTTTTCACCTAGATTAAGGACAAATCCTTTAGTTAGACTAAAGCAATTCACCCCTCAGGAGACAGGGCTTTGTGCTACAAGCATAAAGCAAGAGGAGACGAAACATTACAAATGGCAAAGAACTGGGACCTGTTCCCCTCATGCTGCTGATAAGGGAAAAAAACCAACAAAGGCCGGTCCGATTTGAAAACAATTTTTCTCTGAGCTGCAATATGATTACTGACAAGATAATTTCTGATTCTGCAAGACAACAATCCCCGATTGCTCCACTTTGAGTAGCTCTAGCCAACTGTCTGTCAAAACAAAAAGTCTTTCATGAGTCCTTTAGGTTATACTGGGATGAAATGTTGGTACTGAGGTTGCATTATGATGGTTAGCACATGTAGAAGTATTGTGAGCAGTCCCTGTGAAGGGACACGGTTCTCCGTACCACCCACCCATCGGCACGGGAGAGCAGCTCGAGGGGAATGGAGCTGAGCAGATGCTGAGGTCAGAAGCGACCACCATCATCAGGCAGAAGTATCCTACGCACACTTGGGTTGGGAAATTTCTTTACCACTCTGTTCATACTCTGTTCAGACTCTACAGATCCTCTGCTAGAGTATTCAATGTTTAGTATTCTCACAAAAAGAAAACCACTCTTTCTTTGAGCAACCTGGTCTAGTGGGAGGTGTCCCTGCCCATGGCAAGGGGGTTGGAACGAGATGATCTTTAAGGTTCCTTCCAACCTCAACCATTCTATGATCCTATGATTCCATCCTCTGGAGTCAGGTCAGGATGCCTTTTTATTTACACTGGTAACAAATGTCTACTGAGCAGCGAGAGTAAAGCTATACCCAAACCATTCTACGATTCCATGATTCTTTGATGCTGAATTTACCGGCTTTCAGCCACTGGAAGTTGGCACCAAATGTCTGCCAACAAGGTAAAAATAATTCAGCCCTCCACCTTTTCAGATACTGCCCATGTATAAATACCTATAGGAAGTGATGCTATTTCTTGGCTACTTCTTTGAAAGAGCGGATTTCACGGCATTCCCAAGTGCTGGAATACCTCAATCCAGCTCGACACCCTGGCAACTGCTCTGCTGACGAGGTCCCAGTGTTGGAGGTGAGCCTGACTTCAGGATCTCCTGGAAGACGAGAGTACAGAGACTGGCTCCATGGCTTACACCCCGAGGTCTCACCAACAACCACCCGGACCAACATTGTGGCCCCCCTTGGAACTCTCCAGTATTTCTGTACCTTTCAGGAGGAGGGATCACTAGCCAGAACGCCACATCCCAACTCTGGTTGTCTCATCCCCAGTTCCACCGTGTATTCCCATTTTCACGTTTCCAGGGATTCATCCTGCTTCTCTTTTTGTGGGATTTTTTGAAGTTTTTTTTTATTCCAACACCGCCGATCTGACAGTTTGCTTTACGTCTATTAAATCAAAGCCTCCCCAAACCCTTCGAGTCACTGTTTTCCAACGCAATGTTCCACTCCCAATTATATTACACTGTACTTGGCTGTATTAAAAAAAAAAATCTGAGTGGGATAGAAGCTCCTCAGTGACTGGTATTGGGCCTGTGAGCTCCTCCCTATTTAATTGTATTTTATTATTTTCTACTCTGTAAAATTCACCAGTAAAAATTACTGTTCTGAGTCTATGGAAGGGATACAGCCTTTGTTTGCCAAATCTGCCCTTTATTTGTCCCTACTAAACTCCTAGACCTAGAGTTTTTTGTATTTCTGATGTTCTGATATTTGAGACAACTTATCATCTTTATTTCTATCGCTATGGTTATTGTATTAGTTCCCTTGGTTCCCCTTATCAGCAGTATATAGCTTTTACTCCCAAGTATTTTTCACTTGTTTTCATCTATCCCATCGTTTATGCATGTTGCATTCTTAGCAGGATTTGCTTGTTGAATGTTCAACACTCACACACAGATTTTCTACGCTGTGAACTTCTGGACTAACGGCACGAAAAAAATAAATGAACCAGATTTTACAATAAAATATATCACACAGTGACACAGTCCCATTTTACAAAGAGAACAGGCAAATCCAAAAAGAGGCAAAACGGCATAATGAATAAATCTTAAAGCTGCCAAATTGGCAAACGGGGTTCTCCCTTCCGTTCATACGAGGAGGCCGAAGGTTTGCTTGACGAGGAATAGAGCGTCAAAGGTTAACGGAAATATTAACACCACTCATTAGAAAAAATGAGTCCAGAACTCACTCTCCTGGCAGAAAATGGACTCTTTTCAAAGGAATAGCCCTAAAAAAATCTATACAGCCCTGCTGCTACCTCCTCCTTATTAAACAGCGTTTGCAGCCCAAACACTATAGAACCGAGAGACTGAAATTGTTAATAAAAATTATTTGAGCATAACTGGTTTTCAAGGGCTCAAACTTGGAAACTACAAAACAGAAATTTTTACTTTTGTATTTACTAATTTTTAATTCCATCACACTCATACTGAAAATTACCTGGAAACCAAAGATATTATCTGTGGAAGAAGAAAACAAAAGCTAGAATAATAAAACTTGGTCCATGTGGTTAAAATATAATTAAAAGCTTAGGCAATAACCAGCTATCTAATTGCGGCGATTCTCAGTATTTTTTCTCTCAGGAACTATTTTCTGATTAGTAGCTATTCTAAATGCTGGCACAGAAACAGAAAACAGATTTAGCAATTAAAATACTTAAAGCAAAAAAAAAAAAAAAAAAAAAGAAAAAAGAAAAAAAGCCACAAACTCAAACATGAACAGAGGAGTTTCCCGAAGACATCTTACTCAGCTGAACCGCTCCCGAAAGCGCGATTCACATGGCGTTTTGGCCACTGCTCATCAAAACTATCAACCCGCTATGCAGAATAATAATACAGAATAATTCACTATATATCTCTTATCTTTTTCTGTCTACATAACCAAACACAGACTGGTAACTAACCATTATTTTTAAAGTTTATTAGTAATGCAAAATACTCAACATTTCACACCTGTTGCACGGAAAGACTGTTTTCCTTCTCCTGCAAATATAAGAAAATGTCCCTACCTGGATTTTCCCAGATTTCAGATTTAAATTTTAGATTTAAATCTCGTGCCTGAGCCCCACGCTGCTGTGACGACGCAGGCAGGAGGCTGGATGAAGGTCTATATACTGTTTTAGGGCCTTGCCCCCGGGAATAACAGAAAGATAACAGAATCTGAAAGTTCACCTTAAAGAAGAAAACAGCTCTCTAGGCCTGTTAGTAACATTTAATTATTTCATAAAATAATTAAATGCAGGCTGTGTGTATTTTGCATGCATCAAAACTAAAGAAACAAACCTCTTCAGCAGTGACGACCAGAACATATTCCAATCTTTCTAATCTTTGCCTACACAGAACTACCATTTATCTTTTAGATAAGAAAAAAAGTGCCGCTTTAAGGCCCTATAATTATATTGCTATAATTCTATCTGTTATCTCCAGGGTATTAGAAATACCATTCTGTGGAAATATCACAGCAGAACAGAAGTTCCCAGGCGGGTTATGCACATATTTCTGCTCCTATATTGATGAAAACTGAATTGGCCGTTTCTGGTGAGACCTTTCTTCATGGGGCTTTGACACATGCACAGATTTGTTCTGTCGCATTTGTCTTCTCGGGAAGAAACTCAGCTTGCCGGAAGACATGGACTGGAGACACAAGGAAAGGCTCTGATTAACTAACATAGGAACGAGGACAAGCCGTGCCATCCACCCAAGGGCCACCTTCTCCAGTGGTCCCAGGTGCCACCACACCAAAGCATGGTTGGGTCAAAGTGACGGAGCAGGAACAAGAAGATCCTGCATGGGGATGAACTCAGATTCTCATTCTTAGAAGTTCACTTTAATAGTCTCTAAGCAACATTTTACTGATAATTTTTATGCCACGTAAAACTGTTAATTGGTTCCAGTCTGAATTTAGTGCAGGAATCTTGGACCTTTTCAACCCTTATCCCACATGAGGTGAATTACTACGGCTCAGCTTCTTGATGGTAACCGCTGGCTCTTATCTCACATAACTTTCAGTCTTTTCTGTTCCCCGGAGGGCAAGTTAACATAGTCAAATGCTGCGATAACTTCACAGCTTTCTTCAGCTATGCGGACAGGGATAATTCAGAAGGACCCACACATCCCACTGGTCCCCACTGAACTCAACGGAGGTGGAAACCCAAAGGGTTTGTGGTATGCTTAGTGGGACAGGGAAGCAAGCTCCTAAGGCAAAACCAGACCTTTGTTCTGTTCAGAAGAGAGTACAAAGTCTCAGAAGAGAGGGATTATATCAGGAAATACTCCTCTCCGTCAGCATGACACGGCAAAGCAGCCATGCAAGGACTAATAGCTGCTCGCTTGCAACACAAACCACTAATATAGCTAAGAAAAAAAAAAAAGAAATTGCTGTTTTTCCCCAGGGATAGAGAGAAACCCTTAAAAGTCATCAGAAACTGTGACCAGCATAATATTAGAAAATTATTTTTACATAATTCAGTTTTTACAGAATTCCATTCTGCATTATAAAGAAGAAATAGCTCTCTTGGAGGAAGCTCAGGAATACGTATCAGGTTCGTTCTCGGGTTAACGAGAGAGACCGCTCGCACGCTGACAGTCCCTTTCATTTGACCTGATGTAGTTTAGCTGGGATTGTATCAAACACACGCTTCGGAAGTTAACCAAGCTGAAAGACTGAAATATCCAATGGAAGGTTTTCTTTCTGCTTAAGAAATTAACACAGTCCCATCTTTCAAAACTGCGTACTTTGTTCAACCAGTCGTAGTTAAATGAAATACACATTTTTGAGCTGTCTCCTTTTGATCTTTAAACAGCACGGAGACAGGAACAGCAGCACACCTCCTTCCTCTCCAAGTCTTCGCTGATGAATAAACCAGGAACTCTCTCTCTACAGTCTTCCAACTGAACACACAGTTTATTCAACCGTTTAATTACCAGCTTAGTAAAATTATCACGATAAAGGCAAACACAGACTTGACGCTCCCCTGTGCTGTCCCTGAAAAGGGTTAGTTTGTAAACTTTTGTACTCCTGATATCTGCTCCAATCTCTGATAACACCAACTCTTTAGTGCAAGCAGTAGAACACGGGCATGGCCTGGACACGCACTGCCAGTTTAGCCACTGCATTCTAGGGTTGAAGTAGCAAAAAAAAAAACCCCACCCCAAGTTATTTGGCCAAGCGAGAAAAGCTGAGGTCTGGGTCTGTACAAAAGTGCATGGATTTTATTCACGCAGAGTGTGTGGAAGTTAATAAAAGCAAAAATTGTCAGAGGAAGGAGGCCAAGATGACTTTGTTCAGGAAAAGGGAGATATATTTTAGTCTACCGCTAGGCTTTTTTCCTCATTTGTTTTATTTTTGAATTTCTGGATATCAGCATGAAATAGGCAGACTTTTCATATTGGTATATTGGTAAACTCAAATTTCAAAGGTAGATATGTAAAAGGAACCCAATTAAAAATAGTCGTCATATATTTCCAAGCAGTCAAAGATAGGGGTATCCTTTTAGAAGGAAACGTACCTGCTTCAGGACTTGTTTGATTACAGCTGCTAACAATGCTGTTTGGTACCACTGGAGTGGAGGATGCCTGGATTCTCGACTGAGGTGGGTTCGGATGTAATGAATTTCCTAAAGCCATTCCTGTCTGACTGAGCATCCCACAGTTCCCGCTAGCCTGCATCTGATTTATTAAACCTGCAAGATGGTTGGTTGTGCCCGGGCTAGTACCGTGGACAAAGTTAGTGTTTGTGTTCTGGCAGTGCACACTTTCCCCTCGCAAGGGTAAACTCTGTGCCAGCGAGTTCTGGAGACTGCCAGAGTTCATACTGGTGTCTGCAAAATGCATCTGGTTACCAGAGCAAGGTAAAGCAGTATTTGAGCTCCCACAACTGGTGGTACTATTGCTGCTCATGTGAGAGCTCTGACAACTCATGGACTGAAGGAGCTGGGACATAGAACTGATGGGAAAGGAGCTTTGACTTTGCTTTCTTATCAAATCCGATCCAGCTTTGGAAACTCCAGAACTGTCCAACTGAGACTGTCTCAGCAAACTCAACACCGTGGTGGTCGGCTGCTTTCTTTTTCTCAGAGGATCTTTTTGCTGAGACATCAATTTATCTCTCAGTGCTGCTCGGCCGCTTTGCCCTTCAGTCGTTGGTAGAAGCACATTGGCAGCAGGAGGGAACATGGTATTTAAAGTGCTATGTCCTTCGTTGTTGCCACTGCTGGCAACAGGTCCAGAATTGCTACTGCTGTTATTGTTGTTACCAGCAAGTTTATTTTGATTTGCTAGCTGTGCTTTGGCTGCTGCTGAGAGTAAACTACTTGCTGGAAAAGAGGCAGCGTTGTGCTGGTTCAAGATCTGATTTAAAGGCATTCCCAGCAAACCAGGCTGACTCTTCAAGGAACCGCTTCCAGCCGATGCAGTAGAAAAAACTGCATTGTTTGGAGGATTTAATACATTACTCATTCCAGCAATTAATGGGTTAGGGATGTCCTTGTATTGATTAAGTCCATCATGCTTGGTGGAAGGGCTAGATGGCATAGATGGTCTCGGTGACCCTATTGTTGACCTTGGGGACCTGGGAGGAACTTTAATACCACTACAGGATGACTGTGGTCCTACTGGAGGCAGCAGGAAATTTCCATGATCTGATGACGTGGAAGAAGAACGTGATCTTTGGGGAGAAGCCTCGATCCTTCCGATCCCGGATCCCATCATATGAACTGGGGACGTCACTGGTGAAGGAGAGAGGGAAGTTGAAGCAGAATGCTGAACTCTTTGAACATGACTTCCATGGTTCATATGACCAGGTTTTACAGTTGGCAAAGGAAGGTTACTTGGCAAAGGGACGACAGCAGGAGGCATGCTTACATTCATCACGGGTACCTGAGAGTGGACATTTGAATGGAAAGTAGTTGGGTTAATGATAACAGGATTCTGATTCACTGGTTTGCTAGGAATGGGGTCAAGTATGCCAAGTGGATCCTTTTCTGATGTTAATGGCTTTTTCTGAAGAGCACAAGAAGGCGGTGGAGGAGGCGGGGGTGGACCTTGGGGTGGTTTATGGTGAAACATTGCTCGTGGTATTTCCATACCAGTTGAAAAGTTACACATGGGTTTTTTCATTACTGGGCTTTTTGTGGTCAAGGTTGGGGAAAGAGGTATATTAGTCCTTCCAGCCATTGCACAGGATGACTGTATGGGAGAACCATGTAGCATTACTGATGGTGGAGACAGAGGTGTCCTGTTCATGTGAATAGGACTAGAGTTGGGTGCTCCATGAAAACTGGGATTGTTCCTCGTGAAAACATCAGGGCTTCCAAGTGGGTCAGTCCTAGGAGAGATTGAGCCATCTCCGTATATCTGTGATCCTGATGAAGCTGGACTGGGCATCCCACCATGACTGCCACGATACGGAGACTTCTGTCCAAGTTCATTACTACCCAATCTCTGCCTAGGATAGACAGAATGAAGTTCTTGTTGCTGGCTTCCAGCCATTTCTTGCACGTAAAGCCTACCCATGGCATTAGATGCCCCTATCATCAACTTGAAAGGAGTCTTACATTCTGGCATCACAGAATTTGTAATTCCTTCATGCGATTTATTCCTCACTGATCTTGGAGTTGCTGCTCGAGTAGGAACTACTGGAGTTGCACCTGATATTAAAAACACAACAGTTACTGTTTTGAAATCCAATATCACACATTTCAGTGCAAATCTACCGTGTGTGAAAATACTCACAAGAGCTAGAACACCTTTTAGCTAAACTTTTGTCTAAACAGAAATAAAACCTAAATCACCAAGTAGTTGCTGGAATGGTGCATGCTACCCTAGTGCAGCTGTATAGACCTTAACTCCAGATCCCACATAAAGACTGCATAAATATGGACAACAATTAAATCTTGTGTTTCTGAAGTTTCAAGCACACTTGCTCCCTATGTAAATATATTTTAGCATGGTCCTTCTGAAACATCAGCTCCTGAAAGTTTCTTTTTTTCCCTCCCCCTTTTGTCTTTTCCCTCTAAAGCATCATCTCCAGTGTCCTACTCCTGAATGTCCAGCATCACCACTTTGGCTACAGCCAGAAGGGCTGGCAGGAGGAGCAGGCGATCACTGTCGCAGGGAAAAGGAGTCTCTGGCACCACCTATTGAGTACAGGAGGAACAAAGCCCAGCAAGGGTTTAGACTAATTTCTCCACGCCCTACAGAGAAAAGGGTCCTGCCCCAAATGCTGTCCCCGATGAGGACGAATGGAGAGCTGTGCCATGCGACTTTGGCCCAGATTTCTTTTCAGCCAAGCACTTAATTGCAGAGACCTAGGAGACCATGGCTGTGCAAGGCAGGATGCAGCTTCTCCGGCTGCTCCGCATCAGTCGCTGGCACTACGGGCACCGAGTTCCAGTCCTCTGAGTTAATCAGTTCCTAGGAAGTGTCCTGTATTACTTTACTAAATTAAGGCTTCACCTGCAGCTTCTGCAACAAGCTTTGCTTGGGGTGAAGATGCTAAATTTAAGGGGCTCAACCTTGTATGTTGGTTTCAGGATATTGCATACACATAAGTGTGAATCCCTCTACAATGGAAAAAATTCCTGGAAATCCCAGTTTTGAGACTAGACTTTCCTACAAGCACAAGACCATTTTCCTTTTCTGCCCACTAATGTCAGTTTTATTTAAAAAGATTTTTTTTTTCCCCCCAGTGTTTTACTTTAAGAATATCATCACAAGCAGCTCCAAGTCTGGCGGAATTTCTGCCAGTTTTGCTGCTCTGGGAATTTGTAATTGAGCTTGGAGCACCTGGCATGCAGCCTCTGACTATGCAAACTATAACTTGAGTCATGAGCTAAAGATTTCATGTTCAAACGAATTCAGTGGTGCCTTTAAATTCCTCTACTCACAAGAACCCAGTTCCCTTCTTTCCTTCAGCCTGGCCATAGGAGACAGATGGCACTGACAATCCTGCCTTTATCCTATTTGCTCAGCCAGCTACATCATGACAGAAGCAACCATATTACCTTTCCCGAAATACAACCAAAGTCTCATTTAGGGGACAAATCTCAAGACTGAACTGCAAAACAAAATACATAGGAGAACCCTCACCTTGAATGCTGGGCCTAAGCAGTTGGTCAAATGTAAGTGTGCATAAATGAAAAGGCATTTCGTTTACAAAGGCAATTTATTGGGAAATATTCTTTTTCTGCTTAGTGCATAAAATTCTGATCAACGGAGAAGGTAAGACCACATAAATGTGACTTGTGTCTTCAATATTTAGCTGGTTTTAGCTCCTTTGTTTCGCCAATCTTTTGGAAACAGAAATGTAATTTTGGTTCTACTCATAAAGAATAAAAATAATTAATAAAGAAAAAGCACAGTAATTTGGGAAATTGCGCTGTTTGTTCTAAAAACATAAATTATGTTGCAAAAAACAATTTAAACAAAGCTTTAAAATCATACACAGCAATTTGAACATGCCAGAGCACACCAGTTATCTTAGCGTTGTCCATCTATCGGAAATTTATTATTTATTTTTATAGCCTTAAAATTTTCCACTTTGAAGTCAGGCTGCGGAGGGATTAGCGATTAGCCAGCTGTTATTACAGCAATACAGGGGTGCAAAAGATCCCCCAGATTATCAAGGGCCACTTCTCCGAAGGTGCATGCATCACAGCGTATAACCATAAATGCACTGAGCTCTGTCTTAAAAGTAATTTCACTCTTTTGTCCTCACCATTTGGATTTGTAAGACTACTTCAGAACCTTGTCTTGTAATCCTTAGAAAGTATTTAATTTTCTGTTGAAGTTTCTATGCAACTCTGGTTTTGTAGCTGTTTCTTTCAGTGCTAACCCTGTCCTTTAGCTTAAGCAGCTTGATTTTCTGGTGTGAATTCTCCTTTATTTATGCTGTCTCTATCGACAGCAATCGTACCTTGTTTCAGCCACCATTTTGCCAGGTAGCTAAACACTTTTAGATGACTTTTATAGGAAGTGTTTTGCAGTTCACGATGAGAAAAGCCTCTGCTCCGTTTCAGCGCGAGCGCCGGCAGTGAAAGAGCGGCGCAGGAAGGCAGTCAGCGTACGGTGGCATTTGTGCGTCTCCCAGAGTCACGCTGATCCGCACCATACTGCCATCTGGTACTGCTCACAGGCGTCTTTGATCAGTCACTCTCTCTAGGTCTTCTTTCTCAATAATTTACAGCTAATAGCTTTTTTTCACTAGTCCCCAGGTGAATAACCTTACAATTAACAGGATTTGTTGCTATACCTTTTCTTTCACTCCAGGCCTCAATGATCCCCCCAGTTTGTCAACATGTTTTGATCTTCTCTTGTTTTGATAGTACCTGCCAGCTTCATCCGTCAACAAATTACCTCAGTTTTTGTTGATATGGATAATTAAAATGCTAATCCAGGTTGGGCCCCAAAAATAATCCTTGAGAAATTACAGTGGAGATCTTCTCTAGCTGTATATTCTGCCTCGCAATACAATTTCCCATTTAGCCAAGTCCTTAGCCACATTCTAATCCCTTTATAATCACTTTATTCTGCTTCTCTAATTTCCCATGTGACAGAATATCAGACATATTACTACCGTTCCAAAAGATGAGAGCTAATGTATTTTCTTTGTCTAGAACAATCTGATATCTTTTCCGAGAAAATCATGCTCTTAGTCTGGGATGACCTGCTTTTTAGACTCGTGTGCTATCTACCGACATCTCTCTAACTACTAACTCTATTTTTTCCTTTCATCTGTTTACTATTGCACTCATAGATATATAAGACTTTTTGGGAGTGTTTCTATATTTATATATATTTAAAATTAAACAATTAAATGGTTCTGCATGATTTTACTCACTTGTCCCACCACCAGGACTAGTCAGAACTAGTGAAGGATGTGGTGCTTCCATGCTTTTATGAAGTGTAGCCACAGCAATAATTTTCCTTTTGTGTATGCATAGTTTGGTGACATCTTCGTCCGCTTTAACATCTTCAGCAGTTCTCTGCTTTACAGCAGCTCCAGGATCAAAATTAAAGACCTGAGAGTAAAAATTCCAATGTTTAAAATAACGATTAGAGGCAGCAAACTCACCAAATACAACTAAAACAGAAATTTTGCATAAAATCAAATTTACTTCTGTTTCTTAGAGGTATCTGACTGCTCCTGCATTGCTCAAGAGATGAAATAGAAGTCAGTGTCTCGTTCTGATTCTCACACGTTAGCACGATGCTGTTGATGGTAGGTTTCCAATTTAACAGGAAAACGTTAAAAGACCATAGAAAAATGAGTCAGATCTTTTCCATGAGGGGAGAAAGCAGAGGGAAGATTTGTTTTGTACTGTGGGAAATCTCTGGATGTACACCACTGACTTTATATATATGATCTGAACAGAGATTAAGTCATGGCAGAGCACATCAGCCGATATAACTGATAAGGATTATAGGAGAGATCTAAAATGATGCTTTTTTACCTTGGGAAGAACAAGAGGACATTCTAGGCCACACTTGCATGTTCCATCAGTCAGCAAGTAAGTCTTCACCTGCTCCAAGCAGGATAATAAAGACCCACTGGGACTGTAAAGGAACAGAAATGATGAATACAAGCTATTTGATAGGTCATGACTCCTATCTACCATTCTAACAGCTCACACAGAGAGTGTTTAAAATAACGCAACTAAGATTTCATATTTTGTTTCATAGTACTTCTTGCTTTTAGTCAAAAACTGAGACGATACTTCTCAAAAATGGCCAAAAAAAAGTTTTAAAAGGAAGCTTTTATTATAGAAAAAACAAACACAGCGAGTGCAGAGAAAAGAAAGCAAGTGAGATTATTGATATTTACTATTCACATTACAATCCTGCTTGCAAGCCTTAATGACACTAAGATAATTCTTCTCTCTCCCCTCTCCTGTAAAGTGTAACACATGGGCAGAGCGCAGCCCCCACGGACCTCCTCCCCCTCCATCACATCACCCACTTCCACGCAAGCACGACAGTCATCGGCACTTTTTAGGACCGGGACCTAATTTAAGAAGAAAAAAAACCAAAACACACACAAAAGTGTGTTTCAAGAAGAAGGAGAAAAGGGGGCCCAGTAACAAAACTCCGGGTCTCTTGGTTGCATAAACAATTTGGTTTCATTCAGTTAAAATTTCAACCCTCTCACTGAAAGGGAGAAATGTTACAGCAAGAAGCCAGTCCAGTGAGTTCCTGATAAACTGCATTCGGATTTCTCCCACCAGAAAATCATTATCTCCATATCCAAAAATAGGACATTGGAAATTCTGTTACGGCAAGATCACTAATTCATAAGATGAAAAAAGTTCTCATGTCACAAGCCTCTGCATTCCAGATTGCTCTTTATTCCTTAGCCGTCTAAACTGTTTATCAGGGAGAGAACACAATAATTTATGAGGACTGGCTAAAATACTGGTTCTTAGTGGCAGCTGTAAATAGCCCTTATTTTAACAAAAACCACTTCAGTGGCATAGTTTGGATCATGAAAACAGCCAACAGTCAAAATTCCAAACTACGACAAACTTTTGTAGTTAAAACCCAATGTATAAACACTTAATACTGCACAAGAACTAAGTCACTTATAAAGCAACACCTTCAAGTGACATTTAGTTAATGCTGACAGTTTCAGTAAGTAATTTATTTGCCAGACTTGTCCTGAAACAGTTATTTTAGAGAAAAGCACTCAGGTCAAATACGTATAATAGTGACAGTTCTGAGGGTACAGCAAGATAAAAAAGCAATCTAAAAATAATGGTAGAGGTATGCAGTGGTTGGTAGGTCAGAAGGTCAAACTTCCCCTGTCTCACACTGAAATACTTGGGGAACAGGGGGAAGTTACTCTTTATTTTTATTTATTTTAATTTCAGCTATAGACTGGTTAAACCACGATGCTCCCATTATCACACTTTAACTCGGTGAGCATCACTTGGTCTCTACTTTGGCTCCGCATCTCCAGCACTGGCCGATGGCTTTGGACTTGCCCACACTGTCCTGCCCACGCACGCAGGAGAGACTGCTCACCCAGGCAAGGTCCACCCTTGAAAATGTTCTTCCCATGGGAGAAACTGAGACTGGCATTTGCTCTACGTTATCCCATCTACATTTTCTGTGACGCTTAAATATTGACGTTAAAAGGCATCCCTGGGAATATTCCCTGGAGGTGTTCAAGGCCAGGTTGGATGGGGCTTGGAGCAACCTGGTCTAGTGGGAGGTGTCCCTGCCCAGGGCAGGGGGTTGGAACCAGATGATTTTCAAGGTCTCTTCCAACCTCAACCATTCTACGATCCTATGATTCCATCCTCTGGAGTCAGGATGCCTTTTTATTTGCATTGGTAAAAAAGGTTCACTGAGCAGCGAGAATAAAGCTATAGCACCACAGCTCTTTTTTTTTTTTTTTTTTTTTCCTATTTCTAGAATAAAGGGATTTTAAATCACCTTCCGTGGCGTGCAGTTTGCCTGGGCACATATATCCAGTTCAGGCACACGGAGATTCCGCGTCCTGGAAACAACAGACCCGAAGGGCCGTTCATACGGCACCGACGATCGGTGGTGGGTGTAAAGGAAGGTCTGGACATTCGCGCTTGCCAGGAGCGCGCAGGTCAGTCCACTGAACCTGCGGCATGTGGGATTCAGCATCCCTACTGCACATACATGCATGGTTACTTGTCCACAAGAAACACCAAAATTTAAAAAGAGCCCATTTTTCTGTTTCTGCCTTGTTCCTGGGCAGACCTATGTAATTGCAAAGTATCTTTTGCATGTACAGATTTTCTCACGCTTCCATAGTGCAAGGGATAATCAGCAGCTTCCTTTGTAAGAAACTACCAGCTTTTTTTTTTTTTCCATCACTGAGGTCATCAAGAGGTTTTCTGACCCCAAAGAAACAAAAAAGAGCAAATTATAAAACATATTAGGATCCATTACTGACAGTTCTGAAATCTTTTCCTATTATTAAAGAGCTTTTCTCAGTTTATTCCACTGCTGACTCTAAGCTGAAGAAGAGATCTAGGTCCCACTTTAAGGCTGTAGTATTGTTTTACTAAGAAAAGCACTCAGACTCAGCTCAGTGCCTTTACCAGGTAATAAGCCTAGTTAATTAATGGATTTAATCCAAAGCAACTGTTGACAGCTGATAGAAAAGCGTGCATGCTGTATAAGGAAGCACAACTAGAATGAGTCCTCATCTATTCTAGTTAAATCATGTCAGATCTCAATATATACACTCATTTTCCCTTGGATATTTTTTGAGTCAATATTGTTTGACCTTTCATTCTCTCCATAAATGCTGTGCATATTTTCAGGGTGGTTGTTCCTTCAGAAGAGCCGTGCAGCACTAGCGCAGGTGACCCAGGGAGGTTGTGGAAACTCAATCCTTGAAGACGCTGCTGATGAAACCAAGGGCTGACCTGAGCAAGTGCTGCGGATGCTCCACATCAAGCAGGAGGTTGGACTATTTGACTTCCACCTTTTCCAACCAACATGTCCTACCCTGGGCTTTGCACCAAGTAAGAATGTAAGAGCTGTGGACCACACCAAGTGTGTTGTCGAGCCTTCCCTTTCATCGGAACAGCTTAGAGAAGGCAACCAGAAAATTAACCACTGGATTAAAGAGGGAAAAAACGTACGCAGGGGCAAAACTTGGGAAGAGGGCAGAAATGCTACAAGCCTCTCCAAGCTGAAAAAGGCAACAGGTAAACTTGATGAGTAGGGCCAACAGTGTTTTCCATAAGGCAATTCAGAACAGAAATATACTAAGAAAGTTGCCCTGAACAACTATATATAAAAAGAAGACAGAAAAGCAAATAACTGGCAGAATTATACAGCCATTTACTAGTTTATGAACATGTAAGACATACACTTGAAGCAGCAGCACAAGCTTCGTGGCCTGCTTCTTATAGCTGTAGAAAAATGGAAGTTCAAAAGCAGGTAGGATCATCAGGTATATAAAAATACCAAAGCACTGGATGTCCTGATGCCTGGGTACAGGGATGATAGGAAAAAAAACCCCAAACCACAACTTTTTCTTTCTCATTGATTTTTAACTAAGGCAAAGGCCCAGTAAATTATAGCTGTAATGAGAAATATGAGGGGAAGGCGATTTATCTTTGACATGCGTATCACTGACATGGACTTTGTGTGATTCTGCTAATTGAGAATATAAACAAGAAATCCTGGAATGCATTTGATCTTTTATGGCAGCTTAGTGTAAAATTGGGGTATGCTCTGACTCATTAAAGAATTTTGTGTTGGTAATACATAAAATGTGGGGAAGAAGTGGCTATTTTAATCACAGAATTGTGGAATAAGATTAAGCAAATAACAGACTGGTAATCATTTAGACTTCTCTGATGTAAATCTGATGAACCCATATTTTGTTAAAGCTAACTTTGATCTTTTTTCCAATAACATTTAATTTGTAGCCTGTTTGTCTGAACGCATTCATTTAATAGTAATTTCAATGCATTTCTTTTGTAACTGTTCCAGGGTGATGCAAAAAAATCCAATAAGCTAACAAAATAAACAAATAAACTACCTAAAACTTTGGATTTAGGCTTGTGTTCCTGTTTTTTCTACACGAGGAATGTGGGGAATCCACAGAAGTAAATCTTGCTGGAGAATGTCAGTGATACCAAACACGGAACATTCACAGGGCACATAAAAACTGCTATTTTCTGCAGCTAAGTACACCAGTTAAATTTCCTTTCAAAAGAGAGTTAAATAAAACACAACAGTTGTGCTGCTGACAGAAGCAGCGAGTCTCACTCTACCTTACCTGCCATGAGCTTTCTGCAAGCCACATCACTGCTTTCAACTCCACCAACAAGGGCTCTTATCAAAAGCCCGTGGTGGTGCAAGGAAAAGGCAATGCCTACGCATCTGGGAGTAGGCAAAAGACAGCAGAGATTTCTCACCATCGCAGGTGTGGCATATAACTAAACCTCTGGTTCGTCTCGTCGTAAAAGATTTGAATAATGAAGATATTAAGTAAGGTTAAATCTGCTACTGCTCAGCTTTCAAATCCATATGACAATAATAAGTAATAAAGAACTACTCATGCCTAAAGCAAAATGTATAGTAAGGATTATCAAATTTTCAAGACCAAGCAATATTAGATGTGAGAGTACGCTAAGGGCATGCAAATGGCACAACTGACATAAGTGGACTCCACTAATATCAGCAGAAAAAAGGATCTCGAGCTTCCAAAAGAACAAGCCCTTGAAGTTTTTGAGTACCAAAGAGCAGCTGACTCATGACTTCACCACGCGTCCTGGCAAAACTACAAGGAAAACAGAGTAACCACCTCGGATAACCTTACCTGATATAGAGCACTCCACTTTGGTCCACCCGCCGCTGCCAACCAACGGGAACTTGCACTGCTGGTGGCCCTCCATCCGTGTCCCCTCCGTCACACTCCTTTCCACCATTCATTTTTCTGTTTCTGTTTATGAGTCTTCAAAGATATCAACAGTAAGATGATATCCTTTTACTACATGTCATCATGGCCTCCCAAAGAAGGCCGTTCAGCACACCTTTCCCCAAACTGTACAAAGTGCATTGGGAGGCTCCGGCTCAGTTTGAAACCAAGTCCTTAAAAGTGGCCATTTTTGTTAATGAGTCACTTTCCCATTATAATCCACATTAAATATGCAATGTTTAACTCCTTATATATTCATAAGGATGAACTATATAGATAAAAATTAGTGCTTCCAACTTGGGAAAATCATAATTCACCAATCCTTTGTTACCTGTCAGAAAGGAGAATGGGGAAAAGGAGAATTTCTAGTTCAACAGCATGGCTCCAAGCTTGATGACTGTCTAAGATAACTTGTATTTTGTGAAAGCTCGTCTCATTTTTATAAATATGAGTCAGATCTAATACCTCCAGGTATTATACCCTTTATATGCCACATTCTTTTTGTTTTCTTTTTATCTTCCGTTCATTATCCAAGTTGTCTTCTTGAGTTTCTTTCATGACTCCCTGGCTCCAATGAAACAGCCTAAAAAATACAGATATAGAAAACACATGAGCCATTTTCTGAAGTCTTTCAGCCCAGTTCAGTAACTCATGAAGATGTATACAGCTGCATCCATTTCAAGATCTTAGAATCAAAATTTTAAATGTCAATGAAACCATGAAAATAAGGCTTAGGGTAAATATAAACCTGCTAGCATATTCTATTTATATGTGGATGCAACAGAGCTACATGTTAAAAGCTAAGAGAGTACAAGTGTTATTAAATAGTTAATGTACAGTTTGGGGGAATTAAGGGATGTATCTTTTAACTGAACAGTTTTGCATATGCTTCTATTCAGAATTATCAACAGATGACGAGCTCAATTAATGTCCTTTAAAAACTGTTTATAAAACTGAATGAATCTAATGTGAAGGAAGCTGCTTCTAGGGTTGATAATATCCATGAAAATGGAAAATCCCTGCATTCAGACTAAATTAAAATAATCATTTCTTACAAAAAATTTGTATAATAAAAAGGGAGAAGCTAGCATCAATGCACTGATCTCAGAATACCTATGAAAAAATCTGAATATCCTAAGTAATAATTTCCCCCGTATGATTATACTCTATGAGCAAATCTTCATGAAAGAAGCTCAGAACGATGCAAACTGTGTTATTCCCCCAAAACAGTTTTTCAAGTTGACCAGGGCTGACCAGACTTAACTCAGGGCAGACAAACATGGAATATGTGATTCAAATAGTAAATGTGTCAGAAAGAAAACAACCACCCTCGGACTCAAACGTAAGATGTCACTGATGACTATCGCAGGAATGATGCTAACAGGTTTTATTTGGAATTGCATGTCAATTCTGCCTTATTCCTAACGCTGATGTTATGCTAATATTTTAACACACAGTAGGCATCAGTATAGACCTGACTACTTTTGATAATAAAAGGTATTTTTTGAGATAGAAAAGGAACATAGAGTCTTAGGATCCTACAACATTTCTGCAACAAGAGTAGCAACACCAGGTTACATCTGTATTTAACAGTAACAACAGCTCCTTCCTTCAAGACCACTAAAGGAAGACTACAGAGGCATAAATAAGAATCCTCAAAAATATTCCCTTAAGTACGCTTATGCTGTATATTCTCTTCAGATGTACCACTTACAAATGTAAAGTTCAAAATGCTACACAAAGCAAAAAAAAAAGAAAAAGCCATGGTATTAAAAAGAAGGATGAGAAAGGAGCCGGCTGGACCTACCCCCTTGACTGAGGCGCTGAAATCGAAAGAATAAGGAGTGCGATTTTCAGAATAAAGAGTGCGATCTTCTGCAGGACGAAGGCTTCTACAACAGCCTGGCACTGTTTTGCAGGGATCTGTTTCAACTAGGACAAGAAGAAATGGCCTCAAGTTGCGCCAGGGGAGGTTTAGGATGGATATTGGGAAAGATTTTTACACCGAAAGGGTTGTCAAGCATTCGAACGGGCTGCCCAGGGACGTGGAGGAGTCGTCATCCCTGAAAGTATTTAAAAGATGGGTAGACGTGGTGCTGAGGGACATGGTTTAATGGTTTTTGTTAGTGTTAGGTGGATGGTTGGACTACATGATCGGAAAGGTTCCTTCCAACCTAGACAGTTCTATAACTCTTCTACACTCTGGAGCACTCCAGTAGGTTGTAATCCTTGGCCGGCCAAAACCGGGCAAGGGATAAGGAGACCATGCTGAGATCCTGGTCACTGCCAGCAGAGAGGTGACCCAGTACCAGCCAGCGAAGGTGAGAGGGAATGTCACACCAAACACCTTGCCATCTCTCATACAACAACAATCTATCCTTTAATCTCTAAATCTGCTACGCAGGAATAGGATTTGGAGAGCACCTGGCAACAGTTCAGGACTCTCGAGTCCTCTCAGGTTTTCAGTTCAGAAGTTTTGGTGGTTGATTGGTCTTATCCTGATTAAGAAGGCAGCAGATGATGTCTCATCAAAACCAAGGCAGAATTTACCTTGAAGTTTCAGCATTACTGCTGAATGCTGCATAGGCATTTTTATTACAGGTCCCATGTAAGACTAAAATAGGTAAATAATTTCCCTGTTGCTTTTAATGAGAATTAGCTTTCTGTAACACAGTAAAATCAGAATCAGAAAATATATATTTAAAATACTGGAAGCACATAGCCTGGAGAACGTTGCTCATCTCTTAGCCCAGTCTTGCTGTGGCTCATGTTGCTATTTAGGACAATTGCACTGGATCCATTACGAGAAAATAATAGCCATCAATTTCTTTTTTGCACAAGCAGCAAGAGACACTTTGAAGTAACCTTATATTTCTCCTGGTTCTGCAATGCCCTGCCTCAGCTAACGTCCCATTCCATCACCACCATAATACTTATCATCATCTAATCAGATAAACCATTATTCTGTACTGCACAGAGCTTGGAACAGTACTAAAAGAGGCAAAAGAATTCACTTAACTGCTTCTTCTGTGGAAAATATTTAAATATTTTTACTCAGTACAATGAAATGGAATAAAACGGCTGTTTCAATCATATACCTTCAGTCAAAGTTTATTATTTGTATGACTTTTTCTTGAGAAGTACTAGAACTGTAAACGAACACAAGGATTTGAGTGATGTAAAAATTAGAAATGAATGAGAGCACAGGTATGATGATCCATTTTCCTTTCCACCCCAGGTACAAAAATACTTCAAGCACCACACTCGCTCTAAGCAGAAAACAGGCAACAATGCTACTCACATTACCGAAATTTGACCTTTTATCTTGTAATTGACTGCGCTCATATGCCAGTTGGGGTCTGTGAGGACACGCTGATGTGTGTGCGTGCAACAAATTACAGAAGAGGGCGAAGGCTCCCTGGAAGCTTCTTAGCACATGGCTAATCGGTGTGTAACTAGCCATGTAGAAGGACACAGCTAATCAGTGTGTAACTAGCCATGTTTTATGTGTTTATAGCAAAAACGCTCATGGAAGTGAGATTTTTTTCACTGAAGCCCAGCACACTTCTGTGCAAATTTCCACAAACTGCAGGCAATAGAATACCCAGCGCATACTGGAACCACTGCACATTTCTATTGGGCATGAATGGCAAAAGTAAGAGGTTGCCATGAATGTTTTGGTATAAAAATTCTTTACTAAAGTGCAGAGTTGATATGTGTTATTTTATTTAACTAGATAACAGCATAGAAAAGTTAAGGGCAGTACAGATCTCTCCAAGAAGAGTTAAACTTCTCAAATCTGGTTCAACAACGGACACCTACCCTTTGCATTTTCCCAGTAACTGGTTATCAGCCAAACAAAGAATCATAGAATGGTTTGGGTTGGAAGAGGGACCTTAAAGATCATCCAGTGCCACCCCCTGCCCTGGGCAGGGACACCTCCCACCAGCCCAGGTTGCTCCAAGCCCCGTCCAACCTGGCCTTGAACACCTCCAGGGATGGGGCAGCCACAGCTTCTCTGGGCAACCTGGGCCAGGGGCTCACCACCCTCACAGCAAACAATTTCTTCCCCAGATCTCATCTCAATCTCCCCTCTTCCAGTGTAAAACCGTTCCCCCTCGTCCCATGGCTCCCCTCCCTGATCCAGAGTCCCTCCCCATCTCTCCAGTAGGCCCCAACTGAGCCAAGAAAATGGAGCTAAGGAAGACAGAGAAAAAGAGGACAAGAGTCACTTGAATTAGGCTGGGTCTGGCTCTTTTTCACCCTACCGCTGGCACAGGCTGCTTTTATAGTACATTTTATACGATAAGGCAGCCTAGACGAGAAGTTGCAAGTTTAAGGGGCAACTACAGGGGACAGTGGCACCGCTCTATTAGATTTGGCAAACTGTTGTGAGATTGAAAAAAGACATTTAGATCCCAAAAAGGACCAGGCTGACCGTGAACGCTCTGACACAGAGAGCATCCATTTGGCTATTCAAAGCCCAGAATCCTCCAACTCAATTGCAGAAAAATCCCGTCTCTTTTGATGTACCGTTTCCCCCTTCTCCATCAAAGTACTCTATCTGAAGTACTTTGGATTGGGATAGAAAGTATTTGGATTTTGGACCAAATCCAAAGTATTCTGGACACTGGATTCTATCCAAAGGCCTGATTTTCATCAACCCATGTAATAAATACCTCTTCTCTGTAATCTCATAACAACTCCAGACAACTCATGTTATCTCACCACGAGTAACACAACTTTCCACATCTAAATCAATTACTTCTTTTTTTCTGTGCGCCAAGACATGCCGTTTAGATTTGTTTTGCAGTCCAGTTTCATTACAATACGCTTAAAAATATTTCATTGGAGAACTATGCAAAGCTACACTGACTTGTTTCCCCCCTTCAAACCCCTCCTCCCATGGAAAATTTCTCCTTAATTTTCTTTCATATGCTGAAAGTATGTTTTCAATTTTTAATGCAACCATCTCACTTTTTGAAATGTTGCATTTTAGGAAGCCTCTTTGCACACTCAGCTGTTAAATGATTATTTTAACAATTTTTTAGTCAAGTGGTGAAATCGAAAATTTGGTACAAAGTAAAAAGAAACTTAAGATACTAATAGTCTGGATTCAGATCTATCACATACAATAGGAATACCAGTATCCCATTTCTTTTATTAATAAGTGGACACAGAGCCACTTAAGACAAATTTTGACAGACTAATATTGTGAAGATGCTCCAAAGCTGCTTTTTTTCTTACATGAACTTGAAAGCGTGCCCAACAGTTCCAGGTGTGACAGAGAAAGGCTGCTCAGAGCTCGGAGATCAATGACCGCCTCCGATGCACAAACCCCAGGGCTTACTTATGGAATGACCAGATTTTGGGTACAAAGTTTTGCCAACACTCAGAATGCACACAAAACACTGCCTGTAGATGCAAACCGCAATCCCACTTCCCAGCCTTTCCTTTCTATCCCAAGAAAACCTACAAAATAAATTCAGAAATAGAAATGCCCTCAAATCACCGCCTTGGGCTTTAGAACTAACAGGAAGTCTTAGCTTCTTAAAAAGCACTATTTTCAAACCGCGCTGAGTTCAAATGAGTTTTTATTTAGTTATCACTCGCACATTATTAATCTATCAAAGATTAAGTCTATCAAAGCGATTAGTTTGTCAAAGCAATTAGTTAGGATTCTCCTGTATCATCTAATTAGATACAAATGTTGCGTCACTTTTTGGGAATGCTTTTCCATTTTGAAAAGCAGTATTCTCTTGACTAATTACATTGGTATCGAATACTTTATGAAGCCCTATTTTTAAGAGAGTGATTCAACAAATGTGCCTGAAGTACAAAGGAAACCTTTCTTCCTTCAATCTTATCTCATTGCACTGGTATCCAGGACCACAATACAGCCGTACACACGATATACTCCGGTCTTTGGTGGGAGAGAGACATCTTCACCTTACTGGTAAACACGGAGTATGAAGGATACATTGCAACAACCAGAAAACTGATCTGCACCAGATGACTTAATTAAAATGATACATTTTAAATTGCCCTAGTGTCGAATCAGTTTATACTAGTCCAACTACCTTTGGTATTAAATTATTTTACACTGTAGAAAGGGCAGTTTATTATGTACTATAACAGGGCTTCTGCATTCCTGATTTACACAACTTTTGATGCTGTAGAACTTTTTAGGATTGGAAGATCCCAGTTTAACCACTCTCTAAAATGATAGTTATTTGGATTAATTCACTCATAAATAGCAAAAGTGTCAAGAGTCCTGGCCACTGTACCTATCTCTACAAGCCCAGCAGGCAATCTTTACCAGTAGCCCACTGGCCACGTCTTACCTGCATGTGCATGGACAGAATCCTATATTATTTGGTTTCCTATGCTGCCAGACTACGCAGAATCATAGACTCACCCAGGTTGGAAGGGACCTCTCGGATCACCTAGTCCAACCACCAGCCATGGTCATGAACAAAGCAATCGCTTCACACCTACTCTTTAGTAATCTACACTAATAAAACAATAAAGAAAAGATTCTCATGGAGAAAGACTAATTTATGTTCACGGATTCTAGCTGATCATTAAGAGCACACAATATGAATCTCTTCCCTTGGAGCATTTTGGACCTGCATGCTGTTAACTAGTCAGAAGTTGTAGCCTTACATCCGACATCCTTCCTACCAATGCTCATAGAGCAGGTAAAAAATAGAGTCCATTGAGCTGCATTATATCCTCAATTTAGCAGATTTAACTGTGCCATTACAGTTGTCCAATGGCTGAACCGGGAAGGAGCATCATTCTTTTAGCATCCTTTAGTTAGTGTATGTATAGCACAAACCTGAAAATTTCTCAGAGTACGACTGTCTTTTACCACATCTAGCTGTGTAACTCCCAGAGCTGGGAGCGGTCGCGGTTTTCCTTTCCAAGGAAAGAACGGAGAACGTACGCCCTTTGTGCACACACGCACACGTATGCGCACACACGCAGCATCTCGGAAAGGGTTTTGACAAAAAGCAAAACTGAGCTACACAACAATCAAAAAAACGTCAGGAGACAAAAGGATTTTTCTTTTCAAACCTCAGCTCTGTCTACTCAAGAAGAATTTAATAAACACAACGGTCACCCGATAGAGTCCACAGAAGAATACATAATGCTCTTTCAGGCCTTCCACCACATTAATTTTTTTCTTTACAAGGGAAATAGGTCAAAACTGCATGCGCGTGAGACAGCCCTACTTTACTGTCAAAATAATCTAAACATTCAGATTTTTTAAAAATAAAGACTAATAATTGGTATGCAATTTAAATCAACCAAGTTGTTCTGAAGACAAGAATCACCTCACCGTTATCAAAACCTTTCTTAGGGAATATAACAAAATAGAGTATTACTAACCTATATGTTAAGAAGAAGTGAAGAAATGTTATTACATCCACTTTGGCGCTTTAGGGGAACTCGTATAAGGAAATGAGGAACTTGTATAATATACAATGTCCATCTTCAGCAACCTACAAATCTAGGAAAAGCAAACCTAGACTTGGATTTTTTTTTTTTTAAATGGCCAAAAGCCATTCATACATTTACTTCTCAATGGTCTTTTTTTCAATCTGTGGACATAAAGCTAAAACAATCCTATACAAACTGATTATTGCATTTTAAACTACTAAGCTTTCTATAATATAAAGAGAACTTATACTTGAACTCTTTTTCCAAACAGCTTTTCTACAGTTCTTTTTATTCTTTCTTCATCACGCAGTGATGATACATCATCAGTTCTGCAACTGGGAAGGCCACTTTTTTGGGGCTTTCTTTGGATAGAAATCTCGGTCTCCTCCAAAACCTATCTTGCCATAAGAAAGCCATGGTTCTTTAAGTATTTTGATTTTGTTGATGTATTTTGATTTTGTTGGTTTTTTGTCAGTTAGGTTGACAGTTCGACTAGATGAGCTGAAAGGTCCCTTCCAACCTAGGCAATTCTATGATTATATTGCCTTTCCAGAATTTAGTACTTTGGAACAAGCATGTGTAGATCTTCATTCTCTGTGGCTTCAGGTATCTTTCATGGTTATAACACTGAAACTTTTCTACACCAATTCTCATGCTATAAGAAACTATCAAGCTCTAGAAGAGTCTATCAGGGAAAGTTACTTGACTGCACATCAAGAAACAAAGATGCAAAATGTGGAAGAAAAAAAGCCGTCTGCGCCTGCAAGAGAGAGAATTTAGACCTTCCAAGACCAACTGCCACAACCGAAGAGAATATTAATAGAGAAGAACCTGCTTTGTCACAGTGGGCTCACTCTCGCTGACGTAACGCACTGATTCATTAGAAAATGACCACTGCAAACATTCACATTTGTCCAAAAAAGTGATAAGGAAGTTAAAATTAACATAAACTTAAAACTCTTAATAGCAACACAATGATTATTATGAAATGATACAGTTAAAAATTAGCTAAAGAAATATTACAAGCATTTAGAAATAATTTATAAATATTATTAAATTTATAAATATTTTGAAGTTACAGACCAAAGTTAAATTTATTTGAAAAGAAGATCCAAGCACATGAATAAACAAATAACAAACTCTTCTTTCAATTCTCATGTTTCAGGCTTCCGAAATTCTGAAATGATTAAATATATTTTTGTAACAATTTTATAATGAAGATTATTTGAATTTCAGGAACATCTGATACAAAATGTTCTTAAGGTATCTAACAAACAGATGCAGAAAACAAATAGGTAATAACCATTTGTAAGTGTTCAGTTCTAGTTGACAGCTTTGCTGTACATTATTGACTTACCGGTTACTAAGGAAATAGTAATTTGTGGAAACAAAAAAGTTAATTTGAAAAGAAAAGAATATTTAAATGCAGCGATTTCAAAACCCGAACATGAAAACTCAATTAGATTTTAGATATGTCATTAAAGAGGAAAAAATCAGGTTGCTGGAAGTATGGCGAAAGGCTCCGCGCTGCTGGCATAACAATTACCAGATTACCTCCAGATCTCCATTAACTGTGCACTGGAGAATATCAAAAATTAAGCAATAAATGGTAAAAATGAAAATCATACTCCCATAACTTAAATGCAGAGGCCTCAATAAACTCTATAAACCCCCTTTGTATTAGACACCTGAAGTTCAGGACCCAGCAATACTTAAATCATTTGAGTAATTCCAATTCAGTTTCTGCGCAAGAGAATGTCAGAAACATAGTAGGAGTGCAAATTAAACCTGTAAATTATGCTTTTGTGCCAAAGTAATAAGTCATGTGACTGTACTATTTTTAGACACAGGGAATTTTTTCTCCAAGTGCCATTTTTTTAAATTGTTTACTGAATTATGTATCTCTACTCAGCAATTTCCCTCATGAAAATACTCTTACATTATTAAAAAAATATGATAACATAAAAGTCAGCTATTCAGACACCTTAATGCAAACCCTACAGCCTTATCTGGCGTAAATGTAATAGTGCTCGAGAGCTTGGGCTGCCTCTTCAGATCTGGTGTGCTACAAACCTGTACAAGATGATAGATGAATCTCTAGCATTAGCAGATTATTACTGTCTTCCAGTGATATACTAATCGAATGTGGACGTATTCGGAGAATTTGGCCCTGCTGTTTTATTTAAGAGACAGACAGTTCTGTTTTCTAAAACAGGACTCCGAAATTCAAGGATATTTAAAAAAAAAAAAAAAAAGTGGGTGATTTTAACCCTTCTAAATGCTTTCACTCCATGAAAATTATGACAAATATTTCTTTCTTGATATACAAGAGGTCCGTTAATTGTAAGTTTAATAATTTTTAAATGAATCTTTATGAAGATTTGTATACATGACCTTTCCTTCTATAGCTTCTTTTTCTGCTTCCCCTGGTCTGAGTCAGCCGTTTTATGAATATTCCATTCCATCTAAAAATAATCTTCCTCACCCTCCTATTAAAACTTCACATTTGGTTTAAGATAGATGAAATAAGTAATGCAATTATAAAGTATGTTTTAATATACTAATTAACAGCAGGGCACAGGATTAAAAAAAAAAAAGCCAGCCTGACCTTTTTCCTCATTAAGCGTTAGATTGAAGGTGGGTACGTTCATCTTGTTCAGTCCGAGCTGAAAAACAAAGAAATCAGTCGAAACCAAAGATAAGCAAGAGTAAGCAATACAGTCCACTCGTGATGTTAAGATTTCAATACTGCATGACTCTGAATTGTTTCTTCATACTTATAAACACTTAATCAGAGAGGTTCCTCAGAATATTATTTCTCCTTTGAAACTCTGCAATAAATACCTGTTCCCACTTATTTTGGACACACCTCATTTCCATAAAACATCATGAGCACAGATAAAATAACCTAATATTTAAGAAAATTGCTAATGTGCATCTTCTTTTTTAAAAAAATCTACTCTACTAAAGTTTAATCTGTATTCTGGCAACAGAGATGATAAAGTTCTCGACTGTACGCACACCACTAGTTTCAAATAAGATTTTGTGCTTCATGAGTGAAACCCCTTTTTCCTGCGTGGCTGTCCCACTCCCTTCACTCAGAGATTTACTGCTAAGAAAGCCAAGGTATTTTTAGCCTACTACAATGAGCAAAGCGCGTAAATGTTAGTGTCTCCGTATTTTTGGGTTGAATTTTTGTACGACAATTATCAGCCGTATTCACGCTGACACCTTAATAACGATAAATTTCCTTGTCTAATAAAACTGTGAAGACTGCAGTCTGGCTCCTAGAAAATGAAACATTTGTTTTTATGATAATAAAAAGCATTCCGTTCTCTATTTCAGTACAGGGGTTGTGAAACTCTCCTTGGAAGTGTTTTGCCATCCAAACATGATATTGTTAGGTTTAACGTAGAGCAAGATGGTACCTGGTAATGATGCTCGACTCTGTCCTGCCAGGTATCCATGGCTTTGCTCGCTTGATACGCTATAAAACCTGATTTTCCCGCATATGCGATAGACTGCACATACGCTAAGCTAGACAAAAAGGGTTTGATTCTCTTCAGAAGGAACTAAACAAAAGGGTGAATCACATTCAAGCTTGTCAAGTAAAAGAGAATTGCACCAGCTCGTCAAGGCAGAGAAAAGAAACGTGAGAGTAAGGACCACAGGCACCCAGAAATTAAACCCATGTGTCCCTTGAAGGATGCAGTACATCCAAGAGTTTTAAGAACAAAGCTCCAAAAAAGATGAAAACGCACTACTTCATCCCAATCGAAGGACAATGCGCTGTGCCAGACACTAAGTTAAAACTCAAACAGTCCTTTATTCTCTGAATAGGCTTGAAAAATGCCTCTGGGAACGCAGACAGTGGGTGCGTAAGACAGATATTTCGCATGTTCTGGCCCCATGCTCCAAAAAGTGAGCTATTGGAAAAAGGTAGGCAAAGAACCACTGAGCGCGCTCTTCATCACAACATATTTAAAACTTGACCAAAAGAAATTAATTTAGTAACACAAACATATTCTGTCACAAAACCCCCTACATAAATAAAGCCATTAGCGTCCTGAACAAATGCCATAAACTCTTGGCAGAAAAATCTAAAAAATAGGAATTCAAGCTACAGAGAGGTACGAGAGCTTCCCACATTTGTTTTGCATGTATTTATTTCTTATGTTACATTTCAGCCTACCATCTCAATGGAAATCTAAATTCAAGGAAATCAGTGGCAAACTTCCAGAGGCTGCTGAACCTGAACTTCACTCCATTTTAAAGAGCTTTTCAAAGCCTTTCAAAGCATTTTATTTAAGAAAAAAGGTCCTTTGGTTCATTTTATTGTCACGAAAGCTGCCATAAGTAAAGACTTTAAATACCATATACCTCAGACTGAAGTATATTATGAGTAACAGAAAAAGTTTGCAGGGAAATAAAACAAAGCTAATCCCACAATTAAGCTGACAGAAGTAGAGAACCTGAGGATGTGAAGAGGGATCTCAGGAGAGCAATCTGCTCAGCGCACTGCCAGTGGAGGAAGGTCACAATTACCAAGATCGTCTCTGAAAGCTGCGTCTTTATGCATTTTTAAACGTTTCCTATCATAGATTATATGACAGTTATAGGGAAAATATCCGTTTTTCATCCATATTTGCATTCAGAGGAGGTAAACCAAAAAAAGTTGGCCCTGTTTTTTCTTTATGTCTATCCTAAATTATCCTTTGTGCAAATTAATTTTTTTTTTTTTTTTAAATCTACAGAGCAACTGCCACCATTGCTTTTATAAAAAACCTCTTATCTTTTTAAAGCCTTATGCCCACCCTACAGCGTTCTCTACTTTCCTAGAATAAACAAACCCAATCCTTTCAGCTGTTCTTCAACAGTCCTGCTTTCGGAGTCTGTCAGGAGCTTGTTGCTCTGCTTTGCCTTCTTCCAGCTAATACAAATTGTCTTTAAAGGGCAGCGTCCAGTTCTGCAAAATACATCCTACCTGGGGTCTCCCCAACAGTGAACACATGCCGAAGCTTGTGTCTGATACTGGCACTACACACTGTAAAAATTCCCAGCGCTCTAGGAATAAAGGATTTGAGATTTTTTTTCTCCCAAACTTTCCAATCGTCTACCCCTTAAAGAGGGAAGATGCAATGGAAACTCAGCAGTTTCTGAAAAAAGTATTATTTTTAATGCATTTTCTCAAGAAAAACATGAGTTCAGAAAGTAAGAGACATTTTTAAGATGTGAAGAGATTCTCACGGAAGAAGCAGCTCAGGAAGACAAGGTTTAGGGGAGATCTTGCTCTGTCCAACTAGCTGATGAGGTTAAGAAGAAGATGGAGCCAGAATCTCCTCTGATGCCCAAGTTAAAGGCTAAACAGCAGACCCACGTGCAACGTGAAGTTTTGAATAAATATTAGGAAAATAAAGGCTCCATGGGAATCTTCCCAATGTGTATGAAAGAATATGGGGCCAGGCTCTTTTCAGTGGTGTCCAGTGGCAGGACGCAGGTAATGGACACAGACAGAAACACAGGAGGTTCTGTCTGGACATTACGGAACGCTCTTTTTACTGTGAGGGTGATGGAGCATTAGCACAGGTTGCCCAGAGCGGTGGTGGAGTCTCCATCCACGAAGGTATTAGAAAATGATCTGGACATGATCCTGGGCAACCTGCTCTAGGTGACCATCCTTGACCAGAGGGGTTGGACAAGATGACCTCCACAGGCCCCTTCCAACCTCAGCTGGTCTGTGTGACCTCCAGATATCCCTTCAAACCAGTATCACTCTATAGTTACATGATAATTCTGGCTCATGACATCCCAAACTACTGGTTTTGCTAACTTCAACAGGAAACATTACACAGTGCTTCAGTAATACAAGCGTGTACATCTTTTCATCCAACACTATGGAGAAAAGAATCCCTTCACGTATACACTCAACAACTCGCTTATCTCACAATCCAGGTTTTCTTACAGACACCCGCCTTAGAACCTGTTTGCATTGCAGATTCACCAAATTCAATTACAACGTGGGAAGAACATCCCCCCTAGAATGCCATGGAACCTGAAAGCCTGCTTTCAAGAATTTCGAATATAAAGTATGGAAGCCAGAGAAATATTTCTAAATACGGCCACAGTGGTGGGATCCATAGGTACAATTTACAAATGCAAAGGAAAAAAATATCAAAACACTTTCCAAATTTTCAGAAAGTCCCATCAAAGAAGATTGCTATTCCGTTAGCTCTCTCTACTGAAAGGGACGACTCTAAAAAACAGAGATTCAAAATGAGTTGTGAATGTCAAGTATTCCATGCGAATACTGTGCGTATCAGTTCAGAGGTGATCAGACAGAACTCTGTATTTTCTCTGAAAAGAGTACTGATAAGAATGAAAACGTACCAATGTGTTTAAAAACCTTATTTTGAAACAACGAATATAGTACAGATTTTATATTGACTCATTAAGATGCTCAAAGAATCTATTGTAGATTAAAATAATTTTATTTAAAAATAAAAACGTAAACATTTCTTCAACTGGGGCACTTCAGATTAGGGATCTCTTCAGTCTTTTCTGGAGGGATTTAAAAAAGCTTTGGAGAAATCTTAAAGCTATGGAATTAGCCTGGTATTTATAGCTCAGTTTCCCAGTGTGTTCTTTGAGCTTCCTAGGCCATTCTTTTTCTCCATCTGCTGGTTGTTGACACGGTATAACTTTATATTTTGATTATGAAAATGTATAAGAATAAGAGCATTTCATTTTACATTTTACTGTAAAGTTGTGGCTTCATCTCAGGGCAAGGCTTTGCTAGTACAATATAATCTAGGTCAAGAATGGTGCTGAATATTTTCTGATAGAGATAACCCGAGTTCCATTGTTTAATTATGTCAAAATATATTACTACCAATTACGACTAATACTCCATATGAATCACACTGTCACAAAATGGTAATTTTATTACCATTAAAATACTATGCTTCGTATGCTGTTTCAATACAATCTGTTAAATCTAGGTCAAGAATGCTTTATTCTTCTTTGTTCTGTTATCAAAAAGGTCCACGTATGGATGCACTGTCTATCTCATACAAAGATATGAATTGCTAAATTGTTTACTTTTCTACTTCAGCACCATTAAATGTCGAAGACGTTTGCTGTTCTCGTGATTAGGTTTTTGAACACTGGCTCAAATCTTCTGTATTATACTACTTGAAATACATTCTGCAACCATCTTTACTACCACAGCATAAAACTATCAAAATAAAATCCAGAGTTTCCCAGCTGAAGGAATGCATCGATTTACTTTTGAATACTTACCTACATTACTCCTCATGGTCTTGCTTCTAGTTACCTTGGGGATCTTTAGGCTTCTTAAAATTCTTGATGCACTTTCAGCTTTGCTTTAGACAGTCTCCTGTGCGGATCTCGATAATGGGCTATGTCCATCGAGGCTGGCTCCTTGTCTTACTACACCCCTCATCTGAGGAACTCTTGCACCCCACGTTACATCTGGTGAGACAGTTGCATTATTTAAATTAAAGAATGAGCCACATGGTTTTATTTCACTTTTCCTGATTGTTTTCTAAGCCCTTATCCAATTCCTTTGCAGTATAAACTGTAATAATATTTGCTTTTAAAGAAGGGTAGGATGGCTCTGATTGGAACTGATAAAAAAGATACCTTTTACTACATCATGGTGGTTCACTGTCCAGAAGAACGAGCTGTTTTCTATAAAAATGATTACACGGATTTTTATGATGGAACTAATATGCATACAAAAAAAGGTCACATCTTCAGACAACTGGAGTTGGACCGATGCATGCTAAAAAACCTCAGCTACAAAGTCTAGGCTGTAAAGACCTACAATACCGTAAATGGCCTTGGTTACGCAAAAAGTTCCACCAGTATTGCTGATGAGCTACTTAATTAGTCTTTGCACAGGTACACACATACTGGTGAACCCCCAGCTGAAACTCAACCCGGGGCGTTCCGTAACATCTGCCTGTTGTTGAGCCATTTCCTTCAGACTCACCACCAAAATGTACCTGTCGTCCTCCACCTGCCCAGACCCAGTGAGGTGCCAGTTGCAATTTCTCTGACGCTGAAAGCAGTTAACAGTCTTTGCAGGACTCTAAGTCAATTAATTATTTCTTTTAGAGGTGGAATGGATTGGAGCTCATTAGGTTAAAGGCATATCCACAAGAGCTAATGTAGGCCTTTAAAGCTTTACACCGGAAAGCCTGAAGACTCAGTAAGGGCACAGTTATGGACGAGAAATACACATTTAACAAATTCAGAGTTATTGGGGATTTTACTTTTTTTTTTTAAACAAATCTTTGATTAAAACAGATGCAACATAGCTAATCAACGCTTTTTGAATCCTACAGAAAGCCTAATGAATTTGCTCTGATTTACAGATCACATATTTGCAATCTTTTTTAAAGCCATTTGTTCTCATAGTAAAGGTCTTGGTTCTTGTGAAAGCCTTCTCCCTTAAAAGAGAACCTGTTAATACAAAATGTCAATGAAAAACTTCAGGTAAGCCCAACAAACAGGATATAAGCATGTAAGTCACATAAAGTACATTGGCTGCAAATACTAAATACAGTATTTACTATGATTATTAAAATATCTCAGTTAAGTTTATAAGCAAAACCTTTTTGCTTTCTTGGTGATGACCTGGTGTTTGGCTTCCACTGACTTTATTAGTACCACTAATTTAACTGAGTTACCAGCTGATCAGCACCTTCCCAATTTAAAGGGCAAAACTGAGGCTCAGAGTTTTGTGAAAATAGGTTCCAAAGAGTCTTGGTTGTTCCAGACTGCATTTCAGCAAACAGTTTTTTCATATGCAAACTACTGAGAAGAAAAATGAGTAACTCACTGAAGTTCTTCCCCAACCAGTATCGCCTTGAAAATGATGACCCTATAAAATATATGTCTAGATTTTCTTAAAGTTTGGGGCACTAGACAGCTTCCATGTTTAAACACTCTACATGTAACGCTTCTCAACATTACAGGGCTTACCTGTTCTTAATACTCATTTTTTTTATGTATCTAGAATGCTAACAAGGTATATCCAGCCCACAGATATTATTAAAATAATGACAATTAAAAGATAAATAATAAAACATACATAACAACAAAATTAATATTGCTATTAGTAAAAAAGAAAAAAGCTTCTTCCCCTTAGTTGAAAGGGTTAAACAACTTTGCTGAACAAACCAACCCGAACACTGTGAGTTTATAAATGCAAGGAGCCCTATGGGTCTAAATACTGAATAAATATGACTGAAAAAATATACTGCATTTTAGCAACTGAAGAATTGGGGTATTCAACGCAGAGGGCTGCAGGAAAGGTTACTCCCAACAAAATCGGACATACTGTGAGAGGAGAACGATTCCAAGCTCATGGAGTTTGAGACACGCTGAAGCATCCACGAGACACACAAGGCTGGGCTCTTACCAACGGGCCTCAGCTACTCCCTTCAGCTTAGCAAGAAACTGAATGCCAACGTTTTCTAGATTACTCCAGAAATTCCAAATCTTAAAATCTAACCTATAAATGGCACAATTGAAACATAAGAATTTCTTCCTCAACTGTAGAAATGACCAAAATTTTTAACTTGTTTCCGTTGTATATAAGCTGCACGAAATATTTCAAAGAATGAACATTTTTATGTAGGTTATTCATAAAATTATAGATAAATAAGGATCCATGGCTTCATAACATAGCTTATCTTTACAGTAACATAACAAATAGAAAGATGGTATAACCTACCGTTAAAGAATTTGCATACAAATATATTTTAGATCGTAATTTCACTATGGGTATTACATTCTTCAGATAAAATTATTTATTAATGTTTAAACACGCTGAAAGGTATTGATAAGAGACATTTTTATGAAGAACTTCCCTTGAGCATATAATGCTAATCACAGCAAACACTGTAAAACTAATTTACTGGAAACAATTTCAATAGATGGATGAAATAGCCCAAGAATGAAAGCTAAGTCATACCAGGGCTTAAAATAAGCGGGTCACGGGGAGGGTGCTAAGCATTGAGGTAGCATCAGTGAAAGAAGCTTCTAATAAAGGCCTCAAGAAATCAACAGAAAAGCGTTACTAAAATGAATTCAAATAACTAACCTGATTTTTAACTTACAAAGTCTAAATAAAATAGTAACAATAACTTAATGATCAAAATTGTCCATACTGAGCATACGGAAATGGAAACGTGTAAGCAAAGATGTAATTAAGGTTCCCGCTGAAAAAAAATAGACATTACCTTTATGCATTTGCCATTTACAAATTTACTAGCATCAGAATACTAGCACCATAGACACAGATGACCAGCTACAGAGTACGGTTTTATAAATACGAAGCTTAGACTACTGGTGATCATCAAATGGCTCCTGACGTGACAATCCAGGAGAATTTTTGTGGCCAATTCAATAGGCTCCGCATTGCTTTTCCCCTCCTGAAAGTCTTGTGCTCATTCTCCTTTTCCCCAGCCTCCCTCGCTTTCTTTGCCTCTTAGGAACTACCAGGTTTTATCATAAATAATTAAAAATAAGCGTTTGTAAAAAAAATCTACAAAGGACATTTTTTTTTTTCCAATTAAAAAAATGGACACTTGGCACTGAAAAAAAGCACTTATACTTCACAAGTCTGGTATTTAATATAAGAAAGTGACTGTCACAGGCTGTCCCAGCTGTTACTGAATAGCACTGCACCATGCATGAAAAGACGAGTTTATTTTTACCATTCAGAGATAAGCACAGGACTTACACAGTGACTACAATATGTTTATTTTTCGATTGCATATATATCTGCAACAATAAACTTCCCAGTGAGTTCTCACCAAGTTGCAGGAATGTAATGGTGACTGTATTTCGGGGAAGAGACATCTGTTTTTCAGTGCATGTGCTGTCTCCTTCGCTTTGTGAGCTTTCTATTTACATAACAAGTCTGTGCTAACAGATTAAAAAAATCCTGCCCCCATCTAATCTCTTAAGATACATACAATATTCTTACAACTATGGTATTTGATGTATCTAAAATTAAAGATACTCTCCGTTTCAAGAGAAAAAATGAAAAATACCAAAGAATGATCTTCCAGTAACAGAAACAAACTCAATAACTTTGCAATTGTGCTGTCACAAAAGACTAGTGAAAGAGAATGGCAGTCTTCAGGTAGGTTTTAAATTTATGTCTTCTAAACCAATCGACTTGATTATTGGCTGTTTCTCAGGTCATTCTTCCCATTCACCCTGTAGCATAACTGCAAAACGCTCCTCCAAAAAAGAGAATTTTCCAAATCAGAGCCATGGGCTCCATGCTAGAAAGAAATGTCAAAAGCTGAGAGACCTCTTTACAAGCATCTGGTCTGATTTTGTCAGATTTTGTTTTCAATATTTGCTATTTTCATTTTGTTAAACGGAAAAGTCACACAAAATGTTATTTAGTAACTGCATTATCCTCCATAACACTAAACCCAAACACGGTATCATTAATTTCTAGTGGTGGCACTACATTACCACCAGATAAACAACGCTGCCTGTAACACCAGCCTACTGAAATCCCACCGTTATCTTCTGACACATCAAAAAAAATCAGAAGAAACAATTTTAAAACTTGAAATCACCGTGTTTACTATCCATATATACGTCACAGGAAGAGAAAGAGTGGCAAAGAGAAGACTCACCTACCTCAAATGGGGAAGACTGGTGGAGGTGATCCACCAGGTTTTGGTGGGTCTCTGAACTTTTGGAAAGGATGAGAGAAGTGCTGTTTCTTCAAGTCTTTACGTTTCTTGTGTTTTGTTGTGATAAAGCCTCTTCTTCCTGCAATAAAACACATGTTGTACTAAACCGAGACGTGCAGAAAGACAAGTTATCAATACCTGCTCTTCACGTAGACTGCTCGGTTTCTCTCACGTAGACTGCTCACTGCACAAAAACCATCAGCGCATTCACAAAAGCAAACACTGAACTAAACCGGTGAGTTTACCCAGGCGCTCTCAGTCAGTGAAGAAAGGTAGAGTCCAAACTTTGATTTAAAACAAATTACGCCTACTCTGATCCTAAATACAGCTGTCTTCTGAACTGCCCTCTAGAAGGATCTCTCTTCATTGACCATAAACGCAAAATGAGAAGACCACCCTACTGTCCAAGGGTAGGGTCCAACTCTGGCCACAGCCTCCACTGCTTTACACTTCCACAGAATTTAAGGCTCTAGAAATAGAGCCCACACAGCTGGAACGGATAAAAGGACTTTTTAATGAGATATTCTTGAGAAGATCTACCATCAGAGAACTAGAATTGTAAAAGAGACGTCCAGTTTTGCTTATTTATATCTAATTTATATACGCACCTCTACATATACTCACAAACTTGCAAACATACATACACACACTCACAAACACACACACTTACATAAATTAACATAAAACACCCAAAGTAGCTTAGATACCACTGAAAGTAGATTTTAGACTTGTAGGCATTTTCCCCTAAAACGCCCTGTAGATTTTTCCCCTAGAACAAACACAGCTACAACTAATTCTGTGACTTGAACATGCGATGGAGAATCATGAACGCAGCCTACCCAGAGCCTTGTATTTAATTTTATTCTTACAACCAGCATAAACAGTTGGAGAAAATATCTTAGCACGACTACACCTGGACTAATCACAGGGATCAGAGGATTTTCAGGTTTCCCCAGTGTTGACCTGGAACCTCAATCCATCCAGAAGACATGGCTTAAATCAGGGCTCTCAGCTCCTCAGCAGAAAGGTATGGGGACACCAGATTTTTTTCCTTAATTCTTCGGTTTTTTGGGACCCTTCTGGAGGGGCAAATCCCCTACGTGTCGCCCATTACTGATGTTAAAGGGCACAACTCAACCCTCTGCTGAAAGGCTCCTCCAGTTCCAGCGCTGGCGCCGCAGTTCGGGGCTGCTCCTCTCCTCCGCAGAGGCCAACACTGGCCCAGTGAATCAGATAAAGGAGCCGATTTGTGTATTTCTGATGGATTAGTCTTAACCTAGATCGGTTCCCTAATCTCTGCGGCCGGAGGAATGCCTGCGCTGGACTAGATGCTTACGAAGGCACGGCACGTGTACGGGAATGAATAACCCGGAGTGGAAAGAGCAGCAGTGAATTTGGCTCATGCCAGTTCAAAGCGCTTGGGGAAATTCAGTATGTTTGCTCATTCATTTTACTTTGGAATACTGCAGTATTGAAAATACCTTCCCATCTCCTGTTTTCATAGAAGGACTTCAGTATATTTTCACTGTTTAAATAAAAGTAATATTTAGCTGTCTACATATTCAAAATGTATGACCCTAATTCTGAATTTTAACTGTTGTAATACCAAAGGGCAGGTATGCGTCTCTAAAAAAGCCTCTTTTGAGTACCAGACTAAAGTCATCATAAAGCTGTTGGAAATAATAATCTTGCTTCCTTACTGATTAGAATTCACATCTATTATCCGAATATTTCCTGGACACAGTATCTGGAGAAAACAGTTAAAACATAACAGACGACATAAGAAAACAAGAAGCAAATATTCCACCTTTCATGACTACCTTTGCATGAACATATGGCCTTTTCCAAATGTCCTGTTCTTTTGGATGACAAGTTGGGCATATTAATATAACTTCAAAAATGCATTTTAACTGCCTAACAAGACGATATACTGACTGAAAAAGATTAAAGCTAAAAGAAATACAATAACAACAGGCAGGTCTTTTAGAGGAGCTTATTTAAAAATGAGCTATAGCGATAAGGCTAACATACTAACACGTTTGTTTCACTTAGGTGATATATAGCTATAAGGCCAGCATACGAACATATTTCGTTTACGTATGTGATATACAGCTATGAGGCTAACTAACGTATTAACATTTTTCAGATTTGGTAACGGTGTCATTTGAGTGGCTGCAGCTTTGCATAGAGAAGACGCAAGAAGGGATACTTGCTAGTTTTTTTGTCTCCAGTTACAGGGAAAAAAAACCCAAACAGAAATGGATTTTTAATTGCCAAGGGGAGAAAATCGGAGACATCAGTTTAGTCAATAGTCTCAATCCTGTAAATCCTGCATCTCTGATACTTTCATAAAGAAAGCGACAAGTACTAATAATATATCTTACAAGCGTGAAAAGACTTTTCTTTTAGAAAAAGCCTGGGTTTTGACAGGAAAGGTGCACGCTGCTATTCAGAAACAGCATACATGCAATCTTCACCTGGCAATTTAAAAACTGAACGAAAACAATCAAATTGACAAATAGATCAGTTGCCAACTATAAAGAAAATCACTCCCATGTACAAGCCTGGGTAATCAGGAGGTAAGCACAGTGCGGGCCCGCGTACCACAGCGCTCCTCTTACCTAACTGCTGGTTGCTATGGCAAGCATTTGCCCGTATTTTGTACGTTAAACAGTAATATGTTTTCTGCTTCCTTGTTCTTGATATTTTGATGAAGTTAATACTCGAGATTTGGACCTGGAAGGGATGGAAACTAAAGGTTCTCCCCAATAAACACGCGTCCTAATTTATGTCAGTGTTGTGAAAACATCTTAGAATTAAAAATTAATGAATAATTCAAAAATTGTTTTCATTCATCTGTAACACAGCATTTTAAAAACTTGTGATTTATTTCCATTAGCTATTTGCATACCTGTTGTACATGCATTTCTGTTTTCTAGCTCACAATGGAAATATAATCTACTTTTCTCCTTCACTGATCTTTAATTTAATATAGAGATAACTGTGAAACTGATGAGAACTGAGATGATAAATAATTGTAGTTCTGTATAATACCAATTTGTCTTTTCCCCTCCTTTTTTTCCCTAAATAAATGTTGTTAGGGGGACAAAAGAATGAATTAGTCAAAAAAATTAGTTAGTCGTTACTCCTGTAAACTAACAAACAGCTGAATTTCTTTCCGTAGTTGTATCTACCTGGAAGACAGTGGTATTTCAAAAGGTGCGTAAGAGCAGCTGTCAGCACAAGAGCTCTCTAATGGGAAGAGGATGGTGGTCATCCATTTTATTCTTGATTTCTATGGCTAACGTAAAGACTTAACATACAAAATACAAATACACTTGATAAAATAACCCCAACAGGAGAGAGAAACAACCCTCTTTCCACCCCAGGGGTCTCCACTGGACCCACTGCAAACTGTCATCCACTGAAGGAAGGTCCATGACAAAACTTGATACCAGTCATACACTTAAACCCAAAAGACAAAAAAAAAGAGATCTTTTTCTTTTGATAGGAATGCTGTTTTCCACTACCAGCAAGTGCATACAGTCCTCATTTCCTTCCCACACATGAAAATAAAGAATTTATATATGGCTTCATGTGTCTGTTGCATCATATCTTGACATCGGAAACTACTAAAGAGAATTCATCAACATGGTCAGTGGTCTTAGGTTATGACTTTTAACCTCTCCAGCACTTCGTAATGTATACGACTTGCAGAAACAGTATCAAAAGCGTATCTAAAAACTGCATAAAGGCCAATAACAAATGTTATATGCATTCTGTTTATATTACTGTACGTTTTTTGGTAACGTTTGGCATAGACGAGGAACAAATGCTGTCCTGCAGGCAGCTGAACCACGCTTTCCTCCCGCCCAGCTTTCCTCCAGCCCCTCGTCTGCTTCCACCCCGCGCCGAACACTTCTTTCATAGCTGAGAGCTAACTCATCCCACCAGAATATTATCATTTCTATATTCTGATTATTTTATATAAATATATTTGTGTCGACACCAAGATTGTAAGCTTTTTGGCTCCTGAAGAACATGGTGCGGGCATCTGAACAAATACTTGAATAAACATACCAAGCCCACAAGGAGCAGAAGAAAAGGCTACCTGGACTTTACGATTAAGCTGTTCTCCAAAGCCTCCAAAGGAAAGAAGAAATTTAATGCAGCAAGCACACCAACAGTTTATATTTTTGCCTCATGATACTTTACCATCACATAATAAAGTGCCTTCTTTTGGACATATTATACCATTGTTTAAAATTAAATCCTCCAAAAAGAAACTAACATAAACTTTTCTGAACTATGCTATTTCTTATTTAAAAATTCTCGGCACAATTCTCTGTAACTGGCAAATCTTGATTATTTTCAACTCTCATGTAGGCCAAGCGCTGCCACAGCCCAGACGTCCAGCCCAGACTCTGCGCATCAATTTTCTTCTGGTCTGGACTCAACCAATGCTGGTGGCAGAGAAAACTCTTTTCTCCTAAATCTGAAATATTACGTCATATATCTAAAGGTCACATAGAAAGGTATGTGTGTGTCTGTGTGCACTTATATGGTTTGTTTATATGTATACGCATTAATTTGAGACCTGTGTTTGCATTCATATGCACATGTATTGATTTGGGATACCTTGTAGTAAGTTAGTGCGAGTCTCGCCATCTTCGAATCTGTAATTAAGTCACTGTTCAATTATTTTGTTAAATCACTTTGTAAACCTCTAAACCAGTTTGTGATTAAGTGCTGCTAAAATTCAACCTCTTGATCTCGCTTAAATCACTAATAAATTTGGAATCGCTGTTAAATCAGAACCGTGTCAAATATTTCCATCCATGATACCCATGAACACCACCACATATAAATGTCTTTTTTGTTGTTACTGTTCAGATATGAGATAATCGGAAACTCTTAAAGAAGCAAATTAAAAAAAAAGAAGGAAAAAACCCAAAAAAGGTTGTAGTTTCACAATCCTCTCATCACTGAGCTTAAGTCGGAAGTACCTTAAGGAAGGTCTGGGAATAGCTTTCACCACCGCTGACTGCCGAGCCCATGGTTTGAATATGTTGAATTTTACTCTTTGCTTATTTAGTGACGTGACCAAGTTCAGAACCGCAGCACTCACACGTTCCATATTCTTTGCTTCTATCATTCCTCTACAGCTCGAGGGTGTTATATTTCCCAGGAAAAATGATAACCAAAGTGATCACACACATGGATTTGATTACTCAGTATCTCCGTAGCGCCTTCCAAGGTGTTAAATATTGTCATGCTCCAGAAAATCCTGGACAGGGAGTATTACAGCAAGCATCCCGCCTGAAACTGGGAAGGCTGAGAAAATCCAAATCAAATTAACGTTAACGAAGGAATTGCATTTCACCACCCAGCATGTACCACGCTGCCCGCTGAAGGCCACCTCCTTCACCGTCGAGGAATATTCATCCTCGCGCTTCCTCTAAGTAGTTCTTTGAAACTGACGTCGCTACTAATTAGTACTACTAATTGTCCAATTCATTCATAAAGTATCAGGACGGTATTTTAATAATCCCCTGACACAGGACTCCTAAAGCAGAATTCAGTTTCTGGAATTCTAATTCTATTCTTGCTAAGGTTAATAGACGGTTTCCCACTGAGTTTAATATAATTCACATTGGATCACTACTGAGTCTATATTTATATAAAATGCCCTACTATTTGAATCTGTTTCATCATTTTAAAATTATCAAACTTATTTATTCATAGATGGAGAACAAAATTCTCTAAAAATTTAGCCTAGGATTGAACGATTTTTCAGAAAGCTTTGATAGATTTAATGAAGTCTGTTTTTAAGGTATTTCTAAGAAGCATGGTACTAAATCATCAAACATTCCTCTGATATTTAGATATACACACACACACACACATATATATATATAATGTGCTGCAAGTAGCATTAAGACATGGGAAATGTTATTAAGCTGCTTTAATGACAAACGTACCAAATGTCATTGGGGAAAAAGGTGCCGATCCTCTTAAAAGGCTAATGAAACTCACTACTTTGCTGCAAGGTTTTCTGATGCCTTATGAGTTTGTGAAAAGGCCAGAGATGAGAAAAATGCCTCAGACAATAGTTTATATATAAACATATGCAAGACCTCATGATGTCTTAATGAATTTATTAATTTGGAAACTTTATGTTGACCTTGGGGAACTACTGATACATACATCGTATATTGTTCTGGCCACTGCTGTGATCATAAAAACAACTACACTTGCTGCAGAATTTGACAGAGCTGAATTTTTCCAGAAAACCCACTTTGAACCCCACCCTGCGCTGTAATACAAAAAATATTAATATCTATATGATGTTTTATATAAATACATAATATGCACATTGTGTCCCTCAGGGCTCAGGTTTGGGGCCAGTTTTGTTTAATATCTTTATCAATGATCTGGATGAGGGGATTGAGTGCACCCTCAGCAAGTTCGCAGACGACACCAAACTAGGCGGGAGTGTTGATCTGCTTGAGGGTAGGAAGGCTCTACAGAGGGACCTGGACAGGCTGGATCCATGGGCCGAGGCCAAGGGTATGAGGTTTAATAAGGCCAAGGGCCGGGTCCTGCATTTCGGTCACAACAACCTCAAGCAATGCTACAGCCTTGAGGAAGAGTGGCTTGAAAGCTGCCCAGCAGAAAAGGGCCTGGGGGTGCTGGTGGACAACCAGCTTAACATGAGCCAGCAGTGTGCCCAGGTGGCCAAGAAGGCCAACAGCATTCTGGCTTGTATCAGGAACAGCGTGGCCAGCAGGAGCAGGGAAGTGATGGTGCCTCTGTACTGGGCCCCGGTGAGGCCTCACCTCGAGCGCTGTGTTCAGTTCTGGGCCCCTCTGTACAAGAGGGACATTGAGGTGCTGGAGCGTGTCCAGAGGAGAGCGACCGAGCTGGTGAGAGGTCTGGAGACCAAGTCGTGTGAGGAGAGGCTGAGGGAGCTGGGCATGGTTAGTTTGGAGAAGAGGAGGCTGAGGGGAGACCTCATGGCCCTCTACAACTCCCTGAGAGGAGGGTGTAGAGAGGAGGGTGTTGGCCTCTTCTCCCAGGTGAATAATGACAGGACCAGAGGAAATGGCCTGAAGCTGCGGCAGGGGAGGTTTAGATTGGATATCAGGAAGAATTACTTTACTGAAAGTGTGGTCAGGCACTGGAACAGCCTGCCCAGGGAGGGGGTTGAGTTGCCATCCCTAGAGGTATTTAAGAAACGTGTAGATTTGGCACTTCAGGGCATGCTCTAGTGACAGAGATTGTAGGGGTTTTTTTTTGTGTGTGTGTATGGTTGGACTCGATGATCTCAAAGGTCCTTTCCAACCATGAAGATTCTATGATTATATAACATATACAAAATACATAAAAAAAATCCTAATCCAAGAATCAAAAAGGCACGGAAAGCTGGCAGTAGAGGAAAATATTATAATCTGATTACTACTAAAGCAAAAATTTTGAATTTTTTAAGCAGAGAAAAGTGATTTGACGATAGCCTACAACTACAGCCCACAGAAAGAGCCCAAGGTCAATGAGAAAGCCCTTCACAGAAGTGCAGACTCCAGCCTGCCCTCAGAAGGGTTCCTGCAGAGCAGGTCAGCACTCACCACCGCAAACCTGCCGGAATCTTCTCAGCTCTGAGAACGTTGTGCTGGACAGGCCACGAAAACCATGCTCTCAAGCACGTGCTGAAGGAATGCCTAGAGAACTCATGGAGCTTGGTGGGAACACCTCAGTTCCACCCGTTAGTTTCTGACATAGCAGTAAAGCACAAATCCTCTTGCATGTCTCCCCCTCCGGCAGAAGGGGCTGTGATGCCTTCAGGGCTGGTTCCTGCACTCTCTCACCAACAACTCCTCTTGCTCCTTCACCTTTTCCTCTCCTCACCACACTTACGCTCTTGGGTCCAGTCACCCCCCAACATGAAGTAGACAACCTCCACTTAGTACAGTCCTGAAACTCTTCCTCATTTGCTCAAGTCCTCTCCTAAACATCGTAACACATTGTCATGGTTTTGGCTGGGACGGAGTTAACTTTTTTGCTAGCAACTGGTGTAGTGCTATCGTTTGGACCTGGGATGGGAATAGTGTGATAGAAGACGGGTGTTGGTGATTGTTGCCGAGCTCTCAAGGCCTTTTCTGCTCCTCACCCCACCAGCGAGCAGGATGGGGGGACACAAGGAGCTGGGAGGGGACACAGCCAGGACAGCTGACCCCAACAGGCCAAAGGGATGTCCCATCCCACATGGGGCCATGCTCAGCATAGAAACCTGGCTAAGAATCACAGAATGTTAGAAGGCTGGAAGGGACCTTCAGAGATCATTGAAAAGGAAAGGGGGGAATGTTCAGAGCGATGGCATTAGTATTCCCAAGTCACCGTTACATGTGATGGAGCCCGGCTTTCCTAGGGATGGCTGAGCACCTGCCTGCCCATGGGGAGCAGGGAATGGATTCCTTGTTTTGCTTTGCTTGTGTGCACAGCTTTTGCTCTACCTGTTAAACTGTCTTTATCTCAACCCACAATTTTTTCCTCTCTTTTACTCTTCCGATTCTCTCCCCCATCCCAACCAGGGAAGTGAGCAAGCAGCTGCGTGATCCCAGTCACTGACTGGGGTTAAACCACGACATACATCTTGCCCTGACATCAGCTCCACTCTCTCTCTCTTGCTACTCATCCCCTGGATACGATTCTCCATTTCTTTAGTTTCTCTGTGGAGTCTCATGAGGGGAAAACTTGTCCCAGTGCATTTCCTCAGCTCTCACCTAGTTTAGAGAAGCAGAATAAGGAAAGCACCTTCCTCCAGGGAGGCTGCTGATGACGTTAGAGCTGACTGGAGAGAGCTGCAGCTGGCGGAGAACATCGCTGACGGGGATGGCCATAGGCCACTTTAAGCAAGTGATGGATATGGAAGCGTTTCCAGTCACACAAGACTTTTTCAGTTAAAAACCTAAAATTAGACAAATACCTAAGCTGGTGGTTTGTGCACGTAAAGCAAGAATGAGGACAGTTCTCCTAATCCACACCTATTCCCTGCTTCTCTCCAAGCTGGCACTAAGGAACTGTTCTCCCCGGAAGCAGGCTGGATCTCAGCAGTGCCACTGCCCTCCCATGGCCAGAAGGACACCCATCTCCCCATCAACGTTAAAGAATGTAAAGAACGTAAGATTTCAGCCACATGAGAGAGTATTTCCAAGCAAATGACCAAACAGTCCACAATGGTGTCACCGGTAGACTTAGTCTGGGTCACTGGTTGGGATGACCAAACCCAAACCCGTCTCCTAAAGCAGGATTCCATCCTGCTGTATCCAGCAAGCGGCGAGGTTGTAAGCACTCATGGAAGAGTTTTAGGGAGGCAGTAGCTCGGGCTGCCTTGGGACTTGGGTATCAGGGGTGTTTTCTGCCACCCCACGCCACCCCCCCTTTCTGGCAGGCTGTCTCATTGCAGGGCTTTGTAATTGGAAAAAAATAATACTCAAATTCAGCGGCGATGACTGCAATATTAGCTACAGCTGACACAGACAAAGCATTACATTAAACATCTCCTACAGAAAGTTGATCATAAGAACCATCCGATAGCTGTAAGTTAATTAGATTCTGATACGTAGTTTGATATCCTGACAAAGACGCTCAAGCACATACTCAGCATTTGCAATACAAAAGAGAGTTGGTGTAAAGCTGCCATGGAGGCAGTAAGAACCTTTGCTACACAGTTCTAAGTCACCGGGAAAAAAAACAGTAGTTCCCAGACCACATAAATGGCTGCTGATACCTCTGCACTCAAAAGCAGCTGTTTGACTGTTTTTAAACTTTTTTTTTTTTCCAATTTGCAGATCACTACAAGTAAGTTTTGTATCTTCCAATTCCTATTTTAATGCACTACTTTGCAATACAAAATTATGCAGGCTCAGGAATAGCGAGTGGACAGAGGCACGTAAGAGGTTTATTGGTCTGCTGTGGTTTGCACGCTTTATAATGCAAACCAGAAGTGATAATTTTTATTTGACAAAATTTCATGTTGTTTTTACTCTGAGCAATTCACCAACAAGAACAAACAAGGCGCGTTCCCAGGCTAAAAGGTAAAGGTCCCAAGGTATGACAGAGTGTCAGCCAGCGAATGAAAAACCGGAGGAAACATCACGTTATTAAAAAGCTCTAATAATTTGTCAGAAAAAGCACCATACATTTACTATCCCTTTGGTTTATTGAGATAACCTAATAGTTTCAGGGGGAAGAGGTTGAAACCAAACCCATTATTACACAAGAAAAAGAGGGGACAGTAAAAGCAAGCATTTGATGTCATCAAGGTGTTTGACAGTAAATCAACAACAGGAGTAGGTAAACCCCAGATTTTTTAAGTTAAATACACAAATATATGTTGAAGGATTAAAGACAGAAAGCTATTGCAACAACAACAAATGCTTTAAGAAAAAAATAATCACAGACTTAACTCTCTTCTCTAAGTTTGTTGTATTCCAAAATCTACAACATAAATTCAAAATATAAAGTGCATTAGGTTTTTTGCTTCTAGAACGTTTTTCAGGAAGCAATTCAACAAACGGCTGCATTAATGCTGCCATACAGAGATCAAGAAAAGTGTGTCACGCGTTAGAGCCGCTAACAAATGAATGTTGCCAGCTCCATCTTAGCCAGCTTTTCACATCAGCAGAGCACGCAGAGAAAAAGGATCCGAGAACACGACTTGTAGTAATAGTCATCAGACTCGGTTACACGTAAATTTGGGGTTTTCTATTGCAAGATTTTATGTAAAATTTTCTCTTCCGCAAAAAAACCCAACTCGTTCAAGCTGAAGAAGCTTCTAACATGCAAGTGAAAAGACTTAAACTGTTTAAGGCCTCCAGACATTAACAAGAAGTTAAACACTTCTAATTGCTTTGCAAGTTATCTTAATTTAATAATTAAAAAATGTAAGTGTAATAGCAGTATAGCCTTACAATTCTGTATGGTTCTAAGAACGGTGAATTATACAGTGTCAACTGGTCTGATTTAATGACTAGATTTTTTCCTTCTTCACAGAAACCACAAGATACGTGCCCCAGTTCCTTCACTCTTAGCGTGTTTTTACACTACCTGGATTTAGGCTTCATACAAGAGAAAATTTCTGACCCCTGAAGCTTTTGTTTCCTTTTCTGTACTTGCAAACCTCTCTAATTCAAAGGTACAATAGCTGGTAGGAAGGAGTTAACAGGAACTTCCAGATGACAGAATTCATTTCCCAAAGAGAGTACCGAGACAGCCGTTCAAGGAGAAAAACTTTAAATTCCTACTGAATTACGCTAGATTGAAATTGATGGGACAATCAGATCCCTTGGCAGCTACTAATCTGGTAGATAAAAAGATTTCTATTCAAACCAAGCGCCGAGATACTAACGGTGAGCTGAAGCCTAAGGACCAAAACAAGATCTTCAACTCAATGCAAACTTGCTTTAAATTTGACAGCTGTATGAGTGCACTTCCCAAATTTTTGGAAGCAGTGTTGCTCAGTGGCCTTGGTCTGATACATAATAAGCCTGACACGCTACGTCCAACTATTTGGACTGTCTGCTCTGCCAACTGCCTGCACCCATGGTTAAAAGTAATTGCATACCTGAAGAATTTGATTAGATTTTAAACATATGTCTCAGGGGATGGCAGTACGTGGCTATGCCAATGGAGAAATTTTCGGTCAGCTTTTTTTGAACATTTGAATGTGGAACTACATGGCAAACGTACACTAAAACAAAAGTTAGGACCTAAAATAACCGTGTAAAATTCCACTTTCACCCTCAATTTGGATTAACAAGATGATCAACAAGTGTGATCAACAGGACCTCCACTTGAGCAACTGAAGACTTGGAGTCTCATCTTAGTGTAAGAGGATGTCAACAAAACACGGCCATATACAAAGACACAAAATTAAGGCATGTAAAATGGCAATGTGCACTAGTGCCTTAGGAAACACTTATTTCAGCTACTGCTCAATTTCAGAGAACGGATGGAAACATTTAAAGTCTGGGCAACAGGAATTATTTCTTAATAATTCAATAATTTCTTAGTAGTATCAAGATAGCCTGAAAGACAGGTAAGAATACCTTTAGTTCTCAGTGACCTGAGATCTGTGCAACCTAATGAGGCTAGTTTATCACCCCAATCCTTAGTGATAAGATTTTAAACAGCTGAAAGAGTTTTCTGCTCTGTGGCATCATCCGAAGTTTCTAATAGCCTCATAATATATTAAATGTCAGTATATTCTCGTTGTGATTCAGCCTTACAGGTACAAGTAACAGTGTTCAAGTCCTTCCTCAACTCCAGTAGGTACAGTTTTTTTGAGGGTTATATTCTTGAATACTTCTAGTAAGACATATCTGAAGGTTTGGTGCTAGAGAAAGTGACTCACCTTACACATGAACCAAGAGTCTCCAAGGAGATCTAGACAGAAAGCCTGACGTAATTCCAAAGAGCCAACGCAAGCACTACTAAAATCAGCCTCCAAATATCTTGTTATAATATGAAATACCCAACCAAGCCACCATACAGAATATGAACATTACTAAAAAAGTTTTAACGCTGTAGAAGCTCATGTAGCTAATAGTTAGCTGCTACTAAGTGAAATTATTGAATTCACAATTTTAAAGTAGCGTTCCAAATAGTCAACACAACCCACATAGTCTCCTGAACTATTTATTTTTTGAACTATAAACATGTCCTCTGCTAAACTACATAAATTAAGAATCTACTCATGCAGCTAGATCCTCATCCTGCGTGCTGGGGCTTCGCTACAAAGCAGTGTAAATTTACCCTAAAATGTACACAAAACTGTAGTAAATGGAAACAGCCAAATCATCTGTCTGCAACTGCCGTAGGTCAGCCACAGCCAAACACACTCTGGTAAATACAATAGGGTAAAAAAAATTTGTACTTCGGCACCTTCAAGTATTTTAGGCAGCAGATAAAATCGAGCAGTTTAAAACAAGGTTTTACTTTAAACAGACTTTTGTTTTATTCTTCCAATGAAACTTTAAATACAGGAAATATGAATTCACCTGCTCAGAAACACTACTGTACTCTAACATTCCTCATATTACCATCAAGAACTATTGTTATACTCATGTACCAAAATATTTTATATCAATATTTCTTCCCACTTGATGTAACCAAGTCATCTTGCGGCAGAGTTAATATGACAGCACAGAGTCAAACTCTCTTTTCCGCTTTATCAGTTTTATTCATTGTCTTAATCCAAATACAAACCCTACCGCAAACTCCAAACGTGTTGCGATCGGACGCTGAATGGGAGCCGGGGCCCTCGCGCCACAGGTCGCAGAGATGAAAACACTAAATCTCTGTACAGGAATTAAAGAGCACAACTCTTTCAAAGCGGTCACATTTCACATCGCTTTTCCAAACTCATTCATCCCCCCAGTCCTGAACTTTGCTAACTGCAGACCATTTAGCATCTCTCTACACATTTTGCCAATACGCTTGATACAAATGAGTTTTGTAGCATGCTTTCCAGATGCCATTTATGAAGATTAACACGTATAATCAATAAAAAGGAATATAAGTTTATTTTACTCTCCGCTTTCAAATTTTTGTGCGACCAGCAATAGAAGACGACTTGGAGACTGCCACAGACATAACTGGGTGCGAACAGTCATACTGAGAAGTTGATCCAACACACCTTCAGAGCAAAGATTGTCCCTGCCCAAATGACTACACTCACAGGCAGGGACCATCCCACTATAAAGACAGTTTGAGATAGGGGAGTTTTGAGACATTAAGGTAAACCAAAAAGCTAAAGAGATAGAATTTCAAAATTTGTTTTGATTTCCCACTTTTAGAGAGCAACACTTTTTAAAAAACTTAATCCATGAAGCTTTTTGGAACTATAGCAAGATAATTTAACACATTACGCTGCTCTGGAGTTTAGGTCACACGCACTGACATCATGTTTTGCAGGAATTTTAAATATCCTCAGCATTATGTTATTTGACATTCATGGAATCATCTCAGGTTAAGCCAAATGGCAATACATTGCATCAGGTTGTATTTTAGTAACGGCAGCGCTGCCAGCTTAGCAAGGAATTCAGGATTTCAGGTATTTTGTATTATCGCAAAGGCACTATATGTACATTTACATACAGCAACTGTTCTATCAGTGGAAACGTTCGGCAGTGATTTACAGGCATAGCACTTAAGCACAATTATCAGCTTTGAAGCCTATCAATTTGATTTTTGCCTGCCTGCCTTCTTTTTAGCTGGCATTAGCACCAGAAGTTCTGGCATAGACTGTTTTCAGTTTGCACACATTTAAAACCAGTGTTGATTTCCTGGGACAGCTGATTTGAAACTGCTTTTTAAAAACTCCCTTTAACTGAGGAAGATTTACAAAAGGGCATAAAGATTTCTTGTACTATTAACCATTTGATTTCCAGCACTCTAGGGGAAGGCTCATTTTCTCTTTCCCCTATACACTAAAGTGACTTTCTCAAATCACTGCAAAGCGTAACAGGATTTCCCAGAGGCGTTGTGCCTCCTCTCCTCTCTGTCCTATGTACACCATACACATGCACGGATACCCCAGGATTTGTCCATGGCAAAGCACAACTATTCTTTCTGTCGGCTGGATGGACAGCCAGCTATCCACCACCTGTACCGGAAAGCACACAACATTTCAAAACCTCTTTCACTGCTCCAGGCTCCCCGGTCTGGCAGCTCAGAGCTCTCAGCCCACTGCTCGGGTCGGAGCCTTTACAGCCACCAGCACCCTGGAATGAAGCTGAAGCACTTCAAGAGGTGGTGGAGTCACCATCCTGGGAGGTATTTAAAAGATGGGCAGACGTGGCACTTCGGGACACAGCTTAGTGGTGGATTTGGCAGTGTTAGGTTTACGGTTGGCTCGATGATCTTAAAGGTCTTTAAAAACCTCAATGATTCTATGAGGTGCTGATCAAATTTATGGCTGAGACCAAACGATCTGCTCCCCTGCCCAACCAAAAACCTAGACAAAGAACAGGGACAAAGAAAATGATGAAAGAGTGAAACAAAAACAAGCACATGAGCCTATGAGAGAACTGTGAGCACTGCACAAAGCAGGTATTTTGGATATAAGAGGGACCAGCTTTTTGTCCGGTTAAACCACAGATGCCTGCTGCACCCAAGATCATGTCTACAGACAAATTCTGATGTTGAGATTGAACTGTAAACATGGGATCCAAGGACTCGGTCCCCTCTCCCATTCCCTAAAGACATCTCTCCTTCCCTGCTCTACCTGAGGACGGAGAATATTTCCCAGCAGTTTCACACACCTCAGAGCACAACGAAAGCCAAGGAACTGCATGGAGGACAATCTGCTCTTCGCATGTCTGTGTAACCTCAGATGCTTGATGCTGTTTAGCAGGGGGCTTTTTTTTTTTTGTTCTCTAATTATCAACTCATACAATTCTCCGAATTTCCTTTTGCTGTTTTATTAAGTAGTTATGATATTTTTCCAGTTAATAAAATGCCAGGGATACAACATTACTCTCCGTGTATTTTTTGTTTTTTTCAGAAGGGACAAAAAGGAACAGGCATCCAATTTACTTTTTGGTATCTTTTGGTTTAACAGTAACGCTAAACATATTCTTCCATTTTTTGCAAAAAAAGCAATACTGCTGTTCAGGTGCATGCTATCAGTTCCCAGATAGCTTTTCAGAATATTAATTTTATTTTAAGAGAAACATGTTAAGCATAAATAGTTTACAAAATGAAAAAGCAGGATGAAATTATGAAAGCGACCAGAACTGACAGCATATGATGCTAAGGTAAAATATTTCCTAAGTGCCCATGTAATACATCAGACTTCTCTATGCCCCTTGGCAAGGCTCATTCCGTCTCCTCCCACTGTCCCTGCTGCCAGCCCCACCTCCCTTAGCATGGGAAATAATTCTTCAAACTCTGCATAACAAGCTGAAAGTCTACTACTTCTAACTTAGTCATCAGTAATTCCCTTGCTTTGGAGTCACATAGATTAGCTAAAACTCACCATGTGCCATTACTGCTGGGCAGGTGTCACCCCGCGACCTGTAGCCCAGGTGTGACACTCCTGCCTCTAATCGTCCCGTGCACAACCTTTGGGTACCCAACTGGTGAGGCACCCAACCTTCAACGGGGTGAAGTTACCATCTACTAAAGCTTCTTTCTGGAAGTGCTCTCTGAAATGCTGCAAAACCTGGTTATTTTTTTTTAAACACTTAAAGAGTACCAGTTTTCCCAAACCAATTCACTGTTTTCTCTCCTCCTGGATACACACTGGTATCTTACACATCCATCAAAAGCCTCGGCATAACCTGGCACTCGAAGCACTGAGAACCACTGCCCACGCCACGCAAGTGTCCATCACAAAGGCACTAGCTGATGTCCTGCTAGCAAATGCTTATACTCACCACCACACCAGTGAAGCCTCCAAACTGTACTTCACACACAATGGAAACCTTCCTCTGGTGACTCACCAGGAAGTTATTCTTTTTTTGGCCCCAGTATGGATCAGAGTAAATTAACGGAGTAAATTAACAGGCACGCAGGAAAGCTCTTCTCCTGCATCCCAAATCTCTAAAGCCATTTTTGGACTTGTAGGCATGAACCACTGAAACAACAACAGATGAAGAGACAGTTTGATTCCTGAAAAGGACTGGCCAAAGGCCTTACATCTCGTATTCCTGTCAAAATACATCCAAAAGATACCATATGTGAAATCTATCGAAAGCTGAGTGTTAAAAAATTAAATCAACCTAATCAGACAGACAGCTAGCCCTACCATTCTTTATTAAGTAGTTACGGAATGTCCACGGTAAAAAGCACACAGGCTCTAGAGATCACCAACATCTGCATTTAAAACTACACCAGGATCATGTATTTGATGATGAGGTGAGTGAAACTTAAATAAAATGTAAGTTCTTCTAATGTTCAAAGACTGCCTTGAAGGCGTAAGCATATTTTTAGCTATTTTAGCACATTTTCTTTAGAAGCAGAGATCAGGTTTGTGTTTTTGTTGTCCTCTTTGGCTTCCAAGTCTTGAAAGTATTAACTCTGCTTTGAGTTTTCAGGAATACTTCTGTATTTTGTTTTACTGTCAAGCCTGGAGCTGCAGCGGACAAGGAAAAGCTCAGGGTTTGCTGCCTTCGTAGGGACAACCGATCAGGAGGGAGCACCCGAACCCACCTGAAAATGTGTGCTTTAAGTTCCTAGGGGCAAAGGACCATCCGTGCAGTCTTTTCCCTACGACAGAATTTTGTGTTGAACTATATATTTGGGGCAGCACTAGCCTTAATACATGTTTTAGCCTCCAAAAAACCTCTAAATTCTATTTAACATCTCCCACATTGTTTCTATCAGTAATTCAGGGGATAAAGCAGTAAGGCACATCAGCAGGATAGCTGTGAACTCAGTATGCTGTGTATCAATTTTATGCTAGAGAGCCACAGCAGAAGTACGCTAGGCTGTGTTTCTTAGCACACTGCTTGGCGGATTATTTTCACATAAATGGCTTTCACAAACCTTTTTCCGATTGGCATCGTTTTTTCTCTTTGCACATTGCGCAAGAAAATGCTAAAGCACGTGTACAGGGAGTCAAAGAAAGTATATAATACCATAACAACAACAAGCAACAACGCAACTATGAAATATTTAATAGGTAGAAGCAAAGAGAAAATACTTCAAGTCCTTCCAGATGAAAGGTAGAGCAGTATTAATTTTATATAAAAAGCTATTTCTTACCATTACAGGCAATTAAATATGGAAATATTTTTTAAGTGAAATGGCAAGCTCACTGTCACTTCCAGGCTTCGAAACAAGATCAGGGAGCTTTTGAACAGGCGAGCTTGAACCCAGGTTCTGCGAAAAGTGATAGTCTGCATGCTGAAGGAAACGAGCAAACAGTCCCTGTGGCCTCTTCTGGCCTTTGGGTTTTTAATTCCCTTCCTCTCCCTTACATGCCCAGAAAAAGAAAAGATCTGTCTTGGGCAGGAGAATAAAATAAGCAGAGTAGATCTATAGATGGAAGACACAACCGAAGAATCTGTGTCCAATTGAAGGCACTACTCCCACCTTCACTCAAAGATATGCTTTTACAACAAGTATTTCTAATTTGAAAGCATTTTATCATTGATCAGCTGCACTTTACTGCTTTGCAAAATGACTTCAATATAGCTTTGTACATTAAGGATGCGTTTGCAGAGTCTGTTTTGCTGGGGAAAGAGACAGCAGCTATGGGAAATGCAGCTTGTGTCCCTTCACCCTGCTTCTTCCCAAATGAGCATCATCCGATGCCGTGTGTGGTCCAGATCTCCGGACCTTGCTCTTTCTCATCAGCTTCTTCCCTCCCCCATCCCTGCAGCTGCAGCCAGGCTGGTTCGTTTGAAATTATAAACCATCTTTTACTGTCTCAGATGGAATTTTAGCTTTGCATTCCCATAGCCCAAATCAAAACTATTCATAAAGAATGCATAATTTTATATGTTTAGATGGGACAATCGTGATAAACTAATGTGAGGGCATCAAACCTCATTCAGAAACATCTGTGTCAAACCAGTGACTTGTCATGTGAACATTTAACTTACTTTTTCCTCAGTTACATTGGGAACAACAAGCTTTTTTTGTAAAATGTACCAGTATATCACCCCAAAGCAGCGACCCATTTTGCTAACAAGAACCTAGAAAGACCTTTCTTATGTCCTAGCAGGGCAAAAAAGCCACCATTTCACAAGATCTTTTGTGCCGCCAAAACAAAACGTCAATATTCTGCTCCTGTTGTGAGCACAAGGTTCTTTTTTTTTTTTTCTCTAAGAAAAGGGACTATCTAAAAATAGGTTTGTTTAAGATGGTGCTCCCACCACCTTAAACAGGTAGGCAAAAGGTAAATTTGTTTTGTCATTTGAAATAGCGTACCTATTTTTAGAGATTTGAAATGTATTTCAAATTTAAGATCATCAACAAAATCCACTTTAGGAAAAATCACGAAAATCATCCTTTCAGTCTACGTACTACTTCTTTATAATAACTTCCACTGAAAAGATACTGCAAAGAAGTCTTTTAAGTACAAAGCAAACAGACAAAACCAACTGAATTATGGACACACACTTGGTGGTAACCACCAAATTTTATACCACGATGCTGAGAAAGGTGTCTGGTCAGGTTTTACTCTTCTCAGGCTTTGACACTGTAAACCAACTGGTTTTTACAGGATTTCAGGGATGCAGATAAGGTATCAGGGCTACCCACACGCTTAATATTATACGTGATAGACATCAAAATCAGCTAAATATTGGTGATGTGGCATTTTTAAAGTAATATCTAAATCAGTGATTTGCTAACTTGCTACACTGGAAGAGACGCGTTTTGCGGTTTCATAATATGAATGAATTAGCAATGCGCTTTAAAATGCCCCTTTGCAGGAACAACAGTACTTTTCTCTAGCATCACCGGTTCCAAATAATTGTTTTTTTAAGATTAAAACTGATTCTAATAAGGATTAACTTGATCAAGGCACGTGCATAAATTTCTGTGGATATAACACTTGAAGATAGTCACTAAGATTTTTACACTTTAAATGGTATTATAACAGTTAGAACGATAGTTGAGTAAAACAATCTACTGATCAATCCTCTGTGTAGACACAATAATATACTAGTATCATCTAAGCGAATGTTGAATTCATCGTGTTTTTCACCAAGCAGCAGTTATCTAATCTTCTGCAAGTCAATGGAAATGCTGTCATTAAGCTTTAATCAGGTAAAGTTTTCTTACTTTCTCCAGCTGTGAAATTTCATACTACACAAAAGGCACTCAATAACTTTACCAAGATCACTTGAATATGAATATTTGGGAGTTATAAGTCCACAAAGAAGCCAAAAGTTGACATGCAACTAACAACCAAGTGCTCCCCTCTACTTTCTAAAAAAATCAAGACCTTTATTCTGTGCTGTTCTTGGCTAATTAGAGGGATGTTGTATGGGAACATGCGGTGTATTTATCCACTTCGGAAGACACCTCACTCTCACATCTACGGAATGCAAAAGCCAAGGACTCTGGCTGATGCCAGTATCTATCTGCTGAAGATCCTTTCAGACTATGTAAAAGTGCTTCTTCTTCAAGAAGATGAAATTGTGTAAAATAACCATCTGAAGCATATATGTCATGGGTATATATTTAATTCTATACTATGAGAATATAATATAAACTGAAAGCTACTACATGAGAACTTCATTCAACACAAAGAATATCCTCCAGTCAGAACACCTACATGTCAGACTATTCCAGGCTGCCATTATGCCTTCTGTCAACTGTTCATTTGCCTACAGAATCTATCCTATGAAAATGTCACTTGCTGTCACTCAACTCCTTAAACTATGCTTGAGATAAAAACAAAATTGAAGGAAAAAAAAAAGAACCTGAACCAACATAGGTGTCTACACTAGAAAATGTATAAAACTTCCAAACAAGAATTAGTAGCATAAGCAAAAACGCTGTGTTAGAACTATTTAGGTGAGGTTAAATCATATACATTATAATACACATAATATAAATGATACGGGTTTTGTTCTTCTGCTTTTATTGAAAGTGAAGCTGTGGCCAGGTTTCCTGCTCCAGTTCCTGTTCCCTTTGTCAGGACAGCAATTAAGTGAGACTTCTGTCACGTAGCTACCTTCTCATAAACTATTATCAAATTATACACAGGATTCAACAACAACCATTTCTATTTATGTATCAATAGCATGAAAATAATAGCGTTTTGTTTTCTGACATCTAAACAACACGCACCTCAAAGATATTACAGTTACTTTGCAAAATTCATGCTGGGATCTATGCCCTAAATAGTTTTAGTTCCCGTGTTAAGGACTCAAAAGATGGATGGAGCTGATATTTTAACTTTTCCAGCTACCTTTCAAATGGAAAGTTTAGTTCATCCATCCTTTTCCTAAGCTCAAGTATTTTTGCCCCCACTCTCAGAATGGTACCTATAAACTTTCATACACTGAGGATAAAAGCCAAAAGAAATTTAATGAATCCTTTGAAGTGATGTGGTCATGGTTTGCGAGACAAAGTTAAAGCCAATTGTGGCGATCTTGGTGAAAACTTTACCTCTCATCAACATTTTTCAGGAATGTGGTAAAAAACAAAAATAAACATTCTGTTTTGACTGACGGCTCTGGAGTATCACCACAGGTTTTCAGAGAAAGAGTGGCTCGTTTCTTCTGAAACTTTGTGTGAGCTTGAATTTAAAAGCATCACCGGTTTTAATTTAAAAGCGTTGCACTGAACTGGGACCCTTAAGAGAAGAGATGAAGATGTTTGACATTCACTGAGCTGGACGTGCAGAAACTACCAGGGGTAGGGATATGCTGACAAAAGCCAGTTAAGAATCTGAAAAATGATGATGCCTTGTTTAAAGATAAACCAACAAAAGCAAAAATTAGTTAGTTCAAAGCTCTTATTTCTCATTGTAGGAAAGCTGTTGTGGCTATACTTGTAAAATATAAATTACAGCTCCTGGTGGTACAAGGCCAGACGGGACATGGATAAACACTGGTGACCCAAGTGAACGTGCCAGCTTCAACCCAGGGCTGTACACAAAGCCGTGGGAGCACCAAGGGTTCCTCCCTTCCCACCACTGCCTTTACAGAACCAAAATCTTGCTTAACTGGAGACAACTTCAAACAGCTCAACAGAGTCAAGGAAAGCTCCTGACCCTTCTCCCTGCACATTATAACGACGACAGAAACAAGGAGAAAAGCCAACTTGGCCAGGCCTTTGCTGGGGGGGCCACCTGCATCTGGGACAGGACCCACTGGTCAGAATCACCAACACTGGTTATCCAAACCAACCACCGGCTGATGAACCACAGCACAGACATCTCTCTTTTTTTGTATTTTCACTTTCCTCAACCACTTCCATAGGCTTTCATCAGGATAGCAGGCCTACAAGGACGTGAATTTATAGTAAGGGGAAAATAAACCAAAATTAAATAGCAAAATGGAAAAAAACCACCCCCACAAACTTCCAGAAGATCTTCATGTAAAGAAAAACAATGGTTTCCTATGTTTTCATTAACAGCTGTATTTTAAATTTGCTACCCTTGAGCTTCTTTTTAGAGCTCTGTTTTTTTCAGAAGGAATTGAAGGTCTGAATTTGTTTTGGTGTTACAACAGAAAAAGAATAATTCAGTTTATAGTACATACTACATTCTTCCTTTAAATATTTTGCGTAATTAACAAATAACGACAGTAGTTCTATTATCTGTTATTTTAAACCCATAGCACTTCAAGGAAAAATGAAGATGATGCGGCTTTTACTTCACAGGAATTTCTTGAGGTATTACAGGAAAACGTAAGGATGGATATTCGTAAAACTTTCTAACTCTCTAACATCCCAAACTGAAATCATAAAAACTCTCAAAACCTTCTGGAGACATGCAGGTTGCTGTGACTGTATGAAGCCTTAGGCAACTAGTTCAGAAGCTGTATGGCTCGCTTTGCTGAGAAAAATTAGACATTAAAAAAGGTCAATTTTAACAGTTGTGCTACGATGTTTTTAATTTTAAAGAGAGATGTACTGCAGTATCAGAAATTTTTGCATTATTTAATTATCTAACTTTGAAATTACAATGAAACTACTGAGCTTGATTAGTTTGGTAACAATAAAAATGTGCTGGGAATATTTACTTTTGTTCAGGGTGTCCTCTGTCCCAATTTTTCAAGATGGAAAGGCCTTGTTTGCAGTATTTATTTACACTGTCTGCATCAAGAAAAAGTTCAAAACATCAGCTCATATTTTACTTGAAAATTGTTTCAGAAGGACCAGCTGGAAAAGAAACAGAGACCACTGAAAACAAACGTCTTGCTCTGGTGAAATGTGAAAAACTTGGCAGAAGAGGTACAAAATTTTCTGCTAAGGCAGAGAATGAACTACCAAATCTACTATATTTAAAACATATTCTAAAATTTGGCTCTAAAATGTACCTAAAAGTAGTGATATTGTAGAAAAACATTATAGGAATATCTTTTTTTTTCCTTTCCCAAAATTCTTCAAATAATTTCTGTAGAAGTAACTTTCAAATTAGGTAGGTTTCCCTTTATTAAATTTAAGAAGGTAGAATTGGTTTCTATCTTGCATTAGAGAAAATAACTTGGGATTTCACAAAAAAACCCAACCCTTTCATATCAAAAGATGAGAGAGAGACGGAAAATTGACTGTTCTCAGAAAAACATTAGGGCTTCAGAAAAGACAATTGGGCTCCTTGGTTTTAATGACAATTCAGGAAAAAATTGCCTGTCAATCTGGACTGCAGGCTGCTTCAGGGAGAGAACTGATGCAGCACGACACTGTTGCTTCTCTGTCTTAGAATAACTACAATCAAAACATTAGTAATGACACAGTTCTGAGACAAACTATTTAGAGAAGCACTCTGTATGCAGCGCCAAGTCGTTAGGCTGTATACTTCAGTAGAATTAAACAGCCTTATAAATTCCAAAGTTTGGATAGCGAGAGGCCCAATTTTGTGCAGCGATCTATCAGGAGTCCCAGAATTACGCAGTTCAGACAGTTCTCAAAGACTACACGGCCTGCAGCTGGAGGGGGCACAGGGGACTAAACACGTCTATCATTTTATCGCACAGTATAAAATTCTCTCTAGCTACTAGAATTTTCCAGGTACTGTTTAAAAAGATAAAATACAAGAAACAGATATAAACCTCACTTGTCCTCCTTAAGTTTGCATAACCATTTTTCTATTTTATTAATCCTACATGTTTTTGCACCCTTCTATGTGATTAACAAGAAAAAAAATATTATGAGAACTTGTATCATTCTGGTTTCTTTCAGATCTGAAACAAACAGCACAAATCAGTAAGTGCCATCCCAGTTTACGAATGAAGAAAATTCACTGTGCCTGTGCTAAAACATTTATATGCATGTTAAAAATACCCCAGAACTCCAAACAGTTTTCTAATACACAATTTAAAGCATTAGGGATGTGTGTAACCTCCCTAGCGCAGCACAGGGGCAGACTCAGCTCCTCCGGAGCACTCCACAGTCCCGCCGAAGGAGCTCGGAGGCTGTTGGACTGGAGTTGACTCCATTGGCTGAGGCAGGGCATGGGCAGAGAGACGTGCAACCTTCACTACCCAGCTGTGCAGACTCACCCGGGGGAAAAAGGGGTACAAATCCGGAGCCAGAATAGAACGGTAATTCTGGAAAGTCAGTGAAATGAGGGAAGACTGGTACTGTGTGAGAATGGATAATGAACTTGGAATAGAAACCACCTGATGTTAGAAATTACTTGGATGAGGGAGAATGAAAACAGAGATGCAGGACATGAGACATACAAGGAACTAGGACACAAGTAAGAATGGCTCAATGTGAAACTGAATCATAGAATTGTCTAGCTTGGAAGGGACCTTTCAGATCATTGAGTCCAACCATCAACCCAACACTGCCAAAAGCACCACTACCCCACGTCCCTCAGCACCACGTCTGCCCAGCTTTTAAATACCTCCAGGGATGGCGATTCCACCACTTCCCTGGGCAGCCTGTTCCAATGCTTGACAAGCCTTTCTATGAAGAAATTTTTCCGAATATCCATCCTAAACCTCCCCTGGAGGAACTTTAGGCCATTTCCTCTTGTCTTATCGCCTGTTACTCGGGAGAAGAGACCGACCACCCACTTGCTCCAACCTCCTTTCAGGGAGTTGTAGAGAGCGATAAGGTCTCCCCTCAGCCTCCTTTTCTCCAGGCTGAACCAAGCAGAATGAAACCATGACTTCGATAAAAGATGTGCAGGCCAACAATCCTTTCAATTCCTAGGCTTTTCATGGAGGATCGTTGCTCTTGCTTTTCTGGCTTGAAAGAATCTTCATGGAGTGAGCATGGTTCTGCAACTACTGTAAAAAGGATATAAACCCCAGCAGCCCATCAAAGAGCTGCCAAGGGAAATGCTTCTGCAAAATAACCTGGGCTTCAGAGGTTGGGTTTTGCCAGAAAGTCTTGGCGAAAACCTGTTGCTAAAAGGTATAGCAAAGCACAAAGGCAAATTCTTAATTCTATCTGCAGAGCAAGGTTTGAAAATTATATAGTACAGAAGATCTGGAACCACACACTGAACAATTAAAAATACTAGATAGCTGCATACTGATTAAATGCCACCTATATAATGCAAGGATTTCCTTCTATGGAGAAAAATAGCATGTTATCATATAATTAAAGACTGCATGATAATGTACAAGGTACAAGTGGGTGAACCAAGGTCACTAAGGTTTTGAAGTATTAGACTGCAAGCACAGTAATGCGTATTAAATACAAAAAGCCCTTGCATTTAAAAATAGATCAAATGGAATAGAAACAGTGGCTGCACATACCTATACGGCTGCGAACATTTTAGTACCAGTAGACAAAAGGAGTGCAAAATAAAAGCTAAGATGCCGAGAATGAGAGCTAAATTTTTTTTTTATTTTTTTTTATTTCATAGAAGCATTCAAGAGGTTTATCCACATGTACATATTAAAACTTTAAGGAAATAACCAGTAAAACATTAACCTTACAAAGAAGTACTTTCCCTGTCCCAGTTTTTCACATACAAAACCTGCTTCTTCTTAACCCAAACGCAACCTTTGATACTTATTCCCCCAAAATATTTGGTTTTCCTTTAGCAAATGTTGTAGGTCCCCATTTTAGAACAAATGAAAACACAGGCAAAGGTCTATCCTTGAAAGAAACGGTAACAAGAAAACAAACCCCAAAATTTAACCTCAACATGGCAGAGGTATAAATAACCTCTCTCAGCTCACGAGTGTTTATCTTTTAAATGAAAAAGGTCTTCCGTTCTGGGGGTCAAAAAAAAGAGAAAAAAGGAAAAAGAAAAAAAGAAAAGAGAACTGCCTTCATTTCTTTCTTAATTTGAGCTTCCCTCTAACAAACATGTACTGTTTGTTTCCTTATTTTAGGTCATGTAAGTCAGTTATGCGTGCCGCGCTTTTTAACTCTTTCCCACCTGCTGTTCTCTTACAGCATCGCCCCGGAGCTGAGAAAATCCAGATCGATGGAACCAGGGCTGTGTTAACCCAGATACATCAGCCAGCGTCCATCGCATACAGCGATACACGCGAGTAACATGAAGTTTTAGTGCCCTTGGCAGTTAAACTTGGGCTGAAAAAAACCCTCAAAAAAGTAAAAAGGGGGTTTCATAGGAAAGCTCTGGCTTATGTAAAAAGATGCAGAATGGGCAGTAAAATGGAAACGCATTACAAACGCTACAGAAATGAAATCATCTTTTAACACAGAAGTGAGACAGAACCTTGTCCCTGTGTGTCCCAACCCTGATGCTCCATCAGGCTGGGTCCTAGCTTACTACGCAGTTCTAAGAATTTTCTGTTCATACTGCTTGAAAAATCAGTTATAAAGATCTGCAGAACAAGCCCTTTCCCAGCAGATCAAGGCTGCCCGGACAAGCCTAAAGGCAGAAAATTAGTTACAAACACTGAATAAACATTGTACGAGGTAGATCAGCTTTGACTCTGTTGCATCGCATGGTGTTGCGCTGCAGGTGAAGAAGAGTTTCAACAGGGCCACAGCATCCTAACAGCACAGTGAGTTTTACTCTTCAAATAAACAGCTAATGAGAGCTATTCAAAGTTCAGATTTGAGAAATAAGTAGCTTATTCATGAACTTATCCATACTATTATTCAACAGCATTTTACACGCTTCATTTCAAGAAGTCGCAAACGAAGTCCCTGCATTCAGAAGCTCAAAAATGAAGCCGTACCCTCATTTTGGACCCCTCTACTAAAACAAAGAAAAGAAAATATGTAAATTTCTAGTGAATTAAAGTGCCCCATTAGGAGTTCAATTATATTCTGAAATTATGTCTTAATTGCTTTGCTCATAGATGAGCTGTACAGCTAACCAAAAATCTACTGCCATATAATCATCACTAAATTTCAGATATTGCCACACATTAAATTAACAGCAGATAATGAGTGGGAAAATTAGCTCTATTTCCGTAACAGAAAAAATTCTTCCCATAGTAGCTAGAGTGTTTTATATAGTTTAAAAGTAGAAAAAATAATATACAAACAAAACTCTCCTGAATATCTAACATTTATTTTGACCAAAAGTCCACACATTCAAAATAAATAGTCCAAGCAGAGCGCACATCAGATTTGTGTCACTAATATTTAATTAAAAAGATGTCACATTTCTAAACTTCTGTAGAAATCTTCAAGAGACTGACCATTGTTTTACTTTGTGTGTTGCTAGCTATTTCTTTCCCACATAACTTTTGTCTTTTTGAGTAGTAATCCCCGTGCCCAACCACTCTTTAGATTTTAATGTATAAGGTATTCCTGGTTCTCATCAGTATCACAGACAGATATTGCACATGACCTGTAGCGCGAAAAGCTCGCGAGAAAGGAAGAATAAGGAATAACATTAAATGCAGGAAAAAAAAAAAGCAAGCTAAGGATTCATATTCTTGTAACTAAAAGGAGGAAAAGAAACCGAGCTCCTTCCATATAGCTTATTTTTCCCATTAGTAGGATAAATAAACTTACTAAAAAAAGTTAGAACTTTTGGAATTGTAGTCAGGCTCCTGAGCTTCAGCTGCCGTTCAATTGTGAGGACAACAACTATCTAACTTATTACTTATATACAAATGTATAACATAGATTATTTTACTTACCTTTGCTGTCTGAAGGAAACAGATTTCAAAGATCTTGTCTGTAAACGATATATTCTTCAATATCTATGCCTCCAATGACCATCATCGTCAATAAGGATCTGAAGAAAAACATCACAAAGCCAGGTTAGTTGCAACTAGACTTAAGATTTTTACAAACTGTATATCTTTTATTAAGAAGGCACTAAGTAAAATTTTACATTCCATACATTCATTTATTAACTGCTGTTAGAAACAGACAAGCACCAGAGCCATTTCACGGGAAGGCAGTTGCCTATTTGAGGCAGCCAGCAATTACTCCACAGGAGTATATTTAAGACTAAACACACCAAACGTAGGAAATTCAGTTATTGTACCAAAATAATGACAGCAGTAATTATCCCATGAGTTAAAGATTAAAAGAGACAAATAAAATTATAAATTAGTATTGAAGTGTGTCATATCATAAGCACTAATAGATTATCAAAATTTAAACAACCTCTCTAAACTTTGAAAAGCCAAATTGAAGGTAACTTTGAGACAACATCCCTAAAAAAGTCAGTTATGGTTTTAGTAAAACAACTCCACATTATTCAACAGTATAACCATACAGTATCATTTATTAGCGCTGTTTTCATATTTCAGTACCATAACTATGGAAAGATGAATTAAAAAAAATAAACTACTTGCTTATGGTAAGGTCAGCATCAAATGAACTAGTCCATGTATGTATTTCCTTTGGAATCAACCTATGCTAAAATGCCCAATAGCTACAACTTTTTTTTCCAGGTCTCAACTTCCTTCATTGAATGAGAAACCCCTTGTCTATTTATTAATACCACAATAAAATTTCCACAGAGTAGTTGAGGTTGCCAGGAACCTCTGGAGAACATCTGGTCCACCCCATCTGCTCAAGCGGGGCAACCAAGCGCTGGTGGCTCAGGACCATGTCCAGTTGGACTCTGAACATCTCCTCCATGGGTGGAGACTCCACAGCCTCTCTGGGCCACCTGGGCCAGCGGTCAACCACCCGCAAGTAAAAAGGTGTTTCCTGACCTTCAGAATGTCCTGATGTTCTCTGCTCTGGAGGACATTTACTTAACGACAGAACTTCAAAAGTCAGGATAACCAACCCTTACATACGTGCTCAACAGTATATACCACATTAAGCCCCACTGGTCCCCATATAACCTAACACGCTGCAACGCTTTTGAAATCTTTCAGTCCTCATTTAGCAACAGATGCAATTAACTAGAAGACTAATGAAGTCAAAAAGCTTTTGTTTTGTAAACAATTTTCCCCTCTACTCAGTCAATTCCACTTGGTTTACTTTTTCTCAGTTTAGGGAGGAATCCAACTCCGAGCAAAGGAAAACCCTTTACTGACTCCTCTGACAGTACACAACCACAGCAGCAATCCAACTCGGGTTAACACAAGCAACTAATTCATCACCTTGAATATATATTTGTTTTAAAACATGATTTATCTATTTACTAATTTATTTATTTGCAGGCCTGGAACATCTGACTGCCAGCAGCCAGGAGGCGTGTGGAAAGGTGACCACATCACCAGATCACTTAGCAGCTTCTGTGGACAATTTATTGCCGCTTACAGCCATAATAGTTAAATACCTCTAACAGCAAAACCACTAAGTTTTTGCAGTTTGCCTCTATCAATGCAAAAAGTTATTTCAGTCCCAGCTTTATCTGAATTGTCCATGTTTGTTTCTTCTGAATTCAATCCAAAGCCCCACAGCTTCCATCACCTGAGAAGGAACACCTTTCAAATCAACTTCTGCGAAACAGCAAGTTATCGAATACTTAAACAGATATTCTCTGCTCTTTCTAGTACTTCCAAAAATTTAAAACCCCTGTAGAAAAAAAATAACTGTCAGATCAGTCTCTGAAATAAAATTGCATTGGCTATACCATGATTATGCTAACTCTCTTTTTCTAATGAAAAACCTGAAAAAGAAATTGGATGTACACTGTGCCTTGACGCTTGCCAAAGTGAGACTTGATGGATTGGTACGGAAAAAAAATTCTGGATACAAAATGACCCTATTAAAGTATTAAAAAGCTGCTGAGTAGGAACTGAAAGGGATGCTGCCCCAGCAGATTACCACTGCGTTTTCAGATATGGTTCAAGACAGGGTTGAGGGGCAGGAATGGAAAAAAAAAAACAGTATTTCAAATAATTTAAGGCTAATGAAATACCTTGAAGCACACAGAAGCAGTCTGTGAAACAAACAGGCGCGCAACAAGTTCTGCTGATAAACAACCCCATCTCAGATAGCAAATGTTGCTCCATTAAGGTACGCCACGTGAATATTAAACCCAGAATAATTACCTTTAATTCAACAGGTCTACAATCTTGTGCAGTTGTGACATACCCTTCTTTTGTCAGCTACGCTTGGCTTTGGCTGTACTGTATTTGTTTTATTTGCCAAACCAATAAAGTCAGAGGAACAAACTGGTACGGAAGCCAAAGCAGAATCCATCAACAGATTTGTTTAATAAGCTCAGGGTGGAAGATGGTTATCAGCAGCCAGAGCAGAAAGCACACCTGCTGACAGGGAGACCTTAACATGGGAGATGCACTGAGAACTGGAGTAAAAACCGCTTCTTTAAAGGCAGAACACATACTATGGGGCAACTACAGGGAAACGAACACGACATTTCGCTGTGCCATTTTAAACAATTGTTCTTCAAAGTGGTTCAGAGTCTGTGACTTGTTTTCCCTAAACGCAACTTCGCACATGTAATTTGGTGCTGTGGCTTTCTCTCAGCTGCCCTTCCAACTTAGCGTCCAATTCTCTTAAGAAGTTGAATCATAGCCAGATTTCCCCAGATTTTTGAAGTGCCATTGAAAAGACTTTTATTTATTTATTTATTTTCACCTGACAAGTAAATCATTCTGGCTTTGCCTTTTGTCTTAATAGATATTTTCTTTTTTTTGTTGGCACTGAAATGCACAACCAAAATCCAGATATTTAAACTCTGCTCCCATTGCAGATGTTATTTCTGATCAGATTTAATCATCTTTCTCTCACACATGACAACTGCAATAATTGTAAGGGTATCATTAATTTTGTTCTCAAAACCTCTAAGCCTTCTCAAAGGAATTTGAGCATCGCATCACAGGGACAAAGTTTCTTCTGTCTTAAACCCGTGTTTCAGGGGAATCTTCTAAATCTCTTGGGACCCGTTCATTTTACTGAATGGCACCCAAGAGTTTTGTTGTTTTTTTTCTTTATATGATTTTATGATCATCATCCCAACAGCCAGAAGGAGTCACTATGATCTCATCTTCCAATTCCTGTGAATTTACCAATGAAATTAAAACATTTTCTTTTTAATAACATGTTATCTTATTTACAATACCTGATTCCTAAATGTCATTTGCCACTGACACAAAAAAGCCACAGTTACATGGCACTAGAAATAAGTGGACAGTCGTGAAGAGACTGAAAACAGATATTTTCCGTCTTAAAGTCTATATTCTCTATTTTTATATTTTTTTAAAATTCTCTAGCACCTTGTTTTGAATGTTGTTCCTCTAAATATCCTTGAGTATGAAGAGTTGGTTCTACAAGATTCTGCGTGCTTGTCTGGTGCCAACCCACAAAACATATGTCTCTGCTCAAATGGAAGAATCTGTTTTGATTTTTTTCTTTTCTTTTTTTTAAATTTCTTCCTGGACCGGAGACAAAACATTTATTTGGATACAACTCAACATTTTGTGTCTTCTGAGATATGAAACTTTCTCAATCCCAAATATATTTTCCTTAGTTTATTCCCAAACAGCAACTTTGAAGAAGCTACACCATCTGAACACGTGACAATAATCATTCAAAGGAAATGCTCAAAAATCATTGGGGAAAAATAATAAATTGTTTTTAGACATTATTTTTTATGCTCGTGGGTGCTACTAAGTCTTAAAACCATCAGATTTATTTTTAACCTAAATAGTTTATCGCATAGCTATGCAAAAACATCGATATATTTTTCTAATGTCATTAGCTTTCCATTTGTTCCCACTGTAAATAGCTTTTGTACTCTACTTTTGTATTATTTGGGATAAGGTAGATTCCCCCCCCCCCCCCCCCCCCCCCCGCTATTATTGACACAACAGCACAAAGTATTGTTGAAACATTTTACCAAAATACCTCCAACGCAGAAAATGACACGGCACAGACCACCCTGACCCCGCCACCGCATTTCTTTAGAGGAGTCTCTGGCCGGTCCAGAGCTCTGATGGTGAAACCTCATTTCTCCCATCCGCATCCACCCCACGCTGGGGGTTTGCTTTTAATTAGAATATCACAAATGCAAACAAAAGACACACTAACCTCAGGAATTAAATATTTGCTTTAGTTTCAGCAAATCAGCTTCTTGAAAGAGCCAAGTTGTGCACAGGCATAAATCAAAAGTAACTTTGATGAAGTTACATGTGTTACTTTAAATCACATGGGTGAAAAACATGCCTGAAATTCATATAGATCTTTAGGTATTAAAAGAAAGCTATTAACTTGGACAGGTGCAAAATTTCAGCCCATTTTCTTTTAGATAAGGGAATACAAGCGAGAAATACCACAAAGGCTTTGCAATCTCCATCAGTCATTTGCCTCTGGGAGGTATGTTTTTCTTAGTTGTGAGAAAAAACCCAAACTTAAGAGTCGTATGAAGATTATTTCATACTAAGATACATATACACAGAAAACGTTAGACATTTTAGTGTGCATGATCGAAAATCTGCATATAGCTACCCAGGGCTAACTGAAACTCTTTCCTACGTGTTTTTCCAGCTTTCTATTTTTACGCCCGTAATCAGGGACGGACGTGGCGTGCTGGCGATCCCACCCGAGGCACGCGGCGGGAGAGGAAGAAAGCCCCGGGAAGCAGCACTGCCCACAACGCATCGCGATCCCCACCAAGGTTACCTTCTCTCATTGCAGAACCCGCCAGATGATTCAGCTCAAGTTGGAAAGGCCATAAAAGAAATAGGAGGAAAATCACCTGAGCTCCTTTTTTTTTTTTTTTTGTTCCACAGTAATGCAGACAAGTCAGCCTCGGTATTTTCCCAAATTAAGAATTTTAAGGAAGAAATAAATTAACGGTGTCTGTCTTGCTTTTGCGAGAGACAAGCGAGAACTAATGAGATCGCATGACAGATGACTCTGCTCCAATATTGTTCTAAGAGAGAATTTCACCCTGCTTTTAACTGTTATTTACCATTTTATTGACACCAATATAACTGCACTTCCTAATTAGCATTAAAAAAAAAAAGACATTTTAACTAAAAGTATGAAAGCCTCACTAAATTCATCACTACTAGGCTGGGGAAGGCCAGTCTTTGCAGTTCTTGAGCGTTCTCCAGCAGCACTTGGGTCCACGTCATTAACAAAATTTCTCATTGCGCTGAGCAAAGTGGGACTTGGCGACACAGCTCCCCGCAGTCCTCGGGGCAAAACGCCGCGCTGTGGGGCTCCTTCCATGGGGCACCGTCTCCGTAACTGATACTTGCATATATAGAGATATAGATGCTATATTTAAGTCTAAACCATATGTGCATACATATAAATACCATATTTATAAGCATATATAAAACCCCCAAATGTATTTTCTCTATGTAGTAGTTACACTGATACTTTATTTTTTAATATAGTCAAAATCCCAGTACTATTAAAAGTTCTGAGAACTGAAACAATATTTCTGAAAGAAAAAAAAACACCAAATAACAACCCTCAATGAGACACTACTACATTATAAAGCAATCCCATTTCTCTTCCAAACATGAATATCTACATTTCTTCCCTTTCTAGGTTATTTATAAATACTGTTTTAGCAGCTAATCTCTCCTTAAAGATCAACAGTGTAACTTCTTCTTCTACAATTAGCAAAAGCAAAATTCTCCATGGAGATTGTCTAATGTGCAACCATCTCTTGGAGTATCATAGGACTTTAGGCAGTACATCTTAGGGAACTAAAACTATACTTGAGCCTACAAAAGGGGTAGAACAAACTAAGAGAGAAAAAACCAAAAAGGAACACACAAAAAACCACCCCAAACCTCCCAAAAAATCCCCTATCAACCCAACCACTAAGGGAGTGTGTCCCCCTCACTTCGGTCCATGCCATGGAGTATGTTCTGCCACAAAGTCATTCACAAACACGAGAACGCGGCATCTAGACTTTTCATCCTTATTCTCACTTATTTGGTACTACGTTAATAGTAGAGCATGCTCTCAGAGCTAGAGAGATTTACATGAGTACGGAAGTTATAACTCATTCAACCAAGCACGGAGAAGCTTTTGCATCCATTTATTCCATCTCTCAGGTGGTCTTTGAATGGGGCTGCCCAACCAGCAGCTACACCACCTGCAGCCATAGGAAGATGAAGAATGTAGGGTTTAAACTCTAGTTTATCAGAAAGGAATGACAAACAAGGAAACCAAGCGCTTCCATGGGAACAGGAGGAGGATCAGGAGCAGACCAAAGCAAAGCTGGAGTGGGAACCCGGAGGTACTACAAACACCAACGGGAAAAACCTTGCCTTGCTATGAGTAGCCCAGGAGTTAAGATGAGACATGAGAAGAATCCCTCATTCATGTAAGTTCAACACGGGAAAAGTGAGGGAAAAGTAAGCCCAGTGCTGCCCTAAGAAAATTATTATCCACAGCAAACTAGGTCATAGAAGTGAGTTGGGTTTACTAAATACATACTTTCTTTGTAGTTAAGCAACCACTATCAAAGTAATGATATTTACTCACATTTCACCCAAGTACTCTTCTGAATTCTGACTAATTAAAATAACCACTAAACGACCAGTCACACATACCGCACCTTTCAGTGAAGATGATTCATCAGCAAATCTGAACAATCTCTCAAAAAAGAAGATGGTTTTGACCTTTTTACAATTTCCATATACAAAAGAAGATACTTTGCCTCTATGCTGCCATTCATCCAAACATCTACTGTATCTAAAATTATGCTCTCAAATGTAATTTCCCAATTCACGTGAAGATGACAGAGGTCTTACTTCACTAACGGAAAACGGCAGCGAGCGATTTTTAGTGACCTTCGCAAATTCTTGGGATGTTGGTGACACAGTTGGAAACAAAATACAACATTTCTGTCAACTGTAATTTTGTGGTTACAACACTGCAATGATAGTTGAAATTCTGAAAACGTGAAAATGCGTAAATCAGGAAAAATGAATGAAAGGATCAGGAATACTACTTATTGTTTATTTTCGGATTGAAGAAAGAACACAGAAAAATATTTTTAAAACTGTGCAAGTATCACTGTGCTTTATACCACAATGTTCTTCCTCTACTGTTTAGATGGTTCCGAAAATATTCACCTCCGATTTGTGGCAGTTACTATCACCCTAACAGCATTTTATAGCTCCAGGGCAGCCTATGTCTGTAACAAATCTGTAGAGAACTGATGTCATAGTAATAATTTTTCTAAACATAGAACTAAAGACTGAAGGAACTGCATTATAGAACTGTAGATACAAAGCTTTAGTTTCTGAATGGCTATTTCCTATCAATAATTGCATTTAAAACCTGCAAAGATGTTACAAGTTGGACTAAAGTTCTATTTTTGGTTGTACTGACATTTACTATTATAAAATAATTAGTGTTCCTGTGCTTTCAAACAGTGAATATCAGAAATCATGACACTGAATCAAAAACTGAAAAGAGGACAGTACACAGCAGATAAAACACTGACATCTCTTCAGAGACTTTCTTTTAAAATGGAAAAAATGGCACAGTGTTGAGCCTCAATTGTTTGAAGAAATATTCTTCTCCTCCAAAATTAAACGAGAAACATTTAGAAGCGCAAAACGCTGTAAATTTAAGAATGTATGAATTTGTGATGATTACACAGCAAACGAAAAAAAAAAGCATCTCTTCAGATATGTCTCTTGTTTTATTTTCTGTCTTCTTTAAAGAACAGAAAAGGCAATCAAATGCAACAGAAAAAATTGTATTAATTGGCTGATCTTGTGATGGTTTCCATTCAACAGTATTTTTTCCATTCATTTAGTTGAAGGATAATTATTCAGCACGAACTGTGAAGTTTTATACCATGTTTCAAATACCAATAGGCAGAATGTTACCGCTTTTTAGAAAACTGGGACCAGAAGAGGAAGGACTCAGGGACACCGGCAGAGCCCGTTACCTCTTCAGCAGAGTCATACCTTAATATCAGGTACCGGGTCAGCCACAGGTCCGAGGACACCAATTATCCGTGGCAGGCAGTAGAGCAATAGTCCTTTTTTACCTCTGGCCAGACTCTCAAAAGAGCTCAGTATCCTGTTGTGCCAGGTGACTTTCCCACCTGACAGAAAAGAAAAAAACCAAACCCCAAACCCCCACTAACAGAACCCCACAAAGACGAGAGAAGAGGCACAGGGGGTGACGGATGGCAAACGCTGCTGGACCAGAGTGTGGGTGCGGGCGCACGTACAGAGCTCCTGACGAGCGGCAGAGGATTCCCAACAGGGCAGTGCTAAATCCTCAAAAATTGTTGCATGTAGAAGACCTAAAATGCAAACTCCTATGGAACAGCTGGATTTCCAAGTGTATCAGCTGCATTCGCAGCGGTATGACAGGCGAGTTGCTCTGCCTGGGGACAGACACCACCACGGCTGGGGGCTTCCCCTCTGTCTGCACTACACCGTGTTCTCCCGGTCAGTGTAATTTGTTTAACCTCTGTTAACGTTTAAGCAATAAGTCTTGGGGAAATTCTAAGTAAAACTACATGAATGTTACCAGGAATTCACAAATATCTTCTCTTTAAGGAAAGGAAACAGAAAGAAGGCCTAGGAAAAGCATGTCTCTGAAATCTTAAAATCACAGTTAGTAGGTTTCAAGGGTCTTTTCTGCATTTTGACTTCAATATTCAGCCACTAATAACTGTGGAAAATTTCCCAGAACAAGAACCTTTTTTTGTCTGTATTTTAACATCTGTAGTTTTACAAAGGACTTCTCTTTTGATGCAACTCCGAGAAATAAATTAATTCAAAAGTGCCCCCCCAAATCCCACCAGATTTAACGGAGGAATATTTCTTCATATCTGCAGTGCGTGTTCACCGTTGAACTGAAATCTAGTAAAACTTTTTATGCAAGATTAAAATGTTTTTAATGCGTGTATCCCAATACACAAGCCTGCCACCCACTTTTTCAGGCTTTACATTCACATATAGCTATTTTCTACCTGCTTTCCCTTCACCCTGATGTCTGGAACAGAGCAGGCCAGAAGGGCCACCCACCTCCTGAAACAAATACCCAACCAGCTGCTGCTGCTGGGGATACCAAAGCGGAGGCACCGCAGGTCCTGACGATGGGAAAAAACAAAGATGAAAGGTAAGGAAAAAGCAGATGAAAGCTGGGGACGTGCCCTAAATACTGACATCTCTCATTGTCTGAGCGTTGCTTTGAAAAAGACCCCTAGAACACAGGAAAGATTTTTCTAAAGACAAAGAATGGTTATCAAAAGCATGAATTAAACAGGAAATAACAGAAGAAAACAATTCTCTAGTTGGTCAGGTGAGCCAGTACACACTTTGCTTTTGCTTCTAATGGTACTAGAAAAAAAACGGGTAAACGAATCTTTTTAATCCTGCTGTTTACCTTAATTAAGGGAGACGGTACTCATTCTACAAGCAACATCCACAGAACGTTTAAGCTCCAAGTATGGGTCATATTTACTATTTTTTTTTCCTCCTCCATTAAGATAAGATTTGCAGCACTGCCGTAATTACAATGCTTTTAAAACAAGTCCATATACAAGTATCAAATTCTGATTGATTACTATCAGTAACAATGAAGATCATCTTCCAAAACTTCATTTCTTCCTTTTGCCAAACTTAGATCAGCTACTATTTAGCTGATGATTTAGGAGCATCCACAAAAGGCATCAGGAGCAATTTAGTTACACAGGTCTAATTTAATAAAAAATACCTTGTGAGATGATTGTATTACTAACAGAAACGAATTTATGTCTCTCTTCAATTAGATGCCCAGTACATACAGATCAGTCCTGTGGAACCTGCATATCACTCCAAGAAATTTCAGAATACTCCTCAAATGTAATAATGTTTTTTTGGTTGGTTTTTTTTTTTTTTTTTTTTTTTTTTTTTTATTTCGGAAATGTTTTTGAAATTATGCCTGTGTTCCTTCCTTGGCTAAATAAAAGATAAAATCCTATTTCCTCCCAGTTGACCGTGCTGCCTTCTTGAAAAGCAGACCTTCCAGACACATTATAAAAAAAAGAAAAGCCTTAGAAGGGTTTTGCCTTGTTAATTTTCATTTTTCCCTAAAATAAGGAAAATCATAATTCTGGATGGACTTTGTTGGGTTTTTTACCTCATTTCCCCTCCAATATATTTGGCTGCCAGATTAACACCACCGTTTCTGTGTGACAAATCTACTGTGCCATTTAATCAGCTTAGTTCAATTGTAATTTTGCGCTATTAACAAAGTGGACTTAGGCATCAGGGAGGGAGCACTTGTTTCTGCAGGGCTCAAATCCTGTATCCAACCTTCAGATGCTGAGCGACACCAAGCTTCTCCAGGCTACCTGTGCTTTCCATAGCTCAGGACCTGACTCGTGCTGCCAGACATCCCCAGTTAAAACACATTCAGTTAAGACCTCAGTGCTCTTTATTCTTCTGCAGAGAAAAGATCATCTGCTATTAAAGGACTCGGCGATGTAGGTAACTTCTTCTGAATGGCCTTTCCAGCTCTCAAGATGCATCTAACGCAGCTTTAAAAATTCTGGCTTTAGCTTGCCGTTCCTTCTGATATTTCCACATTTATCAGTTTTGTCTCCATCATTACTCTTTCCATCTTATCTTTGCCAAAAAGAAAATCTTTCACAGCAACTGCCTTATTCCTCACAGGGGTTTGAGAAGCACCTCTCTGCGTTAGCAGCACCGCTATCCCATGATGACATCTCCACAACAGGCGCACGGACAATTAAGTCAGAGGCAGATAAAAGCAGTATTCCCTTCCTACTTGGTTGAAATGAGGTTTGGAAATTTTTGTTAAGAAAATGACCTCGTTAATTTTTTAAGACATCTCCTGGGAGAACCATAATCATCACATCCCTGCTTCACAGTCGTCAGGAGGAATTACAAGGATTGTGTTGCTTAACTTCCTTAGTATCCAGACATATCAGGTATGCAGTTTGTCTCTTCCCAGTCTAACAGCAGAAACGGTATTCGTAGTAAATGCTGTTTTATGGAAGTAATTGATAAGACAGGTTGCTCTCCAAGAAAGGGAAAGATGGAGTGTCTGCATTTCAATAAGACCCTCTCGGGGCAGCAAGGAGGCATTTGAGCCCAAGGAAAAGTTGTGTTTTAAATCTTAAGGAGACGATTTAACTATTTTTGTTACATCAGACAAAATATCACATAACATCTCTTCTTTAAATACAGAAGAGGTCTGGAGCCAGGCTAGTCTCCGGTTTGACAACACTTCATTACCAGGTTGGAAGTGACAACTGTCAGATTTCCAAGTTCAACTGGAACACTGCTCTAATTCAGAGACATGCAGAAAGTCAAGGAAAAAACACCCCAAGTTTACTGTTAATTACTGAAAATGAGAATAAGGTGATGTTGACAGCGCTAATAATTTCAAACCATTTTAGAAACAATTTTCATCTTCAGCTACAGCTCTTAAAAGTTTCTTAGAAGCACCGCATATTTTAACAGATTTCTTCATCAGCTTCTAATGGTTATCTGGGATACGTAGAAGACTGGAAATACATATGTGGGAAAAAGAAAAATCCACAGGCCCTTTTGCATGTATATCTTCTCTAGTCCCAAGCCTGGTACAGAATTGGTCCTCAGCTGTGTGTTTCCTACCTGGCTCTTGCAGGGCTTCGACCGCCCCAATGTGCCGAGACAAATATTTGCAGAGCCCCACTGAAAACCACAGCACTGAAATTATTTGGGCTTATGGCAAACAACAAATAAAAACCAAACAAACAAAAACCCCAAAGAAACAAAAATTGAAGCTATCGGAGAAAATTTTGCAGAATCCAGCTAGCTACCTTTCCCCCCTCCCAATAAAAGCACAAAAAAGATTGTGTTATCTGCACCATTTCATTAGCCCACAGGAACACCACCACAAGCACTTTCACTGGTGCAAGTAAAAAGGGGAGAAAGCCTTTATGTGGAAAAGGAATGAACTGCCAAGAGGAAGTGGGCAGAAATTTCTCCAACCAGTTCGGCTGCTGGAGAAAACTGTTTTTTTACAGCGGTGCTGCTGATGCCAGTTTCAGTCACCAGTTTAAACCACCAAAGCAATTTTGATCTGCAAGAATTTTATGACACTGGAGATAATACTGGAAGTTTTTTTCAGGAAAGACATCAAAAGCTTAGCTAGAAGTATCCATGTCAAAATGATATTGTTAAAAACTGTCATCTATTTAACCCACTTAAAAGTTTAAATTCAGGATTTTGGTTTGCTATTTCTTTACCTCCCCTTGGTGGTTAACAGACCACAAATATAATACCTGCTTCTTGCTCTTTTAGAATGATTCTAATCTCAAATAAAATAGTACAAATAACTGGTCGAATTGCCATCTAGGCCCTACTGATGGCAAATAAAGCAGCAGCATTTATACACATTCAAAAAAGAAAGCAAAACACTCCTATAAAGGCTTAATAATTTCTTCCGATCTTCCTCCCTTCGTCTTGACCCACTTCAGCCCAGTTTTTACTCTCCCTTTTTTCAACTTATCTACAATTAAATCCTCAACTACACAGATCTTCGTTCCTACAAAGTCCCACCGAAGGCAGTGCAGCACAGACCCACCACCGTCAACTCATCGACAAGATGAGAACTTGGTACCGCGCGATGCCGATGGCAGGGATCGCACCCTCGGTTCCAGAAAGCTCTGCAGCATTCGGGTGCTACCACAGCAGCTCCCAAGGATGCAGAGATTCACATTCATGCCTCAAAAATTTAATACATTCTTTCATATACCCATATGAGATTATTTTACATTGAGTGGTTAAGCTGAAGGAAAGAAACTGGGGGGAGAGCAAAAAAAAAAGGGCCTTTGTCCTGAAACAGTCTTTTCTTTGCTTTCTTTGGAAGAGTCATCTAAAAAAACACTACTGTTGCAGAATGCTCTTTCATGACATTTAGCCTTAATCTTCTCTTTCTTCATTTCACTGCTTTATTTCTAGCTATAAGCCCCTATGCTAGCCCGAATATTTCCTTTTTATCTTTAGTTATTTACAATTTCAGATATACGTAGGCTGTTAAGTCTTGTCTTGCCTGTTCTCTTTTCTTAGTCTTTCCGTAACTACTTCCTTAAGAGACCAGACAAAGGCACAGTCAGGTGTCTCCGATAAATAAGGCAAACTACCATTTTAGCCCAGAAGTAGTATTAGTAAATCATCTGGCTGGAATCCCTTGGAGTGAGTGTCCACAAAGAAACGGCTATAAGTCATGCAACCAGTTACATTTTTTTTCAGTGGATTGCACTGGGGTCCTAAAATTTGATATTTGTGTGTAGCTCTCACACGCCACGATGCATGAAGCTTTCGTTCTAAAATTCTAAGAAACTGGGTATTTCCTGAAATCCTCCAATTTTAGTAACCTATGGACAGCAAATAAACGCAAGCATGAAAATATACACAAATGTCATCAAACCAAAAAACCCAAACCAAAGCCCCATTCACAGAAATCATTTTTGCTGTGCAAAGTAAATATACAGTGATATGTTTTGATCTGAAATCAACGTAGATAACTAGATGATCTTTAAGGTCCCTTCCAACCTAAACCATTCTATGATTCTACAAAATATCTGTAATGTTCATAGATAATCCTGGCCATTTGAAAACAGCATCATGGCAATAAATCCAACGTTTTGCATCAAGAAAAAATAATTAGCACAGAGTACAGGTAACTTTATGATCTATCAGAAACTGATAGCAGATTTCTGCACTTTCACGTTCAACTGCTCTGTTTCTGCCCAACACTTCACCCCTCCCCTAGCACTAACACAACCAACCAACCGCACCAGCAGCTCACCTTTAAAACTAACCTGTTTTCTTGCCGTACTAATTGTAATACATCATCATACAACCACTTGTGCTGGCAAAAGGCAGGCACTGATAACACGGTAATAGAGATGAGCTACTTTTGGTTGTTTACAATACACAGAGCACACGGAGGTTCCCATGGGGAGATAAAGCCATACATGGCACTGCAGAAGAGAGGTGGAAGCCTGTAAATACTGGCATCATCATGGCCACGAGCCAGTCACCCACAGTAAATGTATGCTGACCTACTGCAGAGTATATCTGGCCTATAACCTTGTGTTTCACTTATTCCACAGAAAACCTACGCTTGCTATAGATTAGAATCACAGAAACATGCTGGTTGGAAAGGATCTCTGGAGGCCTCCACTCCAACCTCTTGCTAAAAGGGAGTCCAACCAGACCAGGATGCTCAGGGCACTGGCACATCCAGTTTCACATACCTTGAAGAACCTCTCCAGTGGCTGACTACCTTTATGGTGACTATTTTCCTTACATCTAACTGGAATCTCATTTTTTTTCCAAATTGTGTCCATTGCCTCTCCCTGTGTACCTCCAGGACAAGTCTGCCTCTGCCTTCTCCATACCCTCCAACCAAGCAGAAATTCACTTTTATAATTCCCCCTCCCTAGATGAAGACCAACTCTGTACTTTGAACACCAGTAAACCCACAAATCTATCTCCTATTCATCTCACAGATAGAAAAGGGGCCCCATTTACTGCAGAAATGAAGCTTAAACACGCAGAAAGTCTGTACTTTCTTGGAGCAAGGGAAGTTTAATAAATCTCCTTAAATCCAACCAACAGCTCCATTTAGTTATTTCAACTGCTCCTTCCTCTATTCAGTGCAACTACACCTTAGCACGCAAATAATTTTCGGTTCCTACTGCCAGCTCAGCAGGGGAAGATTTAAATCTGGATTTTCTCGTACCATAACTTTTCATTTCTTGGTTGTCAAGGTCTGAGATATTCTGAATTCTGTGTACTGTAAGAGAAAGAGATACTGCCAACCAATCTCAATACCTCAGCAAGTTTTCCTTTTTTCTTTTGAAACATAAGGGAATATTTTTGAAAGTAAGTTGGGTCCTTTTAGGCGGCTGAGGTTACAACATCAGTTCGTTGTTGAGTCACACTGTTGTTTTTCCCAAAAGGTACAGATGCTATGGATTTCTTAGGTGTTCTACCACTTACTGTAAATAATGTTATAATTTGATCATCGTAATAATCTTTCTTTTTAATATGCTTTGAAGGTGAAGTTGCTTCCATGTTAGGGAGGAAAAAATCAAACCGTACAGACGTAGATGTGTTCCCAAATCTCAGCTGCTTTACAACAGACTACAGTAACACAAAAAAAAACCCCAAAAATTCTTTTTCTGTCTCCACTCACCCTGTAACCACAAATCCCCACAAGCACATCATCCTCCCACCACCACCTTGACTTCCTCCATCCTGTGGGGCTCTTGCAAGGTATGGTGCTTAGCTGGTCTCTGCTCACCACCGTCCAGCTGGGCACCGGACCTGGTTTGAGTACTGAACTGCTCTTCAGACCTCTCTCCCTTTTAAAGGGCTTCTGGCCCAACACAGCCATTACCAGATACCTTTGGATGAACTGCCACCCAAGATCCAGCTCATTTTATGTCAGGCAATGTTTTCCAGAGTCTCTTATTTCGTTTGATGTGAGTCTATGCAACTTCTGAAAGCCCACTCATTCATTCCCTCTGCCTCCCCCTGCCAATGCTGGCATTTATGGGGCCACCCAACAAACCATGGCAAGCCAGGCCGAGCACCTGATCTGAGCGAAACCTACTCAGGGGGAGACAGGAGGAGGGTAAGATATGAGCTTTTACTTATTTTCTGGCTATACAAACGTTAGTACCAATGCAAAAGGAAGCAGGAGGGACACAGGCAGCTGGCTCTCATGCCATATTCACTCTGCCCCTCTGGTAATGCCCGCGAACTATGTTTGTCAGGACTGTCTTTTCATTGGTGTCAAAGTCATTAATACAAATAGTTAAAATCAGGGTTAAGGCTGTCCTTAAACTCCTATGTTAACTTCATGCTACCTTGACAGTTCCCCTTTCTGCAATACTAACAGTCATTTATTTTTAAAAGCCTTGACGAGATGGGTAATTCTTGTAGTATTTTCTACATTCTACAGTTTAACTATGGTTTCTAATAAAAAATTATATCACAAAGCTTCACTGAAATACTTTACAAGAATGGCACCATTCTTAGCTGAATGGGAATTCCCCATGGAGAATAACAGTGTCTAAAATAGCTCCAAGATGTAAATCTCTCATTCGTCTCCCTGGGTGCTCTCATCTGCCTCCTGCTACATCACCAGCACGTACTGAACCCACTCTAGGTTCCCCGAATGCCCCTCCCCAGCAATTCCCATCAGATATTTCCTGAGTGTCTCAAGAATATTGACGTCTCTTCCCAGAACACGTGGTTGCTCTAGCAGGATCTCATGCAGGGATGTGCATGCCGGGGGTGGGGGCAGGCGAGAGAAGCCAAAACGGTCACGAGCGTGGAGCCTCCCAGACCTTGCGTCCTGTACACAGAGCTTTCTGACACGCTTGTCTATCTACTGAAAGCCTCCTGTGTGATTTAGGGATTATAAAAAGGAAGATGTTCTTATACTCTTAAAAATAACATACTGAGTGATCAGAACATCCCTAATGCTGCCATAGGAAGCTCTGGAGAAGTATAAATGCCTTCAAAAACAAAACAGTAGTTACGGACGAGAGATCCATTAGTAACTATTAAAACCACATGGTGTGAGTCCAAGCTTCATTTCTAGATGCCTGATGGTATCTGAGGTTCTGATAATCGATGAAGCAGATCTCTATACATGCACTTTTGCTAAGCCCCTGCGCCATCCGTTGTCACAGACGGGACAGAGAAAGGGCTAGAGATGGCCCCCAGCCCTGACCCTGCCAGCGCTCCTGGAGAGGACGGACCTTCTCAGACCACGGACAACCACAGGACAGCAAGGAGAACCGTAGGCTGCTGCCCCTTCCCCTCCACGCATCTGAGTTCAGACACAAAAGCTGACATCATGAGACCGAGGTTTTTGTTTACATGAAAAACTAGAAGCCTTATTAATGTAATTACTTTTATGACTTTTCTTCTTAGTCTCCTCCCTTTACTTCAAGCATGACCTTCTACCACCCAGCCCCAAACCGATCTCTTATCTTTGACCACAGTTGTTAGGGCTCCTGAAATGTCTTCATCCGCTCATCCCCAAAATCAAATCACATTCATATTCACCTGTGTATTCTCTCTGTTGATATGAGTTCTCCTCATCATCCCTTATTTTCTTATTTTACATCAATAACAATCTCATAAACTAAAAATATCACTACTGCCTCATTTTAGTCTGGTAATAGTTCCTCACATTACGAACCTCTTGGCCTAATGCACTTTCAGTTCTGATGCCCAGTATGATTATATCCTCCGACTTTCATCTTCCCTGCACTTAACCAATTGTGCCACAGGTGGAAAAGCTGAAATATGCTCCACCACTGCTCTTGCATGTCAACGGAGTACATACATCATTCATTTTCCTCCACAAAATTTGCAGGCCAGCTTGCATCAAACGGGCACTGGGTTCTCACAAAAGATCTGAATAAGTAACTGCAAAAGAACAAACAAAAGAACGTGACAAACCCAAACTGCAGGACACCCTCAGTCTGCCGCAGGGATAAAGCCGGAATGGCCAGCACAGATAGTTTAAGTCAGTACGATCGCCTGCCTGGTCGTAAAACCTTCTGCCAAATTTCCCTTCACGTGTTTATTTTAATCTCCCAGGCAAAGTGTTTGGCAAATATTGCTCAGAAGAATAAAACTCTTTCATTGGTAACTTCGACATTGCCCAGTTACAGGTCTGTACACGAGCTAACAGAAATCCTGCAAAGCTGATATTGACAGAGGCTGAACGCAAGCCTTGACCCCAGCTATAAACAAAGAAAATTCTCAAAAAATGAAAAAAATGTTAGTGTTCAAGAAGCAGTGGGCTATTTTTAAAGTTTTAATAAGCAGAAGCTCTTGAATTATCCCCTACTCCTTGACAAAACAACAAATTTTGAGACAGTAAGTCCAAGGATGTCACAGTACTTTGAAGGTTCTGCTCCCCCTTAGGGTTTTACAGCCATAGTTCAATCCCAGCCTTCCCATAAGGCTGACTGAATCCCAGGGAAACACAAACATGACACAGAATACTAAAATTTTAAATTAAAATTTTACCATTACATATTATATGCGGAAAGTGTAAAAATATTCAACACAAGTGAAACATCCACATGTCAAAATCATTCTTGTGTAAAGCACAACATAGTTACTGCTTCATCAGTTAAAAACAAGTTTCCTTCATCTCGAGCTGGAGTCAAAAACTTCATCCTCAGTCTGAGTGATCAAACCACTAAATTTCAAGATCCGAACTATTTCCTCAGCTAAACTCTAAGTCTTTAGGGAAGCGAAAAAAAAAACCCCAACCCAAAACAAAGCAAAGTGGAAGTTTAGATCTTGCAGGTACTATTTTAAAGTTGATTAATATTTTCAGGATCCCTCTTCTAGGGATATCTGACAGTTTGGTTAAGAAGTCACTAACTACTGCTGCATTCGGGGAAAGAACCTCCATTCTCATGACTGTTTAAAATCAACGTAAATAGTAAATACTAAGGTAAGCTCTGGTGTAAACATAAATTAAGAGTCCATAAAAAATAAAAATGGCAAAGAAAGGATTTGTTACAACTTTCAGGATAATTATGTGGACTAATAATTGCATTAATTAGTATTTTGAGAGATAATACATCTTAGAGCTGTTTAAAATATGTAAATGTGTACATTGTAAATGTGTGCTTGAACTTGTAAATAAGAAAGCACATTAAAGGGAATAAAGACAAAATATATTTATTAGTATTATCCGGTATATCAAAGAATAAGAAAACAACTGTAAGTGAGGTGTTGAAAAAATTGGAAAGTCAAGGCTTTGAACAAAGTGAGTGTAGCACATCAGGTAAATGAGGAAACAAAGTTACAAAGAAGCAACAATAAAGATTATCTAGTAGTGATACTGAATTGAGAGCCTAGAAGCACAGATGACTGACAAGTCTAGATAGAGTAACTATTTATTATATTTAAAAAAAGCTTCAGAGACTACAGGCAGATGCTATATAGGCACCAGATATCTTAAAAATGGGATTTTCAATGAGAAAAAGTAGTAGTACCAAAATTAATAAGAACATGCATGGCAGGAAAGACTACATCAGGGAAAAGGCAAACATTCCCCAACCCAAAATCACAGAGCAGCCATTCATCAACTGCTAAAAAGCTGCCGAAACCCTAGAAATAGAATTGTTCTTCAGAGGAGTCTCCTAAGAAAATTTCAAAACATGAGCTGCAGGGACAAACCCCCACGGGAAATCCCACATGAAGAACTACAAAAGACAACTTCAAGAGATGACAAAGCGCAACTTCCGTTGCATTTCCACTACCGTTGTTCTTCAAAAGGAGTCAAATCCTTGAAGTAACAGGCTATGAAAATGACATCAGAAGAAAGCAAAAAGACGTGCAGCAAACCCGTTTACCATCTGCTGCTGACCCTACAACAGCACACGGGACGGCAGAATTGCAGGGATTTAGCTTTGCAACGATGACAACCCATCCCAAGCAACTCCGAGCTCCTTTCACTTAGAAACCCTCCGGTGACACCACGCGAATGCTGGGAACTGTAATTCCACCTTGAACTAGTGTTTCTGCTACTTGGAGATCACACAGCAAGATCAGTCACTGCAAACTGTCAAGAGGGGCAGAACATGACTTTCATAGTATTTAAATAAATTATAGCTTCAACTAGGCTAAGAAGGCTGGAAGCTTCACAACACACATCTGAAGCAGTTCTGCGTGAAGGGAAAACGGCTGTATCTGAGCAAATGCATGCACCTATAGCAAGGAGACCAAAGAATTTTCATTCATCAACATTTCCTATTGTTCAGAAGCGCAATAGTTTTGGGCAAGAGGAAGCAACCTTTTCCAGTTACGTAGTCAAAGAGTTTCATAGTTGTTTTGAAAAATCTGAAGTTTTCACAAAAAAACCAAGACTACTAGTAGCAGTAATTGATAACTATTCCTTATTTTCAGAAGATTTTATAAGAAGGTCTGAAAGATCTCCTATCAGCAATCTCACACGGCATCATTTGCACATGGAGGGACGTATGAAGAGTTCATCGCTCTGAGAAGGCAGGTTTCTAGAGACTGGCCACGGAGTGACTCCTTGTACTTCACTTAAATGCAATCTCTCTCACTTTCAAGTGTCAGAATATACCAATACCAGAAATATCATAATATAGGGAATTACCTCGTTTCTAAAGCTTATTAAATTATAGAATTTAAAAATTAATCTTAAAAATGCTTTGTCTCTACAAGAATTCCTGACTTTAGTCAATGAAAAAGTCAATGAATGAACAGGGTTTTTTCTAAGTAAATATTTGAAACTTGGCAATTGATTTGCGATTGTCAAAACATTATTTCCATTCTGCAGGAAAACCACCTTGCTTTCAAAAGCTACTTAGACTCTGTGCAACTTTTCAGGATGCTACCCCAGATACACTCTCTTCTGCATCAATACATCTTCAATTCCGTGAACGCAATATTCTGTTTAACTTTCAAATGTTCAGCCTTGAATACAACAAGAAGGCAGTTAAAGAGTTGGCTTGGGGGGTTTGGTTTTTTGTTTGTTTTAGTTTGTTGGTTTGGGTTTTTTTTTATTGTTGTTGGTTTGTTTTCTTTTTAATGTATCAAAGTCATCCAACCATATTTAGATACCTCAAATATCTTTCACGAGATTGCTCCAACATTCTTGAACATTGCCACTTTTCAAGGGTCATCATACATGAGAAATTAAGTGCACCATTATTATAAATGCAAAAGAAACACTGATTCATATTTATAAAAATGGAAATGACGTTTATGCAGAGGCATCATATACCATTTAGATATTCATTCTGTGAAGCAGAACAGCCTTCACATAAAAATCTGAAGGTTCAAATTTTATTTTATCCAGAAAATGATGAAACTCCTGCGGAACTAAAAATATCCCATCATAATACTATGGGTCAAAACTCAACCACCACCCAAGACTCCTTTCCTCAAAATAACGTGGTTTTGTATGAGGCAATGGAAGGACACGAGCTGTTCTGCCGTGTATATGGCTGGATGCAGCCCTACGATTTTAATTACAGATTTTTCTTTTATCATCGAATGTTTTAATTACTTTTAACAGAGAGTTAAGCAGGAGAACTGAGGTGATATCTGTAGGCTAAATCTCTCTTGGCCTGCTGAGTGCTGACTGGGCTTTCTGCCCTGAGCTAGGATGGAGACTCATTATACAAAGGTATATCTTAACAGGTTTGATTAAATCATCAATGAGTTCTGGAAAATGCCCCATTTTAATTTGTCCCAGCATACTGAGAAGAAGCTGGAAGGAAAATGCAGTCTTCAGACAACGCAGGATAAGAAGCAGCCGTTGACTGCACGATTTTTTGCTGCCGTCTCTGCAGGTGACTGTGGACAACCCGGCTGCCGTAGCTACATAACATCACCCTCCCAACAACCAGCCTCCACTCCACCTGTGACAAGCAGGAGGTAAAAACCTCAACAACACCCACCACTGCGACTTGTGTTCTACAACTGACGACCACAGCACCACACATCGGTGGTATTTCTACATTTACCATGGGTAAACCTGATGATGAAAAACAATCTGAAAACCTTCAGGTTCTATTTTGTTGCTATCTGACTTAATTTTTATTTTATTCTATCCTATAGGTTTCATTTTTAGTTAATAGAACAAACTCAAACAATGTTTTCTATTTGTCCCCTCGAGGCCCTGGAGGAGGTCCTCCATCACCTGAGGAGGTCCATGTCACGCACCTGAAACAGAGATGCCTTTAACTGGGATTCCATAGTACTGGTCCTGCAATTGCTACCTGAATGAAGACACTGATGGCTTTTAAGGAAAGTTGACTTAGACATGTATCATTTAATCCAAGAAAAAAAATATGCTTTCTAAATTCCGAGGGCTGTTCAATTCTGAGGCTACTCAAATAGGATCCTATTTCAATTTCCCATAATAAGCTCCCACATCACTTTTATATCTGCCCAATTAAAACTGCGTAGAAAGATGAATGCTCTCAAAACAGAAGAAGAAAAAAAAAAGCGATTTTTAATGATGCTTTATCATTAGCCATAAGTGAAACTACAAAAAATAACTAAATGTTTGGGCTGTAAACTCAATCAATTAAAATTTTCTATTATATATTTGCACCTGTAGTACTTTGGTTTCTTAAATCAGAAAAAAGAATTTTTTTCAGAATTTTTCTGAATTCCACTAGACTGAACATAAACTCACAGAACAGACATTCAATATATTCATACTTTCCTTTTTTTAAAAAAAAAAAAAAAACCATGAATATTCCCTAAAATGATAATATACTATGGTAACGGAGACGTTGTAGACCAAGTCTTGAATGGTGCAGTCAGGAAACTAGTCTGGGTGCTGGAAAAGCCCTCGTTTGGTATCCCAGCTGGGATAACAATTCCTTCTCACCTTTAAGCACATCACAACTGCTCAGGGTGGGATTCAGCTTCAAGGTGAGCATCCGATGCCATCTCTGCTGTCCCTGGCGCACAAAGACCAACCAAAGACCACATGAAGCGGTGACTGGAGGCCAGGCAGGAGACAAGACGTTAAAAAGCTCTACCCGCTTACAACCAGGTACTTCTATCCATCTTTCAATTCTGTATTCCACTACCAAAAAAATAAAAAGCATCTTTTTTCTTTGTATGCAACAATAATTTTGAAAAGAAAAGTGAATGTTTTCTGTGTGGATGTTAGAAATTCAGTGGTTTGCAAAACCTAAATCTTTTTAAATATAGTATTAAAATACGCTTAAATGAACATTTAACTCCATATTCTCAAAGATGTCTGGGCAGGTCAGTCCCTTTTAGGGCTCGATCATGTTTTTTATAATGTCACTTTACATAGATTTTAGTGGAAGCTTGACTCCGCATTTAATCCTTAACTTCTAATCATCTGCTAGATAAGATGTATACAAAACATCTATATAAACCATATGGTGGTGTGAAAACGTGGAACTGAACCGAATGAAATGCAAGCTCTTGCCTTTTCTGAACACATCTGTTGCTGTGGCTCCTGACAGGATGGCACCAAAAGGGCTCCCACACAAGCAGGACAGAAGGCAGGAAGCGTTTTGCACATGCTGTGCTAGGCTGCAATTAGCAGATTCAGAGGCCACCTGTCACGCGCCCAAGTGGCACACAATTCCAGGGGACAGGACGGGGGAAGCAAGCTGAATTTTCGGTAGATTTGAGGCATGCCCCGTTTCCTTCCCTGACAGCAGCGAAATATCTCCTTCCTTGTCTCGGTTCTTCCCAGTATACCCATTACACAGGTCTTTGCTACCAGATTACCGGTCCTCGACATACGTGACGGGGAACCACTGCATCCTAACATTTAGAAAATTTATTATTTAAAAAGTTATCCACAACTGCAGGACAAATCTGAAGTGTTCTTATCAAGGCACAGATCACTGAATCTCATCTTCCTTTAATCTAAAAAACCAAAAAACCAAAAACCAAACCCAAAACAAATCATGTTGGGACTTCTCTAAATACATAATCAAATAGGGAATTTTTACTGTGACATTTTCGGTATTTGCAGTGATGAACTTTTGCAACACATACAGAACACGACAGAAAAATCATTACGCAAGTTCAGAAGTGATGAGCTTCTACCCTTTTTGGCACATTTTAGCTTTGATAGCAGTCGATTTTTCCCCTCATTATAAATGGGAAAAGTAACGATATCATGAAAAGGCCACTTAAAAGCAAAACAAAATAAAGGAATGCAAATTTATATTGGAGTTACACAACTGCCAAGAAGAATGCTCAGAGCCTACTAATCTTCTGTTTATTACTCGTAAGTTCTCCTCTTTGCCTCAACAGTGCATATGCAACACTGAAAACTTCGAAAAGCGTATTTTAAAAGCTGACTGAATACTGTGAGCATGAGTCAGACAATTTACATGGCTGAAATTTCACTAAATAACTTTGAAATTATACCACCATAAACCTTATCAGGAATACTTATTTTCAGCTTCTTCATGTCTTCAGTTACTGTAATCCTGAGCCCTCTACCAACATGAATAAATTTAACGTTATATTAAGAGTGACGCAAGGCTACCATCAGTCACTCTTTAAAGCACAGATGCGGAAGAGTGTGATCAATACAAGAGCACGGGGGAAGTCGGTGACAGCGCTGAGAATGCGGCTCAGCCATTTGAGCCCCGGACCTTTCACCACAGACCATATGCTCCCCTGGCATCCCAACACGTCTTTAACAACCAGACAACCTTTTCCCACACTCGTTTTGTTTAGCCAGACTGCTCCAAACACACCTCCTTTTTTTTTTCAATTAGCCACACAAACAGGAGAAAGTGGTCGCAGGCCCCCGATGTCTGTTAATGACACACTGAAGAAAAGGGCTGAAAGCTCAAGACAAAAAAGCGCTTCCTTCTAGAAGATCCAGCCAAGTTTGTGGGTCGCAGCAAGATGGAGGAAAATGTTCAGAAGGAATTTGCACCACTCTTTCCCCCATTAACTCCTCTGAGCCTCCTGCATCATGAAACACCGTTCCTCTTGCCCGCTGGCATATCAGAAAGGACCACAAAAAAAGCCGTCCACAGCCTGACAAGCGCTCCCATCACCGCAGATCACACAGCGGTGGCTTTCAAGAAGAATCAAAGAGAAAGAACTTCTGTCCCTCTCCAAAGGACAACTGAAGGCTCCACTATTCCTAGGAAAGTCATGGAGATGTGACAGGGATCCATTGCCCTCTAGTGAGGCGCAGACAATGTACATTCAGATGACAAATTGGTATTTTTTGAAGAAGTTATTCTCACGCTAGGGTAAGCACGCATCGTGCTTACCTGTGGAGAAGAGGAAACCCGAACAATAAAAGACATTTGTAAAGGATGAGTTGACTCCGAAGAGTTGAAGAGGGTAGAAAACCTTTTTTTCTTTTTTCCTTTTTAAAGAACATATGTGTTTTATTAGCTCCCGTAAGGTAACAATTAGTACTACTTTCAAAGGCAGGCGGACAAACCTGCGGAGATTAAAGTTCTTCAAGTGATGACCATTCACTCTTCTGACAAACTCAAAGTCCATTAAAAAAATTACCACTTCTCTATCCACTGAAAAAGTAAAACAACATGAATTTGGGTTGGTTTCTTTTTCCCTTGGACAATCTACACTGACCTACCTATATTTTGATATGTTGAGTCCATATTTTCATCTTTTTAACTGAGTTGTACTTGTTGGTGTATAAGCTTACTTTCACTCGGTGAAGACCAATATTCAAAATATGTTAAAATAAACCCCAGCAGTCTAATTCAGTATCTTAAGCACCAAAAAAGTAGTATTCATCAAAGCATTGATTTCCAGAGATGCTAAATCATCTTACTTTGAGACTAATTTTTTTTTCAAACTATGTTGATATCTGATATTATTTAGAGAGCACAGGAAGAACCACGCAAAATGTATTCTGTTTTGAAAGTCTTTTCCCTAGGCTTAGACCCTATTCATTACAGAAGTCTCCTGGACTGTCCTTCCTCACTCTACTTGTAGCACAAAAGTGATAAAGAGCAGCAAAAATTATCCCTATGATTCTTTTCTGTTAATTCCTCTCATGAATTCAATGATGTGCATAATTGTGGTATGTGTACTTGCCTAATATCTTTGTTTAAAATGGTGTTGTGTCCAGGCTCATGGTTCTACTTAAAGAACGGCAACAAAAATTCACCCGCACCTCTATTAGACCAATTCATGTTTGTCCTTTTAGCACTGACAAGGTAGTTTTCACACAGAACGTAAGATAAACCTGCAAAACAACATGGGTATAACCCTGCTACCTCCTAAATCCATTTCAAAATTCCCACTAAATTAATCTACAAGTTCCTGTTTCTTTTTTCTGCTGATGTCCTCTTCCCGGTACACAGAAATTACTAACAAAAGAGTATGAATCCCTCACATTCCTGCAGTGTGGATGGAGCCTTCCTGCTGCTAACGGAGTTGGAAATGCTTATCCCAGCCACACGCTCATATTCTTGCCACTTTATCTTCTAGTTCTGGTCTATGCAAGGTTAACTAACAGCTTACAAATACATATCCATATCAGTATTAGAATATCAACAGGAAGTTTTAAGAGAGTGTAGAACATTTGCCCCCTCTCTTTAGTATTTTATTTCTCATTCCATGCAGACAACATTCCCTCCTTCAGGCATGTAACTTAATCCCAAAGTGAAAATACGTATATTACAATTACTTAAATATCTTTTTAAACTGGTATCGCTATAAACAGTTGTTACATGCATACACCAAAAAAAAAAAGTTTAATTGCTGAACAATGAAGGATGACTGTACAGCGGCTAAACATGGGTGATAAATCCTGCTCTTCAAAGATTAAATGAGATATAAATAACAGCAAGATGACACACTTACCATAGTACCTTCTAAAAACTCTTTTATTAGACTATAATTCAGGACAGAAATAACAACATAATCTAGTGTTCAGAGACTACAGCAGGAACAGATTTCTAATCCCAACTCTGACACTGACTTGAGCAAGTGATTTGATCTCTCTCAGCTGCCGCTTCTCCAATGACATAATTTTTTCTTGACTCTTAAGTTCCTATGAGGATGCACCAGTAGATCCGGCTTTGAAATCATTAAAAAAAAAAAATCTATAAAAGATAAAAAACAAATTAGGTGCTCTGAAGGTGTCATAAAAATAAAGTAATTACAGCAAAGGATAACAACCTAAGCATATCAGGATGGAACTGAAAGAAAATCCATAAAACAGACTTTAATCGCTGTTGCTATCTTGTGTTTGTGTTTAAAAATAAAAAAAGAACAAAGTGAGCGTATTTGGCCCTCACACCTAACACTAGAGACAAACTTTTATCTATATTTTTTCAGGTAACAAAGAGAAACCCATTATAAATGATGAAAAACATGGAAGTTGCTTCTCATTTCAGACAAAGACACAGTAGAGAACACAAAAGATCTAAAGACTTAAGTGTAAGAAATACTTAAAAGCAAGGTATTATGCTCAGCACTAGCAACTAGTGCTTATCCATTCCAGTCAAGCACTGGAACCAGCTCCCCGGGGAAGCGGTTGTGGCCCCAAGTCTGTCGGTGTCCAAGGGTAACGCTCTTAAATACGTCGTTTAACTTGTGGGTTGCCCTGTGTGGAGTCAGGAGTTGGACTTGATCCTTGTGGGCCCCTTCTAACTCAGGATATTCTACAGTTCGATCATTATGCTAAAAGCAGTAGCAAAAATCATGAAATCCAGAAAAGTATAGGCATTAGTTGCTGAGGAACTGAAGCTGCTGTTCCTACTCATAGATTTTTCCAAACAGTATGAAATTGAGATGTTTGTTTTAATTTTCATGTTGCCTGCAGTGCCCTGAAGAAAAAAAAAAAATAAATCCAAAACTGTTACAATTTTTTTTCTGCTGTTGCTTTTCCATTCAGTGAGGTTTGCAGCAGAAGCAATGATTGTGTTTGTATTCCTGGAAACTCTGCATTGCATTGGCTCACATTTTAAAGGTTATCTTTAAAACCAAAAGAGTTCAAAATTGAGCTTTTCAAGGTAATACGTGCTTCTTCATGGATGGAGCTTAAACTCGTGAGAAGTTCCACTGTTTGAAACCAGAGAATAAGCAAGTACTGGGTCTGAGCTTCTGCTCACTTGCCCCTGCTTCCCTACCCCCAGTTTTTTGCTTTTACGTAAAAGAGAGCCCTGGTATCCCAACATATTTGGCCCATATGAATTTTAACATTAGGTAACTGTTTTGTATGATTTTTGTCATATAAAGTATCATTTACATAATGTTTAATTAAACACATGACTGGAGGAAAGAATTCAGATTTCCCCATTCCAGTATTCGACAAAATTATTCCTCTACTGGCACATCTAGATAATTTATGAAAACTTACAGTCGATTTATTCCATGTGACACTGGTAAACAAATTAATGTAGAATTTAATTGCCTTTGTCTCTTCAGCTCAGAATTGCCTTTTAGTGATATTTATCTGAAATTATGATCTACAAAGAAAATAAATTGTAATTGAGCTTCTAAAATTGATCATATTTAGAAGTTGACAACTGTCAGAATTATTAATCTGACTTTTGCTTCTCAGGGAAGAAGAATACTTGATCAGATATTTCTGCAACGAAGGCTGGTTTTATGCTGTCTCATGTCTCCTGCAGTATTGTACTTGCATACATTTTTCTGGATTTATTTATTTATTTATTGCATTTGTATAAACTGTTCTTCTTTCTTCCAAAGCATAACACAAACCCTTTTTTAAGCAACCCTTCTCTTAGCGAAATACCAAATAATCAAATCTTCATAACACCTGATCCATAACTAATATTGAAAACCAAACAAAACAAATGAAGTAAAGAAAAAAGTCCTTAATCATTATTATATAATGCATACTGCCTCAGCAGTATTACTACAAATCATTAAAAAAACCTAAATACAAATATTAAGTGTACGAAACGAACAATAACCCATCTGGCTTGCATTATCTAAAACAAAGTTTGGATCGTGGTAAGCTGAAAAATTATGACAACATGAACTATGCATTCCTGAAAGACCCATACATTTTCAAAATTCCTATCTGTTTAAAACTTACTTTCAGCTATACTGAATTACACACAAAAAAACCCCAACCCTGTACAGGTATAAAACAGCTCTGCTCAGACATTTCCTTTGTGAAGCAGCTTTAGCAGAAAAAATAATAACAACTCTATATTTTAAACTGAAGATACAAATAAGGAATGAATGCCCCAAACAGGCCAGAGCTCGGTTTTAGGTTATGATTTTTACCTGAAGGTCTTCCCTTCCTATTTGCTTATTTTGAGATATACAGCAATAGAAATGTCTTTCAACCTGGAAGTGAAAGTTTATTTTCTTTAAGGAAAATAAATGTGCAGACTGGAGGATGGGAAAGGAAGTAGGCAAAAAGAAGGATGTCTGTACATTTGCCACTGTGAATATGAATGGACTTCAGTAAAACTTCGTTCTTTTTGCCTAGAAATATTTTTTTGTTTTTAGGACATAATTACCCTAGCCTAGAATTACTGTGGATTATACACGTGGGCATGAGAAATGCATTCTTAGGCCTGGGACTTGCACCCAGAGACTTCAGAGAAGTCCACGCAGGGATATAACAATCCTGACCATATAAAACAGGACAGCCCAGCCTTTCCAACAAATTTACCTATGCTAAAATAATCCCGTAATTGACATCTTGTAATTAAATATTTTATGAATGTACGCATTCACGCTAATTTTCTAGTTTCCTAAAACCAGGGAAGTGTCATTTCTTCTACTTGCTAAACTCAGGAAGAATCACAGCAATAAATTAACAAGTTCCTAGTGTTATCAGAGGCAGCAGCAAAAAGCCTTTTTTTTTTTTTTTTTCCCTTGGATCTACCACTGGATTCACATTTACTCTCCCTTCCTGGGGTGGGGTGAGGAGAGGGGGGACTCGCTGGGCAGAGGTGATCCAACTTCAGGTATGGCTGCACGGCTAACGTGGGGTGGAACTGCAGACAGACAGACGTGACCTAGTTTGAATCTCACTAGCTTGGGTACAAACAGCAATGAAAAAGGCAGCAGCAAAAGCGTCCGTGAGTGGCTCCAGCATGTTGAAGCCTGTTCTGCTGCAGGTTTACTGCTTTTTGTACCCAAGCTAGTTTGGGTATGGCTAAATATGCTGCAGTCACATTGCTGAGGCCCACAAGTCAATACCTGTTGCTGTCTCTTCTCCCCATAACCGGATGATCACTGAAGAAATGAAGACCCCACGGAAGCACTGCAGAGGTGGACTTCTAGCAGACACACAAGGCAAGCTGTACATTTCCAAGCTCGCACGCTTCCTACAGAGTCACTGGAGCACTCGGCTGAAAACAGGAGATCTGTCTGCTAAAGGCTCGCGTCAGAGCTTTTCTCTCCCTATTTCCTTTTGAGACATGGCTCTGCTCTTCACGCACTACCAAGAGCACTGACAAAAGCAGAAAGTCACTGGCAGCTTTTTGATTTTCTTCTTCTCTCCCATCCCCAGCAATGATCCCATGCACAAAACACATAATTGCTATCACTGACTGATGAATTGTGTACTGACAAACACTAAAGAATGCCAATATGCTTAAGCCCTGTCCTTAAAGTATTAGAACAACGGCAAAATTTTGGGGCCAGGGAAGTCAAACAACTAGGAGAAGGAAAGATAACAAGGAAAGAAGAAGCCTTCTTCTCCCTTTAGAGTTTGGTAAGTTTATACAGGGAAAATTCAAATTAGTTCAATACAAACTTCACTGTTCCTGAAGACATCATCAGCTGTTTGGGACAAAGCTCTCCCAGTTTACTTCTTCTGTCATTTTAATCCTACCACAGAAAAAAAAACAAAACCCAGGCTGATGCGCTGTTCCATCAAAGCCTTAAGAATTGTGTCTGTTTGGGGCATCTCTCTCACAGGTTACGATGGCAGCCAGAAGAAATCTCACATGGGCCAAATCTGCGATTAGAGTTGTATGGCAGATTGACAGGGAGCTACCAGGTTAATAAACCAGCAACATGCAGACGAGGGGAACAGCTCTGTTTTCAAGCAAATGCTTCGTAATAAAACCAGCACCTATTCTAGTCCACGTGGACTGAAGAAGTACTCGTCCTATCAGTACACCAGAATAAGGACACTAGATTCCAGCAACGACGGCAATATCATTCAAGCACTCTAAAAACCAGCTCTAGGTAAATAAGTAAACCAGAGGAATTTTCGTAAGTTATTTAATAAAACCTAGCAGGTGGATGAATGAGGATTACTTCATTAGCACATCTGAACTTTTCCTACAAAGGGAAAATAAACTACCAAAACAGGAAAATCCCTCTTTATTCCTTACAGAGACAAGAGAAACCTGCTTCATCTCAACAAACGCTGTGTTTACAAGAATGCTGCATTTAGTCATTCATCCAGCAGTACACATTTCCAGCTTAGCAAGGGACCACAACACAATGACAAGTTACTACATTTTAATTTTTTAACCAGAAATACGGATATGGTTAAAAATCAGACCCACCAGGTAATAAAAAAGTAGCCACCACACCTTCAGTTTCAGAAAGGTTCTGGCAGAAAACACCTCTGGGTTTACAAATACATCTTCCAGGTGCAGTGCCTCTTTTTTTTTTTTTCCAAATTGTTGGCTCTTAACAACAAGTTTCTATTTGTGTGTTATACAGCACTGAACATACCACTGGCAATCCAAAGTCTTGTCAGGATCCAATTGTATCTTGTCCCACAATTGTATTACTTTATGACTTGAGGCGCTCACAGGTGAAGTTATTTACCAACCACAAGATCATCATGCTGTGTTTGCATCCTGGCTTTGCTGGGGAAAAGGAGGGGCTCAGGTGGCTGTTATCGTACAGGCAATGGCAAGAAGAGAAGGTAACTCACACAGAATACTGTGCAGGACCCATAATGTATGTGTGTTCCACACGAAGCCAGAGCACAACCCACCAGCGTGTCTTCTGCAACGTTAGTATTCACTGTGATGCGCGTGAAGACATCTTGGGCAAGCTAAGCCTTCTTTACCTATGAATTTATACAGCCATCACAACTCAGAAGAACTTCATCCTCTATCGGGAACATCAAAACCTTCTAATAGATTGGTGAACTTCAGACAGTCTTGCAGAGCCTTTTAAAGGGAATAACACAAATATGTATCCTGGCCAATAAATACTAGCGTAGGCTGAAGAACTTCCAGCCAGCTTCCTCAGGAGTTTGTAATTCCAGTTCCAATCTAAAGTCAGACCTTCATTCTCCTCTGCATTTTCCTCAAACAGGCAACAGCAACTTCCTACCACTTGTAATCTCTACACACTATTTTGCTGCATCTGAACAGTACGGCCCTGGGTAGTAATTTTTTTAGCTGTGGGTGGGTACACAGCCATCATTTTGTACATGCATCCTGATTTAAGAAAACTTTTCCCTAACATTTCTTTTGCAGTAAGAAGCTTTGGTTTTAGAAGGAAAAACTCCAAATTGAGACAACCTCCTTTAATGCCAGAAAAAACTTCCTGCATTGTACAGAAAAAGAAGGAAGAGATGAGTAACCTACTGTCTCTCAATACGCACACATAAAACAAGAAAACGTGATACCATGACTGGGACAATACAGACACTCTCCAGCTTGACCGCCGAAGCCCAGGAGGTGTTTGGGTGACTCTGGTAAGGTCTGTTATCCTGGATACATGCTAACACAGCACATTCTTCCAGGTCCAGAGCAGCCTGGAGTATATTCCTTGCACCCTGCTGAGTGGCAAGACACGCCAAGCGTGTCTTCTGGACAAGGCAGTCTTCTGGAAGGAGCTAAGGATGCCCAGGAACACAGGGCAGCTACAGGGAGAAGTAACAAGGAGGTACCTATGGAGCCTTGTCTGAGACATGTGGATCACAGTGTGGAGACCACTCTCCCCAAGAGCCGACGGATGGAGAAAGGCTGCTTCATAGACGACACAGCTCCTAACCCAACTGCTCCTCAATCAACGAAACCCAAGTCTATCATCAAGTGATGTTTCATTCTGAACTTACGGCTAACAAAGCAGGCTCTAAATGTGGACAGTTCAGAAAAAACCCACAAATTATTTATGAGTACGGATACTATGACTTTTGCAGAACACAACTGTACTACTAAATATTCCTAAATGGTACCTTGAAATGCTAGAGACCATTCAGCAACATCCACTTTCCCTTCTGCCCAGTGTCCAGAAACAGCTGCAAAAATTCAGAAGTTTTTAGAAGCAGATTTCTGGTTTTTTTTTCTGGGGGAAGGGAGAGGATAAGCATTATTTTCCCAAAATCCTTTTTAGAGATGAACCTGAACTCAGCAAAGTGTGATGTCAATCTCTGCTTCCATACGTTAAGGCTTAATGCAGCATTTTACATCAATTTTTGAACAACTTGAGAGGAAAAAAAAACTAAACCAAGTGACATTTATCCTTTAACTGATGGATGCGTCACTGTATCATTATACTTCTGTATTTACTATACCACACGTTATATTATGAAGGCGCAAAGCAGCCCCAGAAGATAACATGCCAAGAGCAGAGAGCATGCAGACCAAATACTGACACAGTTTGCTGCAGGAACAACTTTCAAGCGTCGGGAGCTTCCTTGCAAGCAATCGCTCACCTTCACAGCAAAAGTCAGCTCAAATTACCGCAACAGCAAGCAGCCAACAGTTACTTCACTTGAGTTACGATACTCGCGTTAGCCCCAGTAAGCATAAACTTACAGCCAAAACTGGAGCTCAGGGTAGTTTGATTGGCAGCTGATGAATTTTGCTAATTAATGTAAATTGTGCTACCTTGATACATGGCTTGTGGTTGAATTCCCATTTAGAATATGCCAACAGTTTTCCTCACAGACATGTTTTACCCCAGACTTGGTATCATCAGTAGGTAAAATAAAAGCATGTACAAACACGTGGTTTGGATTAACAATTTTTGCACAAATGGCGGGGTGGATGAGTAATTTGATAAGTTAAAGTATTCCTACAATGCCCAAGATGTTCCAGCTTTCCTGTCTGCTCATTATTCCCCTAATCTTCTAATGCTGAAAACTAGCACTGCTTAACTAAACCTTTTCATATAGATCATGTGAAATGGTGAATCAGCTGAACTCCAATTGTCTATTCTACAGACAACCATTGAGAAGAATAACGTGTCCAAAAGCTACTAGAAATGAGTGACTTTGGGAGAAAGATCAGAAATAAACATTTGCTTACTTAAAACACAAACACAGGTCGAGGCTGATCATACTGCTGTACAACACTGAAATGTGTTTACAAACTGAAGGGCCTCGTCTGTGGGGAAATGACAAGTCTGGATATTCCTCCCCTTCCCATCTCTACTACGGGCAGTTTGAAAGGTTCCTCCTTGATTTCTAAATACAGACGTCGTGATCAGATTCTGCATGATAGGTTTGTGAAGAGGAGCAGTACGACTTCAGACTGGAATAGCAAAACAAAACACAGAACAACTCGCAGTATTCCTCTGAGTCCTCTTTTAAGGTCACCACCCGAGGGGACACAACCCAAGAATCTGAGTCAGTGAGCCTAAAGAACAAACCAGAAGAGAGGCAGCCAGAGCCGCAACTGAGGAAGTGGCAGCTGAAATCTTTATTACGATGGACTAAAATAGGGGAGGTGACTTCCAGTTTAAAAACTATAATATTATAGCTATGAGGGATCTTATACGTAAGAAGTTGGAGGTCCTTAAATGCAAAGGTATTAGCAACACTATTTTCCTGATCTTCTCTGTAGCAATTAAGATGGAGTCAAAGCAAGGGCAAATAACAAATATGTAACTATCTGTTGATATTAGGAAGCTTGCGTTTATTAAAAAAAAACCTAGAAAACAAAAAAAAACCAAAAAAAAAACCCAACCCCCAAACTAGATTTACTGGTCTAGCAAGTACTACTGCATATTTCTGTAAACTTCCATGCTCCTTGTAACTCTATCACGCTGGTAACTTAATAGTGCTATATAGTTATTAGCATCAGAAGAGCGTCTCAGTCTGCGTATGTCCAGTTGCTGAATTAAGTGAAGAAGGACCCTGAAGCCACCTGTGTTTGGGCTCCTCACCCTGAGCAGCCTGGCCAGGCTTGGGGAGCTTCAGCAGGGAGAATGGCTTCTGCTGGCAAGTCTCGAGTCCTGGTTTGGCATCCTTCTAACCTTACTTTTGCTCGTTTCTGTCAGATTCTGTGAAATTCCTGAGCAGAGCAGTTTACTAACCCTTTGTAATCCCCAATAAACAGTTCAATCATTAACAGCATTAACAACCTGTGTAGCACACAACAAATCATTTATGACCCTCCTTTTCTTCTTCCCTCACTGGTTGTGGCTTTTCACCTTTTCTGCTTCTGCCTTAGTTCAGCTCAACGCTTTGTTCATTTATTCCTTCTGCTGGGGGTGGGGAAGAATCAGAGTATTTTTCAGTTAGGAGATGAAAAGAATCCTTTTGTTCTGCTCAGATTGATATTTTATAAATTCTGTATGGCCTCCCTTCCGTATTTATTCTGGTCTTATAATCCAAAACGGTCAGAGGACAAATGTTCCTTCACAAGATGCTCCCAAACCCCTACGGCAAAAATTTAAGATCTCTCTTACTTAAAAATAGAAACTAAGGTCTAAATTGGTAGATTATATCATTGATCTGGGCCCTTTTATCTGTGCTAGAAAAGCTGTAGAATACATAAATCTAGTAGAAGTCTCAGTACAGAAAAAGTTACTATTCTAGACTCCTTGTAGTATTTCTCCAAGGGCACAATTTTACATCCATTTTTGTTTTACTACGCTGTTCTAACTATGAACTTATCCATGGACAAGAAACTGGAATACTTTTCTGTGTACGTTTGGTAAGTTTAATGCTCTGTTATATTTTAATTGGCTTTCTGGAAAATACAGTGCCATTTTAAGTTTCAGAAGAAGAATCAGGAAACTGCACCCAAACTTCCCATGTCGCTATTGAAAGGTCTAAAGGTTTGTAATACCAGCTCATTAAAAAAAAAAAAAAAAAAAAAAAACAAAACAAAAATGAAAGGCTATACAAGAGAGTAGCACTTTCTCCTTATCACCACACTGGGTTTTCTCCTTCTAGATCTTCGCGCAAGGCAAAGATACAAACCTGAAGCAGTGTCCCTTGCTCACATGGACCTATCCCATACTCGGACAGTTGCAGCCGCTCAATATGTGCCTGCGTACAGCAGCATCTTCTACCCCCTTCAGATTAGAACAATTAGACATACACTTTCTGTGGTGCAGAGCACAGCATGACACAGCAACACAGATTGCACTGTCTTCACAGCATTCAAATGGCAAGTTTTTATCTTGAATTACGAAATGCACATCCTCCTAGAACTGTTAGGTTTATAATTAAAGCATGGCCATACCAGGCCATCTGCGGTAGTCACTTAAGTGGGCAAAATCTTCTGAAACAACACTAGAATATTCCTCTTAAAACCCACGTTGACCAGGAAAGTATAGACCTACCATTGCCTAAATAAATCAATGGCAGGTCTTCTCAGCTGTGTGAAGTTGTACACTTTGCCCACACTACCTTGTTGTATTTGTTACATGAAGAGCGTTAACATGGCTAACCAAGACCCGTGTTACCAGACAGCAGTCTTCACAAGTGAAATTTCATGAACAGATATGAACACAATTAACCCAGGGAAGACCATCTCTCCAAAACCAGCTATCACTCAAGATACCTTTGTCTTTTGTCAGTAAACTGCTCAATAAACTGTGTATTGAATGTGACATATTTAACAAGAGTCTCTATGACTGCAGAAACGACAAGTTCCCAAAACATAAGGTCTGATTCCCAAACCATTGCAGTCTGGATAATGCCCACCTGCTTTCAGGCTGTTGTAGTATTTCTCATTTCCCTGGCTATACAAAGGACAAGTGGCATACTCTCAGAAGAGTTCCATGTATGACTGACTTTATAGAAGTTCTTAAGAATTCATATCTGCATGATTTCATCTCCTTTCAACTGCCTTGCCTCAGAAGTCAGCTACAGAAACTACGGAGTTCTCCAGCCTGCCGTAACAACTCCCCTCTGAGTGCCTCCTAGAAGTCAGAAGGGGCTGGTGGAAAGCTGTCCCTAATTCTCACAAACTCTCTGGTTATAACCTGCCCAAACACCAGTTCAGGCCCAAGCAGGCACAGCCCATCCCACAATGGCAGAATCGGGGTTTGGCACTGGCTAGAAAAAGGCAAAAGTGAAGGATATTATTGAATCAGTTGTAGCTTAGCTTAAAAAAGGTGGTGGCAAGTACTTGTGCAAGAGGGCTTGAGGAGGACAAACAATCTTTCACAGTGTAATAATTCAGAGGCTGGCTATAGTAGTTATGACTTCAGAAAGCAACAATAAAGTGCAACTGCAAGATATAGCTATACACATCTGGGTTACAGACAGCACTGCTAAGGTATCGGGCCCTGCAGGCAGGCTCCATACATGTCCATACTTGTGTAAGTCTTTGCACAGGCATATTCTGGAGCATTATCATACACTGATACTGACCCTCATTATCACAGAGCGTCAGTATCAGTCAAGCACTTAGCCAGGCCAATGCTACGCACCTAAAATAACAAGCAATCTTCTGTGAGAATGGCATCTGAGTAAAGGATTACACTCATGACAGATGCAGGTCTACCACAAGTCTCAACTGGCAAGGACATGACTGATCTTACAGACTTGACAGCTTCAGCGCAGCCTACCTGGCTCCACCTGCTCCACTCTCCAGTACGTACACACCCCACTTTCTCCAGCCGACGTTCCAGAAGCATTACCAATTCATAGGACTGGGAGAACAGCTAATATATATGTTCTGTTTGGCTTTTTTTTTTTCCAAATGTTGATGTCCTTTTGACAAATCCACTGCTGGAGACACAGGAAAACGCAGCTGAGAAATCTCAGTGGGTTGTGGAGCAGAACACCCGTGGCACAGGTAGAGCAACACACATGCCTAAATACCCAACTCACCTGCCAGAGAACCCAGCTGACAGATTAGGACTTGAACCCTTTGGCCAAATGACCCCTAACTAATTCTATTAATACTGCCCCTCAAGAGAGGGGCCAATTCTCAGTAAAACGTACATGGATGTGGATAGCAGTATGAGGAGGAAAAACGCCCCCCAAAACTAAAGAGGTGTGTGAAGTGTTAAATTGCTCCAATTTATCTGTTGTGTTGCTATCATTTCTCCTTAATGATAAATTCACTCAAAAAAAAAAAAAGCCAAAAGCCTATTAAAATGTCTATTCCAAGACATTAGCATTCACTTTTTAATCTGAGTGCTCAAAACTCTCTAACACTGTAGCTCAAGAGCAAGACAACATCTAAAGCAAAACCAGTTCTGAAACAGGCTAATATCTCAAATTTCCTTCATGCTGGTAGTTCAGTGTTCCCTTCACATCCTGTCCTTCGTTACCTACTGTTGGCTGAAGATAATCTCTTCCAGGCTTCTCAAATGCTGACACAGGAACCTCTGTGAGCACACTGAACTACTTCCTTTTCTCCTTGAAAAGATTTAATAACCTACAACTTTCTTCTGTGCCCTACTTGTATGTAGTCTATCGTTTTCTTCCTTCTTGTATCAAATCTGCTAAAATAAAATTTTATGGAGTGTCAATTCAACAAAGGAAAAACTATAAAGTTAGTTCTGACAGCTTCCTTTCTCAAAAAATTTAATCAAAAAGAAAGAAAAAAATCCTTTACCCTTGAAAAGATGAATTGAATAGCCTTAGGTATTCTATAGCTGTATTTATGAAAAAGTTTTTGGACACTAAACACACAAGTCTCTACAGAAATGGGGAAAGTGTTTTGCCTGAGTCATAAACTTCTTTTTCCACGGCACAGAGGAAAATACACTGCACTCCACCGCTAGCCATAAGCTCACCCCTCGGAGAGGTACGAGTCCCATCCATCTCAAAGGGAAGCAATGCCTATGAGACAATACCACCAAATCAAGTAGCCTCAAAAAAAGCCACATACATACGCACACAAACATATGCTATTCAAATTTAGGAGAGCAATTATCTTCTCTACGGAAACACAGTGTTCTATCCAGACACTATTTTAAAGTTTTCTTACCAAAACCATCTTATTAACACTTAATATCGTAATGGTAGCAGCAAATCACAGTAAATAATACTTTAAATAAATAAATAAAAAACAGACGACAATGTATGATTCTTAGTTTTCTATGTAGGAAAGGCATTCTACTTTAAAATAAAGTAAAAAGTCACGCTAGAAGTCATGCAAAGGAAATTATCAGGCTCCCCAGCTATAAATGAAAATGAAGCCAGCACATTTAACATCGCCATGTATTTCCCATTTCGTACTTCATACAGGAATCTTGCAGAGACGTATTATTTTCCTCACTTATATCCAAAACAATTAAATTTGATTTTAAAATTTTGTATTTTATAATACTGAGAAAAACATCTCGCAAGCCAGACTGTTAGAGATTAATCCAGTTGCTGAGGATGTATTTACATTTCATGCAGAATTGGCATTTTCACTTTGTTAGACTCTCCCCCAACCCACCTGAAGTCAAAGTTAATTGACCAGTGTATTACTATATAAAATGTAAATAAACGAAAAAATCCCCTCAAGTCTGGTTTTCTAACTGAAAGCAATTATTTATTAACATATTAGTCATCAAATGCTGAATCATGGGGTTAAGTAACTCATTGCTACTTTGCAGATAATTTTATTTCAGCTGATTGAACAAATCCCTTTTTCTTGTTTTTGGCAGAACCATATCAGAATATTTATTTCAAACAATGTTGTACAGCTGTTGTAGTTTAGAGAAAAACACTTAAGTTTTTTGGGACCGGTTTGGGTTCGTTTTTTTTTTTTTGGGTCTTCAACAGAAAAAAAAAAAAAGGAATGTAAAAATTAAGTTTATTTCTTGTAAGCGCAAAGATATTCCCTTGTAGCCAAGCTAAGATGCTAACATAGAATAGTATCAGCAATTAGAATTTAAGCTATCCAATGGAAATTAAATTTAGAAATCAAGTTTCTCTCATTATAAGAAGCCTTTTCTACAGTTCATCCTAAATTATCACTTTTCTCCTTCTATTCTTTATCTAAATATGTAAAATCATTCTCCTGTATTAGATCCAAAATAATTTTCATGGAAATGAATGAAAAAACAATAAATCCCTCGTTATTACTATTATTCTGTACTACAGTAATACCAGGGCTCCAGTTATGATTGACAAATACACAGAAAAACACTGTCCAGAAGAGGCACATAAAACAATTTAGTCAGTCATTGAATTCAAAGGGATCAGAGAATAATTCTTAAAATGTAGACTGTTTAATGCTTACAAAACCAACACCTCTGGTTCCTACTGCTCAGGTTCCTCAAAAATTGTTGTTTTGTTTTGTTATTCAAGAGCTACTCCTTTCCTCACTAAGGTATACTGAATTTATTTCCTATAGCACAGGCTGTACTTCAGACCATTATCTCCAACTAGAAAATGCTAAATCATACTAAAGCTCCTGTTCACTAAAAAACTTTTCTGGCTGTATTCACTGGCAGAACGTTTGTCCCTGTATATGTAAGTCTAGAAATACTAATCCGAAAAGGAAGATGCAAGGAATTAAAAAAAAATATTTTTCATCTTTTTATTAATTGTAAAACACACGCTTCTGGTTTTGTGGAATAAATTCACAGCCTTAAAACTTTGAAGATAAGAGTTAAAAAAAAAAGAAGTTAAATTCTCTACCAGAATGCATTTGCTCAAGTGTAAAGCTAACAAATGCTAAAATTTTTGGCAACGCTTCTGCATTTCTGAATCATTAGGTAGTCAAACTATTTTTTGATTTTGCTTGCATGATGTTGGATTAGAATAATCCACATAAATCAGTGGTTTCCCCTCACTAAGAATACTGTGTTTACTTCTGGTCATCTGATGTCAAAAGGATGCATAAAAAAATAGGAAGGTTCAGAAATAAATAACAAAAATGACTTGCATGTACAGCAGTGGATTAGAATTGTTTACTCAAGAGACGAGTAAGAAAGAATATAGTCAAAGTAAACAAAATAATGGCGAGCCAGAGAAGGCACGCTGAGCATTTCAGTCACCCTTTTCAGAATATAGTGATGGGATGCTTTTCCTAATGAAAACTTAAACATGTAGGTCTTTGTCAGAGAGATCTGTTTATGCTACGGGAACGGCAGAATTCTCTGATGCTTTCCTCCAACCAAGACGTGGAGCTCACAGCCACAAGACAGAACTGAAGTAGGACAAAGAAGAAAAAGCTGAACTCGAGTCATGTATTTAGTTGCCTAGAGACTTAACTCATGGAAACCTAAACATCCAGGCCAAAGTCCTCAAAGATATTTAAGCACTTCTTTTCTACTGATAGCAGTTATCATTTGAAAACAGCGGGGCTTGGTGTCCAAATATGCCTGATGATCTAGACTGCAACAACTTTAAGATCTCCCAAGTCTAGGCAGCGACAGTGACATTATATTATGAAATTATTAGTTGGATGCCTATTTATTTCCCTTCTCAAATCATCCCGAGACTCTACTGTATGTAAAGACTGTGATTAAGCAGCACTTTCTAGTTGATACTGTGTGTGAAAATATAAGCCATGGGGCTTCCTACCTGTGGCTTGGGTAAGGCTACCAGGTTTTTTTCCATGAGTTGCCACCACCTCCCCTCCCCATCACTCTCCCTTACCGGATCTCCTCCCCTCTGCCATGGCAAATACTTTTACGTGCAGCCACACAGCCCCTGTTCCGCGAACACCTCCCACTTTTTGTTACAGTCCCCACCACCCCTCCAGCCGTCAACTCTTCTTCCAACGTTTGCTTTGCCTCCATCCACCTCCCTCCCGGCTGCATCCCCCTGTGCTCCCCTTACTGTTCACACCCTGCTCTGCTCCCGACCACCAACCCCTCTCCCCAAGCTCCTTCCTAACGTCTCGCTTCCTTCCTACGACACACCGCAAAGCCTCTCCAGAAGCTTTCAGTTACAACCCTCCTTTCTCTTACAGAGAGCAAAACACCTTCTTCCCGTAAAATAAGTGTACCTAACGTCAAATACCACAGCGAGCGGCAGGAAGACTTATCCACAGGCAGCACCTTGCAGCTTGAGGGAACTGGCTTCTCCGGTGAAGCAGGCTTCCCCATTCTTTGTTTGCACAAAAATAAAAATATTTCTACCTAGTAATGGCGTTCTCTGAAGTTTCAAGTTTATTCCTGGCATTCCAGGAGCAGCAAGTAGCTTGCTGCGCTACTGACACACAGAAAAACGCCACCAAGTTGAGCATCAGACATTACTTCTCAGACTAACTAAGAGTTAGTAAGTTCTTAGGTATTTCTAGTAGGGCAAAATAAAGCATGTGAGTAAAGCAAAAGTAAACAACAGGAGAGTCTATGCAAACTGAGGACAAAACAATTACGGATTACACAGGACAGGATTAATGCGGAGATTAAAGTGGTAGTAATTATTTGCAAATTTTTGATGAATGTAAGGATTCGTACAACCTAATCCTAAAATACCACCTGTCTGTGGAGCCCTCCAGTACACACACGAACCGACTTTTTTGAGACCCTACATTAGGACATTGAATAGAAGTCTCTAAAAAGAGCTTTCTTTAAAGACAATGATAACTGGACATGCTGTAAGATACCTTCAATGCAAGGTTCCCCAGTTGTCAGCAATGAATAAGTTACATTCACCACCATTACAATGAACATTTTTCCTATATTACATATGATTTTTGACTACGATCTACTAAAACAGAAACTAAAGAGTATTTCATTTTTTTCTACAATAGCTCAGAAACATTCTAGATATACAGATACTATAAATAAATTCCAATGCATGCAAAGTATTATAATTATTTGCAATAACCAGCAAAAACTGAATATGGTGTTTTTTACTGTTTTGTTAAATGCAATAATATAAAAAAAAATAAATCAGAATAATATACTTTCCACATTTCCACTACGGGCTAAGTGTGTCTCAGGTTGCTGTATCAAACCCACAACTTAAAAACTGAATAAAGTTAAACTTATTTTTAGTCAGCATAGATCAATATTTGGAGAAAGTTGATTAACTGTTTTCAAATAAAACAAAAAATTGTAAACAACAGGTTCTACAAAGTTTATATATTCATTCCCTGACAAAACAACAGTTATTGCTTTGCTAGTTATTATTTGGGGAAAAAAAAGATGTAGTTCCTACACACAGGAATACCTTTCCTGGCATAAAGTATTTACGTGTTCCTTTTCCATAAAGAAAAGGCATAAAAATTATGATCGTTTAATTTGCTGTTTATTTTTTAGTTCCAGGGATGTGCTCATTAAGTTCTACCTCACCATGTGTCTGCAGCTTCTTAGCAGAACTCTTACATCAGATAATGACTTGAGTTACAAAAAATGATTAAGACTGATTCATAACTGTGACGTTTTTAAGAAAAGGAGCATGGGAAAAAGACCAGCGAAAACCACAAGCACAGGAAGAAAGCTAAATATGTAAGGTGATCCACTCGAATCCACATACCAGCTGATTAAGAAGCTGCCTAACGACCAGCTTTTGGGATCATTACATGGTTAGAACTGCTCATTCCCCAAAACCTCTGTGAAGTTAGAACTCGTGAAAAATTCAGGTTTAGGGCTTCATTCAACACCCAAGGAAGTTAATAAATATTTTAGCACTGACATCAGTGAAAACAGAATAGACTCTATTTTTTTCCTTAGCGTAAAGATTTCATATATAGATTTTTAATAACAAAATATTAAGAGTACAAATACTTTATTGATATTTCAAAAAAATTAAAACCACCACAGCAGTATTACAATACCCCAAATTACATGCCTAATACAAACCTATTTATCAAAGGATAACAACGTAGCCAAAGTGTGATACAAAAGCTACAACAAAGATGTTACAAGAGTAATACAACTTTCAGAAAAAAAACATCAACACTACCACAGTGAGCACTGCAACTTTATAGCTAGTAAGCGCTGCACAGATGGACAAGTCATTTTTAGAAATGAATCACGCTGCAAATGATTTTACTAATTTTAAAACAGAGGTGAGGAACCAATAGCCTACAGGCCAGATATGGTTTGCTTCTTCAGTTCAGATGGCCCACAGACACATACGTGTTTTATTACTTAATAACACCAAAGCAGACTTCAAGAAAAACCATGCGGGTTTAAAAAGGCTCCAACAATTCACATATTTTTAAATACATAATCCTTAAACCCAAACATCAGCCTGAAGTTTAAAGTGTTAAATGAAATCTATGTTATTAGTTCGCTTTAACACGCAAATTCTTGAGTTATTGTCCACTAAATATAGCACATTCTTGCTACCCTGAGAAGGTGGGACGTCACAGCCCTCAACATTAAATTATCTTAGCAGAGAAAAGTCAATGGTACTTTGAGTTTGCACAGTAGCACTGGCTGCGGTAGAAGAATTTTGATACCTGCTCCGATACAGAGGAATATACTCTACAGCCCTTCTTTCGGATAAAACTTCCACCGAAATCAATTAATGTTTTGCCTCGAAAAGATACAGTCCCAAATATAGATCTCCATCTTTCACAGACAGCTTCTTTCAAAGAGCAAAGCATTTCTGAATCTGAAAGGGTGTGCTGGATTCTAAATATGAAAAGAACAACAAGTGAAAAAGAATTTCTTGAGAGAAATCATAGGTCACCCCTCTACTTTCATCCCTTCTGCAATTATTTGCAGCTGCCACGAACATATTGGTATTTAGTAAACTGAAGGCTGCAGCTTTAATTGAAGTTTGCCTGCTATAAACAGTTAGCTGCCTGGCTCTGGCCCGCGCTCTAATACCATCAGCAGAACAGAGATGGGAAGCATAAACAAACCTTTTAACTAGATTACAGTTTCTAAAACGGCCAAGAATCCCTTCGGCAAGAACTCCTGTGTGACAAAATGTTAAAGGAGGAAAAATATTTTGAAAGAGTATTTTTTAAAAAGTCTAACCTTTCCTAAGATAGTATGAGTGGAAGTCTTCTGAGGAAAATGACTTTACATTTTCAAAGGGGACTATCCTTGAGAAACACGGTCTGATCCTTCAAGAAAAAAATTAAAAGCCAGAAAACTTTAAAACAAGCGGTTGCAAACCAGAAGCATATTTTCCAAAGGCCTTTTCTCTTAAGACTTCAAAAATGCATCAAGAAAAGTTATTGAACTTTGAAATACCAGCAGATCTTATGGTATCATTTCACATTTAAAGTAGCCATGCTCAAGAACAACTTCACAAGAACATGCTGCATCACCAATTTATCCCAACATATCTACCTCTTAACGCTGACCCTTCTCATAATTTGCTTTAGCCAAGCTTCTTCCCTAGAAAGATTATGAAGGGACAACGTATGCCCCTCCTGCCCCCAAGCCCATAAAAGACAGAAGGAAGTTCTGTTCTAAAAAAATCAGCTCACTACAGATTTCTGACTACTTTGTTTCTTTAATCAATGCTGTCATTTGTCCACTTTTGCAGTGTTTTCTTACAAAAACAGCAGATAGTAAAAAATTCTTCCTCTCATCTAGGGGTTGGATGAAAGGATCCAGCTAAAACTTTTTTTGTCCTTGTCTTCTACACACATATAAAATAAATAAAATTTACCCCCAGAAGTCAACAGCATGCTTATATATAAAAATAAACAGATGCATAAGTCTTTATTGCATCAGAGTATTAGATGTAAATAATTAGATAAATTTAAAATACATATAATTTAAAAGTAGATTAGGTGCAAACACAGTCAAAATGTAAAGCCAGTGCCAGCTGTTTGTTATTGTCAATGCTACAGCTTGAGTCCTAACAAAACACATGAAAGTTGTACTCATTCTAGTGGGGCTAATCATGTATATGTATGCAAATGCACACAGACACATGTGTATAAATACACGTGCACGTATAAAAGTATACATGAGATATGCAGGGAAAAGTTCAAAGGATGAAGACAAAACTTACTGGTTTACCCATTTTTATAAGGGGTTTAGTCTGTTACAACAGATAACCCTAAATAATGTGTTGGCAATGATCTACCAGAGCTTAAAAATAAAGTCTAAAATTGGCAAATTGAAATTTAATTTACATGGTTTTGAAACATTAGGCAGTATGAATAGAAAAAATAGACTACCTATATTTATGATACGTAGGCCTACCTTCCATTTGGCGGACTTTTACTTTTCTCTCTAACTTAGGCTGCATTTGTTTCCTTTGGCAGCGGGGTACAAGGCAACATTATTGCAAGCCTCTCTTTATCTAAATGTTGAGAATATCACCATTTGATCCAACAGGATTTGTTGTGCAAACAACTGACAACTGTTCTGGTTCCCTCACTTGGGAATTTTTCTTAGTGAGGCCACGCTACTGATGGTGCAAACCAAGGGCCCAAATATTTAAGATGCTATTTATGTTTCAGATTACTCCTCCTTCAGTAAGTCACAAAAAAAAAAAAAATTGGATTTAATGTCACTGAAAATGTAGACTAATCAAAAATTGTGATAATATATATATGTTTTTTTTTTTTAATCCTGGCCTTCAATCATATCTCATGTAGGAATAATGTAATTAACATAACTGCTTCTATAGGTCTTAGTTACCAGATATTGTGACAGGATAATAATTTTTAAAATACTGTTTCCTTACTTTAAAATATTTCCTGTAGAAGAAATAAACAAAAACAAAAAAAAAAAAAGAAAACATCAGATTGAGGAATTTAACCGGAGTAATAAATAAAAACCTTTATTCTTTATTTGATAAAGAAAGTTACCAGAAAACTCAAAAAGAATTTCCAGACATTTTACCATTTCATTTTTTAAGTAAATTTGAAGCTCCTGAAACCGAAGATTTCAGGAAAAAAAAAACCAACAAAAGCCCAAAGTGACAAAGGTGCCTTGTGCATCTCCATCTCTCTGTATTGCCCTCTACAATGCTCCTCAGCTCCAACCCAATGAACCAACACTCGAAGCCGCTCTCCGTGATTTGTTCCTTAGTCATTCCCATGGGAAGGAGAGGAGGGAACGGAGATTTTTTGCGATGGGAACACCTGTCAAGCTGCAGATAAACTGAGATGATCACAAAGGTCTATGAATAGCCATCTCACGGTAATGACTGATTCCTGCTGCCATGTGCCAGATCAAAACAACAACTTTGAGTTAAAAGGTTTGAAATACAGATCTTTGGAGCCACAAAGTCGCTTTAGGTACTGTTTTAAAGTATCTAATTTTTACACTTCTTTTATATACACACATGCATTTGTGTATGTAGCTAAACATATATGCACATGTACTCATACACTTTATAACTTTGTAATCTAAGTCGTTTTGACAAATTTTACCTCAATTTAAAAATAGTGCAAGGTCTGAACACCTTTCTAGACGATTTATTAAAAAAAAAAAAAGAAAAAGAAAAAGGTATTGCTATAATGAAGAACTTGGAATTTGAAGAGAGGAAAGGAGTCAGAGCTTCTTAATTTCTTAACTGCTGCTTTTTATTAGCATCCCGCTTGGTTTAACTCTAGTTACATAGCTTTCAGGATGCTTTAATTTTTATCTGCCTCCAATGCTCTTCCAAAATTTTATTCCTAATACAGGCTTTGGTTCCTGTGCAGGCCTACTTGAAACTGACTGAGCAGTATTAATCCACCTAATAGTTCCAAAAATAATTACAAAGAAAAGCCAGTGAAAGCCTGTGGTTTCAAACATTCAAATAACTCTTTTTAAGAGTAAGCAGGTTCTTAATGACATGAGAGCATTCAAAAATGTATCCTTTATCTTTTTATTGTTGAAATCAATGGTTATTTTAATACTCACTTCCACTGGGATAAAACAGAAACCAATAGAGGGTCCTTAAAAACCAACCAAACAAAACCAAGCCACCGAATGACTGAACAAGCCTGAAAAAAAGAAACCAAACTCGCCACTTTTCTAAAGTTTTAACAGTATTTTTGAAAAGGAAGCTCAGTCACTCTCAAAATTTGTGTCCTGAGCCATTAATAGATGAGATTCTTCTCTTGCAAGCTGCTTTGTGCATGTGGTCTCTTAAGCCCATAGAAAGACACACTGACATTAGTGGTGCTCCAGATGGGCACGAGGGGCCACCCACCTGGTCTGCTGCTTTCCAGCAGGAACATCCATGATAAGCACTTGCTGCTGATTCAGAAACTAATTTTGTAGTTACGGATCGTATTCAAGTTACTGACCCTCCACATACAAGGAATCGCCACGAATAACAGTAGGGAAAAAAAAAAAAAAGTACTGACAAACCGAATTAAATAACCCAGCTGAAAACCAAGGCATTCCATTTCTGAGTGGACTGTTACTTATGCCAAGATCTTCAGTGCTTTTTAACAAGGAGAAAGACTGATCCCTCCACAGCCAAAGAGGAACGGAAGGACTGCATGTGAAAAGTTAAATTATTGAAAGTATTGCATCATAAAGATTCTCTTCAAACATCCGCCTACCTACTCTAAATAGAAACAAACACATTCACCTGCAAAGAAAGGTAAGAAAGCAAACTCCAAGGAAAGACTGTTAAAGACAAATACAAGTCTGGCCTGAACAGCATCTTTACGTCTAGCACAGCCCACATTTTGCCATGGTAGGTTCCTCGCTAATTCAAAACAATCTCTCTGACCTAGAGTCTGGGAAGCCACTAACCTGGAATACATGAAAATAACTATTAATTTTGGCTCAAAACCCCAAACAAAACAAAACTGTACTGCCCTTTAGCTATAGCTGTTGATAAAGCACAGTCTTCCTTAACACGGGTTGAGTCAACTCTTTCAGTTCTTAGAAGGCTGTTGTGACAGCAGGCGGGAGCCCCAAATGAATCTTAGCCCCCTTTGTGTCGGGTGCTGCAGGAACTGCCTCTGACACAACTTGGAATCCCAGCCCCACCAGTGGCTCCTTAGGAGGAACCTCCCCTATCCAATCCCCCCAAATCAGTGGTTGTCTTCCCAGTACTGATTTGGCTGCAGGAGCTGGAGATCTATAGAAATTGAAGGGTTTATTAGTAATTTTATCTCTAGGATTTAAAGTAAGGGAAGACCCTGAATTATTCTGCCCAGCTTTAGAATTCTGTTAAGGTATTTTACCAAGCAATCATATTAGATCAAATCATACTTATTTTTAACACTAAAACACAAAGAATTAAACTGTTAAATCCCCATAATAAATAATACAACTCATCAGCTGTAGGCCATGAAAGTTGCAGTTCCACGTACATTGGGAGCGTAATCCTGAAGCCGCTGTAGGTTTGCATGTACAGATGAAAATAGATCAATGGTATCTCAGGTTGAGAAAGGAAGCATTGGCATAAAAAAGAAGAAAACTGCATCCTTTACTCCTTCCTGGACAGTCTTTTGCTGGCCAACTCTTGCCTCTAGTAAACTAACCAAAAGGAGAGTCACACATTTAAAGAATGGGGTTTTACACACGTATCTGCCGATTTTGACAATGATTATCACTGTTGATTTTTTTCACATGTTTAAAACCAAAGTAATCTTGTTTTTACAAGCTAACAGAAAACTAATGGCAAACTATTAGAAAGAACTACAGTGATGGCTGCTACCTTCAATTCTTCTATGCAACATTGTTAAGTATTGGTCCAACTATATTCCTCTCTCATTCTTTCCACCCCAGCAAATTACGGCTTTTGCAAACTCTTTCCAGTTTGATCACAAAATTGCTGCTTCGCACAAGACACGTATGTACAAATTAGAAACGGGAGATACCAAAGCGTTTCAGGAGAGCTCTTTCTTGTGGGTATCCTTCCCGCGTGAGGCAGAGATGACACATGCTCTCTGCTGACCACCATTTAAACGTGGTGCCCCGCTGAAATACATACTCACGGCCTACTTCATGGTTCAGCGTGCTCCACGGTACTTAATAAAACTGAGCACTCAAACCGTCTTTTTACAATTACGGAGGACATAATTAAGCTCCAGAAACAAGCAGACAACAGCAATTTTAATATAAACATCCTACTTATGTAGAGGACTCTTATTTCAACTTGACGTTAATGCCCAAACTCTTACTTCTGGATTCTTGCAAATCTCCAGAAGGCTCTTTCCAATATTTCCTTAAGTTAGATTAAAATGTAAGGGGGCAAACCAAATGCCTATTTCAGACATTTTTGACATGTAACTTTCCTTTTAATTAGTAGGAATAAATGGTCAGACCAGCCTACCGGTGGTACCTGACCTAACAAACCAGTACCATTGCCAAGCGTGGATGGAGACATTTGGCCTTCCCAGCAGAAGGCCATGGAAAAACAGATCACGACATATGTATATTTGAGCGAGCCATCGACCAAATATAGCCAGCCACCAACAACAACCACGGACTGCCATCAAACGCGCGACACCCATCCCGATCTCGCCAACATCGAGTCCAGTTCTTGGACGACCCCTGGAAGTTCAGCCCGCCGGTGGCTCTTTGTACCACCGGCCTTTCATAAGTCAAATAACGGACCCAACCCACCGCAGAGAGCCCCGACTGCGAGGGAGCAAACCCCGGGGTCCCCCCAGCACCCCGATTCCACAAACGCCACTTTGGGGACGAGCCGAGGCTCAGCACCCACCTCAACTTTCCTCACAACACCGCGCCTTCAGCTGAGGCCGACATCACCCCCGGCCCCGGGGAAAGAGGGGGGGGAGAGGCTTGAAGAACCAGCCCCCCGGCGTTGTGAGGAGCCGGGGGACCGGAGCATCACCCCGCTGCTCCCCCCAGGCGACAACAAAGCTCAGGCCGGACGGTTCGGGGGGGGCAGAAAGTGACAGGCGGCCGCCCGGCGCCCCCTCCCCGCCGCCCGCGGCCCAGCGCGGCCGAGCGCCGGGCCCCCCCCCCCGCTCCCTTCCCGCTCCCTCCCTGAGGTAAACAAGCGGCCGCCCGCCCCGCCGCCGCCCCGCACTCACCTCAGCGGCCCCCCCGGCGCCCGGGCCGGCCCCGGAGCGGCGCAGGCGGAGACGCACACAAAGGGTAATAAAGGGGGAGGAGGGGAGCGCGGGGGGTGGGGGCTGCCCAACTGCCTGCCGCTCCCCCGCCGAGCCGCCGGGGCCGCCTCTCGCCTTCGCCGACCGCCGCAGCGGGGAAAAGGGAGGGGGGGGGGGGGGGGGGAAGGGGGGGAATAAACTCCTCCGGCGGGGCTGGGAGGGACGGGGACGGGGGGGGGAAACTCGGGGTGCCTGGCACCGGCCCCCCGCCCCCGCCGAGCGGAACGAGCGGCCTGTCCCTTTAACGGTATAAATAACGGCCCCCCCCGCCGCCGCTGCCGCCCCCCCCCGCGCTCCTCCTCATCGTCAGCTGCTGCTGCTGCTCCGGCGGCTGGGGCTCCGGCGCTGCCGGGGAGGAAGAGGGGAGGCAGCCACTGCGCATGCGCCCCGGGGGAGCTCGGGAGGCCGCGGGGGGGTGGTGAGGGGGGGGGGGAAGAGAGGGAGGGACGGGCTCTTCCCACCGGGCCCCGCGCGCACCCGGAAGGAGATGCGGCGGCGGGGCGGAAGGAAGTGGCGGGGAGGGGCGGAAGTGGTGGCAGGGAGGGGCGGAAGTGACTGAGGGGGAAGGGGGGGCGGGGGAGCCCGCCGTCACGTGAGGGGGCGGGCGGGTGGCGCGGAGGCTGCTGGGAGCGGGGCGGGACGGAGCGGGACGGGACGGGAGCGCGCGCGCGCGCGGCGGCGTTAGCCGCCTCAGGTGAGGGAGCGGCGGGAACCGTGAGGGGGAGGATGCGAACAGGGCACAGGACAGGATAGGTCAGGTCTCTCGTCGCCTCAGCCCGGTGGGGGGTGCGATCCCCCCTCCCGCCCACTGCCTGCCGCTCCCCCGAGCGCCGCGGGTCCTGGGGGGGCTCGGTTCGTGTGGGGGTAGCGGCTGATGAGGTATGTGGAGGCCGGGGAGCCGCCCCCGGCCGGCCCTGAGGCGCGGGGGGTGAGGCGGAAGCGCCGCCTTCCCCCCTTTCACGACGGGAGCGTGGCTCCGAGTGGGTATTTGGGTTGGAAGTGGCGGCTGCGGCGGTGCTTCCGTGTCAGTTCCTGAGCCCGGAGTGAAAAACGGGACCGGGCGCGATCCTCTGCCCGTGGTCCCGCTGCTCCCGGTTTAATTAAACGAACGGCTTTGGTTCAGCTTGCTGTCCTAGTGCCGTGCACTCCGGTGCCTCTGCTCCCTTGGTGGCTTCTTCATCTGTGTGTGTTTTATCAGCCGGTCTCGTCCTCCGCAGCCAGAGCTGCCGTGCCAGGGGATTGCACTGTGCTGGCCTTACAATAGAAGGAGCGAAACTGGGAGAAGTAGAAAACAGTTATTTTAAAATAAGCGTAAATCGTTGCGGAGCAAGTCTTGGAGGCTTTCTGGTAGCACAAAGCAGGAGAATGGGGTTTTACTCGTGCTGCTTATCTGCAGCGGCACTGTGGTTACTGTCATAAGCTGCACTAGTATAAACATGGTGGTGTGGTTTAACTTCAGCCAGCGTATGGGAGCAGCAGCCGCTCGCTCGCTCCCCCTTGTTGGGATTGAGGAGAGAATCAGAAAAGTAAAAGCAAGAAAACTTGTGGGTTGAGATAAAGACAGTTTAATAAGTAAAGCAAAAGCCACGTGCACAAGCCAAGCAAAACAAGGAATTAATTCCCTGCTCCCCATGGGCAGGCAGATGCTCAGCCATTCCCAGGAAAGCCAGGCTCCATCACGTGTAACAGTGACTTGGGAATACAAACGCCATCACTCTGAATGTACCCCTCTTACTTTTTCCCCCAGGTCTCTATGCTGAGCATGATGCCATATGGTATGGGACATCCCTTTGGCCAGTTGGCATCAGCTGTCCTGGCTGTGTCCCCTTCCAGCTCCTTGTGTCCCACCCCCCCGGCCTGTTCGCTGGTGGGGCGGATTGAGGAGCAGAAGAGATTTTGACAGCCCAGCAACAGCTAAAAACACCAGTGTGCTATCAACAGTATTTCTCATCCCATATCCAAAACAAAGCACTACATCAGCTGCTAATAAAAAAGTTAACTCTTATCACAACTGAAACCATGACATGTGGTTAGCCAATTGTTCCTTAAAAAACTTAATTGTCGTGATCTAATACGTTGCCGTGTGCCTGTAGCTTGTTCCAGCTGCAGAAACATAAATACATTGTTTCGAACTATTTTAAAGGCAGTTAAATTAACAAATTACACTTGATGGTTGGTCAGAGGGGAAGGTGTGTGAATGTCACTTGTTAGTACAACTTACTTGAAGGGTATCTGGTTGTTCACAATAATGTACCTGAAGTGTAAACACATGAGCTGTGCTGCTCCTGGTTCCGTGTGAGATCGGCTTGTTTGTGGCTGTGCTGTCTTGGCGGAACTTGGCATGTCATTCACGGATTTAGGAATGTCAGCGTTAAGAACTTGCTAGAAAAGCTTGGAAGAGAACTTGAAGAAAAACTTTCATATCAGTTGCATTAGGTGCTGTTTGCATTGCGTTGAAAAGCATCCTGAACTCTTCAGAAGTTGTATGTAAACATGGATTTCATCTAATGAGAAATGCGTTATAAATCTTTACAAGTTTTTTTCTTTTTTACTAGCAAGCTGAACTGCATCTTTAACAGCTAAGAAACAATGCACATTACAACTTAAGTTCTTACAAGTGAGCCTTGCGTTTGCTGTACTAAATTTAGTTTACTAACATCTAAATAGATGTTCTGACTAACATAATTATTCAGAAAACAGAGTAATTTAGTATAACTTATTCTCTTTCTTATTTAAAGATGAAAACCTCTGCAATGAGTAAACGTAAGTCAAAGGAGAGCAGCGAAGCAAATGGAGAATGCATTTCAGAGGTTAGTAACATCTTCAATAGCTGGCTTTGTATTTAAGTTATGTAACTTTTCCATCCTCTGCCATCCATGTCATTCTATAGTTTTTTCCTAGACCAGTTGAGAAGGCATGTACATATACTTGATGTAATTTCTAGCTCTGTAAATGGGTTTTGTATTTATTTTCTATTTTTCTTGCAGCTTCTCACCTGATGTTTACTTGCTTCAAGCATTATAGTAACGATCTACTGTTTGGAGTCTTAATGGTAAAGGATGGTCTTGCACTTTCACAGCCGTTCGTGGCAGCAGATTTGCATAAATGTATTTTTATCTAATCAGATTCTTTATCTTACAGTTTGTAGGGCAAATTAGAATCTAGGTGACTTCCTTTTAACAGCTTAGGTTAGGCAGGACAGCAGCTGCCAAATCAGTTTTCAGGTTTTATTTTTTTAAGCTTTATTCTTCTGTTTTCTCAAAGTGTCTACTTAAAAACTGTGATGCAAATTGTGGTGAATTACTTCTGGTTCAGTGATTTCTTACATTGTAATGTCTTCCCTTCATTTACCTGTAACGTCCCTTTATAGGAGGAAGACCTTTTCACTTGTGAATGGACAAAGCTGACTGTTCAGATAGATTGCTCATTAAAACAGAATTAATCTGAAAATTAAATCATTAAGACTTTAGCAGAAGAAAAAATACCTGAAAAATCAGGTAGACAAGCACAGCTCATATTAAAAAGTAACTCCTTTCATAAATGAAAATTATTAGCAAAATAGATTTCTGTTATTCTTCTATCCATTATTTAGACTTGCTCAATTTTCTCTTTTCTGCTACAAAAGAGTCTATTAAATATTCTGCTTACTGCAACTTTATTCTTACTTTCCAGACCCCTGTATCATTGATGACAATTAAAATTTACACGTTACAGAGTATTTGTAACACCACAGAAACATACATATTTTACTATTATTTTATTGCAGTAGTTACATTCTTGGTACATTCTCGTGTTTGAAGCACCAAGCATTCTTTCTGTCTTGTGTTATATCCACAGGTGCAAAAAACTTTACGTGAAAGATTCTGTCACCATTATGCTACTGGAAAACTGTTTGGGATTGAACGTCAGTACAGGTGAGTGAGCAGACTCAAATACTAAGGAGTTTCTACTTTAACCACAGTAGAAAAATAATCAGGTGAAATCAGACCTTTCTGCTACCTGTTTTTCTAAATTATACAGGCTTAAATGACTTGTGGCGCAATGCTTGTAAGAATCGTTTGCCTCGGATTTTAAGAGTTTTGAATTTCTTGTCCTTGTTTCAAATCTATAATTCCTGAAACACTTTTTTTGAGCCTGAAAGATACTTTCAGTGCATATTCTAAGGCTATGTTTAATGACCCGTCCAAGCAAAAAGTTAAATTCTCTTGTTGTGAATCTTTATTTTTACTTCAGATTTTCTCCTGTTTATTGGTAAGCTGGGTTAAAAGCAAATCTTAAACCTTGGATGCCAACATTACTCTTGAGGTAGAGATCCATATTTAAAACAAACCTACTTCTTGGGGTCATCCAGATGCAGAGGTTAAAGTTAGGAAGAAAGGACCTATTGTGACAATACTACTATCCTAATACTAATCCTTTTACAGATGCAGGTCAAATTTTAAAAATAATAAACACATACCTAAAGAACTTGTTTTAAAGAATCAATTTTTCCGAGCGTAACTTTATGCAAGTTGAATCGCCTGATGGGAGCATTAATTTCCTTTCCCTTACAGGAATGAAAATAACATTTCTGTTTTTAGAAAAGTGTGGTGTGATATCCTCACGCAGACATGTTTGTTGTTGTGAGAAAATGTATTTCTATAATGTTAGTATTCTACAAACTAAGCCTCCCCTCTTTATAATGGAATTCTGAAAAACAGTTTACAGATTGTCTTCTACTTAATATGCTGCTGTTGATCAATTATCCTGGAGAGAAAATATGATGAACTTCCCCACTCTTAGTGTTTCCTTCTCAAGATGTATTAGGTCTCTTGGCTATAGTTAGCTCTAAAGAGCTATAGTTCGCTCTAATGCAAAAACACATGCATTTGCTACAGCTGTTCCATGACGACTCTATCACTCCTTTAGAACAGATTGCATGATGTAAATATTTTAAGTAAAAAAAAAAAAAAGCAAGCATATTAAATGTATGCATTTGTAAACATTTGGGAATTGGAAGTGTCAGTATTTTTTATAAGTACTTTAAAAGGGGTACTAGGTGATTAGTCTATCTGGAGATAATTTATAGTTACTCTTTGTTCCTTCTTTTGGGTGGGAATAGAATATGAACTTGAAGTTCAGTATTGCTGTTAGCGTTCATAAGCTTTGGATGCCTAAATTTAGCATATAATCAGCTTTATGAAGATTGTAAAAATGAATATATTCCAGTAGATCATTGATGTTTTTTTCCTGGTGTCAAGGTCTTCCTTCAATATGTTTGCCGGTCTTCCTTTTTTGTGAGCTATAGTGGTATCACAGAAAGCAATCTTTTTTTTTTTTTTAAAAAAGAAATAATTATTGAAGCCTGTCCTTTCATGGTGGAGAGTTGTAGAACTTTATGAATTAGTGATACTTCCGACTTCTGCGTGTTTTAATATTTTAAAATATTTTAAGAGATCTGATCACTCAGCCTTTTGTACTTCATTGTATTACATTTTGCATGCCCTGAGTGTCGGCTCTGAGACCAAGTGGAAATGTATCAAGTTTTCTCTTATGTTCTAAAGATTCTTTGAATTTTCCATAGTTGCAATGAATGTTGTCTGGTTTGGCATTTTTAACCTGTTGCTGTTGTCAACACAGACATCTGCTGGAACTTCTGAAACGAACGACAGTTCATGGAGAAAGTAATTCTGCCCTCATCATTGGACCCCGAGGATCAGGAAAGACTGCGGTATAAACATGTATTAAGACTCTATACAAGGTCAAATGAAGCATGAGGTAGATAACCTCACCAAAGTCCTGGGAGCTTTAGGAGCTAAATTTTCGTCTCTGACTGTTTTTAAAGAGAGAATTGCTAACTGTTTACATAGAATTTCAAAAGATTCTAGGACTTCTTGTGAGATACTTCTCTTGAGTAACAGTGTGGAGAAATTGGTTTGCCAACAATATTCTGAAATTTTTCAAACACTGAGTTTCCTAGTGATTTTGTAAAGTAGAATAACGTCATGTGCAGCTGAGAAAAACATGTACCTGTCCATCCTTACAATGGCTTGCCAGAAGTATGCATGGTTTTGGAATCCTTTGTGTGTCTTCACCAGGTATCATGACGCACTACAGGTATGCATGTAAACATGTAAAATGGAAATAATTTTATCAGAACAAGTTGCATTTGCCGTTCAGTGATCTGACTACATTGCACCTTCTGCCTTCTTTCAGCATTTCTCCTATTACAATTCTTTGATGGTTCTTGCCACAGAGGAGTTAATCTTTGCAATTAAACCCATGTTTTGCTTACTCTTTAAAAGTTAACCTGCTATTACTATTGGGCCTCCGCTGTAAAAATGACTGAAAAAGCATCCAAAAACCGTAAAAAGAGTAGACTAAGGGGTGGATTTCTACATAGCTGCTTATATGTAGAGAATGGTAAGGTATCTTAATCCTCTCTTAAATGTGTCAGAGAATATTGTAACCGAAATTGCTAGGCGGTAGAACATTGTCTGGCAGTTTTAGTTTGTTCATGACAAGCACAGGTTTTGTATTTTAAAGGAACTCTTTTTAGTTGAGGCATGGGAAGGGATGACATCTAACCTAAATGTTACATACTTTAATATTATGCAAACACTTAAGTCTTTTATGTTTACATGAGTACATAATGTGATAAATAGGTTGGCTGTTACTGCAGAAAGTACTCAAGATTGAAAAACTACACAAATTACTTTGGAAGTCTTCTCAGGTGCTAAAGCAAGTGGCCTTCAAGCTTTTAAATACAGTTGAATAGAAATAAATTAATAGATTGTAAACAATGTCCTTGATATAGCTGACACCAGTCATTCTGCCTATTTGTTGATGGCTTTCTTGTTTTGCATTTCAAAACCAGTCAGTATTGTTATGTTCTTCTGTCACCAAAACTCCAACTATTTTTATTATTTAACTGAAGTTTAAATTTTCATCCAAACCTTTTACGTCAGGATAGTGAAGGTGAAAATTTGTGATCCTTCCTGCTGGGACATAAGTAAGCAAATCATGTATGAGAAATGAATTATTTTCTTATTCTATATCAAGTGACAGATGTTAGTTCTCAAAAAGAGACAAGAAAATAAGTATATATGTATGTATACATACATGTAGAGCTGCAAATTCTCAGCTGAGGAAGCAAAAGCAAAGAAGTAGCAAGTGAACAAAAAGTTAACATTTCATCTACTTATATGTACTTTAATACAAATTCCTTATTACTTTTACCAAGATGATGGACTGTAAAATTGGGACCCCTAAGTTTTATAAGCAGTACTTGATGTAATTATGTGTAATTTAATTGTCTCATGCTTGCTAACTTCAAGAGGAAAAGAATAAGCAAGGAATAAGGAAAAGAATAAGTCTTAAAAGATATAAAGGAAAGATTTTTGTTCTACAGCGTCTAATGACGCTGAATATTATACTAACTCGAGCCAAATTCTGTCATATCTCAAACTCTTAAAGCTTTTTTTGGTTAAGGCAAAAGTCCTAGATATTACCTCCAAAAATTAGTGACTGAAATACTGGAGATATTTTTATATTTCCTTCCCTAATAATTCAGCAGAATGAACAAATGTATCGCTACAGTCATGATAGCGAATGCGAAGTTGTCATTTTAGTCTTGAAAATACTCAAACCCAATGTTACCTAGTGAAACTGCATATACGGTTTCCTATCTGATAATATCCATTTGTAGACTTTTCTTACTGTTAAAACCTTCTTGTAAAGAAATTATGTTGGTTTTTTTTTTCCTAGTTATTAAATCATGTCTTAAAAGAGCTCACCGAAATGAAAGAAGTTAGAGATAACCTCTTGGAAGTTCATCTGAATGGCAAGTAAAACAGCATTATTCAGATGTTATGTTATATTCAGTTGTTATATATTGTATGTACTGAACAAAAATTTTGGTTTCAGTTGTTATCTGGCCTTGATTATGGACACATTTGCCTGTGAAGTCCAAAACGCCTTCTTTTGTATCGCTCTGTATAAAGAGAACTTGTTTGCTTCTAATGACTTTTCAAAATGTTAAAAATCAATTCAGTTGTGAATTAATTGTTTTAAGTAACTTATTACATATGGAAAATTGTTGTCTAGTATTAATTTTTGAAAAGGCTGGAAATGGAGAGAAGCTTCTGGATAAGTTTCTAGTGGCTGTAGACGTGGCCTCTTGGAGTGAAGGAGAACTGCCAGTTCTTCATGAAAAAAATCATTTTCTTTCAGGGCTTCTGCAGACTAATGATAAAGTGGCCCTGAAGGAGATCACCAGACAGCTGCAACTCGAAAATGTGGTTGGGGATAAAGTTTTTGTAAGTATCAACTTTATTATACTCTTTGCTTATCTCCCTCAAAAATTCTTGCCTGAAAAACTAGCTTTATAGGATGCAGCTTGTTGAGACTGGATGGACTTCGCGAGTTTTATGAGCAAAATTGCGATGGGCTGGCTCAGTCTTCTCAAAGCTTTAAAATATTTAATAATTGACGTCAGTAGTGAACTGTGGCAGCATTTACCTGTGAAGACCCTGGTTTACAAACACTTCAAGCATGCCAGCAAATATGTGTGGTGCTGAAAAAAGTGCTGAACATTACATTTTGCTAGTTGAGCGATATTAATGTATCCTGATACTCTTCCAAAAAACATCAACTTTGACTTAAAGAAGGAGGAAGTATGGGAAGGGTCTCATAACATTTACTTCAAGCCTCTAAATGAAACAAGCTTTAAGCATTCTGAAGAGACTTTGCTCAGAGGGGTAGAGTATTTTGGAAAGCAAGTATCTTTAGCATATTTGCCACATTTTCTACTTCGTAGGGAAATCTATCCTGGCTTCCTAGAGCTCTCATTTTGCATAAAATTCCTTTTAAAATATTTGCATCTATTGACCTTTTCCCAAAGATAAGAAACTTATTTACATTTGTACTAAAGTCAGTAATAAAGAGAATAACTGAAGTGCTTCAGATTAAATTTCACTCATTTGGGTGTTAAATAACTTGGGCTAGTGATCTAAGTTAGGCTGTTTGTTGCCTGTTACTCAGTGAGTGTTCTTGAGAGGCCATCTCCTGGTACGACAGAAGATGCTTCTGAGTATCACCTCCTCCTTTGCTCTCAGATAGGGCCTTCGAGATTGGCAGAGTTTACGTAGTTGTGAGTCATGTGTAATATCGATCCAAGTGGCTAAAGCACAATTATGAGAGGGGAGAAAGGTGAAATCTCAATAAATGAGGTTTATTTTCGTCAGTTGCATTTGGAAAGCTAAAGAGATAGGTTCTTACTACTTTAGTAAGAGAAACCAGAGAACTAGGTTAGAGGCAGTCTGGAATACAAGATGAAGTGTAGATTGTAGTTTTTAGGCTTTATTATCTTTTGGAAATGCTTGCTTCTTAGGCTGTGCTTTGGTTTCTTCCTTGTGCCAAATGATTTTAGATACAGAGAATGGAAAACCCTTTTTTGGTGGTGAGCTAAAATTTTCCCAAATACAGCTGCAGTAATAAAGGAAATAGCAAGTATTTAATTTTAGCATAGCCATTTGAATGAGTTGTCTTTTCAACAGAGAACTAAAACAACCTTTGAAGGTCCACAGTTCCACTACCAAAAATGCTGGAGGCAAAACTGGTCTTAAAATACGCTTAATTCCCCTATAATTTTCCCTATTAAGTTACTGTGGAGTACTACTGTAAATTCTTAGGCATCTAATCCCTTTGGTTGCACATGGGCCAGGAAACATACTGATTTGCAGGAACGTCCTTACTTTTGTCCATAGAAACTTTTCCTTTCTTAGCGTCTGCAACTCCCATTCAGAGAGTGAGTTGGCTTTTCTGCCTTCTTTGATAGGGCTTGTGGTCTTCAGTTATAGTTATTTTCCATCTCACAACTTGTGTGCTTCAGCGTGTGTAAATGTGTGTGTAACTGAAGCAGGATGGTCATAGCAATTCATTGTTTTCTGTCGTGAATGTTTGATGCTTTCATCCATCTAATAAGGTTGCAAATAAAAAAGCTGCCTACTGATCATTCTCAGCAGAACACGTGAGGTGGCAGTTTTTGCATGTGTGTAGATGGAAAATGAGTATGCAGTAGCTATTTAAGGAAAGATAAAGCTAGTTGTAAATTTAGCTTGTTGAAGACATTCTTCCAATCACTAATTTTTGCCTGTCTGAGGCAATTAGTTTGGGGTTTTCAGACTGGAAAGAGTGGATCAATGTAGAGTTAACTATCAGTTTTCTTGTCCTGACGAGGTAATGATTATACAGCATGAAGTAACATTGTGAATTTCCAAATATGCATTGGTTTTGAAAGTAGGGTTTTAGAAGGAAATGGACTTCATTACATGCCCGATCTTGACATAGCGACAAAATTCTGAGAACGGCATTGAAAATCTCTTATAAAACTTTTTTTTCTTCTCTGTATAGGGCAGTTTTGCTGAAAATCTCGCGTTCCTTCTTGAAGCTTTAAGGAAAGGTAAACACTGGTAGCCCCTGTCGGGAAACTGTGCGTGTGTTTGTCGCTTGACTGCAAAGTTAGCACATAGGTGTTTCTTCATCTGCTTGTACAAGTGGTATGAAGAAATCTACCCCAAGAATGTGTCATGGTTACAAAATAATGTAAAAAATAGTAATACTAACCAAACATATACCGAACATAGCTGATACCAGCTACGAAGGACAGATTCTTTTACCCAGATTGAAGCTATTAAAAATAGTGGGGTTTTGAAAAAAGAACTGCCATGCAAGTCTGCCGTCCCTTGCAACCAGAAATGACATCTGGCAGAATACTACAAAACCTTACTGATTTTTCAGTGTATCTTTGTTTTTACCATTGTAGCAGTACACATGTGAAAGGAGGGCTTAGTGAAAAGAAAATACATAACTTGTTGAAACTGGAAAATGTGAAATCTGTAGAGATGGAAGTGTGCTGCTGACGTTACCATACTAACTTTTACAATTGCTGTCTCAGGAGATCGAACCAGCAGTTGCCCAGTCTTGTTTATACTGGATGAATTTGACTTGTTTGTTCATCACAAGAATCAGACGCTCCTCTATAACCTCTTTGATATATCCCAGTCAGCGCAGACTCCGGTAACAGTTATTGGACTTACATGTAGACAGGTAAGAAATTGCGCCTTCTCATTCAAAGTTTTTAGCTGTTTTAAAGAGACTTTTGTCTTAGCTGGCATGTTTTTTCCTCTCCTTGAACCTTCCTTAATTTACTAGGAGACTTTTCTCAACTATCCATTTTTCTGACTTTTGAATTGGGAACAGGGGTGGGGGGAATAAAAAAAAAAATACAATAATTTGTGCTGAGAGCAAACTTAGATGACCAAAAAACTGCAAAGCCTTCAGTTTTACTGCTAGAGGAGCAGGTTTGCATTTCTAAGGAGACACAAGGCTGTTGTCCTGTATTATAGCAGAAGAGCCGCATTTATCCATGTGGCTGTTTTATATTATACTGTTGTTCGCTCTTTGGAGCGGCTCCTGGGCATTTCAGTTTCTTGGTCAGCAGCTGATAAGAACAGACTTGTGTTAACCTACAGTGTTTAAATCACTTTTCTGAGGATGAGGAATTTTTTTTTTAAGCAAACGCTTCAGTAGGGCACTTTTGCTGTAGAGGTAGCGTGCTCAAAATGGATTTAGGTTCCATGTTAAAATTGCTTTTACAATTTTTTTTACAATGACATTGTAGGGAACTGTGGGCGGATTACGTGTATACTCTGAAATAATTACTTTCTAACACTATGGAAGGTGATACTTTATAAAAATTCCACTGTTTTTCTCAATAAACTGTATTGGTGATGAAGATAGCTGGGTTATGACAAGAAGAATAATTAAAATCTTTCATTGAAGCCTGAATCTAGGTTGATTTGGTTTAGGTGATATTTAGCTGGGCAAATTTTTGGAAGTTAATAGAATAGTTAAGAGGAATTTAATAGTAGATTTAGTAAATTACAGTGTTTTCTTTGCTTCATTACTGTCCCGACTCTGGTATCCTCATCACCCATTATTCAGAACCCCGTCTTGCTCTACTTTTGAATGGCATTAAGGTAGAGGCTTCAGAGGCTGTATCATGGTTCTGGTGATAGCTGTTGCTTCTTATTTTTAAAAAAATCACTGGTCCCTGTTGCATGTGACTTCTGAATCGAAAGGGGTCTTTATATTTTGCATTGTTGGTTCTCTATTTACTGTTTTCACTCTCTTTTTGGTGAGGAATGTCAGTATTCTTCAAGCCTTTTTTTAGTGCAAGTAAAACCACCAAAACCAACACGCAACAAACCCTTAAAAAAGTGACCCACCCCAAATTCCTGGAAACTGGGAGTGTGATCATTCTGTCCCAGTATAAGGTAGGGGAACAGTACCGTGTTTCTCTAAAAGGATGAATCGCACAGCTTGTTTCTGATGCCAGTCTGTTGCAATGTGTTCTGAGAAAAGTAAGCGTTTCTCTGTTATCTTCAACCAACAACTTGGTGGCACGCTTGCGTAGCGCTGTGTGACAATCCTACAAGATGAATATTGGCTCTTAAGGGTTTTTTTTTTAAGCTGGATTCTTTCAGTCTGACAAAAGGCACGTGAAATGACAGCTGCCAACCTACGTATCTACGAAACAGACAACTTGTTTCAGCCTATCACGGCTCTAGAGGTCTTGAATGCAGACTTAAGTAACTGAAATATTTACATAATCTATGGAGAAATTTTGCTGGGTATCCTAGCAACTAATTATCCTGTATGATGTAGCGCATCACGTGATTTGGGTAAATGGCTAGTTGTTAGGCATTTCAAGGCACATCAATTATAATAATTAGCAAAGGTCTTGTTAGAACATTTTAAGCCTGAGAATTTAATAATTGGGTTTTTTAACGTGATTTACTTTGTTTTCTCTCCTAGTTCTTACCGTAGCAAAGAATGCACTAAATGCATCTGCTTTTTTAAATTATTATTTTACTTTATTTTTTTTTCCAAGGATATCCTGGAGCTCTTGGAGAAGAGAGTAAAATCAAGGTTCTCTCACAGACAGATATATTTGATGAATTCCTTTGATTTTAAACAATACATTAGGATATTCAAGGAACAGCTTTCTCTTCCTGCTGAATTTCCTGATGAGTCTTTCGCACAAAAATGGAATAATAACGTTCAGGTATTTAAAAATCTTTATGCTTGGCTTTAGTAAAACTTCTAAAGTAAGACCAGTTCCTAAGTGTAAAGCCTTTATCCGAGGTTAGAATTTCCTTTCACTATTTGAGTTTGAGATGGAATAAATCAAGTTGTGATAGAGAATCTTTGCTTATTGAAGTCAAGATAAAACTAGAAGTGTCACAAAAAAGACCAGAAGGTTAAGGTTAGACATGAAGAATTGTACTGTCCAGCGTAAGCTGAGGTCTTTCTGAAAGTTAGCTAACTGGTATTTCTTCAGGTGAGTATGAAATGATTTGCTGAGATGACTAAAATACCACTTAAAATTTTTTTTTAGCATCTCTCAGAGGATAAAACTGTGAAAGACACCCTGCAGAACCTTTTTCACTACACCAAAGATCTGCGCTCGCTTCATTTGCTGTTGGTATGTATTTGGATACGTACATAAGATCTTCTTGATTTACAATAATCTGTGAACAACACTTGTGTTTTTCAAGCCGGTGATCTGAGCTTTACTTGAAACATCTGTTCATTCAGCGGGCTTTTGACAGTACTGCTTTCTTGCATGCTTTACCAGTCCGTGCTTTATTAATGCATTCGAGTAGTTCTGCAGCGGTTATCTTGTGAGGGTGTGCTGTTTAATTAAAATGTTGGTGGGGTTTTGGTATTTAAATATCGTTTGCTAAGTGTTTCCATTTATAAAGCAAAACTGTAGGTGAAATACTTTCAAAATATGCTTTGCTTTCTGAGATTCTTTATGAACCATGTGACTTCGTTTTCCAGAGCTGGTTTCATATATGGAGCGATTCAGGTAGCCCAGATGCTGCCCTGAATTCGTCCCATTACTGTGACGTTAGTCCAGGAAATGCCATCTTAATCTTTTAAATCTTGAGGTGCTGGAAGCTTGCGGCTACTAATCCCTGGAAATACCGAGACGGAAGTTAATTGGCATCAAGGGCCTGAGGACGCTTTCAGAATTGTACTTGGTAGCTTCAGCCTTTCCCGGTTACCTTAGGGGAGAGAAGGAAGGCCTCCTCGCTGTGGGGAGAAAGGTTGGACTGCTGCCTCCCTGGTGAGAAGACTTCTGTATTCTGTAGGCAGGAGGAAATGCCGATGGTGAACTTCCTCCTATAATGACATATGAGCCCAAGCTTAACGTGTGGTCAGGATCTCTGGGAGGGTCTCTGTTCTTGTGGTTTCGTTTTGTTTTTTCTGATCTGTCTGCCTCCCTCCTGTTTTTTAACACAATATGACTGCAATAACATTCGTTACAGAAGATAAGTAACGCTTATTTAACCATCCTAAAATATCTATCTGCTTCTGTCAGTGTGAAAAGCCCACTAACCGTACCTGCTTGTCTTGTCTTGTGCAAGTATTCCGATTTTAACCTTCCACTCCGTGGTGGGCTGTTCTTGGACTCTTTAGTGCTGACAGCTTTTCCCAGCGCTGAGTTCACAGCCACCCTGCAACGAGATCACAGACGTCCCGCTCCAGTTCTGAAACACGTCATCAGAGTCCTCTTTTTGGTAGTCCTCTGTTGACTTGAGTTCGTTACAAGATTGCAAATTATCTCTAGTGTAGCGGCACCCCATGCTGTCGCTGTGGCTTCAATGAATGGCAGAAAAAGAGCTGCTGGCCACCTGAATAGCTCCAAGGTCTGCCAGAGCTGAGGCAGAAGTTCCTAATTGTTTTCTTCAGCATGTTCTGTATTTTTCCTTTAGAAAGGGCCTGTTTTCACTCTGTGAAGTCATCTCGCTCAGAGGAGTACGTAACACAGATTCTAGCACTTCCGTAATTCTTTTGTATTAGCTTGAAGTGTGGATTAATTGCCCCGCAGGATGAATCTTTCCTTGATTTTGAAAATCTGTAGGAGTGTGCCATTTGAGCTGGTGTGAGCAGCTTTTGATGGGCGGGGGGCGGTGGTGGTGAGATTGGTGCTACTCTTGCTAAATTACACTTAGTGCTCCCCGTCACTTCGCATTGTCAGATGAACACGTGGGTTTTCAGCGGAAATGTAGTATCCGTTCCATGTTGCAGTACCCGCAATGGTATTGTGCAAAACCTTGGAAAGCTTGGAAGAACTGAACAAGTTAAGTTTTTTAGCAAAGTAAAGGAAGTAATTTTTTACGTGAGTACAACTAGGCGGCTCGTAACCGAGCTGGTAAAATCTAGTTTTGCTGTTGGTAAACGCTGTTTCCCCGTGGTTTCTCTCGTGTGGGTGGCTTTGTGCCATCAGCTCCGTGTCTGCCCCTGGACCCGGTGAAGCAGAGGATGCCCAGTGCTCCCGGCTCCGTTCACTGGAGTGACCCATTACAAATCTCACTGCCCTGACGCAGGGGGGGGCAGTGACTTACAGGAGATACCGCTGCATTTCCTCGGCTTCTTTCCATTTTGCACGTCTGTTAGCGACTTGGGGCTGTTGTTTCTTCATCCCTCCCCTTCTTCCCTGCCCAAATTCCCTTTAGCTTCTACAGTATAAAACCTCACCCCGTACCTTTGGAAGCCTGACCTGATCACGCAGCTTTTTGAGGCTGCTCATCTGACATCTGTAAGAGGAGTGTAAAAGGCTGGTGGTAGATAGGAAAGACCTCAATTAAACAGACAAAATAAATAGCTTTTCCACACAGACCTGCAAAAGTCGGAGGTAGTCACTAAAAGTCATTTTTTTCTGTTGATTGATAAATATTAAATTGCAAAGTATCTACAAGGCAGATACTTAAAGCCCCGAAGAGCAAGTGAAGGTCGCTGCCCCACGTTGTACTGCTGTACAGAGGCTTGTGGATCAGCCATAGCTTTGAAAGCGCGGTGTCAGAGGAGGTCGGTTAACTCTGTATTTATTAACTTACGCTTGTTCAAAACTCACTTTCTGGGACAGGTAGTTAAGATTGTTAAAGACGTAAACTGCAGCTAGGCGAGACTTTAGCCGGCGTTCTGGAGGGGTGACGCGTTCTCTGTAAACCAAGAGGTGCCTTTGGGTGCTTTCTGAGCACTTCCAGTGACACGAGTGCGCTGTAGCACTGCGTACAAAGGTGCGTTTAAAATAGTTGTAAGTCATTCCCACAGCGATCATTGAAGTATGCTAATCCATTGAAATTAATACAAACACGTTAATGAGTGTTTATCTCCTCTAGTGAGGAGGCTTTAAAGTTTCCAGCCTGGGAAACCTTCCTGGCAAAATGTAGTTGTAGCTACCAGCTATTCACGAGTTTTCGGTATGAGCCTACTCTGTGTGTAGGGTTTATTCATTAATGTTTCCAGTAGGTGACTCCAGGGGAAATGCGTTCTTCTGCATTCCATCTCCAAGTAGAAAGTATGTCTGGTAATTAGTAATTAAATGAAAAATGTCTTCTGCTTTATTTTTAGATGCTTGCTGTAAGTAACGTTACTGTGCGTCACCCACTCATCACTGCATCAGACCTCCAAGAAGCGAGCAAGCAGATCAGAATGGACTCGAAAGCAAATATTGTACATGGTAAAGCTCAGCTTTTTCCCCACAAACCTTTCTTAGGAGTATGGAATGTGTCGGGTCCCTCCCTGAAATCCTTCTGATGTAAGGGACGCGGTGTAGCGGCGTGTCCCCCGGCGGTGTGAGCTGCAGAGGGAATCCATCCGCCCGCGGGGGTGGGATGTACTGAGCACCGCGCTGTAAGTCTTCTCTGATAAGCGTTTTGGAGCCTCTGCAGTGAAAAGAAATAAACGTCTTCTGGTGATGGTGTGAAGCCAGTTACAGCAGGAATTGCTTCCCTGATCAGGAAAAGTTAACTTAGCCCAGTGCTGCTTCATGGCTTCCAGATTTCCCCGGGTTTGGTTTGGTTTGGCCGGGCCCTGTGGAGCTGACTGACTCCATCACTTCTTTGGCTTTGAACAGCCAATAACCTCTTCAAACTCTCATTTCGTGCCATGCTGTCCAGTAGCACCAAGACAATCTTGGTGTCTAAATTCTTTCTCATGCCATACAATCTGCAAGGATGGGGTTTTTTAAATACTTAAATTTCTTGGGTTTTGATGGAAGCAGCCCATTTCTTAACAGTTTTGCTTCAAATAGCTGGAAAACAAACGTTCTCTCACCTAGCCTCTCCAATTCTGGATTAGTTTTTGTTTTCACATTATGAAGATACGTAACACAAATGGGTGAGGCCTACAGCATATAAAAATAGAGGAATAAAAATAGTATGTGAACCGCCTGCGTTTCTGATACGCTTAAGAGGAAATATTTAGAGCTTTTGCCTTTCCCTCTAGGTTTGTCTGTCCTGGAAATCTGCCTAATTATAGCTATGAAACACTTAAACGATGTCTATGAAGGAGAACCATTTAACTTCCAGATGGTTTACAACGGTGAGAGAAATACCTGAACTTTACAAACACTAAATCACTTACTTTCCCCTCACTAACTTTTTCCCCCCCATCTATTACTGATACAGAATTCCAGAAGTTCATACAAAGGAAGGCGCACTGTATGTACAACTTCGAAAAGCCGGTTGTCATGAAGGTAAGCCTGAAATGTAACTTTTCTTATTGGAAAGTGTTCAGATGTTGGGTGTTTTTCATAGTGCGCGGTTTGAGTAGTAGATTGGAGTCTGGGCACCCACCTCCCGCCTTCCCTGCGGTGGGAGCTCACGGCTGGGCCGCGCTGATCAGCAGTTACACCCTGAAGATTCAGTACCAGGGGAAGGCCTCTCTTTCCAGGGAGCTTAACTGATGCGGGACTGCGGTTGGGCAGGAATGACGGTCGGAGAAATGGCTTCGGAAAGAGAGATTTGTCTCCGTGTAGGTCTCTCCAGCTCGCTCCTTCACTTCTGCTCTTTAGGAGGGACGTCTCCAACATTTACGTGAATCTTACCACATCAAAAATCTGCTTTTCCTAATCCCCGTCCCAGTCGGTCTGACTGGTTTATGGCATCAATTTGTAGCTTAATAGGGCTGGTTTTGCCTCAACCAGCTCCAGGCTGAAGTGTAAATCGAAAAACAGTATTTTGGTTACAGCCCGGATCCCCGCTGGCCGCCTGTGCTGTGGGGCTGTCTCTCAATTAACGTAGTTTCGCCAGGCTCTGGCTGCAGGGCGTAATCCTGCTGTGGTGGAAACGGGGGTCGGGCAGGTGCTGCCGTTTCAGCTCATGAACTGCACCCAAGGCCCAGCACATTCAAAACAAGCACCACAGGCTGGAATGATGTTCTCTTCCCTTTCCTAATTTATTTTTTCTTTTATTTTTAGGCATTTGAACACTTACTACAACTGGAATTAGTAAAACCAATAGAAAGACCATCTGTCCGCGTGCAGAGAGAGTATCTCCTGATGAAACTGGTTCTGGACAATAACCAAATCATGGACGCTTTGCAAGCGTATCCCAACTGCCCCACAGACGTCAAGCAGTGGGCAGCCTCCTCGCTCAGTTGGTTGTAAAATTTTGGAAGTTGCCCTATCACTTTCTACATCCAAACTTTTGGAGTTTATTGTGATGTTTGCCTAGAGCAGGGTGTTCAGATTAATAAATTTTTGGAAGAAGGTCGCTTTGCTGATCCTATTTTTGGATTTTGTTTTTTAAGAAGTGTAAGCCGGCCAGAGAGCAGGGTGCGTGTCTCCCTGCATCGGGCAGCTGTGAAACTCTGCCGTGGCTGCAGTCGTGAGCAGGGTTACGGCTGGTTTAGTGAAAGCGGCAGAAGGTACAGGATACCGGCTGTATTCCAGTTGCCGTCGGTTAGTGCTGCACCGTTGAGGAAGCGCTGGCTCACGCCCGGTAGCTGGAGTAGGGACACTGCAGAAGGATGGGGCCGCAGGGCCCATGGCTTTCCCTGGCCTGAGTAACGAGCAAGTGCCTCACACTTACCTTAAAGCCTATACACCGTAATGCAGTTTTAGCAGACCCCTGACTTCAGCCTGTCGAAAAGCTGAGGAAGTTTATGGCTCTGGTTTCACGCAAAGCCCTTCTTTTCTGTCAAAGGCCTGTTTTATTTATTTTACTCTCTTTGCTGCTTCATAAAGCTAATTGTTGACACAACCGCCCAGTTTGAAGTGAGGTGCGCTGAAAAGCGGCAAAACACGTACCAGGCCTGGGATAATCCTGTGCTGTGGTTCCTGCAGGCGATGGCTCGACCTCCCGGAGGAGGGACCACAACTAAACTGGCGCTAAAAGAGTTGTTCTCTCCCCCGGTGCTGCAATTTGAAGAGAGACATATGCAAGTCATAGTAGTCACATTTTTTTATTTTAACTTTCTGGGGGAATAGGGGAGAAAGAGTATACATTTTTATTTGTACAATATTTAACAATCACTTTATTGAGGGCTGGGGGGGGGGGTGGTTTGTTTTCAGTACTTGCAGAAAAACAGCAAGTACCTTTTGACAGTAGTACAACAACCTGTGCCCAAAACACTGACAAATACAAAGAGTAAAGTTAAAATAATTGCTTACCAAAATCTTGAGAGGTAACGAATAGTATATGGACTGAAACGGCATTAAAAAAATAAAATAAAAGGGAAAAAAAAAAAGTACTGCTGGTTGAGTATCTGAGGTAAATGATGTTCCGTCAAGGATGCTACTTGAATGGTTTTGCCCATGAACGTCTATTGCAGCTTTCTGCATTTTGTACCAAGTGTTCCTAATAAAAGTAAATGTATTAAAAAAGGTTTAAAAAAGAGAAGCTGGAAAAAGAGCAACCGGTAACCCTATTTCTTCTGTCACATGCTAATACGAACAGGAAATGTCTTGTTACTGTCTGGTTACATTGTAGTTAGCACACGGAAAGGGGGTATTTGGGAACTACACCCGCTTTTTCAATCAGAGAGAGAAGGTGGAAGTGGTGGTTTCAGTCCTGGCGGGGCAGCCTCAGGATCCCACCCCCAGTGACAGCACCACTCCCACAACTCCAGCAGCTCCGAGGCACGGACTCTGCTCCAAAACGCTCCGGGACACAGGACGGGGTACGGGTCCGTCTCACCCTCCAACACAACGGAAAGAGTAAAACCCTGGGGAGGCCGAGAAGCTGAGCAGGCGCAAGCTGAAGTTAAGAGCAAGGGACCAGCTGTCCCTCGGAGCCACAGGACAGGGGCACCCTCTGGAGCTCGCACCCACCTGCCACCCTGGCAGGACGCGCAGGGACAGCGGTCACTGCCTGCGGGTAAATAATGCCAAAGGGTTTCCACCAGCATCGCTCTTAGAACCCTGCCCTCGGTGACACGCGGCTCAGGCATCTCCTCAACCTCCACGCTTAATGCTCTAAAGTAAAACAAAAATACACCTCAAAACGCCCTGCGAGAACTGCCGTGCCACAACAGCTCCGGGGGGTTATTTCTACCAATTAAAATTCACTTATGCTGTCAACATCCTTTTCTCAGCTGCACTACACCACGCTGTTGAAAGCCAGGGAGCCACGAGCAGGACAGTATTTAAAGCGTGGGGGGTATCCAAGGGCAGGGCTGGAACACGCAGACGAGTCACAGCGGTTTCCCTGGTGCCCTGCGGCCTTTGCAGCCTCACAGTGTCTGAGCCACGCTGGAGTCCCCCCGGCTTTGCTGGGAGAACCCACGGGAGCTGAAGCTTTAAGGGGTAACACCCAGATGATGCACATTCTGTACATGCCCCATTTTTGCACGAATACCACACGTGAAACCATCTGCGTTTACCCCGGTTTTGCTAACAAAGGGGTTACGGCTTACGGGGAGCACAGAGCTCTTCAGGGAAGTACCACTGGATTCGGATTTGTTCAAGTCCTGCTGGGTGCGCTAACTCATGGCCCTGGATTAAAAATGGAGGCAAAACAGAAGTGTCAATAAAAGAAGCAGCCAAAAAATTCGATTTCTTTCTTTGTCTAGCCAAGCCGACCACCACCGAGCTGCGCCTACGGCCCCAGCCACCCTTCAGAGCAGGTTCCTCGGGCACGAAGGTGACCAACAGCCAGACACCAGCCACAACCACACTGGCACTGCCGGAGCCTTCCTCCCTCCCCGCCGCCAGCCTCTTGGTTATCCCACACGTCTCTTATTGTTCCCAGAAAGTTCACATGTAAAACCGAGGGGCTCTCCCGGCTGTAGAGATCAGTGATCAAGGTCACACTGACAGCGAGCTCCTCACCGCAACATTAAAAGCTTCCTTCCAAAGACGTTGGACACATGGGTGTAAAACCAAAGAAAAACCCGCGAGAACACACAGCGTACTGCCAGCGAGCGGCGGTTCTGCACTCTAGAGCTGTACAAAAACGTATTTTACTTGGAAATTTGTGTAAAGGATCCAATAAACGCAGTGAAACAGTACTTGGGAGAAGCTCTTTGGCACCTACCTCCCAGTCACTTGGTAACTGAAGATAAGGCATGGCTCCCTGAACTCCAAAGAATGCTGGAGTTGTGAAAGCGATTTCGCTGCTTTTCCTCATTTCCTGCGAGTCTGTGCTACGGCCACTGTATTCGTTACCTCTACCCAGTCATTGCATACTCCGAGTTGTCAGCGTAACTAAACCATCCCTGAAATCTGTAAGCATTTCTAATCTGAAATCTGCGGTGAGAATTCTCCGTGTGATCCTGGGATAACGCCACGTCTCTCAGACGTTTGCTAGGACTCGGATGAGACGGCACCGACGCTTTCGGCAGAGGGAAGCTGCAAACCTCGAAGCAGAGAGGAAGGAATGGGGGTAACTGAGCTTCCTGAGCTGATCCTCAAACAGTGATACAGAAGCCACTGCTTCGTGAAACAACGCGCTAGGCAGACCTTGTCACAAACATAAATAGGAAAAAGACTTTTGTTTGTTTTTTTTTTAAAAAAAAAAGAACAAGAATTCAGAGCTTTCCAGTGTCACAGCTCACAGAAAATTTAAAAAAAAAAAGTCATGCTTAAGTTTTCAAATATTCCTCAGACACAGCAAACCTAAATAGTATTCAGTTAAATAAATGTATGAGAGATTCTGGGAAATGGAGGTAAGAGAAAAGCTTTAAACTAAAAGAGGAAGGAAAATTTTGTTTCAATAAACAGCACTTTCTTTTTTTCTTTTATACACAACAAGCTAGTACAAGGAAAGGCTAAAAACACTGCTTTAGGAATGGCCACTTACTGTCGGCATGAAGCATAGCTTACCCTTTTTAAATAACACAGTGAATTTGAAATACATCATTTACAAAACATGGATCAATTTATTATTCCAATTTCGTTAGTGTTGTCAATCTCATAATTTAGCGGAGGTGGAACTGAGGTATACCTTGTTGAGGGAGGTTAAGTAATACTTGGAAGCCTCTTTGCGATATCCCACTTGATTACTTTGTTTATGTACACGGAACAGCAGCACACTAAACATTCACAAGCTGTGTCATATTGGCATTACAATAGTCATTTTTATAAACAACAGCAAATGCAATAAAAACAAGTTACCCTTTTTTTTTTTTTTTAAATCTGAAATGAAATGTTTGATTTAAAAAAAATAACAGTAGTTCATTTAAGGAATTAGTCTCTTCTGACAGGTATTAAGAAATCTGATGTCAGTTTTTAAAACGCTTGATTAGCCGGCGCGGGTCCGCATTCTTCATTTAAGTTCCTTAACAGCACGGTATGGTTTCTCGGTCACACGTCCTTCGGGTGTAAGCAGGGAATGCCAAAAGTCTCATGGATCCGTGCTGGGGAGCAGGAATGGGGCAGGGGGGGAAAAAGGGAAACCACCTCGTGATGATGTTCCGGAGAGACTTACCGCTCTTGTCACCCAGAGAACAGTAACGACGTGAGCATCCGTCAGCTTTAGCAGCTCCAGCGAAGAGTCCTGGCGGTCGGGTACACGACCAGTGCAACTATCATAGACTGGATTCTTTGGGAGGAAAGTCAACGTTTGTCACCATTGTGACCACAGTCACGATGTCCTCTGTCGTTATAATGTTAGTTAATTTTTGCATCTGAATAATCCGTTCTTCTACGCAGCCCGCTGACAGCCTGGCTTCCGCATCGTGATCCCAGCATTCCTCTATGGTTTCACAGAGCATCGCCATTCCCTGCGAGAAACAGCCCAGTGAAAATCACCGTACGAGAGTTACAGCAAGTCCTAGGAAGGTGCCGTCACCTAGCAATTCTAATCCCTGACGAGCTGCATTGGAAGATACATGACCACATTTTAACCCTTCTCTCAAAGAGGAAGCTGCGCCGTATTTGTTGTGAAACTCCGCGGGCAATACTCGGCTTTACATCTTACTTATTTGGCACTGTTTAAACAATACACACAGCAGCGAGCAAATCCTTTTCACCACAGGAAGTTCCAGTCTGCTGGGAAAGCTCCCACCCCGGAAGTTCTTCAGCCACCACGTGAAACTCCAATGGAAATCAAACGGCAGGAAAGGGGATTCCTGCCTGACAGCCACTGCCTGCCCAGTAACACCGAGCTAATACAGCAAGACGCTGACTGCAAGGAGCAGATGGTAACAGACACTCGTTCTTCCTGCAGACAAACAGTGTCCTCTATTGTTCCTAACAACCCATTTTTTTGAAAAACAAAAAGAAAAACAACAAAAAGCAAAATAAGAGCAGCGCTAGGAATGAGCAGCGGCATTACTGCAAGTCTCCAGCCATAAACCAGAGCAGGAAAACAATTCCTGCTGAACTGATCCCAGAAATGTCTCAGACAACACTTCTTCCCCATGTTACTACAGGCGGTTTGTAGCATTTCTGTAGGAAATCAAGACTAATATTTCTTAAATATATTTTTAACGTGTGCATTCAGAAGTTACTCTCAAGAATATCTTCTTTCGCTGAAAGAGATCACTCACTTCCAAATCACTCCAGATGGGAGAGAATATTTTAAGATTAAGAACATGTTAGTTTACAGGCCATTTAATTCTAACCAGAATTATTGAATTCTTCCAAAAAGACAGTATCACGGACACAACACGGGATTAACAGAATGTGAAACCCACATGGTGGCGGAACTTTGAAGCACGCGGTTGTGTGATTACTTACAGAATGTTTTTGCCAACACTCTCTCAGAACAGGTCTCTTCTTTTTGTGAACTACAACTTCCTGCATGTCTTCCAGGGAGGGATGCTGGCCGATTTCTTCTTCAAATGGCAGCATGTACTCATCTACCGGGCCTACGGATAAAAAAAAAAAAAAGAAGTTAAACCACCAATTTTGCTTTAAAAAAAGGAAAAAAAAAAAGTAAGAGCAGTCTCTTAGCAGTGTCGTCCACAATCAGAATCTCAGGGAGCAGTTTGCTCTCTGTTGCCTTCGAAAGCTCATCCCATGACGGGTCAGCAGCAAGCGGCGATTAAGATTTTAATGAAGCAGCAGAAGCGTTTTCGGCAGGTAGAAGCCTTTGCTCTGCTGTGTGTGGCAGCCGAGCACAGCTCCCAGCCTGGCTCCTTTGTCACCAAAAGCTTCCAACACAAGGGCGGAGGGAGGCTCTGGCATCCGCCAGCTTCTCCGCTGCCTCCTCCACCTCCGCAGAGCTTTGGTGGGACAAATCCTCTCCCGCTCCCCAGCCCGCTGGCTCCCCGGGCATCCGGCCACCAGTGCCCCAGCGCCACTTGTGAACGCTGGCAACGCCACGTGCGCTGCAAAAAACCAGCTCGTGATAGCAACCGCCGCACCCCTCTGTGAACGCCGCCTCCTCCAGTCACACCGCCCAGGATGGGAGTACCATGTCGAAGGCTACGTGTAACAGCTGTCCTTAACGGAATCCGAGGGATGAACCTGGTATCCTGAACTATAGATTACACAGCTATAGGTCATCTAATGATACGTTATTGTAACACGTATTTTGTGCTCTCAGATCAAAAGGCTGAAACAGGAGGCAGGGGAGCCAGAAGAGCTGAAGGGTACGGGACAGAGGAGGCTTCACGATACACAGCAGGTGCCTTCTGGAAAAAATAAACCCAACCCCAACAGATTTGCAGAGAGAAAAAGAGCAGCCGTGACTGCAGAGCTACACAAAGCTCTGACTGAGGAAGGTGCTTTCCTTCACCGATGTCTCCTTCACAGCCTGGAATAACCACCACACCTGCCAGAGAGACCTACCGCACGCTTCCAGTACGATTTAGGTATGTTTTACACTACACTGAGGCATGAAAAATCGATACAGGGCACGGGGCTGCCTCAGAGACCTGTGCGAGGTTGTGTCGATCCTGTTAGTAAACAGCTTAACATTTTTAAAAGGGTAAAACCTCCCTGGTGGCTTCTGCTCCGTGAGGAATGATTGAAGCAGAAAAACACCACTTGGAGCAGAACAGCTCTGCGCAGCCACGCGCCCTCAGCTGACATCTCCCACGTCTCCGCTTTTTCCATGGGTGTCCGTCCACAGCAGCGGACTCTCATGGGACAGCTTTAGGACAAACAGCATCACTAGCCCAAGTGAAACCCTCAGATTTACTCCGCTGAATTCAGCTGCTCTAAAGACTGTACTGAAAATGCAACTTTCTCCCAAACATTTTTAAGCCTTGTCTTTCGTCTTTTTCTTCATTAATCCTGACTTACTCTGGACACCCAAAAGAGACCTCCATTTACCGAATTTAAAGAACAGTATGCACACTTGAAAGAGGGTGCCCCATATCTTTTCTCGATAGTTTAAAAATTGGAGTCAATAGTTTGCTTTGAGAGAAACAACTGTGATGGACCCATAGCTACCACAGTATCAGCTGCAGACATCTCCGACGTTACTGTATTTCCCATCTCTAAGCTATTAACTATTAATTAGGAATTCTGACATCTATATGAGCTGAACTAATGTTACATTAGCGAGAGACAGAGAGGGCAGGGAGGCACCGAACTCGGATGGCAGATTCCCTCTGGTGCCTGTGGCTAAACCAGAACCAGGGACTCTCCTACGTCTCCAATACCGGAGAGAACTGCCCCCTACGCACTGACCAGCGGGTCACCATGATCCAGGACGGGCCGAGGTGGTCTCCTGCAGGTGCTTATGAGCTGCTAGAAGATTATTAACTGCTTCAACACTCTTTGTGGTAATATGTTGACCTATGAAATTTGTTCATGTCTTTTGGCCTTGTATCCCCTTAGCACACTGGGAAGAGATCTCTGACACTGGGAACGGTCCACACGTATCTCCCACAGGCAGCAGTAAACGGCAGGTCGGATCTGGATGCCGAAGTGCGCAGCAGGAGACATCCCTTTCTCAGCAGGTGCTGGTGGGGTATCTTTGTGACCAAGGCTAAGCACATCTGAGCTTCTGTTTATGAAAGGAAGCAATACTTCAAGCTAAATTGATTGGCAATGAGACTGTCAGGCCAAATTTGGAATAAATCAATCATACCAGGTTAGGAGTTCCACAGAAATTCTCTCTTTTCCTTTCCACGATGAGATAAGAAATGTAAGAGGGAGCCATGGATCAGAAAATTTTCACCTGGGATGCCAAATATTGAAGAGACTAAATTATCAAGTGCCTACTGCTCGGTGTGTTTCCCCACAAGACTACCAGCCTTACTAAACTTTATTACATACATATCATCTACCTTCTAATTTTTTTGATTTTTTTTTTTTTGCTTTAATACTCCTCTCACAAATTACAGTAAATATTTCCGCAGATCAAAAATGCTGCTTACCATCTGAGGCAGTACAGCGCGATGCCAATTCCCAGAGGACTAACCCCATGGCGTACATGTCTATTCTCAGAAATGCATCCCTTTGGAAGTTTATAGCACCTTCTAGTACCTCGGGAGCCATATACCTGCGTGTACCGACCTGGGAAGACAGGAAAGGAGAAAGATTTGGACACCAAGAATCAACACGACCACAATTCCCACTCCAGCTGGTGCCGATTACAGTAACACTGTAGATGAGTATTGTTTTTTGTCACAGATTGAAGCTAGCCGTGGTTATCCTTGCTTAGGACTACATCTTGGAAGTGTCTTGTACTCTTATATCCAATAGATAAGAGGAATTAGAGACAGTCATATAGACTGGGCACTATAAAGGATACTTACAAATCAGGAAAACCAGAATATATTTTAAAATAACACATTTGCATAATAATTCAACGTTATTTGTCACTGCCGTTCCTTGTCGTCTTCCAGATTACAGGAAAGCCACTATGCTTATTTTTTCACGTCAAAAGAATTGTTACAGTTTAACACAAGGATGTGAAACTTGCTTATGTTTCTTCCCATGACAGAAGCAGTAATAAAAATACCAAAGGAAGACTAGCTACTGAAGTGCAACTTATACTGAGGAAGTTATATGAAATCACTTAGACAAAGCTGGCCATTAAATGAAAAATTCAGGCCATTAAATGAAAATACCCTTTCTTTTTGACCACATTCAACGACGAAATTATGTCACCTGAATAAATCAGACCTTGTATGATGTCTCAACAAGATCTGCTCCACTATTTAGACCTTCATGGTGACAGCTGTTTCTCTTAAGCTGCGTTACTGGGGGGTTTATACTCTTATTGTGTGGATTTTGTCACTCAACCAGGAACTGTGAAGTTCTGCCTAAAATTAAATATATTTAATTTTCTAGAAACTGTAATGCTCTAAGCTCAAGCTTGTTATTTTAAAGTACATGGTACTAAACCAGTTCCCTGTTGTACGGCAAGTGTCACACACTGGTGTCACTTCAGGAAAGCGACTGCTGCTGGATCAGAAGGTGGCCAGTAGTAGCCAGAGTGGCTGCCAGTACCACTGCTCAATTTCTGAACAGTATCTCAGACCAATCAATAAAATATGGCAAGACTGCTCTTTTTTGTCCAAATCCTCTAGTAAGGATGAAAATAAGAGGTGCCATGTAACGAGACAGGGCAGAAAGGCTGAGATCTGTAATTATCTAAAGAACTGTTTGATTTTTAGCCCAAGAGAAGAAAGCACAAATTACTACATTCCTTAAAGGTCCCTGAAAACAGGGCTGATGATAAAGTATCCCATGCACGAGGAATGCCTAAACTATCCACTTCCATTCACATGCAGGTAACAGTTGTATCGTTTATGTAAATAAAAATCAGTATTTACCTGTCCGTGTGTATCCCCTGCAGACTTTCCAGCCTCAAACTTTAAAGCTAGACCGAAATCAGCAATGCAAGCTGTAAGATTATTTTTCAGCAGCACATTCTTGCTTTTGATGTCCCTTTCAAGTTAAGGAAAAAAAAATTAGAGATCTAGAACATGAAATAGCACCTAAGTTCTAAGGAAAAAGTAATATAATAAAACAAAGAACATTATAATATGAAAGGCAAGAAAACTGTAGACAAGCAGTCCATTTGAACAGCAAAAGAATAATGATAAAACCTAGAAATACACTTGCACACCTTCATTCTTATGGAAATACATGAGACAGCAACTGGAATTATCATTTTATGCTTAGTGTTAAGCACATGATACAGCATGTAGGATACAGAAATAGAATAAAAATGTAGTTACTGCATGCTTTAATTACCACTACATTTTGTTTGTTTAAATAACAGGAAAGAAAACAATTTGAAAAATGGCTCTCGATTGTTTCTAACAAGGAGATACACGTTTTCCCGCAGAAACAAGACATGCTGGACTGGATCCAGGGGTTCTGTCTGCCCTGTGCGCACCTCTCCCCCTCCCATGTTTTACCATCGGTCAAGCAGTTCAGCTCATGGAATTCCAAACTCTGCAGAATCTGCATTTCTCTTACTCTACGCCTATCTTCTAGTTTGGTTACCTCATCCTTTCAGCTCCCTACTTCTATTAATAGCTTCCTGTTCCTACCTCGTTAAACCCCCAGCAATTACCCTCAACAACAGACAGAACACTTACAGTATGTTTCTGTCTGAAGGCATCCACTATTATTTAAAGTTACATACGTAAGTGTTTAAGTTGTTTCCAATAGCTATAATGCCAATTATTTCATATATTGCAGAGGATACTTAAAAATAATTAACTGTATAAAAATGATTCTATTAGATTAACCACCATCACCACACCAAGTTCTATAAGCCATCAGCTGGATTTTTGCTTAGGCTGCCCAGATTTTTCTTACGAGGCTCTCGATAATTCTGGAAGGAAGATAGCACAGAGCAATTACTTGAATACACTTCCTGTCTATCCACGCTTCATATCCTTTAGCTCAACATTAAATACCAACAGTCACCTGAGACTATTTCACTTATACTCTACCTATGCGAGATGGCAGGTTTATGTCCATCTTTTAGCCCTGGTATGTCCTCGTGAAGATAAGCCAAGCCTCGAGCCATAGTTTGAGCGATGTGACACAGCTCATTCCAAGAAACCACGTTAGCCTTGAGGAAGTCGGTTAATGAACCCTGCACAGCAAAAAAGAAAAACAATTACAGCATCAATTTAATTCTCATCTACTCATAAAGGAAACTTCTAGATGGCCTCCACCATTAAAGAACACGATATGCCCATCTGCCTTTCTCTGTTTTCTGATAGACCATATAATTACACATACGTACGCAATCAACTGCTCCTTTAAACACCACAACATTAACCTTTGCAACATCTCCAGTCCGTGAACAGAACCAAGACACAGCTCCACATCACCTCAACAGCAAACAGCGCAACAAACTCCAGTTCGGGTCCCACCTGCCGATGAACTGTGCTTAACGGTCAGTGTCAGAAAGGGGAGCTAGACTTAGGATATTTAAGTTCTTTATAAAGCCAACCCTGCTTTTACCAGGGTGATGTATAACCTTCCAGGCACAGGAAATGACAGGTTACATTCACCTTCAAGAATCCTGCTGAACTGTGTATGCCCGTTCCCTAAGACCTCTCATGGATAGTCTGAGTCTTTCTTTTGTTATGGACCAGCAACAGTGAACACCAGTTTCACAGTACAGTTTCAGAGTGAAATAAATACTTTCAATAAATACAAAGAGATAAAGTTAGAATCTAGTCAAATCTTCTCTTCAAACTCGCTCCTACAGCCCACTCTATATATTTTTTCATGGATTTGGATATTATCCAGTCTGTGAGATGTCATCGTGGCACATTACTGTGTCAAAAGCCAACACAAAAGGGAAAAATAAACAAAGCGCTGTCAAAGTGTAAAGGCTACACTTTAAAAATAAAATGAAAAATTTGTATTTTCCATCAGGGTCATCTCAGGTGCCATCTTTCCAACAGTAACAAGTTTTTTAGAACTCTTAGACAAACAAAAAATTGAACAGAAAAAATGGCAATACCTTTCAAAAGACAAATTAGTTTGAGATTATCTATTTGATCATGAAGATCTGTCAAAAATTTTGACTAGTTGGATAGTTTTAGTCTTCTAAATTATTAAAGCAGAGGCATAAGTGGGACAAGAATGCCAGAATGAAGACTATAACATTCAATATTGGAAGCATTACAGCATTAGCATACCCGTCTTGTACAGATCTGTATTTTCTTAAATCTGCTACAGGCACCATCTTCCTCATGCCTCTCTGCCCATGCCAGTGCTAAGTTTAAGTTCAGGGCTCTTTTAGCTCTTTATACTTACATTTGTGACAGTCACACGCATGAAAAAAACCAAAACGAAGCGGACAAAATAAAACAGTGAACATATTCTTAATGACACACACTTATGTGCCTTATTGTGGTTGTCACAATCTAATTAATACAGATTACTTCATTCTTATAGACACAAATCAGCTAACACAAGGGAAACAAAAATAAAACACCACAATCTTTGCAAGATGGAGTTTGCTTAATCCAGGCAGATTTAGATGGGGATATTCAAAACCACATATTCCAAAAAGCAAAAAAGTAGAATAAATGCGTGTTTTCTAAAACTCCTCTATTAAGTAAAGACTGACGACAAGTTTCTCAGCTGGCTGAAAATAAGTTTAAATAAATTCATATCCAACAAAAAGAAATAAGCTAAGAGGAAACAAAAACTATGTTAAATTTTACGTCTTAACTGTCTAAAAGTTCACATTTATGACAAATTTCTAAGGCTGTTCTTCCTCTACCATAACCTTAGAAAACAGAAACTACATTAAGAACTAAAGATACCTTTTCGTGAAATGCTGTGATTAACCAGAGATCGACATCGATGCTGGTGCCTCGCTTCTCCGCACCGATGAACTGCAAGATATTGTCATGCTTCATTCCGGGTAAACTGTAGATTTCATATTCATTCTGCCACGACTGCTTGTCCTTGAAACAAGAGAACACAGCAAACCAAGTTCATGCCACAATAATAAGAGATACTTTCCCCTGGTAGAAGTTTTCTCCTACAATTTACTGTGCGTTTGTAAATGATCTGTCAGAATGAGTAAAAACTGGGGGTTTTTTGGCAATACAGGATTTACTATCTAAAGGAAAGACAGCATAGTCTATACTATTAATATTATGAAGCTGACTATTTTAGAATTACAAATGTTTAGCCTAATAACAATATTTATGCTACAAACTACTGACCTGACATATAGAAAAACAGGAAAAGCTGTCCTTCCTCATATATATTACATATTCACATAGAGTGGAAAACTATCTGAAAAGCTTAAATTCGTTGTAAGCAAACATCAGGTATTGAAAACAACATCGACCATCACAGACAGGAACCGTGGAAACAAAAAGCTGTGGATTAGGACTGGAGTCTGCAAATCATTACAATTTCTTTAGTCTTAAGAGCATGATTCAATTTTTATGTTTTATTAATCTACAAGAACCCCACAGAATAGGGTTTTCTCCTGTTTTCGGGAAATAGGTTTTCCTTCGTTAAAAATAATGAACAAAGTCTCAGATTTCATTTGTTGTGCTGATGGCTGAAACCATCCTAAATACATGCTATTTCTAGTAGAATAAGAACCTACAGATGTATTTACTCAGCAAGTCAACACTTGGTTAATCATCAGGCAACACAAGCACATTTCTTCACCTCCAGCAGCAGTGGGTGTTTTTAATCAATGTAAAATCTATCCTAATATCATTGCATATGATCACTTTGTATTCTTTAACTAGACTGGATCTTAAAATTATGAGCATAATCTATTCTGAAATGTGGCTTTCAGAGGGTACTTGCTGGGCAGTTGGCATTATTTCACTGAATTGAGGCATATTTAGTTGGAACAATCACCTCGTGGGTTTGCATTTCAGGACATTCCTTCCAAGTACAATTTCATTTGAAAAATATAAACAAATTCTTCTCAACTGATAGAGATGTGCGAGAGCTGCTTAAAACTATTCAAACCAAATAGGTATTTTTATTGTTAGAAACATAAAAATTCCACAGAATTTATGTTTCAATAATATTTTAATGCATTAAAATACTTATTTGAATTCAATAAAACTCTACCTGAACATTTTTCAGCTCAAGACATTTCCTGCATTTAAGAAGTTCTTTGAGCTATCTAGATTTACAGTAGATATTGAAAAGTCTCTAAAATAAAACCCGCATATTGAGGCTAGGAAAAGCTGCTTTAGCATTACAACATCACAAGCAACACCGGACACTAAAAACTTTTGCTTACCTGAATAGGGAATATTTTGACCGCAACGTACTCGTTTAGTAGTTGGGCTTTCCATACACATCCGAATCTCCCCCTGGCTTTGATCTCTAGCAACTGCAATGGCTTCAAACCCATCAACGGTGAAGGCGGTGGTGGCCCAGGATCCTGAAATCAGGTTAAAAGCATTAATTAATTTTGCTATTACATGTACTATCTGTGATGACAGCACTAGAAATAAAGGCTTGCGAACCCAAAGAGACTTGGTATCACATACCCACCCTCCTTGCAACAAATTCCCCCAAACACCAGAAACAAAACAGCAACCCTTCTCCACAGGAAAGAAAAACGAGACTGTAAAACATGCTCAGAATTCATGTGCAAGCGACAGCGTGACAACAGCTACTGTATAAATCCATCTAACCAGGTGTACAAGCACAGCAGAAATTAAGGAGTAAAGACAACTAAGCTTTACTTGTTACTTTTTTTAAGTGACAATTAAAATGAGCACCTTCAATACACTGAAGGACTGGTTGGTTGGTTTGACGTAACATGTGACCTGTTTAACCCCTTAGCTCAAAGGCCTGGTGACTTGACCCCCCCCAGCCACAAAGCCCCTTTCCCCGTGACTGTCGCTGCACGCCCTGGGCCATCAGGTGGGAAGCAGAAGACATCTCCACCAGCAACAGGGGCTGGGGCAGCAGCGCTGAGCTGACGGGAAGCCCCTCACTCTGCAGTTCCCACCCACTGGTTCAGCTCTCACCAGCCATCGAGCCGACACCAGCACAGCTCCACTTCAAAAGCTCCACCGCTTACTGGGGACATAGGGTCACAAACCAATACATAGGCAGACCACGCCCGCTACAAGGTCTTCCAGGTCATAACAAAGATTTTTCTCATTCAGAATCCACCGAACCACATGCACAGAGCAGACGTTTGGCAAAGGAAACCAAACACCATCATCTCCACAGTCACACCTCCAAGCCACATGAATGGTGGTGTGAGGAACCTTCAACCTGCTGGTTCACTTCCACTGCTCCCATCTTTTGCTAACGTGGCTAGCCAACATGTTACCGAGATGCGAGTACTTGGTGACACCCCGCAAACAGAACTGGAATTAAATTTAAGAGATTATCTGCTCGTATCTTACAGTATTTGTACTTTACTGAAGGGCAGCCCAACAATTCAAGTATGAAAGCACAAGCTGGGAAATACAACAGCGAGTGAGAGAGCTTCCACACAGTTGGCCGTGTAACCACCAACCTCACTACGCATTTGAACAATTTACCTTTCTGGGAAGGAAAACACGACAGCTCACTGAGTACCTTGCATCTTCTATTTCCTGCATCTCTTACATATTCTGTATCATACACAGCATCTGACTATAACAAGTACATTTTCAACTTTATTGCCAAAGATGAGCTTCTTTCTGGGCTGTCCTTTTCTCTCCGACCTGCCACGTTAAATTAGCTTGTTTTTAATTGATGTACAATCTATCCTAATATCATTGCATATGATCACTTTGTATTCTTTAACTAGACCGGATATTAAATTTATGAGTACAGTCTATTCTGAAATATGGCTTTCAGAGGGTACTTGCTGGGAAGTAAATATTATCTCGCTGAATTGAGGCATATTTAGTTGGAACAATCACCTCATGGGTTTGCATTTCAGGACATTCCTTCCAAGTACAATTTCATTTGAAAAATCTAAACAAATTCTTCTCAACTGATAGAGATGTGCGAGAGCTGCTTAAAACTATTCAAACCAAATAGGTATTTTTATTGTTAGAAACATATATAAATTTCAAGAATTTATATTTCAATAATATGTTTGCTGCATTAAAATACTTACTTGAATTCAATGAAACTCTACCTGCACATTTTTCATCTCAAGAACTTTTCCAGCATTTAGGAATGCAGGTACTTAAGCTTCACCCCTACCATGAACAAATGCCTCTGCACCACAGAACATGCCCCTACACACAGAACCAGAGAAACGCAAGCTCTTCTGCCTGATCCCTGTTTTCTGCAGTAAAATAAGTAAGTTCTGGTGTGCAGTGGTCCCCAAGCAGAACTACCAATGCTGTCACCACGAGATCCAGCTCCACCTTCCTCCCCCTCCTCCCCCAAATTAGTTTAAAACACAATTTGTTCCTCAGTGCAAATTAGCCCAGAGAGTTGCCAATGTCAACGACAGCAGCGTGGGGATAAACTGCTGGATCACGGAGGGGATGAGGGTGAAGGGCTGCTTTCCGTGGCACTGCAGGTCTATGGAGACCACAACACTGTACCCCAAGTCTCATTTCTATGTTTCATTCTTTTATATGTAATATTGAAAGGTAGGTACCGCTTTTAAACGATCTCTACACTGAGAATACAATAAAAAAACACCTAAAGGCTACTCTTCAAAAAAGCCTCCAAAACATATGCTTGGCTTTATGTGTTCCCATCACAGCTGTAATGCTGTTCTAAAGAATGAAAAACATTGGAGTAGTTGCTTCTACAAAATAATGAGAGTACTCAATAGTTAAGTATTTGAGCACTTCAGTTAGCAAGATAAAAAAATCTTGTGTGTGTTAAAGACATTTTCTGAGCTGTGGGTTTAAGTATACTTTACTATTGTGAGAATGGAGACAAGGGCTTCTGGTACCCAACACAGGTTTTGAGTAGTTTAAGCGTGGGAATAAATAACCATTCTCTTATTAAGCAACAAATACATCCTTCAAAAAGAACAAGTTTCATAGAGAGGCAGATTTATAGCAATTGAAAGAAATTGTAACCTAATTCCACGAATTAGTAACTGTAAATGGAAATATGTTTGAAACTCAAATCAGAGACACAAAACAATGCTATCCTTGAAAAAGTATGAAATCCTTTCACAAATATGCCAGCGATAGATGCCTGAAGTTGTTACATCCAAATTTCTGGGTTTAAAGCTGACGAACAACAATACAGAAAATGAAGTTTCAGAGTTACGTTTTCCCTCTCATGCTGCCTTTCATTCAATGTCGAAGCCCTTTAGGAATATTTCAGGCACCAGGGAAATCACAGTCCTCCATTTGTAATAATTACAGTTACAAATGAAACTAGAAACAAGACGCCCAAATTTACTCACAAAAGCCTACTTTAACTTGTAAAGAAAAACCCTGTTATTTTTAAGAATCCTGAGCACTGTGCAGCATCTGGGGATTTAACATCAGGCAGACAAGTTTTTAAAGTTGTGAGCCTCATGACTTGCCTAAATTAAGAGAACAATTTGTGGGAAGTAAACCCAAACGTCACTTGGCCTTAGTGGCTAGAACAACTCCCCTTCCTTCCCATACCCTCCACCCAAAAACCTGTCGGTATTCTGAAGCGCACCCTATGAATTTTTTCTCAACCACCAAGGAAACAACCGCTTAATACTCCTCTACGACTTGATGAAAAAAAAATGACAGCACCTATCACATGAGAGAAGGCAGTAACTCCCCAGTAAAAACCAGCCAGTGAAAACTCGTGCTTCTTTCTTTCACATTAGATAGACCACAATACTCTTCATGTACTCAGATTTCATACTTCCTAGAAAATTGTGGCATTTCAAAATATTTTCCCACTACCTTCGATAGCAGCCTCCTGTGGTTCCCTGCACATTTCCCTTTCATGCTGAAACATTTCTATGAAGTCAAAACTTCCGGCGTTCTTATGAAGAAGCAACACACACCCACACACACAAATCAAAACAAATCCTGATTTAAACCGGAAAGTATAATTGCCTTCTGTTAACATAACTAAAAAGAATAGTTTTCCAGTTTTTTTTTTTTTTTTTTAACAACTTTGTTAAAATCAACAGGCATTTACTCTAAAACTACAGGTACTATTTTTACCCAGAAACATTCCTGGACAGTATTTTCAACTTGCTTTACTTCTAAGCAAAAATGTTTAACGTGCCACAGGCATAATTATTTTTGTATGGCTTTTTAAAAATCATCTCTGTGGCACCAAGGCTGATGATATAACGTGAGTACAGATATAATGTGGATATATTAGTCTAACAGCTTGCCACAGCTGTTAAAATATATGGGCCCAATTTCCCGTTCCCGAGCTTTCCCCATCCCTTCCCTTGGACTGACTCTGGTGCTGGTTTGACCACACCGCAAATCAAGGCTATATGATGGATTGCCAGAAAGCTTGTATTTATTTATTTTAAAAATCAGGTTGGTTTTCTGATAATTCAGCTTTGGTTCTGGTTTTATAGCTGGGAGTTGCAGTCAGCTCTCAGGTAGTGCATACTAGTCACGCCAGAAAAAGAACAGAGGGAAAATATTCGTTAAAGAATGGGAACTTCCAGAAATAAGTTTCCTTTAGTGTCTTCCAGAATGGTTCTCAAGATCAGACAGAATCTTAACAAACACGAAACTACAAATCCATTAAAAATATGACCAACGGAACAGATTGTTTAAAGACCTGCCCCAGCAGAGTTCGTTAGCACTTGAATTTCTCTCCAGTCACGTCTCTCATGCGGCAACTCAATCAGGTGATTCATCATGTACAACAAAGGGGAAAAAAAGACCAACTATCCAAAGGGGGCTGTACATAGACACGTTTCTCTTTCCTGACTCCAAAATATAAACAAGTTCTCAAACTTCCAGGGCACACACGAGTTTTCTTTGTTAAACGGTGCGATATTTCCGCTTGGTTACATTTATTCTACAGACGATATCGTGACTACAGTTGGTAAGTTCTCATTGAAAGACTCTGATGACTATCTTGGCTGTTTCCTCCCCTTCTAGTTTGGGACTGGTTCATTTTCAACCAGATGCTCCGGAAAGTTAAGATCCAATTACAGTAAAAGGAGTCAGAATACTTTAATTTTGTAGTTATTCTAAAATTGACTATGACTTGTATCAAACTGCATTTCTTTTAAACAGCAACCATTTTTCTCTTTTTCCACCTCTATTTTATCATACATTGCAAACCTATTCCCCAAAGAAATATAAACAAAGTAGATACTTGTAGGCAGGATCCTTCAGCTACTTCCCTAACTGAGATTATGCCATTTGAAGCAAAACAGCGATACAAACAGAAGGAACTCCGATAAGCCTTTACAGATGCAAGATATTCCTGTCCAACCTGCTTCGGGTGACCCTCCTTTGGCCAGGAGTTGGACTAGATCCCCAAAGGTCCCTTCCAACCCCAGCCACTCTGTGATTCACCAAAATACTTAAACGGCACCATTTCTACTTCTAAATTACATTTACAAGACATTTCAGCTATTAATTAGAGACCTATACACACAACGGAAATGGAGCACTCATATTACAACTTAAATCTTGACTTTTTCAATATTCTATTTAAAAGCCTAGCAATAATGACCAAGTTTTTGACTTAGCAGTTTTCAGTTACTTGTAGTTTCATAGGAGGTATCAGTAATTTAATACAAGTAAAAATAAACTTCTGGCCAGTGTAAAGTTGAAGTAGAGACTTAATAGTGAAAGAATATCTTCAGGCGATTTATTTCTCCGAGCTCCTGAATGACACAAAACCCCATCACACCACGAAGACCACACACCCCAAACATTTAGAGGTGTTTCATAGGTGGGAGCTGACAAGAAATACCCAGGGACAGGACAGACGTGGGCAGGACGTGCCGGTCACTTCCCGGGCATCCCACCACAGCCAGAGCCACGCTCCCAGTGGCAAAGGCTGCTCCAGCAGAGGCCTACCACTGTGCACAGGGTGCAACACCAGTTGGAACCCACACAAACCAGTCCATAGATGAAGTACCACAAGATGACTATTCCTGCTGCATTTCAACTTGATAGCCTGAGAAACTACAGTAAATTTTAAGAAAGCTACAGACAGCAGACTAAATCTGTATTTTTAAACCCCGCATGCTTACAAATTTCTTGTCCAAAATACTGAAAAAAAAAAATGTAACTCATACCAAAGTAACTTCTTACTTGTCCACAGAAAGTTCCATAATCATGAACAAACATCAATGCATCTTACCTCAATCATTATATGAAAGGCGTGCTTGTAGAGAGGGGAAAAAAACACAGGCAAAAGAAATTACTATTTATACCAAGAATGGGATGAAAAAACAGCTTGTAAGAAAAGAGACAAAAGAAATTGTTTGTGAATTAACAACAAAAATATTCATGGGGATAGCAATACTTTCTTGTAATCATAACAGATCATTTAAAATAAAAAAGAGAGTCCACCATTGATATGTTAGCAAAGAAAAATGGGCAAAAAGAAAGATTACACAGACCTTCAGCTGAATGGATCTTACAATTAAAACCAGAATTGCCCATTATAGGTGTATAAACAGTCATGTTACTACAAACCAGTATATAAACATGTGCAGAAAATTAAACATCTATACAAACAGAAGTTATGCGAACTTATTTCTTGTTATGCTCAGAAGTGTACAGTAGAGGGCAGCGTTGTATTTCTTAAAATTCACTGTGATTAGCTAGCTGTGGAAAATGAAAACTTTTAAAAGTCTAAGTTATAACTAAACCTTTTAAACAAATAGGTCACCATATAGTAGGTCTATATTACTAAATTTAATCTATGTATCTGGCACTCTAGAGGTGTAACTAGAACAAGTGAACTTGAAAACACTCTATTTAGTATACCTAAAGGGAGATTACAACATTAAAGATTCTTTCAAACAAGTCATGTGAGTTTACAGACTGTGGAATGAAATCCATCCTAAAAACCTCAGTCCCAGAGCGTTGTTACTGAAACTGAAAGCACATTTCAATGACACAAGCTTGTTTGTGTTACCTTCACCTCTTTTTTTTTTATTGAGCAATCTCGTTGCCACTCAAGCAGAGAAACGCCGAGACACCTTTGTTGCTCCTCCTGTACTTTTGCCATGGCCATTTTCTTCGTCTTTTATAATTTGATCAGATTGATGTTGCAAGAGCATGAAATTCAAACCCTTGAAGTATTCACCTGCCACATCACAGTGATCACCCTTTGTCTTAACACTCAGGATGCTACAGAGCACATGGCCAACAAGAGGCTTTTCTCTGCGCTTGAAAACTGTCTAGCACACACTTAGCATTATCTAAATAATTAATAATAGAAGGGCTGAAGTATTTCTTGAAGGCTAGATTAGCTGGGAGTCAGATTTATAAATACTGTAGTAGAGCCTGCTGCCACTGACAGAGCACTCAAGACCACTGGAGCCCAACAGGATCATTCCTCCTCTCACCATGGTCAGCAGACCCCTGGATCTAAGGATAACACCCACACCAAGGCTCTGAAGCAGGTTCTCGTAGGACCTGTAGAGCCTGCAAATATTTTGGGACAATTCAAAGGAAATGCCCCCCTGCCCCCCCCCCCCCCCCCCCCCCCCAAAAAAAAAAAAAAAAACCCACAAACCCCAAACCACAAAATCACCACCTTAAACTGGTTCTCGGAGTAGCTGATCATCTTCACCTTCAAACCTCTGCGAGGTGGTGGCTCCAGCAGAACAGCAGCTACTCCACATATACTCAGAAAAACTATAAGTAAGATCCTGCAGCACAAACTCCACAAACCATGAGCACCGTTACTGGAAGGACTTCTCCAAGCCCCTCGTCTTCCTTCACCAGAAACAGCAGCCAAGCAAAATAGCGTTACTCAGTCTGTGAATCTGATGGGGAGCGGCTACTGAACAGAGTAAGGGACACACCTCTGTGCACTATTTCCACTAACCCCACTAACGTGGTCAAAGAACTGACAATAACTGTTAAAAAAGTTAAAAAGCATTGCTTGCATGAAACAGTTATTAAAACATCCTTCCTGTGGCCGTAAAAAATTTATTAGTCATTTTTGCAGGCCTGAAATTCTCCAGCTCCTGAGAATTATGTAAATTCATCAGAACAAGGAAAAAAACCACATAAATCCAACCTTTTCCTCTTACCATAATGACGAACTGCAAACACAAAACTCTGAGAAATCAGAGTACCTCTCCCATGCCTCTGACTACTCTAAGGGGACCAGCTTCCCCCAAACACTAATAAATTAGACACGCATCAAAATTTTCAAAAAGAGATCTATGCACATCACAGACCTTCTGATTTTAAAATCATTGTCCTTCCCTTCAGCCTACAGACCACCACCTCAGGTTTCAGCAGAAATGCAACAAGTATCACCAGTTTAAGCAGTATCAGGCTATTACAGAAATGCAAATATGGGCTTTCTTATTTCAGGAATCAATACAACTTTTATAAATAAAAAATGGGAGCAATTAACCCCCCTCAAAATAGCTATGATGTACACATTAGTGTATATAAACACACCAAGTTTCTATTTATACTGCCCAAGAACTAATTCTAAAGGTTTTATCACTGATTAAGGAAATGTTTGCAATATTTGTAACCCTTTAGACAAAAAAAGCCCAAGTGGATTATTTGATGTACTAAAAGTTAATTTAGAGAATAAAACCAACAAATATTTTCCAATGCCAACCATAGAAATTTTCCTGTTACTAACTACTTCCATGAGTTTTTTCTGAGAACAAACCATTCAAGTTGCACACACACACTCACCAAACTCCTTGGCACAGGCCTGTTGGCCTAGACCAGCTGTCCGAGGTCAAAAACTGCAGCAAGGAGCAGTGTTTCTTTCCTTATACGTTATTTTCCTATTAGTTTCCAACACAGAATTTGTTGTTCCACTGCCACACATGCAGTCAGACCTGCAGTAAGTGGTTCAGAATATTTCTTGCATCTGCCACTGCTAGAGATCTTTCTGCTTCATCATTATCCCCCTCACATTACGTGATCCTGTTCTCAATTCTGATTTCTTACAGATAAAACTGAAATATCAAACCCGTGACACAGCTGCAAAGACCTATCCAAACTTGGGTGTCTTCAGGAAAGGATCCACTGAAGAAAGGCTATCATAGTATGGCAGTGAAGGCAGTCGTACCAAAACTGCCATCGACCAAAACCACAGCGGTTTTTGATGCTCAAAAAAACCTTTTGCTCAAAAACCAGAGGGACAATCAGATCAATCTCGCTTTACATTTGCTATATAAGCACCCCAATTGTTCTTACTTCTCGGTTCACATAGCAGATGACTTTGCAGACATAGGATGCTCTCCATCTACATAGAACCAGTGAGGTTCATCCATACTGGGCAAAATAAACCCCAAAAATGACACGCACAGAAGATTACTGTGTCCAGTATAGGGAATACTGGGTGAAAACCTTAAAGGAAGTGATAAATAGGATGTTGATAGTAGAAGATGTAGTTATATTTTTTAGCTCTATAATCCTCCTCTCTGAGGAGGGAAAGAAATGGTAACCTCTAACAACTAAGCTCGCTTTTATGGACACTCTAATAGACAGGATCTGCCCATTCCAAGTTTTTACATTTCTGGGTAACACCAAACAGGCCTAAATCAGGGCTTTCTTGTGCTTAGTGTTAAAAAATATGAAGCATCTTTGACCCAAGTAAATTTCAAATGTCTCAGACGAAAGCACAAAAATAGGTTATGAAGAAAAATGACATTATGTGAATCTGTAAAGCGCTTTTTTTTTTCCCAACCCTCTCAACATATGACTCTTATTTTAAAAACACCACAAAACAAAAAAAGCAACCCTGTGATCCAATAAGATATTCATAACTCGGGCACTCAACAAAAAGTACAAGAGGTTAATCTCTCTTTGCACAGTACGGATGGAAAATGTTGGGAGCCACAGCTCTGTGAACTGACAAAACCCCAAAGTGTTACTTGTGTCAGTTCTGCTATAAAATAGGTTATGGTCCTATCTATCAGATGACAGAGCGGTAACACTACAGTTGTAATTAGCGTTGACTGACAATTCTGGCCCAAGCTCAAGAGATGTAAAAAAATAAATGAGCATAACATATCAACTCCCTGCCATCCGCATTCGTAGTTCTACCAGGGATATCAGTAGGATGCTGTGGGGAAATATAAGCTACACCTAATTTGAGAGTGAAAGACTGCAAAGATGGTAGAGTTTTCCAGTGTCGCTGGTGCTCATGAGTGAAAATTAACCAGGTGAGAGTAACTCTTTTTATATAAAAATAAACAGATTTAAATATTTAAAATACTAATCCATTTTTTGTGAACTTTTTCAGACATATGAATATGTTTGCCACATGATTAAATCAAATATAAATAAGAAAGTGAAATAGTCCTTTCAAACTGTTTTACATATACACATATGTATTTAGCAAACTTACATTTGTTAATAACTCATTAAGAATTTAAAGAGTGACAGATTTTATAAAATTTGACAGCTTTCAGTAGCTAGCACCCCACACAGTGAAGCGAGGCAGGCAGTTACCAGCACAACCCAGAGCCAAAGCAGTAGGTAAGCCAAGACTTCGGGGAGCAGCAGGAGCGGGGACGGGTCCCTGCGCTGGCAGTGGCACCTGGGAGGACACAGCTCTGCCCTGCCCGTCCCGGCCACACGCCGCAGGACCCACTGGGCATGGCCACCACTGACACCGGCGAGGAGCATCTCAGCAGCGCCCTACTCTAGTGACCCCCTTCACCTCTCTACCCAAATACCTGGAAGAAAGCAAGAATCAAACAGGTAAGGAGCAAACAAAAATATCTACTGCTTTCCAATCTGAAACCAAACATACAGACTAATTCTACTACCTGAAATTTAAAAATAATCATCTGTCCATTCAAAGGGAATATAAAGTGAAGTTGATCCCCACAGCTGTGAACGGAGCTCAGTTTGTGTAGGAACTGCCTGCCTGGCACATGCAGACCACAAACAATCATACTTTCAAAAGAAAAATGAAGTTGTTTGCATTTTCTCAGATGTTTCTGTTCACTACAGGTTCAAAAATTTCTTCCAGCGTATTTCTTCCTTTTTTTGAAATATTCCAAACAATGTCTTTCCCTTTTGCTGATTTTTTGTTCACTTATCCCTTCTTCCTCTAATTCTTCCAAAATGTCTCATCCTTCAGTGTTTCCTCATCTTTATCTTTTGCTTATTCCTCATCTACCCTTTAATTTCTACAGAAAGATTAGTACCAGGGCGTACTGCACCCAAGTACTCCCATAGTCACCCGGAATAAACCGAGTAAATCAGATAACCTTTATCTGTATCTCCTACAGAAAAATCCTTGTTTTCTAGTGAGTATCTGCTATACATCTGATCTATCCCTTCTACCATTTGCTACAGAAAGATTTAGAAAAGAATCCATTTGCCTACAAACTCTACTCATGCCCTAATTATTAAATGTAATATTAATATTTAATACATTAATTGCATAAATATTTAAATGTTTGTTTCATGGTTATAAAGTTACTAATACTTTTCCGTCTCTTCCTGCTTCCTCTGCCCCCTGTTCAAATCAGTTCTAATCAAATTTAAAGTGGGAAACACTGCTCTGCTGCATATGGGAGAATATTCATACGTTCTATTTCCATAGTAATTTCATTTCGTTTTTCAGGCAGAAGGAGCTTTTCCTGACTTTCCACATCAAACCTTAATGCCTATTCACCACAAGATAAAATGTTATTACACCATAACCAGCTCAAGCACCAACATATACTTATCCCAAGAGATACAATCTGAGCATTAACAAAACAGGTTATTACCCTATTTATTAAAAATTTATGACGTGTCCACTCCTGTACCAAACATAAACCATGTAAGAGGAGAACTGCAATAAAAAGGAAGAAGAACATCAAAATTCAAGTTCTTGATACCTCTCACATATTTAACATTTGCTTGCTTTTCTGTCACTTTATCCATTGCTTATTTAACTTCTTTAAATCTACAAAGGAAGTCACATGCTGAAATTATTTGCACCATATGAGTTTGATCTTACAGCAAAGGCTACTACCTTGATATAAAGTCCCAAGCACATAAAACTGAGATGGATGAAATAATTATGCTAACAGATTGCATGAAGTTTGAGGATCTGCAATACTTTCTGCAAGGACAGGAAACATACTTTTTTCCTCTAAATTATGTTCATTTGGCAAGAACATATGCCCATTGCCTCCCCCCAAATTTTTATCTCTTACTACGAAACTGAAACCAAAACACTTTTACTTATCAACCACAGCCAATAATGCTTCCTGGTACACCCTGAAGTAAAGCAGGAACACTGAAAATACCACAGAGGCTGGCAGTACGGAGCAAATGCTTATCAATCCGTTTTAAACACAATCCTACCAAAAATAACAAGTGTTTAGATTTTATTTGATCATAAATAGCATCAGCGTATCATCATTGTGTATTCCGAGGGGTCACTGCACTGAGGTCAGGAGCTTAAGTTCAATTCCTACTGCAAAAACACAAGTTTTGGGGGCCCTGGGCAAGTCGCTTCTCTCTCCATTTCCACCACCACATCTTATTCACCATTCCTACTTCGGTCTGAAGAATTTGCCATCTTAACTCTTTTCATAAAGGCCTTCTAATCTCAATTTAATCTCCAGACATAACTAGGAGAAGAGGAATTCTAGTATTAGTCTGAATTACACCTACAGAATCAGCTGGAGCCTGACAACATCAGGAACTACGCACATGCAGCCAAAAAAGGTTTGTTTTGATGTAAGACAGCCAGTTTACATTTCAAATTTGGAGGCCACAATCTCATAATATTTTCTAAGTAAAACACAAACACTGCTAAAACTGAAACATTTGAAAACAAAACAGAAGATACATAAACAAGGAAGAGGAAAAAGATGAGAGGAATCACAGTAGGGCCATGAGCTGAGCTGAGCCCTAGAACTAGGCTTCAGCTGAAGATTTTCTTTACATTTTCTTTAACTGATACCTGCGCCCCAGTTCCATGCTTTTTTAAAAATAGCTAAGCTTCTACTAGGTACTATTTTCTATTCACTGCAAATTCCCATTATGAATTAGGGCGCCTCCTTCATTTTTGTTTTAAGCTAAGCATTACATAAAGCTCAACCGTAAGTACCCGAGCTGTACACGACTTCCAGACAAGTGGTCCTTTTAACTACGTGGGAGTAAAAGCTTCCCACAGCTCTCCAACAATGCTGCCTCTTGGCCATCTGAAGTTCTGCGTTTAGTTTTTCTCTTCCCAAACACACAGATGCGTAAAAACATTAAGCAGTTACTCATACATTCATCAAATAGCAATTAAAGGAGATAAAACTATTTAAGTAAAGCTTAACTTTCTGCTTTTGCAGCCAGTGAGCGTTAGCATCGCTAAACCAGGAAAGTAACAGAAGAATTCAGCCATGTGACAGATGCCCCCTCCTTTCTCTCCTCTTCAGAAAATGGTTTTACCATTCAAAAAACACAAAATCATAATGCAGTGACTTACTTGGGTTGGAACGAGCACTGGAGGATATGCCAGCTTGTGATGTCTGTACATCCAGAATGAAAAGAGCACAATCACAGCAATTCCCATTATAGGCACCAATGAATAAAGCAAGGTATTGAACAGAGGTGGCTTAGGTGTAACAGGATTCGAAGTTGCTGAAGAGAAAAAAAAAAAGAGGAGATAGGTTTTAAGAAACAAAAATCATCCAGTCTTTGAAATGTCTAGAATCCTGATTTCCTAAGAATTCTTACAATCAGCACGGGAGGCTAACAGTACTTGATTAAATAGTGTACTCTAACAGGCACGTATTTAAAAGGCAGCATTTTGGAAAGCACAGAAATAACTTAAGATTCACAGATTTACACATCAGCACATCTAAATTCTTTGTGCTTCTAAGCTCCGCCTGTCTACAGCGTGCAAGAGATGTTTGTATTTTAAGAAGACTGCAAGAATGCCATCATCTAGTGAGTGAAAAAAAAAATCAATACAGAGGTTTAATTTTTGGAATGTATACAATAAAATGTCATGAATAAGTAGAACAGGCCAGAAATAATCTGCCAACATTTCTACACGCTGTTGATCTGCTGAAAGTAAGATGCCTCGATGGACCTCCAGAAAGGCTCCAGAGAAGGCCCAGTTCTGAGGCAGCTGGTGCAGGGGCAGCCACAGAGCCCTGGGGCAAAAGAGGTTTCAGGAGCCCGAAGAAGAATGTCAGTTACTGCCTTAGCAGGATCACTGGCAAAAATGACAAGAATACTTCTTGGGTCAACAAAGGCTATTTTAATCCCATGGAAAATGTTATTTAATTTCATGAACAACTTCCTCTGGCTATTTGGTACACAAGACATTTGCTGTTTTCAGTTCAGTTATTAACATTATTCAGTTTTCCAACAAAGATTAGATTCCTGACTGGAAGAAGATATGCAAGAGTAATCAAATAATCTTTTAGTTATTGTTTTTTAAGACAATTATTTAAGTCCGGCTATCTGATTTTCTTTGTAACCTAGGAGGAAATTCTTTCCCCTTTTTAAAGGTTACTGTGTCAATTTACAGAGAAACTCAAAGGTCTAATTAGTTTAAAGAAATAGTGAGAGCATCGTTTCAAGAAGAGGAGCGCTCATAGGCTGTTACATGCATATAAGGATGATACGGCTTTTAGCCCAATGATTTATAGACTCTTACAGAAGCTTAACTATACAATTAAGGTAAGATTCGACAGTAACTTCTGTATCTTAAAACAGCCAATTATTTCAGATTATCCTTCCTTCTCACCCTCGGAAAAGAGCTGAACTACCTTTTATCAATTTAAATTACTTCTAGTATAGAGACCTTTCAAAATTGAAGAAATGAACTGGCAATTTTCTTGGCTCTTTACGTGGATGCACACAGCGCTCTATCATCTGGGAATCAGAAACCTTCTGGCAGGAAAAACTGACCACAAGTATTATCTCCTGAACGTGCACGGTATTAGACATCTCTGAACACTGCTAAGCAGTTCCTTCACAAATGTGTTAGTCTAACTTACGTTGCGTGACCTCCATTTCTGGAAAATAGAAGAAGCGTTCATTACACATGTTGCCTTCACAACAACAGAAAAACACTTCAGGGCTGTCTTTCTTCTCTATGCAATCGTTCCTATAAAAAAAATAATAAAAAATTTATTCATCTTAAGGTGGTTTTTTTTTGTTCAAGAGAAAGCATATGCTCATATTTAAAATTTAAAGTGAACTTTATTAAATCATCCAGGATAACATACTACCCAAATAAAAGTTAAATCTGAAGAAACAAATTAAAATTTTGTTATTTTATATTGCAATGAAATATTATTAAAACAGAAACAGCACAGACAAAGCTAAAGAAAATCACCAACAGGATACCAAAGAACAGTTCACGATCTAGATTTAAAAAGGACAAACGAACGATCAAACAGCTACTGTTTAACCATAAACTCACAGGACAGGGTTGCGTAGGTTGGAGATAAGTGGGGAGGAGAATTTTTAAGTTTTATTTTGTTTTCAGAATTTCCCCTGCCTACATTATGCTTAGGCTTATTTCACTTCAGGGCTTATTCACTGAATTAACTGCAGGAAAGGATTTCTATTAACAAGTAAGATGAAACTACTCAAGTCAGGAAAAAAAAACAATAGGCATCGTGAAGGAGACAACTTGACAGCAGAAAGAGAAGAATCCGAAAATCCTGCAGAAATAGTTGAGGATTTTAAATACAGCTCAAGATTAGCAAAAAAGTTTGGGGTTCATCTTCAAAAATTAGGGTTATTTTATAGAACCAGCTATTACAATTACCCCATATTGTAACCTCCATAAAACATTTATTCTTTGATGTTCTTAATCTGCTGCTGTTTGGAGTTCATCATACTGTAACTCCCTGTTTACTAAACCACTCTTCACTCCCAGAGATAAGATTTTGTTTAATGGATATTTCAGCCAAACAAGGCAGCATGCATTCTTATGACGAATTACAGTTAATGAGGTCTTAGAGACAGACAAATTTTTACTCAGTTTCCAACTATTTCCTTACTGTCCTTCCTGCATTTTATTTCTTCTTTCAATTTCTTTTCTTTGCTCAGGGAGAATTTAGTATAAAATTTTTTTTTTTTTTAGACTGTTCAAAGAGATACATGTGGAACTAGTGGGATAACAATGGTACAGAACCTAACTGAAAAATCCTATTTCCATCCCAGAAGTGTAACATTTAGCAGAAATATACTTAGTTTATCAATTGTAAATACCCCCAAATTCTTCTGCAAAGCTACAACTAAGAATGGATTTAAAAAAAAAAAAGGTACTTCCCCATCCTAAGTGACTTACAGTTACTAAATACTAGTAGCAACAAATAAGACTTCTTTAAATTTGTCCCTCGCCTTCCAGCCTAGCTGAATTTTATTCACGCTGTGCAAGCGAGCTCGCAGATGCTTTGCTGCGTCTCTGTGCAAGAGATAAATCAGAACTACTGTTCAACTTAGCTTTAAACTGTCATTAAAGGAGAAAACGTCCTAGTGTGTGTGGAACCTTTATTTGGTAGAAATGACTATAATGATTTCTTCTATTCATTCAACACCTAAGAAACACACAAGGAAAAATTTCTAAAATATTGCTAAAATTAAATTCTAAATAAATTTTAATGAAGATATATTATGCATTTATTTTCTTAATTCTTTCCTTTTCCATTCAATAACTGTTTTGGTCAAATAAAACTTAGTACAGTACTTCAAAGAACTATAATACCATTTCTTAAGAGAGTCGTGACCTTTATTCAGCCGGTATCTAACCAACCTCAAGTCCTGCTGTTACTGCTCATGGGTACTCGCTAGACCATCTGTTATAAAAAGATGACTGGAGTTTTAGAACATTCAATGGCTCTGAGAGCTGCCACTGAGGTGAGCTTTTTAAAAATAGGCAAAATACTTCCATGTTTAAGTAAAGAGCAGGCGTAAAGTGCTGACTCCCACTCCAAAGACTCTGGAAGAGTGAACTATAGGATTTTGCATTCCTGTTTCAATAACTATATTTGAATTGTTTGACAATAACAAGTCACTAGAAAGAGTGAATTTACTCTTTACAAAAAAGAGTAAATTCAACACTTGTTTTTTAATATATAGTAAGCAAATAAGAGAAAGCAAAACATGCTACTCCGCAAACAAGACAAGTATTTACATGAAGTCAGGTCCCTAAATACAGGTGAGGGGAAAAAAAGCATGTGTGTATGCATGTGTGTCTAAACCAAAGCTAACTATTCACAGACCACTATATTATCATTTGTCTCAAGCACTGTTTGCAGAGGGGAGGATGTATAAATTATGGACAGGCAAAACAGTTTAAAATTACAAATAAATTTAAAGTCTATAGGAAAACTCACTTACCTGTCATAACAATTGATGTCATCTAGCCAGCAACCTTGCTTCACAATTTCAATTGATCCAGAAATATTCTTCCATGTAGCAAAACAGTGTCGTCTTTTATCTTTATCACCATAACAAGGTTCAATACCACTGCGATTTGTTTTATCTTTTTCCCAATTAGCGTTGTAGTAGATACACTCCTGTGTTTCTGATCTGCCAAGTATGGCACCTTTTAGGAATGAAAAGTAAATCACAGTTAAATGGCATTCTGAAGTACGAGACATATGAACAGTCAAACCCAGGATGTACTAAAATATCATACACCACTTGCATCAATATGCCCTATCCCCTCCTTTTTTTTTTTTTAAAATAAGGAAATAAAACATTTAAAGTTCAACAAGCATTCGAAGTGTTGAAACATAAGATCTTCCGTTAAGTCAAACAGCGACTTGGATAACTTAGCAAGATTTGAAGAAATAAAGAACAAGTTATGGCAATACTTTTCCCTGAACAGCAATGGCAGAGAAAATTTAAAATACTGAACAGTAAAGATTTAATTATAATATTAGCCAAACTAATACGTTTTAACTAGTGGAATTCACCAAAAGGCATTTTTGTCTTGTTATATGTGCCAAAAAAGCAGTTAGTACTTCTTCAAAACCTAAACCCAACTAATAAATCCAGTTTAAGCCATCAACATCTCTTCCCCTAGCTTTCATCTGCGATGTAGCTTAACACAAGCACTGAAGTATAAAGACACGCTATGCTAAAATACTATCTTTTATGTCATTCTGATTTGCCAAGTGAGTAACTGGAATTGAGACCAGTAGGTGTGAGACAACGGTCCCTAATCTCCAAGGACAGCACTCGTTTTTTGCTGTGTGGTGCCACCCAGTCAACTAGTTAAAACACAGCATGAGGTCTTTGCCGTAACTCCACAGCCAAGTGCTTCCACCCTCAGAAGGTCCAGGGCCACGTCTCCCCTTCCCACAGCACGCGCCCCACATCCGCAGTGGGACCAACCATGATGGCTGGCACGCAGGCTTCGGGCAATAAAAGCTAAGCGGTGTTTGGAGGCCAAAGCACTGATGGAGTCTCTATTGCACGTGCTGGTGAACCAGAAGGGACTAGCAGACTAGCTAACCTATCCCGATATCACGATTTTTATCTTTAGTCATCCAAGTGTCCTTAAAACCAAAACTTTCTGAACTTTTGAATTTAATTTTGTCTTTTAAATTACAAATGTAATTGATTCATCGATGCCTACTGACAACCTACAGCAAAACCCAGCAAATATTAACAGACTGAGGCACCTCAAAGTGGAGCTAACTTCATAGTTTTAATGTGATATGAAGCACCAAGCTCGTTTCTCCAAAGGTAAAGGGTTGTTAGGATGCAAAACCGTTAACAAAAATACTGGAAGGGAGAAGCAAAAGCCACTGATTCCTGTTTTAATCTTGTCAAATACTGCCAAGAGAGTGTCATTAATCTTCATGCAAGCTTCATCATTTAACATGTATTCAAAACATGGAAAAAATCCCAAAACAGAAGAAGAGAGAGGGAGATGGAAGAGCTAGAGAGTCAGAGGACTCACTTCAAAATTGAGGAGGGGTCAGGAAGATGACAAAGCACCTTTACTTTGCCTGTGCACCCACCGGATATTTTCAAGAGGGATAGGTACACTAGACATCACATTGAAGATCAGATTTAAACAGAAAAGTCTTCCATAGCAGTTTCATGTGTATTTATTTGTATCACTTGTTACCTCATTATTCACATATATTCACCATGATTCTGATGCACCAGCTATTGTCTGTAGCCACACCTATAATTCTGATTCTCCTACAGAAGGGCGTAACAAGCAGGGCAGCTGTAACCTGGCTCCTTTTGTGGGATGAAACCTTTGTCACTCAGGCACCCTACCCAACAACTGACAACAATGTAATTTTTCTCACTGAACAGACCCGACTCTACAGGGACCCAAAAAAAGTTGCACCTCTCAGGGTGACAGGAATGATTTCAAGCTGACAATTGCCGCAGCCCTCTTTGAGCGCAGCACTGGACGTCAGAGCTGAGCACGGCACTGACCATCCTGGGCATCCCACATTGCCACCTTCAGAAACTTCTGACTTTGACGCATTCCCAAAATAGGCAGAGGATGCTGCTGACGCTTTTTGGGAAAGAGCCTGGATGTTCAATGGGAGAAATGCACTAGCCAGCTGGTAACACTGCGAGATGCAGCATGTTAACTATTATATTCTTTGTGCTGCGATGGCCTGACCTTTACAACTCCCAGCTATGGCAAGAAACAGATGAGGTAACAGATTGAACAATTTGGTTCTGTCAGTGCAATAAAGCAGAAGTCCTGGATTTCTCTCATACGTGCCATTCCTTTTCTTCTGCTGCCAAGCCTAGCTTTGAAGGACCATAGACAAGCTGAATTTGATAAAATTCGTAAGTGACAGGAAAATTAACTTTGCACAAATATTTTCCTTACATGTCTTTTCTATAGTCAAGGTTTCTTATCCATTCATGCTCTGAATGGGTTCAGCCTACCCAACTGGCCAGCAAAGACACTGCTGGGTTAGTGACTCTGGATCTGAGTGGAGCATTTAAGCGTGATACCTTCTCTAGGGGCTGAGCGGGTATTCACAATAGGTCTGCCCAGACTAAACTGATATATGGCCATACCAGGGCAATCTTGCTTAACCTTTCAAAGTAGAAAAGCAGGAACATGGTGGAAGCAAGGGAAGAAGTGAAGGGGAACCACACAAAGAAGGCAGCTTTTGCATACAACCAGCCCCGCCACCCCCTCCACAGGAATCACACTCTTAGAGAAGGGCAGCTGGCATTTACAACAGAAGCAAATTTATTTGGGCCCCAGTTTAGACATAGTATGTCCATAATGAAACTCCTATATCCATTCTGAGTACCGACAAATTGTTTTCATTTGAAATTGTCATGTCTTCGGGAAATCTATTACTGCGTCTCAAAAGGCCAAATGCTGCTGTTGAAAAAGAAGCCATAAGCGAAGCACCAGGAGTATCCTATGGACTGAACAAGTCTGAAAGCTTCTGAAGGGAAAAACGCATTGAAAAAGCAAAGAATACTCAAGTATATAATAAAGTTTAGTTTCAGCATGTTAAGACAGATCACACTTAATATGTGCTGTTATCATATTGCAGTGAGTGTGCCGCTGTATCACTATCCATTTGTGTTCATTCACAACAGCTGCAGTAAGAAAAGAAACCCAACATTTGCTACTGAACTTCTGAACCACTGTTAATACAGGATACACTGTAATTGTTCGCAGTACAGCAAGCAATTTTATTAGAGCGTGCATGTTCAGTCTGGAAAACTTCACCTTAGTGGGAAAGGGAAAGACTGGCTACCATTTTTCCAAGCAAAAAGACCACATGAATGCCTGGAAAAAAAAAAATCTAGCCCATTTTTTTTAATTAAAAAAAAGAGGCAAACAATGAAATCTATGCATAGCTAATAAGAAGGATTATACTAACACAGACATAATTCAGAAAGGGATTACTGGAAAAAGATACTGGTGAAACATGAATTCTCTATTACAGATACCACTACGTTACACCAAAAGAGGAAAAAAAGAGGGATATAAACTTCTGTGCGTTTATCACCTAGCTAGTAAATCCAAAACTGAGCAACACAACCATATTGGTCTGTACTGCAGGAATGGCTTAATGACATTGTTAGTGAAGAGTCTGAAAAGCGATCATGATCTCCCTCGTTTCCTGAGAGGACTTCAAAACAGACACCCTACTTCAAACCAGTATCCTATTCCTATCCCCAAATACTGCTTTTGCAGCATCCTTAGTGGGTGACACCACATAAAGGCACAAAGGCTTCCAGTAAAAGGAAAGACCAATCTGTGATTCCTTGCTGATTTATTAATTCCAAAACACATCCAAAGAGATCTAAAACATCAGTGTGGGAAAAAAACCCTCCATCTTCTGAAAGCCAGTCTATGTATGTAGATTGCTCTGATGGGCGCTCCCAATGCGAACCTAACACATCCTGAACTAGAAGGCAACTAAAATTAAAATTTCAAGCTTATTTCTGCATGTCTTCCAGCACTAGACAGAACTACAAATTTCTTTTCCACCTAGTATGCTCCCAAGATGTACTTTCTCAAGCCTGAGGTGCAAACGGCAACACTAAAGGCTGGAAAGAATAATTACAGCTGTATTTCACAGCTGCACAACCAACTTGGACAAGTCCATTATGCTGTACTCAAACTTGATTCTATTATAAGCAGTAATGAAGCATTGGTAAGGATTTATATACAGGAATATTCATGCGATAGAAGAGAAAAAAAAAATCCTTTTCTGTTTCCTAGAAAACGTAGTATGTAAAGGAATGAAAGGGTAAAGTTCAGTCTGGCAGCTACCTATAATTATTGTAGAAAGGTTACTGAAACTGTATTATGTTTGAGATGAATGTGAACTCTTTCTGAGCACTGAGATCCATACGTAAGGAACATCTAAGGAACAGAGTAGTTTATTAGAATAAACTAATTGAACATAATGGCCTGAAGCACGCCAGGGACTGGACACTCAGTTGTTTAGCAGACAGAACAGCCCATTCGCTAAAAGATGGAAGGCACTGTTGTAGGGAAACAAAAAAAGCACAGAAGAAGTAGCATAGATAGAAATAGCACCTTGAAAAAAAACTTCAGTTACTGTACAGGTATCTCTTTCAAGTACTTGTCTATATATATATATTATTCTATTTGTTTCCACAGTGATGTCATATACACTTTCTAGACCCACAAATCTATCTAAGAACAGACTACAAATATATACTAAAAAGTCCCAGCTCTGATGTTTCTGCAAGCAGGGAGCAGGATTTTATCATTCTGAATTTTTTTCTGATAGCACCCAGGGGAATGTTTCTCAAAGGAAAAAGAAAAGGGGTTATTTTCAACCTAATAAAGCAAACTGAGTTACAATGTAAAGGACCTATTCTGTCCTCCTTATACACACCAATATGTCCCCAAACATATTTTTTTGATCTGTAGACAAATATTAGTTCTATTATCATTGTTCTTAATACCTGCAGGTCAAACAACAACTGTACTTCATACAAACTGAGCCAAGGTACATTCATTAAATCCAAACACAAGAGCAATTAAGCTAAGCAACGCAAGAATCAGGAAAGAGATAAAGAAGACAGCAAAGCAACAAATCACCTGAACTGTTGTCACACTGCCTTACACAGAAGATGTGCATCTTTTCAGGCTAGAATTTCTCATTATCATTCTCTTTTTCAGGCCGTTCCACCAAGCCTGCACTGTAGTTAATCAAAAAATCATTGGGGAAGAACAGAGAAATGCCACCAAAGCGCTGCACCTCTGTGCAGAAGTCTGTGAGGGTTAAGATCTTTTAAGAAGATAAAAGGTTCACCTTAAAAATCTAAAAGCTGACATGATGTTCTAAAATGCTCGTTTCTTTTCCCAAAATAAAAGTTTACAAATACAAAATGAGTGAGTTTGCAACTCAACACGGATCCTGCAGTAAACTTGGAAGTTTTAGTGTAGCCTTGTGTGTAACAACAGTTACATTAAACTTCAATTCTCCAGGATCATAGCATGATGTGGGGAAGGAATATCAGGACAGCAATATTTGCTTAGCTGCGTCATCATATAATATGAAAATATTTCAATTTTTTTTGCAGTTCACACCTTGCCAAAATGGAAAACTTGTATGGATGACCCTGCCGTGGACGTATGAAATTCTCTAGCTGAGATGAATGCTTCTAAAGAAGAGCTTTCCAGAGGAAGAATCCAGTGCTGAAAAACTGAAGAATGATCTACCTAATGGCACTACGCTATGTCTTAAGAGCATAGGCTCATAATACAGTGGAAGCTATGGAAGATGAGGTGATCTACAAACAAGAAATACAACCGAGAACGAAGGCGGGGGGGGGGGGGGGGGTGGGGGGGGGGGGTGGGGAAAGAAAAAAAAAGAAAGAGAGATGAATAACAACACTCCACTATTCTACTGGTAAAAAATTGCTTGCAACCCTTTGTTTTCTAGATGGACAGCAACAAGAAAAACACTTTTCTGCTAGAAACGTCTTCTAGATTTAAAGGTATCAGCTCAGAAGATAATTAAAAAAAAAGTCAGCTGCTACAATCATTTGTTATTTTATATTATATCTTGGTTTAATTAAAAAAGATTATAGTAAGTGTGAATAGAGATTCTATACACTGTCAACAATATACTGAAATCAGACAACTCAAGAACTGTAAGGTATCACTCCTGGATCCAGGAAAGCTTCTAAAACACAATTGGGTAATACAAATATTTTAGTTTGGAAATGCATCAGACAGCATGCATGGTATTTGATCTCTGTTGGCCACGGATACACAGGCTGGTGTGCTCTGGCAATGAAGGTGCAGTTGGACCATTCATTAGCTTTTTTCTGACATTAAACAGTCAGTGCACAATGCACCGGTCTTTCTGAGGTGAGCTACAGAGTTAACAGATACCTGAAGAACTCTGTACACAGCTTGAGTAGATCATAATTTCTCTTCAGGGTGCAAGCCATGGGCCAGAACACTCTGACATTCTTTATTTCATCAACACTTCATTTTTACAGTTAAATTCCACTTAATATTTAAAGGCACTGCAATGCTGTAGTTCTAATAAGAGAGATTTGGCAGACTTAAGTATCATAAAGCTTATGTAATTTTTTGAACAGAAGCACCACTTCAGACTAAAAAAAACCAACCATCCATATATGACCTGCAACACAAAATTAGATACAATCAAAAGAACGAACTAGGATTTTGGAATATGTAGAAGAGATGCCCTTAAAACATGCTGAACACCCAAGATAAAAGACACTCTCTACCTGTGAATCCCTATGCAAGTGTGGCCACTTGACCTTTCAAGGTTCAAGCTTCAGTAATTAGCCAGAGTGCAGAAACCTGTGCATCTATAAAACTGCGAACTCAGTCTGATGACTTCTCCAGAAGAATATTTAAGAGAAGCTATTGAACTTTTTATTAATTTAAACAAAGAGCTACAATTTTCAGAGACCTGAGATTTTAGAAGTGGTGGTGGCAGAACTAATGGAAAGCATCTTTAAAAGGTGAGGCCATAGTTCAAGAAAAAGGATGCGAGTAAAGATGAGGAACCTCTTATAGTTCGATTGTTAGTTTGAGAGACTCCACTACCATCCAAAGTAACATCTCCACCTGAGTGATTAAGGAAGATGGGATTAAGGGGGCAATCGTGATACATGGAGTACTGGGAAAGAGGCCACTGCAGGGAGAGTAACAGTGACATCTAAATCTCACTGAACTCTTGCTCGAGGAAAAAAGAAGCTGAAATTACTTTCGCAATATGCATTCCTCCCTGCAGCTCCTCCAAGCAGTTTGCCTGATTGCCAGAAGAAATTAATCAAGTCATAATAGGATTTTGTAGGGAACTTCCATTTTCTGCCTTGTACTTCCAAATATCTTATTTAAGACTGGATTTAAGGAAGTGGGGGTGGGTAGGGGGTGAGGAATCAAGGCTCTGGCATCCAAGTTTTCCAAAATCATTTCAGAGCAAAGCACACGGCAGAAAATGGAGGAAAAAGGGTCAGGTGACATCTATGTTCTTTAGGTAGAAATTAAGGTGCCAGTAATGGCACAACCGGCATCTACAGCATCAGCTAGCTACCTCTGAAATAAAGATTGGCATCCTCCAGGAGTCTCCAGAAATTTCAAGTTAATATAAGTGCTATTTTTCACACTTCTTGACTTCAAAGGAACACACTAAGACACAGACTGATGTTTTCAAGTTCAAACATGCCATTCCTGTCACCGCAAAGTGTGAGCAGCACAAAACAGAAAAACTTTCTCATCTACTGTCTAACAATTTTGTAGAGGGAAAAAAAGCTTGAAAGATTCTGTAAATTGTTTGGTTTTTTGAAGCACACCCTGGGGACTACACTCGCATCGTACATGCTGGTAGCTTTTACAGATGTTACCGGTCAAATATCCCCTCCCCAGACGGTATTACAAGATGATAAAAATCTATCACAAGAAACACAGGGTTCAATACCCACCAGAAAAGTTTAAATTATACAAGATTCAGGGTTAAAAAAATAAAAATAATGCCAAACAGACACTAATGCTAGAAATACACACAGTTTCCAATTAGGATTAACCTCCTCTCCCTAGCACAAAACCCCAAACACAACAAAAAAAAAATCAATCACTATAGAAAATAATCACAGTAGCTGGCCTCAAAGGGAAAGCCGTTTCAAGTCAGTGAAGATTTAAACAGAAGTGCAAAAAAAAAGGGACATGGCACAGCTGAGAATGACAATGGTTGTCTTAATGGGTCCCTTCCCACCACTCCTCCCAAGAATACCTGCCCTCAATACTGTATGCAGGCTGGAATGTATAAGCAAAACTCAAATAAAAACTCAATTCAGTTTGAGATTAAAAATTTGAAAGCTGGGGTTCTGCTGTACCCCTGACTATGTAGGTGGTATCATCTACAACTGCCCCTGGATGAAGCTTAGGTAAGGCAGCTGCTCATGAAGTAGTTAGGGATGCTTTCCCATTGCACGCATGGGAGTAATACCATTTCCACCCAGTCTTAGAATGCTGTTATTAAACTAAGGAAGTAAGGCTTTACTTCACTGGTAGGCATACTCCCAGACTAAAGCCTAAATAAACCACCTAAGGATATCAAAAGTAGATGAGGAAGATATGAATCGTTTTGAAGGATGACTATCATGCTGGTGGTGGCAACTAGCAGAATTTCTGTTTTGAGGCCCGAGAGGGAGTTTCCCAGCAATGAGCTCAGATACCCGTCATAGCTGTTCATCTGATTCGACAGCCCCAAAGCAAGCAGAATCCTGCAGTGCACGTGCTGCAGCACACCAGATACGAGATAAAACAAGGGCCACAGAGAATTCTAACTACAAAAAGAGAGATTTACCTTCAAATGAATGCTATCTTGACAGCTTGGAGATATAAGCCAACTTCCTCCCTCTCTACAGACTGCATTAAAACACCTAAATTCTCCATGTGGCAAGAGAGAACCAGTCTGCAAGTAGTTATAAAAAAGTGGGGACTTCTCAGGGACAGCGTCCTGACTCTCCTGCCAATGCCCAATGGTTTTATTCTGCTTCCCACCTTGGTCAGAGCAATACCTCCATAACACCCGTCTGTGAATCTCTATGGTACTGCTGAGCAAAACGATCCTTTCTCAGGGTTGGTATTTGTAGAAGTTTTTCTCTGAGCTAAGAAACCTTCTAAGAACTTCCCAACCATGAACTATGAAATATTTTTTAAGAACTTTCTAAAATGAAAATGTGAAATTCCTGCAGCCTCATGGAGATGGGAAATTCTAACGTATTAATCACTTAATGAAAAAGTATAAAAAAAACTTCACAGGAATACTATTTGTCTTTAAATTTCCTTATCTGATTAGACTATAAGGCAAACAAGATCAGTAAATGAAGTTTTCTCCAACTCTTTTCCTGTACTATTGCATGCATCTTCCAGAATCCTATTGAACAGGATCATCATCAACATCTCACCAGTGCATATGAGAAATAAGGAGTGTCTCCTCTTCCCTGCAAGGACAATCTCTTCTGAAACCTCAAAAAAACGTGCACAGAAGAGCTAAGTCAGCCTAATTACAAAAATTTATTATACCTTTTGCCTTCCAAATCAGTCAAGTTCAATGTAAATTTTCAACAGTTGGATTGCAAAGAAAACAGAACCACACACCAAGACAAACAAAAACATAGTCAAGCATCCAGCTTCACATTTGATGTTTCCTCCATGTGATGTATCTGACCTCCACTTCATTTTCTGTCTTTTGGGACCTTATACAACTACTTAAAAGACAACAGGACAGGTGTGATTCTGTCTTAAACTCACATCTCAGACATGTCTCTCTGTGGGTGCTGTGTCCCACTCTGTGCTAGTACAAGTAAAACCACCACACAGTTATCCTTCATATGCTGATCAAGTATCTTATTTAAATTAAAATTCTTTTGCCATGCCTATACTTTACCTTTTTTTCTCTTGTGTTTACAATCAAGATTCCAAACTAAACACACTTACAAACAGTTTTCACTCCTTTATTTTTTTTTTTTAAGCATCAGCTGTATTCTTTTGCTTAGAACTGGCCCAGAAAAACTTGTCTATTTGTCTGGCCTGGCTGAGCCAGCAGCTGACTGGCAGTAGCTGGTGGCTGCTGAGTACACACACACTGACCAGCAGATCCAGACAAGCTCCAGCTGCCCTTGTCCAGATGGCAGCCAAACAGTAGGAAAGACAGGTTCCAGATTTGTGTAAACAGAGAGAGGGATTACCTTGGACATGCTGGCAAACAGCATAACGTGGTGGGGTAAGAGGCGGGATCCACTATTGAAAAATTCAAGACTTTAAAGGTTCACTCATCCAACTAAGCTGGAAATCCTTCTTTAGTCTTCCCTTATTTTAAGTCTCCAACATATTTATGGAGAATTGTCAAGTTTAGCTTCAGTCTTGATTCCATATAGTCAATGATCCTGGGGCTTTTTTTTTTTTTTTAAATTTTCATTCTCCTTTTCATTTCACTACCCCATGACAACAGCAAAGCTTTCCAAGTTCATCTTTCTTACACAGAGTGGCCAGAACTACATTCAGTACTTAAGACATTTCCAAAGACTTGTCTGGTATCAATATTGTTTTTGTTCGCTAGGAAATACTGCTCCAGAAGCATTTTAGGATCGGATGCATCACAGTCAAATCACATTAGTAGCTCATGGTATCCGTTATAATGCAATACCACAGTTTGAAATACATTTTTAAGTTGTAGTGCAACCAGAAAAGCAGACCCCGCTGTACAGCCTCACAAACAGCTGAACCCGCACAAACGAGGGGAAGCAAATCCTTCCTTCAGCCACTAAACTTAAATAAATGTCAGACTGCAGCATTACACATCTGAGTAAATATCCATCATTGTAAAAATGCTAATATGTTTTTGACTGCTGAACCCTCCTCCTAAAGCAAAAAGATCCGCATAACCTCAAACTTTGCTCTATCTGTTGAATTCCATTTCTACTGTCCAGTCCTATTTATATAAAATTCCAAACCTCTTCTACATTGAAAGAATTTTAAAGTTTGTGTCTTTACATTCTGAAATCGGTGTTGATTATATAAAAAAAATCCAGCAAGACTGCCTCTCTACCTCTAGCTAAACTGGCTGTCACTTGAAATGGGTTTTCTATTTGTCCCCTCTCAGGCTGCCCTATTTTGCTCACTGAATCAGACTGTAATCTGAAGATGATGTTAAAAATCCCACTTGCGTAGCTTGAAACAACCCAGATTTTTACAGACAAGAACACTGTTGATAGAACAAGCACATCCTCTCCTTGCTTTCAAGCTCCTAAGTCAACTCAGTCTCAAGTTCCAAACACGCCACCACAGGCAGGTCCAGCCAGACCCCACCTCAGCCCTTCATCAACCCCAACACTCATCTTCAACAAACACGATCTGGGTCCTGAAGGAGGGAAGAGAAGAGTACCAAGAGTTTTTGTTTTAGGTACCTCATTCTGGACTTATTTTCTAGAGATCAGGGAAATACAGTGTCCAACTATCTTATGGAGTCTTCATTAAGTAAATGTTTTCATCATATGTGATGTTCATAATTTCAATACTCTTACTACTCTTAACCCACATCACCACCTTCCCATGCTCTAAAGATACTGCATCAAACTGAGCTTGCGCTCAGGAAGTGAGACTTAACAGAATTTCACTAGAAATTATTATAACATTTTTATGTAGAATTAATTCTGATATAAGTGACTGGTAAACTGCCAAAAAACTTCAAGTATTTAAGATTCACAATAAGATGAAAAAAAAGCAATGGAACAAAGCAATTTCCTGATGTACCTCAAGATTAGACTATTCTTCTGCTCAATTTTTTTTAATCTTTATGGGTTCTCACAAAGCAGATTTTACTAACCAATGGTTATTTTTTTTTTATATTACTACTAATTGTATCCAGAAAAGAAAGATCAACAACTCGAAGAACAAATCCAAAAAGGAAGTATTTCAAAACCTGAAGGAGGCTATTAAAGTCAGGATACTACATACTAAAACTTAACTCATTTTGTATTTGTTGTCAAAGCTTTAAGAATAACTGACTAGAAAAGGGACCAATTTAACAGTATATTCATAATGCTCTTATCAGTGTTCTAGAGCATAACTCTCTAGCAATGAATTTAAGAATATGCTGCATATTGGACAACCAGTACACTGCTTGTCATTAGAAGAGTTAAATGCAGTGACTGCTGCAACAGCTGCCTTAAATAAATCAGCACTGATCTAACACAAGAACCGAATCAGTACAGAAATAATCTAAGATAGTGGCTTTTATTTCTCTCACCTGCCTACAAGCACTTACAAATAGTCTATGTTTTCATGGGCCATGCTTTTCTTAAGCAAAAAAAAGCCTTTTCTAAGGCTGTTTGATGTCCAGTATGAAGCAAGGCAAGCAGATACTTGAAAATATCATCGGAGCTCATACATGAGCTAACTCCAAATAAATATTGCAACAGTTTCTTGTGTACAAAAAGGTAACTAAGCACATGCTTCTAAAGCCCGGCCCTGATAAAACGCCATTAAGAAATACTACTCTCCCCAGAAAGTCTTCTCAAAAGAAATTCCGAAGTGGATGAAAATTGCCGTCACTTAACCTATACACTGGAAAATGTACAAGAACAATATGGAATCAGCCCACTTTTCCTTTAAAACAGTAAATACCAGTTCAATTCTAGTAATCCGTAAATCATCTCCCTATTCCCTAAAACACACCAATGAAAATATTTGGAAGATTTATATATAACCTACCAGCATCAAGTTAATTTAGGAAAAATTCCAACTACAGAAAAAAAGACCAGAATATTCTTATTTGTGGTTATGAGTAAAAAAAATTTGATGTTGATCCAGAATACCTCACAAAGTATAAAAAAACCTACAAAAAAAAATAAAAAACTCAAGATTATTGGTGGAATTATCAGTAGAAAGATACTGAAGGCGTGTTTTAAAGCCTTTAAACATCTGAACATTTGATAACTAATTTATCAAATTAAGTTCTCATTTAAGAACCATACACACGTTTAGTAAAACTGAAGTCAACAGGACCATTCTTCACTGTATGTTTGTTATGAAAAACATTCAAAACCACACTAAAAAACTTAACTGCTACTGGATTTTTTGTTTTTAGTAAATCACATGTTTGATAACACATGATCAAGCTAAAATTTGGTACTCCACACCCTGATTGTGTAGCCCCCATCTGACACAGTACAATAATACTGAACTATTTAAAGAAGTTCATAGCATGCAAATCAATGAAAAAATTGCCTTGAAGTGTTCAATTAAGCCAGTTTTGCTTCATTTAACTTTGCAAGAAAGCCTTAAAAATCCATTTATTACAAGATGTTGTATAAAATTTTTAGTGTTAAATTTTCAATATGCTAATTCAAAGATAATTTACCAGAATTTTATTAAGAAATTACTCTCAGGAAACACAGACCTGTATGAGAGTCCTATATACAATTCTCAGCTACATAAGTATCTACATTTAGAACAGCAATTCCGGTTCAGCCAGTACATCAATTATGTGCTGGGTAATGCTTTTAAAACAGGGGGAATCCAGATTTGCTGTGTGTGACTTGTATTAAAATATTTTAATTAATTTTCTCCCGATTGCTATGTTAACCTTCAGGCAAGATTAGAGACCTCCATAACAATAACCATGCTCTAATATAAAACTAGTAAGTTTTGTTACAGAATAAAAAAAAAAATAAAAAAAAAAATCACACGTCATTGCCAAGACACAACAAAACCAAAACAGTTTTAGCATTATATAGTTAAGGATGAAGAAAAAAATTGGGTAATGGCAAAGTACAGAGCAATGCACAACTCACTGCCTCCTATAATGGATTTAGAAGTGTTTTATGACAGCTAAGTATTATTTAATTTATTATCTAGTTATTGCTCCATCCGTTTTGTATACTACATGAGTACATGGAGCCACGTTCCCAAATTTGGATTTAAGAAGTGGTCTAGAAGCTTCAAATATTTCATAAACAACTCTAACCAACAAACTTACATAAAGCACTCAGTGGCGGCAACAACAAAAGTTATAATAGAAAATAAACCCCATGTACTTTAATATTTAATGGAACTACCCAAAAATGTTTTACTGAGTGACCATCAAATAGTTTATTAAAAGGACTCCCTTCGCTTAAAACTTCCCTCAAAATACATCGTTCTCAAATCAGTCCTATACAATCTTTAATTGATAAATAAGCAAATAAACTGAAAATCTGATTATTCCAAATCTTGAAAAATCATTCTAGTTGTACTTGGTGCGCACAAGCGAGGAACTGATCATCTCCCAAAGCAGTGAAAGATTTAATTCCAAAGCAAAGAACTGAGAAACTCACTGCTTTCAGCCCTTTTGCTCTGCCATATAGTGGGCACATCCCTGATAAATTTTACTTCATTCATGTACCCCACGTGTCACTGCTGCATTTGACCCCTTTTCACAGCTTGATGAAGTCTGGTTCAATCACCCGTAAGCTGGGAGGGTGGTGGTGAGGAAGAAAAACCTTGGTTTAGTAAAATGAAATAGGTATTAGCAGATCACTAATATCAGACCCGACAGAAATACAGATGACTGCAGCAGGAAGATCAAAGAAGCCACCACCTATCTTTAGATGAATATCCAACAGGAGGGGAAAAAACCACTTAAAAATGTCACCCCAACCCCCTCCCTATGAATTTAACTACCACTTCGAATAACATTTGCTGTATCTGAAGTAAGCCAAATGATAGTTTTAAGGCTTTCAAGATACAAAATACCAATTTTTGCTACTTGCTGAACATACCCAAATGTGTAACTTCTACAGTACTCAAAGAAGATACTTAGTATCTTTCTATTATAAACACGCATACATACAAAAAACTAGTTAAGATACTTTCTGGCATTCAAGAAAGGAAGATGATAAATGTAACACAACGAGTTTTAATCAAGATCAAAGCTGTAGGAGAATGCAGACAGACAGTCTAGACTGCTTTACTTCTGAAAGCTTAAGCATATAAAGCAACATCTGCAAAGAACATTAATCACATTTAGTCTACAATCTTATCACCTCCTAAGCAAGCAGAAACAACTTTTACTTAAAAATCATATGCTTATATATGACAAGCATTTTTAATTATCTTTAAATTAGATATTTATCACTGATTACAAAGCTATTATATTGACTTTGAAATAAGCTAATATAAGTTTAAATGCACTTGCACAGTTCCCTGGATAAAGGATTTGGGGACATACAGGACAGAAGAGAGTATTGGTAAGGAAACCTACTGAACAACAACGGAATTATTTTTGCACTGCTGGTATAAAATGGGAATTCTCCAAATACTGAATCAAGTTCTGATTTGCTCGTCTACATATAATCTACAAGATTATAACTCAGTAGGCAGCAATAAAGTGTAAGATATTTTCTATATGCAGTTTTCTTAAACTAGCTTTGGGAAATGACTCAAGAACATAAATAACCAGCTTCCTTTCAATTTTCTTTCTATAAAAAAATTATCTTGCTTCTACATTTTTAAGGGGAATTAAAAATTAGAGAGGTGGTGCACATATACATAGAGAATATTTATGAGATTTAATATATATCCTTTAATACAAAAATAATTTATTCCTTGCGTACATTTGTTTATTCTGCTTACAATCTGGTCTGTTCACACTTATGATTTTGTATACTCGCTAAGCAATCATTTGATTTCTTTTATTAAAAAAAGTGTCTTGCATTAAAGTTTTCCCTTCTGCCAAGGCTTTCATATGATCTACCCTTCAACAAGAGACATACCCACAAAAAAAAAAAACTCATCTTACAAATCTGAGCCAACAGCTGTGAAAATTTACAACATTTTAAACCCATAGGAAGAAAGAACTGCAACTGGGAACTTCTGCATCAAACTCACAACTTTTTAAACAACCCCACATCCCCCAGGAAAACTAATGAAATGCAGCAGCAAATTCAAAATTTATGAGACTTACTCAAAACTTCAGCGTTGAATTTCTCAGTTAAAATGGACACTGTATGTAATCTCACCTTCATCAAGATTCACTGAAAATACTGATTTTTAACACTTATACTTTCAAACACCTTTAAGGTCAGAAATCCCTTTTCATTGTAGACAATTGTCAGCCATCATGCTGTTTCTTAAACTAAATGGACTGAGATTTCTTTGCCCCTCAATAACACAAGATTTGTAGACAAAAAAATATTCTTGAAGGTCTTTTTTCTAAATCCTTCCCAATTTGTTGACTTCACTTTTAAAGTCGAAGCTTCAAAACATTTTCCAGCACAAATCTCACCAATGCCACAGTAATTCTATCTCACACTAAAGCAATTCACATTTCACTGAAGTGAATATGGCGAGCACCTGTGTTTTATTCTTCTCACACATGCGGCAGCATCATCCTAAAGCTCTGCAGTATTTCTGTAGTGCTGTAGTTCATTTGCCTCTGATCTATTTAAAGAACTACCTATCTTTAGTCCTACTGACAACACATTTTTTTTTCCTTAACACTAACTTAAACCTCCTAAAAAATGCAGTTTAACAAAGGGATATTCTGCACACCTTTTGAAACTCCTACACCTGTGGGAAACAGTGCTCTGAGAAACATCCTAATATATTACGGTTTAAGTTCATTGCTTCCTCAGGAAGAGGAGAGCAGAGGTAGCAGGAGAGTTCTGCAAAGCTGCCAGGGCAGCAGGCTGGTGGCAAAAAGCATCAAACAAAACAGATCAGACTGGTATATGCGATGAAGGTACAATAAAATAAAGCATGGTGTTATTTTGTTATTTAACTGGGCCACCTCACAGTGACACATCAAGGCAATCTATTTTCTGGCCGATTGTTCAACTTGCTTATCTGATGTACTCCACCATAATATTATGAGTTAAAAAAAAAAGTAGTATTTAGGTAGAGCAGGAAATTTTTAAGTACTGAAAGACTATGCAGAGGCTTTCTCAGAGCTTGGCTATTTATCTTCAAAAACATGGGATTGGTTTTGTCTGCACAAGTTTTTACTGTGTTTAGTTTTAATTAGGTAAATTTGATATAATAACTAAAACTAGACAGACTGCTTTTTGTTTGTACCTAGTAAATAAAGTCTAGCTTCTATCATACTGCAGCTATATAAACTTCAATTTTTACTATATTTTTTCATGTCAGAATGAATAGATGGCTATGCCACGAATATGTACCCCCAGAAATCTCAAAAACATTTTAACCTTTGAAAGTTTCTGGAAAAAAAAAAAGCAAGCTCGCTCTTTCAGAGTGCAAGTGCATGATGATCTATTTATGTAAAGTATTTATCAACTCAGACATATTTGGTAGCAATTCTACCCAACAGCCCATGCCCACCACCAGCCAGCCTATGTTGCTTACAGGTATCTGCTGCCTTGGCCAGGTCATGGTCAAGGTTGTGATTCTGGCTTTGTCCCCCAGACCTGTGTGACCTCTTTGCTCTGGGAATTGCTTTTCCCTTCAGAAGACAAGCTTTGCTGTTTGGAAACTCTAACATGTTAGTCTACAGACATTGAACGTGGAACACCTGCCCCTTCCATCGAAGGAGCATGACATGACAGAACTACATTCCTACATATACTAGAAGAACCTCACGGATGCACATTTTGTATTATAAATTCACCTAGCAAAGCTAGCCTCATCGACTGGTAAGAATTACCATTATGCTGCTTTTTTTTTTGTGGAATAAGGAATCAACCGCATAGCCTAGAAGAAATAACAGTGTGGCAATATAAAGACAATTCAGGTTTTGACACTTCTCATCAAGCTGTGAGTGGAAAAAAGGAAATGCAGAAGTCCATGGATGAATCTGGGATGTATGTGATAGAAGAAAACAACAACACAAACAAAAGCTTTCAGGTGAGAGTACTGCATTTGCTACTAGGAGCTAATTTGTCTCCTAAATTTAGATAACAATTAAGAAAATGACATCTATTGACCTGAAATCCTGAAAGCACTTCAGGATACGATTTTAACCTTCTTATTCAAGAACACAGTGAAAGCCAGACCATGAATGTTGTTGCTACATTAAAAAGCCTCTCCACACTGAGAAAATAACAGTCTGAAATTTGACAATTAAAACTCCAAGTTCCACACTAATAAAAGTCTCAAGCAGGGTTCCTTAAACATGTTTCCCATATATACTCCCCCTGCTCAGAGGCGATAGTACCAACCTCTCCTGCCTACTGAAGTCACGAGGACAAAGAAGACCATAGCTATACTCCACTACTTTATCTCTGAGAGCACTTGCCAGACAGAAATTACCAGAATATCAGACACTTTCAGTAGGAAAGTGACACTCTTTCAGTTATGCTGCACAGAAGATTACAAAAAAGAAGTTTAAATTATAATTCTGCCTATTAATGTTGTTCTCTAATGAGCACAAATTCACCATAACTTCTCAATCTGTACCTGAAGCCACGGTAGAAGTTACATGGTTGCTTACAACAATGCCAGTTCCTCGCAGTATTCCTTAGAAATAGCATTCCACCCACTGCACATGGAGGCAGGTAAGTAACAGGCAAAGAAATATCTCTTCATGGACTGTACCATGGGCAAATATTAATTATCCCAAGTTTCTGGTTTCACAGCTTTTTGGAAAATAAGAGCAGTCTAGACTATCTTGTGTCAACTAAGGCTTTGACAAAGCTGGCAAGAGAACTCCTGCAATATCCCCCTCAATACCTGCATGGAGTAGAAAGGATGAAGAATCTTTTCAGACCGTTGAGGTAACCAGAAAAACAGACCTTTGTAGAAAAGAAGTTCTAAAATGTGTTATTCTTAGGACAAGGGAAAACATATCTATACTTCAATCAGGAGTACAAGTCACAGACTGTATTATAATACACACAAACTAGATTTGATCCATTTCACTCAAGCAACGTTGATATGAAGAAGCAGCAGAAACAGAGGATTCAACACATCAAAGCAACTTAAAAAGAACCCAGGATACTTACTTTGGATTAGCCTATTATCATTTGCAATGTATTCATTGCCACTATGACTAAAGTCACCCAGAATAAGCAAGTTTAAAGCAAGCAGCATGTGCTGACACTGTGCGCTTCAAAGATGAGGAGTCTGAAGAGAATTCAGACATTAACCCTGCCTAGGACCAATAACACAAACTCATAGAGGCAGATTAACCACCCAGCACTTCTATGAACCTCCCACCACAGACACAGCTGCTAGAACCTGCCTCACTGTCACCCTCTGATCCCCTTCATTCCCTAAAGAAAACTCTTTCAGGACTACGCAAGAGAAGCGACTCCACAATCACAACTACAACATGAGCTACAGTTTAACTTTTCAAAACCATATGGTAAATGGAAGCGAAGTGAACTTTGCACAAGGCTAAATGCTGATTCAGCTCCCTCCCTTCTGCCACCCAACCACTGGGTCCAGCACAGGGCAGGCTGCCGAAACCCGGCCGAGGGAGGGGAAGCACCACTCCCTTCTCAGCAGGAGTCAGTAGTTACACAAGATCAGCTGTGAAGCGAAAGGGCTTCTCGAGGGCAAGGAATACTTCTTTAATATCACCATCTCAAAGACGTATACGTACAAAAATTCCTAAGTGCAAACACCACGGCTAGAACTCTTCTCCTGTTTGGAAGAGATGAGGAAACAAATCTGTTCATACAATAGTTACCTTTCAGGAACGGTTGTAAAGCATTTTGGTATTAGGGTGCCAGCTCAGTATAAAAACACAGGGGAAAAAAGGCAGGTTTACCTATTTTTCATCAGAAATATCCTTCTGAGGAGAATGTTTCAAAGCATCAGACAACACTAACTGTAGGTTTAACTAAAGGTTTTTGGCAGGAGTATTCAGCCATCAGGTATTATTTGACCCGGACCTTCCATCCAGATCAAGTTTAAGCACCTCTGAGCAAACTATCCTCCTTGAACTTGTCCATCTGTTGAGAGCATTTTTTATTTCCACATGTTCTCCAACAGTGAGTTCTACAGTTTAATTACTCATCATTAGTAAATGTACTTTTTCTGTTTAAAGGACTTTCATCAATCACTTAACTGGATTTGCTGGGGAGCAGCTGGCCAGCAGGCTGAACAGGAAGAAAAGAAGAGTTATCAAGATACTCGGCCCCAAAAGCATCCCTAAATGTATTCCCATAGTCGTCAAACAGAAGTGGCATGAACTGGGATGGAGAAATTACTGCTAAATAGTTTTATTTAAGGTATTAATTTCAAATTCCCAACCTGATTTAAAAGAGAATGATGCTTAAAAGCTGAATCCTCCAGTCAGATGACTGGAATTCCTGGGACACTTCTACAAGAACAGAAAACAACTAGGCAGATTTCAAATTGTTTATATTTAGTTTAGATTACGTTATATATGCACTCATATGTAACTTTCTATTCCTAGTTATTGGAAAAAAAAAGAATCAACATCAAAACAAATGCATTTCTAATAGTAAAATAAAGCCTCTTCAGGTATTAAGGTAATGGTCAGAATGATGAAGTATTTCTAGCACTCTGTATTCTTTAAGACAGCCAGCAATCCCCATTACACAAATGCTTACTTTCTTAAGAGAGCTTTCAAAGTTGTATTCAGAGAATCTTACACAGAAAGGGACACCTTAAACAGAAATTTGAGGGCTTCTACTGCCAGATGCTGTCTTTGATGGAGGAGTACTTCTGCTCAGACACAGGTGTTTCTCTGGTCCCAAGGGAGGAATTCATTCAGCAATAAATTCTCCTGGCAACCCAGAAGAACACCAAAGCATCACAATTGCAGAAAAAAAAAAAAAAAATAAAGAGTTACAGAAGAATTCTCATGTCTTGCCTGCTCAAGGTGCTTCCTCCGCAATAGTCAATGAGCATTTAAATGACTACATAAAAAGCTGCATCACTAAGACTGACAGGAGAACAGTCTTTTCCAATGAGAAGAAAAATTGTTTGCTTTCTATTTTTGGTTTTGTTTTGGTTTTTTTTTTTCAGGACAATGATTACCTACAGATAGTCAACACAGCCAACGTATTTGGTAAATCAGTGGCCAAACAGTAACAGTGACTCAACTTTTCTGCGTAGCACTCTTAGGAGTGATTTATTCTGTCCTATCAGGAGCGGCAAGACTGGTGTTCTAGAGACAATACAGGGAATCTTAGGCTTTTCTGAGCTACCTTCCTTATAACAAAAGCTTCCTTGAAAAAGAAATTGAACAAGAGACTGAACACCTACCTTCATTTTGAATACACTTAACAGTAACGTTCTACAATTAAGGTGGATGTAACATTCAAACTGCCTTTGTTTCTCCTCTTACATTGTTTATTTGACTATAGTATTATTTATGCAGAGATACCAAGATTGATAATGCCATGAACTCAGGTACCCAAGTTCCCTGTACAGTCAGTGGGGAAATATGGGGACATGAAGAGTGAGAGAGCCAGAGGTCTCACGAGCGCCTTATCTGTCTCTTTGCTTCCACTGCCATTATCTTGTCCTTCCTCCAGAACTTACCAGACATTTTAGTTCCTAAAAGCCCAGAAAACTACTCCAGCAACAAATAAACAAACAGTTTGGGGAGACTTGGGGGGGGAGGGGGGGGGTGAGGTGCAGATTTTGTTGAGTTGAATAGAAAGGTGTGCTAGCAAAGGTAAATAAGAAAGGAACATTATGCTCCCAAGAGAACAAACAGCCTCACCAGGGGAAGGTGGACACAAAACCAATGCAGATTTAGGCCTCTGCTTTCTGGTGGCAGTAAGTGACTGCATTAACCTAGATGCCCTCAGCAGAATCCATCACCTCAAAGAAGAAAGGGTTTAAAAATTCTGCTTTGTTTAAACAGAAAGCAACTTAATGTCATAGCTAACTGGAAGCAGACAAAGGAACAGGATGCTGGAAATAGCAGCCTGGGCCTTGGAACATTACCTTCTTTCTTCCCTAAAAGGGAAGCAGGTTTTGGGTTGAGCTGGAGAAGACCATGGCTGGGAAGAAACAAAACAGCAACAGATTTCACGTAACACCTAAGGTGAGATTCCTCCGTGGTTTTGAAACTGATCTGGACTTTCAGTCATGTTTTATTCAGAATTTCAGGTACATCTTTTGCTGCCCATGCCCGGATTTTAATACAGAAGAAGTCCTCATGTAGAGTTTCAGGGAAGGTTAAAAGCAACACATTGTCTGAACAAAGCCTAAGAAAAGCCTGCAGCTTACTTCACACCAAAGTGTAACAAAAGGCTGAGGAGTAGGTGCCCCAAAGACTCGGTTAGCAGCTAAACTCTAAATACCACAATCTCATCCTGACCTGGCAGAGCCACACCACACCTCTCCTTTCAGGAAGCCTGCCCTGCTGTCTGAAGATTTCCCTGGTTTATGGCTTTTGTCAATCCAATGACACTTTATAACCGCTCTGCATTCCTGACCGCCCTAGTTCCACCAGCTTGCTCATCTGGCTTAGAGACACTCGTATTTGTAATGGTAACAACATGGCAAGCTCCTGACAATTAGCTGTGTTCTTACATGCTCCCCTGGAAACTGGAAGATGCTCACTAGATGGGAGTCCTCTCAGACTGGGGAGATGAGGACCCTGGATATAACTGCAGCATGGCTGTTTAGCTGTTATGTAAAAATTACCAGATCAGCTATTTTCTGTAAATATGGTTACTGATGCTGCGTTTAGTGTTTTGAATTCAGTACATTCAGGCCTTATCAAGTGAGGGTCATTATTTTAAGGACCTCTCCTACATTCTTCCCCCATCATTTCTAGAGCCATGAGTGCTGTCTATCCTCTGCTCAAATCTGAATTTTTCCAGAGTTTTTGCATAAATTTTTAGGCCTACATGTTCAGAATAAGTTTCTAGGACAACCTGTGGTTAGCATGTGAGTACCACAAATTAGACGCTACTAAGATTACATTGCAAATAGTCTTTCCAAACTGTTTTCTTAAACTTGGGATGTAATTGGATGAACCTGGGAGATAGAAGCACATTTTTTCACCTATTCCTTTGAATCAGGTTCCACAGATGCAGATTCCAGCTCTACCAGTTTGTGACACGCTCTCCCTAAGTGTGGGAACTTTGCCTTCTGCTACCTATGAAATATCCGCAAGTGCAATGGAAGAAGGTGCTGCTTAAGTGAGTGATGACAAAACTTTCCACTGCTATATTCCTGCTCCCTCTCACACGAGAGCCTCATGCATCCATACAAAAACCCAATAGTTCTGTACCGGTGAAATGGAGGATAAGCAAAGGTGCTGACTAGAGCAATGTTGCAACAGGCAGTGTCCTGCCATCCTGCCTGGAAATGTTTTATCTAGGGGCCCTAGAGAATACTGACACAAAACGTATTTAAAAAGCAAGCGATAAGAAAAAAATCCTGGGACAACAGGCATGCACAGAGATCCTCAGAAGCACTCTGAAGAAGAGAAGCAGATTCTTTTTCAAGATGGAGGTTATTAAAAATGATGATTAATTATGTCATTTTTCCTTTCTTACACAATATGTATACAGAACAGCTCTATTCACCAACTCTGATGTGTCATTTTCCCTTGATAATTCATTTCCTAGGTTAACTCAACGCAGACTCACTGCCATCCCTTATTCCACCCATCTCTTTCCTTACTCCTGTCATCTTTTAACCCAACTCTTATCTCATTTGACACCACTTGCAGAAAGCCACTTGCTGTTTTCTCAAGTCACTTTCACTGGTTTAGCAAATTGAATTAGCCCAGCACAATGTCAGACAGCCACAAGGGCTGGTGTATGAGAGGGCTGAACCAACAGCAAAGCGTAACTTCACCATGAGGTGAGTATGTGGATGAGGAAGAGGATACAGAGGAGAGGAACTGTCAGTCTCCCAGTTCTCCAATCAGTTTTTCTTAAATACCTTAGATAAATCAAAGCTGACAGTACTGTAAGACACCAACACTGAAAGGACTTTATAGCGTAGTATTTTTCATTATGTATAATTTGTAAAGTCTTCTTCACACTATGTCAAATAGAGAAGCTAGCTTAAAGCTAGAAGTGTAATCTGAAAGTGCCATACAACAGAAATTTTAAGTAATGACACTTCAAAGATGCCTGGGAAAAGGAAAGACTTAACTTCTTACCACACACAACTTTCTACCATATGGAGAACACCAGGGACTTCAACAGAAGGAAATCTCCCTGGTTTTGATTAAGGAAGGACAAGCCGCTCTGAATGGCTGTATTAAGAGATACTGGCTGTTACCTTTAACAATCAGTGACACTGAAGTAACCCTTTTGGACAAGTAAACGATAATTAGCTGTTTTCTGAAGCTGGCTGAACTACTGAAGGAGCAATTAAAAAGCATGCACTTCTAAAACTTTATTTCATTACTGAACCTCTGTTTCAGAATTACCTTCTTTGTTCAAATACCCTGCCTAATGATAGCAATGACCAAGGAAATTCTGACACATGCTAGACACTCAACCTCTTTGTTATCCACAAGAATTTTGCAGTTTTTTTAATAACGTTCCAAGAGTTCCTATCAAAGTCTATGACTTACTGCATGGTGAATGTGTCAGTCCCTGCTTGAATAATAGATTTCTCAAACAAGCATTGAGGCTGCAAACAAGCTTCTCTCCTTGAAAAATGTTACACTGACTTTGGCTAGAAGGAATAGAGCAGGGAGAAGAGTTCAGATGGTCAGCTGAAGCTCCCCCAGAACATACTTCATCAGCATGTAAATATCCTGAAAGCCTACCAAAACCAAATTCAAACACATCTTTAGTCTTACATATGAAGAAATGGGAACTTTTCATTGGCCTCTCTCATACTGAAGTCTGCTAGCACTCAGCTGGGAACATTTTAACTGCCTGAGTTGGTGCTGCTGTACAGCACTTGTTGAAAGCTTCGTACTTTGACTGAGATGATTATGCTGAAGTAAAAAAAACACAAATAGGTTTTCTACACAGACACCACTCCTCATCTTCACTTTGAATTAAAGAGCTTCCAACACCAAAACATTTTTAATAATAGTGAGAGACAAACTTCGGGGGTTACCAAATTCCAGAAGAAATATTTTGGCAAAGCAAGTTCTAGAGTATCTTCATCAATCACCAACTAAAAAGCTCATTCCACTGTATCAGGCACCATCCTCCTCCCAAAATTGTAAGATAAAATGTTTCACCCAATTCTAAACTTTAGTCATCATTGATAATGCAAAATCCAGGGATTATTCCATTTCTGTTCTCACACATCATTAGAGTAACACCAACACCATCACTTTTGGTACATATTCCTATCACTCTTCAGACTCAAGATTAAAAAAAACAAACCAACAAACATCACCAAAACAACAAAAACTGAATCTGTTTTATGACTGAATCCTCATGAAAACGGTTCTCCTTGGGATATGCCACAGATAATTCTTCTTCCAATCATAATTCTTCCTGACTTGAAGAGCTGAATTACTGATGGTTTTTTTTTGCAAGTTATCTACTATACAGCCTCTGTGTCGGTTTTCTCCAAAGCACATCATCAGTATATTAAGGGATGCTAAGGAAAGAACAAACGTTTCTGCCCTCACACAGTCTGGCAGGACACAAAAGGGTAAGGGATAGGAGAAAGTTTTCCCCTTCCTTAAACCAAACCTCCAGAGCACCTGCCACCATAGGTCTGAAGAGCATTCAAATGTAATTTCTGCATCATTCCAACTATCTTATTAAAAAAAAATATGTAAAATTTGTTTTAAAAAGTAATACCTTATAGGGGACACAGATGGGGGTTTAAATTCAACTTGTCAAAAGTACAGTTTCCTCATTCAGAGGGGACAAAAGCCAACTGAAATGAATTTTGCTTTATTTGCCATCCATCAGAAGGTTTTTAAGCCACTGGAAAAGTCCAGCTGCACACTGGAGCATCAAGATTTTTCGTGAGGGATCCACTCCATTTCCACTAGAATAAGAAGTGGGACCTAAGCACTCCTGGTTTCTTTGAAGGCCTCTGACCTAATAGAATGTGATTCAGTATTTTTTCAAGTGAACAGAAACAGAAGACTTTCAGCCAACTGCCAAGTATTATTTTTTTCCATAGGGAGTTTTCCAGAGTGTTGGTCAGTCACTCCTCTCTATCGAATTTGGGGTTGTTGTTTTATTTTGGCAGAGAGGGAATATATCTGGGGACAGCAATGGCAGCAAAACCATCTTTTGATTTTAAAAAACCTTCTCACAAATTATTCATGGTTCCAAATCTTGCTCTTAGTACATATATGGCACATATGAACTAATTAAGATCTCTCTAGTGATTTGTATTATTCTAAATGGGCAACGTTAGATGAGACTTGGTTTGTCAGGATCTGTCCCCCCTCAGTATGTGCCACAACCTAAAGTTCAACAAAATGTAATCAAACCATAACATTTTCAAGAGACATTTAAGAAAACCTTTTTATTTGCGCAGGTTTTGTGTTAAATTTGACAAAATACAATTATGCCTAGGGATAACTTGCAAAACAGACCCTTTCCAAATTTAAAGATCAGAGAATTAAAATGAAAATATTCAACCACTGGTCTTCTATAAAGTTACTTTTAAAGTAGCTTTATAAATGTTGAAAAATAGACAATCTAATTTATTATACAAAGTACAGTAATTCAAACAATTGTATGCAATTTAAAATTTTTGTAACTTCCACAGCCTAAATGTTTTTCAACCCTGGAACATGGGAATATTTAAAGAAAACTCTTCCATCATGTAATTGCTATGAGCTAAAGAGAACTATCTGTACCCTCTCCTGACAAACACTACCAAAAATTTCTAAAATTAACAGCTACTGCAAAGTTTAATTTTGTCTCATACACTTAACGCTGTAACTGAACAACAAAATTAAACCACTTCCCTGTTTATGTGGATTTTCACCCAAATTCCTAGAAGGAAACAGTTGTTCATGCTAGAAGGCTTGATAAAATGATTGGTTATACTTAAAAATAGCTTTTAAAAACAGATTAAATTTCAACTTACACATTGATATTGAAATCCAAGCATTCAAAATACAGCTGACAGAATAAAGATTTGTATGATCATGTAGGCATATTTAAATACTAACGTATTTAAAGACCAGAGATTAGCATTATCTAGCTAGGAACTCTGAACCTGAAAAAATAAGGTCATGCTATTACAGCTTCAGTTACAAAAAAACCCTCTGAATCACAAGTTTGTAAGCCACTGAAAGGAAGGAAGCTGCTGAAGCTAAGTTAAAATCAGCTATGCGAGCTAGCAAATAAAGCTTAAGATACAGCCAGCGTGGAACCATTCACATAAGGAACACAGCCATAGAGGGATGCGAAGTACCACAAGTTGAGTCCCCCAAGACTCATTCCATTTCATACCTTTATCGATGGCTGGAGGAGATGGTGTAAAGCACCTCAGTCAGTTCACAGGCAATCACAGAATCACATAGAATCCAGGTTGGAAGGGACCTCAAGGATCATCTGGTCCAACGTTTCTTGGCAAAAGCACAGCACAAGGTGGCACAGCACCCTGTCCAGATAAATTTTATAAGTGACCAATTTTGGGGAATCCACCACTTCCCTGGGGAGATTATTCCAATGTCTGATTGTTCTCATTGGGAAAACTTTTCCTCTTGTGGGCTATCAGAGTCTCCCCGGGAATAACTTGTACCCGTAACCCCTCGTTACAGTGCCAGATGGTGGGGTGCTCAATAGCAGAAATGTCACTCAGGACCTAGACAGACTAGAGGGGTGGGCCACCAGGAACCTCCTGAAATTCCAACAGGAACAAACATCAAGTCCTGCACCTACGGGCAGACCACCCTCTGCATCAGTGCAAGCAGTGACTGTCAGACTAGGTAGCAGCTCTGCTGAAAAGAACACAGAGGTTTGGTGGACAATATACTGCTTTGAGCATGACGCTGGAGAAGACTGCCTGAGGACCCAAATGAATCTATGTCCCTGTTTTCTTTTTAAAAAGTAACTTCAAATATGAAAATACCATTTCTATTCAGAGCCATTATTATGAAATGACATTAAGAAAGAGGTAGGCTACAAGATTACAGAAACCACCAACTGCACTGCTCCTGCATGAAAACTTTCAATACTCATCTAAAATGGAAATAATCTTTAAACACAAAGTAGCCATTTTTTCTTCAAAGTACGTATCTATACTGTAGTTCACAACAGGTCCAGGGACTGCTCACTGGCCCTTAGGCAATGTGTTATACACTGACCACGTCCATCCCATAGAGCGCTTTGACCATGAACCTCCTCCTCGTGGCTCCATGGATGTTCTTCTGGCCCCAAAGCAGGTTATGGGTTGGTTTATTGTTTTGTTGTTTTGTTTTTTTTTTTTTCCTCTGTTTTTGGGTTTTTTTTGGCTTTTTTGTTTGTTGATTGACTTTTTTGGTGGTTTTTTTGTTTGGTTGGTTTTGTTTTTTTCTTAAGTGGGACAGTTTTTCAGTTTGAACGTCCAAAATAATGCAAAAGCTAATCTGTAACCCAGTGTAAAAGCATCATAGTCTTATCACAGCATACTGATGGCATATACTCCATGCTCTCAGATACGAGATGAGGGCATACTGAAGTGCTGAATCTGCAGGAATTCCGGTACAGTCTTGACTGTGCTGCCTCCTGGCCCCCTGCCTGCACTATCCCTCAAACTGTGCTTGCATGTCATCTCACTAGACACCAGTTGGCACAAGCTAAAGCACTACCCGGACTCCACTAGTAGTTAAACAGTATTTGTGTCCGCTCCGCAATCTTATTTCACTAAGAAGTTTAGAAACAGTCCAAAAAGACAAGCCACAGATCATCTCCAAAATATTCTTCAGTCAATTGTATATTAAAAAAAAATTTAAAAAAAGTTAAGTGAGTTGCCTTATCCTTTTCCATTTTTTCCCCCAATAAAAACTGCCTGTTGACTTACACTCGTAAAAAGCTAGGTATCTTTCAGAAAACACAGAAACAGTATCCTAAACAGTTTTGACAACTTTCTCCCTTCTCCATATCTAAAAAGGACGGATGTACCACCCAACTTAAAAAGCTGATCTGCCACAGGAAACTTTGCAACTTCAGTTATAAAAACTAAATCTTTTTTAGTGAAATGACAATACATTGAACACATTCAATTAAGGAATGGAAGATGCGAAGAGTTAAAGCTATATAACAGCAACAAAATTCTGAGCAATATAGATTCTTATTCCCAGTTTTAAAAATAACTATACAAACACTCTCTGAAAACAAAACCTTTTGATGAAATTGACTTTTTAAGTAACCTTTCAGGTATTAACTTTAAACTGCGTCAATGTTAACAATTATAACAGTAAAACTTAACTCATTTGCAGTCATCATTACAGAGACAGTGGAATCTTCCCAACTCTGAGAACAGAGTCATTTAGGTGCACAACAAAACTAGATTAGAAAGCAATACCTACTGTTTGTACATGCAAAATACAATGCTCATTTTCTTAATTTCAGCTTAGCTGATAACTATCTCAAGGTTCAGAAAACAAACCAATTTGAGAAATATTCTTGTTTTTCATTTGAGCTAAGATCTAGCATTTATAAACCGTTGATTCTTCCCGAGTATCTTGCCTTTCAGTCAGTTCAATCCACTATCTATAGGCAAAGTTTCCCTCAAGTAATAAAAAAAGCTATAAAAGCAAAAAAACGTTTTTTTTTGGCATTTCTTACTTGCCCAGCACAGTTAAGAATATATAGGGGTTTGTTTTTCATTACATTCTGGTTTCAGCATTTTGAATTGAATTACCATCTAATTATGGCTTCATATAAATCCTTAAAAATAGAAACTATACCTTAACAAAACAAGGAATCTCAAAAGGTGGTATCTAGCCATTTAAATTACTTCAATAACATGTAGCCTTCTTGCCAACTAAAAGTACTGAACATTGTATGAAGGCCAAGTCAATGTAGTTTAATAGTTATTAACAAGACTTCCCAGTGAATACCTCAATAACAAAACTGAAATTAATTACAATTTTGGACTGGCTCTGCCTCCTGATTGAAACAGATTATTTTGCACCAATTTAACCAGAAATATCGGTAGAATACAAGCAAACCAGTACTTTTACAAGGAAAGTTTTTAGAATTCAGTAAGACTTCATTTACCCTGAAAAAAAAAAATCACTGAAACATTGTGTTGGCAATATACACAAGTGTTCCTGTTCTTCCACTGCTACACTGTAAAGTCACCAAAATTTTAGGTTACACGGCCGTCACTTGGACCTTTGCTGGCATCAATACAAGTGTGTCACTTGCTTATTGTCTCCATAACGAAGTTTCTGGGTGAAAGAAGAGCAGCACAGTTCATTAGGAGGGCCACCACAAAGAAAGCTCCAAAGACAAGAGAGGTAAAGGCTACCATCCTGCTCATCCTTCTTTGACTGCAACTCTGAAAATGGGATTAATCTGGGAGAACCATGGAACACAAATTAAGAAAGAAAAGATAAAAAAATAAGGTACATTCTTTTGCTGAACTATCTAAAGTAATTCAGTTTTTTGTGACAGCACCTAACTGGAGGTGGGTATAAAAAAGTACTTCATGGCTCCACTATCCAGCCCCAGTAGATCCCATCCTAACAACAATACTAGTGCTACCTCCAGCTGCAGGAACAGGTAGTCTTCCCACAAACACTTCCCTCATTTCCAAGTGTTTTTCAAATACCTCTAACCACATAACCAAAGATTTATGCCTCCAGTTAGTAAGCGAATTGTTAATTTTTTTTTCTAGCCAGACTACTTGCTTCCAGTTACAGCTTTAACTAGGAAATTCAGAGGAAATCCATGAATGTTGACCTTTCTCTTCAAGGGTTACCTTACTGTGAAACTATTAAGGAACAGTGCCTTAGCAATAATTACTGCAGTGGAGAAACCCTTCTCTGCCTTCTTTCCACCAACAATTTAAGTATTTGATGCATCTAACGTACATTTGGGATTCTTAGCCACAAAGATATGCAATGTAAACAATATGGCAGTAAATATTCATTTTCTGTGGGATTAAGCCTAAATATGCTCTGCTATTTGGCACCGAAGTCACAAACTGTTTCTAAGAAAAAAGCCTCCACCACCACACAGACAGTGTAGGGGAGAGAAGATAAGAGATGCCACATAAAGTCACTGGCATCCAATAACACTTCAATTTCCATATGGAAATAACAGGAAATAAGATGTGCTGAATTTTAAGCACCAAGGCAACAAAAACACATTAAGATTTCATCACACAAGAACTTGGCTGTAAAATCTGTAATTTTCTTGATCTTTTTAAAGACTTCTCATTTTCAGGAACATCAGATAGCTAACAGACCATGCATTCTACCAACCAGCTAAAGCAGACATTTGCACTAATCTGCTTTCTGTTAATTAAGTGGTGGAAATGCATCTCCCCTTCACCGAGAAATCTCTTCCACAATCAGATTCCTTGTCAACCTCTATCTTTTTACAGCCCATGTTATAATGATTATTCTTCAGATGATTTCACAAGGATAAGTACCCAGGACTTGCTATATCTTAACTCCGAATCATATAGGTCTCCAAAAGACTACTTTTGCATATTGTATACACCACATTTCTCTGTGAACAAAGCAAATGTTACTACCATCTTTTAAGAGAACCAGCCACAACATATATAAGATTCATAATGATGATATGAAATTGAATTGTATTCCAGTTTCAAACAGAAATAAGCTATGGGCATTGGAAAAGAAGGTAGAATCCGTAAGAATGAAAAACACTGGAGTTACTGGCGTTTTCTTCCCCCCCTACATAAAACTAATGATATGACAAAAATCAACTTCTATAGTTGAACAGAGGGGAAAAAAAAGTATTTGTCTATTCTCTTTTGCAAATCATACCAGAAGCCATCACCTAAAAACTTTCACCTCCAAATTTCAGAAAGGTGGGGAAAAGAGAAAAAAGAAGTGGCATTCAAATACTCTCCACTAAAACCAGCTGAAGACTATTATTCATGATAGCAGTAATTATCTTCTTGCATCCCCATATAGCAGAAAACAGCTTTCCCCTCGCACAGAACACCTCCCCCCGCCAACTTACATAGCATCCAGCATTTGAACACAAACTTTTTTAAGCTTTTCCTATGAGAAAAGACTTGTGTCTGAAGGGTAGACATGCAAATAAACCCACGACACCAGCATCTCTCTGGAAACATTTGTCAAGCGGAGTTCTACTAGAACTAAGCTTACATGTTCTAATATTGCATTAGCAAAAGTACAGCTATTTTTCATAACCCAGAAGACTTAGGGTTTGTAACTTTTGTTAAGTATTAACAGATTACACAGAAGTAGCAACAGAATTTTGATCTGTAATCAGTTAACAACCTGGAGCCATGAAACTTTGCAAACTACATAACATTTACATCTACGTAAACATATCTATGCTTCAAAACAGTATTAAGTAGGTTTACAAGTCTTGCTCTCAACAGCAACATCAAGAGTGCTGGGGTATTGCCCAACAATAACACACAACACAAAAAAGCATGCACTCTTATTAAAAAGGAATCTTAAGCAGATTTTTACTTTAAAAGCAGTACTAAATCTGAAGTGTTTTATTGCTCTACCCGTGCAATAAAGCAATTAGAGTTCAATGACAATCATGGAGAGCTTGCAGAGAACATACGAGCAGAGACAATTTCACAAACAGTACTCCTAAACCTTTGGCAGGATTTTCAAGTGCTACCAAATTAATAACGAAAGTACAGTCAGAAAAACATTACACTAGCAAAATTAAAGAAAAAAAATCTCACCTCCCACCCCTCAATTCCTTCAGAACACCTAACCATTCAGCTTCTGAAGGCTTTACAGTTCTATCTAGATTTTTTTTTCCTGGGGGGGGGGGGTGGGGGTGGGGGGGTGTGGGGGGGGGTGGGGTGGGGGGGGGTGGGTGGGGAGGGAATACTTAAAGAAATAATTTCCCTTGATAACAACCAGTGAGACAGGAGAAGAATAAAATAAAGATCAAAGAATAAAACATTCCTCATGCAGTTAAAATGCTACTTCAACTACAAAGGTATCTTTGACATGCCATTTCCTTTAGCAACATCACCTTCTGAGTGGCTTGAGAATGATCTAGCATCAGGGAGAAGGAAAAAGAAAAAAAAAAAGAGAGGACCAAGACTTTTCTGATGCCTTCCTTTTGCTTAGGTGATTTTCAGCATGAATCGAGCTTAAATGAGTTTTAACAAGTATGGGTCTTGTCCCCTGTAAGAGACTTAAAGCTGCAGAACTATTTTGATGACAGACTGCCCAGGTACCAAAGACAGAGCAAGTAGCTCAGATAAGAAGAAATTATGGTTTAGGAGACATGGAGCGTAAAAGAAAAGGAATCCCGAGATGTTAAAAACTACAGCACCCACAACAGAAGATTTTGGTTAAAGACAATCCACTACTTCAATTTCTCCGTTTTCAGCTGCAATAGGGAAAATATTCTGAAACATTACAGAAAATTATGAAAGTATACATTCTTTGTTCCTGAAAGTTCATAAAGTATAATTCAGCAACCATGAAAACTAGAGGACATAGAAAGATATTTCCTTGGGGGAGGGGAGAACATATATAATACTAAGGAGAAATGTTCTTTGATGAACAAGCTATTTTATTTACTATTTTTCATTTTCAAGCTCACCTACAAATCCTGCCTCACCTACAGGAGAGGCACAGGAAGCATATTCAATTCTTCATAAGTATTATGAAGGATCTTCTGTTCTTTATTAGATCAAAAAGACATACTGGTTTACATAAAAAGTATATGAGACAGGACAAGGAGAACCTTGACCCGGGCACTTTGTTTTCCTGTTTAGTTAATAGGCAATCATCTCATTCTCCTGAATTAGTACAAATGGGTGCAAACCTACACCCACTTTTATCCAAGCATTTACAAATATTTTTAAAGCCTAATAACATAACACAGATGCTCTCTTTCAAATATCTTAGTCAGAAAGGGGAAAAATTTTCACTCCCTTAGAAGATTACTAGAATTTCCTATCCGTTTGAAGCGCGTTTACAGGATTTCATACAGCAGTTTATAGATAGTAAAATAAAATGCCTTCAGCCTAAAGACCACTTCCACATCCACCATGTAGAAAAAGACCTACAACATTTCCACCTATTTAAAGAACACTAGTATTATTTGGCTATGTAAACAACTGCAGAAAATAGTTGCATATAAAAATAAATTAATATAGAAAACCCAACACCCCCACTCCCTGATACACACACTTAGAGTAGCTGGAGACCGCATACTGGAGAAAGACAAACCAGACCTCCTTACACCTGAGCTCCAGGATTTTTTCAGCCTTTGCCAATATTCTTAAATATATAGCCTGGGCAGAATTTTTTCAGACTAAAGAACTGGAAAGGAAGCTACTACTTCTGATGATGATGTTGGAATCAATTGATCAGGTATAATTTTAAACCAGAACGAGTCACAGTGAAGAGAAGAAACACTACTCATCAAAATGCCTCTACTTGGTGCTAAAAGCTTACATAATCTTATAATTTTGATCTTAAAAACCAAAAGCTTACTGTTGAATTTATTTATTTTTAGACCTACAGCAGGACTACAGATACCCAAAAATTTTAGGTGAGTAGAAAATAGTTTAATAATTGTTAAATACCGGAACACTTAATGTGTAATACTAGAAAAACCACCAAAACAATGTCATTAACATGAGAAGCGGTCCGAATTGCAGCCAGTTTCCTGCTCATTTAGCAAAGATTAATTCCATCTTCACAGGCAAGAGAAACACTCATTTTGCCTCACTGAGAACGACCCGAGCAAGAAATGCTAAAGAAAAGACAGCTTTTGTTGCTTAACCATCCTTTGTAATAAGTAAGATAGGTAATGTCAACAAGATCACTATTCTGTGCTCTAGGCAAAAAGGTCTTAATAGAAGGACGTGGAAGGGAGGGAGAGACACAAAGAGCAGATGGCACCAGGTCTTCCAGAAACTGTCAGTGAGGGAGGGGGAAAAGTTTACCTACAGAAAATATTCACAAATTAAGAAGAATGTTGCTCCAGTGACTTAAAAATAAGGTATTAGGAAAAGATGAGAGGCATGTCTTCCACTGCAAGACAAAACTGTCAGAAGAAATCAAGTTTTGTTTCAAGAGAGGAATAAATGATATACCTTAATAAAAAAAAAAAAAAAACCAACAAGCCTCTGTCTGGCCTTAACCTGCTCTGTTATTTATCTGGTTAAAACAGAAAGGATTTTTTTCAGTTTATTTCTGGCAGCGCTCACCTTTTCACAGCACATTTAGCACACACGGAATTGATCAATACCACTACAGACATAAGACTAGACTATCCATTTACTAACCACAAGAAAATGTCCTGTTCAGCAAAATCCTGTACATTATAACACTGAAATTTTAAAAGGCATTGTTATACGGATCTCATTACTGCCTTACACCGGTTACACCGAAAAGCTGAGCCGTTGTCTGCTAGCCTTGCTTTGCACTGTGCAAGAACGCTAAAAAGCATACCTAAACCTACACGGAGGACTATCTACACATTCAAAGTGTAAGTAAAAAGTGCTAGGCTTGAACACATATTAGATCAGTTACACAGCTCATAATAGGTATTTTGTGAAGCTGATGGAGCTTCAAGCAGAAACGTACGAACAGTTCCCCCAACCACTGGTTGCTACCATAACCATTTTCCTCCTAAAGAAGCCTGGGGAAGTCCCCGCACCCCGCTGGCTTCTCATGACTCAGAGCTGGCGTTTAAAACCCAACTTCTGCTGTTTTAAAGAGAAAAGTAGTAGCTTTTTTTTTTTCTGGATTACGAGGTAGTGCGGTGTTGAGTAGCAAAATACAAAACGTTACAAATTATTGTTTAGAAACTGAAAGTCTGCCTTTTCAGCCTAATTCTGTGCATAGATCTATACGTGCACACACCCCTCTCTATCATTAAAGGACGAGCTAATGCCTTCAAAGCAGTGCCTATTTTAAACTAATGAAGCATTAATGAAGGTTGCCATTCACCTCTGGTCTGGACTAAGAGATCTAATTGAAGTTAAGAGTATTTCAGCTGGGTTATTCTTATTTAAAAAAAAAACCCACCATGAAACACTAATAATTGCATTGCCAGATTACAGTATGTGACACTAGGTGGTTATGTCTCCACATTTGTTCCACACAATTGATCTGAAATCCAAGCGCTGCACGCATTTGAAGTGCTCATGTTATACATTTTTAAGAATAACGATGAAAACAGCTTCTGCCTTCACAATCACTACCATCCCAAAACACTTATTTGAAAAATAAAAGATTTCTCCTCATTCATACTAATGGACAAAGTTACCAAAGCTTTCAAATGCTGACCCCAAAGCCTTATGTTTGAAGCAACAAAACCAAGAACATTCACTTACCTGAAGAACAAGAGATAAGAAAAACAGCGAACGCCAACTTAGTAGCAGCTCCCATTTTCCAATGCTGTTAAAACATTTAAGTGACTTTAAGTATCCAGTTTCCTTGGTCCTGCAAGCTGGAAAATCTCCCTTCTTGCTGAACCGTTATAAAGCAATCTATAGCAACATTTCTGCAGCAGGTAACTTTCATAAAACGGTAAAATCAGATTTCTTTAGACACTGACGATCTCCCTCCAGCTCTTTCTAGCAAGAATCCGGGTTGAGGGATGGATATATTTGGAACTGTGTTTCAAAACACACGTGTCATTTGGCTTCTGTACAAACAGTGGCAAAATTTAATTCATAAAAGTATGCTACGAATCCACTTTAAAAAAAAGTCAACAATTAAGCCGCTGGACACGACGAAGTCTCTGAGGACGCTCCAACTCCGCTTTTCCACATCAAGCTCGGCGAAGCATCCCTCGTGGGTGCTGAGTGTCGGGGAATCGTATCGAAATCGGTCAACACGACGTTTTCATCCTGGCTCCCCTTATAGAACATGTAGTGTTTGGGAGAAAAGCAGCTCCATTTCAGTTTCAACCCTCAAATGCCTCCGGGTGAAGGGAGGGAGTTTTGTCAGTTTCTTGATGAAAAGCTACCTTTAAAAAAGCAAGCCACCAGCTACACGTGGGCAGCGCTTCGGTTTTCTTTAATAATGCTGAGGGATTTAGCGTAGTCCCGATGAGGAAAAGGGGAGAAACAACAGTTTGATTAACAAACAAACCTTCGGGCTTCCCGAAAAGTGGCAAATCTCGAGTCCTGCCGCCAGTCAGGGAGAGCCGCACATCTCCCCTCCTCTCCCCCGTCCGTCCAACACCAGCACTCCCGAATCCCAGCAAGATTTCAAATTCTTCTAAGAGATTTCCATCCCCTCCCCCCCAAGAGGCTATATTTGGTATTTAAACAGAGAAGAGCGACTGGAAAAAAAAAATATTTAAAAAAAAAAATGCAGTATCCAGCCGCTGGGGAGGAGGGTGATATATTCTTTGTGGCAAATCCTTCTTCCTTCCTCGACTGCCGGTGTTTCTCGGAGGACTGGGCTCCCGGGGAGGCGAGGGGGCCGCGGGGAGGATGCGGCGGTGGCCGGGCCGGCAGCAGGTCGCCTTCTCCCTCCCCTCACGCCGGCTGGCGCCTCTCCTGCTCCGCTCCAACTCCTCACCGACACATCTCCTCCCCGCCGCACCTCCCGCTGCTCAAACGGAGACCCCAGACACTCCTCCACACCACACACCCCCCTCCCCAATCCAGTTCTTTTTTCTTTTTTTTTTCTTTTTCCTTTTAGGAGAAAGGAATAAGCAATAGCAGGGGTGGAAAGGAAAAGCCTGCCGGGCTCCTGCTGCCGCCTCCCCTTGCCTCCCACACGGCGCACCGGGCCGGCCCCGGCCAGAGGGCGGCGGGGGAAGCGATCCCCTCGTCCCCCTCTCCCCTAACTCTGACCCCGGCTCACTCCCGGCTCCGAGGAAGCCGCTGCCGAACGCAACTCTCTCGTCTCCCGGGCGGCGGAGGCAGGGCGGCTGAGACCAACTTTGTCCCTCCAGGAGTGCAGTTTAGGGGTTAGCGAAGAGTAAAGGCCGAGCCCAGGGGTTTTCTCAGGGCGGCGGCAGCGGCCGGAGCCGTCTCTAGCGTCTCCCGAGTCCAGCCGGCAGCTCAGAACAGCCCTCCGTACCCTGCTGCTTCTGCTGCTCCCCTGTGGTAATCTCATATCTACCCATTCACTTGTGTGGCGTGGAGAACGGACCCAAGATGGCGGCGCCCGGGCGATTGTTTTTGTTTCCTCTCCGCCTCCCCCTCCCCCACCCTCCCCTCCTTCCCCACCAGCGCGGCGGCCGCGCGCCGCCCCGGATTGACAGCCGCGCTGCCCACTCACGGCCCGGCGCCGCGCCGCCTGGCCCCGCCCCGCCCCGCCCCGCCCCACCCTCCCTCAGCAGGCTCCGCCCCTACCTGCCCGCGCGCGCCGCCTCATAGGGGGCGCGCACAGGCGCGACTCCGTGTCTCCCCCGTCCGTCCTGCTCCGCCCCTCTGGGTGATGGTCGGTAGGGGCCGGGTTCCGTCGCCTTCTCGCCTCGGTAAGGCGGCGGGGGGTACCCGCCTTGAAGAGGCTGCCCTGGCCGGCAGGTGTGAGGGACGGGCTGCGGCGCCCGTTGGCACCTGCTGGCTGCGCCCGGCCTTGCCGGCGCCGGGGGAGGAGAGTTGGTGCCGCCTCGTCCTCCTCGTTCCCCCGCTACTCCGGTGTTATAAATTCACCTTTGTGAGGCTTGTGCTTCGTTTTGGGGGGGCAGACCGCGGCCCTCTTCAGGTGACGAAGGGCTGCAAGGGGAAAAAACTGCCCGAAAAACTGCGGTGAGGCCTCTACTCGGCCCCCCAGCCTGGGATGGCGCTGCTGCTCCCTCACAGGAGTCGGTAGGGTTAGTACCTCTCCCTGGTGGGAGATGGGGCTTGTGGTGGTCCCCACTACAGGTGTGCTCCTCAGGGCAATGGCTGCTGCTGCCACAATATCCGGAGAGTGTTTTACAGCCTTTGCTTTCAGACGCTGCCACACCAAGGTAGTAAGTTAATAGGAGGTTGTACCTACACAGTGTATCGTGTGCAGTTGATTAGGTTTGTGCTGGTCGCCCTGAAGAACAGGGTGCTTTGCTCGCATGGTGGCCACGCTTCCTGCCTCTGGCAGCTCGCGTAGCCTTCCTCCAAATCACAACAAACTTCTGTTTCCTATCATTGTTTGTCCTTTGGCCGCTGCAGGCCAGCGGCTTGCAGTATTTATTTGTAGTGAGATAGCCTTTAGAAGTTCCTGAGAAGGGGACAACACTACATTGTTTTATGTGCTGTGCGAGAGCAGAACAAACTGTCTGTGCTCCAGAATGGGGGTATAAAGGAGCACATGTGCTTGGTTTGGAACAGGGGAGGGAGGAAGAAGGAAGGATGAATAGCTTCTAGTGTTCCCACCTTTTGGGGAAGATGTATGTATTGGTGGTACTTTGTGTTTTTCTAGATAAAACACTTTTGTACTACGTTATCCCCCTTAAGGACAGCAGTTCTGGTCCTTCATGCATTTGGTAAGACTCCCTATGCTTTTTCTTTTTAAATGGATGCCATAAAATAGGTTACTTGAATGAAAAGGAAGACATGTCTCTTAGGTCTAGAGATCAATGTGGGAAAGCATTAATGCTGGCCTTTAATTTCTGTATTTCTATAAAGGGCTGTGTTTGCATAGGCAAGAAGTACCAAGTTCCCTGAAAACTGGTTATGTTGTTCACTAACCATAGACATGTATTGAGTGATTCCAGATAACTTCCTCTTTGGGCTGCTTGTTGGCATGGTCTGAGTTTTTTGGTGATGTGAATACTAGGTGGTACTAGATTGGAAGGAATATTATGGATAAGATATTTCACACATGTGAATATACAGCCAAGTCAAGGCTGAGTAACATTGCCAAGCTCTCTGAGCTGTGCTAATTCACTGATCAACAGAGGTATTCAGTAACTAGACCTGGTGAGCACTTGGATTCAGACATGAAGAAACATAGCTATTTCAGTCTATTTATATTGAGGTGTCTGCTAGAGTTCTTAATCACGATTTGGGCATCCTTGGTTGTTTCTATGCTGTGTTCAAACACTTCCAAACACAAAATTAATCCACTGACGATATTTTTGATGATTTGAAAGATCCAAGAAGCAAAACAAAATGTATGGGGTTGTGAACATCTAGAAGCATCAAGACATGTGGCAACAGTTTTTATACCATCTTTTATCCAAGTATTTCAGAATGATTTACAAGCATTAATTAATGTAAGTATTACAACACTCCTACTTAATCTGTAGTTTTTAATATTCTTCAATAGCAGAATATTTAAACGTGACCTGTTCTGCAGGTTGTGTTTTCACTTGGCTCAGCTTCTTCAAAATGCTCGTCATGTTGCCACATGAGTAGGAAATTATAGCTAAAAATATTGCAATTGTACGTGTGTGTGAATATATATATAGATACACTTCCCATTGTAGGTATTTGGCTTTTTTTACTGACAGAATGTAAATTATCATCCATATTTGTATTTTACCGATTATTTTTAGTAAAAGTAGAATAAATATGTTATCTATATAACACCATTTTCGTGAATGTCATAGTAAGGAGGTTTCTCTTACTCAAGTAGGTTTTTATTCTTAAGCATGGGTGGTTTTTTTGCTCGCAGGATCCCTTGAGCAGAGTAAAGCCTTGTGGCCATACAGGAAATGTTACAAAAACAGTAACAGTAAAGGGTTAGTCTTGGCAATCATGTTTTTATCAGGACTATGGGAATTACAAATGAAGCATGTCTTTCTGTCCCTTCCTTCCCAGTTTTGAGGCCTAATGGGACCAGGGCAAATGGTATATGAATTAGGATGACTAGTGGTAACTAGGGTCAGGGAGCCCGCTCAGACTTTCATACTACTCCAGAAGCATAGCGTTATTATAGGAGTCAGTCTGTTTTCAACCCCACTGGTGCTGCAGATAAGCCCTGCATCCTTTGCAGAGCTACCTAATGTAGCGTTTCAAAAGAAATAAGGAAGGGTACAAATATGCTCATCTTTGGTATGCAAACACTAAAACCCAGTTTTGTTGCATGGATGCAGCGCCTTAATATTGGTTCAGTTATGTCATTGTAAGCAAAATCTCAATAGAGCTATAGCTGCGTTAGAGATTTGCTCCCATTTAATTACATTTTTAAAAACTAAATTAGATAGTTTGGTGCAAATAATGTACAGACCTTAGCAGAAATTGCCTGTTGTTTTTGTGAAGTACTTGATGCAAAATGCTTCAAGGGCTTTTGGCTTTCTCTAGGCTGTTGCTTGCATTGCTGGTAAAAGGATGAGTTTTATCCCAAGTAGACATATTATATGTCAACACAGTTGCTGTCTCCTTTTTATTTTTAAGTGTCTTCTTGTGTGCCTTTCTCATGTGAATTTTGTGGGTGTTTCCTTTTTCTACCTTTCTGCTTTTCATTTCTATTTTCCTTTCACCTTAAACTCCAGATCTTTTTTCCCTCTTCTAAGATCAATCTGTCCATGCATTTTTAATGAATCATTTACTGTGACATACGAGCACTGAAGATACAGTATCAGGGACTTAGGCATCTGCAGACAGCTTCTGTGCAGGAGCAGCAGCAGCAAGATGAAATGGATGTGATCTTAGTTTCATTCTTTTGTTCACGTGGGATGGTACTTTGCCTAGAGGAAATATAACTTTCCTTCTAGGGAATAATGAGAAGAATTAAAAACCAGCAATGTCTCGTTTTTCTCTTCAGAGCACTGCTAGGAATAGAGGATTTCAGCTGTGCCTTTGCTATTTCTACGCTTACCACTGAATCAATACTGTTTACGCAGAAACAGCATTATAGGTAAGAAGCTATCGTGCAAGACTCATTCATAGTGTCTGTACAAGCATTTTAAAAATGTAGAGTGGGAAACATGAGGTTTATAATATCAGAGTGACATCAACAGATATAACCCTTGTCATTATCTCATTAATCTTCTCTCATGTTCTAAGTAATTCTTGCGTCAAACTCTGAAGGAAGAGTGGACCACTGTTCAGACACTGACCTTACGTACCCAAAACAAAAGTGACCAAACCAGCAAGAAATTAGTCTGTCAGGGATCTCCTCTTTACCAGCCAGCTTAGCTTTCCATGCTGTGGGAAAAGTGCAAATACTGGAGGAGAGACTAATTTAAAAAAAAAAAAAAAAACTGGGAAAATAAGTGCGTTAAAGTTATCTTTAATTTCATAAGAGTATGCATCACTTATGTGAAACTTGGAATATTTTAAAAGAGTTTTAATACAGACTTTCAGTTTTAGTGCACTGGAGAGATCAATGAATTTGCTACAGGTTATTCATTACTTTGCATTTTGTACTCTGTTCCAAAACTATTGAGATACTTTACAGTTATGTGGATAACACAGCTATAAAGCAAGAGAAAATGTAGAATTAATCAACCTTTTAAATGCTGATGAACTGAAATGAAATCAAAAGCTTGACTCTGGTGTGCTTTTGGATTGGGTCAGTATATACGTCCATCAACGTTTTCTCCTTTTATGCTTGTAATCAAACTTAAAAATTCTATATGCCGTTGTTGAATCCAGCTGATATCCACAAAGGCAAAGTAAAATACATGTTGAAATCAGGTACTTTGGTGTTTGGCTGGAGTGTGCTCATTTTATTCTTGTGAGCAGTACTAATAACTACAAATTAATAGGATTTGGCCTGTATTGTGTTATGTAAAGCTATTTCTATAGTGAGTTTGTGTGACAAATTCCTTCTTAATGTAATCAGATGGAGCCTGTAGACCCACACTAAGAATGTTTCCCTGCTTCAAGTTTGAAAACAAACATGTAGATACACAAACTTACAGAAATTAACACAAGTACAATCTCCATCAAGTCATTTTCATTAAAGGCTAGTTCTATACCAATGATTATTTTTCTTTTTTGATCTGCTGTCCAGACTTTTGTTTCCTTAAAGTACTTGTGCAGAGATTCAAAAATATCTAACCTATTTTCTTGGAAGACAGAGTGATGTTTCTTTCTAGGATTTGCACTGTCTTGTCAGAAAAGATCATCCAACTAGTGCTTCCTGTTGCCTGCAGACACTACATTGTCTCTTAGAGGCAGTTTGTTGTGTCACAGTTTTTTATTACTGTGGCATTTATCATGTATGATTTCATTAATGCTTCATAGTAAAACTAAATTTTCTAAATACTGCACTATAGTTCTCACTTAAACTATACAATCCTTTTTTTGAAGTGCCATGAGAAGTCCAAGATGAATTCTTAAAACCCTAATCTTATTATGAAAACAAGAAATAGGAGGGCAAAGTGCCCAAACGCGGAGAGAATCTGAGATATTTACAGCATTAAATTGTGTGCTCTTTAGAATTATTTTGTTAATATGACTTTTGGTTCTTTTGAAACAAGGAAAGTACTTGAATATGTAATTACTTATGATGTCATTCAAAATATATTAGAAGCTTTCTGTAATGACTGAAGAGTGGGGACAGGAGAGTTTTCCAAGTTGTGATACATGGTTTAAATTCAGAGTTTAATAACAAATATATATTATTTTTGTTTAGCAGTATTAGAGGAGAACAAGAAAGTCAAATACACTGTCACAGGCAATGCTGCAAGTAAATACAATGCATAAATATTTTTCATAAGCCAAAGACATTTTACCAAAAGTGTACCCAAAGTATTCATCTATTTCTTGGTATCAGAAACAATGGTGAAATGCCTGGTACTGGTGCCAGGTATACAACTTAAGTTCTAGAGAAAATTAGATATGTTTTGCTCATTGAATCAAAATGAAACACAGAGAAAAGTGCCCCCAGGGGTGGGGTGGAGAACTTTAAGAGAGTGGGCTAGTTATCAGAGATGTAATGTGCAGTTTGGATTCAAGGTTTAGCAGCAAACTGCATACATGCATAGTGTTTTTTAAAAGGACTGACAACGGAGCTTGTCCTTTGAGTTTTCTTTTCAACCCTGAATCTTAAAATGTGAGTTCTTTTGTAGCAGGAAAGTTTATAGCTTGTTAATAGGCAACCAACTTATATTAAAAAGAAAAAAGTTCCAAAGATTGAGCTGGAAACCTTAAAAACATGGCTTTTGGAAGTCTCTCTTGGAACAAGAAATTAGAAAGTCTCGATAGGTTAGTAAATTCCATTGTGATAATTGCAGTTAGTAATGACCAGATGAGCCAGCCCGCTTACAAGTAGCTGAATGGTCATAGGCCAGGTTTTCAGGAAATAGAGGAAACTTGAATTATCTATTAGTGAATTTTAGAGTTTTCTAGCAGAGATGAGTAGTGATAGTTAGCTGAAGAAACGCTTTGAGAAGTGAATCAAAGGTTTGCAGATCTGAACGGAAGTTACCTGCCTGGAGGGAAGAGGAGGAGGAGTGAGAGGGCTTGGGTGAGACTACGTGTTTACGGTCGTTTCTGAGTCTGTCCATCAGAGAGGTCCTGTTGTCACACTTCAGTAACTTACAACCTAAGTATGACATTCCTGGGAGTATTATTTGATTCATTTCAGTGTCAGGCAAGATGCATGCTGGGGAAGACGAATGAGTACAAGTTTTTTGTCCAACAGATAGTTTAAGTGCTCTACAGTATTAATAAAGAACAATAATGGGACGTGCACTTTTTGAAGATTCAGATGGATTGGAGGATAGTGGACCTTGAATATTAGTTACTGGTTTTGCTAAAATGCTAAGAAGTTGAGGCTCCAAAATGTTACTATCAGAAAAAGATGGCAACTGGGAGTCAAGTATGTATGAAAAAAATTCTGCAGATAGTAGTTTTGAAAATTGGTAATTTGGAATTTTAGAAAAGAAATGTGAAAATCCATGGTAATGAACAAGCTAGTAATGATTTTGTTTTTATTGTGGCTAATAACTGAAGAACGTAGAATTAACCCTTACAAATATGTGTCAGAAGAAGTTGTCCTGCTTTGAGAGGCAGCAGTTATAGGCTAATAAAACCTTCCTGCACAGGAAAATAGTTGTAATAGGATTTGAGACCCACTTGGTTGAAAGAAACGTAGCGTCTAAAGCTCCCGTTGTTATCTGAATACTTGACTCAAGTAGCAAATAGTGACGGTTAGAATTCCCATTGTGAAAGAGGAACAGCTACATCTAATAAATACAGATATAGAGTAAAATTACAGAGGGAAGGGGAGCTCCCAGAGTTTCTGTTTTATTTGTTGTGGATTGTATTTTTTGCAGCACAGTGAAATATTTCTAAATGATGGGTAGCAAGAAGATCTATTACATCAGTGCCTGAGCAATGAGATCTGACAAAATTAAAGGTGAGAGCTGCTGTTGCCTCTCAGTGCTTCATCTTAAACTGCATCTTCCTCAGGCCCATGATAGTGTCTCACTGCTTTGATCTACTGAGTAAAAAGCACTGCTTTTTATTAAAGGTAGTCATAAAGAAACATGGTGGGAATCCTGAGGAAGTCAGAAGTGTGACTCTGGGACAGTGTTGCCTAATGGATATGAATTGGCCTAAGTTAATGTGTTTTGTTTTCAGCCTGTAATCAGTGATTTAGGGATTTCATAATTTCTGCATAGAATTTAAGTAGCATTAAAATAATCCTGCCAACAGAGTCTCAGCCTGCAGACACCCCTTTGTTCCTGTTCACTGTTAGAAAAAGCGTACCTCTCCCCAAGTGCTATAATTCCTGGGAATATGGCACATTACAGGTTTCCTTGTAAAGAGTATGGAAGATTCCCAAATTTGACCTATTTCAGATCTAAAGAAGGATGGAGCAAGTTTATAGTCCTAGAAGTTTCTTAAGGAACACCTACTAGCTGTCCACTTTTTTTTTTATAAAGAAGAGAATTCAACTGTCACATTTCTTTCTGGTGATTGTGCCTTTGGCAAGACGGGTGGGGTGAGCCAATCCAAGGCCATTGGAAGTTCTGTAAATTAAAACCTATTATCTTGCTTCTGCAACCAGCAGAAGATCCCAGTCTGCAGTTACATATGCTTAGTCATTGGCCAGGGAAGCGAAATCCTTCTCTGGCTTCTACTGCTGAATAGTTGTGGGGTAGATTCATCTACAAATTCTTTGATAATAAATACAATGCGGACATTGAACAAATAATATTTTAATGTCTGAGATAACAAAATTCCATTTACTCCCTATAGTGAGAAGTTCTTTCAGTTCAGGCTATTTTTAAATGAATAAACACTTTTTTCCGTTTAACTAGAAAGTTTTGTATGTAGCAGTCAACCTTTCTAATGAAAAGGCTCGTTTTTTTGCCTTCAGATTCTTCAGGCAATGAAAGCATATTTCTAAGGTTGTTTTTTAGTGATTCATAGTACATGTACCCTGTTTTAGGAACATCAAGTAATTAACTTTCATGAAACTTCAGAGAGGAAAGTATTATTTTTTTTATGGAGAGGTAGGGAAGCTGAAGTACACATACATGGACACTAGATTTTTTAACACATTTGCCCCAAAACATTTGAATGATTCCATTTGAACACCACCGTTTTGAAACTATTAGTCACTTCTGATAATGAGTATATTGGTGATTGGTAACTTCAGTTAGCCCATGTCCTAAAGACTGTGAGGATCTGTACTGAGAGAAAAGAAACTCTCAGACACTTGACCAGCTATTTGGAAGTCAGAAGGTGGGTGCCAGTGTGTCTAGCAATTGGATATCAAGGTGGATTAAGAGCATTAAGGAAGCTTAAACAGCTCTCAAGAGAGAGATTCCCATAGTTTTGAAGGCTTATTCCACTGGAACAGTTGCTTGGCTGCAATTTGGGTTGAAAGATCAGGTTTTTTTCTCCTGGAATTGTGCATGGCACTACCAAGTTTTACTTTTTGCATTAAGCGTACTCAAAGTTTGAATGTTCTGGTCATGCTGAGTGCTTCAAATTTGAGAAAGCTCAGATGACACTTCTTGCTTAGTGGCTGTTACCGTGGAAGTTTTCAGCCACTGGCTAAGGCAAGTGAAAGGAAAGAGGCAGGTTTTTTCTTGTGTGGTTCATGTTTTTCTTTTAATGATCTGTAACAACTAATAGTACCAATCTATATTGGTTTACAACTTTTATTGTCATTAAAATATCAGGCAATTCACTGACTCATGCAAAGAGCTGTGCTATTGGAGGGAAGGGCTAAGATGTGGTTGGATGTTTCATCTGTATTAGCTAGCATGGAATAATTTCATAGAACCATGTTGGCTCTTGTAGCAGTGATGGGAGAAACCAAATTAGAATGTAAGAACAGACTCTCTCCCTCTCATTTTCCAACTAAATAATATGGAAGCATTCAGTTAATCATAGTTTCCGAAGCAGGTTTAATGAAGTTAATATAACTGAACTGCAGTAACTTCATGCAAGTGTGCAGCATTCTTCAACTCAAGGTATAGTATATGGTATGCTGGCAATTGATCATTTCCTGTGCTTTCTCATAATTTCATCATGGAAATTATCCAGCTATATTTAGGAATTGTATAAGTAACTGCTTTACTTGTGGGTCTTCTTAGGAAGAAGATGACTTTACACTACATCTTCTAGCAGCCTAATATCAGTTATATATGATAGTTGAAGAAAAGCGGTTCTCATGCACCAGATTTGCTTTCTAGACTGTAGTGAAGACTTATTGTCAAATTTTTAGCAAACAATTTCTACAATATTGAAAGAACCTTGTTTTTTTAAACTATCATTTTCAAATAACAGCATGTTGTTATCTTTCAGCCCTATAAGCTGATTCACACCTGAGAAAAGCTTAGTGGAATACTCACAATATATAATGTATGTCTGTGTAGATACGTTAGCAGGTGATTATTCTTCTACATCATTGCTTTGCTTAAATTCTGCTTAAGATTTGTACCAGATAAAGATGTGGGGGTTTTTATGAAGATTTTTTTTTAACTGGAATGTAATTACAACCTTTTAATCAAAAATTTCTTAAAAATAGGTAGATAAAATGAAAATGTTATGTAAAACAGGTGGCAAATCAGCATGAAATAATATTTTTATGCTAGTTCTCATAGATTCTAATACTTGGAATAGCTAATACTGTTGGAGGAATTGCTATGTCAATATAGCAATGAAGATAAACTGTTCAAACAGGCTAGACAGTGTAGGATATACTGATGCATTAAGCTTTCAGTCTGATGTTCTGTTACCTTTGGAACTGGAAATTTTAAGCAGAAACTGAAAGGCTTAAAAGCGGCCTTATTATAGAGAAGGAAAGTTGCAGACTACAGACAGGTTTGAAGAGGATCAAATGATGGCAGGACAGGTTAGGCTTAGAGAGGTGGGAAGAATGCACTAAGTGTGTCAGCTTTCTCACAGAAGCTGCATTGTGAGAGGTCTGGTAAATATATTTTTCATGTTATCATCACTCATACCGTGATCCAAGTGAGTTGGGAATCAGATTTTTGTCCTTGCTGTTGGAACATTCAGTTACCTCAAAACTTACATATTTTTCAAGCTGTTACAGCAATTTCTAAGCTCTCCTCTGTTAGGCCCCTATGCAAAGCACATGCAAGGCCATTTATATGCTTTAACTATTCCTGTGTTCTGGAATGGCATTTGTGGATTATTAGCAGTGTTAGACTGTAGCAGATCTTTAGTTACACTCAAGCTGTACTTCCACAAACACCTTAAGCCAGCATAAGCCAAGAGATGCTGCCCTGCCCTGCACAAATGTTCTTGCAGCTGCACACTTAATTGATTGGGGAACTGACTTGGGTTAAAACTAGCCCAGCAAACAAACCAAAACAAAGCATTAGCTTTAAACTACTTTCTGAACTCACTTCATTCCTAGCCTCACCAATACTTATGCTGGCTTGAAGGTCTTCACCTTCCTGGTGTTAAGACCACAAGAAGTGTGTGAAGAAAACCAGGAGCCGCTTTTTTGATGCAAGGGCTGGTTTAAAGGGCTTGTGGAATTGCAGTTTAAATTGTGGCTCCTTGCTAAACAGCCAGACATTCTACAGGAGGTTTTAATGGTCATCTTTTTACGCCCTGACTCCCAAGACACACCTTGGATAGAACCCAGGGTGTGGCCTTGAACTAATTCTGAGTTTATTGTCTGCCTGCCTTTAACCATCTTTCTATAAAGAACTTCAAGTTGTATTTTCTGTGATCCAAACTGGGTCTAACCAAAACATGTTTCCACACCCACTAAAATAATCTTTTACACTCTAACAACCTCTCACAACAGATATTTTCTATATTAGGTAGTTACATTTAGTATTTATGCAACAAAACAGTTGGAGAAAAATACCGGACTTAGGTGAACTGTGCTTGTCAGTATTACAATCTGATAGTTTAAGTAGCTCATTCCTTTTGTCAAAAAATGTGCTAAGATAATTTGTGTTTCATAAGTGTTCTATGTTTGGATTACAAAGAATTACAGAGTTTCACTCATCCCAAATTACATACTAGAAAATGCATTCACGTCTCGTTTATTACATTGTTGGACATCAGAATAAAATTGTGGATCATGGTTAGTTGTATCAATTCCTTTCGTTAGTTTTACAGGTCCTATGTAGTACTTATGCATACTTCTGTGTTTCTTGGAATTTCTTAGACAATTACAGCTAGTTAAAAAAAAAAATTTAAATGCTTTTTTTTGAGATAAGTTCTCCTTAATTTAAGTAATTTCTTAGTACAATGCAAATACTAGTTATGTTATTTTTTTCCCATCTTTCCACTCTAAGCCTGCCAAATTTAATGCATTATGTGCAAGAGTTATTCATATAAGTCCCAGTTTGTATTTGCCTGCTTGGCACTTTTATCTAATACATTGCGAGCCTGCACCACAGCTGCTGCTTGTTTTTGACCTCAGATGCTTGAAGCAGAGGATGGAAAGAGGCTGTGATGCTGCATGGCAGCCTGCAGGAGTTGTGAAAGGTGTCCCCTTGCTCAGCGGAACTCCACTGGAAGGTTTCTCTTCCCAGCTGCATTCTCTCTTTGGAGGTCCCCTAAGGTGACCTGACCAGCACAGACTTTTCTTTGCAGGAAATGGGCAGTGGTTCTGTCATAGGCAGCGTGTGGGCATGGATGTGGAAAAGTTGCACTACACCACTGATTGCAGGTTTTCTTTGTTGGTTTTTTTTTTAACAATTAACCTAAACATCTGGTCCAAAGATTGAGACATTATTCTGAGTTGCAACAAGTAAAGCATGCCACTTCTGGAACTGCTAAGACACTACAAAATAATTAATTTCTTCAGCTAGTATTGGAGAATTAACTCCTACATTCTGCAAAGCAAAATTCAGGAATATAGCTTGCCACATGAAATTTAGAAGCTATGGAAAAGATAAAGGAGTGATTATAGAGGTTGACTGCCAGTTCTGTTTAAACTGTAAGTTTCATCCTCTTCTCAAAAGTAAATAGGACACTGCATTATAAAAAGGAGTCTTAAAAAATTCCATGGTGAAATGGGTGTTAGTAAGCTCTTAACATGTCCTCTAGGTTATTACTGTTTGTGTGTCAGTCACTGATTTATTTTTAATTTCACTTTATCTTTGAATCATGAAGCTATTTTTTTAAATTTTCTTAAATGTTTTTTCATTATAATGTAGTAGATGATGAACAGCAGCAGAAAGATTTTAATCTTGAAAATATTGGAAAGAAGAGTTTCTTGAACTGTGTGCCTTTCCAGTTCATTCTGATTATTCAAGTTTTGGCTTTTCTTTCACTGAGAGTTTACAACCTAATAGTTGCTTTAAATTATAAAGGCCAAAAAAATCATTGACCAATTTGCAGGTGTAATTTCTTAAAAATTAAAAAAGAAAAAAGAAAAATTAAGGTTTTCTCTAAAGTTATCTGGAAGGCTGCTGCTGAAAAAGCAGTTCAGCAGACTTTGAGATAATACAGATTAATATTCTAACTTTTTAATTCTTAGCCCTCTTCTCTGCAATTTTCTCTAGTCTCTCCTTGTAGCATCTGTGTTATTTTATCTTAAAAGTATAACTGGGATCTTTAAATAAGAGAAGGGTAAAACCACTGATTGTTCCAGCTAAATACTTAAATCACAGTTTAAACTCAAACTTCTTGATCTAAATCAATGTTAAAAAATCCTCTTAAAATATAGGATATAGTTGAATTAACATACCTGAAAGGTCAGCAATTTTCAGAAGGGAGGAGTGTGTACCACTGCTGCTGATATGAGGGACAGAACCTGTTAGTCTGGACCTGCCAGCCAAGATACTGTGAGCCGGGGAAGCAGAGCCTCTTCCATAATAGTACTCCTTTGACTGGGGCCGGGGGGGGTGGGGTGGGGGGAACAACAACAACAACTAAAAAAAGCCTTCTTATGTTGAGTTAACTAATGTGAAAAACTAGAGGAGCAGATTAGTTTTCCAACAGGGTACCGGACTGAGGAAAAATTATTGGAAGGGCTAAGTATTTACTTCTTGCAACATCATAGTTGCAAACACACAATTCTGTGCTGTAAACATTATATGCATTTCAAAGAGGGTATAGGAGGTAGAAGGAGCCAGAGATACAAAAGCTGTTTCTTCAGAGAAGGTAGGAAAGTTGAATTGAGAATTTTAGATCTGATTTATTGAAATTTTTAATATTTCTATTTAAGGGAAGACTAATTTCAGTTCTTTTCTAGTGTAAAAATGTTCACTAGTATGGAAATTCAACCAGCTCCAGTTTAGAAGCCTTCTAAAGCATAAGGAATGATTATCATCTTAAGCAACTGTAAAGTAAAGGTGGAGTTCTTTTATTTTAACTCATGTGAAGTAACATGAAACAAAACCTGGATGCTTAAATTATTTTATGATGTAGTTCTTAATTATCAGAAACTACACTTTTAATAAGAAGTTACTACAACCTAAGTTGCATGGAATGTTTATAAATAGCTGATTGGAAAAAAATAATGCAGCTCTTTCATACGTGCAGTGCTACAGGGTTCTTAGTGGTTAGTTTCTAACTCATATTGAAGTGGTGCTTGGAAGCAACACATGAAATTGAATGCTAATGTTTTTAGTAACTTAAAATATTACTGTGATGTAGCAGGTAGTCTATCACAGAAATTGCTCTTTCTCTCCACACACACACACACCCACACACCCTGTATTGCGATCTGATCTATAGCTATAGGGTTCTGTACAGTTTTTTGTACTATGAATGCTTTTCTGTGTCTGTCATTCACCCGCCTACTTCTCTTGGTGGTGTGTCATGAGTTACTGTTGATCTGCTTTGCTTTACCAGGATCTTTTATTATGGTTTTCTCAGAGTTGGCATTTTATCTTTGTAGGTGCTTAGGAATTAATATCTCATAATGATCTGACGTTTGCTACTTTGAAGTCAGAATTTTTAAACAGGAGACTTGGCAATAGATGTACTGTATCTGCTCTTAACAGTTTAATTAATGCTGTGTTATATATGCACATTTTTTAGCATATACTATTTGGAAACACTACTTGATATATAGAATGAAAAAAGTGTGCACACTCCCTAAGCGATGCACATTGTTGTGTCTGTGAACTCTGTACGTTTGTAATGTTAAATTTGCCAAAGTTAATGTGTTGAAAAGTAACAAGTTACTTAAGTTAGTTAAATGTCTCTTTCTAGAGGAAAATTACCATAATGGTTACTTTTACTAAAATGCAATTACTGTCATTGTAACAATCAATCATATTTTCTTGTGGAAGGAACTTTACCTAGCTCTGAATGCATTAAAATGTAAGATTGCTCTGCTCAGTGTTAAAATAAGCTGCAGAAGCAATATACTTTTGGGGAGAATCAAGTGGAAGTTCCAGTCATCTGGTTGTCTTTAAGACTATTCAAAAATAGAAATTAACTTCTTAAATGAAATTGAGCCCAGTGACTTGTAAAACACCAACCAAAGCATTACAAATTCTGAAAGGCTTTAAAAATAATTGAAAAAGTTTTTGTTACAGCTGAGCTTGGTTAAGCCTTAAGCAACAAGTTCCTGTATGCATTTGCCACTTGGCTGAGAGAATCTAGGAGGCTCCCCACAGCAATCTGTAGAAGAGGGTAGGTTTGTCTGCTGTGGCATCCTCCCACTTTTCTTCCTTGCAGCCTCTTCTTTCGGTCTTATTAAGCCTGCAACTTGCACTCTTTGTTTTCCTGATGTTTCTTTTCCTTAATCTTTCTTTCCCCATTGTGTCTTTCCAGTGTCTTTGTTGTGCTAACTCCTGTGAACAGTTCCTGAGGAAATAAAATCTGCAAAAAATAGGAACAAGATACAGAAACTGTGAATTTTTCTACTAGATCGTTTCTCGAACTAGTCTCTGAGAGATTTAGATATATCAGAGGTAGCTGTTGCTTCTTGACCACTCATGCTGTGTATAAATGTAAGAGACGGGCATTTAGCAAGAACAGGCAAAACTGCTGAGGCCTGTTGGAAATAGGGAAGTTGCTTTAATTTGCTGGTAGTGCTGCAAGTGGCTGCTCCTGACTCTGTGACTTCTTAGTTGTCACTGAAGTGTATGAGGACCAGTGCTAGGAGGAAATGATTTCAATACCTGTCTCGGCATATTTATTACAGGATCCCTTGTCTTGCGGTACTCCCTTCCAAAGACAGCAAAGTCACTTTTTAAAGTATAGGACTATAATGTTGAATATAAGGTAATAGAACCCCTACCAATCCTTAAATATAAAGAGGTAATTCTGTAATGATATTTGCTAATTATGTCTTTCATGGTATTAGAATAAAGCAACTGTATTACAACCTTACTTTGCCAACTGTAAATTTCTATTATTTTTTTTTAAGTGAAAATACGTCATTCTTTTGCTCTCATTACTTCTGTTCATCCTGCTTCTGGATAGAGCTGATATTCTATGTTTATTCTATGAAGCGATGTTACCTTGAAAATAAATAAGGAATGTTTTCAATATCCTAGATCAAAGTCGTTAAATATATTATAGTTTTATTGGCAGATCAGACATTGAGATTTTGAAACCAATTTTTGTATTTTAGTTTTTCAGGTATTATGTCCTTATACTTTTCTATAAACAATTGCATGGCACAATTAATTATATGAATCAGTTTGTTATATAATAAATTATATGGTAGAGAAATGAGTTTATTTAATACTCAAAGATATTTTCATGACTCTTTTTACAGGAAGTGTCTTTCTTTGCACAAAACAGTTTTATCTGCTGTGTCTGCAAAGAAGATATGTGCTTAAGTTCTCATAGATGATAAATAATTTTGGTGCTCAACTTGACATGTCCTATGAAGAACTTGATTTTTTTTTTTCAGGCAGTATTGATCACTGCCATGTGGAAATACGATTCAAACTGTACACCCACGATTTGAGGCACAATTAATAATCTCCTGAAAGTTTTGACCTGTCTTGTTAGGAGTTTAGCTGATTTGTTCTAAGATAGTGGATCTAAAACGGCTTTTACAATTTCACTTTTTTTTTGGCCTGTCTTTATATAGATGCAAAAATAGCATCTTCATTGAAAAACAACTGCTAAAACATGCACCATAAGTGTTTTCACACTTTGAGATTCATGTTAATATATGATTCTACTGTGGTAAACGTAGTATGATAAACACATGTGTTCCATACAGCCCCAGTTTTTGTTGAGTTTGTTAGGTTTATTTTGCACAAAGAGTGCCATAGGTTCCATTGATAATACATATATTTAGGTAATTTTCTGTTTAAAATAAGAATGTTATTTTATTTTCACTGGTTGTAGTTAGGTAAATTATTGCTGTAAGTGTATTTTTAGTATTTATTTCAGTGCATGCTTTTCAAACTGTCTTAAATACAAGAAAGTGATAATAGTATCTGTCACTTAAGTCATGGTATTTTCTTGTAAGTTCATTAAGGTATTGCAATTTTTGCATTAAAATCTATACTTTGGTTTCGGTTTTAAAATTTATTCTTTTATATGAAAAAGTGTTCTGGCTGGTATTCTAGGGGCCTTTGGATTTTGAAGAGATAAACTCACCAAATGATATCCTTTTACAAAATTTACCTTGTACTAAAAATGCTTTACTTAATGTCTCAGTGTTATGGATCACATGGTAAAATGAAATGCCCTAAATGGTGTGTTACAAGCCAAATTCATCACAAACGTATTGGGTAAGCGGTCTCAATACAGTTTATAAGATTAACCGCAAAAGTATAATAGCGAAAATGCACGAGGAATTTGGAGAGGCACATGCTAGGGTGTGAGAGACTCAAGATTGTGGAAAATGATTGAGGTTGGAAGGGCCTCTGGAGATCTTCCCTGCGAAAGGGAGACAGAGGTTAGAGTAGAGCAGGCGTCTGACACCTAGATTGATCATGAAATATTAGAAAAAGAATATTTTATGGAATGACATGCAAAGTGACAGGAGAGAGCAGCATTACCAGCGTTTGGAACAGAGGTATATACTTGATCTAATGAAAGGAAAGCATTTTTAATCATTGAATGTGTTTAGGCGGTGGCTAACTAGATTTTTGGGATTTAGAGGATTTATATACATCGTATCTCTAGCAAGCTCTTAATTCCACTTCTAGACTGCATTTCCAATCTATGTGTGTGTGTTTAATGAAAATTTTTTAAATTATTTTGTCAATGAGATATATTTAATGTCTTATTTAAACAAAAATAATAGACTATACATTTGTTTTATCTATAGAATAGTTGTGATCATGTGTTAATACGCACATATAATAAGCATGTATAAACTAGGTAATCTTATTCGTACTAACAATGGAATAAAAAAAGAGCAATGAATAAAAAAGAGCATTCTTAACTCAGAGGCTGAAAATAAAATATTTTTCAAGGCTGACTGAAAAAGCTACTCTGTCTTTAGAGTAAGTTACGATATAGATTGTAAAGCTGTTTAGAAAAGGTGAATAGAAAGCACAGTAACTCCTTGCCTAGCTGGAAAGATTTTTCAGTAGATGAGAACATAAATACTCTTGTATTTACTCTTGTTTATCAAATTCTTCTCGACTATGAGTGGCTATCTCCTTATTACATTTCTATTAAACATTTTTAGATTAATATGTAGCATAAATGGAATAATTGCCTATTATTAACTTTCTACAAGTTGCCCTATTAGAATGACATTTTATTGTTTCTATCTTGCAATATATTCCTGGAATAGATAATTACTTCACTGATGTAATCATAGAAATAATAGTATTGTCCTTATGTTAGAAAAATGGAGGTTAATACAAATGATGTTCTAATTAGAATTCAGAAGACTGGCTGGCACACAGTTGATTTTGTTGGCTCCCAGCCTAATCCTGTTACGTTGTTTTTAACTATGAAGAGAGTGGGTTTAAAGATCTCCAGCTGTGCAAATGAGATGAGGGAGTTAAAAGAGCTTAAAGAATCAGAAAAGTATAACTCCTTCAAAACAAATTATGTAATAAATACAAAGCTTAAAAACTTGGCCTAAACATCCTTTAATGTAATATGGCCACTTCTGAAAAACAATTCAAATTTCTGGTGTCATTAAACAGAAAGAGTCAAAAGTCTTGTAGTACTGTGCTGCTTAAAATACTACTCTCTAATTGTATAATAACTTCTGCATTTAAGTAGCATATAGGTGTAAAACAGTAGTAGTATGTTACATTTTTTATTTTTAAAAGTGTAGTAATACTTTAAGTACTAAAAAACCACTTTATTTTTCCAAATACATGTAACATTCACATTATGCAACTCTATAGCTCTTCTTGGTAAAACTCTTTGTAGCCTTAGTTTCTGTGAGTTCCAATACATTTATGTCAAACTTTATTGATATGGTTGACTGCTGACACAGGTGATTCAGACCTTTTTGTCTTTTTTTTTTTTGAGAAACAGCTAACAAAATCTTTACCTTCCATGGCCATTTGACTGTACCTAGGTTATTTAGATTTAATTGCATTAGATGTGTAAATGCAATTACTGAATACTTCAGATAAAACAAGATCCAAGCATGGGCCAAGACAGACATGTGGAACTCCATCAGCTCTAATGAAGGTCCCCAGTCCGGTGGCACTTGTAGGGTGAACCTATTGCAACAGAACAGGACTTGACAGCTCCAAGAAATTCTGTTGATACAGTAATGACAAATACTTTATATAAATAAGGTGCTTTTCAATATGTTCTTTCTATGAACTGGCTCGTTGAAAACCATTGTGACTGTATTGTTACTGGCACATCTGAGGACTTCTCACCGTTAGCCAAGTTCTTCACCCACTAGCTCTGTGGACGTGAGTCTTTACTTCAAAGATCTTTGGATTTGCTCTTAGCCTGATACTGAGAGTAATGTTTTCTGATCTTACAGTTATGACTTCTTTAAAGAAAATAATCTGTGACTGATTTGTACCTCTACTATTCCCTAATTTCAAGTTTTGTTGAATATCTGTAGGAGGGTTTATAAAATGAGATTCCTCTGTATGACTTTAGAAGCTGAACTGTGACCTACCCAGTGCATGCATCCTTTATTCAAGTGTTTCCCATAAAGACCCCAGTAGAGCTGCTTATCAAAATAAATAAGAGGGTTAATGTTTCTCTGTGTAGTTCCCCCCCATTGTACCTATTAAATCATTAGATTTCAAGTTGGGTCAAATTAGCATAGGAGAACCAAAAACTGTAAAATGCTTCAACATCATTCTTTTTGTCTTTTTTTGGTCTGTTGTTGTATATGAAACACAAGCATGTGCACAGAAAATCAGAGCGTATATATTTAGTATTTTCAGGAAGGTTTTATTTGTAGCTGTGATTGCGGTAAAGATTCAGCCACTCTACTATTAACTTATGCTGTGGTGGAGAATGGTGACTATGTTCACTCCTTTTGTAGTATTTAATGTAGACAGGGAAAATCAATACACTTTCGATAAAAGTATCAACAAATACTTTCTTCGGGGTTTATTTGGAGGTATCTTATAATACTTCGTATTAATGAGAAGTTGCAAGTGAGACAAAGATGAATGTCTGAGGATATGGTACAATAAACGTAAGCGTGAGTTTGCAATGGTAGCAATCCAGATGATTTAAAAATGAATACTTTTGTGAATATTGTTATATTAAGTTGGGGCCTAAGAAGCAGTGTTCTGGTCCAGTATCATGGATCTATTGGCCATTAAAGATAAAAAAAATCTAGCTTTCAATCAGCCCAGCTAGTAATACCACCCAACTTGTTTAAATGTATAAGCATTACAGGTTTGCAAAGAACAAGTGTGAAAGGTGCTGTATGTATTTTTAGCCTTTAGAAAGGCTGCAGAGCTGGACAATTCACTTTCTAAGATTTCTTTTTGTTGAAATCCTTAACTCTGTAGGACACTTCAACTTGTACGCATGTATGCACCTTATCATTGTATCTCAGAGCATATACTGCCCCTCATATGCAATAAAATAATATGTATAAAATAAAACATAGGGAAATAAATGGTGGCACAGACCTTCACGGCTTTATAAAATCTAGTTGACGTCTTCTTTGAGTAACAGAAATTTTGCTTTTGTGAGTTACTAATTTCTACAGAGTATGCTTTTTTTTGTGTTATGGTGTGTGAAATGTGAAAGAGTCATCAGCATTTTAAAGTATTTTTTCCTCCATTTAGAATGGCTTTTTTTTCCTTAGGTTAGATGAGATACATTACTATATGCAAAGCAATGTTTTTTTTTTTTTAACTTGCCCCGTTTGTTTTAAGACGACATTCAAAAGTATCCATGTTAATGGCATAAATTCAGTTCCCATCTTTTATCTTGGTTAAGAACGAAGGACAGAGCTGTACTGCAATTTTAGTTTTCTCCATCTAATAAGAAAGTTGTAGAGCTGGAAAGCACATCATTTCTATGGGCAGAATTTTCTTTTGTGTGGGGGAAAAAAAAGTTTTAATCAGTTCTGTTCATATCTTCAGGAGTTTGGGTGGTATCTTTTAAGTCCTTGACTTCTCATCTTAGAGCATCTTTACTGTAGGTTGGAGCAAGTTCAATATAGATGTTCGTGACTAGGTGTGATTTGTTCCTTAAAACCGAGCATCTGTATGGTCTGTTCTCTAGTCAATAATCAGCTGAACTGGCATTTGACTGCCTTGATGATGGCTGCATGACTGGCTGCCTGTGAGATCTTTTGCCTGTTATTATAGTATTTCTATTTTGGAAGTTTTTAGGTGTTTCCATATGTTGGTAAAGCATCCTATTTTCCCTTAATTTTTTCATTTTCTTAAAGTTACTCCGCCTTTCAGCAATCATTCATTTGAACTCCCTTGGGTCTTCTGGTACAATTTTCATTTAATGCCGATTCTGTGATTATGTATAATACTGTTGCCAATTCATTGAACTGATTAAATTTGACTTGCAACCAAAAAAAAAATCATCTTATCATACTTTATAATTTTTCAGATTTCCATATACTGTTTTTCTATCTCTGTTTTTGTTGGAATGATCAACATCTCTCAGTATGTACATTTACAGCAGACTAAGTAAATCTGTGTCCTTGAGTGGGGATGTATCTTTCTGGGAATTCCCCGCAGAATTGTATCGAATACATCAGAGTAAGATACCATGAAGCATGAGTATCTAGAAGGAGGAAAACTAGGTCAATTGAAATGATCACTGAGACTGTTCAAGAAGGCTTGTGAAGGAGAATTCTGATTTCATACCTGATCACTTCAGACTAGATAACCTTGGAAAGTAAGCCAGACAGGGTGAAAATACCTTTACTTGTGTGTTGCAGTTCAGGAGACTAGGGTAATATTCCCACCAGCTAAGCAAAATGGACTGAGCTGCTAAAATCTCAAACTTATTTGAAATAGTAGAATAAACCTCTTTGCTCTTCATTGTTTAGTACAGATAGTAGTACAGTCTAGTGTGGGTGATTTTCCAAGTGACTAACTTTGGCAATTAGGAACTATTTTCTGCTGAACGTACTGCTTTTTTACATAAGCAGTGTCTTGCACTGCTGATGCTCTTGTTATCTGAGGAGGAGACTGCCTACAATGTGAGATCTGTTTGTTCATGCTGTTACCAGTAGTATGTACAGGATGTACGTACCCTTTTCTCTTTCAAAATACAGATCTTTTTCTCTGCCTGCCTTTTTACCTTTTCCTTCTGTCACTCCTACAGTTTATTTTAAACTTTAATTTATACCGAGCTTCTGCTTTCTCTATCAATATCACATCATTATTCCTATCTGATTCTCTTGATAATTTGTTTGCACTGGAATTCTTGGCAGTGAACTAAGAATTTCATTGTCTACCTACTCTCTTTTCTCTTGGAGAGTATAATAGAGTGGGAGGGAGAAGCCTCATGGTAATATTTTTATATTTGAAATGTAGCCACACTTTATATGCTCCTACACATCGTGCTACTTATAGCTAATGAAACAAGTCTCATCTTGTGGTCTACTGCTTTTCTATTTTGGACTATTTTGTGCTAATTCTACTCATTTAATCTCAAACACTTTTATTAATGCTGCTTCCCTTTTCTTCTTCTGCCTCTGTGGTATTATTTAGGAAGGGACTATTATCACTAACTGGCAAAGCATAGCAATAATCCTCACCCTAAGAAATGAGAAACAGCTCGTGATATTAATAGGCTGGTGCCCCAGATGTGGTCATCTGTCTCCCATTGAATGAAGAGGCACGGAGGAGAGTGCATCCTTTAGAAACACAAAGTACTTCCTCTCCTGCACCCAACCCATTCTGGTACACGGTGACACAGATCTCCGCTTTTTCCTCCTCTCCCATCAGTTTGGAAGGCTCTTGGGACCTCAGAGTTCCCACAATCTTTCATGTAATAAATCCAGTAGTACAACTGGATCTTGTTAAAAGTCAGTGGTAATTTGAGGAAAAGCAAATGCAGCGCATGTACTGAGCAGTTACTAATTTAATATTATAATGCTATTTTTTTTGTTATGCCTCTTTGTAAGCCACTGTAAGTAAACAATGGTAGCATATACAGGAAGTAAACAGAATTAAGTTTAAAATAGGTTGTCATTGGCAGAACAGATTATTTTTAATCCCTGTTTCTTTTAAATAAGAAAACAGATATTTTTACGTATTTTTAAAAAGATACATAGTTTATTATAACATAAAGCTTTTCTAATGGCAGATCATCTTTTTTCATATCCATCATCTCCTGCCAAAGAGATTATTTGTTGTGCTATGAAGTTTATGTTTTGAAATAAGTTTACTATACACTTCTCTTCTTACAGAAATTCTTTTAGTTTATTTTTAGGTTGCTTAGATTTCAAAGTAAACTGGGAGTGCTTTGATAACATTTAAGAATCCAGCCTCACCTGAATTCAAAAGACACAGCAACAAGAAACCCTGCTGTGTTGCTAATCTCTCTCAGTCATTTTTGATAGTTAGCACCTGATATAAAAGATAATGTCATGTGATTCACATAAATATTGAAAAATCAACTTGAAATTCAGAAGTCTAATTACATGGTACCTTATTATGAACATTCAGTTAAGCATTCAAAAACACCCGTTACAGACCAAGTGAAGTATACATGGAGGATCATTTCTTATATTTGACTTATTTATTTTCAACTGTGTTTTCTGCTGAAAATAGGTTAATAGAACAGTGGAGGAAAAATTCAGTGCTGAATTGAATTTGATTTTTTTTTTTGCCGTATCTTAATACTTACAGTCTTTTAGGTGCATTAAAACATTTTTCTCATGGCTGGGCTGGAGAAGTATTTGAAATGTATTTAAGCTGATGCATTTGAATCCCTTTTCCCAATTATAACTGCAAATTAATAAAATTTTTGAAAACATTTTATGATCAATTTTAATGTTTGACTACACGCTATTTTGGAGACATGTTAAATCCTTAATATTGTTTTTTATAAATATGGAAATAAGGGTTTTTTTTTTGTCTAAATGTAGTTACACTCATCAAATAGCCTTCATGAGATCAGTTCCAGGGTGACTGAAACTTGATGGTCTCTTTTTGAGAATGTTAAATAGACGAAATAATATTTTTTGCCTTAAATATTAGGATAATGCTTAATAAAGGAACAGTACGTCCTTTGCAGATTAACAAAATAGGTGGCAGTTTATTCTTTTGAGGGTAAAACTAAGCGCTTTTATTCTAAAACCACATTAACATTATTGTCATTGCTATTACTATCTGTTCTTGTTCTTCCCTAGTTCCACGGCACGCTTCTCATGTTGCTGATCAAACCTTGTTTGAGCCCATCCCAAGCCTTATCAACCATAGATGATCAGTTGAATATCAAGGTCTTTACTGTGTAGCTCTACCTCCTAACGGAAAACATCTTTAAAATGGAAAAAAAAAATCTATGAAGCGGTGAGTGTGTTTCTGCTTTGAATTGTAGAGGCGAGACAATTGTAACATTCACCTCAGTTCAGTTTTTGGGTCCTTTCTGAGACTGGTCATCAGCCAGTTGCGGTACCAGTTTTTGTTAGGACACCTGCCTTTTCTTTCACACAGGCCATCAGGCATTTAATGGGATGGTAATGGCTCTTGAAGCCTTTAGGTCTGATTTGGGTTTGACTTGTCATGGGCCAGTCAAAGGATTTGTGTAGCATTCCTAATTCAGCTAATGAAAATGAGTGTTTGATGGTGTTCAGCAGGATTTGGAATTTTCTGAGAATGATATCCAATACTAGTTATATATTTTTCAGGGGAATATTTTTTTGGTGGATGGTTTCCCACTGCAGATGGTGGCAGAGAAGACAGCATTCCTTTCTAACTTGAGTTTCTTTGTGTGTTGTTAATAAACAATTCTGGGAACAAAATGCATGGGAGATGCAATTTTCTTTTTATGTGCCACAAAACGCTCATCTGTTAGTAAACTTAGTCCTTAGTAATAATTTTATTTTTTCCCCTCTAGCTTATTTTTTCAGAAGGAATGCTTGTCATATCAATTTCATTATTATAAATAAATCTTAATTTCCTGTAACGTATGTGCCAATCTGGAATAAATCCCTATGTGCATTTTCAAAATTTAGTTCAGTTTATTAATTTGAACTGTTTGTTTCAGGGTCTTTTGAGTCTTTCGTGTCATGGTTTAAAAATACCATTTTATATCTTTCCAACTGTAAGAAAGCTTTTCTCTCTCAGTAGTTTTTCAGGAAAAATCTTCTTTGGAATGAAAAGAAGTTCTAATTTAGCAAAAAAAAAAAAAAGACAGTTTGGGCCTTGGGTTATTTGTAGGGACACAGTAACCCAATGTCATTAACAACTGAAAATTGCATAGTTAATTGCAGGTTTTTGAAATGTACCAAATAGTATTTTGTCTGGTTTTGTACTAAGCAGCTTTAGATCATTATGGGTTTTGATACTTACCTCTCTTGTTCTCTTCTCCATGTTTTAGGGCTTTCATGTATGTTTTTAAAAGCTGAAATTAATCTGTTACTATTTTATTTCTGTAGGAGGAAATAAAGTATAAATATTCTCACCGCATACCAACAAGTCTCAGTATGATAATTATTCTGTAGGCCAGGCCTTTGTCAAAAAGTCTGGAAGAATTAATTAAAACCTAATCAGATGTCTTCACCAAATGTTCAGGGTAACAAGGTGATGCCTAGAATGAAATACCTATCGTACAGCGTACAGAAAAATAGAATACAGTAATGAATTCAGATGGGTAAATTATAAATCGAGCTCTACTTTATTTTCTTTTATTTTTGTAAAAGCAGCAAAAGCATACTGCAGTGGCAAGGTGTACTATTCAAACTGCAACTGAGACTTATTAAAAGGTATTTCCACACTTCTTCATCTTTCCATTTATGCCAGAAGCGAGCAAAGCTGCTGACAAAACTGCACATATAGTAGTTTCTTGATCCAATGGCCGAGGTTAAATCGAACTATTAACATACAGTGTACTTACTATATGGTAGATGGAGTCTTTTTGATACAGGTGGATCAGAGAGTATTTGCCTGTGTCATGTAAGTGATCAGAGAGGATGGTAACCTCCTTTAGGGAGAATAAAGATGGTAATGTAGATGCCTCCAGCCAGGGACAGTGATCTTTTAACCCAGTCAACTGAGTCCAAACTGTATCTCATTAGAGGCTATGGGTTTGTACAGTTGGTCTGAATTAAGACCCCAGTTCTACTTATTGCACATTTCCACACTGAATTTGCCAAGAGTGTTATGGGATGTGCACTGGCCATGTTCAGTTAATAATTCTGGTGGAAAGTCGTTCTGCCTCAGCACCTCTCACCTTCAAATTCCATGATAAAGGACCATCCTATCTACTTTATAGCACAGAAATGACCAAGAACAGAGAATCTATCGTGGTACGCTCATTGTGTGCAATGCAGTGCTGAGTTGAGCTTCCCAGATCAATGTGGAAGTCCTCTCCAGAGCTGAAAGCAGCATAGCTGCATTAGGGTTATCGTGTTTCTTGTGAACTGGCTTGAGTTACGCTGAAGCAGCTGTACTACGTTAAAGGCCTGCCCTGGTATCTATGCACAGCAGTGCTCTTTGCCATGTGAAAACACGACCTCATTCAGAGTTTGTGATGTATCTCTGAGTTGCACTGCATTGTTTAGTGTAAATAGAGCTACAGAAAGGCAGATACTTTTGTCTTTGCTGTAACTGGTCAGAACTGTGTAACATAAGCTTGTGTGAAACATAGCACTCAATTTTCAGTGTCTGATATCAGAGTTATCCTGTTAACGTTAGTCATCTGTATTTTCCTTTCTGAGCGAAACACAATGTTAAGTACTGAAACGGAGCAGCATTTTGGATATTTATAACTTGTTTATCAAATACATTAACTTACAGTTCTTGGTTTCCCTTGTTTGCCCCACTGTTCTCTATGGAGGTATTGGTATCACTGCAGTCAGGAGGTAGTAAATCCATTTGTTCTGCTGTTTCCTGGGGCACAGCTGTTCCAGCTTGCTGTGGTTTTTTGCCTGTCTGAGATCTTCTTAGGTCCAGTGGCTGATTTACTGCCCCATATGCTCTCTTTGGTATTTCTCCACAGTGTATATCTACCCGGAGTGACAGCCTTATACTGCTGAGGGTTTACCTGTATATAACTGCTGCTTTTCTCCAGTTACAGATATGGTCAGCATCATTCTCGCGCAGTCTCTGCGTGACAGATAGAATCTGGCTTTTTGTAACTGTTAGATTCTCTGCTCCTCGGTGGTGGTGAGAGTTTTCATTCTGCTCCACTTGGGTACTCCAAGAGGACTAGAGAAGAGAATTATGAGGCAACCAGAACAGTATTTTTACTTTCTATCTGTCATGCAGTAGGAAATCTATTTGGTAGCTACAAAGAAATGATCAGGTTCCAGTTACAGTGCTCCAGTGCTGGCTTTGGGATAATGGGGAAGTTTCATGGCAAGGCTGACTGCTGCGACTTTAAAATTGAAATCTTTGTATAGGTTAGGAAACGTATTTTCTATTCAACGTTAATTATGATTTTTCATTTTAAGTGCCCCAAGGTGTAAAACTTGTATATGATAGATCTTTGGACCAACATATCACATGTAGGTGATACAGTGCCATTAGTAACTTGTGAGTCCTTATTTTCCCTGTATTTATGAATGAGAGAACTTTTAACTGTGTTTTTTAACTGTGATTATGATTTGTTTTTTAACTGTAACTGTGATTTTTAACTGACTAGCAAAACAATGGTTTACTTAAACCAGCACTGTGATCTGACAAAGATTAGACAGTAACTTGAGAATGCACAGTGAGGAGATGTGATCAAAATTGTGAAACAACTGCTCTGTGAAGAGAGATTGAACTGTTTAGGATTTTTCCACTTTGCAAAGAGAACACTAAATGGAGAGTTATGGAGGGCTATGAATTCATGAATAGTGTGGGAAAGGTGCACAGAACATAATTTTTCATAATACAAGAAATAGGCAGTATACAAAAGTGAAGTGTTCTTAAATAGCACAGAATTAAATTTGGGAATGCGCTACTACAGGAGATTGTGGAGGCCAAAAGCATGAATAGATTTTTTTTAAATTGCCATCAGTGGCTATTGAAGTGAAACAAAAACCCTAAAACCACACACAAAACAGCTCTTCAGGGTATAGACTCCTGTTGAGGAAGATCCTAAACAGCTGATTGCAGGAGACAGAGGTGTTACAAGCCTTGGTGACACCCAGAGCCAGGATAAACGTGTTAGATGAATATTATTCAGACCCAAATGGTTGTCCATCAGGGACATAATCATTTAACAATTTATCTTTGCTTGCATCATTAGAACCATTAAAAAAATGAATTTTGATATCAGTCCATATTGTAAAAATCTACTCAAAGTCCTTCGTCTTCAGCTCAGTGTTTTTATTCTCCGTTTAAGTTGTTCTTTGCCTATTTAAACATAGCCAAAGGGAAATGACTCCAAAGTAGCAGCAGAATTGGGAGAGATCAGAGAATACAAATAGCATGGGTGTGCTGCAGAATTCATCCAGTTTTTTTACTTCCTTTACAGTTGCACATCGTCCTGGGACGGAGCATCATAACAGGGGCTCACTCCTCCAATTTTCATGTTTTCTTTCGTATTGCACGTCTCTGTCTGTGACACCGAGCATGGAGAACCCCGCTTGATTGAAATTGCCAGCAGTTTGAACAGCGTGCTGGAGCTGCAGTGAAATCTACACTTCAACTGGACTCCTCCGCCACTGTTGCCAAAAATAACAAAGATAACAGGTGTAAGTAGATATAGGATGTATAGCCAAATGCTTGACAGCCATGCTTTGTTTTTTCAGTAAGTGGGAGTGTTTTCGTGCACGGAGCCAATTTCAGTACTGGAACACTAGTGATACTATGAATGACTTGTACAGTACTTTTCATCCCAAGAGTTTTTCCGATTGTGCAAACTATGACTCACTCTCTCGTTGCTGAAATGCAGCCACCTTTGGCATTGAGCACAGCAGTTGTGTAATAGTCCGTGACGGTTCAAACTGAGGTTTTGCTGTACTTGAAATTATCAGGGTACTTTCTCGATATGTGTGTTAACGCTGAAGTCTGCTGTTGCTTAGTTGGTGAGAATTTAGTAATTCATCAGCTCTCTAGAGCCCCTGCTTACTATTCAAAGGGTATCATGCCAAAATATTGTATAAAGTTTGTCAGTGTTTGTTTTAAAAATTGTGGAAAATTTAGTATTTTTATGTTGATTTTGATAGTGTCTCTTTTGTTGAGAATGACATCCTTCAGGGTAACGATGGATTGGTGGAAACATTTGCATAGTGTTTGTATATGCCCTGATTTCTTTCTTGTGCCTGCCCGTTTGTGACAGCAAGCAGTCTTGTAGGTTAGAGGTGGTGGCTGAACTCCTGTTTGCTGTGTTGATGTACAGCCCGCGTAATCTATCACATGTGTTTCACAAGATCTCTCAATTTTTTTGTGATATTAAAGAAATGATCAAAGCTTTGTGCCTCAAGAAATCCAATGGATCAGGATTAAAAAGCCTGCTTTTGAGCTGAGTTTTTGATATATCTTTAGGCTTACGCTACGGCTTTTACTGCCAATCCTAATTGAAAAGCCTGCTGGTTTTTTTTAGACAGAGTTGCATCAAATAATTAGCTAGATTAAAAATGGCCTTTCTTTGCTACTAGGCAAGAAATTAAGCTTCATTATTCTAAAATTAAGAAGAAAATTCCCGATCTTACAGTTGGAATAGTGGTCCACTGTCTTTCTCATGAGATCTTAAAATGGGAAGTTTTGTTGGTCCATGGAGAACAGATTCCAAGAGCTGGTCCAGGAACATTGCTATAAACAGAACAGCTGTGGATTCTGCTATTCCTTGTTAAGTATTTTTTCGCTGCTGCATCTACCGAATTAATCCAGTTCCATTGATATTGTTTTGAATTAAGAGGTGGGAGACCTGAATTTCACTTTTGCTAGCTGTCTGTGTTTTTCTTTACTTGCAAACATCTTGGCACAAGAACTGTTACGTTTGCCTGTAGTGCATTCTTGTTAGTGGTTGACGTACATGCAGTACTTTATTAATCAGGGTGACATACTAGTTTAGTCCTCCACTTTTATCATTTTACAACATATAGTGTCATACCTGGTAAGTAATTTGTCAACTTTCAAATTGTTGAACTTAAAAATCTCATCTTAAATGCCATAAATCAGAAAAATACACTTTTAGCTATATAAAAACTTCTATGGCGGTTTTTCGCTTGACCCGAGGAAGGGCTTTGTGCCTCAAAATCTGTCTCCCTTGTCTGAGTTATATCAGTTGATGTAACATATATTCTTCTCCTTGCAAATTATGTCTAGCATTTTTTTTTAAAGAGGAATTTAGAATCATAGTATCATAGAACAGTTTAGGTTGCAAGGGACCATTAAAGGCTATCTAGTCCAACCCCCCCTGCCCTGGGCAGGGACACCTCCCACTAGACCAGGTTGCTGCCAGCGCACGTTGTCCAGCTTTTCACCCACCAGTACCCCCAAGCCCTTCTTGGCAGGGCTGCTCTCCATCCCTTCATCCTCCACTCTGTGCTCATACTGGGGGCTACCCTGACCCAGGTGCAGGACCCTGCACTTGACCTTGTTGAACCTCCTGAGGTTCACATGGGTCCACTTCTTGAGCTTTCCCAGGCCCCTCTTGATGGGCCTCCTGTTCCTCAGGCGTGTTCATCACACCACTCTTTTAGGGTCACTAAAATTGATACTTACTAGATACAGGATGCAAATAGTTAAATAAGAAAATGTCTTTGAATAATTGAGAATTAGCATAATTATTATGAAATATTATTTAATAATTATTTTTAATTATTAAATAAGGGTTAAGAATAGAATATGAAGTCAGAGCTATCTTATAGGAAGAAAATTTAAGTCCACAGTATCTTCTTTTTTTTCTTCTGTTAGCTTTAGGTAAAAGTACTGTACTACTCTACATCTGTTAGTAGCACTTAGAAAAAATGCAGATAAATTCTGCTATAACCCCGTAACAAAGCTTTTCTCTTTATTGTGGCTTTTTCTGTTTTGATAGAGTTAACCTTCCATAAGAACGTTTTTCATGAGTCTGCTATACGCTGTTGTAGTTACTGCAGAAATTAATCACTATTCCATGTTCGTTGGGAAAGAAAGATCTGCAAAGGGAAAACTGAAGTACTTGTGCAGAAGCTGCTGCCTGTTGAATACTTTACAAAAGCATCATTTGATCTTGGGTTTCATTTTGTGTTACATATCACAGACGTTTGAAAGACTACGTCCGTAGAAAGAGTTCACAGTTCAAACAAGGGGAAAGAAATAATGTTATGTCAAGGACTTGCAGCAGACCAGGCTGTGCTGTACCTTTTCCACCATGAAACATTGTCACTGTTGGCACAGGAAACATTGGTGAAGAGGAGCACCACTCAATATGTGTAGTGCATGTCAACCTGCCAGGCACTGAGTGTTAATGACCAAGTATTTGAACCTTTTTTATGTTATTTTTCTTGTTTCCTGAGCTATTTACTTTGGAAAAAAATTGCTTTGGAAACAGAAACTTTCTTTTCGCCTCAAATTCTCTCATAATTCCATGACTCTAGGCTTTGCAGATTTAAGGAAAATGTGCTTATTGTTGTGACATTTCTTATAAAGTATTGAGTTAGTGGCAGTATGGCAGTACGCGCATTTAGATTTCCTAAATGTGTAGAGTTCGGAAATCCCATTGTAGTCAACAAAAACTCTAGTCATGGCCAGGTAGCTATGAATATTTTCTGAGGTGTCAATTACAAAACAGGGCAAACTTTTGCCGTATGGACCCTGCTCTATAATTGATAGTATCTGTAATCTGTTGGCAGTATGTTAAACAAAAAAAAATAAAGTCCCAGCTTGCCAGAAGCAGGATTCCCTGAGATCCATTGGGATATTTTATTTTTCTACACTTCCTCATACAAAACTGGATGATGATACTGGCAGTTTTCCTTCATGTAGTAAAAAAAAATCCCATGAACTCAGTAGATCCAAAAAGCCCCCATCCTCTGAGCTATCTGAGCATTATCAGCTGGCAGTTTCTTGTGGGCATCATAGATAGAAGTGAGGTTTAAGGGTGAATTTGAGGAAAAAGGGGCTTTCGGGTTACAAGTAAGGTATTTCATCTGTAGCAATGGAGGTATGGAACAAAGTGAGTAGACATTTATATGAATAACTGAGAAATGGAAACTGTTGCCCTACAGAAATCTAGCGTAGGAGGAGGAATATGGAATAATTAAAATGCAGGTGCTGTTCCCTTGCATTCTTGAGTATTGACATAAAAGCGAGAAACCGACGGAACAACTTTGCTGCAGTTCCCAAGTCTAGGCTTTGCATCAAACATTTGATATTGTGGACAGTTCATTTTATTTCATTTTAGAATTGCCCAATCCTTTCTGGGGTTATTGCTAGTACTTGGGGACAGATAATGAGACAATGAAAATAATACTTTGCTGATGCTGTGCTATTTCAGGGGTGATTTGTCGAAGTGTGAAAGGAGTTCTTGACTGAGGGACACAGACCCAAGTTCTGTACCTCCATCCATCCTGGACGTAGAAGCAATGAAAGGAGGATAGAGGCTTCGTATCCCATGGATCCCTGCATGTAAGTGCCATAAATACTTTGTGTAACTTGCATATGTCACAGTACACCCGAGTCAGCGTTACGCTGGGATTCGCCTTGACCAGAGCAAGAGAGGCACAGTTATCGAGCTGTACATTCCCTTTCCTAGCTCCACACCTCCGAGCTACACCAAGCCCAGCTTTAGATACAGTTCACAGGTACAAATAAAATACTTAACAGTTTTTATGATAAAATGTAGCTGGTGAATGCACTATTTTGATGAAAAATTCTACCTAATGGTATTTTTAAATGACAAATTGTGTGTGTGTGTTTGTGGGGGAGCCTGAGGAACTACGAGCATAACTTCTTTTTTTACATTTTTTTAAATCTTTTTTTTCACTGCCATAAGTTCCAGGTAAGATCGTCAGTAGATGATCATATCAACTGTCTGAAGCTGGGTCCTGAATGAGTGCTGTTATTTGCTTACCATGATACAGTTTCACTTCAAAAGCCGTGTGGCCATTTTTAAAGAACAGTATTTCCCTGTAGACAGCTAACCAATCATCTGTGCATAGCTGAAGCCAAAATAGTCCTAATATTCTCTTTACTGCTACTACAGTATCTCTTAAAATGAAGGATGAGATCATAGTGGCATTTTGGTTATTGGTGCAGTTTCCTATTTCTTTCTAGATCTTTTTTAAGCTCACACTGTGACCTCCTGGGTTGCTGTGTGTAGCCATGTGACCAGCTGTTTACTGCGCTCCACTGAGCTAGTTTGAGTCATTTTGATAACCTAAGACAACACTTTTAGCTTTCTGGTGTATCAGAGGGTTCAACAGTGATTTGCTCACATACTTGGGCCGAATCCAGTGCTGGGGGTAAGAATGAAGCGTGGCAGAAAGCACTTCAGTCAGGATTGATCATCAACTAATAAATGAATGCCAGGACAGTTTGTTGTCCTCCCAGTGCTATGAGTTTGATAAAAAGAAATGCTGTGGGTGAGTTCTTTTATTTTGCACCAGGTGAGGATCTAACAATATCCTTCAGTGAAGAGAGCTTGAAGCAGAAGTACACTGGTAGGCCCCAATAAAGAGCTAATGGAAAAAGTTTATTTACACTGATGGATGCCTCATGGTAGTAAACACTACACTTAATAGTATGATAGTTGCCTGATAGGATGCTTTTATTTGCTACCATAAATCAACTCGTTGCAGTATGTTTAATATTTATAATCCCACATTATTATGATGTGCTTCTTTGCACGTCAAGAATTTGGGGGAACATAAGGTGCGTTTTGTTATATTCACTGGTGTGAGAGTTCCAGCTGATTTTTCATGTTCTTGAGTTGCAAATGCCTGGGTGTCATGAGATAGTTTATTGAAAAAAATACAGCACACTGTTCCTATGCCAAATATTCTTTTGGAAAGCTATTTTTGCTCTCACCCCCTATAGTAACAAGAAAATACTGCACTATGAGTTATTTTTAAGTAGATGGAAATAGCATCCATATTATTTCAAGCCACTGATGTATAAAATCTTTGCAAGAAAAGAGCGGCCACTTGTTTATTGCATGTTGTTTTCTCACATTTGTTTATTCTTACGTTTTAGAGAAGTGTCATGTGAACAAAAATTACCATTCAAGATAATTTGTAAGCATCATGTGTTCTCACGTACCAAATAATTATGGTTGCGCATGTAAATCAGAATGACTATTATTCTTCCCTTTTGTATTGTGATTAAACAAAACAACAAAGCTCTGCATCCTTGATTCTTACAAGTTGTGATCTGTCTGTTAGGACAGTTCTCTAATACTTGCAGAATCAATCTCACAGAATAATCTTTTCCCTTTATTAACAGAAAAAAATGAGGATGGTAGAACTCGATGAAAGCCATGAGAATGTATGTACGTATTTTGTGTTCCTTCATTAGGTTTTACAGGTGTGTGAAATACTGCATCAGGAAAGGTTTTGTAGGTGATGGAAAGTCAGAATGTGTCGATTGTATCACTGGCAGCTCTTAAGTAAACGGGGCTGAGTTTTCAACTACTTCGTAAGGGGTGGAACATAATTTTCCCTGATACACAGTTGCAATAGTTGTGCAGGAGTGAAGTGTAGTGCTTCTAGTAGATGAGAGTTTTATTCCACTGGTACAATTAGTTATTTTCTTTTAAAACACCTTAAGTAGGTATAAATAATTAACAAAAGTCAGAAGTAACCAGTATTTTCTAGTATTTTATATAGGTACAGCTAAAATTTAATTAAATCCTCTGTATACTTCCACTGCGTTATAGACAGCTTATGACTTCAAAGACAGCAGAATTTGTACCATATGTGTCAGTAGTAGCTTGAGAACTTGTAGGATAACATCTTAAATGCAGTTACACTCTGTAATATCTTCTAAAAACTATAGTCTTCAAAAGAAATTTTTGCTAGATGCTGTTATGCTCTTCATTTCAAGAGTAGATGCTCCTAAAAGCATTAAAAACAAATGGTCAACTGCCTTTCGTAATGTTTTTTTGTGTGTTTTAATTAATTTTATAGATACTTTTTATCTGTAATTAGCTTCACTCTCTATTCTATAGACAGAATTAATTACTTCTGTAACTAGTGAAGTAGTTTTTGGAATTACCCTACAGTTGAAATATAGGAAAGAAAATGTGTTAGGCTGTACGTACAGAAGTTAACTTCTAAAATAGCAGACTGTTTATTTGATGGATAACATTTTTTTCTTCCCAAACTGTATCTAATCAAATCCTTACAAAGCAATGCCATGCATTCAATGCATGTCCCATAATTCTCTTTGGAGACAGTGCACAGCTGCTGCAGTTAGTATTAGCTGCTTCTTATGGCTTGGTATTTTCTTTCAATAAAAATCACAGATGGCAGGGTGTCTTTCACACCATGATTGTAAATATGAGCCTGGTTCAGGTGAAGAGATGATGTAAGTACATGTAATTCTACTTTAAGTATAAAAATCCCACATTGAGCTCAATTACTGTCTGTTTTTCTGTAGTCCTTGAGGTGTCCAGACTTGATCCAATGACAGTAGTGACAGGACATACACATTGTTGTGCATCTTAGAAAGGACACTGGCATCCTTTGCCTATAAAAACAATAACACAGCTCTGCAGGGTTTAACTTCTTGTGAATTTAGTTCTGTGTGTGTTTGTAAGTGTAATTGTTACAGCTTTTGTTTTCTGTTCTTTTAAGTGCGTGAGGCTTCTTAAAACCTGCCACTCTGCTCAGGTTTACTTCTGCAGTTTGCTTGTTTCCTTCTGTTCGCACCGAAACGTCCTCTTTTGGGTGGGAGGGGGAGAGTTGGAAATTATTTGCATAGAGCTTATGGACTGCTATTTTATGAGTTTTCTTGTTGCTAATTTTAGGGTGAAAGCGCAGTGATACCAAACATCATCACAGACATCTCAGATTCTAATTTTGTTTCTCTGTTGAAAAAGAGTAATTAGAGTACATCTGTTCTGAAGAGTAGGGTATGATGAGGACTTGAGTTGCGCTTGAGCTAGCTCCAGTGTTGGAAGCAAGGTAGCTACGCCTTCATGCCTTCGTAGCAAGAGGTTCTCGTAGAGCATTTTAGCTTGAACAGAGCCCTATGAAGATGCAGTTGCGCTGCTTTCGGGGCTCAAACTCAAGCTGTGACAGCGGTTTGGTCAATATTAACTTGAAGGCCTATGCACCGTGTTTCATCGTGATGTGTAGATGTATCCTAATAAAAGACTAAGGTCTCATAGAAGTCTGTTGCAGAACTAGCAAGCATTTATGAGTTTCCATCAGGTTGTACCATGTGTTGCTGTCTAATACCAGCTCAATCTACATCCACGTTAAGCAGGAGGATATAGAAACAGAATCTGATGGTGACTCAGAGTCAGAGGAATATAGAATAGGGACTGACACAAGCACAGAGCCTATTATGGGACTATGATTATTATTAGAATTAGTGCTGGTGGATATGAACTTTCTTTGTCTCTGGACAATCTCCATTGACTTTATATGTTATTGCAGCAGCATTGGTGAATCTGCATGCCACAGAAATTTGCTGACAACATTTAATTCAGTTGACAGTATAGGACCTGCTATGTGTTTTCCAGGCTGGTTTTCAGGCTATTTTAAGTACCACGTGTGCTGAAGCTTCCATCATTTCTTTTAAGTAGCTTTCTCAGTTCAAAATACCCTACTTTTGACAAATTTAACAAGTCTAACTTGAAGCTAGTTTCTGATTGTGTCTTATATTTCTCCCTTTCTACTTCTCTCAAAGTCAACTCATTGCCCCTGTAAAGACAATGGCAAAACTCCCATTGAGTTAAATGCAGCAATTTCAGCATTAATATTTATACCATTAAAAAATGCGTAGGCAGTTCTCGTTTCCCCCAATTTATTCATAATTGTGTTAAACTATGGTGTCTATATCTGAGTTTTTTTCAAAGTTCTGATGATTTTTCACTTGTCTCTGTTCACTTACAATTTTTATTATTTTTCCATGAATCCCCTGTCATTAATTTAAATCTTTCTGGTAATGAAAAACCTTGGTTGGAGTCTCAGTGTATGCAAGTGTGTATCACTTCAGCTTTTTATTTTTACTGCCAGGCTCAATTGCTAACTCATAGAGCTGCTATTCGCTCTTACCTTGCTAAATGGTTTTTATTTAATTTTTTTTCTACTGCAAAAGCATTTCAGATAATTTTCTCTGCTGTTGACTTTTTGCAGATTCTCTAAGCTGAAGGTATTTTTTTATCCTGCTCTGTCAGTTTGCCTTCTCTCTCACTTGTTTTTAAAATGTTCTTATCATTCTTCCTTAAAACTGCAACATCTTCTGAGGGATTTCTTTCTCTTAGTGTTCATTTTTGTGTTGGTTAATTTTTATTCCAGGACACATAATAAAAGAGCTAAAAATCCAGCCTGTTGCCAGTCTTTGTGGAATAGTCCAGACATAAAAACATTACATTTGCTTTTAATTACTGCCTCTTTGCATTCTGTTCGCTAGCACCACGTACTTTCAGACTCTACGTGTATGTACCTGTGGACTTCAGAAGGACGTGCAGCCTATGGACTTGGTATTGGGTGGGTACGGAGGAAACACCAACAGGACGGGATTTCTGTAGCACAGTTGAGGTTGAAGGTGTTTAACAGCTCTTACATGGCATGCGCTTCCATTCCAGGGTATAGAAGGATTGTTGCATCTTAGCTATAAAGTTAGCAAAGATGATATATTTCTGTGAGACTTTCTATTCATCACTGGAAAATTTTAATTCTTGGCATATGTGTTGATTTGATATCAAGCAAAGATGGTATCAAGGAGGTTTCCAAGTCTGCTCACTGCTTAGAGACAAATGTCTTCAGTAACAGGAACAGGCAAGTGCCCATTTATCAATTTGCTTTCTGTTCTCTACTAGCGTCTTCAACAGGTAAGTAGGAGCCAGCTGCTTATGTCTTTCAGATGCTTGGTTTAGCTAAATGACATCATTATGTACTTTTGATGAGAAGAATAATTGCAGTGTATTTCTGACATGTTGTCAGCATGTTAGTCCATAACACCTGACAGTCCCACCTAATGTTCTGCTTACACATAACCTAAATGAGAAAGGGAACAGAGCTATTTTGATAAACATACAAGAATGCTTAACCAGAAAGTTTAGCAGCAGTCCCTGACCCGAGATATGAATGGTGCCAAGACTTTGGGTGTCTGCCTCTAAAACTGGGTGGTCACATCTGTCCCGTCACCTCCATCTGCCCTGGGCAGCATGTGGCAGCTCTGCACACCTGAGACACAGCTCTGAGGAGGGGACAGGGGTCAGTTCACAGTCTGAAACCATGCAGTCTCTGCTGCAGTGCACCAGAATGGTGTTTTAATTACATGCCACCCAAGTTAGATTTTTCTGTTTGTGGTATGAAGACATTTAGGGGAGACCAGGGACACAAAAACTTCTAGAATGGTACGGATAGACTGTTTTGGGTGCAGGGAGCCAGTGCTGGTGTCGCGTTTTCCTCGCTGACTCTTGCAACAGTTGAAGAGAACTATGCCCAGAGTTGTGGCCTGGGTTTGTCTTGGGGAAATCTAGCTGGATTGCTTCAAAAGTAGATTGAGAGGAGAATTAAGAATGAAGCGATATGGACGAACAAGGTACAGTGCTTGTGCTTACAGTCTGTGATGTGGCACTGCAGGCAAATCCAGACAACTAGGCTTTATGTCATCAGCATCTATTTAAAGAGACAGGAAAGCACTTTGTTACAACTGCTGACGTTTCTTTAGCCCCTCTGAGGTCTTCGGGTGAGCTTTTTGCACGAGACTTTGGTTGAACTTCAAGTAAAAGATCGTCCTTGTTTCTGTGCATCCCTTAGCACCCGATAGAATTTTTATTTCAAAATCAACTAACGCAGCACTGAGTTTTATAGACTCTCATCCGTGGCCTCTCTAGCACATATGTGTGAGGGAGGGCTTTGCCAGTGTATCTCATCCTCTGGAAACTGACCTAGGAGGGAAAGGAGCAAGAGGAAGATGCGGTTCCCTGTTTGGAGAATGGAAACTTTGTGGATTTTTTGGTGGTCTGTAGACATCAGAATTCTTGTGCATCTTTTCCCTTTACCACCTCCCTCATTACTTGAGAGGGAGGGAACTGTAGACTCCAGAACTGTACTCTGCACTTACAGCTGTGGAATAGGAGATGTTTAAAGGAAGACTTCCCATCTACATGGTTAAACACTTTACCATCTGACATGGAAATTTCTTTTATTATGCATAATTTCACTTTGTTATGATACTAAATTTGATGCCTCGGTTATTTGCTTTTTCTGCTCTTGCTTTCCAAATCACCACCTCTTCTAAAATACTTTCTGCTTCTAATTCATTCTCCCATATTTTCGTTCATATCCTTTCAAGATATTTACTGTCATGGTTTAAGAGCTAAAGTAATAACTTACAAAAACCCCAAGCCCATGCATTAGCTGTCTCTTCTGTGCAGGATGTATTGATAATATTAGCTGAGGAATTTAGCAACAGAGGTTGAAAATTCATATTACAATTCAAAGAGGAGTAACCAGAAGTGTTCCATCAGTTTTGTGTCCAGGGCAGTTCAGATTTTGTGTCTTCAATGTATAGGTGTATGCAATTTAATCGACCCCAGCTTTTGTCTGGCTTGCTTTGTCAGTGCTATTAGGTTAGTCTGTAAATTTTAATTGAAATTCAGAAATTAATAGTTTTAGATTTCTTTTAAAAACAAATTTAATTTTGAAACTAATCTTTATTTTGGGCAAAGAAATGCATTGCTTCTGGGTTTTTAGTTTTTGTGCTATAGGTTGTTTTGTAAGTGTGATAATTTGTTATAGGCTTATAGTAGGGGAACTCAGTTTGTCCATGTAATGCTGGTGTGTTCTTCATAGACGTTTTTAATTTTGATAAGCTACTTAAACTCCTCTGCATCTGATAATTTTTTTTTTTCCAGGAAGATATTTCCTTCAGGGGGATTTTTAAGCGTGGAGCTTTCCTTTTCTCTTTCCCTAAACTCCATACATCTCTAAATGGGGTTGTTTATGAACAAAAAAGTTTGGCAGATTCAGTATGGGTGGAGTGCCGTTTAGATATCTGTCTTGAGAAACAGGAGTTTACATAAATCTTACTTAGCTAAATTGTTGGGTAAGAGCCAATTATGTATAGTAGAACTGCTTTTTTAAATCTTAAGCTGTATGCCCCAACTTGTCAGGCCTCATGGAAATTGTATAATTCTCTTTCTCTTTCTTCCATGTTCTTTTTTTTTTTTGCATATTATCTGCAAAAATTCTGTAGTGCCTGTAAGCAGAAAACCTCCGACAAGTAAGATCACTTCAACTTCCAATCAGCTGGTGACTTTATACCGCAGAGTACTTTTCCCTGTAGTGCTTTGGAGGATGCCTTCTTGGGTCAAATTTTGACCAAGTTTATTGAGTCTTTATATAAAAAAATGCAATGCAAATAGTGGTTTTTTGGTTGTTTTGGGTTTTTCTTTTTCCCCTCTGCTCGACATCCACTCTAAATTTCCCTTAGCTTTGTAGTGTCACAAATAGTTTTTCCTGTTTGTTCTGCACTGGCTTCGTAACTGCTTTGCTCTTCTTTACTCACCGCCCTTTTTCATGTCAGCTGCCCCAGAAAACAAATCTTCAAATTATTAGCAATTGTTTTGCCAATTGCTAGTAAAGACAGTTCTTATCACTCCTGACAACTGGCTATTTATTTTGGTGCCTATATAGGAATTTTGGGGCTTCATACTTCCCTATGCTGTTGTATAGCACTGTGATCGCAGCTGGTAGCTGTCTTGCCATACTTTGATACCTGTTTGCTGCTTGGATGTTGCGAATGGTGGGCAATACAATAAGTTTGACAGCTACAAAAGTTTGCTAAAAGGGGCCTAAAATTTTTGTTTTCTTCACAAAGGAAGGCAAGATCATGAAAAATAATTATCCAGTGCCTGCTACTTCTTAATTACTTGTAAATTCATTATTTTAGACTATACCCAAAGTATATCCTGCCAGGACAGTAACCTACAGGTTCTGGATATAATTTTATTAGCTTCTTTGAAGCAGTCTATTACCTATTTAAAAATACTTAAAAATGTAATTATTTTAATTATTTTTAATCCTACAGGATACATTGCTAATTATTACTGATATAATAGATTTATTTTATAACATGGGGTGAATTTTGTCTGACTAGTTTCGGGGTTTTAATTAAAAGTTCTAATGGATTTATTATTAATAGCTTTGGGCTCTATTAACTGGAATGCTAATCAGCTTTTCTCCCCGGTATATTCTGTGGGAGACATGTGGGCAATCAGAGGAGTGATTCAGTCCCTCTCGACTGGCTGTTGAGGTGTGATGATTTACAGCCTTCCACAGAACGCTGTAACTTGTGCTGGCTTCTCCAACATGGAAGCAGTATTTGATAATCAAGGTTCTCGTACAGAATTTGTCTTCTACAGTGAATAGTTCTACTAGCCAGGGTACTACGAACTGATGTGACCTTGAAAACAGTTACGTTTATGAATATAATTTTACTCCAAAAGTGGCCAAACTCACAGGCAAGTTCTGGCCAATGTAGATTCTGGAAGCATGGAAAGAGTTTGAAAAATATGGGAAATGGAGAGTGGGGAAGTGGGAGAGGGATGTGGGAGCAGGAGAACCAGAGACAGTTGAGGATGTGGACCCGAAAATACTCAAGGAGTCTTGGGGCTTATAGAAGGAGGTGGCAGAGAGATGTGGGGCTGGATGGAAGGGGTTCATGGGGTGGATTGAGAGGTCTGGAGTGGAGCTGTAGTGCAGAACCAACGAATCGTGCCCAAAGCCAAACCCAAGCACTGTGTGTTTTTTGGACAGGAAGAGCCATTGATGTTTCTGCATGGCTTGGAGCGTGGGAGGGAGGAGCTCTGGCTCTGGTCAGGCGGCCGCTCTTGGGCAGAGGGTCAGGTAGTTGGGAAGTGCCACAGAACTGTTGCTTGTACCTAACCCAGGGCTGCAGCACACACCAGAAGGGACAGGGCGTTAGGACGTTAGAGCATCGACTTCTTTGTGGGTCTGCCTCTGCATGCTGGACACAACAAAGGTTTCATATCTTCTAGTATTATTTAATAGGCTGTTATATCTGTCATAAAATGCCCGTGCTGCAGTCTGAGTGAATAAAAAAGATTCTGTGTTTTTAAAGCTGTATATCGCTTATTTGAGGCCTTACATTGCTATGCCGTATTTCCATACAAGTAGACTAAAATGATGACTTAAGTACTTCTCTACTAGTAAAATCCTGTCCATTCTAATGTTTCTAATCAAGCGGGTAAAAGGCTTGAAGTAGCCAAGAGGCAGCAGTCTGGAAGTGGGGATGAGGTACAAAGGGCAGGAGGTGACGACCATGAGGTTCACTTATAAAAGGTTGGAAGCCACTGTGAAGCCTTGTTTTAGACTTGAAAAAAGTAGGGGGGCACAGAGTAATCTGTGTAATGCTGCTCAGAAAAACAAGAGTTACTGAAATATTAATCATGCTGAAGATGGGCATAGTTTGGCAGCCTGCAGCCATCTGGTTATAGTCAAAATGTCCACGATGGAGGCCTTCAGATTATACACCGACCAGAGATAGTACAGTTCTTTCCATTCTTTCACCTCTTATGTACATTCCCATGAAGAAAATACTTTGAAAGAAATGCTGGGAATTCTGACATTTTGCCACATTGCACAACAACGATGATTAAAAAAAAAAAGACAAAAAAAACCCCACAAAAACTTTACCTTATTAAGATATATTTTGAGGCCTTCTGATAATTTTGTGATTTAAAGGAGCCCAAGAGATATTTAGCTGTCCAAATCATATTGAATGTTCATAGGAAAAAGAAGCATAAGTGCTCCCATTGTCTACTTTTGGAAATGACAGAAGGTGTCGGGCTGTCTGGCCTGGACATCTTAATGTGACGGGTTGTGTTAGTCTGGCTCTTACCTTCACTGTTTAACTGCAGTCGTAGTGTTTTCTTACAACTTTGTATCTGTGATGAAGCCCAGAACATGGATCACCTACACATCTAAATTCAGGGGAAGAAAAAAGAGGGTGCTATTGAGGTAAGTTCTTTATGAATAGAATCCTTCTGTGCTAAAAGTATATTAATGGTTGAAACGTTGTCTAATGTTGAAAGCCAATTTAACAGAAAGTTTGCTTCTGTAAACCAATTTACTGATTAAAAATTGCATACTCTGCCTGTCGCCTACATTACAGCGTATTTAACTCCTTCCTTGATTTCTTTAGACAAATGCAAAGTGACATCTTAAAGGAAGAGCGGCTATTACGAGCACTCAGGACTTAATGCATTGACCTGGGGTGCCCTCCGTGACCTTGGCGGTATAAGGCAGATTAGTAGTTCAGTGCCTCTTTCTGTTCCTGTTTATTTCATTGGAGGTATAGATGTTGTATTCACACACCTTCCAATCTGTGAAGTTAAAATTAAACAATTTGCCATCGTGTCTTGCAGTGGGAAACTGAAAATCGCACTTCTGTGTCTGTGTACCAGACAATGTTTTGTCTTTGGTGAAAAAAATTTTAGTAAGAAAGAGAAAGGTGAGACTTCTGAAGAGACTGGGTAAACGTGGGGAATTAAGTTTATACCTTTTGAAACAACTCAATCCCAAGTATCAAAGGAATAATCAGAAAATAAAGTTGTGTTCGCATGACTTTGAATTCTCAGTACAAATATTTTTGAAACTCTAAATTCAAATGCTGCTCCACTGTATAATGTTCTGATTGGAACAATCTCCTGTATGAGTCTCTTTCCAGTAATAAGTATAGCAAATTTCTTTTTAAGCCAGTGGGAGAAGCGAATTTATAGTTATTCCCTGCCAACTGCTTAAAAAGCTGCCAGCTAATCTGTTTCTCTGCTTTTTGTGTCAAAGTTGAAATCCATCTTGACTTGAGCTGATTCTTTGTGTAAAAAGCATGGTGATTGCTGGCATTTTCCTGTTGTAAAAAAAGCCCTCTTTACTGCAAACTTCTGAAACCATTTTTTATAATCACACAATTTGTAGTTGGAGCCTAAGAGCGCTGAAAGAGGTAGAATAGGACAATTACTAAGAATTCATACTGACCATTAGTTCAAACCATTGGGCACAACAGATAACTCGGTTTTCTTGGTTTCAAGATAAAAATTTAATTTTTGCTTAATGGAATTTTACTCAGTTCCATCGGTGAACAAACACCAGCTGTTGTGACCTGTACTGTTGTACCTGGGATATACTTGGTGTACATACAATATATATTGCCTGTCTGCCAGTGGGTAGACGGAGGCAGAATATGAATTCAAACAGGGGACCTGTGTCAGTATTGCCTTTCCCCACTAGTGTGGTGATCCCTGCCTGCCAGAGGACTTCTTCCCTTCAGCAGTATTTAGGCTCTTGGGCCTTTTCTTTCACTTCTTGTACAACTTTGTATTTCTGCATGTTCTGGCCCACGTTCTTGAATTTTCTTCTGTCCTCACGTTCTTATCATCACTTTTTCTCGTGAGTCATGCTTTCTGATATTGATTTAGCTATCTTGTGTGTCAAACGGCTTTCCTTTCTTCTTACTGCTTTTTAAGATAGAAAAGGTGAATTTGGGACAAATTCTGGATGCTGTTGGTGCTTGACAGATTCAGAAAATACCTATTCTCTTCCCAGTTTGTCACAGACTTCCTTTATAATTTAAGAAAAGGCTCTCTATGTTTCGGTATATTACAGGGAGAAATATAAAGATATTTTTCATAGTACCTGTTGTAGTATTTAGGAATAACTATTTAAAATATGTAAATATGAGGAAGGCAAGAATGGTTAGAAGCCACGGCTTCATCTTGCGTTCCAGTGAGCAGCACTGGTCAGGAGTATTACAAGAAAGAGGAAAGTGTTGTAGCATAATAAATAACAGCATAGCATAATATTCCTTCAGCTTCCATAAATCCATCTGGATTTTTCATGTATGTTCTACACATCTGAACACCATCGCAATGAAAGGGCAGCTTGTACAGTTCCAGCCCTTGCAACTGATTGCTCCCCTGAGAGCACTCTCCAGTGTTGGTCTTGGCACAGGCTTATCCTAATGGGCATAATTTTCATCAGAGTTTTCTGCAAAGCTAATTTTCAGACTCTTTATTATTCCCCTTATATCTTTCTCCTAAAAAATGTGTCTTTAAAAATTCAAGTGAAAGTATCCCAGTCAAACAAATGTTTCTCAAAGATCTGTTCAAACTTTTAACTCTACATTTTAAGCAGAGTTTAAAAGAATACATGGTAAAGTAAATAGTGGGATCATAATCACGGTTTTGGTCTTTGCATTAGAAGTTCAAAATACAAAGTTCTCTACACAGCATGTCTCAGGATCAGGTGTCTTTTCTTTTTGAGACTGTTGCCCGAATACGGCAATGTTCCTGCTTTTGAGAGAGATGTCACTGTGTTAATCAGATACTTACAGATGTACTGTGCTTGCCTGATCTACTGTCTGTAGGTGCTGTAATTTGGGGTAACTGTTGAAAGACTGTTTTGAATCTGAGCTGCAGGGGATGGCTCAGGAGGCAACACGGGATTTTGGTTTTCCACGTATCTTAACAACAAGACCAGTCTGGTTCCGAGTTATGCAGAATCCATTGGGGAAAGTTCACAAAGAACTATGGTCTGTTATTTCGAGCGTGTATTATCATCCCGGACTCCTACAAACCAAGTACTAGTAGTCCTCTTCATGCAGTGCTGAAATAAATATACACGTGGTTTCAGGAGTTATTCAACAGAAAATGTTAGAACTGATAATATATGAAAAACATGATTATCTTACCTGATAAATTGTGCCTGATTTGACTAATTTCAATAAAAAAAAACTTTATATTTAGAAATACTTTGATCATTGATCTCAGTGTCCAACAACACTGTATGTGGAAAGAACCATTAGTAAAACAATAACTGTTTAGTTGTTCAATATTTAGGAAATCCATTCCTACCCACGAATCCATTCTGATCTAAACCCTCCTTTTTCAGTCCTGTAGTTTTTGATATCCTGGTTAGAAGGTCTTCCTTCTAGCCTCGGCTAAGGCATATTGTGCAACTTTCTCCTTCCTCTAAAAGGAATTTAACCTTTCGCAACCCTTTCTGGGCAGAGAGTTTCCACATCCCATCACGTACCTATCATTAATAATGCACTTTTATTCCTCAGCTGACAATTTTTCATAGCAGTCAAATTCTGAGCACTAGCAGATGGTTTCAAGGCAGCATTCCTTTTGTTAAAAGCCTCAATCATATCTGGTGTTATTAAGGATAATAATTACCTCTGGAATGTTAGAATAGTGCTGGTGCTTCAGAAATGTACGGTGTGTTTTGCTACTTCATTCCTGATTTTATTTTCAGCTGTTTAGATTCAAGATGCAAGTGTGAAAGTGGGATTAAAGCTGTAGTGACCCAATTATAGTTATTGCAGCTGTTAAGCACCATTAATTTAAAGACAGGCATTTAGTATTTGGGAAAACGAGTGAAATCTTTTTGTTGACAATTCATCATTGCAATCTTCAATGGTCTTTATAAAAACCAACACTTAACTTTTTACTAATGTATGAGAATGTGTATTTTCTGATCAGACATCCATTGCAGTTCTGTCCGTTGGGGATGCGATATTTCTCATTAATTGTTAAAGAATATGCAGAATCACATTCATGTTTATCTTGACCATATGACCGTATTTACATGCAACAGGCATCTCCTTCAACTTTTTAATTTAACTGCCCTCTGACTCCAAAGGTAACCTCTCGAATATCAGTGGGTATTGCGCAATCATACTGTGTATGGATAGAAACCGAAGAAATAAATGCTCCTCTTTATCTCAATGGAGTGTTAGCTTTGCAGACAGATTATGGCAATTTAAATGTCAACAGAGTTATTTTACTTCTGATCATTTTAGTAAAAGCATCCAGTTAATGTGCTTATCCAGCATGGTTGGATATTCCATTCATCTGAAGGCACATTCCAGAGGAATAAGGCTGCAAGTTTTAAATTGGGGATGGTTTCATCATCTAAGCAGCAGGTTGGATTTCCTAGACTAGCATCTAGACTCTCTGGAACCACAGGTTCAAATCCTGGCAGGCAGCCCTGCCAAGTGTCACGCTTGACTCTTATTTGGTCCCCAGTGTGTTGCTCCATGAGAGCTCTGCTGCAATCTCGCGCATAGAGCAGCGCATTTCATCCCCTGCCAGTGGGGAGACACTGACAGCTCCTTTGTAAGGCCCTGGAATTGCCCCTTGAACAGTGAAAGAGAGGAGAAGAGAGACACTGGGCATATTAGGCTGTGGGAAGCGGACATTCACGAAATGCTGAACTTCCCTCTCCTCCCACAAAATATGAAAAGTGTTGAGAGAAAATAGAGTTTTTGCTCCAGAACTGAATATCTTTGGGTTTGGAAGAAGAATGTGGAAGTTCAGATGGTACCTGAACTCAGTCTAGTCATCGAGATGGCTGTTGACCGGCACTGTATTGTTTAGCGATCTCTTCCTAAAGTACAGAGGTCATATATAGAGGTCAAACAAACAAAAAAACCCCACTGTCCCAATTGAAAAACTGTTTGGAAATTGTAACAAAACACAAGTAAAGTTTGAACTGTGCTAACACCTTTGCGGATTACCCTTTTTTGAGTAGACATTTTGAGAAATTAAGTATCATCTTTGATGAATAGAGCGAGATTCCTAGACTGCCCAAGTGACATTTCATAACCAGCTCATGTATTGATTTTAATCTCCTATGCCTCATAGTTTTGAAAGAAAATGTGAAGAACTGTGGAGAAGCTGTGGGACAGCATTGTCCGGCATTCTGAACTGAAAATGGGCAGTATTTACTGGATCGCGAGGTGTAAATGCCTGTCTGCTTCTGTATCATCGCTCTTTAATTGAATGGTTCCATTCATTCGTAAGTTGATTGACATCCAGTAAGAATTTGACTATACTTATCAGTTCTGTGCTTGAGTGCTGAACAGACAGATTTCACATAAATATTTTAATGTATCAGGTATGTTAGTTTCAATGAGTATTTTGACAGACTAAAACAAGAAAATATTTTAACCCTGCCCCATCCTTGGTACTATTACTGCTAAATTACTGTTCAAGTAGGAACTGCAACGTAAGAGCACTTCAAATCATCAAGTATCATTCATTTAAAAATAAAGAAGAGTGAAATATAGCCATCTTCAAGTTTCAGGACAATTATTATTAAGCATACTGGATAAAAGTGAGCAGAAAAAAGCCCCAAACATGGAAGATTGCTTAATATTTCCACAGAAGAAATACAGTATGTATGTATGTATTTAGCTTTTGTTATTTTATTTATAATACAGCAGGTCCCTAATCATCCTGACTAGCACAGTACTTTATGTAAATACTGGAGATAACTGAAGGGCTTAATGAACATTGATGAGTCTGAAACTGTGGACTGAATAACAAGACTGGGTGGCTTCATGCCATTTCTTCTTGGGGTCTGAAATAAGCAATGAGTAAAGGATTAAAAAAAGTGTGTGTGACAGCAGCAGCTTTTCAGAGGAGCATCATTTTGAGAACTGTTGCTATTGTGCAGATGGTATTAATTTAGCCTTAAAGTGCTCTCCATGGAGGTGTGGCTGTTCTCCAAAGGGTTTGGGGAAAGCCATAGAATCATGGAATGGCTTAGGTTGGAAGGGACCTTAAACACCATCTAGTCCCACCCCTCTGCCCTGGGCAGGGACACCTCCCACCAGCCCAGGTTGCTCCAAGCCCCGTCCAACCTGACCTTGAACCCCTCCAGGGATGGGGCAGCCACAGCTTCTCTGGGCAGCCTGGGCCAGGGGCTCACCACCCTCACAGCAAACAATTTCTTCCCCAGATCTCATCTCAATCTCCCCTCTTTCAGTGTAAAACCCTTCCCCCTCGTCCCATGGCTCCCCTCCCTGCTCCAGAGTCCCTCCCCAGCTTTCCTGGAGCCCCTTTAGGGCCTGGAAGGGGCTGGAAGGTCTCCCCGGAGCCTTCTCTTCTCCAGGCTGAAACCCCCAGCTCTCTCATCCTGTCCCCACAGCAGAGGGGCTCCAGCCCTCCCAGCATCTCCATGGCCTCCTCTGGCCCTGCTCCAACAGCTCCGTGTCCTTCTTGTGCTGAGGACTCCAAGTGCTACACATTTGCTCAGTTGAGCAATTCTTTTTCATTAGACTTCTGTTAGAATATGGAAGGAAAATGGCAGAAATGAGTTATGCTGTGATTTGATTTGTAAGGGACGGTTGTCAAAAGGGCTGGTGGGATGTGAGGTCGTGACCCCCTCCCGCAGCAGTCTGAGCACAGAGCTGCCCCAACGTGGAAGTGAATGTGTCAGTTCTCAGCGGAGCCCCCGTGAAAAACGAGATCTTACAGTGCTGCAGCTCCAGCGTGCATCCGATCTCGCTGCAGCTGGGAAGGTGGGTCCAGTAGAGGGGCTGGTGTGGGAGAGAAATGAGCAGGGTATCCAGAGTTGTGAGGAACGCGTGCAAGGAGATAAAACAATAGCAAGTACACATTTCTAGTTAAATAGACAATAGAATAAAAACGAGTCTGAAATAAAAGAATAATCTCATCATTGTACGAGGTGTTTTAACAGCAAAGTGTCAGTCATTGCCAGACTTTGTGCTATACAATAATATTAGAAATTTAGCTATGATACCAATTGTGCATATCACAGTGATCCTCATACATGATCACGCGTAAGTTCTTGTGTGTCTTCTTACATTCTGAAAAGTTTATTTTATTACTATTGATACATGTTTTTAGAGGGTTTCATGCTTGGGGAAAAAAGTCATTTTTTTAGAAAAAGCAATTTTACCTTTCTATTAATACAGTAATAATTCAGGCTTTTAGATTATTGCTCCTGCACTTCGCTAAAATGAAAATTAAACAAACCTCATGCTAAGTAGAATCAGTTGCCACAAAAGTAAAAACGTAAAGAGAAGAAAGGGCTATTAACAGATTTAAGCACACAAGGAACAAGACATTTTACAGGAGATTAAAGTATGTGACAAGCATTAGTTTTTCAAGGTGCTGCGATCTGCTCCTGGATTGATGTGCCTGAGAATGAGATGAAGCACATTAAAAGCTGAAATCATTCAGGCTGGTTTGAGACTGAATATGAGCAATTACCAAATAGTTAGGCATTAAATAAAATGGATGATTTTGTGAACTTGCAGTACAGAAGACTTCTTTGTGTGATCAAGCACTTGGTCTTTGAATCTTTCCTTTGAAATACGAACTCTGTGAGACAACACTTATTGTGGAAACTGGGAAGTTTGAAAGGACCAGTTCCAATTTTAATGTTGCTGTCTAGCACTTTTTGTGGTGAGAAAGCATTACTCACTAAGAAAAAAATAAACCATTAAAGTGTTTAACTTCAGCATTTCCGTAAGCATTAGCCATTTAAAAGTCAGAGCCATTAGCATTTGCAGGTCAGGAGCGTAAAAGATTGCCAGGTACCTCTGTCAGGCTTGTGTAGTAGTGAAGAGTCACACACAGACTCCATTAGGAGGCTTTTTCTGCATTAAAGAGCCTTATTCCTTCTGAGCATTAAAGCAGAATCCTCTTAGGTCCCGTTCAAAGAGTTTGTCTGGACTGTAAATCAGGCATAGCTGTTTTACAAAGGGTTTTAGCCTAAAGCATGTATAACTGTGATTAAACAGCAAACGCAGCTTTCCACCGGTGCGGCTGTGGCCTTAATTGGGATCCAGTACTGGTCCAGCCACTAAAATGGGGATGATAAGTGTGCAATTAAGAAGAAAAAATGATAATTGAAAAAGTACTTGGGAATAATTGTAAATGAAGTACGAAGTGAGTGATAATGAGGAGAACAATTTTTCCTGTTTCTATGGGTTTTTTTTCCAATAATCATCAAAAAAAGCAGATCCTTACAAGTATGATTTTTCTTCCGCGTGGATTGATTTGCTTTCACTGAACTCAGACAAAGTTTTGACATTGACCTAAGTAGAAGCAGGCTCAAAGACTGTAAAATCCTATAAACTCATTAAAAAGATACAAACGTGCATGTGTATTGAAATGTTAAAAAGAAGAATTTGTCGAATTAAAACTGCTTGAAACTTCACTTATGAAACTAGAGTGAATGTAATTCACCAAATTGGATGAATAAAAACCGCTTCTACAACCTTTAAAGCATCAAAACTGAACACATGGTTACTGGGTTTGGTCTGAAAATGAAAAGTGGTTTCTGCAGTGCCAGGCTGTTTCAAAAGCAGGTAAGTCGTGTAGTGAGCTAGAGGATGGATGAAGCTTGTTTCCCGTGTCTTGTAACTATTCATGTACCTTCCACTTCGGGCAGCGTGGCAAAATTCCTTGTCTTGCCCGTAGTCTCTGTGTGCTGGTCGGCTGCCCGGTGCCTTCGCATCGCTGCTTCTCAATGTGAAGGACAGCTGGGGGCCTGAACGTCTTTGCTGCCTGCCCTTTGGTCGCTAGGTCCCAGCTTCCAATTTTTAAGCAAATTATTACAAACCTCATCATGAAGGCCCTTTTCCTTCATTCAGATTTGGCAGAAATTTGGTCAGTAGCTGTCTATGTGTGTTCTTTGTTTCATCTGAACCGGTATCTTGTACATTAAAGTCCACAGCTAATCATAAGTTCCTTATAACCTAATAAGCTAAAAAAAAAAGGGGGGAGGGGGGGGAATATCCTTGCTGGTGTTTTGCTAATTCGGACTCAGTAAAAGATTATTTCTACTCATTATTATTAGCCAATTCTAGTGTTTATTGGCATACCAAATATCTACATGGCTGAATGGTGTTTACTAAATAAAATACCAGTTTTGTTCTGATCTTCAGAAATGTTTTAATTTCATTACATACCAGTTTGATTGAATTTCAGCACCAAAACTTTATCACATCTCTAAGTTGACTCCATTGTTTGACATGAGCTCTCCGTGTGAAAATCTTTCTTGGTCTTCCACATGGATTTTTGTCAGATCTTTGAACTTACCAACTTCTGTTACCGCTTGATTCTAAAATCTGCTAACGAGTTACGTGATTTCTTGTAATGTACTGATTCAGTTGACGTTATACAGGTCACATACTCCTATCAGATAACCTGGAAAACAAAGTTCCCTCGTGATTTCAGATCTTCAGCCTTTGTGTTCTTGATCTGGAAATTGGGTCCTGTGGTAGTGTCACGTACTGACTCGGTGTTTTGTGAGCCAGGCTAGATGCAATGTCTGTTACTATCGATGAGAAGCAAAATGATGGTGAGAGCTAGAATAGCATTTAATTGCTATAACCACTGATTCTGATTTTACAAATAGCTCTTTCCTATTTGGATGAGCCAAACAGAACTAACCTGTGTATCTTATTGAACGTTTATATTTTTTCTTGTTTACAGGGACATTTGGTTAGGTTAGCTTAGTAGGGTTGAATGTATTTTTTTTATTGTTGCTTCAGCCTGGTGGATTCCCTGGGGAGCCAAAATGAAAACAGCGCAAGCTCTCAGTGACATTTTACAGTTCACTGTTAATGAGAATCATACCCTAAAATTACGCTCATTTTGTGGGTAAAGTTAAAAATGTCAGAGTGGGTCTCGGGACATTCATGTGGCTTTAATCTCAACATATTTATCATAGTTGAGAAATCACGACGTATTTGAGAAGCAATAAGAAATTCAGGGTTGCTCAGAGCCCAAGCAGATCATCAGTTTTGCTAGAAATTATTTATTGAGCAACCAGAGTTGAACATATGAAGCGTTTTGCTGCAAGGCCTTTCTGATGTTTTGGAATACAACCAATACATCGATTACAACCCATCAAATTGGCACGTGCAATACATACAAGAATAATAAAAAAAAAACACATATGAAACACAGTCATTTCAAGCTGCTTTCAGGAAAAGTTGCTCAGGAGTATCCCATCAGCACATGGAATACTTTTTTTTTTGGCTAAACCCAGTTTACTGCTGAATTTCCCGTTCCTTTGGTAGCAGATTAAAAGTTATAAATTGTCTTCCCTAATACAAACATTTACTGATTGAAAAGTCTCAGTTGTGATTTTGACATTCATTTTTAAAAGCTGTTTCGAAAACCCGTGACCGAGTTGTTTGTGAGATTTCGCTTGCAATTAGAAATTAAGAGTTTGTATTTTTTAAATAATGCATTCTTTAATAATCTTTTCAGAATACTGTATTGATGCTAGATATGGGATCATGTTAAATCAGATCCAGATTCAAATGTTGAATACTTTATTGGACAGGTGGCCCAGGTGAAGATTTTGGTTATATTTTTTTCTAGGAAACATAGTAAATTTGTTCAGACTACAATTTCTTGCTGGTATCTGTGTATTCCCGTGTCTGCAGCACAGAACATTTAATGTTTTTCCAGCAGAGTTTCACTGCCGGGGAAGGGCATCATTTAAGACTATAATCCATCAGAAAGTTTTCAAAACATCCGAGATTGATTTTTTTTTTTTTTGTGAAGTACTTTATGATAATTTCTTTTTTATGTTTCTATGAGTTATAAAATTGATAAATTTTAAACTTTTGTGTTGAGAAATTCACTCTTGCTGTTCCCTCTTAGAAGTTGCTACACACAATTTCCAGTTGTTGCTTCTCTGGGGGCTGTGTCTTGGATTCCAAGTCTTACTAAGTAGGGATGGGCCAAGGAGACTGACTGGTGGAAGTAGGTGCCAGTGTTGTTGAATTTTGCTGTTTGCAGAAAATGCCTGCAACATGTACCTGTTCTTTTTTAATGACCTTCTGGATCAGACTCGTGTTGGTGAAATAGAAAGCGCAATCCAGCCCTCAGTTTTGCTGGTTGTCTTTTTACTACCTTTATTTGCAGTGATTAGTTTTTAGATACTTTTGAATGATATATATCTGGCTAGAATAGGTCTGTACCATTATACTAAAAGCTCCTTGTTTTAGTATATACTAAATATATACTCTCTATATATGTTAGTATATAGTATATATACTATATATATATATGTTAGTATATACTAGTATATGATAGTATAGTATATACTAACAGCCTTGTTTCATATTATATTGAAATATAGAAAATTGGAAATTATTTTTAAGTTTAGTAAAAATACTATTGCTGTACATTGCTGAGAAGTGGCATTGCTGTAGGATTCACGAACAGCTTTTGAGAGATTGTTGTGGTATCTTTAGTCTTGTATTTTAAGTAAAGCGATAAAACATGAACTGTATGCAAAGAAGGTATGATTGTTGTCCTTCTTGCAAGTGTCAGCATTACTTCTGGCAATGTTAGTATTTTCACATCTGACCTTTCCAAACAGCGGAAGGGTGTTCTTGTTTGTTTTCTTGGGAGCTGGCTTCTTTAAAAGCAAATATTGTATCATCTCGATTATTCTGTACGGGCAGGTTGTATTCTTTACAGAGTATGTTATAGGAACATTATAATAATATGATATTCATATATTAGTGCTTAATAATTCATAAACCAGCCACTTCATAGGTGGGAATGAAGTTTGCACAGTACAGTCCCTTCCAAAAAAATAGTAGACCTCTATGTGAGCTTCCATTGCGGCAGAAGTTAGACGGGACAGAATGGAAACATACTGTGTTAGAACAGCTTTTTCAAGCAAAAAGAAAAATACTGTGCATTTATTCTGACATATTTCTTTATTTATGGATTCATTTCAGAACTTGAAAAAAAGGGGTGTTTGTGATCCGAATCATCGTTTCTTTGGCAATTTCCATCGAGCCCTTGAAAAAAGGAAACAAAACCCCACGTTTGCGTTGATCTAACATGAAGTCAGTAGAAAAGCTCATTACACATATTACGGAAGTAGGCTGAATCTGTGTGAGAAGTCTGAGAAAAAAACTCCTTTATTTTATAACATAATATATTAACTCTAGGGGTGTTCCAAGATATATGGCCTTCAAAGAATAAATAAATAGATAAAATTCCCACTGCCCCTCGGTTGGATCATATCATTTCAGTAGGTGTTAATAGTCTAACTGTGAACTGCAAAGTTCTTGATTTGAGAGAGGATACCTTTAGAGTTACTGATACAGTAATCTGAATTTTAAAAGTTTATATAGAAATAACCAATATAAAATAAATGTTTATGTTTAAAATAGTTGTCTGAAAAGTAAAATTGAAGACTGTTGTCTATCATGAGGGACTGTACTCTGTAATTTCATTTTTTTCCCAAAAGGCATGGCAATATCTTACGCCAAGAATGTAATGCTACTTCATTAGTACCTTTTCTAATTGTTGTTCCAGTACATTCTCACCTAGACAGTGTCTGTGGTGAAACCAGAAGCCTTCAAATGTAACCATTACAATTGTGGTGAGGATGATATATCTCTGACTTTCTGTGAGCGCGTTTCTGTACTGGTTTCATACATTATGGAATGCTTTGGGTTGGAAGGGACCTTAAAGCTCATCCAGTGCCACCCCCTGCCCTGGGCAGGGACACCTCCCACCAGACCAGGTTGCTCCAAGCCCCGTCCAACCTGGCCTTGAACCCCTCCAGGGATGGGGCAGCCACAGCTTCTCTGGGCAACCTGGGCCAGGGGCTCACCCCCCTCACAGCAAACAATTTCTTCCTCAGATCTCATCTCAATCTCCCCTCTTTCAGTTTAAAGAAGATCATTGAATCATTAAACATTGATTCTATACAATAGATTATCTATAATTAATAGTATCAATACACTATTGATTAATAACTTTGATCAGTTTTTCTGAAATCATCTCTAATGCTAGCATCTGGGTGAAAGTTAATTAGTGGGACCCGGCTATTACTTATGTTAAAAAAAAAAACCACCCTAATTTATATACTAGATAGATAGTTTAAAACAGAGTCACTGCTAGGCAGTCTAGGCAGGGCTAATTAGAGTTGTGTGAGCGAAGGAGTTCATCAGGTATTGCTGGTTAGAGCAGCGTGTTTTGGAGGGTTCCCTAGGGAGGAGCGGGGGAAAGCAGAAAGGAGCCATGGCCCCAGACGCTTCGGTAGCGTGAGTGGCCTGGGAAGGGAAGGGCGAGCAGAGAAACCAGCCCTGAGGTTTAATTCCTTCTGTGCTGAGGGAAAAAGGTGTTCCTGGGTTCTTGTAAACAAACCAGGCTGCATCCAAGAAGTAGCTGCCTCCATCAGCAGCTTTCTCTCTAGATCAGGAAAAAAACTAAAGGCTCATAAATCTTAGCTTAGCCTTTACGGCTAAAAGGGGGAGTGGCTTCCATGTGTGCTCATCTGATTTTGGATATTTATCCTTTACTAATGTTATGATGTTTGCTCTGGCACCGTATCCATCCAAAAAAAGTTGCAAGGAGGGTCTTTTCCCCACTGTGGCTTATTGCTCAAAAGCAGTGAGAAAGCTGGAGAGTGACGCCCGCTTCTCCTGGTACTCGTGATCTGGTCGTTGTGGGGTAATGTTCGTTCTGGGTATTTGCAGAAGCAATAATTTCTGTGCTCTTCAGGCGTTCCAGAGGAGTCCTATGCAGGATCTCCACCCTCAGAGCGCAGGAGGGGTGCAGTTAAAGCCACATGCACTCTTGCTTCCAAGTCAGGGAGACCAGGACAAAGCTCGTCAGGAGCAGGGCTGGGCCCTCGTCGCCAATGGATGCCACTGAGCTGCCGCTGACTTCTCTGGCTAAGGAGTGTAGGATTGGCCTGCTAATATGTTTAGCCAGAGAAAGTAGAGCACTCCAGAGTTTCCCTTTGGTTATTCACTCTGCCAGCCGAGCTACTGCCATTCTCCACAACCAGTGCGTCAGGAGCACCAAAAATACCTTCTTTGTGGCTTGCCGAGACAAACTGCAGTCATGTATTTTGGATGGAAGCACACTTGCGCATTTGAAAACAAACACATTTTCCATGTAATTTGTTTCGTTTTTACTCCAGCTATTTACTGAATTCATATACAATGCTGTGGACTAGGTTATCAGCTCGCTTGAATTAATCCAGACTTGTTTGTGGTAAAGGATCCAGCTCTTTGTATCTTGTGGGGACACTTGTCAGTGCGAGCACCGGCTTTTAAGAATTTGTTGCAGTAATGCAGAGAGGTGGGTGCTCCTCCTGTCTCTCGAGCACCTGAAACTTTACACTAAATCTATGTTCTCTGCAAACCCACTGGCTTGATGTATCCAGCAGCTGCAGGGGGATCCGAGCAGAATGCTTAGGAAGAAATTGTTTGCTGTGAGGGGGGTGAGCCCCTGGCCCAGGTTGCCCAGAGAAGCTGTGGCTGCCCCATCCCTGGAGGGGTTCAAGGCCAGGTTGGACGGGGCTTGGAGCAACCTGGTCTGGTGGGAGGTGTCCCTGCCCAGGGCAGGGGGTGGTACTGGGTGGGCTTTAAGGTCCCTTCTGACCCAAACCACACTATCATTCTATGACATGGTGCCTTGGACAGAAAATGAAAACCACAGGGCTCGTGCCTGCTCAGCAGCTCTTCACAGGGGTGGCTCCACGCTGGAGTCCACGCATGAGGACATGGGAGATCATCTTCCTGCCGTATGACTATACATCCCCAGCACCTTAAGAGAGGAGAAGGGTTCGTAATGAATGTCTGCAGAGACTTGTCTTCCCTTCTTCTCACCTCTGTCTGAAAGGAATTCAGACCAGATGATAGAAAAGCTCTATGAATAGAAAGAATTCATATGGAGTATGAAAGCAGAATGTAGAAAGCAAAGGAATACAGAAAAGCTGTATTATATGAAAGACTCCCGAGTATAAATTTAAAAACTATACAAAATCTTTATTTATAGGTTTCGATTTTAGTCATCAAACTCTTTAACTCCACAGACAAGAAGACAGATGAGATTGCTCTGGGAAAATGCTTCTAACATCCAGCCCTTTATATATAGCAGATGGCTCTAGAAACGTACACATAACTTTATTTAGAAATTATTTTTGTTTTGTTACCAATTACTAAATATATCAAGTCATTTCGTTGAAGCAGAGTTTGCAATTGTTGACCTGAGTGTGGACGAGTGAAGCCAGCATGAGAACACCTATTTTATTGCAGTTCCATCTTTATTTTTTGCTTTCAGATGTGTTACTGTGTTTCTGGTTACCGTCCTTATTGTGATGGTGAAAGAAAATGTCTGATCCTACTCGCAGTGAATGTAGCCCCGTGTGTCTGTCTGTTTATTCTGAGGCTTTGGACATCCACGCTGCTGTCCTTTATAGGCAAGCCTAGTTTTTTTTCTTGAATATAGATCAGTATGTTTTGAAGAAGTTGTAAACACGCACAGCATCTTTTCAACTAACTGGGGCCGAAATAAATAATGATTCATAAACTTAAGTAAATATGTGCTTAAATAATTGTAAGCATCTTTCAAGTCAGTAGGACTATTTGAGTAGTTAGAATTCAGCATACTGTTTAAATTAGTCATATATTCCTGAACAAAGCCCTCAATATAAAACACAAGGTGAAATAAAAGTCTGTATTTCATCTTCATCCCTCCAAGTCCCTCTATGCCACTGAAGTGAAAGCAAATCCTAGAGATAAATATTCAAGGAGCAAGCTGACAACTATAATGGAGTTATGGGTTACGGCTGGAGAATAATGACATTTCTTGAAATGGCTGTATAAAAAAAGAGGCAAAATGTGTCTAGTTGTTGACAGAAAGCTCATAAAAGAGAAGAGCTTGAGACCAGTAATTTTTTAATATGTACAGCGTGAGTATTTTATAACAAAATTGCATTATACTAAGTATTTAAATTAAATACAAAAAAATATTATATGGAAAAAATTGGTCTGATGCTTAAATATTTTATATCTTTTAAAATTATGATTCTTTTCTGTCATACGTGATCTTTGAGGAGACTGAGGGGTCCCCACAGAACGAAAAGAAACAAAGGCAATGTATTATTTATAAAGGTCGTTCATTATAATGATTATGGAAAGCAAACATTAACGCAGTCAGAGGTCCCGAATGCCCTGGCTAAGGGAGAGGGTAGGGGACGTGGCAGAATGGTAATTCTCAATTTTAAAGAAAAGCTCTTGAAAATTTTCAGCCTCCCTCAGCTGGAGCAAAAAGTAGAGGAGGAGAAAATAAACAGTTGCCGCTATCTAAAAATGTTACACTTCTTTTCAGCCCTTCTTCCATTTTATATTTGCATTTGAGAACTTTCTGCCTTTTGAAAGAACATTTTTATTTGAGGAAATTGTGACATATATCAGTGGTATGACGCATCACTAACGGGTAGAAGCTTAGTATGACTAATTTAAAGGTTTGAGCTGTTTCATTTCCATATAATCAGTGAAGCAGATATTTAAACACAGCAGCTAAAATGTGTACTAAAAAGTTGAAAGACTGCCTTTTTTTGAAAGCAGTTTGAAAACTGCTTTTGAAAGCAGTTTTTATATTTTCAGGAGATTAGATTCTAGTTTGTCCCTTCAGGAAAGGTGTCATTTTCTTGTGTGCTTGTTTTTGTTTTTCATTCTTGCCGAACACTGTATCTCTGGTTCAATATTTTTATTAAAAACTAGGTTCAAAAGTAAATTTTACTTTGGCAGTCTACCTTACCTCCGAAGAATAAAACACTGCTGTTTGCTGTGCAAACAAAACCCTGGAGAAGCCTCTCAATATGACCTCAAACCTCCCCAACTTAAAAAAAAAAAATTACAAGTAAGTAAGAGACATTCCTTGCCTTCAGTATTTTTACTGGATTCTCTTTTAAAAGCATAGATAGCACTAGATAAAAATTAGCTTAACGAGATCTGCATATCTTATCGTAGTATTTTACCTTCTAGAAGCTGATAAGAGGTTTTCCAAGAGTGAGAACTGCATGGATCAAGGCTCCAGAAATAAATAAGGGTTTTGTTTGTTGTTTTGGGGATTTTTTTTTAACTCAGTAGTGTGAGGTCTGGGCTTTCAATGGCCATACCAGAAATAAAACTATGCTGAAGTGTTGCAGATCTCTCAACTATCCGGGATGTGAAGAGTGCTGGCTTAAGCACCTCCTGCTCAGGCATCGCAGGCTCTGAAGTACTGATGTGTGGTTTTGGGGAGGTCACTCAGTCCGTCCCACCTGGGTCCTTTGGCTTCAAGTACAGTCAGTGTGGAGTATTAGGAGTTGTCAGAAGTCTCCCAGGAGGTTTAGAGACATTTCTAGAGGCAGACAAGAGAAAAAACCCTCCTCTGGAACTTGGTGCCTGTCTCAGGCTCCGCCCAGGTGGGGTCATTACCAGACTCATAACTAAAGACTGCGGAAGGTCTCATTCTTTCTAGAGCACTGGAAGTAGTTAATCTTATTTTTTTTGTGGGAGCCTCGTAGAGCACTCACAGAGGGGTATGTTGAAGTCTTCAGCTTCCTGAAAGATCTGAAAGGTCTCAAATGCAGCTCTCTGGGCGATGCTCCCGGGGCAGAGCTGGGAGGGTGAACGTGCTGGAGCCCACGTGCTGCCCACCCCGGGAGCTGGGATCCCAAAGCATAGCTGGGCAAGAAGGCGATGTATTTTGCAACCTCAAAGCTGGGGTGCTCACCTGGGACAGATTGGGGATCTGTCTGCATATCCAGCTCTTAAAATGTAAAAAAACCAAATAAATAAATTTACAGTTTAGAGATGAAGGGCCCATTTTCATGCTCTCAGAAAGTCGGTGGGAGTTTACCTTTGAGTAAAGCTCAGATACGTATCTGTAGAACACAACAGAGTAAACAGAAATAAGTGGAACAATTTTATCCAGCTTTTCAGTTGAGTTTTGTAGTGTTTATTCAGGCAAATGGCTATTTTTTTAAACTTTATTGCCCCTTTTCCTGTCACTTAGGGAATTTGAAATTTCATCCCTTTGAAAATTTGCCTATTGGAAATAACACAAAGTAAAAGTGGAGATTTGAAGGAGGAAGATTAGAGATGCAGACACTATGAATTGGCAAATTTAATGCCTACAATGGGCAAAAGAGATTTTAGTATGTCATAAAGATAAAACAATGTTACTCCGCACTGAGATGAATAGGAAATTTTTTTATATTTCAGCGGCCTTTGGGTCAGACCCTAAAATAGGAACAGGTGAAGAAGAATTAGCAGGCTGTGTAGCATGGTAGGGAAAGCAAAAAGAGACAAGAAAAAAGGTATCAGAAGGGGCAGAGCTCTACAGTGTTTTAGTGATAAATATGAGGAACGAAATAGTGATTTCCTGAAGGCAGATGGAAATATAATTCTGGTTTTAGTGAGACAAACCTTTCACAAAGATGACGATCCAGGCATTGTTCCAGCTTACGTTCCTTAATGTTACAACTGTCTTGAAATTATAGCTAGATAATAATAAAAAAAGGTAACTTTAAAGGTGTTTTCCAGGCAAAAGTAGTTCAGTCCAAAGGCAAAAGGTCATTCTGTAAACTGGGACACGTTTGAGTGGTGAGACTTTTGCCCACTTGCAGTGGGATGTTTCTAATGGTACTTTAATTTTTGCAGTTATTCAGTTATGTGTATATTTTTAGTGTAACTTAAATGTGTTCGTCTTTTAATTGCTGATAAGTGACCATTAGACTTTGTTGTATTTATTTCTATTCTCGGTTACAGTGTTGAAATGATCTTAGGTACAAGGAGCAAATTAGAGATGAGTACGTTTATGTTGTCAAGGAAATTCGTCTGTGGTGGAAAGTTTATTTTTCCATGTGACATCACCGCTCTTCAGGTGCCGGTAATTGTAAACATCCCTTGTTTTCAATTCTTTGTCCCATTAATCTCATTAGGAGAATATCAGACGTTAAATCTTTTAAGTAGCATTAGAGTGTGTGTTCATCCATAACATATGAGAATGCCAATCAGTTCTTATCACCTACCTTTTACAAAATGTTTGCTGTTTTGCAAGTTACTGTGCTGAAAAATGGGATTTGGTTCCTTGAAGATTTGGCTGGCAAGGGCTGTTGTGAGCTGAAAAAAAAATTACTATTCAAAATCAGAGTGACAGTGCAAATTAGAGAGGAAGACAAGATGCACGTGGCGGGGAAGAAGCCGTCTCAGACTGTTAGATTCCCAACCTTCAGAAAGAGCATTTCAAAACACTTCTGAAGTCTGGTGTGCAGGACCATCATGATACAACCAGTGAGATCCTTGTACACATTTCTGTTACGTGCAAGGTCATAGGCTGGAGACGGCAAGCGTACAAGAGAAAGCTCTACGGTGTTGTTTGTACAGCGTCTTATTTTGTTAGAAGAGCTTTCATCTGAACCCATAACCTAAATTGAATATAGCAGCTTGTTTTCCTTTAGGAAATGACTAATTTCTTACTCTTGTCAGTTTTTACTAGTTGTAAAAAAAGATTTCTTGTGTTGCCCTTCATGCTTATCTCTTCTACCTTGCCTCCTCCTCTCCTGTTCTCTCAAACCTACTTACACATCCATTCTTACTACCTTCCCTAACGCAGTCTTCCAGATGAAAATTAATTAATAACTTCTAAAATATGAGACAAAAGTTTGATGCCTGTGGTCTTTCCGGTCATTGCACAGCTTTACTTTGCTGTTTGTGTGAGGGTTTTTGCCTTTGAAAGATTGTAGTCTATTTGAGGCAAATTTCCTAACTTAATAAAAGGACAGAGGCTTTTTGGTTCTACCATATGTAATTTTAAAGCTTCTGTCTTGGAAACTAGCTATATTGTCTGCTAGTAGCAAAAAACCCCACCTCAAAATAAAACAAAAAACCAGAAATAAAAGATCTCAGTATAATTCTCTCATGAAGCCAGCGGTAAAGACCTAGTGCTGCTGTTCCGACAGCTCTACGGCAGCGATGCTGAGGTTTGTGTCAAGCCTTCCTTACCTAAACATGGAGAAATGTGTTCTTGCTGGCTAAAGAATTTTAGGAAGAAATGTGAACTATGATGGCTCTGGCAATTCTTTGAAAGGCAAACTTGTGATTATGCTGCAAAGAGTAATAGAGAGGGCAGAGGTAGCTCTGGCTGTGAATCGGGATCCTTTACGGAAGCCGCTGAATGCAGAAAGGGCCTCATGGGGGTATCTGCCGGTTTTCTCTGTCAACTGAGCGCATTCTGCACCTCCTGAATTTTCCTCAGTTAAAAAAGAAAGTAGATTATTATAACGTGGACTTTCATTCTACAAATATTATAATAGACCTTTGATCAAACAAAGACTAAGGGTAAAAAGTCTATGCTCTGGCACATCCGTGAGTGCCTTGGTGTGTATTTTGTTTTACCCTCAAATGCATCATTGATGTTTATATAAAATCCACTGTGTTTTCATAGAAGATGTGTCAAAAATGATTGGATATTGTGGCTGTTCTGCAAAAGTAGTTTCACATGAGAACTAGTCTGTTTAAAATTGTAGACCCTGCTGTTCAGAATATGGATGATTCAGGAACTGCATTCCATGGACTAAAAAGCCAAAATTTTGTCTTGTAAAGCCACCTGGCTGCAGTTGATAGTAAAATCTATTGTTAACCCCCTTTTCTGTAATATAATTAAAACACTGCTGAATTATCTGGTCCGTGTGGGCTGGCTGCTGCCTGAAAGCACACCCCTTTGTGTCTAATAATCCCAGCCTTTGTGGATGGCTGTCCATGACAAGGACTGTGAAACCTTGTTTAAAGATTTTAAGATCTTCTTAATCCCTTCCCTGATGAGACACCCATTGCTGAAAGCTGGGGGGGAAAGGTCCATCTGTCTTGCAACATATGTGTTTACACTGTAAAATCAGTAAATACAGCAGTGTGCTCACAGTGCCAAGAATTTCCTTTAGTCATAAATTGAGATACATTGTTTTGTTATTGTTCCTGGAATTTACACCCATCGGAGGGACCAGTATTACTAATTACCTAAAGCAGAAAAAACCCTGCGGCTCAGAACTGCAAGTGTAAAATACCACCCCCCAAAGCTGAAAATATTCTCAGTGAACGCAGAGAGGTACTTTTGAACGTGCCACTTGAGTTGGCTTCTGGTTTCCACATCAAGGCCACTATTCATTTCTGCATTTGCACAGTTGTACAATGGAATAGTACAATTCACCCCGTCTACTTCTGTGCCTGTAATTTCCATACCAAAATGAGTAGCCGGGGCTCCCTATGGGTCATTGGAGAAGTAGACTCCCAACCAACTCCTAGTTTAGACCCATAGAATCACAGGGTCGGAAGGGACCTCTGGAGATCTAGTCCAACCCCCTGCCAGAGCAGGGTCACTCAGAGCAGGTGGCACAGGAACGCGTCCAGGCGGGGTTTGAACGTCTCCAGAGGCGGAGACTCCACCACCTCCCTGGGCAGCCTGTCCCAGGGCTCTGCCACCCTCAGGGTAAAGAAGTTCCTCCTCATGTTTAGGTGGAACTTCCTATGCTCAAGTTTGTGCCCGTTACCTCTTGTCCTGTCACTGGGCACCACTGAAAAGAGCACCTTGTTAGGTGTCTAAAAGGGGACGGTGAACCTGTCCCAGGAATAAATCCATTGAGAGAAGAAACACAAGCAGAGCAATATCAAGAACCATAAATTGAATTCTCTGGCACATACTGTTTATCTGTTTCTGATACTGAGAATCATTTAACTTCTTGTTATATTTGTATTTCTGCTTAGAAAACTGATTAAAAAAAAAAACAACCCAAACACCCACTTTTTATTGTTCACTGGTGTTTGTGCAACTATAGTGCCTAGGGAGTGAAGTTATGGAACATGTTCTGCTCTGCAGTGTTTTGTTCAGATTTTGGATTAAAAGTGTCCCCTAGATATGACAATTCAGTTTTAGGAGACAATTTAAGTATGAAGTCAGTAAAACAGGGAAGCCCCTGACAACATACTGATGAAGCGGATCCATTTGGCAGGCAGTGGTACGAGCAAAACATCATTTTTTTTTTTTTTTTTTTTACAGGTAACATCCAAAGGACAGTTTTCAACTGGGATTTGAAAGAGGGCAACTGGGTAGCTTTTGCATGTTTACAGGAAATAATTTCCACACATGAGGAATAGAAACGGAGAAAGTATAAAGTATGTATTTGAAAAATGTGAAAGGCAGATAAATTCTGGCTTACAGGCTGCTCTGAGTTGGAAGTCGGTCTTCTCAATAGTGAATAAGAGGTAGATTTGTAAAGAGAGAGTGAAGCTGAGTAACTTTGAGAAAAAGGCGCTTGTGAGGAACTGTGTGGACAGTCAAGGCAATGGGTGAGGATGGCACAGGGGAAGCTGGTGAGCAAAGCCCTAGGTAATGAAACACTGAAAGAGGGGAGATTTAGATGAGATGTGAGGAAGAAATTGTTTGCTGTGAGGGGGGTGAGCCCCTGGCCCAGGTTGCCCAGAGAAGCTGTGGCTGCCCCATCCCTGGAGGGGTTCAAGGCCAGGTTGGACGGGGCTTGGAGCAACCTGGTCTGGTGGGAGGTGTCCCTGCCCAGGGCAGGGGGTGGCACTGGGTGGGCTTTAAGGTCCCTTCCAACCCAAACCATGCTATGGTTCTGTGATTCTAACTGTAATGGCTGCAGTGCAGAGATTTTATGCAGAAATAGCTACTCAACTTAGATATTGCTTAGGTGTGATGGCTTTAAAAAAGGGTGTTAAAGATGACACCCATTAAAACTGTTGTATTGTCTGTGGTGGTGAAGAAGGTTGGAGAGTGCAGGGCAATGGGGAGTGTTAATTGTGTATGTAAGGCACCTGAAGTTTGGTTCCTAGCCATTCCCAAGGAGGTTTAGGAGGGAGAGGCTGGACTGAATTCTGAGATCAGTGAGCTATGAAATAAATAGATGTATGAGTCGTTAATATACCGACTATAGATCAGTTTCTGTTTGCGGACAAATTGACTAGACAAACAGTGTAGAAAGGGAAGGACCTCATAGACCTGATAATCAGTAATTCTTACAAAGCACGTTAATTTTTTCAGGGAATGTGTGTTAGAACAATGCAGTAATTATGGACTACAGAACAGAATAGGTTAAATAAGGTGAGAAATAACAGTAAGTGATCTGATTCATACAAAGTCAGGCAAGTGCATTGTGATCAGATTGGAGATAGAACTGCGGTTACGTTTGCAGATATGTATTTCCTGGGTGGAACAAGGAGTCTGGGGAGGCTCATCCTGCGAAAGTCCAGATGATACTTGTTCTGTGGATGTAGAGTGTAAATCTGATATTTGACAAAAGCATTGAATATTTGTTCCCTATGAATGTCCTATGTGCTCTTAATCCTTCATTTCTGATGAAATGGATTATGGTTGCTTGGAAGATTATTTCAGAAACTGGGAAAACTATTCCCTTATCGCTTCTCAAGAATTTCCTATTAAAGCAGTTTGTAGTTCTTCAGAATGTACTCCATCTGAAAATCTCCTGGATTACAGAAGACTGGGGATATCATCCAGTATTCTTAGATGGCTTCTGTTGCCAAAAACATATGGGGGAGCAACATTTGTAAGCCATCCTAAATGAAAAACAGTATAAAAATAGCAAAGGGAAGCTAGAAAAGCAGAGGTGGGAATGATCAGTTTTGGAGTAGGCTGGGCCAGGATCTCGTGAGACAAGATTTTCTTGGTTTAGGATTGATTATACTGTTAGATTAAAAACAATGCAGAGAGTTGAAAGTTGCGTGTTAGCTCATGTCTGCAGAAACCCTGATGGGGTGGGAGGAGAGAACACCTCGCAGTTTGGTGGGTTACTGTGCAGTAGTCACCCCGGGACTGGTACTTAGAATAGTTGTGCTAAAGAAGGTTCCGTGCATTATTTGAAAGCAGAGAAAAGAAAATCAGAGAATATCTGTTACATTTGAAAAACAAGGCAAAACCTTCCAATATTTCTAAAAATATTTTGTTTTCTCTTTCTAATATTAATTTCTCATGTTCTTGCTCCTTTTTGCATTCTTAAGTTACATTCTCATCATCAAGAGCTATGGAAATTACCTGGACGATTCCTGCTTCTGGTACCATGACTAATTTTTTTTGAGCACATGTGTATGTTGCTGTATCAAAGCTCCATGTGCAGGAGAGAGGAGCGGATAGGTTAATAAAATAGATATCCCTTTGCAAGATGAAATATAATTTGGATTAAAGCAAACAAGGAGCTGATTCTTGAGTGTGCATTGATCTGAGAAAGGCAACTTGGATGGTTGTGAAGGATTCCTGGTTCTCCGTGACATGTGTGGCAGTCCGCAACGGGGGAAAGGAGAGAAAATAAATCCACCAGAGAACAACTACCTCTTATCTTTAGAGGCAGAAAGATGAGAACATCTGAACCAGTGGGTAGCAAAGAATGTCAGTTATGTTCTAATCTAGATTGGTGAATAAAAAGATAATCATCAGTAAATTAGAAGAGGTGTTGAAAGCTCAGTTAATTATAGGAAGTGAGGAAATTAGAGTGCTGAGTCTGACTGTTTCTGATTCACTTGTTAAATTAAAAAAAAAAGCAGTTTTTTTTTTTTTTTTTGTCAGCCGTACTTTTGGTTCAACTATATAGTGATATCAGGTGTAGGGTTTTTTTTATTTATTTAATTTTGTTTAATAACTCTTCCAGTGAGGCCTGTGGTGTTCGGCTGGGCATCCTCTGGAGCAGCAGCCTGCGGGACGCAGGAGCACGTCTCTGCCTGCACGTCCTCCGGCACCTCCGGCTCAAGTGTCCACATAAGGGTTTGCTTTGCTGGCTCTTGGCTCGCTCTTTGTGGAAGTCATGAGGCATTTGTTTCAAAGTGAAAGGCTCGGAATTTGTAGGTTTGGAATAACAAATGTCGGCCTGTGTGAGGAAAGGAGGGGGGTTTACAATTTTTCTATTGATTCTGGTTTTATTGCGTCTCTCTGAAGGTCGTGAATTGTTTGCCATTGCACGGAGTATGAATGATGGCTGCTCGTGGTCATGAAGCAGAACACAAACTGTGTTGCCTGTTAAATTAGAATGGTTTTTCTCAATGATTTTCAGAAAAAAAAAAATATGATTGCTTGAGATTCTCCATATCTTATTTTTAAATCAGGATTAAATTCAGCATATGAGATGGAAAAGTCATTTAACCTTTATAATTGGCAAGTTGTACGTATTTTGCAGTTTGAACAAGCGCTTGATACTTGGATGGGCCTTTGCTCTTTCCCGTCCTCTGGAGCATGTTTGATGGGCTGTTTATTCCAGGGGGAGGGGGCGGTAGCGGTGGAGGGCTGGGGCCCGAGGACCACGCGGCATCTGTAACGTTTTGGCAGAGCCCTCATTTAATGGAGAGTTTTGAAACTCCTTGAGGGTGCGCCCTTGAGTAGAGACGTGACTTTGAGAAACAGGGTGGGTTTGGGGCTCCATTGATTAAATCTGTTATGTTTCAGCCAAGTTTTCTTGTCATAGGGGCATGATTTATTTTTGTATTTATAATTTTCATTTTTCAGTCTTTTTCACTCTTCTTTGAGTACTTAGCCAGCAAGCACATGCATTTAAATGCTCCGTATAATTTCCTTCAGAGCCGAAAGCGGTACCTAGAGTTAACATTACTTACCAAGTTTCTGATTTTCCATGACTATTCTTGGAAGTAGATTCTTTACGTAAAAATAATACATAATTGTTGATTTTTTGTACTTGCTTATGTGATAATTCCAAGTAAAATCAAATCTTCCTTGCAGTGCCTGTTGCAGTTTGGAAATCAGTTATGAAACCGCCCTGGAATTACTGGGCAGTTTACAGAAAATGGAATATTGACTGTTGGCAAAGGAATTGGGTGAAACAGAAATCTAGCCTACCTCTGGGATTGGAAAATCAGCAGTAAAGGTTCCCAATAACTTAGAAAGTGATTTTTAAAATTTTTTTTAGGGGACCTGTGCATATGTGTACTATTTCCTGAATTTACAGAGAGGTTCTTTAAATAGCAACAGTAACAATTATTATACATAAATAAAATAATTCCAGATGTTACAGATATTATGCTGCTAGTTATATTTAAAAGGGCAATATTTCAAGGCCTGTGCTCAAGTTTATAGGTAGAATATTGTCCACAGTAAACTCCTGTCTTCTTTTCTCTGTTGTCCTTTAACCCAACCTCCTTTTTCCTTCACATACGCTCTTCTGGAAAGAAAAGACTCGGGAGCAGAGTGATTTTTCATAATTCTGGGGGCTAATTTCATGCCCAAAGGATAATCATAATAATTTGATAGTATAAGTTATGTATAATCCTACTACCTTTTGATAAACAGTTTCCAGGTCCAAATTCTATTTTAGCCAGACTGGTGATTGCGAAAGGTGATACTTTCACAGAAAAAAAAAATAATTTCTTGTCAAGTGGAGCATTTCCTCACGTCATTAGCTGAGATCCTCCTTACTGCTCCTTTACTGGAATTTTTTAATCTGAGGCCGAGATTGCAGGCAGCCCAAGGCAAGGGAAATGACAAAGGAAACTTGCAGCAAACATTTTCTGACTTTTTGCCCCCTGTGAAGGGTTTCTTTAGTGCAGGTAAAAGGGGGTTAAGCAACAGCATTGTCTTTCTGCAAAGGGAGAGGTGGGAATGGGACTGTCCGCCTGCCGCAGCCGTTCTGCTAGGAGGGATTGTGGGGCAGAGCGTCATCCTGCTGGGCTGGGCCTTTAAACTCCAACCGGCAAAAAAAAGTCTTTGGAATTAGGACACGGTGATGACTTCAGTGGATAAAAATCTACCAAAATTAGCCTGGAGGTCCTCATTATGCGAGGACAGGGAACAGTAAAAATCAAATCAGCAGAGATAAACTGCACAGATCATTTCTGCTGATCAATAACAGGCTTGTGCAAATAACCCTGCTGTATAGCAGCCCATCTTTCTCAGAGTCAGCAGGGAGCGAAGATTAGATAAACTGTGGGCCAGCGAGACTTTTGCAGAGGCTTAACGCATAGAAAATGTCCATCACTCCATGATTTGATCATAGTGTAATGAACATTCGCTTTGTGCATGTGGGCCACAGGAGTTTATTATGACAATCAAGTGTAACCCACTGTAATAAAAATAAATGATATTATTTGACATACTTTTTCCTAATGTGACATTTGCTATGTCTAAGGTACAGCAAACATCAAGGTGCAGACTGGCTCTTGAATTCCCGCGTTCCTAAAGGAATGGGAGCGTTGGTGCACTTGGAAATCCCATGTAAGATGTGTCGATACCAGTCTCCTTAGTGTCATTTTCTTGCGCAGAACAGATTTTTGCAGGATTAGTTGAAAAAAGCAATGCTGTGGAAAACCGCATATTCCAACTAATGCAAAACTTGACTAAATATGACAACGAATTGTTCTCGCTGTTAACAAGGTATCGGGACTTGCTTCAGAATTAAACTGTTGTAAGGTAGAAATACGAACGCGATTTCAATTCATGGCATGCTTTTCTGGTGCGTGCTGTTCTCTGGTTTGTACTTTCGGGCTTGTGCCTTGGAGATCTTCACACTGGGCAACTCTGTGAGTTTCTCAGTCTCCTCATAGCATTGCCGTACTCTCAAATTGCTGGTTCTTTCAGTTCAGATAACACTAATGCTTAGAAAATAAGCAAATGCATTGTTCTTTTTTTTTTTTTTTTAATTTTGTCTAGGAGTTATGGAAGCAGGACGCTTTAGTTGATGTAGTGCTATTACTATACATTTTAGCTAAGGTTAATAAAACGGAAATTTAATAGATACATTAAAATGTCTGGGATAACGGCTAAACATACGAGTGAGCGGGAACGTTGACCTGACTGCACTTAAAGGCTGTGAGTCAGACTCCTGACGCCACAAGACAGGGCGAGAGTGGGGGATGCATTTGTGCACGTGGATGTCTGTGATTTGGAAAGGTTTTCACTGCACGGAATCTTTGGGCCTTCTGGTGCACAAAGAGTTATTGCAGGCATTGCTGCAGCACGTTCCATAGCAAACTTAACATCAAAAAAGATAGGCATTTTCTATTTTAGCGTTATTTAATTTTTTTTTCCCCTTGCAGTTTTATCCATTAGGGGTTAAAACATCAGTATCAGTTGTTTTTAGCTGTTCACTTACAGCAATCAGTAAAAATGTATCAGAGATGAGGAAGGCACTATCCCTGTAATAATGAATCTTGTTTCTTTCTCAAGTGAGTCTTTGGATTTTGGCCTTGGTGTCTGCAGAGACAATCTCTGCTGCCTTAGCAGTTGGAAATGGCCAGAAGATGGTGAGTTTCTCCGGGCACTGCAGAGCCCGTGGTGCTCCTCAGGTGTGGAGAGAAGACTGTGGCCATTCTGGACCTCCCAACATTTGGTCTAGGTCCTAACACCACGCATTAATGTGGGCTTTGAAAGGTTTCTTCTGCAATTCAGCTGCTGGAATGCTTTTGTTCCTTAGGCTAGCTCTTCAGCTTGGATTCAGGTTCATTATGTAAAGTGAACGTGATAAGTCAGTGACAGGAGGATAATGCCTCAGAGCTTCTCTTCAGTTCGAATCAAATGTAATCGTTTTGCATTTTTCTCATGAGAAGTTTCAAACCAAAAGCCTGAGTTAAACATTGGAAGGTGCCTTTCTTCAAAAGCTTTTTTGCAAGGACAACTGGGCTTCATCAGAATTCTGGTTCTGACCATAGAATTTGCTTCTTCTCGAGGAGATATTCCTCCTCCAGCTGCTGAGAGGGTTTTCATGACTGAAGGAGACTCTTTGCTCTGCTTCGTGGCCTCAGCGTGCCTTGTGGAGCAGCAGGACCTGTGCACGGAGCTGGTCAGACGGGGACCGTTACTATATGTGTAGGCAGAAAGGGAATCAATGGGAATTGATTCTGGGCACTGCTGGTACTACACAACACGTTTTGAGTTCTTACATGAAACTTCAACACCCTCCATCGCAGTGAACTCTCCACTTAGACAAACTGTGGATTGTCCAGATCTCTCTGGCTTCAGTGCAACGAGTCACATGCTTGTAATTAAGTTTATGGTTAGAATCAAGATGTAGATGCGTCTGGGGCTTGCAGAGAGTAGAAACGGTTGCTGCAATAGTTGTTTCCTTGCGCAAGGCAATTCAGCTTTCCTCAGTGTTAAGCTCTCCTAATCATAACAACACATTAAAATGACATATTCATGTACGTATTTGTGTGTGTGGAAAAATAAGTTAAAAAACCTCTGGAAAACAAAAGCATCTTTGGTCTCTTGTGGCTTTCTCATGTCAGTTTGAATTTTTTTCACAAAGGAAAACTGGGAAAAAAACCGATAACAAAGGTGAGACTTGGTAGAATAAAACGTCAAGTTGGATTCGAAGATACATAAAAAGTTTCAGTCAAATATCCCCTAAAAAAAAGTAAATTCAGAGGATATCACTGCTGAAGAATCCAGGTAATTACTAAATACATACCTTCATTGCCTGCCTCACATACTGACTGATCACCCAGATAGTAGTGGAGCCAAAGTTAACCTAGATTCTGTGTTATTATTTTAGTCTGAGATGTAATAAGTATTTAAGAGGAAAACGCTTAAACTATTTGCTTGTTTCTGGCACTGTTACATGAGTTTCACAAGAAAAGCATCGAACGTAACAGACTACTGTTTTTATAACATGGCTATCAGTAATAGGCTAAAAATATGTCTTGTAATTGAAGTGTTAAGTGCTGAATTGATTATTTTTATTAGCATGCACAGCTATTGGGAGTCGATTTATTAAAAGCTCTGTTGCAGTAGCAATCCGGAAACATTTACAAGGATGTGCACTTTTAATGGAACAGCTGAATTTCACTCAGGGCGAGTGGTGGGGATTGTTGACTGTCATTGATTATCTGCAGTTCTTTGGTCTTTCAGAAAATGGGGAAATCCAAAACGTACGTGCTATAGAAAATAACGGGTCCTGGGCTCTTTGTGGCAGAGATTTTGAGGGGAGAGGGGGAAGGATATATATTGGCACAGCTGGAATTTTGTATGGCCTGAGATCAGAGGGCTGGAGCCCCCCTGCTGTGGGGACAGGCTGAGAGAGCTGGGGGGGTTCAGCCTGGAGAAGAGAAGGCTCCGGGGAGACCTTCCAGCCCCTTCCAGTCCCTAAAGGGGCTCCAGGAAAGCTGGGGAGGGACTCTGGATCAGGGAGGGGAGCCAGGGGACAAGGGGGAACGGTTTTACACTGAAAGAGGGGAGAAGAGGGGAGATTTAGATGAGATGTGAGGAAGAAATTGTTTGCTGTGAGGGCGGTGAGCCCCTGGCCCAGGTTGCCCAGAGAAGCTGTGGCTGCCCCATCCCTGGAGGCGTTCAAGGCCAGGTTGGACGGGGCTTGGAGCAACCTGGGCTGGTGGGAGGTGTCCCTGCCCAGGGCAGGGGTGGGACTGGGTGGTCTTCAAAGGTCCCTTCCAACCCAAACCATGCTATGACTCTCCGATTTTGGTACAGAAAGCAGTCTGCATCTGCCACTCGTGCGTTGGTTAATGCTGTAGTGTCGCACCGTGAGGAGGACTCTCTCCTGGCATGGCATGGATGTGCCCCATAACTCCATCCTACACTATCCAAATGATTCTTGTTATCTCCTTACAAAAAGCTGGGCTTCTGTAAATCTCATTCCTTAAGCTCTTCCCGGGCTTCTGTGTAAGCTGTAGCCCTGGCTCTGCACCCAACAGCTTGGCGGCTCATTTCATCAGCTGCGCCAGCCGAGTGGCCTTCATATTGTCAGTAGGTTGCCACGTGTGAGAAGCCTGGCGTGTCATTGTGGGATTTCTCCATCTCTTCACGGTCCCAGTGCAGCATTGAACATCTTATCTTAAACCCACGGGAGCTGGTATCAACTGCCTCCTCTGGGGTAGTCATTAGCGGCTCCAGCCCTGGGAATGGTGGGAGCTGACTTGTTTGACTTTGTCCTGACTGGAATCAATTATAAAGTTGGTTACAAGGTCTCGTTTGTAAGCCAGTAATTAGCACAGGAGAGGCAAGCAATTTCCTAAACTGCTTTTTAGCTGTTAGTCTCCCCTTTAGCTGAGTTGTCAGGGCTCGGGGGCTGGTGGGCTTCCTCCAGCAAGCTCCTGAGCAGGCACTGGAGCGGAGCATCCGTAGGCTCAGGGTTTGAAGTGGTATCTCCAGGTTCTACCAACTCAGCCATAACTCAGCCTGCGTCGACACAGCAAAAGAACACCACATAAAAACCAGGCCTTTGGCTTTTAATTTGGTTGCCGCTTAATTGAAGCGATTTGCAATTACTTCTTCCTGCAAGGGGTCTAAGTGAATCAAGAGATTCTTGTGATTTCAGTTAGGAAATCATTGGACTATGCAATATTACTTAGGAGAAAAAAAGGGATTTTGTGAGTGGAAAGGAGAAAGAAAAACCTCTTTTCTGTCATGTTATCTTTTGCATAAATAGGTAGCTCTATGAAAGTCAGAGCAAATATGAGAGAGGAACAGGCTTTCTGAAACTATCCCTGAAAAATGCTTTTCAGTAGATATTCTGTGCAACTAATAACATCGGGAAGATAATACAAATAAAACAGGAAATTGTACAAATGAAAAGAAAAGCAAGAAATAATAAACTGAAGTCGCTCGGCCCATGTAGACAAACTTTTATTAATTTAAAAAAATTAAGAGGAAAAAATAGCCCAATACAGATGGAATCTAGCTGCGAAAGGGAACCTTTTAAGCAAGATATTAAAGGAAAAATATGCACAGAAAATTTTCTATCTGAAGCAAAGCATCTATGTTCTGGAAGCACTGTTAATTATTTTTATTTTGAAATTACTTAGATATCCTGCAGATGAAATATGGAAACAGTGTAGAACTTAAACATAAATGTGGGTGCTTAAGTTAAAAAAAACCCACCCAAAACCGGTAATAAATGGGATGTAGCTAATCTTTAGCCTCCTGCTAATGGAGGGGATGAGATAAGAGTAAGATAAGATAGCAGAATCTCCTTTTGCAGTTATACCCATAGTGGAGAAAAATTTTCTATATGGGATTTCTGGAGTGTTGGTGATTTCTGAAATTCCTTTTAGAAGACTCTGAGTATGATCCAGTGAGATGCTGTTTTCTTAATTATCCCTGAATTATCTACTGGCACTTCGGCCGTTGAGCTCTCTTGATACCATCAAGACCCGTCCGTCCTTAGCGAGCTCCCCGTGCTCCAAACTTTCATCTCTCTGTGGGCAAAAGGAGAGAAGCGAGTAAGGAGGAAGTTGAGCCCTTTACGGTTAGTGAAGTAGCTTTGATATGGTCAACAGAATTCCCCGGCGGCCTGTGAAAAAAGCAGCTTCATTTTGCAAAGGAAGTGGATCAAAACCGAGCGATGGTGTTTACAGTAAGTAAAAGAGCAGAGCATAGAGCAATGTAATTACTGCTTCGGGACAGCAGAAAAGGGCACGTACTGTGCAAAATCTGCAAAACCGTCAGGACTTTCTAATGTGGGAAGAAGATAGTTTCAATGTGTTCCCTTATTAATCAGATAATCTCCTGACCTCTGACTTATCTCGGAGACTTGTGATTTCTTATTTCTCTTTTGTAAGGCTTTTTGAAGCCCATCATACCTTACAAAGCCAAGGTTTTGTACATCCGAATGTGGCCCAGCTGAAGCTTCCATGCGCAAAGATAAATTGTAAAATGATCTTTTTATCTCAGTTCTCTGACTGGGATAACTCTGCAATGGTATGAGCCAGTTAAGGACAGCCATAAGTTTTTTAGATTCAGGTAATTTATACAAGGGCAAATTAATACTCCTCCACTTTTTAAGAATTTTATATGCAGTGAATTTGAATTGAACATACATAAATACGATATCTTTTTCACACCTAATTAATAAATGCTCGCTTTTTGCATTTGTGAAACCTTCTTTCATACAGCTGTAGCCTTGCCTCTCCCGAGAACGTGTTGTGGGAGCGGCACATGCAGAAGCGAGAAGAGGAGACACTTTTTGTGCGTTTCCTCATTGCAGTTTATCAGGTAGTCTGGAGTTCCCAGTGTGAGAGTTCCCAGCTTGCAGTGGCTGTATTAATTCAGTTGGGTATCTATGCCATAGGCTGGCTAAATGAGTAGCGCAGAATGTTCTGTAGGTAAAGTGCATTTTCCACGCGGAGGAGACCAGAATTTAAAGTATTTCCTTTCTTTTATTTATCCCTTCCTTTTCAAAAACTAAAATGCTCTATAGTAATGGCCAGTGTTAATTTTTTACTAAACTGGTAGTAGCTATTACATTTCTTAAAGAGGAAGCTGAAGAGTCTGATCAGAATTTGTGTAGTAGTTTTAAATGCTGGAGTTTTGTGGGGTGGTTTTTCTTTTTTTAACTCCTCCAAAGTGCCGTATCAGCCCCGCGAGGCTCCCTGCGCAGCACACCAGCTCCTGGCTGGGGAGGGAGCTGAGGGCTGTAACGCGGAGCTGTGGGTTTCATCCCTGGAGGAAGGCATCCGAAAATAGACATTCATTTTAGCAGTCCCGTATCGCCACAGTTAAATCTCTCTGTGGGCTCAGCTGAGAGTTGAAAACCCTCTTAGGAAATGGAACTCGGGGTCCTTCTGCCTGTGCGTGCCTGCAACATTTTGCTGAATTTTCCAGTGGAGGATGTTAGTCCACCTTAATTGTAGGCAGTGTTGTCCGTTATGATTAAAGCAAAATTTTAATAAATTTTCCATGAAGCTATATATTAACAAATACTGGTGTGAAGGAAACGAAGCAGTAAGAATTCCTTAAGCCTTGGATGAGATTATAACCAGGGAATTTTTCGAAATTTACCCCATTGTGCTCATTCTGTATTTCAGCTAATCATAAATAAGAGCGTAAAAGCTGGTTTGCAGGGTCTTTTTGCCACAGCTGAGGTTTGCCTGCTCCAGCCAGAGCTAGCAAGTTAAAATACAATTAAAGGTAGGTTTGACCTGGAGTCTGGTTTCTTTTTCTGCAAAGCTAATTGTGATTTTTTTGTTGTTGAACCTCTTGCGCTCCGTTCTCTTGCTTTAAAATCCTGTATAGTATTTAAGCTTCCTAAGCACCCCATGGGGATATAATCAAAGAGAAAAGAAGCTTGGGAAAGAGCCAAGAGTGTTTCCCTTGCTGCTGTGTCACAGCCCCAGTGCTCCGTCAGCAGGGAATTTGGCTCGAGAGGGAAGTCCTTATTCTCCTTTTACCTTTTAGAGGATTTTTATCAATAATGACACACGAAAAATATTCCCCAGGGACAATAATTTGTTCTTTAAAACTATGCAAGTTAGGTAAAAAAGAAAAAAAAAAGCACCTTTCTGGCAAAGATAATACTTTTAATGAGGTTTACTGATAGAGAGTTTTATTCAAATGTGACCTTTGCAGAAATCAAAGTCTAGCAAAAAAAAAAAAATCTTAAATGCCACTTTATTATAGTGATGCCCACTAGTGTCGCCATATTTTAGGGTCTGTCAGCATTTCCATTAGAAAACTTCAAGAATTTTTAATTTAACTCTGCTATAAAATCTGTTCCGGATTTGAAACATATCCTACATGGTCTGTGTTTCGGATCATATTTTAGTTCAAATAATAAACGTCTCTCTCTCTCTCTTCCTGCCCCCCCTTAAACAGTATCTCTGCTTGAGTAATTATTTCTCCCCTAGAAATAATCACTGATTCTCCTACTGGACAAATAGCTTTGGAAAGAGTTCTGTGCCTTGAAAAAATTCAAGGCTTATGCAGTCAGTTTGTAGTTACATTTATGCTCTTTCTCTTGTGAAATAAAAATGCTTCTTCTTTATAGAAGCTTGCGCTTTGTATCTCTTCTGTTTGTGGCACCACATAGAAGGAAGGGAAATCTTATAATGACCTTTGGATGTGGGGTTCAAAACAAGTGTGAAAATCTAGTTATTGCCCTTGCAGTTCCACCGCCTGGTAATCTTGGGATGGCACGTTTCACTTAGCACTTGCATTTACAGTCTTTTCTGCTTACCTCTGTGAAGGATGAGCAAGTAATTCATAAAGAATCAGTGTTTGCCAGCCTTAGCTTTCTGTTCGGCTCAGGAATTACCCATAAATAGGTTGCAGTTTGAATTGATTGCTCAAGGTTTTCTTTGTAGGCTTTCTATTCTTACTCTATGGTTTGTGCAGAGATTTTCTCTTGTCTCTTTTTAATATCTTTATATATCTGTATTATCTAATGTATGTATACATATGTGCATGTATACACATACTTATATATAGAATATAAATATATTTTTTCAGGACGAATAGTTTATGTTCAGCGATGACATCATGACCTTATTTCATTCTGCGGCTCAGGTGGATGCAACACCCTACAATAAGCTAATCCCTGTGACTGATGGTGTGGCCCACTCTCAGCTGTGATCTTCCTTTACTTTTTAACATGGTTTGAGGTCAGTGGACTAGTTTCTGAATCTCAGTTTTAAGAAGGAATATCAACATAGATATTTTTGTTGGGTTTTTATTCTGTGTTGTCCTAGCAACATTTGAAAGTCAAGTAGCCAACGTTATAGTAGCTTGGTTGAGCACTTACCTGCCCTATTAATAATTTTCCAATAACTGTCAACTTAAAAAAATAAAAAGTGAATGTTAGTCCATACCAGACACTCTGCCACAAAGCACGGTTCACTGTTTCAAGATGTATTGGTATGTTTTTTCAACAAAGATTGAAATGTATCCTTCTTGAAAGACAGGGAGCCATTCCAGAGCCATTGTTACAGATTTTCCTTTACATTTCCTAAAATAAACCAGATTCATTTTCATTCCCCTTCTGTTTTTCATGAATAAAGTTTCTGAATAAGTGATTTATTAGCAAACAGGATATGAAATATATGAAGAGATTCTTGTATGTTGCTGGATCATTTACTTTGAAATGTTAAGTATATCTATATATAGTAAGCAGGTGTATTTTGATCTGTATGTGTGTATATATATATATACACGTATTTTTCCCCAAATTAGTTTTCCAGCAGCACGTGCTGATTAGAGAAATGATAAGAAAATCTGATGATCACTGAAATAAGTTTTATAGGAAGAGATCATTTCAAGAGCAAGAGCAGCTTCTGATGGCTCTCATCAAAAAGTTTGGGCTGCACAGGGAGTTCAATAGTGGCTTTACTTGAATAATGATCTCAAAGCAGAACTGATTGCCTTGTATTTATCACCTTTCTTACATTTTGATGGTTGATATCGGTGAGTTATCCTACTATCATAAGTCACTTCTTAGTGTGTGTTTCTCTTTCAAAATATGGATGTAGCTCCAATTAATACTAATTGGATTTATGGAAGAAAATACCCTTTAGTACTTTTGTGCTAGGTTGGTGTAATGGTGCTACAAGAGCTACGTATTTGGGAATGTGATCACGACGTACAACATTGTCAATAATAGTCTCACTAAAAATTACTTATTTTTCTCCTTTTTCACATTGTTTGTTACATACATATATAGCAAAAATAATGTTTTGTAAACCAATCTTCTGTTCAACAGAGTATGGGGCCTGGTGTACCTTAGCCTTACAACTGTGAGAGAAATTACATTAAAATATATAAAAAAATGAAGGAATAAGTTTTTAGGGAGTGTGCAGTGCCAGCAAGTGCAGGTACATAAAGAACGTTGGCTGTCCTAAAGGATGGTGTAAAGAGAATTACGTGGAAAGCGGAATCTTTGAGTAACTGCTTACATGTGCACTTAGCTGTGAATAAGAGCTGATCAGCTGCAGCGTGGAAAGCTGCCACCTGTTTTGGATAGGGGTTGAAGTTGCAAGAGAAAAATAAAAACCTGTATATTTATCTGGCTTGCAGTTCCTGGTGGTTTATTAACATCATTAGTTTACTCTTTAAATGTCAAATACAGAAATTTCTATCTTTTGATTTTCATAGGATACTGACTTTCTTGGTTGTTATCTTTATAGAAGAGATTAGGGTACGTATTTGTGTGTGGACTTAACATCAATTAAAAGACTTTTGGATTTTCAGCAGAGTCAGCAAGAGCACGCTTTGCAGTTTGGCTTATAGTGCTAAAATATCTCCTATCAGTTCTGGGGTCATGGGTGACAGTAGGTATACGCAAAAATCTGTGTAGGCTCGTAAGCGTGGCTGTATGGGAACATGTCTGCATAGTTTTGCAGTAAAATTCAGTCACGTTACGTATGCATCGGCTTTCCGAGTTGTGCCATGCTTGTTTAGAGTCTCCCACCTTCCGAATTACAAAAAGCAAAAACCCAAATATGTCACAAAAATGTAAGTATTTATAGCTCCTATCTACTTTGTTATTGTGGAGGATGGTAATGCATCTTCTTTCCACAGCGAGTTACATATGCTGCGTGCATCCGTAGGTGGTGTTCTGGTATGTTCAGGGATCTGTCTATTAACTAATTTAACATAAAATGATTTAGTTCTTCTGTTTATTTACAAAAGCCAAGCCAGAGCTGGCTAATGGCATAATGGATATTTAAAAAGAAATCCTGCTTTTCTCTTTAGGTAGACAAGCTGGGGAATAGGTTGCCCAGAAATGTGCAGGTTTTCAAGGCCTGACCAGTTAAAGTTGGTGTGAAACCTCAGCTGGCCCTGCCTGGAGAGGAGAGATGGACTGGAGGCCTCCGGAGGGTCCCTCCTGTGGTCCTGACATGGAGGTGTCCTGTGAGGAGATGCCAGGAGCTCCTCTGCAATTGTCCCCTCCTGTACTGAACGCAGTGAAGGACAGTACAACGTCCCCGTGTCTTCGTGTCCTGGCTGACAGCATCTCCTCCTCTCTCCCAGAGCTCTGCAGGAACCGTGGCATTGGGCTAGATCCCTCTCGAGCAGTTCATGAGGAACTGCCGCCCTAAGGAGGTCCTCCAGCGAGGGTGGTGACAGCAGCGCTGGTGGCAGCGGCTGGGTCACACAGCAGTGGCACACTCAGGGAGCGAGTCTTTCTCAGCTTATTTTGCTCTGTTTTCTGTGTCACACAGGGAAACAGCAGCTCTGACTCTGCATTCGAACACAGACTATTAGAGGTGTTCGGTAGGCTGTGAATTCCTTATTCTCCTATTCCTTTGCTCCTTTCCTTCTTTCCCATCCCTCCCTGCAGTAAAATTCACAAAGAGCACAGGAATTTTCTGTACCCTCTGTCTCATCTCAGAATTAACCTCCAATTAGAAAGCTTCTTCCTCATTCAGTAGCTGATGAGAGTGGTTGGTGGAACCCACAAATGTCCTCAACGATGTGTAACAGAAATACGTGCTGAGCATCCCATAGTCAGAGCCACATCCAATGTCAGGGCAAGCTGGTTACCATGGAGGCTCTGCAGTTGTGGATTTGGAGACCGTGACGGTCAGAAACATGCTGAAATCCTCGTCACAGCAAAGCTCTTAATATTCTAATTCCTTTTCTCCATATCACTGTGTGCTGTTGCTGGACACTTGAAGGTGTTTGTTTTAGCAATGCATAAAGCCCATTTTAAATGCTTATGTTCCACTTTTCTCCCAGGAACTTCCCTCAACACCTGCATTTTGAGTTTGTAAGTGTTCTGTTTGTGCTTCTTTCCTAGGCCAAATAGTAGAATGGCTGTTACAAATAATGTGTCCGTGGGAGTTGGATATTGTCCTGGGTTTAAAATTAAATTTCAACACTTTACTGGACGTGTCCTCGCATGAGAAAAATACTTGAATGTCGAAATCAGATATGATCCTGGGAAAAAGTTATTCTCTGTCTATAGATGGCAGAGAGCGTAAAGAGCTGGGGTGGATGCAGCGAGACTTTCTCAGAGTAACACCCAGTGCCAACGGCCAGTAACTGGGGAGTAAGGATCCATCGTTGGGCTGGACTTAACAGCAAAAATGTTATTGCGTACTGGGGAGCACACCTGTCACGCAGACATCGTGCTGCTTTCTTCTCACCCTCCGGAAAATGACTTTTTTTGAAGACAAAGGGAAGGATCTAAATTGTTGATGAGCTCTTCTGCTTATTGGGTCCGTATTGCTATTTCCTCGCCAGTAGACGGGCAAAACCTGCTGTTTGCAAGTGGTATTTGTTTTGTTTTAAGGATGGTGAGAAGTCTGAGGGTCACAACTTCACCAGCTGAATGCTGACACAGCAGTAAAAAAAACCTATAAGAGCATTAAATCCCCGCAGTTATTGTGTAATTTAGGAAAATACAAAATATACGTGCTGAGGACACTGGAACTGTTAGTTGCCCTAGAAGTTAGGCAGGTTTTTTTTTTCTTTTTTTCTGTCTATAGGTATGATTATTTGCAGCAGTAGTTCACTGATCTATATGAATATCTGATTTTCTGGTGGCATTCAAGCACTCTTATAATGTGGTAGATGAATTACATTTTTTTCTAAACCTTATGGTGGGATTCCAATTTAGACTTACCTGCACAGTCTTTCTTCAGTTGCATTAAAATAAATTGAAAATACATTAATACATAGGTAATTTAATGATACTTAGATAATTCTATGATTCTATGAAATTTAATGATTCTATAATTTAAAAGATGCTTACTTACATATTTTATTAATGCAGAAGATTTTAAAATTTTTTAAAATCTGTCTATAAATGGCCTCTTTTGAAATATAAGTAATGACAAAACTGAATAAAAAGTATTAAATATTGCTGAATTTAGCCTTAAAATTCAAACAATAAAATCCCCTCTAGGTCATTATGGAACGTAGAAAAAGAAAATAGGAAACCTGGTATTTTGTACCAACTTTTTGCTAAACTGATGAGATTCTATCAAGGGTGAATGAGCTGAATACTGATATAAATCTCAAGTAGTGGCCCTACAGCATTAGAGTTATTTTGGTTATTTTGTCTTTACTCGGAATGAGATGCAATCTGTACCTGCCCAACAGGGTAACATTTTAATTAGAGTTTTGTCTTTGAGATTACTTTATTTTTTGTCTGCCAGAACGCAGAGGCTGAGTAAACCTGCTTCAGTTGTCAGCTGGCCTGATCCAGGCAGTGCCGGGGAAGAGCATGAACGGAGAACGGGAGAAAGCTCCTGGCAGAGGGCTCTGTGTTTAATGCTTCTCTTCTAGCAGAGGTGGTGTATTCTTTTGGGTGCCATATCACTATTAGTATTTAACATGTTATTTTTCTTGTTACTCAAATAACTAAATGTTTCCCATGTAAGAAACTAATTGCTGTTCACACTTCATATGGGAATCTCTAGAATTTTTTTTTTTTTAATTCAAAATATTTTCCTTACGTTAATTCTGGATTGTAAAGAATTTATCCCAAGGCTTTCATGGAGTTGCACTACTGATGTATCATTTTAGAATGCAGAATGGAGGTGTCCAAGGCCAGGTTGGACGGGGCTTGGAGCAACCTGGGCTGGTGGGAGGTGTCCCTGCCCAGGGCAGGGGGTGGCACTGGATGATCCTTAAGGTCCCTTTCAACCCCAGCCATTCTGTGATTCTATGATAAAAATGTTTTCCTAGCAAATTTTAAAGAAAATATCACTTCAGTATACCATGCCTTTTTCATGTAGCATTAGTGGCTTGCATACTTTCTGCAATTTAATCCCATTTTACTTCATTTCCCACAACCAACTGTTTGGGGTTCAAAAAGGTTAGTATGTGGGGGGACAATACCCACCAACAACCCTAAAGTCTTTCCTGCTTTTTTGGGGAGATTTCCAGCTAATGTTCAATTGGAGATATGGAGGCACACAAAACGCAATGAGAACTTGTCCACCTACCCCCTTTCCGGGAGGGATGATACCTGGATGGGGGAACGGTTCCCTCTGATGACTGAGTTGGTCGGAGTCAAAACCAGCCAGTGGTTCAGTGCTGGACATCTCTTTTCCTCGCTGCTTTCACAGCAATATCTGTATTAACCCAAGTGAAAATAATTGTCTCACTAAAGATCTTCATATCAAAAGTCTGCTGCTACTTGCAGTGATCTTTAAGCCTCTTGTGAAAGCGTTCAGTGTGAGTTTTACTGACCGGCATGTCCACTCCTGCCTGGCAGGGCTGCTCCCCATCCATCCACTGCATCCGTCCTCTATCTGCTGCACTAAGATTTATTTCCTTTATTGATACCATTTCTTCTAATATTTATATCCTTAAATGTATAAGGGAGGTCTAAAGGTATATTGTTTACCGTGTCGCACCTTTAATATTTGGTGTGCTCTAATTGTCCTACAGCATGTTCACGAGGGGCTGCCTCCTTCATAGCTCCAGAAGTAATAATTCACGCTGAGAGGATGTGGCTGGTCGCTGAGGTTGTTCTTGGGTTTGGACGGCTCTGGCAGTAGAGGAGAAAACCCAGTTTCCATTGCTGGAGTGTTGAATGTTGTTGCTGTTTTAAAGAAAAGCTGTTGCTGAAAAGCCAGTCATTCTAGTCGACAGTCACCTGTAGCGCTTCCCCGTCCTGAGGCCTGCAGTCTGCTTCTCTGGAGCTCTTATTTCTACTAGTATGATGGTTTTCCTGCACTGAGAAGTCTTCTGCAAATAAATCTGGTGTGCTCTGCTTAGCAATGTTGCCAGTAGAAGTATGGTGTTGGGACCAGTAACGTTTGGCTCTTTGCTTTATGCCTAATTACGTTATGCTCCTTTAAGATCCGTGGGTAAGGTAGAAATCCCTGGAAGGAAAAGGGGAGATTTATTTTGCACAGGGAGCATTTAAGCATGCTTAGGCAGGGAAGCTTCCAGAGATGGAAATATTGGCCATTAAAAAAAAAAAAGTTTCACTAGAATAAAATGATTTGTTCTGCAAAATACATGTTTAAAACTCAGCTATTTTCCTTTTGATACCAAATTTTGCAAAGTAGCCTCAAATTATGAAAGCAAAATGTTACTGTAGCTGCTCTGATGATGCAATTTAAGGATTTTGATCACTGCGAGGAGGAAATACCTTTCCATGATTAGTCCAGCAATGGCCTGATGCAGTTTGCCGTAGTGGGGTAGTTGTTTTTGGCTCTCCAATTTCATCCAACGGGCACAGGCCTGGAGCCATGTGGGACATGCTGGAGTCGGGGGTGGGGGGGGGGCTGGGGTTGGGGCATGTGTGTGATAAACGTTTGGGTCTAGTGATGGCTGCACAAACTCTGCTTCTCATTACCTTGGAGTTTAAAGATAGTCAACTTTTAAATACAACAAAACTTACTGCTAAGTGCCCTCCATACATTAGCCTTTACCAGCACTCATTTTGAATAATTTTGCAGTCCCTTTGGTGCCAACATCTTTGTTTAACTAACACTCTATATTATTGCTTTCAGAAATGTACTTGCGAAAGAGAAAGTGTCTTGTGTTGCTGTTGGAGCTTAAAAGTGCCATTACTTTAACGCTTTTCTGTGGCTGAGTTTTCTCTTTATAATTTGGGCAGATTTGCCTTCGAGTTGCAAATATTTCAGGATTGTAAACGGTGGAGAGGATCTCAGCCGACAGTAATGGCATGGAGCTGCACAGGGAGCATATGTGAAGGCACTGGGAGGGATGGCGGTGTTTGAGAACTGGTCACGGGTCATTGTTTTTTTTTTTTTAAATTCAATTTATAATAAAACCATACCAAAATCTGGGAACTGCACTGTAGGAAAAAGCCAGTATGGAAATGAGAATAATGAGAAACTGGATCTCTCTCTTTTTTCTTGTGATTTAGCGTTAAGCCTCACCCCTGCTCCCCTGAGAGTATTTATCAGAAAAGAGTAATTTAGGGTATAAATATTTGAGGGTAGTGCTTTCTAAGTCTTGCGACTTTTAATTTATGATATAAACATGCCCGAATAAAAATCTAGATTCATGTCTTCGTGTTTTGCAAAATCCAGATAAAATATCAACAAGAAATGGGACGGGTTTTTAAAACCGTGCTGCCTGTTATGAAATATGCTGCTATTTTTTGGTGGTTATTTTCCTCACAATTATAGTGGGAGCAAAAATAGATACATACTTCAATAATTTGGAATCCATAGCTGCTTTTGGTTCTAGCATCGTGAATACAATATAAATGGAACTCGTTTTCTTTTTTTAGGTAGATACAGCTGCAGTTGCTTTTGGATATTCAAAGGCACTAACCTCTGTAAATGACAGTTAAGGAATATATCTAAAAATGCAAACTGGAGTCTTGTAAACCAGTAACGAATTTCAGATGTCAGCTGACAGATGAAAATGCCGTATATGAAGCAACTGTAAAGCTTGCAATAAGAAACTGGTTTTTGAAGCTAAACAGCTGAGGGCAGCTGCTCTGCTATTACACCAGATATAAAGATTTAACTACTACTGCTATGAAAAATGTTGTATTCGTTGTAGCAGACTGGAATATTTTTTTTTTAAATTAAAAATATACTTCCTTTTGAGGAGCCAAAATAAGTTTGGTTTCAAATTTCAAAAATTTGAAGCAGACATATTTCAGGTGAGGGTTTTGGTGGTACTGAAAGAACCTGAGCTGGATTTTTGCTGCTTGTTGCCACCTATTCAGGAAGGCTGAAGAGCCAAATGAGGCTTTTGGAGGTCGATGCTGAGTTGTGAAGGCCAAGAGGGTTCATTCAGAAATAATCTTGAGTGTTTTTTGCCCTGGTTACCAAGGGGGAAACTTTGCAGAGTTTTACTCCGTTGGCTCCCTGACAGCTGGGAAACTCCCTCGTCCCGAGGTTATTCCTCGTGAATCTTGTTCTGCTGGCTTCAGCGCCTCTTCATGTGGCTGTGACAGCATGGAGCGCCTGCGCGGGGGAACCGGATCCGCGATTTCAATGTCTTTGTTCTGCAAAATATGTACATAAGAATAGATAATGGATAAGATATGGAGACCTACATGCTTGAGTCCCGGTATAAAAAGGAGCAAATGAATGGAAAAAAAAATGAATTAAGACTATTTTTATTTGCATAATTTCCATTAATAAAACATTCTTTTATCCCAAGAAAATGGAGCGGTAGCTCCATTTTGAACCGGGGGTATGAAAAAAAAGCTTGTTTTTTCCCTGCAGTTTGACGGGAAGCGGCAAGTGATTGCAGAGCAGAAAACTGTGCTACAACAATCGCATTCCAGCCATTCCTTCACCCCCATTCTCCTGCCCGGAGTCGAGGGGAGGCACGGGAAGGGAAAATGCCAGGGAAGCTGGAATCACAGCAGCTTTTGCAGTGAAAAGTAACCAAATGCACACAACACCTTGTCGAATGTGCACTTGGTGTTGCTCTGTAAAGCTCGGGATGTTTATCCTCATTTTGGAAATGAGCCTCTGGAGCAGCCTTCAGGCCTAGAAGGGCTGCAAAAGCTGGCTCGGTACCAGGCAGCGAAAATTAATTCCTTCCTTCGTATGCAAACATCTTTCTACTCTTGGCCAGGGCAACATAGGCAGAGGGGGCTAAAACGCAATCCGGGATAAGATGACATCTTTTGTCCCTGGGTTGTTTTTCATGGAGAAGAACGGCATCCTGCAGAAGTCTTTCAGCTGGCCCTGTCTCAGAGCTGAGGCTGTATATACCACCGTTGGACTCCATGGCTGCCGAAGCCGGACTGAAAGCTTCATGCTACAGCCACAGAGAACTCTTTAGGGACAGCCGTTTGCCTTTTCCTGCTCTTTTTGGTGATTCTGCAAAGGCTCAGGTTTCAATAAGTAACTTCCTACCACAACAGGCCATCACCTGGTGTGTGTTGTCTTTGAGACTCCTAACACTTAGGTACAAGGAGTCATGTGCAAATCAGGAATCCCGAACTGTGGCTTCTTCCCTCCATCTGTCTCTAATCTTATTAAAAACCTACAATTTCCAGATTTGATGGTGAGAAGGAATCCCAGGGGCTGGCACAGTGCAGTGTCTTTCACACGATTTTGAGTGAATTAATGAAAAGATTATTTATGCTATATCATAACTTTTTTTTTTTTTTTTAGAGCATGTGGACGTGGCTCAGTGTATATATTTGCCTTTTATCAATGATGGGGGCAGGAGATGCCTAACGTACATTTATTTACTTATTTTTGCATTTTTTCATCATGTCTTGAGATCAGTTTGAAGCTTTCCATCTTTCACTGGCAAGATACAGGTCTGCTTATGGATTAAATGAATTAGCTTGATGTGGAATTTAATAATTCCTTAGTTTTAATCTGTGTTTTTAAGCATTCTTCCTGATTTTACAGGGTTATCTTTAAAAATTTATCTTGGTTTTATTTTTCTTTTCAAGTCATAGTCTTCCCCAAAGTGTTGCTCCTTGTCTCGGCTGACCTGTACCTGAGCAGAGCGATGCTCTGTTGGGTGACTACTCCTGTTGTCATCTGTGAGAAGAGTTTAAACATTTTAATATGTGGCATCATTCCCACAGCTGTCATTGCTGTCTGCAAGTTTATTCTCAGCACAGTGTGAAGCTTTCAGCCATGCAGAAGGGCAACACTTTCACTTAAATTGCTAAGACATGAGTTTTATATTCAGTTTTCTCTTGAGCATAATAGAACTTGTTACCAGGTCCTCTTATCTCCTCAAATTTAAGATTGGTGTTCACTCTTGGGTGAATTCTGGGCCAGTCTTCTTAGAGACCTGCGTGAATATGCTTTTTTATAACTCCGAGAAGATTTTCTGGTTGGAAAATTGTTGCATGTAGATAATGAACTATTGAAGGCCAGCCATCTAAAAATATAAATGTTTTTTCTTAACACAGCGAGCTTGTGTTACCGCATAGACTGATCTAATTCTCAGGGACAAAGAAGAATGCTTCTTTGTCACTCTGAAACAGAGTACTTCCTTATGTATCCACAGGTACTAATCACAGTCTGGTTGCACTTACCTTCTGTAAATAGGACGTGGCTCCGGTTGTTCATCTCTGGTTTATGCACTCAAATGCATGTGCACATGCACCCCTCTGCTTGCACATGTATATACACACCACATCAATAAGACTAATTTTCCAAAGTTATCCTGCTGCGTACGGTTGCAGAATGCATTTGGGGAATGTAACTTAGTGTGGGGAATACTATTGGAAACTGGGAATTATCTGAAAATGTCATCAGGGATATCAAAAACTTGTGGCTCCACAGACATCAAAAAATTTGGTCAAGAAATAACCCACTTAAGAAAAATATGAAAATAATTGGCAGTAGAACAAACAAGAATGCACTGACTAAAGACTAGGAAAGAGGAAGTAAATGGTGGTGAATACGGTATGAGAACAATTGTAGGGAAAGCCAGAGGGATGAGCGGCACGTTGTGAGTTCCCAGGTTTTATGGCTGTGGCGGCAGCAGCAGCCGTTCTGGACTTCCCAGACCGTGCGCTCCAGCTTCCCACACCCCTGCGGTTCCTTCCTCTTCTGTTTCTCAGCTCTTTAAAATCAGGGCTCAAATCTCTCTCTCCGTCCTTTTGAATTCTACTGCATTTACCCAAGCTCGTTCCCTCCAACACCCTTGCGCTGGTTCCTGCTCCGCACCCGGGGCCAGCCAGGTCCCCATGCTCGTGGGCTCTAAAATGTCAGAGCCTGCAGGTGGGCAGAGCCTAGAACTGCTGCTGCTGGGGGGATATTTCACTTTGAATTGTAGAAAAGGGAGAAATATTTAATAACTACCAAGGTATTTGAAGCAAAAAAGGGATGTGTAGTTGTTGATGCAGAAATTCCAGAAAAAATTTAATGACAGCTATGACAATACTGCAGGAGAGAGAAAGGAGGCTCAGGTAGCTAATGTTTTCATTGGCTGAAAGAAGCTTGAATTGTGGTTTTATGAGCTTGTGTATCAGCCGTTATTTGCTCACAGGAGGGCTTTTCAGCCTGGCTTGTGTGGGCAGAAAAAGTTCCCAGAGCAGAAGGTGGAAATTAGTGGACGTATAAAACCAGTTCTTCCAGCCTTAGACTGATGTGAAAAGAGTATCAGGCCATGGCAGGTTCAAAAAAGGCTTACTTTTTATTCCAAGGGGCAGTAATTTCATTGAAGTTATTTTTTTTCCCCACCAGGCAGGAGTTCGCCATTCTCGAGGCATCCCAGCCACCACGTAAGGTAGCGTGGATGCTTCCAGTCTGGGTAAAGTTGATGCAAAAGAGAGATGCCCGAGTGATGCAAATGGTTGAGTCTGGGTGGGACGGCTGGAGGAACGAGCAGAACAGGACCTGTTCCTTGCAGACTCCGACCTGCAGTTCTTATACGATTCCTGCTTTGCTTCTCTACAGACATCCCTTGCCAGTTCCAAGTTGCTCTCCTTGCTAATTCCCAAGTTAAATATCGGTTCCTGAACGATTGCAGAACTGACAAGTTTCCTGGATCCTTTCCATCTCCTGTTTGGAGCTGACATCACCATCTTCTCCAGTGAATTACTCCTCCTCAGTGGCTGACCTCCGACACCACGCTGAGTGCTGTCTTCTGGCGTTTGAGAACACTGTCTCGTGTTCCTGGAAGGATTCACACAGGCAGAAGGCTTCTTTAGTTTCAGAGATTCCTCAGTCATTCACCATTTGTTGTCCTTTACAATTTTAAGAAAAACATTTTGAGTGTGCTGGACGCACATTATTTGGATATTGATTCTCACTTGCAGATTCTGCTGTATCTGGACTCTCTATTTTTGTCCCAGAGATTTGTGAGCTGTTTGGCTGTGTGGTTTTCTTTTTTTCTCTTTTTTACCCTTTTTAGTGTTCAAACAAATCTGGTGAAGGATGCATCCCTTTCATTGCATATTTGTGGAATAAGGAACTGATCTGTCTTAGTGATTTGCATTTATGGTAACTCCTGTATCCTACTAAAACCAAAGTAACGTTTTCTTTCCATTGCTTAGAATTGCACAATTTATATTTATTGCTCAGTTGCTCAGGGCAAATAAGTAACCAGTTCCTAAAAGGGCAGAAAGGATTAATGCTTTTGTAGAATAACTTTAAGCATAAATTTCTTTCTTTTTTTTGATTTGGATTTGGATTGCTAAATCCTACTGTCGTTGTAGTTCAAGGGTAATAAGGTCAGGCAGGAGACGTATCTTCCATTGAGAAGTTTGCCAAGTGTTTATTGTAGAACTTGCGATTTCTTCTCCATTCACCATCAGCATTTGTGTAGCACAGACATGTAGAAACTAATAACAATCAATAATAGTGAGAGAATCTTCCTAGAGAAGCAATTGGAGGGCAGGCTAATCTAGTGGTCGGTATCTAGGCTGGGAATCTAATTAGCTGGATTAATCTGGGCAAGCTATTCAACTTTTCGGTGACTCAGCTTCCCTAGTTGGAAGTGGAATTAACAGTAAGACATTAAAACTAGATGTTATTATTGGGAAATCAAGTTACATTGTTGAAGGTATAAAAAAAAAAATTACTCATATCCGCCTTTAAATATAGTTATTTTCTCACTTCCAATAACTTCTCGGTCCGTAAGAATGTAATTGCCTTAAATGAAATTACTGAAGGACTGAGATAGTAGTGCTTAAAGAAAATAAGAATGACAGAATATGCTGGTCCAAGGAAAACAGTAAAACTAGTCAATTCAGGATGCTCTCAGAAGCACAAAATCATCAGTGATCACCTTTTTTATGTCACGGGCGGCCAGAGATCTGACAAACTGCCAATTGCCAGGAGAGGGAAGGCAATTTGGTGTTTTCGTTCTTTACAAGTTTCATGTGTGGAAGCATCTGTTAGAGTTGAAAGGTCATTAATTAATTTTAAATGGAAGAAACTCTTTGGTAGTGGTTAAATAAGTAAATATTGTTTGAATCGCTGGAACCATGTGAATAGAAGTGTTGTGTCATCTGAGGATTACTTAGGTTTATAACTGATACGATGGTGGTCGAAACACCCCTTCCTTGTAGTAACTCCGGTAACGCTTGTTTTGCTCTATGTACTAGCAATTTGTTCTTAGGCTTTAAAAGATTTAGAAATACATAACTAGGCAGTAAAGAAGGTTATCAGACTGTCGAAAAGTCACAGTTTTGCTGAATGTGTTTTGGCGTCAGGAGGAGGATATACAGAACTCCACATGATAAAGGATACTTGTTAACTTGGATTACATGGGAAACTGTTAGTGAAACACCTAATTTTGAATTCCAGAGTTGGTTTTGGGGGTCATCCTGATGCAATAATCGAGTGTTCAGGGTTGTATGAACTTAACAATGATTTACGGTGATTTAATACATACATACTATCTGTAATAAGTAAAACCTTCCAAACGCTTTTTGTTTACAGGTCGGTGGTGAAGAGATCTGACCAAGAAAGGAATCGTGCTCATCGGACAAAGACTTGACAGCATTTGTGGGGAAATAATCTGCTCTGTTTGGAGACGGGAGGAAAAATCCTCACAGCTGGTGAGTTTTTGTTTTTACAGTCCAAACAGATGTACTGTAGGGAAGCCATTGGTAGTGGTTTTCTTTAACCCATGCTTGAGTCATTAGCTGTTAGATTCTGTTAAGTTAATAATAAACTGTTCGCTGTTTAAATCTGCTGATTACAGGCCAGCTTTCCAAGGAAAAAGCTACATATTGTTAAAGCTTTGATCAAGTGAAAGCTCACCCAAAACAATAACAAAAAATCAAAACAACCCTGCTTCTACTTTGTGGCCATTAAAACTTGAAGAAAATTTAGAAGGAGGACATGTATACTTTTTTACAGCTCTAAGCAAGTCCTACAAATTTGTGGCAGTTAAATGTACAGAGAATGTAGGTCTTTGTGGCTGTTAGGTGCATTCATTCTTCTTGAAGAACTGGCTGTAAATCAAATTTTATAGATTAAAGACTACTGGCATAATGTAGGCACCTGTCGGTTTATGAAAGCCTAAAAATATCTCCCTGGATATAACATGTTTTTCTGCAACTTGGAGCATATGTATGTTTTTTGATACCTTTTCGCTTTTTTTTTTTTAGTCCTTGTCTGCCACCTCAGCTTGTTGTGCTAGCTGTAATCCGAATAATAAAGTACATGCTGTTCATTGGCTGGGTTATTAATATGCAGCGAGGGCTTGCCATTAGCAGTTAATAGTATAATATCTTTCCACTCTGCAGCAAGAAGTCAAAAGGCAGCACTGTTGCCGCCCGGAGAAGCTGGCAAGATGGGCTCTGTTACTGTTAGCGAGCTGGGTGTGATTTCAGGGGAGGAGAGAGATCATCCTGCCTGTGAAAGATTCAGAGAGGGAGCCCTGTTTTGTCAGGGACTAAATGAGAAGTCTTCATGGGGTCAGGGTAAAACAAACTCTCCTGAGCTGAGCTGTGGGCTTTGCCTGTACCAGTGTAGGTGCCTGCTTGTCTTGATTTTGTCCAGGAACTCAAACTTGGCCAAGAACCTTAATGTGGACCACCAGACGCAGTCCTGATTTCAGGAGGTGTCAGTATGAAACACGTCAGTGTCACACTGAGCCTGTGCTGGAGGATTAGTGTGCTATTAACGGCAAATGTTCCGGTGCAAGATATTGTGGAGTTTGAGATGAACGAAGTACGTTGCTAGATACAATCCTCCAGAGCTGAAGACTTGTGTGTGAATCTCCTGTTCTTGCCATGTGACAGCAAAGGAAATAAGTGCAGGTTTTAGTCCTGAGGCGTGCGCAGAAGTTGTTCCTTGCGGCCTCTCACCTCTTGGCCATGGCTCCATCACAAAACTGAACAAGTGCCTGCATGCTTTTGGTCCTTTTCAGGATAAGGTTAAACTTGTGACTTTCTCTGAAATGAATGGGGTGAGAACTGATTACAGATGAGATTTAGGAATCTTGGTACCCCATACTTGAGCCTGATGCCTACAGGAGCACTGTTTTGGGTATCTGATTTCCCTTCCAACCCCCCATGATGGCACTGAGATTTCCATTCTTTCATTAAATATGGTTGGAATTGGCCAGTGGTTCAAAAATTATTGGTGGAGTGGGAGAACACGGGGTCATAGGCAGACTGGTAGCGAATTTATTTACATAAGCCTTGTTTTCTTAAGAAACCATGCTAAAAAGCCATCACAGTGTTGATATAACCTTTGATGGTGTTTGGATGGGGTTAGCTCATACTTCAACTGCTGATTCATTCGACAGTGTGTTTAACTTTGTTGAAGAGAACTATAGATAACAGAGTTATTAGTTTGAAACTCGGAGAGGGGAGGGAAGAAACAGGAAGGAAATCTGAGCTCTTGTAGGTCAATCTTTTGGTTACGTTGGCATGAAATCAAGAACAGGAGGAGAAAAATTGTGCAACAAGAATCTGAGTCTTTTTTTTACTGGCTTGCCACTTTCTATTTATGGGAACCCAAAATGACCTGGCTTCCTGGACTGCAAACAGTAGTAACATATCCTTAACGATAGTCTTACTTTTACTTTTTAAGGCAGTCTCTGCTACATACCGATGATATTTTTTAGCAGATGCCATAGCCCACACTGCAGTCTGAAAGGTGGTGGGACCTGGGACTGCATCCAGTGACACATGAAGCACGAGGTGATGTTAATAAAATTAGTGATGATGTTAGGGCTGCCTCTTCCACCCCCCAGTAAATCAACGTTCGGCACTTCTCTCCTACTCCCCCTCACCCTGGAGAAGAGCCTTATGTAAATATTGTCAGCCGTTCCTCTTTTCCCCGAAAGAAAAAGGCAGTAATGGTCAGCACGAGAGGTATTAATCAGAGACATCGGCAGTCCAACTGTTAGTTTTTCTCCTTTGCTTGTCTCTTGTGCTAAATTTAATCTGTCCCCCAGACAGCTCAGAATCTGTATTTTTTTTTTTTTTCTGTCCTGTTTTTGTGCCGGCTGTACTGCGAGTGGTTCTTACCTGTGCCTGGCTTCTATTGCTGCAGGAACAAAACAGTGAACGTGAGACATGAGTTGATGTACGTGATGCCCATTAAAATTTGCAGAAAAGCCCCACTGATTTCAGTAGAACCCCATCAGGCGAAGAACCGCTATGAGTTGCTAAGTAAATGTATTATTTGGAAGAACAGAAGTTTGAGGATGTTCTAGCAAAGCGCAGGCTGTTGACAGAAGACTGGCTTCCTGGCCAGTTGGAGAGAGCGGTCTGTTTCTGAAATACATCATTTGAGGGACAAATTGATTAATCTCACCTAATAGACATGTGCAGCAGACTACAGGGCCACTGACTGCATTTCACGCAAAAGCGTACAACACTTCACATATATGCTACTGCTAAATGCAGTTTTTACAAACTGAGGATGTGCATGCAAGAGAGAGAGGTTCTTCTGTCGTTTAACCTCTTACCCGGACAGGGTAGTTGTCAGAGAAGCTCCAGAGACCCCGAAGCACCGCTGAGCATGGGCTTGAGAGAAAAAGCAGGTGGAGAAGGGAAACAGCAGAACTTGCATTCACACGCCTTTTTGGCAAAGTTGAAAGAACATAAAGCTCTTGTTTGTCTCCTATATTTAGGAGAAATGTCACTTTTAAATTTATTTTGAATAAGCTAAACTCTGCATCCAGTCTACCGGTGTTTTCCTGAGTGTTTTATCTTGCAGGGCCGTGAAAGCTGGGCTTCTAATTTTCAAAGTTTGGCTTTGATCAAAAGCGGCATCATAAGATACAGTACCTAATGGTTTCTTAAATAGCTCAATGTTTCTAATCTTTTTTTGATCATCATGAAGAGTGTGAGAGGCTTTCCCTGCCCCTTTTGCTCATTTTTATATAGTATTGAGGCCACGCGGTCTCCTGGTTTTTCTCTTGCACTGCCCAAGCAGTTACTTTTACCGTGGTTCCCATTGACTGCTTCCTATAAGAAGCTTTTTTGCTGCTTCTTGTTCTGAATGTCTCTGAACTGAAATGTAAGTCTTGAATTACAAGGCTAATCAACCTCCCCAGCAGGGTAAAATTTTCAGTGGTTCCCAGTAACAGGACGAGGGGTAACGGGCACAAGCTGGAACATAGGAAGTTCTCTGATCAAATATGAGGAAAAACTTCTTTCCGGTGAGGGTGACAGAGCACTGGAACAGGCTGCCCAGGGAGGTTGTGGAGTCCCTTCTCTGGAGACTTTCAAGACCCGCCTGGATGCAGTCCTGAGTGATGTGCTCTGGGCAATCCTGCTTTGGCAGGGGAGTTGGACTAGACGATCTCTAGAGGTCCCTTCCAACTCTGAAAAATTCCGTGATTCCGTGTGGTGGCATCAGCTATCTGTCACCTGGATTTTTTCAAAACACTGTTATCTCTCAGAAGTAAGATCTACTCCATGTCACATCCCTTTTCTCCTGTCTGCTGGGGGGCTGTCGCCGGCTGGACCATGCAGAAAAGAATTCAGATTCATTGCTGGATTTTTTCCTGTGCCTACAAATAATACACACAGAGGCACAGCATTATTTATTCACAGGTGTGAGGAAATCATCTAGCTAATTCAAACAAAATTAGCATTCAGAAATGCATAAAAAGTGATTACAATATTTAGTCCTACCTTAGGTGTGTCGCTCTAGTTTTTCTTCCTCTGAACTTTTTGGAAGAACTCTTACTAACGTGAAGCGCCTATATATACAAAGGACAACTGGATATTAAATGGAAATAATTAACTTACCTCCATTTCTGTGGCAGGGAGGTTGGACTAGATGGTCTCCAGAGGTCCCTTCCAACCCCTGTGATTCTGTGAACCCCTGCCAGTGGCTGAATATTTGGCACTTTTGTGAACAATGAAAAATCTGGAATAACTGAGGAAGTTTATATATTCTTTGTGTTGTTCCCGATTATGCAAGAGGACTTTAAAGACTCTGCAGCAGTGAAGGTACTTGAATCTGGATCTCTCTAGTGCCATATCAGAACTATTGAGTCATGTTTGCACCAGTCAGGGTAAAACACAACTTAATACAAGATTTTTGAGTCTTTTGCCTTTTACTGACCATAATTTGTTGCCCAACTTTCTGTACGCATCAACAGAAGAAATAAATTTTAAGAGGGAGTTTGAGGAAAGGTCAGACGGAGTTCTGAGATTGGTTCTGTTCAGTACTCTATTGTAAGTGATACCTAAGAGCCCTTTTTTGCTTCTTTCTATTTTGCAGTTCAGAAGTAAAGGAAAAATGACTCAAATAGTCTACCAGATACTGTTATTCACATCAGTTAGGCACAGCTGGGACACTGCTCAGGAAGCGTAACACAGACTGGAATACCTATTGCAATTAGAGGTCTGTCTGGGTCAAAGAAGGAAGGAAGAGCTTTCCTTCTGCTTGTTTATGCATAGCCAGCTGAAAACAGTATATTGCAGTATTTTAATTGCTTTAAGTAGCAGGGATAGACTCATTTCTTTTAACTGAGAGTTATATGGATGAATGTGATGAAGGTTACAGGTTTTTTTTACAACAAGAGATTCCGGAGATCTCCAGAGAAGGGTCTTGGTGCTTTAAACTCTTGTCTTACAGGAAAAAAAAGCCAAATGTGCAGTACCAAAGGTTTTTGAGGGTGATTTTAGAGAATGTCTTCATACTTGGGGATTCTGCAAAGATGATAGTGAGTGGGGACAACAGAAACAAATGAAATCAGAATAAGGATTTAAAAGAAAAAGAGGTCAGATGGCTCTTACACTTGAGCTTGTCTGGGCATCTACTCTTTCAGAGTTCTCTTCTGTGTGCATGTGTAAGGCTGGTAAAGGGGAAACGCAGGCAGAAGGCTGCCTATTTTTCCTTCTGGCTGGAGGCAAGTTTGGCCACAGAATAGAGAATGGGAAGTAGGTTGGTAAATGCTGATTGCAGCGCTAACAGGGGAGTTCTTCTGTTGGCTGGGGGCAGGAAGTTCCTCAGCCCACGGCTGCTGGATGACAGCAATGCTCCTTTGTTTCCAGCTGAGGAATTTGCTGGTTGTACCACAGGCAGAATTTCTCAGATAAAATTTGCAGCATCTGTGGGTGGAGAAGAATGTTTCAAAGGGCTAAACTGAGCCTTCTTCTGGCTTGTGACTCTGAACGGAAGGAGGGTACTTCAGGCTACTACTTGTATAATGGTCTCACTATATCTGTTGGGTTGTAGGAACCAGCCATCATGGACCTCCTCTGCCACGTTTTCTTGAGATCATTTTCCTTTAAGGTCTCTGGTTTTTAATGATCTCACATTTTTTACATGATAGATCATATTTACTAATTGTTAGATTGTTGGTTTTGTCTAAGCAACCTTAATGTTCTTAATAGTGCCTTGATTTTATTCTGCCATTGAAGTTGAATCAATGCTAGTGCTGTTGGATTAACAATATCCTCCAAAGTATGGAAAAAGACTTGGAGCCCATTCTGATACTGTCCGTGTTGTAGTGGAGAGGCCTCCTTTGTGCTTTTGTGATCACTGGAGTGGCTGACACAATCTCTTCTGGTGGTGATGTGCCTTGAGGTGTAATCCAGCTAAAACTGACGCTGCTGGCAAGTTTTATGAAGGAATTGGAGCATTGTTTAGTTATGTCAGCTGGAGACGATGATAGCTGTCCATTCTTTGAAAGCTGTGTTTTGAAAGCTCAAGGTCTACTAGACCTTGAGCTGTTGGCTGTAAACTCCTACAGAAGCATCCAAAAGCCTGCTTTTCCCATCTGCTCTTGTGAAGGTAAATGTGACAATTCACTCTGGGGACAGACCTGACTTCCTTCATTAGCTTTAGATTAGTCTAATGCTGCTCATTTTTCTTGGAGCTAGATGTAGGAGCTGTGTAGAATATACAGTTAGTTGGGATGGCACAGCCAGGTGATTAAAGGTGGCTTCTTGTGGTGAGCGCACTGCACCTGTGGCCTACAGGTTGTTCTACTTGTTGGCTTGTAATATGATGCAAGATACTATTTGTTCATTGTTAAGTCCTGAGTGATTCAGGGCTGCATTCCTGAATGCTTGCTTCCTTCTTGTTTTGCCTTTTTTTTTTGTGTGTGTTTTGTTTTGTTTATTTTATGCTACCACAGGAATGATCAATAGAAGCCTTGAACCGAAGCCAACATGACTTGTAGGAGCCAGCCTGGAATTACGTCCTGCTCTTGTGTGCCAGAATCATGAATTCCTGACATTCCTGCCACCTGAAAAGGTTCAGTGGGCACTTCTGGAAGGAATGGGTTCAGAGTCAATTAGTTGTATTTAATTACCTTGTGGTGATCTAGTATGCCTGCTATTCCCGATCGAATCGGGTGACTGAGAAGGCTGATGGCACCAAATGGCTTGCATTCCTTGGGACTCTCAGTGCTGCTAATATCTTCTTGAGGAAGTAACCCTTCTTGATTGACTTTAGGAGGAGCTTCACAAAAATACCCACCCCACTAAATCAATCCACAATGCAAAATTTTACTTTTCATATGCCTTTTAATTAAATCTAATTGTTGCCTACTGGAGAAAAATACTGATTATTTAAAAAAAAACAGCTCTGTAACAGGGCAGTCACTTTTTTTTAAAATAAGAATCTGTTTGAGTCCCTCCGAATGATGGGGTAATACCATGTGTCGTTACAGAAGCCATGGGTAGAGTGCATCTTTCATCAGCGCGCTATTGCTAGGCATGAAATGCTCTGTTTGGGATTTTAAGAGCCAAATGTAAATGTGCTTAATGAGACACAAGGGGACTGGTCTGTGGCTGGGGAGAAATGGCTTTTAGCAGCAGATGCAGACAAAAGTATTGGATTTCAGTCTACAAAAAGTCAAAGACAAAAAGAAAAAGAGACTCTAGTCCCACACGGAGGAAGGTGGTGTCAGAATTTAGAAGTCTAAACAGCTGTAGCTTGTTTATGTATTTTAATCCATTGTTAGAGGACTGGAAATCAAACAAAGAAACCAAGAGCATATTGAATCCTTTTTTAAAAAGATCTGCAGTTGACCAAGACAGGCTACAAAAGGAAATACAAAATTCGTCAATAGTTTTAGTTTATGTGGAATGCAACTAAAATACATTGTAAGATTCTTCTGAGTGGGCGTTGAAGGAAAACACTCAAAATCACAGAACGAACATAAAATCATTCAGAAATCTCATAGTATCAGAAATCTGGTGAGTGTCTGAAACCTGCTGCTCTAAAGCTCATAACTTGCATCTGAGACTATTCCTGCTATTGACAACTGTTTCGAGTACTGGTCTGGCATCTTTTCTCCAAGTGTTGAAAAATGGCGTGTTTCTGAACTTTAACAATGATGGTATTTGATACTGGCGAAAAAGGAAGCAAAAAGTGATTATGAAATATTTTGATTGGCTTCAGCAACAGCTCTGCAGTTCAGATAGTTCAAATTACCTACCTCAGGGTTTGAGTGTAAAACTCATATCCATCTCAACATCTCTAATATTTTAAAAAAAGGTACTAACTTGCTGGCCTAGATCTGGAAAGCAGCATAACTGAACCCTTAAAAGCTTTTAGTTGCATCTCATTTTACTGGAGTCAACAAAAACTTTTTTCCTTCTCATTGGCAGTAAATTACTTAGACTCAGAAAATGACAATCTGAAGAGAAGGAATGTTCCCCCCGAGACTATTCCATCTTTCAGCAGAACATGAATCCTAACAGATGCAGTCAGACTCCACTGCTTTGTCTGCTTGGTGGCTGAGGCCCAAAGGGGGTCGTACCCTTTCCTCTTCTCTCGCTGGTACCCAGGTGCTCCTTCCTACCAGCTCTGGCATTCACCTGAGCCACTGTAAGCTAGGTCTTTTTTTTTTTCATTTCTTCTTTTTTCTTCTTTTATTTTATTTTTAAGAAGGCTTTCTTTTGGTTTAGTGAATGGATTGACTCAAGAGGCCAAAGGAGCACCATGTCCCCTTTGGTGTCCGTTACCTGTTAGACAAGATGGCTAAAACATGCCCTATGTTGACTTTGTATTTAAATATAACTTTTTGTTATAGGCCTTCATGTAGTTCATACTATAAGACAATATTGATGAATGCTGGAAAAATACGGCAATTACATGTGAGGCCCTTTTACTTCACTTTTATGAAGTAAACCTATGAGACTGCTGGAGTTGAATGGAGTTAACCAGGCTGCGTTCTTCAGAAGTATTTCGGACTGGGGTAAACCCTTGTGGCCTGGCAGTAGGAGGTACATTAGTTCGTATAAGCTGTTCAGTACTCGATGAGTTTTCAAGAATAAATGCTAAAGGCTTGCCTTCATTTTTCTGTCTGTGAAGAATTAAAAATCTTCTTTCTTATGCACCAGCAGAGTGTCTCCCACTCCACAGCCAGCAGGTGAACAATGAAGGAGCTGACCCGATTCTCCTCACACAAATAGAAAGCTCCTTCTTAGGTGGGTGACGTTTTCTCTAAAAGTCATTGTCGTGTGTCAGACAAAGAGAAACAGCGAGGAGAGTCGACCGCAGCGTCGGCCGGCTCTCGCCAGGCTCGCAGATGTGGTGGGTCTCCTCCAGACGATTGTCACTCACTCCGCAAACCTCTGCCAGGACTGGGGCTGGAGCAAGAGTTGGGAAGTCAGGCTGGAACGATACTTCATCCAAATGCACACATGGAGGACTTTAACCGTAACAAAAGCCTGGTTCCCTATTTGGGTGTTTGTGCAGGAAAAATACAATTCTGAAAAGCCTTTGACTGTTGTTTTTCTAACAAGTTAAACAGATGGATTGGAAATAGTATTTACTGTTTATTTCCTCAACATATCAATATGTGAGGAGCCAGTATAAATTACGGTTTGACTGCAAACAAACCAACCCACGCCAAAGCAATAGAGTAAACATTGTTGTATTTTGTTTCAAGTCAATATTATGGGAATTTAGATGGTGATGTTTCTGTTTTCACTGGCCATCTCTGACTAGCTGAATTTTAAGCCCTGCAATAGGAAAAAATGATGGTTTAAAAGATTTTGTGGAAAATTGCCTTAGTAATCATTCTGCAGAACATCGGAAGCTAGTAACTTCAGAAGTTACAGGCGTTAGCAAAAGAAACAATATTTCTACCTAATTTATCGAAGAACTGTTAAGTTTTTCCCCATGAGAAGAACAAGAGTGAAGCCATCACCACGTACGCTCTGATGGGGAGGTTTTATGATACGACAATCTGCTCCTTCCGCTTTTCCCTGGCTCCATGCTTGTGCTTTTTTTTTTTTTCCTGCACTGACTTCTTGACCTTTCAGGGAACCAGCTGAGAGCTCTAAACCAGCAGAAAATCAACACTACCAAAAAAAAATGTGGATGGTTTCTGCTGGTTTAGTTCCTCCAACTGGCTCATCTTGAAGGCAGACCAGTACTGGCAGGCAAGCACCAGTGCGAGGATGGGGAGGCTGTGGGTGCGGGGGGGATGAAGTAACACCTTTTGGCAGAAGTGAGCCATTAAATTGGCTTAACTGAATTGTGTCCTCAAATTGCTTGAATTCTGCATACCAAAAACCTAGAAGTGATGCATGCCATGTTCAGAACGACTTAGCCTGCATGTTATTAATTTAACATGTAGTTGGGTAAATTAGTTAAGATGTCAGAGTTCTTGACCAATCTGTCTGACTGGCCATGTGCTTCCAGCTGTAGTTTTCCAAACAGCGTATTGTGGAAATTGAGACCAGATGAAACAAGGGAATGTAGAAACAGTGAATTGAATATACTCCCCAAATTATTCACTTATTTCAACAAACAAGAATCACATTGATGTAATATATGACTGGTTTCAATGCTAAAAGCAAATCAAGAGCTGGAATGTACTTACGTGGCTAGACAGTAAATATCTTTGAGTCCTTATAATCCATTAAATTGCAAGAGCATGTCTGCTTGTCTAAATGGAAGGAGACATCTCTCCTCTCTACCACTGTCATTTACTCCTCCACTTCCTGGTTCTTTAGCCTTTTCTTTTCCTTTTTTTTTTTTTTTTTTTTTTTAAATAGGGCTTCTTTTGTATGTGTGAAACTACTGCAACTCCCACTTAAGTGTTTCTCCCTGAAAGCTGAGTTGAAGCACTGTACAAATTCGTGTACTAACGGCTGCGGCTTTTCCACCATTGAGTTCCCACTTTCTGGTATCAGAGGAAGGTCTAATGCAGAAGATGGGACCGAGTGGCGGGAGGCTGAGCCACCCTCGCTGTGCGCTCTGTTGAAGTTATTTGTTCTGCTCTCAACCCCAGATTGTGAGGTTTGCTTTCACCTCACTGCAGACAAATGCCCCAGAACCGACTGGTTTGCGGTTTACCTTCTGCTAGTACGTTGAATATTCTTATTCAGCCTGCCCAAAGTTTTACAAGTAGGTAGACCTAGTGCTTTTTCAGGTAAATATCTTTAAGGTTGATAAAAGTTGGTTCGGCTCGGGCCTGGGAAATAAATCTTTTTCATAATGCTTTCATCTCGGCAGGGGGTTTGGAAGCCTGCCCTAAGCCCCGCAGTAGCCGTGGCTCCGAGTACCTGTGTGTCCCAGCAGTGTGAGCTCTGTGACCCGAGATCTGCATGCAGAAAGGGGGTGGAGGTGTCACGGTGCCCATTTTTTCCAGTTTATCTGTCTGCATTAAACTGATAGGAAATGGCATCGTCTCTCGGGGGGCTCTGAAAACATATTTTGTGTACAAGTGGAGATACTGAATGCAGTGTAGAGCATAGACATTTAGTCTTGCTCTCTACAGTCCACATCGGGGTGTTGGTTCCAATGCGTCGGCCCTCTCATTAGCTTCAGATAGTCATCATGTAAATTAGAAAATGCAAGAAAAAGGTATCTTCTGTTTTTCTCTAGTCTTTCACAAAGATTTGAAGTTATTGCTCTGAAATCTATGATATGTGATACTTCTATCAGGTGACATAGTGCAAAATTGCTTGGGACGCAGAAGGTCTTTGCCCTATGTGAATAACGTTTCTAGAAAGCTTCTCGGTTGGCTGATGAAAATCACTGCAAGACACTTCTCCCCCTCGCCGCTTAGACTGGCCATGTGGCACGGGAGATGTGTACCTTAGCGAGCTTCTGGCACTCAGAGAGCTCTCATGATCCTGTTTCAAGAATAGCTGTTTTGAAGGTCTGAAATGCCTTTGTCTTAACCTGATCTGACAAACGTGAAAGAAAACCAGACTTTTTGCAAAATCCCAAACAAATGAATGCCATTGTGGAAGTTTGTCGCGACAGAGGTGACAGAAAAGAAGCCCTCTACATTTTCAAACCTGTCAAATCCCCAAAGTCATCCCTTATAAATCTGGTTTGCTGGCTGGCTGCAGTTATTTATTGCCTGAATGGTAATCGAGTCCCAGCACCTGCCCGGTGTTGCAGTTCTTAGGCAGGAGAGGCACGCAGAATGCCAGACCCGGCTACTCGGGGTGAAGTTTAGTATGAGCATCTCCATGCTCCCAGGCGAATGTAGTTTGCATACTTCTTTTGCTGGACTCTTGGCTGCCCTTAGTTTTTGGAGCCACTAAAACCTCCTTGGCAGGCCGCGTGCAATCGCCTCTTACGCTTAATTGAAATATTAGCAAGTCATTAATCCGAATAGCAAATGACTTAGGCAACAGCCAAATCTCATGTCTGAAGACTTTTTACACCCTTAGTGTTATAATTTTACATAAATAATATAAATTGGCATGCATTCTTTATGCAAAATTATATATGGGATTAATGCGTACTGTTTATCACAGACCAGAAATTATCTCTCAATTCGTCACTTGGGTGGTTATGAGTTGACTGAACCCTAAAACTGTCTTTTTGGAAGAACACACATACCTTGTGCATAAAAGCTAAGGCAACATACTAATAGCTTATATTACTGAAATTGTGGAAACTTGTAACTTCAAAACGTGCTACCTACTGTTTACTTCCAAGTCTGTAGGAATTTAAAAATACGCATGTTTGAAGTTAAATATCTTTTTGTCTAAACGGCTTTTAAAGCAGCTTCGTAATGGAACTATTTTAATTTTCCTGTAATTGAACGCCTAACACCTAAGACCTCAAGGCTGTGTAGCTGCTATTTTCAGAGGTGCTGAGTGCATACAGCTGCTGTTGACTTCCCTTCGTGTTCTGGATGTTCAACACTTCTCAGAATGAGTGCATACAGCGTCTGCTGCTACCGCTGGAGTACCGGAGTTGCAGTAAAAATGGCTGAAAATTTTCTATTGCATTTAGTCGAGTTGTTCCGCACGTAATGCTCTGCCGTGATGTGCGGGTCTGGTTGGGTGGTAGGTAGAGGGGAGGTGCGTAACCAACCGATGGCTTGGCTGTGGGTGGGTAACATGATCAGCCAAAGCTCATAGACCTCTCTTCTACACCGCAATGTCCACGTAGCGCACACCTCATTTGGCCTTTACAACAGCACTACCTTCTTTTAACATTGATAAGTCACAAGCTTGATAAAGGATGAAAAAAAATAATCAACTTCTAGAATTTTGCTCCAGTTTGTTTGAATCAGAGACACAACTTAGACACGAATAGTGTCAAGCCTTTCCCATCCTCCAAAAAATAAAGTACTAGCAAGTCAATTCCCAGATCTGTTGATTCAATATTTATTCTTCAGCTGAGGTGTTCAAGTAGGTATTGAGTAACAGATTATTCTGTTGAAGGCTTTCTGTTTTCCACGGTCATTCCCTAACATCTAGTTGAAATAGGTTTCCATTTGGTGAAATAGCAATTTTTAAGTATTGCACTCCAGTCTGTCACCGGGACTTTCTGAATAGCGGGAATTGGTTTGTGTCAAAGGAAAGTGGACAATTATTTGAAACCTTTCATTTTCACAGGCTATTACACTGCTGCAAATTAAAAATTGCTGCAAGCTGACATGTAATTCAGAATATATGCTCTGCACGCTTCTAGCTGAACAAAACCCACTAAGATATGTGAAAAGAATCAGGCAGCTCTGAGTGACGCGTATGTTCATCCTGGAAAATGTTGGGTTATTCCCATTTGAAATACCACTATAAATGTTCGTCGTCAGCCTCTGGTAAGACGAGGTGGGTAGAACGTTAAAGTTACCGCTTTCAGAACTGTTGAAGAGCTCTTTCAGGCCAGAAGACACGTGCGACTGTAAAGCTGTCTTCATTCATAGCCTTTGAAATATAAAACTGTGAACTTAGACCACCAAGAAATATTAGGCATGCCAGCTAATGTTTACAGCAGTGTAGTCTTCATGTTCTCCATGCATGACTTGGGATACTTTATTAAATATCTGTCAAGCAGCAGAGTTTACTTTGATGTTGCAAATCTGAGTATCTTAGACTGTCGTCTTTTGTTTAAACGGGCAAGTGATAAAAAATAATAGCTTTCATTGTTGGTTCACACCTCAAGAATATAGTGCTGAAGTCTTTGTTATTGAGTCGAGAATGTCTTGCCACTAGTACAAATATAAAAGAGCAAGCAAAGATTTATTTATAGAGATACAGTTATTGCAGACTTTGGAACAACAGATTAAAGGGACTGTTGGTTATTTCGTTCTGCTATGAATGTCTTGCTAATTATGAGCGATCTATTTTCTTTCCAAATATCAAAACATCAAGAAAACAGATTATTGGCAAACTAAGCACTGAATTTATATTTCAAACAATTCTGTGGGAGAATGTGTCTTGCATTCACAGCGGGCTCTGCACGCGCTGCGATGTTGATGTATCATGGGAGTCCTAAGTAAGCATGGCAGTACGGGCAAAATAAGTGTAGATTTTTAGGAAACTACTAGAAGCAGTGCTCTACTAACAGTAAATAAAAATACAACCTCTATGTATTAATCTTCAGCTGCTCGAAACCACAGTTTACCATTAAAGTGGAAGATAAAGTTTGCTTGTGAAGGTGTAAAAGATACTCATCCAAATGCATTTCCTCTGCAGTACGATCGTTCAGCTGTTTGTTCAGCAGCAAAATATAGGATGATTTATCCAGGTGTAGAAATTCATACTATTTTGCATGGGCTGTGATAAAAACATTCACGTCTAGATACACAGTCCAGGTATTTTATTGCTAGCGCAACTACACAACGCTAAATTGTACAAATAGTTCTGTTATGGCTTTTCTAGCTGGCAAAGACCCCGAACTCTGCTGCAGAGGAGTCTCTGCAGGGTGACACCGCAGCTCAGGGGGAATGTCTGCTGGTATGAACGTAACATAATATTCCTTTTAGATTAAATACCTGCTTTGTCCAGAAACCTAATACAGATTTTCCAGGCAGAGACCCCAAGCATGCCCAACAAAAGAGGTGATGTTTTATTGTGCAAGACGCGCGATTTAAAACTCATAGTGGCAGATTTATGGTTTTCACACCGTAGCACCAGGCTAGTGAAGCAAAGACCTATAGTCCACTTTTTTCATTGGCACTTTATTTTTACACCCTGTAGGCAAGGAGAGGGCTGTAGGCCCCAGGACAGGGGGATCCGGGCTTTTGTAGTCATTGCACTCTTATCCCTGCCTCTTGGCCCGATGTTGGCCCCTCTCCTTCCCTCTCAGCTCCCCAAGGTGTAATTTTTGAGGGTGTGTAACGCTCCTGCCAAAGAAAACCTGTCATCTGATGCCACAAAATCATTCTTGAAGGTCTAACACATAGTGGATTTCCTCCAGATAGTCCCAAAGAGTGACAAGAGCAGACTCCTAGCACAGCAGAAACCCAACTTGTAATACCTTGTTGGGTGACTTCAGGCCAGTTACTTTATCTGCCCGAGTCTCAGGTTCCCCAGCTGTTAAAGAATAGTGCTTTGTAAAAGTCCTTTAAGATCTGCTGATGAAAACCATTCTCATGCTTTCTCTTGCGGTTGCGAACACTTTTCATGTGGGAAATCTTGCATATTTATACATGTAATCATCACAAAAATGGCAAAAAAGGAAAAAAATTTCAAAGAGCTATGCTTTTTTTTTTATTACTGGTAGTGTGCATTGGTTAGAGAGGATTAGAATCTGATATTTTCAAAAATAAATAAAAATAAAAGGGATTATTTAAGAAGCTTGTGTTCAAAGACTAACAGCAAGTCTGTGTGTTTTGAACAGTTAATTTGTACGAAAATATTCTGAACCCTTTAGACTGCTGCCGCTTCGCAGCAGCATGGAGACTTAATTAAAGGTTCAAGGGAGAAAAGAGGATGGGGAGAGTTTTCTAACCGTAGGCTGGTATTTTTGAAAAGCATTATCATGGTTTTTAATATGTAGAGGGCTTGTAAAAGCGCAGGCTTGGAAGGTAAAACTACCTTCTCGTTCACTGCAGGTTCCCGCATTCTGGGATTTCACTGTTCTCTGTGTATTAAAAGGACTGGGTTAATATGACTAAAAAATGAGCTATAAATCTTTAATGTTTTTTTTGGATAAATCTGTGAGTTCAATCACCAAAAGGCTTCCATTTGTTTCTTTTGCATGTAGATATATTATGACATGTATTTCCTGTTGCAAAAGCATTGCAGTTCAATGTTTCGTATTCAGTTTTAGGATTAATTACCTTTCCATGCTTATCTTGAAATTATATTGCATGTGATTTTGGGGTACTTTGTTGTGTGCACTGCTTGATTACTCTCTACTCTTTTGATATGGCAAGTATGCCAGAAACTCGGGATTTTGGTAGGCATCCTGATTCCGGCGCTTCTTAGGGGAATACAAGGAACTATTGCTAAAGCCTCCAATCACAGAGGGGAAGAGAGGAGGGGGGAGAGGAACTACCTCATGTTCAAGATTTCCTCCCGTAAGTATAAGCATGGAAAAGCTCAGCCACTTGGAACTTTGGGGAATTTGAGTCCGACCTTGAGCGCAGCTTCCGAAGGCTGCAGAGAGGTGGCCTTTGGTGATGGAAGGGAAATTTGAAAGCTTGCTCCACGGTGCTCCAGGCCCATGGCGTTGAACGCTGCTAGGCTCAGCTATCTCAATGCAAATGGAAATACGACGGTGTCGAGAGGTTTGGGAAGCCTTTCCTTATGTGCCTCACACCTCACTCCGATCAACACCTGTGATTTTTACAATGAACAATGTGTAATATTTCTTAGAGCCTCCACCTCCTGTCTTATTGTAAGAATTTCAGCCTTCTTTTCAAACAAAGCCTTCACTCTTGCGAGTTACAGGAGAGAAATTTGGAGACGTAGGCCCAGCTGTCAAAGTGCCAACCACTTGTCACTTGTAATTTCACTACCTAAATATGTTAGAGAAAATAGCATTATTTAGACCTGTCTGGGTAGTGCTTTCATATTCCACTGCACTTCTTTGGTAACTGAGGTGTCCTTTTGTTTCCACACATTAAATAATGTGTTACTCATGGATTTTGACCTCCCCAAGATGAAGAATCAGTCAGATGGATGTGTGTATAAATGCCTCATGACTATGTTCCTTCCAGTTGGGTCAAACAAGACAAATTTTAGATCTTAAGCGCGTGGCTAAATTTACCCAGTTCTGCATACTTGATTTGGCAAAACCATATGGACTTTTTGATACATTCCTCAGATCTCTTCTGAATCAGTTTCAAAAGTCTATATTCATGAATTGTACCCACTGTTCAGTGGGAGGTGTAGAAGAACAACGCCTATTTTAGGCGGAAGATTTCCTGTGAACGTACTTGTCTCGGACCAGCTCTGCCCTGGAGCTGCAGCCTGAAGCTGTTGAAAGGGCTGGTCCCATCCTCCCACCTGCGCTCAGCCACCCTCCTCCACGTCCCCTGGGCTGGGGGACGGGGGTCCCGCAGCCCGACCCAGGGGTGTAGCTGAACGCTCGTTTTCTCTCTCTGTCTTTCAGGCTGAGCTTTCCGGAGCGGTGCTCTTGAGTCTGATCCAGAGGTCCCCTCTGCCGCAGGGAAGGGTGGTGAGGACGTGCAGCTGGAGATCAAATTTCTTTTCTGGAGGGTCTCAGGTCAGCTGTAGTTAACAGCGTGACTGCGCTGTGGTTTTTGCTGTGGGTTGTGTGGCTGATAAAGGAAAATGGAAAATTCCCTTTTGACCTGGTAGGCAGGATTTCCACAGGAAAAAAAACGTATTTGCTAAACACAAGCTGTGAAGCAGCTGATGGATCAATCCCCAACAATATGCCTGAAAATCATCCTGCGGGATATTAGATGTTTAAAGCATATCCTGCTCCCTGAGCACTGTGCCCCGAGGAGGAAAGCTGGAGGTGGCTTTCTGCATTGCCAGTTGAGATTCCAGTGGCTCTGAAGCACAAAGTGGGCTCGCTCCTGCTTCTGCCAAGCTGCAGAAGCCCAGGGGGAGCCTGTAGCGTGGACCCCAGGCAGAGGACGTCTTCAGCAATAAAATGCTGCTTTTTTCCTCTGAATTTGCATGTCCTGATAAGTAAAGATGCGATAATGAGAGACTGACTACAACCATGAGCTGTTTAAAAAATACATCTAAGAATAATATCAACCTCCTTTACTTTTGAGATCTAACAGCTGTATAAATTGCCTTGTAATTGCTTACATATACTTTTTATTTTTTGAAGATATTTTAAAACTGTAACAAGTTTTTTGGGGTTTTTTTCTTTGTTTGTTTTGGGTTTTTTTTCTGGTTTGTTTTTTTTTTTTTTTTCCTTCCGTTGGTGGGCTTAAGAATAGATTATTTGTACCTGAAAGGAGAGAGCTCAGCCCAGAAGGTATGAAACAGTGGGCTGCTGGAACTCGCCATAAGGTCTTACAGTAGAGCTAAAGCAATCGAAAATTTAGCTGATGTAAAAAAAAAAATACATATATGTGTAAAGTCATCTCTTTTCTCTCCTGCTCCCCTAGCCATGTGATGCTGGTGCAGGCTCTGTGGCTCATTTGCCCTGTGGTGAGCTGATTCAGAGAGCTAAATTGGCAGAAAAGTACTTGCTGGCTTTTGTGTAGTTAGTTCTTTGCTGTCTCATTTTCTGCACTGATTCACCACAAAGTGAGACAAGCTCCAAAGCCAGGGGAGGAGAAGCTGAGTGTGGGCAGAACAGCAAAGGAGGGGAGCCAGCAGGACACCACCTTTCAGCTGCAGCTGGCTTTTAGGTTGACTTAAATCTAAGCTAAAATCTCCTTCTTTAAAATTTTAGAGTGAGTTAAAGCCGTTTTTAAATTTTGGGTGATAGCATGAATCTGTGAAAATACAAGTTTTGTCATCAGCTAATTGTTCAAATAGGCATGGAAAGCCTAACTGAAGTCGTGGGGGTTACAGTTTGGATACGCTTATGCATGCACATATGCAGGATATACAGGAATTCTTTTTTAAAAATAAAATCGGAATTGTTGGCATTTTTTCCAGTTCAGCACCTAAAATGTAGGAACAATTAACTTAGAATTGAATGCAATATTTTGTTTCACATAAAATATTTTGGTCTGAGCTTTTAAATACTTTCCAGGTTTCAGATCTCCTCTGCTCTGCTATAAAATTAAATCTGAACTTGCAAATACTTTGTTTTACTCCAGAAGCTTTTTTTTTTTTTTTTTTGGAATATAAGCTATGCATTTTTGCTGCCAGCTATAGCTTCTAATGCAGGCTTATGAAGCTCGGCCACTTCCCCTACCATACGCTCTCAGTGAGTCAGGACTGCGGGTGGAACTTGAGTTTTGTCATTGCCAAGAATAAAAACACACGGCTTTATCGGAGCAGAAAAACTTAAGGGCATCATTTTTTATCATAAAAAGCGAAAAACAGCGGTTCAGCATTTTTGTATTTTTGTATTGCTGACGTTTCTTTCAAATTTACAATTATTCAGTGCACGCATCAGTTTAAAAGCACCGAAAACCCCTCAAAATACAGCTTGATAGCTGTGTGCTGAGAGCTTTGGTCTCATCCAAGGAGACACCAAGACACTTAACCACGGTAGTCATCGCAGTGGTTTCAAAAGTGAGTGCTTGTTGCTTTGCGGGTCCAAACCCAAAGAAAGCTAAACTTGCAGAAGATCACAGAGAAGTCTAGTATCCGGTTGGCTGAACTGACAGATTTTCTGGAAACTCCCCTAAAATCTGGGCTAAAATTGTTTCTTTTTTGATGCTGAAATCGCAGCTGTGACAAATATTCAGCCTTATCTATGATTCATGCGTTCTGTCAGAATGGGAAGTGTTAGAGTAGCACAATTTAGTAACTTTTGTTTACTTCCCCCTAGTTCAGCATTTCTAATTTAACATGGTTTCGCTGGAGTGGGTTATCTACAGAACAAGCCCATTATTACCTGTCTATATCTGACGCTTTGCCATTTGTTCAACCGCTCTCTGCTGCCTAGTTATAAAATATTCGGCTTCCTCTAATGTGACCAAGTAGGGGGAAAATTTTCTGTATTAAACGTTACAGAATTCATTTACAGTCTGGTATCGTCTTTACATACAGAGTATTGTCTTCTTTCAAAACAAACCCCGATCTACCTGCCAAATAGGTAACCCTCTTTCTCTCTCTGTTGGCAGTTTCAACGTTTCTTTAATCCTGGTGGCCTCCGTTTCCAGATGCCCAGTTCCCAGAAGGTGAGACGATGCTGGACGCTTTCAGTTGTACGTTGCAGGCTTTCGAGTCTGTGTTCTGCTCCCCACTGATGGGGAAAGAGGGGCTGAGACCTGTTTTCCTGTTGTGCCCGCTTGTCCCTTTTTTGGGTTAGGAGCACGTTATTCGTGTACAGCCCTGTGCTCTGCTAATAGCTTAATTTGAAAACTTTTCTGTTTGTCAAAGTGCCTGACCCTGCTTCAGTGCACACCTGAAAGTCACAGTTCTATCACAAATGGGTGATTTAGAGCGCTTAAAGAAGCACTATCAAAAGTGTTAGGTAAGCGATTTTAATATGTTGCAAAAGCGCGATATAACGAAGTTTGATGGCAAGGTTCATGCTATTAATTACTGCATGGGAAAACACGCAGAGGAAAACTGAGTTACGCTCGAGTTAGAATGATTCAGAGGGAGACCAGGGACACAAAGGGTAAGGGAAGCCCTCCCGTTGAGTCACGGGGTTCAGAACGGACCCCCCTGCTTTCTGAGCTCCTCCTCAGAGAGGGCTCTGGGTGCGGCTGGATCCAGACTTAGTCCAGACTTGGTCAATGGTTTATGTCTAAAGGGTTGTATATGTTTCATTGGCATGAATTCAGCACATAGTCAAAGTTACCAAGACAAAGTACTACAGGGTTATGTGCAATATCGGTCGCTTACCGAAGCTCTGCGTTGGTAAAAGGTCTCTCCACCTTGAGGAGCGGCCTTGAGAGGTGTCCCGGCTCAAGGGGAGATCGCCGCCAAGCAGCCACACTGCTGTGCAGGGAGAGCTCAGAGAGGGCTCACTTATGCTGTCCTATTTCTGGGATAAAGTGGTGGGCTCGTAGTCAAATCACATGCGATGGGAAAGGTACGCATGAGACTCCTGCTACCCACAACTTTCTTTTTTGATAAATCAGTTTTGGAAAAGCCACCTGTTATTTATGCCTAAATCACATGAGTGATGTTCCAAACTCATCTGTATTGATGTTTACTGTGTCACTCTGTACCCTTGCTGGTTTTTGGAGAACAGGTTGAAACTAGAGGGGTTCTTGGCCTGGCTGCAGCTCAGGCCTTTACCTCCTTTGGAGCCTGTTCCAAACTACCAGTAGTTCGGTTAAGGGGTCGAGCGCATCCATCACACTCCATGCGGTGACTGCAATCAATGCACTTCATCAACTCATAGAGTGGTGGTACGGATACCTTTTGCCTCTATGGGAATAAACAAGTTAGATGTGCACATGACTGCAGGGCTTTGATCTTATTGGCATCGTGGAGATGTGGTGGGATGGCTCCTCTGGCCGGAGTGTTGGAAGGGAAGGATACAGGCTCTTCAGGAAGGACATTAGGAAAAATTTCTTCGCCGACAGGGTTATCAAATATTGCAACAGGCTGCCCAGGGGAGTGGTGGAATCATTCCATTTACTCCGTTGACTTTGACTCACTGCCGTCCGGGCCATACGCTCGGCTTCTCGGCATCCTATTGTGTTAGGATTGAAATTTGTCCTCCTGTATCTATTAGGAATTTTACCAGTTGTCGTCGAGGACCAACCAGAATGAAAAACGTCAGGGCCATTGGTAGGCTTTCACTTGCCCCACAGACAGGCCCAATTGCTGTCCTGGTGTTATTTGGGTTTTTTTTTTTTGCTATTTTTTCTTTGGTTTTTCTTTTGGAAAGAGCAATTTTAGTGACCAGCACCACAGTGTAATGGCCAGAAGTGACAAGTGACTAGTATTCCTCCCTCTCCTCCTCGCCATCCACGCTGTCTCCTCCTCTCCTCCTTGTAATCCTTGTCCAATCTGTGGTATGTGGAGCCGTTCTTTTTGGCAACCTTTTTCTGTGCATGGCAGCCGGGGCAGAGCATCATGGGGCACCACACACCTTCCCCCCCGGGGGGGGCTCCGGCCAACTTCCTCACAGCTTCCTGTAATTTTTTTGCGTTTTGGTTCCTTTTAAAACATTTCAACATATCAGAGACTGAAGATCGGTTTCCTGCACGTAATGGTTGTTTCTTTGGCGATAAGCTTTTGATTTGTGTTTGAGAAAGAAAATCTTGGTGGTCTTTCACGCAATTAAATTCAAAGTAGCTGCGGGGATCTCGAATGAAAATACATTTTGCTGCAAAACTGTCATCGTAACCAGTCACTTCATCTGAATGCTTGCTGTTCTTTCCCTTGGTATAGAATAAAGTGTGTTTTAAAGCTTGAGATTTTGCTTTTCTGGCTACCCTTATGGTCATTAGAAAATTGCAAACGAAACCTCGTTATGTTGAACAGCTGGTAGCTGTATTTAAAAAAACCTCACGTTAAAGCAAGTGAATTAACTAAGTAACAAAGTTAAAATCTGTACGCTGAGAGGCCAGAGTGGTAACAAAGCCGCTCACCTCTTAGCGAGAACAGCTCAGTACAAGTGAAAATACGTCTAGGAAAAAAAAAATTGAGTTTTGCTTGCGCATTGTTCTGGTAAGCATGACTTACTTGAATAACTTGCCAAACCTACATTGTTAAAAGTCATATGGTACCACTTATAAAAGATTTTTAAAAATTATACGCATTGGGGGGATTTTCTTGAATTAGAGCAAATTTTGTTCTCCTGCTTACAGCAATGTCATTTCATTTAAGTGAATGCACTTCACAGAGGGGTAAAATTGTAGTTCATCGTATTTGACTAAGGTATTAGCAAAATGAACAAATCTGTGGCTGGTTTTATGCAGAATGTATATTTTATGTAATGAGAGGAAAGGAAAAAAAAATATTTTCAAAGAGGCAGTTTATAAATGCCAGTCCTTCTAGCAGCATATTGGAAAGCTCAATCAAAGATGAAGGATTCAGGGCTTTGCTTTTCTCTGTGATGCCTCAAGCCTGCACTTCGTAGGTTTCCCCTTTGTGAAGGATTTTTAGGAGGGCATCCTCTTCCCGAGCAGTGCGACTGGCAGCTCTGCCCGCCCGTTCCGCTTGTCGTCCTCGACCAGAGGAGAATCTGGCTCCACACTCTCTCGTTTCAGTGTGGAATTTGAAGCTGCTTAGAAAACATGTCATTCTACATTTGACTTCCCTTTTTTGGGTATTGCAAACTGTGTTTTTACATGAATTTTCATAAAATTTTTAGATGAATTTAGATTTTTAAGGAGAAGCTTTCAAGGCAACTTTCTATTTTGTGAGTCAAAATCCATTTGAAACTAGTTGCAAGTAGAAGGTCTGAGATCACATGGTAGTTTTCGAGTCAAAGATAGCACCATTTGTTCAAGAAATGCTTTCATGTGGCTCCTCAAGGGGAACAGTAACTTCTTATGAAGTGTTTAGAAGAGACTCGGGGTCAAAGTGGCTGGTGGCAAAGTTCCATTACTTCAGCCTCCAGACACATTTTCCGGCTAAAGTAAATATGTGTTGGTGATGAATACAAGACCTTTGTGAGAGGTGGGTTGACCAGGAGGTTTTAAAGGTTGGGAGTTTAATATAATTGACAAATAGTTTTCCCAGCACGACCTCCTCTGCTCCAGCTCGGTGAGGTGGCAAGAATCAGCAGGTAGAGTAGGAGGTTGCACATGAAAGCTTCTCATGCTCTAGTATTTAGTGAGGAGTTAAGTCGGAGGGGAGCGCTACAGAGGCTCTGGCCAGCCTTGACCTTGCACCCAGGACTCTTCATGGGGCTGCTGCCTTCCCACCTGCTCAAACGCTTCTCCGGGTGCACCAGGCCCCCAGAGGTTGAAGTTAGAGGTGAGTAAAAAGCTGTTGCTGTCTCCTTCTCTGCACACACCGATACTGTGTGCTGTCCTCTTTGCGGCACCGGCCGTTATCACGCCTATTGGCTTTTGTTTGTCTTGGAGGGTCTTATTTTAATTTTTATTTTTGAAGTTTGTTGTACTTCCAACACAATAAAATGACATAAACTTTCACAGTAGTTTCTACATCTGGCCCCCTGGTATTTGCTGTTTGTGAGGTTTAAGGAGATTTCCAATATATTTCTAACAAGCTTAACTTCTGTCATATGGGTGGTGACCACTTTTTGAAAATCAAGCTGTATATGGCATCCTTACTCAAACACCCCAAATCCTTAGCAAATGTGGCTAGGTAAGGAAGTGACATTAGTGCTGAGTCTAAAACCACTCAGCCAAAAAAAAAGAGAATGCCTTAATTTATCACACTGTGCACAATACAAGCAGAATAACGTGGATTCTTTGGTTCACATAGTCAATTCACAATGTCTGTATGATTGCATGGGGAATGTAATTTGTTTTTTCATTGATAAAACCAATAAAAGTTTTCAGGTACCGTATCAGGGCTCATCACTTTCAATTAGCTTCTACCATTACATGGAAGTCTACTGAAAACGGCTAATTGTTCTGTGTTGAAAGGGCAGGTTGAAGAACCCAAATAGTCCCATAGACACAGTGGAGACCTGCACGTTCTCCGCAGGCCTAAAACCCCAGTGGTTAACAGAGGGGGCTCTGGGAACTGGTGTGCTAATGATGCTCCCAATGTCTCTATCAAAATAAGAAGCTAGGTGTGGTGGATTTAGCTTTTCTGACTTCATTTTCTTCTAACGATCCAGGAAAGGCTTTCTTGGGGTGTGTAAATGAATATTTTTTCTCATTTTAAATGTCGGGGTGTTCATCAAGCAGTGATATCTTTATGATTACTTTGCTTGTCTCAGCCTTTAATGCATTTTTCGAGAAGCTTTTCTTCACTTAAAGTATCGTCAATGGCCTGTCTGTCGGCTGCAAGGTGGGCAGGAGATGGCATCTGCTGTGTCTGATTCTGGACTACCAGTGTCTGGCCGGCCAGAGGCAGCCCAGGCATGGGGGGTGACTGATGAGCTCCCATTTAAACCTTTTTACCGGTGACAGGACCCATTTGTGTATTTCTTTTCTCTTCCAGCCATCAGTTCTCATTAAGCTGATAGAAACTCCTATCTGTGAGATGTCTACCTGGCTTTCTGATTTGATTAAAATTGGTCAAAAAGTTATTGGACAAAGGAAAGATGGCCAGTGTGGTCACGTAACTCTTTCTCGTTAGCAATTGAAGCCAAGACTGCTGCATTATAAAACTGTGTCATGCATTTGTGGGACATATTTCTACCTCTTATAAAGCGTTTGACTGGTCCATATTTGTAATTAATGGCAGCCATGTAAGCTAGAAACATTGCTGGTAGTTTGCAGTGGTGTTTTTAACCACCTGGAAACCAGTGATGGAAAATGAGGAGGAACAGGAATGTGAAATATGTGGAATACATATGAAAATATATGGAATACAATGTGAAAATTGTAAGGCCTAAATATTAGCAAGGCTACTACGTTTGGAAGACATTAGGTAGTTTTCGTACTATTTTATGCATGGAGCCTCCTAATAGTTATTTCTCATGGATCTGCAAAATATAAAAGACTTTAGGTTAAAGGAATAGTAATGAATCATTTATGAGATATTATCTACGAAGATGGATTGGTTCCATCTGTTACAGTAATAAAAATAATAATGCTTAGCAATTACATAAATGCTTTACAGGTTTTCAGTGTGCATCACAAACATTAATCTAAGATCTAGCCCATAGCACAGTTTTTAAGAGCTTGTAAAATGGCTTCAGCTTATATATACTGGTTTATTTATTTATTTTTAACAAGGAAATTTGCTGTAATAGAGTTTTTAAACTGGTTTAGAAAATTGAGCTGTAGCTCCTTGGTCTGAGACGCTGTATGAAGATAGCCGCAAAATTAGTTTCTTTTCCTTCTGTTAATTTAAATTGCTGCAAATGTCCAGGAAAAATACAGCTCTACAGGCAGGTGTTCATTAACATACAAATGGTAGAAAAGCCTTCCAAGATGCGGTACTCGCATTATCTCACAGTTATTTGTTAATCTCATTTTTTGTGTCTCGTAAGCAGCTCACTGATTGAAGGCCGATGTATTCTGGAGCAGAGTATAGTCTGGTAAAAGTTATGCTGTGTCCCTGTGTTGTATTTCAGTATATAGGGTCGTGTTACCTGGAAGAAATAACTTCTTTTGTTCAATCCAGGAAGAAATTGGATATACAAAGTAGTGATTTCCCATAGAACATGGTTTAGATGCAGCCTAATTCACCTAAGAGAATGAGTATTAGATTTAATTTTGTTCTGTTTGGTTTTTAATTTGTATTCTTGAAAAAGAAGTGATGATAACTTTAGGCATAAACATTTTTTTTAATATCTGTTGGGGTTGTTTGCCGTGCTCCCTAGCAGACAAAGGTGTGGTAAAATAGACAAGATTTATAGTAAATGCAATTTAATGAATAGCTATCCCTACTGATATTTGGAGCATGTCGATGGGAATATATAGATCATATATAGAGATATATATACTGTTACATTTGGGGTAATGTAAGGGTGTCTTGAAGCTGACTTCCTTGCAGTGTGACCTGTGACCTTGAGAGACAAGGTGCCATGTAAGCCATTGCTCCGTAAATCTGTTTATCTGTATACGTCACAGATTAGACGTGGGCTTTGTGATACGACTTGACTGAAACAAGTGACATTAATTCCATTAACTGTGGTCAAAAGTAGTGTCTGAATTGACAATTTGAATGGGGTGGATTGCATATCTTGACCTACCAAATATTTGGCTTGGAAATGTTTAACACATTAGATTATGCTAGATAATAGAAAGGTTTTAATACTACTAAAACATCTGTTTGCCAAAACAAGATACAATTTCCTTAAGCAATATTCTGTTAATCCATATATAACGAGATTAATTCAAACAGATGGGAAAAAAAAAACCAGTGTTTCATACATGGAGAAAATGATGGGTTCCATTTAGTCATATCCAAGTGCTCGTAGTCGTTTCTGAAATAGAGCAAGTTATCAGTGCTAACTCTACCCTCTTAATCATCAATGACCTGGAAAGCAGTTCTCTAGTCTTATTATCCAGGCGATCTGGGTTAGTGTTACAAAGCATAAACTGAGCATGGAGGAAGCGATTAGTGGTGCAAAGTCCATCTCGCTTGGTAACTCCCAGATGCTGCTTGGTGTGCTCTGCTGCCTGGCTTGGTCCAAGCTTCCCGGGCTGCCTCCTGCTCCACGCTGTGGCCGTTCTGGTGTCCTTGCCTGGGTGGCCCTGTGGTCATCCAGCTCCCCTCCAGCCCTTCTCTCAGGAGGCATCACTGCTGAAGCATCTTCTCTCCGACTGTCTTCGGGGTTGCCCATGTGACAGCCGGTATAAGGCACCCATAATGTTAAACAGCCTCTCTCTTTAGTGTCTGCTGGTTCCTTGGGTCTTTGCTAAGGTTTCTGGGGAACCTTCACTGGTTCCTTGGGTCTTTGCTAGATGACAGTGCCTCCTGCCTATTCACAGCTGCCAAATTATGGCTATGAGGAATTATTGCTTCTAACACACTTTTCCTTCTCTGCCTCCTCCAAAGCTTGAAGTACACTGTATAAATCCCTCACTGCAAGTGTGTATCAGCAGGTTTCCTTGGCCGTTGGAGAAGGACGATAGTTCTCCAAACTGTGATGGAAACCTGCCCAGACGTCTACCTGAATGGAGATTGGAGCTCTCATGATGTGAATGTTGTCATGTATCTTTAATACCATGCTGACAAGAGTTAAATTTCGATGGTGTTCCTCTAAACTGGCTTTGTTTCATACAGTAGGCATTAGAATAAACACTTTGAAGTTGGTGGTGCACAAGAGCTTTGACAAACCAGTTCCAGCTAATCTTGCTTTGAGGTGGTTAGATCTCCTGGCCTCAGAAGCCTCCCTGTTCTGCTGCCAGAGCTCACCAGCCCATGCCAGGACTGTCAGGAAGGAAAACGCGCTTCTGTCAGAACTGAGTCTTGGCTCAAACCCACTCTCATCAGCAATTTAAACCAAGATGCCACTCTGTGAACAGGGTTAGATAAGACATCACACACCTTCTGGTTTTTGCCTCTCTTGGAGGTGTTGTACCTCCCAAAAGGGTAGCAGGGTGGATGCTTAGAAGTCATAATAGTAAACCGCTACTGCAAGGTTTCCCAGATGCCTTGTTTCAAGTAACCATAATCTTCAAAATCTGTAGTTAGGCTAGTAAATGATTGGCTTGGTATTTATTTTTGTTCTATTCTTTCATTCCTTAAAAACTGGAAATTATAGCTGAGAATATTGTCCCAAACTTCCAAAATAAGGCGCCGAATTTTCCTGAGAAAACAGTCCTAGGCTGTTGCTACTCAGATGGGATCTCAGGACATAACGGGGTTTCAGAACATTTTAAAAAAATAAGCTACTAAATACCAATACTGTTTGTCTAGAATATATAAGTAAGTAGCTGTGTTACAGAGCAGGATGACATGCTGAGCTGAGCCGCAACACAGCGTAATATATTAGGCTGTTTATCTCATAATACCAGCATGATAATTGTGATAACATCAGAAATTACTATCATTCTTCGCTGAGAAATTGCTTGTTACCATCCTCTTGTTTAAATATGCCTGTGATAGTTCTGAAGTTATTTACAGGAATATTTGGAGGCTTTCCCTTATTTAACGTTCAGATTCTACTTAAAAAAAAAAAATCAAAAAAAAAAAAAAAGCTTGTGTGTATGTGTGGGAAATTCTTGGTTATATCGTACCTGCGATGAGTTGCCTTTTGTACATCTTTCCTGTGTTTTGCAGATGTGTGTAACATTGAGCAGGCTTTTTTTCTCATTTTAGCATCTTACGAAGATCCAGTACCTCGTCTTGTAAAATGTGATTGTGGGGAAAAAAGGTATTAATGACTAATAAGAAATAATCTGTGGTTAACACAGCTCCGTCCTTTCTTTCGCCCTCTGTCACGATCAGAGCGTATGTTCTAGTTGTTGCTATTGAACGTTGGATTCTCAAACTGCGGTATTTTGGGTTGATTGACAAAAATGGTTTGTTGACAGCCTTATGTCTGAGTAAAGAAGAGAAAGTCTGCTTTAGTGGGGTTTCCTGTGAAAATGAATCCCATCTTGGAGGTATCTCTCCTCCCGGTCCCAAGACCCCCAAAATATTGAGTGGTCATCCAGCAACAACCAAAACGTTTCTCCAGCTTGGGAAATTTGAAACACCAGTCCTCATTGATGACATTTTGCAGTATGTTCAGAAGGCAAGAAAGTCTAGTTTCGGGAAGATAAAGCTGGAAACAAATCCTAAAGTATCGTTGTCACTCCTGCCTGTGTCCTTAGGAGATGATATCTCAGGTTATCAGGTCATAAATTATTGGAAGCCTGAAGACAAACTCCAGGAACACCCCACAAGCAACCAGTATTTTCCACATCATGAAGACACGAGCAACTGTCTTCTCTTTGGGACCTTGAGCTGCAAGTGAAGCAATGGTAATTACCTGCCCCAGAGGGACAACTTCCTCTTGGTTTTATTAGTAGGCGTCCACAGAGGATTGGGTTCTAACTACAAAGGAGAAATTATCTCTACATTCCTCTTTGCTTTGCAACATTTCAGTGATGTTGTAGTTTACTTAATCTAACTGAAGGGCACGTTCGTGCGGAAAGTGTGGAAGCTGAGGTCAAGGATCACCAGATGACATTAAAATTGGTGCAGAACCCCAAGCTTCCCAGCTTCTGCTTTCTTCCTTGGATTGACATTGCCAAGAGAAAGCACGACGGAAGTTACTAACATGGTAGAAATTTCCATTAGATTCTCTTTCAAAAATCAAAACAGGGTCATTTGGAGAATAACCTTTTGAACATAAAATGTTAATGACTGCCGAGGTCTGGGCAGGACAGATATGCTCCATTTACACAGCCTTAGCTTCAGGTTATCAGAAGTATATCCAACGTAGACAGCTACTAAATAACTCATTACCCCATGGAACAAAAATGTTCCGTACCTTCAACATTTCAAGTTCATCAGTGTTATGGGTAGACCTTTAAAAATGTTGTTTCCAGAATATTCTTACCGTTATCATTCATATCATTTGACCAGATTTACAGTCGTGTAACGAAGACTAGTAGAAATGGCTACTGGGAAATTATTCGTCAGGGAAAGGGAGCGTTGTGGTTTGGAGTGTGGGGTTGGCCGATTTTATTTTAGACAACAACATTTCAGCTTGAGGATCGTGGTCTTTGACTCTCTGTGCTGTATGACACAAGTCACAAGTCTTGTTTCTCCTCCGTGGAGGAGACGGGATCATTTCAACTCTTTATGTGTAAAACCTAGTGAATACTGCGGTGTCGGTGTGGGAATCCGTGTAAAGAAAAGCCAAGAGTCTGTTTGCTTGTGTATTTGTCAGTGTTTAATAAGTGTACAAGTATGTTGACTGGGAGTTTGTAATTTGTGCAAAGATTTGTAACCTAATTGGCCTGAATATCTTCTGGACGTCTCTCCTAATTGCTGTTGAACACTGGCACTTCCTAAAGTCATGACAACTAGCGAGCCTGCGGTGATAGATGGGCTACAAAAGTCCTATTCGTGAGGGTCTCTGAAGGAATCTATATCAAAAGGGAAGTTCGTCCCATGAAAGTGTTTTTAGACTAGTTGTTTTTGGTTTTTTTAATGTTTCTTGAGCCTCTCTGGGTTTTTTTTTTTTTTCTTAAACGAATATATATATAAAAGGTGGAGTGAGAGAAGGGGCGGACTCATTTCCAGGATTTATGATTTAGCGGGACTGGCAGAGAAGTGAGTTTTGATAGTGCGTGCTCAACAACAACCACGAGACTTTACGTGCTGATAAAAATCACTGGAGACTGCGATGGACACCGAAGCCAGAAATTATCATGGTAATTTGGCTGCCTGCCATTCTTTCACTGTCGGTTGCTAATTTATGTACGGTAGTGCATGCTGGTTGTTTGGAAAATAGACGGCTTCATGAATGGTGTCTTTTATTACAAATGCAACTGTCAGATTTTTATTTCGTTGCCTTAATTGTAATGCTTACCCCTGATCCTCACATGACGAACACTGTGACCTGTAGTGCATATCTGTGGGGTTAGGAGAAGCAAAAGGAGTCTTTCTTGTGCGTGTCGAGGCTTATTTGAATGTGTTTCCCTGGAGGGGAAATCCCACATCCCAACAGGTCCCAGAGAAAACCTCGCATTTCATTCCCATGAGAGAGGCAGGGAAGGCATCAGCACTTACTCCCGGCGGAGTGAGCTCCAGCAGTTTCCCGCTCGATGACTGTCAGTGCTAATGCTAAAATAAATGCTCCGCGGTACATTTAAGTTGAAAACCCGGCATTAGGAAGCTGCTTGAGGTAGTTAGCAGTATCGAGGCAACTTTCTGAGAGAACTAAATGAACGAGTCAGAGAGTAAAACATCCACTCAGGGGTGCGCGGCAGCGTGGGCGAGGGGAGGGACAGATGGAAAGGGTAAAACCGCCTGAAAGGGAGAGAAATGTTCCCTGCGAAATGATTCTATGTGTTTTTCGAAGAACAGAAGTAGAAACCCACGTTGGATATATGACTTAATTTATATAATTTTAAAATTGTTATATAATTGGAGCTTTACCGTGACATTAGGAGTGTAAAACTTCATGTTTAACAGGCTTTATCCCCTGAATGGTGTGTATGCCCCCCCCTTCTGTGTAACGCCGGCTAATTTTGCTGTTACACTTTGCTAATTTCTTAATTTCTAGTGAGTTTGGTTTTTAAATATCTGCCAACTCTGTGAATTCCAACAAGCATTGGCATGAGTAACGAGTCAAATGTTAGAGCAGCTTTATTCTTTGACAGTTCTAAAAGGATTATATAACTAGAATTTTAAATAATATTTTTGAAATGTGTAATTTAAAAGGTCCTCGTGTTCTGTAAATGGTTTAATTTTTCATACCATTTAATTGACATTGCAAAAGAATCATTAAGTCAATGATGATTAAATCAGCACTTTTATGGATCAAACTCTCTTCTGGGAGAAATTTAGTCATCGTGAAAGAGATATAGACATATATTTTGAGGACGCTGCGATAGGAGCAGGGGCTGAATGGGCTTTTCAATAAACCTCTGCAATTGCATCTAACCTGGAAGCCCCTCCTGGGCAACCCGAGGCCAAGGCACCTCTAGAGTCAGCTCTGGGTTGTGCGGAACAGCTCTGTTGTGCCTTTGCAACACGTCACTCGCTTGAGGAGGAGAGACTTATTACACCCATGTGGTTTCAGCCCAATTTGAACTGAATTCTAAAGAAGTGAGAACGTAATTCAGTTATTAAGTGTATTCTCATGTTGATATTAAGCTGCTTAATTTTCTGTATAGTAAACTTCTGCACTCATTACAAGGAAGTAATGAAGTTTTGCTTCGTTTTGTGTTGTTAAGTTACAAAACTCCGCGTAGCAGAGAGTTGCTGCAGGTCTGTATACTTTTTCTTACTTTGTAAGAACCCTTCGCTGTATTGCCTCAGCAAATATTTTTGGTTTTACTAAAAATTATAATACTCAAATATATGGCAGGTCCTGAAGTAGGAAAAGAAAGGAACAGTGCCTAGAAGTGTTTTGTGTTTCATTCTTTCCAGTTCCCTTAAACAGTGTCTGTGTTAGAGCATATAGTGATTTTTGTTCCTTTGGAAGCTGGCTGGGCTACATTATCCCATCCTCTATAAAAGAGGAATGGTGTCTCAACTGGATTAGCCGCATCTAAAATCTTGTAGTACGTTTAACTGTGGGTGCCTGATAACTTCAGTTTTAAGTCACCTGCTTGGGAGTTTCTGTGTCAGACGTGAGCTGTATTGAAAATAAAATATGTAAAAAATTCCTAGTTATGGGTAACATCAGTAGAGCAAGTTAAAAGGAGTCCTTAAAAAGGAGAAATAAAGGAGATCAGAAGTTAAGGAATGATAAATGCAGAAAAGCAAGTATTAATGTATCAGGTCAGGAAATGGTGTTACTCTAGCAGCGTCGGTGATAACACGGAATTGAGATAGGATGGGATTACAATGAAACTGAAACCCACAAAGGCAGGAATTGCTCAGGAAAGATAAATAATTGGAAGTAGGAGCAGATTGTCGAAGAACAGAATATAACTGATCTCTCACTTTGAAAATTCACTCTACATTTGTGTGATGTAGAGTTAATGACCAAATTTTCAATTTTATTATATTAAGTTCCCTTAAGTAATATCTCTTTTAAAAAGCTCGTTCAGCCTAAACTTAAAAATTCACTAAACCAAAGGTAAAAGATTATCAGAGGAAAAAACCCCTCTAGAATATGATTATGAAATATAAATTTGCTGACAAAATAAGCTGTGAGTTCTCAAACCTCTCAATGAAATAATTCAGCAAAAGCTTGGAAAAACGTATGCCTTGCAATGTTTTTCTGATGATCAGTCAATTTGAGTTGTACCAAACATGACTGTTCCTTTCCTAAAAGAAAAAAAAAAACAAAACAGCAGGAGCTTGTCCACCCACATCTCTGCAGCTGAAGGTTTGCCACTGGCATCGTGGTCACTGATGATAAAGAAATTTTCCAGACCTAGCGAAGTTTGTGTAGAATTTAGTAGTTCCCATGCCACGTTTGTTCAGCCTGTGTCATTAGCAATAACAATAAAGAAAAATCACTGGCTCCAAATACACAGACTGTTCCCAGATACACACACAGAAACGTATAAATCTGGACTAAATGTCAGCACTTAGAAGGTAAAAAGGCTAATTGCAACTAAAGCAAATTAGTCCTTCCCCTAAAGATAAGGAAGCCAAATCCTGTATATCTATCTCATCCCTGGCCTCGTGTCCCACTTAGTCATGTTCCCTAATCCAGATTTCTTCTGAGTTGCATTCCTGATTTGTCCCCTTTTCAGAGCTTCCCCTAAGTTTTCATGCAGCCCCCTCCATCTTTCCCATTCCCGTGGGGAGGCTGGGGGGGTCGTATCCAGCAGAGGCTCCTGCCCGGGGACCGTTCCCATGGCAGATCCTGCAGGATTTTCCCCTCCAAGTGGAGCAGCGGGCACTTCAACTGTCCTTTGTAGGTGCAGTAGGATCCTCCCTCACCTTCCTCCTTTTCAACTAGTTCACCTGAGCAGAAATTGAGAAACCACAGTAGGAAATTTCTGCAGCAGAAGCAAATTGGGAAAGCTAGGAAGAGGTGTGCCTTTGCTTCAGTCCTTTTGTTTTAGCACCAGAAAATGGATGAAAAGCCCTATACATCAGTGTTTCAGTTATGCTGATTCTATTAACTTCCTTGCTGACTTCACTGTCGGATGCATTTATTTTACGATCCAGGACTTCAGCCAGTCTTAGTCAAAGCAGAGCTCTTCTGCCCATCCACAGACGCTTTGCGAGAGCAGATCTTTCAGCTGCCTCCTCGCTGATGGTCTGCTGGGGCTGTGCCAAACCGTCTGGGAGGCGTCTTCCCCTCCTGCTTATACACGGAGCATCGCAGTGCTTATGGGAGGCCAAAGAGATTTAAATAGTGGATCAATCTACAAAAATCTTAATTTGGAACTTACTTAAATTATTTCTTTGGAAGGGAACAGATGAGTCCTTGTTAAAATGATAGGACTTTTTAAATCTCTTTCCAGGCTGGTACCAATGAGGCAGGGAGACACAAGGGTTTGCAGAGCAGGTGAAGGATATGATGTTTCCTGAACAGCTGAGGACAAGACGTTACCCAGGGGATTTTCCTGTATATTGAAAAAGGCCCATAATGTGACGTTCTGTTTGTAGCAGTTCCTTTGTCACTTGAATAATCCGTAATTTTCCCTGCTGGAGTTTTCCCTCGGCTAACTTTATTCTTTCTTCCACTTCACGAGAGTTTGTGATCGAAGTACTTCTATTTACTCTCCCGCTAATCCCTGCCTTTCGGTGGGGGGCTGGTAAGCCTAACTTTTGAAATGTGGTGTTATTTTAACTGTTTCAAGCAAATATAAGGAGCACGTAGACGCAGAATATTTTAGTGCACTTTTTGCATCCAGAGTAACTGGCAATTATGTCTCGGCTGGACTCCATTCTGGAGCAGCAGGAGCCTCAGGGCAGCAGTATCTTCTAAACATGGCTCTTGCCTGTCTGTGGGATTTGTCTTGCTCTGTAACAGTGGTCCTTGAATACAATTTTTAATGTATTTACTTGGCAGCGTTCCTTGTGCATCCATTGTCTGTGTTTTATGGAGACGGAAAGATTCAATAGTTGTGAAGAGCGTTTTTAACAGGGTCAGGATTCAGCCAATACTGCCCAAGTCTGGAGTCTCCAGAAACTCTCTGGAAGCCATGAAACCATGGCTCCTCGCTGCATCTTTGTGGGGGTATCAAACCAACCAACCCCAAAACACTGCAAAAGCAGGATGTATCTGCAGACTCATGTGTCCGTCTCAGGGCTTTGACTACTGCTCCAGTGGGGTATCGCTCTTGTGCACATGGTGCGAGTATTTATTTGTCCTCTAAAGCTTTTTGAACAACCCAAAATCTTGTATGATATGCTGCCATTTTAATGAGATGCAGTGGTTTAAGGAGTCTGCGTTGAGGAGATGATCCATTACCTTCCTCCACCTTATGGTGTGGCCCCTTATATAGTATAACATCTGGTGGGAACAGCTTCTATTAGTCTTATCTTCAGATTGCTTAATGGCTCTAATAACGCGGCTACAAGGCCTTATGCGAGTGAAGCGGGATTTGGGAAAACTTAACCTTGACTGTTGCTATCACAAGAACGTTAGCAAGTTTAATGTGCCTTTATTCTTTCCCATTTTCAACTTGTGCTGTATTTTGCTATTAGTAGTTTATAATAAATTGCTGTCTTTGGAGTGCTATTAAAAATACAACTCGATTTCTTTTACTTTCCTTTAAGGTCTTGTAACGTCCAAAGCATTTTCATTGGCTTGGGTATATGAGATGCTACTGAAAAATCTGTCTTTTTTTCCTCCTTTTCGTATTGTTTTGATATTTTATTTAACAGCTCAAGTTTGCTTCTATTTCTGCTCCTCAAATCAGAAAAGCTTTATTTTAGCTCCGTGCTGAAAATTCTATCTAAACACTTTTATTTAAAGGTTTGGGGGTTTTTTTTGTTTTGTTTTGGTTTTTTTTTGTAAAATATTTCCTGGAAGAGAAATCTGGAATACAAGCGCATATGGCCTGCTTAGGATCTTGTTTCAGCATTGCTCAGAATACTCACGTAAGTAGACAGGGAGAGCAGGATGAGAGAGATTTGGTGCCCATTGACTTCCTGTCTCGCTGGTGCTGCTCCATTAGCCCTTATCAAAGTTGGAAGAGCAGCTACAACACAGCCATTGGAGGGATGGGATCAATACCTGGCACAGCGCCTGAAGGTCAGATAAAGTACTTAGGCCGGCAGGATGCCAGGCTAAAGAGATGTCAAGAAAATCAATTAGATACTAAAGAAAGAGCAGCAAGCTAACTAAAAATCCAATCTTGAAAGGCTCTTTATATTTTGAAGGCAGCTTATTAGTGTTAGCTATATCTTTATCTCTCTAATAAAATTACGTTTGTTAAGCAATTAAAACCAGACTTGGGTCATACAAGGCTAGCACAAAACTGACTGCGAACACCTGTACGGGACTAGATTAGAAATAGCCACAAGTGGTGGAGATTAAATCGAACGGCTTCCAGGGTAGAGCACAACGTAACTTGTGATTAATCTGCTCTCCTCCTCCCCATATTGATTACTTTACCTATGTGCATTTGGCATATATCTTAGATACTTTCTCCTCTGAGTGGTAATGGAAAGCATAGACTTTGTCTACTGGTGCCGGCTAGTTTACTTAATAAATTATAGCTGTCTGAAGTCAATAAATAGAAGGGAAATTCAGAGGGGTGGGTCATCCCGTAGCTTTCCCCTCCCCTCCCCAAACTACAGCGATGGAAAGGAGCTTACGTTTTACCAGGTTAGGAGTCGGAGACGCGATTGCGGTGAGTGAGCGTGTTGCGGTGACACCTTTGGGTACCAGAGAGCCCTTGCTCTCAGCGTGGCCAAGTGCAGCGGGGAAGCTGCTCTCCTGCCTGGGCACCGTCGCCCTCCTTGGCTCTCCTCTGCAAAAAAGTACCCAGGAGAGAAGAAATTCACCACATGTTGCTACCTGAAACGAAAATCACAGTATTTGTTCCACACATAATTTACTGGCAAAAATCCATAAATTAATTCCTGTCGGCTAATCAGGCTGCCGGGGACTTGAGCATTTGAAGGTCTGTAAGTGTATAAGTATGATGAGTCTTTTCCCCAAACAGCAAGGAGATCGCCCACGGCAGAGCAGGTTCCTCGTGTCCTTGTTATGCATTGTGCCAGTGCCACCTTGTCCCTCTTAGCCAAGATGCGGCGTGCTGGCTCCTCGCCAGTCTTTATCTGATGTGAGTTGTAGCCCTCAGAAATTGAAGCTGAGGGTGGTTGAAAAGAAGCAAATTCCAGTTAGAACAAAGGTATGTGTGTTTTTCTTGGCAGAGTCCCCAACCATTCAAACCACCTGTATGGTTGTGGTGGACTCTGTCACGCGCGATCTTTCAGAAAAAATTCTGACCTTGTTGAAGTCACAAATTTCACCAGCTTTTCAGGGACAGGACTTCACCCCCATTGTGTAAGACTGAAAATATCAATTAAAGGTGGTTCATCTTGTGGCTTATGTTGGTATGTTCATCCACGGACAGCATGTCTGATGGCTCACTGGTTTTATTAGCGTGCGTTTGGTTTGACTGTTAAATACCATTCCTATCTCGGAAAGGAATGGCACTGCTTTCCACAAGGCTTTTGTTATTTGTACGCTCTGTTTTGACTGTCAGGTTTGAACTTTGTTAGCCAGATGCTGAAAACATCCTGTGGTTTGCATGCCCATACGTGTGCGTATGTGGATGTGTATACATGCATATATGTATCTCCTTCTCCGTGTGTCCTGGTGACAAATTCCTACAACTGAAATAATAATAATTCCTTTTTCATTTTGACTTTATGTGGAGACACAGAGTCCAATACATATTAATGAAGCAACAAAAACTTGGCTGCACATAATTAATAAAGTTAATTTATTTTATTCAGAGTCTTACTTGGATGACTGCGGAATCAGAATAAGGAAGGAAAATGGGCACGAATAATGGCAGCAGGAATTTGGTCTGTCACTGAGGAAAGGGCTCGAGTTCTTTCTTCGCTTGGTGCTCGTTTTCCTGCTCAGCCTACAGTTTAGTTTCAGCATATGCCCCAGGCTTTAATTAATTTGAACTTTTTTGTTGCAAGTGATGTCACTAACAAAATTTTGGTGGAAATATAGGTAGTGTACGTCTTCTCATACCTACATTTTCTTTCCAAGGCCTTGGTCTCCTTGCCAGGAAAAACCCGTAACATTCTTGTCAGTATTCGCTAAGATTATTTTTTTTAGTCAAATCCAGATTTCATTGGCTGGCCTATAAATTAATTCAGTCCCAAAGGATATGAAATCTTTCAGAATTTGAAATGATGTATCTTGAAATTTCAAAACCAGCAAACAAAATCAAGACATTTCCATGACCATACGCGTTGCCAGTTTTGACCTACATTGGACAAAACTTCTGAAATGTCCAAATGTAAAATATATTTTTCTGTATAAAGAAAAATGCCATTAAATCTCCCCTTCTGTCTGCCTCTTCCAAATATCTGTATATTTTCCCTAGGACCAGCTTTTTTTGATGGAGTTTTATTTTTGGGAAGCTGGTGAGGAACTCCACATATTTAACATACATGTATACATATATATAAGTGTACGTGTTATCTAAAGAGTACTGCAAGTAGCAGACAAAATAGTAGCTTTGAAGAGTGCTGGCGGTGATGTATGCATAGGAAATTAGGAAGATTTGTGCGAAATCCTTTGTACTGTTCTGGAGATCAAATTTAAATCTCCAGAGAGAATGGAAGTTACCTATTATGGATATCAAACAGAAGCTAAGCCTTCAGAATGAAATAGGGAGAAGTCAAGTAAACTACGGATAATAATTTAATTATGAATGTACCTTTTTTGAGCATTAATGAATACTCATTTCTTACTCAGACCGGTTTGTAAACTTGTGTCAAGGATTTTTATAAACTTCAACTGACTCTGAAGCCTGGAGGCATGATCTAATCACTACAGTTTTGATCTCTGCTTCATCCGTAAGCCCTGGGGATTCAAACTGGGACAGGACCACAAGGTCCCACCTTGCTGTCCCGTTTTTCTCCGATAAACTCTACCGTCTCCTTGATGGTGGGAACACATCCTGTGTCCTACATCGAGCTGGGTGTTCAGCAGCCCAGGCTGCTGGTCTACGTACAATTTGGTGATGGTTGGAGTTGCTGTGTCCAGGTGACCCGGAGTGGCCGTTTGGCTGATGCCTCCAGGTAGACCCCATCTCATCTGTGGAGGACAAAGGCAAATGACTGAGGTCCTTCAAATCATTCAGTCATGAATTACCAAAACCATTCAATCTTTCAGGTAACGTCTAGTTCTCCAGGTGTCTGGCCGTGACTGTGGAGCCAGATAACGATCTCCTCAGACTCCAGGTTGGGAATTCATTTCTCATTTTTTCACAGCAAAACTGAACAGTGTTTAAACAGTGAAAATGTAAAACTCTGATTCCTGTGGAAAACAGTCCCCGTTGCCTGTGCGTGTTTCATGAGTGCAGTATCACTAAGAAATGTTTATTCTTTGCAGCGTTGTCACTTTCCTTAAAGGATATTTTTTTCTCTTTGCAAAGAAAACAGGTATTTTAGGATTATAAAAGTATAACGAAGTGGGAAAGTCAGTTTTGGCATTGACAATCTGATTACATTGTTTTAAAGAACGCACAGATAACTAGGCTCTAGTCAACTGTTACACTAGAAGTGTAACAGCCCTTCCAACCCAGGGTTAGATTTCCAGCCCAGCCTAGAATTACTATCAAGAACGAAACGAGGAGATTACTGCCTGTATTTGGGGTTTTCCAACTTCTGTAGATGTATTCTGCCAGTAAGTGTTTCAAAGCTAATTCAGTTTTTTTCCGCAATTCTGTGAATGATTTGGGTGCTTTGCCACAAGAATTCACCAATTAAGAAACAAGCAAAAAGACTTTTAAATCAAACTTACCACATTTGTTCAAGTCATTGAAAAGCAGGAAATTACTGTTGCTCTCCAAAAAGCAGCTGTGTGTATACAGTGACATTTTATTTAATGATTCAAATTATAGCATAAATATACATTGTATTACTTGTTATTCTCGTTTGTATTACAATACTGCAAAAGAGCCTTCAGCATCGATGTCAGCTGTAACAACCAAGGCTTTACGCAGGAGCAGTGAGAAACCCAGACCTCAATGACATCGCGAAGCATTAACTGTCTTTTAGAATATGGTGCTGAAAGAGTTTTATATGTACTTTTTGAATCCCATCGTACTACACGCTGGTCTGCTTCTCACTTGGTGGGACTTTGTGTTGTTATTTAATATCAGAGTGGAAAAAAAATGTTTTAGGAGTCATTAATGGTAAACTTGCAAGAAAAGTTTGATTGAGAGCAGCCCTGAGGAGAAGGACTTGGGGGTGTTGGTGGATGAGAAGCTCAACATGAGCCAGCAAAATGCGCTGGCAGCCCAGAACCCCCCCGCAGCCTGGGCTGCATCCCCAGCAGCGTGGGCAGCAGGGCCAGGGGGGGATTCTGCCCCTCTGCTCCGCTTGGGGAGACCCCCCTGCGGTGCTGCCTCCAGCACTGGGGCACCAACAGCAGAAGGACATGGAGCTGCTGGAGCGGGGCCAGAGGAGGCCCCGGAGATGCTGGGAGGGCTGGAGCCCCTCTGCTGTGGGGACAGGCTGAGAGAGCTGGGGGGGTTCAGCCTGGAGAAGAGAAGGCTCCGGGGAGACCTTCCAACCCCTGCCAGTCCCTAAAGGGGGCCTACAAGAAAGGTGGAGACGGACTTTTTACAAGGGCATGTAGTGATAGGAGGAGGGAGAATGGTTTTACACTGAAAGAGGGGAGATTTAGATGAGATCTGAGGAGGAAATTGTTTGCTGTGAGGGGGGTGAGCCCCTGGCCCAGGTTGCCCAGAGAAGCTGTGGCTGCCCCATCCCTGGAGGGGTTCAAGGCCAGGTTGGATGGGGCTTGGAGCAACCTGGACTGGTGGGAGGTGTCCCTGCCCAGGGCAGAGGGTTGGAATGAGATGGTCTTTAAGGTCCCTTCAACCCAAACCATTCTATGGTTCTATGAAAAAATGAATTCCTCAGCAGCAAAAATAATCATATACAATGATGAAGTAATGGATCCATTGTAAAGTAGCTATGCAAGTTCTTTAAGAATATACCCGCCTTGCCTTCCAGAGATTCTCCAATGACATTTCTGACATGCATACGATGTCCTCCAAGCTTAGCTGTTTGACCCAAAAGGCTGGCACAGTCTCTGGTTGCTGGGTTGCAGAGATGCTGGATCTCTGCACGGGACGTCTCGCTCCCATCTCTCCTAACTGCTGCTGTGGGATTCATGTGGCTTCTCAGATAACCTGCTCTCAAACGACTTCAGCAGATGAAGGTTTTGCAAACTCGACCACAGACGAAACTACGGAGGCAGCTTCTGGAGCACTGAGCCTGGTTTATTTAAATGGATGGTGAGCACCTGAGGATTGTGCAACAATTAATTCCCTTGAATAAATGTGGCTGGACTAGTTGTAGTGTTTCCTGCTTAGGAAGGTACCTCAGAAAAGTAGGAAAAGAACCCAGTTCAGAAGAAGAAGGGGCATTAGACCCCGCAGAGTGCCTGGTGTGAGCTCCCGGATAGGCTGGAAATATGAAAAATAGATGGCTGACATTGTTTGAGTGGTGCTTGATGAATAATGAACTGTGAACACGAACTGTGGCATTAAGTTCATTCTCTATTTTAATTATAGAGTGGATTGTAAATTATCTAATTATCTGCATTCACTCTTGCAGTGAGAGTGAGGAGCCTTCTGCCTGTGGTGGCGGCTGACCTTGGCGTCAGTCTGGCCCAGGGGACTGGAGTTGACGGGGCTACTAAAGCCCCCTCGCTCCCCTGGAAGTCCATGCTTGATGGATTTTGGAAAGAAACTTCAGAAATAATCAGATAAAGTAGATGCAGACACAGTCAGCTTTGTGAGCGCAGGAGTGGCAGTAGCGTCCCAGAGCTGCGGCGTCCCCAGGAGATGGATGCCCGGAGCTGGTCCAGGCAGTGGGATGGGCTTTGGTGTGAAGAGCTGCAGGGTCCAGTGCTGGGGGGAGCATTGCTTCTCTTTGTGCACATTCTCGAGGCCGTGGTTGCACTGTAAGTTTGTAACTTTCCCCTTTTGGGTTTAGATTTAAGCTTTTCAGTTAATTTATGTACCTAGAGGGCTCCAAAGTGAACCTTGGTATAACCCAGACCCTGTGGCTGGTGGGGGAACCTGGCCTCAAAACCAGAGAGAACAATCTGGAGCGTCTGCTCTCTGCACTACTGCTGAGACAAGATAATTTGTGTCTTCAAAGCCAGGCGGCAGCTCAGTTTATAACCATTTATATGAAAATAGATTCTCCAGGAAAGAGAATACACTGCTACTGTGCTTCTATAATGCAGTGATATTGGTGCTCTTGGAAGTGAGCTCTGCTGCTCGGTGCCGATTGCTGTTTGAACCGAGAGTAAGCAAGTTTGGTAAGGAAAAAGAAGCAGAAGCAAGGAATGAATACCTGCATAATGCGTATCTTCACTGCGTTAAGATTCTGAGAACTTCAGCTGTGTTCAGTGCATTAATAATAGTTAAATATACTTGTCCCGCCCTTAAGAGCAGTTTATTTTGCTGACAGTTGCTTCTTACATGATGACGTTGCTGACAATATCCGAGCAAAAAAGGGCTTTTTTCATTTTGACACGGTTATATTTAATATAAGGCAATATATGGTAAAGCTGTTAAACTAATAACTTTCTTGAAATGAATATTTAAGATGGACACATGCTGGAAGGCTGGAGCATAGAAATTTGCTAATTGATTTAAGGGCATCTTACTTATTTATTTTTAAGAGCTGACGTATTGTAGACTTCGGTTCTGTAAGCTTTTGAACTTTTTTTGGCTGCATATTCTAAATGCAGAAGAAATCTCTTGCCTATTTTTAAATCTGGAAAGCTCAAAGATGTTACTTGTAGTTAATTTTCCAGCAAAGAGAAACTCAGTCATGTGAAGGAAAATGAGACCAATTTTATTCAGTCCATCAGCACTGATAATGCTCTTGGAGAGAACCATCTGCATCGATGAGATAGTATTTATGTACAACTACATGTAAATCAAGCCATTTTTTCCTGAATCACCACTTGGGGAGATTTGTGCTTTTTCGGGGTATTTGTGATTTATTTTTTTGTTGTCGTTCTAGGAGAGGTAAGATAAGGACTGGTCTGTAATACTGGGAAACGAGAAGGGCACATCAGCTTTGTTTTAAAATGCTTAGTTCGTTGGGGATTCAGTGTACATCTGAAAATAATCCGAATTATCGTGTCTTGAGGATGGGCAAGGAAATGATTAAGTGACTCTATTTGTATGCAGATTGGGGCTATGTAATTAAACACATACTTACAGACAAAAGCAGAAATGAAATTGCTTCCCCAGTTCAGAGAAAAATAATAGGAAAGAATATAAAACGGTATGAATAAAGAAATAAATGGGAGCAATAAATGGCCAGTCAATAGAGTGTTTTGGAATTAGAGAAGGTCAAACTAACCCCATCTTTTATTCTATTTTTAGTTTTTCTGAGACTGCAGGTTAGGCTGGAAAAGATAATGTAATAAACCTAAACTTAAATAAAACATTTGAAGTGAGTCTTACTTGAAATGTTGATTAAGAAATATCAATCACTGTCTGGCACGTACTAAATACCTTGAGCTGGCCTCAAGTCTGGCTTCAAAGGGTGCCTGAAACAGAGAGTAAGTGAGCAGTCAGTTCCTGGTGGAGAGACTTCTGGGCTGGTTCTAGATCCACTGCTGTTCCGTGTGTTTATTGAGGACCTAGAAGGTAAGAGGAAATCATTCCTGGTTGTATACTGATACATAGGGAGGGGTAGATACGGAGATATTCTATGTCAAAGCATGTGTCGTGCGTGTGATGGAGAGAACGAGGGAGTAACACGTGGTGAAGAGGCCAGGTCATTGACTTAGAGTGTGGCCAGTTTGGGCTCCCCAGTCCAGGACAGACACAGACCGACAGTGGGGCAGGAGGTTGGACCAGAGACCTCTGGAGGCCCAGTCCAACCTCAGCCGTTCGGTGATTTGTGTTTGGCTCTAACGCGGACTCTCTGATGGTGCGGTTTCAGTCCCAGTTTTCACCATCCTTATTCACAGGAGCTCAGGAGAACTAAGAGCATCACTGAAATGCTGGCAAATGGCTTTAAAGAGAAAGTATATATTTTCTTTACGTGGAGAATATGATGTACTGGTGTTACCAAACTAAAAATTGTGCAATGACCTCATCTGTAATAAACTATGTGGTGCATAAAACATTATTTAGCAAAGGTATCGTGAGATCTGGGACTAGAAGCTGAAACTGGGCAAACTTGGGTGTGAGTAAGGTGGATGTTTTACAAATGGATGTGATTAATCATTATTCTTATGGTCTACGGGTGCAATGCCACATTACTTTTGATTTTTATCTAACTGCTCTCTGGTTTTAAAGCGGTAGATCTGCTTGTTTTCCCAGACCTCTTGGTGAGTGTGGTTGTATCCATACTGAGTATGGTTGTATCAACTATAATGTGAAGTTTTGTTCCAAGTTATAGTAGAAGTGAAGCTAAAGGAGCACCGTGGTCTCCGTTGCAGGTCTGCAAACCTCCCTTCTGCGCTCTGCTGGAAAAGGCTTTTGCACTCACATTCTTGCTGTGCTCAGGGAGTTTTTGGAGATCCCCAAAGAGTTTTTAATGGATCAGCCGGAGAGGTGCAGTTTTGCAGAAACCAGTAATCCAGATGGAAAGATCAGGGTACAACTCTACAATAAATTGAACAAATGAACATTTGCTCAAATCACCTAAAACGCAGCTAATGAAACTAAGACACCTTCTGTCCAGGAGTGGGTCTGAATGTGCTCTGTCTTTTAAAAAGGCTGTGTTTGGTTTTTGAAATGTGTGAACCCTACCTGCTTTTCTGGGAAGCTGGGCCATTAGGACCATCTCGTACGTGTCCCTTGTCCCTTCCTGTCCTTCTCCATGTTGCTGAGCACGTTGGCTGCGGTGCCCCCTCGCCCTGTACTTCATCTACCTTACTCCTTGTTCTCATTCCCGTTGATTTATATATATTAACAGCCTATTTTTTAAATAGAAGTCCGTTAACACAGGACTGAGGTGCAGAGAAAATTGTCTTTTATCCTAGTTTCCCCTCTGTAGTAGAAGTGTGACCGGTTATTAGCTGGGCATGGGGCACGGCCGCGCGTCCGGCTGGCTGGGCGCTTGTCTGGGAGCTTCTTCTTTGAATACACGTGATTAATTCAGCTGATTTCGTACGGTCGCTTTTCTTCTGGATCATTTGATATATTATGTAAACTGCTTACTAAGATATCATGCAGTCTGAAGCTCGCATTGTTTCGTGGCGAACACTGACAGTCCCGCTGAATTTATAGCCCCGATTTCCAGACGAAGGCTGAGGCTTGTTTCTATTGTAATTCAACCTACTGCCTACATCCCTCTGGTCAGGGAGTAGGGCAGGGAAACTGTTTATGTTGTGGAATTACTTTCTGACATTGATGCATGAGGAAATCATACTACAAAACCTGAAAAATACAGTGCGTGCTGGAAGAGAATTCGCTGAACTAACCGGGAAAAGGGTAACCTTCCAGACCAGCCAAAAGCATGGAAGTTTTTCCAAGGATTTGTGTCATCCCAAGGCAATTGTGTGGTGCTCTGCAAAGATTCCTACAGGACAGTCACACTTGGAATTCCTTCAGATTAGCCTATCATCAAGTCATCAGGATACTGCTATTTGAATAAACACAGCTGTTGTTTTCCAGGGAATATGGCAAAGAGCAGCAAGGAAAAGGGACAATTAGTGTTGCTAAATGCCAAGAAACTCAAGCTGGCATAGTTCTATTTATGAGAGTGTGGCTTTCTGGAAAGCCTTTTTGCAACACTGTGATTTAACAGGAAAGAAAAAAATATAACCTACCTATCCTAGATCAGAGTCTCATTCATGTTTTATAAGTTGAATATGATATGGGAATAATGTCCTGGTTTGGGATTTTTTTGTGTTTTTTTTTTTTTTTTCTTTCTAAAATATTTCAGTATCTCACAGCTCCTGTTTCTGCTCCTGTTCTGATCTACATTTGAACCAAAAGAGGAACATGAAGGCCAAAATACTTCCAGTTTGCTTCTCTCGCTGTTGTCTTTTATGTCTTCTGTCTTGTTCTGAGTTGAGCTCAGACTTGGGAGAGAACTTATCATTTGATTATGATATTGTCACTGACATGCATCATGGCAGTTTAATCTGTTTTGTCCTCAATTCCCCAGAATATGGAGGTCGTATTGTATTTTCTCTCGTCTCCGAGTAACCAGCAGCTGTACAGATGTCCGTCACACTCTGGACTGAGCACACATTAGCGTTCCCGAGACTGTTGTCTTTTTTTTTCTAAAACTGGGTAGTTTAAAGCCACCTAGTCTGAATTTCCCATCCTCTGATCTTGTGCCAAGGAGACTTCAGCCAGAAAAAAAATTCTCAGAAACCAGAAGCAAGTATGTATATAAAATCTGTTTGGGAATCTTATGAGTTTGGCTTAAGCATACAGATAAGATGGGAAAGAAATGCATTCGACTTCGTGCTTCAGATGGATTTATTTTTATAATAACTTCTCCTAGCTTCTTAGTCCATGGTAAAGAGAAACTTGATTATTTTGGAAATAAAAATTTCCCTCCAGCATTCTTTGTTCTTGATGATGTAAAGATCCAGAGAAAAATTAAATAGGACTAGGATATTTCTTCACAGAAAAATCCCTAGATTACATTTCCATAGCATCTCACTCCAAAAACGAGTGAAGCTCTATAAAAGATGTAGTTAAAAGCTTCTTTTTTGAATTTTGGCTTCTTCAACGTATTTTTCCCCCAAAACCAATCCAGCATACTGTTTGTTAGTGCAGCCAGTAGACCAATAAAGGCCTTGTCGTGAACATGGAAAGTTACAGATGAGATGATCCGTTCTTTCCCGGTTGGTGCCTTGAGGAACCAACCACTCTGCTACCAGCTCATGAAGGCTTGCTGAAGTCCCAGTTTGTGACATCGAAGGTCCGTGGTTTCATCTTGGTAATTCAAAACTTGTCCTACTAAGCGTCGAATTTTGTACGACAGGAAAGCTGGCTCTTATGCAGCACTCCAACTTTCCTCTTGAGGCATGAGGTGCTTCTTCCTACCCAATACCTTACGCAGCCTTTAGCCCGGGGAAGCTCTCCCCTAATGTTTGGCAAATGTCATGATAGCTGGTACCAGAGTCTGGAGAGCTGCATCTGGACCGCATCTGATCATTTCGTGGGCTCTCCTCTGAATAGGAGAGGCTCGGTTCAGAGAAAGTGGGGAAAGAGATTAATTTGGAAAACAGGGGAAATAAATAGAAGAGTTTCGACGTCATTAAAGGAAGAAAGTGGAGAGAAGAATCACATACTATACTTACGGACAGTGTGGTGGTCTCATGAAAAGATGTCAATATAGGCTATCAGGCAGAATATGGGCAGTTGAGAGAAGTTAATTTCTTCTGTGTCGCTGTGAGGTGTCTCATCTCATACGCTTCAGCACTTTATACCCCCGTGTTGGCAATGGACACAGAGCAATTTCCTCAGTAGTTAGAGCACTTTATATCCAAACTGGAGATCATCCTGATATCTCTGTTCATTAGGGGAAAAACAATGCAAAAGATATTAGACCTAGAAAAGAGACCTAAGAAGTTACTTGCAATAACGTGTGTCACAATTGCCACAGTGATGGAAGAAGTGTAACAGGCTCTAAAAATCACTTAGCCAAGGCCTAGGCTGGCTCTCCAAAACCATGGTAAAACTGCCTGGGGAGACAGACTGATACCATCTGAGGACTTTTGGAAGGTGCCACCTGAACTATAGACACAATTCAGAAGCTTTTAACAATATTTAAGAAGTGAAGTCTGAAAAGCATCGCTTATTCCTGGGCAGAAGGTGGTCTGGCTGTTAGTGGCTTTGCCACAGACCGCAGCTCAGTGTTTAACTTGCCGAGGAATTAATAAAAGTCTTCTTTTGGGGCATAGCTGTGTCCTAGTCCTGCATGTACTGAAAAGAAGAGGAACTGAATTGTTTTCCTTGGAGATTACTTAATTGACCTTCCACTGAATAGTCTATCTCTTGCTTCAGCTTTTAAGCTTATTAATACGAATTTCCAACTTCTTCATTCTTACTAATGTCAGAAAGTGCAGAATAAAAATTTATAGGCGTATTTGAGTCCAGACGATCTGGCAAACTTTATTCAAAGTAAGAATAAGAATGATAAATATGAATGATTCATCCTTCGCTGTAGCTACAAGTAGCATCTTTGCTGCGTGTTCCTTTGTATCGCTTCAGGTGTCGTGTCATATTGCTCTGGCCCGGTAAACCTTCCTGTTTGTGAAGTTAAATGGAAATTCCTGTGGAACCTTTTCATATTTCTTCTCTGTCACTGTACATTGTGGAACCACATGTTGCTGTTGGTCCACACTTTTGTGTCTTAATAACAGCAGGAGCCAGAGTTTGTAGATACTGTTGCATGGCTGAAAAAAATGACGACTTGGGAGTTAATAAATTAATTTATTGGAAAAAAAAGCAAAACTATTATGTATGAAATTTCAGAGTCAGTAAATGTAAGCAAAAGCTACCTCTGGATTAGGTTTTTGTGTGGAATTACCAAGCGAGAATGGCTAAAAGAGGCCATTTTACTTGGCACGTGCATTTTTTTAACGGAACGTGATGTAATGTTCTTGCTGAATACCGCCGTGGGATCAATATTTGGATGCAGCTGCTTATATTTTGTGTTTGTAGCACATAACTTCCATGTTGAGAGAATACATGGCTGCTCAGGCGTGGCGGTGGAAATGCTCCAGCCTTTTTTGCCAGCCATGTCCATCCCACTCCCGCACTGTCCCCCGTCAGTGCTTACGGTGGCCGTCGCCCTTCCACCGCTGCAGGGGTTTATTCTGGCAGGGTCCAGAGCTCAGCTCGGGGGCGCTGGGTGGGTGATGCTCAGCAGCGTGCTCTGGAGGCCCCTGCTACAACTTCTTCTGACCCCCCCCCCGGTCTTGTAGGAATTGAGTACGCGTGGTATTTCATCCCGCTTTTAATTTTCCTCCTGGCTGAGAGTTGCCTGTGCACAGGAGTATGTCTCCTTCTGTACGTCTCCTGGGTGGCAGGGAGCTGTGCTTTGTGCTTACTAAGCACTTTGGCCATCTCATCTTAGATGGAGCCTGGGAGTCTTAATACAACCAATGAAATAAAGCCTAATAGCGTTAAGTTAAAAAAGGTAAGAATAACAAAATACATTTTGAAAATATTTTTTGAAAATACGATAAGTGGTATGCGCTGAGGTGGAGGGAGCCAATTTTGTGAGTCTAGGCTCCAACAGTAATGATGTGATTTAGATTAATTGCGGTGTTTTATTGCTTTGAATTGAAAACAGCGTTTTTATAGGCTAGACAGCAGGTGCAGAATATCTCAAAAGCAAAGATCCAGTTTTCCTGAATGCTTACTAAGTAATAAAAATGGGAAAGGAAAACAAGACAGAAAATTCACTACGCAAAGTGAATTCTTTTCTAAATCGAAAGTCGTATCCTCCCCCTCATCTTACTCAAAGCATTCACAGGTCTCTAGGGAGCATATTTTTATCGTGATTCACTGCGCACCCTAAAGATTTAGATCCAGGTCTGATCTTTGTATAATGTGCCATTTCGAAGCGTTCAGTTGTGCGGATGAGATTTATTAGGGGCCGTAGAGCACCTAATTGTAGAGGCAAGCGCTGAGCACCATGATGCAGCATTAACACAGAGCAATTGCTCTGGAGACCCAAAATGTACAATGAGTCCTGTTTATCATTAGCCTGTACGGCAGGATTGCTAAGTGTCTTCAAAGTAAAAAAGAGAGTTTATGAATGAGGCACTTAGATGTGTGGCAGCTGCCCTCCTGCAGGTACATCATTATTAGTTTGCAGCAACGGTGCTCAGCTTTCTACGGAACGTTGCTGTTTGTTAATTCTGGGAGTGTGCGAGGATAGGAATCTATCACAGGTACGCTTTGTGCCGCTTGGCACCCAAAGTGCTTTCTTCCTAATTTAGCCAAGAATTGTTCACCCTGATGCTATTAAATGCTGAAAGGTGCCCATTCACAGGCTCTTTATTTGGATAATTGTAAGTCGGTGGGGCTGTGTGGTCTGAAACAGCATTTTGGTTTGTCGAAGGCAAAGAGAACGTAAGCCGATGGAGTGCTGTGTGGTGAGTTGTAGGTTTCCCATACGCTTGGCTTGGGAAGAATACGGCTTTATCAGTATACTCCTTCTAAGGTCACTTCAAGGAATGTATTTAGAGATACGTTCCATGTCGGAGCAGGAGGGGCTGTTCTGAGGGCTCCCAGGGATCTTCTGGAATAGAAGGAGGAGGCAGGGAAAGGTCTGGGTTGTGCTACTGATGGGGAGCAGCAGCACATCCGATGGAGGTCAGGCTTTCTGGGATCGCTCTTCATCTATGAAATTCAGCATCACCAGGTGTTACCCAAGGTGACTCGTTGTCTTGCTCCCTCAAGAAGTTGTCGTTTTGTTTCAATAAACGAAACAGCAAATGCTTCTCGTAGAGAAATTTGCATTTGGAAATGCAAATTCGTCAGCAGTAACAAAGGGAAGAAGCATCTGGGCTTTATTTTGGCAGCAGAAACTACAGAGAGATCTAAAGAGAGGGGAAACAAGGCTAAATATAAACAAACATTTGTTATTTTAAATAACAATGTGATTTTGGTGGTTTTCAAGAGCTGACTAACCAATTAGTTCCCTCTATTTTCCTTGCCATTAATTTCCAGGTTGGCTTTATATATTTGATAAGGATGAGAGGAGAAATGACTTATCTTGGAGGCAGGAATCAGTCTGAAAGAGCAGGAATATTAAGAATGGCTGGCTCAGCTGAGATGTCTAGACCTTTTTGCGTCTGGTAATGGAGCTGACTGCTGAGCAGGCAGCTGCCTGCCCTGCGCTCCGGCTGCCATGGCCACCGCGATGGCCAGCACCTACAAAACCCTCCTCCTTCTCTGGAGGTTTCTACCTGGTCCCCGGAACGTGTAGGGGAGGCGCTGTATATACACTGCATTTAAATGCAAATAGAAAAATGAGCCTCAACGTGCGTTTGCAGATAGAAAAATGAGCCTCAACGTGCGTTTTGTAGAAGATGAAAGGTGGCCAGGTGTTGGCCGAGGGTTCTGATCAGGTTGATTCAATTTCTGCCGTTGCCATAGATTTCCCATCCGGCTTTATGCAGACCATTTCAGATTTTCGAACTCACGTGTCCGATGGAAGCTTTGGGTGCTTCCCATGCCTGAATATCCTATCGACTGGGTTTTTTAATTTCTCTTTGTTCCACAGAAGCAGATACACCTCTGCCCTTCACCGATACCACCCATCTGTGCCGGGAGCCGGAGCGTGCAGAGGCAGGCGAGCTCCACCACTGCGAGTCCCTCGCCATCAGTAAGTAGACCCTGACACCGGGGTAAAAACATTTTTCCCTTTTTATTTCTTTGCTTTTAGTGAGGTTTACAAGAAGGCAGATATTACCCAATAGTTCGGTGTCTTTGTGAAAAGACAGCTGGGAAAGGGCAAGCAGACTCTCTTATTTTAGTGTTTATTGCATAAGATAAGCACAGGAAGCGGAGAGAGATATGTGGAGAGGAGAGATTTATCCCACACAACGCTGCCAGCGAAGCACAGTCTGGTAAGGGCAGGCAGGGCTCCCTTGTTCCTTCCGTACTATAGATAGGTTCTCCTGTCTATAATAGGAGAATTAGGTAATTTTATATAGTTTTAGATATGAAGTATGAAGGCTTGTTTAGTGTAGATGATTACTGGAATGGCTGGAAAACCAGATTTCATGTAGTTGTGACACTCTGGAATATTTGTTATGTGAATGATCGAAGTCTCTGTCATCATTTGTTTTCCTCATAACCCTGTCCTTATGCTAGTCCTATTTACCTTTTTAAAGTGCTTATTCGTGTAGCGGCAGAGCGAGAGCGGGTCTCATTCAAGGCAGGTTTTGGTTGTGGTTTTTTTTTTTTCTTTCTCCTCTTTGTGATTTTCTGGTGTTACAGACCAGGTTGGAGTTGTTGGCAGCGATGCCTGCAGAGAGGCAGAAGACACAGATTTTTGTTTAGCATTTTTCAAAGAAAAAAAAAGTATGTTTGGCATTTTAATTTTCTTAAAACCTTCTATAGTTTGTTACATCTCGCTCATTCATAATGTAAAGCTGGAGGGAGATTGATCCTGTATAAATGGTTTCTGAAGGCTCATGGGTGAGGAGTGCTTGTGGGGTAGGAGAGACTGTGATGTTGAGGTTAAATAGAGTAACCAGGAGTGTTCAGGAAGGTCCATTACATACCATGAATTTAGAACGTGAAAACTTTTGTATTTGATGGAGGAGATTTTTGCTTGTGTAAATTGCCGTATTTCCATTGACTACAGCATTTTCTGCTGGCTGGAAACCCGTTGCAGCGTGCTGAACTTAGTTTTGTAGCCCTGCAGATGCCATACTACTTCAAGTCAGGTGAAGGAAGCGATCCCTGATTTATTTAAGCTATGTTGTAATGAGACTGATAGAAGGCAGTTGGAGGATTGGAGAGGAGGCAAGGGGAACAAGGAGAAAAGCGCTGTAGCAGTCAGGTAAACCCCATCCTGATTTATTCATCTGCCCACAAATGAAAATATTTAATCTGAGGGTGGATGACAGGACATCCAAGTCCCTTGAAAGCAGTACGAGATGAATTATGGACAGGCGCAAGGAAAAGCAGCGGCGCTCTAGTTTTGCTTCTTTATTTCTTCCCCCACCTTCACCTTATAAGTGAATACATTTTTTACAAATACATATTGTGAAATAAATCTCCCGAGTAGAAAGATCCGTGTATGTTTTTAATGCCTTAGTAATGCCTTTTCCTTCTCTGTGCTGCCTTTCCCATGGATCTGAGATAAAGCCATCGTCACACAGATCTGCGGGAGGCGGGGAAGAATCATCTCCACTTGACAGATGGGGCCTCTGAGGCACAGATGGGGTTTCACGACTTGAGCAGAGAGGCAAAAGCCACGCGCGGCGACGTTGCTGCACCTAGAACATCTCGTCTCTCCCAGATCCTTCCCAGGCCTGATCCGACACCGCCGTTACACGTGTTGGGGCAAAGCTAAGTCAGGGAAACGATGAAGTAATGGCTGTGGCTGATCCTCAGGGTTCCTGTGTGATTTCCGCTAGCAAGTGTCGTGGGGAGGAGGGCGGCAGGGGAGGAGGAGCTGACAGGACATCTTCAACGTTAGACAAGCTTTTACCTTTTTTTGTACTAGAATTTTCCTCCTCTCGTGGAAGAACATCTGATGCTGAAACATGGTTTATTCTTGTACAGAGTAAAGGAGTCTCTGTCATCCTGCCTGGTAGCTATCAGCCCTCCAGGAGGAGAGGATGGTTGGAAATGAGGCAGATTTCCTTCAGAAACCCTTCTGGGTTCTGGTCGTACTTGGCAAAAATGGAACCCTTCCTGTGAAATGTTCTGATTTTGTGGAAGTGGCAAATTTCCCAAATTTCAGCTTTGTGTCTATTAAATGTGGAGAGTGATACCTTCCTACCACATGATGTGCTGTGAGAAAAAAAAACCTACGAAAGGCTCCGAGAATCTCAGAAACTGAATAGGGAAAGGGGGGCAGCGCCACAGATCTTTTAAGTAGGCTGTATCTAATGGAAGCTGTTTAAACATAGATAAACCACTTCTATCATTCATTAGCTAACAAAATTTCCAGCAGGCTTAAAAACCCAAACTGGTGGCAAAAGGCAAACGTCCACTGAGCGCACGGTCTCCAAGAAGCGCAAGCAATTACGTTGTTATTTGTGATTCTCGTCCTTTAACATATTTCCTTGTGGAGGTCAGGTCTGGCTTCCTTATCGAAATTCTTACTGATGGGGGAATCAGTTGGTGAATGGATTCGTGGGAGGGAACAGTGTCTTGAGCAAATCATTCTTCAGCGAGCGTTTGCCGTGTGATGGACAGAGGTCTTCTCCAGGAGTGGTTACCGCTTCATCTGCTTCACTTCCTAGGGGTTATGTTTCTTTATGTGTTCAGGAATTAATTGGATTTTTTTTTTAATGGGTTGGTGTAAGGAACACGTGCATTACGTTGAGTAACAGCGGGTCTGTATCATTTTACAAAACAAATGAGGACCAGAACGCTTTACAGCTAGATTCAGCATGTCAGAATGGAGAATTTTATATTTGAGTTTGAGGATATTATTAAACTTTGCATCGCTGTGAATTATGGATCAGTCAGCACATTATCAAAATAGCAGCATCTTGAAATACGTATTGAACAAACATGAAAGTAGCTTCTTAGATTACTTATGAAGCATCTTTACCCAGCAAAGGAAAATACAAGCTTTCTATTTTTCGTGTAATAAAGGGCAAACAGATGCAATAAATAGTTGCTTTTGGGAAATGTGATATAATATTCATGAAAGTCAGCATTCTTGGGGAAAAAATTAAAAAAAAAAGGAGAAAAAAAGAGAAAGTCTAACAGCTCAGGACACAATAGCATAAACCTCTATTGAGGCCACTTGTGATACTCTGAAGAAATTCAGTTTTTGTCAATTGTAGGTAGGGTTTTTTTTGTGGCTGAAGGATCTCAGGAAGCTAAGATTCACCAAATGCTTTGGGAAATGCTCCGACTTCATTAAAGGAGACGGGGATGAAATCAAAGAAAAGATGATTTTGTATAAAACGTATTTTTAATGATTTTCATTCAGTGTTTTACACATTTTTCTTCATCTTTTTGTGGCAAGGGCCTTATTTGGTACTCTGTGAAGATAATGGGATAATCTAATAGTAACCAAAATGGTAACAGCATGAAGTCATACCTCAGCGAGCATTCAGCTGAGTCCTAACGCTGTCATCATTTCTTAATGCTCGTTTTATTGCAATAACGTACAAGTTACCCAGAAGGAGGTCCCCGTCTGCTGGGGACTGGGCAAACACAGGGTAATAAATGTTCCCTGTCATGGAAAAACGTATGGCTGATGGGGATGAGGCAGCGGAAAGGCGGAGTGAAGAATGAGGTAGCAACAGCGAGGTGGTTTTTGTGTGCTTGGGGGACGAAAGGTCCTGGCTCATTAATGAAGATATCGGTTAAGTAGAAGGAAAAGAGCAGTAGATGAAGGGCAGACAGGAGGGAAAGACGAAGAAAAAGGACCATGTTAACATCATCTGGGGTCCTTGCACTGCTCACTAATGCCACCTCAGAGCAGGAAAGAGAGGGTGTCCTCTTGGGGGGATACGGGTGGTCTTCTCCGCAACGCCCCAGGAGAGGCCCATCCCAGTCCCTTTCTTCAATCTGTCCCTTCTTAGAAGCAATGAAGTTGATGAAATTTACTTACAATTGCTATTATTAAAAGCAACAATTTATATTAGTCGCAATGCTGCGATAAGCATAGTTTTACTACAGATCTTTATTTGGTCACTGATGGTTTAAATTATCTCTTTCCGAAAATAAGTGACTGTGATCGGGCATTCCAGTTCTCGCTGAATCCAAATCTCTAGGTCTCTTTTCCGAAGCTGGTAAGTTGGAAGGACTTAGCAGAGCTACCACGCTTGCAGACATCATTAGCTCTTGGAGGTGGCCGGGGTTCACCCCGGCTCCGTACCAATCTTCTGGCAGAGCGTGAGCATCCCCGAGTTCCCCGGCAGTGTTGCGGAGCCGATCCAAGGGAGGGTAGCACTGGCACTGTAATTATATCCGAGCTTAGCCTTTGCAAAACAAAGTGATGTCAGGACCAGTCCATCATGCTTTTCCAGTAAAAGCAAATACAAATTTCCCTTCCCACATCTCTACATGGTGGAATATGCTTGAAAAACCCCTTGTTTTGCAACGATTATCGTGGGTACGTGTTCTAAGTAATGCTACAAAATGCACCTGTTCCTGATCTCGCTCCTGCCCATGAAACGTGCACCAGCCCTGCTCAGTCCCTGTCAACAGACCTGTTTCAGTGGTGAAACTGCTGTAAACCACTGGAGACAGTAAATAATCTTATAATCTGATTTTATCTCACCTCTGCATTTATATTATATCCCTCGCTTCGTATTTGTAGGAAGCGGTGCTAACAGCAACTTTGGTCAGTGTTACACTATACACTGACAACAAATGCGTAGAGAAATTCCCCCAGCTAATTGCTGACCTGTGACTTTTCCAGCGCGAGGAGCCTTGCAGGCACTGAAGGGAACGTAGACAAAGCCACGCTGTCGCTTGGGGTAAACCGATCCGACGGCGCTAAAGCATTTGGAGCTGCGCTGATTTATTGGAGCAGCTGAGGCTCTGGAAATTGTAATTCTTAATGTTTTTAATCATTTATAACGTTGCTCTGACTGGCAGGAACAAACGAGTGTATGCGAGTTTCTTAGTAAGATGCTTTTATCTCTGGGGAAGGGTAAGGGAGGCTCCTGGCAGGTGAGGAGCCCCAGTGCCCTGCCGGCTCCTGGGATCCGAGCAGCTGGACAGACCTACGGAGGTGACTACTCACACTCCGCTTGGGCTAACCCAGATACCAACACTGCAGCGAGTATAAAAAAAGTCACTGAATTCACATGAAATCTTTCAATACTCTTGGGTTAGTCCTGGCTTGCTCATCTCCGCTGCTATTTTGCCTCCGTAAGCGGCACAAATGTTCCATCCGCTGCATTTGAAAGTGACTGATAGATCCATTGACTTTGATCCAAAAGCAATTGCAAACCTCTATAAACACTCATTTCATGGCAGCCATCATCGCTATCGCTTCTCAGCACTGCATCCTTACCTACTCTCCAGCCTTCTGGTTATCTAAAGCAGCATTTAGAATCGCATCTAAATGATTGTAATCAATGGTATTTATGGACCAGTCTGTACTAGTACGACGTCCCAGCAATTTTCAAACATGTTGCAATACGAAAAGGTTGTGTTTCAAACCTTAAATTGTTTCATTGGGTGTCTAAATACTCGTTTCACCCCTGCTATAATAATAGAAATGCCGGACAGGGGGCAAATAGATCCAGGAATTTAGCATGGCTTTCCCGTAAGCTGGGAGGAATATCGACATGCTTATTCAGTGCCTTCTGTTGTTTGCAGGCCTTGTGATCTCTATTAATATTACCCATTAGAAATTGGTGATTTCCCTGTTAATATTGCCAATATTAACAATAAGTTATTGCTAAGTTAAGAATATTGATTAGAGTCTCTTCCATTGGCCAGTAATGTTAATTGATATTTTGTGGCTCACCGTCTTTCCGACGTTGGTTGTGATCAGCAAAATGCACTGTCTAAAACGTTGCTGCTTCTTGCATCGCTATTGAGTACGTTCAGGTCCCAGTCCATGATCTAACGATACCCGTGCTTTCAAAACATTAAGAAAATGTTTACATATTTAACTTTTGTCAACTTTTTTTCCTTAACTTCTTTGTTTCCTTTTGAGAAGCGGGTGAAGTGTAGTCTGAAATTGGCCTATTGAAGTTCTTCGTTTCTGATTTAAGCATCTAAGAAATAGTTGTAAAAATAATAAATGCCAAGTTAAGCCTGTTGTTCCCTAGATTAACTTTCAGGGAAAGTAATAAGTGCAAACACAGCTTGCCATTTCGTGAGAGGGATTTTTTTTTTCCTGGGTCTCAGCTCTCCCCTGAAGCAATAGAAATGGGGAAAAGGATCCTGAAGCTTCTTGACATTTGTAAATTCGCTCTTATTCATCTTTCTATCTAAGATTTCTCAGCTGGATGACAAATGTATGTCATCCATGGAGTTATGTTTTTTAGACGTCTCCATTTATTGGATGCTCCAGGGTGTTTGGATTCAATTGGAACTTACAGCTTGTCTATGTTTTATTTGCATAATAAGGTTATGAATGACAGAGCAGCTACAGCCAGACGTGTTGGCTCCAAAGACTGCAATTTAAGCTGGGAGTATTTTGCAAGAGTGAAAAAAGAATGAGAGTGAGAGAGTCTGATCATGTGTAAAAAAGTTCCAGAAGGGAAACACCAGTCTGTACCGTTGGTGGCTGCCTGACATGGGATTTCTGCGCTGGGGTGGTTCCATGCAGCCTGAATCCGGGTCACCTGCACTGGGACGCTGCCGAGCTGTCGTAGTATGGAAAGAAGTTCAGTGGGACAAAGAGTTTTCCGGATTTGATGAGCCTTTGAATGACTTCTCTCATCTTTGGAGCAGCAGATGACACCACTGAATGGTCCTGCTCAGGAAACTTTGCTTGTCGACCTGCATTGTGTATTAGTGAATATGAAGCGACCTTTAGAAGCCAGAAACTGCTAAGAGGAGGCGCACAGCCTCCCATCCCACACCCAAAAAATATTTTCCCAATCTGTCTGTATATTCCCATAGCACATCCCCAGCCCACCTTGTCTCCGCTGCTGCCTGCCTCATTTCTCTAAGAACGGCAATTCAGCCCCCTCCCCTAAAAAAATCAGCACTCGCACATACACACCCATCTATATATACAGCGTATACTTCAGCTAGAAGAAACATTAGTCTTTTAGTGTATTTAACTTACATGTAGAGCCTGAGTTGCACACGCGTTAGACCTATGTGGTGGATCGTTTTCTATATATTCTAAAATACTTCATTTTTCTCCATAAGAGAAAAATGGCAATTCGGTCATGAACCTGAGGAACTCTGTACATTTGCACATGATGTTCCCGAGAACCTGTATCGAATGGGTCATTAAAAGGGTGTTTCATCAGTTTCAGAGACTGGCCGTTTGAGAAACAGCTTCTGGTTTGGGTGAACAGAATGAGAGACAGAAAAACATGCTTGAGCTTCAGTGATAGTCAGTGTTTCAGCCAGTGCAGTTCATGAGAGCACTGGTTTTGCAGTGAAGGAAAGCAGCATTTATTTTTCTTTTTGTATATATTTTTGAATGCATGTCTATAAATATGAAATTAGCAAACATTATATGCAGATATATAGAGAGCTGATCTTTGAAGCTCGCTCTTTTGTACTCCAAGAGTTAATTCTGCTGTACAGTCAATCAGAGCTTCTCGGTGATGATTTACAGATTTATTGAGCCATGCACTTTTATTTCTAAAATGAGTACTTTTCAATATACATCAGGTAAGTTCTCCACTTGTGCCATTCTGATAATGGACATCTTTGTACAAAAACAAGACATCAATAGAATAAAAGATATTTCTTAATATTCTCTGATCGTAGAGGCTATTGATTATACACGATGGTCACGTCAGGCAGTGCATTTTTAGATGATTACTTCATGCCTCAGGTGATGCGATGTACCATAAAGATGATGGATGGTGCTTTGCACTTCTAGTACCTTCCAAGTGAAGCCTGAATAATCCCGGTGATTTTCTTCCTTACTGCAATACCGAAACTGTTGGCCTTCTCCTGAAACAATAGAAATTGTCCAACTGATCTCAGCTGGTGTGTTAAGTGCTGTCTTGCGTAATCCCTAATAACGACGTTTATTTTCCATTGATTAAATTCTTTCTTGTGTAGCTTCTTCAGGCAGAGCAGTATGTTAGCAGACATTATGAAGTTAGTAAACACTATAAAGTGTGAAAGCATTTGCTGCAGGAGCTGTAGTCTAAACATTACAGGAGAAAGCAGGATTCCAGATCTAGTCTTGGCTTTGCCTCTGAATATGATTGTAACCTTGGGCAAAGCTCTTAAGTTTGCCTCTCCTTAGTTGATTTAATTTGCGTAGCAGGATAATGAGACTTAGCTAGCATCATCCTTTTTTTTTCTTTCCTTTGCTAGGACGTTGGTGGAGAGAGGGTGGAGGGGATCAGGAGAGGCCGGCTGGAGGATGGAGGTGGGAGCGGGCACCGTGCCGGAGGGGAGCAGGGCAGGAAGAGGGCTCCACACCTGGCTGCCAGAGCCGACTCTAGAAAAGCACATTATGCAGACTTAGTCGTCATTAAGTTGTGCTGCTTGACCCTGTGTTTAAGGGCAGCTCGAGGAAGAAAACATGTGAAACACCAGCAACCAGTAGAGCGTGATCCAGGGAGGGATGTGCCACCGTAGACTGAGGCACAGCTGTTTGGAAGCCATGGGGAAGCTACCATAATAAATTACTCGGGGTATGCTGAGCTCCTGCCCAGGACTTTCATCTCCTCTCAATAGCATCACTTTTTATTTCTTATATTTTAACGTTAAAGTATTTGTTCCAAGAAATCAGTTTAACTATGAGTTTAGGAGGGGTCTGCCTCCCATCCCTCTCTTTTTTTCCTCACTTTCACCATTATGCTATCCCCACCGGGACGGTAGATTCACAGATATTAAAGAAATTAAAGGCTTACTTCATTTTCCAATCCATCTTTTGGCAAAAGCAGCAGTGTTCCCCGTTCAGCATGTACGAGGGCTCTTGCCCAGTCATGTTTTAAAGAATGGGGATTAACTGCTTACTTGGGAGATTGTTTGAGGCTGAAACATTTCACTGTCAGGAAGTTGTTCTTGAGATTCTACCTGAATTATCTTTCTTAATTTAATCACATCACTCCTAGCTATGCCCAGTGAGTTGCACTAAATCTTTCCCTTCCATTCTTTCTGTTTACATCCTTCATGTGTGTGTTGACAGATATATCGCCCATAGGTATTGCTTGGCTCAACTATATGTATTTAATTGAAATGCTTTTAATTATTCCTCCCATATCCACCTCTCTAGCCCCTGCTATCTTTTTATTTTGCTTTTCTTTTTCTGTACCTAGTTTGCCAGTATCTTGCTGGTTAAAATTATTTCCAAAACTGTGTTCGATGCCCAGTTCGAAAGCAGCAAGGGAAAGAGGCCACATTTGTTATCAACATGAACTGATAATTGTAATTTTCTAAATACTTGCAGAGCTTTGGTGTGTATCTGAAATAATTATCCTCATTTCTGTTTTCATAATCTTCTGGCTTGTCTGTGGATTGTCATTTGGAGTGTTTATGTGCTAAAACTAAAGGCTTTTACTGAAAGATTTCAAAGGGGGTTGAAATCTCTCCTTTAATACAGTTTGAATCACTGCCATTGTACAGCATTAGCCACAGCGCCAGCTTCTGCATGTTAAGCTGATTTTTGATCTAATATTCCTCTTTTTCCTCTTTGCCTAGAGGGAGATCTAGAAAAGTTACCCTACTGCTATCTAAAGCCAACTAGTAGAAAACTTGATTATTTCATTGTCACTGTTCGCCTACTCTTTATCTTCCATTGGCTTCACCAATCCATACCGGAGGGAAGCTGGAGAGCTGGGCTCAACGCGTGGTGGGCCTCAGCCCAACTCCTCACGCAGTTCTAGCAGACCTCAAGTCCCAGAGGACTTGTCAGTCAGTAAATTAGAAATATGTGCCATAGCGGGTATGAAAAACATTTTAGCAGTACGGATTAGAAAGTAATAGTTAAGGGCTGAATGCTCTGCAAACTAATCTGGGTTATATTTATGCTTTGATACCTGATCACAGATGCCTTTGGTTGTCCATGGATGTCTGTGACAGTTTAAAAGTGCAAGCTCTGGCCAGCAAAATGTGTGATAGCTTTCTCTGGCACCGAAAAAACTGATGGTTGGACTAGATGATCTGAAAGGTCCCTTCCAACCTAGGCAATTCTATGATTCTACGAAAAAATTGCTTTCTCTAGGGACTGAGATCCAAAGATCCCAACTTTGTTTAAGAATTTTAAAATCCGTGGCCTGTTACCTCTGGTTATTTTGCACAGGACCTGGCCGGAATCATAAAACGACAACCACTGCAACTCCGCTTCTCTCTGCTGTTTTAACAAACGGAGAGCTTTAACAAGCACAGAGCTACGTGACAGAAGATGCAACCTTGGCTTGAATGAAGACAAGTATGTGGAAAACTATTTCCCTTCCCTGCTTCGTACTGAAAATATCACAGAGCAGAAAGGATGCCACGGTTCCACTTCAACGTGAGAGAAGAGCTGTTGTGCTATGGAACCACCCACAGTAAAGCAAGTCTGAAAGCTTGTGTCCAAACTGCTATTGAGGGGTATTAACGAGGCGTAATTGATCATTTTGTTGTGGACTCAGCATGCCGATAAATACAAAATGCTTCGTCTCATTTCAAACAATCACACAATTTCCTTTGCGTCGCTGCAAAATGAAGCCTTGACAAAACAATTTATGGAGGGTGCCAGTCACTGTCTGACTGTGGGACTGCCCGGCCATCCTCTCCTTCAAAGTGACGGATACCCTGCAGCATCTACAACAGAACAAACAACTTTGCTACACAATACAAAAATATCTTGACAAGTTCAACTGTGTTCCTTTAACCCCTTGAGCACCGGGGCACCGCCTGTTGTGCATTTGTGGGCTTGGCCGCAGCGCAGCAGGGTGAAGATAGGAGAACCTGGTGTGCCTCCATAGGTGCCAGTTTTAAACATATGCTCTGGAACTTCTGAAGTTGGGAAATTTGTTCAGCAGAACGAAATCGCACTGTTCAACTCAACTTCCAACTTGTCAGGGAGGGAAAGAGTGGTAGATCACTGAGAGTTATTTTTAATTACTTCAGGCTTTTAACGTTTTCAAATTGAAATTATACAAAAATCTGAATTTAATGTATTACTTTATTCGAAAGTATTTTTTTTTTTTCCAGTGAAATTGCTGTTTCTGTCAATAATGTTTTATTTTATGGAACATACGGAGGTCTAAATGTTGATTAAAGTTCTACCTGGGTAGAACTTTAAAGAATGTGTTTCTCTGAAAGAACACATAGAAATTCCACGTCCCAAAGAAATCAGGGCAGATCCCGAAAAAAATCCTAGAAGCTTGTCTCTCATGTATATCAAGGCTTAACGTTTTAATTCTTCTCCAGCAAGTCCATTGCAAGGTATGAACATGGATGTTAGTACTTGACCTCCAGATGGTAAAGACGTTTCCACTTAGGCATCAAGTCTACAAATTAGAGCTCAGTGCATTCAGAAATGCAACGTTTTCCAGTCACGCATTTAAAGAACCAAATACCTTGGTTACTTTGCAGATAAAGTGGTCTGTAAGGAACCCAAAGAGCATTGAGGAGCCAGGCCCTAGTCTAAAGACATAAAGCCTGGGATTTGATAGGGGTGAAGGAGGAAAGCGATGTCAAGTGACAGATACGGGGAGTGGCTTAGGCCACCCCTATTCCCATCACCCTTGGAACCAAGCCCACACATCCCCTCTACTTTAAGGGCATCTTAAAAAGTGCTGTCTTCCTTTCTGCTACCTTAAACCCCATGACCTCGGGCCAAAAAAGAAAAAGACAACAAAAACCTCAAAAATCCCAAACCTTAAAACAAACTAACAAAAACAGGGGAGAAGGCGGCAGAGATTTCTGCCAGTGGGAGAAGCTGCGTAAGACACCTGGAGAAGCCTCTTTTGTTTTTCCTGGATTTTTTTCCTGATCTGAGCTGTGCTTCAGTCCCATTTTTCTTTCATCTTCTCCTCTTCACCTCAGGTCCCTCCCACCCCCTCCGCTCCTTTCTTCGAGCCTTTTCTTGCCATTGATTTGTAGAGGACTGCCAAGGCATTTTGGCACAGAGAGAGAGTGCAGATGCCTCCAAGACGCCGCCGGGAGGATGCAGCGAGACGGGAGCCGTGAGGATCCTCGTGCCCGCCTTGGGTAACCCTGGTGCTGTAATTAAGGTGCCAGTCATCTGCGTTAATTGTGCGCTGCGGACTCGAACTCAAAGGCATACTTCTGTCATGGCGCCTCCTTTAAATAATTTGTATGTATATATAGAAAAACCTCTGTGTTTAATCTCGTCTCTTTACTTGTGCCTATTTGTTTATTTATCCTCAGGCTCTCGGCTCCCTGCAGTAAAAACAGCCAGTTCCTGAATGTCAGGTAATATGTAAATGGTGGCTGCTTTTCCTTTCAAATTAATTCATCATTATTTTCATTTGATTTTGCTAAAATAGAAGCAAAAGATTGCTATCGGGGACTATGAAAATCTTGGTGTAACTCTGCAGTGGTTTAGGCCTGCAAAGAGTTTTTCGGGTCAACGGCCTGCGAGTTTGCCCTTCTTCTCGCCGGGGACCTTCAGGTACCAGAAGCGAACAGGGGGTTTCTGACAGTCTGTGGGCAGCAGCTCCGCCGAGCAGCCTCCCAGCACTTTCTCGTCAACGCTGCTTTAACATCTAGGTGAGCTGTTTCCTACCCAGAGTGACAATCGTTAGTGGCCGGGGAAGGAAAGCCGGCGTCTGATTGCTGAAGTGCTGCGCTTTGTTTGGTTGGGTTATGTCATGGCATTTGTCCTGTCATGTCCGATGTGACGTGTTCGAGTGCAGCAAAATGTGACCCGACAGAACGCTTTACGGCAAGCTGGAATGCTTTTGCCTTCGCTGATGGAAGAATATATATTTGGGAAGCAAAAATCACAGAACAGGTTGTCTCCCATCCTACTTTCGTCCGAAAGAGATTGCTCCCCTGCATTTCCCTCCCGAGTTTTTACAGTGTAACTCCATTGCTCTATTTCAGGTATCTTGTCTATAAACTGGGTGACTTCAGGTGGTCCTAATACAGCTTAACGAATGACGGAATGCTTGTATACTCAAAGGAAGCTGTTCGTATGAAACTGAAATGTAAAATTTTACTTGGTTTACATAAAAATTTTTACAGATTCTCCAGTTCTCCTCTCCACACCAAAAAAATCCATCTTGGGGCTTTCTGTTATCCATTCTGCTAATCCACGGGGCTACCACAGTCATTGCTTAAAGACTACTGGTATATAAAGATTGCTCCTTTTAAAAAGGAGAAATATAGTTGTCTTTCATATAAGCTGAGGTCCAGATTGGTCAGTTGGATTTTTCCCCATCAGATGATACGTCTTTACTGTGCACTCAACGCTATTTAGGGACACCCGAGTTGCAACAAACAAGCAAGCCTTGGATGAGATGTGTTCTAGCAGGTCAGGTCAGCCCCATGGTCTGCCTGGGCTAAGGAACCGTGAATCCTACAGCTCGTCCCCGCAGGAGGAAAAGGTCCTGTTTTCCTCCCCTTCTCCTCCTCTCTCGTCTCCACCTTCCCTGCCCCAGCACTTGTCAGATCCTTCACTTGTGGTTTTAACCTGGCAGAGAACTATTTCCTTTTTAGTTCTCTGCTGGCTTGTGCGTTGACCTGGTTCATGGGAGAAGTCCAGGAGGCTGCAGGGAAGGGAGGGAAGAGGAGGACCTGTGTTTCACCTGCTAGACCAGCTTTGCTCTCACATCGCAGCAGGACTCATTAGCTCAGGAAGGAGCAATTACTGACTGTTGCTTCTGGGACCTGAACTCGTGTCCAGCCATGTTGCTGCCTTGTGTGGTGTAGAGTCATCTGCAGCAGTCAGCGGTGGAGCTCTCTGGACACCCAGCGAACACCCCGATGCTCCAGCCAGCTCCTCTGGCTTGAACAGAGAAGTTTCAAACAAAGCGCCACAAGAGGAGTTAGAAGCGCGGATTCAGTTGCCTCATTAATTTGTTTTAATCTGCATTGTTATGAAGTTTGACAACATGCGAAGGGTCTCTGTGTATTGAAATGCAACATTCATCTGTTGTCAGCTCAAACATTCATCTGACAGGTCTACCCACAATTATAACATTTCTGGGATTCTTTTATTTGTTGTCTTCTTCTAGCACTTCTGATGATTATTTTTATCCTTTTATCTGCCAGTACCAATAAAAACAAAAGCTGAGATTCACACATTCTGACGTGACTCTGGAAGCTGGGAGTTCGCCCTCCCTCTGTAGCGGTGTTCACTCAGTGGAGGAATCGGCCATTAACATTAACTGTATCTATCTGTTTTAAAGCCTCGGTCTTCAGTTGAGAAGAAAAGGCAAAAATTTCCGAAATGCAGATTGACAAGCGCCTTGGCTTCTAAGTCCTTGAGGCTCACCACATGGCTTCAATTATTTACCTTTCTCTTGGTAAACATGCTGTTTTGTCTCTGTTTTTTTCACTTCTGTAGCTCTAGTAAAGGGCTTCACAATTGCATGGACTTTCTTTGGATCCTGGGTGAAAACGTAGGTCCCACTCCAGTAGTGGGTGAATGGATGGCAAGAAAACAGTCTTCCTTTACAAATTTTTAGGGAAACTTTTTGTTTCCTTTCATGCAACATTTAGCTCACAAAAAATAATTAGCCATGCTGATCAGAGAATTTTTGCTTTGGGAGATGCAAAGTTGCATCCCCAAATGTTTTTAGAAGATAAGGAAACAGAGAATAAGTAACTGGAAAAATCAGATGGTGAAGGCAACTGATTGGTAAGGAAAAGGCTGGGAACAGGGGAATGGGGGTGGTGGGGTTATTTGGTGTTTGTGGCCAGGCTGATGGCGGTGACTGATGGACTTTTTCAAAACCCCTCAGGTGCCTCCTGGTGTCCGTCCAGCCCTGCTGGCTGCCGTGGATGGACTGGCCACAGGAACCCGTTTGGAAGGCTTTGCTTCAGCTCTCCCATGTTTGACCAGCCCCGTCGGCCCCAGTGTAGCAATGCACAGATCGTTATTGCAGTTAATCATCCCTAATTGAAACAATACTCTAAATGAGTCCTTGTGCAGTGGGAGGCGCTGGCAGTTCTCTTCCAGTTCAGCTTGTTCACAGACTTCCAGAAGCATCATTTACAAAGTTCAGAGGCACATTGATAAATCCCCTGGCTGGTTCGGTAGTGCTTCGATCAATCATCAAACTAACAACATCAACATTTTTCCTGGGCTATTATCATCACTTCAATTGCTGCAGCAATATATTCTGCACCAATAAATCAAAAGCGATCATTTTAGTTGGGCAGAAACATAAACAGCATTTTAAAAAATGTATCTTTTAGAGATCTCCTTTCATCTTTCTGTTGGTTATTCTTATGCTATAACAGTAGGATCATTTTCTGTGTTTGTCTTACTTTCCTCATTTACACAAAAGACAATCTGGTATTTTCCAGTTTTGTTTTTTTTTTTTCGCCAGCCAGTTGACAAGCCCCTGGCTAGCGTGATCATTTTTCATTTACCTTTTTCTTCTTTGCTGCTCATTTCAGTAAGTGTGGAATGTCCTTGCGTTAAGAAATGGGTTGTATTTCCTCGGGCAACAGGTGCTTATCTTTTGGGTTACAACATAAACCTGCCAAAGCAGCTCACATATCTAACAGCTATCGTAGGAGAATCTGAAACCTTTCTCCCCTTTAGTGAGTACTTTGCTTTTTTTTTTTTTTTTCTTTTTTAAGGCAAGCTGCAGCTGCAACACCTGAATTACTGTGTGGCGAGACTTTCTGTGGGTTATAGTTCCCTGTTACATTTTCCCATTACCAACGCGACAAATGTATTTATTCTTTACATCATGTGCACGTATGAGTTTTCATGAAAGAGTTTTATGTTCTGAGTCTCGTGTTCTCTCCCTTTCAATGCATGTGAGTAGTTAAAGGGGTTTTCTTAATTTCCTGCTTTAGCCTTTCCTCAGAGATTGCTTGTTATGTTTTCCCTTCCTTATAGTATACAAATGTGTCTGCTGGCGGGAAAGAGTAAGACTAGTTTTCGCTGAAAGTTGGCAACTCAGGTGATGGCAATTGGCTCACGCTCCGTGTTACCCAGCTGTAGTGCGCGTTGACTCCGGTGCCAGATGGCACGCTGCACACGTATAATAAGATTGCGTTTTATGTTTCTGGGTGAGTAATGTCCCACTTGATTGTGGTATTTGATACTTCATCCAAAATGCTCCGTTGTCCTTTGAAAAGCAAGGCTGCAGTCTCGGCTCCCTACCTACCGTGTCATTTAGGCATCCACCTTGCACAATTTCAGCAGGTTGCAGAAGCGTTTGGTTGTGGAGTGCGGGTTGGAGAGGTGACCTGGGGGGAGGACAGGCTGCAGAGGACTCCTTTGACTGTTTCTTTGTGGTTGCTGAAACTGTCTTTTTTTCAAGATAAAACAAGTTGGAAATGGGAGTTATCTGCCCAATCGGAAAAATCCCTGTTTCACGCAAAATGAAAGATTTTCTTTCAATTTTCTGAGTTTTTATTTTCTTTTTTCGTTACACAAAAGTATATTGAACAGGTCATTCTCATGCGTGCCCATTCTAATACTACATTATGAATAATTATGAATATATTATGAATAATATATATAATAAGTTGTATAGCTGGTAGAAAATCTCTCTTCTAATGGCAACAATCATCCACAGGCCTGAACTTGCACTATCAGCATCAACAGGAACTGCACAAGGGTCCAGAGATCGGTGGGAACTTGGGAGTCGCTGACCGAAGAGCAAGAAATACATTCCATACGCTCCCATAGTCGCCTGGGAAGTCCTGGTAAGAAGTAGGAACCTAAATAATATTTGAGCTAATGTTGAGAAGAGGAGCACTATGCACTCACAAAAAGATTTGTAGTTTTGTAACCTTGCCTGAATTTTGACTTGGAAAACAACCAGTTTTCTAGTCATCTGGTATTACACGTTCAAACCTCTGATCTATATTCAAATAAAAAGCATAGGATTGAGAAAAAGAATCGGGTTTTTCTTTCAGTCTCCTGAGTCAGCTAGTTTGGCAGCTACAAGAAATGATTTAGCTTTTTATAATTCCAAATGTGGCAGGATTAGCCCTTCATCTTCTTGTTTCAGTATGCCTGCATTAATTATTTTCTGTCCTCTTCAATTCAACGATAAACTCCCATTTTCGGTTCAATGGAATGGCCTATTCTTAAATCATGTAAATGTTATTCAGAACTAGGTGATATCCATAGGCGGTCTTGCCAAAGTACACTCATTTATTTTTTAACTTCTTTAGCATACTCAGTCATCCAAGGAGCAAAACAATACATGATTTATAAAAGACATTTTAATAAATTTCATCCATTTCCCATCGGAATTTCAATATTGCTGAGACACGGGCACAAGTGGAAAGAACAACAGCAGAAATCCCCAAGAAATTATCGTCCTGCATTCCGGGGTTGTTCTCTTTGTGTACGTAAGGGCTAAACTACCACTTTACTGTTCAAAACCTAAATTGAACAGAGCTAATTAAAACACCTAGTGCCTATGGCCCATGGTGCCGAGAAGGGATTTGCCTTCTAGGACAAAAAAATGTCCCTTTGAGGGATGTTCCCCTGCTGAGCTGACCGCCACCTCCCAGCCTGGCACCGCAGGGCCACTTGGTACCATATTTAATGCTCTTAAAGCTTCATGTTTTGGTTTGAATTGCTGTGGACCAGCACAGACAGATGGGAAGGTTAGGTATGTGCGCGGGTCTGGTTTGAGGTATCTGGGGTTTTCAGAGCTACAGCTGGAAAGATCTCTGTGCACATTCCCCACATCAACCTCCTGTACGTGGGATGACTGGGTGAACTATGAGTAGGGCAACAGTTCAAGCTAATAACCCGGTGTTTCACACCAGAGATGTTTCAGCCCAATTTGTCAGTCATTCCGAAGGCTAATATCTAGAAAGTCGCAACTGTGTGAAATAGGGGTAATTTTCTCACGTCTCAAAAAAGGCTCAGCTAATACAAGCTTGTGCTGATGCATTTTAGAAATTGAAGACTTGCTATTCCCCATCTCAAGTCCTTCCCATTTGCAGATTCTGCGATTCCTTGTATTTTACTTTGAGGTGGGAGGGGCACAACTTTCCTAAACTGCGATCAGCCTGATGGTTTAAAATCTGTGCAACTGTCCCAGCCTTAGTGTGCTGTATAAAGGATTAACGCTTAAATTGTAACTCAGTATGAAGTCAGATATACTTCGTGGTTTCTTTAGCTGGCAGAAGGGTTGACAACAAGTTGCCTTCTCCAGCTTTGTTTTATACAACCTGTGCATCGTTACAAATACCGCCCTGGCCCCGGTGCAGCCAGCAGGGGTGTTATATACGACTTACTGTTTAGAAGGTAGTCTTATCTCAGTGCAATTTGTACAGTACCATTAGCAAGTAATTAATAGTGCAGCAATATTTTCTCCTCAACTCAGAGAAATCACATGGAAGCGCAGGCTATGGCGATGTTGTAACTGTACAGGTGTACAACAAATAATAATTACGGATCGTAATATTTACGTACAGTAATAGCCGTTCATAGGATACAGCGTACTGTAGTTTCTTGCATTTGGAATCCGAAACACAAATGTTGCAGACCAAATCCTGCTTTATCATGCCATTTTAACGTTTTTCTATTATCCGTTAATTATTGATGTTAGCCAGATCATTACTTTCTGCGGATGGCTGTTTTGAAGATGTCAGCTACAAGTCAGCAATTGCTCTCGTCAGCATTGCCCTTAATCACACAGCCGCAGTAAAGCTCCTCCTGCTCCTGCTGTTATATAGTGCTATTATTTGTCATCCTAAATATACCAGCAAGGCTTCCGAATCTATATGTAAATGAAAAATACGGCTTCATTTAGTAATAGCTAAAACACTACTGTACTGGTGAGCAAATGAGTAGCTTGATGAGGAGCGTAATCAGTGGTCGCAGAGCATCCCTGCCCGTCCCACCAGCCCTGCGAGGGCCAGGGCAGCACGTGGGGTTGGGCTGCTCCCGGAGCCAGCAGCATCCCGGGCTGGCGGAGCAGGGACATGGCCAGGAGGTCGAGGGACACAGTTGTCCCCCTTTACTGTGGAGGAAAAGGGACAACAGAACTGAACTGGAAGTAAGAGAGGTCCAGACTTGGAGTTACGCCTCCGAGTTGTACCATCTCCATCCTTGGAGGTTTGCAGGACCTGAGAGGACCAAGCCCTCAGCAATCCCAGAGCTGCCCCTGCGGGGGCAGGAGGTCCAACCAGAGACCTCCTGGGACCCCTTCTTACCTGAATTTCTCGGTTGTTCTATTATTTTCTCCTTCTATAATACATATTTCGGGGGGGGGGGGGGGGGGGGGGGGGGGGGGAGTGGGGTATATAGCTTGCAGATGCACGTTGCATGGCTGCTAATAACTTCTAAGTAACTGAAGACAATAATGAACATGATTTTTCAGTTGAAAAAAAAGGTTACATGTATTGCTAAAATGTCTCACTTCAGGGGTAATGTTGGCCAATAACTTGAAAAAACTGTTTTAATGATTTTTCATTTTTATTCAGACAACGAAAGAAATGCGTTGAGTGTTTGTACTAGCGGTAGTTCTGTTCTCCCAAACAAGAGAGACAGCATAGAAGCATGCGCTGTTATATGACAAAGCATAAAGAATCAGTAGAAAAAAAAATTGTTTAGGAATGTCCCAAATTATAAACCATATAAGTGCATTTAAAGCAGGTCTTTGTAATCTTTGTGAGGGCTTTTCATACCAAATCACTCAAATACATGAAAAAAAGAGAAGCCTTTTAAACCGTCTCCTCATAATCAGCAGGTCATTGATATCAAATGCAATTCTGGCATGTGTTTCAATTGGCTTTGTTAAATCCAAGCAGCTAGTCATTTCATATTGCATATAAGAGATTTAAAATAAGAAAAAATAAATAGGGTTTTAAAGTAAACTCTGTGGAGTATTCTATTCAAAGCATGAAGGTCTCTGAACAGCACGTATCTGGGATCTAGAACGTTTTACCCTTCAGAGTGGTACCGGTCCATTCAACTTCAATGTCAGATCAGCTGTTCCGTAAAACCTCTGATCCATTGCATCATTTTTGTGTTTGGTATCTAACTGGAAATTGTGGAACTGTGTTTTCCTGGGGAAACAAAATGGACTCTTTCCCAGGGCATTGAGGTTGTTGAGATCCTTGAACCCCCAAACTGAAGAGCAATCTTTGCAACGGAAAAGCACGTGTCAGTAAACGAAATTGAAATTGCTTCATGAAGATTTTTCTTGTCAACTTTTTCCTTAACAATCCCTTTGAATGCATCCTCTGAAAGAAGATGCACAGAATCCTTAAATCTCGTGACGTAAGGTATTTTGGCTTTGTGGTCCTGAAGCTCCTTCTGAAAAACTGAAGTCCTCACAAGATGATGACAGGGCTCAATACTTCATGGGTACGCTTTGCTAACACTTACTGAAGCAAGAGGACATTGCATGTTAAAAATAGTAAGATTAGTTCAACAGATCCTTAAGTTGTTCTTTAATATGCACCTTCTATGGAACCATGAGTTTGAGACCGAATTTAAAAGTTGTATCGCACAGCTTTACGTATTTTCTCTGTTTAAGGGCAGTGGTGGAATCGCCATCCCTGGAGGTATTGAAAAGCCGGGCAGACGTGGTGCGGGGGGACATGGGGTAGTGGTGGCTTTGGCAGTGTTGGGTTAATGGTTGGACTTGATGATCTTAAAGGTCCCTTCCAACCTAGACGATTCTATGATTTAAAATCTGGTAATTGTGTATATTAAGGAAATGCAAAGATGGGGAAGCATTATACTTTTACGTTTTCTATTTAATTGCTTGTCCTGGAAATGATTTTAGCTGCTCTAAGATATTTTATACGAATAAACGTCAAAGTAGAGATCTAACAAAATCAATACAAATTAATTCTGAATTCATTTGCCTTCCTCTTCTTCCACAAAAGCAATAGCAAAGTGAATGGTACTCCGAAGTCTAAAAGCAACATGAGCCGGACTCCCACATACGATATTTAAATTAGAAGTTACTTCATACCAGGAGGGTTTGCATTTTGCATGTATTTGTTATCTTCCATTCAAAGGCAAAAAAGTATTGTGTCTGGACAAAACCGTCATTATACTTGTGTTGGCTACTGGAATTTTATGGCAATTTGTATTTTAAGTAATTCAGGATGATAATTATACTTGCTGCTTCACTAACTGCATAGTTGCTATTCCGAGTACCTCATGTATATTTTCCTGCCATGTACGTTCTGTATCAGAGCAGACCTTTTGCAAATTGATTCATTTGCATCATTATATGCTCTTTCAGAAATCATTTTCTGATCGTGAGGAATAGACTTCTGGTAGAATCAGAGAGCTAATTCCTAGAACTCATCTTTATAGCTGAGGACACTAAAAAAGAAACCAGATAAGATACCATTTTTTTTCCCCCATTTGGTATCATTTTAAAAATGATGTACCTCTGCTGAAATAGGAATTTTTGTCAAAGAGAGTATTTAGTAGGAAAACTTGCTTTTGCTCATTCATGTGGAAAAGCTCAAAAAGAACAAATCATTTGGGTCACTTCCCCCCCCCCCCCATCTGGAACTGATGACAAACTTTAGGGCTGGGTGGGACACGCGCCTGTCATGTACCTTGGAGCACTTCCTTGTCCTCTGCCCGTTATCGATCTCTCCCAGCCACTTACTTTCAAAAGAGACTAATTTAAAAAAATTAACCCACTGCAGAAATCCATTAGAGTGGGTTTTTCTCCCTCCCTCACCTCCACAAATTGCCACCGCCTGAAGCTGAAGAGAAACAAAAATCCTGGATGACTGACAAATATCATGGCTTTTAAAGCCTGATATCCTCTGGCCCTGCAGGGGTAGGAGAAAGGGGCCAGATCCTCTCATCAGTCGCCTCGGTACAACATCAACAGAGCGGAGCTGTTTGGAAAGGGCTGATGAGGGCTAATTCCCTCGTTCGGCGCGTACGGAGGCGTGGGGAGGCGATACTCCCACCCTGGCACTGGGACAAGCTGCCTTCATCTGCAACATCTGAAGGAACCCAGTTATTTGATGGTTTGTTTTGTAAAAGGATTGAGGACTGTTTTGTATGCAGAAAGCGTTCTGTTCTTTTTTTGCCTCCGAGTCCCAGATAACTGAAATGATGGTTATTGGAGGTACTACACTTAAATCTCAGAAAGTTCCTCTAAATGATGCTATGGTACGTGTAGCAACGCGATTCAGGGCTTCTCTGTCCTGTGAAAAGTCATTCTTTTGACTGACTCGCTACAGAGATGGGCAGCCAGCAAAAAGTTAAACCCCCTTTTTTCCTTCTTCTCCAGAAATAAGATAAAATAAACTGTGTGTGGATATAGCCTAATAGTTTTAGCCTATTTCTACTATGTGGCAGATGTTTTGGTGAGAAGCAGGTAAATCAAATGGGCAAGAATAACTTTTAATTTCTTCTGAAAAGAAGAAATCAGCAAAGAAAACTTAGGACGCAAATTCAACAGGGTTTAATGCTCCAATTCGTTATAGCCTGTGAAGGGAAAATGGCACTTATTGCTACTGGTGTTTATGAAGAAAATGCCTATTTACACGATGGAATTCTTAGACAACAAGATGGGTTTTCACACTTAAAATGTAAGTCTGTGTTGGGTTTTTTTTCCTTGTTCTTTTTTTTTTTTTCTTTAAGTGCATCCTACACAGAACAGATCATAACCCAAACAGCAGTTTATCCAAAGGTGCAACTTCTTAATATCTCATTTGCATGAAATCTGGGGGACTCTGCCTTGTGTGATTGAGTGCTGCTGATTGTCTTTTGATAGCTCCGGTTTTAATAAGCAGCGTACTATCTCATCTGTGTGTGTACGGCAGCATATTTCAGAACATAGGTATGGAAGGAGTAAGTTGCGTTGGCAGCAGATGAAAGTGAGATGAAATGCTTCAAAGGCCAGGCAGGCAGAAGGCAGAGAAAAGGGTCTGTTAGGTATTGGGATGAGAAGCTTTTGAAATATAGATAACCTACAGCAGAGCTGAGCTCTGTTCTCCTGGCACTAATCATTAGACAGATAAGAGGGTAAAGTGAAAAGAAGCCAGGAGATGTGGACAAAGTTCAAGATCAACCATACTGGAAAGACCAAGCCATGGAAATTTTATTCTGGGGGAAAAAAAAAAAAAAAAAAAGATGAAGCTTAGGTAGGACATTGTAAAGGCCATGAAATGTTTGTGCCAAACTTGGGGATGTAGGCAATGAGATCCAAACCAGGCGTGTGAGGGCTTTTATAGGAACAGCAGAAGTCAGAAAGCCCAGGGGATGTTGTCACAGGTGTCACAGAAAGAAAGTAATCGCCATAAAACAGGGCGTAAGTTCCCCAGCAATGGGAGAACACATGGCCCTGGTGAGAAAACGGCCCCAGCGTTAATAAAAAACATAAGTTGGTTTCTCCCTGTTCAGAGTGTTGGTGCCCCAGCCAGGTCTTCCCTCCCAGAAACGCTTTTTGACATTTAAATAGTTGGCACGAGGAAGACTTAATTCTTCAGTTACTTCTGAGCACTGCAGTTCTTCAATCAGTATGTGTGAAAAAGCCAGTCCGGAATAGTCATCACAACATCGAACGTCCTTGTAGGAGGGGCAGAAAAAACAAAAGTCAATGCACCTACGGAGGAACTGCCTAATAACGAGGAAGATAATTAAAAGGAAATTAAAGGAGCAGCTAAGAGGGAAATATGTTTGTAGGCGGCTTAGATGCTTTAAAGGCAACAACTTATTTTACTACTCAACACAAATATGCACAACATAATAATTTTAAGAAGATCCGCCAAAAGTGAAATATAAATCAACATACAAAGGAGCTATTAGGATTTTTTTTTTTTTTTAAAGGAGAAAGAGTCAAGTCTCAATTTAAAGGTAAAAGGCAAGCCAAACAGATTTTGAGCACTTACTGAACGTGGAAAAGCTAATGACAAAAACTTTTTTGAACACATCAGAGGCAGGAAGCTTGCCAGAGGAGCAGCCAGACTGATAGATGATCAAGGCATAACAGGAGCATTAAAGGAAGATAAGGCCACGGCAGGAAGGCGAGATGAGTTTGCAGTGCTCTTCGCTGCGGCGGAGGCTGGGGACGGCTCGGTGCTAGAGCTGCTCTTTAGGAGGGATGCGATTAAGGAACAGTCTCAAATCAAAGAGCAAAGAGGTGACCCTGCCGGGGCAGGAGGTGAGGGCAGAGGTTCTGGGGCTCCTTCCCAACAGGGTTACAGGGAGAACCTGTTATCCTGGGTTTGACCGCTCCAGAGCTCTGAAAACAAGAGCTACCATCTTTGGTTTGACGAAGAGCTACCATCTCCTTATGGAGAACTCTACATCAGTGGCCAGCCTCTCCCGGATCCTCTTAGGAGAGAGGGGCAAAACCAGAAATGATGCACAAACAGGACTAGGCACGCTACCTTGTCATCAGGAACACACCTTCTGGTCCGGTATTTTGTTAACGGTATACACAGGGATATTGCATCCATAAAAGAAACATTATCCTGGAGATGCTTTGTTTCTTAGTTGTGCTCTCATATCTTTTGCTGACCACTGTACATTTCCATATTCCACCCTGGCCCTTTCCTGGCCCTTCCAAACTGCCTCCTTGCACTTGGGCTGAATTACAGGGGATCTAGGCAATATCAGTTCCAGATACGTTGCTCTATGCAAGTTGACTAATCTTTAAAAATAGGCTAAATCCCAATTTTGAATGATTTCAGTAGAGTAAGCTTAGAAGACAATTGCTATAATTATGCAAATTTAAACAAGTGAAAAGCCTTAACACAATGTATACAAAATAATGGTTTACAGGAATTAGCTTTAGGAATTAGCAGAAATTGGTCATTTGTATATAATAATAGGACTGGAAGCTAATGATCCAGAGAGAAAGAGTTTTGCCAGTAGATACTAGAGCTTAGATAATCTTTTGTTCAGTAACTTCACACTTGTATTTGTTTAGGATTGCAGCCTGCGCCTGTAATACTGTATTGGAATTCCAATCACTCACCAGTTCTTAATTAGACAATATAACTGATACGATAATTGTGGCATGAATTGATTATTAACTGGAGTTTGTATGATAATTAATAACAAAGTTCTTAAACAGAACATAAATAACATAAGCGTTCCCAAATTGGCATTATTGCACAGTGGTTGTGATCCTGAGTTTTAATTGTCAATACGCATTTAAATTCACTTCTATCCAGTCCAGCGTTTAAAATCCTTATAAGTAGTTGCCAATAAAAGAAGATTTATTTTGTTACCAAGGCTTTTTTCCAAGCTGTGAAATTTTCAAATAATCTGCCAAAACAGTCTGTATTCTTCACGGCTGCTAATTGATCGGAGTTGTCTTCTACTTTTTACGGGCTCTTTCTGTTGCGGTTTCATGTCTTAAATCAGGAACACTATCAACAGAATCCTGTAAGTATGTCTGTGCTTGGTGTACGCTTTGGTATTCTAAGGTGTAGTATATATTATTCTAGTGAATATTGTCTATATGTCTGGTACGTTCAGTTGCAGTGATTGTAGAACTATTATCCTTGAAGTCTTTAATGATAATTTTTGGAATGACTGTCTGCTAATAATAATAACACGTCATTGTACATCCGAGTCCCGTGGCACAAGGTGATATAGTACACACGGAGTTACGGGTGTCGTGATGCCCGCGGTGAGGCTGGGGACCTTCTCTACTCCCCACCGAGCAAACGCATGATGAGGGACAATCGCTGGGGAATTTTAAATCTCGACCTTGGATGAGGGTGGCAGGCTACTTTCTACAGAATCCGATCTTTTGTAGCCCCTTCTTTAATTATGCAGAAAAAAATTACTTTTAAAAATAACACCCAAAGCGAGAACAGATTTTTCTCCCCGCTCTGAGCGTCCGGCGGGGAGCCCAGCCTGGTGTCCCGCTCCCACCCCGGAGCACTCGGGGTGGAGTCCCACCAGCAGCGCTCGTCCCGCTGAGTCATGGCTAATTAACCTGCCTGGGCTTTAACGTGCACTAAAATGATGGGGAGACCAGCGAACCTGGTTATTGTGTGACGCAGCTAAGATTACGCGTTCTCTGGCAGAGCTGAAACTAAAGCTAATTAAAAATAATGAGCGCGGTGTTACATGGCGGTGGGAGCCGCTGTGGTTTGGGGCTCACGTGCCTGCCCAGGAGCTGCTCGGGTGTCTGCAGCTGATCCTGCTGCCAACTCATCATTTATTGGTGTTTCTCGCTGGTTTTAGGTGAGTTTTGCATTTAACGTGGATCAACTCCCTAATCCATGTTACAAAAATGCAAATGCTGCTGCATGGGAAGGATCAATGGCCTCAAATTGCACCAGAGGAGGTTTAGGTTGGATATTAGGAAAAATTTCTTCACCAAAAGGGTTGTCAAGCATTGGAACAGGCTGCCCAGGGAAGTCGTAGAGTCGCCGTCCCTGGAGGTATTTAAAGGATGGGTAGACGTGGTGCTGAGGGACACGGGGTAGTGGTGGGCTTGGCAGTGTGAGGTTTACAGTTGGGCTCGATGATCTTAAAGGCCTTTTCCAACCTAAACAATTCTATGATTCTATGATATTTTGCTTGGGCAGAGGCTGAAGTCTAATCCCGGAGAAGAGGAGAAGGGAAATTTCAGCTGTGATAAAGCACTGTATTTCTACAGAAGTTTTGCGGTAGTGCCTGCTGTTCTGCTCATGAAATTACTCTTCCATCTGAAACTCTTTTTTTGCATTATGATAGCAAACCGTGTCAGAGATGTCTCAGCTCTTCCTAAAATGAGGGTTCCTTTTTCATCACCAAGTCTGGTTAAATGATGGGGAGTTTATCTGGTTTGGAAGTAAATCAAAATGTCATAATCCTTCCAGAAACTCAATCCTGGAATCCTTCTGGAACCAGAAACCTGTCCTTCCTACGGCTGTAGTGAAACCACCTGGAAGTATAATTTCCCCAAGATTTACCTGTAGGTCAAGTTTATGCTTTGAAAAGGTGAAACAGGAGTCACAGAACCAGGCAGGTTTATTTGGGTCTGGAAATCACTTTATCATAGAGGGGGGTCTGAGATTCCTCTCCTAAGTTCCTGCGTTGCACGTTCTTTTTTTTTTTTTTGTGGAGAAATGTTAATTGGTGACTGTCCGATGTATTTGGCAGTTGGGTGATGAGTATTTTCCCTTTATTTTTTCCTTATGCCATTATTATTATTATTATTATACTTACTGCGGGGGGGTTGGACTAGATGACCTTTAGAGGTCCCTTCCGACCCAACACATTCTGTGATTCTATGATTGTCAGGGAAAACAGAGCCCAGTTTCAGGGGGAAAAAAAGACAGGGGAGCAAAGCTCCTGCAGTCCTCAGCTCGCTCTTCTTTCACCCGGATGAATCCATGGCTGGCTGTGGATGTTTTCCCTCTCTCCTTTCTCATTCTGTGACGAACACCCAGGCGTGGCTGATGCGTTACCCTCGCTGTTGTGCGGCTGGTGCCAGCGGTACCGGCCGTATTGTGCTCTGCAGTAAGAGGCTTTTCCTCAGATTTATGTCATATTAAAATGAGATGTGTAATTACAGAGGTGAGATGCAATGGCAGCCTGCGACAGGAAGAGTGCCTTTCGTTTCTTCTTGGGCGCTAATTAGCTAAGTGTGGATTCCTCACTGCTGCGGGGCACCCGGAGAGACCTTTCTGCAGCCTCTGCGGCTGTAGTTGTGTTGAGGGTGTCTACAGAGCTGCAACCATCGTTCATTCCTTCTTCACAGGCAGACAAAACCTTCGCAGGGGCTGCGAAAACCGAGCACTATAATCCGACAGAGTAGCATTTAAGATAAAAAAAAAAACAAAAAAAAAACATTTCTTTGTAGGCGTCTGAGAAATCAGTGCCAGGTTTGGTAGCCAGTTGGAAGGACCATTAGATGCTCCATCACTCCGCTCGCTTTTCTCGTGCGCGAGTCTCGCTGCACTCCCAGGAGCTCACACGCGTGCCGGCAATCTTCCTGTACGCTCGGAAAAGCCCAGAATGTCCCAAACCTAAAATTCACTCCAGCAATGAATTTTCAAAATGTTTTCTAGCCACTGTTACTTTTAATTAACAAGCAATTTTTATTAAAGACTTCAGGAGAAAGTATCCTACTCCTCCTATCTGTACAAACAGCTATAAACTGAATGTATTTTAATAACTTTTCCCAAGAAGTTACAAGGTATTTCATTAAAATGTCAACTTTTTCTTTCATATATTTTATGATTCTCTTTCTTCCTTCTGCCACAAATATGTTGTTGCCAACATCATCATGACACAGTTTGCTGCCAAGACTATGGAAAGTTAAAAAAGGAAAGAAAAAATGAATTTCTATCCACTCTTTAGGTAAAATTCTTCCAGCACTAGAGGCTGAGAAAGCAGTCAGAAATATCTGAAGTGCCAAAGACAAATGTTAGAGTGCCAAAGCGGTGGCAGAAAAACATGGAAGCAGAACCAGGGGGATCAATTCCGTGTGATAAGCGACGAGTAATCAGCTGCGGACGTTTCCTAACCCGTTTGTCATTTATAGATTTCGCATAGTTCCTATTAATGTTTCTGTAAAGATTAGATAAAAGAGCGCGAGCGTGCACGCACTGGCTCGGGGAGATTTAGCAGAGCAAGTCAGCTCCCGTTTGCAAGAAACGACGTGTCTTTCCCACCGAACCCTCTCCAACTGCTGTACAAAATCCTTTGTGTCCCACTGCATCCCCCCGAGGACTCTCTCCTTTAAATATATCAACCCGCTGTCACTCAAAAGGTCACCAAACCCAGCTCCGGCCAGGTGTCAAACCATCTGCTGTTCGCTGCTTTAATAAGGAAGGAGCCGCTTCACCTGGTTTTAACTCATTAGACTGGGGGGAGGGGGGGGGGAAGGAAAGAAAAAAACCCACATTTTGGCTTTTGAGAATAGTCAAGAGATGTGACTGTGCTTCCTGCTCGGGTGCCTTAACACCTAGCTAATTAAAACGAGCCTGGCTTTGCATAGGGAGTCTCCCTGCAAAGGCCCTAATTTTCAGCCCTTCAGCAGCCCAGATCCTCACTGGAATTTTCGTTATTACTTTTGCTGTCCTCGCTTTGCTTCTGCTTGGAGCCGCCGAGCGGCCGGCCAGATATTAAATGAGCTCCGTGCGCAGGATTTCTGGACTTCTGCCTTTGCAAATCGCCATTGCCGTGGCCCCCCGCTCCATGCAAACGGGGAAAAGCGATGGATGGTCCTTGCCGGCAGTGGATATTTGGAATGGCTAATTGCAGTTTTAAAGCGTCTTAAAAAACTTTCAAATTCCCGGGTGATATCCCAGGTAATTTCCCGCTGGGCTGGAGAGCGAGGGACGAAGGTTCTTTCCGCTCCTACTAAAACCAGTTGTGGCTTCAGGCTGGCTTCCCAGGCACCGCGCGTGACGCGGGAGAGTTTGCATTCAACTGGTTGAGTTTGTTGTTATTTTTAAACAGCGTAAAATCTCTTTCTTGGAATTTGCTCTGCTGCTAGGTGTTGCCCTCCCCCCAGAGACCTTCTCTTTTGGAAGTGATTTAATTCCTCTTTCTCTGGCTTCTTAGGCCACAGCTTGATTTTTTTTTTCTTGCACTCCTGGGTCTTAAAGCGATTTTAAAGGGGAGCCAAAGAGTTGCTGAATGTAGCTGTTTTGTTTACCTTATGTGGAATTGAGAATCTGCCACAAGAGAAATCCCACGCATCCCATGCGGTGTTGGAGGCACACAAGGGTGTGTGCGCATCAGATAAAGTAGGTGGAGTTTTGCAGCAAAGGCCTGTAACTTGCCCAAACAAGTTAATTACACATGCTGCGTCCCACTTTCCCAATACAGAAACGTTTGTAATTAAAAAAAAAAAAAAAAAAAAAAAAAAAAAGAAAAGAAAAAAATTAGCGTGTAATTTAGAGTTGGCCTTGGGCCGTTCCATCTTATTCCTGACTCTGGGACCCGGTCACCGTCTCATCAACTCCAGTGCAGCGTCTGATGCAAGCGGTGCGGAGGAGAGGAACCTGACAATTTGCTCACACCCACTGCTCTAATTTAGGCTCCCGTCTTATGTAAATAATATTAGCAAACATTACCAATATTTTCCAGAAATACAATCGATTGGGAAATAGTATACACGGGGTAGATGTTGAGTCGTTTGAGTAACATACAGAACATTAATTTTCTGGTACTGTCTCATGCAATGCATTGCAACTGTGAGCTGCATAATGCATATAAAAATCCATATGCCTATACTTTTTATTTTTAGCCCCGACAGCCTCCATGTAGCCTATTTTCTATGTCATATGCAGCTGGAGTCAATGATTCTCCCATGTATCTGAGACCATCAGCTCTCCCCAGCGGAATATTGATTTCCAGGAAATAATCTTCCTGCAGCCATCTTTGCTTAAATGTAGCATAAAGATATACTCTTAGTGAAAAATAATGCATATTCCTGCCATTTTCTACTGAAAATTGAATGTATCGCTCCATTTAGCAAAGTATTTAGACAAAAAGGCAAAAAAAAATATATAGATGTCTCCAAACCGTGGAGCATTTTACTATTTACATTCTAGCTACCATACACGCCCAGAAATTTAATGATTCTGAAGCAGTTGGAACTGTGAAATAGAGAAGAAAGAACGGGGCTGGCAGCTGTCTTGATGCGGGGTAAAGCCAGGAAGTTGTTTAGACTGTCTTTGAACTTGGCCAGTATATTGGGATGCACGTATCGGTCAGAAAAGGGAGATACTTTAAAGATTTATTAGGGCCAGAACGCATTTTATGACATCAAATATTTAATATTATCTCAGTAAATAAAATATCATACATAAGGGATCGAGGTTAAAATAAAACTTGGTGGCCGATCTCTTCTGCTGTGCAATGATAGTATGTTTTCCCAAGTTAAAGGGGGTTATGTTTTGGCACGCAAGTTACAGGCTACAGGTTCTGTTTAGCCGTGCTGCCTCCCTGCTTTGTGGCACTGAGGTTGTTAGTTATACTCCATGCAGTTTAATAAGCTAGGAAGGAAAATACTGACTTCTTTACCTAGGGTTTTGTTTTACACGTTCAGCTTTTTTCCCGCGAAAGACCTTGAGATGAACCGTGTTATTCAGGCCGACGGAGGTGTTGCGGAGTTGTTCTTTCGCAGATGACGGCAAACTAGCACAGCGCTGCTGCCCCTCTCCATCTCACTTCCGTCTTCAAGAACCATAAACAAGCATGGCCCATTTTTTTAAATTTTAGCCATACAAACACCATAAATCAGGCCCCAGATTAAAAAAAAAACAACAAACCCATAGGATTAAAATAACCATTTCAATTTGCCATTGTACTTTTTGCCTTCAGATTGCTGGTGAGACCTTTGCGCATGGAAATGATGCCAGAAAAACCCACAAAATACAGTTTGGGATGGGATCAGAAAACCAGATAGGTGTATCTGGCTGCATTCTTGGGGTGTGTAGGAAACACTTGTTTCCCAATGTACTTTATTTAGAAGAGACAGTCGGAGTTCAGTCCTTGGTGGGGTTGGTAACCACCTCCACAGGTAGTGTGCTGGCTCCTCTGGCCTGGGCTTTGCTCGTTTCCCCTGTTAGAGCTGCTGCAGCTGGGATAAACAGTTGGATATTTCTCGCATACACTCAGTAGACCGTGACCCTGTTCCTTCCTCCTCCCTCCCGCCCCATATCAATATTTTATTTTTTTTTTTTTTTAATACGTAGCTAAAAATTGGGAACGCTTGGACTCCAGTCCCATCCTGGGAAGGAAATGTGACTCCTGGGTCTGCCAGCACCGATTAGCCCTGATGGCAATGACTATGTGATAAGACTCTTTTTGGGTCTGTTGGCCAACTGGGACATGTTGCATGCTGGTTTGGGGGAAAATACATACTTTCCCCTGCAGAGCACCACTTAACTGTATCATCAGCTCACAAATCCATCCTTTGCTGTGCCAGCAAGATGCTGTGCCCGCTTGGAGCTTAACCTTCCCTTCTTTGCCCGCAAAAGTCTCCGAAACAAAAGGGGAGGATTTAATATTATGTAAAAATCTATTATGGAGCAGGTAAAATGATTCATGCCCCTGGCAGAACAGCAGTTGAAGTTGGATTCAGTCATTGTTTTCAGTAGGCTGATTAAACTTGGATTTTAACCTCTAAATGCAGAGTCAGCAGAAACTATCAGTGTCCAGCACTTACGGAGTGATTTCAGAGCCATGTTAGGTGACAGGTTCCAGCTCTGCGTCAATATAATCCATCATCCGTGTCAGAGGTGAAAATAGCATTTGTATTTTGATATCGTTTTTGTCTGTGAAAATTAATTTTCATAATCTTTTTAAACGTGAAAGTCTGGCTTTCAAAAAAAAAAAAAAGAAAAAGAAAAAATTAAATCATGAATCCAGTGCGATTAACCCCCTTTTTCCTCTCAAACAATGAATTTTTGTGGGCCAGTGCAGCTGCTGCAGCAGCCACCCAGTAAATTATCTACTGCTCAGAGAAAAGCAAAACTAAATGCCATATTTTTGGATTGTTAAGTGTCACTTCAGTGAAATGTACTCAGGGCTGAATAGCTCCCGTTTATTTTCTAGGGATGGTTAAAAATGAGGAAATTGTGACAATTCTTGAACATTTTCAATTGCTTTTCCTTCTGTTGTCCTTGCTGAATGGGGTGAATGCTTTTATTTTTGGATATTTTTAAGGGGAAGATATGCCAAATGTTTGATTTTGCCACTGCTCCGCCTCTTTTTCTCCTTCTTCTCATATTTGCCACTGAAAAGAGGAGAAAGTTCAGCAATAGGGGAAAGTAGAGGGAGAGAAGAGAAAAAAAAACTGAAATGCACTTTATTTCAAAGTAAATGATAAAATGGAAGGCTTTATCTTGAAGGTGAATGTTTCCAGTGAAAAAGCTTTGCAAAATCTTTAAGAGGACTGAAGAGGAGGGAGGAAATAAGAAGTCCATCATGCCTTCTGTGTGTGCTTCGTTCAGGCTGGTTTGGAGGAGTGGGAGGGATGCTTGCGGTGGGCTCGGTCCCACCTTGTCCTGAGGACCTCCGTGTTGCTCAGCAGCTACAAACAGGAACAAACCCAACGTGTTTGGGGCAAACTGAGGCCAATCCATGAAGGAGCTGAAGGCAAAGCCACGGGGGTTTGGAGAACTAGGGCTTTCCCACCAGCAGGATTAGCTCAGAGAAACCATGAAGATGAAAGAGAGAAAAAGGCATAAATTAGGTGGTTGTATGTGGCTTCACTGGAGTGAAAGGGAGGAAGGAAAAAAAAAAAAGCATAAATAATTAATTAATCCCCCCAAATGTCTTTGAAAATACCAAAAACTATCTAGATAAGAGGGGAAGTGCTGCCTTATTTCAGTCCTTATTTCACAGGAGCAATAGACACCCTGTGACACAACAGACGGATGGGGCTTTTTAAGATTAAAAATAGCGTCGGAGAAGAGCCATTGAAATGGATTATGAACTGGCTGATGGGGATGAAACCGAGGGTGTCGGTGAAAGAGAAAGTTCGGAGTGAGGAGGCGAAACAAGTGGGGTCAGTACTACGGGCCTCTTTCCTGATGGATCGTGAAGGTGGGTGACCTTGGTGAAGGTGAAATTTCAAAATAGGTTCGCGCAGCGCAAACCGCACAAGGCTGGAGTGTGGCAGCCAGAGACACCCCAGCAGACAGACAATTCAAGAGGGCTGAAGTTAATTATAAAGATGAACAAGCTATTTGTGTCGGTTAGCATATGGTACCATGGTTTTAAACTATTGAGATGAAAACTTTATTTAGAGGATAACATGGTCTTAGCTAAAAAGGAAACTTTGCTGGCTGGGTTGACCTGATCCACAAATGGTAGTTTCCCTGTAACATCTCTCCATGGTCAGTAGATGCTTATTAATGACCTTACAACAGGGCCCCGTGTCGGCTGGTCTCACTGCTGGAGATGTTGCCTTGGTCTGGATTGTCCCCAGTGCCATGGGCAGGGACACGCGCAGGTGTTAAACCATGTTCTGAGTTCAGAGCAAGTCAAGACTGTAAAAAGTTGACAGTCAGACGTGTGGACGCGCTGTTCTGGCATGCCTTCATCCTCCGAGCACCAGAGAGGTTTCTGGGGAAAGCTGAAGTTAAAAAGACTTTTATCAAAAAATGCCATTTGGAACACCTGAAGCTAGGGGGTGGTGAGATTTTTGGATTCCTTTTTAGGGTTTGAGTATATCCCTTTGACTATTTGGCAGCTCGAAAATGTTCAGTGGCTTAGCGATGTGATGATGCTCTTTAAAGGCAAATACTGTGTGATCGTAAAGATGGACTTCATCCAACAGATCGTTTCTGCTAACTTCTGTGACATGGACAAGATCCCAAAAGTCTGGCTGCCTTTTCAAAGTCACTAAACTTCTCAGGGCAGCCAGAAGGGGCTGAGCATTTCGTAAGATGTGTTTTCTCATGATGTTTTCAGAGCTTTCACCCAAAAATGGATTTAGACCCAAACAGTCTCTGAAGCTCAAGCTCAGGACCGAGTCTGAACTCTGTGACTTACTCCCTTCTTCTTGCTTCTGGTCATGGAACGGGAGGGAGACACAGACCTTCAGGGTATTTCAGTGTTCTGGGTTAATACCTGGAACTGGAGACAGGCAAGAAATGTGTGAGGTAAAAATTAACTGAACTTTTTTCAGACCTTAAATTTGTTTTAGCTTTGGCACGTTTTGTCCAAACCAATTTGTCTGTCTCTAATGCAGTGTAAATAGCATAAAGCAGTTGCTTTGTGAAATATGTGACGTTTGTAGAAAAGTATATATAGACCGGCTTCCAAAATCAATATAGTAAACCCTTGATATTGCATACCGAAGTTCATTTCTGTTTTGACGTATCTTCAAAGAAAGATATAGAGCCCGTTACTTCACATGCTTTTTAAATTTAAACACAGCAATTTATGTATTGATGAAAATGTGTAAGTCATAATCTTTATGAATGGCTTTTGGAACGCATTTATCAGAAATCTCCGGTTTTATTTTGTGAGCACTATTCCAGTTGCTTGTTTGGTTTAGCAAAGACTCTGTAGATTTTCCTGGTTTTGGACAAAGGGAATTGCTGAGCAAACTCCTCGGTCGCGTGGCCCTGTAACGGGCGACTGAAACTGCACAGAGCCACCTGCGGTGGCTGGCACTAACTGTGCAAATTGCATTTTGGTTTTTTATAAAGGTTTTTTATTAAGACATGCTTTTAGAAGGACCATGGCGTTAGGCACGTGGAACTGTCCTCTGATCTACCTTCTCCCGCCGGCGTGACAGCTGGTTGATCGGGATGCCATGGGCTGATGTCCCTGCCCGGTCTCAGCAGTCCCCATCCCCACCGAGGTGCCCAAAGCCCAGGGCAAGATCTAAAGGCAATTCACGTTTGTGAGGTTTCAAAGGCCTGAGCTCCGAGTGCGGCTAAGATTGCAAATCTAATTTAAGCTGTTTATCAGCTGGTTTTTAATTTAACTTTCTTAACAGTTCTCACAGACATGAGAGAGAAAATAGATACTATATCCCAGCCTGCTATGCAGAACGATAACGTTATCTAAATCTGTTCATCAGAATGGTTTCCAAGTATTTACACCTAAACTTATAGGTTTTCCAAAATGCACGAAACCCTTCTTCAAAGCAGAGAGGTTTTGATGCTTTTTTGCTTCAATCTGATAAATCAGAATCACCTCTTAGCACGTGCCGTGAAAGCTGTGTTTAAGATTGTAGAGGGACAGTGTCGACAGCAAACGTGAAATGGATAAAGGAAAAAAAACCTCCTAAATTTCTGTGTTTGGCATCTCTTTGTTTAACCCAGGGGATTTCTATTGGATGGATAATAAGTAATTAGAAGCAAAACTAAGTTTTCACCTTTGCTACCCGCTCAGCAGAACAAAGTCCTGAAGGCTTGTAGTCTGAGCAGTCCTGTGAGTCCTGATGTGTCCTGACACTCCTCTGCCTCAGCTGTCCTCCGCTTCCTCCGCTTATTGCAGACAATAAGGACTGAATTAATGAAAAAAGGCAAACTATTGTTCCACCTTGGTTTATGATGTGCGTGGGAGGCATGATCTGGCCAACTTCACCCAGCCTATGCTGTTGCGTTGCTTGCAGAATAGCGTTGCCATCGGTAGGAGAGGTCTTTGGGGCTGCAGGACCAACGGTGAAGCTCCCGCTGACTTCGCTAGGAGAAGAAATGTCAGAGCACGGGCGATGAGGAGCACTTCACACATCTGGGAAGAAAATTGGGGTTCAAGATTCACATTTCTTTTCCCAGATGTGTGACTGTGCGACTCTCCGCACACTTTCTTTAATGTATAAGTAAGGTGAATGGTTCTCTAAGGTCACGTGAAAGGGTTTAGAAATGCTGAAATAAAACTTAGTTAAACCAGGGGAAGTGCTGAGCGGATGTGGCTACACGTATTTTGGGACAGAAGCTTGTTTCTGGATGTCCAATGGAGGGCCAGGAAGATGCTGGGAGGGCTGGAGCCCCTCTGCTGTGGGGACAGGCTGAGAGAGCTGGGGGGGTTCAGCCTGGAGAAGAGAAGGCTCCGGGGAGACCTTCCAGCCCCTTCCAGTCCCTAAAGGGGCTCCAGGAAAGTTGGGGAGGGACTCTGGAGCAGGGAGGGGAGCCATGGGACGAGGGGGAACAGTTTTAAACGGCAAGAGGGGAGATTTAGATGAGATCTGGGGAAGAAATTGTTTGCTGTGAGGGCGGTGAGCCCCTGGCCCAGGTTGCCCAGAGAAGCTGTGGCTGCCCCATCCCTGGAGGGGTTCAAGGCCAGGTTGGACGGGGCTTGGAGCAACCTGGTCTGGTGGGAGGTGTCCCTGCCCAGGGCAGGGGGTGGCACTGGGTGGGCTTTAAGGTCCCTTCCCACCCCAACCATTCTGTGATTCTGTGATCCTGGATTGGGCTGTACCTTCTAAGGGACTCTTAACAAAAGTTTGCCTTGGGCTCTGTAAGTAAATCCCGTAACTTTATCCCTTCATCACTTCGTCACTTTCCCTACCACAAAGTGCTCTGTTAGGAAATTAATTAAGTAACAGCTATGAAGTATTTTAAATCTTTCGGGTGAAGTCCTGTACAGAAAATTTCCCTTGCCTTCACCCCGCGCACACAGACAGCCTTTTGTTTGGTACCAGGAACCTTCCAGAGCCTCAGGTACTACGTGTCTTATTTACAGTCTAAAAGACTCGAGGCAGCCACACCGTTGAGCCCTGGGGAGCGGATCTGCTTTTTTTCAGCGCGTGGTTATTTGTGCGGCCGCAGCAGCAGCAGCAAGAGCTCTGTCTGCTCTTAGACAGCGTAGGCCCAGCTTCCAGGATGTCTTGTTTGGAGACGATGCCTCCATCGGAGCCTGCAGTGTTTGGATGGAAAAATTAGTTATGTCAGCTCAGCCTTAAATCCTGGAACTGTTTTAAATAAAGCCTTCTTCTCTTCCTGTAACACTGGCACGCTGGGGCCAAGAAACGGAGTTTAGGACATGGAGTATTTTCTACAAACCAAATTGATGATGTTGGTTTGTTTTTTTTTTAAATTACTAGACACTGCAACTACAGTGACTGTTCCAATCAGGATCAACATTAATTTCTCCCAAGCTTTCAAATGTTATAACTACATTTCTCCCGACATGTTGGCATCTGTGTTGGTATTTATAAATTTCTGCATGCTTTGACTGCCATGCAAATTGTTCCAGAAAGTACCCTCTGAGGAGCTGAAGTGAGAGAGATAACTCAGCAGTCGGAACAACCCTGCCTTTTAAAAGATTATTTTGCAATTAAAGTTGTGATGTTCTTATGAAACGGATGCACGGAAAGTGACTCGCTGGCATCAATAGCGGGCAAAGTTTGCGTTTACAAATAAAAGGGCAATTCTGTTCCTCTGAACTCCCATAGGTAGTATTGCTTCGCATTTTGACTTGTTTTAATTTTTGCTAACAAATGTAAAAAAAGGCTCATGTGCGCAACGTGGGGCCATCCTGGCTGGTAGGAGCTGCTCCCTAGGGAGGGTGTTCTTGAACTTGTGTCAGGTGGAATAATTATCAAGTTATTTAATAGAAGCAAATGGGATTTATGCTATTGTATATGGAATATTATGCAAATTTATCTGTGAATGTTATTAATCTTTTAAACACAGTCCCGCTGCCGTGCATATTCTCATCTCATATTGAAGCCAAGGAGAAAAAGGGGTGCTCAGTACCTGGCAGCATGTGATCCTTCCCTATTTTCCCCTCCATGGCTTTGCCTATGGGCTCCCAAATCCCGTCGGTATGTGTTTGGGCACAGCTGCTGCTCCGGGAGGGGCACAACCTGTTTCGTAAAGAGTGCAGGGTTAGTAGGACCAGTTGCAGTAGGACGACGGGTAATGGTTTTAAACTGAAAGAGGGTAGATTCAGGCGAGATTAAAGGAAGAAATTTTTCACGCTGAGGGTGGTGAAGCACTGGAAGAGGTTGCCCAAGGAGGTGGTAGATGCCCCATCCCTGGAAACACTGAAGGTCAGGTTGGATGGGGCTCTGAGCAACGCGATCTAGTTGAAGATGTCCCTGCTCATGGCAGGGGGTTGGACTGGCTGGCCTTTAAAGGTCCTTTCCAACCCAAACTGTTCTGTGATTGTGCTCCGTTCCCCGTACATCCCTGCAATCAGGTAGCTGACAGCGCGGCGGTAGCCTGGGAGAATGAAGCTCTCTCCTGCTACTCCCTCTGTCACTTGATCGTCCCCCAGCTGGAGATATTCTCCTCTCTTGTAAGCTCCCGTAAGCTGGATGACATTCCAGTGCTCTGAGGTCTAAACGTATTTAAACCCAAACGTGCAAGGATGAAATAGGATCTATTTATTTTGCTTTCTAACGTGTTCCTAACCTAAGAGATGGAGACCTGCGAGGGGGTTCTGACTTTCCCTACTGAAGAAAGTCACGAGGGAGCAGGGGAAAGTTCTGTCTTTGCCAAGGTAACTGGGAAAAGGAATAATACAGAAAGAGGGAAGACCCGCTGCTGTGCATCCATCATAAAGGAAAGCCCAGCAAGCCCATTACTATTTGCAATCCTCCTCTCGCCGTTGCTGAGAACCTGACCTCTCCTTCCCTCCATCCAAAATAAATTTGCCATAACAAAATTAGGTCTGTCCGGCAGGTTATTAGCCAACAGAATACATAGTTCAGCCTCTGAGCTCATCTGCTAAAACCACTATGAAATCCTGCCCCTGTTAGAAATCGCCGGGAATTTTGCCGTTGTTTTCAGAGGAACTCGGATTTCTTTGCAGGTTTTTGCAAGGCTTTGAAGTTGCTTCTCTGCAATGACCTGTTTACTTTCGTGTAGACGGAATATACATGCGGCAGATATTTATATTACCGTACTGTCAGATTGGTGCAAGCTCTGAACAGTCAGGTGTAACGCTGGAACATTCAATGTGTTCTCTCTGCTGATTGAAGTTTAAACTAAGGTTTAAACTAAAGCAGATCCATTAATGCATGAAGAAGTTGAATATTTAAACCTGAATACATAAACTGATAACAGAAAAACATCTTTAGAAAGATAGAGAGACATCTCATAACATCATTTATCACATCCCGGTTTATGGAGGGCCAATGAACTGGTCACACTTTTTCGCTGGGAAGTTCTCTGTCCACTAAACATTTCTCCTGTCCTCTTATTTTCCAGAAAACGTTAGGAATACAGACTTTAGGGCTGAAGAGGGAAGTTTATTATCCTTTCTGTGAAGTTCCTTTCTGCGAGGAGTTCTCGTCGCATACATGATGAATGTAACCCAGTTGTGCCTGTGTATCTGTCACCACTCCTCTCAGATTGCAGCCTCATATGATCTTAAAATAGCACTGAAAAGACATTAGTACATAGCATATACCTCTAGACCATATGCTAGGGATAAAGGAATCTAATTGGGGGTCTTTTTTTTTTTTTTTGCATGTATTATAACGTTTTACCTTTTGCCTTGATTAATGCACTGACGGAAAAAGCTCAGAGTAAGATGTAACATAAATCTTAAACTAAATTTTGGGTTTGCTTTTGCTTTTGTTGTTTTTTGGGTTTTTTTAACTTATTTTAAAAGCTATTTTAATTTGGGATGGGTTTGTCATCTGTTGAAATCAGAGCTACTGTCATCAGTATGGTTTCCTTTGAATAAATACCAAAAAGATGCAGATGATACGTATCTGATGCATAACTCATCTGGTGCTCTCACGGTGAGCTCCAGGCGCCCCGTCACCCACTTTCCGCATGTATTAATGCTTTCAAAATGTACAGTCATAAACGTTGTAGGAAAATTAACTTGCGTTTGTTTAGGCGTACCGCATTTGAAGCAGGTCCTTGGGTGAGAATCATCAGTGCCACAAGCCAGCGCGGTGCAATTTATGCCTGATGGCCTTTGCACAGCGGTGGATTGCATTCGTATGTGATTATGTCCACTTAGAAATGTTTGCTTACTCATCCAGGCAGGGAATAAAACCCTTCGATGCAAGTTACGTGTCAAATCACTCCTCGACAGCACAACTTGAATACCAGATTAGGCTTTTCAGTTAATCCAGAACATGAAAATCTGTCACAGAATGTTTTCTCAATTCTTTTCGCAGTTATAACTGTTATTTGAAGAAATGATCAAATATGAACAGGAAAATCATGAGCAGCATCTGCTTAGAAAATAAGCAGGGACTATCTATGCCTCAACATAATCAAATGAGTTCATACATGGTTGGCTGTTTAGGCATTACTGTAGTAAACATGATTAAAACAGCAGAGAAAAATGCTTGTAGTACTTGAATAACAAATGAAATATCTCCTTTCTTCCCTTGTTTTTGCACGTAATATGTATGAAGTACCCACATGAGTTTTTGTGATTTGTGTCCAGATTTACGTGCCCAGCTGGCACTCCGGAACGAGAGTGGGGCTGATGGGTTTGGTGTTCCTGGTGTCCTAGGAAGCAGTGGGGTGTCACTGCTCTAAATCCCGCTCTGCCCGGACATCTTTCCCCGCAGCTTCCGCATCGGTTTCGGCGAGCGGCTGGGGGGGCACTGCCTTTGCCAACTGCCTTCTGCGCCCGGGGGCAGAAGAGATGGGGCATTGCTGCGGCCTCCTCCAACTTCACACTCACTCGCCTGAAGATTTTAAAGCAGTTCGAATTTAAACCGTAAATGGCCAGGAGAAAGGTAAGTATGAGTGTTTGTTAAACCGCTTTCCTTTCTTCACTTCCAACACAAGTATGCCATTGGCTATAGTTGCTGAAGGTGCTTTATAATCATTTTCTAGCCCTTCCTTCTTAGCAGCAGCACTATAGAAAGAGAAACAGGCTTTGCCATTTGTGCACAAAGCTGGGCATCCCTCCTTGCAAACCTTTGCACGCTTCCTAATACTTGGAAAAAATACGGAGTGTAGTGCATGGGGCTGCTTCTCAAAATGGAAAATTCTTTTCCATGTCTTGTCTTTCTTTCTGACTCTGCGTTTGCTAAGGTGATGCTATTTCAAAGTATACTTCGTCTTGTAACGCCGACCTCTTCTTCCGTCCTGTTGTACCACTGCGTTTTTTTGTGCTGCTTTTTAAATACGAGCCAGTTGCCCGAGCAGAAGCTACTTCGCATCCTAGATTTTAAATGTTTCTCAGATGTAAAGTTATTGATCTTGGAAGCAGTAGTTGTGGCTGAAGCACAGCATCTTATGGAAGAAAATTAGTATTATTAGCGCCTCTGGGGAATCTCTGTCCTTATGTGCAGCAGTTTTGGAATCCTCCTTCGAACCCATCTGCTCCGAGCGAGCTGGCAAGTGAAAAAGCCCAGCATCTGCATGCCACTTGTTTGTGTACACATCAAAGTCTTTAAACGGTCAGAAGTTGTGTCTCTGGTGTATCCGAATTTATTATTTTTTCTGCTTTTTGCTTCCTGAATGCGTTTCAAGGCCAGGCTCTTTGCAGGGGAAGCAGAACCAAAATGTAATTAAGAACATTTTAGATTTTTTGAGTCGTTCCCATTACGTGGTGGGACGTTTTGGAGAGTTTACTCTAGGGGCAGGGAGCTTTTCTTATTCTGTTTCCCACTCAGAGCCACCCCCCTTGACACGTGGTTTTATCAAAAACTGTGAAAGTTTGGGTGAAGGGAGTGGGTTTTGGTGCAACAACCTAATCCCCAGCAGGAAATTTACTGAGTTGCCAATTTATGATCATCTAATTGACTTAGAAAGAATCCAAATGTGTTTCTAAATATCCGCCTGAAATCAATGGTGGCTGTCTTTATTTTCGGCCTCGGGCAGATTGAAATTGAGACAATAAATGAGAATGCCTCATTCCGAAAGAATGAGAGTTGGCGGCTTCGCGCAGGCTTTGCTTTTGGGGGAGGAGGAGGAACAACCAAGGGCTGAAGTTCCCTCTTCGGCGAGGGCTGACGAGATTAAATAGGTGTCAAACCAGCCTCTGTTTGCTTTTGTCAAAAAAAGCTAAATTCTCCTCTGCCCAGGGTCCGTAGGCACTGTCTAGAAAACGAAGTACTGTTGAGAGAGCCCCAGGAAAGAGGAAAAAAACCCCACTTTTTAATCTCTTTCGCACCAAAACCCTTAGAGAATTTAGATCTCTGTACAATGTTTTGAGATTCTCCATTTTCAGGTGTAATTAACTAAAAATACCCTTAACTAATGGTATTTAAGATCAATGTGTTTTTATTAGGATTTTATGCTGCGTATAAAGCCGTGAGTCGTCTAACGCGGTTTAAGATACCTAAACAAAGGCTAAGCTGCTAATAGCCCAGCAAACGATGGGGCCGGGGCGTTTTTTCACTTTTATTGCCCTGTCGTATCTGGTAACGTGGATCCGACCCCGCTCTAGGAGCCTTTAATGCGATTGTGCCGAACAATATTTAAAGCTGGGAACAGATGCAGGCCCCCCGACTCTCGGGCACGTTTCCCCATCTACATGATCTCTCCGGCCGCCTTTTGAAGTCCTCCTGGTCCTGGAGGTGGAATTTGTTTGGTATGAACTGGAAATCTAAATAGCTCTGCAAACACAATGACAGATGGCAAAATCCCAGTTGGAACGTGTGACCAGCAAACTGGCTGCGATTTGTTTTCACTCCGGGGTAGACAGCAGACATACTGTGTCTGCGGAACAGCTGTGACAAATATTTAATTCGAGAACTTTCTAAGAGCGGGGAGCACTTCCAGGGAGAGGAGGGGAGGTGCTACCTGTGCCGTTTCTCTAATGAGAAAGGAGAATTTGCCTTGGGACCCAGGGGAAAAGAAAAGCCGAAGAAGTTGAAAATGAATGAAAGTCGATGTAATGTTTATGCTCTCGATGCAGTGCGCTTTACTGCGTGAGTTTGCTACGAGGAACGGAGAACACAAGTGGAGTTTCATCAAGTAAAGATGTTGGCTTTTTGATGCCAGCAAGATCATTCATTTTCTGAATGCTGAACAGTGCGTTTTCTTACGGGAATTATTCTTTTTTGTTTAAAAAATACTTTTAATAAGCGACTGGAAAAATGATGTGCTCTCACGCGAGTCCAAGTTAGCAATGTCTGCAAAACTTTGAAGTGATTTCTTTATTATTATTACAATTTTTTACTCTTGGAATGAAACATAAATACATAAGAATACAATGAACGAGAGTGTTATCAGAATTAAGGGAATGATCCGAGCGCCTTTTCTGTTTAAGTACCAAACACAATTAATAACTCAAATAATATATAAGCTTTTATAAGCAACGTGTACTGGATATTGAGCTTTTCTTTTTCCTCTTCTTTTTTGCTGGTGTGTTATACTCAAAATAAATAGTCTGCTCACATCCTGGGCCCTTTAAAGCTGATGGTAAATTTTGTTTGCAAACAGTATCAAGTTTAAACGACAAGACTTTGTGTCCAGCATTATCCTCCATCCCCTACATCTGCTTCGTTTTCCCTACATCTTTGTATACTGCCAAATTCCCCCAGTACATTATCTTGGCTCTCAATTCCCTACTTTCCCCACCCCAGGCCTTAAAGAACAGCGTATCGTGTTTCAGAGCCCCATGACCGAAGTCCCAAATGTGCCATTTCATATAAGTAATGTAAAAAAGGCTGGTAGCAGACTTTGAGGAAAGTTTTCTCTCTCTTTTTTTTTTTTTTTTAAAAAAAAAAAAAAAGGCTGAGGAGTTTCCAAGTACTTAGATTTAGTTGAAAACGAAATTCCTAAAGAGGGGACACTGAATGGGGATCTATAAAACTAACTCTTTTAAATGGAATGTGGCTTGGCTACAAAACTTGTTAGCGCTAGCATGCGAGTCTGAACTACATTGTGTGTGTGTGTGCATATGTATGCAGATAGTTTGATAGACAGATCTGTGTATAGGAACGTATTTAATCTGTGGTTTCTTGTACTTTAATGACTGAGGTCTTGGGTCTGTTTCCCAACGCAGAAAAAACTAGTTCATCAACTCAGAGGATGTATATTCAGATTTCTAAACATCGGTAATCACAAAGTATGATCTAGACGCTTTTTTTCATCCTCTGATATGTAGTAGAAAAAAGACGGGAGTTATATGGGAGTCCTGAGTGAAAAAAAAGAAGAGAGTTTATTGAAGTGAAGAAATTATCTCAAGCATGTAGCAAAGTTTTGAATAGGGAGCAGTAAAGCTAATCTCATGGAGAATGAAAAATTAGTAGCCAGCGCAAGGCTATCTTCATTTTAACCAGATTGTCGATAACAATCTCTGTTATTCTTTGAGATATATATATGAAAAGTGTTAGCATAAGTCTTTCTAATTATAGATATATTGTATAGATATATATATACTATATATATATACTATATATATAGTATATATATATATACTATCTATATATACTATATATATAGATATATATAGATATATTACTTCCTTTCCATGAGTTTTTGTATGCTAGTCTCATTTTATAAGCTGTTTTTATATTAGGAAAACATTTTTTTAACCACGATAAGAATAGTCTCTAGAAGATGGTTTTAAGCAAAAACCACAGGCAAGTCATGCTCTTGACGCATTTATTCTGCTGATTGTTTCACTGTATAATTTCTCCAGGAGACGTGGCCAGGTCAGACCTGATGGTGGGAACGAGTCCTGGTTTACAAAGGATGTTCTCTTCTTAGGCGCTCCAAAACAGAGGGATGGTCTGTTCGGAGGGAGCACTGAACTGGGAGCCCCTATTCAGCTTTACGCCCACAGTATCTGGCAGACTGTTTTCGGAGTCACTGTTTCCTAGGAATCCCCCGTCCTATAACTATGGACTGCGTTCTTTGTTCCTAGAAGTACACCCTAAATTTCATTGTGCTGAGATGAATGTTGTTCGCTTGTGCCAAGTCGGTCGCTTGAGGCTGTATCAATGACCTGCTTGTTCATTTAGTCCGTTAAGGACGTTAAACTATCTAATTATTAATGAACCTGTTGAAGTTTATGTTCACTGAACTTTTCATCATATCCTTCAGGGAACGTGTCCCATAACACAAGAAATTTGGTGTCCCTCCTGCTGAGAGCCAGCCTGGGGAGGGACTTTCAAGTGACAGAGATATATTAGTCTCTACTTAGGGCAGAAACCCATAGAAATAACCTTTATCTCCCACGTACGGCTTCTTGGCTGTGTTTACAAAGCAAAGGGAGCATCATCATTACTTGTATTATTTTAGATGCCTAACATGAGTAATAGAGAAGTGAAAGACATGTCCAAGATGAAAGATCTTATAAGCAGTGAGGTCAAAACATGGTGTTCTCACTTCCTAATCTGATTATTTGCACAGGAACAAGCTGCTTGCATTAAAACAAAAAATAGTGCTGCAGAGAGGTGACAGCTTGTAATAGGAGGAACCTAATAAGACACAAAAGTAGAGCAAAGCAGGGATGGCCGATCTTACCAAGGAGCTAGAAATACTTAACTCTTCTGCCCCAGCTTCACCTTCACCGTTCCATTGTTACAAGCGAAGAGAGACGTTGAATAGCACAACTTCCATGTGGTGCTCCACGTTGGAGCGAAGCGTGGAGTCGACCCCCTGCCTCAAGTAATGAATTTAAAATTCAGTAGTTTGAGAAGAATCTGCCCTTAAGAAATTACAAGTTACAGCAGGGGAACACCGAACTGTCAAGCCAACTTGCTTAGAAGACCAAACAATAGAGTAGTGTAAATTGATTTCGCATTCAGAACTACTGAAAAAAAAAAAGAAAGATGCGTGCCTAGAGAAATAAACCAGATCTGTGCCTCGTTGTTGTGTGGTTTTACACAGATGCAGAGACAAAGCCACGAAGCCACGTTAGGAACAGATGTACTGCATGTTTTATAAGCCTTGAAGGACTTTTCAGTTGTGCCTCATGGGTTTGCATCTGCACCTGCTTCTGTACCTAGTGATTTCTGGAGAACGGTGACAGGGGTTTCAAACAGCCGCTTTGAGGTCCCATCTTGTTGACGAATATCCTCGTGAAGACACCTGTGCAGCATGCAGAAGAATAATAGTGGTGTGTGAACGTGGATTGGGGGCGGCCTAAATTTAGCTTTCCCAAGTGCTATTTGAGGCAGACAAAATGCTTTATTTCGCGGGAGGAGAATGTAATATTGGAGAAAAGCAACAGAACAAACTCCAGGCAGCTGCATTGTTTGAAAGACAAAAACCTAAATCCATACAACTTCGGCATGTGGTGGGAAGACTGGAAGCATCTGGTCTTCAAGCCGGGAGCAGGCAAATAAGTCCCGTCTTGCCCTACGACTTTGGCGTCCCTGGAGATCTCTGCCCTTACAATGCCTCACAAAGGAGCAACCTTTTCAGTGATTTCAACAGGAAATTATTTGGGGAAGACAGGGAGCGGGTTACCCTCCGGAACGCTTTCCCTGCCATGCAGTGCCGGGTCCCTGTGTAGACAGCAGCTTCTAATGCTCGTCTCAGACCGTGGCTATATATTCCACAGCATAAACGAAGTCAGCCTTGCCGATGCTCTCCTTGCTACTCAGGCACGGAAAGCAATTAATTAATTACTTAACTATTGCGGAGTTACTGACAGACTTGAGTAACAATGTCAAAAGCCGAGAGCTTGATGAAAACCTGGCAAGGAGAGACGTAAATTCACGTAGGTGCAGACCTGGGAGTAATGGATGCAGCAGAGCGTGTGCGCAGTGCACATTTCTTTCTCCTTGGCAGTGTAATCGTTTTGCAGATTTCTTGTGGAAATCAAATCAATCTATGGCTGTGCTGCTAGATGGATATCCTGAAGTTGTCACTCCTTTGGTATCTGAGCTCTCCCGGTGAGTTGCAAATTGTTCTAGATAAATGGTTGCATTTATTTTCTTCTCATACTGTGTCCCACCACCTGCTTTTTTGGGTTGCTGTAGGAGCTTGTAAAATACTCCACACTTCATAGGTTTTTGAACCGGAGCCCATAAACATGGCAGAACAAATTTGGAGCTAATTTTACAGTGGCACGGGTTGCCAGAAAGGACGATTAATTAAAGAAATCTTTAATCTGTCATCTACAATAATACTGATTAAAGGTTTTTCCTTCTAGATCTTTCATTCTTTCGCTGTGTATGAACTTGCATGGCCTAAAATAGAGCTAAGAAAAAGAACGGAGGTTTTTCTAAGGGGAGAGAAAGTGTGTTTTTCACCTTTTTAAAAATGCTCTGAGCTCAGATCCATATTCAAACTTGGCGACTTCGATGAGTGCAGTGAAGCAGGAGCCACAGCAATGCACATACTGGTATTTATCCCAAAGACTCAAACTGCTCATTCCCTGTTGCCTCGTGGTGTTGTTTTCCAAGTTAAATGGAATTTGGAACATTGCGACATTAGTAACATGTATTAAGTGAACCAAAGACTGTTGGGCTATAAATCAGTAGGTAATATTGCATGCACATAGATTATTTTTATACTAATTTATAGTAAGGCTTTGCTTTATGATTTATGTACTAGAGAGTTTATGATTTCTTTCAACATGAAAGCTGGGACGGTTTCAAGTGAGGATTTGATCCTACTGTTCTAAACCGGTTGTAATTATCAGTTTCAGTGCAGGATTATGTAAATAGGATTGTAGGAATAAACCTTGGAAAAACCAGGTTTGAAATATTTGTTGCGTGCCTCCGAGCTGACCGTTAGCCACAGCCACGAGCGATCAGTAGATGTTTTCTTGAGTTTGTAGTGGCAGAAAAGAGACTCTCCTCACTGCCTGAGCTTTTGCTGAGCAACGTTTGACTTCGTTCTTCTCATTGCCATTTCTCTCCATTTATTCCCATTGCAAAGGGCCTCCTTAAAGCCTGCCGAAGAGTCAGGCACACCGCTTTCCATCAGCCCGTGTGCCATTCTGCAGGCAGGGAAGGCAGCGAGCAGCCGCCTGCAGAAGCAGCTCTGAAGAGGTTCTTGAGAGATGTGTTACTGCTGCAAAAATAAAGGCCCTTCGCAAAGGCCAGAAGGTCACGGTAAAGACCGGCTTGAGAGAATACAGCATGTAAACTGAGCCAAAATAAACAGTGTTATCAGGGAAAAGTAAATTGGCATTTTTTGGTAAGGGTTACAGTTTCAGTAAGATGAGGCATAGCTAGCACCATGGGACAGCAAGGAGATTTTGTTATATTTTAAACATAATTTCTATTAACATCTACTAAAATTTGTTTAATATCTTACATACTACACTTTCACTATTGTTCTTACTGCCTTTCTAAACAGACTTTTTCATCCATACTATTACGAGACAGTTTGCTCATCTCATGCCATCTCAAATGGGAATTTTTTATTTCTTTAAAAAAATTCTTTGAGCTACCTTCTGTTCGGAAGAAATAATCACCGTTTAGAAGAATAAGAAAAATCAAATATAAACATGAGATAGATTTCAAAAGGTTGCATATGTGTTTATTTTAAGCAGTGGCGAGTTTAGGACTCGAAAATCATTTAATTATTTTTTCAATGTTTGATATCCTTACTCTGTACATCCTTCCAGTAAACCTCATTATTTTTTTATTTCAGTTCATAAGCTTCATGTATGCATAGTCTATTAATGTCTGTTATGTCTATTAATATGCCTATTAAATGCCCAGTGCTATCTAATATTGGAAAGAGGTTATTAAGTGAGATAAAGTGGGTGGGCGATCGCCCACGGATTCCATAGGCTTTTGATACTGAGTAATAGGGAAGATGGTGTGTGTTGGAGTACGACTCTCGTGTGGCTCCTCTGCTAACTGGAACGGGTGCCAACACATTGGTTGAATTGAATCATAGAATCGTAGAATCACAGAATGGTTCGGGTTGGAAGGGACCTCAAAGATCATCTCGTTCCACCCCCCTGCCCTGGGCAGGGACACCTCCCACCAGCCCAGGTTGCTCCAAGCCCCGTCCAACCTGGCCTTGAACCCCTCCAGGGATGGGGCAGCCACAACCTCCCCGGGCAACCTGTTCCAGTGCCTCACTACCCTCATAGTGAAGAATTTCTTCCTAATATCCAACCTAAATCCACCTTCCTTCAGTTTGAAACCGTTACCCCTCATCCTATCATTACACTCCCTGATAAAGAGTCCCTCCTAAAAATACGCTTCTCTTTGTTGAACTCAATAATAATGCTCCCTATCTGGCATCTGCACCAGGCTTAGCCTATGTATTTAGATCAACAATGAGGGCAACGAAAGATCTAGTTTATATTTATAGTTAGTTACATTTAATTCATTGGGGTGAGGATCTCAGCTCATAATTGAAGTTTATGGATCGCTTCTCACAGAATTGCCCACTGCGTCGCCCTGACCTCACCGACGTTTTCTTTTCCATCACCGTCTCCTGCTGCATTCGCGGAAACATTGCCTGTCATTGTGGCTTTCCCCCTTACATCGCCCAGGGAAGCGTTGGGTAACGGTACCGGCACTGAGCTGCAATTATAGCCACGTTCATTCAGGGCACACACAACTTCATTAGGGACACTATGGAGCAGGACTGACTCTCTTACGCCCCTATAACGTAGACGTAGTTCTTCTGGTAGCTAAGCACATCCAGCCTACCTTGGGAGCACACACGGTGCTAGATTTCACGGAAGGAGCACAAACCCGTTGCCCTGCTTTGCAGGATGCTTCTCACTTTCACAAAGTTCAGCCAAACTCCTCCTCATCTTCTGACAGCTCTAGTGCTTCCAAATCCAATCACTTCTTATCTCCTTCCGTTCGTCTAATTCTACTTTTCTCCTTCTACTGACACACTCATTTTGGCAGAGGAGCGCGCTCTGCCAGTTTGCCATCTGGTACTCCCTTCTTGTACGACATCACTTCGCTGAAGAGACTTTCCATCGCACTTCAGAAACTTGTTTTATCTGTACCCATCTCTTACAGTATTTGTCCACTCATCTCTTAGTTACCCTTTACTGTACTCTTTAGCTCTCTTGAGGACACTAAGTTATAGTATTTTCTGAAAGTGCTGAACAGACTATATTTATTTTGTCGTACTATGCTTTGGTGACAATCTATGACAGTTTTTCTAAAAACAAAAATCATTTAAATTCACTAAAAATGTATATTCTGCCCGTCCTTGTAATATGTAAAGATTCCTGCAGAATAACAGTCACAATTGGATGCATGCTCCAGTCGCAGCTCCGTGCTGGAGAAAATGGTGTGTTTTTATATACAGTGACTAAATGCAAATATTCACACATTTATAATTACTTATTTTACTCCAAAGCTTTTAAAAAAAGTACTTTAATCAACAAGGTAGTCCTAATTTCACGTCTGTTGTTTCAGCAGCAGCGGGATAAAGCTCTGCCAGTAAATATTTACTATCAAGTTACTTTTAGAAATGTATTTTTAGCCTGAATTTTTCTTACTCCTTAATGAGCACTTAAATAAAAGAAGCATGTAGCATTAACTTCTGCTCTATTACCCTTATGCAATGAATTAAAAAGTATAACACAGAACAGAAATGTCCCCATTATATAGAATTTGCTGGCCCATTATGTATAATTTGCTTAAGTCTTTTGAGACCGTTACAGGTCTCACAGCCGTGACTTCAGGAACTACGTAGCTTAGGAAATACATTATTCTCTGTTAGTTTTTATTCGCTACCTAATACGCTTCAACGTTTTCTACAAAATGGCTTGTCTAAACTATTTTTAAAAGAGGTTATATTCTGCTAGCAAAAGTCCTATTATAGTGAAAACCAAGAAATCTGGAGATACGTTTTACATCCTTAACTGCTACTCGCTTACTTTCTGCTCTGTGCGGCTGTGCAGCTTCAGTGTCCTATAACGGTGACGAATTTAAAGGCGAGATTATTACCATATATCCATCCACATGAATTCACAGGATTCCTAGTGTGAATGGAGAAAGAAAATAGTCAAGCCAAATTCTCCTTGTGTTCTAAGTCTCCAAGATAAAACAAATGCTGCTGAACATAAGGTTTTAAGGCCAAATCCAAAAAAAGGATTTAGCAGGGAGGCAGACTTCAGTCCCTAAATCCAAAACTGCACTACCAAAATATCATCAGCTCGACTGTGGAAGTAATGAAAATGTACTGGCCGTCCCCCCTTTACTCAGAGATTTCACTGTTTTTCAGCTTCCCTGTGTGCCCAGCTGCCTCAGCCTGACTGCGAGATGTCTGGCTCTCGCTGGAAGCCAGAAAGGAAGAGGAACGGCACGTCGATCCTCAGAGCACATCCTCCCACACGCTGGCAGGCCTCCGTCCCCGCAGAATTCGATTGCCGTAACTCGCTTTTTTTTCCCGAATGTTACTGATGGAAGAGATGGTTGTGACGCTGCCTTCTCTACACCCCAAGCTTTTAGAGAAATTCAGCCAAGCAGCAGGTAACTCAGCTTCTTCTTATCTTCATGGAGGTCAGCACCGCATCGCCCATCTTCAGGATGGGCAGTAGGCTGTAGACCAGACAGGGTGGATTGATCCTCTAAAGCTTTTGTTGGAGTTTTACCACTGTGTGGGAATCAATACAAAATGTATTGCACCAGAGATTAAAATAATAATATAAAAAATAATAATAATTTAAAAAAAAAGAATGTCCTGCAGACTGGACTTCAAACTTTAAGTCCAAGAACTTTTTGATGTTAAATGTTTGATGTTAAGTGCATCCAGTCTTGGTAGCAAGGTTAGACCCCAGGACTTGCCATTGAGGACGTGATTTGCAGAGTCAGTTTTCTTTGTAAGATTTCTCCTTTTGGTTTCACGACTCCTCTGTTTTGGTTGCGTGGCAGCACAATAGACAAGGAAAAGCAGAGATGGTCCTCTCGCCACCAGGTCAGTGGTACAGCGATTTGGGCACTCCGTTGTGAAGGGGGCTTTGAGCTCCTTCCGACTTTGAAGGAGATCAACACCTACATCATATGCAGAGGACCTGATGATTTGGTTATTATTTAAAAAGTGTTGATTCCTGCTGCCTCCCTGAGTGGTGTGCCCTGAAGTTGTGTCCTTGCTATCATCTTTTAGGTTTCTCAGAATCTGCAGGATTTTAAAAAAGCCCTTGGCTCTTCCTGAGGACAGCGCTGTGCATCTCCCCCCTTCAGTTGTTGCCTGTCAGATAGTCCCGAAATCACTGCAAGTACTTCTTGTCTGCAGTGTCAAGAAGTGTCAACCCATGAAGGAAGAGCAAATCTCAGTATGGTCATTCCTGTACAGCTGTAGTGTCCGTAGGACATCTCCCAGGCTGAGACGTTTGGACAGAATTGCGCAGTGGGAGATTCAGTGCACATTGGAAAGCAAAGTTTATGGCCATAATCCTGGGTGTCCTTATTGTTATTGTCCTTATTTAGACATTCGGAAGAAGTTCTTTACACTGAGGGTGGTGAGACATTGGCCCAGGTTGCCCAGAGAGGTGGTGGAGGCCCCATCCCTGGAGACATTCAAGGCCAGGCTTGATGAGGCTCTGAGCAACCTGGTCTAGTTGAAGATGTCCCTGCTGACTGCAGGGGGGTTGGACTAGATGGCCTTTAATGGTCCCTTCCCACCCAACACATTCTATGATTCTATGATTCTGATTACCAAAGATGGTTCTGATTTTGGAAAGAAAGCGTTGGAAGGCTGTACATGTAAAAGAAATTCAGGCTAGGGATTTTTGATTCTTCTGGTATTCTCTTTAGTTTCTTAGAGAATTCAATAGGGATTTTCTTTAAAATGCTCTTGCAGTGGTAGTGATTGATTTCCTGTCAAATTTATGGATTGTGCAGTGGCAGTAGGAAGAGGTTTCTCCCAAAGGATGACATTTGTTATCAGAAACTCAGGGTTTGTTGGACTTCTGTTTAAAGAAGGAACAGAAATTGGGATAGCTGCTGAGTAACTTCGAGCGGCGGTGTGCTGACCTTTCCACATCTGTATGCTGCACTTTTTCTCTTTGAGGATCAGATTATGCCTCTTAATCACTCGCTGGATAGCAGGTCTTCAGTTCCGTGGCGTGACTTACAAGATAAGGTAGTAGTTAGATGTCAGAGTTTGAAACAGAAATGCTCATTTTCAGTAGATCCACATCGTACACCCCTAGTTAAATAAACGTGTTTGCCCCTCCCTCTGCGTTTGCAGAGGCTGCTGCTGCTTTCATTGCATCTGAAGAACTGCGTTTGTAATGCGTGACTCGGGTGTTCAGTACTCTAGAAAACCATCTTCATATTTTTTATATTGTCGTCTTTAGGAAGCAACGTACCCATGAGTAAGGGTGCTGTGCTCAGGAGCTGCTTGGCCGTGGTGCTCTCAGGGTCTTTTCTGTTGGTTGTTGGCTGTTATTTGAACCACATTAGCGGTAATCCCAATTTTAGAGATTCCATTTCTTAATTATGAGAACACAGCACAGCAACCTTTGATAAATTTGTACTAACTTGACACAGGCGTCCTGAAAGTTCAGGCCCAGGAGAAGTTTTATTTTGTTTACGTCCCGTTAGGACAAACCTTCATAAGAAATCCCACAACAAATATTAGCCTAAAATTAAATTTTTTAAGCGATGGGTTTATATTACAGAATAAAAACTTTAATGAGCTCAAACTAGCTTCGGTTCAAGATTGCATCTTTCTTTTTAAACTTTTAAAACTATCCCTTCAAGTACAACCAGACATAAACGACTGAGGCCACGTTGCTGTGCTTAGTACCTGAGCCTGTCCTCAGAAGTTGCTTTTGCTGCCTTAGGTTTGTGGGCAAGGGCTGGACTGTCCTTTCCAGCAGATCCAGCTGCACGACATTAAAAACCAGTAGAGTGAAAATGGCGGGAATGCTTAATCCGAGAAGAGATGAACCAGACAAAACCAAACCAAACAGAAATGGAATTAGATGGCCTGCGCTGCACTGTAAAATGGTTTTGCAGCGAGTAACTGATTTGCGTTTTGCCAGGCAGGCTCTTTCAGCAGCCTGTAACATTTCTGTCCACGAGAGAGAGTGTTTTATAACTGCAAGGCTGGATTCCTTCAAGGCTTTGGGACCTCGTCCTGCGGTTAGATGAGAGAACGTCCATTGACTTCAGCTGGAACAGGATCAAGCCCTTTAAACATGCAATGAAACGGGTTTCTAAAGCCTATGAACTTGAGCCCGGTATTTATCAAGTCTGTGTTATATTATATGTTGAAATCAGGCAACAATTGTATTTTCACATGGCTTTGGCAGGCGACCAGGAGAGACTCGGGGACTTCAACTGACTTTCTCATGGAGGGAAACTGGAGGAAATATTTTTACAACACCCTGTAGGGAGAAACTTGGTAGTTTTCTACCCCATTGTCTGCCAGCAGCTTTGGAAGGCAGCGGGGTTCTTTGCTGTGGTGCTCGGCTCTACAGAGGCTCTACTCTCCGTTTATTTGTAGTTAATATTTTAAGCAGTATTTATGGGTGGAAAGACCCTTCAGTTCTTCAACAGCAGGATTATAATAAATCTATCAGGCTGAGCCACTGCTTCTCCATCAGCCTCTGTACTCTGGTGGTGAAATATCCCAGTACATGTGTTAAGAGGTTTTATTGGTAGGTCATGCGATAGCTTTCTTTGCACTAGTGAAATGAATTGTAGAGTCTCATGTAACTTAAATACAAATTTTCTGAGATCGGTCTTGGATAGATTTAGGCTGGGCATCCACAATGCTGAAAAAGGAGAGAGAAAACTGATATTTTCCCCCTATATTTGCTTGATGTTAAATGTACCATTAAAATGGTGAGACTTAGAAGATGAACCTAAAGGACTGTAATGATATATAATCCACCCCCGCAAGATAGTCTCTGTATTCACAGGATTGTGATAGTCATATGCAAGTCTTCCATTGAGATCACTGCAATCAAGCTGATGTAAGTCCCTCGTTTCATTTCAAAATGTACATCTCGGCTTTGTCTCCATTTGCTTCGGCCAAACACTGAGATGTTTACTTAGCATCTGGAAGATGCTGTCTTCTGATAGGGTTTATCATTAAACCCGTTTCTTGTTTGTTTGGATGTTATCTTCTGCGTGATTGATAAAGCATTCAAAATCTATGCAGAATATATATTGAAATAACATGCATTTTAATATGTTAGCAGCCGGTTCAGTGCTGGCCTCTGTGTAGACATTTGCAAGCTTTGAGGTGCCGTCTCTGTGGAGTCTGAGAGAGGCCCGAGCCAGCTTCTGGGACAAACGATGACATTCCTTAAGTTTTTTGAACTCACATTGTTTTGTGTCATTGCCTCCGAGTTTTGCAAGAGCAGAGAAGCAGCGGAGGAAGGGAAAGTGTGGGATCACGAGCAACAATGGTTGGCTGAATACTTCCAAAACGCCTGTAGGCAGATTCTGTTAATTAAAAGAAATAGGAAACTCCGTGGGTCTCTGCTTCCATGGGAGATTCAGTGTGTGTGGGGTAGGTGGTTTAATGCAGCCTGCATGGATGTTGCGCTGTTTGCAGGACTGCTTTGAGGTTGGCCGCAGACCAGGACACCTTTGATGTCCCCACGGTGGCTTGCAGCTGCGGCATGGTCTCGGCCCCCGGCCCGGCTTGTGTCCTGCCTTCCCGCTTCTCCATGTGGGTCACAGGGAATGTGGGGCTGTGTCCCGTGTGGGGCTGTGTCCTGTGCAGGGCTGTGGTGTCCCACAGAGGTGTGCTGCCCCACCGTGTTTTCTGCAGCCCTCCCAGAGTCACCTGCCATTTGAGATGGAGATTTTCAGCCGTGACACCAGTTTCTCGGGGCTCCCCGAGAGCAGAAAACCCTCTGCTGTGTCTGTCCTCCTACTAGCAAAGGGCTTATCTCAGGTGGCTTTTACTCATGAGATGAGGATCTTCGGCAGACCCGGACTGCGGCGGCGGTGGGGTGTAGGTGCGTGTGTGGGCTGCCCGGAGATCAGGGCAGTCACGCCGTGGCTCTGGGAACCCACAGCTCGTTTGTCCTCTCTTGGGAGCTCAACTGTAATCAGGGTGCTGGGGTGGGAGGTATCCTGCCCTCTCCGCTCCCCTCCTGCAGCTCCTCCAGGCACCAGAAGCTCCAGAGAAGGTATTTTTATAGACTACATTGTCAACGTGCTCCTAAAATTTGGCTATCCCTTTCCTGCCATATGTCCCTGGCAACTTCCTTCAGCTGAAGCAAGCCCCCCTGACAGCCAGCGCAGAAGCTGTCAATCACGTCCACATCCATCCCGTCACTTGACAGGCCCCGGGGACCACCTGCTCGTAGGCATGACTTCTCTCCCTCATCCCCCCGCTCCGTACGTCTGCCTTTTCCGCCTCAAAGCTGTCCCTGATCAAACACCTGCTATTTCCTGGATCACTAACTACCGCCACGTTTCCATACTCTTTCCTCTGTCACCTTCACCCAGAGAGAAAATTAAGATCCAAGCTCAGCCTGTCAATGGTAATGGTGGACATAAAGTCCATTGCTCAAGTAATGTGTAGTTCCTATTGCTCTTACTGCCGTAACTTGCGTGAGCGTTGAGTTGCAAGCCGCGTCGTTTCTCACGTCTCTTACTTCTTCCGAAGGCACTTTACAGCTCATATTTGAAATTAAATTTTGTGGTGCCCTGTGTGTTTGTGAGCTCCCATACTTTGTACAAGGATCTGGCTGTTCCTCGTAGTCTTTAAGAGCTATTATGAAGAACTTTAGATGTAAAAAGACCCATGAAAATGATAAATGTTACTGCAAGTTACTGATATTACTATTGATATTTTAATTAATACTGAATTTATTGTTTATGTTTGGCTTTCTGTATTTCAGTGCCTGAGTCTTTGGTTTCACTGAGATCAAAGAATCGCTGCCTCTGTCTCTGAGGAGAGAAACGGTTCGTTTCAGGGATGGTTTCGGAGATGAAGTTTCACTCGCGTGACAAGAGCTGGTCCAACAACTCTATTTTTGTGTTGTGTTAAGCAAGTAAACAGAAGTCAAAAATTGCCACACATCAAGCGGATTTGCTGTAATGCAGTGATAAAATACCTATTGCTGAGAACATGTGATGTGAAATCGCCCTTGAATTATTGTCCTGTTGTGTTTGAGTGCCTTCACTGGAGTCGCACTGACAGCTGTGTTTGGAGGTGTGCCCACACACAGGGTCAGGGCTGTGGCATCCTGCTGCAAAGACTTCGGGGCTCTTCCCTGTACATTCAGAGGTGACCAGAGCTTGGGGGGCAGCTCCCACAGCAGTACTGGGGCACCACGCAGGTGGCAGCCGCCTTTTTCTGTACTTGAGGGGCCACCAAAGACTTGCCCCTGCCATGTCTTCTTCTCCAGTGGGTGTGAAAACTGTCTTTTCTTCCCCTTGATGCGTTGATTCTGCCTGAGGCCAGGAACTGGTAGGAAATGGTTCCTTTTTTTGCTGTGTTACTTTCCTACCGGTTTAGGGAACTTAACTGGCTCGTGGAGGGGGTCAGATAAATGTTAGAGCTGCTGGAGGGAAGCAGTGGGGACACATCTGGAGAAAGAGAAGGGCAACAGGACTGTCCCTTTCTGGTGGACCTGCTCAGAGATCAGCTAAGACGTCTAGAAAACCTCTTGTGAAGCAAGAAAATAGTAGCCTCTTGGGTTAGTACCAAAATCCACTTTGGATCTAGTCCATAGCAAACCATCTTGCTTAATCTTACCAAAATTAACAATTGCAGATTTTTCTTCACATGCGTAAGTACCTCACTCTGATGGTCAGAACAGAATTTGGATTACAAGTGTGGCGTAGGGAAAACGTGGAATTTGCACAGGAGAAAAATCTGTAGCATCCTTGAAAAACCTCACAAAGACCGAAAACACCTTTACTGAGATTTCTTTATTTCCTAGCAATCTTAATTTATTAGCAAGTTTCACCTATCAATAGGTATCTTCTAGTATATTTGCCTTTTCAGGTTATCAGTCGTCTTTATTCTGTCTGTTCTGTCTTTGTTCTGTCTGTTCATTAATTTGCTTTTTCCACTTCCATTCAGACACGGTTTTGTGGTTTCTTTTTCAGGCATTGTGTTCTGCTGCAGCTGTTGAGGTTTTTTTTTTACTTTCTTTTGTGGGTAACAAATCTTTCTGGGAAGAAGTGCAGATTATTAAGGATATTTCAACTTGACTTTAAAGTCTGATTGGGAAACCCTATTTTGATTTACTGTTAAACAGAAAAATGTCTGATGCAATTTTGGAGGTCTTAAATCTTTAGTTTCTAATTATGATTGGGTTTTTTTTGTGCTATGATATGTATTCCTTGGCATTGTTGAAAATTGTTTTCTTGATCAGAGGTCAGTTGAAAATGAAACCATGTTATCAGAAGCAGCTCCAGTATAACTGAGTACAAATTTGCACGCTTTTGAGGAACGTTAACTTGATTAATTCCTGAAAATAAAAAAAAATATAGAAATGTAACATTGATTAGATGGGTTTAAGGAGAAAATTAAAAGACTATAAGAATTATAACTAGAATTAAAGGGCATGAGCGTTAATGGTTACTTAGAAAAAAAAGGTGTCTCCTTTCTTCTTCCCAATCATATTTTTGATCATTTTTTACTATAACAATAACACTTCTCTAGCACATTTTGTTCAAGCTTTTAAAGGTCACCACATTTACACTTTAAGTAAATCAAGATGCAGAGAATGACGTACCCTAGCCAAATATTTTTACCAGTATAAAAAGGCACACAAACTCGACTCTTTTCTCTCTTATTTTAATAATAGAATTTTTTTTTTTGGTGGTGCAAGGTAGGTAAACCTCAGCAGTCCTCCAAAGAGCTGTCGTTTTCTCCTCCTGAATCACTCTGAGGGAGGAGGGCCTGCAGCCCTGCGCGGGTCGCTGCGGTGTTTCCCTGAGGTTGTGGTTTCCCATGGGATGCGCTGCCGTTCCTCTCTCCTTTGGCAGGGTGAACCATGGTCCCACACCCTGCACGTTCATGAGAAGATCCTAAATGATCCTGCCTTATCTCCTCAGCCCGGGGGCGCGCAACCGCCTGGCTCCTCAGGACAACTTTCAGGATCTGCCGGAGTCGCTCTGGGCCGTGGGAAGATTAGGCACGGTTTGTCATGAGGTCTCTCTGGTGCTACGGTTCATCCCCCTGAGAAGCGGGGAAAAGTGGCTCCGCATGACTTATGATGCCAAATTTAAAATTTTTACTAGTAAGTACAACGCTCCACTTAAATATATAAAAATGGCCTTATTGTAACTCACTCCGGCTGCTTTTGTGTCCCGTAGTCCTTGCATATTCCCAGTGAATCCCTTGCCCCAGTAAAGTTAGTGCTTTGCCATTTACTTCGGTAGGGCCACAGTTTTGTCCTGGTTTTGCTTGGGTTTTTTTTTTTCTCTTTCATGACCTACTTTTCCCTCTGTAGACCCAGTACGTACGAAGGAGAGCAGAGCTAGAATTCAGTTCTGACTCAGGCAGCCAGAAGAAAAAAAATTAGCTGTAAAATCTGGCTGCCAAATCTTTGTTGTTTAGTAATGCGTGACTTGGAAAGAATCCAGAACCGGAGTAAGTTTGCACGGCTCGTATTAAAAAAAAAAAAGAAAACCCACCAGCCCTCTAACTTCTTTACTTATAGTGTGATTTGATTTCAACTGGAAATTACCAAGATGCCATGAATATGAGAACCTACAGCACAAACTTTGCAGAGCCACTTTTCAGAGGAGAGCTGCTCTTCAGGGAAACTTGATATTATAGCAGCAGAAACCGGTTTAGATTTATATTTAGTGACTTGCATACTTACGCGGTGATTAGACTCTTTTCCATTTTCTGGCATGGGCGAAATGGTATGTTAAGACAGGATATAATCCTTTCACACTCTGCAGGCAATGTCACAGTATGATGTTGGCACCGCGTTAGGCTTCCTTAACCCTAGAACATGTTGCGTATTCGCTCTTGGCAGTATTTTAGAGGCTACAGGCAGTAACCCAGAAGTAATCTTATTACCTATAACCAACTGCATCTACGTGGAACGGGGTGCTGACTACTGCGCGAAACGCAGTTCCAGTCATTTGAGATTCAATTAAAAACTGTTGGTTCAGTCATTTTCATGAGTCTGAAGCAGATTTCTTCAGCCCCCTCTTGGAACGGACGCTTTCATTGAGAATTTTCTGAAATAACAAACATAAACTGCCGGTGTTCCTTCGGCACACAAATTGCGTTTTAAATGCATTTTGCAACATGTTTTGTAGACAAATGTGAACAATACTCGTCTTTATTTGGATAGTGTTTGCTGTTTGGAATTCTTCTTTCTACCAACTTGGTCAAAAGGCTTTTATTTTGGGGAAAATATACCGCTTACACAAGTGTTTCTCTGCTATGGGATATTGCTGCAAGTTTATCTCCCTTCCCTCTTGCACAGCGCAGCTCATCCAGGACCACTCTCTCCACGCAGGCGAAGAACTTGGAGTTAGAGACAGGAATCAAACCTTGTCCTGCTAAAAAAAAAAAAAAAAAAAAAAAAAAAAAAAAAAAAAAAATCCCTGGAAAACCAGAGAGCTTTATTAACAATAGCCACTGAAGCAAAACAGATAGATTTTCTACGAGAGAGGTGGAGTTTATTCTCTGGCACCATTCCATTTAAATATCTTTATTTATACGACAGAAAAATAACTGAGAAGCCAGATGTAGATATTGTGGCTGGGGGACCTTGATGCTGTTGAGGAACATTATACAGCTACTGTGCAAGCCTGAATGTGAGAGACAAACTATATATACGTGTGTGTGTGTATATATATGTATATAAAAATGTATCTAAGAGTTATAAGGGTATATAATGGCATTAAGGAGCATGGAACTGCTGAACACTAAAGGCTGGCTTGTTCCCAGTGAAAGGAATGATGGAGAGGGTCCTTCTACACCCTTAACTCTGGGGATTAATTGTTTATCGTAAATCTCCACTGGCACTAACTCGGCGTATATCTGGCTGGTACGTGTTTTGTAACAAGTTCTGTGGGAGGCAGTGTCAAACATCTTATCACCAGTATTTCACAGTACTTCGGTGCAGTCGTCACTTCTAACAACTTAATCAAAGTCATATCTGAAGTATTTTTGCTGCCCAAACTATTCAAGTCCATTTTTTTACTGTTACTTTTAATGAATCAGTAAGTGAGGGGTCGAACTTTTACGTTCATTATGAGTCACCGAGATTTTTAGATACTTGCCAGCGTATTTTGCAAGATTTCTGTTGTTCTGATTAACCACAGAAAACCAAAGTGTTTGGCTGGACCATAGGGGAGACTCTCAATGACATATCTGTTAAAGAATGATAGAAAAAAGACAAAAGACGTTTCAAGACTTTTGGCCCTTCTTGGGCTTTTCTGCTGACGTCAGTACCAGCAGCGAAAACTGAAAATCACGTGAGAGTTTTTTTGTGTGTGATCCTTAACCACACCCCTGAGACCAGCGGGCTGTTTGCATCGATTAATAACTGCGGTTCAGATTAGTTACAGCGGATAATTTTGTTTGAAATTATGATTTATTTGTTTGTGAAAAACACAGTCTTTTAAATGCTTGTGAGTTTTAAAGGTTTGGGTTTTTTTCCGGTATAGCGTGGGTCCTACAGGCTAAATGGTTTTAATATTCCAATAGGCAAGTTTCATGTGTGATAGTAACACAAAGTTGCTATTTCCTCGGCGAGATGCTGGGAGGGAGATTTCGTCCTTTGCACAGGCGCATGTGGGCGCTCCGTCTGCTTGGGGCAGTGCACGTGAATAACCGTAAGTGAGACCCACCCTGTTGGCATTGTATTTTCAGAGTTTGGTTCTTGATGTGAGAGGGGCACTTGAGTTACACGGGGGGGACCGGGTCCTGACTCTGCTTACGGGTGGTGCGTACATACCATCAAATACGAGGTTGAAAAGTAACAGCCCAGAAACTTGAAATTTCGATTGGTGAAATTGTCTGCCCCACTGTTTTGCGTCATTCTTATACATAGCTTCCTGTTCCTCCTCTGAATCACGAAAATCAACAAAACCTCATTCCCTCCAGAACCTGGGCATGAAGGTATCGATTATGACCATCAACAGACCTTTTTCTAAACTGGTAACTATGGACCCAGATGAGCTGCTGTTTGAGGCGCGTGTATGTTTTTATTGTCAGTAAGGTGGCAGATCACAAGCACCGTAACCCTAAATTATAATGTTTGGGGACTGAATTTGCGGTGCCCGAAGCAGAGCGAGGTGAATAGGAGAACTTTGTCCTACAAGGCGGTCAATCTGCGCCAATATTCAGCCATTTGATTCTACTGTCTTTTCTCAGCGTACAGTTTTTTTCTAGGCCAAATATATCCTTTGAGGTTAGAGCAAACGCTGGAAGGTCTAGATAGAAACAGGAAAGTTTTATGATACATATATATATATATATATATACACCTACCAATGGCATTACTGCAGTGTCAACAGACGGAATAATGTACATCTTCATAAAATAGGAAGCAGTAACTCCAGGGCAGTTCATTTCAGTATCAGACCTTGAACATTTTCCCTTTTCACTTCCAAGTTTACTTTGGTTATGTTTCAATGTTTTGGGTGCGCTGAATATTAGGAAACATGTGTTTTCCAGGGCTGCAGCGGGGCCTCGCTGGAGGTTTCGGCTTTGATGAACAAAACACCTTCAGGCTTGTTTGGAAAAGCCTCAGCGGTGACCACAGCGACCTCGCTGGTATTGGCATTTCTCTGCGTGGGACGAGAGCCAGCCTTAATGTGACCAGGATTTATGCAGCATCTTGGGAGGGAGGGATTCGTTTATTTTATCAGCGAAAGAGAGCAGCCTGGAAAGGGAGAGTGAGAGCCCAAAAACACGACTGGGAAGCTCAGACATGCTTACGAACATATTTCTCCCCCTCGGAGAGTTCAGTTTTGAATAAAGGGCTCCCTGGGCTCCCACACTTGTTTGCCAGATGTGGTTTTCCCGTCTTTTAGAGCGCTAATTGTGTCCCAACTGGTGTATTTTATGGCTTTGCCCATACCTGTAGCAGAACAATTAAGAATTCAATTGTGCCTCTGGAGAGCGGGGAGGGACAGCGAGGTGGGGAGGAGAGCGGTGGCCCCGGGGAAATGGCAGGACGCATTACGCCTTTACAAACCACCCTGCCTCATGAGCATTAATACCTGCAAAACACATGTTGTAAACACCCTTCCCAGACTACCAGCACATGTTTCCCAGCTCAAAAGGCCCCTTTTAATACTGCTGGCATTACTAATCTAAATCTGTTATGGGGAGAAGGATTATTGCCCAATGCTACCTGCGAGTGGGGGGAAAATTCCCCGCTGACATCCAGGGCTTAGTGTTTATGCTCATCCGGGAAACCGGCTCGTTTTTCTGTTTGGATTTTGCAGATAACGGATAAAATGATAGTTTAGAAAGGTGTGGCTTGCTGTGCGCGTAGGAAAGGCACGACGGCAGTTTTCCCATCTGAAGCCCGCGCTTGGGAGGTGAAGGAGGTGCCTTTTTCCTGGAGGACCTTCTGCCTTCCAGCGTTGCTCCTCGTAGCAGCTCCTGTTGCTGGGGTCCGGCCCGTATCTTTTATTGCTGCTGAGTCTCCAGCGATAAGTTCATCCCATTGGCGGGTTTTTTGGTTTAAGCTGATAAATTCAGTCATGTCGCCAGTGTTCATCGGCTGCTCCTGTCCTGGCTGGCGTGTGGAGACCTGAACCAGGTATCTCCAAAGCCAGAGCTGTGGGCTGCTGTACATCTAACCAAAGAACTACGATCCATTGTAGATATGAAATAACAGGGGCTTATAATGTGTATTCTCCAATAGGATACCGTATCTTTTGTCACCAGGAGTGCCCAAAGAGGCCTGGTAAAATAATGATATATTACAGAAAAGCTTCCTTTTGTATCAAGAGAAATACCTTAATGACAATTGCTCCGAAAACTCGCGGGTTGGGTCTGCGCGAGTCTCTGGAGCGCTCTGTCACGGGGAAAACGTGAAACCTTAATTTACTTTTATTTGTGAGAAAAAAGAAAGACCCGCAGCATGAATTCGCGTTGAGTGGTTGAGAACTGTGTGTGTTTGTTTTTAATATCCATCAGAAGGGAAGAGGGGTTCTCAATATCATGCGTCAGGTAGGATTGCACGGGCTCGGAATTACTCGCGCGGGCTTCGGGACTGTTGAGCAGAGAGTTACATCCACCAAATCCCAGAGCTCACTAAAATCTGATGTAGCGCTGGAAAGACAGTAGCAAAGTTAGTAGGGAAGAAAAGATAGTGATTTCTCTGGGAGGTGAAAAATTATCCCTTGAATGCCTCGGCAATATTTTCTGCCGTGAAAAAAAATAACAATTTCTACTCCCTCGCACTGTCACCTGGCCCCGCAGAGAAAAGTTTTAATACATTTTTAAAATGAGAAAGCAAAAAACTGCTGTGCTCTGTTCTGCGTTGCATTATTAAAGGGGAGATGTCGGGTCGTTACTGATGCAGTAAAGCACCTGGACCTTTGCACTTTGTTTAAACATGCATATCTTGGAGAGGAGATTACAGGAGGATAAAGTACAATATTTTTCAGACTTAAGTGAGCTCAGGATGAAAGACTGTATTAAAAAAAAAAAAAGACATGAAAAATGTGAAAGCCAGTTATTACACGGGCCAGATTTAAGTGTTAATGTTAGGTTTGTTAACCTTTGCTAAACTCAGGACCTTCTCTCTGTTGTGGCAGGGGATCGGTCGGGCAGGGAAAGGCTGAGCCCAGGCTTCTCCCCCAAAACCCTCATTTAAAACCCTCCCGGTTCTTGGAAGCAGGGTCAGGAATCGCTGCGGCGGCTCCTCCAGCTGCTGGGAGCAGGATTCCAGGCAGCGCTTGCTGACAGGGACTTATTGGCCACAGCTGCCCCTGGACTCAGCGAGAAGAAATGCGAAATATCTCCAAAAAACCAGAGGCCGGCCAGCAGAGCGGAGTGCAGTCCCAGGCCCCGCAGCACAAATAGTTTTCCTCACTTTCTGGGCTCTGCTTCTCCATGCATCCGGAACCCGCTCCGTCCCCCCCAGCGAAGCGGGGAAATTGCATTTAGGGGTAAAAAAAAAAAAAAGTTTTGCTTTCACAACGGCCCCTAAGAGGGCAGCTCGGGGCCTTTAACCGGCATGAAAAGCTGCGTGATCAAAGATATTTTACTGGAACTTGGAGGTTTTGCCTGATAAACGTAGGATGTAATTAGTGCCACCGTGTCTTGCTCCTTCAGCACAACGTCCGTCATCTCGGAGCAACTGCGGTTCTGCGCCGAGACGTTCCCAGACAAATGGGAAAAAGCGTGTGCTCACCCAGATGGATAAAAAAGCCTCTGGTAATGACAGACAAACGGTGTTACAGGACAGGAATGTCATGCATGAGCAGGTATCTCAGCTAGAGCGTTTAGTTTTTTTATTTTCCCTTCCAGTCTTTTGGGAAGGTGGGTTCAGCAGCTCAAGAAAAGAGATGCCATAGTTTCTGACAAGTTAATTAAGCTTTCACTTCTGAGTATTATATGTATGGTGAAGAAAAGAAACTTAATTGTCTTTGCAGTGCCTGACAAAACCCAAGAAAAATGCCTGCATATTTTCTCAGTTTTGTCTCTATTTTTGATACTTATTCGCTGTGAGCATTATACTTTCATGGGTTTAATTAAAAGCCAAGTTTTGGAAGTTTCTCAATGTTAGTTTTGGTACATAGATGTATGCATTTAAAGAAATATTTATGTGAAATCTCAAGCCTAAAAGAGAGAGAGGCTTTAAAAGGGACCAGCTGCCTCCCGTTACATCTTTTGTCCAACCACCTCCCACCCCCTGGTACTGAAGGTAGCTCTGAAGAGGTGAGAAAGCTGCTTACTCCACTTCCCGGGATTTGTGAACTCCGAGTCCTCATACAAACGGGACAAGACAAGTTCTTCCTTTGTTCAGCACAATATTCAACTTCAGATTTCTCTGTATTTATTTTTTTTTTATCATTCCGTGCAGTACGCAAGCAAATTGTCGGTTTCTAAGTAGCTTCATAAACACTTACTGGAGGATTATTATTATTTTTTTTTTTAACCTTCGGCCATTTTGTCTTTTGCCATGAGGGTGGTTAAAATATAGTTGCTATAAAACCAAAGGGTGGCATACAGAAGGTGAATAAAGAATGATTATTCATTATTTCATGATAATTCAATAATGCAAGAACGGAATTATAAGGTAGTTGGTTAAAAAGAAATAAAAGGAGCGCTTATTCCCACAGCGTATAATTGAACCGTGGATCTCAGCATGACAAGGAGACGGCGGAAGTCAGGAGTTGTCTAAAGGGTGAGATAAAATTTGAGTTTATTTTGTGGCTAATAAATACGATGATGCGGTATAGTGGATGGCTCAGGCAGTCCCCACGCTGGCTGCTGGCACGGCTGGAGGGACGCTCGAGGAGAAGGGTCCCTGTGCTCCGTGTGCGCCCTGAGCACCTTCATCCGTTGGATGCTGGAGCATCCAGCTGGACCAAACCTGTGGTCATTTCTAGCACAGCTCTGTGGGGCTCTTCCAACCTTCACAGCCAAAGCGTTGGAGGATTTTTTGCTGAACTTGGGAAGACGGAGGGTGAAGTGGCATGAGATATTTACAAGTCACCGCGAGAGAGGGGAACGCCAATGACTGAAGGGTTGGTTAAGGGAGGAAAAAAAGAGTAACAAAACGGGAGCCCAAGGTTAGGTAGGAGAGTTGTGTGCTATGTCTAGCAGGATGCAATTATTAAATCGATGGCCTCTTCTTAGTGCTTATCACAAGGCAGTTTCCATGAATGTAATGATAAAGGGAAGCCATGAAAATTTATAAATATATCTGAGGAGAGCATTTTGTGAATCGGACTGCCCGTAGGTGTTTGCTGAAGAAGGGGAAAGGGAGTAAGCTATTGCTTTCCCATGCCGAAGCAGGACTTCTTCCTAATTGCTAGTGAGATCCTCCTTATGTAAAATAGTACCCGTGCCGCTCTGCCCTTGGACAGTTTTTCCTGGAAACCCCTGTTGGAGCTGGTACATTAAATAGTATTTCAATCTCTGACTCAAAACTTACTGGAAATCCAGTTATCAACCTAGCAGGGAGATAGAGATCTAGGGCATGATGAGCAGAAGTTTGGCTGAGCACTGAAGTACCAGAGCCTTATTTAAAGGAGTGTGTGTGTGTGTGTGTGTGTGTCAGCGGAGATGCTTGAGGCAGGAGGAAGAGTTGACTATTTATTTATTTAATTACTCACCTCTGCCAAGGCCTGGAAATCAGGTAGTTTTTCAAACTGAATCCTAGAACAAGCTTTTTTTTTTTTTAAAAAAAACCCTTTTTTTAAAAAAAAAAAAAAAATGCTAGAAGAAAATATTTATTAAGCGGGCGGCAGACAAAATCTTGCTTTTCTTTCTTGCAATCTTCTGTTTCAAGCACCACCTAATGGCTTTGGTGCAGAATGCAGAACGCGCATCCCCTGCGCCGCGGCCGCCGCTCGTCCCGCCGCGCATCCTGCCCAGCCCAGGAAAGCTGCAGAACTCCATAGATGGAATGCCAGCCCCAAAATGTAATAGCTGGAGGGAGCCGGCCTTCGTTTTTATAGCATAATACATCTCCAAATGCCCAGGATATTATGATTTCACCGTGTAAAGGCATTATACTACAAAGTAAGCATTCATAGCAGCAGACAGAGTTCTTGGCTCGAATGATTCGCCTAATAGGAACGAGGAAGCTTTAACTGTTTAAAAATGTTTGGAGGGAAGCATTGCGCTTCTTATTTCTCTCCTTATTTTCACGTTTTGAGCGAGAGGGAGCACAGAGCTTGGCTTCCCTGACGCTGCAATGAGATTTTTGCATCATTAAAGCCTATCAGATGTGCTGCACCCATGCTACAGGCACAGCTACAGATAATTTGATAAGGCAAACATGCATAACGTAGGCTTGTATCAATAATTAATTTCTTTTAATACTGAGATTCTGGGGAGCCTGGGAATCTGGCGTTCCCAATGGCCCATCTGAGTGGCTGTCGAGGAGCCAAGGTTTCTAGTAAAACGAGTAGGCAAATGACCCGACAGGAACAAGTCCTATCAGATTGATATGTTCCCCAAATCATTTTGATTACAGCATGTCAGCATTTTTGAACAAAGCAGAATTTAATCAGAAACTCCTGGAACAGCTTCGGTTTTGACCTCGGTAGTAATTTTTCATGGCTGGAAAATGGTGTTTCTTTACTCTCCTGTCACTTTTCCGTCCTTTCCTCTGCTCCCCTTGTGGCTTTTCTTCTTGCTTCATTTATGTTTTCGAGCATGATCTCGCGGCTGCCAGATCTCAGAGCGTTGTTCGGAGTCTCGTCATATATGGTATTCTTCCCAAAGCCGCAGCCCCGCGAGTGCGTCAGGCTCTCCGTCTGAACCGAAGGGAAAAAGGGCACTTCCCGGCCTCACTGCTTTGAAAGAGAATCCCAAAATATATATTAACCCCCCCCCAGCAGTTAAAAAGTGTTATTTTAAAACTGTCTCCTAGTTCTGGAGTAAGGGAAAGAGCTGGCTCCGGTTGCTAAATGTCTGAGGCTGGCGCGGAGACCCGTGTTCCGATCTTTGGGGTTTTTTTTTGAAAATTTTTTCACCTAAAAACTCCACCGTTTAAGTGAAGAAGGTGTAGGTGTCAGAAAGCTGCTTTGTGACACAGAAGGATTAGCCTGGAACATCTCAAGAGAATTGCGGGCCAGAAACTGCGGGGTTTGACTCGCTCTTTGCTTTCTCTCGCTGCCTCCTCTTACTCCTGACGACACGCACCGGATTTCTAGATCTTGGATCAGAAATTCCAGATCAATAGTGCCGCCAGGTATCTGCTGTCTCTGAAACCAGCACGTGTTTCCAGTTAGGAAGGGCATCGTAGCCTCAAATTAACCTTCGTCCTACACAGTTCTGCTGTTGTGCAACCTTTATTACTATGAATCAGAGATGTTGGACCATGAACTTGAAATGATATGCATTTTGAAAAAAATAAAAAAAAGGTAAGTAATTAATTCCACATGACAGTGCATTTCCCGAGGAGACAGGGTGTGGGGGACAGTTTGTCCATCCCCCACTTCTTCTGGCAATTCCCAACATGAATTAGAGGCCAGCTGAGAAGCAGAAGTAAGTAGGGATTTTAAAAGGAGGTTCTAATATCTTTTTTTTTATTTATTTTTTTTTTCTAATCCAGCGACACCCTCACATTAAATGCACCCAGTGTGGGAGTAGCACCTGGTTTGGCATCCTCACGAAGGAAGTCTAGAGTTGCACACCTTCTTTGCTGTTTTTCTTCTCAAAAGTTTTACAAGTTGTTGCCGGAGTGGCACGAATCCAACGAACCGGCTGGTCCGTCGCCTGCTCCTCGGCTTCTCAAATAGGAGTTTTATCCAGGGATATGAGGGGATTAAATGATATAATTATTTTATATAACGCGTGCTGCAGCTCTGGCTGCATTTTAATATGGAGGCTGCTTCCATTCCGGTCCGCAGAGCGGCTGCTCCCGTTGCAATGTGTTAATTGCGGCGTGGGCTGCGCTGGACGCCAGTGGGGATCGCCGGCTCCCTGCCTGCCGCGGGAACGCCCGCGGCATCGCTGCCTGCGCTCGGGGGGCAGCCTGCAAGGTACCTGGGGGACCTTCGGGCCAAACAGGATGATGTTTCTTGAGATTTATGTCCGTCCCACAGAAGCAGCTGCTGAGAGGGGTTGTTCTGGGTTATAGCTGGGATTCAGTCAATGATCCCATGCCACTACTTTTTATAAAGTAGCATTTTCTTTTCTAAAAGGTTCTAAGCATGCACATGCACAAGAAGGTTCTGGGGAGATATTATTGTGGTCTTTCAAGACATAAAGGGGACTTACAAGAAAGACTTTTTACCAAGGTCTGTAGTGACAGGAAAGCTGGGGAGGGACTCTGGATCAGGGAGGGGAGCCATGGGACGAGGGGGAAGGGTTTTACACTGGAAGAGGGGAGATTGAGATGAGATCTGGGGAAGAAATTGTTTGCTGTGAGGGGGGTGAGCCCCTGGCCCAGGTTGCCCAGAGAAGCTGTGGCTGCCCCATCCCTGGAGGGGTTCAAGGCCAGGTTGGACGGGGCTTGGAGCAACCTGGTCTGGTGGGAGGTGTCCCTGCCCAGGGCAGGGGGTGGCACTGGGGGGGCTTTGAAGGTCCCTTCTGACTCCAAACATTCTAAGATTCTATGATTTTATAGAAGGTATCCAAACCCAAAATGCTGAGGTTGCAAGTGCAGGAACCATGGCGTTTTCCAGAAGAAAGGTATATTTTTCAGACTATAATTTTCCACGTATATTTGTAAAAAGGTAGTGCTACCTCAGGGCTTTAAAATGAATGGAGTGGAAATTATTTTTTGCCACTGCAGTTGAAAACTCTGCAGACTTCACCCTACAGAAGCTGCGTTCAGGGAGGACAGACCTGGCTGAGCAGGGACATTCGTTCCTGTGGTTTTCTCAGAGAGTTTAATACTCTGTATTTAGTCTCTCTGGCAGTAACCTATTTTTAAGAGGTTAAGTACTCATTAAGATAAGATGGAGCGAAAGACGGAACACATTGTAAAGGAACATTATCCATAAACTAATTTAGAGCTCAGTCACATGAAAGCCAAGCCCAGCTTTGCTCACACAGCACACGATAATGATGTGTTTCAGGATTGCAGCTGAGAACAAATTTGGCAGATCTGTGCACTGTGCAGTCACATTTGCTAATGTTGGTTTTAAAACAGTAGAAATCCATCCCAGTTGAAAATATTTTCTTGGGAAAGCTGAGAACCTATCTTAGTATTGCCTGGTAGTAGATATGGGCACCCATTCTCTAGGAGTGTGGTGCACGTGTCCTTGGAAGGAGACAGCTGCTGGTGGCCCCCGTGGCGACTACTGTGTCCTCAACCAGAGCTGCTGGGGACGTGGGTGCCCCATCAGTGACTGCTGTGATTGTTCGTTACGCACATCTAGCTCCAGGACAGGGTCATCTGTCCTGGATGCTCTCAGTACGAGCACTTTTAGTAACCAGGTCAGGCTACCAAATGAGAGTAGCGACAAGGAGCATCCATGATCTCAGCTTGGAGACCATACAGAAGTCACCCTGCAGCTCCGTCTGAGCTGTATCTTCCCTGATGTTTCATCTCTAGATAGTTGTTACAGTATAACTTAGGTTTAAGGTGGTTTTTTGTCATACCTGGCCTTGGACAGGCGAAATAGCTGCTTTTCCCTGTGCCTTCCTATCTCACTGAAGGTGCCCACCCTGGATCCCGCTCTCTTTTCTATGGATGATAAGGTGTGTCAGGCAAAACACCTCCCTCGGAGGGCTTTTGGGTTTTGGAACATGCTCACTCCAAGTCTGAATTTGATAATGTCTTGATATGCTGCAAGACATCTGTTTGAAGGGATTTTTGGAGAGGACTGTGAGATTGCTTCCCATAGTGATGAATGAGTAGAAAGAAGCTTCCATAGGTGTTTCGCTGGCTGAGTTCCTGCTGGAACAATTATTTCAGTGCTGCCGGGATTTCATTATATTGTGTAATTAGTGAAGGTGTCAGGAAAATTTGAGCCTGGGATAAGCATAATTTTATCACTTTAGATCTTAATAAATAGGTATTCTGAGGTCTAAGTGGCTTGGAGGTGTGGGTCTCAGAAGTCGTCGGCGTTAGCTTTGGGGTAGCAGCCCATGTGTGTGCCGTTGCTCTGAGGCAAAGGCTAAATAATTCAAATGAGAGAGCTGAACTATCTCTCCGTACTTTATAATCATCACACATTAAGAATTCACACGCTGACAGCTAAAACAGCTCAGCCGAATTGGGACAGCTGGTTAGGTGTCCAACCCCTGTGATCCTTCCTCCTGTCTCTAGTTCACTTCTTAAAATACGGGTTTACGTAACAGGTCACATTTTTCAAAAGTTCCTAAATCTTTCTAACTTCTTGGAGAGTTTTGTAAACCTTCAAAATATCTACAGATAAATTATGCAGATAGCGTGGTTAAGAGATTCCTCCGAACTCCCACATTTACGTCCTGCCCCTGTGGTCGTACCGGGGGGGGGGGTTTATGCCCATGAGCAGTCGCAGGGAATCGTTGTGGTTGTTATTGCAGAACCCGGCCTTGGAGTTAATCAAGTTTTGGAGCACATAGTTTCTTCCCTATCCGAAATATAGGAAAGAAAATTCTCATCTCGTGCTTTTCCGTTTTGCTTCCAGTGCTTCAATTTTCTTTTATTCGAGTGAATTGATTTTGCTAGCTAAATGCAACACCTCCTCTGGAATGCCAGGCAGAGGGGAACGCTGCAGCACGGTTTAATCTCGAAAACAAAATAATTGCTTTAAAAATAGTCCTACGTTTCTTCATTTTATGACGTGCTCTTTTTAGACTTGATAATCATCTTTTCTTGTACTTGAGATCCCTTCCCACGCCCACTCCCTCCTATCCCCCTGAAATTCGGGGGGAATGGGAGAAGGTGTATCGGTAGCCTTACTTCCAACACTGGCACAGGAGATGGAGGCCGCCGGCCTTTGGTAGGGTTTTAGAGGAGAGGTATTTAACATTTTTAATAAGACCTTAATGTGTTTCAGAAGCCTTTTGCTATCTGCGGCCGCGTTCGGATGCTCTCTTCTCTGGTGACCACAGAAGTTTGCGCCTCCTGGAGCAAACGGTGGAGCATGGGCGTAGGATCAACCACTTCAGGGGCTTTTGTAAAGGGCATTTTGGTTTCAGAAACCCCAAACAACACCTCTGTTCGCTTTGGGGGCAGAGGTGTGGGGAGCTGGGAATTAAAGGACCGTGAAACACTCGGGAGGATGTGATCAAATCATAAAAATGAATTGTTTTGGCTTCAGCAAAACTGACAGTTTAGAGCTAAATTGGCTTTCTGAAGCATACCTCAGTAATGACAAATGATAAAAGCAGGTGGAAACAAATCTGTACAGCTGCTGCAGCCGAGGGGAAGTTGGAAGAAGTCTGAATTCAGCAGGTTTCTACATGTTACACGAAAAGCGGGTGCTTATTCAGATTGCAGTGTTGAAAAGCCCATATTTTCTTAATGCTTTTTTAATGAAAAAGCAGATCCAGGAGAACTTTCTCATTCCTTCTGGTTTTAGATTGGCTTTCAAATGTTTCTGGGTTTTCTGAGGGGTCACTGTAATGCCGGGCAATTCAGAAATAGACGAGGCCTGCTTAGAAAAGCTGTTTCAGGAAGGTAAAGGCTTTTGTTTCGGTATGAATGACTTTTGCAAAGGGAGTTCATTCTTTACATTCTGTTCTTTCTTGTGGCTCTGCCAAGTTACGAGTAAACAAAGCACTTCATGCCCATTTCTGTGTATGATTTGATGAGGATGACGTACAAAGTTTGCAGGGAAAGTTGAAGCTTTTCGGGTGAATAAAAAAACCCAGGCCTTAAAAGTTGGTGAATACTCTCTGTGCTGAAATCCTGGGAAACAGCAGATTGTGCAATAATTCCCAAAAAAGATAAAAAGGGAGGGGGATAAGTAATGCTTCTGTGTATTTGCTGTCTTAAGAAATAGGGTAGGAATGAACTGTTCTCTGGTTTGGTCCGTAATCTCTGGTTAAGCAAATGCTTATCGTGTAGATTTTCAACCCACCTTCAAGGAAAATTTTTCCATCCGAGTCAAGAACATCGAAATCCAAAAGAAGGGCGAGGAAGATGCTGTGAAGTGTGATTCTTGCCCATTCAGAATAATAGGGAAAAAATGAGACTAATTTAGGTTAACTATTAGCTTTTTCAATATTTCTGTAGTTTCTGGCCCGTTCTTCCTTTTGGTCCAGAGAGCAGGGCAAAGAGGGAAACCTTTCCTGGGTTTTTCCCCATCCACCTCTCCCTGCACTCCCTGTTCTCTCTTGCACCTCAGCAGGCGGCGGGCAGGAGATGTCCCCTAATCCTTGCTCCCAGTGTCAATTTGGTGCCGTGGTTCGTGCTAACGTATTGCAGAGCAATTTGCTTTCTCCCTCAAAAAATAAGAGACACCAAAAGAGACCGTGTTATTTTGGGAGTCCAGATAATTTTTCCTTCCTCTCCATTTATTACCGTCAGCAATAACCTGAAGGCTTGGGGTGAAAATACTTTGTGCATGATTCCAACTGTTAAAGATATTATAGAAGCTCCCAGGATTTGAACTTTTTTTCAAGGGGATGGTGTCTGTTCTTCAAAGAACACAGTAAATAATATTTAATTCCTCATATAAGGAGTCTGTTATTTAAGGAAAAATTCTACTTTTTTCTAAGCAGACCAGTGGAAGCTGTACTCAGCACTGGTGAGGCCACACCTGAGTATTGTGTCCAGTTTGGGGCACCTCAACATGAGAGAGATATGGAGGTGCTGGAGCGAGGGCAGAGGAGGGCAACGGAGCTGGGGAAGGGCCTGGAGAATAAATCTGATGAGGAGCGATTGAAGGAGCTGGGACTGTTTAGTTTGAGGAAGAGGAGGCTGAGGGGAGACCTCATCACTCTCTACAACCACTTGAAAGGACATTGTAGAGAGGTTGGTGCTGGTCTCTTCTCACAGGTAATTAGCGACAGAACAAGATGGAATGGGTTCAAGCTGCAGCAGGGGAGGTTTAGACTGGACATTAGGAAAAAATTCTTCCCAGAAAGAGTGGTCAGACCCTGGAATAGGCTGCCCAGGGAGGTGGTGGCGTCACCATCCCTGAATGTGTTTCAGACTCGTTTAGATGTGGTGTTGGGGGATATGGTGTAGGGGAGAACTTTGTAGAGTGGGGTTGATGGTTGGACTCGATGATCCCAAGGGTCTCTTCCAACCTAAATGGTTCTATGAGTCTATGATTCCAAGCTGTTGGGTGCCGAATGCTTTAAGAAGTGGGGCCCAAGGTCTAGTGATTAAAGGCAGCTTTAAATGTACAAGACCTTTCTTAACTGAAGAGTAAAATTAATGAAAAGAAAATTTGAAAAGAGAATTGGTTCTGTTTTACCTCAAACCAGGACAACAGGGAGACCAGTTAATATCACAATCAACCGTTGCTAACATGCCAGTAATATATTATATTTTTCTGGCATAATAAATACATTCGGTATTTATTACATCACTAACAGGCTGGAGATTTTTGCACAGTACTTCTTGAGCGTGAGTATGTAAAGCAAAATAATAGCAGCAGATAAAGTCCCGATGGTTTGCGTGTAGGTTACTGGAGAGTTACTGCTGTTTTACTGAGTTCAGAGGAGAGCAGCATTGGTGTAAACCAGGGAAACGGCTCTCCGTTGTGTTGAAAAAAGAGGCCACTGTGGCTCGTGGGATTTTTATGGTTCAGACTACATGAAGAAGCGTCCAGGAGAATAGATGCAAAGAGTTTGGCTAGCCCTAATAACTGCGGCGCAGAGCCTCCTCTGAAACCTCAGACGCTTTTTTGAGCCGCATCAGTAAAAGCAACCAGAATAAACAAAACGGAGTTTTCTCTCACCTTGTTTGGAGATTACCCACACATATATATGGTTGCGTTGGTTTGGGTGGGGTTTTTTTCAGTTCCTCTACTTTATTTTGTTAAGTGCACAAGTTTACAGAAAGGAGAACCTCGATGTTCAGTGGTGGACCAATGCACATCGAACCTTCGGTGGGATGCCTTAAAATTTGGCTTTTTCAAGCGAGTTTGGTGCCGTCCTGCTGAAGCGCTCGCTTCACCCGTTGTGATAATTCGAGACGTTAAGTTACGTGGGGATGTGGCCTTTCGAAGGGTGCAAACCCTGGAGGTGCAGAGATCGCCCCTTCCAGCAGGACGGGGCAGCCAGCGAAGCACAGCACAGGCAGACAGAAACTAAGAGCTGAACTGCATTAAAAAACCCTGGAGAGCCCAGGATGTCATCTTACTGGCTTTTTAGGAATTTCTTCGCTGTGTAGCCTGACTTCAAGGTCCAAAGAACCACTTCATGGCAGGGGTGCCCTGCTTTCGCATCTCACTTGGATCTAGTCACAGATCCCGGTCAAACATTTCCGTGATGATTGCCCAGGGCGCGGAGGGGAAAAAAATAATAGAAAATAGACTAAAATTTATTCCTGAGCTTTTTTTTTTTTTTTTTTTTTGACAGGCCTCCTATGTCAGCAAGCTTCGGATGGAGTCGGGCCAGGTTGGCACTTAGCGGCCTGAGCGGACATCACCGCAGGTGGCGTAGAGGCCGTTTTTCTGTTCCGAGGAATTGCTCCCTTCTCTCGGTGCGCTCTGAAAATACGCAGATTGCAAATATCAAGGCACAATCATTTCAACTATTTACGCAGGGCGGTCACTTGCAGTGAAATCCAGCCCTGTTCTGAATAGGGGAAAAAAAAAATAGACACGTCTACGGAATAGCGCGCTTCGTGCATCTGAAATACTGTAGAAAAAGGTAAAGTGTTTTGTTTTGGTTTGTTTTTTTTTTCCCAAATAAACACTGTTCAACGTCAGCTCTACATAAGCAGAGCCGAGGGAACCGAGCTGAGCGCTTTGCAGAGTCAGAAAAGTAAATAGCAGACTCTGATGGGAACAGGCACTGTGATCCTGGTAGATCTCAGCGAAAGAGCTATGAAACGAGGACGACGACGACGACAACAAAAAAAAAAAGGCAAGAGGAGAGTTCAACGTCAAACTGGCAGACTCTCCAGTGTCATCTGTAAAATGATATCATCTGCCAGAAAGCCTGCTGCCAACTCAGGCATTTTTCTGCATTCACAAGTTACAAGTGTGCAGCTGTGAGGCTATTGAATTTCATGACTGTACATTTGCAGCTTGTGAATTTGTCAGTAGGCATTTCCATCTTGATAATATTTGTTGAGAGCTGGGCAGTAGGTATTGCCTTTATGTGAGATATGCTTGGTACGGTCTGCAAACGCTAATCAGAGAATCTCTGCTGGACCGTAGCAAAAGTATCTAAGGCGCAAAGTTTTCTTACTGGTTTGCATTAATGTTTCTTGATTTTTCCAGAGCTCTTAATCATGACTGGAACCTCATTGTGAGAAGCAAGTTGAATAAATATACTGAAATGGGGGAATGCCACGCGCTCACATTATCATTATTTTCTATTCTTTGCTTTTTTTGTGTTTAGCTCTAAGGAAACCTCATTCCCCAGCAAGCAATACCAGGATGCCAGAATCTTGTTGAGCTATTATACAGTTGATTTATTTATTTTCTTTTTTTTTTTTTTTTAATTTAAACACGTTAAAAATACAGCACCAGTGATTTTTCATGCACATTAATTTGTTTGCGTTTATAGACCTCGGAAAAGTAAGGAAGCATTTCTTTGGTAAATGGAGGAAGCAGAAATGTCTGTTTAAAGTAGTTTGCTGAAGAACACGTAGGAAATCTCATTTTTAGCAATGGTCCATAAATGCATCTCTCTCAAAGTGAGTTTTCTAGAAATTCTGGGCAAAATTGTGCCTTAAAGGCACAGTTCTGAAGTAAAGGGATATCTGTGAGGAAGGAGGGGAGACGTAAGGGAAAAAGTCTTTTTGGATTGGAGTTCACTTTGTAATATCTGGGCAGCACATTTCGCAGTGGGAAGGCTGCCAAAAGCCTAGCTGTGTAGTAAATAAACATTTCGGGGGAAAGCTGGCGGAAGGAAGATGGCTAGCCCAAGCAGGATCTTGAACGTAGATTTATTAATTTATTTATTCACTTTAATTCTGTCCTTCTATATGGCGCCTATATCGATACGGTTGGCAAATGACGGGTTCATCTGGCAGAATCAAAAGATAATTAAACAATGCCCTGCCATGGCTGCAAATTCCAGCTCTTCCCGCTCTAAAATGTGGTGCGAAGAAGCACCCATCCCACCGAGAGAGAGCAGCAGCTCCCATGGTGTCGCTGTCTCCTCCTAACAGCCATCCTGTGCCGACTGAGATCTGCTTCACAAGTGGAGTTGTCGCACACAGAGGGGGCATTTGTGACTTTTTAGGTTTGTGGGATCACAAAACACGTCTTGTGAGAGGTCAGACACCGGTGTGAATTATGGTGAGTGGATGGGTGGCATCCCAGCGGTTTGGATGGTGACACACCGTTGGGAGGAGGCCACCACCTTCTCTGGCTTACCTTCTGGGCTGAATTAAGATCAATAAGTACAGTGCTCTCGGTTTGACCAAACTCTGTTTTATGGTAGTAAATCCCAGCTGGAAAAGCTCCTTCTACAATAACTCTTGTAATTTGATTGCATTCTTCATCGCATCCTTGGTGCTGGTAAGTACAAAGTTTCTCTTAGGGTTTGTCCTGAAGGATCCTTCAGCCCAGCACACGGTTACTGGAGCAACACTGAAGAAGAAACAAATGGTGAGTTGGGTTTTCCCAGCCTGTCCCAATCAGTGGCTGCTGGAGCAATGAGCTGATTGAAATGCGGCTCTCGATGGGATTATTTATCCCTTGCCGGTGTGTCTGCAGTGCCTGGGGGATTATAGAGGTTGCTGGAATCGAGATCTGTTTGCCACAGAAGGTCCAGGTGCATCTTCTTTCTTCCGTGGAGGTGGATCTTATTTCACTTTCCTCACCAGCTTAGGGGAAGATAACGCTAAAAACCTTTTGCTGGCCATAAGTAAATAAATAAACAAACTCCGGAGTTCAAGTATGTGTGGCATCTCGCTTTTCCTTAGCGAGCAGTGTAAACAAACCAAGCAGTCTTTTTTCCACTGCTTCTGCAAAACATTGCCAATTGATAATGTAGTAGTAATATTAACACATGCCTGTTCAAAAATGTGATACATACTTTTGGGTCTTTGAGATTAGTTCCTCTGAAGTGCTTTGCTTTTTCTTCGGCTGCCTGACAAGGCTTTTGGCTCCACTTCAGTCTGGTAAGAAGACAGCTGCTCAACTTCTGACACAAATGAAGAAAATTGATGGTATGCCATCTCTGAAATGCCCTGTTTCCTGGCAGGCATTACTAGACTGAGTGCTAGGAGTCATTCAAAGCTTTGGGCTCTTTTTTTTGAAATGTTAGATGGGGCAGGATTGGGGGTTTGCTTAGTTGGCTGGGCTGCTTCTAATAACATTCAACACTTGCAGAGTCTGCATCTCTGGGAACACAAACAAATACCATAACGTTAATACTTACACTGCGTATACGGCTTACTCACTTAGCTGCTGTTGTGTACTGAATTATCATTAGGGTGGTTTTGCATAATGTCTTAGCACTTTATTTATCTCGCTCTGTCATGGAAATGCAGGAGGCAGAAACTCCAGTGAGGGTCCCTGTAGGGATGGACCTTCTTGGGCTGCTTCTGAAAGGCTGGGTCCTCCTGGGATATTTCTTTAAGGAGAGTAGAGATGTGTATGGGTGACCAAGAGGCATAATGTCTTGTAGCTAGCAAACTTCGTTTGCCCCCCCATGATATTCCTCTGAACTCTCTGATCTCTCTCTAGTGCGTGAGCCTAGATATGCCCTCAGGATTTTGAAGAGCACTCATTACCGGCTACGTGTATTTATTGTTTTAGCTGAGCACAAAGGAGACTCCTCTCATTGTGCTTTGCTTTGGCTTTCCTGCTCCTCAAGATAATATGAACTATATTTTTAGTGTTGTTTCTCTTGCACTATTTCCCGAGTCAAAGTTTTCATCTGGAAACTGGCCCAGGTTGCCCAGAGGAGCTGTGGCTGCCCCATCCCCGGAGGGGTTCAAGGCCAGGTTGGACGGGGCTTGGAGCAACCTGGTCTGGTGGGAGGTGTCCCTGCCCAGGGCAGGGGGTGGCACTGGATGGTCTTTGAGGTCCCTTCCCACCCAAACCATTCTATGATTCTATAATCTGCAAAAGTCCTCAGCTGTTTGGGGCTGTGTAAAGTATACCTTCAGACCTGGCCATCTAAAAAGTAGTAAATATACTGTGTTGCTATCCCATTACTTTAGAGATAATCCATACCCTAGTCTTCTTTTAGAGGTTACTTCATTTCATGTTTATCATTATGGTTGCAAAGGGTTTGATTTTGATACACATTTTGCTATTCATTTTTAAACCTCCGTGGAAAAGAAGCTGTGTAAAGCTCTGAATAATGCAGGTGACATATGCTGCCTGTCTTGCAGAGGGAACTGAAGGACCCGACAGCAGTTTGCGTTTTTGGAGTGGAGAATAGAGGCAGTAAGCTTTAGTCAGGGGTTTTTGGGACTCAGAAGTCAAACCGAGGAGTTGGGAGCTGCTCTAGCAGAGGTGGTCGTTAGATGGGGCACAAAGGATGTGCTCAGAGCTGGCCTGAAATGAAATATAATCGACCTAGTGTTACTATTACTTCGTAAAGACACCATTTTCCTTGGGATGGTAAAACTTGTGTCCCTTGGATAACAGCGAAATCCCTTACCTAAAGCACTAACATTTGGCAAACTTAGAGGAACGGGCAGCAGGATCTCCTAGTTTTATGTGCAGGGAAGGGCTAACACAGGTGCGGCTGTTACCTTTGTCATGGCAATAAATGATGGCTATGTGCACAGCGCAACTCAATTTTCTTTGTTAGATGTGGCATTAATAACTACTATCAATTTTCATTACTCTCTACCGTTGTTACGTGGCAGTACCTGAAAGCTTGCGTGTGATGGGCGATGCCTTTGCAGTAGCTGTGTGTGAAAGTAGGACACGCGCTGGGAAAAATGCTTTGTTTCTTTAAAGTAGGTAAAAAAAGCTATACCTAAATATGTTGAAGCTTGGCTGCTATTAATTGAGTATTTGGTGAAGACAGCAAAATACAGTCTGATGAGCAACTCTGAAAGAAGCAGCTTAAATTCTTGCCTGGGAAATGAGAAGTTAAAGTGAGATTTTGCTAAAACAAACTTAAAAAAAGATCATTTTCAAGAATCAAACACTGACAGGCCCCAAATACTTCGGTTGTATTAACTGGTAACCAGTTTTGACGTTTTCATCTCAAACAAGTCCATTCTGTTTTGTTAAGAGAATACAAAAATCTGTTTTTTGTCCGGCTGAGCTTTCCCAGAGCGGTGGGTTTGGTCTGGCTCTCGTGCAGGTGGGGAGCGCAGGGCTCGCGCAGCGAAGTTTACCTTTTTAAAAAATGCAGCTAGCTCCTTTGTCTCTTAGGCAACTGCAAAAATAACTCCATCAAGAATAAACCTGCAAACAAGGGCGAAAAATCAGAACTGTGTGAAGACATGAAATCTACTGGTTTAAATAGTCCTGTGAAGCGATTTCCTCCCCCTGTACCCTTTCAAGGCTGTAATGATGTGCTCTGATTTTTAAACACGAATTCTGACTCGCATAAATTCGGAGATTTCATCTGTATAGGTCTGCAAATTGCTAAAATAGTAATACCTGGATATTTTTACGGCACATCCTTAAGTCAATAGGCAAAAGGTTTCTGAATAAAAGCCTTAAAATTACCGGATGAATTATTAACTATACCCTATATTACCTTTGAATTACAAAAGCATAGAAAAATAGGAAGGAGAATTGAAAAGCATCAATCTCAGGTTCTTTAAAAATGTAATACTAATCATTTGAGCTGTGTACAAATCTTTTATTAAAGATAAAGAGGAAGCCATACTTTTTTATTAACTTGAGGATACGTTCAATCCACATGATTAAAAATCTCATTACTAGCTCAAGTCAGGGAAGTGATTTATTACTGAAACAAAACAGAAGGCATTTTGCTGCCCATAACTGTATTTATCATGAAGAAAACTACCAGGTTGTATCTACTTTTGTGTGTTAGGTATTTCTAAAGGTGGATGAGATTTTTCTGGGAATGGTGGGGTCTCACTGCACTCTGCAGCTGAAGTGCTACTACCTTAAGGAGAAAAGCCTGAACCGAAAGTATAGGTACCAAGAGATACATTTTCACTCTCGTAAGTTTAGACGAAGCAAATGATTTTGTCTGATTAGGCAACAGGGTGTGCAAAAATTCAGGATTTCATACAGAGGTTCTATTCACGTGTAGACAATACTGTAAAGCAAGTGCCTGACTGTAGATGTTTCAGGGATTCTTCATGTATCACGTGTGCTGATATTTATTGATCGGTACAGTATAGGCGTATTATTCAAAAAGAGGCCTCGAAGGGAAGTCTCAGTTTGCAACGGTAAAAAATAATCGATTCAGTGACGTTATTTCCAGAAATACTATCCTACTTAGGGAGATATATCTACAGAATATGTATATAATATTTTTCTCCTTTCTTAAGCAGGTCAAATGTTTTGTTTAAGTATCAGGCAGCTATATGGGTGCCTGCTACTTGAAACGGGTAAATGTCTTAAATATCGAATTATGCCCGGCATAACTTTCCAGTACTATTTATATTACATCCTACAATGTAAAATGGAGATAATACTGAATTTATTTACGTCACAGCAGCTGCGGAAAAACTGGGTTATACGCACTTGCACATAAAGGCAAGACATTAAATGGTGCCATCAATTCCTGCAAGCCAGCAGAAATAGCTTTTCTCTTCCTGATAACCATGCCTGGATGGCTCCCAAGGCTGAGTGCTAGTTTTGCACATCCCACAGGAAGTTTGGATTCTCTCCTGCATCGTGGGTGGAAAATGCCTGGTATTATCATGACAGGTGCAATAGGTATTGAAACGTAAACCTTTCACTGATCCCGGGTAACATATTGCCAGTCCTGGGCTTTGCTCCAGAGGAGTGTTTTGGGAGAAATTACATATCTTGTGGTAAAGAAACATTTCTGGAAATAGGTTGCTTCAGAAATTTGGCAGCTCTTCAGATGTTCCAAATGTTAGAAGTAGTCAAGGCAGAGATGGAATAGCGGGTGGGGGAAGGCAAAGCAAGCAGTTAAAGGTGCATAAGGTATAGTAAAACTGCGGGAGAGATCTGTGGCACAAACATCATGGTCATTTCCGGAGGGACTCATGGGACAGTTTGCGAAACTGTGATAAATGAATTTGATGGGCACCTTCACTCATCTCACTTGCTCTCAGTCCGCTGTTCTGCTTCCGTCTGGATTTGGTCTTTAATGCACTAAGGAACTTCACATTCCACTCACCAATTTCAAAACTTCAAATATTAAAAAATAACCAAGGTGTCAGAGTATTTCCAGTTTCTTGACTTAAAACTTTGTCTTCATGATCTCAGGAGAGACGCAACGTAAAACGTTGTGCATGTGAGGTGCAGAAACGCTGAGGAACCTGAGGGTTGGACAGAAGATCTGATTTCTAGCGAGGAGGAGGACATCTCCAGCTTCCAGTGAGACCTAGCAAGTCCAGTAAGATGTCATCATGCGTGGCACTCTCAACACGTCCCATAGACGTTGGGCGGTTTGCAGGGCAGGAGTAAATATCCTATGTATGTTTGCTGGGCAAGCCTTAAATATGCTGTGTAAATAAATGTATCCTCAATTTGAGACGTTGCAGGATATCAGAAAGCACAGGAAATAGAGGTTGGGTTTCACACTTGTGTTTGTGTTTGCCCTGTGCTAATTACGCTACATGACTTCATGAGGAATGGCAGAACAAGAAAAATGCCACCCAAAACATCTTTTTAAAATCTCGCTTAAATCTATCTCCAAAGTAGTTTTTGTTGTCATAGTTTTGGCAGTTGAGGGAGGATCCTCAAGAGAACAAGAACTTGTTTTTACTGGAAAATATGCTTTTCTTTCTTTTTTTTCTCCTATATTTGCACATAAGTGTTGTTATGTTTTCATTTCCATCTGGAAGGTACAATCTTCATCTGAAAACTTTATGTTGTAGCTTTATGAAATAGCATCAAAGTAGGTGATAATGAACACATTAAACATCTTCTGATGATTAACGAGACACTTTTAACATCTTCCTTTATCACACGGAGGGATTTGTGTATGTAAACCCATTACATGCCAATGTCTGCTCAGTCTGAATCCCTCTGGATTTCTCCAGCTTTCAAAGGATTAAGTTTACTTGAGTTTGAGATTGGGTTGGGAGTGTGAGTGTCCACGTTTCTGCCCTTACCTTTGCACCTTGGAGACCGTCTTGCTCTATGGAGGTGATCCTGATGGCTGTCAGCGCTCACTAATGGGCACATAGCTCAGGTTGTTCCTTACATCGTGTATTGTGACTGACAAAGCATCAGTTAGACAAGATGAATTTAAGAAAGATCAGTGTGAATGCTAAATGAGATAACTGCCCACTTCTGACCTGATGTGAATTTTGTTTTTCAGATGTTTGTCTTTAAGAATATGCTTGGCAACTAGTAAGTAGTTGCCCAAAATACTACATTCTGGATTTCACCCGCCAAACTCTGATTTTTCTCTTCATAAATCTTTGGTAAGTTTGTATTTGTGACTTGGCATGAGTTTATCTTATTTGTTTTCACTGTATTTTGTTGTAACTGTAATGTGATTTATTGTAAAGATTATTGAAAAATCTGTTTATGAAAACGTGAGGGAAAAAAAAAACCAAAACAGCTTGAAAAAGGAATAGAAAAATCACAGAACTATACACGCACCCAAATAGTCTGTCTAACAACTATCAGAGTGATAAGTTTGGATTAGGATCTAATTTACGGCTTACATATATTGTAACTTTTCTGTATTTCTCATACCGTAGAATACCAAGTCAATGTCAATGATTTGACATTGCTTTCAAAAAGTACAATTATAGTATATTTCGCAGAAGAGTTATGTTTCACAGTAGTCCTTTGTTAGGGTGGCAATAAGTTTGACACAGCTTGGTTCAGAGCTGAGTGTTTAACTTTTTTTCAAAACATACTTCGATGAGACACTCATAAGACTTTGCAGTGCGTTACGGAAAAGCTCATCTTTCAGAACCGTGCCATAATTGTATTTATTTATATTGTATGTTTATTTATATTGTATTTATATTTATATGTGCATGCATGTATTTTATATGTATAAATGGCTAAGTATGAAAAGATTTCAAGCTCGGTGCTGGAATATGTGCCAGACCTGAAGAGGTGAATCTCTGATAAAATCATAGAATCATGGAATATCATGGTATATCATCATCATGGTATATCATTGAATCATAGAATGGTTTGGGTTGGAAGGGACCTTCAAAGCCCACCCAGTGCCACCCCCTGCCCTGGGCAGGGACACCTCGCACCAGCCCAGGTTGCTCCAAGCCCCGTCCAACCTGGCCTTGAACCCCTCCAGGGATGGGGCAGCCACAGCTTCTCTGGGCAGCCTGGGCCAGGGGCTCACTGCCCTCACAGCAAACAATTTCTTCCTCAGATCTCATCTAAATCTCCCCTCTTGCAGTTTAAAACCCTTCCCCCTCGTCCCATGGCTCCCCTCCCTGATCCAGAGTCCCTCCCCAGCTTTCCTGGAGCCTCTTTAGGGACTGGAAGGGGCTGGAAGGTCTCCCCGGAGCCTTCTCTTCTCCAGGCTGAACCCCCCCAGCTCTCTCAGCCTGTCCTCACAGCAGAGGGGCTCCAGCCCTCCCAGCATCTCCGGGGCCTCCTCTGGCCCCGCTCCAACAGCTCCGTGTCCTTCTGCTGTTGGTGCCCCAGCGCTGGAGGCAGCACCGCAGGGGGGTCTCCCCAGAGCGGAGCAGAGGGGCAGAATCCCCCCCCTCTTGCCCTGCTGCCCACGCTGCTGGGGATGCAGCCCAGGCTGCGGGGGGGTTCTGGGCTGCCAGCGCACTTTGCCGGCTCATGTGGAGCTTCTCATCCACCAACACCCCCAAGTCCTTCTCCTCAGGGCTGCTCTCCATCCATTCTCCACCCAGCCTGGATTTGTGCTTGGGATTGGCCCGACCCACATGCAGGACCTTGCACTTGGCCTGGTTGAAATTCATGAGGTTCACACAGTCCCACCTCTCCAGCCTGTCCAGGTCCCTCTGGATGGCATCCCTTCCCTCCAGTGTGTCAGCCGTGCCACACAGCTTGGTGTGTGGTAACTCAAGAAATGCCACAAAGATCCTAGAAAGAGAGCGGTGATCACTGCATGTTATGAGAAGGCCTTTTTGTTCAGGCTTTACCTGGTGGCTTCCCAAATATCTCTGTGGCTTTTCAGGTTGGCATTTTGTGTCTTGGGCTGAACCCTGGGGCTACTAATGCTTCTTATTTGAACTTCATCCCATGTCAGCAGAATGCTTTTCTAAAACCAGGTTAGAGAGGATCGAAAACTGAAATGGAAAAAATAAAATTACGGTTAGATAATGTATATAAGATGCTATATTGCATTGTGTCTTCCGTGTTCATCACCTGTAACTTGCCATTTAGGGTACAACTGCAGGGAAAGGTTTGTGTGCTGATGTATAAATGAAGCATGGGCCAATGGAGTGCCAATCCCGACTGGGGCTGTGGCAGAATAAAGGCTCTGTTTTCAAAAAGCCTTTAAATATGTATGCAAATAAGGACTCCTGTGGAGGGTTTAAGCAGATTAGGTAGGTATGGCCATTGGTTTCTTATGGAAAGGCACGCTTTACATCTTAAAATTATCTGCATTAGCTGAAGGCTAAATGCCGTTCAAATCCGTCACTGCTGTTTAATGTGTTGGAAATACCAACAATGTCTTCTGCCAACCAATGTTCTCAGGTGGTTTGCTGATGTAAGAATTTGTGTAGTAGTCCAAATTCTCCTGACTGGCACATTTTTCCTCTCTGGTTTAATATTGGGGGTAGAAGAATGATGAGAATTGTATTTTTCTTTCTAGGTACCGGTGCGTATCTGACAGGTGGGAGTCAGTAACTCCTAGCGAGATCGTCAGGACATTCCCCCAGCTCTGGAGGATCCCTCTTGTGTGACAAGGGACTGAACTGACATAGGAGGGCAAAAAAAATGTCACAAACATGGGACTTTCTATAAACGGCATTATTGGGGTTGTTTTTTAGCCATCTGAACTTATAATCATAGAATCTTCATGGTTGGAAAGAACCTTTGAGATCATCGAGTCCAACCATACACACACACAAAAAAACCCTACAATCTCTGTCACTAGAGCATGCCCTGAAGTGCCAAATCTAGACGTTTCTTAAATACCTCTAGGGATGGCGACTCAACCACCTCCCTGGGCAGGCTGTTCCAGTGCCTGACTACTCTTTCAGTAAAGAAATTCTTCCTAATATCCAATCTAAACCTCCCCTGCCGCAGCTTCAGGCCATTTCCTCTGGTCCTGTCATTGTTCACCTGGGAGAAGAGGCCAACACCCTCCTCTCTACACCCTCCTTTCAGGGAGTTGTAGAGGGCCATGAGGTCTCCCCTCAGCCTCCTCTTCCCCAAACTAAACATGCCCAGCTCCCTCAGCCTCTCCTCACACGACTTGGTCTCCAGACCCCTCACCAGCTCGGTCGCTCTCCTCTGGACCCGCTCCAGCACTTCAATGTCCCTGGGGCCCAGAACTGAACACAGCGCTCGAGGTGAGGCCTCACCAGTGCCGAGTAGAGAGGCACCATCACTTCCCTACTCCTGCTGGACACTTACATCATGGTGACTTCCAGGTCTCAGCCTGTTGGGTTAACAAGAGGCTCGGGGCAAGACCAGCTGGGAGAGGTGCCGTTTCACAACGTGGGAACCTATGTTACCACCTGTGGTTAGACCGCTACTGCTTAGGCATGACTGCCCTACTTTTGGGAATCCCAGAACCTGCCGGATGGCAGACATTTTAGGAATTTCCCATCAGGTAATGGATTATCTATCTAATCCTTTTGGTTTTACTGCCTTAAAAGTGATATCATGTTTTGAAGGATGGCGTCAGCTTCCCCACAGATCTATGACATGTTTAAAAAGGTGATTGCGTAGAAATAAATTTTTTTTGGAACAAAACAGTAAAAAGAAATAATAACATGCACTGTTAATATTATATGCAGCAAGGAACTCTGCTTTATTTGCTCCTAGCTTTCATGCAGGCAATACGCCCCAGGTCTGGCCAGGCCAAGAGAGCTGTTGGAGTTGTACAGTTACTCCTGATGTCTAGGATGAGCAGTGTCCCAGGCAGCATGACACAGGCCGTGGAAATGGTCACTTGTCTTAACTTTTATAGTTATGCTCTTTCTGTGCATGTTGTAAAACACGAATTTAACACAAGAGACAGTGAAGCTATAGCTTCGTTTGAGTAAGTCCTCCTGCCTCTGCTGGGAGCACATTGCGGGAGCCGTGCTTGGCTCGACGTTGAAGCCTTTTGAAATGAACGTTCAGCACTTCACACCATCAGTCTCTGATCTTAAACCTCATGGAATGGACGGGGTCTGAAACCCAAAGTTTTGAGCTCTTTGGGACTGGTATCTGCCTTTAACTGGTTCTGAAGGACATTTACTGGGATGCTTCAGAAACAGAGGTCCCGACCCTACCGTGACTTACCTTAGTGTTATTAGGCGATTCCTTCAAATTCCTTCTGTGATATTGCTTTAATGTAAAGGTACTAAAGCAGCAGGCTTAATGAAGTAATTATAATCAATATTACATAGGGGTTTAGAGCCCTCAGGCAGAAGTCTTAATATCATGGTCTAACACTTGATTTAAGAGAACATCTTGTATGTATTATTTACGTCAGATATTAGACCTGCTGTGCCAGTGCCAATGACTGCAACCCAGGGGATTTATTACCACCAGATATGCAATTTATTTGAAAGAAATACCATGTAATACATGAAGCTACAAAATCAGGTTTGAAATAAATAGATCTTAATATCAGATAAATGATGGATGAAGGCTAAGTTCAGACTGGCTCCCTGATAGATCAGGGCAAACGCTCTGCTGGATATTTAATGTTAATGCAGCGCAGCAGGGGATTTTTTTTTTTTTAGGCTATCATCCCCAATCTCTGTCATGTAGAGCAGTGATACATTGGGCTTCTGGAGTTTCATTGCAGAGGTCTTCTGGACTTTGAGATATTTCAGCTCTTCTTGGGCTTACTTGGAGACACTTAGCTCTTTTCCATGTTCACGTGGCTTCAAAACCCGATTTTGTTCATTGGTAAGACTGAAAGCTTAGGTAACGATGAGGAGAAACCAGTTACGGCTGTGAAATGGCATGGGCACAGCAGTCCTCGTGTAGGTCTGAGAGTCAAATGGGGGTTATTGAGTCGACCTGGAAAACCCCTTAATGATCTGCAGATCCCCAAAAAAATCTTCCTGTGGTGGAAGGAGAGAATGTGTCCAGTTTGTTTTCAAAGATATCTTCTTTTTTTTTTTTTCTTGGATGACTGTGAAGATCTATGATCTTCCTATTGATGTTGTTGTTCCTACTGATACTATTGACAGTTATTTCAGCACAATTTTTCATGCAAGCCACCTAAGCAAGTTTATATCCAAATAAAACAAGGAGTGTAATAACTGGAGGCAATATGGAAGAGGCCTGAATGTGGCAATGATGAAGTCCTGATCCTGAAGGTGCACATATGTTTGCCAAAAGCGCTGCATGAACACATTTACAGTTCTGGATCTGGGGCTTGCGTGATAACTTTCCTGTGGAAATAATAAGATTTTCTCCAGCCAGGCAGGTGGAAATCCCGAAATACAAGGGATTGATTCTCCTGAAAAATTTTGGCACTGTGGGTTTGTTCCTCTCCCTCCCATTGATCGACACGTGCAGTTTCCTCTGGAGGAGGCTGAAACGTGGCCTCATGGCGACGATTTGCTGGCGTAGCTGTGTTTGCTCCCGTTGTGAAAAATTCATGCCTTTAGATGATGTCACTGTGTCTGTGATGGGGATGCAGCTACCCTGACCGAGGAGCTCTTGTCTGCTTCGCTGATGTTCCTAAAAGCTGATGTTACTAAGCCAGCAGAAAAAATCCTTCCATAAGCATCTGCTGCTTCCACTCTGGGGGCTCTATCTGTAACTGTAGGAGAGTACAGAGACTTCCTTGTGCAGGTGAGGCATACTTTATATAGTAAGTGTATTTTTCTATAAGTGCTGCAGGTGAACTCAGTAAAAAGTAGAGTTTTGCTGGTGCTGCTGTTCTTGGCTGCAGGTTTTGTATCTCCTGTGTTGCCGGCGAGGCCAGTTATTTCTTGATCCATAACGGTAAAGAGCTTGTTGTAAATTTAAGGTAGCTTAATTTCATAAAGGAGAATGCAACTTGTGCGTCGTCTTTTTTGGTCTCCCAAACAAGAAAGTACATCTTTAAGTTTGGGGATGAATATACGGCTCTCTGTGGCATCTGGGAACCTGTATGTACTCGGTAACAGCATGCAGTCTTGGAAAAGATTTGAAAATGAACTTGCGCAAATACGATCCAGGCCAAAGCGATTCTCTCTCTGTTTCTACTCTGGCCTTTAATTTATTACTATTTTTTTTTAAATTCATTTCTTTTCAGCACATGGGAGGAATACTGCCCACTGAGCTCCGGCTAACTAGCTGATTTATGGCTTACTTCCTATACACCTCAGTTTAATTAGGATGTTACTATTTCCTGCCCCTCATTACACTAACCCTGATCACCGACACAGAGCTGGAAGCAAATTATTGTCAAAGCACAGAGGAATACAAGCTGCTAATTTGTTTTGGTCTCTGCTGGAAAATTGAAATTGTACATATTGCCAAGTGCTTTACGAAGTATATTATGTGGCCTGACAGAGAGCTCGGATATCTAACTGTTGCTTTTCAGAGGAGAAAGCTTTCGTTGTATTATTAATTATACATAACTGTATATATATTAATTATGTTATCCCTTCCTCTTAGGACAGAGAAAGGGATTCAGTGCAGGTGGATGGGCTGCAGACCGGGAGGGCTCTTACTTTTATACCACGACTGCACATTGTGGGAAAACATATGTCCCTGCAGCCACAAGGGAAAACGGGAGAATTTTTAACAGAGGTTAACTAGCACATGTTAAAATCCTGGTGCTGAGAATACAAGTTGTAATTTGTGTGCGTGTCAGCTGGCTGAGTTAAACCCTGGGTTAGGGTATTGCAGCAATGTAGTATTCTGGCAGTGTTTTGTTTGCCAGGAAAAAAAAAACAAAAACAAACAAACAAACCAAAAAAAAAAAGAACCAACAAAATAGAAATGAATTCTGCGCCTGTGCCTTTCTTCTTGAGGTTTTAATAATAGCAAGCGGGGCAAATTCACCAGCTGCGCAAAGGGGTTCCCAGGGTCGAGGGGTTCCCGTCGGCTCGTGGCAGGAGGGGCCCTTCCACGTGGGGGTGGCCACGGCTGGGAAGCAGCGAGGCAGAGGAGAGCCTGCAGCCGAGGGCTTGTTTGCTAGAGGGCTTAAACTACGCTGATTTAAATTCAGAGTGCTGCTTTCTTCCTTGGCTATGGTAGCATGTGCCGCGATGCGCTCTCGGAAGAGTTGGGGAGTTGTCGTGGAGAAATGTAGATGAGTTGCTCGGAGCTTAAGCACACAAGACGAGGAAAATCTCGGCATAAAAACAAAACTGGAAGAGTAAGTCGCTCGTGGCGTGTTCAGAAAGGGTCCATCCCGGTGAGCCGTGCGTCCCTCATGCGTGGCGTTAAGGCGGTGGATGTAGGCAGCGCATTTTGGGCTGCGGTCCTCTGGGGACACGGCAGGGTTTTAAGGAAATAGAAAGCCCGGCTGGGCTGGTTGACACATCAGAAATGCAGCTACTGGCGTAAAGGACAGCACAGTGCAGCGCTTCAGGCTCTTCACGTCACACTGGGCTGACACCCATCATATACGCAGGATATCGTCCCTCTTTTATGGTTTTAAATTATGAAGGTCTGTTAACCGTCTGCAGCTACGATACCTGCACAAAAACTGGCTTCTCAACGTGCAGAGCAAAAGATTTGGTAATGAAGTACATTCCCTTCCCAACTGTGTGGCTAAAAATGGGCGTTGTAAGAGATTTGCAAAGATTTTTAGGTACCTGAAACCATTAGTTATGGGAGTTACATATCCTAATGCTGTTTGTAAATTTTCCATTTGAAAGTTTTAACTTTTTGTCATTAAAATAGTGTGAAATGTTCATAGTAGTGACCCAGACTTGCTTCTTTTAACCTCATTACGAACGCAGACTTAAATCATTAACTGTGTGGTTTTTAAGGTACATTCTGTGGGAAGAAGAGGTTTGATTCTGAATTAACGGGACCGCCTTCCTCCCTCAGTTTTCTATTTCTGTACCATGAGGCTTTGTGATGTTTATTATTATTTCGCAAGGTTTGGGTTTATGTTGAATCTGAGAAAAAAACCTGCAGACCGGGGCAGGATCCGTGTATCCAGGGCACTGTAAGCGCAGCCGGTGGAGGGGAAGATGATGCACTGTGGCTCTCCGGCTCACAGCCAAGGGCCAGGAGAAACTTCTCCAGAACTTGCTGCTGCTCTTTGGATGCACGAGGTGCCTCTTTCCCTGTCTGTAAGTTGGTAATCCTGCAGGATAGCTGGTTTCTGACATAATGTCTGAATCCGTTTGGTATGAGATCATATTGATATCAGTATTTGGGTTTGAATAGCATTGTGTTTCATATTAAGCAAAAAATCTGCTTTGGAAGAATATTTCCATAGTCAAGCCTGTGCATGAGTTCTTGAACTAAGAAAATGTGGAAGTTTGTGAATCCGGACGGGAGCATAAACTCTTAAGTGAATATTGGTGTTATTATTTCTGTGCTCTATGCATGAGTCATACAGGGAGAACAGCATCTCAGCTTCAGTTTGAGATTCTCCAGCTTGAGATGAAGAATAAAAACAGTATAAGAATTTGCAGGAAGGGGGTGGATAATGTTTAAACATTGCTCCATCCTTCCTAGAGAGACTGCGTAAACTTAAACAGGATTGGAAATGACAGCTGAGATTAAAACAGGTCATCTCTTGGCGAACACTTTCACAATATCCCCCTTTCTGTGACACTGTAAGATGGAGAAAGTCTGCTGCGGGCAAGCCGTCGGGGGAGAGCGCGTTTCGAAATGAATTGTTCACTGCCCAGCAAACACGAGCGAGGACATTCTTCGAGAGTCTGTAAGAGCCCGCTGTTCGCTCATGCTGTTTACAAAAATAAGCTCTTTCCTCCAGAAATGCAAGTCAGCCAAACTGTGGTTGAAAGCTCTTGGTCTGGATATCTTCCTGGTTTGTGTGGGATGGATGGTAGTCAGTACTACAGTCTGCAGTGTTTCATCCCTGAATGTCTGCTGAAATACTTTTCCTTCCCGTAACTTTTTCCATTCTCGATCATCCTGGGCGAGCTGGTTCTGGATGGGTCGTGGCCACAGAGGGGACAGTACGCAGAGAAGGAATATAATAATTTCCTGCAGGGAAGAAATTCTTTCTGTGCCGTGACAAGGCAAACAATAATAGCCTTAATGACAGAGCGAATTTCTATTTGCACCTTCCCACGTGCGGTTGTGAGCTGCGGTAAAGAAACACTGAGGAAGAAGGGTCTCCGGTTCCCCGTACAGGCGGGTGTGGGACTGAGCTGCTTCCATCGCCACTGTGCTTTTTTTTTTCTCAACTGTGGAATATCCTAAAATGTTTCCCCTTTTTTTAGGGGAACTTTTCATTGAAGGGGGCTTAAGGGGAGTTCCTTCAGCTGTTCTTGAATTCATTGCAGCACATCAGCTATGAGCAGTGCGCCCGAGGCAGTACCCTAGTGCAACCTCTGCTTTCCTGGCGAAAGCTCCCTTGCCTTGCAAATGCTTCAGGTACCTCATTTATCGCATTAAGTGCTTTAACAAACAGGAAATTTTCCTGAACCGATCGCTATTAAATGTTTTTTTGGGCTTTAGAACAGCATTACCCTCTAGAAACTTTGCGAACAAACTCAGGAGAAGTTACTGCGTTCTGGATCTGCAGTCACGGGAAGCAATAGCATTAGGAGAAGAATATTAGCAAAAGAGGTATATTCTTCATTTTAAATTATACCCAACTTTCTTAAGAAAGCGAATTAAATTGCACTTAACCAAAGAATACAGATAACGGTATTAAGTACAATAGAACATTTTAATTACTAAGAAAAACAAATGTACGTGTCTGTAACTGTAATTAAAGGAGTGCTGTATTCGCTGCGCATTAGTGTGACTTGTGTGTCTGCAGTACAGTAATTGACATAATTCATCACTTGTTTGGGACTTGGCGTTACGGTTACTGCGAAGCTGGAGGAGAAGACGGGAGTTCGGTGCTTAGATGCGGGCTGTTTGACAGGGCGTCTGACCACTGACGGGGCATAGCCGTCGTTTGTCTTCAGCGTAGCCCAGCTGCAGAGTTGCAGCCGTGCTCTGGGTAACTGCGCCGCTTGCCTGGGAGCTTCCCTGGTAGCTCTCAGTGTGTTTGCTGGTCCCTTCGTAGGCATCCTGCTGATGATTTCTGGGTTTATGTAGCTGTGGGATCAGAGGTATGGGTGGCTCAGGAGCCATCGTGGCACTGAGGAGACAAAGCAACGCAATCTTTGCTGAAATAAGGACCACAGGGTGCAGAAGGTGACTAAGAGGGAAGCCTAAGGAATGAGTGAGAAGAGCCTAAAGAATGAAGAGGCTGAGCATATTTCCCACATCTAGTCCTCGCGCTGTTTTCTCCTCTAGCTTCAGGACACTCAGTGACAGTAATACAGTCTTCAAATACGGAGAAGGCTGCAGCGAGAAGACAAGAAGCAATCTGTTCCCTGTGCCCCTTGTGAAAGAAGAAGAGTAATGATCTCAAAAAATCACAGCAGGGAAGACTTTCTAATATTAAGGTAGTTAACTACTGGAATAAATTCCCTACAGAGACTGTGAAAAGTTCCTTCCTGGAAATCTCAGGACAGTATCGGAGCGAACCTTTCGGAAAAGCAGCATGGTGGACCTTTATGCCTCCTTGAAGAGGCGTATGGACCCTGCCATCTTTGGCCACCTTCTCCAGCCCGATTCCTGTGACTCCAGGGTGGGCAGACCCTGCTGTCTGGGGGCTACGTGGAAGACAGAAGCCCATCCTGGAGGTTGCCTTGGAAATCCCTCCTGGAGCGGGCAGCGAAACCGTTGCAATGGGCCCCTGTGTGGTCAGTCCTCACCTCTCCAAGGCAAACAAGCACATCCAGGTAGGAAGTGATTCCTGGAGGTGTCACCAGCTCCCAGTCTGTCCTAGGGTTAAGAATGTGTATGAAGAGCTGGTACAGACTTCTCTTTTTCCAATCACCTTGAATTCATTTTCAGGCATAGTTCACCTATAGCTGTAGCAGCCCGTAACAGTATACTTTGTTTATAACAAATACTAAAAGGTAGGGAGCTAACCTCTTATCATGCAAAACTGCGCTGTTTTAGCAGGACAGACAGGTGGTAAGAGACAAGAGATGCTTCTTACGCAGCGAACCTGCTCTTCCTGCGGCGTCCTTTCAGGTACCAAAGGAAGTAGAAGAACTGAGGATAGCTGCCGGTTAACAGTTCCTGAGCAGCCTTGGTTTGAATGCACATTCCAGAGATGCCCCCGCTGACTGTATTTAAGCAATAAAATGCAACAGGCGGCGCTTTTCGAGGCGATTACAGCAGTCCTGGTGTGGGGTTATAAAGCACAGGACTGAGGGCTGCGTGACTTTAATCGCTGGAGAACTGTAAATTCACCGCCTGCTATTAGGAGGTGGACTTTGAATTTACCAAAAAAAAAAAAAAAAAAGGCAAATAAACCAGGTAGGCCTGTCTATTTACTGAGCGTTATTGGCAGAAACGTGATTTAATTGGCGGCCAGTGAGAAATCACTATTTATGCAGAAGTACCGGTGAGATTTATGTTGCATGAAGGATAGATTATAGTTATTGTATAACCAAGTGATATATTTGATTTCGTAATACCAAGGTATCTACCTAAGCAGTGTTGTGCACTAAGCTATTTGTTATATTTGAGATACTTTTATATATGAAGTTCGTACAATAGGAACTGCCTCGTTAAAATAACCATGAGATTATAGAATTGTGATAACCCAGATGTGTTCTGCGCAACCAGTGAAGCAACAGCAACAAAAGTGGTTTTGTTTTTTTCCTTTGAACCATTTAAAAAATGTCAATAAATATCTTAAATTTTATTTATTTTTTCCAATAGAGTGATACTAGGATGCGTGGCAGTTTTAAAGTAAATCTAAGCAGATTTCATATCCACTTAATGCAACAGATTTAGTAGTAAAAATAATTCGGTTTTATGTGGAAGAACCACAGAGGGGCTAAGGCGATGCCTTGCATGTGGGGCTGCTAAAACAGTTCAAAAGCTGTGCGTGACCCTGAGAAAAACAAGAGAACTTCGTGGCCTTTCAAAGGGGCCTAAGGCAGGAGCAGCGTTTGCTTCCAGCAAGCTCGAGCGGGAACGTGCCCGTGCACCCGTGTTTTCCAAAAAGGGATGGCTGGGAAGATGAAGAAGAAGAAACCTTTGAATTCGCATTGCGTGTCTGGTAGCGGGCAGAGACGGGCAGCGTGGAGAACCGCGTGGAGCTGGGCGCTGGGAGCAAGGCGAGAGCAAAGGAGAGGGCTGAACTCCCAACACAGGATTTACTGGAGAATGTTTCCCGGTTATCCAGCTGGTTTAGCGGTAACGCCGTTCTTCGGTATACATGCCCCCAATTTACTCTTATTTTCGCTGCCTCTCTGCTTTCATTTTGAAACTTCTTGATTTTCTGAAGCTCAAAGCAAGCTGCCAGCTGTCTTGGGCCATCACCCTGAGCCATGGAAATCTGAATGATTCATTAGCCTCCGAAGAGCGAGCTCAAAGCTTGAAACCCTTTTCAGGCTCTCAGTAAAAGACACGGATTAGGGGGGATCTCGGTTTCCATCTCCCAGAGAGCTGCCAAATTCCCTTCTCTGCTCCTCCGGTTCTTATGCCACTCTTCAACATCATGCATTAAACAACATGACTAATATTTGTCCTGTGTTACTTGGCCTTTAGGGCCTCTGTGGAGGGAAAAATACGTGCATTGGTTTCACTGGCTGTTTTAGGGGTTTTTAATCTAAATGTATGTAACCGTGGATGTTAGAGATAGCAGGTAAGAAGGCATGGGGTAGGGTGTGATTTGGGTCTGGAGCACTCTCTGCTTCCAGAAGGAGTTTATTCCAGTCTGGGGCTAATTCCAAGAAAACCCTGTTTTACAGAACGACTCTGTCTTTACTGACTGATGAGCTTAGGGCTGTAGCAGCGAGTGGGAGCAGATCTGTGGAGCGAGACGGTGCTGAGAACCCGCGCTCCCCGTTTGGTGGCTTTTTATTCGGACCCGTCATGGTCTGGTGCCACGGGAGAGCATCCTTGGCCAGGGCGTCGGGGCTTTTCCTGGGGCACGTCTTTCAGTTTTGCTCCACGCAGAAGAAGCCCGACCTTGCGAGGTGAAGCAAAGCTCGGGGCGCGGGGAGGACTGTGCAAACCCCCTCTCCTCGTCTGAACTAGACCCACGGTGTGGCTGTACCCCCCAAAATGCTGTTGGAAAGATAAAACCCCTTATCACATGCAGGAGCCCTGTGCTAAAAGGTGTCGTTGCCACCAAGAAGCTTTCACCAGGACGTCATTTGGCACATCTAGCCTGGCTATTTTATTACCCTGCGAGTAAGAGAAGCAGTAATACCACCACCAGGAGTACGTACACCGCCCTGGATACTCTATATACCGCAGTCTCTCGCTCTCTGCTTAACTTATGGACACTGACCTCTCTCTCTGCGGCGCTCGTGAACCAGAGTATGCCTTAATGTGCCTCCTGTGCAAATTATTTTTGTTAGTTCAGCATGTCTCTAATAATCAGGCTCTATAATTTGGTTTTCGCCATTCATTGATTGCCCCAAATATGATTTTGCAATGCAAAGATCCCCTAGTCATAACTACAAAAATGACAGGCAGTACTTTTTGTAATCTCCATATTTGACGCATGAAAGAAGGCTAAATTCCTGTTTGAATAAACAACATAATAAGGTTATTGAGAATAAGACCATTACTATATAAAATTATGTCTAAGTGGCAGATATAATTAACATTGGATTGTAATTACACTAATTACAAGTCACATTAAGATACTCCAGTAATGACAAAGTGAGCACCCTATAATTGAATGGAATAAGCAGGGAAACATGCTGCTCACACTAATTACCTAAATGAGCTAATATGTCTTCAGAGTGACAGTCATGCTCAGTGTTATTACACAGGCAAGACGATTTTGTAAGTTAAAAAAAATTCTAATTTCCTTCCTTCCTTCTCTTCAGGACCCATTTCAAATCATCAGCAGCTTCAGAATTTCTCTCTTGAGCCAAAAATAGAGAGATCCCACAGTTTAGGCCTTTTCTAATTTCGTTCGGCAAAGTACAATTTTCAGGGTTACACTGTGATTTTGACGTATTCCTGCTGCTTTAAAAGTAAAATTTGGCGTGTTCTGTGTTTCTTGGTTGGCTCCTTTGACAAGCCAATCCACTGTGATTTTTTTCACTTGTCTAAATTCGAAACAAACAAAATAATGTAACTTAAGCTCAGCGTGCTCTACGGCATAAAGCATACTTATTTTGTTGGCTCCAGAGTAACAAATATGGCTTATAACAGTCTGGCTCCAGTTGTGCCCTGGAGAGTGGTAAAATTTGAATTATTCAAGGCAATTAGTGGGAGCATTGCAGTGGAACTCAAATTTCAGCTCGAGCTTCTAAGAATAAAAACTAATATAAGAATAGGAATTCTGCATGTTGCGGAAAAAATGCACATTACTTTTTTCCTTTAAACACCTCCAGCTGTCTGGGGCTCTGAGTTGGGAGGAAAAATAACAGACACTTTAACAATCTACAATAGTTTGCTAAGAATTAAAAAATAGAGCCAACGCACTTCATCAGGTTGTCTATACTTCAAACTTATCTGAAAGATTTATTATCATTTTTTTTTTTTACTTTATGTGTGGTTTGATTCTTCCGGACCCAGAGTACCAGCAATTCCCGTTCTTTTGGTGATAGCCAAAAATCTGAAGCATATGGTTTCTTAGCAATACTTCTGACTGTTGTTGTTTATTTTTATCCCAGGGCGTAGGAGGTTCACTCGCAGAGCAATTCAGTGCCAGCACTTTGATGAACTCTGTTCCTGTCACCAGGAACGCCATGAGTTTTTAGGAGGCACTTGAGAGAGGATGAGGAGGTAGTTGAGTGGGATGGTGTCCTCAGATGTAAAGATACGTCAAAGCTGCTTACGGAAAATGTAATGTAGGGGTGTCTTGAAGGCCCATCCTCCCCTATAGAGAGTGGAGGGGAGAAAAAAGGTGATGAAGCCTTGAAAGCTAAGGTCAACAACAACAACAACAAAAAAAAAACCTGGCAAGGAAATTAGGCAATTGGTGGTCTAAAAAAAGAGGAAGTCATACTTCTTTCTTGAGTTTAAGAAGAAGTAAGGGAGATTTGTAATCTTCCTGTCCTTGGAAGGTGGTTCTTCAGCAGAGTCCAAGGGGAGGGAAGCGGAGGGAGGCAATCTGGAAGAGAGTTAGGGGAAGGGACACCAGGGAGAGATGGCAAAGCAGATCCAGAGACCTCAGAAAAAAGGAGAAAAAAAGGAGAAGGGGCAACGGGAGGAGCATGGGTAGCATCAGGCATTTTTAAGATGATAGAGGCTACACGCATGTTTGTACCGTGAGGGGAAAGAAAAGGAGAGCAAAATGTTAAGGGATTGTGCAAGGAAGAAAGAAGAAAAAGAGTGATCGTGAGGAGGATTAGGGGGCTCAAAGCGGGGACAGCCAGCGAGGGAATAGGAGTGTTCAAGGAGGAGAAGTAAACATATTTCTTTCTCTTGGCCCTAAAGAGACTATAGAGAATTAGTTTAGATACAGACAACTGTGTTCTAGACAGAGAAAATTTTATTTGGCTTGCAAAGAATCACCGGTTCGATGGACCCTTGAACCATCCTTTATTATTCTTACAGGTTTGAAAAGGAAATAAAGGCTGAAGTCCTACGTCTGTTTAAAACCTTTCATCTGGAGTCCACCTGGGTCCTGTGTTGCCTCATTCCCGATAGCGCAGATTCATTTAGGGACTTAGTTAATTGTATAAAGATGTAAATCCGTCCTTGTGAAAGACGGAAATGCCAAAGTTAATGTTTACCTCAGACCAGGACAGTTGACAACGCATTAGCAATCCACACTACCTATGGTAACATAGTGAAAAAAGATATAAAATAATATCTGCATTTTTACTAGCAGTTAGGCTGATTCATTAATCTGCAGGCATGATGCAGATATGTGTTTTACAACTGCCTAGCAAAATGACATTGCTTATATTAGTTAATTCCTCATTCGAACAAATAAATGAAATGGTTGCCAAAATGTAGCAGTACATTTAAAAAAAAGACCTCCCGTAACCAAAGTTTTTTTGAGTGAAAGCATTAGCCATAAAAAGTTACCTGAGAATTGAAATTCCAGAGAAAATTGTGATTTAAATTCTCAAAACCATCAAATGAATAATTTTAACAGATTCTCAGCTCTTTCTTAAACAGATGACTGTGTGTTTGCAACTGAATGTTTGATAAATGAAAAGAGACGAAATGTTCTACTTTTCAGCACATTTTTATCCACAGCTGGTGCACAGACTGAGCCTGAGTGTGTGTTAGCTTTAGCCGTGATTTTTCAAGTTGAGGTTTGCTATATTTAGCTCTACGTATATTTAGAATTGATGGGAGAAAATTTTTTAACTTTGGGAAATGTTGCTGAGCTGGACTTTGGTCCAGCTGAGATATATCAGTGGCGCTTCTTGATCCCGCGTCTAGGATGTTGAGAATTACTGGCTCCAGGGACCCCAGCCGAGCCCTGTGCGAGGTTTTCATCGTTCCGAACGGTGGAGTGAAGCAATCGTGAGACACGCTCCTTCCTTGCCCGAATACGTACACAGAATCCTACACCCAGATACGTCCTGTTGTACCCTCCGTGCTTTAATATATTTGTAGCAGAAGGTACGTAACTGCTTGTTAGGATCGTACAGTATGTTTGAGGCGTAGCGTACACATTTGGGAAAAATAAAGATACCTGGGGATTTGCTTAAGCATTTTTAATAATACTTAATATGTTAGAGAGTATTTAGCTTGGCAGAAACTTTTAGTATGTATTTTTCTAAATGGCTGTTTGCCTAAGTAGTGTGATAATAAAAAGGCAATTTCATATTCCCATTCCTATTGAGTAGGTGTGACTCTGCTTACCCACCTGCCGAAACATTCCTTGAGTCATCACAGTAATTACGAACATGCTTAATTTCATGTAGATGCTTTATATACTCCCTATTAAACATGCCCTTAACTTTTACAGAAATAATTGCTGTATGCATTCTGCTAATGACTTTCTGTGTGGCTGTGCAGAAGTTTTTCCACGTCCCGCTTGCATTTCCATCTGTAAAATGGGGCGACGTTGCATTTCTAGCTACTGGTTGTGTTCTGGTATTGGTAGCTCTTCTCCATTTGCTAAATGCTATGCAAGTTCTAGCTTATGAAAATGTTATGATAAAGCTGTTGAGTAAAAACCTTATTTGAATGATTATAAAAGAAACAGCTCGAGGTTCTTGCCATGCTAATCGCAATACCAAAGCTAATTTAGTTGTTATTTAGAATAGCAATTCATTCGCATCGGCAAAAACATAGTTCACAGCCACTCAAGATAAATAACAATCACTGAAAAAAAAGAGTAATTTATTCCAATTTGATTATATCAGCGTAAGCACAATACCGAATAGGGAAAATTGAAGGCTCTGTAGCACTTCACTGTAGTTCACTCTGTCTCTGCCAAACTCCTTTAGCGAAGGTGTTAACGTTGCCCTGGGTTGTATTACCATTTACCGTAGGGACAGCCACCCTCCAAGCCGCGCACTGTCTTTGTGCTAACACATCGCTGCGTTTTCTTGACACCGAGACGGGCGTAACGTGCCTTATCTGTAATGTGGCGTAACCGCACCTCTTGTATTGTAAAAATGCAGCGACATTTTTCGTGGTCTGTGCACGCTCACGGAGCTGCTTTCAGTTGGGCTTCTCTTTGGTCCGGTTGAGCAGCGCGCGGTCCCGTTCTTGCACATATCCTCACCGTGGCTTCCCTTTGCGTTTGATTTTAGGCTGCAGCAAACAAAAAAAGAACACGTGAAACTCGTCGGGGAGGGCAGTAAGGGATCTTAACCTGGTCTAACTCTTGCTTCGTTGAAGACGTGAATCAAGGTGGTGGTGACCGCAGCCTGTGCTGTGGAGGAGACCTGCATCTGAACTGCATTTGGCAATATAAATAATAATCCTCTCACTTTACTCTGTAATTAAATATCTTTGGTGAGTCAGTTCTTTCTCGATGCAAATGTTTACGGCCTGTAAAGAATATGATTCCCAATCAAGAAACAGACTTTTCTGGTTAGCGCGGAAAAGGCTAGACATCTGAGAATGAGAAGCTGGGGAGATCGTATTTGCTTAGGAGAACAGAAAGTCTTTGATGATACAAAACGTCCTCCAAAGCCAACCCAAATCCTTGCTTTAAGAAGCTCAGCTTTTGTTCAGGCATTTATTAGAGAAGGTGGTGACTCTCTAAAGCTCTGTGAGATGAAAAAACGTGCAGAAGTATTAGGCGTCTGGACTCAGCCGCTTTGCATTGCGGAGTATTAGTCCCTCTTTGGAGCTACCAGGCCTGGAATTCTGTTTCTCAGCCAAATACTGTGTTTAGTATCGCCCTGCTGATGGACGTGTGGTCTTATGAAACGAAGAGACCTCCTGCCCTTTGAATTCCCTGCTCCCACAGCCTACCAGCCAGCGGGGTTATCCCTCATCGCTCCTCTCCACCCGCACAAGCTTTGGATGTATTCAAAAGGGGGAGGGAGAAAGCGTGAATTTGGTTGTAGCCCGCTGAAGTGCAAAATGAATTGATGTGTCTCCGTCCTTTCAGAGCCGGCACGGCTCGTGATTTATTTTGAAGAAATCTCTTTCAGGTTTTAGGGTAAGCAAAGAGGATCCATCTGGTGATTTTTACAGCTCACAGACTACGGAAGGGACTGAATTGACAGCTTTTATAGCTCTGTTGTCTCGAAATCTGAAAACATTAAAAGTTTTTCATTAGAGGAAAATACTGATCAGGAAACAGCCTACACTGGGAATCCATATGAAGGGCAATTACTGACCAGTTTGTTGATATATTGAGTACCAGTCTAATTTTACATTTTTTTTTAATAAAAATAAATGACTGTGTGATAAAAATATCAAGCCTGATAATTCAGGCTTACAGGAAGCAGTGACCAAATTAGTTCACTACGTACTTACCCAACTTACTCAGATCTCTCTCGAGGAGGTCGAAGCGTTTGTGCCAGGGTTGAAGCTGCTTCTGGATAAGCTTAAATATAGGAGAACGGCAGGAATCATACTCCATGGATTCCTTCTCAATCTGGAAGTACAATTAATCCCTTCTCCTCCTCCCCACCCCATACAATAGTTGGTCTGATTAGTGCCTGTTATTTATTACTGCAATTCTTTTATATAAATTGCCTCCTGTTTATTTTAATGTAAATCACCTAGGAATAGAAATATTCCCCATGTGGTTTGTCTTTTATAACTGACTCAGTAATGCAGGAATGCTACAATACTGTAAAACCTGAAGCCTGCTGGAATGACTTCGCTTTTGCACCGTTTCTGTGTGTAATGAATCAGCAGAAGCACTAACAGCAATTTGGAGTGAAAGCACATGCCTCTCCAAATGAAGAGATTAGGGGAAGTATATATGAGCTAAGGGCATCAAACCTCTTGCCAAACAGCAATTGTCAGTTCTACTTTTAATAAAAACAGTTCATTTACAGGAAGTAGGAGGAAATCTGAAAGGAGAGGGTTTGTTTTTTCTAAAAATGGAAAAACTATGAGCTTGCTTATTAGAAACACTTATTAAACCTTTAGAAATTTAGAAACTATATGTGAAAAAAAGGAGCTGAAATGAATTGTGCTATAGATGAGCATATAAAGGAAAGGATGTTTCATGCTCTTGTTGCACATGTGGTTGTGTGAAGCTGTTTTCAGGTCAAATTGACAGCTTTTGTAGCTCTGTTGTCTCAAAATCTGAAAACTTTAAAAGTTTTTCATTAGATCGTTCAATCAACAGTCGAATATGACTGTTTTCAGCCACCAGAGTTAGGGTATAGGTGATGGCTGGGCTTTTATGCATTTCTTATTCACCTTTTTCTTGTGAAAAATAGGGTTTCAAGGCTTGAAAAGTGGCAAACCCTGTAGAAGGATGGCCTGAAGGAAGGAAGTCTCTGAAGATCCCCATTGAGAATGTGCTCCCCATTCTGTCCATTGGCTGACTGTCAGCATCACTTTGTTACCATCAAAAAATATAAATAGTGTACGTATCTTGCACCAAAGCTGGAGGACTCCAGGATGGCAGGAGGTGCCAGGTTGTCTAACCTGACAGGACAGGGACTTCAGTGCATCTTTTCTTCATCTTCTTGAATCTGGGGCTGATTGAGCGCTTCCTTCCTGGAAAATTACTAGTAGAATATGTGTTTGAGGCATATCTTGGTTTTCAGTGATCCAAGGCAGAGGCACATCTCAAGACTTTAATTTTTCCTAATATTTCATATTTCCCCTTCTACTCTCCTGAAATTCCATGGAAGCCTGAAATTTTGGCAGTACATGAATGCTTCTTCTTGCCTATCCTTTTCCTTCCAGTTTCCTCCTGGAGTAGAAGGATGGAATTAAATCAGCATTGCCTGGTCTGGAACAAGCTCTGGCTACTGGTCTGTTTTGCAGTGTCACTTCAGGCAGTGACCTGAGAAAATGATGGATTTGGTACAGATGTTGACAGCCCAAGTCTACTTTCTGAAATCTGTTTAAATGGCTTTAATAATAAACAAGTCATTGTCGTAATGTGTAACACTTAAAACCAGAACTGAGTTATTTTAAATCACGGTTATTTAAAAACTTTTATTTAAAGGCACAGAAGGGTGATGTGATGTGACGTGACCAAGCTATTGCTACCAGCTAAGAAGTTTCTGAAGGGAATGCCTGCCTGTTCCTCTGGCACAGTGAATTCCTGGTGCTGGCTGTTTTGGTAGATTTACAACTGAGCAATACATTTTTCCATGCTGGCCAAGTTTCACAGAAACTTTTTTGTAGGTATCACCTGCTGCCTCCCAGGCCGTCCATGGTGATGGGTTGTTGGTTCTGTAGCACAAATCAGCATTCAGCCATTTCTGCCTAGTTTCTTCTCAATTCCTAAAATTCCTCTTCACTGACAATTTAAAAACTTCATTTTTGTAATTTATACCATCTCTGAGGCTTATGTCAGAAGAAATGTGTTTGGATTCCACGCTAAATCCAGAAGCTGGATTTGTGGTACTAAACCAGAAATAGCATTTTTATTGAATGGAGCTCTAGCTGTTATCTATTGTGAGCGTATTCGGGGATCCAGGTCAATCTATACTCCAAAGGGTAGCTTTCAAAAACTAAAGTACTTTTGGGTAGAGACTGTCAAAGACGGCTCTATCAGAGATATCCAGCATTAGTCTAATGAAATGAGACTATAAATTATGTCAGTGTGAAGTGAAACACTTAGTAGTTCTGCTGCATAAAACGGGACTGGCAGGATCTGCCTTGCTGCCATGTGATATAGTTTCTTAATTACAACCGCAGCTGAAATGAGTAGTCTTTGGAAATTGGAATGAGTTCATATAAGCACTTACATTATCAGGAAATATAAATAGTTTATTTATTTGTAGGGCAGCTACCATCTTCCTACTATAGGTTTTTGATGGACACTTGTGCTGTCTCAATCCACTCAGAATTCAAAAGTGTTCTTTTGTGCAAGAACTTTACGGCAGAAGCACTATGATTTAATTTAGCATAATGTCTTTAAAACAATGATGTTTGTTTTTTAAATGAATATTTTATATGTTGTGTTTAATTAAAATAAAAGTCTGCTACTGATCTAGGAAACGCAAAACAGACTTGAGTTCGTATTTATGAAGTGTAACAATATTGGCAAGAAACAACTTATCTTGTTTATGAGACATGCCTCCCATTACCGCTACAGATTGCAGACGTTTTATTGCTGAGCTTTACATGGTTTACAATTCAACAAATGTAGCGAAACTGTCATCATGAAAAGAAGCCTATAAATGTAGGTTTGGAGGATTTTGTTTTTAAGGATAGTATTTACAGATCAAAATGTGTTTCCGGTAACTCCACGTTCGGGAAGATTTGTTGCTTTTACATCCTCTGGAAAGACAGAGCGGTCCTGGGGAACGCTCTTCCACATACAAAAGGGAAACAGGTGATTTTTTTGCCTCCATTTCCAAGTTATGGATAAATGACAAAGCTTGGCTTGACTCTCGAGAAAGGGGGTTAATTGCTTTGAGAAGGAGGAGACTTGAAAAAATGAAAATACTTGAAAGTATTGCTCATGAATATTGAAATTATTTGCTTAGCGGCGCTGCAGACGTTGGCTGTGGCCATCCCTCTGCTATGAGGAGCATCAGATTGAGAGCTGAGCTCCTGCTGCACCCCTCCATGGCTTTGACAATACTTTGCTCTAATTAATGAAAGCACACCCAGGTCAAAGCATGACTCAAAACTTTTATATTTTTCATTAAAACATCTGACGGCGTTAAGTATCATCTCCTATATCCAGCCATTTAGTTGTGTATGTTTCCAGGATACTCATTAGCGTGGAGGATCTGTACTTCAATAATAATAATAGCACTGCGAGCTGAACACTTTGCTGCAAGAAGAGGTAATTAATTAAGGCAAGATCCTTGTGATGCCAGCAGACCTTATCCATTTTTCGTGTGAGAAAAGGTGAGGTGAGCGGCGAAGTGGATGGGCGGCGCTCGGACCACGCGGCCCGGGAAGAACGGGGACTAAAATTGATGACTTTCTCCTCCCAGACGAGGTGCAGAACAAGTGCAGCTGCGAACTCTCGGCGGTAGCTAGATGCCATGAAACTGGGCAGCTCGCTCAGTTGCAGGGGTAGGTTTTTATAAAAAGATTCGTTGTTTTGTTGCTTCACATCCACATTTGTTCAATGGAGACAAAATAAGCAGGAAGAAAACAGGGCAAATTCAAGCTACAAAGTGGTACAAACCTCTGAGCACCGCGGCGCGGGACGGTTTTTTTGAGACCTCATGCCTCTCTTCTCCGCTGCTCCGTCTCATCCTGAGCGTGTTCCACGCTGCCAAATTTCTTCTAAAGGTTTTTCAGACGACTCAAAATCCAGAGATTCATTGTCCTCTGACTTACTCATTTTTCACATAACAATATTTTGACCAGTTTAATCATCTGCATGGAGGGTGTGGAAGTCTTGGCAGCTACTTGGCATACTAAGATAGATTCCCCAAAAGACCAGATACGCTTCTGAAATGTTGGAGAAGTGATGATACATAATTTACTTATTAATCACATAGGAGAACAGACAGAGCAATGTCTCTGCCTCTCACTTACTTCTCCCCTTTCTCCCCAAGTTCCTTCTTGTCTAAATACCTGAATCACGTAGGATGTAAATCTCTGCATGGCTGTTTCATGTTTAACTGGCTCCATGTCATCTTTGAAATGCAAAATGAGCTTTTTAAATGTTGTGCTTAGTTAGTCTATGTTTTTGTGGCTTCTAATAAAGTTCTGTCAGTACGTTTTCTAAATTTATATAATTCTCAGCCTGAACAGTGCAAGTCTTAAATGCGCAAGTGGTAAACCGCTTTTTAGCTGCTGCACGCTAGACCCATTTTTTTCTTCATCCCTTGAAAAAATAGTGAGCTGTGCACTCAAGCCGGTTACGTGACCTTTATCTTCGTTAGCCATTGCGACGTTGATGCTCTTTTAACATTTCATACCTTAAATTTACGATATTTTTGCTGAAATGAATATGACTGCTTCAGAGAGTTGGATTCTTCTTGGTGGTAAATCTATGGGAAATTGAGCTCGTATTAGACAAAGTCAAATGCCTTCTCTGTGTGAAACGGGAGGCGGTGTGAAATAACACAACATGTAGAAAGCTAGATATTATGTGTTCTCTGATGTCTACACAGACAGTCAAGTATCAGTGCAGAAAGTGATTATTCCAACATATTTCGTATCCATATGTTTATTCCTCCTTCCTCACAAGATGGCAGCTTGCATGTAATGAAAAAAAATGTGCAATAGGCTTAGATCCGTTGCTGCGTGAATGCGGGAAGGTTCTTGAACAGGAGTGATCCTAATATTGGCCTGTATCGGAGTTGAGGGCTCTTCTGCTATGCTTCTTATAGAAACCTTCAGTGTTGGGGGCAGAAGATGGAGAAGAAGCGCCCGGAGCTGGAGTAGGGACAGGCAGGTGGGTCATTGCATCTAGCTGGAAAACGGAGAGGAAAAAAAAGGAGATGAGACTATTGCAATGGCTGACAGATGCTGTGTTATTTCTAGCTTTCTAACTAGTCGCTTATTGAGCTAGATAGAAAAGTACAAAGTGTTGCGGTTCTGCGCCGGGATCTGTGCTCTGCCCTAGTCTGGCTCCTGCTGGTGTCAGGGAGCGCAAAAAGCGATGGATGTATTAAACGTTCTTTAGGCATAGACGGGTCAAAGGTGGTTGGCTTTTGTAGGTGCAGGAGGCTTTTTGTGAACACACGACTTCATGTAGATCCTAGCTATCCATTATTAAGGATGTAAAAACTATATTTGCAAATATTTTTCCTTGTACTACAATTTTTATTTATTTTTTTTAATTTACAGCAGGTTATAGTATCACCTATTGGTTCTAATATACACCACTGATAGGTTATCGTCTGACCTGCTGGTATAATATAAGGTGGGTCGGTTATAACATAACCTGTTTTAAAGAAGACTGAAAGCCTCGACGCTCACTTCGCAATTTATTACGCCAGATGTTTTCTTTTCGGATAAGGACACACGTGAAATTTATGAATATTTAGATCTTTATCTTACCTATTGCAATTAATTGAAACAATTAGGCTTTATTCTTATTCTTTTGACTAGCAGATAGACATTTGAAAGAATTTTGGAATTTGAATTTGGAAGAATTACAATCAATCAGTAAAATCAATTCAGTGAACATTTCTTTATTATTTGTGTTCAAAAAAATTATCTTAAGTTACAATGCTGATATGTAACACTCTTAATGCTCATTTGGGACACTCCATTAATGCTTCCAGTTAATACTTCTACACTGCTAAAAGGTTTGTGGTGCCGCAGAGGTTCACCTGGAGGTAAGAAGTGATTTTTTTGCTCTCCGTTCATTTGGGCACGGCGCTTGTTTGTTCTCGCCTGTGGGAAGTTTCCCCCAAAATCAGCTCTTCTGGATAAACCCCTGCAAAGTAGCAGGATGCGGCCCGTGTGGGCTGCCCCGACATTCCCAGGGAGCCGGTCCCTTTGAACACAGCTCCTGCTTCCACAAGGATGTTGTCTCTGGAGAAGGACCGCATTTGAATCTGGCTTATTTTGACCCCTTCACTCTGCGTGCCAACACCAGACAGGGTTTAGACGAGAGCAGGGTGCAACTTTATTTATCAAACCTTAGCAAACATGTAGGGGGGGTTTCGAAGCTCTTGTTTGTTGCAAGATTTAACAAGAGAAAAAAAAATTCAGTCTGAGTTACTTCGTGACAAGCTGCTTCTTTGCTTGTTTCTGACATCCCGCCTGGTCTGTGTTTGGGGGCGACCAATCCGTCTTTCAGTAGCAATCCTGGATCCCCTCCCAGCTAGGAAATATTCCTCTGCGTTCCTGTAAGTAGCCATGGCCTCCTCATTCTTTTCAGTGCAAATTTATAATGTATGTTTCTTTCCTATCCTATTATAGTTGCGTGTTTTTTGTTTTTTTTTTTTTTTAAAAGTTCAACCTCTTCCTCTGTTTTGAGATTTTTGTGTGTGTGTGTACGGTTGGACTTGATGATCTCAAAGGTCCCTTCCGACCATGAAGATTCTGTGATTCTGTGAGATGTTCCTGGATTTTTTCCGAGGTTCACTGCGGATCATGCAACAGAAGACATTAATAATTGTGTAAGTGCTGTCTAAGGAGCCTGTGCTCAGGCTTTGTAGCTGTCACCTACAGCATCTTTGGACGTGTTATTTATTAGCAGACCCGGGAGCACAACATGGTGTCCTGAGGTGTCTCGGATTGGAAGCCCATTAAGTTTGGCAGTGGAAGCTTTTTCTTCTAATGGAGCTCTAATCTCAGCTCCGACGTCTCATATCTGAAAGGGAGGATGGGGAGCTTGCTTTCCCTTCCCTCATTTTCTCCACTTCTTGTGCCTTCACTAAATTTTCTCCCAGGCTTTATCCTGGGGCTTTTATCCCTCTCTGCTCCCCAGCTCTCCGGGTCCAGCTGCTCCCCTCCTGCCTCCCCTCTCCCCCCTGCCGATCCCGCGGCTCCGGAGAGCCAACTGGCAGCCGCAAAACCCATTTCCACTGTCTGTCCTCCAAGCGTGCCTCCTGTCAGGGCGGCTTTTTTGTGACATTAAAGGCATTGGAGAGACCTATTTTAATTTCTCGTCCCTCAATCCGTGGGAAGATGCCTCGCTTTTATGTTGGCTGCTACAAGTGCAGGAGCAAAAAAGCTTTTACGTAGAAAAGATTTAGGAGAAAGGTCTCAAAGATGGTAAAGCTGTTCTGTTTTACTGGCAGAGAGTCACTTTTACTAGTTCAGTTCAGACTTCTGGCAGCTTGTTAAGCTGCGTAACGCAGGAGCTCCATGTTGCTGAGATGACTTTGATGACGCTACGTGCGTAATTATTTGCTAAAAGTATTCTTTGGCTTTCTAACTCAGAGGTGCCCAGTCACAATTCGCTTTGCCGTCATGGTCCTGTCTTTGTGGGCACGTTAATGTGCCTGGATAGCAGATAAATGCTTCAGATTATTATGGTTTTTCCACATTTTTCTAACAGAAACGGTGACCTATCCAAACATTTGAACATAAACCCACATTCGAATGTTGCAAGTAAAAAAAACATTTATTGGGGAAATAACATTGAAATGTCATTTGAAATGTTCGGACAAATTTAAATGCGGCTCTGATGGGCTGTCAAGGGTGGTGCGTACTCGGGGTAATATTTACATCTCAAATGCAGGTAATAATAATAATAATAAGCAAACCCTCCCACTTTATTCTGCCGGCAACACTTCCAAGTGTGCCGAAGCTACTGTAACACACTATCATGCTTTCTAATGGCTGTAATTCATCATGTGAGGCTATCAGATTGAAAAGAAAATATTGCTCCATAGCGTGGAGATTGATAGCCGTGGCTTGTTTATTGATTGCACTGGAAGAATGAAAAAAATAGGAAAAAAGATTAGATTTTTTTTAAAGCTGATAGCACCGTGATAACTGATTTGAAATCTGCCATCTTCTTTTTTACAGTTCTGTATAATGTGGCTGCAACACAGAAAGATGCAGAAAATATGGTGTTATGTTATCGTGCAAAAGCCAACTTCACATTATTTTTCTTCCCATATGTTTTGCAGTGCGTTAAATATTTAAAACAGTGTCATCACTCTTTGAAATTGAATATACCTGTCAACTCACCCCATTAGTCCTTTAAGTCTCAGTCTTTCCCATACTCTGAAGAGTCTTGAATTCTGTAACAGAAAAATCTTCTTGAAATAAGAGGAAAGCTGATTGAACAAAGCGTGTAAAAGGGCAATGGACCTTTTCCGCTAAGTAAATCTGTTGACATCCGATTTTCTCATTTCTACTTACTTAGTTTGAACTGGGTGAACCAGATTATTGGTTCCTGAAGTTCGCAGTCCCTCTGTTGAGGGGAAAACAAGCTGATAACAAACCTAAAGGCTTTAGGACAGGTCAGTGAAGCCTCAAATCAAAGAAGAAGTAAGGGTGGGGTGATAGTAATATTGGAGGGGATGTTACAAAATGGGCTGCCAGATCCGTTAATGAATTTGGTGCAGTGTAGGTCTCTCCTCTTCCCTAGTTGGGAATAGCTATTGAGATTTTCCATAACTCTGAGTCACAATTATTGTGGATCAAATCGTGTGCATTATATACATCTTGCTGGGTTCCAATTTCAGCGGTTGTATTTGGTTCTGAACTTGGTAGCCATGGTTACGACCACTCAGAAGTATTCTCCACTTTTGAAAAAAAAAAAAAAAAAAAAAAATGACCGTAATGTCTTTTTGTGAAAGTCAGAAAGCACAAAGACATTTCCAAGTGTCTGTATTTGTTAAATTCCAAATTGCCTTTCTAAAAATACAGTTATGAACTCCTTGGGAATTAGAAAGAAGAAATCTATTTCAGAAGGCACATTTTAAAGCAATTTTATGCTGAAATGAGTCCTAAAATTCTGGCCTTTTGTTCTTTGTCATGGAGGCATAAGGAAAGACAAGGCAGTGATCATCCTTAGGTTACAGCAATCAGAATAAAGAACATTTTCTGATCTTTCTTCTGCTTGAGCTTTTATTGACTGTAATGGACCTCAGTATCTTTCTTCAGTTGCAAATTCAGCGACCAAACTGTGTTCCATTAATACCATTGTAATCTGTGGAGCTACTTAACAGATAATTTGTTTAAAACTGTTCTAGCTCCATTCGCAGATTCAGATACGGTTTATAGGTTTCCAGTCGTTTAGTTCTTGTTTGCCTCCAAATTTGGAAATGATTAAATAGCCTAAGAATAAGAAACAAAATCAATGTCAGTGGTATAATAGCTATAATTTATTAAAAAAAAAAAAAAAAAAGCTTAATGTTTTGGTGACATTTTTCTGTTACAACTGGGCTTGAGATTTGGCAGGAGGAGTCCAGAGCAATTTGTAGTCCAGTGGAATTTGTGTTACTTCCCATACTCTCTCTTATAGAATGGAATTGTGGCATCGTCGAATCATTTAGGTTGGAAAAGACCTTTAAGATCATTGTGTCCAAGTGTAAACCTCACGCTGCCAAGCCCACCACTAAACCGTGTCCTTAGGTGCCATGTCTACCCGTCTTTTAAATCCCTCCAGGGATGGCGACTCCACCACTTCCCTGGGCAGCCTGTTCCAATGCTTGACAACCACTTCCCTGAAGAAATTTTTCCTAAATCTAATCTAAACCTCCCCTGGCCCAACTTGAGGCTATTTTCTCTCATCCTATCACTGGTTACTTGGGAGATGAGAGTGATCCACCCCTCGCCATGGCATGAATGTTTGATATATTCAAGGTAATGAGAAAATTTTATATTCTGAAGAGCCAACACAAATTCACAATATCGAAAGCTGTTACTAAATCGTTGCGTTCCACATTGCTGTAGTCCGTCGTCATAAATGGCAGAAGTTGTGCTCCTGCTAATTACTTTACTTATTTATAAGGTAATCATAACCATTTTTGCCACTTTGACTCAAATCCCCACATGGACAAATAATGTCAGCAATACTTAAGAAATATATTTGAATAAATCAAATTTCAGAGGCGTTCGCGTTTATCTATCTGCTCGCTTCACAGTCCTCCACAAGGACCTCACCACATCTCATTTCTTGTTTTACATGTTTTTGACAGCAAATGAAACGTCCTGAAATTTCAAATGGACTGATTTACTTTGTTTCCAGCTATATTTCAAGAAACGTGGTGTCTGTGGATGGTTTTACAGTGTAAGCCAATGTTGTCAGCGAAATGTAATTCATTAATGATTTGACAAAAAATTTAAAAGCCATTAGATCAGAAGGCAGCATGTTGTGTTGTCACAATCTCTAACGATGTGGGACATCTATGATAATTTAGATGAGGGGTTTTATGATGGAAGAATACCTTCACTGGAGCCTTTCCTCCAGTACTGAATTCCTTCCAGAACGAAGGATGGGGGGTGGGAGGGCACACAGTTTTTAGACATACAGAAATGAATTTTAAAAATACTGCCTGGGTAGCTCTGTGCTGTCTATTCACTCACAAGTTGTATTTTAGGATATTTTTAAAGTATTTTCTTCGTATAGTGATGCTGTTGAGTCTTTGCTAATGCCATGTATGGCTGGGAAACTGAAATTTGCACAAATAATTGGTATGAGAGATCTCAAATGAAATTATCATCTTCTGTGTTTTTCTAGACCAGAGAGGTTCAGCTAAGAGTGTGAAGTTTGTTTTCACAATTCTGCACGCATAATAATTAAACTAAATGCACCAGGATTAATGAATTATTAGTGAAGGTTTTAGTATCGTTATCTACAGTGGCTGTTATTAAGTGCAGAGAACGTTGCTGAAAAAGTAAATATTTTTAGAATCTCGTGTCTTCAAGGACTATCGCATGGAGAGAAAAAAGATATCAGAGCAAATAGTTTGAGTGGACCATGGAAAGTGTTTTGCAAATATATGTACGTGTATACATCCAGTTATACATACATCTACGTACATGTATATACACACACATGCCTGCCCCACACACATATATATAGATATTACTCTGGCGAGTTCCAAAAATATGTTAGTTAAAAATAAATAAATCCGACATGTCCAGTCAAGGATTTGTTTTAAGCAGAAACTGTAGCTCCCAGGACTTTGTAACATTTTAATTTCGTTTTTGTACTACAAAGAGGAGCCTTTGTTTGCACTCAGGAAGAGCACCTGTGGAATCTTTAAACATTTTCAGGCATGTTTGAAAAGCTCATCCTTGTGGTAAAGATTTAATCTATCAAAGTGGTATAAATAATGTAGACATAGCCTTAGGTGTCACTTCTTCCCCTTGCAGGTCGGAAAATAACAGAAGTACGGCTCTGCTGCATTTTAAAATACTGCTCAGGCGTAGCAGTGACAGGATCCTCTGCTATCCTTGAATTATAGGCATCTAACTATTTATTACTGATTATTTATAAGGTCCAAAACCACATGTACAAACCACCAGGCTTCTGACCAAGGTAAAAACATAAATAGCAAAACTGTGTCTTACTACAAAACAAAAAAAAGTCGCACAGACACAGGTTTTGCTTTTCAAGTAATTAAAAAAAAATTACTCAGGAGCGGTTAGCTGATTTATGCCTGACAGGTGACGGACCGCTTGATGAATGTCTCTTGAAAACTAAATTTCTCTCTAAGACAAAGCCACCTTTAGATTTAGGTAAAAAGACCTACAGTGTGCAACATAAAACATGCTTCTGTTCAGTTATGCAGGATTCAAAAATATTAATGTTTTGCCAAAAGTCTGTTTTCAAAACAGAATCCAGGAGAGCAGCCGCGGTTATTGTAATGCATCTGCGCCAGCCTGAGCTCTCAGTTCCTGCGAGGTCCTCCTGGTGTTTGAGAGGCTATTAATTAGAAGAAAAAAACGACTCCAAAACTTTCCTTCCCATTTTCATTAAATATTTGTCTTTTGTGTCATGTCTTGAAAGATGTCTTTTGGCCAGGGCGTTGATGTATCGTGAATTCAGATTAATTTAATAAGTGTAAATTTAATTATTTCACGCAGTACTGCACTTAGGGTACCACTTAGATTGAGAAAGGTGTTTTCTACTATAGACACGATGACTGAAAAAGATGATAATTTATGGGTGAATGTTTCATATGAAAGTACAACTGATGAAGTGCTTTACTGGTTGCAAGGCACGCTTACAGTAGCAACCAATGAGTTTCCCATATAGCTTGCACTAACGAAACGTGGCATTTCTTTCCTTCAAATATGCACGCGTGAAAAGATAATTTTAAAATGTGAGTTGAAGAAGTCATATTTATCTGTGGCTGCTTCAAACATCCTGGGTTGCATAAATATCATTCTTTGTATGTTTGCCAAGTACGTATTGAAATGCACCAGCAGAGCTCCCAAACTGGGGAAGAAGGTTAAAAAGTGAGTTCAGTGAGTCTGGGAATCAGCGGCGGTTTGTGGGAATGCTTGGGAGGGGTTGGGGTCCCTACTTGGGCTGTGGGACAGAGAAAAGAAGCCTTCAAAGGAGGGTGAGATGAAGGCGAGAGCTGCGCTTTGCGGGTGATGGGTGTTCGGGCACGTACAGGACCGCTCTCTCCTTCCCAACTTGTATTGCTCGCCAAAACCAGATCAATGCGAGTGGAGTGCCGACACTTCCCCGCCTATCTGAAGCAACTGCAAGCCTAGACATACCAGACACCTGCTCTTTCTTTAACTGAGCATTTCAAGGTAACCAGGCCTGGGAAGGGTGTTGCTGTTGTCCCTCGTTTGCGTCACCTTCCCAGGTGCTGTGGTTGGGTTGGAGAAGCGGCTCTGGAGGGTCTTCTCCAAAGCGACAAGTGTCTCAAGGAGGAATTTCTTTGACTCACACGGTAAAACCGAGCTAGCCCACCTGTATCGCAGCAGTCCCAAGGGCCGGCCCTCATTTGTGAGGGTTGAAAAGGTTGAAATATGTAGCCATGATTCATTAAATACGCAGCTGAAACTTTTAGCCTTGTTAATCTGTGGATATTTGTACACCAATGCCTTTGGTGTCTGACCAGTGCAGTGTTAAATCTGCACGTTTCGCAGGGTAGAATTTTCCACAAGTACTCTCAAAACCTGCGGGATGAAGGTGTGACTGGTCAGAAAGCCATGAAGAAGCAGTGAAACAAGCCAATACGCCGCACAGCGTCGCCGTCATGCGTTCAGCAGGTGGTGCTTTGTCTCTTCCAGAGTCTCAAATTAATCCTTTGAAAGCTTTCAGCCAGATCTCCAGTGGTGTAGAAAGATGTACAAGGGAAAAGGGAAAGAGAACAGAAAACACAGTGATTTTTCTGCTTCCAGAACTGTGTGTGAGAAAGGAAACAACTGTTCTGCAGCTTATTGGGAGCATCCGTTGATGAGGGACATGGCACAGCTGGAGATGTGGTGAAATGGCGTGCATTACCTTCTGCCTTGGGGTATATCATCTCCCTGTATTGCCCTGGTAGGGTCTTCATGGTGTGTTAAGGAAAGCAAAACAAGGGTGGGGAGGCAAATTCTGCTGGACACGCGGTGGGGAGTCCCGTGTGGTGGGAGACAGCCTTCAGCCCTGCTCCGTTGTGCTGCTGAAGAAGTGCCGTGTCCCTCCCGGCCATGAAATGTGACCTCTTATGTATTCTGGGCATCGCACAGAAGCATTTGTATGCGTAATATGAAAATGGCTTAAATTTATTGCAGGTTTTGCTGCAATTACCGGAGTTGATCTTAACTCTGCCATCGGCAAATACAAGTCAGTAAGAGATTATTCTATCAGCTAGGCAAAAATCCAAAGTGAGGAACATTTGCTAAAAGATGTAGAATAGTTGGAAATCTCTGTAAGCATTAGTGTGAACGATTGGGTGATTTTGGAGTGTTAAAGGCGTGGCAGTATTTAGATAGAAAGTTGTAGGTTAAAGAAAACAGCAGAGAAATGTCTGCGGTTCAACCTGATGCAACACAAACATTTTAGTATAAAAGCCTAAGGTCAACAACGGTCCTGATGCTCGAAGCCATGTTCACCAGTGGTACTCCTTGTGTGAAATATACGCCTTTAGGGTGTAACTACATAGAAGGTGTTCATTTTAGCTTTTACGGATTTACCTAATTGTACAACGTATCTCATCTCTGCCTGTGAAAAATCAGTTTTAACGTTTCTCCTGGTTCTTACTGGTCGAAGTGAGGTTGAAAAGTTCACGGGTTCCTGTCTCACCATCCAACTTTTCCGTAATGGAAGCCCATGCTGGCTCCAGACTTTCCATGTATTTTAGCTTTTGGTTCTGTAGAGATGAAAAACTTTTATATCCCTATAAAGTAATCCCTGTTAAACCTTCTAATTCCAGTAAAGTTTTCTAATTCCAGAAAACTTTTCTAACTCTCCTTTGGTTTCATATGCCAAGGATTGAATTTTTGAGAGGGAGGTATTAAAAACTGGGGGGAAAAAAATGTCAGCTATATTCAGTTTCAGGTACAAAAATTAATTAGCCAAAGAATTTCAATTTTACTACTGGCAAGTCATACTAAATTAGCTTTCCTGTGGGAAAAAGAAAAGTTCAATTAAAACAAAAGACCTGTGTGGAAGAGATTCTGCAAACTATTTCAAGTTCAGTTTTCAGATCGGTGACAAATTAACAGGGATATTAAGATTTTATTCAGGCCCGCATTTTAAGAAACTCTAACTATACCAGTGTGCAAAAGATAAATAGAGTCAGTTCTGCATGGCTTCTGATATAAAAACTAACAGGATGGAAAATTACTATGAAGTAGAAAAAGTGCCTAGATATTAGATAATTAACACTGCTTCGCTCAAGTTCTGTAACAGTTGACTGACAACAGGGATATTCACTGTCTATAACCTGAGAGCAAGGCCTCTTTTGTTACTTGGCTTGACAGAAGAGATTTAAAAACAGCAAAGATAATAGAAAGGACTGTAGTACCACAACAGCCCTTTTAGAAGGACTTGCTCATGTCCTCATTGCCCAGTTCAATGCTCTTTCTTCCTCTCCTTCCTTGCTTCTGCTTTATTTTTTGTGCTTTGGATTTTTCTTCTAATTTCTTGCGGTGTTCTAGTGCCCAGATGCCCTGATGCTGTTCGGAGCCCACCTCAACCAAGTGTTTTACACAACCTAACCATGTTCATCTCATCTAGCCTGCAGCACTTATGAAGAGCATAAGTTCATCATGGTTTTGGTCCTGACTTCTTCTGTGAAGGCAAATGAATAATTCCAGAGCTCCATATACCCTAATTTAGTCCTTACAGTCTAAGAACTCACAAAAAATTTAAATTAGCTCATTTACACTAGAAAAGTTGCCTTTCCACATGAGCATCTCAGTTAAGCGCCTGACCTCAGGTGGATGAAGTCAACGAGTTTGCAAGCTTGTTTGATGAAGACAAGGTTTCGAGAAGCATCTGGGAGCTTCTCATGGAAGGTGGGAGGCAATTTTACGTATCTTGATGAAATCACAGATGGAAGAGAGGATTTCCATAAGGAAGTGCAGCAGATCGGTGGCAGAGTCTGGAGGACAGCAAGGGAAGTCCGATTGCTTTTGCTGTAATGGTCCTCAGTAATGTACTGGAACCTGTCCTGACATGAGTGCTTTCTCTGGCTGCATATTCCGTAACAGTTGCTTTAGTTTTGTGTATGAAAATAGATAAGAACATAAGAAATGACCTACTGGAACAGGCCAGTGTCTGTCTTGGTCTAGCCTTCTGTGCCTGAAAGTGCAATAGGAGATGCTATTCAGGGAGAGCAAAGTCCGGCCACTTGAAGAACAGAAAGTTCTTCAAGTACAATGGCTCAGAACTGTTGAGAAGCATAAGCAGTTAAAATACTGAGGTTGAGCTGACTTTTCTTTTTTTTTTTTTTTTAAATTTTCTTTCCTCTAGATGCTGGGTGTTAGGATGACATCCGTAGTTCATTTTGACAGTAGTTTTCTTTTTGGAGCTGTTGAGTAAGTATTTTTCCCTCTTATTTTTGTCTTAATTTGGAATAATTGTTATGACTTCTGAGGGCTTAGATACCTAATTATGTTACTGTCATTTAACCAATTGCTGCACTTTACCTTCTGTTTGGCCAAGAACCAATGCAGGGACTTCCTTTGGTTTGAGTGATATGCATTGGTTCATTAAGCCACAGAAAGTTGCTCGCATGCATGAATCCAAGAAAAACAGTGCTGGGCTGAATGTATCATGCTCGGAAGACAGCGATGGAGTCCTAGTCATTGGGTGTGGTAGATACTATCTTTGGTCTGTCCCTGTAATCACACGAATGGATGGGCAGGCAGCTGGATAGAAGGAAAGTATCTTCACTTAGGCTAGAAGAAAATGAAAAGGTTTCAAACATGGCTTTGGCTTTGAAAGCTACAACAGAAGGTGGGAAAATAGTAGGTCACGTTGGGGATCCAGCAGGCAATCCATGGTGGAGGCAATGCTGGAAGTGTATGCAAGGGTGCTGTTGTGGGCAGGCACTGATGATGCTGAGCTTGCCAGTGGTCAGCTCTCTGGTGAGCACCAGAAGGTCCTGGTGCAAACTTCACTGCCATGATACGCTTGTCCCAGCCTTGGCATGGGTTGCTGCAAGCTGAACCCTGGTCCTTCCCTCTCTGTGGTAGAATGAGGAGTGCTGAGGCTGCAGAGGAACAGCAATGTAAGTTCCTCCAGCAACAGCCTGGAGAAGAGAAGGCTCCAGGGAGACCTTATAGCGGCCTTCCAGTACCTGAAGGGGCCTACAAGAAAGCTGGGGAGGGGCTGTTTGCAAGGGCGTGTAGCGATGGGACGAGGGGCAATGGTTTTAAACTAGAGCAGGATAGGGTTAGATTAGACATTCGGAAGAAGTTCTTTACACTGAGGGTGGTGAGACATTGGCCCAGGTTGCCCAGAGAGGGGGTGGAGGCCCCATCCGTGGAGACATTCAAGGCCAGGCTTGATGAGGCTCTGAGCAACCTGATCTAGTTGAAGATGTCCCTGCTGACTGCAGGGGGGTTGGACTAGATGGCCTTTAAAGGTCCCTTCCCACCCAACACATTCTATGGTTCTATGATTCTAAGTGTTGTGCAGGATCAGGTAATGAGGATGGGCGTTCCCTCCGTGGCAGAACCTCATCTCTGAGGAAATAAAGAGGATGGGTGAGGACAAAGAGTACATTTTGGGAAACTATAAAGGGCAAGCCAGCAAGAAAGGGGATGCCAAAAGAAAACAGGGAACATGGAAAAAATTGTGAAAAGGATTTTCTACGAGCAATTCTCTTGATCTATCTGTATGTGTGCGTCTCTCTAATAGCTGTTAGACTGAGTACTCAAGCTAGTTAAAGAAATTAGTAATTTAAAGTACTTTAAGAAGGCCCTTGGCTCAGAGCAAGGCACAGGCTTTTGTGGAGACCTCGTTTACCCCAAGCATGCTCGGAGCCCTCCCTGGTTTTAGCACGGCTGAGCCTAAATTAACATTCCATTTTCGCTGCTTTGCAGACACAATCTATCTGCAACATGATATTTATCCGTACAGCTGGCAGCTGTGGTGTCAAGTGCTACAGATAGATGAGACCATTACTACGATACAAATATTTTCTTTTTCCACATTCACTCGCTGAAGCAGTCGCACACAACAAAGTTTGCAGCAAAATTGTACAGGACGAGAGTCAAAATTCCTCCTTCTCTCTCTGGTATAAGGGAATTTGGACTCTATAAAGATAGGGAGGGTGAGTGGTTGCTTCCTGTTCTACTGGGCAGGTTAAAAAAGCAAGTTCCAATTGCAAGTAACTGGCAAAAAATAGACAGAAAGTAAGTATTTAACGCTCTGATATATTAACGCCATATTAAAAATTAATACAGATTTGCTGTTAAGAATACTCCCCAGCAAGAACAAATCACTCATAAATGAAAACCTCCTCTAACAAATATCTCTTTTGTCTGACAAACTCCTGAATTAAGTAATACTGGGATGTTGAAAGATCACAACAGAGCTGGAACAAAAGAGAAAAGTCGACTGACTGTAGAAAAGCAAGTCATTCAAATGTGCCTGGCAAAGGGTGTGCTGGGTTTGCTGTCTTGAGCATTTTTACCTCATCATTCAGGCTGCTGTCATCTTCTGTACGAAACTAAAAAGTCTTCAGATGCGCAAGCACGGGGCACGGCTAATTGGCTGATGTTTTCTTTGCATAAGGGCTGGAAACCAATATGAAACAAAGCTGTCATCTTCCATTTTGACAATGAATTTGTGTATTAACAGGGTATTTGAAGTGTTTAGGGGATGAAGTTTGAGATGAAGACAGGGGAGTTTATGCGCAAAGGAGCAGCTTGTGCTCGGAGCTGTGCTGGGGAGGTGGCGCTGGGCTGGCTGAGAGGGTCTGGGACAGGAGAACTGGAGAAGTTGGTGGAGTACGCAGCATGGGAGGCATACAGTGCAGAGGTATAGATGGACCAAGGTTTCTTCAAAAAGCTGGAGGAAGCCTCATCATTCCCACAGGGGACTTAAACCATCTGCTGCAAGGAAAACTGGTGTCCTGGTTTGGGGTAGGGCAGAGCCAACTTTCTGTTCAGGGAGAGAGGCTCTTGCTCACACTCATTGATGTGGCGACCAAGGCCAGCTGACATGGCTGTTTGCCCTGTTGAGTGGTCACAGCTGTGGGGAGGAAGGGACACCTGGCCAATGGGGTGTTCCATCCCATCTGCCATGCTCAGTATAAAAGCTGAGGGATCAAAGGGGCCGGGTTGGTTCTCCTTGAATGGGCTGTTTCTTCAATGGCTGTCTTAAGTGGCTGATGTCTGAGGAGGACTTCATCTGCCTTTGATCCCGGTCAGTGTGCTCCAGTTCCTGTTTGTCACTGAGTCCAGTCTGGAACTTCTCCGGTGTCTGCCAGTGACATGTCCCTGGGAGCTTGATATGGTTTTGTGCATGTTTGTATATATTGTAACTATTTCATTATTTCCTTTTTTATTTTATTATTAGTATTTAATTAAAGTAGTTTAGTTTTTTCTAAACTCATAAATCTCTTCATCTCCCTTCCTATCCTAAGAGAGAGAGGTGGGGGAGAGCATCTGTCATCTTGTTATTGGCCAACCTGGCCCAAACCATGACAACTGGTTAGGGTGGAAGCAATGTAGGAGATTTCTGGAGAGTGTTAGGGACAATTTATTGATGTGCCCCCTGGATGATTTCATAGAATCATCGAATTGTAGAATGGTTCAGGTTGGAAGAGGCCTTAAAGATCATCCAGTCCCACCCCTGCCCTGGGCAGGGACACCTTCCACCAGCCCAGGTTGCTCCAAGCCCCATCCAACCTGGCCTTGAACCCCTCCAGGGATGGGGCAGCCACAGCTTCTCTGGGCAACCTGGGCCAGGGGCTCACCCCCCTCACAGCAAACAATTTCTTCCCCAGATCTCATCTCAATCTCCCCTCATCCAGTTTGAAGCCATTACCCCTCGTCCTGTCACTACATGCCCTTGTAAAAGGTCCCTCTCCAGTTCCTTAGCGGCAGTGCTCTGCTGGATCTGCTAGTGAAAAATGAGAAGGAACTGGCTGGGGATGTGCAGATCAGTGACCTTGGAATAATAGTATTTAAAACATTTAAAATGCTCTGGGAAGTGAGGAAGGGGATGAGGCCTTGAGTGACTTGATCTGGCTTTGATGTTGGCTCTGTTTTGAGCAGGTGTTTGGACCAGAGGCCTGCAGAGATCTTACAGAGGAGGTTATTCTATGAGTCTCTGAGTTCTCGGTTCTGAACCAAAACTGGAAACTACTAGAATTTTATTTTAAGAGATCAGAATCTTTGTCCTGTGGATTTGGTTCAGTATTAGACGATTTGTAGACGTGTCTTTTCCTAACGCTTTGCCTGTGTCATCATCTGACTTTTTTTCCTTTTCGGAAATGGCACTGAATTTTGGTTTTGTTCCTTTATCACAAAGGAAATGAAAAGTATGAAGCAAAATATTACATATAGGCAACTCTTCCTCTGACTCGACTTTTAGTCCGGATAGTCTCATCTCAAGTATGATTTCTCTTTCACTGATTTTAGCCTTTTTCTGTTGAACTATCAAAATACAAAGTGAATGGCAATTCATGTTCATGGTGATTGGAGATGTACTTACTTTGAACCTTAGGAAATAGCTGACTATAATTTTAAAGCATTAAAATAATTTACTAGACATATATAACAATATTAAAATAAAAATGTCTTCAAATTTTCTTAGTATTTTGCTCTTTTTAATGCCTTTTTTCTCTTGTCTTTCAATACACTCAAGGTGATGTTTTCGCTTAGTTTCTGCTACATTTGTGTAACATTACAGTGGCTGGTCTTAAATATCACAATTATTTGGTTATAGGAACTAGATCGGTTTATTGAACAAACAGATAAACAACCCACTAAGTGTGTTTTCTTTTAGTAAAAATGTGTTTTACTGAGTTATACTGGGCAAACTGATCGGCCCGCGTTGCTTTCGGTTTTTGCTGTGCAAAGTGCGTTACTTGTATTTCACCTTAAAGCTAAAGCTTGGGAAAGCAGTTACCTACGTCCAGGTTATTTGTTTGGTTTTTAGACTATTTTCTAAGAGCTAGAATTCTTAAAAGCCATCAGGAAATTTATATTTAGCCTGTGTAATTGTACTATCCCGACTAGCTTTCAAGACCTCTGAGAATTTTGGAGGTAAGTGGATTTAGATGAAGCCTTTACAAGACATGTTCAAATTTTGATCGTACTCCTCTTTTGTCCGAGGGAAATATTCAACAGTTTTCTTTGGTACTCCCTCTAGTGTTTAATGCGCTATATGACCAAAATTAGAAAACAAATGCAGATTTGTATTCACCCAAACCCAGTGAAAAAATTCATGTAATCTTTTCTTTCTCCTTGCTTAAGTTCCTCGCAAGCCCATTTGAGCTGATGGGGAAACGTGTTGTGCGTCCAGATGTTTTTGAAAAAATAGGGTTAAATTGGGCCTTAAATATGAAATTGTTTCAAAATTTTCCAAATACAAAATAGGAACAAGAAAAAGCCTTTGCTGTCATTTGGTGCCTCATAATTAGGCACAATTATCGGTATCTAAATTAATCTTATATTCAGGCGTGTGTTTGTTGCAGTTCCTCGCAGTCACGTTTAAACTGGTGCTGGAAAGAAAGACCTGGGTGAAAGCAACTCGGATTTTTCAGTTACATAAAACTCTGAAAGGCTTTTACAAAGTGCTTCTGTGTGGGAGGCAGCTTGCTGCAAAGCTGTCACTTGAAACTTTATCAATCAGGAGACAGCACCGTTTTTAATTATGCAGATTTTCAAAGTAAAATAACTTTTTCTTGCATGAAAAATGTAGAACAGAGTCAGGTGAGATCTGGAACAATCTGAAAGATTTTGAAGAGTTTGCTGGGCTTAATTGAAATAGCTTCAAAAAGCCTGCTCTTATGAGGAAGGATAGTATACTTGAAACGTTTTAGCTTTCTTCTTTATGAAAGAAAAACCTTTTCTCTCCTTGTATATTGTACAAATTGTCACTAACTTCTAATTATCTCTCTATCCAGCCAAAGGCATCCATCTCCGCGTATCCCTGAGTCTCTCTATAGCTGTAAAGATCTCCACTCTCTGCATTTTTATGGGCTAATTTAGGAGCCTTGAGTCCTAAAATAATATGATGTTGTGGAATTTTCTGCCCATCACCACACAGCAGGGGCAGCAAATGCTGTGCTCTTTGCAAAGCGTCTAATAAATCCTTTCCTTGTGGAGGCAGTTCGAAGTTCTCACCAAATAGGTAAAACTGCGGCGGACATCCTGATGTTTGCTAGGAAACCTCAAAACCTCTCAGCTGTGCTTTCTGGTTTGACTGTTACATGAGATGCCATGATGTCATGTCTCCTATATCTTCAGAGAGAAGAAACAATGAGTCGAATTTTATGCTGCTTTAGCAAGATAGACGATCGGAAAGGAATGTGAATTAATCATGAACGCTCCATTTTGCTAATGTGTTTTGTGATGGGAGAGAGAGAGAGCGCGTTTCCTTTTGCTCTTTTACTTTTTGGGTTGTTTGACTTCATTAGAAGTTGAATTATACTGTTTGTTCTCACTCTTAAGAAATATGCTTCGCTAACGTGTCATGTAGTTATGACTGATGCGTTCCCTAAACCCTCTTCTCCAGTGTTTATTGCACAACAGACTTGGCACCACTACCTGTTGAAATTCGATAAAATCATGACTTCTACCAGAGAGAGGCACTTCTGAGATGGCTGTAACAAACCCAAGAAGCAATTTTCCCTCTGATTTCTCCTGGCTTTTCCACTGGTTACCCATTTTTCTAATTTTGATGTCGTCTTTCTTAATTTCCTCTCCTCGGGCAGTGCTGTCCTTTTGCTAAGCCTTATGCATGAAGGTTTTCTGAGAAATTCTAACAGTATCGCCCAGCACGGGGGTGACTTTAATCTTCTCCCCTTCCCCGTGCATGGCGTAGCTGGTAATAAAAATGATGGATTGCGCCCCTCCTTCTCAGGTCCTTTCAAATGCTTAGGTGACCCAGTGCTCATGCTCAGCTGAGTTAGGATAGGGTCACAGGCCCTCGCCCTCTGACTCTTTGCAGATTCCCTTTTTAAGATCATTGTGAACGTGCCTTGCCTTTTTCTTGTTCTTTTTATGCTTCAGCCTGGAATCAGCCTTCTGGCACCTTCCCTTCCCCCAGTTGCTTTGTCTTCTCCTATAGCTCTGTGTTAAATCACGTTGTATTTCTGGATTCAACACCTACAAGGGTGTGACCTCTTCAGTGAACTTGAAGAATGGGCTATTCTGTGGGTTTTAGTCTCTCAGGGTCACAACTGCTGCCTGGGAATAGGGCACATCAAAGTCAAGTGTCCTATTTTTTGGCATTCAGACTCGAAGCCAAAGAAAGAAATGTGGCAGTATCTTTGGGAATTTATGTCTCCCAATCCATGAGTTCTTTTAGGTCAGTCAAACAAAAGTGCCAACTGCTATGGACGTGCTCTTTTATCCCTCCATCTCCTAAACTCCTGGCTCAGCAAAAAAAATAATCGGGACTGTTGCAAATGCAGAGGCTGGTCTCCAAAGGGATTCTCACAGTGCCAGAGATCACGATCTCTGCCTCTGCCCTTTCTTTTGTGCTCCTTTGAGCGCAAGGACATTTCCAGAGAAGCTCATCTGAACACTGGCTTTCTGTTCTCATGCTGGAAGCAGAAGTCCTTGACTCCATCTGTGTAATCAAAGGGAAAGAGCAGCTCTTCAGCACAGCCCTGTACCACCCCAGGGCAAAGAAAGACTTTTCAGTAATGCCCTGCAGCACCCTGTGTGGAGGTAGCACATGGAGCTTGTGACCCCTTGATGATCCACTTTATGATTTAGCATGCATCCCTTGGTGTCTTTGGAGCAATCACGCTGTTACAGGCACCATATCCAGAAGCTTCTCTGAATGCCAGTTAGCGGTGTTTGACCTTCCTTCCTGCTATTTCCACTCCAACAAGATTTGAGGGAGGGATTTACCTTTCAGCCCGTTCTTGGCTTCTGAGCCCAAGGAAACATAGGTGTTCTTCCAGTACTTCAGAAATCCACGTGGAAGGCAAATTCCTCTCTCTTATTTACTTGCCTATAAATTATGCCTGGAAATTACCTAAATTTATTTGTAACTTGTTGAGCATCTTGTGATTCATGGGTGTCTTCCCAGTAGTACTGCGGTAGATGGTTATTCACATCTAGCAAAGCCTCCAAATTTTATTTTCAAACTGCAGACTGTGAAGTGGGATTGACAGTTGCTGAAATTTATGGCGTTTGTAGTTGTAAAAGAAAATGTACTATTTGAGGTAGCTCCCCTACTGCATTTGGATTATAGGTTATACATACAGAGCATTTCTGCACTACCCCTAATGGAGAAAGAAGAGGGGAATTCAACATTTAAAGATTTGCAACTAAAAGAAGAGCTCTAGAAGTTGGAAAATCTGCTCTTAAAATTTTCTCACCTCATTTAGGAAAATGGGGTGATTTAAAATGCCATTTTGAGATTGACAGGAAAATTTGAAGACTGTATCAGCGACTGTTATGTAAATGGTTCTTGAAAAGTCTCTGGATCATTTACTCAGAGGCGTATTTAAAGCAGGAAATGACTTATTCATGCATTGTTTCATGAACTCATACTGTGATTTATTATTTTTTTCAAGCTACTTGAAAGGAAGCTCAAAGAATTATGAGCGCGTAGAAACCCACGTGATAAACAAGGGCAGCAGAGTCACTGTGGAGGTGACATGGAAAAAAAACCTGGGAATAAATAGTGAACAAACAACTGATACAACAAAACAAGCTGAGTGAAATTGCCGAGCAAAGTCTTGACTTGGGATCTTTTCACTCTGAATGTCAGAAAGTCTTTCAGGAATTTCACTTGAAAACAAAATTAACACTTCAAACTAAGACGTTCCGATGATACGTACCTGTCTTAGCCATTGATCTACTGTTGCTTAGGAAGGATTCTGGTCTTCTACAGGGTATTGTGTGCTTTTAATCCTTGACAAATGATTTTTTTTTTATGCTGAGAAGGTGAGGCGGTTTTAGTCATGGAAATGACGACAATAAAACATGTCAGTCGAATATCAGGGAAGGTACAAAAACAATTTAGTCAGGACATTACTGCTTGTATGGAGGGTAAGGCTTTTAGGCCGTTTTTTACTTGCTCCCATAAAATTGTGTGAGAAGGTCATTGCAAGTGAATAACTGAGGATGGGGACGCAGAGAGGCACATGAACTTGGGAAAAAAAAACCAAACCAAAACCAATTTGGCAAAGCTAATTTTACAAGGTTTATTTGCACTGGCAGGCACTTTCCCTAAATAGGATGCAGGAGCTATTTCATTCTTGAATTTCCTACTCTCTCAGGGTCCTCTGTAACTTTGGACAAGTGATTTAACCCTTCATTTGATTGATTTCCACCTGCAAAGAGCAAATGCCACTCTCCCCATGGCGTAAGGGCATTAGGAAGGACCAATCTACCGGGGAGCTACTCAGATACTTCAGTGATGTGAACCATACGATTGCCTCGATAATAAGCAAGGAGAGACTAATACAAAGATCCTTGCCAATAATGTTATTGCTAACCCCAGGTTCTGTAGTAATGTATTTGTGATTTGATTTATTCTCTCTAGAAATCTTTTTAATATGTCTGTATTGTCTCTGATTTAATTAATCTCTCTCCAGTTCTTCAGTTTATCAGGATCATTCTGTTTATACTAGCCACTAGCTCATATAGCTGCAAGATTATTGTAGCACAGAAGAGCTTTACATGCTATGTACCCTTGGTTAGCATAGTTTCTATTTTTTTTTAAATACTTCATTAATTATCATGTTGCTCAGCATTGTCTTAAAAAAAAAAAAGATCTATGGGAAGCATCAAACCAACTCCTTGAAAAGTATGTTGGTACAGAAATTATCACAGAGAAAACCCTGTTTGCTGAATGGGCTGTAATTGCACAATTTGTCTATCCAGGTTCCTGTTGGAAGCTGTGTCCGTAACAGAAAGTCACTGTGGCATACGTTCAATTGGCTGTTTCTACTCCTGTGAAATTGTAACTGGAGTATTAACAGGCATTTCTATAAGCTCAGATTCATGTCTAAGTTTACAGATACAACCACCATCTCTAATTTTACATACAGGCTTAAGTTTGAGTACTTTGTTCTCTCTTTTTTTTTTTTTACTGCTTATTAATCATTGCAGGTCAGTTTGACTAGGTGGAAAATAAAGTCTGGGAAAGGCTAAAGGTTAACTGCAATTAAAATATATCTTTATCTCTAGTGGACCAGATGCCCCTCTCTCCAGAGGGAATAGATTCTCTTCAACATGGAGGGTTTTTCGAAAGCTGTTGTCTTCTGCCCTCCAACAGGCCGACTTTGGCGACCAAAGGAGGTTTATCTAACTCAGTATAACTAATAACTTGCGTGCATTTCCTTCAAGAACTACAGGTGGCTTCAGGTGTGAGTTTGAATTTGGTACCTTTCTTAAATCTGCACAAACCATACTCATGCATTAGTCTCAACGCTCTGGGCTTTTAAACCTGACAGTCCACATACGAGCCCTGCTGAGAGAGGACTTGGCCTGGAATGGTAAAGAGTTTCTAGTAAGGGTGGCTTTGGCTTTGTGCAGATCTGGGAAGATCAGTTCATTCTGTTGACAATGCAGACCCTCGTGGACAGACCGACTGCTGCTCCTTCGACTTAAAAGAATAATATATTTTCAGAGGCCCCAGGGACTTGCTCTTGTGATATTCTCGGTTTTATCTGAGTAAATGACAGTGAAAACTTCTGAAGATGTCAGAGTGACTCCAAAGTAGCAATGCCTTGTGGATATAAATCTGAATGAAACTGCTGCTGGCTACAGCTGCTGTAGTCTAGATGGAGAATAACAGCGATAAATTTAATGTAGGACTTCTACTCTTGCATTTTTATTTGAACTTGTGATGCCTAGCTCCATTTTGGAAGTGGAGCTAGAGAAACCTTCCCGGTTTTGTAGTTCACATTCATTAATGACTTTTAATAAGCTAGAGTCAGTGTACAGCCATGTGAGCAGAAATACTGCTCAGACGTCCTTGGCGTTGTGCCTCTGCAATCAGCTGTCCCTGGGCTTGAAGGCACAGGTGAAGGTCCAGGGTCATGAGAGTGAAAAGGTGTCAGAGGTTGTTCCTCCTACTTTTACCTTTGCCAGTCGTACAGGAAAGGCGCCGTTGCCCTGAAAACTCCTCCATGCTATGTAACGATTGTGCTATATTGGGCTAAGAACTGATTTTTCATGAAATATAACTGAAAGGCTGAATTCTGAACTATGGAAGCCCCTGTCTGCTCAGTGACCCTTTTCTGGGGCCGATGTAGAAGTTTTCTTGGAGGAATCCTGTCGGTGTTTGCTTCCCTCAGAGCTGTCTCCAGCGTGCTCTGGAGGAAAAGGGCATGCTGAGCCTCCGTAGACAAAGATTTAGTCAATGCAGACAGTATGATTGGATTTTGTGGTATTCTATGCATGAACCAAACAAGAGAAATCTTGTGTTCGGAAAATCAGTTTGCGGCAGCGGGAAGAACTTAGTCATGTAACCTCTGATTTGCAGGAGGCAGAAAAGCAAGGAAGAAAATGGTGCTCAGAAAAATGAAGCTTAAATCAAGGCATTGTGGTTAAGACTTCACCCTTGTTTTTTAACGGAGGAAAAAAAATGTGTAACTCAAACACCGAAGAGAGTACATCTATAAATCCGAATAATAAATCAAGAGAAAAGCATGTGTTTAGGCAAGGAAATTTCTTGTGTCCCTCCTGAAATATATATATATGGTATTTCTTATCCAAGCTAAGAAATAATAACTTCAGGACAGTAAAAACAAAGTTCTTCACTTGGCTCCGCAGGGTAATAATTCACACAGTTCATCTCCATGTGATCTACACATGTTAAAGGAAGATAAATCAAGCAATGGATAAGAGTTATTAATTGCCCACATAAAAGAACTTGGGACTGACATCATGCGGGTGGAAGGGATGACCAAACCAGTGCGGAGTTTGCAGAAAACAGTATAAGAAAAAAAAAAAACCACTTTTTCATGCATCTTCCCAGAAGTATTTTGCCGTGCCCTCTTTTGCCATCAGCTGCGTGTTTGTCTTTATCCATGGCATGGAAAAAAGCTTTTAAGTGGAAAAAGACGAATTGAACCTATCCTTGATGTTTGGCTTTTCTATGTTTAGGCCCTTTAAACACTTTAAATGACCATCTCACCTTTCTTCTGTGAACATGGATCAAAGCCTGTTTTATTCGGTGCCTCCAAACACCTGATTGTCTCTGGTACCTTTTTTTATTTGCTGGCTGGTGTGAATATCTTGCTAGGATTGAGATTTGGCAGTGAAACAGATGCTGGCCTGGCCCCTCTGTTACTTGCTCTGTATATCGAGAGAAAAAGCGTGGGGTTTCAAATCCCACAGAATTGATTTTTGCCTCAAAGGAAGGAATTTCTCTCTTTTTATTACTGGACTGTATCAGTGATCCGCTGCTTATTTATTTCGGAGAGTAAGTACGTGCATGCATGTATAAACATTTCTAATTCTGATAGACATAGTTTAATAAATAACTGAAGCTATATTTTTCAGTGCCATCATCCCTGAAGCGCTGAGCAGTTTACAGGCAAAACAAGCCGGATCCCTCATCCTGAGATTTTGCCTTCTGTAGCCCCGAACTCTCACCACTATGAAGAGCCTTTTGTGCACACAATCATGTCTTTTCGCTATTTAGGTATTCAAAGTAACTTCTTTGCAGAAGCATCAAAGATCAGGGCCTAATGGGACAAGAAGCAGAAGAAAGAGCTCATTGTCAGCAGGTAATAACTCCTTGTCATTCTCTGTGGGAGGCTGGTGGAGGTTAAAAAAAAATTGGGAAAGATCGTTGCTAGGCACTTGCCATATCATCTCTTGGTTAACCAGCATGCAGGATAGCCTGGTTTTAAGATCCCCTCTCTGAAAAGTTTCCAATAGGTGTCCTGCAGCCTTTTACTGGAAAGAGAAGCTGAATTTACTTAGTCAATCTTCTGAGAGGCAATGGTTTTAAACTAGAGCAGGGTAGGGTTAGATTAGCCATTCGGAAGAAGATCTTTACACTGAGGGTGGTGAGACACCACCAGAGAGGTGGTGGAGGCCCCATCCCTGGAGACATTCAAGGCCAGGCTTGATGAGGCTCTGAGCAACCTGATCTAGTTGAAGATGTCCCTGCTGACTGCAGGGGGGTTGGACTAGATGGCCTTTAATGGTCCCTTCCCACCCAACACGTTCCATGATTTGACCCCTCGGACACCCGTCTAGAACATTTTGTCTCCATATTAACTTTTTCCCACTAGTCTTTCATATTTGTCATGCCATGTTACTTTTTATCCTGTTGCAATTTAACGCAGTGTTGCTGTAACTTGCTCCTGAACCCACATTTTTCTGTAAATGCACATTACCCTTATGGGGATGTGAGAGGGGGCGCTTCGGGATGGCGATTCCTCATCAATTCATCACTGGTTGCTCATTATAACCTATGTGGAAATTTCCTTAAACTCCATCGGGGCAACGTGGAAGCTTGTGTCCCAACTTGAAATCTTATCAGAATCTGTTTGTGCAGATGAAAGCCTGCTGATTTCACTCCGAAACCAGAAAGGAGGCTATTTGACATTTGTTTGTTGGCTAATCTGTTTGAGAAATCTTACATAAACTCCGTGAGGGGAGCTGCCAATTTCTGCACGTTGGAGGAGAAATGCTTCCTTATTTGGAGAGGTTTGCTCCTACTCGGGGCCACAAGAGTGGTTTCCAAACGCTTCTGGTATTTGATGACTGTGGCATAACTTTGGAAGTCTTTGTTGTGTGCTTTATATTCCTCCTTTCAGCTGTTTTGAGATCAACTGATGTGAAAAGGTGGCAGTCGGGGAGAGAGTCCTTCAAGCTTTGCTGCCTTTGGAGGGTTTGTTGCTGGAGTGTAGGGAGATGGAGGGAGGGTGGGCTTTTTCTATGCCCAAAAACACCCACAGAAAACCCCAAAACGAAACCACATCCCTCCTTTTAACCTAGACTTCTTTGTTTTGCTAAGGAAGAGAAAACAGCAAGGGGAGAACATGTCCAGATTTCTGTGGGACATCAAGGGTGGCTTCTTGGCTTCAGCATCAGGGTCCTCCCCTGCATCACGGGTAGGACATCCATGGGCAGCAGCAGCGGGGGCTGAGCCCTTCCCTTGGCCATGGCCTTGACTGCACGGTGGGATGCATGTGGTCCCTTGGGACAAGGGTCCCACCTCTGGCCATCAGGGTCACTTCTGCAGCAGTGGTGTGGAGCCAAATCTGGGGGCTCCCGTTGGGCTTGCTTCCATGGTAACTGACTTCCACGGGTGGATCTAGTGCAGAAACGTCCGTACGTTCATCACTTTTGTGGTGTTGCTGCCGATGCTGTAATGCAGGAGGCTTTGGAAATACATGTGGAAAGACTGACCCCAGGGACTAAAGTGGTTATTTGCAGGGTCTGGCATCTGGGGGGGAAGCTTCTTCTGCTGGAGACCCTCTTTCCCTTTCCTCTGACTTATGTATATATTCAGTGCAACCTCCGCATTGTGCTTTCCTCAATTTACCTGTTTTTTCTTCTCGTATTGGAAGAGCTGCTTGTTTAGAAATGTGTATTACTGTTTCTCTGGAACTTATTTGCTAACTGCCAGCTCCAGAGTTGGTTTTACATATTTAATTTTATTATGTTCATGAGGCAACGTTGGCAGGAAAGGCACTATAAAAAGCATTCATTTCATGGAGTGGTACAAACATGTTTTCAGCTGAATTGATGACACTGAATATAAAACACTTCTCATTTACGCTTCCCCTTAAGGTTTGTTTAATGAACTAAAGTTTTTCATATTACTTAGAGGTGCAGTTCTTCTATCCAGAAAGGACACAAAACTTTAATATGCATTTACAGCTGCTGTCTCTTGTAAAATAACCTATTTAAGAACCTTTCTCCATGAATCTTAGGGTGTTATGGCAATTCCTCCACTCTTTTCTTTTTTTTCTGACTGTTTGCCCTTGAACTCTTTTATTGTGAACATGAGTAAAAATGACTATACGTGAGGAGACCTGGATTTCAGATACCAATTGTGAAGGTATCTCAACATTTTGATGCAGATACGTGTTTACACTTGGGGAACTAACGTGTTTGAGATAGATACACCAGTGTTTTTGGTCTTCAAGTTGTGTTGACACTGCCAGTGAACAGACAGACATGATTCCCCGGTGCAAATAACTTACTGAATTTACATATAATATTTTTCCCTGGCGTGGGATAGTATTAATTAAAATGCTCGTTACAACTTATGATCTGATACATTGCAGGAGGCACTTCCTTAGGCTGTTAACAAGGGCTGTAATGAAAAACGCATGTTTCCGATGCTATTTCATCCATTGGTGTCTAGGGGCTGGAAGTGGTCTTGTCTAATACTGCTCCATCCAGGATTCATCTTAATGCTTAATTAGTTTTCTGGCAAGGTTGCGGGGGTGTGCCAGGTCTTACTGGGAAACTGGGAAAGATAAGACACGTGTAAAGCAGAGCCTGAAGAGGGATAATTTGACCATGCCCCTTTCCCATGTACAGGTTCTGACATGCAATTAGCGCTTCATTGAGGGACTGATCTGCTGCCCGTCATTTCAGCTGACCTGTATTTTAATGTCAATACTAAGAACAGTTAGAACCAGGTGTTGCATAAAAGACCATGTTCTCACTCTTGTAACTCCTTGTCCTCCATCGTGGCTCCTTTTTCTACCTCTGCCACTTGGGTGTTGACAGTACCTTCAGTTGGGGTGAAAGTCAATTGTTTATCCAGCTTTCCGCACACCTGAAGTGCAAATTACAATGGCAGACGCCGGCGTGCATGGCCGGGGAGGGCGACCTCGGGCCTGTTTGCACAGGCTGGTTGGAGGAGGCTGCGTGTTACAGCAAGTAAAAGCACGGGCAGAACTGTGGGAGGCTTGTTCGAGAACATAAGAGGTTACCGTTTCATATCAATAATGGGTATCGCATCAAGAAGATGCCATATGCCTCACTGAATATCTGATAGACATAGGAGACTTTGAGCAGAAAGAGTTTTTGAGCCAATGACTTATCAAAGGCTGTCAGAAAAATCATTTTTTCCCCCTGATTTCAGTCGATTGCTGTCTGACAATTGAAAAGAAAGCCTATTCAGAGAGCGTTCACCCACGCTGGTGCCTGATCCTCAGTGCTCTGCAGCCATACACTTGGAAGCGGAAAGGAAAAGTACACATATGAAGCACCAAATGGAGGTTGTTAAACACGAACCATATGTGTTATTTAGCTTTGGAACATAGTGAGGTTATGAAACCATTCTTGGAAAAGAAGACAAATACGTTTCCTGTACAACAAAATCATTTGTAACAAATAGATGCATGAAAAGCTTGCTGAAAGATGGGGCACAATAAAGATGACAGGGCCCTGAAATTCAGCTTACAGCTGGAGCCTGTTCATGCTGCGATAATGAAGTTCAGGCAGTTGGAGGAATGGGATTAAACGTGGGGCATGATAATGATTGGTAAAGGGTTTTAATTTATTTTTGATGGACTTTGTAGTCTCCTGAGTATGAATTGGAAACATACTTCCAGTTCTCACCAATGTTACTGAATCGGAATTCAGTGTTACTCAGTAATAATACTGACCTCGGTATTAATCAGTGCAAAATCTGAACTCAGAATTAGAGTATCATGGTTTTAGGCTTACCTGTTCGTGTAATTCTCAAAAATGATGTTGGAACCCACTATGCAACATCAATTCATTTTTATTTTTTTTTTTAGCATATGAGAGGAGGGAAAAGAAGATGCCAAAGGCTCCCCACAAAGCAAATACTGTACAGTGCATAGTCAAATGAAATCTGAACATCAGTGATTACGTTTTTAGTAGCATGAGTGTTCTGACTGAGATGCAGCAATCTGTCACTTGGCCTTTCTGTGACATTCAGTGTATTGAAATTACCAGGGAAAGATTGGTTTTTGACATGCTAATTTAACTAAGTTAGAAATTTGAGCTTTATCATCTCTGCTAATTGTTCCAGGGAGAGGGAAGAGTTGTTTGTCTTTTATTTTCTAAGCAGGCTATTCAGACAGCAATTAATAAAAAAAAATAAAATAAAAATATTCCCCCAAAAGGTCGTCTTTGGAAATAGTAGAATTGGTTGATTAAGAGGAACAACTTTTAATCTGAGCTGCAGCAGTGCAGTGATTGTGCTGAACGCTTTCCCTTAACGTCCAATATAACCATAATTAGCGTTTATCTGCATGAGATTTGTCGCTGTGCAAGTCACCGCATTGCATCAGGGCATTGGTCAGGCTGCGGTTGCTCACGTCCACCCTGCAGCGGCTTCTGTGCAAACCAATATTTACTTTCTTTTCAGGGTGAAGGCATTAATTTTGCATCAGGAAATATTTTTGTTACCATGAGTTTGTTTTCTTTTTGCGGTGGATGAAGACAAGGCCAAATTAATTGCTGATGTAGAAGGCAATCTTTCCTAAAGAGAAGGAAGACCTGGCAACTACGTTAATAGGGGAAAATAAAGGATTTAAAAGAACATTTTAGGTATCTAGAAAATGATGATCTTGCCCATGAATGATGATGCTTCATGACTAGTTGGGTTTTTTTTTTTCCCCTCTTGGTGTGGTGTCTTCAGAGATGTAAAAACCCAATTGACCTGAAGATAAATGATGCTTCTCTGAATACTGTGCAGAATCTCCTGCAATCACAATCCTTTGTAAAAAGGACTTTTTTTTTATTAAAAATTGAACAACGAAATGCTGTTTGTGATTATGTCTCCTTTAGGATGGGCAAGTTTTTTGTTTTCTTTCTATTTATTTTTCAAAATGTAGTTTTTGTTTCTGATAGATAAATGATAAATCCATGTCAGTGATGCCAGGTTATGGTACTGGGATCCTCTCCATAAAATCAAGTTATTTCAGATCTGAAATTCTGCGTACTCAAGCAGTCATTATCTATGAATATCAACAAATCCATTTATTTTTAGCTCCTGGACAAATGTGAGTCGTGGAAAAACAAGTGTAGATGAAATTTCTGGAAACTTTTAATTGGTAATTAAGTATCTACATCACTAGCCTTGTTGTGAAAGATAGATTTCACTGGTGTTTATCAATAACCTGAGAGTTCCCCAACCTTGGCTTCCTGTTCCTAGGTGTTAGATATGAATTCGTAGGCCTTATGCTAAGCAAATATTTAGACAAATACTTGGCTAGTCTGTGTGGGAGAGTAGAGGGACTTCAGGAGTGATAGGATGAAATTAAGAAAGGATTCCTCACCCCGAGGTCTGTTAGACCTACTGCCATTTTTCCTGAAGCAGAGCGAGCTACCTAAAGTACATGAGATGCAAGAGCAGATTGGATGACCCTAAACATTTATTTTTAGTAGTGATTTCAGGATAAAGTGATGACATTTAATGGTGTGCTGGAAAATGGATGTTTATGTATATACACAGCGAGTTGTTTTGGCACTATCCAGCAGTAGGTGAACAGTGTGGGCAAAGCCATAATTGCTGCCGTGCATGTGTAATTGTTAATAGAAAATTCTGTGGGCAGCCTGACTTATTGCCAGGCAAATTTAGATGAATGGAAGCATCAACTACATCATTTTTGACAGTATGTAAGTGCATGAATTAAAGAAGGCTGCTTCGCTCATTCATTCCACTCTTGCTTTTGGAAGGCGGTTCCCGGTAGCGATGGGAGTTTGTCATCAGTTTATGAAATTTCGATTTATGATGTGTTGCCTATGATGCGAGTGTGGTGAGGCATTGCTGGGACTTCAGCATGCCCATCCTCCCCCTGGTAATCCCATCCTGAGACCACATGTTGAATTAATAGACTGAGATGAAGATTAAAGCAAGGTAGAATACAGCATGTGATTTGTGTGCATGTGTACATACCTACAGGCGTGTATAAATCTGCTCGGTTCCCTGTTTGCATCCAAGGAGGAGTTTGTAGATAACTCTTACTTGGGATGAAACGGCAGGAATTCGGTGTGATGGTGTGAGCAGCGTCCTCTCCCAAGCGATGTGCTCAAGGATGGGCAGCACTACACAAGCTTCCTGCAAAGCTCCTGTTGCATCCCGAGACCGAGAGTCTGACAGGAGAGGTAGAGACAGATGAGACGAGGACAATGTATTTAATGGCTAATTTAGAAAAATGAAAGATACATCTTCTAGGAAACCAAGAGGGTGATTCTTTGTCAAGTCTTTACTTTTTCCTTATCATGGAAACCCCATGCAGCGCTACAGGATTGGGGCTTGAAAGCAGCCCGGCAGAAAAGGACCTGGGGGTGTTGGTGGACAGCCGCCTGAATATGAGCCAGCAGTGTGCCCAGGTGGCCAAGAAGGCCAACAGCATCCTGGCCTGTATCAGGAATAGTGTGGTGAGCCGGACTAGGGAAGTGATCATCCCCCTGTACTCGGCACTGGTGAGGCCCCACCTTGAGTACTGTGTTCAATTTTGGGTCCCTCACTACAAGAAGGACATTGAGGTGTTGGAGCGTGTCCGGGGAAGGGCTACAAAGCTGGTGAGGGGTCTGGAGGACAAACCTTATGAGGAACGACTGAGGGAACTGGGGTTGTTCAGCCTGGAGAAGAGGAGGCTGAGGGGAGACCTTATCACCCTCTACAACTACCTGAAAGGAGGGTGTAGAGAGGTGGGGGCTGACCTCTTCTCCCTGGGGACAAGTGATAGGACAAGAGGAAATGGGTTCAGGTTATGTCAGGGGAGGTTTAGATTGGATATTAGGAAACATTTTTTCACTGAAAGGGTTATTAAACATTGGAATAGGCTGCCCAGGGAGGTGGTGGATTCACCATCCCTGGAGGTGGTTAAAAAAAGGGTAGATGTGGTACTTAGGGACATGGTTTAGAAGTGTTTTTTGTCAGGGGAGGTTAATGGTTGGACTTGATGATCTTGAAGGTCCCTTCCAACCTCAGCGATTCTATGCATGGGGAGAAGAAGAGCACGAGGCACTGACAGCTTGACCCAACCGCTACAACTAAATGTGTGTGTGCGGAGGAAAGGAGCCTGGCTGATCTCAGGAAAGCTTTGCTTTCCATTCCTTCACGTTTGTGCAAGTGCTGGCTTCACAAGGCGTTTAACTCACATAAACACCTAAATGTCTGGAGACCTGCAGCACTGCTCCTGTGAAGGCATCCTTGGCTTGCCTGACCTCTGCCTGGGGGTACTAAAGTCCTGTTGCCAAGTCTGCTGGCTGTGTGCATACTGGGGGAAGGCCACAGCACCGGATTTGTAAATAAAGCAGAGGAGAAATGCAGGATGAACCCAGCTGAGATGCTCTTTCGTTCTTTATTAATTAGAAAATGTAGCGGTATGATCGTGCGTGGTACAATGCAGGCAGCGCGTCAGCGAAAAAGTGAAGAGTTAAGCAGTCCTGTCGCTTTCTCACAAGGATTCAAGCTGTTCTTTTAATTATAGACCAAGTTAGTTAATAAAAGTAAAGAAAGAAAATGAAACCTCTTCTGAGAGGTATACAGTGTATACTGTCAAATCTTTCCCATTTGATGGTAATTAGTAGGTAGAAGAGTGTGGTGCTTCACTGTTCTGCCACCCTCCTGTTACACGATACGCGGTTGTGTACACAGATTTAAATAAGGGAGCAGCTGAATTTGGTGTGGGTGGAAGTTGTGTCTCCGAAGTTTTGTCTTTAAGCTTCTGGATGAGATGGTCTTACAAGCAGTGAGAGACTGAGGACAGATATATAATAGCGTTCCCTAATATTTTGGCTTACCGTGCGAAGACACCTTCTTTAAGCTAATTGTTAGACTTAAAGTTTGCAAAACATGTATAATTAGTTGAAGTTCCTATAAAGTAATATAAGGTAGGAGAAACATCCTTGCCTTTTGATGTTTCAAGAAGACTCTTGACAAATTATACATTTACTTCCTGATGGTTTTGTCTTTCAAAATGCTTCCAGTGTATAACCTGCTCTAATTTCGCTGAAGGGAACCAGGATGGACCACGGCAGCACCTTCTGTGATGGGGATTCACACTGCTTTCTGGGTCTTGCCACTTTGGCCTCGGGGATCTGATGTTCGGAAAGGGGATGCCCACAAACTGGGGAAGAGCTGCCTCTCTGGGCCCCGTTCTGTCCATCGGGACTTGCCGACGGACCTTTTCTTTCTGTGACTTCTGATGAAGGTTAACCCTCTGTGTGGCGGCAGTGGGGGGTGGACGTTCAGAAGTTGGTCGCGGGGTCTTCTGCGATGGGAACAGAGGCGGATTGCAGGAAAGTACCATTATTTGGGTATCAAATTAAGCATCCGACAGCAGGAAGGACCCGATTTGAGGCTGTGCGAACTTCATCCAGCTCCTTTCTCTGCACATGGTATGATATAGTCTGTAATTACACCTTCTCCGCGGGAGCCCAGTCATATTGAGCGCACATGACAGCAGCAGTGAGGGGAGGATTAAGATCCCAAAGCAAGCTCAATTTGAGTCATTTGAATTTGTGATTTAAATATTTCAAATGTTTCTATATGCATACAAGCTTTGTGTGACTTGGAGTGGAAAACCGCCTTGCCCGCTTTAGCACCTACTTGGTAATGAATTATGTCAGTAATAGGGTGTGTGTGGGGGGAGATTTGGGCCGTGCGGTTAAAGCACTTCTGTATGAATACTTAAAAAATAAAGGTAAAACTGCAGTGATGGCAGAGATGCTGGAGGCCGGGCAGCGGTGGGAGGTGAAGGCAAGGGAAAGCTGCCAGCCTTGCCAAGGGGGCACCGGCTGCCGCGGCACAAATTATGGGGCAAAACGTAAAAGTTTTCATCTCAGATTTCCAGGGTCAGATTTGTCTTACTCTTTGCCGTACACTGCCTGTGAATTTGATCGCTGCTGTTATCGTCTTGAGCTTGCTTTTCGGGCAGAAATAATGCATCTTGCTGTTATGATTGTTACTATGAGCTTTCTCCGTGTTCACTTGTGTTAAATGAGAATAGTACAAAAAAAAAAAAAAAAAAAAAGAAGGGGTTTTGTCTCCCCGGCTGGGGATTTCATCTCTCTGGCTTTTCTGAAGGCTTGAGTGCGTTGATCTGGGGTTGGTGATCCTGGCCCGGGACCAGGGGCTGTGCCCCTTGCAGTCTCCAAGGACCTGCAGGGTTGGTCTTGCTTTGGTTTCAACGTCGCTAAACCTGTGAATTTTTGAGGAGATGGCTCCCTCGTGTGGTGGCATCACACAAACCTCATCTCCTGCTTCCCCTCGAAAGAAAACCCCAAATTGTTCTTTTTTTTTTTTTTTTTTAACCATAAGAACAGTTTTAACACAGCCATGCAGGAACCTTTTCCATTGCTCGAGAGGCTGAAAAAGAGAGAAATATTGTTGAACTCTTGTGTTGTTCCGTTGGACTCGTATCATCCACCCGTTGCGTTCGGGAAAGAAGCGCAAACCTGCCTGTAAAGATCTTATTAAAGATGAACAATCTCACTGCATTAAGCTGCTGGAGATTTTGCTACTGTGGACTCGATGTTCAGAATGGTTATTAGTGCGGTGCTTCACTCCCAGACTGGGGACTAATTTAGCTGAGCAGGAAAATCATGAATAAAATAGTGGTAGTATTATACAGAACGCTGAGGGTAAGTGTTTTGACAAAATCTTTTTAGCTGAATGTAAACTATTGCTGAGGCTCCGCATCAGTTTTGAACTTAAAGTTGCAGAAAACAGAGAGCGTGGTACTAGTATGGTGCTACAAGAAAATCAGTTTTCCTCATTAAAATCGGTGTCTTCACAATAGTACAAAATTTTACGATCAACTACTGTCCCTTAGTGACTGCTAATTAAATGAATTCGGTATGTATCTTTGGTCTATTTATTACTTAATCTAATAAAAAGTTCAGGATGAAAACTGTGGCTATGGGCATGCACGTGTGCCTTCATGGTATGAAAGTTGGATCTAGTCAAGTGTGCAACGCTGCTCTTGCATTGCCTCTCTGAGATTTCCAATTTGTGTCACGGGGGGAAAAAAAAAATCAGCTTTTTTTCCTTAACATTCAGCTAGTGAGCTTGTCTCTCTTTTGCATTCAGTGGGCATTATGCCTGTCTTTAAAAACTGAACTTGCTTGGAGGTTAGCCTCCACGAGACACAAAGAGACGGGTGAATTGTCGTTGCCATCTCGCTGTTCCAGTGTCATAAGGGAGTTTTATTTTTCATATTTCATAGCAAGAGCTTGTGTCTTTTTTTTTTTTTTTTAAAATAGGTCTTTTCTGCTCTTTGGAAATTACTGTTTCTTCTCCAATTTCCTGAATATCTAAATATATGTTCACCTTAAAAAAGACCGGACTGGGAGTGTTTAAGATTTTTTTTTTTAGGCAATATCAGAGGCATTTCACTTACAGATTCAAGGCATCTTTCTTCCTTTCTACGAACATACCATTAGATATGCAGCTGTAGATACTTAACTCACCTCCTCTGATCTGATCCCTTTGGGGTATGGTGTTCCAAGCATCGTCTTCCTCGTGTTTTCCAATAGCATGTTGTAAAATCCTCAAAATAAAGGGGTATCTGTGACAAAAGCCATTACATTCCCAAAATATTAGCTGGATGAAGCCAAACCTGCTCTTCGGGAACGTGGCTGTGCAAAACAGGACTTTCCAAAACAAGATAAGCAGAATTAGTTTTTGTTGGCCCCATAAGATCCCGCTGCCTTATGGTTTGCAGGTAAATACACGGTTTTATAATGATTTATTCCATGTTGTTTTCTGTGTAGTGCTGAAAATTATTTGAGAAGGAAGCTGAGCTTGCTACGCTGAGATCAGGACTCTTTTTGTTCTCTCACCTCCTCGGTGCGAAAGTGGAGGGAGGCTGGGGAAGCGATGCCGGTACGGACCCAGCATCCCTCAGCGGACGAGCATCCCCCGGGACCCGTCTGTGCTGCTCCGCCTGGGGCCAGGGATCACTCCCGAGACAGATGCCTTTCGCGGCGTAGACGTATGTGTTTTTGGTTTATAAAAAAAAAAAAGAAAAAAAGCCCCCAAATCTCTTGCAATTTAGACAGCTGGTCTGGCAGTTGGTAATGTGAAGGCCTATTAAAATATTTATGCTATTTGTTATTTAACTTCATTTGTCTTTGGGTTTTTTTCAAGAATTTGGAAATGGGCTGATTAAATAAGATAGCGTGAGGTTGCTCCGGTTGGGAGTGACATGTATTGGCAGCAATGTGGGGGCATTGGCAGCGCAGGGGACGAATGCTCTGTCTTTCACTCTCCTCTAATCTAGTCATTTTGTTTTCATTCTGAGCGAGAGGAGGTGCTGATAAATATGCTGAAAATATTTTCACACTTCTGTTGGGTGGAATTTTGATTTAGTAACTGGTACATGAAGGCCTGGCTTCATGAAAGCGTTTGAGTCAGTGACAAAACTCCTTTTGACTCAGCCGTAGCAGTGGAAATCAATGTTAAAAACAACACACACCCCTTAAGGTTTCATCGACTTGTTATTTTAGGTCTTCAGAAAATCCACTGTGCAGGATTTAATAAGAGATCCAACTTCTAAAACTTCTCAACTGTTTTAAACCATGACGCCCCAAACACAGTTTGGACAAATTTCAAGTATCATTTAATTATTTTCCAAGAGAAAACAGCTCTCTTGGAAATGGAAAATGGCTATTTTAATTAGAGATAAGTAAAACCAATATAATTAAGTTTAGCATCCTCAGGGAACGATGATACCAAAACTAACACCACCACATGAAAATTTAGAAAGGGAGGTTTTAAAAACAAGGGGAAGGGTATCCACGTGTCCACTCGAGGCAAAAGCGAAATGAATTGCGTTGTTCTCTACGTGCAGGGGAGCCCACGCTGGACATACACATCCTCCTGCCGTACAGAGGAGGGGGCGCCGCACATACAGCGCAGGAAAAGTGAAAAATTCGCAATGGCATGGAAATAAAAAAGGCATTTTCACAATAATAAAAGCCAAAACAAGTGATGGCCAACAATGGCCGAGTTTTGAAACCAGGAAAGAGAAATGGAGAGGATGGAAGAGAGAGAGAGAGAGGAAAAGGCAGGAGAACGAAGTTCCAAAATTGCTCCTTTTCCAGTGCCCCACTTGAAGGACAAACTTCCTTGAAAATTTATATAAATTTATAACCCCCCCCCCCCCATCTAACTAATCAATCTGCAGTTCAGCTAGATATTTAGCTAGCTCCTGATACTGGCTTTGCTGGGTTGTGTTCAACTCCTTTGACTTTTGCCGGCTGTGGGTGTTGTGAAAGCTTTAGAGCAGAGACCAAGAGGTCAATTGAAATCTATGTTCAGAGATGGTGATACAGCATGAATAAATGGTGCTAGACATATGGAGATCAAATTAGTAAAGCTTAGTTTCATGTTAACCACAGATAATACGGTGTGAAATTATTTAATTAGTAAAAATCCCTAGATATTCTGGGAAACAAAAAGGAGCAGATTGGAAGAGAGGCAATGTCGAGGTGGTCAAGGAGATGGGTGAGGGAGTCTCCATGGCTTCATATTCTTACTAGAGGAGTGAGAAAAAGGGGCAGATTTCGTTCTCTGGTGAGCTGGACTCATGTTAGCAGTGTTGTATGTACATGGTGAGGAGTTGGCACCCAGGTGCAATGGCGTGTTTGTACAGATGGGGTGTCCATGCCCACGGCAGCCATGTGTCTGGTGCTGGATGAGGACATCATCCCTTCCCAATGTCTCCCTGATGTTATTCCTATGTTATTCCCATGTTTTAAGGTTGCTATTTGCAACTTTATACTTTTTCACGTGCTTCATTTTGAAGAGTTGCTGTTTAGAGTCTGACCTTTATTATGGCTTTTACAGATAATACTATGATAAGTTGTTGATGAACTCTCCATTTTTATTTTTTTTTTTTAAGGTTGAGAGTTTCTAACGTGGCCTCACAGCAACCTATTGCTCAGACTCATGTGTATTTCCTCTCAGAATCTGCGTAGAAGCTTTTTTGGGTGCTCGGCTGGCTAGTGTGTTTTGTTCTACCAGCCATGTGGTTGGTTAGACTATATTTGGAATTAAAATTATGCAAATCTCATTTCAGTGCTCCTGGTTTTGCTTTTAATTGACCTACATTGTCACTCAAAGTTAAAATATACATCTTATTTTTCTGTACCTCTGTTAAAGGCAGTGCTGGATACCTTTGGTTATGTTTGAACGAATATTCTCTGGGATTTGCTCATAGTGTAAAGGTGCTTTCCAGAATTGTTACGCTTTATAGTCAAAATCTGGACGTGACTGGGTTATGTTTCACTGCTTTTTCCTAAACTACAGTTGCTGCATGACAGTTTATCTATAACTTGAACTTGTAGCTATTAGTACAAGGATTTTTCAAAACAGTCATCTTTACCTTTTTTTTTTTTTAAAAAATCTTCAGTACATTCTTCAGTGTCAGGGGAAATTTGGGCTCATAACCTTGCAAGTTCTTATAATTAAGTATCTGAAAATAATTTGGAGAGAAGGCACACATATAAGAAGTGGAAATCTTTACTTTTAAGTGATTATAGTGGACATCCATCCATCTCCTACCTCTTCCATACTTTTGCTTTTGTATGTGAAGTACAGAAAAGCAATTTACGTCCTGAAGACCTTTAAGCATTTTTTTAATGTTTCTGTTGAATCTTTTTTGCTTTATTTCTTGAATAATTGGTTTCATTCAAATCTTTCTTAAATAATTGGTATCGTTCAAACGCATGATAACTTAACAGAGGGGAGAGTAGGTGCAAATCCATTGCCTGGCTTGTAATTATTTTTAGCCTAATGGACAATATTTGGTTTCTTGCTTATGTTCCTAATTGCCTTTAGGGAATATTTTGCTTTAAAAAATTAAGACTATTTTTATATTTTCTTTTTATATGTACAGGATGAAAGAATTGGGAAGGCTGATGGCTAAGACACCTGGTTAGGGAAAGAATTGCACTGTTTCTTGTGACTTGAAAGAAAAAGAAAACCCTCTGAGCAGCTCAGGGAGCTCCGTATCTTTTCAGTTACGGTGGTTAAACTGGTGTTTGCATTTTGCCAAATGACTGCGGAGAAGAGCGGCCTGAAATGGTCTTGATTTTGTTAAAAAAGATAACAGAAAGTATGACTAAGCATGGCCTTGACCATGCTTGTCTGTGTAACGCAGCATTATGTGTGTCAGCAACTCCTCTTCAAATCTGCCGATATAAAAGCTTAATATTTCTCTTCTAATACCGCGTGCCGCGTAACTCAGTTCAGGATCTAAAAATAAAGTGGGGTTCTTTACAATACTATGCACACGCAGAAGCAAAGTAAACACGTGTTAAATCTGCTCTGAGTTGTCTGATTAAAATAATCGTAGTGTGAAGGAAGGAGGCAGGAGGGGCACGGAGAAGCATTTCTGAGAGCAGAGAGCTGTTGTAATGCTCATGAAAATCAAAGCTGTGAGAGCTTGTGCACATATACAGCGTGCTAAAATTATTAGGGTTCGTGTGGGTGCAAAGATGTTGACAACTTGAAATTTATTTAAGCACGCCCTTAAATCAATTTATATTAAATCAGCAATAGGAGGTGAAACTGTTTGATGAAATTGTTTGACCAGTTGTTTTTAAATCTGGAATTTCGTTTTTCAAACGTAATACCGCACATAGGGAAACAACAAGCGAAAAAGAAATGCAAGTTATTTTAGTGTTCAGGGAGGCAGCAGGCTCTTTATAGTTCTGCTCCATAGCTTAATTTTGAGGGCCTGTGTAAATAGAATTCAATCCACCAACTGATTCAGAGAGGATAATCCATCAATATTTAATTTGGTAAGAAAGAAAAGGCTTTAAAATAATATAATGTAGTTCATGAATCAGATGCACTGTTGGATTCCGTTATTAAATGTAGATGTATAATATCGGTGGCCTTGTGTTTGTTATTTTAATAATTCTAATTAACTTTTGGTAATTGTAGTGGATCTTCTGCCAACTATCCCAGCTATGATCATTATTCAGGGTTATTATTTTCAGTAGACAGTCAGCCAGTGAATATAGGAAGTTTTATGGCAAACTAAACTTAAATAGCACAAGAACGTTTTCTTGTTGAGAAAAATGGCTCTTGGTGAACTTCATCATGATCTGTCCGTGTTTAAGAGCTGCCGAGAGATTCGGGCAATCTTTATGATAATGTAGTAATTTACAAACCCCTTATAAACAGTATTTCACTCTTTCTCCCTGATTATCGATGATTAGTGAGATTTGTGTGAAGAAGTACAAGCTCTCTCCATTACAATTATCCTGGTCCTCTTTTCTCCGTCTTTTTATGGTCCCACACTCCATTTTTTATACCGTGGTGGTTGTAATGGTGATAAACCGAGACGCTCCAGACTGAGCTGCTGCAAACATCTCAGCAGTAGAAAACTAATCCATTTATGCATGCAAGGACAAATTCTTCACTTACGGTGGATTTCGTTGTCCAAAAAAGAAATGAAAATGTCCAAGAAGAGTGTCCTTCACTTTACGCTTGGACTTCGTTGTCTGAGAAATGCACTGCAGAAAGGAGCTGCCGAAAAAGATGACTCCGAGCGTGCCAGCAGTTTTCTTGTCGGTGTTAGGTCTTTCAGCTGCTGCAAAAACGCTATCCTGTTCCAGGTGGTAAAGGGTTGCAGTTTCTCATCAAAGATGTGTGCTCAGTGCAGGAGAAAAGCTGCTGTGACCAGCATTGCCTTGCTGAGGAGCAGTTCTAAAACCAGTAGGTTTTTAACCCCAAACTGTTATGATATGCAGAACTCTATTTCCAATCAGTTGGGGATGTGGCTATCTGTAAAAATTGGAAAGATTTACTTTTCTGCCCCAGCAGCTTTTTGATAGGAGGGAACAGTTGCAAACCCAGATATTTACGTAATCTGACTTTATTTCACAGGAAAAAACAAAACAAAACAATACATCAAAAAACCAAACCCAAAACTTGTTGGAATTTGAGTTATTGTAATTTGAAAAAGAAATTTGTAAGGGTAAATTTGCAATGGTCCCCAGGGTAAATGAGTAGAGTGAGTGAAACACCTTGCAGCACTAAATTTTCCTAGACCTGTTCTCTTTCTTGAATTTACCACTTTTTTTTTTTTTTTTTTAAAAGAAGGTAGGTACTCTGCAAAATGTTGCATCTCTTGACCTTAAAAAGTGAAGGTCTCATGGAATAATATTAGAGGCAGAGCAGAGCAGCTGAGATGTCTGGGAACAATCAAACCCAAACCATTGACAAAGGCTTTAGGAGAATTTGAACCTTGCAAGCATCCTCTGTTAAGACCTGAAATACGGTGCTGGGGAAAGGAATGAGCACTTGCCTAACAGTTAGATGTGTGACTAGGTTTAAAGGAGATATATTGCGTATTTTTAATTTGGAAAGAGAAAATTGTGTAAGTAAATTGAATTAACCCCAAAAGAGTGGTTGGGTTGTAACTTAAGACTCTTACAGATTACAGCTGTTGAGGAATATGTCTATATGAGACCCTATGAGTACAAAGTCAGACTTTCATCTGATGAGGTTATTAGCACTGAGGGATAGTACCCATTAAAATAACTGCTAATCTCTTATGCTGCCAAGCTAGCTGACTGCTCTTTCTTCAAAGCTCATCGTGTTGCTGAGAGAGTTATTGAACTTCTTCTAAGCCCCTAGACAATGCTCGTCTTCAATTTGCCCATCAGAACATCCATACAATTATTTGGGGCATCTTCAAAGTGTTTCATTGCTTTTGAGTAGATCATTGAGATAATGTACTCTCGTTTGATAGTGGCATGCCTCCTGGATGACAATGTAAGAAAACGAAGCCCCCACCTCCCAGTGATCTTTTATTTTCTTCCTACCCATCACACAAGCAAGTGCAAAATCTGAGATTGTATATAACCTATAGATTCCTCAAAAGAAATTAACCCTAACCGCTTTTATCTCATTTTCTGTGTATTGCCTGCTGCAATTTGGCCTCTTAATTTGTTTTTGCAAATGATGAATTTGATTTCGCACTATCAATGAGTGTCTGCCTTTCGGTAGGCTCCAAGCATGACCGACATAATGAAAAGTCTTTCTTGCATTGGAGCTGTACGGTTTTATGTTAAGAACTTCCCTCTCTCTAATAATGAAGATCAGATGGCAGATCTTCCTATTTCTTCACTCCAAGTTGTTGCTAATCTCTGTCATCCAAGTGAATAAGAATAATACTTATAAGGTACAGCAAAAGTAGAAAAAATATGTGGGAAATCTAGTAAATGGCAAATTCCAGCAATTTTGTTCTGTTGACTCTCGATAAGATCTAAAGTGCTGTGGTAAAGATATATTTGTGATCTGTTAAGGGTTTGTTTTGGTTGTTGGAAATAGGTGTGGGTGGATCTCGAGCGTTTATTTTTTTTCTTGAAATATAAATCTCTTTTGTTATTATTTAGAGAGTGTTCATATCAGAACTATAATAGTATTCTGGTTTTTATTGGGCAGTGACGACACAAAAGAGAACATTATACCCTCAGTTGCTGTCAGGTGGATGGGAGAGTTATTCCAAGTGGACGTATAGATCCCTGACATCCAGGTCAAATTTGTTTTGGTCTCTGGGTACCTGCAATGAAATTCCGCTGTTCTCTCCCGGCAGTGTAAGTAGCACACTTGGCTCTGGGGTCTGTGCTTGGCCCTCGTGTCTAAAACCATCTCTGCCCAGTTAACTTCTATTCACGTCGTTGTTTGCTGGCAGATGGGAGGCGTTCAACGAAGGCGGCTCGAACCAATGAGGTTCTCAAATTTACAGCGGTTCGCCCTCGACAGTTTATTTTTTATTTTTTATCTACATCTCAATTACATAGTAAGATGTTCTTTTTAAAAACTTGTTTGTTATTAAGATATAAATCTACTTATTTTAGTCATGTAGTGCATGCCAGCGTAATGCAATACAAGAAGATTACAAGCTGATGGTTAGATGTTAATAACAGTAACACAAAACATTAAGGCAAGTGACATTTACATAAGTATCTTGATCTTAATACATGTAATTTACATATGAAAATTTAATCACCATAGAGATAAACAGCTGCAATGTTTAATTAAACTCTCCACACAAAATCAGCCTGCAAGAAGTAGTTTGTCACTGCTAATTTATCACAATTCTCATAAGTATTCTTTAAAATAAAAATGCAAAATAAATGACTCTTATTGATAATTTCACTTCGGGTTACTTTATCGTATTCTCAACAGGCTTTGATGATACAATTACAATATGAAGATTCTAGGCTCATTTTCTCACAATTTAGAAGACAAAACATAAATACATGGAGAACAAATGTATTTGTTTACAGACTTAGGGGTCAGCAGTATGGCAGCACTAGAGTACAATTTAGGCAAATTTAATGCCATGATAAGTTATGTGTAATGAAGGGATGCGAGTCTCTCTCTGTGGGGCTGTTTAAGGAGGAAACAATTATAAGTGAAAATTAATGCCGGCATTATCGCGGAGTTGGAACAGGCTCCTCGCTCACAATATCACTGACTAAAACATACGTTTCAGAAATCAGAGTTGTGCTGACATTCAGAAGTTATTGAAGCCTAGACTTCGCTTCTAGTGAGGTATTTTGCAGCAAAACAAAGCGCTCAGTATCTCGAAAGAAACAATTTGCATATCTTTCCGGGGATTCTTCAAGGAAAATTAAAATTAGAAGGTTGACTGAATCCTCCTCCCAGGACTAAGATAGCAATACCAGCCAAAAAAAAAAAAAAGGAGCTTTTTTGTAACTTCAGGGTAGGTAGGAATGGAGAACAGATATTTAACCTTTAGTACCTTAAAGTATGTATTTTTAGGTGTGAAATTATATCGCAAGTAGAACAAACTGTATAACGAGGCTGCGGACCATGATGAGAGTATCAGATGTGCCTTCTGCATATGCTGCCACTTTATATATAATTTACTGAATTTCCTGTACCATGGTAACCCCAGAACACAGGGGAACCTTGTTCTGCAAATGGCAAAGTCACTTACTCTTATGGACCCACTGAAAAGATGACTCTTGGAAAACACTATTTTTGCCTTGGCTTTGGATTTTGGTCTATTTTTTGGTCTTTTCGTGTAAGTTTTAAGGATGTGATCATTTAAGGTTATTTAGGTGACATGCCTAAAGATAATACCCAGGTCAGAGGGAGCAAATGGGGTTATTTGGTCCTGGGTTTAAAAATCCTTATTCTCAATTACATACCAGTTTAATTTAAGTAAAAACTGGGTTAAATTCAGCTTTGTATTCATAAATGGACCTTTTAAGAGAACTACATGTGAGTAAGAAAACCAATATTAATGAGCAGGAATTAGGTCTCACTCTAAATAAATAACATGCTGCAAAAAAAAAAAAAAGTCAGAATTCAATTTTAAAGCAATGCAACTTCGTTTTGGTTTGGTTTTGTTTCATTCTGAATTCCAATTTTGCAATTGGAGGTGGAATTACAAGTCAAGAAAGCGGAAGTGCATAAAATTCTGCAATTCTCACGCATCTAAGTAGCCACATAATCATGGTCTTATTCTTAAAATATTATCCCATATGTATAATGCTGGGGTTTTTTGGGTTTTTTTTCCACTCTAGATAGTTTTTTCCAGTAATTATTTCAGCTCTTGAGTGAAAAAACTGTCCATCAAGATTTATTGCACCTAGGGCTTGGTTCAATTGCTGTTTCAGTCTCCTTTGGGTGCTCTGCCTGGCAGAGGCAGAAGTTTCCCCGTAAGTGATGTTCCACCTCACAAGAACAAGACGGAATAACCTCTGAACCAACCTAAATGGGAAATATTCTCATTATCAGGCGAATACTGTTTCATCTTTGATTTTGGTGTGGTTATAATGTGTTGGCAGGCAGCTGATCGTAAGTGGCAATTTCCTGGATATGCTGCTATTAATTGCTTTGTATTATAATGCATATGGTCATGATTCGAACTAGAACGTAGCATATTAGGCACAGTTCCCTAGCAATTAAAATATTTGTATTCAACAAAACAGAAGAAGCGGAATGAAGATTACAAGAAGCAATTCTGTAATTCCAACGTTTTAAATTATAGATGAGGACTGATTGCCGAGATCCGTGAGATCTGTAGGTGCGGAGTCTGCCAGTGCCGAGAAGAGGTGCTAATCAGAAATGGAGTTTGGGGAATGTATATATATAAATATATATAAATATATATATATACACACATATATATATATATATGATTGCAGCCAGGAAGAACAGTGCAAATCTCTTAAAAAAATAACGTTTTAGAATGATGATGTTTTCCAGTCCTAGCACTGCTGGAAGATTTTTGTTCAATATAAGTAGATATGTGTCGTGTTACTGTTTTTTTTGATCACCTGAGCATGTCCCTAAGAGTTACCTGTTTCAGTGATTTGGGATGTCCTTAGTTTATTACTGTTAAGCAAGAGTTGAGTAAAATGGAGTACACTGTCTTCCTCTCCTGAGTACATTTTTTTTCTCTTTTTTTTTTAGCTTTTAACCCTCCCAAAATCTGAAAAAAACCTGAGTATTGACCTAATCTGTAAAGCCTGCTAACTTAAAGGGAAGAATCTATTGCAGTAGAAAAAAAAATTCCTGTTCTAAGTAGAATATTCTAAGTGATATCCCCCCCTCTCCCAAATGATTTGTTTAGATAATCCTACTTTTTAACATGCTTTTTAAAAAACATATCATGATCTCTTGTTTGCATATGCATTTCCTCACAATTCTCTTTCAGTGCAGGGGAAATCTTGCTGTTAAGGCAGAAATCTCTGTTTTCCCATTCTGTATAGATGACTTTGAAAGACTGCAATGTGAGGTTCTTCTGCACTTTAACTGTCGTGAAGCTCTACTGTAATTATGTTTTGCATACTCATTTTGGAGACAAGGTGTCCTTATACATTCAAGCTAACCTGGTTTTGCAGAAAACCTTTTAGATTGTTGTTGGTGATGTATTAGTTATACATGTATAATGTCTTATTGGAGCAGGGCAAGTTTTCCCATACGCAGAACAACGTGGACATGATGTGTCTCCTGCTGGGTGGTCGATGGACGTAGAGATATAGATACAGCCACATAGACACTGGGCATTCAGCTCACGCGTAGTCATTAGGGATTTAGGGTGTTCAGCATCTTCCTTGTCCAACAAGCAACTCTTTCCTTTGTCCGAAGGTTCCTTTGTCCAGTTGCACAAATCCATCAGGCCATAGGGTAATGATGGCCAAGGAATACATTTTTTTAATTATTATTTTTGGTAGAGGTAGTTGCCTTATGGCCATGCAACATGATACTGAGCCAGGCTTGAGGATGCCATAGCAAGTGACTGTTGGCACAGGAGGGGAGTGAGGTGTGTCCTTAGCACAGTGCGAGGGACAATGTCATTTGGCTCTCCAAATGGGTCGGTTTTGTTAAATTTATACCTGTACAATACACCATAGAAAGACTACACCGGTAGGCTACCTGTTTACAAATATAAAATGTATGGCCATGGAAAGTGATGCAAGGTTTCATGGCTTAGTTTTTGGGGGTGTGAGGGACCTCTCTCCATGCTGCCTACCTCTTCCTTGTTAGCAAGTGCCTTCTGTTAGTATTAATGAACTTGTATGATATTCTCCATCCACACCATGTACTGGAAATACCTCTGCAACTGCAGCAGTCCAGGCTGCGATCTCCTAAGATCACATATAGAGCAGGGTCTGGACTGGAGTGGCAGACAAATGAGCCACCACTGCTGGTCAGCAGAGGCGGGGACATTCAGCAGCACCAATGCAGGATTTGTCCCTTGGTGCTCAGGCAGGGTGCGGGGAAAATGCATTGCTTTGGGAAAACATTTTGAATTACCTGGGCTACGTTTGACCATCCGTAACCCCTGCAGATCCCACGATATCTTCTTGAAATTCAGGCATACAATCCCCCAGCCCCTGGCCAGCATCCTTAGCTCTGCAGAGCCCATGCTGATGTGGGGGACACCCCCCCCCCCCCCATCTGCACTGGCCTTTTGGTACCATGGCGCGCTGTTAAAGAGGCAGCTATATCCCGCTTAAGAGGAGGCTTTACGTCGGCTGTAGATGAATTAAGTGCTGCGTTGATTTAGATTTACAAAATCTTTTGGGATAAAAGTATTAAGTAAATACAAAATGATTAAAATCCAACTCTGTACAGAGAACGCAGTGTCCCTTGTATTTCCTCTTCTGGCTGGGAAACCAATGACATTAGTAAAACTGGGGACTAAGAGTCAGTAAGAAGATGATTTTGCTTATGTTTCTTAAGTGACCGAGTACAACAGCTGGACAGTCTGAAACGAGTGGACTGCCACGGACTGACTCCTTTAACCGCAAAACTCCATCACGCGGAAAATAAATCATTGTCGCCAACAGTAGAAACATGTATTTCAACACTAATTAAAAATAATGCAAGAACACTTTATTTATTTGCAAAATACATGTAACCTCCCGGTTATAAGTATAGACTTTCTCCTGTGAGAAGTGATCGGTCCCTTGGGAGATCTTTTCTCCCTATCCCTTGATGATGTCAGTGAGTCCTTGATTAGCTGCTGACATATGAAATTATGGGGGATCAGCAAGGTTAATGAAAGGCTTCTCTATATAGCCATGCCCATACACTGTCTCCCTCTACTCTCCTCGGCTTTGGGTTGTACGGTGACCTCGGTGACAAAGTCAAGAGAGAAAATATACACTATGATATCAGTACAGTCTAATCAGTGGTTCTCTGTTAATATCTAATTATTTAATAAAGGGGCGATGAATTATTTGCGGCCCTGAGTTTTTACAAACCGGGGCCGATCTCCGCGGAAGTGCTGTTCAACTGTCTCCGCAGTATTGTCATTGATTAGCTCTGTCATGTTGAATATATTTTTGCAGGTGTGACTTGCATAGGAAATTCCATTTTCAGCCCGCTGGTGGAGGCAGACAGAGTTTGTCATTGCCAGGAAGAAAACAGGGTTTTGCCGGAATCACCGGGAGGACAGACGGACTTGTGCGAGTCAAGTGGGTTTGTCTGTGCCCTCGGTGATGGTGGCTGGAAGTCAACGAGGAGAGTTGCTATTGCCAGCCTGCTATTGATGTACTGTTTAATTACTACAACTCCTCTGTGCTCATCCTAAATGTACTTTAAGAGAGTAATATCTGAGAAGGAATTACTGCTGTCACAGTTCCCCATCTCCACCTTTGTGTTGACGGATGGGACTTTCAAGGAGCAGCCTTTCTGTTGTCCTTCTCGAGAGGCTGCTGTTGGGTCAGCCCGTACTTGGGGCGATCTGCTCTCTTCTCCTTTGGCCTGCGCTTGAAATTGCGGTCACTGTTGAGCCACCTGGGTAGCTGAGGGTATTTGTATCTATTAATTTAAATCATCCTCCTTTACGCATTCAGCTTAGAAAAGATTTCCTGAGTTGGAATGACCTTAACATATGTCACGCTTCCTTCAGAGTTGGTGAAGATTATTTCCATATTAATTACTGTTGCAAAGTTTTTCCTTCCCAGCTGCACACAATTCCCATCTGTTCCTTCCTCTTTGGGTTTTCCATTTTATCACACTCCTTCCCTTTTGAGCTTATTCATCTTACTGTGGAAGAAAAAGAAAGAACGGTTGAGAATTTGTTTTATTGAAAGTACTGTTCTTAATATACATTTATTTCAAAATATGTATGTGTATATACTTTCCTCTCCCCCACCCCAGCTGGAGACATGGAGTGTGACTGCGTGGGCTTTTTGTTCCTTGAATTTCCCGTAAGGACGGTACATTCAGTCTCAGTCTAACGAGGTGTGTGCTGAAATGTAAGCATTTGTGTAGTCTCATCAAATTTAATGTGGCCTCTGTTTTGAAACGAGGAGCATGCAAATAAATTGACTGCATGGTGCAAAGCGGCTGACTTGCGAGCCCCGAGGGACAAAGCGGATCTCGGGGGAATGAATGGGCCGAGGTAATGGCTCTGAAAAAGCAAAAAACACAAAAGGAAGAGAGGAACACAAACAGGGGAAGAGATGTGGTTTCAAAACCTGTTGGAGAGATGTTTCTGCCAGACCTTTCCAGGGGAAGGAGAAAGGAAGGGACCTGCTGGGAAGTGGAGAAGCATGAAACTGGCAATGAAAACGCAGGGATTTTAGAGGAGCCTGAAGGAGAGAGTGAAAACACATGGGAGCTGCAGCTTAACTCCCGTGGGGCACTGGGAATCTGGGCTTGTACCTCACTGCGAGATGAGCCCAGGGCACAAAGTTAACAATCATCGAATCGTAGAATGGTTTAGGTTGGAAGGGACCTTAAAGCCCATCCAGTGCCACCCCCTGCCCTGGGCAGGGACACCTCCCACCAGCCCAGGTTGCTCCAAGCCCCGTCCAACCTGGCCTTGAACCCCTCCAGGGATGGGGCAGCCACAGCTTCTCTGGGAAACCTGGGCCAGGGGCTCACCACCCTCACAGCAAACAATTTCTTCCCCAGATCTCATCTAAATCTCCCCTCTTGCAGTTTAAAACCGTTCCCCTTCATCCCATGGCTCCCCTCCCTGCTCCAGAGTCCCTCCCCATCTTTCCTGGAGCCCCTTTAGGGACTGGAAGGGGTTGGAAGGTCTCCCCGGAGCCTTCTCTTCTCCAGTCTGAAAGATTTGGATGCTTGTAAAGGTCTTTGGGTTTAGAAGAAAACCCCTTGGGCAAGGAGGGAGGAGGAGGACAGGAAGGCAGGCATGGGAACACTGGCAGGAAGTCTCCTTTAAATTTTGGGAGATAAAATTAGACAGGTTTTAGTGTCTTGGGAGAGAAATGTCTGCTGTCTGACTGCTTTGCTAGTTGCCCATGTCCCTGGACCATGCTGACCCGAGGGCGCTCCCTGGGATGGTTGGGAAGTGAGTCCTAAGAGAAAGCTTTGGAGCTGAGGTTCCCTTTTATCCCTTCTGCAAAGCATGAGACAAAGGCTCCAGCGGCAACATGCATGTGTGGCCGAACAATGGAAATTAGTTTATGGGCAAGGATTTGGGAATAATTCACCCAGGCCAAATAAAAACTTTATTATGCAATTCTAGTGTTAAATGTGTGGGTGATGAAGGATGCTGATGTCGGTGTCACAAGTCTCCACTTTTGGGGGTAAGTGATTCAGAGGAAGCTATAGGTATTTGCTGGTATCAAAGCAGTTACACAAATGGAAATGCTTCTATTTATCTTTGATTTTGCCTGTATTTGTTTTGAAACTGTTGTTTAGCAGCTTCAAATACATTTGGCTAAATCTGTATGGGTAATTAAAATGGGCCAGATCCATGGTCCTGCTTAGCTCCTGATAAAGCCAGTGGTTTTGGCTCAGAGAGAGGATGTGTAGTCGGCTCTCTTATTTCTAAATCCATTGCAAAGACACACTTTGGCTTAGCCGAAGTGCCGGGGGCATGCACATGCAACCTGGCTTAATCTTTTTTTATAGGAGGGATAATTTATAGAGTGGAGAAAATGCTTCCTGCAGTTTATCTACCGGCAGGACCTCCTGCCATGGAGCAGCGCTACAGAGATGCCACCTGGCAAGCGGGACCGTGGGGTGTTAAAACCTATTTGGCCGTCTGCTTTTTGGCTCCCCATTTGCTTCCATGGCACCTTAGCACATGAGCTTAATTAGTTTGCAAGTTAAGGGTAAGTTTAATGGTTTATATACATGCTCTAATCAAGTGAAGTCCTGATAAAGTAAGAGGAAGCTTTTTTTTTTTTGCTTGTCATTTATGCTAGAGCCACAAAAGCAGATTTTTATTTCTTTTTCTTTCGAAGTAAAAAGCAAATTTTTATTTCTTTTTCTTTCGAAGTTAAAAGCCCGTGAGACAGTGAAGTAATGGTATTTTTTAAAATTATCTGACTTCTTTAGCATCAGCACACTGGGCATTTGTGTCAGTCCCAGGTACTGGGGGATACGAGAGCACGCTTTTTTTTAGATGACTTATCAGCTTTTCCCCTGTAAAGCGTATTTTTTTTGTTTTGCTCGGGCAGATTGGCCTTTTACCGGGCAGCGCTCACCTCCCGAAACCCCAGCCCAGCTCTCAGCCCTTCCTCCATCTCTCGGCTCGGCTGGGATGGAGATGCTGGTGCAGGATCTTATCATAGATAAAGTACTTTTCCCTTGTACCATTTCAGTCACCCTTATGGCCCTCAAAGAACAGTCACAAATAAGTCCAGGTTTTAAATGTCTTGTTGATTTTATACCCTTTGGTGCTCAACTGGAGCAATGTGAGATGGCCCTTGCTTAATACTGTGGTTTTTCAGAGCATCCTGAATTAAGCACGTGAGGTGATTTAGGCTTGAAGCTTCTAGGAAAGAGATAATTGTTCTTTTATTATTACAATAGATCAAAATAAAATCAGCTTGCGCTTCTGAAATGGAGAGTTTTTTAGCTGGAGAAGCGTACAGTAATTCTTTTACAGTGTTATCAAATGGCATAATAAAAAAGCAAAAAGCATCTCATTTTCTAGGCTGTTTATTTTACACATCCTCTTTGAATTGATAAATATTTATATTCAAATCCGGGATTCTGTTTGGAGCATCAGCCACAGAAATGATCCAGTAAGTATAGCTTGATCTTAAAAGAGCTAATTTTTGTGGGTGCAAAAGTGTGCAAGTTATTTCATGCCTATATTTACACAAACAGTTAACTTACAACTGTGGACGCAAAACAAATATTAATGCACGCTAATGGCAGTTAAGCATCTGAAGTGCCATTTCTGTATGCAAATACCAGAATAATGACATTAAGAGAGTTATTCGCATTTACTTGGTACCTGTGGTATCTGGCACACAGCTGAAATAATCGCATATAAGCCTAAGGAATTCCCCGCAGATTTTAATAAAAAGTGCTTCTTTGCTCTGCTGTATCATTCAAAGAAAAACTTATAAAACTTGATATTATCAGAAATCTTTCAGATTATGCTAAAATGCTGTGTTGCTGTTCTGTTTTCATCAGTTTAGCATTCTGATCGGAAACGGAGGTAAAATGTTTTCTCGGGCTCGTGGGCTTGGGATGTAGGCTTGGGATTCTCCAGCCTACGCAGGGCAGAATTGCAGACGCGCAAAGTTTGTAGAGCGGATCCAGGAGAGCTGAGTGTCACCCGGGACCTGCCCGGCCCTGAGAAATTCCCCCTCGAGCAGCTGCCCGGCTCTGCCCGTGTGCGGAGAAATGCAGAATGTCGAACCCAGGCAGCACGTGAAGCAGTTGAAGAAAACACCCCAAAACTTCTGCCTTCATCTAGATACCTTTTAATAGTACTTTTTCCGCTCCTCTGTTCAGGCGATGGAAGAGCAGGGCAGGTCAGTCCCCCTCCTCTTTCAGTGCCTGAATGGTGGTTGACTTTGGGAAAAAATAAAAAAAATAAAAAATTTACACAGATTTTGTGCCCCAATTAGCAGTGCTAATTGGGGCACACAAGTAAACTGCACTCTACCCTGTGGAGATTGTCAGCCAGTCAACCAGATCACTGAGTCACCAAGAGCATGGCTCTGACCCTGAGTTACTACTTAATCAGGTGCAAAATCAGAGGTGCCTCCAGGAAGGACACAGTCCTGCTACTGGGTATCAGTGAGAGAAGCTGCTTGGGGCTTTTTTCCCTTCCTTTTAAATATTTTTCTTTTCCTTTTATTTATTTATTTTTTTAAAGGTCAGAGTTTAGAGTAAAACCCTGAGTAGCTGGGAAGGAGACTGCTGGTAATTCAGCGTCGTGTGCTTGGGAAGGGTAGGGTTTGCCGGTACAGGTAGCTCCTTTACGGAGATATTTTGGTTAAAGAAACCTGGGCATCGTGTCTGTGATGTTGCCTTGAAATACTATAAAGCAGTGAGATAAACGTAAGCTTGAGAAGAAATCTCCAGTGTCTCGGCAAGTGCATTAAATTTTATTTGTGCATCGGAGTGCTTCGTAAACTGGGTGGTCAGAGTTCCCCAGCCTGGGGGAAGGTGGGGAAAGCCACAAGTGGCTGCAGGACAGGGTGACACCTCTGCTTGCTGCTTAAAAATGTGCCTCTTGCAAGGAAGGAGGAGACAAGCAAATTTTAGTGGCATGGAGCAAATGCTAAACATCCCGTGGGGACGCTGAAGAAGCTATGTATCCATACGGTGACACCCATGCGGTTATGTATATGGCAATACGCAGCAGTTGCGGATGTCGATCGCTGACCGCATCGCGTGCACAGCAATTAGTGTATTATTTCTTACCAGGTGGGTGAGCAGAGGCTCGGTGAGCCTGTAACTTGGCCAGGGCTGAGGAAAGAATATGGCTGAGAGAGTTGGGGGGGGTTCAGCCTGGAGAAGAGAAGGCTCCAGGGAGACCTTCCAGCCCCTTCCAGGCCCTAAAGGGGCTCCAGGAAAGCTGGGGAGGGACTCTGGAGCAGGGAGGGGAGCCATGGGACGCAGGGGAACGGTTTTAAATTGCAAGAGGGGAGACTGAGATGAGATGTAAGGAAGAAATTGTTTGCTGTGAGGGGGGTGAGTCCCTGGCCCAGGTTGCCCAGAGAAGCTGTGGCTGCCCCATCCCTGGAGGGGTTCAAGGCCAGGTTGGACGGGGCTTGGAGCAACCTGGGCTGGTGGGAGGTGTCCCTGCCCAGGGCAGGGGATGGAATGAGATGATCTTTAAGGTCCCTTCCAACCCAAACCATTCTGTGATTCTACGGCGATGCAGAATTCAAAACAAGGGATTAGTTAAATGGATGATACTTCTACGTGCTTGAGAGAAAACCACCACATCGGTAACTGAAGGTAACACCGCTTAATGTTATTCTGCAACCTTTTTTATAAAATCACATGCTCCTAAGAAGGGTAACATCTGAGTAAGGTTTCATGGAGACAAACGGTAGGAGTGGCGGGCAGCCTGTCGAGAAGCGTGGCAGTGGTGCGAGTACAGATCCACCTCCTGACACCAAGAGAATAAATTTTGTTTGGAGCACTGATAAATCTTGCTCAGAAGAAGAAAGCATTTTGGAACAAGAAGTGTTTTTAGAAAAGTATTGCTAGCCTCAGCCTTACCCGAGGGGCTTAGGGGAGAACAAACCTCCCCAGTAAAACCCAGGTTGAAGAAGGCTGGAAGAAAATCTTAAATTAATTTGTTTTTGCAGGCGTTGATGCAATTTTTGACCTGTCGGGTGTCGCAGAAGGCAATGGCTGGTGTTGTGAGAGGGGCGTGCAGGTGGCTTGGGGGGAAGACGTCTGAGAAGTGCCTGGGGCCATTTGGTTCTGTGGTGTCAAAGATCCCTCCATATCTTGTGGTGTCATGGGAGCCATGGGAGTTGCTTCAGCTCCATTCTGCTACATGCGGAGAAAGAAAACTAGCCTTCTGTACCTGCCAAACAATTCTTTATTCTTTAAAATTTAATGAAGTTGGTCAAGCTTGTTCTACTTTTGTTATTTACACTTTCACCGTCCTCCTATAGTGCCCATGACCCCCACGACGGTGAACGCCTTATAGCCTGATGCTTGTGAACGATGGAGGTATTGTCTCCAGTGCGCAGGTAAGGGAGAAGAACGTAAAAGCGTTGGCTCGAAGTCGCAGCAGGATCCTGTAGCAGAAGCAGAAGGCAGATCCTCCTAACTTAACCCAGCATGACAAAACCACTCCTCTTTCCCACTTCCAGGTAGGGGACGGTGGCGGCGTCCATTTGGAAAGTGTTTTTGTGGGGTTAGAATCCATTTAGATGCGGTGGTGATGGGGAATTTTCCCTCCGTCATCAAAAATAAAAAACCTGGAAATGGGTTTTAGTTCTAGACACTTTGGCTTCTGGAAGGAAGAGGAGCCGCGGTCGTTTCTAAAGGGAGAACATCACCCGTGCACGGTTCAGCTTCCCTTTGGCAGCGTGTGATTTTAATGCTCTTTTCCTGCAGATGCCCGGGATGAAGGTCTCCGTACCGAGCGCTGCCCGCTCAGGGCGGTGAAGCTCTGCCCGGCCCCGGGGGTGGGTGACAGACCCCAGCAGGACCCCCAGGGACACGCGCTGGGGCTGGTAAAGCCACCCATAGAGTAAGAGCTGCCGTGCTACTTAAACCACTGATAAAACAGCTGTAAACTTCTGAAAACTCGAGCAGGGCTTCAGAGGAGGGAGAATTTCTATTTCAGGCTCTTTCACCTGTGAGAATCACTGGTTAATTGCTGTTCATGTTTTAGGATCTGTGGCAGTATTCTGACCCCAAAGTTCTTTATAATTTATAAAAATAACTGCGAGCTCGATTATGCCCTGTATTGTGTCTCACTTTTTTATTTATTTAAATTCTAAGCACTGTCTCCCTTGGGATCCGTTTTCTCCATTTTTAATGTATTGTTGTATTACAGGCTGCAATATATAGAAATAAACACAATGCGATAACTAATGCCGTATTTTCCATTAAGTTGGGTAAATTCCATATACATGATAGGCTAAATATTTTCTGTCCCTATTCTTTGATATTGTTGTGGCTTGCTGTAAGAAATTAGATCCACTAGATGGTGGTAAAGACCATTGACTATATTCTCCTGTATCGGGGGGAAAAAAAAAAAAAGAGAAAAAAGTTAGAGTACATTTTAAAAATACCAAACCAACCCCCTAAGTAAATAAATACACCTACCTCTCTATTGTGTATACTGAAACCGATTGTAAGCATGAGGAAGCGGTGACGCTTTTGGGCAGCATTACTATACTGTGAAGATCTCTCCAAATTAAATAGTTTTGTCAGGATAAATGTTGAGTAAAATGATTATGAATCATTGTGGCAAGTTTTAATACAGATCAGAAACGAAATTAATCTTGCTCTAAACTCATGGATTGTGGCTCTCTTTTTTTCTTCAGATACAAATGAATAGTAAACAATATTTTGGCAATTTTTAGGTTAATCATGTAGAACTGATTACTCAAGAAGAATGCTATTAACATTTAGTCAATTTATACCCTCCTATGTGACAAATGAAAATTAATGTTGCTGTTTTTAAGATATCAAACGGGTCATGATTTTAAGAAAAATGATTACCCCTAAAGATAACTGATAATGATGGCTAAAGGCAAGGAGCACCAAGCAACTCAGCAACATCCATAATTCCCTAAACAAATTCTGGGGAAAAGCAAATACAGCTTAGTCTGTCTAGTGGCTAAATAGGCAGCACTTTGGGGATTATTTGTTGGGTCTTTTTATTGTTGTTTTAAGCGTAACATTCCACGTTAATTATTCGTTAGTCATTTCTCAAGAAGAAGGCCTGATTAATGGTGTCCTGACATGGAAAAGCAGGTTTGTGGAGTTGAATATTGTGTGGTTTTGGTGAAATTGTCATAGTTTTGTCTTCCAGAATCAGTTATTCTTGTTGGTACAGAGTTACCGAGTCTGTCTCTGCCGCATCAATGCTGTATTGATGAAGGAATGTTTTGCTCTGATCAGTAGAGGTGACGGACTAAAAACCGCCACAGGCGTTAGCAACAAGCGGGGAGTGAGAAGTGCAAGAAAAAAGCAGACGACAAAGGTTCGGGAGGAAAAGACGATGTGCTGCACTCTAGGAAGATGTGTTTTGTATCATGGGACTGTTGAAATTAGACTAGACGAAGGATTTTTGGACAGATGTCAAACAGGTATGAATTTATCTGGTATCGTATGCTGTTACGTTATGGGGCGCGCTGGTACCCGCGCGCCTCCGCGCAGTGCTGAGGTCACGCAAGGGCTCGGACTTACTGCTCGCGTCTCTCCATGCGTGCGTGGGAAGCCTTGCTGTACTTCCCCGTAAAATAATTTTAAAAGGTCTTGACCTTTTGTAGAACCAGAAAAAAACCCCGCCGGCCCTGCCCTGCCCAGGTTGGCTGTCTTCGGGATTGATTAACGGGCGCTTTCGAGTGGGTGTGCATGAGCTTCCTCATGGAGGCGGTACATTAAGGGGAACGTTTCCATGTTTGTTTTAAATCACTTTTCACATTTAAAAAAATTACATTGCATGTTGTAATTTTATCGCATACTATCGTCAGAACAAAACTGTATTGTTTTTAACAACTTTTTAAACTGTAAAGATTTAAAGGAGAGGATTTTTGGGGGGAATTTTATGGTGCTTATGGCTCTTTTAGGACGGAAGACAAACACTCAGCCTCCTGACTTTCCTGTGTAACGAGATACCCGGTATTTGTGCGTCTGGAGAGTGATTGCTTTGCTTCTCTGGTGCTCCATCGGCAGCAGTCCAAACCCAATCTGTATGACATATAGAGCCCATTTCAGCCTTACAAGAGCGCAGCCATCACCAAGTGGAATATATCGGTAACCATGCCGGAGCCGACCTTTGCAACCTAAGACGTCGGTGATTTGTGGAGGCTTGTTAAAGTTGGTAATCTACATTTCTCATTGCTTACTGTGGCATTTTCACTTTCTTTTTTTCTTTTTTTTTCGTCTCCTCTTGGAGTAGGCTGTGCGTTGACCAGCAAGTATCCAAGTTGGATGTTTAGAAAGATAAAGATTTTTAGAAGGCTGTAAAGGAGCACTCGTGTTTGAGAGCAGTTTCTTTGGAGGATTGCTCCTGGCAGCGTTTCCTTTATGATTTACTCGGTGATGGAGGGACCGTAGGTACTTCTTGCCTCTCTCGCAAGGGGATGTTAACAATGACTCAAACTTCCCTGAAAATTCCTCACGTGAAATTTTGCTGTCAACCCATTAAACAGAAAAACCCAAACCCTATAAACCTTTCTTTTTTGCCTTTTTTTTTCCCCACAAAATGTTTCCTGAACATATGGCCTACATTGCACCAGGGCTGCCTGTCTTGGAAGAGAGTTTTTCTGTATTTGAGGAAGACTGCCTGGGTATTGATGGGCTGCTGAGTCTGAACCGAGAGGTGGATTTGCACCCAGCTCAGGGCAGAGGGTGAAACTCACCATCGTTTTCTCTGCTTGTTTTGGCCAACGTTGTCTGCCAGCAACAAGGGTTCATTTTATGTGAAAGCATTCTCCTGAGGTGTTCAAGATCAATTGAATCATTTGAGGGGAGGGTCCATGAACCCAGATCGCTTAAAATCTGTTCCTTTACTTGTAAATGGGAGGAGGCTGGCAGACACCTTGATAGAGAGGAGGCCGTAAGTTGTTTGTGGTTATAGGGTCAGCGAAAAGTTAAATTCATCTCTAGATACATGGGCTGCAGGGAATGCGTTCATCATTGCTGCTGAGATTTGCAGCTTTGGAGTTGGGTTGGAGATGAGTCTCCAGCGTGTGCCAGCAGCGAGTGGTTTTCACAGATTCGGTGTCACTTTTGAACCAGGTTGGGTCCCTGGTGCAGAAAAGTAAGTTTTGAGTTCTCTGTTTTCTTAGGAATTTTTGCAAATCATCTTCTTGAAGGTGTATTATGCTACTTCGTGAATAACACAGTGCCCTTTTTCAACATTTATCCCCATCCGTTTTTACTGTTTCATTTACTGAAGTTTGTGTTAATGGCAATGAAAATATCACCTTAGTGAATGAGGAAATAGTTGTAATGGTTACCAGGAAAATTCTGATATTGTTTAATTTGTTCCTACATGGCCACAGGGAAAAAACCATAAGAGTACAGGGATTTTTTTTTTTTTTAAAGTCAAATTTCATTGTCAAATTGTTGCTTTGGAGAATTAAACTCCTGTGGATTCCCTACCAAGTCTTGAGATCAGGGAGGAACGGCTTAGTAGCTTGAAAGAAAAGCTAGATGTGTTATCTGCATTGAACTATCACAAAAGTCCAGTGAAATCTCAGATTCAGTTGTGGTAACCACACTTCAGAAAATTTTTTTCCCAGTTTGTTGCAGACCAAAGTCCAATATTACTGTTCAAAAATGAAAATTACTTCCCAGAAACCGAAGCCATCAGAGTGATGGGAAGACAGATAGATGAAAGACAGGAGAGCAAGAGACCGAGTTTATTATTTACAAACAAGAGAGAAATAAGATGATGGGGTCGCAATTAAGAATTCCCAGAGGCAAAATAAAACCACCAGACGTGTTGCTGTATGGGGAGGGCAGAGGGTGTCACTGCGAGCCGGAGGAGGGACAGGGGACTCCCAGCCCAGCAGCCACCCGCGCCTGACCAGGGTGAGATGAGACCCGGAGCCGCAGCAGAAGCAAGGCAGGAGGTCAGGTTTTGCCCAGCAAAAGGGTACGACACTGCGAAACGGTTGAAAAATGAGCAGAAAAATAGATCGAAATATATGAAGATGAAGGTGAGATGACAGAGGTGGGAGAAAGCTGCCTTGCGCAGGCTGCCGAGTGGTGCAAAGGCTGCCTGAGGCTGCTGGGCAATAAAATACTTCAAAGACCTCTTGTTCGTCCTGCATATGCTGTAAGACAAAAAGTTGTCTGTGGTCTTTTTAGCACAGGCATTTTAAAATGTAGAGAATGTGCACTAAAAGCCACATCACATTTAATGGGGCAAATCCTGTGATTTTTTTCACAGAAGAACTATCAGATCAGAGTCAGCGTTTGGAAAAAAGGTGGTTTTATTAGCGTGTTTTTAGTAGTGTTGCAATGCCACGTTTTTCTAGACAAAAAATAGTTTCTTGAAATATTTCCTCTGCTTAATATTGCATACAGGTTTCTGAAGCATGGTAACTCCTGGAAAGCAGCATCCAGTCTTCCGATCCTTATCGTGCTTTGAGAAACGACTTAAGTTTTCTTTTTCCTCTTCCAATAGATTTTTACAAGTTCCAGTTAATCTACCAAACTTAAGTTGATCACGGTTTCTAGGACATACCTTACTTCTGGGTTGCTGCTGAAAGTGGAAAGTGGCTCTCAAGTCCACAGACTGTCAAAAGGAGTTTTTGAAAACATACCCTGAGATTTCTTTACCAAGCCAGTCTGTCTTTACAAACTTACTCTGCTCTTAAATACAGCAATAAGAGCATTGCTTGTATGACTTAACCAGCAAGTACAGATTTCAGTTAGCACTGAACCAGTTAAAAGAAAAACAAACTATTTTTTTTAACCAACTCGAGCTCCACTCAGGCCTAAATTATTATTTTTTCTTCAGAAACGGGCATTTTAATGTGTCACTTTTCAGTTCCAGCTCAATAAACAACCATTTATTTACAATTTTAAAGCAATCTTCAGCCTAGTCAGGTAAGAATTATTTCAAAAGAATAAAAACATTTTCATTTCCCATCACTGCCAAAAATGAAAAGAACATGAGTTATGAGTCTTGCTATGTTGTCTTAAGTTGATTACTATGGAATGATTAAAAAACTAGCTGTGCTGTCATAGCAGAAGAGTACATTATAAGTGTAATAACAGCTTAGGGATACAATCCATCAATGCCGTACTTGGAAGAAGAAAAAAAGTTGATCTATTTCTTTGGTCATCATTTTCAGCATATTAGATGACAAATAATTGTACATTCATCAATAACAATAGATTAAAGTTGAAATGATTTATTGCTATTACACTGCTGGTATGATGGAGCACTAGGTCACTCGAGCATTGATGGGGTCTGTATTTAATTTTCACGGGTCTCTTAGCAGAAATAATAGATAGAGAGGAAACCACCTGAAACAAGGTAGATCAAAGTTGGTGACAAGTGATTTGTAGGTTTGTTCTTCGGGAGCGGTGGGCTGGAGGTGGCAACTCTCCTGCTTGGCGCTCTGAACCGCTAAATCAGGCGGCCCCTCACATCCTTGCTCAGCCAAGCAGCCTCAGAAGAAAACCTTGAATGCCATTCCCGAGGGTCAGGGCAGTTAATAAGGAGAAAATTATCCTGAAACTTTTTTTGATGTGAGAATTCTTCTATGAAGCATTTTTATTTACTTTTAAAATAACACAGAAGGGAGAACAGCGCCGTTTTTCAAAGGCGTGAGCAGGACTTCTGTTAAAAACCAGAGAACATTAATTTGGAGGGTTCTCTCAGCTTTTAAACTCAACCTTAGTTATTTTTCTGAAGACTTTCTCCAAAGAAACTTTGTTTACAAATGTGGCAATAACTGGGTCATGTCCCCTCCTGCACAGAGTATCTACCAGAGTAGACCTAGTTAAAGGTTTCTGCTAAAACACTTTTTTGAACTGCAGTTGACTATTTTGTCAGCATCCGCGTAGGGATGGTTGGGGTTTGATGACTACGTGGCAGTCCCTGATTTCCTCCTAGATATTGATGCAATATTCATGAAACTGAAACTCTGCCTAGAAGAAGATGGTTTTAAAGTCAGCTTAAGTTTAAAATGATTTATGCTATTATATTGATTTTATGAGGAGGCAACTTTCGTGGTTATGATAAAGAGGTTTAGGAACTTTCTCTGCGTTTATGGTATGGAAGCCACTGTTGAGCATAATGTTGAGAGAAGGGACTGCTAAGAGTCAAGATCTCTCTTCCTCATTAGCCAATAACGGAAAAAACCCCTGTATTGATAACATTAATCATTGAGGAATTCCGAAATAATCATTGATATGCCATTTTAACATCTCAGTGAAATGAGAGAGAAGACAGAGACAATCAGAGCTCAGGAGTCTGTGTATGCTCTGCTGCCCAAGACTTTAGGATGCGTATGAAAAATGCTGAGCAAATTAAACTGCATTATAATTTCCTTAATTAGAGTGTATCTAAAAAGCTCTAGGATATTCTTTATTTATTTTTGACAACATTTATAAGCTCATCTTAGTACTATCGATATTTTTATACATAACAGAGCTGAATTCAGCATTGGATGGCTCAGAGATAATTTACTATTACTACTTATCGTCATCACTACCCAATGCACTAAGATAGTTTCCTTAACTTTGGAAAAATCCATTGACTGTCTAAATAATCTGTCTTGTGGTGTTCATAATTTGTAAAGCACCTTCAATACCTGGCCAGGTGCTAATGAGCTGGGGTAGTAAAAGTAACCGTTTTATTTTAAAGTAGCGATTGAATTCCCGTGATTTTTCCAGCTAAAACTCTATGGAGATGAATTTCTACTCTGTCCCTCTGGGAGGCACAGGCAGGATCTGCATAGGCTAATGCCATTAAAAGTTAAAGTTGTATGGGGTCTTTAAACTACAGAAATACCTGTATTTGTACTCCTTTGAAAAGCCATACCTGCCAATGAGTTGCCCAAAGTAAGTGACACGAATAGCAGAACAGTTTTAATTTTCTGTCCAGTTAAATCTTAGTATTTCCCACTCAATTTTCCTTCCTCAGTAATCTAAATAATTTCCCACCTTGCTCATGATGAATGTCTTGCCAGTTCCTACTCAGTCCTTCCACTTTACACAACCTAATTAAAGAAAACATTCCATGATTGCCTATTTTTCCTCATGCATGACAACCTATTATTTTTTCTACCACCTGATTAGGACTTTATTATCCTTGGATTTAGATTGATTTGCTGGGCACTTTAATAAAACACTACTTAGTTTGATTTAAAGGGCTACAGGTTTCAGTCATTCATAGAATTACTCTTATAAGTAACTCGCATTCAGAGTACTGTATAGTCTCCATGAAAAGGGATTCGAGGGTGCCATGATATTAGCTTCAAGAAATGAGAATCACAGGTGGTCTTCCAGTTGTGTGTGTTGTTAATATTTCTGTTGTAAGCAGTCAGGAGAGGACATTTTGCAATATAATTTGTCAAGGGTGATAAATCTGTTTCATCATTTCTGTCAAGAATGGATCCCGTGTATTAAAACTACTATAAATATTTTCTCAAGATAAACCAAAACTTTCATATGATTAAATAATAATGCGTTTATGATGACAAATTACATTTACTATGTGTTATCTGAAATGCGAGACAAAATTAGGTAGTTAAAGTTCAAATGGATGGAGATCAGTTTTGATTTAAAATCAAAGGAATTTTATTAAGTAAATGAGATTTTCGTCATTATTTTGTTATATCTAACATTCTCTTCTTTCAGAAATATTACTTAGGAACTTAGATGATGATTTAAAAAGAAAACAAGTGAGCTTATATTGTAGCAAAACGTAGTCCAGTGGAAAACTTCAGGAGAAGTTAAATGCCACGGTTATTCCTGTCACCCTTGTCGATGGCTTTGAGCGCTGGCAAGATGAGGAGGGCTCCGCAGGCTGCTGCCCCTCCCCAGTGGAGGAATGCTTTGGGATCGCTCTTGTCACACCTTATTCCAATATTTCTGACCACTTGTGCTTTCTTCCAGAGCAGTTTCTGGTGATTGAAGATGCAGCTCGGTTTCTTACAGCTCTTCCTCTAGATACGGGTGTCGAGAAGCTCGGAGAGCACAGCTGGGCTCTGCTCTGTCCCACCCACAGGCTTAGTTCCACAAGCCAGAAGGTAGTAGATGAATATTGGCATATCAAAGTTTGTTTTCAGAAAACACAGTTGTTTCAGCTTTTGCTGCTGTACACTTTTGTCAGGAAAGTTTTCTTTATCCTTGAACGGAATGAAACTTTCTTACCTAAAAATGTCTGTAAGGTAGCTGGCACCGAATACTCACATCTTACGGCTTGCTTCAGCTTGTAGGAGGTGTGCATTGTAGGACACTTTGGCTTATGACCCTGGTCTACGTGACGATGTATTTGAACTTAGGCCTTATTTAGTTCCCTGCTTCATAGGAACTTAGTTCCTTGCTCCATAGGAACTTAAATGCTTGGTGCGTTTGGTTTATTTATTATGGAATTAACCTTTTGCTGGCAAATTGGGTACCAAATGGCTGTATCTGTGTACCTGGGGCAGATCAGTATGGGTTGTAAAGCTAGCATGCACCTAGCTTGGATGTGTTACACCAGCAGATGGACAACAATAACTCCTTAAGATATGGAAAATCTCGGACCCAGTGCAGCATTTAGAAACTTGCTTAAAGGGAATCATGTGAAAAAACTCATTTTGTACCCACGTGCTGTGAAATTATTTCATCCTTCTGGTGCGGGATTGCTCCAGCAATGGAACAGCATCCATTTCTTCCTGGCAAATGGGACAAAAGAAACTGTGGTCTTCTCTCTTTCCATGATATGTAAAATATGTCATCTGCTGTTCTTCATCATTTCTTCCTGAATGAAAGGGCTTTCTGTGCTGGAGGAGCCAGGTACGTGTGGATGCACCTTATACTCTTGATCGTCCCAGTAAATCTGTTAATATAATTACTCACATGCTTAAATGTAATCACTTTTGCAACTGGAGAATAGAAAGAGCTTCCTTGAAGGGGACATAATTTTATTTTGTGGTTGGTTTACTAATTTCCCTGGTTTTGGGGCACTTTAAGAAGTGGAGAAGAAGGGGTTGCATGAAGGCAGGCTGCAGAGACGATTATAGTGAAAATAAACAAAAGGCTCATATAAAAGCCAAGTTGTAGTGCTAAAGAGACTTAATCGCTATAAACTGGTAGCTATTAGCTTCTAATTACTCTCAAATAATTACTGAATAGAATAGTAAATGTTATTAGCTTACTTTAATATTTAGCATAAAACATTGCTTCCAACAATAATTTACTGTTTGTTCGGCTTTAATATATACACATGTAAAACTGGGCCACTTCATAAACATCCTTAATAAATTGAATTATTTTCAGGGTTGTGTGGAGGAGGCCGTACTCACCTTGCACTGAAGTCTGTTTACTCTGGAAACAAACTTAAAGACTGAAAAAGAAACAAACAAGGAGGAGAATAGGAGTTATAGGGGTAAGTTTGGTTCTGATTTCCAGAATTTGTGAGCACCATTAGAGCTCAGGGGTTGCACTTGCTGTCTGCAGAGCTGTGACTTCACTTGCTGGCCAGCATCTCTGTCAATTTTGACTTAGTGTCAAGTATATCACAGAATCACAGAATGGTTGGGGTGGGAAGGGACCTTAAAGCCCACCCAGCGCCACCCCCTGCCCTGGGCAGGGACACCTCCCCCAGCCCAGGTTGCTCCAAGCCCCGTCCAACCTGGCCTTGAACCCCTCCAGGGATGGGGCAGCCACAGCTTCTCTGGGCAACCTGGGCCAGGGGCTCACCCCCCTCACAGCAAACAATTTCTTCCTCAGATCTCATCTAAATCTCCCCTCTTCCAGTGTAAAACCATTCCCCCTCGTCCCATGGCTCCCCTCCCTGATCCAGAGTCCCTCCCCATCTTTCCTGGAGCCCCTTTGGGGACTGGAAGGGGCTCTAAGGTCTCCCCGGGGCCTTCTCTTCTCCAGGCTGAGTCCCCCCAGCTCTCTCAGCCTGTCTTCATAGGAGAGGTATATATATAAAATAATATATATATAATCAGAAGGAGCTGATTAGTTTGTCCTGACTTAGTGACCAAATCTGTATTGCCTCATCTTCTTTGGAGAGTTTGTACAAATCTCTGCCCCCTACAACTGACCTGAGACCTCATTTTTTCCTGAAGAAGAAGGGTTTGGGTTTTGATGTATCAAGAAAAAAAGCCTGCTATAGCTTTAGGGCATCATGTAATATCCAGAAAGATTTGTAAACCTTCAAAGTCCCCAAAGTAGGACTTTATTTATAACAAATATATGCTGTCCATCAAACATCCAGTTGTATTATTCTTTTTCTTTATTTTTGCTGCAGAACTGTGGAGCATTATGCCGTAGCATCAGATAACAATATATATAGTTTTTTAAATTATACATCTCTTCTTATGCTGCTCAGCTTTTTAGAGACCTTTAATTCACTCGATTTTATGGATTAAGTTTTTAAATTTCGATTCCTGTACATCTCATTCAGTCTATTTCTGGGCTGCTTTAAATTTCTCTTTAAACATTGAGTTTTCCACTAGAACAGCGTTTTCAACCATTTCTCGGTTTGCCAGCTGCCTCTAAAAGGTAAACTTCTAATATATTGCTGAATTCTCCCTGTGTATAACTTGGTTACATCCCTCAGTCTTTACAGTAACAGCCTCTTTTCTCTGAGTTTTCTATTTTCACTTTCAACCGAAAGCGTTGAGTCTATTTTGATGTATCTGCTGTGCCAGCATGGAGTGGTGGGGATGAAGGAGGATGGAGCGCTGGAGCTTTATTGTATTAGTGGAACAGACAGGGGCAATTCAGAAATGATTTCTTTCTCCTCCTCCGCTGTCATCCAAGCCCTGGTCCTTCACCTCGTTGTCGTGTAGTGGAAGAATATGCCTTCAGATTATGGCCTTCCTGATAGGTGGGAATGTACGTTTTATTCCTCTGCTAAGGAGGATGTTTTGCTGTAGAGGAAAAGATACTTTTATAAATCCCGATTGACCAACCTTTGAGAGGTTGACCCAACTCGCCAACCTTTGAGAGGTTGACACCTAATTTGTGCAGGGGAAAAGGGACCCATCAGGTGATGCCTTCGCATGGCAGTCTCAGGTGCATGTGTATCTATTGCATGCTCAGTTACCCACCTCCAATCCCCAAATTCTGCTTTTTATTCACGTAGGAGGGTGTCCACACCGGGGCTGAGTGAGAGAGAGAAAAAGGGGCACCGGAGCTCATTGCCAGCTCTTCTAAATGTAGCCCTTTATGCATTTAGCATGCATTAATCTTGTTTTCTTTGATTTTGCCTGAGAGTGAGAATGGCTAACTTTTTGCTTTTCTGTCTGTAATAATGAAGCTTTCCTGATGTGGACAATTAACGACTTTTTGTTCTTTGGAAATTATCTAGGTGCGTCACTCAGCAGTCCGCACAGCTGCGGCACCGGCCAGCTCTGTGCCAAAGGCGCCTCGGCTAATTCGTGAAAAGAATCCGCGAGGTCTGTACTTAGTGGGGCTTTATTTAATTTCACATTTCTTTCTATATGTTTTTTCCTTTTTTTTCCTTTTTTTTTTCTTTTTTCCCCTCCCTGTAATTTCAACTTGCTCACAAAAGTGTGCGCTGAGCAAGAGACAGATAGGCAGAGCGAGAGGGCAATCACGGCGCGAGACGATGAGATAGGGATCTTCGGTTCAGCCGGAGCCCAGCTCCGATTCCTTTTAACATCCTGAGATTTATCGCGGGATTCAGGTTTTTTTACAAGTATTGTTTGTCATCGAAAGAACTCCAAGAACCCTTTTTTGAAAGGTTCTTGGGGCAGACGGATTTTGGCCTCTAAAGCTCTTTTAAAAGCGGGCAGAGAGACCAAAATCTACATTTAAAGTTCATATAGTTTTGTATATTCATAACCCAATCTTTCCTTTCCTCAGCACTGGATAAATACACCGTTTCAGCGCTCTACCATTTTTAAACCTCATCGCCGGAGATAATCACCCAAATACATAATAACAACATCGTACAAGTACAAGAAAATATGTTTGAAATTTCCTTTTTATTGTAACATAAGATAGCGCTTCCAAAATCCCAAACTGAATTGCTTTTCAGTAGATAAGCATCAAAAAATACATTTCCTGCCTTCGGTGAAGGTGCAATAAGGTGCTATATCAGTGTAATAGTTCAGAATGATACGCTCTAGTAGTATTTTGATGAATTACATGATTATAGCTAAAATGAACACTTTCATCATGCCTGAATTAATAATGGTGGTATGATTTGGCAAGTACTCCTGCAGTGTTCTTTAACTCATCACTTCAGAAGACAGAGTTTTAGAGCCCATCCTTTGTCTCGGGGAGACACAGGGATCCTTTATGGTTTAAAAACACAAGAAGCAGGAGAAATGTGACAGCTTTAAAAGGAAAAAAGAAACTAATGCACGCATACCTTCTCAAGCTCATCATGACTTAATTGGTTTATTTTTCACTGCCGTATTCCAATGTCTAAGGCACCTACGACTGTGTCAAAAAGAAAAAGATCAGTATTTTTTTGTGTTTGCTGTGTTTTATTGCAAATGCTGTGTTTCCAAATGATTCTAAAGACCTTATAAGGACATAATTTTCTCTTAAACCGTTGGCTTTACTTTAGAAGTTGGGTAATCAGTATATTCATTTCTGTGTCTTCCAAGTTAGTTAATATATGACCAAACGCACACCAATACTTTAGCTATTTTGACTGGAGCTGTGTATTGGTGTGCCCATTTCAGGGTTCCTTGGGGTGGTCCAACCATCTGCGGTAAAATTTCCCTCACTGGGGTCTCCCATAATATCGTGGGTAGGTGTGTTGGTACAGCATTGAGAAAAACCTGCGCCGCTGATGCAATTATAATATGATTTGGCTGGTAATAAATGAAGGCTCTCAGTCTTTGCAGCTGTCATCTAGTACCTTTAATGAGAATTAATTTTACTTGAAATAATGATAATAGTAATCAATCTACTGTAGATAAGAAATGCAAACTTTTGCAGGCTGTTGTGAAAAATGGTGATGCACAATGCATCAAAAACATCTGGAACAGCTGTTTCTGTAATTATGATGCACCTGATGATTATGCTGTGTTCACTGGCCTCGAAGCTGTTACAAGGTTGTGCTGGGCACTGAACTGGAAGAGAGGACATACTGTCTGGGGCAAGACCCATCCTCTCTGTTTTCCTAAGTGCTTTCTGTCCGTTGAATTTTGCCTTTAGGTTAATTATTATCTTTTATGTTTGTATCAAACGGTAATTTTCTGCCGTGAAATATCTCAAGTGTGCTGATGCAGAAAGTCAAGTGAACGTAAGCACGCTATCTTCTGAACCCGGGGTATAGGAAAAGTAGTATTTGGGGCAAATGATATTATAAGGAACATTTTGTGGGGTTTAGTATTGGTGTATATTATGATCCATGATATGATCTATACAGGAGTACATGACTTGGTATCTTTCTGCTTAAAGAATCTTATGGTTGAAGGTAAAAATGTAAGAAAGACTTCAGGCATCTGAGTAAGTCACCTCAATGAGAGCAGAGGAAGATTAGCTCAAGAGCGCTTTATATACCTTTTGTCTAGAGCTGTTAGAAATCTCAACATAACCCCTCTGCTGGGCCGTGGTTGGCAGTGACCAGTGCCAGGTTCCTAGTCGCTGCTAAATATCTGTCCAAACCTCAAGCAGGAACCTGGCAGAAGAAAATTAAGCCATGGGGATGCTTAGTGAGCTATAGTACCTTGCGCGCAATTACGTGTTCAGAAGGTTTACAAAAAAACAGGACTGGTGTCTTAAAATGAGGGTCATTGCCAATAATCAAGTGCCTCTTTCCCTCGCTACAATAAAAAGCGTTTAGCAACCTTTTTTTTGATTTCTTGGTAGGACAACAGCTAAGACAGGTCAATGTGTTTGCTCCCCACAATAACACCCCTTCGGAAGTTTGTGCTTGACAAAAGTCTGGGCTTTTGCCCCTTATCCTGGCGCAGGTAGATAAGCGTCATACAAACTGCATGATCACTTTCATGGTCTGTGGAAGCTAAATGACTTAACTGTTTTGGGCTTTTTTTTTTTTTTTTTTTTTTTTAGGTTTTGGTGCAGGATATATTAATTTTTGGCACTCTAATAGTGCAAAATCTGTTAATAGCTTGTGCGAAGCACAGCTCCAGTATAGCTCCTGTTATAATGAGACAAATTGTAATTCTTAACTGACTTCTCCTATGGAAATACCAGCAATATAAATTACAATGTCATTAGAATAAGAGAAGCGGGGGAAAGCCCTTTTTACAAGCCTTGGGATGATAATTTATAAATAAACCAAAGCTAAGAAGCCTTAACAAAAAATCCCTATGGAATCCGACATTAATAGCCTTTACTTTTAATCTGATACAATAAATCTTGCAGCTATGTATCCACAACAGAAATAACAGAAACCAGGCCAAGCTGGAATAGATATGGGGGAGTTGGAGAGAAACATGTCTTTTCTTTAATTAAAAGTATATGGTGATTTTCTGGTATTCCAAAGTCAACAAGTCATTCCTGCCAACTTGCTGCCAATCACTTTGCTCCAAAGAAGGGTTTTTTTGGTTGGACACGTTGCCTAAAAGCAATATAGCATTGACAGAGCTTCAAAATCCGCATGTTCTTCGGAATTTTCAATATTCATTTTGAGAGCTGGTCTTCAGACCCCGGCACTGTGGTTACACGAATATCTCGGATTTCTGGCTGCCTTGTGAACTGCAGTGGTTTAAAAGGAAATCCGCAAGTCCAGTATTTATTATTTTTATAATATTATGAATTTTTGAGAGTTTTTTTTTGTGTGGGGGCAAGGATATTGCCAAAAATTTGTCCAGAGTTTCTGCAGTGCTGATGGTGACTGAGAGGAGTGTGGTGTCCTGTGGCACTTGGTGGCTGGAGGGCAGGACAGGATGCAAAACAGGTCCTTAATTGTGTGCGTAGGTGCTAGCAGAATGAAGAATCTTAAATCTGCTACATATGTTGCACGCCAATAATGGGAACTAGGGATTTCCGTAGCCTCACAGTATTGCCAACACCCTACATTCAAAGATCTTTAGCTAGAGATGAGAAAAATCATGGAACGGTCTTAAAATTGTGATAAAACCCAGTACACGTTGGCCTCTTTATTTGTCTACTTGAAGGATACTCGTAAGGGTATTGAGACTGATTTTTCTCAATGGTGATCAGGGCCTGGATTTCAGATTTATTTTTTCAGACCTACTAGCATTTTGTATAACCTTGGCTTTTTTCAGTCTCAGTAACGTAAAAAAGAATTAATTTTATGGTTTTCCCTCTGTCATGATGAGGAGCACTGGTAAATCTACTAAAAGTTTTGTGTTTCTGTACTGGTCTTTCTCAAGCTAGAAGGATTTGGATGGGAACATAGTTTTTTGATGAGGATCTAATTTTGTTTGTTTGTTTGTTTTTTTTTCCCTGCAGAGAAAAGCCTTGTTGTGTCTGCAAGACAGATGAGTTGAAAATGTCTGCTGCTCCTTCAAGAACCTGCAAACATGAAGGCCCAAATTTAAGCCAAACTCTTCCCTTATTTCATGAGCGGTGACTTAGATTAAGCATGCTGCCTATCCCTTTAAACACTTTTATGAGATAAGAAACAATATCCTGCATGTGCACAGGGTTTCCAGCAGTTAATGGGTTAAATAGAAGATAATTTTCAATATTAAAGGCCAACACCAAAATGATGTCGGAGCATTAAGTTTATGGGACCAATGAACATAGCTACTCCTCAAAGCAGAGGGAGACGACATGACGCAGAATTGATAAAAATTTATATATATATATATATATAAAAATTTGAATTTATTTGGCAAAATCTATGACTGGGCAGATTAACAGACATATCTGATTCAGTCCCCTGACAGCAACTTAAGGATCATGAGTTTGAACAAAGCTGTAGAGCAAAGACCACGAACTTCAGAGGGAGTGGAACATAGATATTTAAGGTAGAATTACTTGCACGTGAATTTTCTGTTCAGACAAACCACAGTACCATGTGTGTTTCTTCTCAGTTCAGAGTGCTCTTTTCCCACCGATTGCTTGGGGTCGTGCAGCTGGTTTGTGTTGCATCTGGTGACACATACTCCAAATTAACCCTGAAAAAGAAAAAACTTTATAAAAGAGAAATCTTACCTTCCTTTGGGGTATTTTCTTCATTGTAAATTGTATGAACATGTATGGAGTATGTACAGATCCCCGGTGTTGGACATAGTGCTGCTCGGTTTTAAAGGAGGAGTTATGCCAAGGCATTTTTTTTGCGCATAATTTTTAGTAACAACAGAAAAGGGGCACAGTCTCAACTCCATTCCTAAACCAGAGCAAACTGAGAAACCCACAAAGTCAGCGGCTGGGTTGACTTGTGCTTTCTGGAATGTGAAAACATCTGACCAAAATTGTATTAAGTGAAGATTAAGTGCAAAAAAAATGAAATTTCACCCTTTTCCAGAGCGCAGCCCTGCCAGGAGCAAGCATTACTCCATTGTCATGCACTCGGCTGTAATTGCCCATCTGACGGCAAGCTCGGAGATTAACATCACAGTTCTTAAACCATGGGCTACATATGCCAGACCGCGGTGCGTTGTGTCAAGCCACTTAGGCATGAACCATCAGTGTAGAGAGTGTTACTAAATGCTCTTATTTTTAGGTCGCGCAGATGCAGATCCTCCTGAATGTTTCTCTGGACAAATTGCTAATCGCTACCTTGTTCAAAATCTGTTGGACATTTCCTATATGCTGCATCTGATTGTGATTTTTTTTTTTTAAAAAGCGATACAAGCAATAATATGAAGCTCACTTATGAGGCCTGCATAAAATGGTGTGTAACAACCACGTACAGTAAATTAAACATGATACTCATTACATAAATACAATTATATTTATCAGCCTTTTATAACCATACAAAGCATTTACCAGTAAGTTATTTTGGAGTAGATAATTCCCAATTAACTTTTACTACTTTATTTTTGCTAATTTAGTTAGATTTAATTTTTCAAATAAAAAAAAAAAAAGCTGTATCGAATGACATCTCTAACTATTGCACTGGAGATGAGATATAATTAAAATGTTATGTGTATGGAATTGCAACTGATGGGAACTTCAGCTTAAACTCTTATTTTTGTCTTTATTTGATTGTTGCCTGCACTGCACAGATAACATGATTGAATTGCAAGATGGCTGTGTGCCCACAGTGCCAGCACTCGGAGCTTGGAGAAGAGAGGGGAGGGAAGAGCTTGAAAGACAAATTACCTGGAAAATCAAACCGGTCAAGGTCTGGATTTAAACGTGCTGAGGAATCCTATGAGAAGTCCTTCTCTGACCATCCCGTTTTCTTCTGCAAAGCTGGTTATGTCTGTGGAGTTGGGCATGAGGAACGCTGGGCTTCCATGGGTCCAAGGTGAGAGCGGCAGTGATGTGTAGGTGCCTTTGCGCACTGTGGTTGCAAAGCAACTCATGCACAAATTTCTCACCAGCTTGTTAATAAAGCTTGTGATTCCACTGTCTGGTTTGCTACCAAACCTGAGCACCACACAAAGCTTGGGACTGTTTCCTCTACGCCAGGAAACATCCCCATGTCTCAACCTGGGTGGTGGTGCAGCGCACTGGTCAAAGGAGACTCCGTCTAAAATTGCCACTAAAACTCAAAGTTCAAACCAAGCTGGTCACTTGGGTGAGGTGTCCTTCCCAGTGATTTGAGTTTCTGAGGCTCATTTCAGCTCTTTGTTTTCTCAGGGATGGTGGTGAGAGACAGAGTCTCTCTTGGGATGGGGAATACACAGGGAATCCATTGACAAAGTCTCATTATAGTTGTGTTGTACTTTTGAAAGAAACCCTTCAAAGTAAAATGAAGGACAATTCTGAAAAGCCTTCCTACCTAGTTTTGGCTTTTCTGTTTTTCATTTTGTCTTGAGATATAGGGCTTAAAATTTGTAGTTGGAATGTAGGGTATTGGATTTAGCCATCGAAATCCTACTACCGACATGCTGTGTCTAACCAGTCAGGAATAGTCTAACCAGTCTCCCAGAGAATCCCTCTCTTGGCAGGATTAAATGTGCTGATGGCTATTGAAGGCCACTGGTGTGGCTTTACAGATTTTGGTTCAGGACTTGGCTCGGGGGCCGGGGGGTCTCCGCACCCCGGGACGTCGGGTAGATGTGCTCAGTGATTTGTCACAGGGCGAGGTGTGGTGGAAACGCGCGATATTATTAAACCGAACCTCTCTTAATTTCATCTGTCACTAATAATTAAAATGTAAATGCAGTGTTGCTAATTGTGTTTCAGACAGTATGATTTTAAAATAAAATAAATGTGAACTCCAAGTGTTCGACACTGCTCTAAGACAAGAATTGATGTGTTTCAGCAGGGAAGGGGGGCTTTGCTGATGGTAAATATCGGAGCTATCTTTCTAAAGGCGAGGACAGTTACAGATCCACTGTTCATTACTTTGGATGCGTCACATTTGCTAGTATGACAAGATGTATTAGGGACGAGGAATTTTACAGATGGAGAGAAATATCCATGTAAGTTGTTTATTTGATTTTTTTCAATATTTTTTCTTTTCTGTACTACCCTGTCCAACCTTGGGATAATGGAATTATTTTATGCCTTCTGCACTATCATCAGGCTTTGGATGACTGCACAAAGGCCACTGGCAACAGAATAAGATGGCTGTAAAAAAATGCAAAAAATTGGGATAGAAAAAAAAAAAAAAAGGTACAACCAATAACTTGCCCTTAAATTTAAAAGGAACTAAATGAGGAACTTCTGGACAATTTATCTTGCTGTTTACAGATAACAAGTCACTTTGTTTTTATGTGCTCAGTCTAGTATTCCATAATTTATTTGAAAGAAGATGAGAAATAATGTAGATAAATGATGAAGTGTCAGGGTCTGACGCTCTTAAATGAAGCTATTATGGTCAAAGAGAAAACGTAAAACCTGCGGCTCATTATGAGAGCGTTCTACTTGTCAGTTAAGTGAAAAGGCCTGGAATGATTTCCAGTTTATTTGTCATTGCAGTTATTAAAGCTGTCTTTTTGGTGCCATGAAAATGAATTGAAGACTTTATTCGAAGTAAATTTGTACTAAAGCTTTCAGATGTATCTTATGTGAGTTCAGTGAGGCAAGAAAACAGCTTAAAAGCTGAAATATTACAAGAAGGCAACTACTGAAGTCCTGAAACGCACAAGAATATAAAGTCTGAGGAAGTTACACAAATAAATGAAGTATTTCATCTCTTGGGAAATAAAGCTTAGTTTTACTCTATTGTACACTTAGACAAAGAAATCAGCCCTTGTTAGTGGCAGCAAAATATTGTCTTTCACGGACTTGTGCCTGGTGCTTACTTTTATATCAAGCTATTAATTTTGGGACAAGTTTATCAGAGAAGTGGGGCTTCTCTGTTCCAGTCTGCGCAGAGCATCTTTAGAAATACCATCTGCGAGTTGAAGAGTAGACGTTATATCAATGGCAAGATTAGGCTTTTTATGGTCGTCATGACTAATGCGGTTCAACAGCAGGACACAGCGATGCGTGGGAGATACGGGGTTGGGGAGACCGGCCCAGAAGGATCCATTTCCCTAATTGAATGACTGGGCTCCAAAGCAGCGCATCTGACTACAGGGAATGGGAGACATTATTGACGTTTTTATCCCTCTTGAAACGGTCTTAAAATACTTCATGAACCTCGCGTAGCTTGGAGGTTAGAGTAAAATTTCAGTTCGCCGCCAACTGAAATCAAGTTAGCCCTGCTACTGAGGTGGTCGTTGACACTCGCTTTATTGCAATCCCTTCTTAAGATTATTTCTACTGAACTGTAAATCTTGAATTTATGTAGAGACGATTGATAGGTTTATTTTATTCTGTTTTGTCTATCGCTCTGGATTTCTTTTCCAGTAGTCATGTTCCCCACTACTGCTTCGTATTTGCCAAGACAAATTAGTGCAGTTACACTAGGTTTGGACTGTCCAAAAGGAAATTAAGAGTCTTTTTTTATTTTAAATTGAAAGCTGTAGGAGCACTAAACTGAATGCTTAACTCCAAGCTCCAGCAGTCTTACAGCAGTATAGTTGACACTTTATTGCAGATATTACAAATGTTATGACATGTCTTCAGGGTCAAGTTAAAAACAAAAAGGGTTCCACATTCTCATCAGAAGTAATCTGTCAGTTTTGTCATCAGATATTATAGCAGCCCTCAGTAGCAGTGTCACAGTCAAGGGTTTATCAGGCTCTGTAGTACATGTATACATACTCTGATTTCCAGGGGTTTATATCTGCAATAAAAATTCCCTCTGGGCTAAAACTTGGCATTCATAGCCCAAAGGGATTTTTTTTTTTCATTAAAAAAAAAAAAGTATCGGCGAAGGTTTTCTTGAACGATAAGAGCACTAAAAAAAAAAAAAAAAAAGAGAAATCTATTCTGCATTTTAAAAATACTTTAAATCTTTTAAACTGGCAGACTTGAAATATTTAAGCGGCCAACTCTCTTTACATAAGCGACCATTAAAAAGGACAACCCAGGAAGGGGATAGGTGGCGGAGTAGACAAGTGCTTTGTGCTCATCATGAGTAGAAGTGTTGAGCATTTGATGAGATGTATAATTAGCCACACATTTCTAAAGCTCTCGGTGTCTCTTTCTGTTGAAACTGTGCATGAGGGAATTAGGATGTCTGATGCACAAATATAAATCATTTCTTCCTCGCCACCCTCTGGCGTGGTCCTGCAGAACAGGGCTGATACGGTGTAAGATGCTCGGATCAAGGCAGCCCTTCAGATATACACGTTACATCTGTTCTGCGCAGAAACAGAGGACTTCATTTTCTACTGCTGCCGGTCTGGTGCTTTTTTGCTCCTGTTTTCATGACAGTAGCAACCAAAATATGCAAAGCGCAGCAGGGACATTCAGGGGGAAATGTGGAAAAGAAAATAAAATAAAAAGAGATGCCCATGCAAATGGTGGTTACGGAAGGGATGCAAGTACTGATGGGTGTAGCGCTGGTTAACTCTGTTAACCCTGAACTCTCATTTATTGCTAGGTGATGTTGTAGGGTTGGTTTTTGAATAATTGGTGAGGAAATCAGGAGTAATGTATTAGATGCAGAAATGTTTGCACTAAAAAGTGGTGAAAGACATACTATCCCGTATCACTTTAAAAATTCCATCCTCAAGCCTTCGCTTGGATGCCAAAACCAGACTTTATATGAATATTTGCAAGTGCTTTGTGTAACGGCGTGCTATATACTGCAGGTACCACCTGCTCCTACTCATAGTCTGTGGCTCAGGAACGGTGATAACAAACAGGGCATATTATAGAGTCACCGGGATTCTCCGTAAAACCCTGGTAAACCAGCAGAAAACAGGCACTACTGCACGACAGGAATGGGGGGAAACATGGCTATGGTGTGTGTTTGCAGGTTAGTATATTTTAATTCATTGGACTTCCTAAGGGGAAAATAAAAGAATGTGAGTAAAGAAAACAAGCCCTGGGAGGGTTCCCTGCCACGTCTGTGGGGAAATTGTCCTCAAACAAACCTGTACGTGCTCCATTAGTGCTCTCATGGAGGCCAACCTGCTCGTTTAGGGGTAAAGCACAGCTAAGGCCTTCCATCAGAAGAGTATAAATGGACTCTTCCAAGGTGCTTCCTGTTGTCCTTATCTGAATTCTCCGTATCTGAATTCAGTCTTGAGTTAGCACCATCCTTTGCCACCAGGAACTGAAAGTTGTCAAGAGGCTGCTATGAAATGAGATTGATGCCAAGGATATTCTAATTTTGACGTGCCTTATTCCTCTCGCTCTCCTTTCGCTCTCCTCTCCCTCTCCTCTCCCTCTCCTCTCCCATTTAACTCTTATTTGCTGGAACACAATTTCTTTTCAGTTTTCACTTCTCTCTGGTGGTCAGTGTGGTCTTAGACTTGTGTTCCCACAGGCAACCAGCCCATACAGAAAGGTGTTGCAGAGTATCCCACAGAAGACCACTTTGGGGGCTTCAGAAATTGATATTTTTTTCTCGCCAGTCTGCAAGAGTTACGAGCTGGAAGTACCGAGATCCAAAATTAAGGCGTTACTGAGGAGTTACGCAGTCGCTGTCTGGTAAGTGCCAATGCTGAGGAGACAACACCTAACACTGGGTAAACCTTTTTATGACAGATAGCCATGAGTGGTCTGGAGTTTTCAATTTGTGTGTTAGAATATTTTTCTTGACGTTAAACTGTATAAGGTAAAAATTCTAGACCCACAGTGACCTCAGTAGGGTTATTTTTTACATCTGCTTTTGCATTTTTTAAAAAAAATGGCCTATTCTTAGTGCTTGTGTTCTGGAAGTCAAGAGAAGAAGAGACCCATCAGCCATCAACCTCTTCCACAAAATTGGTTCATCCACCTGCACAGAATCCCAGTAGCATTTGCGGGCACTGGATGTCAATGAGCACAGTTTGGGGTACAGTCTTCAATGACCACCGTAACCTATTTCCTACCTGCCCTGTGGCACAAATTCCCCTAGTTTGGGGCAACAGCTGCCTACTGTCTGCCATTAGATCTCTGCAAATGTCTAATATTCCTTAAGTCTTCCTGAGAAGTTCAGAGTAAAGGATGCTATTGGAAGAAAATGGGGACTATTTGAGTTGCAGAGAGTCTCGTATGTAAGATCACAGAATCACAAGGTCTACGTTGCCTTTCTGTTTTGCTGTAGCAAATGTACAGATTGGTACCGTTCTGTGACATTTCCACAAACTTCCAGTTTCTGCATCAAGCAGACTAAGACTGATTGTGACAGTTTTGATGCCCAGTACTGGGACGTAAGACTGATGAGATGGAAAAGGAACGGACTGTCTCAAGGGAAGAGAATGCTTTCAGTAAAGGCCCATAAATGCAAATCTAAGTACTCTTTTTAGTAACTCTGGCCTATTACTACAGCCTAAAGCAAGTTCATTTAATTAATAATTAAGCTCCTCATCTTCAAGTTGCTCTCAGTATGAACTTTAGCATCAGAAATTGCCAGGAATTTATTTTATGACGCAGATGCAAGTCAGAGAAAACAGCATCATGAAAAAAGCCAGAACTTTGGCCAAAGACATACTCCTATTTTGTGAAGTTTCGTCAGGTCCGGTATGTTGATTAAAGGCAGAGAGAAAGAGAGCAAAACCCACCTTAGAAGAACTGGTATCAAATGGTCACCACAATTACTCTTGGCTGTAACGAGACAGCATAGAGGTGATAATTGTATTTCAGACAAATTCCCTGGGCACCAAACTACTTATTGCTCAGGGTGATCTTTGGCGGTCTCTCATGTGCTGTACATGCTGTAACGTGAAGAAAAAACCCCTGTGCCCAGATCGTTCCTCCCCCGGTGGGTGAGGGTTCTGGATCAGTGCTGAGACCAGCATCCCGGGCAGCATCGGAGCCCTGCCGGGACACTGCCTCCCTTTGTAGATGGGTTTTCCTCTGCTCTGGGCAAGTTGTTTATCCCCTTTGTGCTTCTTTTTCCAGTCTGCAAAACCACAGTGGTAATGGTTAACCTGCGGGGATTTTAGAGATCGTAACCCACAGAAGCATCAATAAAGTGCTTTGGATTTTCTGGGTGGAAGCTGCTACAGAAATGCAAAATGTTGTTGATTTAATTTTTTTTTTTGCCCTGCATTTTCTTTTATATTTAACAATTTATGTGGTTAGGAAGTGATTTTTGTGTTGTGCTCTGTTTTAGCCACGCTCCTATTTTCTTCTGTTATCTGTTGTGTTGCGGTTCATGAGCTTATTCGGTTTTCTCTTTAATCACCGATATTACTTGACTCGAAACCCCTTTGAATAGTTGACTCCATGTGGCAGCTGTATGCCGACGGAGACCTTTTGTCTCACATCTCTGTGTAGGGGTAAACACTTCCCTCTTCAGAGTGCAGAAGGATATTAATTTCTGAGGTTTGGTGGTTGCTACCCACACGGGTGAATACTTTGGACTGTAAATCAAACAGCATTGGTGAGGAAAAAGGTATTTACATACTCTATAATTCACAATAATTAATAAATTATAATACATTTTTATTATTTTTACACAGATAAGCTCTAAAAGACACGCATACCGTGTGATTTTCAGGCTTTTCTGCGGGATGGGGTGCTGAAAATTTGTGTTCGGGGAGCAAGAAAGGAGCGCTCAGCACCAGCCCTCCCTGCTGTGCTCTCCGTTTGATCCCGTGCCCAGAGATGGAAAGATTTGTGTTGACATCGTGGGCTGTGAGATGGTGAGCAGTCTGACTGCACAACATTAACAACCCAGATGCTGAGGATCGGGGTCAAGAAGAATTTTTTATTTTGCTCGATGATGTCATCAGAGACAGGACATAACATTTATTTTTTTATTTATTTTTTTCAAGCTCGTGCAGATGAATAAAAGCTGAGTAGAAGCAGACTTATCGTAGAAGAGGAAAATGATCCAATAGTTCAGAGTAAAGGAATAATCACAGGGCTATACCTGTGAAAATGGTATGCTAGAAAATGGGGAGGAAATTACATTGCTGATCATCTACCTCTGCGAGCATTTTTTTTACAAACTTCACTAGGAAAAAAAAAAGAATAAAATTGTTATTCTGCAAAATCTCTAGCTGAATGGTTTGAATTCGGCTGTGATTGTCCTGTAAAGGACAGAGGGTTTCATGGTCAGCCTCAGTAGGTAAATTCTGGGAGTCTGAGAAATTGTGAAAGCATAAATTTCGGGGTGTTTTTTTTCTACCAAACTACTCAGGGGGAATACAGTCTGGGTGGAGCCTGGCAGCCTACTCTCTAGCACGTATTACTTAGTGCAGGCTTGTTTTTTTCGGGGGGGGTTTGCCTGCTTCGGCTGGCTTTGAACACCCTGGTGGGGCTTTTTGCGTGAACAGGGTGAGGAAGCTGCTGCTTCCCGAGACAGTCTCCGCTGCCTCCACCACCTGGTCCTTCTTGGACCTGCCTTCTGCTTCAGCCTTTCACACCAATTACATTACATGTGTACACAGGTATCATTAAAAATAGAAATAACGGTGCTATTTAAGAATTTCTTACCTTTGACATCTTGGAAGTTCCTTTTCTATGACTTTTCTTAGCAATGAAGAATCAATTCGTAAAACAGGTAGCATAGACTCGCTGCATCTGTGTCCCCGTCAAGTATTTGTATCACGTAAGAATGCAATAATTTCTCAAAAGTCTGGAAAGCTGTAAGACAAAATGTAAAGTTAATTTGACAGGCAAAATTTCAAGATGGAACACATCTAAAATTTCATTTCTCACCCCAGCATTTCCGTGTAGAAGGGGATTTCCGTCATGATAATGTGCAGATAAACTTGTGAAGTAGGTAAATAGTCTCATTAGTGATTTCATGTAAAAACTCGTTGTTATTTCAACGCACTAAGCAGTGCTCCAGTGGTGCTCGCTGCCCTAAAATATGCAAAATTAATGGGGTGAACATCAGTAAAAGCAGTTCCAGAGACATCCAACCTACAGAGACAGAAATGAGTTAAAGATAAAAATCTGTGACATTTGACTGTTCTCTTTCCCTGCCTGATTTATCTATAATTCAGACTGCTTAACTTAACTTAAATACAGATACCATAGTCGGAGTATTTGTTAAAGCACTAAGCTGACAAGTACAGAGCACCGGCCATTATTTCTGTTTGAGAGTCAGAGGTTTGAGCTATTCATTTTGTAGCCCGACACTCAGCACCACAATTCCTTGAATTCCCAAAGCTTTTCATACGGCTTCCTCAAGGACAGCTATCATGTCTTAGCTGCTGCAGTGACAGATGGGATACAACGTGTCATGTGATGGATAACGCTGGAGCCACAGTACTTAATCCTTCTAATACTAATAGCGGCATTATCATAGAGATTTATGAGAATGTCAGTTCCAAGTTCCCAGTTCCATTCATGGGTTTTTAAAACTTCAGCTGCAAAAAACATGCATCCATCCCATTAATTCTAATTATCATGGTTCATCTTCTCAGCAGTTTTGTACTCCGGAACCTTTCAGTGCAAATTAACGTACCAAAAAAGTGTATTAATTAATATTTGTAGCTTTTAATTTCTGCAAGAGTGTTGTCTGGAAGCAGCTGGCAGTACAGGGCCGCTGCTATTGAATCTTTGCCAAACAAGTGCAGATGTAATTTTGTTATCTCTTGCTTAGTCATTTACGCAAATTAATTTGAACAATTAGCCTTTTACTGGTCCTTCATGAATCATGCAAAAGGGATCTGCCAAAAAATTGCTAGTTGACAGAAAAGAATTGGTTAACATTGTAAATCTTACAAAAAGGTATTACTATGTTTGGGATAAAGTACAACTTGAGGAGAAATCATAGCGAATTTTTTTTTTGTGTGTGTGTGCGTGCCTTATCTGTTCCACTTTACGCTGTTGGTTATTGTTGGGGGGGGAAAAAAAAATCTAAAAGAAGAGTAAGCAGTAGAAATTTGGGAACTTTGTTTTGGATGAATACCAAAAAAGTTAAGATTCTTGCCTAAATGTTGTCTTGTGTTCACTGCTTGCAAAGCCGTGATGGGTTTCTGTTGAGAGGAGCTCCATGGTGAGGTCGGGCACTCCAAAGGAGCAGATTTGCTCATCCTCTGAAAAAACACCAAAATCTTTAGTTTCTTTGGACATCATTCTAAAGGAAGGCTGTTGTCTTACCCAAACGTCTCTCCTCTTAGTAAAAAAGGCTTCCACGTGTACACTGCAGCCTTGGCCTAAAGAGATACTGGGGTTTGTCTTCAGGTACACCTTGTGTATGAACTAGAACTTTTATTTAACTAAGGTTGAGAATGCCAAGTGGTATGTGAAGGCTGGGTTTGAATGACAGTAAACTCAGATGTTTCAAAAAATTGTATCACTGCTCTTTTCTTAAATATCAAACTTTTTTTTTTCAGTCAGATAAGCCACATAATCCAGGGAACAGCACCATCCGGAGACTTTGAATAATGCTGTGAATGAAAATCGATCTCATTTGTTGTTGTTGTTGTATATACTCAATTTTTTTTCTCAGAAATTTTGTGTATCCTTTTTGTTTAAATTGTATTGCATAAATCTGAGCTTTGTGATGGAAATTCCTAAATGTTACTCTCCGGTGGCTTTTATGGTATGACCATGGTATCACAGACAAGTTAATTTTTACCGGTCCCTTCGATTTCACTGTTGAGATGGTTCTTGCAGTTTTGCAATGTAACTGGAAGTGCTGTAACGTTCCCTGGTTAAAGAAACAAATAAACATCGTTACCTAATGCCCTGTTGCATTCAGAACCAAACACATTGGAATGATCTTACTGATATATTTAAATAAAACCTCACAGTTCTGTCGAGCCACTTCTCACCGTCTCGACATGATGAAGGTGCACTGTCGCTGCTGCCGCGCAGCAGGTCGGTCCTGCAGAACAGGTAAAGCTCTGGGGGCTTGCTGGGGCACAAACGGGACCTCCAGTCCTGGTTTGCCAGAGGCTTTCCTGAAGTCTTGGCTGGAGCTGGAGGAAAAACTTCAGAATTAAATCCTTGTTTTGTGGAAATCGCACTCAAGCTCAAACAAATGCTGACTTTGTTAGTTGAGCCAGACAGTCCTGTGCAAATTCCATCACTCTGGCAGGGTAAGGTATGGGTCCCTTTCCCTCTAATTGTTTTTTACAAGCTGCGATTTCACAGTCTGTATTGTTATTTCCATTTGTCCATTTGATTGCGGAGAGAAGAGACCAGATGTTGTGTGACAAATCATAGCTATTTGCAATCTGTTGGAATTCTTATAAATTGTACCGGGGATCATTTTCTGATAACTGATCCAGCAATCACTTACGCACGTGCATCACTTAGAGCCCGAGATGTCCTATTGAAGAGTGTGGATCTATTCATATGCTTAAATTAAGCACGCATCATGCGCATTTGTGTAAATGTTTGTGTTGTGAAATATGCTGATATTTAGAACTTGCCCGTCAGATTCACCATTGCATTAATTTGCATTTAATCAAATCGCATATTATTATTACACTGTAAAACTGGAAATCAGTTAATGTTTTTTTTTTATTATAATAATAGGATACGTATGGCTAAAAAATTTGGCTGGAGTATATCCCGCAGCAGAGAGATCCAATTCTGTTTACTGATTTGCAATTCGCAACAAATAGTTCCTTCAGCAAAGTGCATCGAACCCAGCCCTGTTATCCATCTGTTTTTAGGGGTCTATGGCTAATCAAGGAAGTGGTCTCTCACTGACACACTGAGAAGAATGAAGTTAGTTCCTCTGTAATTGAAAGTATCAGTAGTAAACTTGGCTGGAGCTTGATTAATGGTATATTAAAATCAGAGTCTTCATGGTGAGTGCTAGATAAGGAGTTTTGGGCAAATTACTTGGTTACTGGGAAACCTTTAAATTTTAATCATGGAGACACTTCAGCATCATTAGGAACTGAAAAAGACAATGGGCACGGGGAGGAAGTTATGTGAATTGATGTGCTTTTCAATCTCTTCTTCTGTGGTGATATTGAGTGATGCATGGGCTGCAATCGAGAATCCTCTTGCTCCCCATGCCTTTGATTGCTGTTGTTATAATTTAATATTATACAGTTCTTTATGATCATGGAAATCAGATGAGTTAGTTGCAAAAGATGGAAGGTTTTAGTATAAGAAAAATTAGTTCAACATCCTGGTTTCTCTGGCTGAGTAGCAAAATGGAGGGACGCTGCAACTTGTGTTTAGAACTAGTGGAAATAGAGAAACATCTTCTTTTACACACGTGTCTATGGTTTAATGGGATAACTTTCTGAATCTCAAACATACATCATTTCAAAGTCCATTCTTGTATAGTGAGCACGTGCATCCCTATGTTGTATATAGGTGCACATATGTAATAGATGTGATGTATCTATATTGATAGAGATGTGAAGTGCTATAATGGCGCTTTATGAGGACGCATATGGAATGTACATGTCACTCCTGGGTGACAGATCCAATTCAAACAAGTGCTAATAAAACCAATACACTTAACTCCCGCAGTCGCCACTTTTGTTTCTGCCTAGGATTTTCAGGCGACTCTAAGGATGTCAGGCTTTTGGCTCCAATGTCATTGAATAAACTAGAAATACTCAACATAGAACAAGAGGGAATGGGTTCAAGCTGCAGCAGGGTAGGTTTAGGCTGGACATTAGGAAAAAATTCTTCCCAGAAAGAGTGGTCAGACACTGGAATAGGCTGCCCAGGGAGGTGGTGGAGTCACCATCCCTGAATGTGTTTCAGACTCGTTTAGATGTGGTGTTGGGGGATATGGTGTAGGGGAGAACTTTGTAGAGTGGGGTTGATGGTTGGACTCGATGATCCCAAGGGTCTTTTCCAACCTAAACGATTCTATGATCCTAACATATTTGAAGTGACAGCATGGGCTATCAAATTCAGTCCTCAGCTTTTCCAAGCAAGCATATGATGGAATTGGGTTTATAAAATGAGCAAACTCTAATTTAAAGTCAGGTCATTTGTTTGCCTGCTATGGGAGAACCTCTCCCCTGTCTGAAGAGGACATTTAGACATATTCTTCTAATAGTCCGAATTTATCTGTTGCCAGTGAATGCCTGTTCATATTAGCACCAACATTGTCTACTGATTTAAAATAATTTTAACCCCAGGCTTCATTCACTTTATTGGGCTAAATAAATGACTTTTTATCATTCTCATCACTTAAGAGAAGTTGGACTTTTGCCTGAATATCCCTTTTCCATATTTTGCTGAATTTTCCTCCTGTCTGTGAACAACATGAAGCACTAAGTCATCCCAACATGGTGCTAGGGTGGGCTTGTACAACAGCATGAATATTTTCCTGTTTCTAATGACAACGTTACTCTTTCCCTATCCTAAGATCTACCCTACCATTTGTGTTCATGGGTGCATCGTATTGGTGGCTTTATAGTCAGCATATTGTGAAATCTTTGCCTTCCTCTTCCATTTCCAAGCGATGAGTTCAAGCTGTAAGCAAAAATACTGACTATTCACCCCTAAATTCCTGAATGTGCAGTTTGGTGTTACTAAATGTTATCTTACTTCTGTTGTTGCAGTTCCCAGATCATTTAATTTACCTATAGTCTGATATTCCTTTGGGTTGGCAATGCCTTCCAAATTCATGTCATGAAAAAAAAGTAATTGCTATACTAGTATTCTCTGTCAAATTAATTATCAAAACTGTTAAATAAGATCAGTTCTGACACCTAGGCAACATGGGATTAAAAGCGATTTGTCCAAAGTCACATTGGAGTGCTGTGGAGAAGATGCTCTAAATCCCAGTGTGTTCTCTGTATTAAAGAAACATTAACTTTCTTTCTAAAGGAAAATTTACTGGGAAACACGTACAAGAAAACTGTAAGCTAGGAAAAGGTTTCTTTCTAGTAAAGGTAGAGCTTGCTGCAACAAAACTCTTGGCAGAAAAAGAAACTTCTTTCTGTGATATATGTATCAGGTATTATAGGAGAAGCTTGTTGGGCTTATGCTGGGGTTTCTGCTCGTGCCAGAGGAAACTCTCAACCTGTTTCGCTGGACAAAAATTCAGTGCATAAGGCATTCATATAGGATACAGGAATCGCAAATCCAAGCTGTTGGCCTCAAGAAGACATCATACCAGTCTACAAGGAGATCTTTCCTTGTGACTATCCCATTCATCCATTCGCTTGGTTTCTTGCTGATGCAGATTAGAAACATTTTTAAAAAGAAGAAAGTTTTCCTGCAGCAGGGAACCATTTTCCATCCGAAATAGCCACGGGCTGGAGGCTGAATTCTGGCCACAGAAGAGAAAATGCCAGACCAAAAAGTGAAAGGAAGAAACATAACCTGGCAGGGTGAGTTGTGCTTTTTTTTTTTTCTCCTTTTCTTTTAATAGATGATGTGTACTTAGGAACTGAGAATATTAGAACAAGTCCTAGGGGGATATGGATTTAATGGAAGGGGATGAAGTTGTTGTGGAAACATATCGTTTATTAAATTTTCTCATTCACATGTTTATTATATGATTTATGATGACTTAAGCTTATTATGTGCCCCTTTTTAATTTGTCACGTAATGATTGTGCATGTGTATACAGCCATGCTGTGAGTAAATTCATATATTCAGAACAGATAAAATGCTAGAAGGAGCCACTCTGATCGACTGATCTACCTCTGTTTACAGTGCAACCCCTTAATTTCAAGCAGTATCAGGTCATTCTGTACAGGTATATTGGTATAGAATATAGGTATATTCTAGATGCAGCACACACTTTGGAAACATTCTTCGTGTACAGGATTTTTTAAAGCAGCACTGTATAGTATTACATTGATTTTTGTGTGTACATACAGGCAAATATAAACAGGGTCATATTCCCAGTGGCACGTAATGTCCTGTGATTTCAGACACCTCATTTTACGTTTACACAGGCTAATTATGAGCTTAAAACGGGAGAAAAATGTGAGGCCCATAAAAATGTAATGCTTATCTAATGTAGTTTAGAGTTGCCTTATCAGCCTTGCTGAAGAGTAGTCTATGTGTGATAGGCATGGATTATTTATTAGGTTCAGACTGTTAATACAGAAAGACGTAGGAAAAGTTGAAATGAGAGTCTGCATTGCATTTCAAAAGCGCAGTAAAGGGCTGAAGTGTTTTTAATTGCCTTTGCAGACATTTTCAAGGGATGCTCGGCAGCTGCAGGCAGGCTCTGAACTTCTGCCTGGTGGGAAGGGGCAGAGGTGGAAACAAGGGGCCAGTCCATGGCATTACACCGATTCACTTCCAAAAACCATGGCCTCTTCATAGTTATGGCAATTCATAGTGTGAAGCTCATTTCTTCTTTTTTCTATGCTTTTCTATTCTTTTCTGTTCTTTTAATGTTTTTTTTACCTCCTCTCTCCTCTCCTCTCCTCTCCTCTCCTCTCCTCTCCTCTCCTCTCCTCTCCTCTCCTCTCCTCTCCTCTCCTCTCCTCTCCTCTCCTCTCCTCTCCTCTCCTCTCCTCTCCTCTCCTCTCCTCTCCTCTCCTCTCCTCTCCTCTCCTCTCCTCTCCTCTCCTCTCCTCTCCTCTCCTCTCCTCTCCTCTCCTCTCCTCTCCTCTCCTCTCCTCTCCTCTCCTCCTCCTTCTCCTTCTCCTTCTCCTCTCCTTCTCCTCTCTCTCAATTTCTTTCTCTCTCTGTCGCCACAACACTGGGAGAGGAGACATATCAGGAAAAGATTCTGATTAAAGATCCATCATAAATTAATGAATAAAAGTGCAATCTTAGCTCTTCATGCTTGAATGGAACATTTTAAAAAATCATGAAGTGAAGCATAAGAACACTAGAAAAGTTTGGATTGGGGTATAAAAATTATTTGGAAGACTGTGTGCTAATCAACAGCAAATGTAAGAATCAGGTTGATAGGGCAGTGAATGACTTGTATTTTTTATATTGGAGTTTTTCAATCAGCATTTTCTGAACATGGTTTCTCATTATGATAATGATGATGGGATTAATTATCACCATGAGAACAAGCGATAACGGTACTTTGAACTGTATTTGTCACCATATGACACAGACTATTACTTGTTTTTACGTTCTCCAGGACGTGTGTGCATTGGGAGGTGTTGACTTTCTCACTGAACGATGGGCTAGCTGGTGAGGAGATGTCAAAAGAGGACTAACACTGACTGGGCAGGATGGCTGTCCTTTCGCAGAGTCATTAGCTGGTTGTGCTAGGGTATCACCAGGAAAATCATTGAAATTAGTCCTTGGGATTAACATTCAGATACAGCAGATAGTTCAAACATGGTGCCTCAGTGCAAATATGTGATTACATTCTAAGAAATAATATTTTTGCATAAGTCAGTTTTCCAAGGGCCATTTGCCAAACTATTACCAAATTAAGAAAGTTAATTTTAGCCCATGCTGGAGTGGGAACATAAACCACAGGAGTGGGCAAAGCCAGGCAAGCGAATGTGGTGACAGCGAGCAAGGGCACTTACCCCTGGGAATAAACCCATGAGTCTCAGGCTGTTTCCCTGCTTCAGGATCAGTGCGGGGTGGCTGGCTAGAGCGGAAGGCACATTAAATACTGGTAATGTTGAGGTTTCCATCTGTCCTCCATCCAATGAATATTTCAGAGAAACGTTTAAACAGAAAGTGAAAATATATAGAGGCCACCACGAGTTATTGGGAATTAGAAATTCCTGATGTGATCCTGCTTTCACATGGGATATCCAGCTTTACAACCAAACTGTTCATAAGTCACAGCCACAACGTATGGCTATTTCTGAGAAGAGCTAATTTCCAACTCTCCTGTACATACCTGACAAAAAAAACCCCATCACTCGAAGTTTGTTCTGTGTACACTTTTATCATATATCTGCTATTTGTGTGAATTCCAGAATTAATTTTTTGTCTAAAGACCTTATCTAAGGACCAATTTGTTTTTAAAATGAATGGTTACCAATAAAGGAGAATGTGCTCCTGAACTAATTTCCTTGCAATTAAATTTATTCAAGGGATGGGTAGGCAGCTTCTAGTGCTATTTAGTATCTCTTACTATACTAACTAATTAACGTATAACTGACATACACGTACTCAGCTTTCATAATGTTATCCTATTAATAGGCAATAACTACTTCAGTAAATCAAAATTAAAATCAAAATTAAATGCCTACTTACGACAGTAAGTTTAGAACCCTCCTGCCTAGAGACTTTACATTGATTGATTCATTAAATATTGCATTGTCATATGAAGATCAGTGGAAAAAAACCTTGTGAGCAGCTTTGCCGTGTGTTATATGTAAAGTTGTGCACCAGTGTTTCACTGAAGAAGTTAAAGCTCTACAAAAAAATGTCTTGGGTATGTGGTGGGCATTGCCCATGTCAGCCATCGGCCAGGAATGTGCCCGACCACCGTCTGTAGGCAGGGTGGGTTGTCCTCCAGATAGGGCTGGAGAGGGAAGGAGCAATATATCGCTTCCTGAATTTATGAGCCCGTTTTGCAGATAATTAATGCCCCTGCTGGAACTATTCAAAATCCTGCTGGTGATTTCATAAAAGGTACTGGAAGCTTGATTAGGAGTGAAGAAATAAAATGTCTCCAAAAGGTTGGAGGAAAAGACAGGCAGCTTTCTTTTGCAAAGGTAAATGCCTCTGGAGGAGAAATTTAAGTGCTTAATTCTCAAGATGATTCACAAAGTCCTGCTTTTCCTGTGGACCTCCCAGTTGGTGATGTTGGAATGATATGACAACCCTCAGTTTTAGGTGACAGATGAAAGTTCAGTAGAAGAAGCAGTTTTCAAACTACTCCTTTTAGTGTGAAGCTTTCCATTCCAGCTATACTAGACTATTTTGGCTTCCTTCTTCATGCGCAATAAAAAATGTAGTTGTTATTTATGTTTAACAAATATGTAGTTTTCTAGTGCAATGAAATCACTCCCTAGAGAGATACGTACTCAGTACTACGTTATTTCTTAGAATTACATTTCTCCCAAACTTCCAGATGTAGTCAGCTTCACCACATAAGCATTACATTTGGTAACTATTCCAGTATTTCTTATATGTTCCAGTTCACATTTTTGCCATTTTATACTCATTAAACTCTAGCAGACGTTGTACAGAATGCTGATTACAAGATACCTTGAACAATGAAGGCCAAATTTACAGGGTGGTTAGTTCCTGGAGTTGTAGGTGTGTAAGTGAATGAATCTGAGGGATGGGGAAGGCAGATGGTTAGTATAATATCTTAGTCCAGTAATATAAATGGTTTTATGCAGAAAATGAGGAAGAATTACAGTGATAGAGCTATAGTTCTTTACCTTTCAAATGTAACAAGTTAGAAAATCTTTAAGTATTTTTATGGCTCTGGTTTCTAATGTTTCTTTGACTTGGCATTTATTTACAGTCTGCTTCCTATCCTTATTATTTTTGTCTGGTGTTGAAGACCGCTCATTGTGAAATAGAATAAAATCAGGGAAATACAATATGTAAGTTGCATTTCAGGTCACGGTGAGCCTCAGCTTATGGTAAACTGTTACGCAATAAAATGTGTTGGCCCTGAGTTTACTTCTACATAGGGAGTTTTTGACTGTAAAAAAAGTGATACTAAGGACAAGAATCTAACACTATGATTACTTTTTTACTTTACTGTGAAACTCTATTTTTTTTTTTTGTCACTGCGTTAACCTGAAAAAGATGAAGATACATCTTCGTTTTCCTTTAAACTTTTTCCAATCATTCCTTTTTAACTCATTCCTATAATAGTCTGTTTTAAGCAACCAGTCTGACAGCAAAACCTATGAGGGTTTTCAAATTCAATAACCAAGGCTGGAAAGAAGGCATCCCTCATCTCAACTTTAGCTGAGTAACTGCAGATCCTTAACATTACCCTCTACACTGGAGGTCTTCAAAGTCATCAATCTGTTGGAAATATGCTGACAGCTCAGAGTGGTTCTGTAGCGTCGAAAATGTGCTGCGCTGCTCAAAGAGTGTAGCGTTCTTAGATCACTTTGAAAGAGATGACTTATGAGGCAAAATGTTGAGCTTTCTGTTTCTGCAGCACCTTACGCGTGCGCGCTTGGTAGTGCTTGCGGGCACGGCCCCAAAGCGCCGCACGCAGGAGACCCGCGCTCTGATGGAGACGGCACGATTCTGGTCCATCCCGCCAAGGTCAAGAAATGGTAGATGGGAGGATGAAAGTGCGAGTGCGCTGGTCACCAGTAGAAAAATGGAAATAATTTTTAGGAATGTGTAGAATATAAACCTATCTCCAAACCTGTCCATCCTCTTTCTGATCCTCCTACACCCCCAGGAACACTTTCAGCTTGGTTATTTTCCTGGTGGGGAAATATTTTGAGACGGTTTCAACAATTGCTATGTGGATTGTCTCACAGGGGCCAGAACTGAGCTGTGTCTCTTCAGCGTTACCATTTCCCTGCCAGATCTGCCTTTCCCTTCCTCCAGAGCCGGTTTTTGCTAAACTCCCAGGGCATTCGTGGAGCTACAGGGATTTCTTTGGAATGAGAAGTTTCCATATTTTTCACTTGGAATGGTCTCTTTTTTGTTGTTTTGCTAAAATAGTTTTTAGCAATGCTAATAATTACGATAACTTCCTCATATAGTGTCACTCTTTTTAGCTATGCCAAAGGAAGTTGTGTGCAGGTGGTCACAGCAGAGAGATTATATGAATATATTGTGATTGTTGATCTTCATATGCTGGTGAATTAAAAAAGTAGCAGGATGTTTATATGTCTCTTATTCCTTTGTTTCTCTAGCATATGGTGTTGGTCTTTTCAAGGTAATAGGAAAAGGTGTTTTACTCAGAGCTTATTCCTTTTCATACAGCGAAGTATTTAATTTAACTTCCCCTCCTAGAGGAATCTACTAATGATTCTTATTAGTGCACCCTGCTACAAAAAAATTAGTTATGTATACACAAAAGATTTTTCTGTTTGTTTGTTACACGCTAATCCCTGCTTTTTTCTGTGGTAGGTTTCAAACCAAGGTGCCAGTTGTTTTGCCGTTAATAGTGAAAGACCTCTAGGTACTTGCTCCCAGTGCGAGATACTTTCTTTTTCTTATATATGTGTTTGTGTGTATTTAGGTAAAGACAATATTGCCTCGTCTTCAAAGATTATTTGCTGCAATAGGGAATAGACTGATAGTTTTTTTCATCATATAAAGTCTGTGACACTTGGTATTCCTTACATAGGAAAAGCCACACATCTTCTAGGAGGAACATCCTTTGGTGGTCTCCTGGCAGAGATGGAGCTCGTGGCAACAGAAAGAACCAACCTGCGTGAAATTCAGTCCATGATTCCTCCAGGTAAATGCGGTTGTCAGATTTATAAATCAATCCCATGTCAAAATTGATTGCTTGGTTGAAATGGACTTAGGTGAAATGGGGCTTCTATCCTGCAGTAGTGTTTTGGCTGAAGGAGATATGTTTCTGCCTAAAGTTCACCTCTTCTATGTGTTCATGGTAGAGGGCCACACAATGAGGATTTTGCATGAGAAATGCTGGAAGATATTAGAGGGAAGCTGCTACAGAGCTGTTTTCCTAAGCAGAAAGCAGATGAGCTGTGTTAGCTGCTCCTGACCTCTAAATAAAGGCAAAATCCTCATGACCAAAGCAGGAACCAGAACCACAGTTCCAGCTCTCAAGAGACTAAGGACTGCTAAGAGCATCTCAGGGGCCCAGAGCTACCATCCATTGACATTGCCACCCAACTGTGTAGAAACTGGTATGTAAGGAGACATTCCCATGGAGAATTATACAGCTGTGTTGGGAAAAGGGCTAAAGAGATGCTGATGAAACTACCGTGAAGGGAGTTTTGCTTTCATTCACCGAGCTACACTTCTGAGGGGTTCCTTTTCTCCTAACAGAGTTTTCTTTGCTGTGTTCGTAGTCTCAGTGCGTGTTTCCTTTTCTGCATGTTGCATATTAATGTCCTGCAAGTTCCCCAGGGAACATGTTGGTTCTGGATAAGACTTTAAGATTAGTTTCCAGAGGAACCTCTGGCTATTTGAGCCTGCTTCTTTCTCCCGTCAGCGTCGCCCGACGCCGGCGTTGTGCACATAGTTGGCGGCTGGTCTTCATTAATTTCACCTTCATTACATCTCTTGGGATTATTTGCATGTGAATTTTTAGTTCTCAAAATGTCACCAGCTAATTGTCAGTTCGAAAGGAATGTTAAGATTCTTCATAAAAGTGATGGTAAACAGGATGGCAACGTTCTTTTCATGTGAAAATTCAAAAATATATTAGGACTTGGCATAAAAATGCCTTTAGAAGGCACGACAATGATTCAACATGCAAATTTAAGGCTGTCCCCTTCTGAATATTACACTCGTTATATTGATCTTCACTGTAGCACACGATCACCTGCTTCTTTTCCATCAACATAATATAATGGTATTCACACGTCATTGTAGCTTGAAAAAACAATGGTTTCTTCTGTACTTTAAAAAAGTCACAGGGAGGGAGAAAGTGATGCAGATTAATCATTATCAGTCTCAAAGTGTACCATTTAGTCCTGGAACTGATTAATGTTTCCCTTGCAAATATTTGAAGGGGATGCATTCTGATGTTTCTCACATTAAAGGATACAGCGTGGCGTCTAAAGCCGTGTAAGCCAGTCAGATACCCAAGCAGCATCAACACTTAGTGGAAATTGGGTCTTTAAACCCCTTCAACTACATTTGAGTCTTCTGCTTGTTAAATTCCATCACATACCAATAATTTCTACTGAACAGGCATACTTTTTAGATTCAATACTTAGACTTGCCTTTTCTTTCCATTTTTTAATTTTTTTTTTTTCATCTCCTTTGATGTCTTTGTCTTTAGTTTGTCTTTGGTCATCAAATGTCATTTTATTTCAAGTTGCCTTATACCAGGGGCCTCCTCCAGCAAACCCACATATGCACTTTGGGCCAAATTCTGACCGCCTTAGGTTTAAAGTCAGTTAGATTTCCTATGCGTAAGACAAGTATGATTTTATGTCCTCTGTATAAGGTCATATGGATGATGAGTGGTTCTGATATGTTAATACTATTCTCCAGATCAGTGGATCTTCTCCACCAGAAGCTACAATGTGTAAGTGACACACTTGCACCGCAGGAATGCTGGTTCTGACCCCAAGTCTACAGTATATTAGTTGCTTTGCTGCAATACCTTTGGGCAAAGCCATTCAACCGTATCGCAAACAACTTGCTTTAAGACTGGAGCACATACTGTTTACTGTATAATCCTCCCTAATGCTCTATTTTTTTTTTCTTGAGAAAAGATTAAAGAACAGAATTACATTGGAACTGGTGGAGGCATGATCCATGCCCCCTTGATTATATGGAAACATTAAAATATCATCAGCATGTTAATTTTATCAACTGAACTGTATGAGATTTATTCATATCTCTTATCTATTACATTAGTCTGGAAATACAATTTATTCTGATGGTGGGAATGTCAGACAGAGAGACCAAAAACATCTGGACTTCTTACTATGAAACAAATTTTCTAGAATGTATATTGCCACTTCAAAATTAATTCTGCTAATAAAAAGGCAGAAATTTCATAGCCTATTGATCTTTCAAAATAGGGCCCCGGCCCTTTATTGGGGTAAAACAGGTAGATCCTAGGAAGATGCCTTTAAGGATTTGTAGTTCGCATATCTTCTGGTACATATTTGAATATCAAATACAATAGATTATTTTAGCATCCCAATATAAAACACACAACAGCAGATAAAACCCAGCCATCGCAAACTACAGCATTAATAAAAATCAATGAAAATTCTCCTAGAAAAACAACGTATCTTAAACATTTCTCAGGTCTGAATTGGTGGATTTTCTTTCTGAACATGTAAAATCAATATTAATTAAAACCAACCATAAAATGAAATCCTAGCCCATTGAAAGGCAGTTTTCATTTAAAAAATATATTGTATTACAGAGGCTAGATTATCACACAACCTTTTCAGTCATGGAGGAGCGTGAGTAACGTTTCTCCTCTGATTACGTGATATTTGGGGCTACTTGTGCTGGGGGGCACATGGAAGCAAAAGACATACCTGCAGCTCTGTGCCCAGCCGGCACGCTCCCGTTCCCATTTTAGTCGGAGGAAAAAGCAGGGAGGTGATTCTCTAATTCAAAATATCCCTTTCTGCCTGCTCCGGGATGGCTGCATTTATACGCGGCTTCCCCTGGAAGTTGCAGGCTCGCCCCTAGCAATAACTTGATAATTGTTCTGGGAAGAGGCACAGCACAGCTATCTTATGCACAAGTAAACAGGCATCTATAAGATTAAGAATTATATGCCGGGGCTTTGACACAACCATCAGTTATGCCAGATGCAAATAATTTATTCTTTGTCAGTTCAAATATACAGTCTTGTTTGGATGGCTTAAATTTACACTGGCACCAAAATACAGCGAGCGGGATTATTTAAGTGTGGCGTTGAAACCACAGATACGTGTCTCAGACGACCCAAAAAAGTGGAAGAAAAAGGTTAGTTGTATTTTCTGAGAGTGACGCATCACTGTTACGTAATAACAGGTGATGTAAGAACTTCTCAGGTGTTGGGAGATGTCTCCTCCTTGACATACAACATCGCCGGGCGTTTTCAGGTGCCGTTGCTATCACTGGGATAACCCCTGGTAGCAAAGGGATTGCTTCTCCTCTGGCCTTGTTCAAAAGAGAAAGCAAGTCAACAGACAGGCGCGCCTTTCTTCTTCTGTTTTGGCCTTGCTGATTTAATTTGGGGGTTTTGGTAGCTCTTCCATCAGAGCTTTTGCATATCGAGGATCACAAATCAAAGCAGCGTTTACTTTTGAAACGCAAAATATTCAGTTTAGGTTTTTCCAAAGAGAAGCAAAGCACACAGAGAAAAAGCAGGAGAGAAATCACGGCAGTTGCTATTGCGGAACGGCAATTTTGACAAGATGAAGCTGGGTGAGATGCTCAGTTTGCTCGGAATGCAAAGAGGTTGCTCGGATGTTGCCTTAGCTTTGCAAAACAGGAGAACATATAGATTCCGTTCAGTGAAGATGTATGGAACCACTTAACTCTGTGCACAGTGAGTCGTCCAGCATGTAAAGTTAAACGTATCTTCAAGATAAAGGCCTCCAGCTTTAAATAGTACCTTAAACATTTAGTTTATGTTTGGCGAGACTGTCAAATAATTTGTTCCTGTGCCATCAGCTGAAAATTCTGCTCATTTTATAGGAGTTCAGCTTACACGGATTTACTGGACAACAAAATAAGTGAAATTTAAGACACACATCTTAAGCCGAGTTCATAACGGCCCACATTTCCAATAACAAAACTAGCAGTGACAGTGATATATGGCTTTTTTTATGAGACCTGATAACTGATGGATATGTGATCTTATAAATGCTTAGACAAACTAATGCACATAATTATATTTTCCATTTGAAGTCTATTGCTAGGCATTCTAATACAATATCATTAGTCGAAATGGCCACAATGATACAGCTTGGGCAGTTTGTCACAGTAATTACGGGGTGATTATTTTTGACTGGAATAAAGATTTCAGTTTTAGTATGGTAGAAAGCATAATCACAAATTAGAAACAGTCTCGGAATAAAAAAATATCAGGGAGAAGGACTTTAAATATGGATTATAGTGCAATTCTAAAACAATTTCTTTAAAAAAGTGCACTCATTTGGCTGCATGTGTGACTTTATACCAAGTTCCTGCCCAAAAGGATGACACTTACCTAATTAACAGTTCCAACGTGTAAGGTTTTTATAAAAGGGAAAATCTGGGCATCGTAAGGAAGGTTTGTCTTACAATTTACATAACTGCTAAAATAGGTTTTCTTTTTTCAATCGACAAAAAAATAGATCATTTGTCTTCACCGTTTTCAGGATGGTTGATTAAAGTAGACAGTGTCCTAACATCTGTATTGAAAACTATATTAATCAATTGATTAATCACGAGGCATTAATCAAAATCTTCCTTAAGTGTTTTAGTTTTGGAGCAGCTCTTAGTATTTTCTATCAGATTCCTTTTAAGGTGTCCATTATAAAGATTAAATTTGGGTGGTAAATATTGAGGGGTTGAAGCACATGTGGCTTTCCGCTTGAAGGTCACAGCCATTGCTCATTAGTGTTACTTTTAATGGGATAAGAAGCAAAAGTTTTTAATATGTGACTACATCAATTAATCAAATACACATTTGATTTCCTTTCCAGTAAGCAGTCTGTATTTTCAGCGTGTGCAAAGAAATTTCTAGTCATCTAAAATCTTGGATACTTCAAGCTATGCTGAAGAATATTCCATGTGTTAAAGTAACTTAAATTCTACATGCGGATATAATGAACTGAAGCACTGACTGTAATACAGTAAATTATTCTCTGCCATTTTTAAATATTCTGCTTTACAAAACTCCATTTGAAGATATCCTGGTAAGTTTTCATTGAGGCTATATTTAAACAATCCCATTTTTCCTGTACAATGAGTGTAAAACTTCAGACTGCTGGCACGAAGTGTTTTAGAAGGACAGAAGTTATTTTGAGTATTTAGTTGATCCAAGTGAACCATCGAGGGACCTATACAACGAAGCCGATCATCTGAGAATTTCACTCTGTTTGGTTTTGCTCCTACCTATTTCTGTTTCCAGCCTGAAACATTAAATACCGCTACCCGAGTAAATGTATTTTGTGAAGCATCCATTAGAGTACAAAAGAAAACCACTGATTACACATCTCGTCATGTACGTAAGAATGCTTTTTCATCTTGCAACCCCTCTGTAAGTGATTCTTTAAGAAAGATTTACTGAATCCTCGTTGTGGCTGCTCTTATGACAGACTAGAAATACCTACTACATTTCTACTGAATGCTTTTTCCCGGGGTGGGGGTGGGGGGGGTAAGGAAACACCAAACCCAAGCATACATTATTTGTATTTATTTGGATTTTGAAGTATACCAAAGAATGTGCATCTGGCATTCCCATCACCTTTGGCAAAAGTTTAAAGAAACAAGAAATCAAAGCACAGCAAATTAAATCCTGCGGCCGCTTCCCCGTGCCTGAAGAAGCTGCCTTAAAAAAAAATAAATTCACATGCTCTTCTAGGTAGTCCTGGTTTTGTTTCTGCCCGTGGATTACCAACTACCAATTTTATAGCGCTCCTAACTGTTCATTTTCCAAGGTGATGGATTCAAGTTGAACAAAGTACAGACAGAGGTCTATTAAATCAACAGCTCTTTAGTTACGTGAAGGAGAGAGACTCCTGGGACCGGGAGGATCGGTGACTCCGGCGGGAGACCCTGCCTGGCCTTGAATTTGGGTCTGCAGGGATGGTGGCAGGCGGAGGGTCCCCCCAGGAAGCCTGTCCTGACGCGGGGATGGGGCATCAGGGAGAGGAGCGGGACTGGGAACTGGCTTTCACCCTCTGACTGCAGGCAGGGCATTTAAAGCAGCACTTCTAATCAGATTAAGGAAGCCAATCGCTACTGATTTGCACTACCTACTGATTACGTTATAATTCTTAAAAGCTGCTTTGATGTGTGTTTACCGGTTTCTACACACAGCAGTAGAGTTATTATGTATTTAAAGCCATTAAAATGCACAGGGAATTTTGTACGCCTTCAAAAATGATACCGGACTGCTTGTCATATAATTACGTGAAAAAGAAACATGTGTCTTAAAGTCCTGAAATAATCAACAATACATATTTGGAAATAAAATAAAACCTGCGTTGTTCTTCCACAGCTGAGTTCTGTTTTCATTTTGCTATTGATGGTGAAGGTTGGTTGCCTTCAGCAGGAAAGGAAATGCAATCTGCATAATTCCCATTAGTTCTTCATCGCGCAAATATATACTGATAATAATTCTGTAGTGGGTTAGTTTGTGGCTAATCATCTTTATACTTAGCAGCAGGTGCTGTGGCAGCATTGGAAAAAGTATCATGCATTTTAGAAATTACTGCTGTACAATTTATCTATAATGCACCTTTCTATTTAATAAAATTATGTTCAACAGTTCATCAGTTCAGCCCATGGAGAACACTACTGTGATACTGGCGTGTAGGCTTTATCACTATTTTATTACCAAATGCCACTGGATTTGTTTGTTTGGTGGGGTTTTTTTTTTTGTTGTTGTAAATGGAAACATGGTCCAGAGAAAGGAGCCTTTGAAATATGTGAATAGAGTCAGTAACACCTACAGGCTGTTCTGCATTTTAGATTACAAGGAAAATATAAATGAAACATTTTCAGACCATTCTGAGTACAGGCGTGGGAAATAAATTTGTCATTTAAAGCCAATATAGTTTGCTTAGGAAAAAATGAGGAGGCGAATATAGGCTTATAGGGAAACGAACCTGATCACTCAACTGCTGTTGCTTGGAAGAATTTTGGAAGTTGTGTCTTCAAAATAGAACAGAACAGAACAGAATATTTTTTCCAGTTGGAAGGGCCCTACAATGATTGTCTATTCCAAAAGTTAGTGGAGAGGTTTAATGAAGCCACAGAGCTTATATATGACTTTTTTTTTTTTTCCCCATGTATTCCTATAGTGCCTGCAATAACCACTCTGGAAAAAACAATCTTGAACCACTGCCATACTACTGAAACTTCTGATGTTGCCTGAATTATGGCTAACGCCTCTCCTGCCAACATAAACGCTGCCTTCACTTCAGCCCGGCTTTCTTCCCCAAGGAGACGGTAAGAAACAAATTAAACTCAACCTGAGCATCAGCATATATGACAAAAGGAAAAAATATGAAAGAAAAAAAAATAAATTTGAGAAGTGAATGGGAAGGCATGGATAAAAACCTTAAAGACGTAAGAAAATGTAAATATACAACAAAATCGAAATAAAAAAAGAAAATCTTGAATGATTTTGAGTAGTGAGTAACAAAGTGTTGGCTAGAGCTGAACAGGGATGAAGAATATGAAAAAAGAAAAGACAAAAGAAGGTTAAGAAAAAGTTTCAAAAAAAAAAAAGAAGGAAGACAAAAGTAATGGACGTCATATGAGTTTTAAATAATTTTAAGAAAAGCTATCAGCGAAATATTTTTGTAACTCTCATTATAAAAACTGTTTAGCCCTGTTGCACCCATATGCAAGAAGATGTTCAAAGTCTGCGTAAAGCATGCAGCCTTCAGAACTGAGTACCCAGAGTGAAATGGTTCCATTTTTATTGGTGAAAGTTGGACAAATGCAGTTTTATTCAGAAGAATTTGCCAAAGAACTTGAACAGGTTAGAAAAATTTCTGAAAATTGTTTGGTTTTAATCATTCTGAGTAGAAAATTGCAATTGCAATTAAAATATTGTTTACCAAAATTTAAAAACTCTAATGCAAAAGTCGATAAAAATGACATTTATTTTTTTTTTAAATTTTAAAGGATTTTTTTGGATAAGACAAAAATTTTACAGGAAAGCAATATTCTTTGATATGTTCAAGATATAGATCTATTCTATTCTATTCTATTCTATTCTATTCTATTCTATTCTATTCTACGTTAACAAGTCTTAAAAATTTCCAAATTATCACATTGCTTTTAAAATACATTGGCTGTGTACGTACACAACTAATAAATGTACTCCTCACTTCATTTTATATAATTTTGCGTATAACATGATTAATGAGGGTATTTTCCTTAGTCCTTTGCAGAAAGTAAGCAATGTATTTTAGTGTTGATGGACCATAACACACCTGTAGCTTTTAATGTCTGTCTCTGAGTGTTTCAGATTCTTTTTTTGCTCTACAGGTAATAAAGATATGTTCTTCAACTAATATTTATTTAAGTCTCTCTTTTTTTTTTTTTTTTAAGGGAAAGGAAACAATATGGGATGCTTATGGTCAAGCTGGAAAAAATTCAGTGTAGACTATAGCTAATTTAGGTGTCTCCCTATTTAGGTCTCCTCTCAGTGAAGAGGTAATAACAGAGGAGGTGGAGATGTTGTATGGTATTGGATAGAACTACTGACATTTTGTGAGATAGGTTGTATGAGTGGAATATTAAAATCAATTGCTATTACCCATTTCATTAAAAGGAATGGGAGAAGGAAAAAAAAAAGATGGATATGGATGAAATGTGAAAGTTTCCTGTCTGTGAGACACCATCTGTTTAAACTGAATGTATTTCTGTATTAACAGGTGACTTCTATTCAAGAGTCTTAAAGGAACCAGGTGAGGAACTCTATGAGCTGCTGGGGTTATTTTTTAAGATATCGTGGACACAGTGTTTCAAACATTTTTCAGTAAAGCCAAGAACAACAAGCAAACATGTCTGAGAGCAGAGCAGGCAAGCTGGGGCATTGCCCTGGCTCGGTGACACCGGGACCTTCAGCCCTTCTGGGGACCTCTCCAGCCAGCTGGTTCACATGAGCCCTCACCAGAAGCTTAATGCAATCCCCGAATTACAAAAGGGGACTATCACCCAGAGACAGCGAGCTCGGGTGAGAGGGCTTCAGGGCTGCTCTTTTATTTCCATTCTCTGCACTTCAAGGAGGAACATGAACTTGCTGAGAAGAGTTCACCGGATGACTACAAATATGCACAGTTTTGTTTGAAAATGAGCCTTACGATGTGAGGTTTAAGGAGGTCAGCCTTCATGTCATTGATGGTTCGTAGGTGACCTGAGTGCCCTCTGAGCTGCCTTGGGACGGAAAGATACTGGCTGCTCTTTGGACGTTTTGCTCATTTTTTGACTTTGCAGACAGTAATGTTTGGAAGTTGAAGTTAGGCCACCTCAGCCTGGAATTAAGGCTTGGCTTTCCTGCAGAAAAGGTGACTGAAGTCTGGATCAAACCTCTGGGAGGTGGTGGACTTTCCTTCACATGCTTTACAAGAGCTTAGTTCTTTAAAAAAAAAAAAAAAAAACCAACCAAAAACATTTAGTTCAATTTCTACAGAACACCCCAAGGCTGATGTTTGCGAAAAGCTAGTTGTCCTTTCATAAATAGTCACAACTACTTTCACATGGGCTACTCTGCCCCAAAAAGCAGAGAAATGCAGCTGGAACAGCTTGGAAAAAGGTACAGGACAGTGTGGTAGGAGGTGCTGGGTGGGAAAGGTTTTAATTAGATGGTTTTCGCCAAAGATGACCATTTTGCTGGGACCTCAGTGTTGCTGAGGTGAGGCTGACCCTCCCACAGGTGCTGGCAGGGGTGGTGGGGACACCCAGGAGCCCATTTTTGTGCCTTTAATGCATTTCTGAGCCTCCCAAGGAAACTCAGCTCCCTGGATTATTTATGTGGGCTGTCGCAGCTCTGTCGGTTCTACCATTGTTGCTGTAGTACACGGAGCAGGTGTTTAATAAGCAAATCCAAGGAGGGATTAAGAAAAATAGGAACTAAAAGCAATACCATACTTATAACGGAAAGCCTTGTCTTGCAGTGACGCTGCATATGGTGACTCGCAGGCCTTGTAAAGAGCTGTTGGATTTATATTCTTTGTAACTCAGAAGAAAGAGATGAATTTTCTTGGAAATCAGTTGCTTTTTAGATGATTCTGTGCCGTAAATCAACTGCCTGACCCAGGCTGATGTTTAATCTGGTGACTCTGAGCAACGGGGCACGGCGAACTCGTGCTGATGGAAGCCCAACCCACCTCAGTCCTCAGTTTTGTCTCATTATGTATTAAATGAGAACTTTTACTGTTGTATCCACACGTGTTTTCTGGTAGGCTACGACATCTCTTCTGAGTTAAGCATGGGCTACTTTATAAACCCGTGTTTGCAGAATGGCTGCTGTATTAAAACTCGAAGTAAAAAGTAATTATAACGTATGTTCTGCACTCACGTTTATTTTCTCTTGAAGTGTGTTGTATGGAGGTAGCAAAGGAAAGAAATCTGGAAATGTAGCATAGAACAACCGCACCACAGTTATAAGAACCCCCCAAATATTCGTAGAAATAAACTGTATTTTAATTTACAGTGTAACTCCTAGGAGCCATACCAGTAATACAAGATAAGGACCCTTCCTGCCCCTGTGGTACCTCTTTCCTCCAACATCTGGATGAGCACAAGCATTCCTCCAGACGTATAGCATGTCTATGTGTTGTTATTGCTACCAGTGTCTATTATTATAATTATTAATTATTTTAGAGCATTTATATGGGGTTATTCCAAAGTTTGGTCTAGCTCAGCATCTGAAGAAGATGCCAAGGGAAGAATATAAGAACAAGGCAACTGTATATGATACTCTTTGGTGCCCGTTTTTAAAACACAGCATAAAAATAGAGAGTTTTTTTACTGTTTAAGAGTAAAAAAAAAAAAAAAGAGTATATTTTTAGGTTTGTGTCCTCCTTCAGCCTGGAGTATCTTTCAAAATTATTGAGCCTTAGAAATGAAGACTGCGAATGAAAAAAAAAAAAAAAAATGAATGCAACTTTAATAATGGCATTGTAAATGTCAGAGGAATGATAGAGCTACTGCATTTGCTATCACCGCTCCCCGACTGCTATTCTTTATTGGCATGTGTGCCTCGATTGTTCAAACTACACAATGTCTGAGCATTCATGTCATATTTTTGTTATTGCAAAAAGCCTACATTTGACCTTTCTTTGTAATTGTGACACTAGTTGAATTCTGCTTTAGTTCATGGCAATTTACTAAATCCTTTGAGAGTTCACTAGTTAATTATTGCCAAGTGAATTTTTAATTTGCTCCTATGATTACATTGGTGAATACAGTCATTAGTGGGAAATTTATTTTAGAAATTGGCACTAGAGGGAGCTAAGTAATTGTATCATTTATGTATCTAGGAAGGAAAAAAAAGAACATTCATTAAAAACTTGCTTTTTTCTGAACCTGCTGATTTTACAAATATGGCAGCTATGCCTCAGCAAATTATAAGTGATAATGAATTAGTTAATTTTCTTTACTGAAAACTGCTATGCTAAAATTATTAAATTACTCTATTTCTATTTAGTGAAACTAGCTACTAGTCTAGTAAATTAGGATTTCTAGGACTCTTTTGGGAGGGGGAATTTTTTGTGACTATTATCCTTGTTTATCATTATTTTGTCTTAACAGAATTAAAATGCTCCCGAAGTATAAGTTTGTTCCCAAATGCATCGCAGGATGGATGGCCTTGTCGGATGCTGCAGCTCCGTACGAGGAGCTGGAGGAAGTGCCTGTGGTGCAGACCCTGAAGCCTTTCTGGACTCTGCCGAGGCCGTGTCTGGACACGAAGTGCCGTATTTTGCAGCCCAATGTCCACTGAAATCAGTAGAGTCTCACTTTTATTTCGTGGCATCTGACTCAGGACGTTTATCTCCATGGCTCAGAGACCAAACTCATGCTGGACCCCATCCCTGATGCGCACACCCATACCACCGACCTGCTGGGTCAGAAAGTCCCACCATTATCCCCAAATTGCCCTTCTGCTTGTGCTCCACGGCTCTGTCCATCTGAAGAAATTGTGACTTTTTAGCATGATATAAACTTCCTGGTTCCACATGAAAAGTTGTTTCATTTGAAAGAGGTTTTAGGAGGGTTCTGCAGTTCACTTGGAAGCCCCCTGTGCTCTCTGGGTCATTGCTGAATGACTTCTCACTCCCAGTTTTCTATATCTCCTAGAAGAAAAAAAACATCCTCTGTTTCCCTGTGGTGAGCTGAAGGCCATGGGAAGGGAATTACTCATCTCTGCCTTTGAGGAGCACACGTTTACTCCTTCCTTTGCTTCCATCAAGCATGGGACCACTGTGAACAGCTGCAAAGGAATGGCTTAGTTGGTGGTTCCCAGCTTGCTGACCTTCGTGTTGACCATGAGTATGAAATCATGGCAGGAATTGTCCATCTCCAAGAGCTGATGCTTCCTTTTTTTAAAAAAAAAAAAAGATTCAGCTCTCAATGTAGTATACCCAGTAAACAGAAAGTAATGCAAACAGTTAATTAAAATAGATAAAAATCCTGAATCCAAGATTTAGCAGCTGGCCTGGGTGCTTTGATGCAGGTGAGCAATATCTGGCCTTATTGTGAAATACCATTAACAAAAATTTCTGAAACACAGTGTTTTTCTGATCCCTCATCTCTTTATTGTTTACACCAGGTTTTTTCACCTGTCATCATTTATTCAGGCACTGGGAAGGCATCACCACCACTACCACCACCTGGAAGTGGTATTGGTTTCACCTGCTGAGCTAACCCAGACCTGCCAGGGAGGCATTTCTGCTACGGCTTTTTAGGCGGCCACTTGATCCTGACTGTTTTGTTTGCATTATGGCATGGGATTGGTATGCTGTCTGGTTTGGATTTAATATGTCCTCTGTTATGTACCCACAGAGGTAGGTATAATCTGGGTCATAAATGAAGATAATGTTGGGGTTTTTTTTTAATTTTTTATTATATTTTATTTTATTTTTTTTCCCTGGAAATGTAAGGCTGTTTTGCACCTGTGGTGCTGAACGGGTGTTTGCCATTCCCTTTGTCGCTTACAAAATCTGAGTTGTTCTTATGTACCGTGAATAAGTTTTTTTATTAACGTGTGTTGCAGTCCATTTCACTGTGCATAGTACTTTCTTGATGTAGTTATCTGAACTGAAGTTGTCTAAATGAAAACTCACCATGTTTTGCAAGTAACTTTCCCAGCATAGCCTCCTGTGAAATCCTATGAGAAGTAAACACCACATTTCATGCTTTGGACACTAGATGTGTTGTTCAATAGTTTAAATTAATATAAGTAATAGTATCGCCAATCCAAGGCAATTTTTTTTTTTTTTTCCCTTTTGTGTCATGTGTGCGTATAGGCAATTGGGAAAATGATTTGAAGTTCTGTTGGTTTGGGTACGTTTCCCCAGTGGCTTTATTCATGCTTGGCTAGAACAAGACATCTCGCCTTGCGCTCCTCGGGTGTGAACTATGGATTAGATTTAGCAGTCTGATATTGTTGTACAATAACTGGGGCCCAGAACCAATACAAATTCTTTATATTCCTAATAAACTGGTTTATGTTAGTAAATATCAAGCTATTTCTGTCAGCTTTCTGGCTTTTCAAGCGAGCAGAAAAGTTGTGGATTTACAGTGGAGTAAAATCTGTTTCAGGAAGGGTAGCGCTCAAGGCATCTGTGCTGTCTACAGAAGAGTTTATTTCTTAACTCCTTTGATTTAGCTTTTTCTGTACAAAAACTCTGTACTATGAAGGTCAGAGATTATAGGCAATAGGAAAAGGGGGAAGAATGTTAATCCTTTCCAGTTTCTTTGTAGCATCGATGGGTCTGGGAAAACTTTGTAGCTCCATGTCCGCTCTGTGCAATTCTTTCCAAATTTAATTTGGAAATGGGGGAAATTGGTAATATCTTTTGCTTGACTTATTTTTTTTTTTAAAAAGACTATCTCCTGATAAACACTAAACACGATGTGCAAGTATATGCATCCCTAGAAAAATCACCTTTATTTCCTGGCATTACTCAGGAGCAGAAGGAAGGGTTGTGGAGGCCTGTACGCCCTTTACGCAGCAAGGGCTAAGAATGTTCTTCGTGTTCTGCGCAACCGTAGTGAACTACTCCGAAACCCACAGGCCATCTTTCTGGCAACCTAGAGGTGGGAAACCAGTGAATTATAGGTCGCCTGGGTTGGGTGGCCTGCCAGGTGGGGGTGAAACTGGCTGAAATGCTGAACAGAAATCACAGCAGTCGACTGTTCCAAGGTGCGACCAGCAGCCGACGGCTTAGGAGTGCAATTCTGCACGTGTTGCCACCGCTTGGATGGCAGTGTCAAGCACGTAGAGGCTCCTCTCAGAGGTTATCCATCCTTGTGGGCTTTCAAAAATCATCCAATCCAGGTTCTGAGCATGGGGGATTTGGGAGATTTTTAGGTTTTTTTTTTTTGGTGTGAAGTTGTTAGGCAAGGTGGACAGCAAGAAGGATGTGTGGGTGCCTGATCTTTCAAGGGGGGAACGTAAGTAGGAAAAAGGAAAATATATTGAATTTTTGGCGTGCTGATTGAATGTAGAGGGAAAGATTAAATTTCAGTAGTTCAGCTAAAAAAAAAAAAGTTTTTTTTCATAAGAGATATAGATTTTATATCATTTCTGCTGGGACAGGGAAAGAAAAGGGTAATATCATGGGAGACAGGTTGAAGGAGGAAGAGGCAATGATGCTGTGGAGCCATCTTTCCTTTCACTTGCGCTACTACGACTAGTCAGACTGATCATTAATGTGATGTTACAGAACTCTGGTCGCACCGTTGTTACTGTCCTCAAAACCGGACAGCTTGGTTTTTATTGCCCTAAAGCATGGGGACACAAAGTGTGCTGTTGTTTCTGTGGCTAATAGATTAACTACACTGTGCGCGTCCTATCATGCCTGCGACGAGCATCCCATAACTTTCTCAGTGTTATCTCAAGTATTTTCCTTCAAATACTTCCTTAAAACAGTCCTTTTCCTACCTTTCTGAAGTGGCTGGGGAAATTTAATAAAGGTTAAGTCAGTCGCATGTGTTCTTCTGATGGCTCAGTATCGTTTCCTGGCTTGCATCCAGCCCTGCATAACCCTCTCTTTTATATTTTGAAATGGGGACAGTATTTTAACGCTGTATTTCTATAGCACCCAATATAACAGAGCACTAGTCCTTGTGCAAAGCCCCCATTTTGGTCCGACAAAATATTATCCATGAAATAGGAAATGTATTCAAAGTAAGTAAGTAGCTCTATCTATTAAATACTACTATATTTACACTATTTAAATGCATTAGGTGGATTCGGTGATGCAATTTTGTTGTCAGTAGTTCAAGTTGAATAGTTTCCTTTTGGAAAAATAGATAAGGCAGTGGTGAAATAGCTGATAGAACCTATTAACATGTGACGGTGGGTGAAGCATTATATGATACAACAGGAATGTGGGTATAATTAATAGGTTAGGACTTGGAAAGCCAAGGTAGGTGTCAAGGGAAAAACATAATTGAAGAAACTTTTGGATGTAGTTGGCTATGGATAAACAGTGAAATGGAAAGAAAAACAGTTATATAACAGAAAAGCTTTGCTGGACTTCACTTGTGAACTGAACTCTGTTGACTTGAGGTGGGGCATCAGATGGGGGCACCTCTCCTGCTGCCTCCTCATAGTGCACTGCTCTTCTCTGTGGTTCTGTCTGAATTTTATTAGCAGTAAAAGCATTTAAAAATGAAAATATTGCAAGATGACAACAAAAGTGCGATGCTATTTCAGATTAACCTCCCCCTTCCCGTAACATTGACTTGATTCATGAGTATCTGAACTGTTATTTCAACCGATCTGTAGGCACTGGCAAACTTTTTTTTTTCCCTACCCTGTATGCCCTAATTATATTTTGAAGGGTATTTTTAGAGCTGTGAAGGCCAGAGATATATAAGGTGGGAGGTTTATTTTTCTTTTCTTTCAGTTTTTTTTCTTTTCTTTTTTTTTTTTTTTTCTTTTTTCTTTTCGAGTAAACTGAGATTCTGGGGCACAAGATGGCAGCATAAGAAAAATTTGCTCACATCAGAAACAGCTGACTTGTCTAAACTGCAGAAATGTGAGAGTCCTGGTTAAGTTTTCAGAATGATTTGAGCGGATTTAATAAGATTTAATGAAACTTCTTACTAAGACAATCTATCACTTGATCATCTTAAAAAAATCCCCTCCCTCTTTCAAAGCCTTGGTGAATATGTACCTTATAAAAAAAATTTGCTTTCTGAACTCAAACTTCTTTTTAATAATCTTTCTTTTTTTTGCTCGTTCCTCTCCCTCCCCTCAGTTATTTATTTTCAGCTGGAGTAAGATCAACAGGAGACTTAGACTTTATAAGGCAATTACCCAATAGCTTTTTTTTTGTCGTAATGTGTCCCCCGTATGCCCTTTTGGTAGGTACTTGTCAGGGCACGGTGTGCTGTTTCAAACAGAAAGTTAAGTTATAGCAAATTAAGCACTTCCATGCTGAATTTGGAGAGGCTGGGCTGGCTTTTTTTCACTAGAAATTGCACCTTTGGTAGAGCCTTTGACTTTGCTGGGTGAGAAATTACAGCTCTTTAGAACCCTAAATAAATGTTCAACATGTTGGGTTTTGGGTTGTGTTTTTTTTTTTTAGCATTACACTGGTTGTGCTACTATAGGAGGTATTAGAAATCCTTCAGTTGAGGCTTATACCTTCATCTCCCCAGTGTACTCCTTCGGTATATTTTTATGATTTGCATGCTTTGTAAGACTATTTCATGATATCTTTGATATTTGTTATTCTACGCTTTGGAGAAATGATGCTCTGTGCAGTCGTTTAGCTTGAGAGTCGGTACTCAATGAGGTCTTTCTGGATGTGTTAATGCGGCAGCAAAAATGCTCCCTGTAAGCAAAATGACAAGGTGTTCTGCTCTTCTGGAAATGACTTCGCATCAAATCTGCTTTCTAGAGCTAACCAACTAAGTCCCGTTGATCCTAGGGCAGTTTGGGGTCTTTGGGAAACGCGTGCTGTTTCTCTGAGGTTTGCGATGCCCATCCGCGCAGTTGTGGCAACAATGAGCTGTGTAAAAGCCAGGCATAAAAGTTCTCTATTTCCTTTGGGTATACAACACAGCCAGCCTGTGACCGTCTACAATGGCTCGAAAAATAAATACTGCGATGGCCAAAGAGACAGCTCTGTGCGTGAATGTCGGCTGCTAAGGGCCACGGCTGTAAAAACTTTAATGTTGTTATAAGCCACTTGTGACACTACAAGTGTTGCTATTAGTTTGTGCAGTTTATTAAAGTTTTATAGAACACATCGCAGGATAACAAAACGCTTTAGTATAAGCCCAAGTAAAGCTCTCATTCTGCTTCTTTTCTTTTGGATTCCTAGCTATGATATAAAATACGGTGCTTTACTGTACCTTTTTGTGCCTCCAGTATCTGTTCGCCTACTTTGTTAGACTGCAGTTTTTTCCACGTAGAATATATTTTAGGAATAAAGAACAACCCGAAAAACCCAAAGAAAAAGGTGATCCATATTCACATTTATTTACACAAGTACCTACGTATTTCTAATGCCATCTTGAAATGGAAGCTGTCCCGTTGATTAAACAGGCTTGAGTATTCCGAAGCATACTTTAATTCATGTTGCCTTCTAGTTTACCAACAAAAATACATTAAAGAAATTGTCCATGTAGGAATGGAGAGCCTGATCCAGTTGTCTGGATCCAGATCCAGTTATCCGTATATTTTGCTATGAAATTCCATATAGTTATATATATATTTTCCACTCTCTGCACAGATGCAGGAGGATTGCACTGGCGTTTTGATGCGCCACTGGGGCTTTTATCATCTTTTCCTTAACCCAAAGGATGCTGCTTTTTCTGTTTAGGAAATAAGTTTGGGAAAACATTGTTGGCCTCTCCTGATTATACCGCAAGTCTTCTGCTGTTTGGTGTCTCTAAATTTCAGAGCAATCCAAGGAGCACATATACTCATTATGACTAATGCAATAGAGCAAGCTTCCAACCAACATCTAGAAATACATCTTGAATGTATTTTAAAGGCTTGGAACGAAGAAAGAGGATCTGATTCCTGGACACTGAGGTTTCTCACCCTTGATCCCTGTGTACTGCCTCTATGGGTGTGGATTTCTTTTTTGGGAGGGAAGCAAACAGCAACAAAAAAAAACCCCTCAAAAGCCACCCTCACTGGGGAAATCCCTGTAACTTCTGGGCTCTACCCCAGTGCAGGCCAAAGCAGACAGCTCAGCTGCAGGCGGGGATCCACACTCCTTTCAAAGAAACAGAGCGTACAGGCTCGGATGAACCCACTGATTCCAAACAGACTTTGATTAAAATAATGGTTTAATTGGAACAGTCTCTGTACATCATGATCTACATGCATAGACAGTGATAAAATGGTCCGGGTGCATCCATGTACAAATCTTACAGCTACCTGGCTAACGTCATGGACACAGTCACTGTGATCAGGTGGTTGTCTGCGTGCAGCAACATCTGTCTCCTTCTCTCTTTTTGAGTCACTTTTATGGACCCAGAGTTCTGATTTCCCCTTCGTAGCTGCAGAAGTAATCAGAAAAAAAACAATTTCCCCGCTGTCCTTTGCTTTGCTCTTTGCCGTGCAAGGTCAGGAGCACATCACAAACCCAGCTATAACTTCAGAGGTGAACAGAGGGATCTTGTTCTTTACGCAGCAGGTCACTCTTGCCCACTTCCTTCTCACCTGCCGCTTAGACCTGTTAAAATGAGAACCTGACAATGTTCTTTAGATGTAATGTATAATACTGCAGGTATCTGCACCTGTTTATGTAAGATGTATACAGCAAAACTTTTTTTTTTTTTTAATTAAGCGTATCTCGCCCCAATTCTTTCCTTTTTTTAATTTTCTCCCCAAATTTAAGACATAAACTGGGCGCTACCTGTGCGTTTAATTGAGTATCAGCAGCATAGCCAGTGGAAGAGCCGTAGCAGTGATGAGAATGTACGTAGATCAGAGATGAGACTTTGCAGTTATCCGCGTCGGTTAGTATTTACACTTCACGTGCTACCAGTTTTCCTTTATCTATATCCGTTTCCAAAAAATGTGTGTGCGTCTGTGTGTTTACACATATACAAATGGTACCCCTCTACATCTAAAAGCTCTAAATTTATTTTTTTTTTTTAAGCTCGGGGAAGGCTGAGCGCTTGGGAGCAGTTCACTAAAACTTCAACCAAGCTGAGTACAGTGCAGAGTTTGGGGTGGTTCTGCTGATGCAAAGAATTAATTAATTTCCATGCAGATCTACATTTCCCACGTTGAGATACCCCGGCTATGGTTCTGCTATGTTTGGTACAGCTAAATGTAGGCAGTACCTGGATTTCAGAGAGATCTCCTTTCATACGCATGACTTTCCAGCTAACTTGACTGACCTACAGGTGCTTATCTTTAGCAAAACTGCACTAGACGTGTTTTTTCGATATTTGTTCCTTTTAAGACCTATACAGCAAGTAACTTTGGTCTGCCAAACCGTATCTTCAGCATAATGCAAAACGCAGACACTGATTTCATAGCATAGAGTGAATGATGGAATTTTAAAATTTGTTTATGATGTAATTTTTGTTTTTAACTTTTTTTTGAGATTCCTTGTGTCACTCCTCCCTTCTTTTCTCTCTAAATTATAGTATTTATTTTTGAGGTACGCAGCCACAGTTTATTAAATTCAAGTTGGAGAACCATTCAAAGTTTAGAGTCTTTTTCAATAACGCACCTAATGAGAGGGTGGATTGGACAAAGCACAAAAGACTTGTGCAAGTTTCTCAGTAGTTTTTAAGAACAGTTACCCTCAAAATATTAGGAGGAGAGACCTTGTTCTGAAATATTTTTAATTCATTATACCATTATTATTCCCAGTTTCATTGTTTCATGGAATATACCTTGACAGCAAATCCTTTAAATATAAACACGAGAAGGGCATACAACCTAAATTCTTTCTTAATCAAGCGTTTTTTTAAAATGTTCAATAGATTCTTGAATGCTTTGGTAGCCCTTTTAGCTGATAAAGAAAAATCTGTATCTTTGTAAAAATGAAAAGAGCTGCTGTCAGCAATGAATTACAGCTGAACTAATGTTAGGGGAAAAATCCATCCCTATGGCTTGGATTTATTCCTGTCTGGTGCCGGAGGAGGTTGTGCCTCTCTGTACTGTGTGTGATTTTCAGGGTGAATGGAGCACTCTGCAATAGGTGAACTTTCAGTTGGCGTTGGCAATACATCCTTTTCTTCTTAATGAAGAACCGTACCCCACTGCACTGTAGGAATTAACAAATATTAACACGACATACTGAAGTATGTGCTGTGGCGACTTTGTCAAACGAACTAAACCCCAGCATGTTCGGTATCATTTTAATGACTGTTAGTCCTGCTGGTACCTGAGGCCGCAGCTACATCTTTGGCATCTTCGAGTTCATTTGGGTTTCTCTGGATCTTCAGGCGGGAGACGTGGTTGCTGCTGTTCAGGGGATGTGCTTCAACCACCTCCAAAGCCTGGTGCTCCAAAGACCTGGGTGTGGGATGAACTAGAAACACAGCTGTTGAACATGCTCAGCAGGGATGGGGGGCAGAGAAAAGTTTACAGGTCTCAAGGAGGCAATTGCTGTTGTTTCTTTGGGGGGTCCCTGTTAGAGGAATTAATTAATAAAGGCGTAAATACCTCCTCCTGTTCACGGCTCTGTTGAATGGGGGCTTAGTAAACTCCTGCTTGGTCTCTAGAGACCAAACTCCCGAGCCTCAGTTAGTGTAAATAATGACTTCAGTGCAGCTAGGCCGGTGCTTACCCATTTAATCAGACAGCTGTGTTGGTCCAGCTTTTTTAATTATTGTTTTAGTGTATCCAATATATATGGGCACTGTGACTGTAGAGTGATCTTAGCCAGTAATTTCCGCCTGTGCGCGTGAGAGCGTGTTCATGGTGTGTGTTCAACCTCACCCCATGGTCTCCAACAGAATAGGTCGAAGATGCTCCTCGATACAATACTCTGGAAATGCACCATCATTAGGAGCACTGCTTTTTTGGAAAATGGTAGAAGAGTAATCTCATCGCATAATTGACGCTACCTTTAAGAAGTAAGTTAATCATAATTTACCTTCAAGGTTCGGAGAGGAATGCATTGTTAGAGACATGCACGTTCTTAGCAGCATCTATTGTTTTAGCAGGTAATTACTGCAGAGATTAACGCCAGATTTCATGTTAAAATTTGTCTGTAAACTAAACTTAAAATTCGAACGTGAGCTAGGTGATGGATATATTTCAGTTTAAAACTGAAGATTGAAAGTACTTTTCTCACAGTGAGAAAACGTACTGTCCGCTCACAAAAATCTGCATAGCAAGTTCCCTTGCCACACATTTCAATGAAAAGCAGAGCGGGGTTTTTGTTATTTTTTTTTTTCCTAAGGAAAAAAAGAAAAAAGAAAAGAGCTCTTTTAGACTCTTTCCAGTTGATGCTCCATGTTGTGACATGTCATGTAAAACTGCATCTGTTATGTTGAAATAAGAACATGAGAGAGACACTTTGACATGACGAATCACAACACAACTTAACAGCAGGAACATTTAAAACGCAACACGGTTTCGTTGTCAGTAACCTCAGCCCTGATAGAGATGAGGTATTTAGTTGAGCTTCCAGCTTCACTGAGTCTGTGTTTCTTCCCTAATGAATTTTCCTCGTAACGTCGGGCCCAATCCAGGCGTTCTCGTAGGCAGAAACTCCTGGTAACTTTTAAATGTCGAAGCCAAAGAAAGTTTTGCCCGAGTGAAGACCTCAGGATCGGGCCCAGGAGTTTTTACCGCCTGTGAAGTATAAAATAGACTCAGATTAAGCTAGCAGACTTGTTATTTGACAGTTTATAAAATATTTTAGTATCTTTTTGGCAGTAGCAGTTTGAATGTTGGCAAATGTACACATTGCTTGCAGTTACAAAACCTTGTAATGAGTATTTTCCACTGTAATAGCAGTGAGTTGAAATTTGGATAAACCACTTAGACTTGTGAACTCTGACATGCATGGTAACTATGTCTTTGCAAAAGAATTTTGTCAAGTATTGGAGCTCCTACTAATAGCACATCCATCTTTCTACACACTATAAATCTTAAGAAAATTTCTATTACTCTGCAATTTGTCTGGCTTATGCTATTTATTAGCCATTTTATTCTGCTGCTTTAAGAAGTAATGTGATGTTCATTTTATTGCTGGTTCAATAAATTGTTAATTATAATGCAGTGATTGCTGCTGACGTGATTTAAAAGCCACATTAGCACTATAGCATTAAGTTTTAACTATTTTACCCTTCAATTCCCTGTTTATACAACAGTAAAAGGAAAATAGCCTTAGACTAATTTAAAAAATGAAGGTACTTGTATCTATTGATCACATGGTGTACTAGAAACTTTTGTTGTTTTTTTTAAAAAGGTTACATTCAGGTCTAAAACAAAAAAGAAGGAAGAAAATGCATCAACTGAAGTGTGGTCTTACTGTTCAGCAAAAAGCGTTCTTAAAGCAAGATTAACCCCAAAGTTAAATTAACAGAATTACTTAGTTAAATTAGGACAATTGGTGCAATATATTAAAGGAACAAAATACCCAGATAAATCATAATCATTTTATAGTTATGCGTAACTTCTGGTGCCCATTTTGTATCATAATGGAGCATAAGGGAGGCTGAGATTGGAAATCATACCTATTTTCTCCAAGAATATGGTAAATGGGATTGGGAGAAATCTCCATTTTGCTGATTTAAAGTCAAATCTAATTGCTACAAGTATAACAATATATCCTTGGCTGAGCGTGTGGAAGTGACTCTGTACTACGAACCACGCAGAAATATTGCGTAGGATGGACAGAACCACGGAAATATTGCACCTGGAGTCAACAGGGACACCTACTGCCTGTTGGAAACCTGTGTTAGTGTCAGCGCAGTCCCCGCTGCACTAACAGTACAAACTGTCAATGAAAAAAACTACCTTTCTTGGTTAAATCATGAGATTTTTCATTTTTTTTCCTTAGCTGAAGAAAATATACTCATAGAAAAATAGGGAAAAAATAGAACAACAGTGGAAACTGGTGTAGAAAACATATTTGCATGCACACACGTGTGTGTATATATATATTAAATAATTATCTATATAATTAAATAAATATATATAATGTGCATAAATGGAATTAATGGATCTCAGTATTCCTGTGCTTTTGTAGCTCCACAAACGCACCACCACCAAAACTAATGTGCAGCTCTCCAACACTGGATGCTAGGAGTCATTAATTCAAACAAAGCCATTTAAATACATAGAGAAATGTAAATTTTAACTGCTCATTCCCGTATAAATTCGTTGACCCTTCTGCTGAGCCGTTCCTTCCCGTAGGGGATGCTCGCCATCACGTGCTGTCAGATGGTCAGACTTTCAGGCTACAGCATCTCTGATGGTGTTAAAGCATCGTGTGATCCTTGGTACACGGATGAGTAAGGAGAGGTTTAATATGTAATTAATAATACAAGGAAGGAAAAAAAGAGGAAGATGTGGTTATGAAAAGCTGCCTGGTCAGAGGTTCCCAGCACATTCCTACTCTGACTTTTATTGTGAGCTGCTACAATCTGGTGATAGGCAAACCAAAAAACCGCAACCAAAAGGCTTTTCTTGCTAGTTAGATATTTGTTGAAAGAAATGAAGCTCCTAAGCCATTTGGAGAGTCATAGGAGAGAGAAATCTTATCTTTAGATGTCTAATTGCATTCAAAAATCTACCTAGAAGAGACCTTCTTATTCCTTGGCTAAGTTAGAAACATTTATTAGCTTCATGACTCCTGTTTTCAAAGGTGGACACCTTTGGAAGTGGTTTTGTTGTAAGAAAAGAGTTTTAAATATCTTATTGAAGGAAGGATATTTTCCCAAGAAGGAATAGTTTCTGCCAGGATGAGTGTATTTAGAAACAAATAAACAAAACAAAAGCAATGCAAGAGAAAAACCCCAAACCAACAGCCCACCCTGCACTTGAATTTTAATAAATCGTAATTTGTTTTATTTAATCATCCCGCATTTGATTTTTATATTAGACACTGGTTAAACTGCTTTGAAATGAGGATGAATCTTGTCACCGTTCAGGGTAAAAAAAAATTGCAGATATAAGCAAAAGTTTGACGTCCAGCTAGCTCCAAGATTTCAGGCTTTGGGAGCAAAGATCTGAGCTAAAGGGACTGATAAAGCTTACTGAGCTGTCATAATATACTTAAACTCCTGTACTTGACTTAGTACTGCACGACACTTCAGTACAAGAAATTAGGACATAAAAAAATTAGTGCAGCCCACATTAAACAGATTTAAAACTGGTAAACTAATTGCAAAAAGTAATTGGGATGTTTTCAGCAACGTCTCATAGGGATGTAGTCATGGCCTACCGCATTTCCATGATATGAGTAATGATCTGGAAAAAACCCTTTCCTCTTAAAGACTGCAGATTTCACAAGAATTAAAGGAGTGCTAAATAAAGAAAGGGAATAGTAATTTATATAATAATCTAGATTATTTTGGAAAAAGAGCCTTGTTATCAGACAGAGCTTCAAAGCTGACTTTGTGCTCCACCAGGAAACACTAAGAATTCAGTGGAGAGGGTGGTAGGGCTGCAAAACCCAAGACAAAATCGGGCTCTGAAGCTTTTTTAGGGAGCAAGAGTTTATCTACCTCAGTTTTGCAGGGTGTCGAGAGGCTCTGGCCCAGGGCAGCAGTGTGGCCACTGCTCTGGAGCTTCTCATCAGGGATGCTCGGGGACTCTGTTCTCTTGCCAAAGCTGGTTCAGGTCTTCAGCATCTCCTCATCTGGATGAGCAGCCCAGGCGCCCTGGCAGCCTGCCATGTGGGTTTTTACGCTTCAAGCTGGTTTGCGTTAAAGCCTTGTTTAAAACCCACACGTTTGCAAAGGCTGTTTTGAATTTGGTTTAAGAATTCAGATCAATTCTAGTTCTACCAGAGTCAAATGTGAGATGGCGGGGCAGGAGGCAGCGCGGAGAGTGTGAGGCTTACAGCGAATGTGAACTCCCAGCCTGGAATTAACCCCCACCCCAATTAATTAATGCTGTGTTACACTGGTGAGTGGGTAACTGGGAGATAGGACAGCACTCATGTGATTACTACTGGAAAACTATTGTGGTCTGCATTTGCAAGGTGGTGGTTGCGTTAGATAGATAGTGCCAGAGAGAGAGCTGCTAACAGGGATTCATAAAACTTGATTAACAGCTTTCTGCTAAAAGGATCAAGGCTCGAGGAAATATAGTATACCTAAGAGCTAATGGATAAATGAGATCTCTCCCCAAGTTTAGGGATTCCCTACATTATTTATCCCGAAATAAAGGAGAGAAGGCAGACCTGAACTCATGAAACTCCAGGAATGCGTAGCTCGATCATCTGCATAAATAGCATTGCCCAGCACAGAAAACTGAACAGCCTGTAATGGAGGGTATAAAAGAAATGGTTAAAAAGATATAGCGAAAATCAACCGCACAAGTTTACTGAAAACATCAGTTTCTTGTGCGTAGGAAACTCTATCAGGAGAATAAGGAGAGCAGGGCATAAGTTGATAAAGCCAACACGACGTGCGTCTGCCTTAGCTTTTGAAAAGTGTTCAAACTGTGACTTTGGAAATGCCAATTTACTGTTGGCTCTAAATAGTATGTATAAAGTTATCCACAAAGCCATAAGAGAAAAAGAAACTTCTAATGAACTGTGAAACCAGATGCTTTATGCTGGAGAAGCACATTCTGCAGTCTGCATATTATTATTTTGTTTTGGGGAATGCTGCAATGTGCTAGGTAATTTCAAATATAGATGCAGGCACAGTTAGTACCCCGAAGAGTTTATGCTGGGAGGAATATTCCTATTCGTGGGTGGGGGGCGAGGTGGGTATACATTCAACAGAAACAGAATTATGGAAAGTAAACTTCTTTTTTTCAGACTGGAACAGCAGTTTAGTTTAGAAACGTCATATTGGATATTTTTGCATGCTAACAGTCAGCGCCCATCTACGAGAAAGGATGTGAGTCTCTACAGATGCTGAAAGGGGTTTGGGCACAAACAGGGTTCTGGATGGGAGCTATAAGAAAATGTCTGGATGGCCAACCCAGATATCCTAAAAAACTGTCTAGGCTGGGCTGAAATCAGGATGTTTTACTTCCCAGAAATGTTCAGGACAAATAATATGCCTACATGATCTGGCTGGAGAAGTCATTATTACGAGAGGTTGAAGTAAAGCAATACTGGCAGCCAATGGTGTGCTAAGTTCTGTCCATACGCATGAAATAAGTTTTGCTCGTGAGAAACGTTTTGATCCTTAAAAATTTTGACCAAAGGGAGAATGTTTAAAAAAAAAAAAAAAGTCTTCAATATATATGGTTGAAGTATCATTGCACTATAACTGAAATTCTTGTGGGTTCTTGGAATTAATTATAACCCCATCACATATCTAAAATACTATATCAAATAAGGAAAACCAATTTTATGCTGAATTTGTTGATGAGCCAGGGTAGAATAGAGAAAACCTGAAGTTGAGATAAATCATGAATTGCAAAAGGGGCTACATGGATTGAGTTATCTACACAGAGGAGGAAGAAGTGAGATACAGAAATCTGTTCTGATTAATAAGACAAAAGGAAATGGTGCAAAACAGATATATGACATTCCATTTTGCCTTTATTATGTATGATGTCATTACAAAACACTGGGATTTTTATATTTGGTGATTAGAGATGAAATTGTCAGTTTAACTTTTTCTAAACTTCAGCTTAATCTATATAATTTTAAATACCATTGATACTAGGCTCCAGCAAGCAGTTCCTAAAGAAAATGCTGCAATTGGGAGTATCAACAGAAAGAGCAATTAAAAAAAAAAAAAAAAAACAACACAAAACACACCAATATTTTTTCTGATTTATCTATCAGATTCTGATTTTTTTTTTTTTAATGGTCACTTTTGATATGTAACTTCTGTTGTGCTATAAAAATAGGAGAAATACATTGCTTAAATTTATTGCTTATGTCCCAACAGATCGGAGTGTTTGCAGTAGCAGGCTAGTTTGAGGAAGGATGGGGTAGGTATGGAGAAGGAGGCAGATTATATGGTAAAAAGAAATAACAGAGGAAATCTAAGTATAATGGCCTGTATAGACAAAAAAAAATATTATTATTTACGTAGGCAGAAAAAACTAGGAAGGAAACAATGTTCAGCACTGACTGCAAAGTGGAATGTGTTAGGCAAGCAGAAAAAATCTGAAAGTGAGACAGGCTTTGAAAAGCCTGGGAAGGAAGGATGGAGGGCTTGATTTGAAGTAGTTCCAGCTGAAGGAGGCCTGTGTGGCTAGGGCTGCGTCATTAAAGTGCCATTAATTTTGCTTGATGCCAACACTTTGGGTGGATTGGAGGAGCACAGACTGAGAATTCGCACAAGCAAGAGGGACAAGGTTAAAGAAATGATGATGGGAGGTTTTGAAAGCTCCACGACTATTTTTGATTTTGCTGCAGCAGGAATATTTGCTTTCTCTGCTGTACTTGAGTACTGGGCACTTCTATTTCTGGAAATGCCCCAAGAAGGTCATTCAAACTATTTCAAAACTCAGGAAAATTTTCTGGGGAGTTTTTGGTTTGCATTGCAGTTTCACTTGTCTCTTACTTCCGAGACGGGTTTAGCCGTCTCTAATGAAAAGCAATAGATCTTGTGGATAAATTCATGTGTAATCTTTACAGAAATTGATTGTTTTTCCTTCTTTGACCAAAACTACTTCATCTACATCTTTGCATCTTCATTTTAATCTTCTGTTTAAATTAGGATGGAGGAATGTTCCTTAGGAAGACTTTTTTCCTTTTTTTTCAACAGCATCATCTGAAAAAATGAAGGAAAGTCTGATCTTCAGGCGCTGGGATGTCTGATGCCAGTTTCATTCGTATTTTCTAGCGGTTTTAGCATGTATCATATACCAGTTCCATTCAGGTTTTATCCAGGTTTAAATTTGTCTTTTTTGTGTTATATTGAAAGGTGTTTGTTTTAATGTGGGTGTTATTAGCTAAACGAAACATATACATAAAGAGAAAGCACTTTTTTGCTCTCCTGAAGACTTTGTTTCAAAATACTTAGTGAATTCTTAAATGCCTAAAGTTTCAGAAAACAGTATGAAAAATAGGAATACTGAATGTGTTTTGTTTATAGGTTAAGTAAGAATACAAACTTAAGTAAGAATACAAACAAGTAAGAATACAAAAATAGTCTCAGTTCAGTCACAGTAAAAACAAGGTACGAATTGACAACACGAGCAGAGAGGGAAGAACATAGATATTATAGGAAGTAGAGCTGGGAGGCAGGATCAACTATACCCAAATTGTTCATGACAGATACTTGTCTAACTTGCTCTTTAAATCTTCGGTGATGGAGTTTCCACAATCTCTATAGGCTCTTTCTGCTTATGTCTAACCAAAATCTCTTTCTCAGCAGTTCAAGCCTGTTACTAGTTATTCTTTTTGAAGCGGACAGACAGAGCAATTTCTTTGCAGCTACCAACCATCTATGTAAAAACTGATCGCTGCTTATTCTTTCCTTTAGGTTAAACCATCTCAATTATTATTGTTTTTATACAGACAATATTTTTTTTTTTTCCAGGCCAACCGGCCTTTCTCCTCTTATCTCAAGAGTTAAGGCAAGGGAAGAATTACTGGATGAAAAATTAGATAAAAACGAGCAGCGCTTTAGCCAGGGAAATATTTGAGCCACAAGCAATCAAATATAATGGTTACAAATGAATGCTGATATCTGGGGTTTGTTTCTGTGGGTGCATTTATTTATTTTTGTTAGCGTTTGCCCTGAATATAAAGGGTCCAACATCATTACCCAATCTGTCCTTTAGTTATGTGGGATGAGGATGGACTATTTTGAAACTGGGGCCAGTCTTTTACCCTTAACCCTGTTGGTTCTGTCAACAAACTCAATGCTGGATCAGGCGGCATTTGAAATATCTTTCTGAAGGTATTTTGAAACAATTATTTCTATTGTGAACTGGTTTTGCAGAAGGCAAAAGGGCCTCCGCAGATCTGGAAGAGTAGTGTGCAGGACACTTGCCTTCTGTCTCTTGCTTCCCCCTCTCCTGCTATGATTTTTAGGATCTGACAACTTTGCTTAAAAGAGAAGTTCAAAGCAGAAAATTTGTTTTGTGCTTTCAGATATGTGACAGACTATGAACTTAAAAAAACAAATAACAAACCAAAAAAAAAACCAACCCAAAAAACAAACAAAAAAACCCCAACCCCCCCAAAAAACCCAAACAAACTTGCCAAATATTTGCATGCTTAAGGAAGAATAATGGTTGAATATGATTTTACATAGATTAATCCCAGGAAAATTAATGGATGGAGAGAATAAAGTACCTCATTTATGTTTCCAATGCTAGAAAGAAAATAAGGTCCATTCATTTTTGTGTTCAAATAACACACACGCACACATTTAATTTACCAGACAAGCACTTAGATGTCGAGATGACATTTGAAGGATTTGCTAAATTATTGTTTTGTTTTTCTTTTCAAAGTTCCCTTTTCGCCATCTATTTTTGGCCATTGTTTTTCTATTTATATTTATATTTTTATATGTTTATTGAATCTAGTTGTTGTGTCACTGCCTTTAGTACCAAAAGAGTGGGCTTCTAAGACTGATAGTGTCCCATTTTGGAAAATCAGCAGCATTGTGTTTACCAAAAGTGCATGTGAGAAACTGGAAGGTTATTCTATTTTATTTTGCAAACTTTAGCCTTCTGTCTTTCAAGAAGTGTGCTACTTGTGTAAGGAAACCCAGCTTCTGGGACACAAAGGCCCTCCAGCACGCTCCCGGGCTGGTAGGGAGCAGAGTTTGACTTCCCAACCATGGGCAAATTCATCTCCTGATGCAAGAGGATGGTCTCCCCCTCCACAGTCAACACAGCTTAAAATTGTGTCCTCAAAAATCTGTTTACTCATCACTTTAGTCTTCTTTCAGCATGCCTAAGTAAAAAAATAGATTATCCCCCGGGAGAGGATTTGCCTTATCTGACTCCTGGTGTTCGCAACGCAGACTTCTACAGTGGAGCTAATCACCCGACTGCCCTCCGAGTTGGGCAGAGAAATGGACGCTCCCCAAGCACAGCGCTTCCCATCGCCTTTTCTGAGATTTCCTCTCATATTCCCAGCTCTAGTTACAGTATGTGGAGATAAGTTTGGGTTCACTTACTGGTTTTAAAGCAAATTTGCAGACGGGCGCTGATCTGGTCTGGTTCGTCTGATTCTGTCAATGTATGAACCCGAGTGTTTCTGTTGAATGCATAGGCAGAACAAAAATTTAGAGCAACATTGATCGAGGGGTCAACAGCTGCATGTTGGGGTTTTCCCCAAAAAGAAAAGGGGTGCAATATTCCATTTCCCATGTCCTTGTATGTAAGAAGCAGCTTTTAACCACAAAAGCTTCAGCAAGCGAAGTTCAGCAAAGCACCTGTTATAGATATAAGGTACCAATGATTCTTCACCTTCAGAAGAGGAACCATAAGCCCAGGCTGAAGTTAAAGGAACTATTTTCTTGCAGTGCAAAAACTTCTTGGACATGAAGTGGTCCTGTGTTCTGCTTTTCAGGACAGCATTGCAGGTAGTGAGTGGGATGAATCCCTTTGCCATTGCAGGCACATGACCCTCTTATTTCAGTGCCATCGCCTTCAGTAGAGTCAGGTTTATTTGCTCATTGCCAGTTAATAAACTATTTTGATATTGTTGCTAAAATGCAACCACTTCAGTTGGGTGGTAAAGCTGGGAGCAAAAACATTACAGGCAAAAATGCCAATGTAAAGCTTGTCAAAGTGTTGGTGACCTTCAAAGGTTTATCCATTTGTCATAAATGGCTTTGTTAATACATATCATCACCAGCACTTAGACTCGCATTTGCTTTAATGCTTTGTTCAAAGCTGCAGCGCAACAATAACGACAATAAGACATAAATACTTTATAAGACATCTATTGTCATCTATTTATCATTTATAACGCACAGCAAAAGCATTATGAAACATTTATTACGCATTTGTAGGTAGCATTTTGTCACCAGCGCCGTGGGTTTGGGATGCAGCGTTCATCTCGGACTCGTTGGCGGGTACCAGGGGGAGAGGGAGGAGGCAGAGAACCCCATGGCCACAGCTCAACATCATGGGGCAGTGCCGTGGAGGGGAGGAGGAGAGGCGGGGGGAGCTGGGTGCATCTTAAAACATTACGTAGAGAGGAGGAAAGGGCTGAGAGAAAAGATTGAAGAGTGTTTTTTAGCATGATGCACGCGTTCGTGTTGAGGGCTTGGATTATGGAACAATCATGCTCCACTCCTGCTTGCAGAGCGGCCGCTGGGCTTTGCTCTGGCTGCGTGTAGGGCACTGCCATCGGAGAAATGCACCCGGGAGCTTCGGGAAACAAAATTCAGGTGCTATTTGGTCAGGAGAGACAAATAACATTTGACTGCTTTTTCTTATTTGCATTGCAGCTGTTTCTTATTCCCTGTGTGAGACGCGGTACCAAAGCACTCCTCTTCTCCAGAGGAAAAATCCCTGCTATTATAATTTTTTCATTACAGCTTAAACATTTTCAGTTTTAAAAGAAAAAAAAAAAAAGATAATTTGCTTGATCTGATTTCTGATGCATTTTGTTCAGTGCTATGTAGCCACATTTTTCTGTAGGAAATTTGATACATTACTTTAAGTTAACTACATACAAGAGAATACTAAATAAATTCACTTTATGTGCTTCCCTAATTAGTTTTCAGTCATGTAATTCTCTTCAATATAGAGTTGAGAAATCCCCAAGTCTACCTTGATGTAGTTAGTGTCACATACACTGATCATGTGAAATTGAATTTGAATTTACTACTAATATTTAAACACGAAAGCTGACTTGAACCATATTTCCCCCTTGGATATAGATGTCACTGCTCTCTGTAATGAGTAGCATTATGTTGAATGCTTAAGCCAGGAACAACCAAGTTACAGGAATAGGACATTAATCTTAGAGAACTGTTGAATTTCATGCTTTAGACAATACATTGTCTTAGCATTACCGCTTACACTTTAATTACCTGAGACAAGTATTTTGCAATACCTATTGCTTGAGTATATTTTGTAAAGATGGAGTGGGAATACAGAGATCACCGGGATCTCTTGGATAACTGGTTAGACTGACTGTAGGCACAAAACTACGTTATTTGTTGTCTATAACCTTCAGCTGTTGAATGCACAAAGTCAAAGATGTTTCTGTAGAGATCTCCCCGACCTTGCCCCCAGCTCTCGGGGGGTGTGTGGGGTGCGTGTGTATGTGTACCAGACCACGCCGGGGGGGAGAGGGAGATGCTGAGGGCTCAATCCCTGCAAGGTTGGGTGCTGCGCTGCTCCCATGTCTCTCTTAAACTCTTCTCCGTGACTTAATCACCCACTTTAAAATTAAAGCTCAGTGTTGTCTCTGGGTCTCTGTAACCTCTGTGGGGAAACTGAGGCTTTAGGGAGTTCATCAGGAACCATTTGCAAAGACTCTGATTAAATCAAACTTCTTCTGGAGTTTCTTTTCTGCGGCCTCCAGGCTGCTATAATTGGAGAGATGGGATGACTACTGCTGGACTTAGCACTTGTAACCTAATTTATGTTGCTGCTTGATTAGCTCCTTATCTGAGCGGATGCAAATACCTGGATGAATTTAAAGTACTGTGCAGTATAGACTTGCTTGGCTCTGTTAGCACTGGGTGTTTGCTGAGCACTCCGTATCTGACACACCTGAAGGAAGTGACGCTATCCAGAGGGACCTGGACAGGCTCAAGAAATGGTCCCATGTGAACTTCATGAAGCTCACGAAGGCCAAGTGCAGGGTCCTGCACGTGGGTCAGGGCAACTCCTGGTATCAATACAGGCGGGGGGATGAAAGGATTGAGAGCAGCCCTGCCAAGAAGGATTTGGGGTACTGATAGATGAAACGCTGGACATGCGCGCTGGCAGCCCAGAAACCCCCCGCAGCCTGGGCTGCATCCCCAGCAGCGTGGGCAGCAGGGCGAGGGGGGGATTCTGCCCCTCTGCTCCGCTCTGTGAGACCCCCCTGCAGCGCTGCCTCCAGCGCTGGGGCACCAACAGCAGAAGGACACGGAGCTGTTGGAGCGGGGCCAGAGGAGGCCCCGGAGATGCTGGGAGGGCTGGAGCCCCTCTGCTGTGAGGACAGGCTGAGAGAGCTGGGGGGGTTCAGCCTGGAGAAGAGAAGGCTCCGGGGAGACCTTCCAGCCCCTTCCAGTCCCTAAAGGGGGCCTACAGGAAAGATGGGAAGGACTTGTTAGCAGGGCCTGTTGCGATAGGACAAGGGGTAATGGCTTTAGACTAAAATAGGGAAGATTCAGGCTGGAGATAAGGAAGAAATTTTTTACGTCGAGGGTGGTGAGCCCCTGGCCCAGGTTGCCCAGAGAGGCTGTGGCTGCCCCATCCCTGGAAACATTCCAGGCCAGGTTGGACGGGGCTCTGAGCAACATGGTCTGGTGGAAGGTGTCCTTGCTCATTACAGGGGGGATGGATTAGATGGCCTTTAAATGTCCCTTCCAACCCAAACTATTCTATGATACAGAAAGATGTAGAAGGATAAAAAGGAAAATGGGGCTGGAGGAAGCTGAACTTTGAAACTTCACTGTTGAATCTCTCTGAAAATGTTTAGGAAAAGCAAGTGAGATTTAAGTCCTTCACACCACATGTGAAAAGGGTGATTAACACCAAAAGACTGATATGAAATGAAACCCAAGCCAATGAAACCTAAGCCAGTTCCCATGGGCAAAATAACAGGGCAAACAGGGCAAAAACCTGTTGGCCTCTGGGACTGCAAGCAACGAGCAAATTGCCCCATGCTTCGTGCTGCTCAAAAAATTTCCCTCTGACTTCAGCAGAGGATGAACGAAGGAGCTGGTCAGGCTGATTGCTATGGAGATCTTTACACTTGTCTCCCCACAGTGATCGAATGGGAGAGAAACAAACACATGGAGGAAATCCCTGAAGAACTGTAACATGAAGTAGAAAACTTTCCACTGTGTATACAAAGGGAGAGTCAGGAGACAGGTCAATTTTTATTTTATTTTTTTTTTAAATCCTGTAAGGTGTCTTTAGAAAAAAAGAGCATGCATTTATGCATATCAAATATACAAGGTGTTGCACTGTGCATATAAGATATTTTGATCTTGGTGGGTAATATGCAGGTGAACGTGTTTCTTTTTCCCATATGCGGTTGTGAAGCTGATATTTCTCTTCTCTAAATCTCCAGCAACAGGCTGCTGCTGGGTGCATTCAGTCCTTGCTTAGAAACGACTCATAGAACCACAAAACGGACAATTCTTTACCAGCCATTTCTCTCTCCTTTATAGGAACTCATCCAGACCCCTTTTATTTTATTACATTTTTTTTTTAATGGGGTGTGATGGATTTGTTTCTAAATGCGTCAGATTTGCTTTTCTCCTTAAAGACTTTAAAGATGTTGTTTACAAACTGGTTTACTGAACCTGCATAAGATTAATAGCCTGGTCCCTTTGCATAACGTATCATTAACAAGCGACAAAAAGCAACTGCTAAACACGTGGATTGCGGCACATCCATGGAAACGCCCTTCTATATATATTGATATAGATTTTGTTGCAGTTTGTTGCAATGGCTGAAGTAATAATAGCTCTTTGTCTGACTCATCTCACACTCTAAAGAAGGAGTTGAGTTGAAATCAGGTGTCAGTTGAGTTATTTTCTAAAGAGAAATGGACTCTGACTGCAGAGAGCTGTATCTTTCTGTATCAGGGCTGCATGACTGCCTTCAAGGATAACCCAAAAAGTTGGTCGGTGAAGTTGCCTTTTATTATGTTTGAACGGATGAACTTTTCTTGCTCCTGTTTTCTCAACAGCAGTTGTGCCGGGGTGGCTGTAGGAGAAGGATTACGCTGCATCTGGCAAAGGAAATTACAGATTAACGTGCGCATTATGTAGGAGAAACATTACAGGAAAACTGTCATTTGGATTTTACAAGGAAATAATCCTTTAAGTCTCTTAGGACTGAAATAACTCCTTAGTTTTTCTCCCCTTTTGGAATACCCTGTGAATCTTCATGTCAGAATTAGTGAAACAAATCCAAAACAAAGATGAGAAGAATCTGGACTTTTTCCATGAGAAAGGCCGGTGCTAGAAAAGAGATTGCAGAGAATGTTCCAGCAGTGACCAAAAGAAAAACGCCCACGCAGTTGGACCCTAAATTTATGGGGTGCCTCCCTCCTGCACTGACTGCCGGGGCTTGGATTTTGGGGAGTTATAGTCCAGGTGCTGAGTATCATCTAGATATGTCCAGATGCCTTTCTCCCTCACCGCGGTGAAAATGTGGAGTACTGACCAGCGGAGGAGCTATAGTGGTTGCACAAAAGCTGAAAGAATCTGGTTTACAGCCCGCAGGCTCAATCTATGAATTTAATTGTTAATATTGCCCAGGAGGAGTGCTGCTAGTCACCATCCCTAGAGGTATTTAAGAGGCATCTGGATTTGGCACTTCGGGGCATGCTCTAGGGGCAGAGATTCTAGGGGGTGGTTTGTTTCATGTTTTTTTTTTTGTTTTGTTTTGTTTTGGGTTTTTTTTTTTTTGTGTGTACGGTTGGACTCGATGATCTCAAAGGTCCCTTCCATGAAGATTCTGTGATTCTGTGCTCAGAGGTCAGGAAGCATTTTAGAGCTAGAGCTAGATACACACTCGCTACTGATCTCTTTAGCTCCTGTGGGAGTTCACTTCTTCCAAATCATTGGATGCCACTGCCCTAAACTGTTCAGGTTTGCCAAGGGAGGGTCCTTTTGCCTGCATCATCCAGTTTTCTAGATTTGCTCAAAATAGCCACGTGCAGTCGCTCCTCGCCGTCCTTGTTGTCCAACTGCTCGGCATCACGTGAGTCATTGCTCTGAAATGGCTTGTCACTATGGAAGGGGGATGCTGGATGCCAGCGCAGAGCATCCTTCAGAGAACCCTTCCCTGTCATGCCTTTGGTCTCCAGCAAAGGTCTGGACAGCATCTTCCCTTCCAGTCTGGGGGTTACAAGGAATGGGGAAACTCTTCCAACTGCCCAATGTTTGCTGTTCTCAGGGGGTCACCGCTGTGCCGTGTTGTGGGATGCGTGCCAAAGTTGAAAATTAAGAAAACAATTTTTAAAAATCCCCCAAGGTGGCTGCACGGCCCCATGCTGGAATGGGAGACCCAAGGGACCCCATAAACGTTTTAATGTTAACTCCAAAGCTCTGCCCGGCTTGTCGGAGAGGTTGGGCTCACTTCGCCCTCGTGCTCGAGATTACCACCTTCTTCTAAGCAAAACACAGAGCTGAAAGGTAGTTCTGAGGGAAAACCAGTTGTTGGTTTGGGCCAGGGATCCACATTTCAGCACATCGTGTCGAATGCTGACTTTGGCGATGCTGGTTCGACTGAAACAGAGCACGCCGCCGCAGGATGTTATTTTTGCTTGTGAAAGCTGTCATCTCACCATCCGATCTTTGGCTAAACTAAATGCAGCTTTAAGCAATCATCTTTACGTTTTTTAACAAACTCTACATTTACATTTATTTTAGATATCTTGCTTTTTTTTTTTTAATTAATTCCTTGGAGTCTATTTTCCAGCCTACCAAGAAACAGTTAAATGGCTGAATCTCAAAGGTTCGAGTACTTTTACGAACAACAGTCACAGGGAGGAAAATTAACGGTTTTCTGTTAATGACTCATATTAGTCCTCTTTGGTGGTCCAAAGCGATGGATTATATATTTTTTTATTTTTATTTCCCCCCCCCTTTTCTTCCATATGCCTGTCATGGGGCTGCTTTTCTGATTGCTACTTTTGTTGTTAAAAATGTCACTCTCTGTATTCGCCCTCGTCCCCATAGAATCTTTAAAACTAAACGCAGGAAAAGTGGAATATACCTGTCATTTAGACCAGCTAGAACAAAGGTTGATAGAAGATACATTCCTAGTTTGAAGAGGCTTCCCTGCTGATTTTGTTTATCAGAAAATGGCAAGTTTTGTTCCTAATGGACTGAAATTTAAATAAAATCTGACTCTGGAAATAAAAGCAGCCATTATGACAAAATAAAATTATATATTTTATAGGAGAAATTGAATTAAAATGCTAGTTTCCTTTGGTTAAATTCTTTTACATAAGGAAATGAATAAACGAGAGAGAGTGAAATAGAATGAGATAGAAAGCTGATTGTTGAAGTAAGCTTTTTAAAAATCAATAATCTCTTGTAATTTATATTTTTGAAAAAACTTTGAACAGACTTCCATACAATATCTTGAATTATAGCTACATTTCTACGTTTCCTTTCATTAGAAGTTGAACTAGGGGTTAAATAGTGTTTTCCCCCTGGGATCTCAGGTTCTTATCGGGCTGTGGCTTTGGACTACAACCTTCTACAAAAGAAAAGACTCTCCAGAACTCGAGTTAATTGAACATTTATTAACATTTAATAATTAATTATTTTTTTAAAAAAATCAGGTTATTTTGCCTGCCAGAATAGGAACTTAACTGCCAGGGGAGATGGTGGAGCCAAGTCAGGGCTAGGGAAGGTGATGGTTGTGAGCAATCCATGTGTTTGAGACTCATCTTCCAGGGAGGCAGTTCATCTGGATTCAAGTGTTTTGAGATTCAGGTCCAAAAACCTAATGACTAGAACTAAAACCAACCTATATGTGCACAAGGTAACTTGGTATGTTGCTGTATGCACCCACAGCAATTTTGTCAACCTTAGATTGCTTTGGAGACATCCTTGCATCGCCTTGCAGATAAAGGGATTGTCCAGCTTTTGCACACTGGCACGAGCTTCCCTGAAAATTAACAGCTGCTTTTCGGATAGGCAAAGAAAGAAGCTTGTAAAACCTAAAATATCAGTTAAATTTAAAGAGAAAACTAGACCTGCATGAAGCTGTTGTAGTAAAGTTGAAGGTGCATTCAAAGGCAGGTCACAACCCTCCTTTCAGCTCCAGTTTGCAGATTTCCCACCAGAAGAAGGCAACAGCCCTCAATCAGAGGTGAAGAGGTTATGAGTGGTAGCGGTGGTTTGTTCCTCCTTGAGATGTCCCACCTGCCTCCCAGATGAGCGTGCATGGGAAATAAAATCCTGGGGGACTGCAAATCCGAACTCAGATTATTTAAAAAGAAAAATACTTATATCCCCAAATATAGATTCTTGAATTTTCCTCTGTCCCCCTAAAATTACGACTCTTTACAAAGTGCAGTATGTCTTAGTTGGCTGGAGGAGGCCTGAGAGCACCAAAATGTTGGCTTCCGCACAGCTTCTTGGTATGATGGGGAGAATGACCCGTTTCCATCAAACTTTGGTTTTCATATCTGTAAAATGGCGGCAACGCTGCCTGGCTGTGATGAGAATAACATCGTTAATCCCTGCAGAAATCTCTGCCACCCCTGAGTATTGGCAGGGTTATAATTATTGTCTTCTATAAACAGCAGCTGGGGAGTTCTGTTAGCAGATGTTTTAAAAGTGCCTTGAAGATGAAAATATCTAAATATTCTTATTACTATTATTATTACGGCTGTCCACATTGATTACTGTGATTATACAACACCTTTCTGACATGTCCTTAATGACAAAATACCTTGTGGGCTGTGGAGGGTTGAAGGCAATTACTCTGCCCCACAGGAAGGTGCCCCTGGTTTGGGGCAAACGGATCTGGCGGTGCACGGCTGGCCTCAGCCCTGATTTCTCTTGCGGTATTTGAGAGGATGGAAATCCCTGGGCTTTTTTCCCATCATTGATTTGCCATCCACTGTGTCCGTGTGATGCCAGGGCTGAGTTTCTGCAGTGGAGCAGCGAGAGCGTGGGCTGGCACCAGTCACGCCGACGCACTGGTGGCTGCCCGAGTCTTCCTCCAGTGATGCAGAAATGTGGAGTGAATGAAGGAAACTGCTATAATCCCACCGATTCCTCTAGTGAGGTGTAATGCAATAACATCGTATGAGATGTTGCCTTTTTTTTTTTCCCTTTTTTCTTTCTTTTTTTTCTTTTTTTTTTTTTTTTTCCTGCTGACTGAGGTTGTGGTTTAACAACTGGTTCAGCTGTTTAGTTTCCAATTGAGGTCTAAGCCAAAATTTAAGGCTGTGAAGCTAAATTTAGGGTCCCAGGTCTATATTTAGGCATCCAAATTGAAGTGGTGTGGTGCCCCCCTGCTGGCACCCTGACGGGCTGCATGCAGCACCCACGGAAATGAGCAGGTGTGCGAGCACGCTGCACCTTTCCAGCTCGTGTCTCGCTTACATTCAGAATATAGGGTGTCAAGCCTAATTTTAGCAGACTGAGTTGGCCAATTTTGGTTGTTTCTTGCTAATAGTTGGTGCGGAAAAAGTCTGTTCTCTGAGAAATGAAATTCAGTTTCGTTTAATGAAGAATTTGTCTGCAGACATCAAAAGTGGGTGTGTGATGTAGGGCTTACCTGTTGGGTGTATTCATGGGTTATTCCCTGGGTGCTGTATTTCAGAGCTCCTGGTAATAATGGCAAGAGAGAGGGGGACCAACAGCTATTACAGATGCTTTTATGCTCTGTCAGATGCTGGAAAATGCTCCCCTCCAAGTGGCAGAGGGTACTGCCATGGCTGGTCCTTCTCCATCCCAGGTAGAGCAGGGCAAGGTCTACTGCAAAGACCCAAGGGCAGAGGGGTTGTGCTGAGGCTTTTTTCCTAACAGGGACCGTTTTGCTCAGGATACCAGTGGGAGCAAGAAAAAATGACAGGACAGCCGTGTACCTAGGGCTGGGGCCAGGGGCAGATGCAATTATGGCACCTGGTTTTTTGTTTGTGGGATGATTGATTTAGCTGCATGGGCCAAATGAGAAACAAAGGACCCTGATTTGGACAGCTGTGCATTTTCATCAGATGTATAGGATGCAGGTTGAGGCACTTCTATAGGATAACTGCTGGAAGCCAGCTTTTACAAGGACAAGCCAGCTTCCAACGATGGTGAGGGTGTTGCTTGTGCTTGGGCGGGAACGTTCCTGCAGAAAGCGGTGTGTTTGGTGGAGGACAGGATGGTCCTTGTCTGCTCTACTGGAGCACCAAGCGTTGCACGCTTCCCTCAGAACCCCTCACGGCTCTAAATCTTTTGAAACACTTCAAATACATGCTTGGGTCTCTCCCTCGTTCAGTGGCAGTCAAAGCTGGATGAGTTGTTTATGTGCTCCTTTTTGGAGAGGTTCATGCCCCCTTGAAGATGAAACAACCCCGAATAACTTACGGCTGCCACGTGAGCAAGTCATAAGTCCGTGTTTGTGCGTGCACGCTGTGCTCCTCAAACGCATCTGCGCGGTGATCGGAAGATATGAAACTCCCTGTGTTTTTGTGGTCAAAGTCCAAGTACGGACAAAGGCCCTGACAATGTTTTCAGAGAATAAATTGCTCATGATAATCCTGCTAATTCATCTGCAGGTTTTCCTCTTTCCAAACAAACCTGCACCAACTGAAGTCACTTGTAACTCAGCCAGTTAATATGCTGGTTGTATTTTAACTCTCCCCTTAAGTAGGGATCAGTTTCTTCTTTCCCGTTTGGCTATTTTTATTATTATTTTATATTTGATTACATCCTATTGTATCTGATACTTACCAGAATTAAGCTCTCCTTGCCGTAATGAAACCTCTGTAAGCCTGGAGTGCTTTGGCAAAAGTAACTTCAAGCTCGTTTGTTGAGAGGGTTTTGCCAAGCCCACACAGCTCTAATTACATCTTTTCACTGGCCTGTTTTAAACTGTCCCCTCTTTCCAAAGTCTTTTGTGTGTTATGGAGAACTACATTGTTATAATGAATACAGTCTGTTTAGAATGAGTTTCATTGGATTTGGTAGCCAAGCAATTGTACGTTTTTGTTAGAGGTACTGTAGACTTCCAATGGAGATAATATTTATACAGTGGTCCAGAATTGTTTGCATTTCGAAGAATAAATAAAATGAATAATATCCAAACAAGATAATTAAAATGTCAGTTACAAAGTACCTTTAATTTGCTTAGGCTTTTGATTTGCATATTCCTTCCTTTACTTTGAAGACAAAGAGAAATACACTCAATACCGAATGTCCAGCTCTCTAATATATCATGTAATAACCAAGTACCTCCCTTTTGGAGTATTTACACTAAGATTGCAGACATGCACCCGCATTTGCGTCTTGGGCCAATGTTTTTCAGTGCACAAACATTTTTTTTTTTTTGTCTGGCTTTGTCAGATGCTAATTTCCATTTTTGTTAAATCACAGTGTTGCGGATGATCTGAAAAAAATCCAACCCAAACTAAAAGTGAATAAACACACCAACTCTTGAAGCTGCGTGTAGCCCTTGCTAAAAGCTGTGATGGACAGGTACTTGCAGAAAAAAAGGTTTTCTGAAGTATCTTTCTGTAGGTACCCACATTTCATTAAAAAAAACCTCCACAACACAAAACAAAACCAAACTTCGTGTTATTCTATATATATAAAAGATACTTTTAAGTATATCACACACACAGATAGTTAGGTATCTATATGTATACGTGTATGTGTATATATACATAGAAGAGAAGTGTAGAGGGGAGAACGAGAGACTAGATCTGTTAATCACAGACATTTAAGGCCTCTTGACTCAGCTGTGGGATGTTTCCTGAAGAAGTGGACTTTGAGAATCCACAGCACTGTTTAAAGTATGTGTTTGGAGCTTACTGGCAGGAGGAAGATGACAGAAGTACCTAAGTTAAAACCAGAACTTCATGGACCTGTTGCCTGTCACATACTGGAGTTTTCTGTTTGTTTACTACATGTTTATCACTTCTTCTAAAAATATGTAAGCTTGCGATACCTGGGAGTAAGTTTGTGCTTGGGACTAGCAAATTCTTTCTTGTGTTTCACGAACATGGCCATTTTTAAACAAGTTGGACGTTATACCTGCGTGTTTTTGTTTTTTTTCTAAACTATTTTTTGTAACTATTACTGTGCCTGTGCCATGAGTTCGTTGTCATTATTAGTTATGGCTCTCCATTTTGATCTTGCGTATGGGTACTTTGCAAAATCTGTTGGGATTACTCAAGATGAAAGAATTGTTATGCAGACTTGAAATCTTATTCCCTAATATTTGTTACTAGTTGCAAAGCACAGATTTTAAATGAACAATTGTATGGCATCCTAAATAAATAGGGGGGGATGGCTAACAGAGCCTCTATGTCTCTGAGACACGTGAAAAAAAAAAACCAAACCAAAAACAAGTTAAGCTTTTTATTTTTATAATAGTCATTTCTATTCCCAATTTTTCTGGTGTGCTTTGTTAAGTAGATCTTTATTTCCAGAGACTGAAACGTACTCCTCTTTCCTTTTCCTTGAAAATTAAAAGCTTCTACCTTAAAGAAGGGAATGATACATTATCTGCTGTCTCTAAATTGAACCCATTTGGAGCTATTTGCATCCTGTAGAAACCTACAGCTGAGTGCTGTGCTCAGAGGTGTAATGACTGGTTGTCACAACACGCTGGAGGTGGCCCCATAACAAAATGATCCCCTGTCAATCCCCTTGCAGGAAATGCATTGGCAACCTGTAATTCGGCCTCAGTATTAACATCCTGCCTGGGTTTTGTTAAATAGCACTTTCTAGGAAGTAGATCTGCTGAACTTGTGCTTAATAATGTTTTAAGGGGAATATTTGATGGAAGTTTTAGAAAGCATCACATGGGGTTAACAGTGATTTGTCATTTGTTTCTAATTAAAGGACTTAATCTCTTATCACTAGAACAGCCTATTTTTTTATACTAAAGGCACAGATGTGAATAGAAACATATTAATGAGATGTCATACTACACAGTCATTTAGTGTTTTGTTTAACTTAAACATAGCAGAAAATGTGCATCTAAGTAGACACATGTAATGACATTGAGATAGAATTATAATTTCCTACATTTGCATAACCTTTAGCAACATCCACTTTAGATCCACCTTGCGGTTGTTATTCTATATTCAAAATTGATGTTTTTTTTTTTTTTTATAGTAGTAAAAGGGTCTAAAAATCACACAATGACATTGTTTTCCAGTCAAATGGCCTGTTGTTTTCCTTAAACCAAACATACGTCTGTTTGACTTTGCTGGCTCTTCTTAAGATAGAAGGAAAATCTGTCCAGTCTGACAGTCAGGGCTGTTGCCCTTGCAAAGTGATGAAAAGGAAAGGCTAACCTCATCCCTAGGTACTGTACTTGCAACCGCCAGGTGCATAGCGGCCGTTTTACTGCAGAAATACTTCAAAACTAGGCAAAAGTGTCATGGATAAGTATAATATTTAAAGCCCAAAGGGGAAAACTTTGGTCACATGCTCTGGCACAGGCTGTCATGCATCACTCAGTAATATCTCCGTCAAGCTCAGATAACCTGTGGATGAATGCAAGAGGGCCGCCATTTCCAAAAAGTCGCTTTCTCAATGTCACAACACAGGTTGGGGTTAGAGCAAGGATGAATGAGTCGCTTAATGTATTCAAATGCACTAATGAGGGCTTTTTGAGCCTAAGTATTCAGTATGCATGTTATTGGGAAAACCCTATGAGAAATGAAAGGTTTCAGTCAGACTAAGTATAACACAGTTACCAGATAAATGAAGAATTCATCAAAGCTGTGTAACTTTGATGCGCCTTTTTCACTCTGAAAGGTGCATGAAGCTGCTTCTGCTCTAGGTTGGTGACTCCAGCTCTCCTGGTACATCCCTGTGTGCCAGGACAAGTGCCGTTGCTAACACCAGAGCCCAGCGCTTGCATATGTCTATGCGAAAAATGCCAGTCCAACTTTATTTTCTAGAGTAACTTTGTCTACTTTTTGACCAGAAGACCGGGAGTTAAGATACCTGGACTTTGTCTGTCTTGAAGTACAACTTGAGGCAAATATCTTAGAGCTGAGCTGTGGCCCCACTGCAGTAGCTGTGAACGTGTCCTTTAACTAAATCAGAATTTCTGCTTTGATTCTTTATGCCAGGCTCTAAGCTAACTCATGCAGGCATCATAACGTGACTTCAGGATTGGTGCCTCTCTGTGTTATTTTGCATGACTAAGAAGGAGAGGAGTGATTATTACCCCACCTGCCTTAATAGCTACAGTAAAAAAGCCTAGGGCTGCTGTCTGCTATTGTGGCAATTACTCTGAGAAAGCATGCTCTTTACTGACCTTTTCACATAGTTAACAGTAACCATAAAAAAAGAAAATCTGCTCCAGTTTTCACTTAAATAAGGTATAGTTATCTCATGTTCAGAAGAGACTAGATGGTTCCTGTGCTGGAGGCAACATCAGATGGAGCAGAACTGGGTGCAGGTAGTCCTGCAGGTCTCAACCAGCTCACTTTTAACTTCTAATGCGGAGCAGGAAAGCTGCAAGGTGCCCAATGTTGCGGCAGCCAGTGCGATGTCTGTGGGACTGCTTCCTTAGGGAAAGAGCTGATTGCCGGATTGTGACTGCCCCAGGGACCGCTCATGATCCTGCACCAGAAGACCTTACGCAGTCTCAGCACAAATAGTACAATTCCACGCTTCGAATAAGGATAAAGTCAAATAAACATAGTGGAAAACTTTTTCCCCTTCCCATCCTGAATCTACCATGGCAGGCTGCTCTGCTTTTCTGTTCCCAGTGCCAGGATCGCAGCTTCCAAGGTAATTTTAATCCTTTTCCCTTTACTACATATTCATTTTCTAGCTTAGCCTTTTCTCTCAGCTCCTCTTTATATCTCCTTTTTCTCCACCATGCCCATCGTGGTCATTAGCTGCCTTGATTACTGTAATCTTTTCCCCATAAACTTTGAATTCCCCTTCTTTAGTCTCTCCAGAGTGCAGCTACCGAAATACCTTTACTCTCCATCCCTACCAGCACACCGCTCCTCTTTCCTTCCTTGTACTCTCACCCCCAATTCCCATTGCAACTCAGTAGTTGAGCCAGGGCTGTCCATAATCCTTACTTCAACTGCATTCCTGTAATTTCTTTTTACTTCCTCTCTTTTACCTACTTATTTTTTTCTTAATGTATTCATTTTATTTTTTTTTTTTTTTGGAAATGTCTCATATCCATTCATTTTTTCACTCGCTGAGCTTTTTCTGTTGTTCTGAACACCTTCCGAAACACCTCTTCCTGAAAGCCTTCCTACCGAGATCTCCCTGAGAACTTTACCTTTCTTGGTAACCTCTTTCAACTCCCATCCGCACCCCTCTTGTATTGTGTCTTCACGCCCTTGGCTTGCGAGTACTCAGCTATGTCTTTGTGGGAGCACACCATCTTGGGCAGAGGTACTCCACTGGTGTGCAGGAGAGGTGGTTACGTTAGGTGGAGTGCTGGGATGATATTGTTTCAAGGTCAGAATACTATCAGGAATGCGATTTGAGGAGTGGCCGTAAAATTGAGGAAGAAATAGCGTGTAGGGGTAGTAGTAGTGGAACTGTGAAGTACCATAGCTTGAACAATTATCTTGGTTAGATGCTGGGGCAAACCAGAAAGTTTTTCATCAAACAAAACAGGTCCCTGAGAAAGCAAAAGTTGAGCAATATTTTTACTGTCTTTACTTCTATGATAGAATCATAGAATTGCTGAGGTTGGAAGGGACCTTCAAGATCATCAAGTCCAACCATTAACCTCCCCTGACAAAAACCACTTCTAAACCATGTCCCTAAGTACCACATCTACCCTTTTTTTGAACACCTCCAGGGATGGTGAATCCACCACCTCCCTGGGCAGCCTCTTCCAGTGTTTAATAACCTTTTCAGTGAAAAAATGTTTCCTAATATCCAATCTAAACCTCCCCTGACATAACTTGAACCCATTTCCTCTTGTCCTATCACTTGTCCCCAGGGAGAAGAGGTCAGCCCCCACCTCTCTACACCCTCCTTTCAGGTAGTTGTAAAGGGTGATGTGGTCTCCCTTCAGCCTCCTCCAGGCTAAACAACCCCAGTTCCCTCAGTCGTTCCTCATAAGGTTTGTCCTCCAGACCCCTCACCAGCTTTGTAGCCCTTCTCCGGACACGCTCCAACACCTCAAAATATTGTCGTTTACTGTCTTTACTTTTACTGTCGTTTACTTACTCTACTTCAATGCCAATTCTTCTAAAAGGAAAGCCTTAGGGATGAATGGCCAGAAGAAGGAAGTTTTCTAACAAATGGCTATGGTTAGCAATAGGTGGAAAATAGTTCCTTCCCAGGTGGCAGTATAGTGCACATGGGCTGGGCAGCGTTTTTGCTGGAAAGGATTGTAGGTTTACCACGTATTGCAAAGGAGGTGCAAATCAGCCCGTCAAGACCTTGGTCAGAGGTTTCCTTAGCTTTCTTCTACTTGTGTTTTTGCATAATTATATATATTTTTTTTTCAGAAACTGTTGATTAGGCACAGAGAGAAGTAGTAGTTTTAGCGTTTATGTTGCTGTCTCACGTGTGACCCAGAAAATTAAGATCATTTATAAAACAGCGGCAGTAAAGTTTAGCCAGCTATGAAAATCAATTGCCAGAAATCATCAAAACCATAAAAATTAAAATTTGGTTTGAAAAAGAGCTTGAACTGTTAGGATCAGCTTGATGTATTTTCCACCAGAGAGTTCTTTCAATGTCAGCTCTAGCAAACAGCCCGCTATATTAGTGATTTTATTTTTGTGAAAAATATATATATATATATGTATTTATATGTTAGTAATGAGTAAAATGAATGATTAAGTAAGGCTACATTTTAAAACAAAAGTGCCTGTATTTTTCCTCTAAACTGGTTTATAGAGATTATGAAGTAACCCTGCTATGGCGGCAGTGAGTTTATCAAAACGTAGTAGTTGAAAGTAAATTAGGATTATTTATGTCAGTATTCATTTGCTTTTAGTACAGTAGCTCCATCTGACTGTTTGATCCATTACACTTCAATTCAAAGGATTTCTCAGTCAGTCAAAGAAAAAAAAAAATCATTAAAATAGTTAAGGCGGAAATACAATGCAACAGCCCTAATTGCCTTAGAATAACATTCTGCACACAAAGTTGCGTGAGTAAATCTTTTCACGTGGGTAGGAAAGGTCCCTATGTATTAATTTAGAGACTTAAACCATGAATGAACACAAACTCATGTTTTTCCATTCAGAATACTTGGACCACCGTGTCTGTTTCCCTTGGTGCTTTCTTTTGTATTTTCTTAGTGGGAGACCACTTATAGTAGGTGACGTCCCTTCTTCTATAACAAATTGTTTCTTTTGGCTGGTGTGGTTATGATAATTAAGGCTGTTCCTTCAGAATTCCAAATCTTACTCTTTCCTCGCTTGTATTATAATTTTGCCTTAAAGTGAAAACAATGATATTCCAAAAAGGATCTGAAGCCAGGTCTATATAGTAAAAGTTAAGAACGACTATATAGCAGCATTGGGTTATTTCAACATGCAGTGGTTTTATCAGGTGGCTCTAACCTTTGGCTGTTGCTGGTAGTCAAGAACAGCTCGTTACTGGAGGACTCCATAAATATGTTTCCTGGCATTACGAAGCATTCTTCTGAGAAAAGGAAAGAAACGGGTTATCTTTATTTAGGCAAATGTTCTCCTTTTGTGAGATATTCTCCTTTGCTTAATGGAAAGATTGTGATGAGACTGAGAATATCTCAATTTTTTACACCGGCTATCAAATACACAGAACTAGATGATTTTAAAAGAAAATAAGGAACTAATTGATAATTTGAGTGCTTATGTACGCTGTCTAAAAAAAAAAAAATAATTAGATTCAATTTTGGAGATGAGACTTATGGTTTTCAGTCTCTGGCTGTCTTATTTTAGTAACTCACAGGTTTCAATGTTGAGTGAAGCTCAAACTGCAAAATAAGCCTGGTGGTCAATTTGGCCAGAGAGATACGATCACTCTGTATCTCCCTCTGTGACAAGGGCAAAGAATGAAATGCTTTTTCCATTTCACCTATGCATATTGAGTCATCCAGCGTGTTACGATGGCAGAAGACTTTATTATTAGGGCTATCTGCATACCTAGCAAGGCAAATGTTAAGCAATTTTAGTATTTGAAGTAATGGGGACGCTGGGTTGCATAGATTCCATGTCTAGAGAACAAAAATTAATTTTGTGCCAGCTCGAATGCAAATTATTGAACTTATTTCTTGTCTTTTCTCATTAACCGGAGTGTAAAATCCAGGTAGGGCATGTCTGTACAGAGCTGCCCCAACCTCTCCATCCGACCCAAGCTCTACATCTGACCAAGGGACTGCCGGGCCTTTCAAGTGCGCAGAGAAAGTTGTCAGCCCAGAGTTTACTAAGAATTTCTGTTCCCTTTTCTGCCGTCTGTAAAAGTTGGAAAAAAAGGCTCATAAATGGCAAAAAAAGGCAGTTGTATACAGGAAATGTAACTTGGCAATAAAAGCCCATTTTCAAGTATACTACATGGGTTCTGAATAAATATTTCTTTAATGCATGTAATTACCGGATCAGCAGAATAAATGTGGTCATGTCCTTGTAATTAATACATTGTCAAAAGTTCATTTAAGTATAATAATTTCACAGGAAAAATGCTGTCTGTGTAGTTCGTGCAATAATTTGTTAAATTAAGTGCAATAAATATAAAGTTATTGGTAGATATATTTATTTTTTTTAAGTTCTTATTAATTTCAACATGCCATTTAATACTCCTAAATGGATTATTTTTTTTTTTCATAAGAAGAAAAGATGCTAAAAATAAAACTGCTGTAATGATGTTTTTCTTCTTTTTGCTAAAGGAATTTTCAAGCACCACCACTTAGTACCGCAGCTGCAGTTGGCAAATATTTAGTTAAGAATTGTGTAATCAAGTTGGCAAAGGCTTGACGATCCAGAGAGGAATGCACAGAGAAGGATGCCTGTTTATCCACTGTAGAAAAACAAAATGTTTATCCCTGGATTTGGTGTCATACTTCAATTCTACCCAGCGCTGATTACAGGGCTGGCTTAAATGTTACAGTTGTATGGAGTATTTTAGCAACGGGAAGAGTCATTCTTGATATTCAGAGCTTGTTTAAATGATTCTTCAGAAAAGAAGTATTCTGATTCTTCACTGCCAATCTCAAAGTGGTGACTTTTGTTTGGTGACTCATTTCCTTATGACCAGGGATGAAGAGCCTGTGGGGCAGTGTTGTGACCATGAATACTGGTGGTGGCCATGGCCAGGTTACTCAGCAATATCAATTTTTTCTTGATTAGCGTGTACACATTATTAACTCCTGCTGAACTGTATAGTTCAGAGAAATTTCTACTGGTTTTAGACTGGTTGGAGTAGGGCTGATGGTACCTACTCTGGCACAAAGCTAGTTAAGGGGTTGCTGACCCTTTGCTGTGCGTTGAACTGTTTTCAAGCAGCAGAACAACGTTTTACTGGATCAGGGCTTTGTGCTGTACAGTCATGGCATTTCTCATCTGGCACTACAGCTCCTTAAGTCTATGTGTTTTATTCTTTGAGCCTGGTCAGAAATTAGTTTCTCACTTGACCATGCATATGACAAATTAATGTTAAAAATAGGACTGGAAGTCAAGTTCCCAGTTTCTAAACTTGTGCTCAGTTGGTGCTGGCAAGACCACACCTCTCCCATGTGATGTAAACCACTGAATGACCAAGAAACTGTAGGACTTTATAGTACTCCTAGTCAGACTCTTAAATTTATCCAGGCAGTAGAAGCTTCCTATTCTATTTGTGGAGCCATTAAAACTTCAGCTTTTCTTCCTCACTGAAATGTCACAACATTTGGAAACCTATTGTCCTTGCAGAGTTCAGCATGTGGGACAATATTTGAAGAATATGGACTGGGAAGGAATTCAGGTGGTTTCCACTGAAGCTGGAAACAAACCAAACCAACCAACCAACCGAAGCCTGGATGGATGAGCAGGCTCAGAGAGGGCAATAATTAATGGGTGACTAAATCCTAACCCCTGGGTGTCTAGGAGAAGTGATAGAACCTGCGGGTTTCTCTGAGACTTATTCTGTGCCAACATCTTTATAAATGACCTGGAGGAAGCAATGGGGTGTACTCTCAAGTTTGCAGATGACACCAAGTAATACGCTCGGGGGCAGGACTTCCTTTCAGAAGGACCTAGACAGGCTTAGGGAGTAGTTCAGTGGGAACCACAAGAAAATCAACAGGGAGATTGAGGAGCGATTGAAGGAGCTGGGACTGTTTAGTTTGAGGAAGAGGAGGCTGAGGGGAGACCTCATCACTCTCTACGACTACTTGAAAGGATGTTGTAGAGAGGTTGGTGCTGATCTCTTCTCACAGGTAATTAGCGACAGAACAAGAGGGAATGGGTTAAAGCTGCAGCAGGGGAGGTTTAGGCTGGATATTAGGAAAAAATTCTTCCCAGAAAGAGTGGTCAGATGCTGGAATAGGCTGCCCAGGGAGGTGGTGGAGTCACCAACGCTGAATATGTTTAAGAGTCGTTTAGTGTGGTGTTGGGGGATGTGGTGTAGGGGAGAACTTTGTAGAGTGGGGTTGATGGTTGGACTCGATGATGCCAAGGGTCTTTTCCAACCTAAATGATTCTATGATAGGCAAAATCCTGCCCCAGGATGGAATAATTGCTGTGAATAATTCTGCTGGAGACCATCTGGTTAGTGATAAGGGCTATGGAAAATGCCCAGGTGCTGGTGAGCAGCGAGCTGCACAGGAGCCAGCAGCATCCTGGGCTGCAGGAGCACAGATTTGGCCAGAAGTTGAGGGCTGTGGTTATCTCCCTTTACTCAGCGCTTTTTGTGGGGCAGGAGGATGAGGGACAACAGGCCTAAGTTGGAAAGGTAGAGTCCCACACTGCTTGCAAGGAGGAACTTCTTCCCCATGCAGGCAGTCAAGCAGGGGAGCAGCTAGTTCAGAGACGTTGTGCTATTTCCATCCTTGGAGGTTTGTGGGTCATGAGTGGAACAAGACCTGAGCAACCAGGTTGAACCCCAGCGATGACCCTGTTGGGGCAGGAGGTCAGGGCAGGGACTTCCCTTAACTTCCTAAATTGCTCTGTGATCCTATGCATGTTAGGAAACATTAAAAAAAAAATAAATCCAAAACCGTAAATCTGAGCCACACTTTGTCAGCTCAGAGTTAAATACTAAGAGTAAATTATGATATGTAATGAGAATCTGAAAACATCTCTGACGTCTGTCAGCTCCAACATATACCCCACTGAATTCTGCATTTCAATGCTAATTCTTATGTTTGCTCCAGTGAGATATAAATGTTACTTAACCTCAAAAACAGGTCATGAAGCGCATATGACATCCTGCAATTAAGCTAAAAGATTCATTGACAAACATCATTCAAGTAGTACGATTTAGATGGTTACAAGAAACCATAAAAATGTTGTGGTGCTGCAGGGAAATTGGCTCCAATGGGTCTATATTATATCTTGGCATTGAGACATTGTATGCAGTCAGAATAAAGCAATGCTCCTCATAAACAGAGGAACATTAATTGTATACGTTTAATTTTATGTAACATCACACTTGTGGAAAACATAAGAAAATTCATACATTGTAAATGTCATCTTTTTTCCTGAAGGAATTTTCCATTATTATTTTATGATGATAAAATAAGGTGTACTGATGTATTCTCAAAATAATTTTATATTTATTTTTACGTATTTCAATAATATTGAGTCAATAAAGATGATATCAGGAAATCTATGAACTATAATGAATTTTATTTACATTTTTATTACAGCACTAACTTCACATCAGTTCCCTTCAAGTGAATATTTGAAAAAAATGTGCAAATCATCTCTTTTTAACAAAACTACCCAAAACATCTCAATCACTCTTGTAATGAAATTTTTATTGCAGTGTTGGAAAATATTTACATCAGCAAGAAAAAAATGTTCATCAAACGAGGCCATATTCTGGGAGAACAGCGAAAATGGAGTAATGTAAGTGAAATATTACGTGGTGAGACCTGGTCCTTGGCTCGATAGCCCTTTTCCAGGAAATGGTAGTATGAATGCAGTAAGATGGACATATCTCAACATAGGGAGAAGTTCCAGAACTTGTTCTGCAGCACAGAATCGGTAGATGAATGTCTTACATTTTAAAGTTGTGATTCAGGATCGTCACGATTGTACTAAATAGGATTGACAGCGGTTCTCCAATTGTAGTTTGAAGACGTTGTTATGTAGATGCTTTAACCACTGGTTACAGTCAGAATCAGTCAACTGTGCCTTCAGAAGTGTCTTTAACTCAGTTTCTGATGAGATGAGTGCTTTTTTGATGAGAGAAATTTTGAGGGCGGACAGCAGTCAGTTGGCAAACAAGTTTTGGGGCTTGATGGTCCAGAGCAATTAATGCAATGGTTGTGGATTGGAACCTGGGAAGAAAAAGGTGTTTCTGGCAGGGAGGACTGAAAGGTCTTAGCAGCCTCTAAACTGGTGGCCCTTCATTTGGAAGCATTAGTGGCACAACTGATGGCGTTTGTCTAAGGCAGCCATCTGGTAAACGTGAGGATGTAATGCACCGTATTGCATTCCCAATAACATTTTAAACTGTTTGCAATCTCAATAAACTTTTAACTTTTGAAACACATTCACAGAGGACAGTTCCTTGCTTCTGTTGAGGGGAATATCAGATTTACGCGGGGCCTGTGTGCTTCCATTTCCAAAAGCTGCAAAGTTGACAGCCAAAAACAAAAGCAGGCCAAGAGCAGCAAAAAATCAGGAAAACCTCTGTTCACTGATTTTGAATTCTGTTTTATTCATTTTACCACTACAGTTTGGGACTGGGATTCTGGATTGGGCCATTGGGAGCTGCAAGGTGTGGATCTCGCTTGTTTGTTCCACTGGAGGAGATGGCAGGAGTTCTTTTTGAAACTTTGGTGCTGGGAGTGTGCAGAAATGTCTCCAACTAATATCAGACTCAAGCTGTAAGCGAATATATAACTTTTGAGAGTTTTTTCTTCTTTTTCGTTTAAATTTTACTGTGCATTCTTCACGCGGTGGATGAGGAGATGAAGCATTCCTTGTTCTCTTTTGGCAGGGTGGCTTTTGGGAAAGAACCAGAAATGACAGAGGAGCAATTTACTTCACCTTCTCACTTCATTTCACTTTGCTTTTCTATTCGAAAATAGTGACGTCCACAGCTGATTGTATGCTGTATCTGAGCACGTTTCCTGCATCCTTCGGTGCAGTGTTGCTGCTCTGTTCCGACTGTGGCTACCAGAACAAGGACGCTATGGCTTTATTTTGTACTGGGAAGAAATAAGTTTTTCCAGTCATCCACGTAAATTCAGTGTTGATTAAAACCGGGTTCATGTTCAATTTTTTCCAAATCTAAACCACCTTCCTCACCTGAATTTTCTGTATTGCACCAGGCATCTGCATCGAATGGGCACCCTGTACAGCTACGTAGTTAGTTTTGTCCTCCAGAGAGAAACGTGTGGCGTTTCTCATGCTGCCTTCTCTCTTGGAGCTGTACATCATGCTACCCAGAGACGGTAGCAACAGATAGTTGCCGTATTCTTTTCCATATAGTGCATTATGCTTTTGTCTGGATATTTCAGCAATGAGCCATCTTTTTTAGAACGGTACCCCATTATTATAATATGCCAGATACTTATGTCAAGGCATTGATTTATGTCATTAACACAATGGAAATAAATTCAAACTCGTACGTTGTATTTCACGCACTGAGTTTTATCTTGACCTCCTAAGGTGAGAGACAGATGTTTTCCATTGGCAATGCTATGGTTATTTGTTTATTTTTGTAAAATGCACATCTGAAACCCACCTATATAAAACTGGAATATGGGCTGCATTTTAAGTGAAACCAGGGAAAAATATGCAGACTTTGAGAGATGAAGAGGAAAAAAAACCTGCAGCAAGCACCAGGATATGTGAGTGAGTAAGCATAATAGATCAGAATAAGGCCCTAAATCAATTTTATTTTCACAGTTCTAGCATCATAAAAAGTGGGTGGCAGTAAACCAATTATTATGCAACTTAATGAACTAATTAGGAAAATCAGAGCAATAATGGTACTGGTACTGACTGATCTGAATATAAAAAGTAGAATTAAGTTCTCAGTATTGAATTTTTCAATACAAAGGATTATATAATAACTTTTAAAGCATTTTGAATTTGGGGAGAAGGAGGATCGCATCTGTAGTTGCTGTGGGTACCCAAATGATCTGCTCTTTCTTGTGCGTTTCCAAACGAGTAAGGCCCTGACCGTTCAAAGCTTCATTTGCATTTATGTGCCCCTAAATACTGTTGAAATACCGATATCTGTGGTCAGTAGGTGCTTAAATACCTTCATCGTTTGGCTTAGGTGCCTGATCTTGCAGACTGGTGACATGGAACCCACTAAGAGTGGGATTTGCACCAAACTGAATGCACAGGAATAGAAGAAAATAATCACAAAAGCACAGTTTCTCTTCCTTAATATTAGGATCATAGAACACGCTATGCTTTAAACTACTTAAAAAACCTCACATAATACCGTACATGTCGACAGAAATTATAAATATATTGCTATCAGACCAGAATTTCTCATTATGCATCTGAGATTATATATGAGTGTTTCAAGACATTCAATAGTTTGTTGATTTTCTTTCTTTACAACATATGCATATGTTGATAATATGATGTGTGATTATGGGCCTCAACCTTTTCTCTTTAACATCAATGACAAGGTTCCTTTTGCCTTCGGTGCCGAAACTGAAATGAACCCTCATAAATTTCTCCATCATTTTCTTGCTATTGTGAAATGCACTGCAGCGTTTTCATTGATTCATAATATATTTCTTTATCATACAATTATAAGCTAGAGTTTCTTTACTAGTTTTCACATGATTCCACGTCTGCTTTATCCGTGTTTGGCGAATTTAACAGCTATAATATTCGTACATGGCACACGTTGATTTTTTTTTTTAATGGTTTTTATGATATTTTGATACGGAATTTTTGCTTGAGAAGGAGTATTGCTTTCGTAGTTTGGGTCCTACACATGTCAGAGCAGCTTCTGTCTTAAAAATATAAGCCTTGCATTCTCAAATAGAGCGTTACTTGTGTGTGTACCCAAAGACAGGACTTGGCTATACCAGTATCAGATAGTGTCCGTATTTTTTCCAGGAAAGTAGCTGTTTGGTCCGCAAGTGTTTCATCACAAAGCAAAGGTGAAAGTCGTTTCTTAAATAGCTTCATGGAAAAGCACAAGTGAGAAGAAAAATAATTTCTGCTTTCCATGATAAAAACAATCAATGTGAATAGTTTTGTTTATTTTCCTGGTCAAAAAGTCACTGTCAGAGTATATTTAAAAACAAATGGGGAGATGGGAGGGGCAAATGGCCTTAAAGTAAATGTATCGCATACAATACTTTTTAAAAAAGAGAAGAAACTCAGGCCAGCATGTTAAAAATGAGCATTTCCAATACAATTTGTCACCCATGCATAAATCTTGCTGACATTTTCAGTCACTTTAATAGCCTTCCCATTTTATAAATCAGTATGAACTTGCACAGTTGCAAAAAGTGTGTATTTTGAACATCTCATTTGCATACTTTACCAAAAGCCAATGAGGCAGTGGAAGCAACACTGGTGATCATAATAAGTGTTTGGGAAAAGGCAGAAAGATCACTAATGGTTTGCCTTTAGGGATTTCTGTACTCCATAGGGGACGAAAATGAGAAATATTTTTCAAACAGCAGGGGTAAAGGTTTTAAAACTAGAAACACATGGAGTGATAAAAATGTTAGTGCCACAGGGCGCATAGCAGGAAAAATTTACAATGTAAAAACTGTAATTTCAGCATTAGGAAGTAATAATCGTGTTTCATCATTGTTATTAAAGCATGACCCTTAAAGTCACATAAATTAGATATAACTTTCTAGAGAAGTGTATTAATCTTCAATGGAAAATATTAGGAAAGTTTATTATCATATGAAGATCAGAAGAAACTGTTTTTTATTAAAAAATGAAGTTAAACTTGTTAGTGGTTTGTTTTTTTTTTTCTTTTTTTGGAAGAAGTCTAGCATTTTTGAAACAACAGATAGACTTGTGTTTACTCAATGCAAAATGCAGTGACCAGCTTTGCTCTGAAAACCAATAATAGTTACATGAGAAGAAACAAAACCCCAACAATTAAAGAATGAGCTAAGGAAATCCAGGAAGTTCTATTCATAGGCATAAATGGCTTATATTTTGGTCAACATAGTCTTTCTATTGTGTTGATGCCAAATGCATCCAAATGATTAATGAAGAATGTTAAGAATCGTCAGAAAAAAAGAAAAATAAAATTGTAGCCTGAGGTACCATGAGAATATCCTCTGGGAGACTCGAAATAGAACCGGTTATCTGAGGTGTGTAACTAATGACTGAGGGATAGTTTCCATCCTGTCTGTGAAGTGCAATTTTACGAGGGCCTCTGTATTTCTTTTAAGTTCTGTTTAACAAGGTCACTTCACCTGCAAGAACTTTTGGGTAAATTTGTATTTGCAGAAATCTAATGCCAGGCAAGCGATGGGGGTGTGGGAGCCCCCAACTGTCCTAGCTTGGGCTATGAAAAAGTGGTGTGGTGTGGTGGGAGTGGACCTGCTGGGAGAAGCACCTGCTTCTGAGGACCACCCCATACCACACTGTACCCCCGGAGTGCATTCCTTCAGGATGAATGTGATATTTTTTTTGTTGCCTGTTGCCTTCCTGGCTCCAAAATCCCAGAGAGTTTCTTGAGATGGAGCTTCAGGGCGTGGATTCAACAATCTTTGCTGTGGCCCACAGGATCTCCCCAGGTGATAACTAGAATCAGAGACTAATTTCTGCATTTCTCCATTTCCATAATTTTATCTTGGTTTTTCTCTTATCGATTTCAATTTAAAAAACTAACTGCCAGCATTTTAACATGGAATAGCGTGTAAAAGAGAACCCAGGTGAACCTGACAGACTGGATGTATGTTTAATTTTCTGGAGATAAAGAATGGAATACTGCTATGTTATTGATAAAGCCTTTTGACTTCCTGCAAAACAAACAAGCTTTTACCTGTTAGGGTTTGTGGTGCTGGATGCGTCTTGATTCAGAGCCCCGAGGATGTGCCTCCTGGGGTATGATTTAGCTAATTCTCCATTGCTCAGTCATAGAATCGTAGAATTGCCTAGGTTGGAAGGGACCTTTCAGATCATCTAGTCCAACAGTCACTAGAGTGAAACCATCAACAACAGAGTAGTAGAGAAAAGATCCCTTATCTGTCCCCCTACATTGAATACTCTCATTGTTATGACGCAAAGCTTGACTTCCTCTTGCATACCTCTATTTCTTGTCCTGTGACTTTCCTCTTTTTTTCTTTTTTTATCCCCATCTTTTCATCTAGAAGAGGAAGAGGTCCCTAGTTCTTTTGGAAGAGTAGACATCCCCTTCCCAACTTAGGCTGTAGCTTGACTTTGTGGGTAGTCTCCAGAGAAGCAGTAAACTCTTTCCGAAGTGCTCCAAACACAGGAATGCTATGCATAAGGAGGGCATCATTATTATCTCTCTCTCCAGCTGTGTTCTTATGCGAAAATGGTTGTCGCTGCTGTTTTTTCTGTCCCTTTCTGCCAGTCCCTCAGGCAGTTTTTGAAGCTCATGCATAGCCAAAGATTAGGCATCATGCTTCTCTGTGCCGTTGGAACTAACAAGGCAAACTTACCCAAATGTGTCTTTTTTTTTTTTTCCCCCTTGTTTGCATCAGACGTGATTTGACGATTTCTGTCACTAATGTTGGTGGCAGAAATTGTCATTTTCCAAAGCAGAGAATTATTTTTTTTTTCACTTTGTAAGAAATTAACAGTTTTCTAATCCAGAAAGTTCATCTTCTTAGTCAATATGTGCTAAACGCCAGCTACTGAAATGGTCCTAATGGAAAGAGGCTTCATCATTTTCTTACTGAATTGGTCTGTTTAAAATGGGGCAGCTAAATTAAGATAATGAAATAGGGAAAGTAGTGAATAAGTGGTGAATTTGTTGACTTTATAGCTTCATGGTGCATTTTGTGAAAGTTCTGCTGTTTTCAGGTATTCCTTTACAATGAAGGAAAGCAATAGCTTTCATAAGTCGAAACGAATGACAGCAATGACTTGCTACTCAATAGTATTAGCCATCAGTTTTATGCTAGTGTTAATTGATCTAGGAAATAATTTGGCAAGTGTTGATCAGTCTATACAATTTCCAAGACTAAAGCTTTCGATTTCCAAATACAGAGTCCTACTTTACCTGGAGGTCTTCTGCTGAGGTCACAACTTCATTAGTCAGCAGTCTGCTTCTGTAATAGTGATCTGTAGACCAGAATTTAAAAAAAAAAAAAAAAAGTCCTGGTGTATAATAGATTTATGTATATTTTTAGCGTTTCAGAATTTGAAGAATAGACTAGTGGCATGAAGTCTGACAATGAACCTGAGTGATCTTATGAATTATTAATGACATTCATCCCATAACAGTATCTGTTGATGGAGACCAAATGAGGTAAGCATGGGAAGCAGCGCTCTCAGTGTACTACCTGATGTCTTCTCTATCTGTTGTCGTACATGTGGACATATCTGTTGTGTAAAGGGCTGAGACCAAAAGTTAACTTATGTGGACAAATTGTAGTCTAGAAAATGCTGTGTGCTGGTGTTGCAGTCATGAAAAACCTCTGTCTTTGTGTGGATGGTCAAAAACTGAACTTTGTTTAGAAGTTCAGCCTCTGAAGCTGGAGCCTGTAACTGCTAAAACAGGTGATTAGGTTTAGCTTTGGATAAGTTCTTAACTGGTGTTTGTAATGTTTATAATACAAAGTTCAATGTAGTTGCGGTTTCAGACCATCTTTTCAGTAGTCAAAATGCTAAATGACCAAAAAGAGGTGGAAGATGTACCTCTACACAATACAGGTCTAATGTATGCAAGCCATCTAATAGAAAATAGTAGGACCTCTAAGGCCAAACTTTATATTTACAACTTGAACCATTTCAGTGACTAATTTGACGTGGTGCCATTTGGAAAGTGGGATTTGGACAAATTATGATATAGCTATAGGAACAGCTTGGAATAGGAAAATTTTAGGGGACAGTAAAAGGTGGAGAGACATGCTGGAAGAAAATTAAAGTAGAGGTTATCAACGATCAGATTTAAAACTTACTTCATGTTATATTTTCATGAATGATCTTTGGAGAAAAAGAAAAAAGCACAAAGTTTGGAAACATCACCAGTTCAAAACTGATTTGAGATGTAGAGGAATAACTAGAGCATGTTGAATACTGAAGCAGTTTTTACGGGATTAAATTTGGCACTGTTGAAATTTAGCTACTTTGTGAAAGAAATTTTCTATGAACTGGAAGTTATCAACAAAGAACAAAAGAGGAAAAAAACAGATTTGATTGCACAAAAGTATTAATAAATGGTTGAGGTCTACCAATACAAAACTATTAGGAAAAAGCTTAGACACAAACAAGGAAGGTCAATCTAACAGGAAAAGAGAAATAATATAACTCTATGAGGCTCTACTAATCTTCCCCCCCCCCAGCAGTGATGTTGTTTAATTTTCTTGTAATTTCTTTCTTCTTTCCTCTGGTTTCTGTGGGATCAGTTTTCCTTATTGCATCCATTCTTTGGCATGAAGCTACTCTAAGTACATTCATAGTTACGGTCATTATGGATGTATGTCATGTGTAACTTTATGTGCCCTAAAAGTAAAAGTATGGGTCTGAAATAGCCCTCCCAATCCAAGAGTAGTTATGCAAAGACAGAGCATTTACTCTAAGTGGGATCTTGACATAGTTTCTAGATTCCTCTGGGAGGTCAGGCGTATATCTCAATATCTTGCTGTATGTCAGAGACACATCCTGGTTTTCCCTGGAAAACCTTCTGCCTTTCTTTTCCGTTTGGCTCATGCAGCTGAAATGAGGGTTTGGAGCTGTTACATGATGCGAGGTTTTCAAAGGAAAGCTTACTTTAATGGTTGGGTGCATCCTTCGGTGAAGGATCTCCGAAAATGAACTTCTTCTAATGAGGCAGAAGATATACACCGAGGAGATCCTGACTGCCAGGAGAGGACAGTAAGGCAGTAAGAGAAGCAGAAGTGTCTTTCATTGACTAGTGGACCACGAGGACTCAGGCGTGCCACAAGGTCCTGGGCTGCAGGACAGACACTGAGGATCTCCAGGGAACGTTTGTCAGAGGTCATTCATATACCTGGGCGGAAAGAAGTATCAAATTTAGTCTTTTTAAATACTTCTGACCCCTTGTAAAAAAAAAAATTAAAAAAAATGAAATGAGTTCTTAAGCGAAACCTACTCATTTAGATTTATTTTCTCACATTTTCTTTATAAAGGCTATGAATTTCTTGATATACTGTCTTAAAAGAAATCATAGTAATCTTGTTTTTCCAAAGTCAGTCAATCAGTCAGTAGTGGGCAGTCAACATCCATGGAAAACCCTACGATAATAACGTTTATCCTATAAATAACAAACTGTTTCATATGCCTGACTGAAGGAAATAAATTTTGAAGGTGATTTCAGTATCAAGTGATTGAGAGGTTTATTGTATAAAGCAGAAGTCAAACACATTATTAAAAGTTATGAAAAAATACAGAGTCTTAATAACTGTAGAATGCCAGTCAAAACATGGTATTTTGCCATGCTACTTAAATTCAGCTGCCTTTTCCCCATGAAATAGATTTTCCCTATGAGTTTTTAAGTAAATGTTTTCTTGGGAAATTATGAAGTGTATATTGCTTAGGAAAATCTAGTCTTGAGTAAAATGCATTTGGCCGCACCGTTAGCATGTTAGAAAGGGGGCAGTAATAGTCCCTACTGAGCTTAAAATATACCAGTATATCGGTTTTTGCCAATTTACCATTTTTCACAGTTTTGATACTGAAACATAAAAACATTATTAAATTTTACTTTGGTCTGATGCAACGTTTGTGTCTATTAAATTTAAAGGTCTGTGCTTCATACAAGCCATGAGAAACATTCACACAAGAAGAGCTGCTCCGGGGCACAGCAAGTATAAAGTAGATTGCAGGAAGGTACTCTGTAGTTGGAGGTAGAGAAATGTGGTTGCAATCATCCCCAAACTTGTGAGTGTGCAAAATACTTCCAGCTGAGACGAAAATATAATGGTCAAGTTCAGCCAAAGATGTTAGAAGGTTGCATTTAGTTCTGTTCTTTGCCGGTGTGACAAGTGTCTGTGTTTCTTTACATCTGTGTGGATACAGATGTTGAGATGTAGAGCATCAGGCAGAGCAGTCGTGGGTGGATTGTTCTGTCTCTCCTGTGGACTCTCTGTTATTGTGTTTGACCAACAAATGTTCACTGCAACAGGTTAGTGTTTCCGCTCTTAGGTTTTAAATCATTTACCTTATTGGTCTGTGGTGCCATTAGCGTTGACCATTTGGCATAAATACTCCAGCAGGTCACTTAGGAGCCTTTACTTAAACGTAGAAGAGTTTATCACAAAAACATTGAATCAAGCAAGAAGAAAAAACATGGTTTTGGTAATTGAATCTCACTTTTTGGTGTTGGCCAAATAAGAACTGTGTTCCCCTTCCTAATGCGTTGAAAATGTAAAGAGTAAACACATCGGATTTGGTCATTATCCAGAAGAAAAATAATTTCTAATAAATGTTGGCTCCATTAGCAAGCCAGCTAAACACATAGTGAATGAGTTAGTGATCTTGTTTTTCTGCAGGTTTTAAATACAGTGACTCAGATTATGAATTGTTCAAAATTAGTTGATTTCATTCATACAGATTTATGTTCTTAGTCAAAACCCACGTTTTGGGCAAAATATTAATGGAGACATAAGAACGTTTGGCAAAGTTCACGCATTCCAGGTGTATCAACCATCACTCGTGCTGGTGATGTGAACTGATCTCCTCTAACACACTTCTTTGAAAAACTATGGTCAACTGCAAATACGGTTTTTTAATCTTTTCCCCCAGATACACTATAGATAGATGGGAACATTTTTCTTTTGTTCCATACAGCTTAGAAGAGTGAAATATTTTCTTATGCGCAGAATATCATGCCTGTAATAGCACAATAAACTCTTGGAAATATCTAGGCTGATTTTTTGTAGCATACAAGTTGTAGATCTCAGCTATTTCCACATCATGCAGGTATCTTCTGCCAAACTAGAGAATAACCTCTTAGAAAAATATTGTGAATTGATTTAAAGACCTTGAGTGAAGGAGATCCATATGAATTGCTCCTGTGATTAATTACTAGGGAACTGTGTTGTGTTTATACTCTGGATTTGAGTGGTGTATTTGCACTTGCCAAACTTTGGAGCTACTTATGCCATTTTCTCTAATGGGGACTGAACTTATTTTCCTTCTGGTCAAGGCACAGTTTAACCTTTACTGGAATAAATAAGAAGGATTTAGCTTAGTGAGTTACTCCCCAGGAAGATATATCTTCAAAAAATTTCAGAAACACTTTTTTAAACCCTTCCCAGGTTTGTGACAGCAAAGTTGCAAATAGAGAAAGCCAGAAGACGATGTGTGTTTTCCATTCCAAAGACGGAATAATGATGGAAGTGAACTATCCATACAGCAGGTAAGACTTGGCCCAGGCAAAAAGGCATTTGGCAGCCTGCAAGTGGTTAATTTGAGCTATGATAACATTGAAATACCTGAATACTGCAATTTTGTGTGCTGGAAGTTGCAATATTCAGACTGTAGCTCTTTATGCATTGTCTGAGCTGGTGCTTTAAGTACTAAAACCCAGAATGGCTACAGAGTGGAAATTACATTGGCTACTCCAGGGCTGGATTTTGGAGTACAGTCAATGCAAAAGTGGTAAAGGGGCAAATTTTGGTGAACAGCATTAATGAAGAGTGCAGAAGAGTTACCAGCACAGTGAGGGAGGCTTACTATTTAGGTCTTGTCAGGATTAGTAGTGATACCAGTGAGCAAGGCAAGTTCTTTGGCGTCCCAAAGAGCAGGGGGCACGTAGAAGGAAAGACAACTGCTGATGTCCCTCTTTGCCCGGCATTTGGTATGCACGGGTGTAGGCATCCAGCGAGCAGCAGACAGCACTAAACAAGGACTACCCTGCCGCAGAGAGAGACGGGCAAAGTGAGAGCAGCTGTGAATGCTGGCATATTCAGCCGCTAAGAGCTGCCGACCCTCGCAGATGAGGCTGGCACAAGACTGCAGGAATGAGGATGGGGTAATACTAACGAGACTGAATTGATCTGCATATATTACAAAGGAAGACCAGAATACTTGCATAATCACAAATCTGTAAAGTAGGTCCAGGGGAACACCTTGACTTCCCCAGGAAATGAGAAGGCAGCTGTGAATGTTTTTGGCAGAAAAGTGCTTCTGCTTTTGAGAATTGTCAGCCCACCATTGTTCGCTTCTCCTCTTGGTCTGGGCTCGCTTTGAGTGTTGCTGAAACTCCTTCTGCATCACCCCACGATAAGATTTAGTGTTGTGTGTCATGGACCTGGCAGAAACAAAAACAAGCCTCCAGCCTAAAAAATTGTGTTACAATACAAACGCTATAAATATATTATGGAAAGTCATGTATACTGCTTTGAAGGAACAAAGAAAAACGGGGAGCATTTCTTTTGTAAATGAGAAATTATATCACTTTCCCTAATATAAAATGCGATTGCTGGTTAAGAAGGGTCAAATATATACTTAAATATTTTAAATATGTTTCATATAAAGATATGAATACACTCTGGGCACATTTGGCCAGTACTTTGAATTACAGTGTTGAAGTTGGAGAAAGCTTAAATGAGAAAAGAATACAAGGGCAGAGAGAGACAAGGAAATGTATCCACCCTTTTCTCTAATAAAGAAAAAAGCACAATCATGACTTGCTGATAAGCTGTAAACTTTTTTATACTGCATTTCCTTAGGCAACCACAATTGTCTTCCATAAGGATTGTTTCAGCAAATCATGCTATTTGGATAGGCGTAGCAGAAAATTTTAGCAATCTCAAGAATTGCAAGCTCAGTCTTGCACTTGGTGAAGTGCGTAATGTAAAGTGATGCCTTTAGAGAAAGTACCCTATAATGCAAGAAGACAAATCACTGATTTGGAATTGATATGTTCCTTGTACTTGATACGTTCATTTGTATGCAAGAAATTTATTTGATCCCAAATTCAGGAATTTAACCAAACAGGCAGATAATTATATGGCCATCAAGTGAAGAAATGGTAAAAAAAAGACCCCATCAAGATCCCTGTTGCAGAAAACAAGTATATAAATTAGGGAACAAGTGATGAATCCTGAAGAGGAAAGCAATATACTAAATAAAGTACTATTTCATGCATGCAACTTGTGTAACATTAAGGTTATGCTTATACAATGAGGAGTAAGGAAATTGGAACTAAAGAGAGAAAAGTCAGCATTAATGTTGAACCTCAGCCTTCTAATTTTTGAAGTGAATTTATTTTTATTTTCCACGTTCACAATGCACGTGCCAATATAAATCGCGGTGCCTTATTAACACAAACAACATCAAGACACAGAAAAATAGAGAGCTTAGGCGTTATTTGATTTTTTCAAGTCTGACTGAACAAAACCAGGCAATGTACAGCTCCCTCCTCTGTCTGTCTCTCTCTCACACACATTTGTTACTGTTGTGGGGTTTTTTTCTTAGTATGACATTTTTTTCGTTTTAGGGTTTAATCACCAGTCCTATAAAATTTACAAAATTCCTTAGATATTTTTAAATGGAGAAAAACGAAAAAAGGTTTTACCGGAAGAATTTCAAGGTCAGATATCTCTTAGGATTTCTGAATAATATGTAATTGCCTTATTTTGATACTTATATTCAAACCTTTAGGAAGTATTTGAAAGTATTTTAACTAACTAGGAATCTCATTTTCAGCAATAGTCCATAAGATTTGGATCCAAAAAGACTTAGGTGATTGTGCTTTCTACTTCACGTACGTATTTCCTTCTTTTGTAATAAATTATTTTAATGTAAATTAAATTAATGTAAAGTGTTAATTTTTATTTGCAATTCAAAATTGATTAAGTATTACTTGTATACTTAACAAGTGTTTTTTTTGATTGTTTGTTTGTTGAGCGGTATACTCTGCAACAAATAAGCTGCAGCTTTCAGTTGGCCTGGAGGCACCTCAGGAAAATCATACCTCCAGTGCTCCATGTCTTTCTTTGGATGGTTTTTATTGTAAATGCAGTAATTTGATCCCAGAAAACATTTTTGGATCCCTGTATGAGTAACGCTTCTTCCTATTAGCAGTTCACAGCGTATGATAGTCAAATGACACCCAGGATCCTGCTCAAAACAGTGAGGAAAAATATTTTGTGTATTTTTATGTATTATTATTTATGTGTACTAATGTGTGCTCATGTATTCATATATGTGTATTTATGTGTACTAATTATTTGTAGTGAGTGGGAAGGGGCTATGCATATAAGTAAAATTATAAGTATAAAAAGTATAGAAAGAATTTATACTTTAAAGAGTGGACTGGATCAAAAGTGACATTTTTGGAGATACATCTGGTTTTACAAAAGCAGTAAATATGAGTCCAAAGTTAGTTTCCTTCATTGTTTTTATTGAAATGTGTTATCTTTTGAAATTACATTAGAGACACGTGTAAACGAATTGTGTAAAAGAAATGCAATTTATGTATCTGTATGTACCTGCCATCATTTTTTTCATTTTTTACTTCTTCCTTTGACTCTTAAACTGACAGAAGCAGAATTTCATATACTGAAAGAAGCAGAATTGCACAGTAAGTCTGAAAGTCACGGCTATAAAGTCTGTGGGAAATTTAAGGAACGGAAATTTTACCCAAAGAGGTGACTTCTTTGAGTGTCACTTCTCTTTCTCCACAGAACTTCATTTCAAGCACCAGACACATGCTGTGGGAATCAGATCATTAAATGTGAATGTTTGGAATATTCCACAAAGTGCATTTCACTCAGGTTGTTTTGTTGTTTTTTTTTGTGGTTTTTTTTGTGTTTTTTCCCCCCCCTAAATATTGAGGATGCATTAAGATAATTGCAATAATGTAATTAGACTTTCTCCTAAAAATGACTTGTCTACTACTGGTTTAATAGATTAAAGATTTTAAAGGGGTTAGAGAGAACCAGTTACAGTAATCAGAGAAGAAAAAGTGCTGAAGGTATCATGAAGGCTCATAATTAAACTGAAGCTTACAGCTCAATTAAACCTGAGCATCATTATGCATAAAACATCAGTGGGCATCAAGAGTCCAATAAAAAGAGATGCTATCAATGTTAACAGCCAAAAGGTAAGACATAATATGGATTGGACCAAGTCTTCCAGATAAAGTCAAGGAAAATTGCGAATAAATTTGAAGTTAAAGTACAATCTAAGCCACGTCTAATAAGCTGATTAATATAAGTGTGACATTGGAGATACAGTAACTGCAAGACATAACACAGAGCTCAGTTTTATGCAAACCACAATAGAGTATTTTTGAAGAGGGTAAATAAGAGAATGATTTATCTGGAAGAAACAGGGCAGGTGATGCTTTTGACTGTGAAAACACCACTTTTGTCATCCAATCCTGTGCAGTTTTTGTTATATTTAGACACGGACATCCTGACCTTAGTTCGGATTCTCATTTCACTTTTATAGCTATATAATTTGGCAGTGCTTCCTATTTCGAGATCCCTATAATCACATAACTCCTTTGTAAATATGTGGCAAATACTTTATAAATAAGCAGTAATGGAGCCATCAAGCAGATGACTTGGATTGTGAGTACACTTCCAAGCTCAAGGCAGCTTTATCTGCTCCTGGTAGCAGTTGGCTTGTGTCAAATTGATGTACACCTTACAAGATGTTTTCTTTTACATACCTCAAGGGAGCTGAAGGCTCAAACCCACAAAATATATTGTGAAAATCTTTGTAGCAGAGTGGGTGATGTTTTGAATCAAAAGCTCACAGGATTGTATCTCGAAATTTTCATATTTTTCTTTCGGTTAAGAGTCTTGTGTTATCCTTTTTTTTAAACAGATAAGCAAATGCAGTGGTCAAAAACATTAAATATTGTTGGCTTCCTAGCGGTGTAAAAATATTAGGAACAGCATATGAGTAAAAAATTGTGGGATAGAAATTATTTGTGATATTGCGCACAGAAGAAATTTGTTGCAGAAGAAAATTGCATAAGAAGAATTATTGCCCAAGAAAAGAGCTTTTGGTGCTTTTCTCTGAAAGGTACAGCAGAGAATCCAAATCTCTTCAATCCAAATTAGAGCTTGGGCATGAGTTAACTGGGCATCGATGGCTCTGCAGTGAATGCCCACTTACGTGCTCTGTGGCAAATGTGGAGTTATTTACTTTAGCTTAGCTCACAATATCATCAGGTAAAATATCAAGAACGCATTGATTGTGCAATCTGTGTTTCGGTAGTGGGAAGTTTAAGTTAGCGAGTGCTGGGAGGAGTACCATAATAATATTCTAGAGGTAGCAGGGTGTCACAGGCAGAATGTAGAGATCCTGGCATGAAACGCTTTACACAGATTCTATAAGATTCACAGGTATTAGTAAACTAATATGTCTACATTATCTTGTCCTTTTTTATTTCCAGCTCTGTATGATTTACTATTCTTTTCCTCTTCTGTGGTGCCCTCTGGACTGGTACCTGCAGGAACCTCCAAGTTCCATTTGGAGAAATATGGTATTAGGAAGAAAAGGTCATCATTTAATGTAGAGGAAAAAAGAAAAGCTGTAAGTGATAGGCATGGAAATTCAAGTGCCAGCACAAATCAGATTCAAGTTCTTCCTTTACATGTACAATGCTTATACAACTCCCATTGTCTTCCTGGGGAGTACTTTGTAGAGCTTATTGCGTATTATTTGTGTCAAGGCTTTTATTTTGTCAGGAGCCAAATTATTAATTAATACCAGTTTCAAAGAATTTTCATCTGGAAAAGTTTCCAGGTACCAGATGGAGCATGTGGTGCAAAGAGAAGTCCAGAGGGGGGAGGCTCCTCCTCATCTAAGAACTGCAGGCATCTTCTGCATCCGACCTGAACGTCCCCGGTTTCAGGCTGTTCCTTAGAAGATTCTCTTTTCTGGATCAGAGCAAGAGGTAAATTCGTAACTCCAAGCAATATTCAGTCAGAGAGATGGTGTCTCGCAGAATCCCAGATCCGATCCTGTGTTTGATCATGTCTTAATTAGCCACTCTTCTCTTTATAGTGAAATGAAGATGCCCCGGTGCTAATTAAGAAGGGTCTATTAAGACACATGGAAATGCCTTCCTGATTTAGAGCTTGGGCATGAGTTAACTGGGCATCTATGGCTCTGCAGTGAATGCCCACTTATGTGCTCTGTGGCGAATGTGGAGTTATTTACTTCAGCTTAGCTCACAGAGAAAGCAGCATAAACCCATTTGAATTTGTCCTGCCTGGTTAGTTCATGTGAGGTAAATTGGTACTACTTGATAGTATTTAGATTTTATTGTGAAATCAATAGTTAAGTGTACATTTTACATTAGCCAAAACAGCGTGTTTGTTCCTTCTCGGGACCTTGAGTATTGTTTCTGTTATTATGCTTGTTAGAGCATTATTATGTTACGTTAAATAACATTAACTAAAATTATAATAACAATCATTATAGCTCACATTGTATTAAAAGTTATATTGTGATAATATGATCGTATTACAACATTATCAGTGATGGTGGTAGTGATACATGTCCATTTCTGTAAATAGGTAAATTCTTTGTACAGCTGAAGCAATGGTAGGAACATGCCCGGATGAAATACTTTAACAGTTGCAGCGAGTTCAGCAGAAGGAACAAAAATCACGACTAAAACTTGCCCCTTAGAATTTTAGGTCCGTAAAATGCACATGAAAACACTTCTGAACTTCCAGAAGGAAAGGCTTTCCTTTTAGAGCCATTAGAAAACAAAGAATAAGTTGCTCAGACCACGTCCTCAAGTCAGTACACCAGTGTTAAATTTACTTATCTCTTTGTTTAGGTCAATTGCCAGCTTTTGCTCTGCAACTTTTTGAGTTATTGTAAGGTAAAAGGGTCCAAAGTCACCCCAAGAGAAAATACTAAAAGCTGCGGAGGAGGTGAATTTGGCCCATGTCAGTTGTCCCTCGTGTCTTGATACAAAACCAGGTGTACGACAATACAAGTGCCCACGCAGAGAAATCTTTTGAGCTTGACATATTTTATGTGAGTATTTCATTCTCCCCTTAAAAAATACACAGGATATTAAGTACAGGAAAAAAATGTAAAGGTTCTTGCTAAACAACAAAAACAAGTGAAATCAAGAATCCCAGAATCCGTCCCTTTCTGGGTTGTTCAATGTATACTGCGATACCTAATGTTTGAACAGTGTAACACACTGACCTAAGCGAGCGAGAGAAGAATGAAGAGCACAGTATTTCATCTCGAAGCTTTTTTTTTTATTCTTTCCCAGAAGATGCTGTTAGTAGCGTGAAAAAATTGTATTATAACAAAATTGTATAAAAATAAATTCCCTCCCCCCAAGGCCAATAGGTATTGTTTCGCAACTGGGAGGCAGAAAACATATTGGTTGAAAACATTACAATATTTAAAAACCACATGGAGCTGTAAAAACTGGAATGAGTCCTCTAAATCTTCTATAAAATGGTTAAGCAGTTGATCCTTAACAACTGCTATGTACAGTACAGAGAGCTTGTAATTCACGAATGGGGGTTCAAGCGGTCTTCCCCAAGGATGGGGGGAGCAGAGTGAAACACTGAAAAGAAAGGGGAGGGAGAGAGAAGGAAAGGAAGAATTAAATAACAAGGTAAAACTCTTAATTTGCCATTTTATTTTCCCTTTTCCCAATTATTGTTCCCCGTCTCTTGATGCTGAAAAAAAATCTTCTCTCACTCTCTCTTGGTGGAAATGGAAAAAAACAGTTGCAATGTAGTTTGGAATATTAATTATCAAACTTCCTTGCTGCGTTTTTCATCTCTTCTAAGAAATCCTGCTATATTTTGCAAAATTTAAAATCAAGGGCTTGCCTGCAGTAGAAGAAAGGGAAGATATATTTATTTATTATTTTTTTTTTTCTTTTTAATGACAGGCTAACAATAGTCACACAACTCACCAGTGCATTCCAAAAATTTCATGCTGTCATCATAAAAATCTGACTGTAGCAGAATCTGTCTGGCACTAGACAGAACCCTAATGACCCTAAACTCACATACGATCCCTGGTGATCAGAAGAAGAAAAATACGGTAAAAATAGAGAAATATGTAAACTGCTTAAGTGACAGAAAAATATTCTCTGGAGAACGTCATTCATTTTTTCCCTGTCTTTCACAACTGTCAGAGGTACCAGCTCTCTGAACTTGTCTTTTGTTTTGTTTAACAGGAAGCATAGGAGAATTTACTAGTCACTTGGAAAGTAAAATTAGTGATGAAGTCAGATCATTCCCCCTTTTCCACAGTTACAACAGTGCGTTTACACTATTTAAACAGGAAGCATAACATAACCCTTTCCGCTTTTACAAACGTTGGTAGTGATGGATTTCTCTCATCAGACTTCTGTTTCCTAGGCTTCATTTAACGAGAAATTATGTAAACCAATGAATAAGGTTTTACATGAACACAGAAAAGTCTTAGCGGAATCACACATGCATTTAAAAAAAAATAAGTCCTTTGTATGTGCTTTTTCTTTTTTTTTTCATGTTAATACGAAATGGCTTGATTTTAATTGTGATTCATTTCTAGCATTGCTATAAATTAAGTAGAGAGGAATTTATAGGATTCTTTGAAAGTTCAAAAGCATTCTAGAGAAATTATTCTAAAGAAATAAAGAATTTAATCGAGATGGATAAGTTTTTTGCTGTATTGTGTGACATTTGATGTTTTTACCTCCAGCTTTTGAAATCAGCCTGATAGCAGAGACTTCTTTCTGTCTCTTGACTATAGAGATAAGACTCAAAATATGAATCTTAAATGTGCTGACCCTAAAAGCAATGAGAAATATCAGTGTAGTATTGCTTTGAAGAAATTACTGACATTTTAAAGCTATTTGGTGCTTAATTCATTATGGTTTTTAATATTGGTGGTTAGCCGTAGTAGTCTTTCTGTGCTCTGTTTTGCTTAGCTGTGCTATAGCAACGCGTTTTATACAGTATCGTGAACCCATTGATTTCCCCGTGACTTGCCTCTCTCTCGTTCTTGGGTTGGGTTCTAAGTACCACGTGGAGCATTTTCTTTCAGATCCTCCTTTTCCTCTCATGGGAACTCTCGAAGAAACTTTCGGCTTTTATGGAGCTCTTCTGGGATGAACAAAGTCACGCTTCCTTATGAGTGGCATAGATTGACCAATATGTGATTTTTTTATTACTAAAAACTTCCACAGAAGAAGGACCAACATGACCAAGGACCAAAAAAGAGAGTTATAATTCAGACATGCAAAGAACCTGTATTTGGGGGTAAAAATCACATTTATCTGAAGAAGGCTCTGTCTTTGTAAGTCTTGGAAATGCAGATATTGTGAGATTTTCATCTGTGCGAACAATAGCTGAACAACAGTCCATCAGAAGAGACATTCTTTTAGCTGCTAATTCATCAGAAAGACTGCTATCCTAATCTCCAACCAAAGAAAGAAAAAAATGGGCAAATTGTAAACTCAATACCATCCTAAACTGTAAACTCCAGGCAGGGAGGCGTGTTCCCAGCAAAAAGTAATTTCTTCCCATCTAACTGGATATCTCAGCGTACCGGGAGCTTGGAGAATGAGAAATTCAAAACCAGGTTTCCTGATATATAAAAACTTCATTGAAACTACCATAAATCCTGTCCTCAAAGCGTGCTGAGGTGAACGTTAACATCAGTGAGTCCACTCCCTCCTGGTCAAACTGTGCACGTCCTCATGTTTAATTGTACCGGTTTATAGGTCCGTGTCCGCATCCCTGTAGTGTTTTATGCCTTGCAAATATTAACAAATCTCACTTCAAAACATCCTGAGAGGTAGTGCCAGGAAAACAACATATAAATATTTTAATCTCTCTTCTTGCGGTATAACTTTCACTTCCCTTGCACACATCCTTCAAGTTTGTTGAACTTGCGCTTATTGGTCTAAGTTTTCTCAAACCAAAACAAATCAGTAATTTATCTAGTTTATTTCTTTCAAAATGGTGTTCTCAAAGTACGTCTTGCAGATAGATTATCCGTCCCTCACAGCAAAGCCTCACAATGGGAGTCTAATAATTGCTCTTTTTCTAATTTCACTAAATGAGTTATAATTATTTTATGTCTGTTTTATGGTTACTGAATAGTATTAACCTAAGCTCTAATTATAATATAGCTTTCAAAGGAATGTATGGACACTAAATTGATGGACTGCCAGCTTACGTAGGGACATCACATAAAGCAGATATACAGCTAATAGTTTAAGGCATAGCATGTTAAAATTCAGGGGCACAACTTGTTCATGAATAAGTAAGAGGGTGTAAATTCATTGACTGTCTTTTTTAGCGGATCAAACAGAGAAGGGCGTGATTAATATTTGTCAAAGTGAAAGTACAGTTAAAGCTGAACGTTACTTATAGTCTCAATCAGAGTCTGAAAATCAGGTTGGTCAACACTCTAATGGTAATGACGGATACTGTGTCTGTTTTCTTGTGATTTGCCCTGTATTAGAGCATTATGAATGTTACTGCCACAAATCACCCCATTGTTTTTCATGGATAAAGTAATTCTTGACCAAATATTTTGCAGTTCTCTTATTGTCAGCAGTGGTTGAAAGTCGAAACATCTATGCGTGCTTCATATAGTCTCTACCCCTGCCAATGTGATGTCTGGCTGCAGATTTGCAGCCACGGACCCTCATCCCTGTGGGTCCCCAGAGGTGACAGAATGTCTTCCCGATGGAGCTCCGTGCGGCTCCCGGCTCCCTCCGTGCCCATCCGGAGGGGATTCGTGGCTTGCTCATGTCAAAATAGAGAATCAGACGTCTTTTGGCATTTCTCACTGAACAGGTCAGTAAAAAGATGTTATTTGGCCCTAAATTCTCAGAAGTGGCCTTTTTTCCTTTGTTATGAGGAGCTGCTTTGGGCAACACCAACCTTTTGCTGGTCAGCTTAACACAGCTAACAGAACGGTGCCTGACCACCCCTTCCCCCCCCAAAAAAAAGCCAACCCAGCACACCATAAATACGTGAGAATTTCCTTCCCCAAAGGTGATCCTTCTCACTTAGAGACCCTGAACACATATGACACCCATTCATCCTGGGTTTAGATTTTGAAAGTCGGTTGCAGACTTGTAGTTAAAAAGCCCCGTTTGAATTAGCTTCAGACTAAACAAATTAGATGTGTAAAACACACCTGGCTCTTATCTAGCTAACAGCTAAACCTTGGACTATGAGAACTAAATAAAACCTACGAGCCATTTCCTGGCCACTATGTGAGATTTTCCGTAAAGTTTATTTTTTAAGCCTCAGTGTCTGTTTCTTAATTACTTAAAGGTCCGCGGATTCATTCTGTTGTATGAAATTGAATATAAATTGTTTACCAGACTTAAGGGGGGCGAGGAGATTATGCACTTTCTTATTTTTAATATTTCTCTCTCCTATCTGCTGGGACCAGACAGAAATTTCAAGCAACAGTTCTTGGAAAACATATGGAGATCAGCCTGGGATTTTTGTAAGGTAAGGGACTGGCCGCGATGCCAGGATGTCTGGCTGCCGCTTGTGCCGCGCAGCTCTGCATCCTTTATATTTTGAAATTATTCTATTGGAACCATTTTCAGTCTAGCTTAGTTTGGCAATATATCCTTGTTTCTAAAGGTGTCTACACTTATTTGACTACAGAAAATATTTACTTTTCTAAAGGGCAGCTTAACCTTTGTTTAAATTTGAGGTGAGCGAAAGGTCATTGTAATTATTTGCTGTATTATTTGTGTCACATCTGAGTTACTATGAAGGCTGAACATGCATTGCCCTTTATTAGGAAACTGCTTAACAAAACCCAATATAACCACATGTTTTGCATTCAGCAAATATTTTATTGAAGCAATGGCTTGCACAGGAAACTTCAGTCTCTCTTGGGCTCTAAGTGAGAACATTTAAGTCAGCAGAAGGCTTTCCCAGGGGGTGGGATAGAGATGGGTGGTTTGTTACGGCAGCTATCCCCACTTTGTTTTAAATGTCTTGCAGTTGGGGAAAAAGGGGAGGTTTGGGCTCAATGCTTCCTGATAAAGAGCTGCAGAATGGAGAAATTGCAATAGTGATGAAGGTTTTATACCTAAGGTGGATTCACAAGAAACATCACGTTGCTTCCACTAAAAAAGTCTTACTTTCCCATGACCTTTCCAAAACCTAACTTGCCCATAACTTCCTTGAGAAGTAAGGAAGAAGAAATATGCAATATGGCTGTAAGTTATAACTAAAAGTTACAAGGGATGTTTTCATCATATTTACAGGTAGGAGCATTTACTTGTCTTGCAGAAAGTTGGTAATTGCTGCAAGAGGCAGCTCCACCATCACAGCCAGCATGGATGGAACCCCAGCATCAGAAGGACATGGACCTGTTGGAGTAGGTCCATAGAAGGCCATGAAGATGGTCAGAAGGCTGGAACCTCTCTGCTGTGAGGACAGGCTGAGAGAGTTGGGGGTGCTCAGCCTGGAGAAGAGAAGGCTCTGGGGAGACCTTAGAACCCCTTCCAGTCCCTAAAGGGACTCCAGGAAAGCTGGGGAGGGACTCTGGATCAGGGAGGGGAGCCATAGGATGAGGGGGAACGGTTTTAAACTGAAAGAGGGGAGATTTAGGTTAGATGTTAGGGTATTTAGATTAGATATTAGGAAGAAATTCTTTACTGAGGCACTGGCCAAAGTTGCCCAGAGGAGCTGTGGCTGCCCCATCCCTGGAGGTGTTCAAGGCCAGGTTGGACGGGGCTTGGAGCAACCTGGTCTGGTGGGAGGTGTCCCTGCCCAGGGCAGGGGGGGTGGAACGAGATGATCTTTGGGGTCCTTTCCAACCCAAACCATTCTGTGATTCTATGGGTGGCTGTGGCTGGCTCCTTCTCAGATGGGGCAGATGTAATTCCCAGACTGAAAGCCAAGATCACCCTCTAGTTTTGTTGCTATTAATTTGTTGTAGTGTTTCTGGTCTACTGATTATTATTTGTGAGATGTTCCATTGCGTAAATAGAGCTGCTGCCTCTACTTTGATATGTAGTTGTGTTCCAGTGAATAATGAATTGCTAATCTCATTTGAGACAAAAGCCTCAATGCCTTTGTGATAGAAATTGTCTTTTAAGTAGAGCAAACAAACATTTAACTACCCTTAGATTAGTATGTCTGTTTAAAGACTGGAAAAGTTTCACCTGATGGTGCTTGCACCCAGAAAAAATGAGAGCATCAAACAGGTCTTCAGGAGCAGAAACCCCACCATGAATTTGTATGGATGCACAAGTAGTACAGGATTCAGCATTCAATAATACAAGTTACATTGCGATGCTGTAAAAAGGAAACTGTTTAAATGGGTAAAATGTATTACAGCAAATACCAAAAAAAGAATCACATCCTTTTTCAAGGTACGAGTCATGTTTGCTTCAGTAACTGATGCTGCTCTCCTATAGAGAAGCATGCAGATGCAATTGGGATTACCTCAGCTCCAGGCTGTGCAAAATGAGACAGGGAAAAATGCGAGATCCAACCAAATCAGAAATGAAACTGGAATTTGATCAAGGCAGGGGGTGACTCCTCTGTCAGTTGGGAATGCACCACCTAATGTGGTGACCACCTAAACAGGTGACCTGCTCCTCTGGACCAAAAATCCGTGTCCCTGTGGTTGCTCTGGTAATAGAGAGATGCTCTGAAGAGTGTATGTAGAGACCAAGATCTAATTTAAAGTCAAGAAACTTTTCTTGAATTTGTTACTTGGAAAATATCCCAAGAGCAGCTTATTGTGATGGACTGTGTGTAAATAATCAGCACCTCCCAAGTTACTCCCATGATAAAGCGTGGTAGCTGAGAAGGGTGACTGCTTCATCACATCACTCAGATGGTTTTATATCTGCATGGCAAAGTAGTGAATATATATGGGACTGAAAGTGCTTGATACATGGGACATTCAGAGCATGTTTTTGTTGTATTTGTGTATTTATGGTCACTCACTAAAGGATCAGTGACCCTTTGATAGATTAATATAATGTACTTCAGATACAGTAGCACAAGTAAAACGACTTTGACAGTGAATCCACTTGGTAGTGCTTGAGTTGCTATGCGAGTGGAAGAAACAATAGGCCTTCAGTTCGAAAATCTTCCCTAAAAATCAGTCTGGCCGCCAAAGTACACTGCTCTATTGACTCAGTCCTATCTTTTCAGTAAATAGAGGGGTTTTTTTGTCTTTCACTCAACAAGTTCCTTTTAACAACTTCCATTTAAAAACATCAAAGAGAAGAGGGAGGTGGTAGGAGATAGCCAGCAATCACCAGCCAGGGCTGGATTGCGTAGACCTTTAAGGGTCAGGTGAGCGTATTGCTCCAGTTGGAAACAGTGATGTGAGCGAAGGGAAGCAGAGAGACGTCTCTGCGCGACCTGGCAGCGGGAGATGAGCGTGCGGTGCCGCAGCAAAGGTTTGCCTTGGCAAAGGTCCACCGTGGGGAAGGTTGCACCCCGTCTTTGTTGTTCCGCAGATAATGCGACGGGGGCTCAGCTGGAAACGGTGCCTTTTTTTTTTTTTTCTCATCGCTGCGGATAAAGTCAGATTTCTAAAAACACCAAAGGCTTTAAAAATATTTTTTTTTTTTGTTTGCCTTTTCGAAAGAACTGCCTGCAAGACAGGAGTCTCATATCAGAAGGCGTCTTGTAAAAATCCTGGGGAGTATTGTTAACCCTCAGCGCGCATTTGGTGATGTGTCAATCTTCTAGCGATACCACTCTGGCCAGGAAATCATAATTTATTGAGGTCAATGGGTTAATGGGCTGGGCTATGTGCTACCAATTGGTAGACATAAAATATATTTAGTCCAGTGACATACCTAAAAGGTTTTCAATAGAGGGAGGCTCGCAATAAAACGGGGGATGAGTCGCTCTATTATTTTTCTCCCGGAGCATTCTTTTCTTTCAAAGATAAAGAAAAAGGAGAGAAAGTTGATGTCTGAAATCAAAAAATAAAAGCTGGGTAGCTGTTATGTTGCAGATGTGCATTTTATAGTTTAATATTTTTTGCGTGGAAAAGCAGTTGGGATTCTAAGCAGATATGATGTAGAGCAATTTAAAATTAATAGAGCACTTCAAATTTTTAGGAGCACTTTGTTAGAAGTGATCTTGGTTTTGGGCAGGCTTGGTGTAGAAGGATGTAAAATTACGAAAGAGCTCCAGGTATACAAGAACATATTGGTATAAAGGCAAACACTAATATAGCAGATTAGGACAAAGCAAATTATTTAAAAATGCGACACTAAAAAAAATAAATTCTAACAACAAAATTTGTCTCATTACATGCTTTCAGTATATTTATTTGGCTTCCATTATTCTATTATTTTAAATATCCCGTATGAGATGGAATGAGGATTCCTAGAGAACTATGTTGAGAATAAATATTGCCGAAAATGCAGAAATTCTACTCTTGCGTGCGTGCCCTCCTGTGGGCTGGCCGAGCCTCCCGGGGGGAAGGCGGGTTATTGATCAGCACAGGGGAGGTATCCGCCAGCCCCTGCCCGTCTTCCCTAGGTGAAAGAGCAGGGTGATGCAGGAGGAGACAAGCTCGTTATTGAGTCTCTCAAAGGCCACAGGGGCAAGGCTGGGCTAATAAATTCTTATTTAAAGTAAGTAAATGCTTGTGCTGCCTCGTGCCCTTCCTGGAGCCTACCGCTATGTTTTCTGGGTGCTGTACAACTGTCCAAATTTTCGTCCTCATCACAGATGTTTTTTCTACTGGGCCAAGCCGGTTGAAGTTTTTTAGTTTTATTTTTTTTTTTTTTTTGTTGGTTTTGGATTTGGTTTTGGGCTTTTTTTGGAGTTTGGTGTTGTGGTTTTTTTTTTTTTTTTTTTTTTTTTTTAATTATTGTACCATCATCAGCATCGATACAGTTGGAAAGAAATGGTGTATTGCAAAATATAAAATTGCTCAGTTTTTGTCAGACTATGGTGTGATACACGTGAACGTTTCCAGGAACACTGTTCCTGCTTGCGGCAGGCGGGAGAAGGGAAATCTCTGGCGTTGGAGGGTGCCTGGTGGTGGCCTGGACAGGGGATGCCCACGTGGACCAAAGGAGAGTCTCCCTGGGTTGACAGAGGCTCTAACACAAGACTTAAATGCTTGATCTATAGCACATCCATGCAGCATTTGATTAAACCGGGCCTGAATTGCCATTTGAATTAATCCCATTACCAGCTTGTCTGTCCAGATCAGTTATTTCAGTACCAATATCCATTACGGTCCTCCGGAAACCGAGGAGCATCAGTCACCTGTCACGTTATTTGGGGCTGGCCTCGTCGATCAGATGTAAAAGGCGCACAGAGGGTCTGCCCGACAGGTACGTACAGTCCGTAAAGGAGAAAGCACTGACCTGCTGAATGCGACGGCTGGGTGGAAGAAATAAAGGTAGCGTGGAGGGTGAGACAGAGCAAATCTCACCTGGTTTTCCGCAGGAAACCATCAAAGGTACCCTCAGTTTTGCAAAATGTGGGTGCTCTGTTAAACAGGGCTTGTTTTTTCTAACTCCTTGTTTACCTGGTACCTAACATAAAAACATGCCCCTCAACTGAAGCGCGCGGATACCATACACATGATACAATTATTATCCGTAGCTATAAGGATAAAAGCTCTAATGAATTTGAAGTGCTCCTCTGGAGCACAGAGTAAGTAGCTGGGTACATAAGATTTTAGGCACTTCAAGGTTTTTATTGCATCAGAAAGATCAAGTAGCTCCGACTACTGCATCCCAAATAAGTTCATTGCTGTGATAACCCTGTGAGTGATTTAGTAAGTAACGAAATATTCTTGTCACTCTCAAGAAATTAAACATAATGTATTATGAGTCTCTTTAATGCCAGGTTCATTATACTGTTGTATTGATTTCCATGGTTTGCTGTTTTGGCATATACTTTTTATATTATTAAATGATGTGTTTTGTGATAATGCCTAGATGTTCTTAGCCCATTGGACAAGGCTTATTGTGAACATGCTAATGAAAAAAGTGATCCCTCCCTCAAAGCCCTGACCCCTCTAAATTTCTGACAATTGTATATATCATCATATAATAGATTTTTTTCAATGTCTGTCTGCACATACAGACACTCCTGTGTACCTCACAGAAAAAAATCCTGTGTATTTTAGTAGGGGTACAGCCAATAATGTTTTATACAAATAACATAAAAACTATTAAAATTTAATGGAGATTTTTTGTTTCCTGCTTTTTTAAGCTATCCCATATATTTCTGTATATGTGTATGATTTTATGAGCTAAACTCTAGTGGCTAATTTGGAAAAAATCTATATGAAATTACAAAGAATTTTTCCCAAAGCGTTTTGTTTTATACATGCATTATAAAGATACAATTTCACATGTGCACGCTTTGTTTTTCTTATTTATATTAAAAAATGACGGAAAGATTTCCAAAACAAATGCACTTTGTTTTATAGCTAAACCAAAGAAAGGGACCGCGGGTCCCCTGCCTCGTCTCTCCTGGGAAGTATCTTCTTTATCAAACTTTAGGCAAAAAATGTGTTCCCCATCACATACCTTGAAATGCCTGACTTTTGCCCGCTTCCTCCACTGTGAACCGAAATGATAAAACTTCTGTGGAAAGCCCTAAAACGGTCTTTAGGTGCGCTGTACACATCAGCCTCTCTTTTTATGCCAGTACCTACCTGGGGATAGAGGGAGATGTGACGGGGTACAAAAAATAAGTAATTATTGCGTGTGTCCCTTGCCTTCTGACATCAATTTCCTTATACAAAGGCGAGTCATTTAATAGCGGGGGTTTTATAGCACTAAAGTACTTCTAAATGAACGGGGAAAAATAATCAAACGGCGAGGGCTGTCTTTTTCAGTTTGCATGATAACACTCCGCTCCGGCTCTGGGACCGGACCAAGGTAAACTAAAATAAGGATTAACTGACAATAGCAAAGGCTAATTTACAGAAACCACACGAGGAGTTCCTGAGCACAGCCCAGATAACAAAAATATTATCAACGTTGTTTACGGTGAAGTCAGTCAGTTTATTAGTTGGAGTGCTTCATTATGTATAAAAGATGCCAATGATAGTCTCCTAGTCAAAATAAACAGGCATAAAGTGTTCCACATATACAGTTTGGAGAGAACAGTTACTTTGCTATTTATTTAATAATTGACCATAAATGGAGTCAAAGTGCAAAGGGAAAAAAAAAAACCTAAAAAAAGCAGCACACTAAGGGCTTTTTGAAAGATTGATAAATAATGTGGAATCTCAATTAGGCTTTAGAAGGAATGCAGATATTAAAAATTTGGTCAAGAATCTAATTAGCTGGAGGTAATTAAACAGTCTCACACGGGGTCATTAATCTTTTCCACAGACCTTTGATGTTTTGCACACTGTCTTCTAGTCATTAATAAAATTCATAACACTCCTCTTTGTGGTGTTTTATCATCATGTTTTTCTCTGTAAGAGCATAGAGCAAGTGTCATTGTATCACAAGGGCCTTACTTTAGTTAATTTCTTTTTTTTTTCTGCTTGTTAGACTTAACTCTTTCTTGAACAAAATGATACCAATTTAAGCCAGAAGTTTTAAGACAGGTTTTAAATCCCTGATACGCTATCCCCGGTAGCTTTCAAAATCCATACCTTAAGAAATAAACCAAGTGGTTTTGACGCATCTGGTGAAATAAGGAACTTTTTTTTTTTTTTTTTTTTCCAAAATCTAATTCGTCCGTCCGGTGCTTAATTTTGCAACCTGGCTCATATATTAGTCATATCCGTTTCAGAAAAAGTAGAGCGTTTTATTTTGCTTGCTTTCTTCACTTTAAGGTTTCTCTCGATGGCAAGTCCCTTGGAGGCATAACCTGTAGTGCGCGGTTAATTTTAGTGGCGTAACCAGAGAGCTCTTGAGGACAGGGCTGTGATAGAAGTGAGGAATAATTATGAAAAAGAACTAAGTAAAATGGAAATTTGTTGAACGTGACTGATTTTATGTACAGTCTCAAAAAGGAAGCAGTACAGTACTTCAATAATGCATTATCCTGACATATTTCAAAGACAAACTGTGCTCAAGAATAGCTGAATTTAAAAGGCAAGAAAGCTACAAAGGACGCCTTTGGAAGATATAAAGATATGATTTCTATTACAAATATTAATATACATACATATATTGTGTGTATGTGTGTTGTGTATTTATGGATGTTTGTATTACAGGACCTACATTTATGAGCTGTTAAGTAGAGTTGTATGAGTAAGTATAAATAGAAAGATGTATAAATGGTTTGTGAATGAAATGTTTGTATCTCTACAAAGAGGTTTCGTGTTTTAGGGAATACATTTCTGAAACAGACAAATCCATTGTTTCGTAAAAGCATTTGTCGACGCTGTATTTCACTTGTTTGTGGCCAGAACGTGTTGAGTCGTTGCAGGACGTAGAAACTGAGCTAATACCTTGCAAGCCTTCAGGTAAAAGAGCCCGATGCAAAGCTGCGTTGCATTACCTGCTGTGACATGCGTAAAAATAGGCACCTTCCCTTTCTTCACAGCAAGGGAGGAAATGTAAAACGGTCTTTAAATACGGTGATAAATGGCAACAATTGAAAATGTTGGTAGGGATCATTTTTGTGTTTTTATGGCTGATTTGCACAGCTGAAATGTAGCAGATTTGTGCCTAAAAAGCTGGATGATCTTATATGCTATTTTAGAAAGAAATCACACTTGTTACCATTTCAGGAGTAAGAGGAATTAATGAGAGGCGGGAATGAAAATATCTAAGAGTATACAGTTACCCAGAGCAATCATATTCTGAACTTGTGAAGTGTTGTTCCTTTCGTCTTGTATGTTCTGCCCTTGCATATTTGTCTGATAAGTCTCTGCCACTATATGAAGTTGCTACTTTTTGCAGCATCTTCCATTAAATTCATATCCAAAATGCAGCATAAGGCTGTACAGACCAGGAAAAAAAAAAAAAAATTAGACTGCATAGCTACAAGGCTTTGGGTAAAAAATACAGTTTCTTTCTCAATTGAATTTTAAATATGAAATTTGGTGTGTCATTTTCTCAGAGGAAGGAAGTGATAGCAATTACTTTATTTCTATATTACTGGGCAAAAATGTTTTCCTCTAAATATGTCGAACCGACTGCATAATATATTGCAGAGTGTTCTACAAAAAGTGAGTGGGAGATGGACAGCAAGGATTACTCTCTTTTGTGTTGACTTGTAATCTATAAACAAGTTCTGACAGTCTTTTTTTCTTCCAAAAAACATATGGAAGGGAATTTTTATACTTTTTATTCAGAATGAAAAATTGTTTCTTACCTACTTAAGACTATTATTATAGGTGGAAATATGATGAAGTGATAACTTCACAAGATGAAATGATGAAAACCGAGCAGTTGCTAAGAGAAAGTCCTGCTAAAACTGCCTTTATTTTTTTTTTTCTCCCTTAATGCTCATGCATTTTCAGTGACTAATTAACTTTTCAACAAGGACTTCGTCTTTAGTGATTTGACCTAGCTTTCTTTTACAATATGAACCACCCAATAACGCCAGGAGCTCCACCAGGAAAACAAAGGACGGATGACGATGTCCCTGTTACTTCCAAAGTAAACAAAGAATAAAAACCCCACAACAGCCAAACAAAATCAAGCAGACTTTTAAGGTCGCTAAGAGTTCTGTTTGTTAACATCAGAAATGCACTACAGCAGCCTATATCTTCTTTAAAAAAGGGTTACTTTTGATGATAAATTTTAAGCAAATTGCAGATGCCACCTTGTGACCTTTTTTCAAAGTGATGGTAATGAGATCCATAGGTGATTGAGACTGTTAATAATAATGAGATTGGTACAAGGAACACTCACATTGGCAACAATTTGATAATTGTCTGAGCAGGAAGAGCTAGCCCTCCCTGGTGGTTTGAAAACATAGCTGAGATTCGAAAAGCTGTACAGAGCTCTTATTTAATCTGAGCAATTCTATAATGATGTGAAAAGGTAAGTGTTTTTGATTTAGTGATGTCTATATTTCAAGAGACGAGATGCTGATGATAAAAAAAAAAAAAAGGCAAAAGATGAATGGCTGGTTTCTGGAGACATCTTTTGGCTTAATATCTAACACCATGTATGTCTGTGTGCATTTCTCTCAGTTTTCCCACTAGTAAAATAGAATCCTAATTAGATTTTGATTACAGTCAGTTTTTAAAGTGTGGATGGCACGCTCGCATTTCGCTATTAAAAACTAATGTAATAGCTGGACACAATCCTTTGAATCTGTTGTGCTATCAGGGCTGATCAGCTGGAAAGAAAGCATGAATATTTACTTACAAATGTGGTACTTTTTTTTTTTTTTTTTTTTTTTCTGTGTTCAAAATTACCTGGGAGCTTCCCAGTGACGAATAAGGAATCCAGTGAAATACTTCTTTGGACCTTCTTAGGAAAATTGATACTTTTTTGGCATCTTCATGGCTTAAAGGTTAAGAGGCGAAGGTAAAATCTGTTGTTACGGGTAGAATAGAGTTTGAATTTTGTTTTAAAAGTTACTGTGTTTTACACAGGTAAAGATCTCTAAAGATGGGTGTTGAAACAGGACATACAACCCAGAAGTGAACGCCGGGGTGAACGTAAATACTGGTTTCAGTGACTCTGAATCCAGTACATAAGTGAGGGTGCTGCAGGTGACCCACCTCAATCACCTGGGTCTCCCCATCGCAGACTGCCCGACGGGGGGACCGGTAAAGAGAGAGAGCCCTGGATGAGTCCTCATCACACTGTTGACCAGAAAACGCCATTAAATTTCATGGGCGGAGAATAAGAAACACCTTTATGCTTATTTAGGAACAGCAATTTTGGTTTTTAGTAGTTAGAATATAGTATCTGGGTAAAACAACTACTTACGCGACCTGGGGTACCAAGATATTGTATTCATAATGCCTGTCTGCTGGCAAAATGTATAAGATTCCCAAGTATAGATGCACTTTTTTAATATTTAAAATCCATTTTAGATACCGTGCTTCAACTTTAAACTAGTTTGGGGGTGAAAAAAAAAATGTAATCTCAAGAAAACTGCTGTTGAATTTACATTTATCAGTGTGAAATTTATCAGGCTAGAAAGCAGTCCAAAATGCTGAAAGCATATTTTCTCTATACGTGGACTGTATTAGACATCCTTTAAATTTAGGGAAAAATGTTGGAAAAAAAAAAGAATTGAGAAGCTTTCCATGTAGATGCAATACCTCTATAAACATGATTATTTGTGTGTTTATAGTATTAAGCTGTAAGAAACTGCCCTATGGCTGGAAAAAAGAATTATCCAATGAATGAGATAATAGGAGCCCTCATGCAATATTGAATTTTAAAGAAATGCATTGTCTAACAACACGCTGGCTATTTTAGGGCTGAACCAGTTCCCATACTTAAAAAAGAAAGCGGTTACTCAATAACGGGAGTTAAAAACCTTCAGTGAAAAGTTTCTGCGTGAAGTCTATAAATATCTATTAGCGCGTCCAGTAGATTGAATCGAATATTTCCTTTCACTCTTTTTAACCTTCCCCGGACTGAGGTCTGCGAAGTTTTATGTATTCCTGCACGGGGGCTTCGGTCTGAAAAATGAGGAGACAAAGGTGTAAATCTTTGGAGGTTGGATGCCACCCCACAGCTCCCCCCTTAGCCGTAAGGTCACCCTGCGAACAGCTGGGCAGAAGGGAAACACCCGGCCTGGAGCCATTCTGTCATTGCCTCTTCTGTTTCCTCTCGGCTACTTCTGCCAGAAAATGGCTAATGATGGGCTATTTGCATAGGGCAAGGGGAGAAGGCAAGCTAAAGATGCGTTTTAATGCCGAGTTTCCTTTGTAAATGTAGTTATAAAAACTGGACTAAAGAGGGCAGGAGATACTCTATTTAAAAAAATAAATGCAGGCAACCGGATAGTAAAACTCTACGGGGAAACAATAATATATATTTCAGTATATAATAAAGTGATTTATTTTCAATAAAATCTGTAAAACTGCTTTAGTTACTTTGACACCTTGATTAACTGGAGTTTCAAAGATATTTGTGTGTGTGTGTGTGAACCGTCTTCATACCAACAGTTCCGAATGCTTTATTGCGTCTGCTATTGAATATGTATGTTTTAAAAGCATTTGCTACACTGTAGTTTTACTGGATGTCAGGGACAAAATAGATTAATATTAGACCTCAGCCAGAAAGCGTTTCTGTGGCAGCACATGAAATGTAGCACTCTTCACCGCTGACGGTCTCCCTGACTTATTTCTTGGGATGCTTTATACAGAGCTACGGGCTGCGGGGTAGATTTGTTTCCTCTAAAATCACTGATCACCATTATAAAATCCGCCCCTAAAAAGTTTGCAGCCATCAAGGAAATTTTAGATCTGGCTGTACTAGGAATAAAGGAATTAGCGAAGCCAGGACGCGTTGTATATGCAGAGTTAGAGGCGTTTTCCTATGGGCTGTACATTAGAGAGTGCAAAACTTTATTTCTCATCTCCTGCACCGCACAAAGCTGTGCGGCAACTGATAAAGAGATTGTGTTGCACCCTGAAAACGTCCCGGAATTTTTGCTGAAGTCTCTCTTGGGGCTTTTGGAGAATGCGATGTTCATTCCCCTCACACCCGAAGGACACGCAGTGACTGGTAGCAAATACTTTCTCTTACACACAAGTGCAGCGGAGAAAATTTACATCAGGAGGAAATCCTAGCATTGAGAAAGACTTTTTTTTTGTTTTGTTTTGTTTTTCCTTTTCCTTTCCTTAACACACACAGTCTCTGGGAGAGCCTGTAGCTCAGCAAGGGTGGAGGAGGCTGTGGAAATTGTCTTTCTCCTGCCTTTTCCCTGCCCGGGATGGGGTTAGCCTGGGTGCAGACCTTATTTCCCGCAGGGGCGTCGTTGGGCTCTAGAGAGATGCAAATGGCACGTTGCAGGGATGCGGGAGATACAGGAATTGCCCTGCCAGGGTGGTTTTTCTCCTGCCCTTTTGGTGCCCTTCCCTCTATACCAGCACAAGGGTATGTAGAGCATCAATCTACTGCAGGGGGGGGTTGGACTAGATGACCTTTAGAGGTCCCTCCCAACCCAACGCATTCTATGGTTCTACCTTGCCAGCGTGCCATTGCTGCTTATCCCAACTAATCATTAAATAGCCTGTTTTTTTTGGAAAGGATGGATGCAGCTGGGCTGAGGGCGGGGTGGGGGGGATCAACTATTGCAAGGCCCCACCATGAGTTGAGTATCCTGATTCCCGTGCTTAGGTAAAATGAGATCTTTCCAGGAAATTTCTGATGCTGGGTATGAACAAGTCACACACCAGCATGAATTTGACTTCTATTAAATACATTGCTATTTGGATTTATTTTTTTCCCTCTGCGTATATGCACCAACTGTATCTTACTGAAAAAAAAAAAGTTTAAGCCAGATTTATTTTTTATAAAAACTACCGAATTTCTACATTTGTATGTATGCAATTAACTAATATTTAAAAAAACCTGACAAAACACACAAACACGATGTTTTAAGCTTGTGCTTAAAAAGAAAAATTTTTTTTTTTTTTGTGAAAGAAAAGGGGATTCATTTTAAAATGACTCAAAACCCAACACCTTCAAAAATGTTGAAAATTTGCCGTCTTGTGTATATTGACGACCTCTGTGTTTTTTTTCTGCTTGACTATACCAGAAGTTTGTTGCTGTTGTTGGTTAAGTGCTTCCAGTGCATTCATCTCAGCGAGTATTAACATGGGATAAACAAGTTTTAGAATAAAACTGTAGATAAACTGAAGTTTTAGAGTAACATTCCAGAAACATCAGTATTTATGTGTTAACTCTTCAGAGTTAATTTTAAATAAAGACTCTCTTTTTATGGTATCAGAAATACAGACAATCAGAACGACAGGTTTCTTTCAAAGTCCCTGTTTAATAGTACATGATTTTTTTTTTTTTTCTCAAGCATTTTGGGTGGTTTTAGCAGTGCTGTTTATCGGTCCGGTGAATGAACTGAACAGTAAAAGACACATTCTTTGAATACAAAAAAATTAGAAACTTGTCTGTGGAAGAAAGTCCAAGAGTAAACAAAGGTTGCACGATTCCCTTGGGAAAGGGCTCAAGTTACATGCCATGTGTTAAATGTTCTCATAAACCTCACAATGTTGGTCCTGTTTTGAATTTCATATACACTATAACGCTCTTGCTAATATACCGCAACACAGACCTGAGAGGAGAAAGACACCAAAACCGTACAGAAAACTATGTATAAAAAGAGCGTTAATAACTTCCAGGACTTTTTTCCAAGGTTGATGGTAATTTACTCTACAGAATTAAAGCATTTTTTTTTATAAGATGTCAGAATGCTAAAATGAAAAGTATGCAAAATTATTCCAGTTTGAGATGTAAATTATGCTGCCAGAAAGATGGGTGATACGTGTAATGGAAGAATTAGGTCTCTTAGACTAAAGCAGATTCCAGTAAATCATAAAATATGTAAGGAGTCTGTGGCCTATCCTGGATTTGCTAAAATGAATATAAATGTGATGAGCATCTGATGGCATGATAACTTCTACCCTTTTAAAGTTGTGAATTTCCATGTACAGACAATTCACAGCAGCATGGAGACGTGTGTGCTTGGGGCTAAATACCGGTTGGAGGAGAGCACCACATTCTGGAGGTTTTTTATTTTTTACACGCTATTTTCTACCAATGCATTGGACTGGAGATCATGGAGATCTTGCTTCTCAACACCCACCTGCAGCTGCAGGCTGCTCCTCCCTCCCTGTCAGCCCTGCATGCCCAGGCCCGGGTGCAGGTTGCTGCAGGAGGTGGGAAGAGCAGTCCAGGATCAGTGCATGGTTTAATTTTTTCTTTTCATAGAATCGTAGAATGGTTTGGGTTGGAAGGGACCATAAAGATCATCTAGTTCCAACTAGATGGTGGCAGGGACACCTCGCACCAGACCAGGTTGCTCCAAGCCCCGTCCAACCTGGCCTTGAACCCCCCCAGGGATGGGGCAGCCACAGCTTCTCTGGGCAACCTGGGCCAGGGGCTCACCCCCCTCACAGCAAACAATTTCTTCCTAATCTCTAATCTAAATCTCCCCTCTTTCAGTTTAAAACCATTCCCTCTCATCCTGTTGCTCCACTCTCTCATAAAGAGTTCCTCCCCATCTCTCCTATAGGCCCCCTTTAGGTACTGGAAGGCTGCTATAAGGTCTCCCCAGAGCCTTCTCTTCACCAGGCTGATACGAGCTTTCATGTCATACGAGCCTGGCTTTATTCCTTTAATTTGACAATGGCTGCAAAACCTTTCCTTTTGCCATCAAGACTGGCTCTTTCATATAAGCTGGCTTGTCTTTTCTGCATATCCAAGAAGCCTTCGTGTCTCCAAGGTGTTGAGCCCAGTGTTTTACTGGTCCTGTGTGGATTGTTTCCTCCATCCTCCATCTGCTGTAGGATGGAGAGCACACTCTGCCCCTGCAATATGCTAAAAACCTTAATAACTTTTCCAGGTGTTTGGGCTGTCACCAGAACCAGGAAATCACTGTCCATGTTTGATCTGACACCACCTGAATGATATACAGAAGGCATTTGCTCTAGAGAAATAGGAACCAGGAAGTTTTTGCAACTTTTCTAGCAAAATATAGTAAAGTTCAAGCTTCTTTTACCAGTCATTGAGTAAATTCTTTTTGTCTGTGTTTATATATATGACATATGTATATACACACAGATATGTATAAAATCTCTGAACTTTGCTTCATTTGCTTTTCCCAAAGGCTCTAGAGAGTATGCTTGCAATCATCAACCTTTTCCCAGATTTATGTTGAGTTCACCTCTCACATATTTGTAAACTAAAAAATAAAGTTACTGTGGAGCTTGTTTGACAAAGCCCTTTTGTTAATGGCAGCATCACGGCTTATAATGCTTATTTCCAAGAAACTAAGACATGACAGTGTTTATGCCCATAGGCTGAAGCCAAGTTTCCTACTTTGTTTTGGCATATAGAAACTCAGGTTTAGAATCCTCAAGCTGCATAAATTATGGGGCTGCAGTTTTGATCATAGAGTTATAAAATAACGGCATTCATACCTTCCCTTTATAGATGATTTAGTTTTACTGTCATATCGTCTCAAAACTCAGCCTCTAACACCACTTTTGAAAACCTCAAGGTGTCAAAACTTGCTTTCTGCTCCTGCAGGAAGCGGGGCTGGAGCACAGTAGCTTGCTTAGATGGCAGGAGCAGGCAGCTAGATGATGTGCCGGCTCTCTGACCCGATTTAGCTTTCCTTTGCACCGCTTCCCCATTTGGCCCTTTGGAAGTGATCTGTGAAGAATTCTTTTAAAAGAAAAATGCTGTTTTATCCTCTTTATCCGTGATGCACATGCTTTCCAAATTGTTGGAATCATACAGTGCATCCCATTTCTAACACCGATGCCGCATCCCAGGCATCGCACTCTATGTTGCAGCACAGGCAGATCTATTTTGCTGTTTTTCTGGTGGAATTTGAGCTTTATCGGCCTAATTTTCTCACATTTCTTCTTCTGCAGTATTTTTGATACGTGGTAGGTCCATGATTTCAGGACACTTCCGTCCCTTCTTAACCACTGTTTGGGACAGAGTAGCTTTATTTGGGAGATAGCCTCAAATTGTTTTGTGGAGGATTAACTAAATCTGGGATTCTCCACGGAAGTAGAATTCCTACTCTCTTTAGGGTGTTCTATTCAGCCCCTGGACGTGATTTGTCATGCAGATGGGACTGATGCATCAGAAGCGGATGGAAGCCAGGACTGAAAGTATGAAAGACCTGAGAGGGGGAGAAGGTGTTGATCAAGCAAAGACAGCGAGGCTGAATGAGGGGTTAATAACTGGAAATAGGTGGGAACCAGGTACTTATGGACTTGGCGCCAACCAGGCTAATGCTATGTAGAGGAATAATGAGATTTTGGGGATAGGTTTAGTATCTGGGACAGGAACCAGTATTGAAGGAAGAACAAGGATTCAGGCCCGATGAGGCCATAATGAAATGCCTGGGAAGAGGAGCAGCAGATACACGAATAAAGGACTGTGGCAGGAGAAAGACGTGATGAGATGGTGAGAGAAACAAGAAGATGGAACGCACCCAGCAGTTCTGATGCCACACGACCAGGACTTGTAAATCCATTCCTAAGGAAACCGGACATATGTAACTGCGTAGTCTGTGTGTCTGCCTTTCTCTGATACCTTCTAAAATTGTTGGTCAGTTTTATCCACTGAGAGTAAGGGTCATAATGTTATTAATTTCCTATAAATTTCATGAAATAGGCAGTTAGGTAGATGGGGTAGGCTCAAATTAGTGATGAAAAAGGTGCATCATCAGTTTAACTGTGACAAAGGGAGAAATCCATGCTGGAGAGAGGAGCAAACCATACTTCATCAATGCTGCTTCTTGTGGAACCACTTGTGCACGGCTGATCCAGTTCATCAAACCAAAAATTACATTGAAAACAGCAAGGCTGCAAAGTCAGATACTTTCGACCTGATGTAATTAAAGAAGCCTTTGCATTTTCTGCTTCTGCATTATGACACAGGCTGAAATCACATAATCTTGTACTATCTTCCCTTCGACCAGTGCACAGAATGGGAGCTCGTCAGCCAATACATCATCCACACAGCTCACCCTGTATCTGAGTCTCTCGCCTCTTGCGCACTGTTCAAACCTGGCTCTGAAGGCATCATTACTAATTTGTTTCATTTGCTGTTCAGTAGTGTATACCTGTGAAATATCTGAGTGCTTTAGAAACATTAGTTAATTGTCACAACCCCCTAGTGGGGACAGCAATTTCTCTGCTAACAGATTAGGAGCTCTAGCATGGGAATGTTAGCAAAGACCAGTTCCCCGAATACTTCAGGTTTCACGCAGATCATGACACTGTAGTCACCATGTTTGGAGCAACTTCCATTGACATTAGCTCCAGCTGAGGAGGAGCTCATGCTTGCTGCTCCAGAAAGGTAAGGACCCAGAAATAACAGTCTACTGGGAATAGCTTGGGTTAGGTAACTTGCTTCACAGAATCACAGAATGGTCAGTGTTGGAAGGGACCTCTGGAGATCATCTAGTCCAACCCCCCTGCCAAAGCAGGTTCACCTAAAGCAGGCTGGACAGGAAGGCGTCCTGGTGGGTTTTGAATATTTCTGGAGAAGGAGCCTCCACCACTGCTCTGGGCAGCCTCTTCCAGTGCTTTGTCACCCTCAAAGTAAAGTTTTTCCTCATGTTGGGATGGAACTTCCTGTGTTCCGTTGCCCCTTGTCCTGTCACTGGGCACCACTGAAGAGAGTCTGGCCCCGCCTTCTTGCCACCCGCCCTTTAGATATTGATGAGCATTGATGAGATCCCCTCTCAGTCTTCTCTTCTCCAGGCTGAACAGACCCAGGTCTCTCAGCCTTTCCTCGCATCCCACCAGAGTCTGTGATAGAGATGATACATTTTCTTTCTGCATCGGTTATTTACTGTCCAACTTGTGCAAAACCCGAGAATGATAGACATCAGAGATATTAAATATATTTATATACAATTATGGTTATACAATTCTACAGATTATACAATAATCACAGGTAATTCTTCTTTTCTATCTTATCTTAACGCTTCCTCAGAGCAAATGTTTGTTGTGAACTGAATAAGGAAAGGCCTGTAAAGAAGTAATCAGGCAAATAAATGTTGCATCATAACAAGTATCAGGGTACAGAGTTAAGAGTGTCCACAGTTCCTAAGATCTAAACACTTGATTTTTCAGCACTGATGTTCTCTCAGCAATGTGTGGGTGGGAGAAAGGCAGAGGCAGGCAGAAAGAGAAAGGCTCTTATTGCTGCAGTTCTTCGTGAGTTCAAACTCATTGTAATTGAGTGTTAATTTTTCTTAAATTAGAAATGATTAAAAAACTGTGGCCGGGGTTGTAATGTGAGATGATCCGAAAAGGAGGGTTTGCTTTTGAACCACTGCAGAATGAATTGCAATCTTAACAAAGTAAATGGCTTGTAAACATATCTAGTAATTGTGTATTAATGGAAACTGTCATGCACACACTGCACATGCCTCTTTGTGGCTGAAAAATTTGACTGTCATTCAGAGATTTGATTATAAGATCCTTTCTTTAAAAAGTCTGGAAGGAATGGAAAAACTCATGGTTCAGAGCATAAGCCAGAAGAGAGCCAGGTCAAGAATATTTTACTCTAGGCAAACTATTTTATATAGCTCATTTCAAGGCTTTGTGTTCTCTCTAGGAAACACTCAGCAGTGGCCATTTTTGGAGAGAAGATACTGTTCCGACCTGGTGGTGTTATACCGTTGGCATTTTGTAATATGGTTTTGTAAGACTCCCTCGTTATAAAGAAGAAATTGCTGAAGAGATTTTAAGTTAAAACAGACAAATATCTAGACAGCCTACAACATAATAGGGTAAAGATCAAATTCTACCCTTGCTTAAATTCAACCATCTCATTAACATTAATAAGGTTGCATGTGTAACTGATAGCAAAATTTGGCTAGTAAACCTTGAAGGACTTCAGTTTAAAAAGAGATTTTTACGTACAGGCCAGGAAAAAAACAGCTGAAACTGATAAAATGCAATCTATATCACCATAACGACAGTGCCTAGTAGTAAGATGTTGGGTTTTTTCCCCCTTCAAGTGGGTAAAGATTGTTCCCAGACTGAAGCCTTCATCACAGGCCAACTTTTAACTGCAAGAGAAATGTCTGAACTGGTGAGTTAAGCCTTGCAAGATCTTTTTTTTGATGCTGGAAATGTTAGCGCACAGTCATATGGTGCAAAAAACCACCGGCGTAAGTGGGGATTTTGTCACTGTGGCGTCTTTGCAAAATTGGGAAGTAGGATCATCTCTCTGTTATAGTTTAACTTTCCTCTTAAATATATCTTGGCGTATCGGGGTCTTGTTTGCAGGAAAGTATCATACATATTAACTCCATAAATAAGGAAGTCTCTGTTTTAACACTGCAGGCCTAGATATGTTCATAATGAAAATCTCAGAATTTCCGTGCTCTGAAGAAATGTTGGAAGTATCCTTTTTGCTTCCTCACCTACCACGAATAAGTATGCGATTGCCACTTTCACGTTATTTATTCACATGGAAGAACAGTGACATGCTCGTGTCACATGAGTGAGTGTAGAAGATGGCAGTTGTGGTCAGAAATACCTCCATTCCCCTCTGGGGAGTTAACATTTTATTGGGTTTCTCGGAGATGCTGAATATCAGAAGTAGTGTGTAATCGTGGAATAGAAAAAAATGTAATAAAATACTACTGTAGTGCAAAAATACGCTTTTATTCCGGAGGGTGAGGCTGACAAAACCTGTGAAGTTTTGGCATTCCCAGCTTTGTGCACTGACAAACACAACTTTCCTGCTCTTTCAGCACAGCCTCTGCTGGTTGGCTGTGCCTAGAGGAAAATATTATAGCCATAAGCTGTAAAAGACACCCAGTATTTCCCTTATCCTGTAACATGCTCGGGCTGCTCTATGTTATACACACAGACCAAGGAGCTCTTTCAAACTGACATTTTTTAATTATTGTTACTCTGGTAGCAGTTTAGATGAGATGTATCCGTCGCACGCCCAAATATCACAGCCACCAGGGATAACAACGCCCCCGGTTCGTCACTGAATATGGACTGTGGCCCTGGGAAGGGACTCCCAGAGCTCCCCAGTGCCCCCCAGAAACTCAGAGCCTGGCCAGGACTCTGAGAGTGACGGGCAGGACCTGGCAGCACGTGCTTTCCTTTCACGCATGTAGAAATGACACTTAACCATTCAAACACTTGGCAATACACACTGTGGGGCATTAGCGCTACGCAATCAGCTGCTTGCAAGACTCACAAAATCTCAATTAAAACAAAGAAAATGGCATTTTTTTTTTTTCCCTGAGCAACAGAAACCAGGTACTTGAGCAAAGCAAGATAACTCGAGAGCTGATGAATAAATAATACCAGCGAATGAATAATTTAAGCGTTGTGTCAGATGCCTTGAACAATCTTTATCCTTGAAACAATATAATGTGACCACGTTCGCTGTGATGGTGTGCCATACGGAGAGGCTATGGGATTAAAACCCTGCTTTTGGGGAGCTGGACTGTAAGACTTCAGATGATATTGAGCACTATCGCACACAGCACTTCTCTAGCGAGAGCACTACACACCTACCCTGAAGTTTAGGAAGGGAATGTGGCATTTCCCAGGTTGTTATGCTTTGCCTCAGCTGCTGAGGATGAAGTAAAATGCTGTTAGGTGAAGCTCATTAAGGTATTTCAACCATGCAGGGAATTGTGGGGACTTAAATTGCAGCTGGTATATAGGTAGGAAAAAGTTTTTATGTGTTTTTCTCCCTAAAGGAGGGATGGCAATGATTCATGATGTGATGGAGCCTTTAGCTAATCTTTGCTTTACTTAATAAAGCTCATCAATGTCATTCCTTCAGGTGTTTTCAGTAATTGAAAATCCAGGCTCAGGCAGCCCTTCTGCAGATCTCACTTCTCTGGGCGTGCGTTGTCCTTGCTGGTTTCCAGACCTGCTCACCGTGACATGCAGATGGCTTTTCTCTGCTGGGAGAGTGGCAAAGGAGATGCTTTGGTGTCCTTGGTAAGTCCCAGGGCAAGCGGTGGCTTTCAATGAACGTGGTGAATTTGGGCTTACTCAACCTAAAGGAAAAGGGGGGTTTGACTGAGAGAGAGAAAGCACTGGTCTCATTGATTTTATTCCACAGTTTATTCCTTGAGAACTCTGTTTTATTTGAAAAGCAGGTGATGGTTTGGCTTTTTTAATATATATAATGGAGGTTCTTTTGAAAATGCTCACAAAGAAAACACTTCTCACTTGATCTTTATGAAGTGATCTTCACCTCATCTTCCACAGAAGTTTTTGTAAGGTTATTTCAATAATTCAAGGCAAAAGTCTTTCTCTCTTGGAAGACATCTGTGAAATAAGAAATCCTTGTTGTAGTGACAAATTCAAGATGTGTAGTCCTGCGTAAGAATTTATTTCTAGAGTTAAGAAGAGAAAATGAGGAACGTAAGATCTCTTTTGACCTGGTATAGTCTGGCGTAAAACCATGGTTCAGTTTTTTTGACCTTAAATGTTTTGGAAAATCCTTCCTTTGAGCTTTAACTTGGACTGTTGATAAATATAACGAAAAGAATTAGGAAGCAGAGGTGCTTCAAGTATTTTGGTGAGGAAAAATGTGGGATGTATTCTCCAGCTAGATGTAGGTGAGGAGGTGCTTATGCTGAAGAAGGTCAAAGTAAAAATACACTTTGTGGTATAACTGCAGCTTTTCTTTTTATTTTTTATTTTTTTTTTTATTTTACTGCAGATCTTCTTTTTATTTTTGGGGGTTTTTTTTGATTGTTTTTCTTGTTTGTTTGGTTGGTTTTTTTTTCCAGTTCAGGGAAGTTTCAGTTCACTTTCAGTAGGGAGACTGAAGCATCTCCTGAGTGGGCATGGGGGTACGTTTACCGTTGGCAAGTCACCAAACCTCTAATAGTAGTTGAAATCTTATTATCAGTGTAATTAATGTTTTATTTACATTGCCATGATGCCTATTGAGATCTCTTGAGCTGTGCTAATATTTTTAATACTCTGCAAGTTACAAAGCTGAACATCTCATCAAAAAGCCCATCATCTGCATGATTCATAAACCCAGCAGAAAAGTAGGAGAAGTCACAGGCAATAGGTTAGGGAGTGGAAAAGGGCCTTATTTTCTGCTTTAATCTCGGCTTTTATTGCCATCTTGTTTCTCCATCTTGTGCTATAGAAAAGATCTGGACTATGTGACTGGGCCACCACAATTAATTTAAACCAGACAAATGCCACTGTTCATTTGTATATACAAATACCAAAAAAGCAAATGAAAAGCCTGTCTAATTCCACTACAGTATTATTTTTCTTTTTTTCTTCTTATATTGCCATAACAATTAAAAATGCTGGATCAAAAATGATGGCAAAAGTAAGTCTACAACTTTCAAAAAAATATATAAAATTCTAGTGTGCGTATGACATTACAGAGCTAAGGAAATATAACATCTTCCCAGGAGTGTGGAAATAGTCCTGAAACTGGAATTGCTGGGTTTATAATGGGTGGAATCCAATGCTAGTCAAGAAGGGAATATGGCCTTGATTTTAATGCGCTGTCAAGTCTGATAATTAAAATTAAAGGAACTAAGGTAACAGTAAGTGAGAAAATGTAGTTCAAACAAATATATTAAATCGTAGAGAAAAAGAATATTAGTGATTCCCTGGCAGATCTGAGACAACGAAAACTTTCCCTGCGTTTCCCCCATATCTGCAAAAGACAAGACACCATGGGGGGGAAAACGAGAGAGTGGGGTATGGATGCTGCCCAATGCTCCCGTTAAAGTTGTAGTGGCACCTACATATTATGGAAACTATTGGCTTGGAGACTGTGCAAATGCCTGGCAAAGGTTTTGCAGCTGTGTTGGTGGCTCAGTAGATGGGTCCAGAAGTGTCTGTTGGCTTGAAGGTGGATCTAAAAGAGTTTTTTTATAGGCAGAGCTGTATACCAATTTCTGCATTAATATACTAAAAGAGCCATCGTTTGCCATGATAAAACATATCTCAGTGAATAAAAAGGTGGAGGGTTTTTTTTGTTTTAAACTTCAGATTCAGGAGTTACATGTCATCTGTTTTCTTAGTTCTGCCGCAGACCTTTGGGGATATAAATAATAATTTAGGATGGGATTCATTTTGTGTAACTCCAGCCACCTCAAAAAAACATTTGGTCCGCTTATCTAGCGAGGCTATCTCTAAAATGAGCGGAGAGAGATTCATTGCCCCTTAGACACACCTCTTAGGGTGGTAGCTGTCCCTTCAAATATTTTAGGCCATAGGCTATTCCCTGAACTAATTTCTATGTCAAATCTAAGAACCAGGCTTTACTTTGTAACGTATATTTTTTTAGAGAGATATGAAACACTGGTGTTAACAGTTTTTGACGCTAGGAAGTCCACTAGCAGTAGTCTGCACCTAAAGTTTAATTAATGAAGTATTTTTTTAAAAAATCATCGTATTTCTAGTCTGAAGCTAGTTTGGGGCACTAGTTGATGGGTGGTGGTGTATCCTGCTTAGCTGATATGAAGTGCCCACAATTTGTAGCTCTTGTTTTCCTCACAAAAGATATTTACTGGTTGTGGTCAGTTCAACCTACAACTGTGAAACTGTTCATATTTAGTCACTTGACTGTTCTTATAGGTCTTCTCCAAAACTCTCCAGTTACTCCTGATAGCTTTTGAGGAGCAGACTCCAGAAGTGCATGTGCCGTATGAGTACGTACAGCAACGTTGGTGTGTATCCTGTGCCTGACACATCTGGGAACCTTTATGTGCCTGTCCTGAAAAGGCCGGTTTCCCAGAAAAATTCAGAAATTGCTGTGTTAGTCAAATTTCCTAACCATTATTTCCTTTCCTCCAGTCTCATTGCTTTCAGATTTGATGAAATCATAATTATACCTCTTATTCGTTTTTTCGGTTGATAGTTTAGAGTCAAGACCTCACTCTTGCAGGGCTTCCTTAAAACTGCTTAATTAGGATACCCCATTCACAGATGTGTTTTGAGGCACAGCCAATTTTTAATCTATTTAATGTACGTGGGGCTGATTGTTCTTTACTGTGGTCTCTCAATCATAATATCATGTGCAAGGAAGTCAGATGCCTCACTGAAGTGTATTACGTAAACACTGTATTACCTTTATCACCCAAACTCATAATCTCATTAAAAAGATCAGGTTCCTGTGATACAATTAGTTTTCCAAAAACCTATTAATTGTACTACACCTAATTCTTTATTAAATTGTGCCCTGTATTAGCCATTACATTACTTTGTCCAAGATATAGGTCAGATATGACACATATACTCAACTATTTTTGCTTTTACAGGGGTGTGGGTTTTTTAAAATTTCTTTTAACACATTAGCTTTCTTCTAGTTATGTCTGTGTTCTAGTTCTACCATCTACTTTTATGGTATTGCTTTCTCATTTTGCTTTTTCCATAAAAAAAAACCAAAAATAGTATTGAGCACTCTTTCATTTGCCACATTATAAAATAATAACTTAGAACTTTTTTTTTAAAAAAAAAAAGAGAAGACCACTTAAGTGTCAGCAGTTTTCTTCTGCATCTTTTGCTCCACTCACCAGTTTTGCATGGATTCCAGTTTCTTATTTATGGTGATTGCTGCCACCCATTTTCCTACTTTGAGATATATATAAGAGGCTGGTTCTACCTAATGTCTTTATCAATGACCTGGACGAGGGGATCGAGTGCACCCTCAGTAAGTTTGCAGGCGACATCAGGTTGGGTGGGAGTGTTGATTAGCTTGAGGGTAGGATGGCTCTGCAGAGGGATCTGGACAAGCTGGATCCATGGGCCGAGGCCAATGGTGTGAGGTTCAACAAGGCCAAGTGCCGGGTCCTGCAGTTGGGTCACAACAACCCCATGCAGCGCTACAGGCTTGGGGGCAGAGTGGCTGAAGAGCTGCCTGGTGGAAAAGGACCTGGGGGTGTTGGTCAACAGCTGGCTGAATATGAGCCAACAGTGTGCCCAGGTGGCCAAGAAGGCCACCAGCATCCTGGCCTGTATCAAGAACAGTGTGGTGAGCAGGACTAGGGAAGTGATCGTCACCCTGTACTTGGCACTGGTGAGGCCCCACCTTGTGTACTGTGTCCAGTTTTGGGTCCCCACTACGGGAGGGACATTGAGGTGCTGGAGTGCATCCAGAGAAGGGCAATGAAGCTGGTGAGGGGTCTGGACCACAAGTCTCATGAGGAGCAGCTGAGGGAGCTGGGATTTTTCAGCCTGGAGAAAAGGAGGCTGAGGGGAGACCTCATTGCTCTCTACAACTCCCTGAAAGGAGGGTGTAGTGAGGTGGGGGTTGGTCTCTTCTCCCAAGTAACAGGTGATAGGACAAGAGGAAATGGCCTCAAGTTGTGCCAGGGGAGGTTTAGATTGGATATTAGGAAAAATTTCTTCACTGAAAGGGTTGTCAAGTGTTGGAACAGGCTGCCCAGGGAAGTGATGGAATTGCCATCCCTGGAGGTATTTCAAAGACGCGTAGGCATGGTGCTGAGGGATGGGGTTTAGTGGTGGATTTGGCAGCACTAGGTTAATAGTTAGACTTAATGGTCTTAAAGGTCTTTTCCAACCTAAATGATTAAATGACGTTATGATTCTGCTCCCTGACTTCTTATTGTGATAGTGAAACTTAGAACATAGCCCACTTGGTCATTCAGCCTGCTGTTCAACTCGTCTTTGTTAATGAAACAATTTTAATTCCTGATGTGACTTAAAGTCTGCAAAATTTGCGGAAAAAAAAATGTTTTTTTTCCTTTTGGCTTCCACAAAAACGTATGTTAAAAACCTCTGTTTGAAATTATGAAGTGGATGAAAACACAGAAGCTTTAGAAATGTTGTGTGTGCCTCAGGGCTCTTCCATCACCAAAGATCCAAGGGTTCCTTGACACACAAGTTTGTATTATCTTAGATCAGAGTTGTTGCTTGAGATCTACCCAAGTGATTCACTATGAACTCATCAGGCCTATAAAATGAGCTCGTCTCCTCAGTTTGTGAGAGGCTGCATGCCAAAATTAAATAAGGAATCATAAAAAAAAATCTCCTATGCAAAAAGAATTCAAAAAGGGCACACAAGGAAAGAGCACATGGGCAGGTTTTGTTCACTGACTTTTGTATTTCTGGGGCCGATTTGGTCTTATCTTTTGGGGAAAACTGATAGTTACTCTTTACCTATGGTGCCTTAAACATTTTTATCTCATCTCATGACGAGTTCTTCCTGTGGCAGTAGTTTGAATTTTGATGGAGGGACAGTGTCAAACAAAGGATTGCTTCAGTCTCATGTAAGAATAAATTCAGAATGAGAATTTTCCATAGGATTTAGCAAAAAAATACTCATAATAGAAGTGTATCTAGGCCGAAATGAAATGTGTGAAAGATCTTAAAGAACATGTCCTGAGCTTGTGCAGTCTCTGCTTGTTGCGTTGCTGGTGCAGGGTTTGTTTCTGGGATATTCAGCCTGTGATTCCTCCGCAGGTGAGTTTAGGTGCTGTAAGTAGTAAGCGAAGAGAAGGCTATAAACAGGAGTGCAATGCTTCCAGCGCGTGGGGGATAAATCATCCAGGTCTTATTAACAAGTGTCTGTGTGTTGGGCCCAACTCACACGTATTTTGATATTGCCTGCTTCAAGGATTTATAAGCAGGGATTTGGTGCTGTCCTTCTGAGGCAATACCGCACGGTGTTACAGGTGTCACTATGTACTTGTGGTACAGATGTTGAGTCAATTAGAAGTGTACATGGTGCTCTTAACCTCTGGGGTTTTTTTTGGCACAATTTATGGCACAGTTGCTAGTTTAGCTAATCTGCTCTTCACACGTGCTTGCAAATTTGATTGCATGTTTCACTATGAGCGAAGAAGGTTCTCAGACTTTGCTCACAGAACACACTGGATGCAAAGGTAATTCGTGTTCAGTAAATCTTGGTTTGATTGGTTCTCTTTTCCATTATAGACATTTCTAAGGAAGAGGGAGAGTTAAGCCTTTTGGGACATAGGACAAGAAGGTTATTGAGATGCCAGTGGGTTCTTGTTCGTGGAGATAGGGAGGCTGATTGGTCAGAACAGAGGGCTGGTTGTTCTGCTCCTGTTAGGGCTGGTTGGGCTTTTGGTCACTCTTTGCCATGCAATGTGATTGCAGTAGTACAGCTCCATCCTCTTCCCCTTGTGCACCTGTCGGACCCACCTAGGCTCACTTTCTGCAAGGCGACTGACCCTCGTAGCTCCTGGACACCTGCACTTGGTATAAACACCTTGGTCTACATCCAGCCCAAGACTCTGCTCCCTCTTCCCCTGCCCAAACCTGCTGTCTGATATTTTAAATATTAAAACAACACAGAGAGGTAAATCTTCTTAACAATAAAAGGAGAATTAAACTTCCCTGAGTAAAAATGGAAAGTTTTGTATCTAATTCCCTACACATACTGTGCAGAAAATGAATCCCATAAAATACAAATAACTTCTCCCTGAGCACCTGCAAGTTCTTCCTAATATTTAAAATTTATTTATATTTCATTTAAATAAATCTTTAAATTGCAGCACAAGCTCTGCGTGCTTGCGTATCTATACTCTGCATATGTGTTATGGACTGCTTCTGTAGAAGGGACAGTTGTGGAGTAAAATGCAAAGGTAAACAATAAACCAGTTTTGTCTCACAACTTTGACAACCTCTCCTGCGCTTGGCTGGCATTGTCAAAGAGAGTCTAACGGCAGCTGAAAATAATCCCAAATAGTGCAAGTTCAAAGTAAACCAACAAAAACAACAAAAAAGAACAAAGTGTTTGGTGGTGTTTTAGGATGTGCAAATACAAAATACTTAAATGTAGCTCTTTTTGGCTTAATGAACACTTGCTGTTTCCTTGTATTGTTGTCCATTGGATTGCGTTTTGTGTTTGACTTTTTCAAAACTAAAGCTGTGTTGATATATTGTGTATTTTGCATGATTTAATCTTATCGCCAGTACTAGCTAAGTTAAGCTCTTCAAGTGTGGGTGCTCATACCCTGATGGTATTGTGGAGTAAAAGGAAAATCCAGGAAAAAAACCACCTTCTTCCATCCATCCCTGAGTCAGCTTGGGGCAGGAGCAATGCATCCCGGAGTGGAGTTGGTCAGCACTGCTGTTCCCCGAACATCTGCTCCAGTAGTGACCCAACCCATAGCTAATGCAGAAGATAAAATGAGTACATCAGCAGAAATATGGGAAGACTGTATTTTCTCTTCATGCTTTACATAGGCAAAATAGTTGAGATTTCTAATACAACCAATTCATTTAGGGCTGTAACACCCAGCTGTTGTTTCTTCCTTTTAGGAGGAGAAATTTGCACCCTAGTTTAAGTTTGGTACAGTACTTTAGATGGTATTTCTGCAACAGATATGCTGGTTTTTGGATGGGGATAGTCAGAAAGTCTGCAGAGGGATGCTGCTCTCTCAGCAACTCAATAAACAATTTGCAGTCCCCAGAAACACAGGTTGTACCTGGAACTTATTGTGATTAAAGCTATAAAGGCAGAGAAGAAATATTGCCGTTTGCCATGGCTTTCTTCTGCAGAATAATTTTGGAAGAAACCCAAACTCAACATGTCTCCCGGGCAGAAAGCAGACTGGTAGGACTACAGGTATCAAGTCTTGTGTACAGCACACGCCCAATATCACAGCCAACCTGTGTGTAAAGTGTATACCCAGAGTACACGTCCAAAACAATATAATAAATAAATTGCTGAGGTTTGTGTTCGCAGTCACACCATCACATGAAGTGATAAAATGTCTCACAGCATTATAGAACTGGTTTTAATCTTGCCAAGGGTAGGTAGGCTTGTACTATTTTATTTGACCCTTCTTTTATGTTGCTTTCAACGCTCTGGTATAGAACCAGCCCAATATAATTCAATTCACTACTACTTTACCCTTCAGTTAGAGCAAACCTACAGTGAGCACACAAAGGCCACTGTGATGGTATCTTCTTTGATCTTCAGCTTGCTCAATCTACTTCCTACTGTGCTGGCTCACAATTTCATTTTAATAGTTAAGTAGTTTGGACATCATTAAAAGAACTGTGTCTGGAGGCAGTGATATGGCACTGATCAGTTTGTCAAGTAATTCCATTAAAAAAAAAAGTTCACAGCTCTGTCCTGATATGATGTAGAGAAAATGTCTCATTAAAAACAACTTTTGTAAAATACTTTCACCCATTTCAACTTAAAAAAAAATGAGAATAATTTCTGGAGACTAGCTCTTTCCAGTCTAATACATCATCTTCTTTTAATCTCCACTAGTTCCTGCCTTTTTTCTAGCAATTATTAATAATTTTGTTGCTCTGCTTAATTTTCATAAGTGGGCTCAAATATATTTTTGGAAGCCCTACAAACGAAGGACCAGGTTATGATTCAGGCTAAATGCCCGTTCAACATGAAAGTAAGGTCAAACACAAGCCTACCAGCCCTGGGCAAGACTAAAACCCAGTTCTTCCAAACTGGGTAGAAGGCAATATGGTCTGTAGCCTCCTTTCATGATTGTGGCCACAAAAGGAGACAGATACATATCTGCCAATGAAGTAATTGCAGATTACCTCTAAATCCATGCCCCATCTACTACCTTAATCCATACAAGTACCGGAGTTTCCTCCTATAGGTGTTGCAACAAGGCTTACGAACTCATAGCAGAGCATCAGTTTGAAAGTCTCATAAATATTCTCAACCTAGAACTCTTCCTTTACGTTGTCTGATTTTTTTTTCCAAGTGATCTTTCTTTCTCAACCATTACCTAAGTGGCAACCACGTAGTAATATGCTACTGAACCATTGCTTTTCTCCATGCCTGGGGTTTGGAGAAGTCAATCTGGAGGTAGTAACTTGTTCTAACATTGCATTTTGCCTGACTTGAGGCAGATTCTACCCTCTCTTTCTCAAATCTCAAAAAACCACTTACCCGTTACATGTTCTGTGTTGAGGGTTGGTTGGTTTATTTGTTTTGTGGTTTTTGTTTGTTTTTTTTTTCCTGACAAGACTGTTCCGCTGTAGCTAGAGAGATGCTCACTGAGCAGGAGAAGGAAATGGACTGCAACTTGGTGGCTAATGTTTTGTTTATTTGTTTTTTTTTTAAATCTAGAAAACTTCTTGAGTATGTTCCACTCTTATCCTTTGTATTTGTTAAGACAGTCACATCTCAACGCGCTACGTAGGTAAACTGAGCAAGTAGTTTTGACTAAGTATGCCATGGGTATGGTGAGATAGCTATAAACCCGCTCCAAAACACAGATTATTATCCCTGGGGCATAGTCATAAAGAGCCGAGGAGTAGCTGGATTACAGCAGCAGGGGCAGGATGAAATGTTGGCTGACACGAGGAGATGTAGTAGTTTTCTGTCTCATAACAGCAGAAGCAGCCAGCTATAATCTCTGTGGAGTAAGGAGAGGAACAGAAGGGGACAGAAGCTACCTCCAAACCAATTTGCCTTAAGATGTGTCACTCTGTTTTACGTTTCTGCGTTTGCAATGGGATTTAAACTTGTCTTTTACATTAGCTGGAGATTATACAGGCAAGGGGGTTTCACTGCTTCTAACGGAGAAGATAATATGTAGGCACGGATGCTTAGTTTTCAAGAGGGTATTTTTAGTTGGGCTGAGCTTACTGTGCCATGTGCAAGCAGAACTTTGAATGAATAGTCTGGTTCTTATAATTTTACTGTTTCACCTGGTGCACACCTATAACTAGGCAGGGAAAGGTGCATACGTTCTATTTTGTAACCTGAGCTCACTTGAACTCAAACTGCTACCGGTGCAACTTGCTCTTGGAAAGAACTACTGATCTTTTTGCCTTTTATTTTAAGAATTTGCTCTTCCAGTCTTCCCAAATCACCTTCAAGAAACAGTATTATATCTGCAGATTTGGATTTCAGTTATTTTACATATGCTCAAAAATGTTTCTGCATGCAAATCTGGTAGGTAAAAGTGCGTGAATACTGAGGTTCAATTACGATGGCATTAAAAGCATTGCCAGCTTAATCTCTCTGTCCACATTCTCTGATGTAGCTGTTTTGTTTGTTAGGTGGAAAATGATAGATTTGAAAGTTGGAGTTTAAACAAAGTAGAAGCAATTTATGTCCAGCAAAGGCCATAAGGAAGAACTAATAGACATAAAAAGATGAAAGAATGCTATAAAAAGTGCTTGTCTGCAGTGTTGGTTTTGCTTTTTTATTTTTAATTCCCTTTAAAAACTGTAACAGCAATAGATATGTAAGTTCATAATTTCTGACTCATTTGTCTGAGCAGTTGTTTCACCTGTAAGGATAGGATATGAAATAATTTTCAATGTATAAAGGAACGTGGATCGTCAGTTTCCCACCCCAAGGAGGAAAAAAAAAATAGCGAGACTAACCCATAGAGAATACCTCGAGCCCTGGTATCTCTTAAAATAACAGATGAAAAAAGAAATTTGAAAGCAAAACGAAGAGATAAAGAAGCATCAGCCGCTCAAACCCCCTAGGTATTATACCTTCCAGTGTGCACCATCTGACTGACACACTTCTCCATATGCTGAGGAGGAGAAAGAACTATTCCCAGCCAACCCACAATTATGCCTTCATTATTTCTTTTTAATCTCCTCAGAGTTCCCATAGGGCCTCATATTTGGTTAGATGAATGTCCCTGCAACAGACCAACTTAGAAAGCTCTGCAAGTCTGGAAGAAAACTTTCATGTTATGTTTAGTGCAAATTTGGTCCTAAGCTATTTTTATCTTCCCCTTACTCTCCTTCTCATTCCGCCATTAAATAAATTATTTTCAGGGCTGCTTTCAGTCTCTCTTACAGAGTTGAAAGATTTGTTAGTATGGGATAGGAATAATAGACATTTCAGTAATAAATTTTTCCCCATTGCATTTTTAGAAGTGTTTCTTTTTAGAGTTTTTTTACAGATGAGTTGATTTTTAGATGTAAAGCAGGATTTGGACCACTGATGGGATTCTGTAACACAATATCTCTGGATTTCACTGGAAAAAATAGCGGGACCCACTAGTCACGTCGAATGTACTTTATATATTTCACACTCTGTTCCATGCAGATCTAACAGAGATAAAATGATATAAACGCAGATAAGTATTTTTTGCCTACCTATTGTGTGTGGAAAGTTATTTTGCTTGGGGGCCCAAAGTATAAGCAGTATAGTATTAATATGGTGAAATTGCCACAATTATGTTGTACTCCTACATTACCTTTGATGTGATATTTTGCAAATTGTTCTGCGCAGAATTATTTTGCTATGGTTACATTCTAAATGTCATTTTGTGACGAGATACTTTGAGATGTATATAATGACTTATAATAAACTTTATGGAAGAATCATAAATAAGAGATTAAAATCTTATATATTGTAATGTTTTTTTTGCATCATTTTTCCTGTACCACCTGTCCTAGTTGCTTGTATTTGAGCATTATCTTTCTTTTGCACTTTAGAGGTTTACTTAGTGAGTTTAGTGCTGGGAGAAGGTGATCGAAGGACAGGGCTGGCTCTCATGTCACTGCTCAATCTTTGCTTTTATGTGTTCAAGATGGAGGTTGTTATGAGTTGGGCCAATTAGCAAAACACTCAAATCTTCCATTGACTTCAACAGATTGTTTTGTGTGGTGTTTTTTTTTTCTTGAGGTCCATCAGGCTCTGTGTCTGGATTTCAGCTTCTGTCAAGTTTCTAGCAAAACCCAGTTGGCATTATATGTTGGTTTTTTATTGTTTTGAGGGTCAAGAAAATGAATTAATAACTTACCTTAGATTTTGTTACTTTAAGGTATCATATTTATAATTACAGGCCCATGCTGAATCTGGATGAACTGGCTGCTTAAAACATAAATCTCTGCAGGTTCTCACCAGGTCCAAGAGAGTTATCTCCTTACTCCCTATCATTTTAAATTTAAAAATAAAAATGTGGGAATAGGATCCCCAAAGGACAGTTTGCATCAAGAAATGCAAAAGCTAAAACACACTGAAATGCATGCAGTACTGACTGGAATAAATGTGTGTGATAAAGAGAAAAGAGAAAAAAAAAACCCCAAAATGGAGAGGCAATTACAGTATATTGAAAAGACCACATTTCTGCATTTCCAGAAACTTAAAGAAGAAATAAAAACCACGTTTGTGGTTATACTGCTAACTGGAAGCAGGATAGTATTGCTACTCTGGAGCAGGGTCAGACACAACCTTTTACTGTGGCTTGCAGATGAAGGCTGCAGAAATACTCTTAATGGACTGAGAAAGAGGGTGTTGAAAATAGATCCATGAATGATAATTTGAAAAATAAGTTGCCAGTGCCAATAACTTTCTCAAACCCACATCTTAGAAAGCATTTATGCTGTTTTTGGAACATTATGAAGTCCATCAAAAAGTGCAATCAGCTTTGAATGCAATAAAATAAAAATCAGGTTTGCAATTATGGTCTGGTTAAAATCTTCAAAAAGAGTTGAAAAGTTTCTCTGTGAGACAGTGAATTTATAATGGCTTTTGTAATGGAAGTAATCAGTAGCTATTGATAATCTTTGTATTTCATTAAGAGTAATTGTCTTAAGGTGTTTTACTGGATTGTCCCTTAGTAAAAATTTTTTATTTTTATATTTTCTTTAAGTGGATTAAAGCCATCATTTTAAGTGTTTAAAGGACAGTTTGTTCCCTTAGATACATGCTGAAAGAATTAAAGACAAGTCAATAAAATCAAGACGTGTTTATTAGACCATAAAACTATTTCAAACATGACATGGTATGTTGCTAATGAAGAAGGAATTGCGCTCGGTCGGACATAAGAATCTCACCTTTCCCTATCACCCCAGCCCAGGACACTGAGTCTTTAAATGCAGTCACTGGGCAGGATGTGCCAGATTTTTTTTTTTTTGTTTTCTAGTGCTATGGAAGTCCTGTAGGTCTGCCTGCAGGTTGGGTTTGTTGGTTTATGGCATAGATACACTTGCTGGGTTGGGTTTTGCTATGGCGCTGTTTTCTTTGAAGAAAATAAAGGGGGGGGGGGAAGGCAGCTTCATCCCCGACTAATTTGCTGCCCACCAGGTCTTTGCACCTCTTCCTCGCTCTGCCACCTCCTGCTGCTTGCTCAAGCTGACGTGCTGATGAAGTGCTGGTGGTGTCCACAGGCTGACATGGTCACGACTAGAGTTTCTGGTTTGAATAAGCGTGAAAGAGCAGGGAATTGGTCAGGATAAAGGCTTCCTAGGTATGGCTGGGCTGGAAGGAAGGGTGTTGTTTTATGCTTGTAAACTCTTATTAGAAGGCCATTAAAAATGTATGTCAAGGATACCCCAGAGACCTGACTTGCTGCTATTTCCAGTTGCCTTTTGAAGATGGGAGTCTGAATACTGATACTGTCATTGTTCCTGCGATAATGTTGGCCACGACCATTGCCAGTGGATTTTCTGAGTGACAGTGGCCTTTGGAGAACAAAACATGGATATACAGCATGCCCTGTGTTTTCAGCGTATATAATTTTTGCCACCCTTCCCCCAGGTCAGTTTTATTTTTGGTGGTGGTGTTAATCCAGTGATAACTTCTCTTGCAAGTTCATTCCTACCCCTAGGCTCAGTCTCTTAAGGACATACTGTGAACTGATGCTTAATTAACCACCTGCCTCCCTAATAAGAGCTTACTCTGATATGATCCTGAAGGGGCTCTTGATAAAGGAAAACCCAGTTTTGTTATTACAATAACTCATTTTATATTGCTTCAGCACGCTTTGTGTCACAGCAGGCAGGGTGGGGGAAATGGTAGCTTGGTGACCTTTTTAGGGTACCCATTTTGTCTGTCGTGACAAAATGGGTATTGGAGATGAAGGTTAAGAACTTTGAAGGAGTTAACTGAGACATACCATGTTAGTAAAATCAAATCCCCCTATTTTTAAAGTGTTTTTCTTTTTTCTTTGTCATGAAGGAAGATTAGTTTAAGATTTGAAAGTCAAAGGATCAACCAATAAGCCATGATCTGTGGACCTTAAACCCAGACTCTTAGCTATTGCTCTAACTCAAGCAATCCTCAGTTTGTTTAAAGCTGAAGTGCTTCAAATTAAACCGCTACAGCAAAATTAAGTTTTCAAACTGGGCGTTGGAACAGATTTAATGAAATTTCTATTTAAAGTTGTGCTGTGAGGGTGATATTATGTACTCGTACCGAGTGCCAAGTTGTGCGCCTGTGTATTAGGCGGAATATATAATCTTGTGTGGTAGAATTTTTGGGCACGGGTATCACTCAGCAGAAGGAAATGAACACATACGAATAATGTTCAAAGATAATTATGCTAGTTTTTCAGCCTAAATACCTTGGAATCTACAAAGACAGTTCATAGACAAAGGGGACACTAGTAAAATTCACTGCAATAGATTTCTCCATTCATAATGACAGGAACATCTCTCTCAATATTACTTAGCTAATGAAGGAATAGATCTGCTGTGAAGTTCCTAGGAGGCTCATTTTCTTGAGTACAGTAGTAAAAGTTAGCTGATGAATGACCTAAACTGCTTAATGTTTCTACTTATAACTTCTGAGCAGCAAGGCGTATCTAGGAGAGTACTGAAGGAGTTATCCTCAGGAGGCCCCAGTGTCCTTGTAGGTTGTCAGAGTCAATGAGCCAGGTTTATTTCAAATGGCTCCTTAAATGAACATTTATTTTGTGCCAGTAACACGTTTTTGATTAACAGCTCCTTTTGACTAATTTGCTTCCCAAAACAGCCCAATAAAGGACTCGTTTAAAACATAATTAAAAGCATGTTATTGCTAGTAGTTAATACTGATTAAAACAGGCATTAAGACAATTATCGTTGAAGGAAAGTAAGCACCCTGTAGTTAGTATAGAATCCATTCTTACAGCTTTTATGCATTGCATACAGAAGTGGGCTGCCTGCCAAATATGCGGAAGTTCTTATTCTGCACATAATTGTATCAAAACTTGATCGCAATTAATTTTTTAATGGACAAGCGCCCTGACGGTGTTTGTGTTAGATATTTAGCTTTTGGTTTGTTTAGGATGCACACTCATTTTCAACAAGTTGAAGTTAACGCTTTCTCCCGCCTGGTTACTAAATTGATTAATAAGAAAGAAGTAACCCCGTCGCTGTGCCTTGTACTGGTATTTTAAAGAATGTGATTTCTTAACTGGACTACAGTTTTGGCATCTTTATTTTATCAATCTGTGACTTTGTACTGTAAAGTAATTGCTGATTTAAAAAAAAAAAAAAAGACCAAAATACTACCTGGCAGAAGTGGTGGTTATTTTAGGTGCAGAAATAGAAGCTAGACTGAATTACAAGGTCTTAATGTTTTGTGGTGTGTTTTTTGGGGTTGAGTTTGTTTTTTGGTAGCTGAGTGAAGAGTTTTTGCTTCAAATATATCCTGAATTCATCAGAAAATACACATAGAAATAATGTCATGGTCTAATTATCAAATAATGGAATATTTTCCATCAGAGTGAAATAGTAAAGATTTTTTTTTAAGACCAAGGACTCTAGTTATGACCCAGTAGCTTCTTTACAGTTACTGTAGAGAAAACAAACAAAAATGTTTGTTGCCTCTTTCAATCTTTACGTGAAAGTTCAACTCGTCACTTATATGCATTTCTCTTTTGAACATATCTATTCCTTAATTTCTCAGCTGCGTTCTCTATTATGCCATTGCAATTCGTAGCAAAGGAAGATGTATATCCACTGTAATCCGTTTTAATTTAATAAATCACTAGGAGTGGATAAAGCCTTCTTAGGTTATTTTTAACAGTTACTTCATCTGCAGCTCAAAATTTTGAGGAATTTTAGCTAAGGAGTTGTTTTCAGCATTGATTTCAGCCTTTTCTGCCTTATCTCAATACAGTATTAATACTGGAGAATGACCAAAATTATTACGCAGTCTCTTAAAAATAGGCTAAAGGAAATTTTGTTCTTATTTCCAAATACGCATTCTATTATGTTGAGGGTTTTAATTTTTTTCTTAAAAAAAAAAGGGGGGAATGAAAATATCCTAAAGGTTATTTAGCATATAGTTTTACACCTTTGGCTGTACATAGCATGAGTGTGCTTTCAGCCTTCGCGTTACGCTGGGTTGATGAGGGGGAGCTGTCAAGGATCTGACATGTTCTCAGGGGCCAAAGCTTTGAGTTTGCTCCCTACACACCAGACAGCATTTATCTCAGAGTGAGACCTATGTGTCACTGGAGCTTTAAAATCTGGTGGCCTTCCAAGGCAAGCATGTAATTTGCTGTCGTTGGTGTCTGCAGCAAAGAGTCTCTGAAAGCAGCCTTCCAACATGAAGTGGTTGTGGTGGGTCCAGCATCTTCTGGATTCCAGGTTTCCACAATGACGTCAACTAAGAAAAAATGAACTTTCCCTTTTTTCCTCAAATCTTAGCACTACTAGAGACTGAAGCAAGCTGAGCAAGCACAGGCTTGACAAATATAGAGGCTATAAAGGCAGTCCTAACCCTGTGGCTGGTACCTATGCTAATGGCTTTGGGGAAATAGCTGGAGATGGTGTGGAGCTGTTTTTCCCCATCCTGAGCTATTTCTAGGAGGAAGGTATGAAAATTTGAGCTCACGGGCTGATGCCGAAAGTGGACCATGTGTGATCGGCGGGTTTGGAATAGTTCGTTTTTTAATCCCAGTGTGTGCCACACTGCTGGATGATGCCCATGTGCTCAAACATGCTGCTTTCCTTGGGCACCCCGGGATCTGCTCTCCTGGGGGCTGTGGGTGCTGCATCAAGGAGCCAAAGACACCAGCATCTGCTCTGCACGAACCAGAACCAACAACACTGGGGTTTGGCTTTGTATGTTCTGCATTTCTCCTTGGTGCTCTGTTGTTAGTCATTTACTGTTTCAGTCCTTAGGTTGATGTGCGTACACTATCATAAGTTGTCTGTAGCACATGCGTTATATGGAGCTTCTGCCAGTGTTGACGATGATAGATATCAATAACAGCTGTAACATGCGATAGCCATGCCGGGCATAGCAACAGTGTCTGAAACACCGAGCAAAGAGTTGGAGCTCTATGTCTGTCGATAACTGAAATATGAGCACCCCCACTCAGGAAAATATGAGTTTTCCACTACTGGTACTCTAGAAAGAGATGCATGTGGCAAGTGATTAGTATGTTACTTGGCCAGTGGTCGCAGCGCTTCTGAGGTGTAACACTGTGTTCAGGTGTGAGTGTGACATTTGTAATGCACCAGTGTGAGGAACCTCTCCCTTAAGCCAACCCCTGTATACCTAAAGTCATCTCTGAGAAAACTTGACCTTGCTTCCACTGTAGAGCCTCGCTGTCCTCCTTGGGTGGAGATTAGGCCTATGATCTAGGTAGAGAGGAAGACCGCTTTGTCTATTGAAGAGGAAAAATGATAATTGTGGCATTGCATATAATTAAAATCTCATAATTTTTTTTCCCTGGTTATTCTTCTGAAAATATCAGATGTGTATGTAATCCTCTCAGGGGAACTAACATCTCTCTCGGTTTATCTGTTTTAATTAAACTGTTAGTTAATTCTTGATTCTTTAGTGTAAAGAAAGGGAAAGAAATAAGCTGAAATTATTCAGTTACTATAGTTTAATGGATTTCTAACAATTACAGAATCAAAAGCAACAAAAATAAATAATACAGTTGTTAAAACTAATAACGTAACAAAGGTAAAAATACATCCCTGTAGGTTAGAAGAAGTATTAAAATAAACAAACAAGCACCAACAACCCTACAATCAAAGACTAGCCAGCTTTCTTGTTATTTTCCCACTAGATGGTCTGGCTATTAATAACACATTTGCAAGAACATCTGAGGAGTGTGGGGTATTAAGGGAGGAAAAAAATCTCAAGGCTTGGAAGTTGTAGGTGATGGAAATCTGACTTAGTTATGGACTAGAGGCAAAATTTGTGGGTTTGAAGTAGAAATGACGCATTGCTACGGTCCTTGCAAATGCCCCTGGTGACAGAAGGAGAAGAGATGAGGAAGGGAGAAGGGCCTGGTGTAACCCAGGCAGTAGCTGCTGACGGAGCTTTGCAACCACATTCTGAAACACTATGTTATGTTTCTCAAATTCGGAGTAAATTGTGTTCCTGGTGCAGAGCTATAAAACGGTGACAGCCTGGAAAGTGACACCTCTTCAAGAAAGCTGTAATTTAGATAAGATTTATAGGAAGGCTGTGGAGGACTTAAGGGTAGCCTGGTTTGAAGCAAGAGGTGAAGCTCAAATAGTGCTTGTACAGTGTGATGCTAATATTGTCCAACTTAAGAAAGGCAACAACTGCGAAGAACTGTTGGGCATAATGAGGCTTTTGGAAAAAGAGGGACTAGGTAGCACATGAAAATGACTACAAAGTTCTGGTTATGACTAAAAACTCAGAAGAAATCGTTTGAGATTTTGGGTAAGAATGGTTTCAGTGGACTGCAGAGACTAAGTGATTTCTATAGATTTGAGAGACAAATGTCGATCTGCCACCAGCACGAGGTGCTAGCGGCCTGCAGAGCCCCCTCTGACCTCGCAATGGGATAAGGATGACAGTTCTGGGAGGAAAGGGAATGAGAAATAAAGCAGAAAAGCGTATTGCATTTTCCTATTTTCCCAATGAAAACATACACCTTAAGAGCTGTGGATGCAGGAAGAGAGAATAGAGTGGAGACATGTTTTAGAAGTGGAGGGAAAGTTAGTTGATGTGGGGACCTGGTGGAGCTGCCAATGGAGCAGCGTGGTGGAGATGGCCGTGTCCCTGGGTGCAGGAGGGCATGTCCTTTCCCACAAGGCTGCTCGGCTGGAGGGTGAGTTGAGCAGGACTGCTGGGGTGGTGGGACACGGGTGCAAATTGAGGAGCCTTCTACTGGCGCCATGAGGCTCACAGGTAGCAGCAAGGAGCAGAAAGCACCAGCCAGGTCCCAGAGCAGGCCACGAGGTTTTTTTTGGTTGGGATGAGAGAGAATTGGGCAAAATTTTCTGCAAGTGACTTAGGTCAGATAAAATAAAGCCCGCAAGCAAGGACAGGGACAGATAGCTGTGCAGAAACCTTTCTACCTCAGCCCTGCCTTCCCTAGTCACTTTGAGCTATTTGAAAGTTAAATTTCTAATTTTATTCAAATAAAGCCTGGCTTTCTTGGGTTGAAAAGACTTTCAGTCTTTAGGGAGCTCGCTGTAGGTGATGGCTTCAGCAGATCCGCTTCAAAGCTTTGGCGAATTCAGTGTCCTATCATAGCATATACTAATTAGTGAAGCTGTGGGCCAAATTCCTGTGGGATATAACCCAACAGATACAATAGTATTATGTTGGAATTAGTCCACTAAACTAAAACTGTAAACCTGCACACACGGAGGCAAGTTTCCAGTTAACTCCAGTAAATATAGGATTGAGACTTAATGAAGAGACTGGAAAAATCTTGCGAATAATCTAGGAATTGCAAATAAAAAGATCTGGAGCCCATTTATATCAGAAAGAGGAAAAACTGCTTGAAAACTCTCAGTGTATTAGAACAGCAATGTGGAAACCACTCTATCAATAATAAGGCATTCTGTTATTTGCTCAATGTAAAATAAAACAGGAGATGTATAATGTGTATATATAAACATATAAAATGCGGATTTCTCACTTGTATCTGGAAGGGGAGAAAAAGGAGTAATATGTGAGAGAAAACAGGTGAAAAAAATGCTACGTGGTAGAATAAACTCATTATTCACTGTTTAAATGTATAGTATTGTTGATGTCAGATGCAGTTAGCATTTGCTAGTCTACTGGAAATGAAAATGAAGTGCATCTGTCTTAAAACTTCTGAATCAAAAATAGGACGCTCTAAAAGTCTGTGTTTTGGCACCTTTGCTTCCACACCCACTCAAAAAGCCTATTGCATAGCAAAACATTTGAGGAGATGTCCTTGCTGTGGCAAGCCTTCTACTCAGTTCTGTGCAGGCTAATAAGGCTATGGCTTTGTTGATACATTTTTCGGAGGAGAGTGTATTTGGAAGGAGAAATTGGATGCTGAGCTTTTGTTGTGATAGCTCTAAGACTCTGTATTTTGGCTTAGAGTTCTAAGACTCCATTTGAAGAAGGAAAAAAGGAGAGAAACCAGCAGAAATGATTCAGGTGTCAAACAAAACTCTCTTCCAAGAATAAGATTTATTTCACTCTGTAACCTCTTGCCAGAAGTTTGTGTTTTCGGGAAATGAAAATTTCTGTCTTGGTGGTATTAGTAAAGCAAAACCAGCTGAGCACATTCAAACAATGGACAGAGTATGTCTCGGCTAATTTTGAATTTTTCTGGCTTTTGTCACTGTATGTCACAACAATAATTATTATTTAAACATAGAGGTGAACTGCAAAGCATAAATGCAACTTTAGCTGAGAAATGCTGTATGAAATAAAAGTTCCTGCTACGCTGTGCAAACCTTCAGCGTGGCTGCACGTTTTAATTTATCCTCTTTAAAATTTTGTACCTGCCATCTGAAATTATCCCACTGTAATGGAAAGATCCCAATGAAATATTTATGTACCAGCAAAAAATGATTTTTCTAAGGTGGGTGTTGGGGAGTTTGAACGCTTACTTCCACAGGTTGAATGGTGAGAAGAGATTTACCAACTCAGTAGAGACTCTGATGGCTTGGTCCTCACCTGAGAGCACGGTCCTGTGCTGGGGGAGGCCCGGCTTTCCTTCCAGTTGGCAAGTCAGTTAATGCGCAGCACTGCAGTGTAATTGTAACTCCGTGGTTTTGTGCCTCTCTAGTCTGGAAACTTCGTATTTTAACAAAATTACATCTGAGGTTTGTTTTTTTAACACTAAAGAATAGCCCACCTTTAGCAGCATATCAAAAATCTCTGCAAATATACTCTCTGCTTTGAAATGGGTAATTTGGAATAATGCTTCTTGACCACTAACTGCCTCCAATCTGGCTTTCCAGTGGTTTGGTGTTAAGGCTGTTGATAGTCTTCAATGCTTGCTCCTTTCAAACATTGGAAATGTTGGTAAGAATGGTTTATACCATTACAGGTTTTTCAGAAATGGTGGTTGTATTGTAGGATTCTTGTATCTTAGCTGGTGTGCCCTAATGAAGGGAAAGGAAACTTTGCTTGCGGACACCCATTTCACTACCAGGAGGCAGCACCTGCAGTTTTCTCAGATTGACACCTGAGTACTATATGAAAAGCTTGCCTGAAAACTTAAAACCTATGTATGCGTTAGAAACAGTTAAAGTAAATCAATAAAATCTCAGATTCTTTTTAACGTACATATATGTGGGTATGCGTGGAAAAAAAACCTGATGGATTTTTGCTCCCTGTTCCAGTACTCCTTAACCACCTCTAGCAATCCAGCATCATCAAGCCTACTCTGCAACTTTGGGGCTATTTCTAGCCACTAGTAGCCCCTGTTTGTACACCTTAGGGTGTGCACAGATGACGTGTCAGATGTGTGTGGGGCTATTTCCACCCCTGATTAAGTTGTTGGGATGAAGGAAGGAAGAAGTGCATCTTGGTATCCAATCGCCATCCTAATTTGGTCTCACGCTAGCATGACAACTATGGAATTTGTCCGGAAAGTCAAAATCAACTGCTGTGAGAGATTATGACAAATATTTCATATTAATCCCCTCAAAACTAACGGGAGCTAGAGAAAACATAGCGAAGATTCTGGGATTCTTGATCTGGAGACTGTTACTTTTATTGCAGTATCTCTCTGTGGTGAAGTGTATGTACCTTGGTGGTGCTGGGTTGTGAGCTGATGATTCTGCTGGGTGCTCTCAAACAACCTCTCATCTCTACACAGTTAATATAAAAAGATAAAGGGGCTTTAAAAATTAGATTTATTCAATTTTTTGTTATATTGTAAAAAGAGCCCTTTCCTGCAGCAGCTTCTGTGTTGGTTACTTAAGCAGACAACGTCTGAAAGCAAAACTTTTCCTAAACATTTGAGAGTCATATCAAAGTGCCTGGCCTGAATTTGATTCTAGTCCTGGGAAAAGTAGGGTTACTTTTACATGCAAACGGTGGGGAAAAGTGGATTTCAGGATGGATTAGACATGGGCCCTGCTTCAGTAATCATCAAAATAATTACACGAGGAGGAGGGAAATCTGGCCTTTGTGTAGTTTTATAAAAGCTATTCTTGCATTTCTGTCCATGTGAAGCAGTTCGAATGTCCCTTCTTAGATATACCCTTTGATTTTTATCTGGTATATCTGAGTAAGCTTTAAAATGTTATAAAAGTGAATCCTGAATAATGAAAAAAAATATATTGGTAACAGTAGGCAATATGATATGAAGTCACTGCTGTTCATGCACTCTGGGTCTCTGTTGTATTTCCTTTTCTTCCTCTCTGGAACAAACTAAACAGGCTTTGGCAACACAGGATCTTATAACATCAAACTGTACTAAAGGCAGATTTCCACAAAGTGCTTGCACAGCACAGAAAGTTTAAGTGTTGGCACTGAGACAGGTTTGTGTGGTACAGAAGAATTCTTATATTCGAATGTTTCTATCTTACAAGCCTTTATATGTCAAACTTTAAGTGGAATTGACTGTTTATCCCAGTTGATTTTGACTAGTGACGCCTTCCAGGTTGGAGGGCGCTCACTTCACTCTGTTTCCCATCAGCACTCCTTGACTACCGGCATGTGGTGCCAATTTGTTCCTTCTGTACAGAGAAGAAAAGAAGTTTGGATTTAATTTTAAGCCTTGACACAAGGTTTAATTTGCTAAAAAGGGGAGCTGTGCCATTGTAAATCTTGGAGGAGACACCAAGGTTGCAAAAATTGTCAGCCCAATCTGTTTTGAGCACCATTTCAGTCGTTCTATTAAAGGAACAATATCCCTTTTCACAGCTTGTTCAGCTGTATCAAACCACACAGGTTAGCACGCTGTTGGCTATTTATTGTACCTTTTCTTGCATTCTGATCAAGTTTTTATGCTAAGAGGGAAATTCATGTGCTGAAAATGATTTATCAATACATTAGATAGGAGGGGGAAAAAAAGTTATTCTGTTTCAGGTGACTAAACCTTGAAGCACAACAGCTTATGGCTTGGCCAGAGAGAGTCACAAAGAGAATAAAATTGTGTTCCCATTAAAATATCCCTAGTCTTACAGAAATATGTACGTTGTGGCTCTGTTACCATTCTTTTGAGAAGAAAACCGTGGTAGAACATGATATTGGTGCCTGTAGGAAGTCAAGTACCTTTTTATTACTGGTGTCGAGTCAGACCATGCTTAACTATAAAGACTAGCTGGCCCTGTGGGCAGATTCTGATCTCTACTGGGGTGATGTAAATGGTCCCCCCTCCTTCATGGCTTTACACTGTAGAAGAGGAGAGGGTTTAGCATGAAACTCCACACATCTCTGCTGAGAATGTGAATTTGGTCATTGACTTCAGTAGGGTCAGGGTTTCAGCCTCTGTCCTAATTCTTTGTAAACGTTTTCTGATCCATGATGATATTACCAGGGAAGGGCAGAATGATGTGATGGGATTTGGTAAATATTTATTTAAACTAGTCTGGCTTTAAAAAAAATAATCGTTTTGTAGTTGGTTAAAACTCAGAAATTCAAAAGTAGACTGGGAGATACGTAACACATTAATGTATATTAAAGCTATACAGTATCTTGCTTCAGTCCTATTTTATTTTAATTTTTAAGAAATGAATGTCTGACCCGAGAGTTCATTTACACTCATCTGTCACGTAAGTCCTTTTTATTTCTTGGATTAAGTGCTACAGACCTAATAAATCATAGCTGCTCTTCTGGCACCATTCCAGCTCATGTTGTCAATCTGGGCAATGCGCATGTGTAATGTTTTAAATTCTGCAAAACAGCAACTTTTTGTTAACTTTAACTTTATGCTATGACTGGCTTAGCTTTCAGGATAGCTTCCATTTTTCCATATACCTCAGGTGACTAATACAGTGATTTTAATATCTTAAAAAGTTTTTAAATTATAACGTAAAAAACATGCTTTATGCTAAAAATCTAGGCGTTACGTTACCTTGCTCCTTCTTCTACTTATTCTTCTTGTGAACAAAGTCTTCACCCCTTTTGGAGGCAGAAAAGAAAAGCCCTCAGCAAACCCTAAAATTCCTTTTGCTATCTTACGTTTACTGCTGTTTCTAAACTACATATCTTTTTGTGTTATTAACATGTGTTTTCTTTTTTCGTCCTCTGATATGGTTGACTGGGTGGGTAGATGTATATGCCCTGAAATGTTTTTCAGTATTAATCAAATTGAACTGTGATGTAGTATTGTAGAGAAAAGAGGAGAAACTAGAGATGTGCCATAAACCGGACCATTTATCAAAAACTCCGCTTTCTTTTGGGCGCATACAACTGGAATGAAACAGGACCTGGTTCTAAATTTCCAATGGCTTTGCTAAACACAACGAGCTGCTGAGGCTTTGCCAAAATGGAAGGGAATGTGGATCTCATTTTGTCTTTGATGGAGAAACAGAGTAAAATCAGGGCTAGATGGGGAGGGTGGGAGCCGTCGATGCGTCCCCGTGTGAGCTTGGGAGGATGCAGGGCAGCAGCAAGTACCTCTAGTCTGGGCAATTCAAATATTATATCTCATACCTCTAAGCACAAGCACTTTGATTCTTTCCAGGCTTAAAACCATGCTCTATGTTGTACATCACATGCCTGTTCCAGGATTTATGGAGAGGAGGTGTTGGTTGCTTTGCAGGAAGTGGTGTAGCCAGCTTATCTGTGCTCAGCTCCTGGCTTATCAGCTCTGTCTCCGAGATCTTTTTTTTTTTCCCCACTCCTGGTATTTATAATAGGATAGCTGCTACTCCTGAAGGTGAAGGAAGAGTGCAGTTAGATGGGCTTCTTTCTGTGGCCTCTCTGGTTACTCTTTGTGCTTCACTCTAATGTCTCAGTGGAAATATCCGTGTAACCCTTTTGCTGCTCTCAGTCAGAAATACCTGGCAACTCAGAAAAAGGTGTCTCTCATGTATTTTTGATGGAGATATGGGCATTATGTTTTAATCACACATAAGAAAGACCATTTAGAAACAACATGCCACTTCTAAAATTTAACATGAATTTGTTAAATTCTACTACGTTCCAATAAAGAAGACGGATACTGCAGAAGAGTTGATCTGCCTCTGATTCATCGTTCCCGTTCCTAGAGCTCAGTTTACTCCACCATACTTGAGTTACGGTAGTGAGCATTACGCTTTTGTTGCATGGGGTTTGCATGTGATGACTTCAGCGCCCGGAGTGGTCTGTCTGTGTGTCCGTCTGACCTAGAATCCAGCCTCAGACTTGAGGGAACCCTGTGTCGGTTACTGCTGGGAAAAGCCTGCTGACCCGGCGCCAGCCCTCCCTCGATGCCAGGCGCTGGGATTTAAGTCAGATCCTGAAATCTGGCTCCAGCCCTGGGGGCGCTCGCCTCCCACCCGCCTGCCAACAGCAGGAGATGCTGGTAGAGAGGGGAAGCTTCTCTTCAAAGTTGAATTCTCCAAGCTCGCTTCTTCTCATCCCAGTTGTCCTAATATTTCCATTTAGGGCAAGGTGACAGCTTTGTTTGGGACTGGAGGGATATGCGAGGTCTTGTGATGAAGCACAATGTTGTTTACCTGCAACAAACACAGACACGGAGAGAGAGAAATCCTCTGCCACGTGGCTGCCGGGAATGTCTCGGGCATCCTCTGTTGGTCCCCACGGACAAATTGCATTTGTAGGCATGCAGTGTTTGTGCAATTAATCAAGCACGTTCTGAAGCCAGTGTAATTTGGAAAGATGACCATTTATAGAAGATTTGTTGTTTGCTGACGGCGGTTACAATTATCTAGGAGAACAGATAGGTCAGACTTATTTAATTTGCTTTTTTTTGGTAAAAGCAGTATATTCTGTTAAAATTGGCTAGCAAAAAGATTTGTTTCCATGTTGGGTGCGTGCTTCAACACTGCGGGGGAAAAAAATGGTTTTTTCATAAGCTTGAACATCAATCTTTGGATTTACACAAATTTTAAATTATATTCCTGAGAGTTTTTAACGGGAGCCAAGAGTTATTTTCTGGTTATTAATCTTCCTCCCCTATCCAAAAACATCCCCAAACTTTGTTTAGCTGTACAGTCTCTTCAGACTGTTGATTGTACTGTACTGGGGCTGAGAATGTTTCAGTTTATGTAACCAGTCTCTCTGTTTAAATTTCAATGACAGATCTTTTCATTTTGTTTACAGCCAAATAACGATGCAAACATGTCATGCTGCAGCCGTAGACATGGTGTGCGGTCATTGAAAAGGGCATTCACCAAATTGATTTCTTGGTCTTATCCTCTTAAAACTTATTAAAAGCATTTCATTGTTATGTGCAGCTATTAGTGAGCAAAAATAAGCTTTCCTTATTTACATAAGGATGATAGCTAGTCACTATGTCTTCTCAGTTATTAGTTGTTTGGTTAATCAGAAAGCTGTGTTATTCCAGGGTTTTTGTAGATTGCAGTTAAGCAGAAAAACCACACATGGCATAATGGTGAAATGTTTTACTGCAAACCCAAATACTTGACTAAAACCATATCTTTAATCTCTTTACAGCATTGCAATATTTAAACTTTTTTGCATGGGTTTGATTATAAACTTTTACGTAGATATATTCATGTTGTAGTATTTGGTAATACAAACGTCAATGTGAGGCAGCTTTCTGGGCATAATTAATGCTAAATGACAATTTGCAAGTGAATTCATTTGGTCTCTTCCAATGGGTTTTCCATCTGGTCCTTATCATGCAAAAGATGTTCAGTCAGCAGTGTTCAAGTTGTTTTTGAAATTCTTCCCCAACCTCTCTATGCACAGAAGACTTGCTATTTATCCTTGATAAGGTTTATAACCTTCCTAGCTTTCTTCTCTTCTAGGAAAGTATAACAACTTCTAGTTTTTATACTCTAATAAATTTCAGTGTTTTCCCTAATATTTTAACACTGATTTTTTTGAGGAAGATTAATGACGCAGTCTGAGCTTAGTCTCTCTTTTTGGCTACTGCAAAAAAAGACCCCACATCTGAAGATCTTGCTAATAAATGTGTTAGACTCTGTCTTGCAACTAATTGAGGGTTTTCCTTCCGCTGCTTTCCCCATGGTGTGGAGCACTGAGCAGCCGTTGAGGAATGATGTTCCTCTTGTGCTTAACCACTGCTTTCTGGTACCCAGCCTAAACTCAGTAACAGCAAGCTTATACCCATTTTTATATATACATATAAAATATATGTATATATAAGTAATATATATATGTAATATATATATATATAAAGATGGACATGGACCTATTGGAGCAGGTCCAGAGGAGAGCCACAAAGATGATCAAAGGGCTGGAGCACCTCTCCTATGAAGACAGGCTGAGAGAGTTGGGGTTGTTCAGCCTGGAGAAGAGAAGGCTCCAGGGAGACCTTAGAGCACCCTCCAGTACCTGAAGGGGCCTACAAGAAGGGTGGGGAGGGGCTGTTTGCAAGGGCATGTAGTGATAGGATGAGGGGCAATGGTTTTAAACTAGAGCAGGATAGGGTTAGATTAGACATTAGGAAGAAGTTCTTTACACTGAGGGTGGTGAGACACTGGCCCAGGTTGCCCAGAGAGGGGGTGGAGGCCCCATCCCTGGAGACATTCAAGGCCAGGCTTGAAGAGGCTCTGAGCAACCTGATTTAGTTGAAGATGTCCCTGCTCACTGCGGGGGGGTTGGACTAGATGGCCTTTAAGGACCCTTCCAACCCAACACGTTCTATGATTCTATATCTGTGCCAAGTTGAAGATTTCTTCTTCACTTACCTTTCCGTTGTCCTGACCAATCATGTTCCTCATCTGCTACTGCTTTGCCTAGGATTACTATGCGACCTTGAACTTGTGCTTGTGTAACTATATTTAATTACATTTAGAGTAATCTGGTCCTCAAGGATACATAATACATTTATAGGAAATGTTAATACCCTTCTGTGAATGAATGATACCCACCTTTTGTATTGCCAGCTGACTTCACCATGCTCCTGCTCTTTATGGCAAAATCATTAACGAAATGCAAAGGCTTATTTAAAAAAAAAATAATCTTATTTAAGCAACTTCAGCACTATCTTCCTTCCAGCTCAACAGCATAACATATTGAAGTTGGTACGTCATATTTTTTGTTTTTCATTCTTTTTTTCTGCTTTCCACCTCACTTCTCTTCCTTCAACTTCAGTTTCTGCTAGATGAGTGCTGTGTTTATGATAGATTTTCATGGTTTTAACAGCGTTGACAATCACTGTCTCGAAAAAGCATTTACTGTTCCTTCCTTTTTCAGAAATACAAAGAGCGTAGGGCTGGCATATGTTTGAGATTCCCCAGATAATTTTTTATTTTATTTTATTTTTTTATTTCCCCACTTAGAAATTTTGTCTGCATGAAATTAGGTGACTTAAACACATTTGTTCAGGATTTCTGGACATCTGACAGCCTGGGAAAAGCAGTAGATCCAAATGGTCCCCTGGACATCTGGAAACCCTAGAAATAGCATCTGCAGAGAACAAATGCAGTGAGGCTTGTGTTTCCAGGAAGCGTCCAACCTGCTGCTCAAACAGCGCCTGCACAGTCAGGGCATGCAAGGTAAATTGGAGTCTTCTGGAATCATGAGGTTTATGGACCATGTAGGACGTAGTGTGTGCACCCAGGCTCCTCTTCGGAAAATACCGGATGAAATACGTGGCAACCATTGTTCGTTCCTCTTTACTCGTTGCACGTTCAGGGGAAAAGAAAGAAAAGTTCTTTCAGTTCTTGTATTGTATTCCCACTTGTGGTTTTGAGATGTTGGTGGGAATGAGGAGCCCCCAGATAGGGAGAGAGTCTTTAAACTGTATCTCGTCAATAAATTAAAACACGTGTTTATCTGTCTGTGTTCCTCTATGAAACTTTTGCCTGTTCTTCCTAGAACTTTAATTTGGACATTACTCAACCCAGGACGTAGCTTCAGAAATATTCTTATAGCCCAGAGTGTGTGACTGTCTGTAACATAGAGCTCTGAAATGGAGGTGGGCCCATAAAAGCTGCCTTAACTTCTGAGTATAATATTTTGTATGTCAATAACGGTCTCCACAAAGGTGAGCATCTAACCTAATGCTGAGATGGAGATCAGAAGCCAGATGGGTAAAATAAAAAATGTGAGGTGGTGCTGCAGAAATAGCACAAAGAGCAAAAATTCTGAGGTGACTGAAAAAAAAACCACACTAACTTATCTCAAGCCAATATCATCAGATACTATCAGCTACTGGACAACAGATGATTATGACTGTGCATCGCTGTTATGTAAAATTTTTTTTGTAAAGGAGCCATAAATAAGTTAAGTGAACTTGTAGGAAATGAGGAAGACTATGGCATAGGTTTTGAATAAAACGCCCAAAAAGCGAAACTCTGGGATTTCCAAGAAACACTAATTTTCTTTGGAAAGAAAACGTAAACACGTCCCATAGTCCTGAACGAATGCATGTGAATTGTGAGTGACGAAGGGATTAATCCTTCCCCCGTGTCAAAACCAGGATTAAATATCCAGAATCTCAACTATATTAACTACTCGGCACCCAAGGATGCTTAATAGAAGGTTATTTCTAAGAGGAGAATGTGTAGCAGAACTATCTAGCAAAGAGAAATCCCATTCATATGCCTGAGAAAACTTCAGGCAATGTCTGGAAAAGAAAGTTCTCGAAAAGCTCTGGTAAGAAAACAGAAGCTGTGAATCATGCCATGAGGTAATAAAGAATTTAGAAAGCACCCTAAGAAGTTCCATATCAATGCTTTTTCTTCAATATATTCAACAAAGGGACTATTTCCCGTTAACACTTTCAAATTTCAGCTTTCTCTCCCTTCTGCCTTTTAGCGGTAGAACTGCTCAAAAAACTTTCACAGTTATAGCTTTTAGTGTAAAATCCCTGGGTTTCTTGCTTTTTTATTTTCCTGCTTCTCAATAGGTTTAGAGAGAATTTTAAAGTTATAGCCTAAAAAGTGAATATTAAAAGAAAGAGATTATAAAAGCAATTGTAGAAAAGTTTGGGAACTCATAACTTGTAACTCTTGTATAGCTACAGCAGAACTGCATAGGGAACATGTCATTTTGTTCTCCCACAGTGCTTTACAATGAAAAAAATAACTTACTGAATCTTTAATTTCTTATCAGTACTTTGCTGATTTATCACAACAAAATGCATTGCCAATAGCGATGGTGGAAGAAACAAATTCAGACTCCCGGGCTCCTTGAACAAAGCATTTCAAAAACTCCTTCTCTGGTCAATCTTTCTTGAATTCCAATTAATATTTGTTGAATCTTGCATCTGTAGAAAAGTAAATCACTTCAGGAAAATGCTTTGGGATTCATTGCTTTGTCTGATTCTTTGGAAAAGCCTCAACAACTGGCCACTGGGATTGAGTTGTCTGGAGGAGGCTGATTACAGGAATTCTCCAACACAAGTTTGGATTATTTTTTTTTCCTACTCCTAATCAAAGCTCACTGCTAAAAATTATGTAAGTTAAGAACTCTTGGGTTGTTGTGGTTTGTTTTTTAATTAAAAAAAAAACCCAAACCCCAAACTACTGCTTGCATTTCTATGGGCTGGGCTTATGCAGAGGTCAGAAAGGATCATTCTGAGGTCATTCTTATCTTGAAATGTTGCAGTTGTGTCATGTTTTGCTCCCAAAGGGTATTGTCAGCCTTCAGACCGATCAACAATAGGTCTCACTTGTGATTCTTTTTTTTTTTCTTTGACATTTATTTCCGGAACTTATTTAGTTAGGTTTTTTTCTTGTAGGTCCAATGAGATCTTTGAAACAAGTCCGATGAAAAATCCTGAAATGATGGATTGATGAAATTTGTGACAAAAATGTGTGTTTCCATACTGCGTATTTCTCTTCATTAGACACACAAAACCCAGCAGCAATAGAACAGATAATTTTTGAAATGGCTCAGAAGAATTGTGCTTTCCTGTGTATATCAAGTAAATTTTCTATACGTTGTGATTTTAATAATATAAATAATGTGCAGGATAAAGTAAATAACTAACATCTAAGGAAAGTTACGTTTTAACCTCCCTGGCTTCTCATCTGCTGTAATAGATGGGAATTTTCACTTCTCTATCCTCTCAATTGTATGCTGTAAAACCTGTTAGTGGCACCAAAGATCATAAGAGTGTTTCTACAGAGGAATTTAGTCTATAGTTTACATATATGAAACTGTTAAAAATTGTACCACATCCCTAAAACGATTACTGCGGGACAGTTGATACCCAGCGAACTCATGCGAAGCAGCTTTTAGACCATCGGAATGATGAGGTGTGAAAGCAACCTCTTCTGCTCAAACAATGCAAATGCTCTGGGATAAAAATAAGTAAATACGTAAAACAAAGAGAAGGATGTATGCTTTGTCCCTCACTTCCCATAGTTGCCTGTTGGTGCTGAAGGTTGCTATAGAAGCTCTCGCGATTCAGATATATGTTGTGTTGCGAGGCTCTGTCTTCTAGATAAAAAGGGGGTTTGAAAGTTGTCCTTGGATATTCTCTAGAATGAGGAAAGATGATGGAAAAATGAATCGGTGGCGAGAGAAGGAAAATATTTTCAGTTGTAGAGGTGGAGTTTCCATTAAAAATGAAGTTTTATTATGTTCAACAGTCTCTGGCGTCCTGATGGCCATAGAAAGGATAATTTAAAAATAACTCATGTCATTGATCTCCACCTGCTGTAGTAATATAGTATGTATTGACATACGTATGTATTCAGTGACACACAAGTTGGTATAAATTATTCTATGACCATGTGAAAGCATAGAGCAAGAGTTTGTTTTTTTTTTTGGGGGGGGGGGGGCGGCAAAGGGAAAGGGGATGGCCCCTACTTTACTCCTTGTCTAGTGGTCAACGGGGTGATGCTTTACCTCCAGGTGTGAGGTCAAGTGTGTGGCCGCCTCTGTAGCTGGTGCTCTTTGGGTTGACCAAGCGATGCAGTCGCAGATGCGCTTAATCTCAAGATGTTTTCAGTCCCCTCTGACCTGGGGCATGGGAACCTCAGTACGTTTCCCAGCCCAGGTCTCATTAGTGTAATACAATTAGATTATTGAAGAATGCTGTTGACAAAAGGAACGTGTTATTTATAATTTGTGTTGGAGGTAAAAATTGCTGTAGACTGAAATTTCATAAGCCTGTCTTTGTGCCATTTGCCATTCAGCAGGTCTGATAAGGAAAACCAACATGTTATAAAGAAAATATTTTAAATAGTGGCATGCATACCGATACTCCCATTTTTTTATATTCCTTCAGGAAAGAATTTAATGCTGCTTGTGTTTTATTGGTGTACCATTTTAACAATATAAACTGCGTAAACTGACTGTTTTTTTCTTGCATATGGAGCTTTTATTAGAAGTTCATGTGTGGATTTTATTAGAATTGAAATCTGCAAAGTTTGTGACACATTAAACTATGCTCAAACTACACTTTTTTTTGTCATAAACCACTAACGTCTCTCTGAACTGTACTTTTCTCAATAGAATATTTAGAAAATAAAAGCACGACTTAATTTTATTTTTAAGCATGCTTAAATGAACTAATGATATTGCACTCTACTGCAATATAGTGTGTATCACAAATGATATAAGTCTGCACAGTAATATTTTGAGTATTGATTTTTTCCGGGCAAGACTTCTTTAAAAGAATTCCTGAGGAAGTATATTACTTTGATTTTGTTATACTGCATGAGATACTGAAAATCTCTGGGTTTTCTCCAAAAGACATATTGAATTATATTTTACCTATAGCATTGCATTAAATGCCAGTAGACACAACAAATGTGACCTGCAATTTGAAGTATTAATTAATGATTACATTAAAAAGCTTTTTTTATTGTTACAGTGATTTAGTGCAGTGGTATGATGTGGGATTACCGATTTATCTAAACATTACGAAGATTCTAATGAGGAATTCAGGGTATCTTATTTCTCGCCCCCCCCCCCCCCCCCCCCCCCCCATCGAATAGATGTGAAAAAACTTTATACGAAGAAGATCACAAACCCTACATGTGTGTGCTTTGCAGGACTAAGAAATTGCTTAGAACTCTGCTGAAGTTCATTAAAGGGGAATTTCAGGTAAAGTAGGCTATCCCAGTGGCCACTTATTATTTCCTCCCACATCGATGGTATTTGTGGTCTGTTTTGTGCTAAAGGCTGAGGCTTGGTAAATATCTTTTCTGTTTTAGGAGTGGTTAAAGTCGAGATGGTCCAAGTGAGTTTTATTGATAAGATCGTTAACTGGGACCTAGGCGGGAACTTCTGGTATAATCACAATTTAATTCTAGGGTTTACTTAAATACAGCAATATTATTAACTTATACTAGCACAAATCACTGTAACACATGGGATACTGCTAATTCTTATTTTATTTTGGTGTTTGGCAGTCTTTCTCCCTCTGGCATATCACGATGGTATATTTTTTTTTTTGATTGTGACAACACTTTATAATACAGATAAAGTTAAAGGGATTGGCAAATTCAAGTTTTCTGTGCATGCCCTGTGCTGCTTTCTTGTATTAAACGGTACCATTGGACTGTTTTCACACAAATGTTTAAGATGTCCTGCCCATCTGTCACTAGTACCACAGAAAGAAATTTCATCTGCACCAAACAATTAAAAATAACACATTTATAATATCTAAATTGTGTTATTCCTCCGAGTCTTAAGCTCAGTTGCATTGTGAAGCTGCTCTCTCTGCTACTGCTGAATCTCCCACCAAAGAATTTTGCTGGTTCCCTCTGGCCAGATAACACTTCTGGAATTATAAAATACATTGGGCCTATCTTTCCTTCCCTTCATAGGCAAAGTTTAACAAGACCAAAGCCTGCTGGACAAATAAAAAGAACTAAAGAATTGAAAGAACTTGCAGAAAAAGCAGTTTCAGGCTGCTTTAATTATCCACGGATGCCAAAAGGCACAACAAGGAGGAGATTCATATCAACAACGTGACAGTTTTTTTTTTTTTATTCTATAGTGATCCTGTCAGTAAAAGAAATTTAATATAGGCTCTCTTATCGCTCTCTACCATCTCATTTAAGGGTGCAGGTGACTGAGTAATGCACCCCAGGAAAATTCGTCTTCTCAGAATCTGTAGTTTTCTGACACAGAAAAAACATATTGTGCTGGGGAAAAAAGGATGAGGAGAAGCAGTACTTGTGCAGTGGAGTATTTTTTCAGTGGAGGTTATTTCTAAATACTGCAGTGAAATTACAAGAGTACCAGCGTTACGCTGTTGCGTGTTCGGTGACTATTGAGAGTTTTGCAAGCTTATTTATACTTATCTTGTTGGATGAGACATGAAAGGCGGGATATTTTTTGGCACCATTTATTTATTTAGAGGCTGTTTAGAGAAGACTTCTTCCCTCGAACAGCCTAGGCTATAATCTGAGCACTGGGAATTTGCACTTACCTGGAAACCTTAGGGGTGGCACCACTTTGCTACCAGTGGGGAGAGTCTCCATCTTGATTTCTGTATTATCTGTGTTCTTCTGCTCAGTGTGCTGCTCCCTTCCCTCCACCCCGGGCTCTCAAACTCCGTTTTATGGGACAATTTCCACAGATCTCAGCTACTTGCCTAATGCTTGAACGTTTACCATCTCTTGTCTAGCTAGTCCAGATGTACTGACCCTCAAACCAACACATGGAGAACTTCTCCAGTACAGTTATGGCATAACGTAAGTGTTTTCTTCACTGTATAATTTGATCCTTGGTGCTTGAAAAGTGCAAGATTATTTTCTATTGGCATAAGGAGCGGGTAAATGTAACTACCAAAGGAGTCAACCGCAATCGGCTGATTTGCAGGATGTTATCCAGGGGTGTAGCAGCAGGGGAAGACAGATGTAGGACAGTGCTGGCAAATACTCCGTGCAGCACCTAACCCACCTCTTGTCAGATAGTTTCCCTGCAAAAGCATCCACAGGGTGACTGAAAAATGTGTGTCCGAAAGAAGTTACGCTGCATTTATGGTTTGCAAAAGTAAGAGGTTATTCTATAGCTAATAAATAATAATATCAGCCAGAATGAAGATTTATTGCCCATCTTGCTATGCACAAATATATATACATATATAAAGATATATAAAAATTCGCAGTGTAGCAAATACTTATTAAGAAAAGGATTTGGAAACAAAAAGCTTTAAATTCTCAAATCTGGAAGAGGCAAATCAGTGTTCTTATTCCTCTTTAACCAGGACAGTAAGATCAAGCAATTTGGGCACAGTTTCAGAGAAAATCTGTGGGGTGCAATTGAACACTAAATACCAGTCCAATCTTAAATAGCAAGATTTATTTATTTTTTTTAACTAGTGGATAATTTACATTGTTTCAGAATTTATTTCTGGTTGCTTTCTGCTGCTGTAGGTGTATAGTCTAATATTTTGACAAAGGCAAAAAATAAAAATGACCTTTTAAGTTAAAAAGATGAACGAACTGATGCTGAAATAGCCAAAACTATGTGTCTCTTTGAGGGAACTTCAGATGAACTGTACCTACATGTGCTTGTCCCACGTTTGAGGATTTTAAGAGGGTTTGCTGTTTTCCTTTGGGTTATCATTGAACTGGACTTTTTTCTCGTGGGCGTTACTGATCCATAATTCCCAGACCAGGTAGGATGGGGAAATCTTTTTCTCATTACACTTGCAGCCCAATGTCCGCGTTAAAGATTACACCGGAGAGTGGGCAGGGAGTTTCCATGAGCTGAGGGATTCACTTCTTCATGGTGCTGAGTATATTTTCTGAGTTTGTTTCCACTCGTGTGGAGCCCAGGATCCTGAGCATCCCGATCCACGGAGGTTGTTCCCATGGCTGGACGTAAGGTCCTAAAACCACAGGGATTTTATGGGAAATGCACTCTTCTTTGAAACTTTTCTCTCCAGCCCTGTTTAATAAATGATGTGTTCATGATCTTTTGACATCAGTAACAATTTGTTAGTCATATTACACTGCAGAAGAGAGAGACTGGGAAGCTATCTGAACCATTTTAAAACTTAAATTAGCCACCATAAAGTGCAGAATAAAATTATAAAGACTTTCTTGTAATACAAAATTCATAGAGACAAAACTCTAATTTCCTGATGGATATATGATATTAATGTAACGGATACCTCAGTGTAGTTAAATTGCATTAAATGGTTATTAATGCTTGAATAAACTTCAAGGAAGTGGGTACTGGTTGAAATGGGATAATATTTTGTTCTGCTAAATTATACGTTAATTGGTATTTCCTCTCTTGTAAAAGGACCTAAAGGGCTTAATAAAATACGTGGTAGAAACATTATTTTTTCTTCTTGAGATGTTAAGTCTAGAGTTTAACTGGAAACATTTCAAGTCATTCCCAGAAAATTCATCGGCACTCACGATGACATGGCTCTACAGGACTCCCTAAAGTAAATAATTATGGCTTTCGGTTATTCAAGAGTACACAGGGCAATATGCAAGGAAGGGAAAGAAAAGCTACAAGTGAATTGTTTGCTGTTTTATTTTCACATTTGAATTTATACTTTGCTTAGATGTAGGTAACTACTTTGGACATAATGTAGTGGAAAATGAGGCCTATTGGCATGACATTGGGGAGACCATTATTCCTGGGCTAATAGAGGAGGAGAACTAGAAAGTGACCTCAACACCCATCTCTGAATAATTTGTAGAGGTATCAGCAGATCAGGAGAAGATTGTTTAAGAAAATCTCATTTACTAAGTCTCATTCAGTAGCCCAGACTTTCCCGAAGTGATTTTTACTCGTCCTTTGTAGAACTGTTTATTCCATGTTTTGTCATAAATGGCCAGAATTTTTATGTAAGGACTGAATACAATATTCCTACATGGAGATACCAAATATGGATAATCTTTCATTTGGAGAAGGAAAAGAAAAAACAAAAAGAACCTCTATATGAATATGTATATTCGCATATATATGGATTTATTGGTATTATGAATAAGCTTCTCTTCTCTTGAAGATTCAATACTGCACTTAGCAATTACTGAAAATGAGATGTTTCCACCTCTTCTCCTAAATGAACTTTAGTTGATTAATGGGTGAATGCATACAGATAATTAACTATATCACAAAAAGGAAGTAAAAGTATTTCCTTCAGAAGTTAGTGAGGAATCTTCAGCCTCTCACTGTACAAAAGACGTTAACGTTTTGATTGCAATGTTGTTGGGATTTCCAAGGTGGATATGCAAGGCTATGGCTTCTCTCCTCCTGCCCCTGTCTCCCCATGTTAAAATCGGATCCTGTCTTGCGGATTTCTCATAAAATTTTTATTTTTTTGGGTGATACTGTCTGGGAAACAAAGCTGCAGCCCCCAAAAATCCTCAACTGAGATATTCTCCTAGTGTAACTTAAAGCAAATCGCAGAGAAGGAATGAGGTTAGCCAAAGTTTTTGAGCTCTGTGATTTGTCTTAGAAAAAAAAAAAAAACATGATAGTGGAATCAGATACTTTTGATGCAATATAAATACTTTCATATTTTCAAAGAATGGGCAAGTTCCCATTTACTGATTGCTGAAGGAATCGTATAGGAGACAGCATTTTCATTTCCAGCCAAGTATGATCCCTTTTGTAGCTTTAATTCAGGGTCTGGCTACAACTGTTTCTCTCGCTGTGCCTTGTCTTTTCTCAGCTCCCCTTGTCTTAGAGGAAAAAAGCAGAAAGGCACTCACATCTTCAGAAAACCCTTTATCCATCTGTGCTTTGGGTCCATCCTTGCCCGAAGGACTGACCTGGCTGTGGAGTGGGGTCTTAGGCAGTTTCAACTATCTGGGTGCTTGAAGGTCATCTTACAATTACCTTAGCTGAAGGCTGGTGATTGAAACAAGTCACTTTCAAGGAGGGTTTATCCATTTGCAAAAGCATGCGTGTAATGGTGGAAACGATGCATAACTGATTGCAAACAAACAATTTTATAAAATCCAGGTGCTGCAGAGCCCTTTTTGCAAACCTTGTGTTGGCTTGTCAGAGGGAACTTGAATAAGTTGTGACTTAACATGACTTTTCAGTAGTGTAGGATATGCTTGATGATGTAAGAATAAAGCAGTTGACTGAAGAAACTTCTCTGAGGAACACAATATTATTGCGATTTACTTATTTAAAATCTTACTCATCCTCAGCTGATGGCAGAACGTGGCACTTAGGGACATGGTTTAGTGGTGGACTCGGCAGTATTAGGTTTACAGTTGGACTTGATGATCTTAAGGGTCTTTTGGTTTTTTCCAACCTTATGATTCTAAGAAAATCCTGCGTTTCCAATCGGTCCGTGGCAGGCAGCTCACACGGGTGCTGTAGTTTATCTGAAGCAGAGCAGGGTGTTGTGAAACTTTGAGTGTGTGGTGAGACCAGGCTGAACCCTGCGAGGACTCGGCATTTCTGAAGATGAAGCTCCCTGGGAGCTTCACCCCCCCTTTTTTTTTTTTTTGGTCTGGCAAAGTGCTGCTGGTGCAGCAAGCTGAGTGTGAGGGACACCTTGTGCTACTCGCTGCGTTGCCACCTGGGTTCATTTCTGCTTGGGGAAAAAATAAAGTAAGTCAAGGCAAACTCATTTTATCCTTAGAAATATTTTTTTTTTTTCTGAGAAAGAAAAAGGAGAACTTAATGGGATGATACCCACAGCTGAAATCACAAGTAATTTGTGAAATTCATCGTTGTATTGCTTTCTGAGGTTTAACCTGCGTGCTATCCAGCCATTAACGTGCCTCACCCGAAGGCGGCTGATGAACCCTCCCTTGCAAGGCATGTGATGAGGCTTATTCTTCCGAGCAGAGGTTCACTGTTTGGTCCCAAAGGATACAATACCTTAATTACCATTTAGGGTCCTCATCGTGGCACGCTCTGGAAATCTGTGCTCAACAAGGGACTGCACTCCACAGTTTCCGCTTGCTCAGGGGATGGAAAAAAAAAGGAATAATTCCCTCTGCAACAGGGATTCACATGGAAAAGTCTGCAACCTGACTTATCTGGGAGGTCAGGCTCAATAATCCAAAGACTCCCAAAGGGTATTAAAATCTAGGAATTGTTAATACAGAAGCAGCCTGTGTATCTCACGGTATTAGGAGATGGTGCCAGGTTATATCCATGCTTGTGTAGAGTATTGCTGAACATTTTCAGAAACAAATTGCTGTTTTGGGGTGTTATGACCATTTTCTCCAGAGCAGAGGGAGCTCAGAACTAAGTATTATTCCACCAGGATTGAGCGAATTATGGGATGATCTCTCTGAGCTCCCAGCCTTTTCCTTCCCAGCTCCAATACCCCAGACAAGCACGGAAACACTTTGTGAGCTTCATCTTAATAGGGACTCCCCCACCCCAAAACAAGATCTTTATCCAAAGATTTTAATTAATTGCAAAAGTTAAAAATAAATCGTTCTGGAGTACCATTGATAATCCTCCTAGGCTGGCTTTCATTCATGTTAATGTGTAATACAGCCACAGTAAGATTTAATTTTAACCATAATTATAAAAGTTTGAAATTAAATCTTACTAGGGATGTGTTCTCCATTAATATGGACAAAAACTGATCTGGGAGGATTATTATGGGGGACACAAGAAAGATTTAATTTTTAACTTTTATAATTAATTCAAAAATGTGATAAAGGATTTTGTTTCAGGGGAGGGGGAGTGCTCTCCAGACCACTAAGACATCCCAGCAGTCTTTCAGAGCCATCTTAATTACAGCCACAAAGAATTATTTGTTAGAGAACAGTGGTCAGGAGCTCAAACTGCTTCTTTTATTCAGAAATAAATGTGCAGGCACTTCGAAACTTTCACTGAAAGCAGCACTGCGGTGCATGGTAAGGCAAGGAGCTCAGAGGGTCGTGCATATGTATGTGTGTGTGTATATACATATGTAAAGATACATGAACACAGAGGTAGAAACATGTATATTATCCACTTATTTAAAAGTTAATAGATATGTAAACATACATGCATTTTACGTATACGAGTGTACATACGTATTCAAAACAATAAAAAAAAGTATTTGTTCATCTATACCCTTCTAATACTTTATACATAAACATCCATACAGGTGTACACAAACGTATGGACAGGTCTTCTTCCCACTTTAAAAAGAAGATATTGCAAGAAGACAAAAGGAAGATGAGTAGAAACCATTCATTTCCACAGACGCGTTTGTATTTGGCTGCACTGGATTTTGCTGCATTTGTTATGCTGCGCAGCAAACAGAGGGCAGAAATCAAGTAAAGTTACTGAAAAATGCCTTTAAAAGATCAGGATATGTCGCAATTAAAGATGTCTGAAAAAGATTAAAAGGAATCAAGTATTCATTTCACAGGTACAGGTTTAGGAACCAGCTTTGGCTTTAAATTGTGATTCTTCTCTGAAATACCATGCCTTGATGATTTAACGTTCACTGTATCTTGGTAACTTCCCCATCAAATATACATGATTTTCCAGTGCAGAGGGGTTGGGTTTTTTGAGTTCAGCTTGTGGTCACCTTCTTTTCTCTTTGGTGCTCTGTTTGTTGGTTTGTTTTTTTTTTTCCTTGCCTCCAGTCTTAAAATTTTAGCATTCTAACTGAAGATTTGAGAAGATTCTCTCCTTCTCCTGCCAGGAAATATGACTGAGTGATGAGTGTTGGTGAGGATGTGCAGAGTTCGGAGCCAGGTTTAAATTCTTATCCTAACTAACAGTTCCTCATATGTTGGGGTTCATTTCAACTTTTTTTTTTTTTCAAAAAAGGCTGTAGCTCTATATACTTTATTGAGAAAGTACATATTTATTATGGTATGAATAATTAAAAGATTTTTTTATTACTAATTCTATATTAGTTTTGAAGGTTGGGGTTTTTGCGGTTTCTTGTAAATTTTATCAAGCTTATGTTGTAACAAAATAGAAAAATAGGGTCAGGTTTTTTATTTTTTATTTCTAACAGTCACTTTAAAAAGTTTGGAAGCGTGAAAAGCAATATTCCCAAACAGTAAAAATACGTGGACAGTGATGACCATTTTTTGTAAAAGCCTGCATCCTTATGAATACATCAAACTAGTCAGACTATTTCTCCTCATCTTCATGTTTTCAGAAAATACATCTGTATTTATAATGCCTTCTGTAACTAAATAATTATAGAAGTAAAATGTGAACAACTCCAGCTTCCATTCCTTAATTCAATGAGATGTTTAACGTGGTTTGTATCTTTCACTTATAGTGTAGCTTTTTACAAGCATCTGCTTTCATTTTTTTATTCTTATTTCTACAAGTAATCGAGTTGGACCACACTGTAAAACACATTATTATGAAATTCTGTAGTTATACAAGGCAGATTCTTCCTGCATTAGCACCAATAACCCCTCCTCGCTGTGCACTTACATTAGTAAGGTCACAAAGTGGCCCCAAGTAACTAAACAGTGATGAGTGGAGAGCATTTTCAGATGGAAATGATCTTTGAACCACCTTTATAGTCTTTTGAACCTCAACTTGACTGTGGGATGAAGTAGGATACACAGAGCAGGTTACTTTGAACTGCCTGGGAGACCGGAAATTGATGTTTCCAAGGAAAAAAGGAGTTATTTCGTGCAGACTGTGTCTCTGGGAGAGCGCCTTCTGTGTTAAGCATCTGGATGAAAATTTTGCATGTGCCATGTGTTACTTCCACCTTTGGAAGCGAGTTGAGGACTGTTTTATTTCGCCTGTCCAGTCATAAAACTCTGAAGGTTGGTAGTTCCTTTCAGTGGTCCGAGGTAGGAGTGGCAGTTACTGCCCCACCTCATTCTTCTGGAGAGGAACGTGTGGTAATAGAATACCACAAAATACAAGTCACCTCACCTCTGCCATGTTCCCAGCAAAATAAATTTGGAAGCGCTGTATAATAGAGCCTTGACTGGTGTCTCTTGTTTGCTCCCATAGATACAAATTTGCTCTTGGCATGCTATTTTTTTCATGTATCTGTAGAAAACATACTGATCAATACAGCAGAAAAGGACCCCCAAAAAGACTAAATTAGGTACTTTAAATATTTGACACTTTTTTTTATGGTTACAGATACTTTAATTTTAATCTTATTTTTGGCAAACAGCTGCTACCCTTCGCAAAACCTTTGAAATAGTGATGATAGTTTGATTTTATTATCAGGGAAAATGTCTTTTTTCTCTCTTTTTTTTTTCCTTTTAACTCTTTTTTCCTTCAGAGAAGGCATTGGGGTCTTAGTTGGCAATACAACACACAACAACCTGCTCTTCACCTTTTTTTCGTTTGTGTTCTAATACTTTTGTCCAAGGCACTTTTTGTGTCCTGTTACAGGCTATTTGAATGTTCAAACACAGTTTGACATAGATGGGGGGAGCCATGGAATGTGGTTATTGACTTCAGTGTTTTTTGAGTCTGGCCCGTTACAAGTGGTTATATGAGGAATAGCGTTAATGCAGGGAAATGCTAAAAGGTAAAGATATATTCTTAGGGTGAGATTTTCCTCTTAGAACTACGTTCCTGAGGAAAACCTGCATTTGTAATCACTTACATCACTTTACTTACTAAAATGACTGTGTAAATGAACGAAAACTAGAGATATTTAAGTCACGTTCTGATGATCTCAAAGTTTTGAAATAGGTAGTAACAATTTTTCTGTAGCTAAATGAGATGGTGGACGTGGTATATTATAAAAAAAATTACTGTAAGTCACTAAAAATAGTAGTAATGGCATCTTTAATGTACTCAAACTGATAGGAACATTGACATGGAATTTTATCAGAGATAAAATGCTTACTGATCAGTTGCCTGAAAAGAAGGTGAGAGACAGACTGTGATCAAGTTACGGGATGAAGCGTGAGAAAATATTGCTTGTGCGTTCAACGGAGAAAGCGTCATGTCAACAGGAAGCCTTGGGTGGCCAGGATTACTGTCGTCCATGGGCTCAATAGCTGACTTTGAGGCATGAATGAGAGGAAACTTGAGCTTTACACAGTTTCTTGCTCAGGGTTCTACTGTGAGTGGAAGAAAATTATAAAAGAGGTTTTTCCTTCAAAACAAAAACCAGTTCTGTTGCACCTTTGTAGCCATAAAGGCTATTACACTCTATGCCTTCTGGCTAGAAAAAAAATTGATACACTTCTAGTGTCTTGAATTTCTCATTATCATAGAGAACATGTTACAAAATAATAATACTTTACTCTGCTATAATGCCTTCCATCTGAGTACATCTAATTGTCTTAGGAGCAGTAATGAATGAAGGCACGCATCATCTCTGTGAACTTGGGAATGCATCTATTTTATGGACGTGAGAAGTGAGAGAGCGTACCGTAATTAAGGGGCTTAGCTAAACTTGGCTAGCGTGCTATTAACTCATTTAGGAACCGATCCCAGAAATCCAGATTTGACAACTTACACATTTTTCATTCCTATTGTGGCAGAGCAAATCTAAGAGTGTGCAACTCTCCTCTCATCTTCAACATTCCTGGATTTCCAACAACGTTCCAAATAACTAAAAGAGTGTTTCATAAAAATGCCCCAAACAATGAATTTTGAAATCTGTGCATGCCATTGCAGATATGTTGGACAACGATTGACCATTTAACTTAAAATACATTGCTGTATGGTCTACGCATTTGGCTGCCTAGCAAAAGGGAAACAGTGGTAATTTCAGGAAGCCCCCCAACCTCATCAGAAAATGCCAAAGTGCTTCTAAATTTTCAGCCTCACTATAAAAAAAAAAAAAAACCAACCAAATAAATAAATCGGTAAAAGATATTTTATTACAGGGTCTCCCCTTCTGTCTCTTTGGCTTTGAGCCAAAGTACACTATGAAGTAACAGTTGGAAGTGACCTCCACTCCTTCAAATGTGTTGTTTCTTTGGTTTGGCTTAAAATTAATCATATGTTTTTTTTTAAAAAAAAAATATTGTAGACATTTCTTGGTAAGCCCCAATTTTTACTCATAATGTGGCTCTTTGCCAGCGTCTGATATGACATCAGAGTGATGTTACTGTGATTATGCAGTACACGTTGGAAGTGTAATACATTGCTATGATGATATATTAAACATTGACATGGAACCTGAATATATAATTGGCAATGACAAAAGAAAGCATGATTTAATATCTTCTGTGCCACACTCCCCACTCGAGTTGCTCAGGGTCATGCCTTCTCAGTGCATTCTCATTATTTCCAATAGAATATCCTGATGTTCAGCAAGTATTTATGGGAAACTACAAGAGCCTCTCTGTTGGATATGCTTTGTACATAATACAACAGTCAAGGGATTTCTAATATGTCATCTTTCTTACAAAGGAAAGCCTTTAAAATACATTCCCCCCCTCTTGTTCTATCTAGAAGATAGGACAATGCTTAGTTAAACATTAGGTCATTTCCATGATAATATTAGGCTCTAGATAAGCTTAAAATATATCATACTCTGCAAAAGCCCTCAACCAATCAGCACATGAGTTGTTTTTAAATTTTTTGTATTTGATTTGTTTTAATTACACGTTGTATTTTTAAAGTCACAGAGGGCCCTTTGGGTATAACTGTCCTTTATATTTTTTACATATCCAGCCGAACATCCCCTTTCCCATAGTGTCTCCTTGGCTTTTATTTCTTATAGTATTCAGCAGAAATGTACTCTGTCAAACACAGCCAGAAGATATCATACCCTTGAGGAAAGTTGAGTACTCCTGTTCCCACGAAATGCTTCCCCCCCTCCCCAGTTGTGCGGAAGCAAAGATATCTTCCCAGCTGTTACTCCCGCTTACTATATTCCTCAGCACCAAGTTTGAGATTTCTGCCTTTGGAACTGGCTCATCTGTAGCCATCTCCTTTCCTTTTCAGCCAGAACCAAGTAGGGTACCTGAACTATTCCATTATATTTTTTACATACTGGAGTCTTCCCTCTATCTTGCACTGTTTGGTCAAAGGGAAGGAAAATCATTGTCCTTTCTGTATAATAACAAAACCTAGATTTCTACAAAGCTGAAGTTACTTAATGGTCTCAAAACTTGTTTAACTTTGTCACGCAGGTCGTGTGTTTCTGTATGTGTATAGTTTTCTATATTTATCGTTGTGCCCACTTTTCCAAGAGACTAACTTAGATAAAAAGGCCTCCATTTTTCATTACCCATATAAAAAGAGAACAATGACACCTACCATGACCATGATGTAGCTTATTTCTTGTCTAAGAAGTCAGCCTTTTTTGCACGGTTTACTGGACAAGCCCAGGGCTAGTGTGGAAGCCAATTTTTGTCGGCCACCTTGAAAGGCTTTTTTTTCTACTTTCTCCACTTCCCCACAGTGCTTGGGAGTTTTATTAGGACACCCTGTGAAATCCAGTGATGTATCTGGTAGCAATCTAAATTGTGATTAGCCAATGGAATTCTGCATTTCCATTAACGCTGAAGCCTAGTGTCCCTGAGATTTATATCCCTGAATCTCTCAATTGATTTATAACCTGGTAATCCTTTTATCCCCATTTATATGCAGCATAACTTGACGTAAGTGCTAGAATGTCTCCATTAATCGAATTCAAGAGTGTTGGACTGAGAAACTGGACTAAAAACTTTTAGGCCATACTGTAAATACACTTTGTGTCAAAGGAAGCCGGGAGGTAATATGTCCTTGAGGTGCTTCATCTTTATGTTCACTCTCAAGTGAAATGAAGAAGAAAATACCTACCAACTTTAAATGCTATATTTGGAGTATCTGTTGCAATAAAAATATGTTAAAATACCTCATTTTGCTTACTGAATGCAACCCAGTGGATTGCAACGCAGCATGGACTACCTGCTCGCTACACGCTGTGGTGCAGACAACAGCCTGGGTCCCAAACACCGTATCGTGTTTTTGTAGGGCTGTTCAAATCCCATTGAAGTCGGTAGGAACTAAGCATCTGGATTTCAAAAAACGCCCGCTGCTGTTAAGGACTAGGAAGAAAAAAAAGGTGTTTTTCTTTCCCTGCCTCCGATCATGCAATATTAACTTTTCCTGAGTTGTATGGCACACAAGTGTGGAGTCCCAGCACTGCTAATTTCAATTATGTGACGGGAAATTTAATAGTTACTGCAGCTTTGCATTATTACTGATCCTTCTGTGTGGACTTAGAAATTAGATTAAAACATTGCTTATAAGAAAACCTGTGTAGTTTCTCTGAAACAATGGCTCAGGAGCAGCAGGCCCTTGGATAACCTTTAAGCCATGTCTACAGCGGACGGGGGAGTCCCATGTTACACTTAAATCAAATATGTGGCACAGCAAACCGAGGAGCTATTAAAATATATTTATTATTCATTATTAGTAAATTGCCTGCATGTGGAGTACTACAGAGTAGCAAACTTACAATTTTGTTGACTCATTAAAAGTCTACGGTGTGATGTCCTGCAAAACCCAAATTTGTATTTATAGCATTAATTTCGAAGCTCTGTTTAAGCAATTACATTGGTTTATTATATGAAAAAGATGCAGAATAAAGGTAAATCTTACAGCATGCTGGAAATTTGCTGGTTGAATACACTACTGTCTGTCTTGAGACTTGATGTGCTACTGGGATAGAACCTGATTTAACCCAGAAATTTACAGGTGAGACTGTGGAAGATAATGTGTGCCACTACTGAAGATGTGTTAATAAATTATAATTCTGTATGCTGTATGCATTCCAATTGCCTCTTTAGTAAATACTTAACACATTAAAGTCTGCCAGGAAATCAGACGAAATGAAACCAATTTAATTCCTTAATTTGTATTATGTTATGCAATACTACATCATGTTGCGTCCATGGAAACAAGAAATTGATATTTTCGGAATCAGATCTTCTGTTTCTCAGCAATTTGTTAATATGCTGGTATCTTTAGGGAGACCATGATAAGATAACTTTCCATCTTTTGGATGTAATGTCGTCTTATACCGTGGGAGGAGAAAAGGAGTAAATAACAAAAAAGGAGGGCCATCATTCCTGCCCTCCTGTGCTATGATGATGAAGCTATATGGCTACTATAATTATAAAAACTTAATGCATTGGAACTTCATCCTCAAGATTGTTATATTTAATGATGAAATTCAACATTTTTTCATTCCATACCTGCTTAATATTTACCTTGAGCACCTTAGATGATGTTGTTTGAAATTAAACACGTACATGAATGTGTACAGTATCAGAACACTTAGTTAACTAATATATAAATAAAACCAACTGACCACAACTAATCACCCATGAGGGGAAAATGCTCTTCTGCTACTGCGTGTGTGGGCTGAGCAGAAAGGCCAATAGAAATCTGAGAAGTGTAATGGTCATCGGCAACAACAACATCATCAAAAAGATAATTTGTCTGAAAAACAGTCACGCGAAGGTCTTTGTTAACAGTTTCAAAGAGGCAATTCTATGACATTAGTAGTAGAACTAGTTGGAGAATGAACTATTCGTGAACATTAAAAAAAAAAAATCCACTTTATTTCTTTTGATTTGAACAGAGGTCAATTTATAAAATCCTTGAAAATTAATTTAAAAAAAAAAAACCAAATCACAAAAAAAACCCCACAAAAAAACAGCAACTCCAGATTTTATGATCTCCTCTGTAGAGGAGAGAACTAGGAGCTGCTGTGGGTCTTGGCAAACAAGGTGTGAAAAGAAACTGGATTTCAACCCTGGTACCTGGAATATGACCCACAACAATTGTGCATTGATCGGGTTCAGCTCCTGGAGGGAAATGACAAAAAACACATATTAAGTGTCTGATATAACCTTATAATGAGTCAATAGGCTTGTTTCTGAGTGAAGCCGTGGACTATTTTTCTGGTCCTGCCTAAAGAGAAAAGAACTGTCATTGTAATATTGTGGACAAAAAAAAAAAAAAAAAAAAATGAAAGGGATTTAAGTATCACCTTAATTTTCTGAGAGCACTCCTAGTATGCTTTGTCAATCCTACAACCATCCAAGTGACTACTTCAACTACTCATAACTTGGTTTTCGTAGTTACTAAAAGAAGCCAAAGTCAAAAGAAGAACCGTCTTCTGTGTTTTGGCTGTGTGCTGCATAAAATAATTGACTGTCTGATGAAAAACTGTCTTGTCATATTTTGTAATAAAATAATATTTTTGTGCATAACTTGACCTGTCCTAGTGAGTTATGCTGCTCATTGTTTCATAGTAACAATTTCCAATGGGATTTTAATAATACTCTTGCTCTTACCATCTTGTACGATGTAAGCTGTTACGTTCAATTTGTAAGAAAAATATTCAGGTATAAAACTAGATAATCTGTATCCCTTTAGAATCAAAAGTCACTTTGCCAAAATATTTTAACACATGAAATTGCTTCTTAAGAGATGTTTGCTATGATAAAACGACAGAAAACTACATTTCCATTATAATTATAACTGACTAGTGGTGCTAAGTTTTTATAATTTAAAGGTATTCTCAAGTCTGACAGCTCTTCCATGTTGAATTATGCATTTCTGGCTCTTAAATAGTTCTGCTGGCATGAGACAGCTGAGATGAAGTTGTCTTTCTAAAATAATTGCTCCATGGAGCATCCATTATACCTTCAGAAAAAATGTATTACTTGACTTCTACAAATTATAGACTAGCCTATAATGGGTATTTTTGACAGCTATTAGCTTTTTAAAAAAAATCTGAACAGTAAAATGAGTATTGATATCACTCTGCCGTGTCTTGCATGTTAATACCAACCTTTTCTGTACTCCTTTTCTAAAGCATGATGTAATCATTAATTACAATAATATTGATGTAATTGCACTCATCCTAAACTCCCCCCACGGTAATAGCAACTTGTGATTCTTTTTCTACAGTAATGCTCACTTCATATTTCCTGTTCTTGGAAAAAAGAAAAAAAAAAAAAAACCAAAACCAGACAGACTTAAGCATAAAATTCCATGCCATATTTTGACACCATCACTGCTCAGGCTGAACATATCTTTGGCTTGAGTGGAGAATGAGGTTGTCCAGTTTCTGGGAGGCTGTGGTGCTCTGACCTTTCGTGTATAATATTGTGGTGTAGCTTTTAGTACATGAGGGACTAATTCCAAGACTTCCCCTTCCCAGGTAACGCGAGAAGAGGCATGGCAAGGTGTTCTGGTACCTGGATCTCCTTTTGTTGGGTGCCTACAGCAGCCAACTGAGCTCGTGTGTGTTTACCACTCTCTGGTGTGTTTGCGTTTTCAGATACTGCTCTAATGACTTCAGTATTCATCAATTTGCACCATGTAAATGCATGGCAGTTCAGAAAGTGTTAAAAGAATTCTTGCAGGAAGGGGGGCAAACCCAGGAAAACCTAGTGAGCTTTCTCAATAAAATGGGATATTCTGTATGTTAAGTATATATTGTTCATGTTTTATTTAATAGGCTCGTAACTGGAAAGACTGTCTATGAGACCTGATGCCTGTCCTACTTTGCCAAACAGTGTGTCTTCACACGAAGAGCAGCAATTCTTCAAAAGGAAAGCATGCGACTTTCCTATATATTATGTTAGTTTTATGAATTGAGTGGTGAGGGGAGGGTGGTCATGGACAGAGCGTGTTTCATGTCTTTTGGAAGCATTGTTCAGATCTAAACTATAATAGCACGATTATAATACGGAAAATGGAGGAACTGTTGAATACGTTCACTTACAGTGAAGTTAACCACAATGACTAAGGGACGGTAGAAGGTCTCTGCGCTCTGACCATTGCACATCAGTGCTGCGGTGTGGTACAGCCAGACCGATCCACATTTGTGTCTATTTGTATCTTTGGTGCTTGAGCGAGAAGTGCGTGTCCGGGAGGCTCTGACGTCTGTTGAGCTGAGGGGAGAGGAGGAAACAGAAGGTATGGCTGGGAGGATTATTCCTGCCCTAGAACTATTTTGGCGGAGGCCGGAGGCTGCTACCAAGTGTCGGTCTGTGCTGAGCCCCTTCCTACGCTGCCTGCAGCCTCCCAGGAAAAGACATCAGACCCTGCAAGAGCAAATCATCTTGGAGCAAAGGGTTTCATCAGATTAATTGAGCTGCTGTGTGAATCAAAGAGAAACCAAGCACCGGGGTCGGTTTTTCTTATGCGCCGAGAACACTTGCATAAAAGTCACCTAGTCGCCAGGGCAATCACCTGAGATGTTTGTAAGGATAACAAAAAACAGCGAGGATGTGTAAACTCAGTTCTAGTGCTGCACAGAGACAGTTGAACAGCAATGAAAGATACACTTATGGTAGCAGCCACAACCGCTTTCAGTGTCTTTTGATTTCTTGTCATCATCATGAGTGTAAAAATTAGCTTTTGAAGACCAGTAAGAAAGAAGGGACCAGACTTCCTTTCAAAGTAAATATTTCCCTTTTCACAAAATAATCAACACTCAAAGTATTTTGAAATAAAGTTGTCATAATAAGAAACATTAACAACTGTAAGTGTTCTCAGTGTTGATAGAACAAACTCCAAAAATCCCATTATAATCTCACAAAAAAATGTAATGGCAGAGTAATCAGTGTAATACAAACTATATTTAGCAGCACTACTGTTATTACATAATACATCATGAAGACCCTCTAGAGATGATATTACCAGAGATTATAGGCTACTTCTGAAAGCCATTAAGGATCTATTAGTTGTCAAACTGGTCCATCCGTAACTTTCAGTAATGTCCCCTCTGGAGCATTACTTTCTTATCACATGGTATCTGTAGTAGGGGAACTTGAGCTTTCAACCTTTGACTGTTGAAAGAAGAAGTAGCCTTGATATCTTGGCTTTTTTGTAATTAACGCCTTTATTATATTCTTGACCCGAGTTTTACAATTATTGGAGGAATTAATCAATATATCTGCTGGGATTTGTATTTTTTGTTTGTTGGTTTGGGTTTTTTTTCACTCTCATTAGATGATTTCCGAAGTGAAAATTATGATACGTATTTCCGTGTGAATGGAAGTCTGTTGGACTAAGTATAAAGTAATAAGTTCAGAATTTGGCACAGGTTGGTGAATTGGAACAAAAAAATTAGTGTGAAATCATAAAAAACACTCTGTTAGAGAGTCGTGTTTTCTTTCAGCAGGAACGGTTTAAAAGTTATCAACTCTTCGAACACACGATGCATAAAAAAGACTTGATTATAAATTTTGGAAGAGTAATATTGTTGTTTTAGAGCTACGAGCTGGTATCCTGTTACACTAGGGGCTGCCGAAGATACAATGATATAAATGGTGACTGCTGTAACTTTTGTAAAAATCTGGCTTTTTCAATTTCAAGTCATAGAAATGGTATAAAAAAATGAAAGAGTTTGCAACCATGAAGTAATACTTTGGCATTTTTGGTATTTGTGAAGAGATTATATGCAACGTGATCTTTTGGTATATTGGAAATCTCTTGTCTCTTGATCCATTCTCTTTTATTTAAGCATGAGAAATTTCAGATTTACTCGTGAGAGTTTTTGAAGCAGTCCATGTGACACCATAAATGCTATGACACATATGGGATTTCACTTGTAGTCATTCACCTAATATCTGATACCAATTTGAATATGTAGAACAAATATGTTTTTTTACTGCTTTGTAAAGCGAATTTCTGCAGAATGATACATTCATTAAGCATTCCTCGGAATTAGGTCTCTTTACGTCAGGACAAGAAAAATCCATTGTTCTAAAAAGTTTATAGGAAAATTGAAATAAGAACTCCAAAATAAATTCCTGGAATGGTTGCACCGTTGCAAATGCATATAGAAACTCTTGTCCTATAACCTGTATCATACTGGTCCTGCGGATGCAGAGTGTTGGCATGTTGAACACCTGAGGATTTGAGTGTATTCATAAATAAATTGTTATACTGTGCAGGTTGCTAAGATAAAGTGTGCATAAAACAAGAGCAAATCATTAGTGATATGTTTTACGTGCACTTTGCAAAAGAATAAATGGCTGCACAAGGTCAAAATCGGTGAAGATCCAGGCCCGAGAGCTTTTCTAAGCAACAGAATAATAGCTCTTATTTTGGGGGATCGCATCAAAGACCTTCAATGAAGAGAAGTGTATAGGTTTTAAAGTTTGCTCTTTTCTTTACTGTAGGTGTAAAATCAAGGCTGTTCTAGAGCAAGTGGGCTGCCAAATCATTTAATCACGGGATAGCAGCGTGTACTTTGTGTGCGAGTATGAGATTTTTGCTAGCGCCGCGCAGCAGCTCTGAGGTAGCGTGTGGGATGTTAGCTTGTCACCATTTTATTGAAAAAAAGCCCAAGAAATGTCTGATTAAGTCAGAGAAAAGTTACTGCATTATTAAAATGGGTGAATCAATTTTTTTCTTTCTTATGGTTTGTCAAATTTATAAAATATTATATTTCTCTTCAGATAGAGTTACATACTGTGTAGCTCAGAGATAATCCCTATGGTCTTGGCATATGTTACTTAATTGTCTCAGAAGGAAATACCATAAATACCATGCTGTCATCTCCCATGGGCATTTGCTCATCTGTCACAGTGGGAGCTCCAGACTGGGTGAGGTGCTCTAAGACATTTCTTAAACTATGTAAATCACAGCCATTTCTCCTTCCTACTTCCCAAATGGTCAATTATGTATAAACATGTGTTAATAAAAACTTGCTTCTTTTGCCTCCGAGGTACACACCCAGAAAGCTATGTGAGAATGATGAACTATAAATGCCATTATTATGTGATTCGACCTTTGACATAAATTACTGATTTAAAATGCCGACAAAGATACGGAAGTCTGTGGGATTCAGGCCCAAAGTAGAAGCAAAACAAAACTATCAATAAAAGTCATTAAAGAAACCGGAGAAGTTTCTGTATTTCTCTCGTTCTCTTTTAAGGAAACTATTTTGTATTTACCTACCGAGAGAAAAAGCAATTAGAAGATTATGCTGAAAGTATGCTAAAGGCTATTTAACACATTTGCTGCTTAATGACCTCTGTACAGGTTCAGTTGCCATATGAGATAGAAAACAGCCAAAGTTGAAGGGATACAGATTGCAAACAACTGTAGTGAATATTGACAAAAATAGGTAACGAAAAGGCAGCTAAAAAGGTGCGCTGTGCTTGGCTGTATCAATGAGTAACCCCATGGGTGTAAGGAAAAGGCCTTATAGTGCAACAGTCCGCATTGTCACTGTGTTTTCTGCCTTCAAACGACCCATGGCAAGCATGTCTTATTTATCGGATACTTATTTCCCAGTCTAAATCAACTCCTGGACTGTGTTTACACAGGTCATGGTTATTTTGAAACAGGATCTCCGATTGAATTTACACTCATCTATACTTAGGATATAGAGTCAGTCAATAGAGTATTAAAACTGATGCCATGCTATTGATTAATATTCCTTAAATATCTAACGGTGAAACGTTTCCGATGTGCTGAGAAATTGAGTCGGCCACATGTATTGCTGCTGTATCGACGGTGAGTCTGGAAAAAGTGTTGGATCAGATTATGGGCAATTTTATGTCTGAGATAGGTAGCACTTGAGAAACAAGCGTACGAGAGCCAAATATCTTCAGAGCAGCTCATTAATACTTGCATAATTTCAGAGGCAAGACGAGAAAGATAGAAATAACACAAAAGCTTGGTCTGAAAACTACTTAGTAGAACCAGGGGCGAGTCATTTGTAGGAAAAATGGTGTGGTGATATTTTTGGGATGTAGAGGTACTTTCTATAGTTTTTGCTAAAAAATATAGACGATAAATAAGGTGAAGAAGGTAACATTCTGTTGTAAAATAATGGTTTAAAAATGGGGGCCAGAATATCACGCACAGCCAAGGTGCAAGGGACAACGATGAAGTGAGGAACATGTCAGTACCTTCGAATTGACCCCTTCCTCCAAATCTTGAATCCGACAGCCTGAACATTAGGTAATCCTCTTTCTTCCCATTTCCAAATAACAGGAATACAGATACCCTCTGAATTCAGGCTTTGCTGTTGGAGGTTACTCTCTTTTACCCAAGCCCTTAGAAAACGTTCACGGTGCAAATGTCTTTTTTACCAGCGTGCTTTCATCTAGAAGGGGGGATTCAAAGCAAAGTAATTTAAATTTTATTTTCTCCATTCATGTTTCATAGCTTAACAAGCATAAATGCACTGTTCTTTATTTTGTCATAAGAACTCTGTGTGTTAAATATCTCTATGTTTAGCAGTATCAGAAGCAAAAAGCTATCTGGAATTGTTGCTTTTTTTGATGCTATGATTTTTTTGGCTCATACTTACAGGGTCAAATAGATAGTGTGAATTATGATGAATTTGTATGTTTTTCCTTCTCTTCTTAAGAAAAAAAAATGTGCAGTGTAATATGAGGCATTTGAATTTATTACCATTCATCAAAGATGGCTTTTGGCAGCATTTTATCACCAACAAACTCATTGGCATATAAAAAACAATACATGTGCAGTTCTGTGAAGCAGGAAAGGAAATTTGATGGGAAGGTCTATTACATCACTTGAGAAAGTATTTTTATTTTTTTTTTAACCAAATAAAAATTGCAGAGGCGCCATTCATATTGCTGTAGCTAAAGGCCATCATAAACCCCTGTTTTCGTGGTGTTGTATATCGTTACTGAACCATTAAAAAACTATACTACCTTTAAAACTGGTATTTTGTGGAGGACAGCTTGGAAAGGGGAATGTGTCTGTGTATTTTTAAATTAGGAAAAATATTTATCAGTTAAAAAGGTCAAGCAGCTAATATTTATTTGCATTGTTCAATTTTAAGACTGTTGTATCTTAATGTTCTGCATATGCTTAAGCCTGTATATACGAGGAGTTTTTTAAAATGTCCATTTGTCTTTCTGCTCCAGAATCTAGTTTTCTGGGAAGATGTTAACTTAATAGTAAAATTTATTATGTCCTGATCACAGAGAGACATGAGCATGTGCGCAATTTTACATACTCAGAATAGTGCGAGGGAGCTAGGAAAGCTACATCCATCCTCGCTGCTTATGCGGGACTGGAAAAGTGGGTACCCAGCACCTTTTAGTAGTCACAACTGTTTGAAACACCACTAATATCTATGCCATTACAACTGCACTTAAAATGATGGTAGTAATGAATAGCCATAATTTTATTGTAAACCCATGATTTGATTTCCTAAAGTGTCTGCAGCGAGGAGAGATGTGTATCCTTGAGTCATATAATGCTATTTTCCAAACATCCATCTGAACATGGAACGTTTTTCTCCCTCCTGTACCCTTCATTTTGTACGATCTCAGGAAATCTTGTTCTATAACCTATTTAATGATAAGCCCTTAAAATGCAGTTAATATTGTAGTGCAAGTAATATCTTTTCCTGTGAAGTAGGTGAGATGTTAAACTTCCTATCAACGGAGCAGACATCTTGATAGTTTTATTGTGTCACAGAGATGTAAAATTATTAAACAGGATCGTTTGAACGCATTTTGCCTGTGTGTTTCATGTGGGAAACTCCATGTAATTTTCATTTTTTGTTTCAAAAATCATCTGCTATACTTTTCTGATGAGAAACTTTTATTCCATCTTTCAGTAGCGTTATTCATTTCCTTGCGTGTTACAGAATTAGTTAAAGCACCTAAATGATGACATATTAAAATGAATGAAAATAAGCATGGTGGTATGTGTTATAAAACAGTCCATCTGTACTGGTGATCTGATTACGGGATATTCATTCCCTGATCATGGATGCAAATTGCATCAGCTGCTCTGTGACCTTCAAAGTCTAATTATTCTTAGTTAATATTAGGCACCTGAGTTTTAAAAAGAAAATATAGTCTGGGCGTACTTGTGATTGAAGAAGAGAAGTGTCAGTATATCACTACTGCTAATTTAAGTCCCGTTAAAATGTATGATTAACCATATGTAAACATGAATCATATGCGTACTTTATTATCATGTGCTACATTATGAATAGAGGAAAAACGTTCTTTTCTATGTGATTATAATATAATTTAAAAAATATAGTAGCGTAAGGCTAACATGTTACCAGAAATACGCAACCCCAAGATTAATAACCAAAGGCAAATAATAAATAGTGCCACATGTTACCAGGAGACCTGTCATTTACTTCTCCTGGTTTATTTAGCGTGCTGTGAGCTGCCTTGAACCCTCTGTGTGATCCGTAATTCTTGACTAACCTATCAGTAGGTGCTTCCAGCTGTGCGTGTCGTTTGCTGTGCTCTCCATGACCCCCTTGACAATTGCTTGTTCTCTGTCTGCTGCCAAGAACGAGTGCCCAAAACCCGACCAGAACTTGCGCGGGTGACGCGTTCTCGAGCTGTTCAGTTCTGCGGTTCAACGTGAACAAGGGAATGCATGGGAAATAAAAAAGAAAGTTAGAATGGGTGAGAAAAGGGAAGAAAAGGTTGTAAGAGAAAGCAGGGGATATATAAGGCGACATTGGAGTAATAGTGTGCTAATTAGTGAATAATACAATAGATATATAAAAATATAATATAATTCTAAGGAGAAACGGTACGGCCATCACACTAAATCAAAGCCATTTTTGTATGAAATATGATAGCAAATTACGTAAAGATACTGTAGACGCCAACAGGAGTATAGTAGTAAATCTGGTTGTGTGTGTACGTGAAATGTGAAAAGCAAGTAGGAGGGTTCAGGAGGACACGGGCTGGAAGCTCGGTCTTACGTTATTATAAATTGTGTGATAAACGGAGCGGTGGCTGAAGTAGGTAGGCTTCCTAAAGGGATTCCATCCACAGAAGTCTTCCTGTTAGAGAAATTTTGGGGGCCAAAACAATGCAAGGTTCCTCCCTTCAAAGTCTCTTTTAAAAACTTTAAACCCTCAACTTGGTGTAAGTAAATGGTAAAGGCTCGGAGACGGGATGATTTCAATTTTATGCTTTTTAGAATTCTACCTTAGTGATTATTTAAAGGCCTGATTCATGTAGCTGAAGCATTTGGACTTTGCCACGGGGGGTTCATGTTAGTTGGGAGGAGAAGGAGGGCCGGGAAGCGATAACGAGCGCGGAGCCGAGCATGGGAAGCGAGTGCAACAGCTGCACAAACGCTCCAGTTCCTAATTTCTGTCTGCTTTTCTTTTGCTAAGGTTGAGTTTTCAATTTTCAATTGTCATGCGCAGCTGGCAGGATAAGGCAGGTTAAAAAAAAATAAGTATTTTGACATACCGCTCTATATTTCTTGCCTTACAGATATGGTAGGGTCTGTTTGCAGCTCTAAAAAATCAGAATTTAGCGCTTGGTGGTAGCGGTCAACATTAGCAAGGTAAACAGGGTGCTTGAGGGGCAGAGGAAGAGATGAAATGCTCTTTGTGGATCTCTGCCTGTGTAGTAAATATTGTTTATTGTCTGGCTTTGTCCAGTAGGTACTCATTTCTCCTGAATAACCTCACAATTATACTGGGAAAGAAACCAGCTTGCCTACCTCAGAAAGGTAGGCATATACCTGCATATATGTTTGTGTAGGTTTTTTTTTCCTGCTAAAGCCCTAAAAAATGGTATAGAAATGCTTAATACATTTGAAGAATACTAAAAACGCACTACATTTTCACAGGAGCTCTCATTATTACAGGATGAGTTAGCCTATCTGAATTAGAAATACATTAGCAAAGGGATTTGGGTAGACGTGTCTATATGGATTAAACAGAGCTGCACTTGGCTTTCCCGAGGTTTTTTTCCCTTTTCTTTTTTTTTTGCCCCCCCCTTTTCTTCCCTCCTCTCCTCCATCATAACGAGAGGTGATTGAATTTAGTTGGGCAAAATCCAAGCTGAACCCAGCAAAGGATATTTTCAGAGTTATCCTTTTTAGATGCTTGCCATATCAACCACAATCTGTTTTTAGGCCCAGTTATTTGAGGCTGCCTTAAAGACTAATGAAATATAGTGTGATGGATGTTACCCCGTTTCGGGGACTTTAAAGTAAGTTACTTTCAGAAATGGAGGGGAAAAAAAACCAACCCAAACCTATAATCTTCAAGCCCCGCTTTGGTACTACTTTTCAAGATCATACATTCATTTTCAGTAGTAAGATGCTCTGTGTAATGTAAATGTTAATCTTCCAAAAAAAAAAAAAAAAGTTGGTTCTGAATTTTCTTAACTAAGGCGAGATTTGCAATTGAAGAGGCAGTCTTGGAAAACAGGGCAAACACAGTTTAAAAATGCTTCTGTTTTTACCTCTGAGGGAGGTAAGATTTTAAAGGCACCTAAGTGAATTAGGAGCAACAGTGGAAATCCTGTCCCAGCTGTACAAAAATGTATTACTGCTTGACAGTTTGTGCATTTTGATAAGTGACATACTGTAGTATTAGCATTTTTGTCACCGTCTTCTTTGCAAAGCCAGATATATTTAGGCTTCTAAACCTGAAATCCTGCTTTGTGTGCTCTGGAGATTATAATTTTTTTATTATTATTATTTTTACAACATGGTATATTTAGGAAAATAGCATGACATCGGTTTGTCACTTTTTAGGTCATATTTGTATTATAGTTATAGGATGACCCACATATATTTGTGAGATTTTTTTTATAGATAGCTCTATGCAGTCATTTCTATTGAAAGCCCTTGGAAGTAATGAGTTATTATAAGTGACATCCTTAAAGAAATGATTCTTTGACCTTAAATTTTTAAATTAAGATAAAACATACTTTAAATTTTTTGGCTTACATGTTTAGCTTACAATGAAATAAAAATTGGGTATTTCTGTTTAGGATTATTTGTACTTCTTTACTCACCCTGTATTTCCAGAGTGCACTGAAGCTTTTTATATTTAAAAATGTAGCACGTTTTTAAAATCCAATGAGTACAGTTGCTTTGAGAATCTTTTTAGTATTCATTTGTATTTCAGTAGTTTGACAATCGTCCTGTCTCTTCTGTTCAAGTGAAAGCATCATCTATCAGGCATAAACGGCTAAATGCAATGCACCAAAAACATCGATGATTGCTAACTTTGGAGAGCATAAAGTAAACAAGGATGACAATGGAAAGGCTAATTTACACCTGAAGAGGGCCAAAAAATGTGGGAAAAAAAAGATTATGTCAGTTCTGTCTTCAGTTCAACAGCGTATTCGTAAAGAGAAAACGCTGCTCAAATGAGGTTTAAGAATCTGACTTGAAAGGTCATGAAATTCAGATTTGCATCTAAAATTCATCATATTGTTCCTCACTGTAGCAGAGATATCGTAACAAGGAGTGATGTTACTTACAGTGATTCGTCTCTGGTCGCTCTGAGGAAGAAAACACTAAGTGGAATTCCATTTTGAGAACTGTTTTATCAAATTGTTATAGCTCTTCAGACTGGGACCAAATACGGGCTGCGTTTACAGGAGCTTCTAAAATGGCTATTTTTTATTGGTAATTTATGGAATACTAATTTCTGTATTTAACAATACGATTTCCATATTTTTGCTCCACAGTTCAGTTGAGAGAGGTCAAATTAAATGTTTGCTGTTTGCAATCTACATGAACTGTAACTAGGGGAACGAAATTATGTCTTAATAAGAAAACTGAGGAGTACATTAAGAAATTGCCCCTTAGAATGAAACAGACCCATAATATAAATTTTCTCTGCAGCATCTTTGTATACGAGGTAGAGCACCGTCCAGGCAAGGAGAAAAGGGAGAAGGGTCTCTTCCCACGCTGGGGAGCTCCGAGGATTTTCACAGCTTTGGGAAAGTTGATGCACACTTCAGGAGAGCCAAGAATATCGTTGTTTAAGCGCTTGCTTGCCTTTTTCTCAGTCAGGCAGAGTAGTGAGGAGAAGCTAGATCCTCCATGTCCTCCATATGTCTGCCTGCGATTTTGGTGAAAATTTGATTCCGAGTATGAAAACTTTCCAGGTTTATTCCTGTGTAAAGTTTTGATTTCAGCGTCTTGGCATTTTCAGTTAAAAAACATTTTGCTGGAAAAAATCTTTATGTGCTTAACACAGAAAGAATGAAAACAGTGATGCAAAGACTGTTTCATTTAATACCTTTTTTCTTTTTTTTTTTTTCCACATGCAAAGAACCTTATTTGACAAAATTCAGCCCACAGTGTTCAAGAAACTGTCTGCATTTTTTACCTATTTTTGTCTGTCACTGGAAGAGTTACGGCGGGTGACGCAAGTGCAATGGCAGTGCAGAGTTCCTGTCATGGAAAAGAGTAGAAAGGAGGGACTGAGGAGCAATGTAAATAAAATTTCAATAGCAGAAATACAATACCAAATTACAAAAGGGGAAATGTCCACCTGGACAACAGGAATCTAGAAAAACCAACTCCTTTTAAACTTCCCATTTCTGCAGTATCTAAGCAACTCACAGATTTCCGTTTAGTCTCCAGCACGTTTCCATGAATTGGGGAAGCACCTTTATTCTCAAGCAGATACCCTCTAGTGAAGAAAGAAACTCAAGAAGCTCCAAAGCCCTATGTGCAAATAAATATTGTTATGTCTATGCCAATGTCTTATATGTCATAGCAAAGCTAAAAAATAACTCAAATTGGGTATTTTGTGGTAAACTTTGTGACGTTGCAATGTAGGTGCTAGTTCTTTGCCATGTGGTAACTATGTTCTTCTGAATTTCCACTCTTCTAACCGAGAACGCATTTACCTCTAGTCAGTCTAAATTCAGTATTCTTCTAACAGAGGATGTTGGCCTCAAAAGGCAGGGTTTTTTTGTAAACAGTGTATTGATTTCATACTTCTAGTTGTAGCAGAATGTAACCAATGTATTTCTGGTTGCGTGTACTTCTTGTATTAAAATATTGGGTGTAGATTGCCTTAGTTAGCAGACTTTATCAAGAAATACTCCACAAAATGATCTTAATCATTATTCTGTCTTCATTTCACTACATATTTAATTTACAATAGATTAGAGAAATGACTTCATTACAGGTATTTAGAGTAGATTAGCAAATTCGTTTGTGCTGATTGAGTCCACATTGATTTGTGATGATTGGCTCCACGGCATATACATCTGGTATGAGGTTGAACTGAAAAAGTATAACTGTGCTGGGTCTGTCTTCCTGTTATAATTGTATGGGCTTACTTCATTGGGTTATGTGTACGTTATTGCAATTGAACTAAAATAGGTCTGTTTTTCACTGTGCGCAATTTAGTCATGCATCAATACATTTTTAATTAAAAGTGTATGACAGGTACAATAGTAGAGTGCTCCAATAATTTTCTAAAGCAGTCCGTTTCCTCAAAGACAGGTAATCAGAATCTGTCTCAGTTAGTCAGGGAATGTATAATTTTTTATTAATATATATGATTAAGCATCCAAAAACTTTACGCTAAATTGTCAGATTTTGGTCGCAAGCCCTGTATTTCAGGTGAATATTTCAAGTTTATAATAGCAATGTAAGGTGGTGTTCTTGACAGGAGAAAAAGATATTGCTGGACAACTTGATTAGCACATTTTGTAGTAACAGGCAACAACAGAATAGCATATCACGATATAAACTCTTCGATCACCTGTCAGGGAGGGAGCTATGGCAGATAGCTCCGTTGGGGTATCTCTTCCCAAGGTTGGTGGGACAGCTAGTGGTAGATAACCGGATTGATGTTTCTCCACTTACTACTGCCAAAGGAACTTGAAAAGAAGGGTGTTTCCTGCAAGAACATGAGGACTCTTGTGGGGCAGATCATGATCTGCCTTAAAATATCTTGGTCCTAAAAGGCTGCCTTACCAGTAAAACAAACAACTGTAGAAGGATGTTCCCACTGAAATGACTTTAAGATGGCATTATAAGGATGTAAAGTTGTTAGGATGATAAAAGAAAGGTTCAATAGCCGTTTGGCAATTTCTAGCTTAAATACCAGAGCTGATGCTGGGATCTAGATTGTCTGAGAGTCTTGTCGTAACAGGGAGTTGGCAAAAGTTGATTGAGGTTCCAGGATGCCCTGAACCGTGCTTGGATACTTGGCTGCGTGGTTGTAATGTCAGAGTTGGCAAAAGTGAGCAAGATTCTGTGCCTACCCGTTCCCCTTGTTTTCTTAAGCACTTCACACGCTCTGAGGTGCTATTAGAATAAAATAAAATAAAAAAAATGCATTATCTTTCCTCATTTTTATTGAATGAATTTAGAAATTACCCCAAAAGTCGGGGGTTTTCTTGGTGGTGTGTTGGGTTTTTTTGTTGCTTTTGTGGGTTTTTATTCAGCTAACCCAAAAATCTCTGTTCAGATTTATTGCTCTGGTAAATGTGTAAAACAAGACAAAGCTGCCCATCTATCATTTCACCAGTTAACATCTTCTACGGTTTCTTCTTACTATTTTGCCAAACAAAGGAAAAATTATGAGTGGCATTTCTGTGCCCTGATATTTGTGCGAATTATGATTCTAGTTGTCTGAAGAGTGTAGCAAAGCTGTAGATACTCTCCCTGCCCAGATAATATTTCTTTAGTTCTGAGTGTTTGTAATGAGAGCACCCTGGAGGAGTTTCTCTGATGCTAGTAGATTAAGGGTCATCAGTTTTATTTCTACATGAATCTCGTAAATAGATCTAGTTTACTGAGTATTTCGTTTTAGCACAGTATCCTTACTCAGAACATCTCAATTTTCCTTCTTTTTTTTTTTTTTTTCCCTTCCATTTAACAACCACAACCTTGGTAGGATTTTTGCCGCCCCTTGTACTGACAACCGGAGGCAATTTGACCAAAAATAGGTTTGGTCAGCAAAAGGTGATCAGGATGTCCTGCGCTTTGCTATTTTTCGTATCCTCAGAAAGGACTGAGAATATCAGAAATAAAGTAATTCACGGCTGCTCTTTGTTCGTGTTCCAGGATTACACAAGGGAATTTTTCAGATATGTAAGTTGGTATCAACCCTGGTCTTGTTCTGGTTATCTTTGCTCTTAGACGCTGTGGCCAGGAATGGCACAAGAAACACGACCAGCTATGACTTGTAATTGATTTAGGAAGCCTTCTCCTGGCTGTCCATGGCAAATGAGGGAAGGGAATATAGTGTCTTCAAAAAAATCACTTTTCTCTTAGCTAAGTGTATAAACACTATCACTCATTAAGAGTAAATTAGGGAATAATTTTTGCAGGAAATCATTAGAGCACACACTTCAGGTTTTGGGTGGCAGATATTTCCATGCATGTCTGCATTGTTAAAAATTCTTTCATTTCCATAGCTCTGAAATCAGAGTTTCTTGAGTAGCTTCTTTAAAAACAAAACAAAACAAAGTATCAGGACAATTGCAAATGAAACACTTTGAATTATGGCTTTTTCATTATTGTTACTTATTTTCTCACAAAAATGAAAGGAAAAAAAAATCACTATAAGGTTAAATGAAACATTTGACACATTTGACTTTAAATGTTTTCCTTCCATTTTCAGTTTTAAAAATATATCACTTCGAAGCTATTTTTTAAATAACATCTCTGCAATTATTTTACTGATTTTCTTTCTTAACCTTAGCTCCCATTTAACATAATTTTTTTTGCTTTGGTACATAGGCTTTAGTATAGACATAGAAATTGCATGGTGACATTCTTTTCTGCTCTTCGGTGTGCTTTTGTAGTTACATTTGAAGTACTATTTAGATAGGAAATCCCCCCTCTTTTCCTTTCTTTCATGTAAACCATGTCAGAGACAATATGGAAAACTTGGATTCTATTTCATTCTGTGTGTGTTTGTATGTACCTACCTCCTCAGAGGTACCTGGAACCTGAAAAACTCATAAGATCTGGATATTACCAGAAAATTCTTGCATCAGCTTGAAGAAATCACGCAACCTCCCCACGCCTCTGTGAAATTAAGGTAGCACATCATTTCTCCCACCTCTTCTTGGTTTGACTGAAATTTTCTCAAGGCAGAGACTCTCGTGCTACATCTGTGCCGAGAAAGTCACACAATGAAGTGGAAGTTCAGCTTCGGGCGCATAAGCATTAGCACAATGCAGATTAATATATTTTCTTCCCTTTTGCATTTATTTAAAGATACAATCTACCTCTGCTTAGGCTCTGCCCGAGGTATGAAATATGTGTAAAAGTTCGCCTTTTTAGCAGCAAGATGTTTCTTAATTAGAGCTCTTCTTATCAGTCTGCTTCTTTTAACCATTTTGATTTAAATATTGTCAGGGTCTCCACTTTTAAAAAAATATACCATAAAAATGTGGGGTTTTTTTCAGTATTAGTATATCTGAATTACGTGCATTTCTTTGTGGGTTGCTGTGCAAGAATTCTTCTTCAAAGCTATTAATGGCAGAGGGAGTACGGAAAGGTATATTCTGCTGATGATGTGATGAGCATTAATTTGATGGAGAGCAAACAAGACCTACACTTGCAGGAGAACTTTCCCTGTGACTTTCTGGAATGGAGATAGATTGTCTGTAGAAACCTCTAAACATGAAAAGACACGCCCCCCAGAGATCCAAGAAACCCCCTAATTAAATGAATTAGAATATAGCGGCCATAAAATTATGTTTGTGTTCTGCCATCCTAGACTTCACAACCCTGGGGACATTGTCTAGCCAGCGATGGGAAACACAAATGAACTCTGACTCTGATAACTTCGAGACCTAACAGAGAAAGAATGGTGGAAAGTTTGCCAGAGAGGCCCCAGAGATAATAGCCAGGGTTATATAACGTACATATATAGGACAAAAACCACGACGACTTTCTCCTTCGGGATGACAGCTTCGACTATGAATGTGACTTCAATAAAAAGCCGTTGTGATCTGGAGGCAAAAAATAATGCCTGCTGGCCGAATCTGGACCCTTGCATCAAGCCTGCGTGACCGGGGATTTGCACGGATGCTGTCTGTAGTAGGCAGAGCCGCATCCTCCCTACTTCGTAGATATTACTAAGCCCCTTAGTTCTCTCCAAACTAGGGGATTTAGAATAGTGAATCCTCCGAATTGCCACATCAATTTTCTCCCGTCCGTGCCCTATTCTCGTACTTCTGCTTGCGAAACGTAGAGATCGTTGCCTCTCCTTCTCTTGGCTGGTCCAGAGTGTTTCTGATCTGATGTTGGGCAGGATATTGTCTTTGGAAAAATAAAAAAAAAAAAAAAAAAACAGAGCTTACCCATTGCAGAATTAAATAATTTCTTTAGATTTTATTAAAGGATTTTTGTGTGAAGATTTTAGGTGTATACAGATATTTAAATTACATTAAAATAACAATATTTCCCAGAATTGAAGCGTAATATTCCTTTCTTTAGTATCCCAGAAGTATTAAAAACAAAGCAGCTCTTTTCTGACACTCTTTGAACTCCATCTGCCAAATTTAGGGGTAAATTTTATCTACGTGCATACTGGCTTGTTGTCGTCTTGAACTGGAAGTATGTAGTATGCATTTAAATCCAGAAGGCTGCCTTTATTTTGAATGTTATATACAAAGCCTATGAAAAAAAAAAAAAAGACATTTGTCAAAAGCTACACCTTGACGGTGCTGAATGTTTGCTTTGAGGTAGTGGAGAGTGGTCACTTACCCTTGATTGTCTTCAGAATTATTTGAGGACTTAACTACAGTTAAAAATGTGACCTGAAACCAGTGCCTCGAAGGAAGGTGAAATTGCTTCGCTGCCATAGAAATACCAGTAAAAGTCAAGAAAATCAGTTGCTTTCTCTAATCTTTCCTATGGAAACTTTACTAATGAGATCAATTCCAGAGACAGTTGCCTTGATCCACAATAGTAAAAGTCCTTCTGTCGGCAGCTAAATAAAGCTGGATAACCTAAAGCTATGTTAAGAATTTGTAGCGTAATGTAAGGTGAAGAGACAACCTGGCTTTACTGAGGCAATACCGATACTTAAGTGTGTCACATTTTGTTTGACTGCTAAAAATGGCCTGTAACTGTTCTTTTAGCCTAGCATCTTTTCTTTTTGTCCTGCTGCAAATGAGAAGCTACGTCCTTCATCAACATGACATGCAATTCGGATGTAGTCCCAGCTGATTTTGTAACTCAGGGGTAGGTAGGAGAAAAGCAAGCCATGGAAATATTCACTTTAGTTCGATGTTTAGGGGCTTAGCTGAAAAATAAAATCTTTGAGCATGTTGAGTGCTAATTATCCACTCAATACCTAACCTTTCTGTGAGCCGTAGAAAGAGCCTTGGAATCAGCAAATGTTTGTTTAGAAAATCAGAAATAAGACATTTTGTTCAAGGTAGAAAAAATCTGAAAAAAACCCCCAGCCAGACAGATGCTTTATCTTTCACAGGTTGAAATCAGGAGTGAGGATGTATTTAATCACTGGTAAAGGTGAGGGTACACAGGTCCTGGTCTTTGCCCCGCACAAGACTTGTGACCTATTGGAAGACGGTTGGAAGGTGCAAGAGGTACAATTAGAATAGTTGCAATAATGGCTTGAGAGCCCTGAGGAGAAGGACTTGGGGGTACTGGTGGGTGAAAAGCTGGCCATGAGCCGGCAATGTGCACTGGCAGCCCAGAAAGCCCCCCCTCCTTCGGCTGCATCCCCAGCAGCGTGGGCAGCAGGGCGAGGGGGGGGATTCTGCCCCTCTGCTCCGCTCTGGGGAGACCCCCCTGCAGTGCTGCCTCCAGCACTGGGGCACCAACAGCAGAAGGACACGGAGCTGTTGGAGTGGGGCCAGAGGAGGCCCCGGAGATGCTGGGAGGGCTGGAGCCCCTCTGCTGTGGGGACAGGCTGGGAGAGCTGGGGGGGTTCAGCCTGGAGAAGAGAAGGCTCCGGGGAGACCTTCCAGCCCCTTCCAATCCCTAAAAGGGGCTCCAGGAAAGCTGGGGAGGGACTCTGGAGCAGGGAGGGGAGCCATGGGACGAGGGGGAATGGTTTCAAACAGAAAGAAGGGAGATTTAGATGAGATGTGAGGAAGAAATTCTTTGCTGTGAGGGGGGTGAGCCCCTGGCCCAGGTTGCCCGGAGAAGCTGTGGCTGCCCCATCCCTGGAGGGGTTCAAGGCCAGGTTGGATGGGGCTTGGAGCAACCTGGGCTGGTGGGAGGTGTCCCTGCCCAGGGCAGGGGGTGGCACTGGGTGGGCTTTAAGGTCCCTTCCAACCCAAACCATTCTATGAATAAACAGATAGTACTATTTGCATATCAGTTTGCAGTGGCCAGCAGCTTTGTGATTGTGTTAAATCTACGGGACTCTGGTAACGGTGCCTATGCAGAAAAGTGACAAGGTGGGGCATATTGTCATTACCAGTCTTGCAGTGCAAGGTAGCACAATTAGTAACGTCAGCTGTGCTTTTCTTTAATAGCAAGTCTCTTATTGCAGTAAAGGCAAGTCATCATAGCTATTGTAAACAGGGTTCATATTGAGTTGGAAAAAGATTGCAAAGCCTTAATGATCTCACTCTTACCCACGTCTATTTTATAATGCTGTGAAAATTCTTGGAATTTACTTACTCTGCATTTTGGTATTTCTAAGTGAAAAAGGTGAAGTTCTTTCTTTTTTTTTTTTTTCCCCGTATCTCATTAGTGAATTTTACCTCATTAGGAAATCCTTTAAATTGCCTGAATTGCCATCCTGAAGAATTAAGTCTTCCATTCATCGACCGAACATGTGCGGCTTTGGCACGAGCGGCATAAATTACCCTCTCTTTCCTGTCGCTGGTTTTCTGTCTTGCTCGGGAGGTGGACATCTAGAGAGCGTTGCTCAGACAGTGCAGACACCCCATCTTTGACCTAACTCATAAGGACAGTAAGCAGGATGGGGAGGGGAGTTGTCGTGGTCTCAAGAAATGTACGTTCTTTGGCTGAAGGAATTAAGTACGTTCTCATAGCCTTTTTTTCCCCCAGTGGAATTTTTGGGGTTTTTTTTTTGGTCCTATTGCAGATTCTGAAAACTGCCAATTATTGTAAGGTGACAGTGCCAACGCTTTTGAGGTGTTTCTTCATGCTTACTAAGATGCAAACAGGAATCATTTATTCATTTTGGAGCTGGTCAGGCAGTAAAGGTAAACTAGTAACGGTTTCTCTCCTAGTGTTTGTAAAATTAATCACCTGGATTCAAAATCTAATGCAAACAAAGACTCATGCAAAAGTTTGGGCCGCATCCTCAGCCACTATTAATCGGCAGAGCTAACTTAGAGCCTGGAAAGCTATAAGGACGTAAATCCACCGAACATCAGTTTAAAATGCCTCTAACTCAAAGAACTGCGGGGTTCGAGGATGCTCATGTGCATGGCTTAGACTAAGCCCCAGCTAATTCAGGCAGCGCTGGGGAATTTCTTCATCCCAGTAAATTCACCACCAGTGTATTAGCAGAGGAAAGGAGCAGTGCAGGTTTCCCGAGGAAGATTTCTGCCAGCTGAAATGGCCTCTCTGCTCTTTCACGTTATTTGGTTTTGATTATTAATTTACTTCAGAGTAAACACAGAGCTCAGTGTTTTCATCTTTCCTTCTTCAGTGGAAGTAGAGGCTGATATAAAAAACAAACAAACAAACAAACAAAAAAAAACAAAAAAAAACCCCTCATAAATTCTGATGATTGTTTGATTGGCAATGATTGCAGAAGAATTAGGGGGAAGAAAATTACTCAAGTAAGGAGCATAACTGAATCCAATGGTAAAATCCATGTCGCTTACACCAGGCTGTAGGATTTTGTCGTTGCTCTCAGCTCTGGCAGGATCCACCTTTAAAACCAACATTTATTTGCCCAGATCTTTAGCAGCAAAGACTCTCGTTGGTCTGACTTGTACGGAAACTCGCTGAAGTAAACAGAGATGTTTGTGGAGAAAGGGCAGCAGCTGAGGAGATACCGAGCCCCTTCTGCACGCGCGGGGTCTGAGGTGCTGGGCTGTCAAACACACTTTACTCTCGCTGAATTAAACTGGAGCAACATCAGGCTCTGCTCTGTTACTCTGCGGGCAGATATTTGATGGCGATTCAGTTGTTTGGTCACTCTGCCAAAGGACGTTCCTTTGGTGTTAAAAAAACCTTTGTTCTGTTGAGCTGCAGAAGACGGCCTCGGTTCCCAAATTCGCCGGTCCTGAATATTCATATTTCTGCATTTAAACAGGGATGTTAGGAAAATACTCATAAGTAGAAGAGGGCATAATTGATATCATATGAGTTAGGAAATTTGTTTGTTGATAATTGGAAAGGCATTTATTTTAAGTCCAGCGATTCCATTTTGCTGTAAATTTAGGCCTATTTCGTTCCTGTCAGATATGGGCTCACGTATTATTACATGACAGAGCTTTGAGTAAAATGATACATTTTCCTCTAGATCAGCTTGTCTGGCCTCAGCAAGTTTATTCAGGCAGTGGAAATCCCTTATTAAATACATTTTTCAAAACTTCCTGCAATACTGTTTATTTATAGATTACAGGGGAGATAATCAGTGCTTTCCACTCATATTCGCTTAGTTCTTCCTAATGATACCTAGTCACACTCAGTCATGGTCATGCATACTCTGTTCCACTCACAGCGAATTCCATTCACAGTAAATTTGAATTCACACTTCATAGTCAATCATTTAACTCATTCACATCAGTCACACCGAATCAATACTCTCTCTTTTTTTTTTTTTTTTTTTTTTAATGCTCGCTCCTTTCCTTTCGCATTTACTCTTAAACATCTGCAATCATACTCGTTTGCTTGGTGTCTGTCCTTAGAGCCAGAACCTGGCTGTCATTAATTGTAAGCCCTCCGTTACCCATAAATTAAAATGGTTATTGCTGGGCTAGACAAATATTGCGGAACCGCAGGTACTGCTTAGATTTCTCGCTGATGGCAACAAGCCGGAGGTGATGTTATTCTCTTTGTGTTGGAGTGGAGTGCTTACACACACGCGTGTGTTACCTCGTTACACACAGCGTGACCTCCTGCGTGATGTGGATCCGTTAGCCTTAGGTTGTTTGTTTTGATCACCCTGGGGATGCACGACAATTAAGTAGAGTTGATGAGTTGATGCTGCTTTTTTTTTTGTCCCCCCCCCCCCCTTTTTCTTTTTTTTTTTTCAATTTAATTTGATTCTAAACAAAGGTGAAATACCGTGAAAACAGGACGGCAGGCTAAGTATATTGTTGTGGTCAGAAATCATGGAAACGAGCAGTTGTGTTGAGTAGAACAGGGTCTATGTACTAACTAGGATTTTATAAAATGAACTTTTGTCAACTCTTCTGTCTCCGTGGTGTATCTGCAGCCTGGCTCGGGAGAGAATGAACCTACCACACTGTTCCCCTAAAATTGGTCCAGCATCTCTGGTCTCAGGGAGCTCTTTCATGTAAGACTGAATGGTGGGCAAAAGGGATTGTAGATACATTTGTGCCTTCTTTTACTTCCAGATGGCATCAGGCAAGTATTTTTCTGTGAAGGCTTTGATGTCAAAATGCTAAAGATACCTTAAAGCTCTAAATTTCCCACGGAGTATTACAGCACGGAAGTCACTAGTAAGATTTCCTGGTTTTAAGAGCTACAATGTGCAAGAATATTAATGTAGATGTTTTAACCGTACGTCGAATTTACTGATGAGGAGCATATTTGTTTTTGTTATTTTTTTTCTCCCCTCCATTTAGGTCTATGTCAATAACTGACAGCTGAAAAAATAATAAGTAGCATTTAATCAAAGGACACCACCCCACCCCCATTGAAAACTAGATGTTACATATGAATCCACATGAATAGTAATGGGGGAAAAAAAGGCAAGGAAGAATACGTAAAGGTTTTGATGAAAGTGTTAAAGCAGTACTGGTGGGCAAATATTCGTTGTGCGAAGTCTCCCTTGACTCTCAGGGCACTTACGAGTCCCCAGACAGGAGGAGGGATGAGCCAGCCTTACTTGCAGCATATTGTGACTTCCAGTGAACGGGAAAAAGAAACTATTGCATTGAATTAATAGCAGTGTGTTTGGGGACAAAAGAGCACGTCCCACGAGACGCAAAAGGATCATATCTATCATCTTGAGATTGGCCTAGGAGGAGAGAAAGCACATTTGATAGACTATTATCCTAATTTCTGTCCTGAAAAAATCATACGGGTATGGACAGTGGAGCATCAGCTGTAACCTCGGAGCCACAAACCTGAAGCGAAAGGCTTCTTTTGTTCTTTTCTCTTCCTCTTTTTTTTTTTTTTGTTTGTTTCTGTTATTTATCCTTAAAAAGGAAAGAAAGAGAGCAAGACAATTACATGCTCTGAGGAGTCACAGCAATCGATAGCAGAAGCCAGCAGGGAGATGGGTCTGGATAGCTGAGGACTGAAGCGCAGCAACGCGATGCTTTCGGGACGTGAAGTTTGTTGGGGGGGAGCATCAGAGCACCTACGTGCCACCGAGCACCCGGGGACACGGACAGAAAGGCTCATACGGCATTTAATTAATGTTGCCAGGCAAGATGCAACCACCAAGTTAACCGCGGAGGCTCACGCTGTGTTGGCTGCTCTGTGTAGGGCAGCGCCGATGAATTTTCGTGGCCCCCTTTCTGCTCCCTTGGTAAAGCCATTCCCATCCGTAACGCAGCAATGACCATTAAGGGAAAAAGCAAGACCTGACCCATAAACAAGAACTGGTGGACAAATTCCGTACTGCTTTTTCTGTATCAATAATGCCTTTCACTCCCCGAAATATTCTTTTCACCCTCAGGTTTTCTTTTGCTTTGTTTTGTTATTTGTCATTGGTTTTGGTTTATGGGTTTTTTTTAGCAACACAGTTCTTAAACAAAGATTTCTGTGTCAATTAGTGAAGCGCGTTTTGGACTTTCTTTCCTCAGCGTGTGCTTAGCAGATGTTCGCAGAAAAACAAAGTTTACCCAAACATTTCTGAGGTTGGGGTTTGTATATACAGCCTCTCTCTTTTCTTTCCAAAGGGTACCTTATTAACAATTCTTTTCTCGCCAGTATAAATATTTTTACTGCAATTAACTGCATAATGGTACAACACAGATAGTTGAAGAGGGTGTACTTATCCACTACAATTTGAGTCATGCCTTTACGGTAGCATCCACCCCTGATGTATTAGAAATCAACTGAATTTTTATTGGAAAAACATCTAAATATGGGAATAATTCCCTAACCTGTTTATTTTGAAAAGTGGTTTGCCTTCTAATAACACAGCCATAAAGAACATCTATTAGCTTTGTTTTACTTTATTTTATTTTATTTTTTTCTGAGTCATTCTTTGATTTCTTTTTTTTTTTTTTTTTTTTTTTCCAAAACATTTTGGTCATCCGCAGACTCGAAGTCTCCTTCCAGGAGAAACACTGCAGAATCAAGTGCATCTCTCCTGCCTTTTAAAATTACCCTTCAGGGCAGTGCACACACAGAGTGACCCTGGCTTTTGACAAACCTTTGCTGAACAAAACGTAACAAGCCCTGTATATTTTGAGCAGCATTTTCTATTCTGACAGAGACAGCTCGGTAGCATTTGATGTCTGCTTGCTGGTCATAGATAATGGTGCATCTTGGGACCATTGTCATCCCTGTCAATAAGATGGCCTGGGGGGACGTGCAACAAAGCTACCTTTTGATTCACCGTTTTTCCTTCCTTCCCAAGACATTTGTAAGCCTGTGGTCAGCTAGGTCACTTTATTTCATCCTGATGTGCCTTGATAATAGCATCATGTCTAACAAAAAATTTTGACAGACCATCGATGTATGTTTCTTTGGTTCCTATGTTGTTTTCTATGCCTCCTCAATGTCAAACAAGCTTTGAAAGCTACTGATTATGTTTGTTTGGGCCGAATTTGACAAGATTCCTATTCTTTGAAGCAATTAAGCTCCTGAGGGTGGATCTTGGGATTTGAGGTAATTTTTTTTTAGCGTTGCAGGAAGCTTCCAGTGCATATCATAGACTTTGGCTTTATTTTGTTGTTTCAAGGTTGCGTTTTCGTTGTGTGTTTAGAAATACCTGAACCCGAAGGAAACTTTCGAGCATTAAAAGAAAAAAAAGAAAAAAAAAAGAGGGGGGAAAAGAAAACCTCCTGCAGCTTAAAGCTAAAAGTTTTGCCTATGTATACATTTATTTTATCACAAAATGGCAAATTTGACAAGTTCAGGTAGTGAATTCTCTGCAGAGTTTAACTGTTCTGAGGCCGTACGGGCTGTCCACTTGCAGAATACATTTGAGGAGCTAATCTATTAAACCCCATGCTTACGAAGTAATAGAGATGGCAGATGAAGTATTTTGCTCAACTGGCCACAGATAACAACCCACAGCCTGGCTCGCTTATTGTTTAAATTAGTTGCAGGCAATTTAGCGTATTACAAATGGGAATTAGCAGTATTTTCAGTTTTATCAGTTAGCTAAATTGTCAAGTGGAGTTACTGGAGTTCAGTAAAGCATTTCCAGAGCTACGCAACCATTTTTTTGGCAGCCACAGATAGAAGTTTGCATCCTGCCCCTGTAGCAGTGGGCATGAAGCACACACACGTTTAATTGGGTGAGGGCTTTTTTCTTTCTTTGGCACATAAAGATGAATTTATCGCAGTTCATGTAATGCTAGAAGAGGAAAATGGTAATTTCCTGTTACAGAAAAAAAAAAAAAAGGCTTTTCATTTCTGTCCTGTGTGCTATGTTTTAAGAAACTTTTGTTGCTTTTAAGTATATTTAATTCTATTCCTTTATCTTTTATCACCACACAGTGGAAAGGAACTTCCCTTTGAAAATAACCACTAGCAAAAAGTCACTTTTTCTTTTTTTTTTTGGTATTTGATGACATTTGAGGCCGGATCCCGAAGGGCCTGTACATGTCCAGATCCTACCTTGTGAATGGAAATTTGGAGTTGCCCAGAAGCCTGAGTTTCTCAGATTCTGACAGCAGCTGGGCAGAGATTTTTGATTTATGTGGGCTTTCAAAGCAGCGGAGAAGCTTTAGGAACTTCATGAGCGGTAGAAATCCCCAGGAATAAGCAACCTTTTAAAATCAGCTCTCCATTTTTTCTTGGGAATCGGCAACAGTCACTGAAAGGAAAGTAAATCTGAGGTTAAATGACAAAGATGGAGAGACCGGCTGTGATTCAGGGTGTACCTGTAGCATATTCCCACACCTGCTCCTGCCAATTTTGGTGGCCCAGTCAAAGATCCGGTTTACCGGACTGCTCACCTCCCAGCACGGTTCTGCCACTGGCCTCTAAGACCAGTGTAGGCAAATTTCCGTGCCTCAGCTTCCCTTTGGATAAAAGCAGGATATAAGTATTAATCCCCTTTTTAAAGTCATTTGATATCCCTCATTGAAGGCAACGTAGTGGGTAGGTACAATTGTAAAACAGACTGTATTTTCTTTTTTATTAGAATTTGTATTTAGTTTTAATATTATGACTGAAATGACAGCCTCTCATTTTCGCACACTTTTGCTTTAATTTTGAGTCATTATTTGGGTTACATTACCTTCAAAACATGTATTTATGGAGTTATAATGGCTATAGATGAAAATGCAGCTAATAGTTACCTGCTGAAAATTTTTGCTTTTTTTTTTTGCTTATAACCTATCCGAATTGCAAATTTTCCCAAGGAATTAAGCTCCTTTTTCTTGTGGCCAGGATATTCCTTCTCCCTCCCCCACAATGAGCCAAGGACAATGATTTCTGTCTGCGATCATGCCACCACTGCTAGTGTTGTTTTAAAGCCATGTCCGAAAGCCTCCGAAAGGGTACCAAGGATATAGAAGAACTGATTGGTTTGCTTTCTTTTTTCTAGTATATTTTTACATGAATATGGGTTTTCCCCAAAATTAATACTGATGCTTTTCTGGCTTTTATATTCAGTGCCTTTCCGGCAGGCTATCTATAGTTCTTCAGGGCAGTATTGTCTAGTTATTCTTTCATATTAAATGATTGGGTTATTACTTTTATGTCTTTAGAATATTTCATTTTACTGATTTCTCCATATTAAAAAGATGATAAATTATAGCAGCTATTAAGGGCCCAATCCTGAATTCTTAATGTAGTCATTTCCATTAAAGTTCCCCCTGACATAGATTTATATGGAATCTGATAAATTTCTGCTTGGCAAATTCCTAGAGAAACTACGGAAACCTGAATTAAATTAGTCTGTTAAAATAATCAACATGAGCCTGATCTTGTCAAGTAAGTGGTAGATGAGTGTGTTCTGTTCATCGCAGGATGGGAGTTAATGACTAATTATTGAGCACCAAAATGGGAAGAGCGCAGTGGGATTTTCAGGCACGTGAGGGATTTAGGACTGAACCCTATTTTTGCTTTAATTCTTACTAGTCTGCAGGTTTTTTTTTTTCTCACACTTCCAATCTATTTTCCTCTACTATGAGAAAAATGAAGCTGTCCATTAATGGCAATTCTTAAATAGTGCAGGACTCACAACAAGCCCCTTCTCAGATGGAGAGACAAGCTCCAGCGGCTGCTCGGTGTTTGAACATGGGCTGTGTGTGTCCCATGGTGCTGCTGACTCGCTTTGGTCCCCTTGAACATCACCTGGAGACCATCGATGTCAAAATGGGTTTTTCCCATGACCATCGTAGGTGTTCACATTGACCTCTCAAGACTTCTTTTGGTGTCATCTAAACTAGCAGCCTACCACCATTACTACCACCATTGCTTTCTGAAGCAAACCCTTCCAAGCCAACTAATGGACAAATCCACTGAACTTCTCAGAATTTGGTTTTGAGGGAACTGTTTTCATGCAATTAATGAGCAAAATAATACCCTCCCACCCCTTCCCCTTTGAGATACAATATCAGTGTGATGCCAGTGGAGCAGCAGCTGGAGCAAAGCATGCAACAGTCTCAAATATTTCTGCTGGCTCTTTTCTTACAATGTGGTGAATAGTTTGTAAAATGTAGATATCAACACAAAATGCAGTCCTATTGAAAACTTTTTTCTGATATATAATAACTCAAATTCAAATAGATCACAAATGCCAAAGCCTATATTTGTGCCATAACCATCTTGGGAAAAGGAAATGCATCTCATGAACCTCCGTAGTTCTGTTTCATTGTATGCTGTCCAGCCGTGGGGCAGACTGGCTGTTGCTCTGTGTAACCATTACTTTTTTTCCTGATATCACCTCAGCGACCAAGTGTTCCTCAACGTAATTGTGAACAATGAATGTAGCAAAGCCTTGTTTTCAAATTCCTTCTTACAGTTTTCAAATAACACATTTTTTAAGCCATCACCATATCCTTGAAATCACCTTTAAATTAGTCCTCACTGAAAGATATCTTACATTATGGATATTATTTAACCAGGCTTCTACCTGTACTTAGTATAGAATCATAGAATCTTCATGGTTGGAAAGGACCTTTGAGATCATCAAGTCCAACCATACACATACAAAAAAAACCCCTACAATCTCTGCTTCACTGCTTTAGCTTTATTCTTTGCTTGAACTACCCTGTTCTTCATCAAGAATATGATGGTCCTCTGAAAACTTCCCAGCTAACTGAGGTCTGTCTCCTTTGGACCTAATTTTAAGCAATTTTGATCCCTTATTCTTATTCTGCCACTCTGATTTTAAGTGTTTAAAAATTATGAGCTTTCTCATTCTGCTCTGCCCTTTTTGCTGTCATTTATTTTAGAGGAAAATTTCAGAAGTTTCATAATTTTTTGTCCACTTACAACACACCAGGACAGAGCACAGAAGACAAACACGGGTGAACACAATGCTTTAATTGGTAACAGTATGTAGTAATTGGTAGTACAGCAACTAACAGAATGACAGGAGATATAATAGACAATAAAACTTGGATTTCTCCAAATATGAAAAATTCGCTTGTCTGGAACATCATCTAATAAGTGATGTTGCTGTTAATGCTCTTACTTGATGAAAAGTAGGACCATCCTGATCCTTGATGACCACAAGTGAACCTAATTACTTCCTACAACTCATTTGAAAACCTTTAGTAAACTCAGAGCTTTCTCCTCATTTAAAAACATCATATTGAAACAGATGCTTGATGCCATGAGCTCTCATGGAAGCGTTGCCTCTAAAATATAAATTTACACCCAGAGATTTCAAAGACCGCGCATACTTAGGAAAAGATATATCCAGCATAGAATACGAGGTATCATGGAATGAGACAAAATTAAAAACAAGTAATATAAGGGTTTAATGTAGCTAATTAATTTTGAAACTAATTGTGTGTGACCTGTTTTGAAATAAAGGCGTCAGTTTTGAATGCTTTTCTCTGTTTTTAAACCTTTAGGAAAATGAGTGCCTGTTTGATATAAACTGTATTTTCTTATTTTTTTCCCTGTTTTACCATTCTAGCTACTGAAGAATAAATTCTTTACTGAGCCCTATATACGAATGTTTCTTCCATTTCATATGTTCTTTAGCTCTGCCTTAGAAGAAACAAAGCACAAAGGTAGACTTATCAGATTGTCAGTTTAATGAAGTACTTAATTTTACATAGGTTTCTTAGAAGGAGCTAAATTTCAAGAAGAAAGAAAAAGTCCCCTCTAGACCAATAATTGTCTATGGCAGGAAAACTCTTGGCAGTGAAAGTAGGGATTTATCTTTAGTTGGAATGAATTTCCTCTGTCAATTGGCATCTGAAAAAAATTCAGCTGGGAGAGTTAAGCGACTAAATAGTTCTCAAATGACTGAAACAAATGGATGCTTTAATGAAAATCTTTTGAATGTCACTCAAAATTCAGTCCCTGGCGTGGTGGCTTAGATTTTATGATACTGTACATATGTGTTGCTGGGTTGTTGTTTTTTCTTTAAATCTAAGCTGAATTTGAGGTTTTGTTTCTTAAAACTGTATCCCGTATCTGGTTTACTTACTTTGATCAGATCCAAATGTTGACCACGTTTTTTGGTGTGTTTTGGAGGATCTTCGTCAACCGTTAGGTCTAAACCTAGGGTAGCTTTTTAATCATAATTTTAACTAGTTAACAAGGTCTCTGGGTTATGAAATATCCTTGAGTCTTCACACATGGTACTAGTCACCAGAATGAATTGGTTTAAATGTAGTTTTCAACCATCCTAGGCTTTTGTAGGGTATTAGTTTTGGAAAAAAATGTGTACTCTATAGTTTACTTTGGACTGACAGTGTTTATCCTGTATGTTTGTAGAAATAAACAGGAAAACCCTTAAACACTAACAATTGTATTTGATTCTTGATGCTTCTTGGCAACTAATCACAACAACTCCTTGGTGAGGTCTTATGTATGACATGTAAATATTTGACATAAAGGTAAAATATAGATATCTGAGCCCCTTATATATTTAATGATCCCAAACAATTTCTTGGACAATAGGCAAATAGCAAAATGTCACTCGTTTGAAAGAGGAGAGAAAAAAATTCTGTGAACAAGCTGTTCGTTTCTTATGTTTGCAATTATTTTTCTTATAGTAGCTGCTTACATGCTGTTAATTACTATGAAGATTAAAACCACTTCATTTTAGTGCTGTAATTATCCGTACATTTAGCAATGGGCAGGTGATCTTTCAAGTCTGAATTTCTGCAAGGTGAAGATTTCTCTGAGAATTTCTGCGATTTCTTTGCAATCTCTCATGTCAGAGGCTCTGTCATCAGCTCAGACACCTCTCTTTTCACCAGTGTCCATCACACCTCTTGTTGTGACGCTGGGAACTATACAACCTCAGTTCAGCTTCATGCCTGCTCTCTGCTCTCTGATACTAAGAAAATTGCCTAAAGTCCATTCTGGTCATGACCTGCAGAATTTTGTATCCTCCCTAATTATTTTGCTTTTATTTTAACACATACGTAATCTGTGTTCTCAGTACTTTCATATAGTCATTGTCATGCCCTAAATCTGTCTTCTCAATAATGCTTATTAATCTTATGGTTTTGTGCAATGAATATATTTAGAGATTCAAAACTTTCAAGACGTTTTGTCTTTCTATCTGCCTGTATAGAAAAATTTCTTATACTTCATCTTCCTTAAACTTCTGTACCTTATACATTGCTCTGCATCTTTCCCCTAATTTTCCCCTCTGACTGACCTTTACCTGCCTGACCTTGATCCCATCCACAACTGCCCATGCACATTTGGAAAATTTCTAACATGGATCAACCTGGAATGCGGAAGCCATAGCGGGTTTGTGGGCTGCAGTATCCTCATATCCAAAAGGTCCCATGTTGGAGCATATTCTACCACTGTGGAAGTGTCTCACAATCCTTCTGCTCACCCAGTGATTTTGGGTAACAAATATTCTCCTTGGTACCAGAATTCACGAGGATTTGCTTGTGCTTAAAAAACGTATGGTCGTCCGTGAAGAATTTCTTGGAAACTATTCCTCAGATACTTAGTGGGAACTATAAAAAGGAGTGATAATATGAGATCAAAACAAAACTTTCAACAGAGTGGAGTTTCTTAAGAAAAACAAAGCAATTTCAAGGAAAAGGCTGATATGTTTGAAGCCACAGCTAATGCAATAAAAAAAATAAATAAATTTAAAAAGTCTTTGAAAGCCTTGGTTTAGCACTGCATGAAGCTCAACAAAGAATTGCTAATATGGAGAGTATGAATTGTTGTATAATTACATTGACGATCTAGAAAACAAGCTTAGAAAAAGAGGTTTTTAAGTTGTTGAGGACTGCTGAAGGATGAGAGATTGGGGACCAGTAATTTTTCCCCACCCATATTTTGTATATGTTTTTTATACTGCATTTTGAAGATCTATGGAACTTTAAAATCAGCTGTGACTGTAATTTGCTTTGAAATGCTGCACATTAGTTTCATTAAAGGTTTCAGAGAAGCCTTACTCAGAAAGTCTTTCCAATAGAAACTTTGATTTGTATTATTTTTGGTGGCTTTATTTTTCCTTCCTAAAGGTTACTGCCACTGTTCGTTTAACGGTGTTTATGTGATCTTATAGTAAGTGTTATCACTTTGTATAATTATTATGTGTGATTAATCCGGTTCACACTTGAAAGCTGTGGGATGTTTTTTATTTTTTATTTTTAACCAGAGGGTATGTCTTTAAGCCTTTGTGTTGTTCACTTATAATGATAGCTGACAAGAGCTATCGTAAAGAGGGAGGAGGATGGAAACTGGAATAAATTGTTGAGTGGAGAAAGATTTCTGGGAAATATTTTGGACCAGAATCTTCCATAGCAAGTCTTGAGAAGAATGGTGGATGCAATGTACAGATTTCTGATAATTTGATATGTTGCGTGGGTTTCCATAACAATCAGGTTATGCATTAGTTTGGAAGAACGTGCATTGTTCGAATTTTTCAAATGTCCTTTTGGAGAAATTCAATCTGTTTTAAATAGGGCTCTTAAAACAAACCAAAAAAACAAACCCAACCTTTTTAACCTTTGCAAACATCTAGTATCAGCTAATGTGAAGAAAACCCGGCATGACGGACAGGACCTTTTATGACTGAAGGGAATTTGTCACCTAAGACTGTAAGTGGTGGGGGTTAGGGTTTTTAGGCTGAGTGGATTTGAGTTTGGGTATACTATCCATGGAGAACTTAAACCATTCCACAATGTTCCCCTTTTAAAAATCATAGTTATAGTGTGTTGATTTTGTAAATCTTGTAAATTGCTGTTGCTAAGGATGGAATCTCTGTGTATTAACGAAGTGTTAGAATTCCCACTGTGATCCAGATTTGTCCTGAAGCATGATACCTGTATTGGTACGTCATATGGTTCTCAGCAAACAAATTTAAGTGCTTACATTAGCTATAGATAATGCAATAAACCGCACTGTTATTACAAATTATCTCATTGCTTTCGGAGAGCTGTGTTCCACCTGGTTTATATTTTCTACACTTTTGTATTCAGCCTTCAGAGAGAAGTGATTTGGGAGTTGAGAATTTTCTGGACTTCTGAAGCAGTAGTTCCTATCTCTTATTTTAAAATGGGTGTTTGTATTCCTTTATGTCATTGTAGAAATTGTGAGTTTTGCTGTTAATACCTGTACCATAAACGATTTGACTCTAATTTGGAGCAACGTATGAACAGGAGCATTCCTAATACAGACCAGCTTCCAGACAAACCAAGAGAAAGAGAATGCGTTTGTAGAGTAGGACATTCTTCTCATTTTAACTAAGAATTGAAAGGAATATCTGTATGTATTATAACATGTATTAATACAGTGACATTGCTCTTTTCTTTAGATGCATTTTTATGCCTTTTTTGAGGGGGTATATAACACCTTCATATTGACTTCAGATGCCAAGCAATTTGAAATACCATTTACAACTTTAAAAGGTAGTTCAAATTCCCTAGACCTCCTCGGAGTTACTATGCTCTAACAGCCTGAACTATTGCAAAATGTATTAAAGGAGATATGCCCAGCATTAATGAACGATCAATATTTCATATATAATAGTTTCATATATAACTGCAGATAAAAAGTAGATAACTCCCACAACCAGATTAAACCAATTAACTTATGGCACGTGGTTTTCAAAGGGGCCCTGGAAACTGAAACACGGGGGCAACGATACGATGAAATGAGAAAGAAATACATTTGTATTTCCTCTGAGAAACATTTATTCCAAAGCTGTTTATAAAGATAATCTTAAATATTACTTCAAGAAAAAAAAAAAGAAAAGAAAAGAAGGTTTAAGCAACAGATTTAACATCAGCTATTCACTATCCACTGAAGTAACGTTTAACAAAACATTCGTGCCTTATACCCTTACTCCTGCCTTCGTCTGAGCCTCAACAAAGTCCGTCAGGTCAAGGCATGTGTAACCTTAAGGTCTCACCTCAACGGGACGTGCAGAGGTGAGAGTCCTTCACTTTAAGCCTTTCTTGAAAAATGGGCTTCCTTCACTTTTGGTATACTAGAAGTGTACAAAAAATTTGGAGAAACTCTCTTTTTGGCACTTCTGTCAACTCGTGTAACTGTGCTATTTTATAATACGCATCAGTCCCATCGATAGCAGGCATTGATATTGTGAGTCCCTTTATTGTTATACATTGTTCACTGCACTTTCAGATCAAATTCAGTCCTCTTTGTCCCAGGGTGGGAAATCTTTGACTTTGGTAGAAAGGGTATTGAGTCCCTAATATCTGTAACATTTATGTTCTCCTGTGCACAGACAGTCATTCCAACTTAGATTGTAAAATTGGTTCAACTCAGGCAATAGTTCACATTGATTTATCTAGATTAGCAAGTTTACCAGCCTCTTAAGCATAATATGAAGAAATGTAAGAGGAAGGAAAAATACTAGGAATGAACATATCTGTGTTGAAGGAAATTATTTTTTTCTTTTGATTATTGCAGTCTACTAGTTTTTCAGAATTTCTCCATTTTTCTACACAGACTCTGGTTTCCTATTCTCACACGGCAACAAAAAGGTTAGCTAAAGTCTGAAAGGAAAATTCACAGTTTGGCGCTGGACTGTGTAACGGTCACAGCACTTCAATCTAATCATGGCAAAGTTAAGTCCGTAATAGGCAGAATGTTAAATGAGAATTTGTAATCTTTATTATTAGTGAGGGCTGACCCTCAAAAGGTAAGGAGCAGAGATGCTTAGTTTAATCTTCACTGACCTTGCAAAACTGTTGGAGAGCTCTTCTAATCAGATATGCGTGATCCATTTTTAGGCTTTAACTGCAGCAATGTGGAGATTGCACCATTTTCTAACCCGTGTGCCAGAGGAGCTAGTCCATCTTCAGTTTCTCGATATAAGTTGTCAAATCCTATCTCCTTTCATTTTCATTCTGGACAGAGGATATAAGTTTTAAATCACAGCCTATCTTATTAGTGGTTGGCCATAATAGCTAACTATCTATAAGCACTAACTTTCGTTATGCGAAGATCAAAACACAAACACAGGTTGTGATGATGTGAACGTTGTTTCTCCCGTTGCCCGTCAAAGCAGAAACCAAATCCAAGAAAAACACTTCACGTGTTCCGCAAGCAACTTGCTAATTCCAAATGATGCATCAGTAACACAATCATGGCTGCCTTTTCTTAGAATTATGGTTATCTGTTTTGTACTCAAAATATGCACATGGAGCACTTTCATCTGTGAGAACTTGGGAAAATTATATTAATCATCATAACTGAGTACAGCTTCTTTCTCAGCATGGGTCATAAATATCTTTGAGCGTTAAACCTCTTTACAATAACATTAATTTAATCTATAAGAGGACATTGCGTGCAATAAATTCCATTTACAAATCTGAGTGGGCAATGAAGAAAAAGCTGTAGCTCACTTTTTCTTTTTTTTTTTTTTTTAAATATATATTGAAAATCAGGAAACAATGCACCGAAATAAGCTTCCCTTTGCCTGAAATGCATAGGACTAGGAAGGAAAAGAGGGCTTCCTTATTGATTTGCTTCTGTGCTATTTCTTAGTCTGCTGTCAGTCAGAAGCTTATATAGCTTAAAAGATTGTTATTGATTGTTCAATTTGGTGTTCATATATTTAAATTTTATTCAGGTTAGAGTGATGTTGAAAATTGGGGTCCACATGCTAGATTGCCAGCACAGTGGTTGACAACACAAACGTTAAAATACAATAATCCTTGTAGTATAAAATGGCCATTGACGGTCTAATTTCCATTTTGTGGTTTATGGCCTCTACTGAATATCTGATAATGTAATTATGCTTCAGTAAAGAATGAATCCTCTCTGGTAAACTGAGCTGTGTATGCAATGCCAATGTGAATTAAATAAAGTGACATCAAAGCTCAGTCAGGGCTTATTTTAGGAGCCCATTTTTAAACATTTACTATGGTTTGTTCTACAGTAATGCCAGGGAGCAGATTTATGGCTGTTAGCATATTCATGTCGAAGAAATGTGTTACTTCATTCTTTATTTTAGCCCAGGAGAGCAAACAAAACAGCTTCCGTAAAAGCGAATGCTGCTCCGCGGCTTAGGTATGAAAGAAGTTTTCAGATGATACCACCACCAAGTACCTCCCTAAGTAGCAGGGAAAGTGGTGGCTCTGCAGATGGGAAATTAAAATGTAAAGAAAACCACCCCCAGTTATTTGCATGCCACACAAATGAGACAACATTTGTTTCTTGGCAATAGGTGTATTATCGGCTTTTATGCTTGGCTCTTTTGCTGCTGGCTTCATAAACATATAGGAACATACAATATGATCCTACGGTTAAGAATTTCCTCCTTTTAAATTCCAGTTGTCAAGTTATGTTATGCTGTTTATAATGCGGTGAATTATGTTCTGTCCTATCCCATTCAGCGCTAGCACAATGCAACTTAACATCAGGCAACATAACAGAATATGACAGTTAAAATTTAAAAGTACCCTCATTGTATTTGTGAATTGAATACTCAACTGCGTGATTTAAAGAGGGACTGGCATCTTGAGTCCGGAAACAAGTAACATTATTTGAATGCATATTTTTCCCCCTAATACATTTGCATTGCTGTTTTGACCTTCGTTCCAACAGGGAAAAAAATAACCCTAAGCAACTGGCATGTATTGACACGGAGGTATCGAAAAGTTAGCGTGATGTTGCAGACATGTTTAGAGGAACTTCTGAAATCATGAATTTGATGAGATGGACTGAATCAGAATGTCACTTTATCATGTAAACAGCAGAGAGAGCGCCAAGCCTCACATGTGGTTTTTAAATGTCCCAAAGCATTAGTATTAAAAATCTGGGGCCTGGTTCCACCCGCGATAAAGAGAGGTGTCAAATCAGATCACGGTTTATCTTTCATTTCCAGTCTCGCAAAGACCGGCTCGGTAAAAGATGTATTTAGAACATTTTGACAGATCCTCTAGGACCTGTCAATGATGTAGGAGTCAGAGGTGCGTCCCTCCATCCCACCTGCTCTTTTCTGACCGTCAAAACTCTTGACCAACAGAATAGTAAGAGACCACTTTACTTTTCCGCATCCCTCTGTTGACATAAATAGTAGTTGTACCTCAACTCCCTCTATGTTTTCCCCTCTATCACTTTGCTTTCAGTGCTCTTGGAGTCCACGTCCAGAAGCCCAACCCTGAGGCAACATCTACTTCACCCTCCAGCCGGGGCAACCCCAGGAGAGGAGCAGCTCCCCCGACTCCTCCGGGAAGAGCAGATTCATGAAAATAGGATCAGATACAAGCACAAATGGGTTAAATAAAAGCATAATCCTAAATGCCCATCCATGGGCTGGCTCCTGCCTTTCTAAGGTGAAACGTGCATTTAACTCCTTGGCTGAACAATCTCAGGGATCTGTCTCTGGAAGGGACGGATGAAGGTAGCACATGTGCAAAGGCACGGTCGACTGTGAAACCGTGTCCTGTTGTAAAACGTACGTGTCCACATGGAGGTATTATTAATATTGTTAACTTGTCATTTTCATGATCACCTCGCTGTAGGAGGGCCTCTCCTGCCTTACGCTCGGGTTGTTAGCTTTTTGTGTAGGAGCCGAGATGAATGCAGATAGATTGCAGACAGCACAGGCAGCCGATGAGACAGTATTAGTCAGCATGTTAGTGGTTCAGCCACTGTTATAAGAGCATTACAAATATTAGTTATTATTATTTATTACTTATGCAACACCCACACGCTATGCGAGACATTTAACAAACCACACAAAAAGCAGGGCCGCACCGCAGAGTGATTGCTGGATGGATTTTAGATGTGGTAGATTGCTCTTAGGTACTCGTTTGTGTTTTGTTTTTTTTTTGTTTTTTTGTTTTTTTTTTTTTTGTACCGCAAAAAAAAAATCCTAAAGGTCCCAACCAAGGAGACCTCAGCTAGGCTTGGCACTGTGCAAACACACCATTAAAGAAAATGGTCTCTAGATAGAGAAAAAAATCACAGATTTACGTGGTGATGCCAGGATCTGCTCAGAGAGCATCTTGCAAGAGTTGCTGCCACGGTGAAAGCTATAGTGGAGATGAAACTATATCAGTTTAAAGGTGTTTGTGAAGCTGTATGCTGTTCCCACCCCGGTGCTGGTTTTCGCCCCCAGAAACACTGTTTCTCCTGTAAGAGCTTTGTAGGTCTGGCTCTGCGTACAAGGAGTTTGAGGTGTCACCTCTGCATGACATACCATCAGCAGCCTCTAAAATCCCAATTCAATATATAAATCTGGGGTAAAGCTGTAGTACAACTTCTTTCAGGAGACCTGATGCTCCCATAAGTTGGTAACTGGAGGTCTAGACGTCGTGGCACTGTCTCTGCCCAAGATTTTTTACGCAGTACTAAGCACATACGAAGTGCTGGCAGCATCTCCCAGCCCAAGTCATGTTAGCTGACTAGTTTGGCCTTGTCTGTGTCTAGCACCTTATTGATATGGGTACTCACTGCAGAATTAATAGATGTTACGCATCAGTGGTTTGTTTCTTCACTCTTGTAGTGTTCATTGGCTCTCTGGAAAAAATTCTCCAAAGCAGTGATGCTGCTTGTCCTATTTCTTCACACTGTGTGCACTCTTTATGTCTGGTTAAAATCTCTTCCCGAGCAGGGTAATCCATTAAAACCTTGTACCTTCTTCTGAATATTGGGTTTTTCCTCGACACAAGTTGTTTGTCACAGCATGCGCGTTCCTATGGTCTGTTTTCTTTGGGTCTCTCACTTTCTGTGCTGCAACATTTTCACCTCGGACCTTTCTTGTTATACCGCGTGTTCCCAAATCCATCCACACCACCGCAGGGGTATTCACCCTCCCTGTTTCACCCTGGCCTTGGTGCTTCCTTTGCAAACTTTAACTGCTCTGCAACGATTAATTGGGAATGTTTGTCTCAGGGCATGACCACAGTTTCATCAATATCTGAGATTTAGTGGGAATCTCAGGACCGGGGAGGGGGGGGTGGCTCTTAGTCTTGGACCAGTCACCGCTCTGCTGTGATTTCACATTACTTTGTCCCTTCTGCTTTTTGAAGTATCAGTCTTCCCTTTTCATAACACTTCTTGGATATCTTGTCAGAGTTAGGTTTTTCTGTCTAAACATTAAAAACTTCCACAAGTTGAGAATCAGCTTTTGTCACGAAAAAAAAATATATAGAGAGAGCGAGCTACGTTTGTTTTTTGCTGGCACCCCTTGCCTGGAGAGAGATTGAAACACCGCTTAAATCTTTTCCAGCTGTCCTCCAGATATTCAGCGTCTAAATTTCGGGGCTCTTAACTGCTTTGCTCTCCCCTCGCCGGCGTTTTCCTGCCCTTTGCGGGTGAATGATCCCCTCGACCCGCACCCCCGCGTGCCCCCTTCCCCGAGCTCCGCTGCGGCCAGGGGGCTCCAGGCATCGGCCTTGGCACGACAAGCTGATATAAGCCAGGCTCGCTCCGAGTCGCAGTTTCTCACATACCGCTTTGGTATCCTTTTTAGCAAATTAGCATAGCAAAAGCATTAGATGGCCAGGGCCGGGGCAATGGTAACTAGAGGAATATGTGGTTAAATAGACGAGCTGTGGCAAACCTGAAGATTTGATTTTGTCCTAATTGTCTTTAAAGACATATTCCAGTTTTGTGTTTGTTTTTTTTTTATATAATTTTTATTTCATTTTTAGAAACCCTACTGGACAGGGTTATCCAATATCTTAATATTCAAAGAATGAATGAGTTTGAAAAGGGTTTTGTTACAACAAACTCATTTTTTTTCCATAGTGATTTTTCGTTTTCATTGTTTTTCCTCCCTGTCCGAGGTCTTGCCTTCTTCACCGACATGGCAAAAGGGTACACAGACCTCACACGTGAGGCTTTCCATGCTGCTGTCCTAAATAATTGGAAGAATATTTTAAAAATCGCTATGGGTTGGCTTTAAGGACTTAATAAAAGCTCTCCTATGGAAAGATGAGCCAGATTGGGGCTTTTCAGCAGGTTTGGGCTGCACAGGTCACTTGTTCTCCATGTCCACATCTGTTCCCAGATGTGAGCATCCAAACAGGCCCTTACAGAGACAGAAGCATCAGTTTAAATTCCCGTTTTAACTGTTTGCCATATAAATTCAGTTTTTAGATAATCCCTTAGTGCAATAATTCCTTATTATGCATACGGAAAAGCATCTATTAAAGGCATTTTTAACTTTCCGGGTAGAGTTTCTTTATCTGTATTTTACAGTACAGTGAAAAGTAATTAATTCATTCCAAGATATATAACATATGGATAATTTTTATGGATTTATGGCACATTTTAGGGGATGTGAAAATGCTGCAATTATTTTTAAAAAAATGCAATACAAATTCAGGGTTAGTTTTTCGATTTATGGCAGGATTATATTTTCCACAGCCAACTGCCAAACATGGAGTAGATAAAATCTATGTTTCTTTGTATCCGGTCTACCTCTTCTATCCCATCTCTGGTTTATATTGTCACGTAACTGCAGATAAATATTCTGAATTTGACTTATTTATAAATTGGAAATTTTGTGAAATGTATTAACCCTCAGAAAATAGTTCACAGTGTTTAATTAGTAAAGAAAAACATACCGCACACAAAATGTCAGTAGAAATTACAGTAATAATCTATCTTTCAAAACACTCTATTAATTGCAGTTGATATTTAACCATACATTTCTCTGAAAAAATGAGATGTGGACCCCGCTCGATTATTGGCTTGAACATCTGATGCTTTCAGAAGACTCAGATCTGCATAGAGGCACCAGTTTGTGGAAGCAGAATAGTATTTATTCTGTGGGTAATATTAATCTGTGGTTTAATTTTACTTTTTAGGACTAGGAACTAACTTTGATACAAGGTTTTCTCCAGTCGTAGTGCATCGCGCGTTTCTAAGCCTTCCTCAAGTAACAAGGTACATTTCATGAACACTCGACATCCAGAAAACTGTTTGTTATCATAATCTTATAAGATATTTCTGCTCTAATTACTAAAATACAGACTGAAACTCTTGTCTGAATTTTAGGAATTGACTAGGTCACGCAATTTTTGAAGAATCACACCATCACTGCTCAATTAACAGGCCCGTATGAATCTAAGCCGTCAAGATTTATTTTCTCCTGCTTTGAAGGAAAGTAACTTTACTGACATATTAACGTTCTAACTGTGAATAGAATATCCCATTTTGTTTGAAGGATAGTTCCCTTGATCCATCAAATAAATACTACACACGGGAAAAAAAGACGTTAGATTGATATACAAGAACCGGAATCACTGAGTGTGCAGATTTATGGCGTAAGGGAGTAAAGAGAAGTGATATGACTGTGAGAAGATAAATGAAATTACGCTTATGGGCACTAAATCCTCCAGTATTGAAAAATATCGGCTATTTGTGTTTAGAACACGTAGTATTTAGTATAAATGGACTCTCATCGATAAATCAGCAGTTTCTGAGGTTGACACCAAAACGTACCATTTCTACCAAGTGGCAAACTGAGAAATTGGTCGTACTCTAGTTTGATTTGAAAACTGTGAGCTTTAATGTGTTGCTTGGTGTCTTGCGCCTGTCATTACTGCCTTAGTTAGCGTGGATTTCTCATTTAGCTCGGTAGCCCTGTGTTTGAAGCGGTGCTTTTCTGCTCGCTCCTTACAGCCAACGTGACGGCATCAGCTGAGCCCGACCATCCTGGAGGAACTTGTTCGCCAGAGTTTGAAATGCATCTTGGGTGAGCAGCTCGACACAGTCCTAATTTAACAGACTCTGAGGCTTATGCGCTGATGATTTCTGCTGGTAAAGTGTTATAATTGGATTATTGAAGTATTAGGTAAATTCAGTCGGATTTGCTGTTTGAAGTGGAAATACAAAAAACGCTGGTATGCTATTACTGCTTTGCCATACCTATTAACAACATACTCCACTGTTGCAGCAACAACAGATTTGCTTTCAACTATTTACACTTTCCAAGGTGTAAATTTATACGATTTAGGTGGGTAACTGGGTGGATGCCTGTGACCTCTGCAGACCCTGTTGGTTCCTTTTTTAAAGAACACAGACTTTGTTACTTGAAATTTCTCTGGGAAACGCTGTGACATTGCGTGATGTGTTTCTTCTTAAAGCAGAAACCTGTTGTAGCTAATCTTGGAGCAGGTGGCAACAAAATGATAGAATTCAGTACATTTTGCAAATAAAAAAAATCTAAATGTTCTTGCGACTACAATCCCTAGTTGTCCGGGTAAAAGAAAAGAAACAAAAAATTTCTTTTCAGTGTTATGAACTGACGTTACATATGTAATGATTGTAAACAAGCTTGTCTGTCTGTTTGTCTGTTATTCTTTATTAAACCCCTTATTTCAAAATAAGCAGCCTGTGGCATGGAGAGAGATTTGGCCAAGTCTACACAGCAAGTGACAGCTACGTCTACTCCGTGTTTTGAAGAATCTAGTCAGTATTTTGCAGGCAGCGTTTTCAAACGACCAAAGTTTACTAGGACCTGGGGTCTTTTAGGCCATTTTGAGAAATTTACCTTGGAGCATGACTTAGATTAATAACGTTAAACGTTGGTTTGTTTTTAAATATAAATCTGGTTTTATCTGATCTGTGATGTTGGGGTTCGGATGAATGAAGCACCATGGCATCACCTACAGTTTTCAGTGTCCTCACTTCTGTGCGTTAGTCTGTGTATCCGGTTCTTCTCTTTATGCTAATATTAAGTGCCCTCATTTATAAATCTAAACGCTTCAAACACCTCGGAAGCAAATCTCGGTGCTGCCCAAGCAGATCGTGAGAGAGCTGTGCATTAGAGGTGCCTTGAAACAGCAGTTACAAATATTCCGAAAAACCTAAAGGCAATTTAGATCCAGATGCAAACTGCTCAGGTCTTTCTGTGTAAAACACAGCATGGGGCAAAACATCCCATGTGTTCAAAAGTGTTCAAAATCCTGATAATGGTTTATTATATCAAGGTCTGCAACCTACGTTCCCCAGGTGACCGTGAGCGAATGCAACCTGATTGTTAAACAAGCTCCCTCACCTAATAAACGTGTTTTATTTGATGTAGGAAAGCTCAGTAAGAAGGTTTCAGGGGGCCAGTCTCAGGAGTCGGATTCTTTCATGGAGACACTGGGGCTGGAGGTTTGAGCTCAGGAGGTTTCTCAGGAGCTGCTCCAACCTTCGGGACTCTGCAGATAAGGGGTTTGGGGGCGATGGTTTTCCCTGAGGTCCGATCTGCTAAATCTGCTGCGTGACTGCTTTTGGGATCAGAGCATAGTGTTACCTGCTGTAAAACTCTCATCAAGACTTAACGTTTTTTGTTAGCTGAAGTTTGTTGTTCGCAACCAATGGCACCAGTGAAGACGTGACAGGCACATGGAAATAGAAGAATGGACACACAAATTTCATTTTCTGAAGTGGTTTAAAAAATTGACTTAAAAAATATGTTCTGATTTTATTGAGAAGCCATTCACACTGCAAGGTGATTTGCCCTCGGGTCTGTGCCTCTTCTGCTTGACGTAAGTTTCTGGAGGTGAAGAGGCTGGTTTTGGTGGGATGGAAATCACCGTATAGAACAGTTCAGAAATGGAGTTTTCAGCTGTTGAATTTGTGTAGATCATACCTTTATTTATCACGTATTGGCAAAGTAATGGCAATGCTTATGAATGGGATCATCTTGTTTTGGGGTTAATTGCATGGCTACTCAGTCCTCTACACCGGACAAACTTCCTGAAATGCTGAGTGTGTTGGAAATTTTCAGCTCTCCCCTCTTAATTCCTGATTTATGAATATGCACTTTTAGGGAAAGTGACATCACATTATATAATATACATATAAATACACTGTATATATCTATATACATTATATATATCTAAAGCAGAGGATTTCTTTCTTTCCTCAGTTTTCTTATCTGGCCCTGTACGATGGGACAGGTAGGGGAACCAAGACTTCTTTGAGGTTAGTAGGAACAGGGAGGAAATACAAAATTCTTACAGGTTAAGGGTCTATTCCTTCTTATCGGTTGTTAATCATTAACGGTTTTATTTCTGTTTCACTTTTTGGCACTGTGTAACACCATTGCAATATAAAAATGCTAAAATTACACGTCTGAGGAGGAAGGCTGACCCATGACTTAGGAGACGAATGGAGAGGACCTGAACAGCTGAATAAAAGTAGCACTTGCTGATCTATGGTGACTGTTTTGGGAGGCGAAATGAGTCTTGTCCCAATCTGCCAGCATCTAAAGCTTTGAGACAAGTCTAGGGCCAGCTGAAAGGGGTTTTCCTTTGGACCATAATTTGGAATCTGGATGCACAACTTCTGCAGAACCTTGGGTTCTGTGTCCCCTTTACGGGATGCAGACTGTAGAGACTGAGCACCCTACATGATAGGACTAAAGATGCGACAGATAAAGGTACTGTCATCTGCGCACCATTGTTAACCCCATCCATGAGATGGGTTTGGTGATTCTTGGTTCCTGGCTCTGGTGTTTTGAGGCCGTTGATGGCTTGATCAAAGCTGACGTGTCCTCTTTGCAGGGTATGGGTGCAGAACTGGAGACAAAAACACGAGCACGTTGCAGCAGAGGCCCTTTTACTGCGCCTTGTGGGGTGCTTCTGGCTTTTTGAAAGAATTTCACTGACTCGGGAACAGCTTTTCAGTCTAACGAAGGCTGACTTGTTTGCTTTTTAAAAAAATCCGTGCTCATTTAACTGTTCTTTGAAAAAAAAAATTACTTCTGCCAATTTTTTTTGTTCCTAATAATTTCGCATTGCAGTTAATCGTTTAAAAAGATACATACATATACAAGGTCTGGTCCACATTATGGACTAATGGTCTGCATAAGTTCTTTATGAAGTCTTTTTTTTAATTATTATTATTTTTTTCAAATTAAGCATATACTAAAAAAAGCCTCATTCTTTTTAATGTAAACCATTAAAAAAAAAATTCCTAAACAAACAGTCTTTGGAGAAAACTTTCAATGCCTTATTTTAGCCTGGGGCTGGTTTTCACAGCTAAGTTACAACTGCAGCACTGGCTTCGGATGGGAATGCTGGCAGGATTTTAACTCCAGCGAGGTTAGTGGGCATCACTGTAATACCATAAATATGGTGTAGGCACACAAAATTAAATTTAAACTAGAAATATTCTACAAAGTATCTGAAAGGTATTTTAAGGTTGACTATAATTATCGCATTATTAAAAACTCAAAGCATTCTCAGACATAATCAAGTGGAGAAACAAAAGAAAGCAAAATTTTCTGGGACAATTTCTGTACACCTGTCCCTTTCATTTGAATAAATCTGACACCAGATTTAAGAGCTTGAAAATGAGGAATTAGGAAGCATGCAGATATCACTCAAATTGGCTATTAAAAGATTAGAGGCTTTTAAAAAACTGATAGGACATCAGAATCAGACAAATATACATCCATGAGAGCCAAAGGAAGTAAGAAGGGAAATTGGAGACTCTTTATTAGAAATTTTAGATCCTTGAAAACTGGCAAAACCTAATAGAAAGGCATCATTTAAAAAGGGTCCAGGGACATAGGGAAAGAATGTATCTTCTGGCATAAACTATGGAGAATGTCCTAGATAACATTTGGAGGAATCAAATGAAAGGTACAGTGGGACAAATACTGCCTGATTAGAGAAAGCAAATTTAATTCAAGGGGGGGAGAGATCCTAGTGTCTGACAGAAATACTAGAATCCTTTATCATTATTATTTCTGCCAGGATGGACGAGGCAATGCAACAGACATCCTATACTTACACTTGCAGACATCCTTTGACAGGGTTTCCTAGAAGAGGTTAATGCTAAGATGTGGAGCCACAGAGTATGTGGAAAGTTGGATTTAATGGATTTAAAATTGGCTAAAAAACACAAAACAAAGTGTAGCACACCCACAATTAACAGACCCTGTACCAGCCAAGAAGGTTAGTGGTGGGATATATTAGAAATTATCCTAGGTCCACAGAAGTTTATGTGAAAAATTACAGGGTACTATATATTACTGAAAACAAGTTTTCAAATTTTGTTGATTACATTAAATTGCAGGGAAATATAACTGATGAGAAACAATGACATAAAAACACTATATCAAATCATATCCTTTTACTATCAAAGTTAAAAATTGCATGAAAAAAGATTCTTCTGTGCAAGTAAAAATTGGCAATTTTTATGGTGCAAATATTGCACCAAGGGAGAGTTAATAGACCTTGAATTTTGTACTGAATCTTTTCAGGACATCAGATAACTCTACCATGGAAAGTTCAGAAAATTTTAAATGATATTAACAATTTCTAATCCGACAGAAAGAAAATATGTAGCAGGTTTAATGCAAATGATTAGTCAGGTGAATTTGTAAATTTGGCTGAAAGAAAGAGAAACAGTCTGTGGACTTACTGCAGTTCCCTCACTCATGAGCTCATTAATCTGTGAGAGATCTAGGCAAATAATTAATTTGTTCTGTTTCGAGTGAGGATACAAAAGGGTCAAGTTAAATAAGATTTGACAGGGACTTTCTGCACAAAAGGAAAAAAAAAAGGACAATAAGACTTACTAATAATTTTAGGTTATTAAGACCTAAATTCACCTGATACAGTTGACCAAGGTGAAATGATTTGATTAGTTCTGATTATTTAACAGTTTAATTTTCTCTGAATCCATTTCTTTTCAAATTTCACTTAAATAACAACACAGAAGTTTCACTTTGGAAGTGTCAAAACAAAACGCGTCATTTCTGAAACACATTGCATTTCAAACAAATATTGAGAAAAATCTCCTTCTTGTGGTCCTTTTTATCAGATGAGATCTGAATTTGTAATTAGATTGCTTCCCAGAATTTTTATTTTTTTTTGTGTCTGAAATGTGCTAGTAATTAGATAAAAAACTTCATCCTCTCTACTTGGGGTTGGGGGGACAACCACAAAACAACCATCATTTAGCTGATAGGCAAATAAAAAGGAAGCTGTTTGCGAGCAAGTTTGAATTCTGAGTTATTTTACAGCCTGTGATCTGAGATAAATTACAGCCTTTCCCTGGTCCTAATACGCCAGTTGAAGCCTTTCAGAACTGCCAGGTGCCCTCATGCAGGGGGGATCCAGCAAACATTCCTTCAGTCTTAGCCTGATTCTGTATCATCACCCCACTGTTTTTATCCTAAAAAGATTTAAACCACAGAAAAATTTTAAGCAATCTTTGCTTTCACTCATACCTATGTTTGAGAGTGGCTATAATGAAAGTGGAGGTGGATCTGAAAGGAAAAGGTGTATTTTATCAGACCATGAGGGCAGCATTAGCTATATTCATTGATAACCCAGATATGGGAGAATTGAAAAAAAGCACAGTAGTGTTATTTTCTCTTTTTTTTTTTCAAGACTTTTTTTTTTTTTTTAATGGGTCTATCCTGCCAAATGTTCCTCTGAAAATGATAACAAAAGTTCCATTCCTGGAACGAATTGTTTCTACAAACCATGATCCCAGAAATACAAACATGGATAAATGGTCCCATTTTAACTTTGAATGCGGTATAACTTACTGAAAACAATCTGACAGTCTGCCAGCTTGCCTTCAACAATGGCACAGTACCAAAACTAAGACATACAGTGGAGAAAAGCATCACGTTTTAGAAATAACTTCTAACTGAAAAGGTAAGAGTGGGAAAAAAAAAACCCACAACCAAACAAAACAGCAGAAAGAGGAGGTAGGATATGAAGCCGGTAAGATATCTCCTGCGGCATCTTTTGCAGGATGGAGCAAAATGTTTGTATCCAAGTTCCTTGGCAGAGCCCCTGGAGGGGGGAAAAGATGGGTACAGCACCGGCAGGTGGCAAGAGCCAGAGGTTGGGGTTGTGTCCCCTACACGGTGGCCACAAGGACTTACTGTAAAGCATAGTTAAGCCAAGCATATAGCTACTATGAAGACTTAATTCAATACCCAACCAGCTTGTACTTGTGAGTCTGGGGTTAAGCTTTAACCGTATGTAAACTTTTACCAAATATTTACATCGCGACTTGGAAGTGTTCTAGGAGATCATCTCGGGTCAAGGGGGCTTCTGAAAAGAGACAGATCTCAATCTGTCTCCAGCTGCAAAGAACCCCAGCACTCTCTGTTTTATTTCATTCTTGCAATAAAGAATTCTCTTTCTGGTTTTGGGGAAATAGATTTTTTCCTGAAATATTGACTCGTGGCATGAGAAGGTCTTTCTCTCTGAATCCCCTCCTCTCTTCCCCAAATTCCATCTCAACCTGAGACACTGTTCTGTTAAAATATAGGGATCAATACATTTTTATTAAATCCTTTGGCATTGATGGAACAACACGTTTTGATGAAAAAAAAAAGTTTGAGAAAATTTCTGACTTGATCGAATCATAGTGAGAAATAGATAAAGCTGCAGTTCATATGCTGTAAATGTAGTTTACCCTCTTATTATTCAGAATGTGAAAGGGAAAAAAAGGCATCGATAATCTATTTGTACTTTTCATAAACTCTCTTCAGGAATACGACCCCATCATGCCACAGTTCAAGTATACAAATAATAATATTAGTCAGAATATTCACTCCCAAAGCAATTTTAATACCATTCAAAATATAATCCTTCTATGCAATATACCTCATTTAACAACCATTAGTGCCTTTTCCATCTCAAATCTGCTGTACCTAGTAATGATTTATTTTTATCCATTGTTTGAACTGATTTCGTGTTACCAACGGACCTGTACTAATCATGCGGAGTGCGATATGCAAAGTGTGCTTGCCAGATATTTTTTAACTTTAGGCGCTGCGCAATTTACAACAGAAAGAACAGAAATTATAAATGTTCTCTTCGCTTGCAAGATAATAAGATCGAGTAAAAAAAAACAAAAAAAAAACACCCCACAAACCAACCCCTTGACCAATTTTGCATTTGAGAAAGAGAGTTCATTCCTTATATCTGAACTAAACCAGTCCCTTAATTATACCACAGTCAGTTGATTACAGGCAACACTACACAAAATCCATACATCTTGTTTGGCAATGTATCAAAGTAAGGCTCATTGTCAACGCAATCTTAACTGTTTTCCCTTCCTGAAAGTATGACTTTTCCTGGCACCCTCAGCTCCTACCGGGCCAAATCATAAGATCCGTGGTCTGCCCGTAGCAGTGGAAACTCCCATCTGCTCCAGCACACGATTTGCTCAAGCAGAGACCGCGGGAATAAGAACCTTGCCATTAAATAGCAATATGTAAACAGACAAAGAGTCAAAATCTTGCAAATGAGTTATTCATTATGAAATATTCACACAGCTTGACTGAGTGGGCCTCGCAGCAGAGTGGCGATGTTCTCGGCGCTTTATAAATAGGGAAAGCGCCACGCAGTGTACGTGCAACTTCCTCGCGGAGCTGTGCGAGCGGTGCACCGAACAGATGATAGAACTCCCAAGTCCTGTTTCTCCGCGATAATTTCTCGTCTAAACTCCTAATTACACAGCACTTCACATTCTGAGATATATAAATACATTTTTTCAGATGTACACTGTGCTAATGGTATGCATGGGAGAACGGGAACGTTCTTTGGCATGACTGCTCAATATCAAAAGCAAAAACCTCCAAACTCTGTTTCAGAGAAGTGAGAACCCCCAAACTACCGAGAAAAGTTGAGATGCTTTGCAACACCCATGCGCTTGCCGCAGGAAAGCCAGCTCTAGATCCTGTGTTGCTGCTGGGTAGATGTACATCCACCATAGTGTGGGGCAGTGGGAGCCCACACGCAGAGTGAAACCACAGTGCTGAAGTATTTCTGGACATTTCAGAAACTGGTTTAGTTTTATACAGAAAAAATCCAGTTTATTTGGAGCCTTGATATTATTAATGCAAACCGAGGAGCAATCAGCAGGGACCACTGGGGATCTGAACTAACTCGTTGATGTAGATGTACCTATTCTATCCCAGGGATGCAGGTTCCTGTTAAAATGCACCAACTAATGAGGAAAGGTCTACGTAAATAATTTATTTGTCTGTCATTGGTTAATAAATCCTCCTAGAAGAATTTTTGGTGCGTTAGCTATAGTTTAGTATTACCTTTTACATCATATTGCTGCGGTGTTGATGGTTAAACTGTGATTTTTATAACTTTGAAAAGGCCTCCCTTTCATCGCTACATCCCCAAACTTTTTACAGGTACCGTGATGGGTGCCATCTGTATGCGGAGCTGGTATCTTTTCCCTTCCGCGATTGATAGGTACTACCATATGGTAGATAGGATGCTCAACTTTGCAACACCGAAGGCTCTTTTGGCAACTTTCCAGGAGCTTGAGGGCCACACCTAATTTGCATATGCATTTACATACAATTTTTATTTTAAATAAATGCACACAGTTAGGATGGTTGGGTGAACTTGTGTTGCATTCTCTTTGATAGATGTACAGGCATTATTTGTTGTTTGAGTTCCTCAGCAATAAAAAAGCTGTAGATGAATCCACCCTGCAATTACTATTATTTATTGACACTATTGCTGTGCTCAGGGGAGGAAAGCACAATCCCCAGCTTGAAGAGCTTCTCTAATTAGTCAAAGAAAGGTCAGTGACATACTTTATACCAGGTGATTGGAAAACGTTTCAATTCTAAATTCTACGGTTGCAGGGTTTTTTCTTCAGAAACTGCATCTTTTGCAGTGAACTCTTTTTCAGTATCTTTGCAAACAGGTCCAGAAATATATATGGATGTAAAAGACAGGATGGAAACAACAGGCATTAGACACAAATTGGTGACTGACCATTCTGTCGGTGGATTGGCCACCTGTGACCTCAGCCTAAAAACATTGCCTCTAAGGCCAAGAGATTTTTGCTTTGCCCAGCTGCTGTGACTTAGTTACCACCTTAACCACATTTTACCATTTAACTAATCCTTCCACCGGCCTCCACAAAAGGCTTATGGGTAGCTTGTAGTAGCTTCTCTTTCATCCTGAACAGCTGAAAATCACACAGGAAGGGGTGCTCCCTTCTTCGTTTTTTTTGGTGCTTGTTGTGAGAGGTCATGATTGTCACAGGTTTGCCCAAGGTAAGTCGGCTCTCCCTGGCTTATATCAGGGCCCTTCTGTAGGGGTCAGGTTTCCAGTAATCCTCTTCTAGTGGGAAAATACTTAATAATAACGTGATGCTAAAATTAAAATCACCTAAAGGGTGAGGACAAATATCTCTAAGTAGAAGAAAATCAATGCAAGGAACCGCTGAGAGGGAGGCTGGGTCTTTCAACTTACTGTTGCTGAAGATGCAACTATCCATTCAAGGGTCTCCATCCCTCAAACTCAGAGTTTATTGGTATTATATTTGACCACAGAAATTCATCAGCAAATGACTGTATTGATCCCTCTTTATATTTGAATGTGTAGTCTCATTTCAAGTCAGTATTTTTAGGTCTAAGATAATGCTGAAGGACCTGATTTTGCTTGTGTTTGAGTGTACGCTTTGTGAGCAGCAAACTTGCAGCTATTTCTTGGCCAGGTAACTGAGGTGTTGTCTTGGAAGGGCCTTGTTATTGGAATGGACTTATTATTTACTGGGAAAAAAAAAAAAACAAAAAGGAAAAAAATCAAACAAAGACCTTGCGGGTGAGAGTCTTGTACATTTGTTAGTAGTCTCTCAGGAAAAAACAAACACAAAAATTGACATACTTGGAAGTGAGATTTAAAATGTAGGCATGTTATATACCACTAAAGGAGATCTGAACGACTTTGAAAAAGTTGGTGTGAGTTATCAGTGGTTCTAGGACACGGTAAACCCAAAACAGATGGTAAAGATGGTCTTTTGTTAAGATATAGATAAAAATGAACGAGAGTATGGCAGGAATTTTGGAGTAACTTGGGGTCTGGACCATTTTGGGGATCTGATCAGAGGCCAGGCTCAGATTTATAGGCACAATCAAATCCTTTGAGGGAAATTGAATTTTAAATGTGTTATCAAGAAAATTGGTGTGCTTAGAAATGGCCGGAGGAGAAGCTGAGGACAGGAGTAGCAAGAGATTTCAGTGTTTTGGACATCCTTGTAATTCTTTGGTATGAATAGCAATATGATTGATGCAGCAATAACTGCAGTGCTGGAGGGATTTGATACCCAGAGGGAATCAATTAACTGGATTTTGGATATTGGAGCGTTATGACCTTTGCCTGGATCATAATGTTGACATGTCGCAGCAAATGGAAGAATAGGAGCCTTTTCGATTGCAATTGACTGGAGATATTGAGAACAAGGTGGATATCCAAATTTGCAGATAATTTGTTGATCCTAGAGATCAGTAAGTGAGCCTTGCCCAGACCTCAGGTTATCAGGTGGCAGGGGAGAAAAAGCTTATTTAGAAGCAGCTCCTGGCTTCTTTGTACTCTTTAGTGGGCAAATTACATCCATCTAACATCTTCATTATTGATTTATGGGTGAACGATGCTGTGGTTTGCTGCAGAGTGACACTGAGGCAGGATTTATTGGGAAAGTTTATCTTATTATCCAGCTGTGGTCTTATCCAGCATCCTTGCAAGGAGGTATAAAGGGGAGCTGTTGTCACCGTTTCATGAATCACCGCTGAAGTAATGGCTTTTGCCATTGGTGACCTGTGAACACAACAGAGGCTTTGTGGGCTTTCCTGGGTGGGGGTCTTGAATGGAAAAAGTCGGATGGTTTAGGTATGTTATGACGATGGCCAATAGGTGGCTGAGCCAACTCAGAGAGTCAACTGGGTGGGGCAGTTGCCGATTAACGGGGTGTAGTTAAGTAAGCTACAGCCTGATGTGGTCAATGGCTGTGGTGGGAGGGTAGTTCAGGAGTAAACAGTCTTACTACATAAATAACGGGCAATGGGGAGAGGTTGTAGCCCTCAGGTATGGGAAAGAAAGAGCTTTTGAATGTAGGCTGAAAAGTATGGTGATCGATTGGGAAAAAGTTCACGCTGAATGGTTTTTATCCGTTAGCTCTTTATTGAATTGAAATAGATAACTGGTAAAATCAGAGTAATAAAAGCTGGATTTCTCAGAGGTTTGCAGTCTGTCTCTTGTACATCTTTCTGCTGTGATGAGTGTATTTGTTTTAAGTTATATTTTCCCTATATAAAACCAGTCTTATTTCTTTTTCTTTACAATCATGGCAGGCAGATGATTTTTCCTTTATGACTGCTTTTCCTTTGCTGAATTAGGATTGTGTTGTCAGGTAGCCTTTTGCTTTTCTAAGGCTAACTCTAAATTAGATAAAGGCAGACAGCTGTGGCCTTCACATAACTATTTTTCAGCTGATGACTGCATTTTCTGTCTTTCTGCTCATCTGCTGGTAAATACATTCCTAGTTCTTATACACCGCTATATATCTTACTTTTTACGGGAGGAGCTCTGTAGATGAGCAATGAAGAATGACAGGTTTCATGAAAACTTTGTTGGAGGTGCCTGGAGATGGAGGATTTGCTTAGTGTTAGCCATTTACACACCGAGGGAGCTTAAAAGCATAAGATATATTGAGTTGCATGACTAAATTCTCTAAAACAAGAAGTAGAATAAAAAAGTAGTAAAGAAAATATTTCAAATAAATGATGCCAAGTCTCACAACTTACTTTGTTCTGTGAATTGTTTACTCTTCTGAACATTTCTTCTTTAGTTTTCCTAATTTCCCTATTTCATTCTAATTTATCCTCCTATTACCATCTTTGCTAGTGTCCATAATATTCACCCTGGTAACATTTCTTGATCCCAGGGCAAAAGTGAGAGGACTCACGGGGATCCTCTGCGCAACGTTCTCCACTTAAATTCGGGTCATTTGGGATACAGACAGAAAAGCCCCTGTAAAAGAAACCATTTAAAAGTGTGGATTAACTTTAACAAATGTTGTCTGGGAAATTTAATTTTTGATAATTGTAACTTGAGAATCTTTGTTGGGATTAACATGATTGTATTTGTGGTGTGCGTTTTGGTTTTTTTTTTTTACTACCGATCTCGCTGCGCAGATCTTTAAGTGAATAATTTCAGACAAAATGTTGCTTTTAATGTCGTTTTGCTTGCATTTCCTAATAAGTCACTTGCAATGTTGTATTTATTGTTATGTATTGTAAAAGTCTCCTAACTCCACTGAACATTCTTAAAAATTTGAAGTCTGCCTCTAAAAGTTGGCTGAAAATTCTAAATTTGACTGTTACCCCCTTACTCTCAAAATGCCCTGGTAGCTCACGCTGCTCCACGTTAATTTAAACTTTGTGTTGCTGCGTGGCACTTCATAACACTAATTATTTCAGTAAGACACCGTGAAGGTGTTTCGAATTCAACAACCATCTCTTATGGGTGGAACAAAACTCCATGAGATATGGATTGAGTTTTATTCTTGCTTTCTTCTGTGAGAATGAGTGGTTATTTTGATTCCTTTCAACTAATTTCTTTTCCAGTGTGCGCACTGATAAGAGCTAAGAAAAGGAGCAGCAGCAGAGGAATATTTTTACCTTACTTTTCTTGAGGAAACAGCTACTATCTTTGCCAGGAATCCCGATACCAGTGTTTGTTCTGTTAATTCAGTTGGAACAATCATGCCACCTGCAGTCATGACTCTGCATGCTGTACGGTGCTGGATGCAGTCTTCTCTTTCCCAGCGAGGGTGGCTTCCCAAAGAGCTACGAAGTCACCAAGAGAAAAGCTCCTTCCCCAAAATGCTTCAAATCTAGGGGAAAAGTTGTGTAAGCAAATAGAAATCAGTGAAGCGATCCACGTTGTAGAGAGCTGTGTTCCGTTTTTGTGTGTTCGTGTTTTCCGAAGGGTTTTTTTTTTTAATCAGTTGGGAATGAGAGCTCGTACTTCCAAAATATTGTGCTCTTAGATGACAAAAAGTGCTCCAAGAAGTTCAGATGGCACAATACCTGGCCTGGTAAATGGGCATGAAAAAGAAGATTGAAACAAAAACTCCAAGGCGTGGGGCTTCATTTAGTTTCATCTAAACGTCGTTTCTCATTTAAGTTGAATTTCTGGCAGCCATGTTGCACAGATAGAATAAAAGTACAAAACAATTACA